>CM040085.1:11704684-14327559 GCA_022496805.1 Pohlia nutans
GCTCCTCACATCCCCCGGCGTGTTGTCTGTCGTTGATGATGATTCAGAAGCTCTCTTCCACTTGCTATCATTCACAGCCAATGTTTCAACACGCTGCACTATGGGTAAATGGTGCTCCTCCTTCCTCCGATATGCCAATTCCTTGAGTTTCGTCAAGAGAAATTCCGGCGTATGTACGGGGGCAATGGCAGGCGCGGAAAGCACTGCAACTAACTGTTGCAGAGTCTCCTGCATCGCTCGAAGACAGTTGAGCACCTGGTCCAAGTCGCGCTTAGACTCCTCCTGAGACTCCTTGATCTGGCTCAGAGACTCGCTGATGGCGCTCTGAGAGTTGCTGATGCCCTTGACATCTCTCTGGGATTCTAAACCAACACTCAAAGTTACACGGTTGACAGCGGCATCCACATTGCTGATAAGATCCCGAATCGCATCCGTGGACGTCTCCAATTCCTTCCTCTTCTGCTCTGCTCTCAAGACGGATGTTGAGCGCGCTTCAGGTAATTTGCTCTGGACTTCGTTCAGCTCCCTGACCAACTCATCTACATGCATCTTAACATCTCGGTTATCCGATTCCGACAACGTATCACGAACAACTCTGGCAGATCTAATGACATTGGACACAACTTCAATGGTGCTCTGCAAAGCGACTGAGGCATCATACCCTTGTTTCACACCCCTTACTATGCCCAGACCATCTACACCAGCTAGTTGTGTAACCACTGCAACGTTGGAGGCTATATCCATCTCTGATCTGTTCTTGTTTACAGCTAACTGATAAGAACAATTTCTTTCCTGCAATAACCGATCTGTGTCGCTAATTTGCAAGATACATTTAAAACCCTAAACCTAGCTACTCACTCAAGACTTCCTCCAGACTTCCGTTTGCTAACAGCTCTTGCCCTCAAGAGCCAGAGTTTTCAACCGCCGAAAAATCTCAAATTAAACTCCAGCATCCTCGTACCGGAAGCCAAATCGACAAAGGAGACTTACAATCAAGGTCGGTGACTTCCTCGGTTGCAACGCATCGGAAGGTCTGTAAAGGAAGCTTCGTTGAAGTTGGACCCACCCCATCCGAAAAACCTAAGTACTGTAGCATCGAGTGCTCCGCCTGTTGAACGAGAAACCTTACCTTGGCCTGTCCTGCTAAGGGCATCCCACAGCAAAGTCCATTGGCAAAGGGCCTCTGTTGTAGGGATCAAGCTACAGAAAAGGCAGTGAGTTTTACCGCTAGCGGCCCCTCCCCCCACACCGTATCTGCGGCCGGCTTGACCGGCGCTACTCTTCTTGTTTCCAGAATGCAAAGGTTGTTAGGAAACATTGTAATCGGGGTTTCGTTGCTCATTAGATTCTCTTGGGTTGAAGTTAGTACTGAGGTCCTTTGACAGATTTGCTATTGCACAATCCTACCCATCTGTTGCGGAATTCCCAACTCTGATCTAGGCGTACGTGTTGTCTTCGTTCGTTTCTTCATCTTGTTGACAAGGGCCTAGGTAAGGCTACATATTTAGCCGTTGTTTGGTGTAGTTCTTGTTAATGGGTTATAAATTACCATTCTTTTGCTATATTTACTCTTTTGTTCATTTTCATCTGCTAGGTCTTCATTTTAGGCGTTCTGAAGAGGACATCGGAATGAGGCGTACTTCGATGACAGGCCTATGGTTTTGATTCCCCAATTCTCAAGGTAGCCACTACTCTCACTACATCTATCTACTTGATAGTTGCTACCGACCAATTCTCGAACACTATCAGCAACAAGGTAACATTTTGTTGGCGTAATTTGTTTCCCATTTTCGTGCAACTTTTTTGTTCAGTTCATCGAAATTGGATTGGCTTTGGTTCAGAACCCTGCAAGTCTTGAAGCTGAGACATTGATTACTATGGGGGTGCCATGTCATCTTGAGTTTAAGCTTTCAGTCTGAGGATCGTTTGAAGCTACCGTTTTTGCAATTTTGTTGCGCCTTTGCCGTTCTAGGGTTCATACTGGGGTCCTGTCCATCATTTTGCTCGTCTCTTGCGAACTTCTCAACTCTATTCAATCTGAGTCTGATGGAGGCGTGTGCGCTTTGTTCGTTTGATAAGCTTGTCGGTATGAGCTAATCACTTTTCTTTGTTCTTTACAATGATCACTCTGTCATGTTGTCAACTTTCTGATTTTGTCTTGCATTGTTCATGGTCCACGTGTTCCATTCGTATCTTCGTGTGTTTGTACTAAATCCTGTAGATGTGGCTTTTATGGCACCCGCCATATCCGTGCCCATCTTTCTTTGGCTTCGCTACAGCTGCTTTAGCGAATATCATGCTGATCAGAGAGATCTATTTTGTTTCTTATTTTGAGTCATAATCATTGCTGATTCTCCTGCTCTTAATGAGGCTTTCCCCTAATTTACTCCTGGTGTTTTAATTGTGCAACTCTTGAAGATCTGTGCTATGGGATAAATTTGAGCTCTGGTCCAGTACGTCATTTTGGAATCCTCCTTCAGATTGTTCATGTATCTGATAGTTGTATCTTTTTTAGTCCTAGGTCAAACCCGCACCGCTGCCATTCTATGTCGGAATCGGTCAGACTGTTTATCGGAAGGTCGTGATTTTGAACCAAACGCTTTAAGTTCCCGTGGAGAATAAGTTGATGCAGAGGTGTATCTCTTTGAGAGAGAGTCTCTGAAAGAACACAGGAACGAGGGTGAGCCTAATGAAGTACCCAATTGGCGAGCCGTAAGCGATCATGGTTTGATGGAATGTTAGGGGATCGGTGAATTGAGAAAGATTTCATCTTAGAGTTTTATTGAATATAGATATATAGATTTATTTACTTATGTTTATATTTATATATGTATATGTATGTATAATTTATTTGTATATTGATTTATTGATTGATTGATTGATTGATTTATATGTGTGTGTGTGTGCGCATGTGCAAACGTGGTAGTTGCAAATGTTGTGGACTGTAATTTTCTTGCTAATTGGATTTGCATGTTATGGTCTTTCGTTGCATCTTCAGAGTAAGCAGATGATCGTGTTTTCTGAGATTATGTAGAGGGTGGGTTTGCTTGCGGAGATCTTGGAGAGTGCGAGTATTAATTCTCGGTAGTGCTCACCAGTATCATGGTCATATTCGTTATAACTTCAGAGTTCCAAAAGTTGACATTCGATTGATCAAAGTTTTGAAACAGAGACCTTTAAGTGCCCAGAGCTTTGAAACTAGGACTTATGATCGAGTATTTAGATGGTTTTTGCGTTGCCCAATCGAAACCCCAGAGCTCTAAAACGATATACATCTGAGGTTTTCGATCGCCAAGGGAGTTGGCATAACAGCTCGTGGCAGATATTCAAATTGATATGAGTTATTTAAGTAGATATGTAGTTGAAGCAAGTTTGCATCCCCTGAGGTCGTTTAACTTGATTTAAGTTTCTTCCAGGGAGAAGTTTTCGGTGATGGAACCCGCGAGGAGTCCAGAGCTATCAGCTTTGGTGCAGCTACTGGAAAGAGAAATCGAAAACAACTCCGAGTCACAAGTAATCACTATTATCGCTTTCGAAATTTTCAACGTTGAATGCTATTTGGAAGCCTTCAAGCAACTTAAGCGTCGTGGAGGTGGTCAAGAGTGCACTGTAATCGAGAAAGTCGTTGATGCTGTGCTAGACGTAACGATATTTATAGCTTTCAACCCTCTGTTGCCCACGCGACCACATTTGGTCAGTGAACTTCGGAATTTGGGAATCCCGGGATATGATTCGTCTTTTGAACCACCAAATGGAAGCGACACACAGCCTACTTATGAACTGGGCATGGCTAAGTATTTTGAAAATGCTCTTCATCTGTGTCAGGAGGTGGTGGATATGGAGAACTTTAATTGTGAGAATGACCGGTGGGTAATTGAGTGGTTTCTAAGGGTTGTTCTGAGTCCTCTGAGCCTACAGTTGTGGCATACATTTTTCGTCCGTTTGCAATCGTTTAAAGACTGCCTCATATGGTTTTTCTCTTGGTGGGAGGAATGGGAGTCTGCTTTGGACTTTATATGGAGACTAGTTGGGTTGATTCCAGATTTACCCAGATCATATTATTTCTTGGAGCTAGGCCAGTTATTTGTTGCAGTTGGTGTCTCCGAAGATGACGTCAAGACGCTGACAACTGCAGCAGACCTCTTGCGGACCAGTAGTCAACTCCTTGTGACTGGGTTGGAATTTGAACGTGCGTCTAAATCATATGGAGAGGCAGTCAAGGCAGCCATGCTCTCCAAGGATTTTTCCAAGGGTGAGTCGATTCTCATTGAGTCTCTAGAAATTTCCGACTTGCGAAATGCAAATGCGCATTTTTTGTGGCGGAATGAAACAAAGGGTTCCTTATGGGAGTTCCTATTTCTTGTAGCTCATGGTTACCAAACAGGGAACAAGTTTCAAGAGGCTGTTGATCTGCTCACAAGAGGCTTAACACTTGCAAGGCAAGTTGGGAACGAGGAACGGCGCAAATACTTGGAAGTAGAAATTGAGTGGGAATTAGGTGAAGTGTTATGTGGTTCCCATCGTCATTTAGAGTCAATATTGCAAGAGGATGTGCAGCACTGGATAATAGCTTTGGAAATCCTTGGCCGGAATGCTCCAGACGCTGCACTAGACGATTCATCATTAGCAGAATGGACTCGATTGATGCGGAAAGTAAGACGTAGCCTTGGAAATTGGTTTGCACAACATCAACGCCTCAAAGAAGCCTATGACGAATATATGGCCCTTTCCCGATTATATTCAATTGAGTCCAAGCATGAACTCAAGCACCACCTCTTAGCGAAGGCCGTGGCTGCATTCGTTCAATTCCTTTCGGGTGAACGGGAAGAAGGTTTCTTGGCTTATGAAGAAGTTTTAGCAGTTGCCAAGACAGATGCAGACCTCCAGGGCGACATGGGTTTTCAGGCTGAAATGTTGGCGAGATATAGCCTACTTCTACGAGAACATGGTGACAAAGTCAAGAGTCGAGAGGTTTTGGATGTGGCAAGAAGTTTCGTATGCAAACTTAGCGATTTACCGAAAGATCAGGTTCATTGCGTTTCCATGCCAATGATGTTGTATAAGTGTTTGGTGGACGAGGACATCTCATCTGCATTTGAATTCGTCCAACTTGTTGATCCTGCCATTTCAGACGCAAGGGACACTTCCAGGTGGTCGCATTGGAATCGCCAAATGGCAGGATTTTACATGCAAATGAAGATCGATGAAGAGGCTCAAAAACGGATGGAATTATATCTGGATGTTGCAAGGGCCCAGAAATGCACGACTCAATCCCAGCCTGAAGATGATACGATTGATATAAACGAGTTTTTGAAAACTTTTGGAGAAGATTTTGGAGAAGGAAGAGTTGTACACAAGCTGGATCCTGCAGAGAGATTTGAAATTTTGTGGGAAAAAATGGAGGTTAGCACTGACAAAGAAAAGCAACAAAAATTATTGGTCAAAGCTAAAACATTCGCACAAAAGGAGTGGGGGGATGCCTCAATTAGGGTGGGGCGTGCTTCCGCGCAATTAGCATCTATCTATGCAGCGCATGGATTATTGGAGTTGGCTGAAGAGGAAAATGCTGTTGCCATGAGAATTTTCGAAGATGCAGAAGGAGAATATGCCAGTATGTTAGGGATTTGTTACGTAAATGAAGCTCTCCGAATGGCACTGAAGAGGCATTTCGATGAAGCTGAACAATAGATGGAAAAAGCTAAACCCTTTGTCAAAGACGAACACCTTTGGAAATCGGTTTCAGGAGCCATTAATTTACTTTGGGTTGCTCCAGAAACAGGGGAAAAACTAGCCAAAGAAGTGGTTGATAGCTTTGTAACGCAACAGAGCCAATTTACACCTGCAACGGACTCACTTTGGATTCAGAATTTGGAAGAGTTTATTGTGTGGTATAAATGGCTGGAGCTGTATGCGTTGGAGAAAAACAACTGCTTGAAGGCCTTGATTTGGGTTGAACGTAGCAGGTCGCGTTTGTTCATGCGCATCAGTGCAGATCAGGCTCGGGCTTCACGTACCACCATGTTAGATTTTGATGGAAGTGATGCAGAAGCAGAAGACATGATCAAGACCTGTTTGGAAAAGTGCGGTAGGAATGTTGCAGTCGTTGAATTTTCCTACACTGGAGATGAGGATGGAAGCGGCACTTTGCTCATGTATGTTATTTATTTACTGGAAGGCAAGCTGGTTGTCAAGGCGATTCGCATTTGTTTACTTGATCAATTGAAAGATAAGTGGAAGAAGAATCTAGCAGCATTTGTTCACTCTGTCCTAAGTGCAATTGAACGTAAAGAACCAGACGACAAGCAAGCAAAGGCGTATCTGGGCTATTTGCACGATCTCCTATGTATTCGATACATAATGGACCACGTCGTGCCATCAGATTGCGACACGCTAGTGTTTGCACCTCACGGGCATCTGTCATTGTTGCCTCTCCATGCCCTTTACGACAATTCCAAGGGCGAGTATCTCATTCAGCAAATCCGAGTTTGCTACGTTCCATCCTTACGCATGTTGAGTCATTGCTTGGAATTCCAGCAGAGGCACAAAACTTCGAGAAGATCGAAACCATCAGAACGTGCTTTCGTGGCCGGGAATCCACATCCAATGGGATGCAACATGCGGACACTTCCAAATGCAGAGAAAGAGGCGGAGAAGGTGGCGGAAATTCTAGGTGTTCAACCTTGTGTACGAGAGGAGATGACCAAAGAAGCAGTGAAGCAAGGATTATGTGGGAGCTCGATTGTTCTTCTGGCGACTCATGCTGATCCAGGGCGTATTGTGCTTCAAGGTGTTGATCATCAACATGATACTGCAGACAAAAATATCAGGAACGACACTAAAAAGGATGAAACGTTAACTGCAAACGAGATAAGTAAGTTGCCTGTAAGAGCAGCTCTTGTGGTTCTGGATGGCTGTGAAACAGGCAAAGGGGAATTAAAATCAGAAGGATTGCTTGGGCTTGGTCGCTCTGTATTGCTCGCGGGAGCATCTACTGTAGTTCTTTCCTTGTGGAAGGTGAATGATGCAACAACAAGCGATATTGTGGCAGGTATCTCCTGTACTCTTCTTGTATGTCCACATTGTGTTCTTTTTTATATTATCAAGGAACTAGATGTATTGTCACAATCCAATAGAGCGCTCTCACAATCACGGGAGATTAGACAAGTTCACTAAATATAGTCGTCTACTTTGTTACATGTATCCAAAGTTCTGAGTCGATAACGTCCTGATAATGTGTTCTTTATAATCGACATGGCAGGTATGTTTCAAAATGCAATAGATGAGCCACGGACTGTTGCAGAATCCCTAAGGGTACCCATGCTATACATGTTGACGGTCAAAAATATTTATTATTGGGCGCCTTTAATTGTTGTGGGGTCCCCAACCTTGTGCATCAAGGATCTCATTGCAGAGATTGACGAGGAGATGGTTGATACTGTAAGCAGCAGCAGCACCTCAACCCCTTCTCAGACGATACAGAGAACCATCAATTGGCAGGAGCTTGACGAAATGAATGTCTCTCCAATCTCCACCCAGGCCCCCAATTACATTGTTGAGAATTCTGGTTCATTCCCTGGCTTAACTCCCTTGGAACATACTGGAGTGAAGTGTGATAGATGCAACACAGAACCAATAATTGGTTCTAGGTTCCGAGCCTATGCCAGCTACAAAGAGAATTATGATTTATGTGAGAGATGTTTTTCTGGTAGCACTTGCACACTGGATCAATTTGAACGTTTAGACGTGCCAAACCTAGCCCCACCTATAGGTATAGATTGCATTAGGGAGTCATGTATGCGTGGTGGTCAATGTTTGTGCAAAACATGCGGCTCATACATAATAATGTCACAATGCTTGCCTTGACGGCCAATCTGTAACTGCTAGGATAACTGTTTCACTGCTAGAAACAGTGACGTTGTGCCTTCTGTTTGTAGCCATCCTTACAATAATGCAGAATGTTACTAGGATATCCTTGGAGTGTATTTGCCCGGATCGTGAGTGTCAAAACTCCGGAGATGTGACTTCAGCTAAACATTTCCATTCTTCCGCTGATTTACTCCCGTCGCCTGTTTAGCCTACGAGGTATTATGCAGTGGCAAGGGGCATCTGTCTGGGGATCTACAGGTCTTGGGAGGAATGTGAGCCAAACGTCGTGGGTGTGGGTGGTTCCTTGCACAAGAGCTTTCAGAGCATGGAAAAGGCGGAGGAGTATATGCGGCAACACCGATTTCACTAAATTTTAGTAATCTCTTCTAGTGTTTTTAGTCCAAGCTTAGCCCTGCAGCTTTCAAGTTTGATTCGGTTCAAGGCCTTTGTAAGAATGTCTGCAGGTTGATCACTAGTTTTAATAAAGCTCACTTTGATAGTTCCATCTTCTACTTTTTGTCTAGTAAAATGCCAATCCACCTCAAAATGCTTGGTCTTGTCATGGAAAATTGGACTTTTGGAGATCTTAATGCTGCTTTGGTTATCACATCAAAGTGTGATTGGTGTACTGCTGCCAGATCCCATTTCTCTAGCTAATCTCAACTAGACTGCTTCGCAAGTGTCCTTTGCTAGTGATCTGTACTCAGACTCACAAGATGACTTTGATGTCAAATTTTCCTTCTTGGATGACCACGAAATCGGTGTTGATCCACACGCAAAGAGATAAGCGCTAGTAGAGATTCTGGTGTTGATGTCTCCGGCATAGTCTGCGTCTGAGTAGCCTTGGAGAGTGTGTTCCTCCTCCTTTGGATACCAGAGTCCAAAAGAAGAGGTTTGAGAAATAAGATAAATGAAATCAATATTACGCCACATCTCAAACCCCAAATCTAGAATGCCATATCTAAAATCAATGTTAGGCAATGTTTGATACATTGTCGTGCATACTAGATCTGAAATCGGTATTATGCAATATCCAAGAAAAAAGTAAACTTGACATATATTCCATAAAGTTTGTACCACTTACAATCATAGTGAGGGCATATAGCATTGAGAGTTCGAAGAGAGAAGCACACTTTTCTCAGCCTCCTGGCTCAGATCAAGTGTGGCATTCTGAATGCAAGAAGCATCTCCGTAATGTTGGGAGGGATTTTGCATTAATCTCAAACGAAAACTCTACCCTCGGGAACATTTTCAGCTAAGGACAATGTTATGTCGGATTTAGATTGCCAAATCTGAAACCAGTGTCACACCAGATCTGAAATCCTACATCTAAAATGCCATATCTGAATTCAATGTTATTCATGAACGACAATTTTTATATATAAATTGCCATACTTGTTGCCAGATATGAAATCAGTGTTACGCCACATCTCAAATCCCATATCTGAAATCAGTATTATGAAATGTTCGATATATTGTCGTGCATACCAATGTCACATAGTAAGAAAATGAACACCTGACATATATCCTATAAGGTTTGTTTCACTCACAATCATAGTGGAGAGCATATAGCACTGAGGGTTCGAAGGGAGAAACACACCTTTCTCATCCTCTTGGCGCACATCAAGTGTGGCACTCCTGATGCAAGGAGCATCTCCGTAATGTTGGAAAGGAATTCCGGGGTTTCACATTGACCCCAAACAAAAACTTTGCCTTCATGAACATTTTCAGAGATGGACATTGTTATGCTGGATTTAGAATGCCAAATCTGAAACCAGTGTTGCGCTAGATATAAAATCCTACATCTAAAATGTCAGATCTAAAATGCTACATCAAAAATGAAAATTTTAATCTTATATTTACCCTAAAATATTTTCTCTCCATTATCCCATTTTTCCTTCAGTATGACTTTTGACTAGGAATTTCACACTAAGTGCAAAATGCAACCATCACCTCCCTTCTCCCTTTTTTTTTTTCTTTTTTGCACATTTATGTCCCTTATGACTTAAGGAACCCCACAATATTTTTCCTTTTATTTATGAAAATTAACCTTCCATCCATTATGAGCATATTCCCTTGACCATGTTTTTTGCCTACACTTTTAGACTAAGTGCAAAATGCAGCCATGACTCTTGGGACTCCTTTTTGAAATTCTTTTGCACGTTTGGGTACCTTATGACTTAAAGAACCACATGGTATTTTCATTTTCTTTATGAAAATCATTAAGCCCTCATTGTGGCCGGTTTTCCTTGGCTATGTTCTTTGATCACACTTCACATTGAGTGCAAAATGCTTCTTTGACTCCTGGGACTCCATTTTGAAACTTTTTTGCACATTTGGGTGCCTAATATCATAAGGAACACCATGGATTGAACTTTCCATTCATTATGGCCACTTGACTGTATGGTCTTGCTTAGACTAACAAAAAAATGTATGGTAAAAATTTCATAGAATTTGACCGTATGGATTGCAAGTTTTTTGCGTTTGAAGTGAAAAAATGAAATAAAATTCTATTTTGACATTTTTTAAAATCTCTTTGGATACATGGGTTTTTTTTGAAAAATTGGTCCAAAAAATCTTAATTTTTTTTTTTTTCAAATTGGTACTAGCTATCACGAGCCAAACAAAATTGACCAAAAATACAATAGAAAGAGCAGAAAATGATGCTTAAATACAAGAAAATCCCACGGTCCTTTAGGGATTAATATAGGGTGGTAAAATGTCTACTAATTTACACAAAATATTAAATATTTCGATACCTCCGAGGGTGCTCTAAAAACAAATCCACATGTACACATGCATTATAAAATAAAACTAAGTGGGATATTCTAAACTTCTTGTATGAGTAAAAGTTGTACAATGCCCCTAAGAAAATATTGTTGCTTTTCTACTAAATCCATAAATTTTGAACTAAAACAAAACAACATATGTTCATGATTATTCACGATCTCTCAATAAGAATTTTCATAAGTAAAATATACTAAATTTAGTTCACTACAGTCTATCTTTTAAATTAAAAATTCTAAATATTATGCATTCTATTGCATTTGCAAGCCTCGTGGATCAATATCTTTGCTATTTTCTATAGCATTTTCACTCGCTATATTTCCCCTCCAAATAAAATAATCTACCTGTTTTTTTTCCATGTGAATTCTTCTTGTGACTTTTGTTTTCTATTAAAATGTTGGATTTATTTGGAATGTTTTGAATTTTAATTGTGGTTGTTCTTGTAGACAAAGATCAAAGAGCTTCTCAAGTTGTGCAGATCTATGCCTTCTACACTAGAAGCAATGATCAAGGCAAAGTGCGAACATACACATTGGTAGATTGATAGACTTTTGATTCATTTCAATGTAAGTGAGAAGCCCTATCAATCAGATAGTTGTAGAATTTTGAGTAGTCATGTGTAGTAGAAAACACTCTTAGTTTTCTTAATTTGTATGTAATTCTAGAACATTTTTAAAAACGTTCTTACCAAAAAGATGTTGACTCCTAAGTTTTTTTTGACATGTGTCCAATTAAATGCTCAAAATCTATCAATGATGATTTTAAAATTATTTTCTAAAATTGAACCCTCGATCGAACACCCAAAACTCTTTAAAATTTCACCAAAATAATCATTCTATTTTTCAAAAGTACACATTTGTATGACTGATAAAAATGTCCTTTTCTTGAAGTTATGATTGAATATTCAAGCAAAAAAAATCAAATTAGTATCACTCTCCATGCAATCGTTGTAGAACATTGATTACTCATATGTAGTAGGTGACAATCTTTATTTCACTGGATTTATATATACAAATGTATAATTCTTTGGAACTTTCATTGTTGGTCGTTGCCCCTTAACCCCTAAACGTCCTCACCCTTCTCCAAATTCAACAGTTTTGCAAAGATGCATCATAGAATGCAATCCAGAGGGATATTTTGCACTTGATGTATGAATAAAAGTTGTACATTATAAATTATAAATTCTATCTATACGGTTAGATTTGTGATTGCCATCATCAATATTTTTGTATAAAATTTGAAACTTGAAATTGAAAATTCTTTTGTAATTTGATTACAAATAAGGTATTGACAATTTGTAGATGAAATTTGTTGTGATTGGTTGAAATGTAATTTTCTAAGTGTAGTGATTCTTGGAGATGTTTTGGTTGCTTAATTTTATGAGTTGGCTTTTTTAAGAGCACTTTTACACTGAAATCTTCAAAATTTTGGGTGAATCACTACAACATGAAATGAGGCATAAAAGTTTCACAAATCATCCCCTTTCTAATCGAATCACCCATCCATAAAGCTAACTTCCCATAAAATATATAGTAAAAAATCCACACTGCAAAAAAGTCAATGACGGATGAGAAATTGTGTTTGATTTTGTACATCGCCCACTTTTTGGATGGTTGGATGTTTAGGGTGGGGTCCTTCAATGTTGGATGTTGTTATAGCGGCTACAACTGCAATTTGAAAGGGAACAAATCATTGTCGGGGTTTTGCAACTGTGGCACTCCTCATTGACACCAACTCAGATTAAACGTGGAGGAAGCTTGGACAAGATTGCTTCGCCCTTCGAGGGTTTCGGCGCACATTGTTGTGCGAAGATGGCTTCCACTGGTTAGTGCTTTTGTCTACCATTATGTTCCCTAAATGTTGTTGTTGTTGTGCTCCTCCGTTGTAATGCAACCAAAATATGAGATGCTCCGGTCCTTTAGCTTGGTTTTTTATTCTTCTCTCTGCATTGTTATTGCTATTGTACACGTTTACTCCGCACTTCAAATTCAAGTTTTCTCTTTTTAGAGAGAAGCACATAACCATAGTAAGGTAGCCTCAAATATTATAGATGTTTTGAACAATATTTTGTTTCAAGTAGGTCTTCAAAATTGGACTTGTATGAGTTGAGAAATTAGTGAAACTTAATGCATTCAGTTTGGTTTGATAATTGATCCGTGTAGGCTGCTATGGCTTAGATGACAGTTTGGAAAATATGGAGGGGAGTTGAAAGCTATCTTAGCCTCGTTTTGTATTCTTAGTCACAGTCCCAATGTTCTTTCTATTATGGTAGCAAATTTTGGACATATTTACGATTTGTAGGGAAAATAACATAGATCCAGGCTATAGTAGCCTTGAATTTTAAGGATGATTTACCAGTTTTGTTTAAGAATTTTCTAAAAACTAGGACTTGTCTGATTTGGTATTTAGTGAAATCTATTGCATTGTATTTTGTTCCAAATTGGGCCAATGTAAGCAACATTGGATATGGTGTTGTGGCTTAGGGTGATAGTTCATGAATCATGAAATGTGGAGGGGATTTGAAAGCTATTTTAGCCTTGTCTTGTATTCCTATTCACAGTTCTAGTGTTATGCGAGAGTAGAAATATTATTCCACCCCTTCAATTCATGTTTACGATTTGTAGAGAAATGAACACAAAAAATGGATAAAGTAACTCAAGACTATTTGTACATAGTTCATCAGTTTAATTTGTTTAGAGTTTAGGTCAATAGTTGGACTCCTATGATTTAAGTATCATTGTATGACTTCTATAATTTGAGTAGTTTGAAAATGGAACCCCGTAGGCACCATTGGATATGTTGCTCTGTTATATTAACACTATTGCCAATGTGGGCAAGAATTGGACGTTAACCCCTAAGCGTCCCGGCGTCCATATTTTGGACGTTTTTGGGGGTACAGTCACCTTCGAAGTGCTGTAACTTTTGCAAAACGTGTCCGATTTTGCTGAAATTTTGAAAAAACTCCCCGCATGATGTATGGAATGTGTGGTAAAAATTTCAAATCAATCCGAGATGAATTGAATTTTTGGTGATCATTTGAAAGTAGGTATGTTTTTTTTGGACAGTTCTGTGAATTTTGATGGCAGCAACTTTGGGGGCTTGTATCTCCTTCATCCCAAGTCCGTTTTCAATAAAACTTGTTGGATTGAATTCCCCTTGAAGTCTAGTTATCATGGTAAAATTTTCAGGTCAATCCATGTTGTTATGAATGTTTGGGATTCATTTTAGTGCACGGGTCTAGTTTGGACACTTTTTGCTTTTTGGTTCAAATGGGTCACTTTTCGGGCTACTTTTTGACATTGCAAGGCCATTTTAGGGCACATTAAATTTTTTCATGAGGATTTTTTGGTACTAATGTGTTTATATGATGATTTTGAACAACTTTATAGTTCAACGTTTTTTCATTTGAGTAATTTTGAAAACGAATTTCACCTCTAACTGTGTTGCTAGGAAAATTTCAGCATCCTTTTTTAGCACTAAAACACTTTGATCTTGCAATCTATATGGCCAAATGACCCCAAAATTGATCCACATGATCTACAACATGTATGTTACAAGATTGTACGGTTGAGATTTCTATACCTCACTTACATTTAGACCTATAACACATCAAAAGCAATGATGATTTTAAGCCCAAAAAAGCTAGGGACCTTTAGGGGTTAAAGGAACATCAATACCATCAGTGTTACGTCAGACTAGTTGTGGAAGAACTGCAGGATGAGAGAACTTATCATGCTGGTTTGGTATTATCGTTTCTTGTGCTGAAGGGCACGATTTGACTTTACGAGGTCAGCCGGTCTAGACGGTAATCCAGTACGTACTATGATCAAAAGAACCAATGGGAACAACTACAGTCCACCCTCTATAAGTGTTACCTCTATAAGTGTTAAAATTCCATAAGTGTTAACATTTTTTCTACTCCCTACTTGGGGAGACTACAATAACATTAAGTGTTAAGTGTTAACTGATTGGCTACTCCCCTCTTTGTAATTTTGCCCTCTATATCTGTTAACTTATTATTATACTATATAATACCATACAATACAATATACTGTAACATAGCACATGTAATATACTGTAACATACTGTAACATACCCCCCATTTAGAAATTATTAGGTGCAGGATATTGACTGCAAGTCCCTCCCTCGTCAACTCAGTTTACCCTAGCAGGTTGAGCCAGTCTACCAGCGTTCGAATTTCTGAGAATGTTGTTTTCGAATTTCAGACTTGTAGGGCGAATCACATACCATTAGAAAGCTATTGAGGAGACGATTCCAATGGTAGTAGTTTTGTCGAATTCCGACTTCTAACGAGTGAGTTATGGTTGGCCGAAATCTGCCTTCCAAGTCTCCTGCGGCAGATTTGTTAAACTCTATATTTCTATAAGTGTTAACACTCTATAAGTGTTAACAATATTACCACTCCCAATTGTTAACACTTATAGAGGGTGGACTGTATTGATAAGAGTGTCATAGAAAGCCGAATGTGCCCAATCCACCCGCAAGGCCTGTGCAAGCAGAGACTGCTCTAACAAAGAGAAGAAGTGCATCCGGGACGGACGTAGCTGTAGCTGCGACCAAAAGAACCGAGGTTGGGGTGGTGCATCTAGAGCATTTGTATGTTCAGGTACCACCAACAATGAGGTTGATGGTAGTTTTGATGTCCAAAAAAAGAAAAATCACTTGGAAATTGAGCAATTTAATATAAGACGTTTCAATAAGTAACTTTATAGTAAATAAACTATAAACTTCCAAAAATCATGATTTCATTTGCATATGATTCTATAGAGGATTTGCATTCTTTCCATCAAAAGTTTTATATTGGTAAGTAACAAAATTTGTATTTATTGTTGATTATTTGAATTTAGGATCAAAAATGGAGTTTTTAACTTCAAGTGAAAACGGGTAAAAAAATTTATTTTTATCAAATCTCAGCAGTATGTGTTGTGTTTCTTGTGTTTTGCAACATATTCAAATTTGGTTCAAAAATTCCAATTTTATCGTTTTCTAATGGCAAACCTTTGTAAACCCGTGTGTAAATCCAAGGTATTAAATACTTATTGTAGGGTAGTGTACATACACTTTAGTTAAAGCATTTTGTAACATTTCATAATAAATTTAGGACTTTTGTCTTTGATACAATGAATAAGGAACCTCCTATTACTGTAGTACTATAGCTGTGTTGCCACCCCACGAACGAATATCTAATATTTTTTGAAAAATAAGGTTCGTTCCTCAAAAAAATGAATTTCTTGATCTTTGATTTTGAGCAAACGATGATTAAAAATGACCCAAAATGGTCCAAAATAGCTTAGAAGTAGCAAATTATAGCTAAAAATAATTTACTCTATTTTTGTTTTTTGGTCCTCATAATTTCCAATTTTTTACGTTTTTTATTTTTTGTATTATTTTTTGGCGACCCAGCTATGGTACTACGGTACCCATGATCCCATGAAATGATCAAAGGAGAGCCATTTCCTATTACCCATGAACCCATGTATGAAAACTTCCAATCTTTTAATTGGTATTGAAATGAACATAAGCATGATTGAGTGATAGAGTGCTGGACAAGTCTCGTATAGAATGTTATGTTAGTACTACTGATAATGAGAGTGTTTGGACTTTGGACCTGTTATGCATTTATAATATGTTATTATATACATGTATTAATTATAAATACAAGATCAGTTGGAGAACAAGTCTGGCTGTGAAGAGGAAAAATCAACATGTTTCAATACATAATTCAGAGCAGTTGAAAATTCCAGCCTCCATATATATGCACACATGCTATTCCTACTTCACATAATTCTTTTAGCAGCTTACTACCTAGGCTGACTGTATAGTTGCAATGATTTTCATTTATTTTGGTTTTCTCTACACATCCACAATAATAGAGTTATCCGAAAACAGAACCGCTCCATGAGCGGAGTTCAATTGGAGTTTTCTTGAGTAGTTCCCATGGTTGAGTCTCTTGGCTTGGGGGAACTTGTGGGAACTCTCCTCTAGCTTTGGGGAGGTAGTGAGATCCACACTCCAAGGCGGTGCAAGGCCTTGCTTCAGATTATTCTCCAACTCACCAAGGACTAGTTTTGCACTCTTTCTGAACTCAAAACGAGTCTAAGCATTAGGAGAGAATTTGGGCCTTCAGAAGGCCCCTTTCCTTTGTCAAATTGTTGATCAGCAATAAACCAACAACAACCAATTAAAAAAATCAATTCTTTTTTTTTGAATTTTTTTTTGCGGTCTGACGTGGCAGACGGTATGCCGCGTCAGATTGCGATTTTTTTAATTTATTAATATTAATATTTTATTTTTATAAAAATAAATAAATTATTATTTTAATCCTGGTCAGCTAAATTTAGTTGATCCAAAGTGGGGGCCTTTTTGAAGCGCCATATCTCTTCTAATGTTGATTTCGAGGTTTCTTTCTACTTTGAGACACTCTTTTCGGTTAACTCTAATATTGATATTGGTTTCAAGTTCATTATGCAGCTTAGAGTTATTCCCCACGACAGGCCCGCCCTCGCTCTCACATAAATAGAGGCTGGGTTTATTGTGATATCTCCTCTATTGAAAGTGAAAGCGGGTCCTTAAAAGACATCGGCCATGGTTTGAAGAAGTGGCAAGCCTATTCAACTCGTCAAGCACCCATCCTCTAATCCAAAGCAAGAACTAGATTAAATTTATTCTTTCTGAAGCCCAGCTTGTGAGAGCCTGGCCCCATTGGCTCTTTATGAAGATTTGCCCTTACATGCAATGATTTATTTTTGTTTTCTCAACACGATAGAGTTAACCCCTAAAAGTCCAACCGTCCAGGAAGTGGATGTATAGAAACGAAGTTGTTTTTCTCATGCGTCATTGACTTTTGGCAGAGTGAATTTTTTACTAAAGATTTTATGAAAAGTTAGCTTCATACATGTGTGATCTTATTAGAAAGGGGACGATTTATGAAACTTTTATGCCTCATTTCATGTTGTAGTGATTCACCAAAAATTTCAAAGATTTTAGTCTAAATATACTCTTGAAAAAGTCAACTCATAAAATTAAGCAACCAAAAATCTCCAAAAATCACTACACTTAGAATATTACATTTTAACCCATCGCATCAAATTTCATTTACAGATTGTCAATATCTTCTTCGTAATCAAACTACAAAATAATTTTCAATTTTATGTTTCAAATTCTATAGAAAATTATTGGTGATAGCAATCGCAGATCTAACTGTATAGATAGAATCTAAAATTCATAATGTACAACTTTTATTTATACATCAAGTTCAAAATATCTCTCTTAGTAGCATTTTATAATGTATCTTTGCAAAACTGTCCAATCTAGAGAGGGGTGAGGACGTTTAGGGCATTAAAAAAAAATCTGAGTCCTCCAAAAGGCCGTGAGTTCAGCCAACACCTTCATGCACAAAAATGATTAATTTAAAAAAAAAAAATGGGGAAAAAAAAACATAATATTATTACAAAAAAAAAATTAAAAAAAAGAATTAGAATTAAAAAATTATTAAAAAATTTTTTATTAAGAAATGCATTAAAAATTAATAAATCAAGATTTGATGTGGCCAAATTTGGACCACGTCAAATTTGATTCTTAATTTTTTAATTTTTTAAATAGTTTTTAAATTTTGATTTTGATTTGATTTTATTTTATTTTGCATGGCATTTTTAGCCTCAAATGTTTGTAATGGGTTAACTAAAAAGAACTGCAGTCAACCTCCCTTTTTGCTCTACTTCTAACATTTCTATTAACTATTCTTGGGTTGAATAATGTCGCGTCATAGATTGTCCCCTTGTAGGCCATGGGCTTAGAACTTTGATGAAAGGTTTGGAAGCCACAGCAAGGTATGGAGAATAATGACAATGCCTTATTTTAGATCATCTCCCAACTCATCATAGACTAATTTTTGGTCTACTTACATGTCAATGTAAGTTCAAGAGGAATTCAACACGAGTTTGCCAAATCTTTCGTCTTTGGGCTGACTTTTCCGTTGACTCTAATTTCAATACTAGTTTCAAGGTCAGAATAATTATTTAGGCAGCTTACTCTGATATATGTGCAATGATTTGTTTTGGTTTTCTCTTGACATCCACATGGAGACTCGAGTTTCAAGTTCAGAATGATATAGAGCCCATTGATATATGACTGGCATTCAATAAAAATAACAACAGGCAATGAATCAAAATTCTGTATTAATTCTCTCTGCCCCCACCAGGGGAGAGACTAGTAAGTTACTGAAACCCATCATTTTCAAGGAGTTACATGGCTGAACAGTATAAAAAAGTCATAAAAGTAAATCTAGGATAAATACTAAGACTATACGACTAGCTGCTTGTTATATATAATGGCATGGAGGATCCTGAATTCAACAAAGATAAATAGACTGTGGTTGAATATTCAGACTGAATTGACGATTGTTGGGGGCAATCTGAGAATCAATTGAATCTTGAAGATCATGTGTAATTGATGAATTGGTGGCTCCGTTGAAAAGCGGGTGTGAGGGAAGATGAGAGGGAGGCTGCTCCCAACGTTGTGATTCCAGATTGCATGGCATCATGGCTCGTCTGTCGTGTTGATGACTTCAGTTTTTGTTTTTTTGGTTTTTTTCCTTTGTTTCCGGAATCCACACTAGGCTTGAATTCAGTTGTGTCTCAGAGTATCATGCCGTTTTAATATTTTTTGTCAAGCATGATTCCCTGCCCATCAATGTGTTGAAGTAGGATGATTGCGTGGGCTGAAGTTGCTCATAGCCATGCGCATTAGCTAGAGTAGATGATGCGAATGAGCTAGACTTGCAACTAGAGAAGTGGTACTAGTTAGAAGTAATGAGAATTGGGTCTCCCAAGTGATATGGGCTGATCCTAGTGTACTAGGAGTGGAGTATGGGCTGATGTCCCATATGGTTTGCCAAGGGGACTCCCTTGGGTGTGCTACTTAAGAGGGGCAGCCCATGAGTAAAGATTATCTCTTTCCTATGCATTCCAAGTGTTTGTGTGAGGCTTTGGCATTCTAATCTAACCTTCAATAGGTTATGGGCCCACTCATGTGCTTTGCGTGAGTCAAAGATTAGATTGCTCATTGTGTGGAGGTCGTGCGTTGAAGCGCTGATTTTGGAGTATTGGAGCGCTGATTTGGAACTTTGGAGGGCTGAATTCGAGCTTTGGTGGGCTGATTTTGACATTGGGAGGTATTACAATCTTCCTACCTTTGATCTACGTGTTGGAGGGCTGAATTCGCACTTTGGAGCTATCATTTGTTGATTTGGAGCTTTTGGAGCACTTTGGAGCACTTTTGGAGTTTATACACGTCTACAAGGGCTGAATTGGAGCTTTGGAGCTTATTGGTGCTTGTTGGAGTATATTGGAGCTTATTGGAGCTTATTGGAGCTTATTGGAGCTTATTGGCTCAATTTGTGCTCAATTTGTGCACTTGTGTTGTTGCAAGGCACTTTTATGCTTTGAGGCTCTTGGGGTGAGTCTACAATCTGATTTTGGTATTGCAATTCTTGCACAAGGGTTTGGAATGTGAGTTATGCCCTTGGAGTGCTCAAAATTAGAGTTTGGGTTAGTAAATGCACAACGGGGCTGATTTGATGAATTTCAATGCAATTAGGACTTGAAGGGGCTGAATTTGCATTGATTTAGAGTCCTTGGAAGGCACAAGGGTGCCCATAGGGTGCATTACATGTTGTGAAGCACAAGGGTGCTGATTTGAGTGGATTTGAGCCAACGAGTGCGCAATTCTCCTAGTTAGGGTGTTGTGGTATGATCTTATGCAAATTCACTAAGAACCATCACGATTGAGTGTTGTGAGGTTGATGTGTAGCACAAAGGTGCTGATTTAGTGTTTGGAATTAGTTTGGAGGCATTAGAAGCACATACGTGTGCAATTTGCTTCACAAATCACAAAATTGTCAAAAATCATAAAAACAATTTTTCTTAGCTTTCTAGGGGCTGAATTTTGTGAGCGTACGTCCTTCAATCAAGGATATGGCTACATTTGAGGGTGAAGGTGCTAAGGTTGTAGACAAGTTCGATAGCGTCAACTTCCACTTGTGGAAATTCAAGATGGAAATGGTCATGGCCGAAAAAGAATTGTGGGAGATAGTTGAGGGTAGTGAGGAACCGCCTTCGTCCGACGCCGAGGCTAGGGTACGAACTGCGTACACTCGGCGAGAGAAAAAGGCCTTTGCGATTTTGGCTCTTAATCTTTCTGATTCCCAGCTTTCTCATATTCGGTCGTGCAAGACTCCCGCCGAGGCATGGGCCAAGTTTTGCAATATTCATGAGGCAAAGAGCTTGGTCAATATCTTGTTTTTGAGGCGCAAGTTTTTCACCATCAAGATGGAAGAAAACGACGACATGTTGGCGCACATCAACAAAGTCAAGGCTCTTGCGGATCAGCTCAACGGCGCAGACGTCAACATTACCGACGGTGATATCGTTATGACGCTCCTCGAGAGTTTGCCGCCGTCGTACGAGTATCTTATCGTTGCTATGGAGAGTAGGCCCATTAGCGAGCTCACTCTTGATTATGTGACATCACGGTTGTTGCATGAACTCTCGCGGCGCAAAGAGAACGAGACTCGTGGCGATAGCGCGGCGCTTATGGCGAAGCAATCCAAGAGCGGTGCGAGTGGGAGCTCTACAGACAAGGTATGCTACTATTGCGGTAAGAAGGGCCACTTGGCAAAATTTTGCTACAAACGCAAGAGAGAGGAAAGTGCCAACAATACAAAGGTCAACGATGCAGGTGATGAGTACGCATTTATGACTAGCGTCTCTTCTTGTAGTGATGACGGGGACGAGTATGCAATGATGGCAAGTGACGTGTCATGCAATGGTAGTGTGATCGATTGGATTGTTGATTCGGGAGCCTCGAGTCACATGGCGCCCATTAGGACTTGTTTCCAATCATATCACGTCATATCTCCAAAGAATGTCATTTTGGGTGATGATACGGTTCTTCAAGCCATGGGTAAAGGATCCATCGTCGTAGACACCGAGGTGAAGGGTCGTGTGAAGACAATTACCATCCATGATGTCCTCCACGTTCCCAAGTTGAAGGCAAATCTTTTATCGGTGCGACATTTGGTGATGAAGCATTTGCGAGTGGAATTTAGCGACCAAGGGTGTTTTGTGTTGTCCCCAAGTCGTGAGGAGGTGGCCATTATACACGAAGTCAACGGCTTGTACCAAATCAAGTTTTCCAAGATGCACGCGGCGGAATCCGCAACGTTGGTGCAATCGAGTTCAAACGAAGACAAGTTGGCGTTGTGGCATCGTCGTCTCGGGCATTTGAATGTCAAGAGTGTGAAAGCACTGCGTGGAATGGTAAGTGGCATGGATCTTGCACAATCAAACGTCGCGCCTAGTTCATTCACATGTGAGGGTTGTATTGAAGGCAAGCAACAACGCTCACCGTTTCCAGTTGATGGGGCAACTCGTGCAACCAAGGTTCTTGAGATTGTGCATTCCGACGTGTGTGGTCCAATGAAGACCACGTCTATGGGGGGTTGCAAGTATTTTGTGACGTTCATTGATGATTTTTCGAGGAAGATATGGTTGTATCCGATCAAAGCAAAGAGCGAGTGTTTTGAGAAGTTCAAAGAGTTCAAGGCGTTGGTTGAGAAGCAATCCGAGCACAAGATCAAGGTGTTTCGATCGGATAATGGCGGCGAGTTCTTGTCCAACCAATTTGGAGAGTTATTGAAGAAAGAAGGCATTGCTAGACAAACCACAACGCCATATACGCCACAACAAAACGGAGTTGCAGAGCGTGCAAATCGAACAATTGTGGAAATGGCAAGGAGTATGTTGCATGTACAAAATTTGGGTTTGGACCTTTGGGCGGAAGCGGTGGTGACTGCGGTGTACACACGCAACCGATGCCCGTCGAGTGCGGTTCAAAACATGACACCAGAGCAAGCGTGGAGTGGGAGGCCACCCCGCGTGGAGCACATGCGCACATTTGGATGCATCGCATTTGCAAAGGTACCCGATTCTCAAAGAACCAAACTTGAGGCCAAGGCAACAAAATGTGTGTTTCTTGGATATTGTGAAGGTACCAAGGCGTACAGGCTTATGTCGCTCGAGACCAAGAAGATCATTCGAGCTCGTGATGTGACATTTTGCGAGAATTCCAAGGTTGAAGACAATTTGGACGATGGTCCAAGTGGGAGAAGTGGCGATAAACCGGCCATTGTGGACCAATGTTCCAAATCTCCCGTTATTGATATTGTTGATCAAGACGAGGATGACGAAGATTTTGGTGACGAGGAGCATATTGAGGAGCGACCTTTGAAGACGAAGAATGGCGAGAAAAAGGCACAAGCAACGGCAGTTGAAGACAATGCATCTTCGAGCGATCGTCGTTATCCAGAGAGAAATCGTAGACCACTTGGCGAGTGGTGGAAGAATCATATTCTCCCTCAAGGTGAGGAGGAGCATGCAAACGTTGCACATTTAGATGCTCCATTGACGATTCGTGAAGCGTTGAGTTGTGATGATGCAAACAAGTGGGAGCAAGCCATGCAAGAGGAGTACAAATCGTTGATGGACAATGGCACTTGGGAATTGACTCCCCTCCCCAAGAATCGCAATGCTATCGGTTGTAAGTGGGTATTTCGTGCAAAGAGAGATGCAACGGGTGATGTGGTTCGTTATAAGGCAAGATTGGTGGCAAAGGGCTTTTCACAAATCGAAGGTGTTGATTTTCATGAGACCTTTGCACCGGTGGCGAAATTCACCACTATTCGATGCATTTTGGCCATCGGGGCTGCCATGGATTTGGAAATGCATCAAATGGATGTGAAGACGGCGTTCTTGAACGGCGAGTTGGACGAGGACATCTACATGGTACAACCCGAAGGATTTGTGCAACGAGGTAATGAGAACCTTGTTTGCAAGTTGAACAAGTCATTGTATGGGTTGAAGCAATCTCCACGCGCATGGTATCAAAAGATTGACACGTTTCTTGTTCATATCGGGTTCACAAGGAGCATCGCTGATCACAGCTTGTATTTCATGCAAAAGGGGCAACATGTGGTCATCGTGATCATATATGTGGATGATTTGATCATCCTTGCAAGTTGTATGAGCTCTTTGAAGGCATTGAAGGCAATGCTTGAGAACGAGTACGAGATGAGTGATCTCGGTGAGTTGCACTTTTGTTTAGGAGTTGAGTTTGTGCGAGATAGAGCAACACGCACCATAACAATGAATCAAAGCAAGTATGTTATGGATGTGCTCAAACGATTTGGCATGGAGGATTGCAAACCGGTTGGCACTCCATTGGATGTGAATTCCAAACTTGTGAAGCTCACGGATGAGGAGTATGCATTAGAGGCTCAATCTATGGTGGATGTGCCATACAAGCAAGCTGTAGGGTCATTGATGTATGCTATGATTGCAACAAGGCCGGACCTTGCGTATCCAATCAGCGTTGTGAGTCAACACATGGCAAGACCGGGTTCAAGTCATTGGGTTGCGGTCAAGAGGATCATGCGGTACTTGAAAGGCACAAGTGATGTGAGGTTGTGTCTTGGAGGTGACGACATTGTGTTGAGTGGGTATTGTGATGCGGATTATGCGGGTGATACCAATGATCGTAGATCCACCACGGGGTACATGTTCAAAGTTGGATCGGGGGCCGTTTCATGGAATAGCAAGCGCCAACAAACCACGGCCACGTCAACGGTTGAGGCGGAGTACATGGCGACGAGCCACGGTACGAAGGAGGCCATTTGGTTGAGGCAACTAATGGCGGATGTGAGATGCACTCAAGAGGAGGCTACAACAATCATGTGTGACAACCAAGGGAGTATGTCATTGGCGAAGAATCCAACGCATCACTCACGTACAAAGCACATTGATGTGCAATATCACTTCATTCGAGAGAAGTTAGAGATGAAGGTGATAGAGTTGAAGTATTGTCCAACGGAGCACATGGTGGCGGACGTGCTCACAAAGGCTCTTGCGAGAGATCGACATCAAAGACTAGTGGTGGCATTTGGGCTCCAAGGCTTTGGCTATTCGCAAAGTGGGAGTGTTGAAGTAGGATGATTGCGTGGGCTGAAGTTGCTCATAGCCATGCGCATTAGCTAGAGTAGATGATGCGAATGAGCTAGACTTGCAACTAGAGAAGTGGTACTAGTTAGAAGTAATGAGAATTGGGTCTCCCAAGTGATATGGGCTGATCCTAGTGTACTAGGAGTGGAGTATGGGCTGATGTCCCATATGGTTTGCCAAGGGGACTCCCTTGGGTGTGCTACTTAAGAGGGGCAGCCCATGAGTAAAGATCATCTCTTTCCTATGCATTCCAAGTGTTTGTGTGAGGCTTTGGCATTCTAATCTAACCTTCAATACAATGGTGGGAGTTCTGTTTGAATTCCCTTTCAAGTCAAGTGATTCCATCTATATGTACAGTACCCACCAATAAGTTTACGTTCATTCAACTTTTCAAAGAATTGAATGAAATAATTAAATTTATAAAAATATCAATATTAATATCAAACTATATCAAACCATTTGAAGTGTGAAAATTTACTTCTTTGGACAATTTTTGAATCAGATATTAAAAAATTAAAAAATTAAATTTAAATTCAACATTTTTGAGTTGAAAACTTCAAACATTGAAATTTTAGTAAATATGACCCCAAAAATCATGATTTTTTTATCCACATGATTCTACAAAGGATTTGCATTCTTTCCATTGAAAGTTTTATAAACCATAAGTAACAAAATTTGTATTCATAGTTGTTTGAATTAAGGGTAAAAATTGAAGGTTTGAATTTCGAATAAAAATAGATTTTAGAATCATCTTTCATTATCAAAACTCAATTGTATGTGTGGTTCATCTTGTGCACTACAACTTGTCCAAATTAGGCTCAAAGCTTATAATTTTTGTAAATTTTATTGACAATTCTCTGAAAAGTTGAATGAACGTAAACTTGTTGGTGGGTACTATACAGTGGCTAGTAGAAATAGTTGTACAAGCCAGGCTGATTTACAGAATCCATAACATTGAGTAGCATGCACTGTTCTTGCCTTGGCTTTACACTAGATAGTGTGGAATATTCCACACCCAATAGTACTTCATTAGTAGCTAAGTGGACAGGTGGAGATGAGCAGAGTGCATGATGGAAAGGCAATAGGCATGAAGGCTATTGAATGTTATGTTAGCTACCAATCCTACAGAAACTATCAAAACATTGCAAGGAAAAGACCATAAGAGCATATAATTGCAATAAACATATAGCACAACCTTTGGAGTTAAAATATAAACAAAAAAAAAAAAAAAAAAAAAAAAAAACAACTTAATTCAAATATGCAACAATTGAAAGATGTATGATTCTTTTTGCAAAAACTGATATGATTGTACATTAATTGTAGAAAACAAAACCACAAGCTACAAAATAACTTCACAACTCAAAGATGCAACTTCTAAGGAACCTAAGCATTCATAATGACTATTGTTGTGTGTAGCTACTTTTTGCTTTGTAAACATCAGCAACTCTTTGGAGCATAGAACATGTCAACTTCCTAACAACATCAACCTCAATACTATATCAAATTCTTGTCTCTTCTCCCATAAATCGCTTTTGCTAGACTTGGGTTTCCTCTTTAGACCTTCTCATACAGAGATTTACTTCATTCGAGAAGTGTTCTATAGGATTGAAGTCACACAATTGCGGTGGTGGCCAAGTAACTTGAAATTTTTGTGCAAGCAACCAGTCTACAATGTACTGTGTAGTGTGCTTGGGGTCATTGTTGTATTGGAAAATTCTCATCTTCTAAACCTTGTATGTGTATAGTGTCTATAAGTTTTGCCTCCAGAATGTCTCGATACACATATCTATCCATGTTTCCTTCAATTAAGTGAAGCTTACCAACTCCTTCCCAACTCATACAACTCAAAATCATTATGCTTCCTCCCCGGCTCCCCCATGTTTAATTGTACATTGCACATGTTGGTCTAAGAGACGCTTTTCACTCTTTCTTCAATAATATTGCTGCCCATCTGAGTCAAAAAGGTTAAATTTTGACTCATCAAAGAAAATGTCAAAACTCCAATCTACCCAAGTTATATGGTTGCACTTCTTTGCCCATTCAAAACGACGCGCTCAATGTTTTTTTTTGTTTTTTGGGTCAAAGTGGCTTTTTGGTCTTAATACATGCTTGCAGCCCTTGCCTCCGAAGGCACCTTCTAATAGTGTCATCACTCAATTACATACCCTCAGACCGTAATCCTCTTCCAATTGCTGTAGCTATACTAGTACATCGATCATTTAACCTCCTTACAATTTCACAGTCGCCACACTCATCAAGTACTTAAGATCTACTAGGTGAAGCTCTATCTCTCTAACTCCCTCTCTCACCAAACTTTCGCACTGTCACTGCAGGGTGTTTGTTAGTTTGTATGGTACGGTCCACCAATTCCTCTTGGTGATGTAACTACATTTTGGCGCACATTTGTGCACTTTGAGCATTATGTCTAAAAAAGCTAACTTTCAAACCAATTTGAAAACTATGTAGCAATGATTCAATGCAAAATGAGTGAACCAATTTCTAGATTCATGTACAAATTATCCAAAAATAAAATTTTAGAATGTTAAAATGATTTTATATTGAAGATTTTGAGTATCAAAACTCCCATTTTAATGATAGTTTTACCAATTTATGATCAAACTCTGAATGTAAATATGGTTTGTGTTTGATTCTATATTTTAAAATCTATAAATAAGCCAATCTGAAAATTTTCATTTTCAAGTACATTCAAAAAAGAAATCCATCAGAAAAATTTTAAAAATGGAGAAACAATTAATCCCTTCCAAAAATAACACGTTTCAAAATTTGAAACTTCTATCAATTCAAAAAATTTAGAAAAATTGGATGATATATTTCTTCACATATTTGAACACTAGAAAAATTTGTAGTTCCAAATTCCATCTACAACCCTCTAACTCCTTCTGTTTTAAAATCTAGAGTGCATATTATGCACTATGACAATGCACTAGTTTACCCTTTGTTTCATCCTCCATTAAAATATGATGCCAAATTTTTAATTTTCTATCAATTTTTTTTCTATTTTATCGGTACGGTCCATCGTACCACTTTAGATATCACAAAAATATTTTTCTTTCTCTGAAAGGGATTTTGCAAATTCTCAGAATCCTCAAAAGAGTGCACAAGGACAAGAATTCTAGTGGACTGTACCATACAAACGCCTTGCAACTGTTGCAAGTGCTTCGAACGGGGAATGCCCAAAACTGCTGAAATTTTGCCATATGCGTTTTTTGCTCATGCATCTCAAAAAATTGCTTTTTGCTGATTTTCGGATCTTCTAGAAGCCATAGCAAATCACTACTGTAGCCTCTTCAAAACACTAAATTTTTTGTAGCACAAGAAAGCCTCAAAACAACAATTGCATTGAAAAGATTGTGGTGTGCAGAACTTCTGTCAGTTCTGTGCATATTTAGCTGTGCACACCACTTCCAGATCTTTCAATCTGTAGGTCCTCCAAATGGCTACTTTTGAAGACATTTTCGTTAATTGCATGCCATGTGTTACAAAATTTGGTCAAAAAAATCATTTAACAACTACATTCGGTTCAATCACAGCTTCAACCATTTCGAAATTCACTACATTGTCCGAACACTTCTACTGACCATATTCTATATATATATATATATATATATATATATATATACATACACACGCATACATACTTCGGCTGTGGATACTACCGGTAGTATGACTCGAACCGGTCAATAGATTGTGTAGTATAAGAACATTTCAGTTTGGTGTTGACGATGTAGTCATCCTTTGAGTATACTCAATAGTTCCTATTATTGTATTGGTCAATTTTAAAATAATTCTTGTGAGCAATTACAAAGACATAGCATCTATGGAGCCCGAAGGAGAGGTGGCAGCCTTGCAATGGATGAAGGAGAGCGACCTTGGATATTTTCTATAACCAAGGGTTGTGAAGTTATGGTGCCCTTCTTTTGGGACCTTTGATGGAACCTTATTAAAGAAGATCTAATCGTTTATGTTGTAATTGGTAACAAGAAAGTAACTATATGATTGACCAAGGTCCATCCATGGAGGTTATGTCCAGTAACCTTCTCGAGTTTGTTGGCTTTTAAAAGTTACCTAGTCCATAACGTTCTTCAGGCCTCGTATTGTTCACCTTTGAATCTCAAGCATCTGTCATGGGATCGGAGGAATAGCACAGCATTTTTCTAATTTCAGCTGGGCCAAACAACGAGGGTTGGAGAGTTGAATTATTTTATTAGCAACTTCTCTACGACGTTGCTACAGTGTAACGGGAGTGGTCCAACAAGGGCTAAAGAACGTTATGGAGATTCTAATGCAAGTGGTCTTGCCATATTTTGACATTGTATACAAAGGTCAATATTTTATTGTTTGATATGAAGTTTTGATGTTAAAGTTGTGTATATTAGGAAATTCAATATGTATTGAAGATTGTCTTAATGTCTTTACCAACCACTCTTAAATCTTAATTAGCACTTGCATTGTTCAAAATTATAACATGTTATGAAATGTAATGCCAATGATATTTATAAGGTGCTAATATTCATTAAGTGAGTGTATACTTCACGATTAAAATATCAAATGGATATCAAATGCCAGCATTGTCTATATTTGTATCCAAATATTTTGTGTAATTATTTATTCTTATGTAGAACTTGGATTCTTTATCCATTGAGTTTGGGTAATCACAAATGAAATTTGGGACACCTTAGTTTTACCCTAACATTATTTCCCAACTTGATGTCGAATGTTTAATTAGACAAGTGTCAAATATGTTAAACAATTTGAATGGAATATTCCCAAATATCCAAGAATATTCTATAATATACAAGTACATATACATGGAATATTATAGACTAGGAGGACTACTAGTTGTTCTACTAGATGGAGGAGGTCCAAAAATATTATCGAACATCCAAAAAGATTCTATAAGATTCCATGTCACAATCTACGAGATGAGGTTTACTAGAGTCGGAGTACTCATCAGGAACTTCAAGGCATGTGAATATGGTGCCATGATGATGCATTGAAATGCAATTAAGATAATTTGGTGCCAACCTCCATACCAACCTAATATGGATAAAATGACACTAAAATGACCTGTATGCGGCCTTTGGTGTCAAAATGGCACAAAAATAGTCTGGCCCAACTTTTCTGATATAGTCTTACATTTCTTTCCTTTGCGTGTCTACTGTGACACATACGATATACCGACTGCAGAAAGTACACAGTAAGTTAGTTTTACAACGAAAGAAATCCACGGGACGTGAGAACAGGCCAGTATCCTAGAAACTTCCAGCGGACAATCTGTTTCCACTAGACCTCCTCCATTCACGATACATGTTGAGTGTGATTTCTCAGGTATTATTGGCTTTGGTTTCATTAGTCAATGCAGCGCGTTTCGCAGTAACACACTCTTCGCATCGAAAGATCGAAAGGCGCTTCATTAGTCCAGTCGCAATCTCACAGTGAGTGCTAGGATCGGAAAATGTCGGAAATCATAATTGCTAGTCCCGACTGGATTCAAATCTAGTAAGACCATTGTCGGCACAGAAACAAATCAGTCGCACGTCCAGATTGCTGCTGTCAGAAGCTGGGATCCATACATCGATCTGTGGCGCATGTGGAAAATATGTATGTTTAACCAGTTGCGTATGTTTCGAGGGAATTGGGAGCCATAATTCGATCACTAGGCCGCAGAAATATTGCAGATTCGGAGCAATTATAATTGCTGGTCACGTCTGGATCACTGCAACCATCTGCTGGCTTCATATCTATGCATAGAAACAACCATATAGCCAGTTGCGTACGTTTCGAGGGAATTGGGAGCCTTCATTAGGCGACTGAATTGTAGATTCGGAGCAATTAAGAATCGCTCATGGTGCAGTCATTAGATGTCGGGACTGCTAAGGATGACAGTACTGCCGCAGAGAAGACGGCCGCTTGCACTACTGTTGATGATGAATTCATGGATGTGGAGCTGGATTCGGTACAGGAGACTACTAGTAATACTGCCGCAGAGAAGACAGTCAAAGTTGGTGAGGTACAGAAGACAGGGACCTGGATTCCTACGGTTTCTAGAAAAGGACGGAAAGCCATCGGCTCGTGCATACTTGGCCTTGCCGTAGCTACCATTTTTGGGACTCTTCTTGGCTTCAAGATGACTCATAGCAGCAACAACATTCCACTGGCGGTTTCTCTGGGAGATATCTGCGGTTCCACTCTGTAAGTCTCGATCTGGAACCACTTAGAATTCTTCAACAGGACCTCCGACGATTCATGATTCAAGTACACAAATAGAACCTCGTAATGGTGGAATTTCACGAACCTTGCGCTCAGCCATAGTAAAGACTAAGTTTTGAGGAACCAGAGTAATTTAAAGTAATGCACCCAACTGTAAACCTGAAGTTCGTATCTATCCTCTATTTTAGAGCTCAAGGTTTAACCCCCAAACGACACAACATGCCTTTAGAACTGGCAAGTGGAATATGGTGTATTTTGGTTGAATTTGGAATGAATCCACACCTTCCATGAGTTCAAAAAAGAAGGTGGAATTTTGATCAATTCGGTTCTAGTGAGCTATTGGGATCCCAATTTAGAGCTTCTTGTGGTAGCAAATGCCAATTATATGCCAGCGTATTCACTATCCCCATGGGACGTTTAGGGTTAAGTTGGTCACCTCAAAACCCATCTGAGCACTTGAAATTAAAGTCCTAGTGTTCAAACCTCTAGGCATATGAAAGTCCTAGTTTCCAGAGTTTCGAGCACAGGTTTTGGTGGTCTGAAATCACCATATTTCATGGTTCGTTATTAAATTTCTGGGTCTTTCTGATCGTGATAGGTATCCCGAAACATGCACCAGCACGCTTGTTGGGGCTGACACGACGAGTCCGAAGTCATACGTTTCGAAATCGATGGGAGTTTCCATGACGGCCACGAACGAAACGCTTGGGAATCTCACGCGATGCATAGACGCATGGCCGGAGAGAACCGGGATGCAGTACTCGACGTTGCAGATGTGCGTGGACATGTACGAGGACATCGTGCAGGCAAGCGGCAGGTTTCTAGACACTTTGAATTCGGTCAGCGCGAGCGGCCAACCGAACGTGGCCGCGGTGAATGATCTGGAACAGAGGGCGAGCGCCGCGTTAACCTACCATTTCACGTGCGTCAATGGATTGCAAGAACAAGGTATCGACTGTGGCATCGATTCGGAACGAATGACCGAGCTTCTGTCGAATGCCCTGTCGCTCGTGGATCAGTTCACTGCCGCTAATGACACGGCGATTGCCGTCCCTTCCCGTCGCAGACTTCTCGACGTCACTACGGTAAGCTCTCAACCTCAAATTAACGAAGACTTATTGATAGTTTTAAAATGAAAAATTCAATTGATCATATTGTGAGAAATGTACACAGGGAGCTCATAATGGGTTCCCTATGTGCGTTTCCCTTTTAGTCTCACTTTTCCCACCGAGCCTCAAGAGTTGACACTTGTTAAACTTTCCTTTTACAAGCAGGTGAGTCAACATTAAACTGGTGAATAAGTAGCTTTAAGGCTCAGTGAGAAAAGTGAGACTCGCAGGGAAATCACACAGGAAATCGCATATGAGACCCTGGTAGTAATTAAGATGAGACTGAGTTTTGGAATCAGTGAAGAACAGTGCACATGTTGGTAAAAAACAAACAAACAAATTTGCCCAAAAGGAAGTCCACGTAGAACGTACTCAAAACTGCTTTAAAAAAACATGAATCTTGATTCAGGCTTCTTGGTCCTCTAGGGGTTAAGCCACACACACGTAACCTGAAACTAACATGCCGTTTTTAACGTCTCTTTGTTGCCTACAAAGTTTACTTTGATCGAAAGCCCCAAAACATGATCTAGTAACTTCCAAAACATAATACAAGTAAAAGAATGGAAGACAGTATATACTTTGTTATTGATATACTTTGTTACTTTTATGCTCCTAACTGATTCATTTCAATAAGGTCCACCAATTTATTACCACGTAGTACCCTGTTTTGATGTTTCGGTTTCATGTTGAAGTTTCATGTTTCAGTGATGTACATTCCAAACCAAAAATGTCTGCCGTCGGTCATGAGGGCAGAATTGGAAACATGTTGGTGTACCTTAATTAGAGATGGAAATGACCACCGTTGACGTACCATTTGGACACTTGGGGGTGAACGAATCTGACTATCGATATTGCAGTTTTATCTCAGTCTTCAGGAATCCTTGTATGAAACCAAAAAGGACGGAGTTCAGTTCGGTTTCTTGAACTATTTTGAACGCCGTGGGTTTTGACAGGAAGGAGCATCGAGAGAGGTGTTGTATGCAATGGACGAGGAGAAGCAGGAGCGTTTTCCAGTGTGGTTGAGCAAGCGAGACCGCCGTCTCCTGAGCTACAGCAACAATATTTTAACGGCGGACGCGGTAGTTGCACTCGACGGCTCCGGTGATTACAGTTCCATCCAAACCGCCATCGATCGAGCCCCGTCGAACTCTAGCCAGCGATATGTGATCCACATCACAGCCGGAATTTATCGTGAACAACTCACTGTTCCAAGCGACAAGCTCAGATTGACATTCGTGGGCGATGGCGCTGGCGAGACTATCATCACTGGAAACATGAGCTCCAGAGTTAATAACGTCACTACCAAGTTCACCGCCACTGTCAGTAAGTCCCCTCCTCACCCCTCATCATGCCACAGGGAGAAAAAATGACATTCCCACATGGGATTTTATATGGGAAGTGGGACAAAATTCCCACAATTGTAACTATCTTGGGATGATTTTAAGTGTATTTTTATTTGGGAAAGTTACAATTGTGAGAAATTTGTCCGCGTTTCCCATATGGGAATCTTGTATTTATCTCCATGTGATGTTATATATAAAACGACCATATTGTGAATCATAAAATATATAGTTCAAAGTTTGGGGGTTCAATTTTGTATCTCTAGGATTAGTGCATAACATTAACTTCGAAAGGACCAAGAAGCTTGAATTGGGCCTCCTGTGTTTTTTTTTGGGTTAGCAGTTTTGAATAGGCCCTACGAAGACTTGAACCTTCAATTCAAATTTATTATTATTTATTCATTTTTTATGAACACATGCAATATTCTTCATTGATTCTAGTGATATAAAATTTGGTCCTATGTGAATTGCCTTTTCACAATATGATTGATTGAATTTGTCATTTTAAAACCATGCATGAATCCTCAGCCCTTTAGGGGTTAATACTGCATGAGTTCTTCAAACCATAATTAAATTTGGAGATAAGAAGGTCGGACCCATGTGACTTATTCAAACAAAGAAGACATGATCCTTAGGGGTTACAGTTTTTTTTAAAGTGTGAATTGACCTAGAGGTTGAAGAATTGGCAATTAAATGGTGTTAGTATTTTTGCAGCTGTCTCAGGTGATTTTTTCATGGCCAAGAACCTGACTATTCGGAACACGGCTGGACCAAATGGCCTTGCAGCGGTAGCACTTCGAGTGACTTCTCAGCAATCAGCGTTTACGTGGCTTTCCATTGAAGGTTACCAGGTAGCTGCCTGTGATTACACTTGTCAACACCTAAGTGCCTAAATGGTCAAAAGTAGTCACTTCCATATCATAGAAGTTGAAACATTCCAGGAAATTTCAAGGAAAGTAGCAACAAAAAGAAAGATCATGTCTTATTTTTTTAACAATAAATGTATGTTTAATTGAGAATTGTTATAAATAATTGACTTTTTGCTGAATCCAAAAAATATACTTTACATGTTAAACTGCAAACTCAATTCGTACGTGTCCTAAAAGTCAAAGATGACTATTTCCACACCCACATGAAATGAAATAAACTAATTAGGAAGCTGGAAGGAAGGTAAAGTAACGAAACATGTCCAATTTTTTTAATAAAAGAAACCATGTCAAGATTACATATTTAGCTGAAGAAGAATGATTTGAAACTGACGTAACCAAAACTGACTGTAAGCTTCAATAACTCCTATAAGTTCAAGAAATGAACTAATATTTGAAAGTTCCGAAAAACATCAATCGAAACCACATCAAGGGAACGGGCTTGGAAGAATCAGCGGGGAATGAAGACCCTGTTGAGCTTGACGGTACCATGGAAAAGCGGAAAGGATGGCCGATAAAACTGAATACTAAGAATATATTTTAAAAGGTCAGTTGCTGGAGTTAGCTACAGTGTATTTTATTGGTAATGTCAGCCAAATTGCTACATAAAATTTGGGCTGGCTAATTGATACAATGGATTTTTGAGGAATAATAACCAGATTTCGGCTACATGGAGTGAAGATGTGTAGCCTCTACAAACCTAGGTATCACCAAGGTATTGTCTAAGTAGCACCTAGGTAGCACATGTGTATTACCCTGATATTACCTTCATATTAATATGAAAAGAGCGTCCAAGGAGTCTGGATTGCGCTTCACAAAAATGCTAAACTCTCTTTCTATTATAATTTTAGTGCCTGTCATGGTTGCAATTTGGAGCGCAGGACACGCTCTACGCGCACACGAGTCAACAATTTTACTCGTATTGTACAATCTACGGAACCATCGACTACATATTCGGAAGCGCAGCGGCCGTGTTCCAGAACTGTTCAGTGCTAGCACGGCTTCCCAATCCGGGGCAATCGATTACATACACCGCCAGTGGCATCAACTCCTTGGTGGTGCAGAAATACTCGGGGCTGGTCTTCCATTCCTGTCTCGTGGACGCAACGCCGGACCTGAATGGAACCGCTGCAGCTGCTGCAGGAGTGTATCTCGGGCGGGCATGGCATGCGTATGCGCGCACGGCGTTCATCAAGTCCAAGCTGGGCGCTCTAGTCAACCCTGCAGGTCAGTGATTGTTTTTTGTTGCATTTTTTTTTAGCCAAATTGCTATATAGAAATTCGGGCTGGCTAATTGATACGAGTTTTGGAACAAAAAGGAATAATAGTCAGATTTGCTACATGGAACTGTCAAGATGTATATAGCCTCTTTAAACCTAGGTATCACTCATGTATTGCCTAAGTAGCAACTAGGTAGCACATGTGTATTACCCAGATATTACCTATATATTAACCCTTAAACGTCAAGAGGGCCTGGGCGGGGCAGCCTGGAAGGCATCTAAATTTTCGGGGGAAAAAAAAAAAAACGGCTCTACTGGCCAGCCACTGCTGCAACACTTTTTTAAAACGACCTCAGCTGCCCAACGTCAACCCCTGTTCAAATGGATTACTTTGATTGCTTGTGAACGATTCCACAATCTCCCAAATGAGACACAAGTCAAGAATCTAACTCGCTGTTTCAGTAGCTTTTCAACGCACCAATCCTCGCTTGTTTTGGTTGAGGAAAACTACTTCTTTTCTAAATTATTCTTTCATAAAAAGCTCATGGGCCTTGCTTTGACGTTTAAGGGTTAATATGAAAAGAGCATCCAAGGAACCTGGATTGCTCTTCAAGCCATGGAAAAGTAGCAAACTGAATGCTAAACTGTCTCCTGACCAAAAAAGAATCACTGCTGCAGGTTGGATTCTGTGGAATAATGAGAACAGTTCGACCGCAAGCCACGTTGAGTATGCAGAGTATATGAACTTTGGTTCTGGCTCTGGCTTCTCACTTCGTGTGCCTTGGAGCTCGCAACTCACGCCGATGCAAGCGCTGGACTATGGCGTCGACAAGTTTCTGAAAGGGAAGCTCTGGTTGCCTGCCTTGAACGTTTCATACTCCGGCTCCATTTAGAATAAGGCCTGCAAGCATGGGATCAGATGGCCGCTCTATGGCTCCCCATGGAAAATTTCCTTGAGGAAATGGCATGCACGAGCTTTTTTATTCTCAGTTCACACTTTATCTTCTTTAATATCACAGCTTGATTCTATGCGTCAGGATAGTGTGCAAGTGACATTAAAGAAGTACATGAGAGTTTTAATTGCATATGTATGTACAGCAGGTTTTGGTTAGAGAACAAGCGGTTAGTCGCGTCGTCTCTGCCTTAGTATTTACCCTAGATTTCTTTTTATGGCTTGTTTATATTGTTCAACCATGTAACTCCTGGTAACTCCTTGAAAACGATGTTGTCTCTCCCGTGGTGGAGCAGAGACAACAAAGGATGTAATGTTAGAGGAAGTGATCTTAAAGAGGTATTGGTGTTCCAACCTCCCTGAGTTCCTCCCCAGCGTGATCAGAGGGCCCCCCGCGCGGTTGGGCGGTTCCTCCGTCAGTTATCCGATTTGATTGTCTTTTTTCTTTTTTGGTTTCTCTTGCTAGGCCACATGTGGTTAGTGTGGTTTGTATCGGGCTACTCTTGCAATGAAATTCCGTTTCATTTGTTTCAAAAAAGAAAAGAAAAAGAGGTATTGGTGTAGTATACAAAAACTTGTAAATAAATAGTATTAGTATTGGTTATTGCAAATGTGTACTTTCTTGTTCCTTTATTGTTTCTACTTTAACCTCTAATGCTTTGAGCAACCATTTTTTGGCCTGAGGTCAAAAATGATAATTTGCAAATAAATTAACATTATTTTTTAATAGGAAATCAAGTCTACTTTCCAACCCCAATTTGAATCATGCCAATCTAAGTTAAAATCACCTAGGGGAATTTTTCAAAAGCAAACACCTCTACATTGTTCAGTGTTATAAAATTACTATTTGGAGAAACTTTAAGTACAAGTAATGTTGTTCTTTTCATCAATTTTCTTGCTTCTTTTCTTCTTTTAAGATGAAAAATATAATTCTAACCAGTAATACCAGATTTTGAATTCTAAAAATACAAAATGTAATTTTGGAAAAACTTTAAAGTTAATTGCCCAAGTTAATTGCTTCTAAATTTATTAAATGAAGATTTAAAACTACTTTTAAAATTTTGATTCTATGAATAATTTTCAAACATCATGTTTTGCATTTTCTTTTTTGGGATAAACTTCATCAAAGTTATAGAAGTCACATTTTATAATACATCTTAGTTTTTCTCTATACCCATTGGACCTATAAGAGTTAATGCAATGGGCTCCTCCCTCTTATTCTAAAATCAAAAATTAAAGAAGTTAAAGAAAAAGAAGAAGTTTGAGCTGGTTCCCAACAATTGCTTTGGAAATGGTTAGAATGAAACCTTTCCCTTGTAAACAACAATTGCTTCATAAATGGTTAGAGTTTAACCCCTAAAGATCCTCACATGTTTTGTAAAAGTCAAAGCCCTACAATTTGCATACTTGAAATATGATTTATAGTTTTTCATAGATAGTCATCAATCAACATTGTGGAGGTATGACAAAAATTTCAACAAGATTGGAAGATATTTGAAATATTTACAAATTTTGTCATGTAAATAAGATAAAAATTCAAAATAAATAAAATTTTGACAAATTTAATATCAAAATTTATACTTAAGGTAGATAAAAGTTATGTTTATAAATAGTTTGAAATGAAAGTAAAGAAATTAACAGAAACGCATGATTGGAGCATCTTTAGAAAGCCCTTTGTATTTTGAACACTCAAATTTTAAATTTCTTGATGGTGTAAAATCTTCAAATGAAGTCTATTCTTCAATCTCAACGGTCAATAGCTATATCATAACTCAATTCAAACATCTAATGAAAACACCAACTCCAACAAAGCTAAAACACTCGAGAAAACACTTGATTTTTTGGGCCTTTGATCTAAAACCATCCGAAAAATGAATGGTTGGTCCTTTAGGGGTTAATAGAATGAAACCTTTAACCCTTAACTGCCTAGGTGTCCATTTTTTGGACAGTGTACAGATCTCATTCACGTTTTCTCATCCGTCATGCATTTTTTGCAGTGTGATTTTTTTCCTATAGATTTTGAGGGAAGTTAGTTTCATGCATGTGTGAAGTAATTAGAAAGGAGATGATTTGTGGAAAAAACTATGCCTCATTTCATGTTGTAGTGATTCACCCAAAAAAATCTAAGATCTTAGTTTAAAATAGTTCAAATACTGGTCATGAAAAACTCCACTCTTAAAATTAAGCAACCACAAAATCTCCAAAAAAACACTACACTTAGAGTGTTACATTTCACCCATCACAAAAAAATTCATCCACAGATTGTCAATATCTTATTCGTGATCGAATTACAAAAGAATTTTGAATTTTGAGGGTCAAATTTTGTACAAAAGTATTGGTGATAGCAATCATAAATCTAACCATATGGATAGAATCTAAAATTCATAATGTACAACTTAAATTTGTACATCAAGTTCAAAATATCCCTCTTAGTTCCATTTCATAATGCATCTTTGCAATTCTTCAAATCTGAAGAAGGTTGTAGGCATTTTGGGATTAACCCCTAAATGTCCAACCGCTCAGAAAGTGGACGATGTACAGAATCAACACAGTTTTCTCATCCTTCATGCACTTTTTGCAGTGTGAATTTTTTACTAAATTTTTTATGGGAAGTTAGCTTCATTTATGTGTGATCTGATTAGAAAGGGCATGATTTGTAAAAAAATTATGCTTCATTTCATGTTGCAGTGTTTCACCAAAAAAATTGAAGATTTTAGTCTAAAAGTGCTATTGAAAAAGTCAACTCATAAAATTAAGCAATCAAAAAATCTTCAAAAATCATTATACTTAGAGTATTATGTCATTTCAACCCATCCAAACAAATTTCATCCACAAATCGTCAATATCTTATTCATAATCAAATTACAAAAGATTTTGAATTTTGAGTTTCAAATTTTATACAAAAATGTTGGTGATAGCAATCATAGATCTAACTATATGGATAGAATCTAAAATTCACAATGTACTGTACAACTATTATTCATGCATCAAGTTCAAAATATCCCTCTTAGTTACATTTTATAAGACATCTTTGAAATTCAAATTTGAAGGGGAGTGAGGACGTTTAGGGATTAACCCCTAAAGGAGCGGAGTGAGGACGTTTTGTTGACTAGCTCTTGAAACAATTAGGGTTTGAAGTGACGTCAAAATAACCTCTTTGCAGATCAAAAAAATCATTAAAAATCGCATACTTCATGAATTTCCAATCAAGAGGTACCCACGGATTCAGCTCTCAAAAAGAGCCAAGGTCTCTTTATTGCTCAACCTACATTTCACAACCCAGCAACTCGAATTTCCTCACTTTCTAGTTCCAGAAGCCATGTAGGAACCTTATGGTCCTTTAGGGGTTAAACCGCAGTGAAGGGCCCCAACTGAAGCTCTATCCCTTTCCTTCCCTTCTCACTCTTCCTGCACGGTGTTCCAAATCCTTAAACCCTTAAACCCTAATGAAGGTCTATCCATTCCCTTCCCTTCCCAGTCTTGTACTCTTCACTCGAGCTGGGTGTAGCCATGGAGGCCACCATCCTTTCTTCTTCGTCTTCGCAAATGCACTCTCTCGCTCTTTCTCAATTCTCTCTGCTCCCGTGCACTCGCGGTCCCCTCTCACGACTTTCGCTCACCTCCCCTGTGCGCATTGTGCTGCGTGCTGCGAGCTCGACCACCAACCTCCCTAAACAAAGTCCGACAGTAACAGACCGGAGGCGAGGACCTATTCGAGCAGGAGCAGGAGCAGGGCAGCAGGCAGCTGAGGGGGATGCCGCTGAGGAGGAGAAGGAGCCCGTGGATTACCGCCTGTACCAGGCGCTCATGCGCGGTGGGGAGGAAGTGGCTTCCGTTTTGCAGGAAATGACGGAGCTTGTGAGTACGTCCCTCTCGTGTGATTGTTTTTGGGCGAATTTTGATCCTCAGAGTGTGAATTGCCAGGACGGAATTACAGAGATGCTTAACCCTTAAAGTACCAAGAAGCCCGAATTAGGTATCATATTCTTTTAGCATTTTGGAGCAAGTCGTTTGCAGACTTCCTTTAGTTTAAATTTATTTGTGTTTTGACCAGCTCATACAATGCTCTTCACCAATTCCGGTGATATAAAATTCGACCCCACCTAAATTATATTCTTCACAACATAATCGACTGAATTTTTCATTTTGAAACCATGAATCTTTGGTCCTTTAGGGGTTAACTTAATTTAGTACGCATTGAATTCCGCCGCTTTGTGTTCCCCTTTTCGTATCTGGTCCCTACACGGCATTTTCAGATTTCATAGTTTTGTTCAATTTTTCAGTTAGCTGGCGTCATACAGCAATCTTCAACTTAGATTCTGAAGGTTTATTAGGGAACAAATTAAAGTAACCTCGCCTAATTGTGACATTAAGGTGTAATTGAGCGTAGGTGTTATTATTTGAATAGTCAGAATTCTACAACGCACTAAAGAATGCATGATTCGCATACCATATGCGACAAGGGTTCAAAATTACGATCTATAATTGACATGAGTTTTGATGTACGTTCTCGAAATCAATATGTACTCATTGTGCAAGATTTAGCAGTTACCTTAGTGCGTGCAGGATTAGGAAGGGTCGATTGTAGTAGGCGATTTTGCTCAAAATCAAGTTGTCGACAGTCTCTGCTGACTGAGGTTGTGCTTTCAGAAGGAATTCTTACTTGGCCACCCACGCAGCTATTAACCCCTATAGGACCAAGAAGCCTCGTGTTTTTGTTTTTTTAACAATTTTGAGTAAGTCCTATGTGGACTTCCTTTTGTTCAAATTTATTTATTTTTTGACAAACACATGCAATGTTCTTCATTGATTCCGATGATATAAAACTTGGCCCCATCTGAATTATACTTTTCACAATATGATCAATTGAATTTGTCACCTTAAAACCATGAATCTTTGGTCCTTTAGGGGTTGAGTTAGTTGCCAAGAAGCTACCGAGCTTGTGTTTGATACAGTGTGGTGTGTCCTTGGGGCATGACAGTTACAAGATATAACGCAAATAGGAGAGAAGGGAGAGCAGGTAGCAGTGGAGATGGCAGCTACGGGAGCACTGGGACAGCGCCTTGATAAGCTTGACGAGAGCTTCCTTATGGCACTGGACTACATGATCAAGCAGGCAGACAGGGATGACAAGGTACTTGCCTCACTGTGAGTGTCCCTGCTCTCAATCCTGAGAACTCTCTTCTTCAGTCTATTGCAATGCATATTATTATTATTATTATTATTATTTGATCTCAGATGCCAAACCATGGTGGTCGCCATTTCAAAGAAAATCTAAACTGCTTGTTAACATCTAACTGGGACGTTATGTATTGCCGATTGTATTTTTGACTTGAGCACTTGCTAATGCTTTTTTTGTCTGTTACAGCAACGATGGCTCCTCGAGGTCATCAAGGACGTCGTACTTGCTCAACTTGCGCGGAAGTTCCCATCTGAGGTCAGCGTACATGATGAAATTCATGCAATTTTAGGGTTCAGTTTCTTTTGTACACTGAGGCTTGTTTTGCCTTTGTACCATGGCTCCTTCTGGCATACGTGTTCAATTACCCGTTTGGAGATTTGTTTTGACATTTGTAATTTGCAGGTGCAAATTGTTGGTATCTTGTGTCGTACTCCAGACAAGGATGCTCGTCAAGAAGTATTGAGGCGGTGTGCTGGAGGAGGAGGAACCTTTGATCAAGTTGGAGGGGGCAAAATTGAGCTACCCGGAGTCAACCTTGGTGAAGTTGGGGACCAGGCAGACGAGATTATTGCGGTATTGCTACATTGAAATTGAATGCAGTATTTACCCTTCATCTTTCCAGTCTACACTATAAATGGGATGAACTAAATATTCCGCCATTGTTTCTAGCTAAAAGAGCAGAGAGCACTGTTGGATTTGGCAGACTATGGAGGAAAAGGCTAAAGTGGAGGACAGGCGACTTCTTGCAAGGCTGGTGTTGGTGAGAGAAGAATCGCGCAGTCTGCTGAGTGGTGGTGTTCAAGATACTCGCATCGAGAAGAACAAGCTCAGGAATCTTCCTGAACCAGAGGTGAGAGCATGCGCACACTGAGCCCTTGACTCTGGAAACTGGATGAAATATGCTTGTATTTAATGTTGTTTTTGCAGGGCAAACGATAGCTTGTGACACCAAATCTTGGATGTGATTATAGTGGTTAAGGGGTGAATTGAAGGGAGAAGGGTGTGCATGCTCTGATTATGAACTGGCCATGTTGTCCTGCACATTTAACCCCTATGTACTTCCACATTCATAGGAGTTCAAATTAATCATTTGAGGAAGGTAACACAATGTAGAACAGATCAAACTCTACATTTTTGAACGACAGAAATATGTTCTGAAAGTGGAATTTCTATTTTTCAGCTTATGCACTTAGGGGTTAAGTGATGTGGTTGCGCAAGTACAACGCATCCTCACGTTTTAAACAGAATTACTTGTCACATGCATGTTTACAGGTGAATTTTTTGACAAAAATTGTTGGATTGAAACCGGGTCCTGAGTTGCACAAGAAATTGGCAAGGGTGCTGGGAGGAGAAGATGAGGGTGCAGATATTCTAGATGAGGAGAAAGCTCGTCAACTGGCCAGAGCCCAAGCTGTTCCTAGAGCCCAGGTAGAAGCATCCTCACCTTCAAATACTTTGCTTAAATCATGTATAGATTTCTCAACTGTCAGAATAACTGCCATCAAAGACACTGTTTCTACCATTCGACTGTCGCATGGAAGTAGTGATCGTCGTATAACATCAGGAATTTAGGACCCTATGGATTTTAAACGATTTCTGTGCGACATCCGATATTTCATGGGCTCGTACATTTTTTTGCACGGATTTTGCACTTTGTTAGATAACAAAAAGAGTGAATGTAGAAGTCGTGCAGATTTAGTGCAGAATTAGCGCAAATTCCGTGCGAAAAATGTATAAACCCATGAATTATCGGATGTCACACGGAAATCGTTAAAAATCAGTGAGGTCCTAAATTCCTGATGAAGATATGTCTGGAAATTAAAATATGAGTTCTCTACTAACCTCTCTTTTGCATTTCCAACGCAGATAATCACAAAGAAGGAACCACCACCTCCGGTTCTTCCTGTACGTCCAGGCTTGTTCATAGAGACCGTCAATAAGGTAATGACGATGTCCCAAACACAGTGTTGCTTCATCAGCTACTTACGCTTTAGTACTAAAATGTAATAATCTTTACTCACGATATGTTTGGTCACTGCATTGCTCATGTCGAAATATTCTCACACTTCGGGTCGTTGTCTTCAGGTTTTGGGAGGGATGTATGTTACTAATACTGCAGCTGGAGTGACTGTACAGCACATGGAATGGGTATGTCATTTCACTTCTTTTTTAAGCTCAAAATTGCGAAGTCAGGTGTGCAATGTGGATAAGCTGCTATGAAATCCAGTAATGTAACACAAGACCTATTCTCCATGTGTATTCAACAATTGACTCTGCTCAGCGCTGAAGTTGGTCAATGTTGTGTGTGTTTGCTTGTCAGATTCGCAAGGAGACCCTGGAAATATTGCAGAACATGGCGTTCTCATAGTCAGTTGCTGCTGAGATCACCATTAAATAGAGTAGAATAGATGAGAGAATTGGCCTTCTTTTACACAAAGAATAGATATTTTTTAAAATACATTTTCTGACCATATGCCCACATTTAGGATTCTTCCACACCGACTGCTGGAGGTTTCCTGTAAGACCTGATGTCTCTTTGTGGTTGTTGTTTGCTCTGGATCCTCCAATTTTGCAGTCACAATCCAGTTTTGCTTTTGGAAATAAGGGCAAGTTTACACTTCAGAAGGCATTAAAATACTACCATATTGGTCTCGATGCCGAGTATAAAGTCCTTGAGACCAATTTTGAGTTGAATTTTAGTTAATGAGGAGATTAGGGTTTTTACATATATTTCATCTTCATTTGTTGCACCTCGTTTTTTCTCTTGAAGTGTCTAGCATCTTGCTTCATTGAAGATTAGCCTTTGAAGGGCTACCAAGATACAAGCAACATTGGAATTTCGTTCAATCGAGAATTGTCTACCAAAACTCTAAATCAATTACAAGATCACTAGACTTCAAATTAGAATACTTTGAGCATGATGATCAAATTCAAAAATTTTGAACACAAAAAGTTGTAGAAGATGAATTCACTCATAACATAATAAAGGTTGGAAAAAATTATACATATATATTATTTTTTATACTTGATGGTTGTTTGGGTTATTTAACCCTTTAACGTCCCGATTCAACATTGTTTTCAAAGATTCGTTATAAAATGTTTGATGAAAAATAAAAATGGAGTTGATGTACAAAGTTAAGTTGTAAATGTCAATGTGAAGATCACATCTGTATGGTTGGATTCATCATATATTTTTAATAATATTTTTAAATTAATTTTGCAAATTTTTCTCTTGAAATTCGATTTAAAATCTGAAATTAACACAAAAATATTTAAAAATATTGTAATGAAATTGGAATAACATGCACTACAAGATGGTATGATTTCCATTATTTGATACTACTTATTTTGGAAAATCATGTTTAAAGTCTCACTTTTTGAACTAAGAATGAAACTTGACACATAAACCGAATGTGTTGTATTTCAAAAAATCATAATATTTTATTTTGAAGATTTGTACTGTGCAAATGATAGTCAACTAGCACAAGAACCAAGAGAATTTTGGATGGATGAAAAGTGTCCATGTATGTAGTCAGGAGAATAGTTTGAATTTGTTCATCGTTCACTATGTGGACGCAAGCACCTCAAAGGGTTAAGAGAACATTCAAAAATTTATGAAAGCTATTTTCTTTTCATACCAAAAAACTTCTACGTCTCCTACGTGCTGATATTCACTAATCAAGATTTAGATTTTAAATGAAAATTTATAAAAATATAAAATATTATAGAATTTAAAAAACTATTAGTCATCAAAAAGTGCTCCTAAGATCATTTTTGGTTTTTCCTCAATTTGAATAACGGAATGAACTTAAAATTATAAATTTAAAAAACCAAAATAGAGAGTTATGCATTTGATACAATTAGAAGAAAGAAAAAGAAACTTGTCACTCTACGCAACTCGCTATACATATTTCCAGCCAATCACAAAGCTTCTAATGCACAAAGAAGTAAAACATGATTGAACAAAACCTCGTAGAATTATGCATGGTCAAAGTTTAGTTGACTTCAGGATATGAAATTTGTTTGATGTGTATATCTCACTTAACCCCTAAATTTTTGAGCGACCATATTCTGGTCGTTCCACTTTTTGGGCAGCCTCCAGGGACCTCATATTTTTAAAATTTTCAATGAAAATTTCAGTGTAGCTTCCAAAAACTACACTCTACATGTCGCACTTCGTTTCATGTCATTTCGATAAGTATTGCAAAAGTTATAAGCATTTGAAGTTTTTGAAGCGAGATCGGGCAGCAAGAATTTTTTTATTTTTTACTCTTTTTCAAAATTTCTTTTTGATTCATGATTGGTTGATCTTTATCTACAAATGAAGCTTTAAATCTACCCATTTTGAGCAATGGGATAAAAGTTATGAGGAGATCTGTTTTTTGGGCAGCTTGGACCAAAAAAACTTTGAAGCTCATTTCTAAACTCAATTTTCAATATTTTTTAATGAAATAAAAGGCACTGGGTGAAGATTTCCAAGTACAACATTCTCACCGTTATGATTGACATTTTACAATTCCATGTCAAACTTATTAATGATTTTCTTTTTCCTTTCACTTTGTACCCACTTCTAGTAATTGTTTTATGAAAAAATTAATATGAGCTTTTTTCTTACAAGATTTTATATTTGAAGACTTAACTCAATTGTTAACATGGCCTTGCCATTCATTGAATTTCTAACCCATTCAAAAAAAAGATATTAATTTCTAAAGTTCGAATTTGTCACCGGATTGAACCCCAAAAAATCTTCTTTTGCAACTTTGATCCTTATAATCTAAGAATCTAATGGTCATTTTGCTCTCAAATTTTGTGCTCACATGAAAATTCAAGTTGGGTATTAGATCTTACGGTTGAATGATGAAAAAACTAAAAAACATATGATTTCTTCTGCAACTTCCAAATGCTGCGTTTTTCATGGTTTTTTGTGAGAATACGGTCCTGAAAATTTAGGGGTTAACATTGATTATTTTAAGAAATAAACAACTGCAATATATGGATTGGAAATTTTGAAGGGGATAAGTTTTTATTTATTTTTCTAAAAACATCATTTTCGAGCTCAATGTGGTGCTAGCCAGATGTGAAAATGCTTGTGGATGGGCCCTGAACTTTGGTGGCTGGGTTTTTCAAGGAAAGCGTAGTGTTGCCCTAGAGTCAGACACAACCCTTTCCCAGAAATCCCAATTCATTGGAATTTGAAAAGAAGATTCAATGGAGTCACTTTTTGTCAAGATTGGCTGCTCCTGGATAACAAAGTGATAGCTTAGAGCATGCCCAACAGTTGCTCATTACTAAGTTCACTTCCAACATGGTGTGTGAGAGCATCACTACCAGTTCAACGGTAAGGTAGGAGGCTCTAAACCCGCCACTTTAAGGGCTGTGGCATTATGAGGACACATGGAGAAGTGAGCATGATTTTTCACTGGAAGACAAATCCAAGCAAAGACCAACATACTTTGAATCAAAAAATTTGGATGTTCCTAAAATTAGTTATGAATTTCTGAAGTTGAAATGACATGGTTCTAAAGTGGTGCTCTTCACCATGGGTACATCCAAAATTTCAAAATGTTCGTCCTTGGTAGAGTGCGGGTTTAGAATTGTGGCGAGTTTAGAGCCCTCTACCTTAACCAGATCCGCCATCCTCTTTTAGTGCGATCACTGGCGCGGCACGAGATGTAGCATTCTCTTTGCCATGGACCGTCCCGCATCAACTATTTAACCCACAGGAACACCAAATTCGGCCACTATGACCTTTAGTGAGAGCATGGTCTTGTCAGAGAATAGGACAAAATGTTTGATGTGAGAACTACTCTCGCTATATTGACAATATTTGGTGAGCAAAAATCAAACTCCACACTAAGTTATAAGACGTGCTTTATCATTCAGAAATAGGTTTGGTAAGTGGAAAATGGCTGTTGTTCTTAGCAGAACCCTAAACCATAACCAACCTTAATCTCACCCTGCAAAGTTTGTGAACCTCACAAGCTACTGTACTAGAGGTCCTTGTATTTTTGCGGCAATTGAGTTAACTGAAAACAAAAGAGGAGTTGAAGAGGAGTTTCCTCTCTATAATCATATTTTTTAACAATCATTGTTCATGAATAGTTTCCATGGTTGGAGCATTTGACTTGGGTGAGCGTGTGGGAACTCTCCTCTAACATTGGGGAGGTCACAAGTTCCACATCTCACGATGGTGTAGGACCTTGCTTTAAATTATTCTTCAACTCACCATAGATTAGTTTTATAGTCTTTTTGAACTCAAAACCAGTGAATTTAAGGTTTCTTTCCACTTTGAGACACTCTTCGGTTAACCCCTAAGCGCTCAAACGACCATTTTCTGGTCGCTGCCCGAATCTAACGGGCTGCCCGGAACAAAAAAATAATTTTTTGAAAAAATAAAAAATATTTTAAAATACTACATCAAGTCTACTTTCCAACCCAATTTGAATTATGGAAATCCGAGTTAAACTCCACGCGGGAGAATTTTTCAAAGTAGATCACCTCAACATTGTGTTAGTGTTATAAAATTTGCTATTTGGGGAAAGTAATGATGATCCCTCCATCATTTCTTTTGCTTTTTTGAAATTTACAATAGATAGCCCAACTTTAACCAATCATACTAAATTTTGAACTCTAAAATTGAAAATTATAATTTATACAAATTTTCAAAGGTTAATGCTTTTAAATTCATTAAAAAATTATCTAAAGTTATTTTTGGAAGTTTGACCGTACGGATAATTTTTAGAGATGATACTCTACATTTTGTCTATTGAACCAAACTTCATCAAACATATAGAAGGCACATATTATAACACATCTATGTTTTGTCCAATACCCCTCGGGCTTAGGGGTTAACTCTAATTTGTAGCGAATTTTCAGCCCCCGGTGCCCTGCCCGCCAACTACTTTTGCCAGCTCGGATGCCTGCCATGACGGAATCTTAGGGTTTAGGGCTCATGGGACCCCGCCATTCTTCGTTCAATTTCTCCCGGACGTTTGTATTTGGAGGCCTTTGTCATTGCAACTTAAACCCTAGCTTGCTTTCCTGTGGCCTCTTCCTGCCCCGCGCTGCCGCGCCCCTGTCGTCATGGAGGCCGTAGCAGCCATGGCCACTCCCCCCCTTGCCCTGTCTGCTGCCTCTTCGTCCTGCTGTTGCTCTTCTTCGGCTTTGAACTTGGCGCCCGCTACAGCGCGATGGCGGGGCTTAGAGTCATCTTCCTCCCTGCATTTTTCGGGTGGGAGTCAGCTTCACGGGTGGCAATTCGTTGACAATTCTCCGAAGGGGAAGGGGCTGTGGTCGCTGCGGGGGGTCCGATGCGACGCCGGTGTCGCCATTGTGAAGGAGCGCGAGAGGCGGCCGTTGACGCAGGATTTCACGACGGTCATGAAGTTCGGGGGCTCGTCCGTTGCGTCAGCGCACCGCATGCGGGAAGTGGCGCAACTGATTTTGAGCTTTCCGGAAGAGAGTCCCGTCATTGTGCTGTCTGCTATGGGCAAGACCACCAACAATCTTCTCAAGGTGAAGAAATGGCCCAGGATTGGAAGATTTCAGCTATGAATATGTTGATTACAGAAAATGGTTGCGATCTAACGGAATTCTCGAGCATCAAATTTCTTCAAACGCCCGCATTGCTGCTATTCTCGGACGAGTTCTAGGATTTTGAGTCAAAATGTCACTTGCTGTTACAATGCCGAGTCTCACGAGGATTCTGCCTTCGAACTGGTAATAATTGGTTTCCTACTTGATTGACAGGCAGGAGAGAAGGCCGTCACATGTGGTGTGAAGAAGTCCGGTACAATTGAGGAGCTCGAATTTGTCCGAGATTTACATAAGACGTACTGCTCAATCATTTGGAGTGTAACGTTTGTTATGGGATCTGTCCGATACTAGTATTTCAAATATATGATTTTTTAGGGTTTCTGATTGAAAATTTGGGTAGTAGTTTCAATCTTCAATCTTCAGTGTGGTGCTTAAGGGTTGACACCGATTGTGAAACGGTGCTTACAAGGCTGTCTGGTCGGTGAGATTTGGCAGGACAGCACGTGAACTCAAGGTGGACGAATCTTTGATCACAGGTGTGCACCTTAACCCCTAAGCGTCTACTGTATTTTCTGCAGTGTAGGAAAATTGAACCCCTGCTGCAAATCATCCGTTTGTGTGGAATGACTTCAGTTTGACACGATTGACACTGTTAATCTTGTAATGTAGAACTAGAGCTTTAAAATGATGTATTGCAATCAGAAATCTGAGGTAAAATGAGAAAATGCCCCTTGTTGCAAAGTTCAGTGATGCAGATGGCCATATTGGGCGTTTTAGACGCTTAGAGGTTAACTTTACAGGATTTTGACTGTTGAGTAATATGACTGAAGAAGAAGAACAAGGGAAGTTGGTATGACATATCCTTCCCTTCGAACATGTTTAGGGTTTTAGGGTTTTGGTGATTTGTACACAAATGATCATACTTCGTCTTCATCTGGTGCAGGGCTTTTGGACGAGTTGGAACAGCTACTAATGGGCATTGCTCTTATGAAGGAGCTGACGGTGCGCACCAAGGATTACCTGGTTTCCTTCGGGGAGCGTCTCTCCACCCGTCTTTTTGCAGCTTATTTGAACAGCATCGGCACTTACGCTCGACAGGTCCGTAGTTTTTACGCATATCTTGACATACCCTACGTCGAGGTCAGTTTCGACATAAATTAATTAATTTTTTTCCAAAAGTGCCACATGTCATTCAGTGATTGGTTAAAGATGACGTGGACATCTCAACATCTGATGTGGATGTTCAAATTTGACACCAGGGTGTCTGAATTTAACCCTCTTGTACGGTATCTTGGTTGAATGATATTATTTCAGCTGTTCTGTGTATGTATTTTTTCTACTACTAAACCATCAGATTGTGCCGTGCAGTACGATGCTTTCGATCTTGGAATCATCACAACCGATGAGTTTACAAATGCTGAAATCCTGGAGGCCACGTACCCTACGGTGAGAGAGAGACTTCTGAAAGATCTCGAAGGAGATGCAGATAGGGGGACACCCGTATGCGTTGTTACAGGTTTCCTCGGCAAGGTAAGGTTAATATATCCCGTGGATTTTCTTTAAGGTAGAAGATACTTTTTGCTTCAATTTAAGCATTTTAATATATAAGAGTTCAGCATTAAATAAATCATATGAAATCTTAAATACATGTTGTCATCGTTTCGGCCTAATGGCATGCTTCACATGTACTTTGTTGGTGCATAGCAGTGCTGATGACGTATTCTATGTATTTTTGTGCAGGGTATTGAAACTGGGTGTGTAACAACACTAGGACGAGGGGGCAGTGACTTGACTGCTACAGCCCTCGGTAAAGCGCTAGGTCTCCGAGAAATTCAGGTTGGCATAGTACATGTGTTCATTGATTATGCTTTTCATTTTCAAGAAAGTTTATAGGTCTATAGCAGTGAATTGCCAATTGTATCTGAAATCTAGGAGTGGTCTAGATTCAAGCTACCCTGGCCATTACCCTGGCCCAGGTTAGCATGTGTTCCCCCGGCCCATCACTGGTCATAGTCTCGATTATGGGGTATTCTCAGAACAATGAACATGTACGTTAACAACGTTTGAGTCTAGGGAACTGATCTTCTTGATTTTAGCTTTCAGCAGTGACATTTTGTTGAATGGTTGTTTGGAGTATGAGTGAACTTTGTTAGCCTTTGGGTTGAGCAATGATTGTTAGCCTTTTTTTCCTCAACAGCATTTTCATCCAACACTATATGAAGTTGACGTAAGTTTCACTGGGTGTGGATAAGGGATGCGTTGGTTTTAATTGAAGGGATTTCTTTTCTGTGGCAGGTGTGGAAAGATGTTGATGGCGTCTTGACCTGCGATCCCCGTGTTTATCCGAATGCATTACCAGTTCCGTTCCTGACTTTCGATGAGGCATCTGAGCTGGCCTATTTCGGTGCTCAGGTATTGTAGCTTCGTACATAAGGGTCCAGGTCAACTTCCAGAGTTCGTTCTGTTTTGTGTCGGGAAAGATTTTCGAAAACGTTTTGCCCAAACCCCATCCGACGTTTATTTTGTCCAAGAGTCCATATATTGCTGCATGAAGGATCAAATCTGTTCAGATTTTAAAGCTTACTCTGAGGCGTACTTTGTAATTTTAGGTGTTACATCCTCAATCCATGAGGCCAGCCCGTGATGCAAACATACCTGTTCGTGTCAAGAATTCATACAACCCACAGGCACCTGGTACACTCATTACAGGGGAACGGGACATGAGCAAGGTATTGATATTATTGTTATTGATCTCAGAATTGTCTTCTTGAGGAAACTTTGAAACTGTATTAAGTTGCAAGTTACTCCTGTTGATTTGGAATTTGCTCTCAATTGTTTCTGGGTGTTTTGACTTCTATACTGTCTGTTCTAATCGGTTTTCACTGTAATTATAGTTTCATTAAGGCTGAGCTTTTCTTGAGATGAATTGTTGGCGTTTTCTGTTCCGAGTTGCTAATATTAAGTTTGTAATATTGTTTTAGTTTGCCTGGGCTGATTATTTTCTGCATGGCACTATGTGATGTATTCAGGCAGAGATGACGAGTATTGTTCTGAAAAAGGATGTGACGATGTTGGACATCCAAAGCACACGTATGCTTGGGCAAGTCGGGTTTTTGGCAAAGGTATGGAAATGCAGTTTTCTCATATTTTGACTTGGTTGACATGCTTATAGATAGTTTTTTGCATTTTGGACGACTGGTAGGAAGCTCAAGTTTTGTGCTGGGTTTAGCGGATGTAGTCTGACTGTTTTATGTTGACAATCTTTTTGAGGTGTTCACTACATTTGAAGAATTAGGAATTTCAGTAGATGTTGTGGCAACAAGCGAGGTCAGCATATCATTGACGTTGGATCCTTCCAAACTCTGGGAGCGTGCCCTCATTGAACAGGCAAGTTTTTCATGCAGCCCTAATGCCTTATTTGTTAATACAGAGCCACTTTGATTTCTCCTGGTTTTGGGGCAAACAACGGAGCAGTTACCAATGTATCAGGGAATGTGAATCATAGTTTTGGAGATTACGTTTCAGTCTGAAGGTCGTGTACCTGGGCATGTATGTCCATCCTGATCAGAGTAACTATTTATCAGTCTCTGCTAGGACACTTAGGGTTCATTGAGAAGCTGACGAATCTGGAGTTGCTTGTGGCAACAGCAGGAGTTGGACAAGATGAAGTCAGAGTTGTCAAGGATCGCTAATGTGCAGCTTTTGAAGAAAAAAGCTATTATCTCTCTCATTAGCAATGTGAAGCAGTCATCAGCTGTACTTGAAAAGGTACTGTAGGCAAACCATTCTGCTGCTAAGTTTATACTTGTATACAGAACTCAGCAATGTTGAATGAGAGCTTTGTCATTAGATCTGCTCGTAAATTGTGGCTTTTTAAATGACTTTGAATCACCTCTCTAATTGTGTAAATCACTGCCTATGGCGCAGGTCTTCAGGGTCTTCAAGAGGAACAACATCAATGTACAAATGATCTCACAAGGTGCTTCGAAGGTATGACTAAGCTTATTGATTTCCCGCCGAAATTGCCGTTAATTTATGGATATGACTGGAAGTCCTTTATAGCAACTTAAACCCAAGTTCCACACTACTCAATTAGTAAAATTTCAAATGATTAAAAAGTTCCTCATTTCATCTTTGTGCTCGATCCTGAACTGGTGGCTTAAGTAACATTGCTCTTGGATTAGATATGTAAACCGATCTTTTCTAATCCTTTTGCATCCACAAGATTTTGTCGCTTTTATTTTGTGGATGCCGAAGAAACTTGCACTGTACATTTTATAATGTGTATATGAATAGATAATCATCAATTCGTTTGTCTTTTGCAATATTCTTAAAGCTTTTTTACCTCAGGTACTTCGATGTTGACAAGTGCTGAGTTGAAATAGGGGCTATTATATCCATGTCTAATGTGCACTCCCTGGGTTCTGCATATGAGCAGGTGAATATATCTATGGTGGTGGATGACGATGATGCTCCAAAGTGTGTGCAGGAGTTGCACAAAGTTTTTTGGCCAGATTCAGATGAGGCCATGCCAGGAAATGGTCATTTGTAAGAACATGACGTTCTGTTGTTGCCAAGGGGAAGAAACTTGGGACCTGATGAGTTGAACGTCCTGTTGAGAGGCATTTTTGTAGATTTGGATCAATTCATGGTTGAACATTTTTCATGCTTGCTGTAGAATGAGCTTTTTATATTTAGGGTTCCACAAGTTATCATTCCTTAGTAAGTCATTGATTGTAGGAAGTAAAAGCCTTGATGATGCGAGTGAAGTGTACTCTGTTTCCAATCTAAAACAGCACCCTAGTGACCATAAGTTACCATTATTTTAGCTTTTTCCTCCACTTGATCGAATTTCTTAGTATTTATCACTGCAGCAATGGAGGTGTGGCTGATGCGATTCAACGTTCATCTTAAACATTTTGATGTTGGAAGAGAAATTTAATGTATTGGTGGGGAATAATAATCATCTCTGTTTTGCTTGTTACTTGGTGGATATTTTCTATGGCCCTCCCCGCACTGACAGTTGAGTTGAAAAATTCAGTTGGGTTTGTAAACGCAGCCTTATGTGTGGGGGCACAATTGAGTTAAGTTTTCTAGCAGTTGTGGTTAAGTTTCAGAACTCAACCAGATAAGAGAATGAATGAATGAAAACAAGTGGCTAGTCGGAAAGTCTCTGCCTTTGTATTTACTCAGCTTTTACCCCAGATTTACTTTTGCAACTTGTTTTTGCTGTCCAGCCGTGTAATTGCTGAAAACGAAGCATTTTCGTGGTCTCTCCACTTGTGGGGCAGAGACAATAAATGTCTCTTTAACCCCTAAGTGATCGATCGACCTTTTTCTAGTCACAACCCAAACAACATTGACTGCCCATGATCAGGAAATGACATTTTTCAATTTTTGATTTTTTGTCGAAATTGGGGGTAGAGATCATGTTCTAGTGCTATTTAATACATTGCATTTACAATATTGAGGTTCACTAAGGAATTTTTCAAATACAAAGACCTCAATATTGTCCTAGTGTTTATAAGCCTACTATTTCGGGAAATTAATGTTCTCTCATTGAAAATTTTGTCTTTTTAAATTTTTAGAATAGAATGTCCAGTCTTAATCGATCATACCAAATTTAAAACTCTAAAAACAGAATTTGTAATTTGAGGAAATTTAAGTAGTAAATGCTTCTAAATTCTTTAAATGAGTATCAGACTATTTTTGGAAGTTTGGCTGTAAGGATAATTACTAAACATCATGCTTCTCATTTTCTCTTTTGGACCAAACTTCATTAAAGTTGCAAAAGTAACATTTTATAACACATCTAGGTTTTGCCCTTACCCCTTGTCATTTAGGGGTTAACAATACCAAATTTCAAAATTGGGAAGTAGAATTCTTTGTGATCAGTGCCTCTGGAACTACACAGAAGGTACACCAACCTATTACCCTCATGTTCCGATGGTAGACATTTTTGGTTTGGAATGTGTACCAAAACATGAGATCGAATTTGGAAACATGGTGGTTATAGCTTGTCGTACCTTACACCACATTACTTACACAATTCAACATACTAAAGTCCTTAACCCCTAAAGGACCTTACCTCTCTCTAAAATTGCAGAATTGCAAAGTTGCATTATAAAAAGCTACAGGGAGGGATATTTTGAACTTGATGTATGAATTAAAGTTGTACATTATGAATTTTAGATTTTTTCCATTCGGTTAGGTCTATGATTGCTATCATCAATATTTTTGTATAAAATTTGAAACTTAAAATTCAAAATTATTTTATAATTTGATTATGAATAAGATATTAACAATCTATGGATGAAATTTCTTGTGATGGGTTGAAATGTAATACTCTAAGTGTAGTGAGTTTTAGGAATTTTTTAGATGCTTGCCTTTATGAGCTGATTTTTTCAAGAGCACTTCTGAACTAAGATCTTAAATTTTTTTAGTTAATCACTTCAACATGAAATGAGGCACAAAAAATTCTCAAATCATCCTCTTTCGACAAAGTTCACACATGCATGAAGATATCTTGCCATAATATTTTGCAATATTTTTTTGGATTGCTAAATGTAGTTTGATGAATGAAATCTGATTAATGTTTATCATTCATCATTCATCATTCATAAAATGGAAGGTTGGGCATTTAGGGGTTAATAAAGAAATTGCTCAATAAAACAAATGTGATTGTCATATATTACTCCATGGGTCATGTTACTTGCTAAAAGTCAATCACTCTCTACCACTAATCTAGCAATAATCTACTTTTCTTGCAGACACTATTTTAAACCGTAACAATTGCTCTCCTACGTTTCTACAAAAGTAACCTACATGCAATCAAGTATTTAATGTGTTTGCAAGTCTTACTTTAGGTAGTATAGTCTACCCTTAACCCTTAAACGTCCTTGGCCCCATGGCACGGCAGCCCAAGCTTGGGCACCCTTTGAGGCCAAAAACAATTTTTTTTAAAGAATCAGAACCTAGGCAAGCCAATGCTTATAGGCTCTCGGTTTTGGTATTTAGTCTATTGTTTTTTTATCGACCTGATCTCCTTTCTCTAGTACAGACTCTTGGTTTTTTTAATTTATTTTAAATTTTAAATTTAAATTCTTTGATTTTAAAAAAATGGATGCTTTATTTCCGTTGCACAATAGGGCAATATGGGTACCCTGAAAAGCCCTTTTAACTCTTAAATCAGCTCCTATGGCAACTTTGAATGACTCCCTTTTTAAAACAAAATAAAAAATGAATCGACCGGATGTGGTTTTGATTACCGACACTCATGAAGTACACAAAAAAAAAATTCACGTAAAAATTGAAGGGTTTTAAAGATTTTAAGAGAGATTTTTTGTACAAAAATCATAGTTTGTCCCAACTACTTCAAAACATCCAAAACGTTTGTTTAAAATATCCAATGACATCATTTTGGTGCCACTTATTGATATGAAGTACATTTAGATATGTGTTATTTGAAATGATTAATTTGAAGGATTAAAAATATTATTTATTTTGTTCTACACTGCCTGCAAATGCTGATTTACGGCAATTTTTTCAAGGAATCATTATAAAAAATTATAAAAATTATTAAAAAAAAAGGTTTTTTGGTAGCTGCTGTGTGGGTTTCAGCAACCACAATTGAAGAAAAAATAGAAGAAAAAAAAGACAAGAAGAAAGACAAGAAGGAAGACAAGAAGAAAGAAGAGGAAAACAAGAAAGAAGACAAGCAAGAAAACAAGATAAAAGATAAAGATAAGAATAAAAAATAAATAAAAGAATTGTTTGTTTACAATGTAAGTGATTGTAGAAAGACAAAAATCGATGTTTTTTAGAGAACTTTTTAGCCAATTTTTTTAAAGCCAAATATGCTTACGAAATTAGCGCACTTGGCCAAATGCATAAATAGCGAATTGCGTGTTATTGATGCATGACTATAATTCACAATTGAAAGAACTTGTTCATTAGCATTAGTTGGGTCAAGGGATTTGTTCAAATCAAAATCTGCACATACTGATGAATCAATTCCAATGCCATATCCACGAGCTTGTTGGTGCCCACTTTTGATTTGCGGAATTTTCCTCCCTTGTTATTTGTATATATTTTGCTATTGACATCTCTTCATTTCCAAAGATTAATTTTCTAATTAAACTTGAAATCTTGTCTAATTCTTTCCGCATCCTATTTTTTACTCTTTTATCATCATCAACAAAATTTGCACTCCATGTTAAAGATAAAATTTGTGACATCCTTCAATTATTGCGAATAATTTGTGGATCCATTTCCTACTGCACTTCATAATAGAAGTACTTGCTTGATGTTGGGTACAACCTTCTTTAATCCCTCAAGGCCCAAGAGATCTAAAAGTGGCTCTTATGTGGTCAAACTTATTTTTCAATCTTTTTTTCATTTGAATTGCGTTGACAAAGTCAAACTAATCAAGTCTAATTTCTAGTTCACTTTACAATTCATCAAAATTCTAATTCTTGAATCTTTTATAGCAATCACCAATACAATGGGTTAAGAGCAAATTTGTTCTTCAACATAGTTGAGAATTTGAGCTATAAATCGAAATTTGGCTACATTGAGAAGAGGAATGATGGGCCTTTAGAGGTTAAATGTAGAAGAACATCTATGATAAGACCCACTCAAGGGTGTTTTCATGGTTGGGGTGTTTAAGTTGGTAAAAAAAAAAGGTGTATCTTTTATTGTAAAAGATTTGGCATTATTGGGCCATTACTCGGTCATTAACACTATATAATAAGTATGAAAATATTTAAAAATATTTTGAATAGATTTTTAAAAGAAATCTTTGGAATCCCTTCAACATATATTATATTATATTATATTATTTTAAATATATAATATATAATATTGTTTTTGAAATCCTTTTATACACTATACACTTGTTTTGGCTTGTAAATCAATAAATATTACACATTTGCATTTATTACACATTTGGATGCAAATGATATTATTAGAAATTAGAAATAATTTCTATAAGGTTTTTGACATTTTTTTATAAAATTATGAATCCCTTTATGTAAGAGTATTTTAAAAATAGGTGCTAAAATATTATGAATGTTGAAATTTTAAAAATCTTCAAGCTGTAGCTACATATTTTGGTACGCCTTAGGGTGAAAACACCCTCAAGACGTTTTTGACTTTTTGTTTGTACTGGACCATAAAACTGCTATGATGCCCTTATCTAAGGGTTGTACAACACTTGTTATATTAAGTGGGAGAAAAACCAATGTGATGTTACTCAATGATATTGTCTCAAAACCATGGGACCTTAGGGGGGTACTACCCGTGGCGTTAAAAACAATGTATCAAAAAAACATGGAATAGTTTTTAATAATTGAGGGGTAAAATTTATATAATTTTTGAATGTAACAAAGAAAATTTATATAACGGATATATAAACTCTTGAAACTATAACGGATCATGGTTGTGCTAAAAATTGAAGGGATAAAAGGCTTAGTCACCTAAGTGTACCTCTGTGCTTAGTCAGACCAAAGAAAGGTGAAGGAAAGAAACCCAAGTTGGCAATAGTGATACTGTGGTACCATAGCAGGGTCGCCACCCCACGAACGAATATTTAATATTTTTGAAAAGTAAGGTTCGTTCCTCAAAAAATGAATTTCTTGGTTTTTGTTTTTGAGCAAAATATAATTAAAAATGGCCCAAAATGACCCAAAATAGCTTAGAAATAGCAAAATATAGCTTAAAATAATTTATTCTATTTTCGTTTTTTGGCCCTTATAATTTCCGATTTTTTACGTTTTTAGTTTTTTGAATTAATTTTTGGCGACCGTGCTATGGTACTACGGTATTCTAAAAGGATAGGCATTAGTTGATGATATCTCATATGTATAAATAAAAGAGCTTGGGGGTGAAGAGGGATATGTTATATTATTTTGTGTGCCATGGTGATGGTCTCTTTGCCGGCTGCCTTGTAATCAAACGTGCAATTGTGCATGTCGTTGTAGTGGTGCAATGCACAATACCACATTAAGCACTAGAAATGCTATGTGAAGATGCATTTTCTAAAATCCTAATTAGTTTCAAATTTTGACTTTTAAAATGGTTTTTGAGACAAATCATCCACTCTTCAAAAATGTCCCCCTTCATCCATGCTATAGCGTTATAAAACCACCAAACGTAACCCATTCGCGATGGACGCCCTTAAACTCCATCCATCATCCATGCAACTTTCCCTCCATCAAGTACACTATTCATCCAACAAGTACACTGCTACAACTACTTCTCATCCATTTGGTCACTTGCTACAAAAATATTTCTTGTCCATCAGCTCATGGGTTACGTCGTGTAACCTTCCTCGTCCCCAACCATGAACTCAGTCGTTACCATACTCATATTCATTTGGTTGTCACTTTCCAAAATAATGTGGTCATATACTGAAATCAGTGTATAATCCAAAATAATGTGGTCACCTTCCAAAATAATTTGGTTGTACATCATATATTGTGGCCCATATACTGAAATCACCATATATTGTGGCCCACGGTATCTACAAGAGGCTTTACTAATAATTATTTTTTCAAAATACTTTGGAGTAAAAATTCATCGCCAAGCAATGAGGGTTGGAGATTTGAATTATTTTATTCGCAGTTTCTCTATTGTGTAAAGGGTGTGCAAGTCCAACAAGGGCTTAAGAACGTTATGTCATCAGGCTTGTAATTTGTCAATAATATTGAAAGTTGATGGATTCCTAGGGGGTGCATTGTACTAAACACGTACGACTCTACGTGAGTGCCTCATTGAGTGCATATAAAGGGTATTAATTTGAACATTGCCGTATTATGTATACATACAATAAAAATATTTAGAGCTGAACAAAAACATTGACGTATACTTACATTAAACATAAACCGATATTTAGGACAATAGATATCAAGATATCTATAAAAAGGCTTTTAGACACATAACCCTTTGTATATATGGGGTTTTTAGGGAGGGGAGTCATGAACGCACGTGATTCTCAAACATAATTCTCAAACATAATGTAGAGTGCACCCTCGGGATGGATTGCTTAAGAAATTCCAGCACTAAAACCATCTCCACTTTCAACATTACACCATGTAGATAAAATGTTCTTAATCATCAGAAATGGTGACATACTAAAAAAAAATGAAAGTTAACCCTTTTTTGTCCAGTCGCCCCTCTTAGGCACCTCGGCTGTTGTATGTTACCTCTGCAATGGAAGTTGTCCAGTTGTTAAAAATAAATAAAATAAAAATGTTGACATAGTGTAGAAACCAATTAACCTCTAAAGGACCACAACTATGTTTCTCTCCAAACACTCCAAAGTACCCCTTCTCATAAAAGACAAATAGTTTTTGATCTAAAATCTTTTTGATTGATCCAACCTTAGGATATTTCAATCAACTTGAATTTATTACAACCTACAAATTTTCAACCGTTCAGAGTTCTTCAATAGTAAGATTATAAGCTTCAAAGTTGGTTGCACTTTTTTTTTTGGCTTGGTGCCCGAGTTTACAACTTTCTGAAGGTGCCCAAAATTTTAAAAATTATTCTCATATTTGGTAAAATGAATTTGGCAGTTGTGTGTATGGGGGTGTTAGCTCATTGTGTGCAAAAATGCAGATGCATAGCTCATTGTATGAAAATTTTCAAGAGCTGCCCGCAGTTAGGTTTTCACCTTTGTATGATTGTATTTTTTGATCTATACATCACCTACGTACGCAAATTACCATCCCATCTTTGTTACAAAGAGTAGAATCACCACAAAATATCTCAAAAATTGAGGATCAATACTCATTCCACAATCCACACTGAGCTGACCGAACTTGGAAAATCAGCCTTGGTCCTTTAGGGGTTAATGAAGTAAGTTGTAAGTTACCTTTGAAATGTTGTGAATTTTGTCCAACCAAACATTTGAGATTTTGAAGCTCTTGTATTTCTCAACTGTTAGGGGTCATTTGCAAGTTGTACCAAGAATATTCCATATATAAGTGATATAACTGTGGCCTTTTTCATCAACATCTCGTCTATTAAAACATTACAAACAATATGAGCCCTCCAAAGGGCTATCAAAACCTTATGCACAAAAAAAATTTAAAAAGAAAAGAAAAGAAAAGAAACATCCAATCTGATGTGGCCAAATGTCTGATTAGATTTTTAAAATTATTATTAATATTGATAATAATAATATATATATATATATATATATATATATATATATATATTTTTCAAAATTTAATTTAGTTTAATTATTTTTTTAATAATTCTTTTGCATGAGATTCTTGCAGTCTCATATTGGAGGCCTCATGTTCCTTGTAATGACCCCATCTTTGCTGCGAATCTTTTATATATACATATAATTAAAAATAAAATAAAAATGTTTTATTAGAAACATTCTCTGACTCGCAATGTATTGAAGCTAGGTTTCATTGGATTGCAAAAATGTGGATGAGGCCATTGAAATACATAAGTTTTCAATTTTGTACAAGATACAGTTGAGGCATGATCGAGTCATCAATTTTTCTTGCTAGGATAATTATTGAATTTTAGTTTTTCCAGAATTTTGTAAAATATGTAGGCTCAATCAAAACACCAACCCCTCCACTGGGTCAATCTCTAGACCTTAACATATCATGGGTTTAATTCAAAAATCATTCTAGTCTTTCCGTGCTACTGTTTCACAATAGTAGTTAAAGTTTGTACATTGGCCTTAGTAGACCGTATCAATACAAGTTCGTGAAGTTCAGTGTCTGTTCGCTCGCGGCTCATATTGCCAGCCAAGATTCAAACAAAAACTAAGCCAAACTAGTCGACGATCTTGTTGTAGGTCTCCAAGTTCGACCGGGTGCAGAAATTCTCCGCGTCATCGATCAGTTAGAATTGGAGCCTTGCAAGTACTAATCACAAGTTTGTATTTCTGTATCAATGCATGCGGTAAGTTGCGCAAGAGGAACCGCCCGGCCGGAGGCTTTTAATTGAGCTTTTGTAGTCTAAGCAGGTCCAGTCCTCAATATAACTGCAGTTAGTAAGGTAATTAAAACCAGCATGGGGGTTGCTAAACCAGAATTACCAATGACTTGCCACGTCTGCGACAAGCACTTCAATGAAGCTGCTTGATTTGCGCTGCACTGAAGCAGGCCGGACTAACGAGATTCCGCATGACTGTGATTCCCGTCGTCCTCGATCGCTCAGGGCCTCAGGCTGTCACCTCACCTTAAAGAGAACACCCAGTGGTGATGTGTACATGATATATATGCCCATTTTGTATGGCCTTGACGATGATAGGATACTCGTATACACTATATTAGTCAGTACAGTTAGTATACATCCGGCGTGCACTCTACATTAAGTTTGAGAATCACGTGTGTTCATGATCCCTTCTAAAAACCTCCTTTTATACGAAAGGTTATATGTTTAAATACCTTTGTATACAGATATATTCCGTTTTAAATATATGTTCAATGTTGAATATTTTCAGTTCTAAATGTGTTTATTGTATGTATATGTAATATGGCAGTGTTCAAATTAATACCCCTTCTGTACACTCACGTATACTCGTACATGTTTAGTACAGTGCAGCCCCGGGGTATACATATATGCCATTGGACTTAAATGTGTATATGGTTGACGGTCCAGACCAAACTAAGACGCTGTACTATTCAAATATTGGTCACAAGCTAGAAACGTTCATTCAGTGTTTCAGGCTAGCTAGCTGGGAAGTTTAAGATATTTCATTTTTTGAAATTAAAATCAATCTTTGCCTCCTCATCTGAAGTTCTTTTCCTTCTGGTAATTAGCGGATGAATCAGAGACAATGCATGTATAATGAATAAGTCTCGCTGTTGAAAATGTTAGCTAACAAATGATATCTAGCCATTTAGGCGGGGTAGGTATGCAGCTTGATGACTTGATTTCAATTTGCAATTTGTCTGGTCGTGCTATTAAATGCCATTCCAAAACACGGCGTAAGCATATCGGAAAGCATCTGGAATTATTTAAATTGTAAGCTTTTGAAAGCTACTAACCCATCCAATTTATGTATGTGCTCAAGCATTCCTTGCACAGGAAAGAGAGTCTAAACTCCGCTCTCTTTTATGGCATTCCTGATCGATGAACTTACCCTCGTCTTAATTCCAAAGTATACAATTCCCCCATATAATTCTGCATAATTAGAATCCTTCAGATGCTGACGAATATTCATGACGAATATTCAGTACCGAATAAGTAACTACTTCGCTTCAAACCGACGGATATGTTAACAATTAAACGTCAAGGTAAGCCCCATGGGCTTATTCAAAAGAGAATAATCAAGAAAAATGTGGATTTTCTCAACCAAATCAAGCAAGGATTGGTGTGTTGGAAAGCTACTGAAAAAGCGATCTAGATTACAAATTTGTGCCTCATTTGAGAGATTGTGGAATCGTTGGTAAGCAATCAAAGTTATCAAATTGAACATGTTTTGAGGTCAAAAAATAAAAATGAGACTGCGAAAAGTCTCAATATAACAAATACGGCCTTAGGGAACAATTTTTTGATAAGAGGCTTTATGAAGAAATGTCCTTATTAGAGACACTTTCTATCAAGAAATGTTCCCAATATAGACACCTTCTGTTGGGAAATGTCCTTGTGAGAGACATCTTTGAGGTCCACAAGACTACATTATTTTAAAAGGTAGGCAACTCAACCTTTATTATACAAAACTTATTATGATTTATTTTACATAATTTTACAACTTATAAACTTATATCTATATATTAAGGGGTGAAAGCAGTATTAGGTGGATCAATAGTAGTGTTCATTATTGCTGTTTCAACAACATTACAAACTTAACAAGACTATAGTATATCAGTATATTAAGCAAAACTAATGCAAGAGTTATTAGGAGTGGTATACATCAATCACATATATGTTAGGCAAATAAATTGATAACTAGTTAAGTCCAATGGTTCTAAAAAAGAAAGTTGAAGTATAGAACAACCTTACTTGTCAAAACAGACATTTTTAACATGAATGACTAAAGTTTCCATGCATGATAAATTTCCAAAGTTGATACTAGAATGACATTTTTCCACTTCCATGATTGGTAGTTTGACACATACAGACAACCAAAATTACCAAATTACCAAGATTTATCTAGAATACAACAACTATCATAGGGGGAATGGAGAATTCATGAATGGTATTGGTTTTGACATCACATACGCCGACCTGTATGCAATTGACGAAAAAATATGAACTGGTTGATTGTCAAATTCTATTGAAAAAGCTCAAAAGATGATAAATGAAAGAAATCCCAAACCAAATTTTGGAAGCACTAGCGGACTTATTGATTAGCCTATGGTTGGAAGAAGTAGTGGATTATATTTGGTGATAATTTAATACACTACTTAAATGCTATTAATTTGTAAGATGTGACAAATCAGACTCCCAATTGTGTTCTTCTACAAGGAATTTGGGAGCCTTGTGCTAGGAATTTAAATTTGAATATTGTAGGATGCACAAAAAATATCAACTGTATTGATTGCTTTAGAGTTGGGCACATTTAGGTTCCTATTAACCTTTGGCGATTAGAAAAAATTATCTATACTAATAAGTAACTATCCATAAGTTGCCCATTTTGGTCTGCTATTCCTTATTTAGACTACTCTAAGATTGGTGTTTTATTTTGTAGAGGGATGGTGGCACTTTGGATCTTTGTAACTTCAAAAATGATATCCATTTGAAACCCTTTAATAAGGAGGTGTACACAAAACAATTTGTAAGATTTCAAATTTTAATCAGTTTTAGCTACAATTTAAAAGATGTAAAGGAATGAAGGATATTGAATTTTAAAGATTTTTTGTTATCTAAAGTTATATAAATTAGATAAAATGAAAATGAAAATATTCCTAGAAACTCTTTGAGTTTTTTTTTTTTTTTTTTTGACACAAACAAAGGGAGACCCTTTATTGCGAGAGGAGCTTTGAGTTTTTTTTGACTTTAACAACTTCTAGTGACTTACTGATGTGGCATAGAAAGGGATGAAGTGACAATTAACAGTAGGCATGGAGTAGGCTTTAGAAGGATTACGCCTCGGCCCTCAGGCCTACACTTTAATTGGTAGGCTCGGCGTAGGCTTTGGAAGGATGAGGCCTTGGCCTTCGGGATTACCCTTTGGTGGGCACAAAGTAAGCTTCCAGAAGGATCACGCCTCGGCCATTGGTGCTACGCTTCGGTATGCACGAAGTAGGCTTTGGAAGGACACATTTGAACCTCGGCCCTCAGGGCTACCTAATGAGAGGTATTCCCTATGATTTGAAAGGATTAGGTCCTGGCCCTTGAGGCTACGCTTTGGTAAACACGGACTAGGTTTGGGTTAGGTTTGGAGTAGGTCTTGGAAAAATTGGGCCTAGATCTTCGGGACTACGTTGCTATGATTTAATAGGGACGTGTTTGATATAATTCTACCGTAACTACTGTTGGAAAATTCTTAAAGAAATAAGAAAAAAAGGTGTGTACAAATCAAAATATAGTGATGGCAATATTTTTCCTCAATTCTTATATCATAAAGGTACATCGTATTCCAAAAATATTCCAAAACGATTCTGTGAGCAAGGTGGATATTAGAGGTTTATGGTGACATTTTTTGTTCCTTTACATTAAAAACCCCTTAAAATGGCGAGTTTTTAGAGATATTCTTGCGAGTTTAGTTGAATAATTAAACGGAGCTTGTGGTGTGGCTGGAATAATTATGCATCAACGTGGTTTGTAAGCGGATAAAATGACATCAACAAGAATATTCCAAAAGGTTCCAAAATAATATAAAATTTGAAAAAGATCCATAGATATTCCATTTACTACATTAAAATATTCCTGGTATTTTCCCTATTTATTATATTACATCATTAAATCAATTGCTTACAACATTACACACTTCTTTGGTTCAAAACTATGACACCCATAGTGCGAAAACACCCTGCTAGAAAATGTTCCTATTACAGTAGAGTAGGTTTGCGATAATCGACTACTACACAAAGTGTTGAATATGACGTCATCGACCAAGCACGTCTAATAGACCTTCCTTTCTATCAAACAAGTATATTCTTAGAAACTAGAATATATTTGGAATATTTTAGAACATTTTGGATATTTTCAGTAAAAGATATTGAATTAAATTGAATTTTAAAGATTTTTTTTTCTCCAGAATTTTTCTAATTAGATAAAATAAGAATGAAAGTTATCTTGAAACTCTTTAGGATTGTTTTGACTTTTGACTACTTCTAGTGATGTACTTTAGAAAACTATGTAGAGAAATTTAACTACAGGCTTGGGGTAGGCTTTGGAAGGATTGGGCCTCGGCCCTTGGAGCTTCGCTTTTGTAGGTACGGCGTAGGCATTCGAAGGATTGAGCCTCGGTCCTTAGGGCTATGCCTACTCGCTTACGTAGGCACCAGGTAGACTTTGGAAGGATCTAGCCTCGGACCTTAGGGCTACATTTAAATAGGCATCGGGTAGACTTTGGAGAGATTGGGCCTCACTCCCAAGGGTACACCTAGATAGGCATATGATGACGATAAACTTTGGAACGATCGAGCCTCGGCCCTTGGAGCTATGCATATGTAGGCATCGACTAGATTTTGGAAGGATCGGGCTTCAACCCTCGAGGCTACGCATTAGTAGGCACGGGGAACGCTAAGAGTAGGCTTTGGAAGGATCAAGCCTCGGTCCTCAGGGCTACCCATTCATAGGCAGTTAGGCACGGAGTAGGCTTTGGAAGGATCGAGCCTCGGTCCTCGGGGCTACCCTTTCATAGGCAGTTAGGCACGGAGTAGGCTTTGGAAGGATCGAGTATTTGGACCTTGGTGGACCTACTGGACTACCAAAACTACTGTTGGAAAACCCTCAAAGAGTTAGAGAGAGCTTGCGCACAAAACAAGTGTTACACAATTTCAAGGCATGTTAATGAAGATATTAAAATTAAAAAAAATATATATGTCTTAAACTAATTTAAGTGAATGACGGGTTGGACATTTTATTTGACGGGTGAATATTTAAAATTTTGTCACAAATGTGACTTTTGGACAGACATTGAATGACGGGGGTAAAACATTTTCTCGCATGTAAGGATCGGGGTTCTACTCTCGACTCTCGAGGCTACACAGACTTTGGTGGGCTCGAGGGGTAGGCCGGGCATCTGGTGAGCTGCATAAAAGCCTTCGAGCGTTGTGATTCATGCAATGCTGGAACTGTAGAAGCGCCTGACTGTCGTCTCCTGTAGTAAGTCTTCTGCAGCCTCCTGTAGCCGGGGTGGCGAACTGGCTTCTTCGTGCAACAGGGAGATCGCCATTTTCATTTCCTGCAGCATGAAATAAGGCTCTCACACACTTCCGTCGTCGTCTCCATCGGATCGGAACAATAGCTTTCCCAATTCCATCGCTTTTTCTCAAGTTCGAACGCAAAACTTCTGGTATGAAGCAAGCTGCTTTTCTTCTCTTCGTGCTCCGGTGTGTGAATTGTTAATTTGTCAGTACCGATCGCTTCGTGAAATTCGTGAAGACCTGTATTCGTTTGCTCCCTCCTCTGCATACGCGCTGCCTTCTATGGACGATGTTAGGGACAATCTGGCTGAATTTCGCCGGCGGGAGAAAAAGCAAGCCCTGTTCGTCGCATGCAGGATTTGTAAATGTGCGGCTCCAGCCGTCGATTCCTGTCTGAATTTCGCCGGCGGGAGAAAAAGCAAGCCCTGTTCGTCGCATGTAGGATTTGTAAATGTGCGGCTGCAGCCGTCGATTCCTGTCTGAATTTTGCCGGCGGGAGAAAAAGCAAGCCCTGTTCGTCGCATGCAGGATTTGTAAATGTGCGGCTCCAGCCGTGGATTTCTGGCTGAGATGGCCTTTGCTTTTCTTGGCATGTTGTACGTCGCCAGACAACAAAACAGAAACTATGCAGCCAGACTAGTCGATGATCTTGTTGTAGAAGGTCTCGGAGTAGTTAGGGTGCAGCAATTCTCCGTGTCTTCGATCGATCAGTTAGAATTGGAGCATTGCAAGTACTAATCACGAGTTTGTATTTTCTGTATCAATGCAGGCAGCTCCGGCCCCGCGTGCAGCTAGCACCTAGCATGTCGATCTCCATCGCTCATTCACAGAGCCTGGTGGGTGCGGGGGTGTTCCCTCCCACAGCCAGCTTACACGCCAGATCCTCCAAATGGATTTCCCTTCAGCCCAAATCGGGGAATGCAGCTAAAGCTGGCCCACGACTCACCATCGCCCGCTCCGAGAGTGTGCACACCAAGGTCGACGCCCCTAACAAGACAGGATCCGAGAGTGTGCACTGTATCGAGGAAGCTCCTCACAAGAGCCAGCAGCAGGTGGTGGTGAAAGTGCCACGGACAACTACCAAGCCTCGAGTGATTCTCATTTCAGGCCCTACTGCGTAAGTTAGCTGGAGCCATTCCTTCTCTTCCGAGTCCCGAGCGTTAGGCAGTCAGAGAATTTTCCTGAATCTTCCAAGTTTGCTTTTTTTCATTCCTTACACAGGTGGGCAGGTAGAGCAACTTAGAACAACATTGATAGAACAACGTTGACAGAGGATCCATGTGGTTCTTAACATGATTGTCGTTTTGATGCGCGCTTAATTTGGAACGACATTTCAATTCTAATGAATTAGCGCTCGATTCCATTTGTGTGACAGTCTGTGGTTCTCCACGGCGTCTATATACTGTATGTATGCCGGGGGCCGAGACCCCTTAGTCATATTTGTTCTAACAGGGCATCGATACTGTTACAACTCCCATAACTTACGCCTTAGTTTGAAACGAGAGTTGAAAAAGCTGGCGATCGACACCACTTGCTGATTGCCTTTCATGCTAATCAGAATAAAATTTATAGTTTCGTGACACTCAATCATGGTGGATTTGCAACTTCCGAACGACAAGAGTTTAATTCTGCATATGCAGGACGAAGCCCTAACCTGGCTCACACCCCTGCTTATCATAGTTACTAACGAAAGGAACTTTCTATCACGTAACATAATGATATAAGGGAGTTTCCGTATGCAAGGAAAAGTCTATATCCCTGCACGTGCCTGCTTGATAGTTATACATGCAGCAGGAGTTGATGCTCCCTTACATAATTAGTTTAAGTTGCAGATCGAGCATACAGTGCACGGCTTAACTTAGAATCTGATAAATTGTAATTCCGTCGTGATTTCCAGGGTCGGGAAGACCCGACTTTCCATTGAGCTGGCGAAAACCCTGGGCGGCGAGATCGTGAACGCGGACTCCGTGCAAGTGTACCAAGGCCTCGACGTGGGAGCAGCCAAGGCCACGCTGGAAGAGCGGCAAGGGGTTCCGCACCACATGATGGACCTGGTGTTGCCCACGGTGGACTACACCACCGAGCACTTCCGGGTGGACGCAAGAGCCGTGACGGAGGAGATCCTGTCCAGAGGTGTCGTCCCCATCGTCATCGGCGGCACGGGTCTGTACATGAGGACGTTTATGCAGAACCGTCCGGACATCACCTCCCACAGATTCGAAGGCGAGTGCGACATCGACGACCCGCAGTGCGACGCCGACTGGGACTGGGACTACGACTTCCAGGCGTACTTCCTGTACCAGCACCGCGCGGACCTGTTCCCCCGCGTGGACATCCGGTGCGAGCAGATGATCCCCGCGCTGCTGGAGGAGACTGTGTGGCTCATGAACTTGGGCGTCCGGCCGCGCACCAACATTGCGTCGGCCGCCATCGGCTACGAAGAAGCGATGGACTTGTTCCTGGCGGCTCGCGCGACCGAGGGAGTCGTCACGGCAGAAGAGTTCCTGGAGTTTAATTGGGCCATCGTTGGTAGCACTTTCCTAACAAAATCTTCATCCCTATTGGCCTTAGTCAATGTGAATGAAAAAACTTGAATTAACCATCGATTCAGCTATCTAAAAAAAGAGCCAAGGTTTTTTTGTTGCTCACTACACACTTCACGGCTCAACAACTTGGGTCAAAGTATGAAGGGTCAAATCATAACAACATGCATTATTATTTGAAAATAAATATGAAAAACTTATTGCCTTTTTAATAGGTTTTTGATGGGACAATTGAGAAAAATGTACATAGATATGTAGATTTATATTCTCTAATGTTATAGTATACCACAATTTTTGTCACTATTATTTCCAAATTATTCAAAGAATCTATGAGCCTAATATGCTATTTTAAGTTTCTTTCATTTAAAGAATTGGAATTAGAATTCTAGAACTTATCATATATCTTTAAGATTATGTAAAAATCAAGTTAAATAATTTTTGTTGGTAATTTGTGGAAAAAATATTGGAAGTTGGAACATATATCATAGGTGGAAGACATGATTGGGCGTTGAACACATCTATATTGATTCTTTTAATTTCTATTTTCATAAAATAAAGTTTACTAAATGACATATTTACAAATATTCTTCAACGTTCTTTTTTTACTATAGAAAAAATTCCCGATTTCTCGGGGAAGTCACTGTCAAAAAAGGAACTATCTTCTCTTTGTCCTCTCTTTGTCAGTTTGTCCATGTCTCTACAAATATGACAATCATGGCTAAAATTATTGACACTTGACAAGTCTTCTGGAATTACCAACTATTTATTTACAAAGAGTCAAAAATCATAGCTATCCAAACTTTTGAAGGTTCAAACTTTGAGAATAAAGTACTTGATACAAAAGATCAAACTTAAATAATCAATAATGATGTGGTAAGGTTATAGAGTACACTTTCAGAAGGTAGCATTAAAACTGTAGCACGCGTGAACCGTGGTGAGCCAATTGGCAGATCTTTCATTCCCGCTTTCATATATATTGACCCTTTAAACTAAAGTTACTCTTTTTGCAGGAGGCAAATTTATTAAACACAAAAAACTAAACTTTTAAACTAAAGGAGTCGAGAGGAAATAATAATGAAATGGCAGCATGAATACAAAAGGTTAAATTGTTAAATTAGAGAAGCCATGCGTCATCTTCTAAATAAAGGCTATGTGGGATTGTTTTGAGAAGTAAGGTAGGAATGTAGGAGCACCTAAAACCAACATTGTACCTAATTGCAACAAAATCTAAGCACTATTGTCATTCTAGAATGTAAGTCTAGATAGACCGTAGATAAATTAGTGCATTCACAATATAACAAACGAACCCCGCCCAAATCTAACGACTCTTGATGAGTGCTTAGAAAATATATCTTCAATTTATGTACATATTAGAAAAATTTAAGGACATTTTGCGACGAATTATGAACATTTTAGCACATTTTAATCGTTATTAACGACTGGTTACGACCATATTTTAGTCGTTTTGGAGTACCAATAACTTCTCAAACATCGTCAAACTTTAGTATATTGTAGAATGACATATAATATATGTAGTTACTAATTCATATTGCATTATCAATTCAAATGATAAAATTATTGCTTAATAATCCGTTAAATTAATCACTGGTTACAGTTTTCTTGGGTCGTTATACTGGAAATGTACTCAAATTATTATTTTGATCAACATACAATAAGGGCATATATATGATGTGCCCCCGGGTATGCAACTCCTATATTATTCACAGGGGGCATCGGCATTAAAACACCTTAGAGGGCGACTTTTGTAAAAATTATACCAACTTATATAAAAATAAAATAACCAAAAAGTTAGGTGAAGACCAAATTAAATAAAATGAGATGTAGAAAATGTTGGGTTGCATATTCATTATAAAAAAATCTCCACAACGTAAATTCTTGTACTCCATCAGAGGCCACCCACTAGAATCCATATAGAACTTGAATTGCTGGGACTTAGAATGACCCGATAAGATATCGCCGCCTGAGCCCAAATAACCATCAACAAAACGCTTGAAATCAGGAACCTCCTTAATGAAATGTGGAATCACAGGGTGTGCTTCACACTCCATGAAGGATTTCATGAGTCTTGGAATTGTCGGATAGTTATTTGTCTTCAACTTCCCACTCCATCGACCGAACATGGCATCAATGTCTTCGTGCGTGTGTCCATCTATGAGGAAGTTGATGTACACTTCGCGGAAAATGTCTTTGTATACAAGGAGTGAACAAAAGGCAAAGACCCATCTATTCTTATTGTTACCTGAAGCATTATCCAGCTGCAAGACCAATATAGGGGGCAAAGATTGAGCTGGGACCAATACCTCTGGTAGAGGAAGAAGGGAGTCCAAGCAAGATTCCAAACCCTGCAGAACCGCCTTGGTTAATACAGATTGAGTATCCTCCTCCGAAAAGAGCTTACGAGAGGAATTCCTTGGTGGTTCTTCAAGATCACGCAAAAGCTTTGCAATTGACCCGATGGTATGGTTGGAATTTGTTGGGAAGATGTCAAGGCCATAGTGCGCATATCGAACATCTCCATGACCGTGAGCAATCATTCCTGTAATTGCAACGGGCATCCTCATGAAAGAGTCTGTAGCTTTGGACTTGTGAGAAAAGTGTGGAGACGCGGTCTTGGAGTGATCCATTTTATCATGGATGATGGTTAGCATCTTGTAAGGCTCGTCTTCGGAAATGGTACGATTAAAATAGTATAGTTCCCTATGTGCCCTTTGGGCTATGAGGTGGTTATCCAAAGCCAGGTTCCACTTCTCTTGTGCATATGATAGGGGAGTGCAAGCGCTCCACAATTGCTTGTATTTATCACACACGCCACATCGAGAGAAACTATCTCCACGAGCCTTTGGAGCGTATTCTGGGAAAGAGGCACGTCGAATGTTGCTCAAGCCACTTGAAGAAATTGGCTGCAAATCGAATGCTGCATTTGCCTCATTGATGTGTTTCAACTGGTCACTCCAACAAAAAGTAGACGGCAAAACCATTGCAGGGACCTTTTCGCCTGATTCGAGCGTTCTCGATTTGTGAGGCATTTTGTCAGCATCAGAAACTATTAGCGTTCGAAGTGTGGCAGTAGCTTGGATTGTGTGCAGCCGCGGTTTTTTCAACCCCACATTCCCATGCACCTCAGCTTGTTTCCCGCATTTGGCCATATCTCTGTACCTATAGAAGGTAGCTTTTGATATCCCGTGAATGGTCCACCACGCAGTGGGACAAACTTCCCTACCTTTCAAGGTTATCCACTCCTTGCCAGCGAGATCCTTGTGGATCTGCCTATGCACCTCAAGAAGACACTTCTTCCGAGCATATACTCCATCGTTCACATGTAGTTGAGTGCGAATGACTTGAATCTGCCCGCGCGGAAAGGGCTGCAAGCAATTCTTCTCACAACATGTTTGAGTGGAGACTGCAGTGATTGCTTCAGGAGCAAGGAGAGCCTCCTTCTTGAGAGGGACGTCAGTCTCCACTCTTCCACGGAAGGTATCGTATGAACGCATGCCTTTGCGACCTCTACGATTAAGAACTTTCATGGCCACGTTGTACCCATGCGTCTGGTCATGGTCGTAGAGACTAACACCATCTAGGAAGACTTGTTTTATGTCCCAGGAGTGAATTGACCACATCCAGCCGGATGGAACTTCTTCCTCGCATAAAGACTCTGCAATTTGGACGGCAACTCGATCGTCGCCAAGAGGCTTGTCATCATTGTTAACCACGACAGTCGGATCAACATTCTGGCACAATGCTTTCGCGACGTCCAAACCCTCACTGTTGCGTAGAGTGACTGCCTTGAAATACCATTTGGAGGGAGGAATCCCGTCGCAAATAGCGACGTCTGGAGGCAATATAGGCACATGCTTAGCAAACTCGGCAGGATCATGTGCATCCATTCTGCAAGAAAGACGACCCCAGTCAGTATAGGTGCTCAAAAATCAATAGTGCGAAAATCAAACGGGTACATATGTTTTCGAATTCCAGACGATGTGATTGTCATATCACTGACGGCATTCAAACAACTATCATCGAGTCGACGATACTGGATAACTATATAATGGATAAACGATTGACAAGTCTCGGTTTCAGATTTTCTGATCAAATAATTATAACATGATCATGGGTAGGCCACCCCAAAATTGAAGGGTATCGTCGACCCGACAATAACTATGTGTGGTTCATAAATTCTCATATGCGCCAATAGTGATCGTCAACCTGAAAATATCTCTCAGGATGACGACTACTTCAATTTTCAATAGATGATATTGTCTGGTCTATTATAACTTTAAAATTATTGTAGGACAGATGTCATGCACAAGGTTATCGTCGACCCAACGATAAGTATGTTCGTGTAATCGATAAATTTCAATGATTGCATGAAATTATCGTCAGAGGCTGAAGATAAATAAAAGGCAGTGGACAATTTTGTGATAATGAAGAAGATATCGTGGGGTCGACGATAACTCTGAATTTTTAGCTATCATGCTTGGAGTCACAGTTATCGTCGACCCGACGATATCTCGGAGGCAGAAAATATATTTATGGTAATGAACATGCTATCGTGGGGTCGACGATAACTTTCAATCATTTTGATATCGTGCTTACAAGTTTAGTTATCGTCGACCCGACAATAACTCAGAGGTAGTGTACAATATCAAAATACATAACAATGTTATCGTGGGGTCGACGATAACATTGAATTTTCAGCTATCATGCAAACAAGCAAAGTTATCGTCGACCCCACGATAACTCAGAGGCAGAGTACAATTTCATCATACTAAACAAGTTATCGTGGGGTCGACGATAACATTGAATTTTCAACTATCATGCTTACAACCACAGTTATCGTCGACCCGACGATACCTCGGAGGTAGAAGATACTTTTATCATACTGAATAAGTTATCGTCGGGTCGACGATAACATCGAATTATTTCGGTATCGTGCTTAAAGTCTAGTTATCGTCGACCCGACGATAACTCAGAGGCAGAGGACAATATCAAAATACTTAACAGTGTTATCGTCGGGTCGACGATAACATTGAACTCGTTTGATATCATGCTTTCAAGCACAGTTATCGTCGACCCGACTATAACATCTTGCACATCTTTTAATTAAGTTCATATTCTAAGTTATCATTCGACCGACTTTAATATTGACCAACTTATTTAATGTGAGAGTTTTCGCAATGTTATCGTCGGGTCGACGATAACTCCATGATCTCAATCAACAGGAGATTTAGCACATTGTTATCGACCACACGACGATTTTTTGAGGTTTTGTCATATCTTGCGACAACTCTCAGTTATCGTCGACCCGACGATATCCTGGATTGAAGTTTACTATTCACTACGGCATGTCCGTTATTGTCGACCCGACGATATCCTCGAGACGATCATCATATTCACTGAAACGTGCCTTTTATCATCGGGTCGACGATAGCTTTCAGCAAATATGTAGAATATATTCCGGCATTTCCGGCATAAATATCGGAAGTCGGATAGTTGGTTTTGTGATTGTGCGCAAACGGATACTCTGACTGAGTCAAACAAGGATTGACTTCGATGACTCGCTGATTTGTATCTGCAATCTCGAACATCAAACGATTTGAATGTGATAACTGCAAGAACGGCACTAGCAACTACAGAGAGGAGTACCCGAAGGACTCCAAATCTTACTAGGAATATAGATGAACTAATCCGCTCCTTGCGAAGAATCCAGTGTTGTGTAGAAGTAGGACCAAAAACCTTGGCGGAAAATAAAGCAAGCTTACACCGTCCGGGTCTGCGACGAGTAGTAGAGAAACAAGAAGGAACAAGTACCGCGGGTGTGCACGAAGAGCAGAATGTCGACGTCGAGACCAAGCACATTCTTCACCAACGATTGGGCGGCAACAGAAATGGGGCGGGAATTCTCCATTTCAAATTCTTTGGTATCTTTGGCGGCTATGAACATTGGATGCTCACATCCCTTGCCAGCGCAGGATGCCGATTAATATGTGTCTTTTTGACAGATTCTTCGTCGGAAGATGCCGATGTAATAATGCAGACCGAAAAGTTCTCGTCCGGATTTAGTTAAATTTGACAACGGTATAATTCTCAGCTTTTCGTCGCGGGAATTATGCTTGTGCATGACTTCTGCATGGGATTCTGTTTATTGTCTTTACTTTTAAAAACCTTAATTTCACAAATTCGTTGGCCTTCTCCGCGTCCATCCGTTGGAGTCTAGGGCAGAGGACTTGAAGATAGGTTTTAGGGGTCAGAATAGGTTTTAACCCCTAAAGGACCACAGTTTTATGTTTTTGAGCATCATTTTCACCTCTTTCTATTCATTTTCTTGTGAATATTTTTTTATCCTCTTGATAGAAAATACCAAATCAAACATTTAAATAAAATTTAAGAATTTTTTTGACGAATATAAAAAAAAATTCCCATGTCTTCAAAGACGGTCAAAATATATCCAAAAAGACTGCAATTTCATCTTTTCACTTCAAACGCTACAATCTTGCAATGTGTACGGTCAAATTCTATGAAAATTTTACCATGCACTCTTATAGTAATCTATAACAAGATCCTACGGTTAATGTTGATAAATTTTTTAAAAAAAATTGAAGTTTTTTTTTGAGCCCTGCCCGCACTGCCTATTCTCCCCAAAAAAACCCCTTTTGCTCCATAACTTCCACTTAAAAAGTTGGAATTAAAAAAAAATAGATCTCCATTTCTGTATTGATACACCAAATTCACATAATTTATTTCAAAATATAAAATAAAAATTGACACCGTGGTAACCAAAATGATATATCGTTCTAAGCCAATGTTATATTGACGATTCTAAAGCCGGCCAACTGATGAGGCTCACATTGTCCTGAAACTCCTCAAGCCACACACAAAATACCTAATTAAAGTCATTTGGACGTCTGATTACCAATAACAACAATTCTACTGATTCTTCGCTCACATGTCTCAGCTTCGCATGGCAGATTCGGTAGAACTACTTGATCAGGTGCAATCTCTGGTACAATCTGAGAGTCTTCATCTGCAATATTTACGTGTTCCACAGGCACAGCTACAGGTTCGGTGTTAATATTACCTGCTTTGAAGTTCGTCCTACACGCTACCCCGAACCAGCATTTCGGAAGGCAGCTAAAAAGCCACGCTTCTTTGGATTTCCGCCCCTCATGATGAAAACCTGAAAATCGTTGACAAATGTTGTTAGATTTCCGGACTCCCTGCTTAGACTGATAGTAATACACACACTCTCTACAAATTAAGTGTATTATAAAACGAGGTTTTTTTAAAACCTTTTTGAGCGTATGTAAACATCCTTATTAGAAGACATCCACATAGTTAAATGTAAATGCTTGAATATTTTTAAATGCCTAGATATTCTTCAAATGAATTTACAAGAGAAAACTTTGAAAATTCACTAAAATTACAGTTTTAATACTCTCATCTTCGAATTCCTTAGGATTGGTTGAAATCATTATGCTTTAATACCTTATGTGTAGGTCAAATTCGGACAGTACTGTGTCGAAATCTAATTTCCACATCATATTTTGAGAGGTCCACGTCACCATAAACCTACTACAAGATGACATGTGGCACTTTTGGACAAAAAGTAATTAATTAATGTCGAAACTGACCACGTCGTAGAGTAGTGGTGAAGTTGTTCACATAAGTTTTATTATGGTTCAATTATTTTGATAGAGGTGACTTGAGATCTCTTTGTAAGCAATAAAAGGATAATTTTATAGGTTGAAGTATTGCACATTATGCAAAAGAGGATTCAATGTTGTACATTATACACCTTTGACAAATTATTCCATAATTCATAAGATAGTTCAAATAAAAAGTAAATATTTGTAAGGTGTGTGTTTTGACGGTGCTTTGAGGTTTGCCTCAAAACAACGTCAAAGTAGTCTTAGTAGTTTTAACCCCTAAACGTTCTCACCCTCTTCACATTTGGCAGTTTTCCAAAGATGCATTATAAAATGCAATTAAGAAGGATATTTTCAACTTGATGACTGAATAAAAGTTGTACATTATGAATTTTTTTATTCTATCCAAACAGTTAGATCTGTGATTTCTAACGCCAATATTTTTGTATAAAATATGAAACTTGATATTGAAAATTCTTTTGTAATTTGATTACGAATAGGATATTGACAGTTTGTAGAATCAAGACAGTGACGGTGCAAAACATACCCCTTTGAAGAATGTTTCTGCTCATTCTAATATCTAACTTTCATAATGATCATATCTAGTATGTCAAATATACTCCAATGTATCTACTATCTGGTCCGTTGCTGTACTTAAAAGAACTCAACTCATAAATGTCATAGAATTTGCATCCAAAAGCATGAAAAAAATAAGTGAACAATTTGTAAATACATTTTTGATGTCAAATCCATTTTTGCATGCAAGTGGTTTGGGTATTTCTACGTAAAATTATTTATATCAATTATTGAAAGTTCACCGGTAAATTGCTGTACTTTAACGAACCGAACGCATAATTGTCTTAGAATTTGCATCCGAAAGCATGAAAAAATAAGTGAACAACTTGTAAATATATTTACAATGTCAAATGCATTTTTGCATGCAAGTCATGCAAGTGTCTTAAGTGCTTTTTACGTGAAATGAATATTATTATACACCGGTTGCTGTACTTTAAGGTTCCCAACTTGTGAATCTCATAAAATTAGCCACCATTCTTCATGATATTAAAATAATTGAACAAGTTGTAAATATTTTTAGAATGTGAATTGCATCAATTAGGTCAAGTTATGCAAGTGTTTTGAGCATTCTTTATGTAAAATGAATTTTAATATTTACCAGTTGCTTCACTTTAAAAATCTCAGTCATGAAAAATAAATGTGATTGAAGTTCAAAATGATATGGTGCGTGTCTATGAGACGTTCAGTTGCATGCAAGAGATATGCATGGATGAAGTGTTAGTATATTTGTAGTATGTTAACTTTATGAAAATTCACTGATTGCTGTAGTTTAAAGAACCTAACTCATGACTATCATCGAAATAAATACCATCTAATTGCATGATAAAAAGAAATGAAGAACTTGTAAACATATATCATATGTCAAATGCATCATTCTTTGCATTCAACGTCATGGAAGAGTTTTGAGTATTTTTTACGTGAAACAAATATTAATACTCTACGGTTGTTGTACTTTAAAGACCGTCCCCAAGTCGTGAATGTCATTGATATTAAGAACGTAGGGCGCTTTTGATTTTGTAAGTTAGTCGTCCAATTTCTACAACGTTTAGGGATTAAATATTCAATTTGTTTTAACTTATATGTCTTAATAAATAATCAGACAATAATATTAGAAAGTTTGTTAATTTTACTGATTATAAAATATAATATTTTGTAGTATAATCAATCACACACTAAAATATATTATAATATTTTTGTAGTATAATTTTACTAGAAAATATAATATTTGTGTAGTATAGACAATCATACACTAAATTTGTAGTCATCGATAGTAGTTTCTAAAATTCTTATACCACAGATTGTACATCCTAAATATTCAAAGTATTGCTCAGCCTATACATTTTCTTCTAAGTCGACCAAATTTGAAATGAAAATCTTCACCTTGATTTGTTAATCAGATTTATTATGTATGCAAAAATAATTTATATATTTTAATGTAAATATCGTCCAAAAATGACTAGACGTTAAGCTTGTTTGATGGATGACCAAACATCCTCTAATACGCAAAAGTGCAACCATTCATATTAATAATAGAAATTGCTGTAAGATAAAGGCGAGACCTTGTAAGGTAGTTTGAACTCCAAATGCATCAAATTTCTTGAATGTATGCCAGATCACAGATTTCTTAACCCTTAACCCCTAAACGTACCAGGCTGTCCCTGGAATTGACAATTTGAGAAAATCATCATAAAGTACTATTTATAGGAATATTTTGGAATTGATATACAAATGAAAGAATTTTAGATTCCATCCGTACGGTTCGATTCACTAATCCTATCACCAATATTTAATTATCAATATTGAAAGTTGAAATTAAAAATTCCTTCTAAATTCGATTACAAATAATATTTTAATATTTTTTGAGTACAATTTGTTGGAATGAGTTTGAAATGAGATACTCTTATTAGTCATAGAGATTCTTTGAAATATTTGTGTTTCTTAAATGTATTACCTCATTTTTGCAAGGCCAATTTTGAACTACCGACAGTCAATGCAATTTTGGCTTGGTCAACGACTTGGCATACTTCTACATTTGTAATTATTATTAGAAAAATATTTACTCAAGTATGACTAAATCCAACGATTAGATAGGACAACAACTTGGTGAAGTATCTTTAAACAATCGGATGACTTTCATCCAAGCATTGTTGAGAATGTAAGGTGGATTTGTATCTATTAGTTGTCCAGAAACTAAATGTTGGTAAGTTTAGGAGTTAACCCCTAAACTTACCAAGGTGTCCCTAAAATTAGCGAGTTCTAAAGAATCATCATAAAGTCATAAGTAGAAGAATATTTTGGAATTGATGCTTGGATGAAAGTTCTACAATTGAATTTTAGATTCCATCAGTACGGTTCAATTCACCAATACTACTACCAATATTTATTTATAAAATTTAAAAGGTAAAATAAAAAATTCCTTCTACATTAGATTGCAAACAAAATATTAATTATGTTTTGAGGAAAATTGGTTGGAATGAATTTAAAATGGAATTCTCATAAACATGGTGATTTAAAAAAAAAAATTGAGTTTCTTAAATCTATAACCTCAATTTTGCAACGTTACTTTTGATCTACAGTCAATTTGAGTCTAACTGGGTCAACGACTAGACATACTTCAAGATCTGTAATTTAGAAAAATATGTACTCAAGTTTAACTACATCCAACTGTTAGATAGAACAAGAATTTGGTGCAACATCTCTAAAAAGTTGGATGACTTTCATCCAAGCATTGCTGAGAACGTAGTGTGAATTTGAATCTCTTAGTTGTCCAGTTTCTGGATGCTTTGACGTTTAGAGCTTTAACGTCTAGATTCAACACTTATATCCGAAATGCGTTATAAAATGTTAGATGAATAACAAAAGTGAAGTTGATGTGCAAATCAAAGTTCTAAATGTTAGTGTAAAGAGCACATCTCCACGGCTGGATGTATCCTATTGTTTATTTATATTTTTCAATTAAATAACGAAGGTAATCTTTTGAAATTTAATTAAAAATCCCACATTAACAATATGAAGTAAAAAACTGTTCACTTGGTTTTAGAATAACATGCACTTCAAGAAGTTATGATTTGCAATATTTGATTGTACTTATTTGGGAAAATTATGTTTGAGATCTCACTTTTTGAACTAAATGAAAATGAAAGTTAACCCCTTTTTGCATGATGTACGGATTTGAAGTCCGTTTCATCATCCATTATGCACTGTCTGCAGTGTGGATTTTTTATTGAAACTTTGAAGGGAAGTTAGCTCCGTGCATGTGTGATCCGATAAGAAAGGGGATGATTTGTGAATTTTGTATGCCTCATTTCATGTTGTAGTGTCCTACCCAAAATTGCAAAGATTTTAGTCTAAAAGTGCTCTTGAAAAAGTCAACTACTGAAATTAAGCAACCAAAAAATCTCCAAAAATCACTACACTTAGAATATTACATTTAGGTTCGGGGGAGCCGAGCCGCAGGCGTAGGCGTTGACTTTTTTTAAGAGCACTTTTTACACTGAAATCTTCAATTTTTTTGGGTGAATCACTACAAAATGAATCAAGGCATAAAAAATTCGCAAATCATCCCCTTTCTAATCGGATCACATATGCATGAAGCTAACTTCGCATAGAATTTGGCTTCGGAACTGAGACAAGCTTCGGAACCGAGCCTAGCCTCCAGGTTCGGCTTAGGTTCGGGGCCGAGCCGATTCCCGAGCCGAGCCTCCATGTTCGGCCTAGGGTCGGGAGTTCGTCTCCCTCCCCATTGCCCCGCGTTTTCAGGGTTTTGCAGTTTGTTTGTAGTTTCTGTTGTTCCAGCTCGCGTGGTGCTCATTCTTGCGTTCAGCTCGCTTGTTCATTGTTCCTTGTTGCGTGCTCATTGTTGCGTGCGTAGATTGTTGCTTGTTGCGTGCAAGCGTAGATTGTTTCCTGTGTAGAAGTTACAAGCTTGTGTTTCAAAGTTTGTCCACTTCCAGTTTTGCGATTTCTGGGATTAGGCTTTTGTGGAGTTCTATGTGCGCTTGAACATACTTGGAGGTGCATACTGGAAGAGATTTGGAGGTTGAGCGCGTGCTTCTGAAGTTAGGTAATTGTAATTCTCCATTTTCGGCTTGCTTGTTTGTTCAATCTGATTATTGTGGTTTAGGGTTTTCTGTGGTAGAGAACACAGAGACAGATAATTTGAGAACTCACAGTGAAAACTCACCCATTAAGTCTGGTAGAGAACACACAGACAGAACACAAGCTTAAAGTATAATTTTAGGGTTTAAGTCATTATGTGAATTCTACTGTACTTGTTATGTTTGTTTTTGGCTTCATTTACTTTGGTGAAGCCATTGTTTGCTGCTAGGGTTGTACTATTCATTTGTTTGTGTTAGTCCTATAAGTTGCGTATTGCTAGGGTTTAGGGTTGTTATAGATACTGTTTTGAAGCCTGAATTATGTGTTAGTACAATTATTCGTGCAATTGTAACATACGTGCACGTATTAGGGTTTCTTGTCCTCCTCAGTAAGCACTGACAGTGCATTCAATTCATTGCAGCTCTGTAGTGGACTGATTTCTTGCATTTCTGCAATCCTGAAGAGCAACTACACCAATCCCAGCTCCAACTACAAGGTAACCATTTCAATCCATTTGGTTTAAAAAGTTAGGGTTTCTGTATTCCAATTAGGGCTTAGCACAATTAAGCATTTATATATCCTCCTTAAACAACCATTTTCATAGTTTGGGTGTACCAGTACATGTATCGTCGACTCGAGGATACATCAGTGGAAGCTCAAAATTGAAGTTCACTCCAAAAATCTCACACTCCTGAATAACACACTCCACAGTAGATCTAAAAATACTAGTGCACCTTATCGTCGGGTCGACGATATCCAATATTTAATGTAACTATCACACAACAAAGAAGAATCAGCCAACTTAGTTGTACAGTGACACCTATCGTCGGGTTGACGATACCACAAATGCACTGTGCCTTATCGTCGAGCCGACGATACACCAAGTATCAGATGAAGAACAAAACATAGACATTCGGAACACAAAATTTAAAAAAGCAATGGAAAGGTGCATATCATCGATTCGATGACAAGCTGACGATACAAGCAGTAACACCTGCTGAATAATATCCCTTCAATAATCACATGGTAATGATAAAACAGTAAACATACATGTAAAGTGACACTTATCGTCGGGTCGACGATAACCCCACGAAATGTATATTAGGAACGCCCAAAAGCTTCAACGAACAAACCGATCACTTTGATACCAATTTCAAGTAAAGCACGTACAAATACATATTATCGAGTTGTTTAAAAGCAGCCGAGTCCATTGAGAAACACACTAACAAAGAACGGCGCCGTGATTATTGAATCGTCGGGTCGGCGATACCATGACCCTGTTCAAGGATCACGACTTATCGTCGGGTCGACGATTCCGGGTGTACCGATCCGGAGAAGGGAATTCAATTCAGACGCTGAGCGCAACCTAAATGTCAAGGCAAACCATATAACCCCAAGAAAAGAAAGCAACAAATAGATATAACTGCTGATATCGTCGGGTCGACGATAACGCCTGATGCGCAATACATAAGCAGTAGTCAAAAAATAAGATAAATGCCAATAAACAAAAAGTTAAAAGATAGTCATATGTATGACCTCTATAAAATGTCATGTGAGGAAGCATTCAACTGCCGCTCAAGTAATTCCTGATAGGAAGGATGTGACCACATTCGTAAAACCTTTGCCCTACGACTCAAACAGAGCTATCGTCGAGTCGACGATAACTAAGATAACTTAGCATTCACAACCTGAAAACATTGATGACCTCTAACGCTTGATCCTTGAACCGTGCCACAGATTGTAAAAGATGGAAGTCGAGGACACTTACGATTACTCCGCCACCGCACCTCATCTGACCCTGTTCGAGTATTCCGTCACGGATGAGCCGTTCATCACAGAAATGCCAGAGAACTACGGGAAACTCTGGGAGTTCAAAGATCACATCCACACCTGGAGTTTTGGTGTGAACCGATTCAAGAACTATGTGTTCCTCCGCTACAGAGCTGCAGGGAGGACGAACTACCTCCAGTGGAATGTACACGAGAAAGTCTCCATCATTGAGAGTCAAAGGGATGACTACGTCGTCTTCGTTCTGCGCGCTGTCAATGACGAGGGAAAGGTCATGGATCACTGTCACTCAATCGTCATCGATGTAAATAAGAGCCACGGGAAGTTCGATCTCGACAACCTCATCGCATTCCTGGAGGGGTCTGATATGGCCAGTCTCAACGATGACTTTGAAAAACTTGGCTACGTTCCATGGCTAAACGGATCTGCGAAGTCTAACGCCGATAGACTCATGCGAATCTACCAGACACTCGACCACTACGCGATGGAACACGTAGAGAGGAGACCCGCTATAGGGAAAGGCGCAACTCGATCCCAAAAAAATGCATCAACTCCTCGGGTTGAGAAGAAGAACACAGGTGGAGGATCGGGAGGCAGAAAAGCGAAGCCGAGTGAGCCGAGGACATCGACCAGGAAGAAAGACGCCACCGAAGCAGAGGGTGAGGGGTCCAGTCGTAAGTGCAAACGGAGCCTGACAGGTGTGTCTGGTGCTATAGCTGCTGGTGGAAGTTCTGGTTCGGCACTAACTACAGTCTCGACCCTAGCAGAATCACTAGAGAAGATTCCCGAGTTCGAGAAAATTGCCAGGATTCAGCAAGCGTTCTGGGCAGAGCATGAATCGTTATTTCTGCACGACATGGCAGTAAAAACGGTGCACATCGATCAGTGTATTCTGGCAAAGGACGAATACGTCATTCGAACTCTGCAGAGGGACATTCTCGAAGACGTGAAGGCGAGTCTCATCCGCATTATAGACGTGAAGCAGAGACAGAACGTCTGCTTGACGCCCGTTGACGCAAATAACAAGCTGTTGCAAAAGAGGCCCAAGACCTGGGAAGAGATCATGAAAGGAAAATTCATGATCATCAACGGGTAGCATAGCATTTTTGCATCCAAGGAGCTACAAAATGAAGGATGCGGTGCGATACGTCGAGATGAGCTTCGAACATGGGGCGCGTACATTGTGTGGACCCGGAACGCAAATCAAATGAGGAACATCTTGAAGTACTACAACTGCACCAACCATCTGGACCATGCCCAGCCGACGTGGGGTAACCAGATAATCAGCTGTAGAAACATCTGGACCACATACAAGCGTCCCACAAGCGACAAGGATGAAGCGACGGCGAGAAAGAATAACGCCTTCTTCAGCTTAGTCCGCTACAAGGTAACCTCCTTTCCCTTCCCATTATCGTTGGGTCGACGATACATCCTCCCGCTCTTAATGATTCCAACGGATTCTAATATTACCTGTTTATATTGTGCAGGCCTTTACAGAAGCGGTGGTGCAGAGATTTCAGAGTATAAATCCGGACAAGGATGGAGCATCCGTGAAGAGCGTGACGGACCTTAAAAACAAAATCCAAATAATCACCCTTCCGGACAATCTGTGGGCGCATTGGCAAAAATTTCTAATTATGCATGCCGAGGGCGACTTGATAGATCCGGTAACCTTAGAACCCTACAACCACGGAAAGAAATGGAAGCCGAGATCTTCTTCTCTGAAGAAGGAGTTCTTCAAACGATTTGGGTGGTTCACGGATAAGGATTTCGGTGTGGTCGCCCAGCATCTCAATGGAGATACTCCTGGACGACATGCACCATATCCGAAAGTCTCGGTCTCCAAGACTAAGATTCTCGTGGCCGACAACATGTCAGCCGGGGATTGGGTTGAGCGGCGGAAGCGCAAGAAATTTGTACTCCAGGATATCATGTCCATAAAGCCCACCCTGAAGTTCCTCGACAATGGCGGCGACGTCATTCCTGAGAAGTGGAGGCCATGGAAGAAGAGGCACCAGTGGACGTCCGCAACGTGGGATTTCCTGCTCTCGCATTCGAGTAAGGATTACTTCTAGAAGCGGCTCCGCAACGAAGGATGGAAAAAGCGTCCGAAGGACCTGGCGCAGGTGTTTCCAGAGGTCCTTCACCTGTACACGAGGTTCATGACTCTTAAGTACCGTCTTCCAAAGCTTGCCGGAGGAGTACAAATGAGAGGAGTGGACTTGAGTGTCAAAGCTCTGGTCACCAGCTCCAGTTACTCCTACACTTCTCGTCCAGTAAATCTGGCGGTGCTCGATGCCCGCGTGATTCCCAGATCGGCGCCGACCGATAGACAGAGCGCGATCGACCCCTTTTTGGACTTCCTCTCTGATCACCTGGAGCCTGATATTGAAGAGCCAAACATTTGGCTAATAATCCTGTCCGGGAATGAGGACGTCAAAGCTGCAAAGACCTTTGCAGAGGACGAGCTCGATGAATACGAAGCACAACTCTCCACGTACGTCCCTAGCAGAGGAGAGATGCTCAACAATGTGACCAGCAGAAATACTGCCCCGGACGTCACACTTCTCTTTCTTTTCAAGAAAGGGAACGAATTCGCCGCAGCTGCGCGGAAGCTGGTGAGGAAGAAATACACTACGCCGATTCTATGCCAGTACTACGCGGACACCTCAAAGAACACGGAGGCGAAATGGAGAATTCACACTACTGAACTCCGCATGGAGTTCTACTTCGAGATCTTGCACGCGTGCGCTGTTTCCAATGAGAAAGTTCTCGGGATTTATGCGGGGGCGAAATTCCTGTTGGCATCGAAGGTACACACCCGCACTGATATCGTCGGGTCGACGATATAAGTTGTCCTTGTGAATACCAATCGAGATAGCCAACTTCTCCGTCTCATCGTCGGGTCGACGATAATGGTCCTACCCAAAGAAAGGAGTCACATCTGTCCTTTATACATTACTTTGTGGTCAGAATTTTAAATGTTTTCGGTGAGAATGTAGTCACGCTCAGCCTTATCGTCGGGTCGACGATAATAATCATTTGGTCGTTGTAGAATGGCTGAGTACGTTGAATACTTACTCCATATGTTTTCTGTGTAGATGTTTGGAGCATATTACTACGGCTTCGTGGATCGGGCGGACGTGAAGGCAGATATGAAAATTGCGAGACTTGCTAGCAATTTGGATCGGAACGACTTCATGTTCTCGAATTCTCCGTATGCCCTTGAGTACGAGATTCTAGCCAGCCGCAGCCCTGTGGTCGTACACTCCGACTCTCCGCCGTCACTACCGATGACATTAGACTCTCCAGCAGACCCCACTCCCGTGGTAGACCGGTGTCGTGATGGAAATGCTTCCATCGTGTACATTTATGCTCTAAGCTTTGTATTTTCAATGAATGGAGTAGCGGAATGAAAATAGTACATATAGTTTGTCTTTCGTTTTAATTAAATCATCAAAGGATTAGGTGGTTTGAAAGGTGTGAATAGGAAGGGGGGGAAAAAGTACCTTCTTTGAAGCTTCAAAGGGGAGCATGGGCATATGTGCCCCACCGCCACCTTTGATTGGATGAGATTTAGTGAGGTCTTGGGGTTTTGAAGATTGTCGGGAGTTCTTTTGTGTGTGAATAGTGAGAGCTTTGGAGGCAGAATTTCGACTTGATGTAGCTCATTGAGCAAGACTTTGTTTAAATTGAAATTTTGAGAGATTGTTCCTTGTAATGAGACCTTTCCGAATTGATCTTATAAGTTGAATTTGGAATTGTATTGCAAAAGTTGTGAAGGTTGGAAGTTTGTGGAAACCCTTGGCCGTCCATTGAGAGGGCAGAGGTTTCGACGAGCCACAACTTTTGTTGTATGTATCAACTTGCTTTGCAATTTTGAGAGTGTATGTATCATTGTAATAGCTTTCCAAAAAGTTATTACTTTTATGATTTAGAGTTCCGAGGAGGAAGTTATGAAGGTGTGAAGGCTTGGAGGTTGACTGCCTTTGGAAAGAAGGAAGCTAAGACTTCGAGGACCATAACTTTTGGTCACTGTGATAATTTTTTTTGAAATCTACAGGGCTGATAGCCTATGAGATTAGCTCTCCAGATTGCTATCACTCAATCTATTTGGAGTTTTATTGAAGGAGTTGTTGTGTGTTGAAGTTGAGAGGTTGAAACTCTCTAAAAATAAAGAGACCGAAACTTTGATTAGCCATAACTTATGGACAGAGTTTAGGGTTTCTATAAAAATTATACATATTGTAGTAGTTTGCATTAGCTTTCCAAAATGCTATTGCACTTGTATGTAAGAGCTTTAGATCAAAAGTTATGAAGATATAAAGAGGCGGAGGTTGGTTGTCAAAAGAAAAATAAAGCTTCCACTTTGCTCTCTTATAACTTTTGGACAGTAACTTAGATTCAATTGAAATTTTGAGGAGTGTTAGTTTGTTGTTTTAGCTTTTCAAAAAGCTATTATACTTAGCTTTTGGAGACTTGAGCCATCTGTAGCATCAATTAGAAGCTCGCAGCCACAATAGAAGATTGCCTTGAAGATTTCTTTGTGTTTTTAAACACTTTGAGACTTTAAAGGAAGAAGATTTGAAGACTTCAAGACAAGAAGACGAGAACATTTGTGTGTTGTGGCTTGTGGCTCGTTGTCTTTTATTGTTGTTCCTAGCCGGTTTTGGAGGCTTGTTGTTTTTTATTGTTATTCCCAGCCGGTTTTGGAGGCTAGTTGTTTTCAATTTTGTTTTGTAAACTTTGTTGCGGCGAAGTGGGATTGATCACCCACACGGTCGTGTTTATGTTGTTCCCACCGGTGAGGCACGTTTGCTGGTCACGGTGGGTTTGAAATTTAGGAGCCACCTTTCGGACGGTTTCAACTCGTGGTCTGGCCGTCCCGTTTTACCCGTCCGAGGCCCGTGGTTTCTTATTACCCCACCCTTACCCTTAAACCTTTTAGAGCCATTGCAGGATAGGACTGGGAAGAGATTTGAAGATTTGAAGAGTACAAGAATTGAAGACAAGACCGATCTCCCAAGCTATCTGGTCATCGTGTCGCAGCCAGATTCCCCGCGAATTCTCAGAGCGCGCTCCTCTCTACCTGACACCGGCGGACAGAATCTCTGGGTGCACATGTGTCCACCGATCCAAGCGTTGAGGGAATCGACCAATTCGGGACGAACACCTTCCAGATCCGTGAGTGGCTCAAGACCGATCTTGTCGAAGCCAACCCTAAGGGGGCGAGGGAGGATCACGACGACGTAATCGAGTTGGACGATCGCGAGGACGGGATGATTGAGGAGCATCCCGCCGAGGCTCAACGTGAGGAGCCATCTCAACGGGCTGATGAGGACACTGAGACGGACAATGAGTTCGACAATCGAGATGTCGAGCCATTACAGATTCCGGATGATCTAACAACGGAGAATCCGCAGCTCCATCCATCCCCTGAAGCTCCAGAGGATGTTGAGCTCGAACATGAGCTCCGGCTGGTCATGAAAGAGGTCGTGGAGCAGGCTGTCAAGGAGGTTTTGAACGAATCTATGGAACAACAGGCGGAGGAGCCAACGAATCCAGCGGATGGCGACCAGCAGGTCATGGAGCAGGCTGTGGAGCAGGTCCTACCGAAAACTGGAGAACAGCAGCCGGAAGTGCAAACGAATCCGACGGCTGCCGACGACGACGATTTGGTCATAACCAAGGAGGTTACAAAGCCTCCACCCAATCCGGCGGACGTGATCACCTTCGATAGTGATGGCGAAGACGATCGTTGTCACGAGAGCGATAACGACAACATGGAGCCAGGCGTAGACAAGAAACTCACCACCGATGTGAAAACGGGGTTGAAGGTCAAGGTGGACAAGAACTGGTTCACTATCCACAAGGAAATGCTGGCTAGAAGGGAGGCGCGGGCAAAAGAGAAGGAGGACAGAGCCAGGGAACTGAAAGACGCAAGGGAAGCGACTGCTGCTGCTGCAGCTGCCAATGAGAGAGCGGCCGCTATTCAGGCGCAGTCATCCGAGCAAATGAGCGTGCTGCAGAGTCAACTGCAATTTCTAGCGGCAAGAATAAACGTCCCGCTGGATTCTATTCCGGTTATTGCTGCGTCGCCCTGTATCGGCACACCCCAACCTCCTCTGCCCTCCACTACCGCTCCCGTGTCTCCGGTCGTGGAGCATCAATCGGATGACACTCCCGATCGTCGACTCGACGATAACGTTCATGCAATTCCCAGTGACGCCATCCCTCCCCCTCCTCTGCCCGCCGCTAGCGCTCCCGTTGCTCCGGTTGTCGAGCATGAGCCGGTCGACACTCCTGATCGTCGACTCGACGATACGGACGTTTCCGTCTCCTTGGCCCATCTGGATCGGGTCCCGTCCACTCCAGCGTCCCAGATCTCTAAGATCCCCTCTCTCGAGGGATCGGCTTTCGAAGTACGGGTTCCCCAGTCTGCAGAGGAGGGGTCACCGCAGGAGCATGATCGTCGAGTCGACGATAATGCCATGAAGGTCGCAGAACCGCTGACTTTTACTGGAGCTCCTGAGGCATTGGTGTACACTACATCTCGTGAGGACCCATCGGAGTTGCAGTTTCCTCCCCCCATGGAGGAGGAAAGGGTGGACTACGAGATGGCAGAAGAAGACCTCCTCGAATTCAACGACGCCGATCTTCCGCCCGCGCCAGAAGTGCCCCCGCAGGATTCAACAGAACCGGATCAGGTACAGCCCTCTGACCCTTATGATTTTGATTGATTCCAAGTCGCCTGGAGTCATTCATGATTGTGTTCGGTGGGATCGGCTAGAGACTCCTGACTAGTAATCGTATCTCATCTGTATTCATGCTTCTTGACAGGATGTCAACACCGGTCCTTGATTGCTTGGCGCTGACGGCGATCCCGTCTGTGGCTGCCATCGTTGTGCTCTAGTGTACCATAGTGTTCGGAGTAGTTTTGAGTCCACTGCAGACTTATGTAAATTATACGGATGTAATATTTTGACTTTGTAAATAAAGAGTGCGGAAGTTTCATATATTTGAGCACCTGTCTAATTGTCTTTGCCTCTCAATGTGCCTGTTGCTCAGCTCCCAAACAATATTTGCGTGCACCGTCCACTACCATTGGAAGCAGTCTCTAATGGGAGACCGCAGTCGCTTAGGACAGCAGATTGCTCCTACACACTATCTGGCTCTCCCATTTCTGCATTCAAACAGGTAACTCCATCTCTTTTGTTGTGATGTCTTGATCAGGTAGAATGCGAGGGTGGTAGAGAGATCGTGCCAAGGACCGTGCCTCCCGAACTACCCCCACCGCGTAGGAAGTGGCTGAACATTGTCTTCGACTTGAATGGCATTCTCTGTCACACGGCACTGAAGTTGTACGGAGAAAAATTCAGTCCGTATGGACTGCAAGACAATGTTCTCAGCCACAGAAATCCCACCGTCATCGGTCCCAAGGCGGTCTTCTCTAGGCAGAACGTAGGTGAATTCCTCCGCGAGGTTTCCTCCCTCGCGGACAGGGTGTTAGTTTGGACCTCCATGGCCAAGCGAAACGCGGAGCCCATCGCGGGGCACCTCTTCAGGGGTTGTAGGGGGCCTTACGATATCTTGAGTCAGGATCAGTGTACAAAGATAGAGCTCTCTCCGGGGAAGTTCTTTCATCTCGGTCTGAAGGTGCTGTATATGAAAGTCCTCTCCGAGCACTTGTTCACCAATCTTAGCGGCCACACGTCCTTTTCCCCGGACAATACCCTTCTCATTGACGACTCTCCGCCCAAGAGCATCTGCAATGAGAATGGGAGCGCCATATTCCTCCGCACTTGGAGTCACCACGAACGGCAGGACGACGTCCTCATGGGGGAACTTTTGCCGTGGCTGCGCAGTCTTGACTCCAACTGCCAGGCGGGTCAAATGCGCAGATACGTGGAGGAGAATAGAATCGGCCTGAACCCTTTGCGAGCCGGTGACTTCCGTGTGAAGGACATCATTGACGGCATGAGAGAGTCCTCCGGGAACATGAGGTCCCGATACAGGCTCCCTGGGATAGGCGTAGTCATAGAGGGTGGGCGCGTTATAGAGTAGACCCCGCGGACATCAGCTACTCCATGACGATGTTAACGTATTGTAGTTCCCTATTGTGTATGCTCTGTTCATTTGTAAATAATATATTACATGTGTGGCGGCGTTTCCACTGAATTTTGCGTGACTATTTGTAATACCGTCGACGGTCCATGCATGTTCCCCCTTGTCCATTGCAAGCTGTTTTGCTTCTTGTTCTTCGTCCGGTAACGTGGGCTTGTGGTATATCTACTTACTGCAGAATGGATGCGTTCGCGTTGTCGGACCGCGGAATCGGCTTACCAATAGTCTCCTCTCCGGATCTGAGTCCGAAGGGGAGAGTTGCGACACGGCTCCGTATTCAACACCTTACCTCTTGCGGTCTGCTAAAACGGCTACGTCCGCGGCCATAGACTATTCCAAGGGTGACGTTGAAGACGGCGTGGTGAATAGCCCCCCGGATCACGGGCCCGTCAGGACTCCGGCCATGTCCCCGTCTCCGCTGAAGCGGGCATCGCCGAGTCGACGGTCTTGCTTCTCGCTTGAACGGCGGACGGACTCCCCGACGAGTCACAAACTGAACCTCCCCTTCGACGAGGCGTCGGGGCACCCTCGCCTCGAGGACGCGATTCCGACTCCGTGTGCGGTTCCTGTTGTCGTCATCGATGGATTGAAGGCCACTGTGGCCTCGGAGAATCAGACAAGGAGTCTGAGGTCGAAGGCCGCTACTTGCGTTACGGTGCTTCCGCTCAGGGGTGGGCAACCTCGTCCCTCACAATCTGCGGGAACCAGGTGATCCCCCTCCGCAGAAGGTCTCCTCAAGCAACGTATCCTCGTAGAACCCTCCCATTCTCTGCTGCCCAAAGCCACTGCGACCCCACTTCCGCACACAAAGAACCTCCCTGCGACGATGACAAAGCCGCCCCTTCGAGGGTCTAGATCGCATTTTGCGTCTCAGGCCCCGGAATCCACTTGAAGGTCAAAACGAAAGGCCACCGTAGCTCAGAGCCTAAGCATATTCGATGCCTGGGCGGCTATTCCTAATCCCAACTACACTGAACGACAAAAGGTTATCTTGAGAGGACTGGCCAAGCTCAAAGCGGAAGAAGCTGCGAAAGTCGTTTCCGCGAAATCCGACAAGTAGTGTCAACGCTAGCCTTGCAATAAAGTCATGTTCGTGATGTCTTTAGCATAAGGGTGTTTTTACTATAAATAGATATCGTAAATAGTCGTACATATATTCTTTCGGGATCTCACTGCTTCCTGTTGAAGAGAATGCAGCCTAAATTCCACTATTTCTTTTACCTTCACATTAAATTCACTGCGGGGGATTCTACCACAGTATATAGTATTCAAACACACTGTTAAATAAAAGACTTCCCCTCTTTGGACCACGTACTCTTGTACTTCGTGTGCTATTTGCGATTCACTTTCTCACATCTTTTCATGTATGGATGCTACTAGAGTGCCATGTTTGACGTCCATTGAATCAAATTCTACACAATTTTTGATTGGTGTTTAATGTCCGAGCTCAACATATCGTTGGGTTCAACAACTATTTAGTCACTAGAATTTTGTTTCCGTTTTTGAAAGTCTCAAAATGAGCATTTTGTCTCAATTTAACGAATAAGGCCTTCATAGCTTTTATTGTCTAGTAAATTGTAAATAGTAAATTTTAATTTGTAAATTTTTCATTTTTACTAGCGGGGTACATTCACAGTAACACGACCCAACCCCGCCCAGTTATAACGACTCTTGATGAGTGCTTAGAAAATAATATCTTCAATTTATGTAGATATTAGAAAAATTTAAGGACATTTTGCGACATATTTTGAACATTTTAGCACATTTAAGTCGTTATTAACGACTGGTTACGACCATATTTTAGTCGTTTTGGAGTACCAAGAACTTCCCAAACATTGTCAAACTTTAGTATATTGTATGATAACATATATTATATGTAGTTACTAATTTATATTGCATTATCAATTCATATGATAAGATTATTGATTAACAATCCGTTAAATTAATCACTGGTTACAGTTTCCTTGGGTCGTGTTACTGTGAATGTACCCAGCGTTAGGATCTTGACACGATCCTGACGCATCATGACTGGTCATGATGGACGCATCATGAATTCATGACATACCGCCGACGCATAAAGTCCACGTCACGTCACGTCAGGATAGACAACCCTGATTAATAGAATTTTGGAGAACAAAAAATCTTTAAAATTCAATTTAAATATTTAATTCAACATCTTTTACCAAAAATATTCAAAAAAATTCTAAATTATTCCAAATATATTCTAACTTCTAATAATACACTTGTCTGATAGAAAGGGGGGGTCTATAAGACATGTTTGGTCGATCGCGTCGTGTTCAACACTTTGTCTAGTAGTCAATTATGGCAAACCTACTCTACCGTAATGAGAACATTTTCTAGCAGGGTGTTTTCGCACTACAAGTGTCATAGTTTTTAACAAAAAAAATGTATGCAATGTTGTAAAGCAGTTGATTTATTGATGCAATATAATAAATATGGAAAATACCAAAATTATTTTAATATAGTAGAAATAGAATCTTTTGGAATCTTTTTCAAATTTTATAATATTTTGGAATCTTTGATGTCATTTTATCCGCTTGCAAACCACGTCGTCACATCGATACATATTCCAGCCACACCATAGGCTTCGATTTAATTATCCAACCAAGCTCACAAGAAAATTTCTGAGAACTCGCCATTTTAAAGGGTGTTTAATGATGTAAAAGAACAAAAATTGTCACAATAAACCTCTAATATCCACCTTGCTCACAAAATCCTTTTGGAATTTTTTCTGAATACAACCTACCTTAATGATATAGGAATTGAGGATTAATATTGCCATCACTATATCTTCAATGAAATGTATCAATTAGTGAGGCAATAACTTATCTCTTTTACAATATCACCAAACGCAATGTATTACATTTTGGTCCAAATACTATTGTATTTTATTTTATTTTTTAATATATACACAATCCTAAAAAGGGCGTTTGTATAATACCGTTTACCAACTCCTTTTGGTGAACTACATTTTGGTGCACATTTGACAACTTTGAGCATTTTGTTTAAAATGCTAATTTTCAAACCACTATTTGAAAACTATATAGCAATAATTCAATGAAAAATGAGTGAATCAACATCTAAATTTATGTACATGTTATGCCAAAAATATAATTTTAGTATGTTAATGTGATTCTATATTGAAGATTTTAAATATCTGAACTCCCATTTTCATGACTGCTTCACCAATTTATGATCAATCTTCGAATGTAAACATACCTCATGTTTGATTCTAACTTAAAAAAATATAAAAATAAACCAACGTACAAAATTGGAGTCTTGAGAAAATTAAAAGAAGATATCCATCATATTTACTTTATAAAATAGAACAACAATTAATCCCTCCCAAAAATAACACATTATAAAATTCGAAATCCGAATTAATTCAACAAATATTGAAAAAAAAACAAAAACATTTTTATTTATAGATTATAACACTAGAAAATTCATAGCTCAAAAGTTCATCCATAACCCTCTGTTCTACTTCTCAATAAGAGTGTAGAGTCCAAATTAAGTAAGGTAACACGTGGTAAGATCGACAGATTCCCAATGTCTTTCCGAATGTCGTTCTCACTTGCTCTACCCACCCAGTGACAGTGTACGTACCTAGTTACCTACACATAATTATTATGCGTAAACTGAGGACCGAAAAATCTAAGTTCCAGAACTTACTAGCTGCACTTGACAGTAGGCAGCTGCATTGTCTCAACATCTCGCACATACTGCGAGTTACTGTTGAACATGCAGGATCGATCATGAATAGTGTCAAGGACGATCGAGCTGCCTGAACATCAACTAGCCAGCGTCAACCATCAAATCCTCACTGCCGGGGTTCACTGTAGACGACACTATAATTATTTGTTAATATCCCAACGCTGAGCTAGAACAAAAGGTGAAAATGAAATGTGTATGAGTGAGTATCAAGCTAGCAAGCATGCGGAGTCGTCGGCCTTACACTTAGAGACTAAGACGACCATGGTTCCGCTTGATCCAGCCAAGAGCCTTGGCAAGGAGCTCCGCGTCGGAGTACAACTTTATGGTTGGCTTGTATTGTTTCATCCGTTTCCCCTCCTTCATGCTCGCCGCCTTGAGGTCCAGCCCGGAAGGCAGCTCACTCTTCTTCCAAGCTGGCCTGCGATACTCCTCAGCAAGAGCCTTCACCATCTGGTCCACCGGCTGACCAGCTTGAATCCACCGGAACTTGCGGACGTCGCTGCGGGCATCCTTGCGGAACCAGGCGATCTGCTTCTTCACCAAGCCCTTGGAGTTGTGCATGAAAAGCCGCAGAAACTCCAGGAACTCTTCTGCCGTGACGACTCCCTCAGTCGCGCGAGCCGCCAGGAACAAGTCCATCGCTTCTTCGTAGCCGATGGCGGCCGACGCAATGTTGGTGCGCGGCCGGACGCCCAAGTTCATGAGCCACACAGTCTCCTCCAGCAGCGCGGGGATCATCTGCTCGCACCGGATGTCCACGCGGGGGAACAGGTCCGCGCGGTGCTGGTACAGGAAGTACGCCTGGAAGTCGTAGTCCCAGTCCCAGTCGGCGTCGCACTGCGGGTCGTCGATGTCGCACTCGCCTTCGAATCTGTGGGAGGTGATGTCCGGACGGTTCTGCATAAACGTCCTCATGTACAGACCCGTGCCGCCGATGACGATGGGGACGACACCTCTGGACAGGATCTCCTCCGTCACGGCTCTTGCGTCCACCCGGAAGTGCTCGGTGGTGTAGTCCACCGTGGACAACACCAGGTCCATCATGTGGTGCGGAACCCCTTGCCGCTCTTCCAGCGTGGCCTTGGCTGCTCCCACGTCGAGGCCTTGGTACACTTGCACGGAGTCCGCGTTCACGATCTCGCCGCCCAGGGTTTTCGCCAGCTCAATGGAAAGTCGGGTCTTCCCGACCTTGGAAATCACGACGGAATTACAATTTATCAGATTCTAAGTTAAGCCGTGCACTGTATGCTCGATCTGCAACTTAAACTAATTATGTAAGGGAGCATCAACTCCTGCTGCATGTATAACTATCAAGCAGGCACGTGCAGGGATATAGACTTTTCCTTGCATACGGAAACTCCCTTATATCATTATGTTACGTGATAGAAAGTTCCTTTCGTTAGTAACTATGATAAGCAGGGGTGTGAGCCAGGTTAGGGCTTCGTCCTGCATATGCAGAATTAAACTCTTGTCGTTCGGAAGTTGCAAATCCACCATGATTGAGTGTCACGAAACTATAAATTTTATTCTGATTAGCATGAAAGGCAATCAGCAAGTGGTGTCGATCGCCAGCTTTTTCAACTCTCGTTTCAAACTAAGGCGTAAGTTATGGGAGTTGTGACAGTATCGATGCCCTGTTAGAACAAATATGACTAAGGGGTCTCGGCCCCCGGCATACATACAGTATATAGACGCCGTGGAGAACCACAGACTGTCACACAAATGGAATCGAGCGCTAATTCATTAGAATTGAAATGTCGTTCCAAATTAAGCGCGCATCAAAACGACAATCATGTTAAGAACCACATGGATCCTCTGTCAACGTTGTTCTATCAATGTTGTTCTAAGTTGCTCTACCTGCCCACCTGTGTAAGAAATGAAAAAAAGCAAACTTGGAAGATTCAGGAAAATTCTCTGACTGCCTAACGCTCGGGACTCGGAAGAGAAGGAATGGCTCCAGCTAACTTACGCAGTAGGGCCTGAAATGAGAATCACTCGAGGCTTGGTAGTTGTCCGTGGCACTTTCACCACCACCTGCTGCTGGCTCTTGTGAGGAGCTTCCTCGATACAGTGCACACTCTCGGACCCTGTCTTGTTAGGGGCGTCGACCTTGGTGTGCACACTCTCGGAGCGGGCGATGGTGAGTCGTGGGCCAGCTTTAGCTGCATTCCCCGATTTGGGCTGAAGGGAAATCCATTTGGAGGATCTGGCGTGTAAGCTGGCTGTGGGAGGGAACACCCCCGCACCCACCAGGCTCTGTGAATGAGCGATGGAGATCGACATGCTAGGTGCTAGCTGCACGCGGGGCCGGAGCTGCCTGCATTGATACAGAAAATACAAACTCGTGATTAGTACTTGCAATGCTCCAATTCTAACTGATCGATCGAAGACACGGAGAATTGCTGCACCCTAACTACTCCGAGACCTTCTACAACAAGATCATCGACTAGTCTGGCTGCATAGTTTCTGTTTTGTTGGCTGGCGACGTACAACATGCCAAGAAAAGCTAAGGCCATCTCAGCCAGAAATCCACGGCTGGAGCCGCACAAATTCAATATCCTGCATACGACGAACAGGGCTTGCTTTTTCTCCCGCCGGCGAAATTCAGCCAGATTCTCCTAACATCCTCCATAGAAGGCAGCGCGTATGCAGAGGAGGGAGCGAACGAATACAGGTCTTCACGAATTTCACGAAGCGATCGGTACTGACAAATTAACAATTCACACACCGGAGCACGAAGAGAAGAAAAGCAGCTTGCTTCATACCAGAAGTTTTGCGTTCGAACTTGAGAAAAAGCGATGGAATTGGGAAAGCTATTGTTCCGATCCGATGGAGACGACGACGGAAGTGTGTGAGAGCCTTATTTCATGCTGCAGGAAATGAAAATGGCGATCTCCCTGTTGCACGAAGAAGCCAGTTCGCCACCCCGGCTACAGGAGGCTGCAGAAGACTTACTACAGGAGACGACAGTCAGGCGCTTCTACAGTTCCAGCATTGCATGAATCACAACGCTCGAAGGCTTTTATGCAGCTCACCAGATGCCCGGCCTACCCCTCGAGCCCACCAAAGTCTGTGTAGCCTCGAGAGTGGAACCCCGATCCTTACAAGCGGGAGAATGTTTTACCCCCGTCATTCAATGTCTGTCCAAAAGTTACATTTGTGACAAAATTTTAAATTTTAACCTGTCAAAATAAATGGATTTACATAAAATGTCCAACCCGTCATTCAGTTAAATTTGTTTAAGACATAAATTGTTTTGAATTTTAACATCTTCCATACCATGCCTTGAAATTGCGTAACACTTGTTTTGTGCGCAAACTCTCTCTTACTCTTTGAGGATTTGGCATAAGTAGTTATTGTAGTCCAGTATCACCGAGGCCTGAATCCCGAACCTTCCAAAGCCTACCCCGTGCCTATCTGCCTATGAAAGGGCAGTCCCGAGGACCGAGGCTCGATCCTTCCAAAGCCTACTCTGAGCTTACTCCGTGCCTACTAATGCGTAGCCTCGGGGGTTGACACCCGATCCTTCCAAAATCTAGCCGATGCCTTCCTAAGCATAGCTCTGAGGGCCGAGGTTGGGCTAGATCATTCCAAAGCCTACCATCAACATTATCCCATGCCTATCTAAGCGTAGCCTCAAGGGTGAGGCCCAATCTCTCCAAAGTCTACCCCGGTGCCTACATAAATGTAGCCCCGAGGGCCGAGGTCCAATTCCTCTAATGCCTACCCCGTGCCTACCAAAGCGTAGATTCGGGGGCCGGGGCCTAATTCTCCCAAAGCCTACCCCAAGCCTACCGTTAATTGTCACTACATCATTTTCTATGGTACATCATTGGAAGTTGCCAAAAGTCAAAACAATGCCAAAGAGTTTTCAAAAGAACTTTCATTCTCATTTTATCTAATTTTGTATAATTTTGGAGAACAAAAAATCTTTAAAATTCAATTTAATTCAATATCTTTTACCGAAAATATCCAAAAAAGTTCTAAAATATTCTAAACATATTCTAATTTCTTTAGAAGATAATACTTGTCTGATAGAAAGGAGAGTCTATTAGACGTGCTTGGTCGACCACGTCATACTCAACACCTTGTGTAGTAGTCAATTATGGCAAACCTACTCTAATGTAATAGGAACATTTTCTAGTGTGGTGTTTTTGCACTACGGGTGCCATAGTTTTGAACAAAAGAAGTGTGCAATGTTGTAAAGCAGTTGATTTAGTGATGTAATATAATAAATAGGGAAAACAACAAGAATATTTTGATATTGTAAATGGTATATTGTGGGACCTTTTTCAAATTTTATATTATTTTGGAACCTTTTGAAATATTCTTTTTGATGTCATTTTATCCACTTGCATACCACGTCGATGCATATTCCAGCCACAACACAGGCTCCGTTTAAATTATCCAACCAAGCTCACAAGAGAATTTCTGAGAACTCGACATTTTAAAGGACGTTGATGGGTCCATTCTCCGAAACACGTACCACCTAAGTTGTCATCAGTGCTTTTTCAATGCTTTTTTTAAGGAATTTTCAATGTGATGTTTGATTTAAATTGTAATTAGAGAGGAAAGTGATATGTCAATGTTTCCAACATGTATATAAAACACATAGTACAAGATGAAAGCAATGTTGTAAACAATTAGCTATCAAAAGCACTGGAATAGCTCTGTCATCAGTGGTTTTAATGACTCACCAAGGACTTTTCTAAATGATAAATAACACTTTTTTGGTATAAATTTTGGGATAATTGAATGAGAATGATGATCATGTGAATGAAAATTGAAAAAAATACACTACAAAATTGTTCTTTGAATGAAAATCATGACTTTCTTGTCTCTAGCTACTCTCCAAAGGACTCTCCAAAGGACTCTCCAAAGCAACCAAAAGCAAGCGGGTTTGGTACGTGTTTCGGAGAATGGACCCTGATTTAATGTACAAGAAAAAAAATTGCCATTATTATCCTCTAATATCCACTTTGCTCACAAAATCTTTTTGGAATATTTTTTGAATACGATCTACTTTTATGATAATGGAATTGAGGAATAATACTGCTATCACTATATCTTCAATGAAATGTGTCAATTAAGGCGATAACTTAATATTTATTCTACTGTGTCATCCCGGCTTCCAAGCGGGCACAACCACTTGGGCAAGGTCATGCATTCCATTATTTCAGTTATGACCTCATCACTATAGTAGCACTCCATCAACAGCCATGGCGTGGCCTCCTTATACATTGCCATTATTTATATAGCAAATCCATTTCTAATCCACATTATGTATCATCGCCAGAGTCTGTGAAAATGCAACAAATTATTCTGAAAGTTCTGTACATCACCATTTGAACGTTTGTATGGTATGCTCTACTAACTCCTTTTAGTGAACTAACTACATTTTGGTGCACATTTGTGCACTTTGAGCATTTTGTCTAAAAAAATTATTTTCAAATCAATTTGAAAATTATGTAGCAATGATTCAATGAAAAATGAGTGAACCAACTTCTAAATTTATGTACATATTATCCAAAAATTAAAATTTTAGAATGTTAAAATGATTTTAAGTTGAAGATTTTAAAAATGAAAACTCCCAATTTAATAACAATTTTTCCAATTTTTGATCAAAATTTGAGTGTAAATATAGGTCATATTTGATTCTATATTTAAAATTTTAAAATAAGCCAACTTGCATAATTTCATTCTCAAGTACATTCAAAAAAGAAATTCATCAAAAAAGTTTTTTAAAATAGAGAAACAATTCATCCCTCCCAAAAATATCACATTTTAAAATTTGAGACTATAATCAATTCAAAAAAAATTGAAAAAATAGGAAGATTATTTTCTTCACGTATTTGAACACTAAAAAAATTCACAGCTCAATAGTCCATCTACAACCCTTTGTTCTCCTTCTATTTTAGAATTTACACTTTGTTTCATCCTCAACTAAAATATAATGCTGAATTTTTAATTTTCTATCAAATTTTTTTCTCTTTTGTCGGTACAATCCATTCTACCACTTTAGATTTCACAAAAATATTTTTCTCTCTTTGAAATGGATTTTTCAAATTCTCAAAATCCTTAAAAGAGTGCACAGGGACAAGAATTCTAGTGGACCGTACTATACGAACGCCCATTTCTGGTGAGATCTTCACTCACTTCGATCCATTTCAATTCATTTAGATGGCCAATAGTAAAACCAGATGTCCATTTCAGATCTCCATCTCAGATCTTCACTCACTTTGATAAGCCAAATTGTGTCTACTCTCTCCCCTTCCAATGAGACTTATAGATATTGAAATATGAATTTACAAAAGACAGAATATATAAAACATTGAAAATATAAAACAGTGGAAGAACTTCCGTTGTTGGAAAACTAAAACACAGATACTGATGGAAGAAGAAGAAAAACTCATGTCCCCTATTCAGGCTTGCATGACTAAAGTGTTTGTTTGACTCACCCTTGATTCAATGTGCAATGTGCACAGGACAATTTATTTAAGAGATACTGATGGACAACTACATCACATACACACTCACAACACAGAAATAAGACAAATATTGTCATGGATGTATTCTTGTATATGGAAAGACCTCTGCATGCGGGGCACATTACGTTTGTTCCCTCTCCACAAAAGCATCTTGAGCATGCTCATCTGTCTGCAATTCATCGATATTTAGAATGCAAAAAGAAACTAAGTAATTAAGCCAAACTCACTTCCCAAACCCCAAACAGACATGGAGTCCAGAACGAAACACACTAACACGGCCTCTATTGACAGTACAAGAGCACTATTAGAATCAAGAACCACAGCATCATAACCTTAGCGACAGAAAGGAAAGACAGAGAGAGAAAGAGCGATCCAACAAACCTTGTAAGCTAGATTCATGTTTACTGAATGTGAAAGAGGTTGGTGAGGTAGGCAAAGAAGCAAGACATACATGGCGGTGATAACTGCAAGCCAACATCTAGAGACTCGAACTCAGACTTTAAGTGAGCGATGACTGTGTCTGACCGATAGGGGAGAGGACGTTGCCGCCTTCAGCAGGAATGAGCAGAATCTTCTGGAGATCAGAAGAGTAGCAACATGAGCCTCTGCGGATAAGTGTCACCGCCATCACTTTCAAGAGAAAAAAAAATTGTCAATATTGTAGCTTCCCAGGGGGGTGAAACTGCTCGCTTGCAGCCGTGGCCTCCTCCCAGTCCACCCTGTGCAGCACACAATGCAGGGAAGCATGCCCCTGGAGAAATACTCATTTCTTGGTTAGCAAACAATTAAGTTTCAATTTTTTTAAAGCGGGCCACTTCTCCTCCTCCATCCATCCATTCTACCGTGTATTTTTGGAATCACAGGCGTATAAATCAAGGTAGTCATCAATGAAGATGCTGGACCCTGCCTGGGTAAAAGAAACCGTCAGGGAAGCGTACAAAAAATCTTGGATGACAAATACTTCATCTACTCTATGAAAATGGCGTTTGATTACATCCATCTGCCAATATATGGTAACTTGAGCATTCCCATATCATTCATTTGTTCTCAATTCCCTTACCAAATCCCCTATGCATCAAAAGTCCCTCATACACTATAACATTAGGAGGGAACTGTTTATTTTTTCCCAGATGGCCACACTCCGTCACAACTGTAATTGGAAGAGGGAAATTAAATCACAGTGAAAACCAAGTTATTTCCCATACGGGACACCCACAGAATCTCCTTGTGAGATATGCTTACGCCGTGTTTTAAGATAATGACGGCATTCAATCTCACGACCAGACTTGCAGATTGAGATCAAGCAGCACACCTACCCCGCCTAAATGGCTAGTATATCATTTGTTAGCTAACATTTTCAACAGTGAGTCTTCGTTAGTATACGTGCATTGCCTCTGAATATTCATCCGCTGATTACCAGAAACAAAACTTCAGATGCCAAGGGGACAAGTCTGATAGATTTCAATTTCAAAAAAATGAAATATCTTCTGCCCAGCTCGCCTGAAAAACTGAATGAACGTTTCTAGCTTATGATCAATATTTGAATGCCACGTCTTTAGTCTAGACGTACTCTGGATTACAAACGAGTCGTCGACCATATACCGGTACAAATTCAAGTCCAATGGCATATATATACTGTATATGTATAATTACTAGCTGTACTCAATAATATAGCGTATATACAAGTATCCACTCGATCGTCGTAAAGGCCATTGATGCCAAAAGGGCTTTATCATGTACACATCAGCACTGGGTGATCTCTTTAAGGTGAAGGGACAGCCTGAGGCCCTGAGCGAGGGCGACGCAAATCACACGCAGAATCTAATTAATTAGTCCGGCCTGCTTCAGTACTGCCAGCAGCTCAAATTAAAATAGGTTCATTGAAGCACTTGTCGAAGACGTGCTTGGCAATTCATTGGCAATGCCGAGTTAGGAACCTCCATTGTTTTAAACTTTTAATTACCTCACTGCAGATATATTGAACACTGGACCTGCTTCTCAAGAGCCTCCGGAGTGATCGGGCGGTTCCGATCCTCTTGCGCAACCGTGACGTACGTACGTTCGTTGCATGCATGCAGATCCAGTATATTATTGTCATGGGTTTAATTGAGACTTGAGGATGGGATAAGAAATTGTCAATCATTCATAAAGTAATGAGAAAGGAAACGTTAATTCTGCTTAGATGGCCAGGAGCTAGTCAGAGCACCCGTAATGCAATTTTATGCAGAAACTTGCTACGTTCCCAAGTTACAATAAGTTAGTCAACATAGGAAGATTTCGAAGTGTTAGCCCCCAGGGCTAATGGGCTAATGGGGGCTAATCCCCCAATAATTGGAGCTAATCCCTCAAACTTTTAGTGGGGCTAATGTACTTTATCCGGGGCAAGCGGACCTTTTTGGGGGCTAATGTCTTCATAAAAAAGTTTCTAAGTTAAGAAACTTAGTGCTACAGGGGACTAAAAGGGGGGCTAATGCATGAAGAGTTAGCCCCAGCTAAGTCCTCCAAATCTTTTAGTGCAATAACCCGGTCAAACTTGGTCAATTTCTCACTTTGTAATATATATGGTATGTTCCCAATTTTTCAATATTTGAATCTCATTTGCGTTGTCAAGGTACCCAACAAGCAACGGGCGCCTATATATACGTTTGATTTGTCCATCCAATTAGCGGATTGGCCTCCTAATTAAGTCTCGCCTTGTCAATATCAAAATATTTTAACATATTCAAGTATTTTTTTAGAATATTTGAGCACATTCACAAAATATTCCTATCAAACCTCTTATTTGTTCAGTCTTAATATTAAGGAAAAAGGACTATCCTATTTGCTTCTTTGTAGCCATATGGCATATCGATTGATCCAAACCTACCCAGTATTCACTATATATATGACACACTAGAAGATTTGAATAACATAGCCAGGGCTAGTGCCTCATGGCTCATGCGTTAGCCTCCCGTAGGCCGTAGTACTAGGTTTCCTAACCCAAAAATCTTTTTTTTATGAAGAAGGCCATATTCGTTATATTGAGACTTTTTTCAGTCTCATTTTTATCTTCGACTCAAAGATAAACCGTTTTACCTCCTTACTATTTTTTTATAAATATTTAACAACACCACTTTTTGGAATTTCATTATAGAATCACTATCTGAGCATTAATTTTTTTTGGTTTCAATTATTATTTTTTAAATGAATTTTTGAATAACTGGCATTCTGTCTCAAAATCAGCTAAAAGTCTCAATATAACGAATATGACCATGAAGGCATTAGCCCCCAAAAATGGTCCCCTTGCCCTGGCTAAAGTACATTAGCCACAGTTAAAGTTTGAGGGATTAGTCTCGATTATTGGAGGATTAGCTCTATTAGCTCCAGGGTCCAACGCTCTAAAATCTCCGGGGTCCATTAGCTCCGGGGTCCATTAGCTCCGGGGTCCAACGCTCTAAAATCTCCGGGGTCCATTAGCTCCGGGGTCTAACGCTCCAAAATCTTCTTGTGCCACCCCTATTATCCTAATTCCCATTTATTACTAAATGTTTTTTATTTAATCTAATTTTTTCATTATCTTAGACATGTATGTTTGTTTTTAATATTTTGGTACTTATATTATCATGACTTTTTTAAGTAAAATGGAATTAATAGAAATGACCAATGAAAAATTGAAGACTGCACGTTGTAGCATAATATTATATAGACTTATTGATCTAAGTGCATGTAAGGTAGGACTGTAGGAGGCTAGGAGCATCTAAAACCAACATTGCATTTAGACCATGCAATCACTTTAAATCACAAATCTAGGCACATCATATATAAGCCCTTATTGTATGTTGATCAAAATAATAAGTTATCTACAATCTATCTAAATTTACATTCTAAAATGACAATCGTGTTTAGATTTTGTTGCAATTAGGTACAATGTTGGTTTTAGGTGCTCTTACAGTCCTACCTTACTTCTAAAAACAAATCCAACATAGCCTTTATTTAGAAAATGACTCGTGGCTTCTCTAATTTAACAATTTAACCTTTTGTATTCATGTTGCCACTTCATTATTATTTTCCTCTCGACTCATTTAGTTTAAAAGTTTAATTTTTCATGTTTAATAACCTTGCTTCTTGCAAAAAGAGTAACTTTAGTCTAAAGGGTCAATATGAAAGTGGGAATGAAGAATCTGCCAATTGGCTTACCACGGTTCGCACGTGAAGGTAGGCTCTATGTCCTTACCACATCATTATTAAGTATTTAAGTTTGATCTTTCGTATCTAGTACTGTATTCTCAAAGTTTGAACCTTCACAATTTTGGATAGCTATGACTTTTGACTCTTTGTAAATAAATAGTTGGTAATTCTAGAAGACTTGTCAAGTGTCAATAATGTTAGCTAAGAGTGTCATATTTGGAGACACGTGGACAAATTGACAAAGAGAGGACAAAGAAAGGATAGTTCCTTTGTCTTGTTAAAAACTTAAGATTTGAGTGCAATTAGAATCCAGTAGGATTATTTCTTGAATATTTTTAAAATGTGCTCAAACATTTTGATGTCAGGTGAAGTAGGAGGCAAATTGGACAGACCAATTGAATTAGATGAGAGCGTGCACTCTATCAACAAATGCTACAACTTTGATCTTGGTGAATTATATATGTCTATTTCAAATTATATTACAGTGCTTTCAAAATAACACCACCATCATTGTAAAAGTCAAGCTTTGTCACCATGTTTATCTACGTTTATTGTCATAAGGTAATTTCCAGAATAATTCACCTTATTGCATTGCAACTTCAATTAGTTCCCAGATAGATAGATATGAACTCCGGTCCTCTTTCGAGGCCGGCGTGAATAAAGTGTCTGTTCGTCTTGACAATGAGCCAGTGCCCACCGGACAGAGGGCCATTGGTACAAGACTACTCACCTCTTTCGAGATTAGACACTTTAGTGACCAGAGATAAATACTAGTAACACTAGTAAAATTCATTAGTTAGAACTAGCGTGGGTATAAATTGGTGTTTGTTTTGCTGGTGGTCGCCAAGTCATGGTTCCAAGGTTGGTTGGAGAAGGACGTTTATGTTGCAATTGTATGGTCGGGGTTCGATTCCCGTTGAGTCCGTCTGAGCGTTTATTGTGATATACGTGACTTGGTGCTGCTAGTGAATTAATCATAAGCAGGAAAGTTTGTACCAACCAACCGGCCCCGTCCCATCTACCTGAGACAAGTGTGTACTTTGAGCTAAACAAAAAACAAAAAATATAAAAGGAATAAGCAGTGGTCTTCACCATTACCCTCCTTTTCTTTGGTAGTTTTTGCTTTATTTAGTAGTCTGTTGGTAGTGGCTGGTTGTTTTCTATTTTTCTTTTATGTAGAATAATTGATCCGGCGTGGTGTATAGCAATGGTATTTATTTCTTTGAATGTGTGTTTAATGGCGGTTTCTGGTAGCTTAATTAGTTCCCATATACTGTACATATCAAAAAGAACATTTAGTTGATATGACATGAATGCATGTTACGCATAATTCAAAAGAAAATAATTGAAGGTTAATCTAATTCTAGAATATTATGCCTATTTAACATGTTTCTCATTTTCTTGAGACCATAGGTAAAGAGCAAGTTCGGTAGAAATTATTTCTAAAAATAAATGATGAAATTTTTTCAATTTTTTCTCGAGGAAGTCACTTAGTGTAAATTTTAGTATACATGAGCGAACAAAGAGTGTTTAATGGGGGGCAATGAAATAATTGGAATATTATACTATTTATAGTATATTTAGTGTATATTTAGTGTATAATCTTGGTATATTCTACGAATATTCATAAAATATTCCCAATTTGGTTTTAAAACACCCTATAATACTTCTAAAAATTTATAAATTTTATCTCAAATAAATAAAAGACACCCTATATTTGTTTTGTCATATTTATCTAAATTTTTTAGAGTGACTTCCCCGGGAATTTTTTGTATGGTGAAAAAGAGAATGTTGAAGAATATTTGTAAATGTTTTATTTACTAAACTTTATATTATGACCTAGGGAAGTCATTGTCAAGAATTTAGATAACTATGAGAGAACAAATATAGGGTGCTTTTTATTCATTTGAGATAAAAATTATAAATTTATAAAAATAATATAGGGTGCTTTAAAACCAATTTGGAAATATTTTAGGAATATTCCTAGAATATATATATAGAATATACTTTAAATACTACTATAAATAGTAGAATATTCCAATTATTTCATAGCCCCCATTAAATACCCTTTGTTCGCTCATATGTACCCAAATTTACACTAAGTGACTTCCCCGAGTATTATGAAAATAGAATTTTAAAAAATCAATATAGATGTATTGAACGCCCAATCATGTCTTCCATCTATGATATATGTTTCAACTTCCAATATTTTCCCACAAATTACCAACAAAAATTATTGTACCTGATTTTTTCATAACCTTAAATATATATGATTTCCTACAAGTTCTAGAATTCTAATTCCAATTCTTTAATTGAAAAAAACTTAAAAATAATATATTAGGCTCATAGATTCTTTGAATCATATGAAAATAATAGTGACGAAAATTGTGGTATACTATAACATTATAGAATATAAATCTACATATCTAAGTACATTTTTCTCAATTGTCCATCAAAAACTTATTAAAAAGGCGATAAGTTTTAAATGTTTATTTTCAAATAATAATGCATGTTATTATGATTTGGCCCTTCATACTTTAAAGCCTCACCACTTCATTGCCTTCATCCACTTGGCTTTTTTAATTGACTCTTCATGTTTGATAACCTCACTATATGACTTTTATTCTAAAATTTTATTTTTTGTACTACTTTATTTTTTATTGTTGAAGTTTGCCTTTTCATAGGTTTGGAGAGGTTTTGATAGCCACAATTTTATATTCCTTTATACCTCAAGTAACTCTTCAAAACATCTTGTACTCTTATCACATGTAATTTTGGCTAAACTTTGCCTACCTCACATTATATCACAATATTAACCCCCAAAGGACCATAAGTCCCCTACGTGGCTTTTGGAACTAGAAAGTGAGGAAATTCAAGTTGTTGAGCCATGAATTGTATAGTGAGTAACAAATAAACCTTGTTTCTTTTTTCAGAGAGCTAAATCCGTGGTTAATACAAGCTTTTTCATTCACATTGACTAGGCCACTAGGGCCAATATGAATGAAGATTTTGTTAGAGACAGTGCTACCAACCATGGCCCAATTGGGGCGTGCTAACTTTAATGCATGCCCCTTTCAAGGGTAGACTCTATGATCACGCAATAAAGTACATATGGCACCTGGAACATCAAGCTTTTCAAACCCATTCACTACACATGCTTGCCTCGACCATATAATTAAGTTCACCTTGTCCCATTACTCTTGTACTTGTAGCTTCCCCTTGCCATGTATCTGCGCCATAGTCATTCGTCTTCTACTATATACCTATTACCTTAAATGTATGTATTCTGTATACAGAATATATACAGAAATGTACAAGATACACTTTTTCAAGAAACTACCCAAATTATTTTTCAAAACTTCTATATAATATATGCAACATTTGAGATGGTATTTTATACAAATTATGTGCGATAACTAAATTATTTTCATGAGAAAGCGGCACAAACCTTTCTATTTGCAATTTTGGGTAATTTAAACCTTTCTTTCCTTCTAAATTTTAGATTGCGTAGTCATCCGTTTGTCAGTGAGCTCCCCCGAGGGGGGTCCCCCATCCAAAATTGCCTCATTTCGGTTATTTTTGTTGATGATCTCTAAATGCTTTCCAGAAACACTTTATTACACTGCAACCATAGGATCTTGTACTCCTAGGCCTCGGGCAATGATATGATATGGTTACCCCAAAAAACCCTTTGAATTCTTAAATCAGTCCCTATAGCATTTTTTAATGAATCCCTCTTTAAACCAAAATAAAAAATTAATTGACTACATGTAGTTTTGATTTCTTGCACTCATAAAGTACACAAGAAAAACTTCACGTCAAAATTGAAGCATTTCAAAGATTTTAAATGAGACTTTTTGTACAAAAATCACAATTTGTCCTAACCACTTAAATACATCCAAAACATTTATTTAAAATATCAAATGATGTCATTTTGGTCCCAAATTTTGATACATAGTACATGCAAATAAGTTTTATTTGAAATGATTACTTTGAAGGATTAAGAATATTATTTACTTTGTACTACAATGCCTGCAAATGTTGAATTTAGGCTTTTTTTTTCACGAAGCATAAAAATATGAAAGTAAATTTATTCAATTAAAATTGTGAACTTGAACTGAAGTAGATCATGTCATCTAGGTGCAGTTTTTTTTAATCATTTTTTATTGAATCTTAGTCAACCAATGTGGAAAAATTCAATATTACATGTATATTTTGATATTGCATGTACTATATATCATAATTTGCAACCAAAATGACATCATTTGATATTTTAAATAGATGTTTTGGATGTATTTAAGTAGTTAGGACAAATTGTGATTTTTGTACAAAAAGTCTCTTTTAAAATCTTTAAAATGCTTCAATTTTGACATGAAGCTTTTCTTGTATACTTTATGAGTCCATGAAATCAAAACCACATGTAGTCAATTAATTTTTTATTTCGGTTTAAAGAGGGACTCATTCAAAGATGCTATGGGGATGATTTAAAAGTTCAAAGGGCTTTTTGGGTACCCATATCAGACATTGCCCCCTTATAAACCATCCCTCGAATTTTCACAACATTTGACCGTACAAATGTCAAGACAATAGCAAATGAAGTTAAGATTTTGAAATTTTAGCCCCTAAAAATTTCAGACAACCTTGCTTCAATGGGCTCCCAAACCAAAAAAAAAGGTTGAAATAATGTGCCATTTATTACCATCCTCAAGATGAAGTAGTTAATAAGATGCATGACTCAATTTGACAAGATGTTCAATTCATTAGCATTTTTTGAGAGACCTTGTAATGGATGGGGATATGAAGGAAAACAAGAGATTTTGGCCAAATTGGATTATTCCTTAAACTCATGTCCAATTGGAAAAGTCTACAACTCATAGCATAAAACCATGTGAGTTGGACAAAAGTTCCTTTGAGGTCCCAATGAATCTCATCAGCTTATATTCTTTGGCAACCCAACCCGAAGTGTTGAAGCTGGTTTCAACATTGAAGTGTTTCACTTTGAAAAATTCCCCTAAGTGGAGTTTTGATTGTATGAACATAAGTCCAGTTGCATTGGAAAGCAGACTTGTTTATCTATGACATCATATTTTTTATTTTGAAAAATGTTATTTTTGGGCCTAGATAGCCTGGGAAAATGGGCAGCAACCACAAAATGGCTTCTTGGAAGTTTAGGGGTTAACCCCTAAGTGACTGAATGACCATTTTATGGTCGCTGCCCTTTTTCATGAGTTGTCCATGATGAAAAATATATTTTTATAAAAAATAAAAATTATTTTCAAATAGGAAATCAAGTCTACTTTCCAACCCAATTTGGATCATGTCAATCCAAGTTAAACTCCACCAAGGAGAATTTTTCAAAGACAAAGTCCTCAATATTATCCTAGTGTTATAAAATTTACTATTTGGGAAAACTAATGATGTTCTCTCCTTTGAAAATTTTTCTTTTTAAAAATTTAGAATAGAATGTCTAGTTTTAACCAATCATACCAAATATCAAATTCTAAAAATAAAATTTGTAATCTCGGTGAATATTAAATGTTATATGCTTCTAATTTCATTGAATGAATATCTAAAACATTTTTTGAAAGTTTGATAATTATTAAACATCATGTTTCTCATTTTCTCTTTTGGACTAAACTTCATCAAAGTTGCGGAAATAATATTTTATAACACATCTAGGTTTTGTCCTTACGCCCTTTGTCATTTAGGGGTTAAAAACAATGGTTGAATGGTTGCTCTCAATATTCAATATCATTCAAAATGAGAAGTTGTTCATATGAATTAGGAGTGCAACCACAATATCATGGCTAATTGTAAGAGGGCAATTACAACATGAATTTTCTTTCTTCTAAAAGAACAAAATACCATACTACATAGTCGGCTTTGGCACTAATTATATTATTTTAATAAGGGCCGAAATTTTAAGAATTTTCTTTTCTTTTCCTTGCAACTTTAAAGAAGAAAATTTTCAAAAAGTACAAGTGCCAAATCTATTTTTAGAAATTTAATTAAATATTTGACACTTTATGGATGAATCTGATTGTGTACTACGGTATTTACAATATCTTATTTAAGAAAAATCCTAGAATTTAAAATTTGCAAGAAAAAAAAATTAAAAAATGCTGAAGTCAGTGAAATGCAACAAACCTTGCAATTGTTTTTAGCAACAATCGCTGGAGAAAAGAAAAAGCGGAGACAGGAAGGAGACCCAGAGAAGACGCCCCGATGACCGTGACCACGGTCGAGAGAGACGGCGCCCCTTGACCGCGCAAGGTCCAGAGGACCCTGAGTGCCCCTTCGACCTCCATCGCCACTGTGGAGAGAATGGGCCAGTCGTCGAGCTTTTGTTTTTGTAATCCGTAGCAAAACCACGAGGCGATTGATCGGAGGTGGAAACAAGCAATCGATCGATCGATCGACAGATTACTACAGAAGCCGCAGTGCAGTGGAGTGCAGAGATGATGAATGCGGGGCGGAGAAGACGGCAGCAGCAACAGCGAGGCGGCGATAATAGTAATGCGGTGGATCCCAGGTTCATTGGCAGGAAGCGCAAACACAAATTAGCCGAGGGATGGGACACGGCATTCCTCTTGCTCGCCTTCCTGCTCCTGCTGGCCACCCTGTGTGGCCTCATTCTCTGGCAGCAGCAGATACCGACGGGGACTCCTCCACAGCAGCCCGGCGATTCCCCTGACCTAAAGCGCATGGCGGAGTTTTCAGTGCAAGAGCGCGGGCTTGTCACGCACAACGTCACCTGGGACTCAATTGTCGCTGTAAGTCTCTGGGGTTTCAAGCGCAAGCATCTACCATTTCCATATGCATTTAAAATTATTCTTCACATTTGTAATCCATCGTTCTTTCTTGCCCTGTCTCAACAGTTTTCCTGTCCATATCAAATTATGCTTTACACAGTAATTTAATGGACAGGAGGTAGGTTAACCAGGGTTTGTGGATTTAAAATAACCTGTGAAAAATCAATAATTCAGATGGTCTCAAATTTTATACCACCAGAATTAGTGCAGAACATTGCATTTGTTGATCAATAGATAAATAAATAAAATTGGACTAAAGAGAGTTTGTACACAAAAGTGCTAAAAAACCATTCCGTGCTGAGGTTGATTGGACACGAAGCTTAATAATTCGTGTAATGGTAAATTGTGCCAGTTCTCAAAGTTTGTTGGTGAGCCATTTGCAGGAAAATGGGAGGCCGTGGAGGGACTCTGGACATCGGCACTTTCTGAACTCAGTGTTGGTTTATGTCACACCTTGGTAAACTCTGGAGCTCCATTATGATTGCTTTCGTTAATGTGTCCGTTGTCTTATGTAGCAAGACTGTGTGCATGACTATGGAGAACCAGAATTTCTATTCAGAACTAATTAGCCAAATACCTAGGGTTTAACTCAAGATTCGTGGTTTTAAATGTCCAATTTGATTGATCATGTTGTGAAAAATATAATTCAGATGGGGCCAAATTTATGTCATCAGAATCAGTGAAGAGCATTGTATGTGTTGGTCAAAAACTGAACAAAATTGAACAAATGAATGTCCCCATATGACCTACTCAAAACTGCTAAAAAACAAAAATACAATTTGGGCTTCTTAGCCTTTTAGGGGTTAATGAATTTCTACTGTTGTCAGATCGATGGATGCTGTTATCTCATGTTCTGTTCTCATGCCCTGAAATGATCCTCATTCATGCTGCTGTGAACGGGCAGGAATTCTCTAGGCTATGATATGGCCAAAAAAATTCGGGCCAAATTTACGCATGTTTCTCCTGTTTGGTATCAGCTGAAAAGGTACGCAATCTGACCATATTATCAAGTTGATATCCCTCTAGGTTTTCTGGGGTTTATGTTATGTTTTTGAAATAGAGGTTACACTGAAACAGAGCGATTACATGACTAGATGGTTGTGGGTGCTGTAATGCAGAGGGAAAGATGGACTGCAGCTACTTGGCAAGCACGACGTGGACAGGCAATGGATTGACGATGTTCGTCAAGATGGCAGCCCCATGGTAAAGTTTGCAGTAGGTTACACTCAGTCTATATGTCATAACCAGCCTAATTCTGCTTGGTAAACATTCATTTTTCCAAGCTATCAAAGTGTCCATTTGACCAAGTTTTCACTGGATTTGCGATAAAAGGTCGCCTTCAGTGTCAATTTATGAACAGATAGTACCTCGCGTGGTGCTGGAAGGCTGGCCTCTAAACATGTTGGTGGATCCAGCAGAGCGGCAGCAGGCCATTGACTTCATTGCAAACGAGTGCAAGTACGTCAATGTCTCAATTCAGAAATGTAGTTTTGTTACATCAGCTAGGAGCTATCAAAGATGATTTAACCCTGAAGCGTCCACTGTGTATTTTCTGTAGTGTAGGAAAATTGGTCCCCGTTGTTGCAAATCATCTGTTTGTGTGAAAATGACTTCAATTTGACATGATCGACACTGTTGATCTTGTAGTATAGAACAAGAGCTTGAAAATGATGTATTGCAATCAGAAAACTGAGATAAAATGAGAAAATGCCACCGTTGCAAAGTTCAGTGATGCAGTAGGCCATATTGGGCGTTTTAGACGCTTAGGGGTTAATGTTTATATCAGAAGACTATCTGATACCAGTATTGAGTTGGTTACAGGGACATGGAGTACGATGGAATTGTGCTGGAAGCTTGGACTGCGTGGGCAGCCTACAACATCCTTGACAAACCAAATTTTCGTCAGAAGGTTGGTCTACAGTCAATCCTTTCCGTATGCAAATCTTTTGTCATCTACTTGTTTTCTCATTGTGCATGTGTATTTGCATGGTCATAATCCTGCTACCTCTTCAGGTCACTGTCCAGATTGCTCCATTTGTTTTCCACTGGATACTGCCATATGACAAATGTCTCGGAGCAGGTGATTGTTTTTTCTCTGATGATGTTGGAGAGCCCCGACTCTAAATCCCCCCCCCCCCCTCCTCACGTTAATGCAAGCAGTATTCACCCATGGGTCACTATTCACCCATGGGTCCCATTTCTGAAATTTCCATTTTGGGCACCCTAGGGTCTTTTTTTGGCAATTAATCTAGGAGGACCCCCTCGGGAATTTTAAACCCTTGGAAGAGGGTTTAATTTTTTAAGGTGGGCCCCAACATGCACAAAATAGGGGGCAGGTTTTGTCCTCTTGCATTAACGTCCAGGGGGGGATTTTGAGTCGGGGGTTGGAGAGAAACACTGATATTTTATATGTTAAATATATGGCAGGCTCTGGAATTTGTGCATGCCCTTGGCACAACACTACACTCCATGAAGGCATCAAACTCCGGTGGTGAGGAACGAAACATGCAGCTACATTTCGTCATACCTCCACCAACTGACGGTCCCAAGAAGGATGCACGGTCTTTCACTCGTGCAGATATGGCGGTATTGGGGAATGCTATTGATGGCCTCTCAGTCATGACGTATGATTTCTCAGGACCCAATCGTCCAGGTCCCAATGCTCCGGCTCCCTGGATTGAAAGCACCTTGCAAACTCTTCGAAGATCTTTCGAGGACAGCGATGCTGCTGCTCCTGAGGTTCTGTTAGGATTAAACTTCTATGGCAACGACTACACTCTTCCTCAAGGTATGCAACTGAAATTAATGCAGTTTTCCCCAAGCTTAACCCCTAAAGGACCAAGAAGCCCAAATTGGGCCTCATGCTTTTTGAGCAGTTTTGAGGAGGTCCTATGTGGACTTCCTTTTGTTCAAACTTCTTTCTTTTTTTTACCGACACATGCAATGATTCTGGTGACATCAAATTTGGTCTCATGTGAATTATATTTTTCACAATATGATTGATTGAATTTGTCATTTTAAAACCATGAATACTTGGTCCTTAGGGGTTAACTCCTGAGTGCCCAAGCTCAAACTAGAAAGTCCACTTTGGAAGTTAATAGCAACTTTCAAAACATATTTCCATCATTTAAAAATGTAGGGAATGATTTCTTCTTTCTTTCTAGTACATTTTATTAAGCTTCTTAAATGCTCAGGGTCCATTGCTGCAACATCAATGGAGTATGTGAATGTGCTTGTTGTGTGAACAGGTGGGGGTCCCATTGTTGGTCACCAGTATGTTGCTTTGCTTGAAAAGTACAAGCCGAGTATGACTTGGGATGAAGGATTTGAGGAGCACTACTTCCTGTATGATGGGGAAGATGCAAAGCATGTGGTGTTCTATCCCACGTTGACTTCCATATCGGCCAGGCTCAACACAGCCAACAATGTGGGCGCAGGGATTTCCATTTGGGAAATAGGCCAGGGCTTGGAATACTTTTTTGACCTTCTCTAGTAATGAGAGGGTTGACTGAGTTGTAGGAGCCATGAGATGATAGTTCAGCCACCTTATAATATGTGAACACGGAGCGTTGGCATAGGTAAGTGGTTCTCATAAAAGCTAGGTTACTTTCTACTACAACACACATCTGATGAAGTACTTCAAATCTTACTCATGAGTTTGAGGCAGTTGGCGGGTATTGCAGGAGATTTGGTAGTGCTATTTTGATGACGTTGCTCTTTTGCATCTTCATTCGATGACTTTATTATTATGGCATCAAGCATCATAACTGCTGCTTTTGCACAACTTTACTCTGGCGCCTCTTTAGAGGCAAATGCAGATTTTATTGCAGATATATTGCTTTGTGTTAAATTTTTAACTTATGATTTTTGACCATGGTGGAATATGTTCTTAACAAGCAAGTACTCTATGAGAGGTTGTGTTCCTGTAGCATTGGCTCGCTTTTTGAGTAGCAACATACACACTTGCTCACATTCTCACATTCATTGTAGTTGAGTTAAAAAAATAGGTCCACTTTTTGGCTTAGATTTCTAGCGCTAATGGTTGAGTTGAAAACAAAACTCAACTGATCTGGTGAAAATAAACTCAACTGTACTCTAATCTGGTGGAGTTGAGTTGTATGTAGGTCGCTTGATCTAATTGTAAGCCCTACCACAAGTTGAGTTTGAATGTTGCTTTTGAGGCCACATACCATGAATTAGGCCATGAAACAAAATGGTGATTTAAGGCCAATCATGTCCCATTCTCTTATCCAATTCAACTTTTAATCTCAACCATGGCTCGTAGAAAATTCAAGTCAATTGTGCTCATAAATCTAATTACAAATTAGAAAAATTATTTTACAAAATTTGGGTGAGAAGACCATTATGAAATTGAATTGTTTATAGTATGAGTTTCACAATTTCTATCAAATTTCTCTTGTAAGTTTGATGTGTGTGTTGGTCATTATTTCATGAATGTTTGGAATTATTTGTTTCTGCATAAAACTAGTGTTTGAGCTATTAGAGGTTTTCATGGTCCAACTTCCCATTATTTTGTACATGGTATCATTGGAGAGGTTTCAAAGTATATATTGATGTCCAAATTGGAATTGATAAGTAAAAATAAAATAAAATAAAATCCGTTTTCTAATTTCATTCAAGGGAAAGACGTTTTAGTATGTTTAAATTTAAGGTTTTTGTAAGTCATGTCCCTACATTATTGTCTTTGCATATGCAATGCCTATTCATATTCAAATTAAGTCAATGTAGGCCCTATTTAAGCGGCAAAAGTTTTTGTAGTTGAATTCTAATAGCATTATATTAATTTGTCAAAAACAAATGCAAAGTATGATTAGGTAGAGAAAATAGCATCTTGCAAGAAAACACAAAGGGATAAAAGGATTCTTTCATAAGCTTTTCAACGAATTTTTTTAAATATTTTACACATTGCTTATCAACACTCTTCATGAAAAGGTGAACTCAATGCCTCACAACCAACTTCACAAACACTTGAACATCATGATTGCACAAACCAATCATAATGACTTATGAGTAGTTTACTTACTATTTTCAGAGTAATAGAGTTATGTTAGAACGTTGCCACCGTGATTCCTGTATCTGGAAAGGGATGAAGTTGTCCCTGATTTCCACATACAGTAATCGAGGTTGCACCGTTAAATCCTGAAAAAGTGAAACTAGAAAACCCTAAAACCGCATGCAAACTGATCTCTCTACCTTTCAAAAATCATCGTCGAAATCAACATTGTGGGCCAGGTGCACCCCGTGGAGGTGAAAATCAAGTGCAAGAAGTGAAAAATAGTAGTAAGAAGAGCGATGCAAATAGAAAGCTTGAATCCTAGAAAACCAACCAAGTTTGTCGAATTCGGGGGCCACTCTTGGAAATTTTTGCCATTACAGCACTCCAGTGCGAAGGTTTTGCCTGGAAAACGGATGAACTTCATCCTTTTCCAGATATAGGAACCATGCAGTGGAGATGCTCTTAGTGGGGAACCATGGTGAAGACTCAATTTTTGAATGACCTTCATAGTGCAATTCAAAGTTGCTGATGGAGATGCTCTTAGAGTATCTTAGCATGGTTTCTTACCTTGTGCTGTTGCAACAGCTGACATACTCCATGGCCGGCATGGTAAAGCACGCTTATAAATAGGGGATAGACATGGATATATTGTGACCAGCACATACCTAGGCATGTGATGCCCAATTCCACGCATGCATGGTGATTTTGCCTGGGCATCTCCCTGGGAAGCGCCACCTTTTCTATCACTCCCTTCTACTAGTGATAGAACATCCGCTCAGAGAAGACCTCATAGCAACCAGTTTCAATATCATGAAACAGATTGAATCCGAAAATCATTGCAACATAAATGACTTTCAAAATGCACTGCCAATCAGTGCTTCTTCCAAATGCACAACTGTCAAACTTGAAGTCGACTGGGCATGACTTAGTTACATGTTTTTGTTATCAATAAAATGCTAGTGATAACCTAGGGAACAACACTCACTATTCACTGGACACAAAAGTGCGTATTTAAATGCTAGATGTTTACTTACAATGTGAAACCTGGTGCTCAGGTCAGACCCACTAGAGGTAGTGATGTATCACAAACGCATACTATGAGATAGATGCACAAATCACTTCTTGGGAGTTGGGCACCCAGGCTATAAAAAAAAATGCTTGACAATTGTACAGAACCAATAGCTCTCCCCTAGAAGCAAGGCATTGTCATCTGACCAACAAACAAGGCTTACAACCCGATGGACCCTCTTCTTGGTCCCTCTATGCTAATGAGAAGCATGTGGAGACTGGGGCAGGACCATGGATGCGTATGAAAGTACCACGAGTAGCAATATTATGACTTCTTACTATTCTGCCCGATACATGGTAATCTCTTGTTGCTTGAAATACCTCCGGTCTTCTTCATCAACCAAAACCAAATTGAGGTAATACTTCACGCTGAACTTGTTGTTGATGTTTCTGTAGGTTGGGGTCAAATCATAAGGACTCAAGAACAACCTGATTGGAATCGACTCGCCTGCACCACCAAGTGGGTCACAGCACACGTTTATCTCTCTTAAGAACATGAGCACAGAAAATAACATCACGATATTCGGACATTCACAACTATGCAAGTGCAAGATTAAGCATGACAAGTATTACTGTGAAAAAATCAGAGGAATAAGTAAAGCAAGGTTACTGTACTAAAAGAGACCTATGGAGAACCCACCGCGAACAGGAGCACCATCCATGATTTCATACTTAGCTAGTGTCTCGCTCTCGTTGTAAGTGTTAGGACCTGATCCAGTAGACTCTCGCCTTCTTATTTCAAGCTCCATGTGCTTGATCTTGATTCGGACGAGTAGAAAATAGATCTTGCCCACAATCACATCCTTCAGGTGGTGTCTGTTAGAGAATAGTAAGAATACTAAAATAAGTAAGCGAGGCTGTATCTAAAAACTTAAATCCATAACTGCCATTTTGTGCAACAATCAATATAAGGGATGGGACACATCACTAGCCCGGAATACTCAAAACTGAAAATTACAGATAACCATGTATCGCTCCTACTACTGAACATGATGTAGAAAGTTGGGGTTCTAAAGATATTAAAACTCACTTGCTCTTGCTATACTCAAACTCAATATGCAAGCAGTCCTCGATGCCCACCTCCATCTGCGATCCATACGATAAAACAGATTAAGGTTGGACACTGAACCAACTATACTCGCACCATAAAGATTGTAACCAACATTTTACGACAGAAGTAGCCAATAATAGTCCTGAGCCGAAAAACCTATTAAAACACAAGGTTTTAGAATATACAGAAGATTTGCAATACCAAAACCAACATAAACCTGGTTTTAATTGCCTATGCAATCGTCTCACATAGAGTTAGATCATAGCATGTTAAAAATAGACCAAAGATGTTGCCCAAACATTCAACTGTTTTGCTGAACAATACTCACCTTGATACTGTTGTTGATCTCAGGCATAGGTGAGAAGTTTCGCACCTGCCCATAATGAAACTGTCAGTATATAAATAAAAAGTGAAATACTGTTACCGGTAATCATTTTCAGCAATGCACGGTCAGCCTCTCATTCTATTTTAAGACACCATCGGACATTTCATCAAAATCAAACTCATATGTCTGAACATTAGCACCATAACCTTGTCAATTCAAATAGCTCAGCATACTTAAACGACAGAAAATTTAGTGTGCATGAGTACGATACCCAAAAATCTTTGTACTCCACAATGTTGCTTGCATAACTCCTGCTGATGGTGACTTTCAGAATGTACCTATTAGAACGTTAAGAGAAATATTAGCAACAGCATATACCATGTCGACTGTGCGTGTTGATGCTCAAAACCAAAAAATAACAGCAAATCTGCATCATAATAGGAATTAGTAGAAACTGCTCAAAGCTAGTCCTCCACAGTATTTATACAACTGATACCAGATGATCAAACTGAAACTGAGAACAAGTAAATGTATGCTTGTTTACCTCAATCTTACATTGACACCGTTGTAAGACTCATATTGCATCTCAACAGTAGAGAATTCGAAAGGATACGTCTTCCGCTCCACAATTTCACCGGGAACATCAAGCTCTCTCACTGCATTTCAAGCCCCTCGAATGTTAACTTATAGGGAAGATACCGTACACATACAATCTTATACATGAAATTCAACAAGTCACACAATAATATCCACTCACCAAGAGATGTAAAATCATAGAAACTGCCTCTGTCAAAATAAAGCTCTGCACAACATTCAAAAAGAGACAGTGCATCAGGACTCGAAGCTACAAATACTAAACAAAAGAAAATCACTCGAGTAACTAGATTTCACACCCATAAGAAACAAAGCGCTTACATACCAATTTGTCCTAGAAGCTCGATCTTCACTCCCGTGTGTTCAACTTTTCTGCCAGGTAAGGGATCAATTCGCACCTGCACAGTAGCCGTTAAAGCCGGAGAACTAGATCAAGTTAATGAACACTCAAACGATACATTCCACCAATTAATCCCCATGCATTGGTTAAAGAAAAAGAAATCGTTAAAAAAAATAAAAATTTAAAACCCCGTGCAGTGGTTTAGAAAGAAACAGTCTCTGTTCTGTTCTTTGTGTCGACTATTCTTAATGTAAAGGCTTTGCCTGTTGTTTCAAAAAAAATAAAACAGTCAAAAATGGAAGAGCAATGCAGTGATTTTTCTTGTTGCTAATTTAGCCAAATTGCTACATAAAATTTGGGCTGGCAAATTGATACAAAGGATTTTTGAAAAAAAAAAGGAATAATAGCCAGATTTCCTACATGGAGTCAAGATGTATAGCCTCTTTAAACCTAAGTATCACCCAGGTATTGCCTAAGTAGCACCTAGGTAGCACATGTATTACCCTGGTATTACCTATATATTAATATGAAAAGAGCATCCAAGGAGTCTTTCACAAAAATGCTAAACTGTCTCCTGACAAAAAAAAATCACTGGAGCAATGACTCACCTCACCGACAACGCTTTCTTGCCCTAGGAACAGAGGCACCAAGACTGTCTGTCCGTTCTCCTTCTTGACACTCGCCTGCTTGCGAGTCTCGGCGTCGGCAAAATCAATGGATGTAGTACATGGGGGCCCGAATGCCCCTATTAAATAATTCTGAACACACGCATGCAAAAGATTCAGCAATCGGAGAATTCTAAGAGACAGACAACAGAAAAATCCTCGATACTAGCTCACTCGATGCTACACAAAAAATACATACATATACAAATTGCATTACAATACCAGCACTGAACTAGGGTTTCTTAAAATGCGTAAGCGAGCTCGTTAGGGCATAAATTCACAGTCTCAAAACTGGAGATTCGACAGAGAGCCTTGAAAAAGGGAAAAACAAATGCAAAACACCTCGCCTGGGCTTTTCCTGATGAGGAGGAGTTGTACTTATTTGTTTGCAATGAAATTGGTGCTAAAAAATTAAATTAAATTTTAAATGAAGGCTAACGGCAAAGAGCTTACCATGGCGATTGATCGCGGACGATCACTGAGGCGGAAAAACAAAGACCATGGCAACGATCGATCGCACAACGACAGGAATCCGAAAAAGGAGACCAGCCAGTGCGAGAAAATGTTACAAGTCAAACTGAGGTGAAGGCAGAGTACCCCGAACCGAACATTCATTCATCCAACCAAACTTTCATTCATCCAACCAGTCAAATGGTTCTAACTTCTAAGAGCTATACTGAATGGCGTATTTAGTGTCCGAGATAATTGAGCACAATTCGTCAAAGGTGAAGAGAAATAGTGTCCCTTGACACTACATAGGAGTTTGCCACTTGTCATTCTCACTATTAATTGAGAGTGTCATGTTCTTTTCAAGTAATGAGAGTGGCATGAGGTGGAATGCCATATTTATTATAAAATTGTCATTTGTCATTGGAACATTGCATTCATTTTTTTCTTACGAAGGCACTATTATCTCTCTAAAATAAAATAGTGTCCGGATTTGGGAAATAGTGTCCCGGACACTAAATACGCCATCCAATGTAATTGAACATCACGAAAGTAGAAGTGAGGATTTTCAATATTGAGTCATCACATTTTCCGATTTAAATGGCGAGCTTGATTGAAACTATACTGTAATTAGAGGTTGGCGGTTTGATTCCATGTTGTGAAATTGTCTCACTACTTGATTGGAAATTCGTTACGGGTTGCAAAATGAAATTCATGTGTGTTCACAAAACAAACAAAAATAAACCAAAAATTAAAAATTAAAAATAACAGTGACAAAAAAAACTATATTGTAATTGTACATGTGTCATATAAAGACTGTATGGATTCCAAGAAAATGAATCAATACATTAACATTACACTATAAGTATCATAACATTTTATAACATGAAAGGTCCAAACTCTCTACTGTTTGGATCAAATTTTACATATACAAGAACTTTTCTTGAAACTATGGTGGGAGAGGACATTTGGCATTGTATAAGGGAATTTAGTAAGATTCAAACAAGGAAAACTTACTTAAAATGTGAAGAAAAGAGCATTCAAGAGTATTCAAGAGCATTGAAGAAAATCTTGGAAACGTTAGTAGAGGTAGAAAGTGTAGGGCTTAACAATATAATGTTGAATTCAATATAGATATTATTTATTTATTTATTTAATTGACAAAGTGATATGGGTAATGTAAAAGTTCAATATGATCTCTTATTTCTATACTAAATCTATACAGGAATGACAAAGTCTGTCACAAAAAAAAGTGCGGTAAGGTCACCATACGGTTTCTATCATGTACTCCACCACAAGAATTTTCTTGATGAACTTCCATGGGTTTGAGAAGTTGCCCATGGAAGTAGGCAAGAGGAGGGGAAAAGTAAAATTTGCGTTTGTCTCATACCCGGTCAAGGAGTCGTGGTCGAGGCCGTGGTGCACACTTCCAAGGACTTGCGTGAGGTAAAACATGAACAAATTTGATTGGTTAGGGAAAAGTTGCCAAGAAGTCTTGGGCTTGAAAACCCTCCATACTTCATGACAACTTCTCCACCACTTTTTTCTCAACTACTCACTTGAAATGTAAAACTTGGTCTCTTGAAGTTCCTAAAAAAATGTTTTTTAATGAAATACTTCACCATGGAAGTTGGCTCTGAGTCTTGCTTCTAAAATAAACAAAATTGGTTCAAATGACCTGAACCCTCCAAATGCTCGAACTAAAGATAGTAAATGGTATTCAGAACATCACAATAAATCATAATAAATAATAGAAATTTTTTCAGATTATTTATGCAATTGATTTATATAAATCATTCTCTCTTTTCATTGATATACTATAGAAGCTTCTTTGAAAAAATAATAATGAATATGAATTGGAGTTTACTTTCTTAAATTTAGACACTACAACTCACCTTGGCACCATTGTACTCTTTGCAATCTTTGGCAAATTCCCTACCCATCTTAATTTAACCCCTAAGTGCCCAAGGGTTTTCTTAAGAAACTAAATGTGTTATAATGTTCATCGTACTCAACTTTTATGACTTACAAACCTTAAATATATATAGAGCACAACAATAAGACAACATCCATACAATTTAATTTTGGAAAAATGCTATGGATTATTTAATAATCAATTTATAAGAATTATCTTCGAAAATTCATAAAAAATGCACGTTTAGTCATTTTGACTTGGAATCAAGTATGATAGGTCAAAAACATTGGTTTTACGTGGTGATTACCTTGTTCATGTTAGAGCTAATCTTATTTGATAAAAAACCTAAAGATTTCATTCCAAGGAAACTTTCAAATTTGTGACAATTTGAGATAATGTCACTTTGAGGGCTTTAGAGGATATCAATAAATATTTTTTAAAGTCTTTTATTTGGAAAGGTTGATCAATTTGAATATCTACAAGGGAAAAAAATTACGCTCAAAAATTGTTATTTTTGCATAAGATATGGACATTTAAAATTAGCTCAAATTTTGATAATCTTGAAATTTTGATGGACCAAATATGGTCGATTAGGCAGTTAGGGGTTAAGACATAAGTGCCTTTGAGTGTCTCCCTAAAATAAAAAAATTACCTTTTTTGATTGAAAATAAAAAATTCTAAAATTTAACTCTTAGTATTGTCCGTAAAAAAAATTTAAACCGGTCAGGGGAATTAAACTACCCTCACAGATTTGAGCTGAAATTTTTGGACGACCATATTTGGTCGCTCAGGCGGTTAGGAGTTAAAACACTTCCTAAATACATCTTTACTTTAGAAAACTACCCGCATTTATGTCCTAGTTGCAAAATTGTTCATCAAAAGACTCCCGATCTTCTTACTGACATAACTTTAACTCACATATCTAGATCTCAAAAGAAAATCTATTTTTATCTATAATCATTCCTTGGATGAATGACAATGTTTTATTCACTTTCCTCATTCTAAGGTAGAGGCTTGTGAATCTGTGAGAGACCAATTCCATGCCACATGTACTGCATTAATTGATTTTAGAAGAAAAATGTAGTTTGGTAGTACATGCTTTAATTTTTGTGCCCTAAGAGTTAAGGCATGTATTGCCAAGCTACATTTTTGCTCTATAATCAATGAAGGTAGTACATGTGGAATGGAATTGATGCCTCACGGTTTCACAAGCCTCTACCTTAATTTGTATTCAGGAAGTAATCACCTTCCAAAGACTTGGGTCTTTCAATTAGGAGGTAGATTTTCATCCTTTAATTGGGCCATAATTTCTAGGTTTTTTTTTCCTCCTTACATGCCTTAGCAATCTTAAAAACTCTTTTTTGTAGCTTTCTAATGACATACTTTAGAGTTATCCATAAAGTAGAAGCAACATGACTTGTATTTTGCCAGGTATTTCCATCCTTGAAATAGGCAAGCCTGTCACTGACAGACATTAACAACTTGGCAATGAGCCAAGAGTGAGCTTGAGGTTGGTACGGGGCACGGTTAGATTCTTCTATGGGAACTCCAATGTAGTTTAGAAGAGTTTCTCTAGGAAGGTGTAGGGTTTGATTCTCTTTGACAACACAAAGTGCAGTAATTGGTCAAAAAAACGGAGGCAAAACTCGTTTTCACTATTTCTAGTGAAGCTCAAAAACTAGATAATTAACTCTATTACATGACATATTAGAGTTAACCGAAAAGAAAGCCTAACAAGGAAAGTTTTGGGAAACTTGTGTTGAATTCTTCTTGAATTCATATTGAAATATAAATAAACCAAAAACTAGTCTATGCCGAGTTGGGAGACAATCTAAAACAAGGCACTATCATTATTCGCCATACCTCGCTATGATTCTCACACCTTCCACCAAAGCTCCAAGTTCATAGCCCACAAAGAGACAATCTATGACACAACACTATTCAACCCAAATATAGTTCAATAGAGAGGTTAGAAGTAGAGCTAAAAAGGGAGGTTGGATGCACTTCTTTTCGGTTACAGTGACTCACAAAACCGAGTCAGTGTTTGACTGTTTTTTGGTAAATAAGCAATGCCAACACATGGAGTGAATAATTAAACAAATATAAATTCATTTTAGAGAGTAGAAGTTTTATTAATTATTCACATAGGAATTGAAAACAAAATACACATAATATATAGAAGCACTCAAATTTTACAATCAAGCCCCTTACTGACTCAGTTTTGGATTTGTAAGTCTATACACACTCAAAAATCAATTTACTTGCCCTTTGCATAAATAACTACCCGCATTCTTTGTGGCATGCTCTCATAGAGCTTCTCACACTCTATGGAAGTGATAGAATGGAAAGTCTCAAACACACACTCCCATAATTCTAGAAGACCCTTTGGAGGTGTTGAATAACGATTGAGCTTCCGTTTTAGTGTTGCCCATAGGTGCTTTATAAGATTTAGGTCAGGTGATTGGGCGGGCCACATTAAAACATTGAAAGGTTGTTTAGATAACCATTCTTTCATTGTTTTTGTTGTATATTTAAGATCATTGTCATGTTGAAAAATGACTCTACATGCATTTATGCCATACTTTGAAAAAGTACCATAGAGATTAGCCTCCAATATCTCACAATAGACATATTTATTCATTCTACCTTCTATCTTGCAGATCAAACCAGGTCCAATTGCACTAATACAACCCTAAACCATTATTGAACTTCCTTTGTGTTTTAGTGAATTCCTCACTGTTTGATCTATAAGACCCTCTCCGTCTCAAGCCCAACACCAATAACGACCATCTAAACAAAAACGATTGACCTTAGTCTCATCTCAAAAACTATTTGCTTCCAATCTGTAACGGTTCAATTCTCGTGAGATTTGGCAAAATCTAAACGAGCTTGAATATTCTTTTGTGAAAGAAGAGGCTTTTTCTTCTTCACACAAGCCTCCAAACCTACTGAATTTAATGCTTGTCACATTGATTGAACACTAATCTCATTGGCAAATTCCTGCCTAAGTAATTTGCATGCCTCTATGGCAATACTACATCCTCTAATTGTCATCGCTCTCACACATGCCCTCATCAAGTGGTATGAAATCACTTTTGGTCTTCCTCCTACATATAATTTAGCATTAGAAAGACGTTTCTTTCGGATTCTCTCAACACTAGATTGACTAATAGCAAGCTATTTGGCTACTTTCCGTGTGCTCCATCCTATTTGTAGTAATGAAACTACATTATTCTACTTTTTATAAAGTAATGGCCTTGTCACAGTATGGAACAACTAAAAATGCAATGTAAGGTACCTATACCTTAAAGGGAGCATTTACCTTAAAGCGTGTGTGTCTACTGTAGTGTGACATTTTTCTGTTGAAATGTCACACTGCAGTAGACACACATGCTTTAAGGTAAATGCTCCCTTTAAGGTATAATTAACTTACTACTTGAGAAGGAGAAGAGACATTCTTACTTAGAGGCGGTTTACACTACGGACCAAGAGCCGTGACCAAGGAAAATGGATTAATTCCATGGTCACACTTCATGGTTACACTTCCATGGTCACACTTCAAAAAATGGTAATTTTTAAAGCCCTTGGACCTCTCACTAAGTGTAAACCGAACTTGGACCGGGACTTAAAAAATAATAAAACGGCATTTCAAGCCCATGGTCTCCTCATTCGGCAATGAGAGAACCCTTTTTGCCTCTCTCATCACAAAATCCGGGGGACCCTTCAACATTATCCACTAGACCTATTTCTAGGCCTTTTGAGGACCTCAACTCCTTTGGTCACTTTCATTTTTTCCTTGTAGTGTAAACCCAAGTCATCCCGGGACGAGTTGATGGAGCCAATCACAGATTTTAGAGCTGCATGGGACAAGTTCTTGGTCCGTAGTGTAAACCGTCCCTTACAACACTCAATGCTGAATTGAAACTCTCTACTACGTATGGAAGAAATGGAGGTGTAAACATGCAAGACCAAAAGTGAGACAGTGAGAGACTCTCTTTTAAAATTAAATATCTCAAATACCTTTGTAGATTTTTCATTAAAACTTCCATGCATTAGTAGACACTTGGATACCTATCATCTACTTTTGATGATACCTCTAAAACCTCACTAATGCAGTAGATATTTCAAATTATACTAAGCATGAGCAAACACTGACTCGGTTTCTTGAGTCACTCTAACTCTATTCCATGACATATTACATGACCTACTTTGTTGAAAGCAACATTCGGAACCTCTATTCCAATCGGATTCAGAACACGCAACTTAGGGCATAGTGGTGCCCCACGTGGCTCAACAGCGTCTCATGCTTGTCCATTCATTAAACAAGAAGTTTGCATTCAAATGTCAGACTCACATGAGTCCAGGGTGTGAGGAGCTCAATTCAAGAATGTAATGCCAAAAACATGCAAATGACACCAAAACAGTGGGTATCGGTTTTACTCACTGCAAAGTGAGTTGATGCAATCATGCAAGTAACCCCTAAAAACATGTATTCCACATGCTTCAACCCTGGCCAATACAAAGCCTTCCAACTCTTAAAGACTGCCTAACCCCCCGCAATGATAAATGAGTGCTGGTACTGGTCTGCAATCCAGCTGTCCCTCGGAACTTCTGAGTCGCATTAAAGTCCTGTGACAGAAATAACTTTAGGCCTCTCCCAATCACTTGTCCGTGTTCACTCTTCGACAACCCAACATGAGAGCACACTGCATAGAGAGTCTCAAATCCAAGGAGCTGTGACATAGCCCAAATATGTGATAAATTGCAAATTGCACGAATGGATTAGCATCCCCTACTGCTAAACAACTCATAATCGTGATATTGGAGATACAACCCTAAACAGTAGAAAACAGTCTTAATGAGATTCCAAGAGCAAACGTTTGAGCTTGTTAATCACTGTAACCCGACGAAATACGTCGATGCCAACAGTTGATAGTTTCAAAAATACATTGTGATATATCAGAGCCGAACCCTGGAACAGAACTAGTCAACAAGAACGACGACCTCAGAAACGTCTTAACCTCTGCTTTGCCTATAAGAAAGTAATAATTTACAGCTGCAAAGGAACCATTCTAAAGGACAATACCCCATCTAAAGAGTATCAGATTAGGAAGATCACCGACCAAACAAAAAATCTGTACATCCTTTGAAAATTTGCGGTGAGTGCTGGATGGGAGCATACCGGCTCCCAGTATCCTCAAACATCTACCTGATACTTGCTTCATCAAACACCTGGTCTCAACTGTATCAAGAATCTCAAACTAGGTAAATCCACATTTTCTTACTGTAGACAGCGTGATCTGGATTTCTTCAATTTTGAATTGATCGAGCGTTAAACAACCGTGTGAAGTTTCCAAATAACCATTGCACAGGCTCACAACATCCCCCAGTATCTGAGGGAGCTTGGCTGGGCCTTCCCTGTTCCTGAGGATCCAACAACATGGATAAATACGGGCATGTGTCGTAATTATTTAACACTTAAGTATTTCTGCCCTACCACCCAATTACCACCTTCAAACATGTACACTGTGGGTAAGCAGTATGACTAATAACAGATGATAGAAAATGTCAGTTGTGTGAACATTTGTAGGAAAAGTTGGGACGGAAGATGGGAAGATGAAGCACTGTTCTTAGCAAAGCCTATTGGAAATGCAGGAAAGAAACATGGATTAGGCATTGAACTAACCTCGATTTTACGATGTGGTGTGATTGCGACTTGCTCAGATTTCTCTGAAGACCTTGAAATTTCTCTAGTTCCTTCAACATCGCCTGCCAAAGAGGTAACTCCCAAGTCCTTAGTGAACTCGGCTGAGTTTTTGGAATCGTGAATGCTACCGAGTGGCACCAGAGTCGCATCCTCGTTTTTAGTCGACAATTCTTCAATTTGAATCCTCAGAACATGATCAACTGAAGAAGAATCCCCCTGGATTTTGCTTTCCAAATTCTGTCCCTCCTTTCCTGCAAGTGGTTCTTCCATTTGCGAGCTTAAATCCGCAACCAAAGTCTCTACAGATTGATGCTCATCTCCAAATGCAGCATTAGTTTCCTCATGCAACCCATCTTCGGATTCTTTGTTGAAAAGCTCTGGAGCCTTATCTTTCAGCTCCGCTTCAACCTGGAATCCTGAAACAACCGGAGCGGGAGAATCTTTCAAAAGAGGCGCCTCGTCAGTTGCCACAGGTTGAAGATCCTTCAATTCACCTCCTTCCAAGGGTTTGGGATCATCGGTTGCAGAAAGAACTTCAACCAAAGGCTGGGGCTCGACGATGGCCTTTCCCAAATCCTGTTCCTCTTGTGCCAGAAGCTTCTCCTCCTGTTTCCCTAAATGAGATATCTCCTTGGAATGCGCAATCTCAAGGAGCTGGTTTAACTCATGTTGGTCGGGTTCAGGTACGCCTGCGTCCTGAGACTCTTTAGCAATGTTCTCGTCAACCTCTTGAGACTTTTCAGAAGGAGCAGCTTGCTTCTCCTTTGAAGGACTGGAATACTCTGCCTCAAAAGCTTCTTCGTCGCTGATAGAGCGTTCAAAAGTGTAGGGATTCTCAGAGGAAGCCTTCTCTGGTGTGGTAGGTTCGATGCTCTCTGCGAAATCTTCAACAATATTTCCACCTTGAAGATTATCATCTGAGGCACGAATATCATCTGGGATCACCTCTTCAACAACTTGTTGTCCAGATTCCTTCACCCCAGGACCAGCCACTTTCGCTTGTTCAGGCACCTCCATCTCCAATTGTGGGTGCTCCTCTTCCAAAACCCCTGGTGTCTCAGGCGTAACTTCCGATGAATCCTGGGCTTCGGATTCCATAGCGTTCATACGGCTGGAGAGAAAGCTCGAAAAACTATCATAACGAGCGCTTGGATCACCACCACTAGATTCCTCCTGTTCAAGAAGATCCTTCAAATTGGAGACATCGGTAAAGAGCCTATACTTGTCTTCCTCCTCCTCTTCGGAGGAAACGGGTTCAATGGTGCTAATGGCCTGCTCCTCAACTCCATCAAAAGGTTCATAATTCTCTTCCTCTTGCTCGTCTGATTCAGAGACAGGTTCAATGGCCTGATGCTCTGAAACTTCTTTCGTTTGTTCAGGTGAAGAAAAATGTGCAACAATCCCAGGGTAATCGTCAACCGAAGCGAAGCTGCTTTCCTGGCTTTCGTCTTCATGTGAGGGTACTACCACAATGCTGCTGTCTGATTTTTTCGGAAATGATGCGGCGGGGCTCTGAACCGTACTTGTGGAGCTTGAGCTGCTCTTGCTGCTCACACTCTTGGCATCTTCGTCTTCCTTGTCTGTAGAGTCCGAGAGCACCTTGTCCAATTTGTTCTGCCCGGAACCTGATGAATACTCCACCACAACTTCACCAATGTCCTCAGCCGAAGACGAGTTCCCCGCATTCACGGTCTCCCAATCCACAAGCTTGTCCTGCGCTCGGACATCGCCATAGCTCTCCTCCGCAGCGGCATCATAGTCACTCTTGGCGGTGGTCGACGTTGGCGTCCCGACGTCAAAGTCCGAGACTCGCACCCACTCCTCCGTATGAAACGTCTGGTCACCTGGCCTCTCACTTGTTCCAGTCGCCACCGACAGCCGTGTGTCTGTCTTCGGGCTCGTCCCTTCATCTGAAGCATGCGACCCTGACACGCTTTCCTTGTCTGTGCAAACAAATGCTTGTTAGAGAACAGACAGACAAACTCTAAAATAAGAACCTCTTCTACCGGACAGATAAACACCAAAATAGTATTGTTTCCGTAACCCTTCGCGCTTGCGTTACCGCCAACGCCAAGGGGTTCGACGGTAAAAAATTCGTGCGAAATTCATGTCTGAGAACAGAGTCAGAAGGTTGGAATTGGCAGCAAGTAGATCTGCTCCGAAAATGTTGGACCGAGCCAAAGCAAAGCAGAGAAAGGGACACTCTGTAAAGGAAGTAGAGCTCCTTAGTCGTCGAAGACTCCACAAATGTATGTAACACTACCAATGCAACCGTCCGACACCACGCAAAAAAACCAAGACTTCACAACAACAAGAACGCTAAGCATCGAAAAGTACGAAGGAAAGAAGGAAAGCCACCCAAACAACCCGACCCCTGGCTCTCAAGGTTCCGAAACCTAGACCTTAACAAAAACACCAGAGAAACTACAGGAGTCTTGCCGTGGGTTCTCCTTCAGAAATCCACAAACCCCACAAAACTGAAACCAATTCATTCCTTGGAACTACACACACGGTCTATACCATACAAAACATAGCCACGCTAACATTACACATTCGGTGAAAACAAGCCGTGTGAAATAAATAGAATCAAACTGTACACGGACGGAAACCATTTGAGGACTTGTAAGGCTCTGCCTGCCAACCTAACGATGTCCTCGTTTCAGTGGCTCCAATGCTTCGCCTGCGAGCAGCCTGCCTCTTCTTACGTCCCGACGGCATAGTGACAAACTACAGAAAGGTGACCACGGCTGCAAACGGCAGGCTCATGAAATCCCGCTCGGAAAGAATAGCTCGAGCAGCAGCGGCGATGCACGAGCAACGAGGAGGGGAAAAGAGACATAAGACGTTCAAGTCAAGAGGAAGAAGAAGGCCTCCGAACCACCAGGTTCGGCCCTAGCCTCCGTCGTCCTCAGCTTCGGTGGATTCGTACCTGTAGATTCCTTGCTTGTAGCAACTGAGGCGAGCTATCCTTCCACCAGCAGGTGGGGACACCCAAAATCAAAACCGCCACTTTTTTGGCTGCTGAGCATAGTTGTTATTATATTTCGACTCTTCAAATTTTTATAAATTTTCTATTAGAAGAGGATTTCAACGCATCAAGGAATGCGTCTTTTGGATATTGTATGCAAAAGTTATGAAAACTCAAAGTATTTTTCGTAGATTTTCTAAATTTCTTTCTTCAACATAGGTAGATATTGAAAAGGTGATTTTTCTCTTAGCGAAAGAGATTTCAACGCATCAAGGAATGCGTCATTTGATATTGTATGAAAAAGTTATGAAAATTCAAAGTATTTTGGTAAATATTCTAAATTTGTTTCTTCAACACATGTAGATATAATTGAAAGGATGAAAATAAATAATAAGAATAAATAAAATAAAATGTCCTTTTTCATAATGGGCTTTGGAGGCATATTTAGGTGAAATTTAGTTTTTAGTAATTGGAGATATGGAGGGACTTGGTAGAAAAGACAATTGATTTAGATTGTTATGTTTGATTGTTGTTGTTGATATACTTGGGGTGGATATTTGTAGTTTGTAGCCAAAATAAAATCATAAAATTTGTTGAAAGCGATTTCAATGTCCATTTGAAACTGGAGTAAAATTACCATGGCAAGTGGTGATGTTTAGAATTTATTTTTAAGACAAGAAGTAATCTTATGATCTTTTCATAGAATCTTCATACACTACAAAAATAGATAAACTAATTTAACGTCTTGAACCATCATTTTAGTTTATGAAAATCAATTTGGATGCCTAATTTGAGAATATTCAAAGGTATGAAGAATTTCCAAAGATGTCCTAAAGAATGACCCAGTGCCCACCAGGCAAAGGGCTCGCTTAAGACATTGATAGTTTATGCATGCATTTCTAAAACATAATGTACACCTCCACCATTCAAAAATTACCACAATGTTGACTTTATACTCAAGACTTTATATCACTTAAACATTTGGCTTGCATTGTATGGCCGAGAAAATTGTACTTAATTAATTAGCCGAGTACAATAGTTGCAGTGAATTGAGAGACCTTTAGCAATATTGACCTTCTATTGTGATCAAGGGGTGCTAATGCAATACTAATGTGGTTTATTGCAATCTGCATGATGATTTGCTTTTGCTCCAAATTCTTTAAGTCCTTGTTGGATGACAAGGCATGCTTTTATCACACCAATGAAGAGTAAGGTAGGAGCACCTAATTTTGACAATGTACTTAATTTCAACAGTGTACCCAATTCCAATAATTTCTAAATAGAGCATTCATTTTAACACGCAAATCTAAGCACATCATAGAGCCTTTATTGTTTGTTGACAAAAATGATAAGCTATCTATGGTCTACCTAGATTTACGTTATGGAATGACTACGGTGTTTATAAATTATTGGAATTAGGTGCTCCTCCCTTAGTCATAGCCCATTCACACCAAGCCCATGCCGCACTTGCATCGCGTTCCCAAAATGGAGGAAGGTAAAACCAAAAAACAAAAAAGCATTTAAAGCCTTGTTTTTTCTTGCTACAACTATTGTTCAAGCACTGTTGGCCCATTCACATCCACCAACTCTGTTGCATGCACGCATGCGTCAAATAACTTAGAAGGAATATGAGGTCAAAAGAAAAATATAAAATATGTAAAGAGGAATTACTCCACCGTATGCTAGGAAGCAACGCAACGCAAAAAATGAACATAACTATAGTTGCAGCACTGTAACGCAGTTGAACAGTGGTTCAACAATACTTGCAACATGAAAGGACAATGTTGTGAATATTTTTTGGTTTCTTCATTTTAAGGTAGAGGTGCAGAAAACCGAGCGGGTCCTGAAACCGAGCAGTAGGCTTGAGGGCTAGGTCCCAGAAACTTACCCAGCCTGGTTTCAGAAAGTGTACAAGAGTGTTCTAATTTCGTCCATGCCTGGAAAAATTGAGGGCTTCTGATTGGTGCAGAAGCGCTTTATTTTCAGAATCCAACCTCTCATGAAAACCAGGACCCTATGAACGGTTAATGGCCACTCTATGACTCCACACTCAAAAATTCACAGGAAATTATAGACTTACTCAAAAAATGTGTTTTTTTTTGGGATGGATTTGCACTAACTTTGCAGACCATCAAAAAATTCTAAACTTTTTCCACCACTGTCCTAAGAAAGCAAACCTGAAATTCGCACGGTTTCTGGCACCTCTACCTTATCTCCCATCCTTTCAGGAACGCAAACAAAACAGTGGCAGGGGGCTGGTGAATATTACAATGCCGCAACAATTACAGTACTGCAAGTAGAGCATGTTCCTTTTTGCGTTGCGTTCCTTTCTATTGTTTATTTAATATTTCTTGGTTGACAACAGATTCCCTCAAAGTTACCTGACGCATGCATGCGGCAGCATTGGTGTATGTGAATGGGCCATCAATAACCACTTTTTCAACACCCTTGATGAACTTCATTGGCGTTTCATAAAGGACTCCATTAAGAACTGAAGTTCTCAATCATCCACATACTGGATGAATGCAGGCTCTCAAGAGTTAATCAAGTCACCTACTGGATGAATGCAAGTCGAGAGTTAATCAAAGTTTATGCACGTGAATGCTCTTTATCGATCCAACTCTTGTCACGATTTGCCTTTGTCCGAGAATTAGCATCTTTGTAGATGAAAAGACTCGGTTCTCAAGAACCACCGAGCCTGGAGCGATTTATTCTGCAATAAATTCCAGTTGGACGCCATTCCAAGCGTCTGTCTGTGCGGCAGCTCCACACTCGATCATCATGCAGTTTAGGAGTTCTTGGGACTCCGGAGTCACTGATAATTTCCCGAAAATAGCCCCAGAAATGGACAAGTACCGGTATTTCATTTACATCCACGCCTGGCCGACGACCTCGAGAGCGGCCTGAAAATAGAAAGATCGATCGCCATGAGCTTCAATGGCAGGCACGGGCTTTAAATGGAAATCGGCAGTTTGCATCCACGCCAAGCCAGTTCTGTCCAGTTGAGCCATCGATCGATCATTCATCAGTCTGATCAATGAGTGTCTTACAACAATTGGGGTGCTGCTGCAACCAATCGCCGGCCTTCCAGTGCTTGACGCTCTGAGTCGTCGATCATCACAAAATTAAACCAGGTTGCAAAATTTAAATTTGGAGCTCCAATGCGAGCATGGATGGAGAGGCATTTTCTCCCGAGGAGAGGATTGATGCTCGATCTATTTGTAGTGCAATGCAATTTTAGGTCCTTAACTTGTTGACGACGGCTGTTGTTGACGAGCCTTAATTTGCTCTTCTTCCGCTTTCCATTGCCCAACGGAACTTATCTCTCAATCCACTCACACTGGTTATGGCTATTAGTGTTTGTGACCAATTAGTAGAATTAACCTAAACAAAAAAAAAAAAAAAAAAAAAAAAGTGTCTCAAAGTGGAAAGAAACCTCAAACTCACCTTAGGGCCTCCTTCCATGAAGAGTCGGGCCGGTCCTAAAATTTAGCTCTCCACCAATTAAAAAAGCACAGGCCACTTCCATGCACCCTCGGTAGAGCAATCCCATGGATAAAATTAGAAGTTCTCCATAAAGCAACCAATCACGTAGCCCACTGATGGCATGGTGAAGTGAGTGACTTTGCAAGCCGCTTTCAACGCTCACAAAGCATGGGTGAATGTTGGGACCTCATTTTTTGTCTTTTAGTTGTATCCACCGGACCGATGCTTACATGAAAGCCTGCCCTTAGACTCGTTTTGAGTTCAAAAAGACTACAAAACTAGTCTATGGTGAGATAGAGAATAATCTAAGTAAGTCATGCACTACCATAGGGTGTAGAACTCGTGACCTCCTCAATGCTAGAGGAGAGTTCCCACAAGTTCCCCCAAGCCAAGAGATCCGACTAATTCATCAACAATGCTTGTGAGATATTGTAATTATAGGGAAAAAACTCCACTTGAACTCCACTCATGCACCAATTTTGTTTTTGGAAACTCTAGTGTCACAAGAAATTAGTGTGTATTTGTAAATTTGACAGAAAATTAATACGTGTGACACTTGAGTTATCTATATAATAAACTCATGCTAGCATGTCTCATGTCTGGAGTTTTCATGCTAGAAATAAACTTTGTATCCTAGTGTTAGACTTGAGCATGCGCCTAGAATGGGGGGCACGGTAAGATTTGACTATGGAAACTCAAGTGTGGTTTGGAGGAGCTCTTTTTGCATTGGAAAGGTGGCATATTGTAGACTTTATATTAGAGTTAACTGAAAACAAATACTCTGTTTTGTAACTTCTATGCTCAAATAGCATCCCATTATTATCAAATAATGATAAAAACTATTCATGAATAGTCCCTTGGTTGGCTCTCTAAGACTTTGGAAAACTTGCGGAAACTCTCTTCTAGCGTTGCGGAGGTCATGAGTTTCATACCCCACAACAGTGCACAACCTTGCTTTAGATTATTCTCCAACTCTCCAAAGACTAGTTTTGTAGTCTTTTTGAACTAAAAATGATCTCTCATACAAAAATCAATCTCTTTAAACAAAGTTATTTAAAATCCTTCCATTGTTATATTTAACCCCTAAATGCCCACAACCCTCTCCAAATTTGGAGAACTACAAAAATGCATTATAAAATGCAACTAAGAGGATTATTTTGAACTTGATGTATGATTGATAAAATTTAAAACTTAAAATTCAAAATTCTTTTGTAATTTGATTAAAAAGAAAATATTGACAATTTGTGGATGAAATTTGTTGTAATGGGTTGAATTGTAATACTCTAAGTTTAGTGTTTTTTGGAGATTTTTTGGTTGCTTAATTTTATAAGTTGATTTTTTCAAGAGCACTTTTGAACTAAGATCTTAGAAATTTTGGGTGAATCACTACAACATGAAATGAGGCATAATTTTTTCACAAATCATCCCCTTTCTAATTGGGTTCATACATGCATGAATTTATCTTGCCATAGAATTTTGTAGTATTTTTTTTACTTGCAAAAAGTGGCTTGATGAATGAGATTTTACTGAGATTTATCATTCATCATTTAGAATATGAACACCTAGGCAGTTAGGGGTTAACAACCCAGAGAGTGCACTTAATGTTAAGACTAGGAATCACGTGAGTGCATACTTTTGACCCCTTATGTATGTACTAGAAAATCACCTAAATTTGTAAAAAAAAATATGAAGTTGTTAAACACAATATGAAGTTCTTGTTATAGAAACTTCAAAAAATAATCACTTGTAAGTATTTTTTAATAGTTTTTTGAAGTGAAAAACAACAAGTTTTAGTTATCATTTTTTTTATAAGATTTCAAAAACATTCATTACAGAAAGTCTGAACCTTCAGAGAGGCCCCTACCATGTTACTAGGAATATGAGTGAAGTTAAATACTAGATGCAACTTTTTGGCAATTTTCTGACTGATTGGGATGTGAGCTTGTGTGAATTTCAAGATTCTAACAGGTGTTGACCAAATAAAGGAGCTCACATGCATCCCATGGAGTCCTTGGGTGGAGATAAGGGGGATAAATATTTGTTAAGAGAAGTTTAAATATGTGAGACCACCTTGTACCCCTTCCTCTAGGGGCCTACTTGAGGATTCAAACTTTATGTAATGTGATCCTGAAATTTATACCAAATGATTGATATAGATGTAATGATTTAGCACCCCAAAAATATTAATTTAAAAACTATTTTGAGGCCAAGTACTTCAGAGGGCCGTCAGAGGGTATACTATTAAAACGTACTCACGTGTATTCCTAGTCTTAACTTTAAGTGCACTCCTCAGGATTAACAAACACACACTAATTTTGATACAAAGAAGGGTTAAAGACATGGATTAATGGCAATTAGCAGCAAAAAGTAAAACTTTTAGTCCCTGTAAATCCCAAATTATTGAAATTAGTGTGTGTCCTCGCAATTGGTGTGACACACACTAATAGCCATAATCAATGTAGTGTATGTCAAGACTCTAATTTTGGTTTTGGTTTTCAAACTATAGTTTTAACACAAAAAAATCAAAAGACACCCTAAAAGACTCAATTATCAAATTGGATAAGACCAAAATGGAGGAAAGAGAGACGATAGCATGATATGAAGAAATGATGTCAAAATTCAAGAAGATGTTCAAAATTTTCTCCCTTTGCGTGATTTTGTGAAATCTTAGTTTCTCAAAAGTATTGCCAATTCTTGAAAGTAACTTGATCTCCAAAAACGATGATTCAGAAAACCAAATCCAAAATTTTGTCTTGACACCCTTTACATGTATGCAATTAACCCCTCAAGGACCAAGGCTGATTTTTCAAATTCGGTCAGTTCACTGTGGAATGAGTATTGATCTTCAATTCTTGAGATTTTTTGTGGTGATTCTACTCTTTGTAACGAAGATGGGATGGTAATTTGCGTACGTAGGTGATGTATAAATCAAAAGATACAATCATGCAAAGGTGAAAAACCTAACTGCGGGCAACTCCTAATTTTTTTCGTACAATGAGCTATGCATCTAAATTTTTGCACATAATGAGCTAACACCCTCATGCACACAATTGCCAAACTCATTTTACCAAATTTGAGACTAAACTTTGCATTTTCGGCATTTTCAGAAAGTTTCAACTATGGGCAGCAAGCCAAAAAAAAGGTGCAACCAACTTTGAAGCTTATAATCTTACTATTGAAGAATCCTGAACAATTAAAAATTTGTAGGTGGTAATAAATTCAAGTTGCTTGAAATATCCAACAGTTGGATTGGTCAAAAAGGTCATAGATCAAAATCTATTTGTCTTTTTATGAGAAGGGGTACTTTGGAGTGTTTGGAGAGGAACAAAGCTGTGGTCATTTAGGGGTTTATATATATATATATATATATATATATATATATATATATATATATATATATATATATATATATATATATATATATATATATATATATATATATCCATCCATCCATCTTTCTCTGTATTTAAATTTTGCACCATTTCTTTGAAATTTCAATGAGCAAAAGATTTGAAAGTTCTGCTACTCCTTGAACTATCCAATTTACACATTGTTCACAATGCACAAAATGCTTAGAGTTGAAAAATGAGCTTAGGCTTTCTATAACCTCTTGAGATGCATTGCCAAACAAAAGCGTTTGTTTGTTTCTTTTTGTGGAAAAATGTGTAAACTATGATAGAGACCCATCCCTATTTGTAATAAAATATTTGTTTTTAGTGAAAAAAAAATCAAGTGAATACTGTGTCGAAAAGAAAAGATTATTGAAAATCAAATTTTAAACATATGTGGTTCCATTTGGGGTTCCATTTCACTGACTTCCCTACCATATAGAATGAATATTATATTTTAAAAATAAATTGTATATAACAAATAAATTCATATTCATATTGACATTGATGAAATGAAATTTATAAAAAAAAATCATTTTGTTTCATGGTTGACAAACATGATAAGCTTTTTATGCATAAAATATCAAATTTCTTTTAATTAGGAGAAATTATGGAGAGATATTTTGAACCTCAATATCTTCTACATCGTTTTACTAAATGAAACAAACAAGCATTTCATCTTAATTCCTAGCAGTTTTATGCTATAAACATTTGAAGATTGGTTTCATCTAATTTGTAAAAAAATAAAAACCAAAGGTGTCACGTACTATAAACACCTCGGCTATTCATTGGAAACGTATTTCAAATTGGTGAAATTTTAATAACCCTATACTTTTTTTCAACTCACCCATTTTCGTAAAAATTGTTCATGGAATATTTAACAAAAACAAGCCAAATGTCTATGAACTCCGCTATGAACGTTGTGTTCAATATCAAGCTTGCGACATTAGCTACAAGCTATAGCTAGATGGCATGTCATATAGTGGGGTACCAATCAAAACACAACAACCTATTTTATATTAGGGGGAGCTTCCTACCGAAACTATCCCTTTGTCTGCATTCTAAAAACTTAGCTAAAATTCTCCAAAAAGGTTTGTTTACACCAATTTGGAATTTGAAATTTAAAATGTGAATTCAAAATTTTCCAAAAAAGACAAAACGACCTCCAAATTTTCATGACCAAAGAATAAACCTCCACCTTGTCATATTAGACCATGCCACTTTAGCCTTGGCAATTGGTGCATATTTGAAGGAACAAGTGTGATTTGAGAACCTTGCTTCCCAAGGTCCGGATTCTAAAGTTCCAATATAGAATGAAGAAGTATTGTCCTACATTGTCCCTTGGGTTAACTTATAACTAATGTTTGTTGGCTTATGAATTAAGTTACGTGAACAAGAGTACCGTAGTTCGTTCTCAGAGTCGACAAAAAATAATGATAAGAAGGGAAGCACAAATCTACAAGGATTATTTTATTTTTATTTAATAAAAATAAAAATAAAAATCTATATTGTATGGTGAAAAAGATAATATTATAAATAATCATAGAATTTATAGTGAAAATGAATTTCCAAAAAATAAAATTGGCATGAGACACCAACCCTAACGGCTGAGTACAGCACTCACATTTACAAACAAAAAGGCTTTCTTTTAATCCTAAATTTTCTTATCCTACTTTTTCAATTATTAATCTCAAGTTTGGATTTCCACCAATCCCAAGTTCATAGCTAGTTTAACCCTTAAAGGACATACTAATCCCCTTGAATTTAGCTTTCTCAGTTTCAAACCATTTTGACCATGAATTGTTAATAGTGGAGAAATGTTTTTATGAAATTTTTCAAACATCATCCGTGACAAGAATAGCATGTACCTACATTTTTAGAATGTAAATTACTTCTATATTTTGAGGTTAAAACTCAGAAATACTTCTTTCTTTTTAAATTAGGCCATGCTAAATTACTCATTTCTTTCTAAATTACCATAGTACATGATCAGCTTCGACACTAAGTGTATTATTTTAATAAGGGCCAAAATTTTAAGAATTTTTTTCACCTTTTTTTTCAAATTTACAAAATAAAAATTTCAAAATGTACAAGTGTCGAATCTATTTTTAGAATTTTAATTAAATATTTGACACCCATTTGTTGAATCCAATTGTGTACTACGGTAGTTAAGAACTGTCCAAATTCTTTTTATTTTATTTTATTTATTTTATATTTTTGTAGTTGTTGAAACTGTCCAGAATATTTTGGTGGGGCAAGTAGGGGAGGTGGCTTCTATTGCAAGAACTGCTGGCCCATGAGAATCAATTTGCAAAGCAGATATTTCTGTAGCTATCATATAAGAGTTGCTGAAACACAAAGCAACTGAAGTAAAGTACTTCTGCAGGAAATCCATCACAATTCCAATGCTGCTCAAGTTCAAAGGCAAGGACCATAACATTCAGTAGCAGTCACTGGCTCTGCCTTGCCCTTGAGGAGAATGTGCAGAATATTCGACATCACCATCCATGCAAAATCAGTAGCTACCTTGTTTTACAGGAATGCGGAGGTAATGGCAACCGGGAGGGGAAGGTCAACAAGATCCCAAACTTCCAAACACATAATAAAAAAGAAGAAGATACTGTAATAAATTAATGCCGGCACTGATGCAACATGCCGGTCTGTTTGATGACGGCTCTGTCCATCCCTTTTATGAATGAACTTCTATATCGTTGGATAAATGAGCTTCTATACTGTTGGATGAATGAACTTACATACAGTTGGATGAATGAACTTATATATAGTTGGATGAATGAACTTATATACAGTTGGATGAATGAACTTCTAAGTTACATGAGCATGCGTATTCCAGTGCAAGCATATGGGCATCTTCGCGTGACGTTCATATCACATAATAGACATGCATGAAGAATGATAGACTGAGGCCAACTGTCCAACTTTATTACTCGCCTACCGAGGTAGAAATAATACAAATGGTGAAAATAAGGAGCTTTGCATATTAGAAGTGGGAGTTTGTTCAAGGACTTAATTTTCCTAGATGGAGAAGAAATCATGACGAGGCGAAGTAATTTCATATTTTTAATGCTTGCAGATATTTTTCTACAGTTTTTCAAAGTGGAAAGTTTGTCAAATCCTCTAATGGTTATGTAGGCTCATCTATCTCAAATCAATAATGGGCTGACCCACCATTCTACCCAAAATAGAGCAAATGTAAGAAACCGATTGGTTGGTATGATTTTCCAAAAAAACCCTTTAAAGTCACTCACTTCTTTATCTCAATAGCAGTCTACTGCACCACTAGAGGGTAGGTAACCGTTCATGGTATTTCTACCTTATAATAGACATGCGACGGAAAGAAAGAAGTGGTAGGAGCGGGGATGGATGGATCTTTGCTTTTGCTTTTAAAATGTAACAAATGGAATTTTGAATAACTTTTTAAACAACTTTTTAACCCCTAATGGCTCCACAATCATTTGAGACCAATACTTTTTTTCATTTTGAGGCCAATGCTTGTTAAAAATACAAATTGTATTTTTTGGTGCATAATCACACTTAAATAAATACTTTGAAATTGATTTGACAAACATTTGTTAATATTTTTCCAATTTGATCATATAGATGATCTCTGTTCATAAAGCATAAGATAATTCATTCTAATGAAAACTTGAAAAATATTGTGATTCTTATTGCAATCTCAACTAAAGGGTTGGGCCGACTCGACTAGTTACTTGATGTTTTGAAGATGTGGTTCAAAGAGGAGCTTGTCAGAAGACTTGTGCTCACAAATCAAGTAATTTCAGTGACCAAGAGATCATTTTATGGTCTCTACGACTACGACGGTCTCTACTACGAGTATTGGTATATGAATTACTCCCTCCGTCATGTAAAAAGACCTTGTTTTCATTGAAATGCATGAATTAAGCGTTGTTCTCAGTAAAATTCATGGATTAAACTTAATCCCATAATTACAGAGGGAGTATGTTGACTGTGATGCAAATCCATGAATTAAGTGAGTACATAGGGAATATTTTGATTGCCAGAAAGTGTATATATGATCAAAATTCATGACAATATTTCATGATCAACATTATCAAAATCCATGGATTAAGGTACCAGATTGTTTGTAATGCCCTTAAGTAGTTGTCAAGTGCACACAAAGCTTAATTTCCAGCTATAAATGAGCACAATTGGAAATCATGGTTTTATTTTGGAACAAAATTTAAGTCAATATCATGCTCTTTTTGCATGACAGAGGGAGTACATGATACCATTGTGGACAAATACCGTAGGTGGAGGGCAAGTTTGGTAGCAAATACTTTAAAAATAAATACTGATATTTGTGGAAATTTATTTTTTCAATTTATTTTTTCATATAGAGAAAAAGTGAATCTTGAAAATGTTTTTGAATATCCAATTTGCCAAACTTTATCTTTGGAACTCTGCCCTTCATTTACTGTAATACTCCCTTCGTCTTGTAAAAAGACCATGATAACGACTTAAATTTTGTCCCAAAACAAAGTCATGATTTCCAATTGTACTCATTCACCGCTGACAATTAAGCGTTGCACATGCTTGACAATTGCTTCATAGCATTGCAGACAATTTGGCACCTTAATCCATGGATTTTGATCATGGATTGTTGTCATGGATTTTGGTCATGTATACATGCAGCCAAAATACTCCCTCTGTACTCACTTAATCCATGGATTTGCATCATAATCAACATTCTCCCTCTATAACCATGGGATTAAGCTTAATCCATGAATTTTAGTGAAAGCAACGCTTAATCCGAGGCTTAATCCATGGATTTCAGTCTCGATTTCACTAAAAACAAGGTCTTTTTGTGGGACGGAGGGAGTATAAGTTAGAGCATACTAACAATGATTTTTTCCCTTGGTTAGATATTGCCAAATTTCAACCTTTTTAATTTTTTAAATTCTAATCTTGGACGTCTGGCTCAAAGCCTATAAGAAGAAAATGCAATCATTTAACCATTTTCAACAAAAAAAATCTTTACATGTTAATTTTTAGCCATATTTTATATTATAGCTACCAAACTACAAGAAAATTATGCAAAAATTATCAAAATTGGGAGCTTCAACCAAATTTTTAGAGCCACCCCAACAATAAACGAAAAATGAAAAAACAAGCCCTGGGATACCAATGTTGTGCTAATATTGGTCACGACTCCCATCTTGCATGGATATTGCTCAGTTAACCCCTAAAGGACCAAGGATTCATGGTTTTAAAATGACAAGTTCAATCAATCATATTGTGAAAATATAATTCCGATGAGACGAGATTTTATATCACTCGGATCACTAAAGAACATTGCATGTCTTGGTCAAACAACAAATAAATTTGAACAAAAAGAAGTTTACAAAGGACCTACTCAAAATTGCTAAAAATAAACATTAATTCCAATGTGGGCTTCTTGTTCCTTTAGGGGTTAAGGGCATATCTAGCAATGCAACAAGTACTCCAACATCTACAAATTCTAAATGAATTTAAGTTCACAATAAATTCTAAGACTCATCCCCAAATTCTCTTTGCCTCTTCAAATAAGCAATTTTTGGTGAGGCCAACATATTCTCTAAATGCTTTATTTTTAATTTTTTTTACAATGAGCAAGTTGTCATAATAAATGATATCTTACCTTTTTCTTTTTTTTCACTAGGTGACTTGCGATTGATTGGGAACATGTTTTGTGACTTGCATGGGTGGGGTGAACAAGTGGCCCACCCTTTAAATCCAACACCAAATTTATGGTTATTGATGAAGTTTTGTTGTACTACTAGAGGTGCCTTAATTGTACCTACTCCAAATTTTTGTTGCTTATTGTTGGAGTTGGTTATGTTTGAACAATCTATGTTGGGGTTTTAGTAGAGATTGTTGAGTGCACTTGAATAGGTGTGCATTCATTTTTAGGAAACTTGAAGTTTGTAATCATTGTAGTAAAATCTTGAGCTTCATTGGTTTTCATGTACCCTACCATCATGGCATCTTAGGCAAATTTTGCTTCATAAACTAAATTTTCTCGGGAAAGTGAACTTAGGCATCGTGATTGCTTTCTTAACCCCTAACCGCCCAACCATGCATATTTTGCATGATGTACGGATTCGAACTCCGATTTCTCATCCATCATGCACTTTTTGCAGTGTGGATTTTTTACTGAAACGTTTATGGGAAGTTAGCTTCGTGCATCTGTGATCCGATTAGAAAGGGGATGATTTGTGAAATTTTCATGCCTCATTTCATGTTGTAGTGTTCCACCCAAAATTTCGAAGATTTTAGTCTAAAATTGCTCTTGAAAAAGTCAACTACTAAAATTAAGCAACCAAATAATCCCAAAAAATCACTACACTTAGATTATTACATTTCAACCCATCCCAAAAAATTTCATTATTAGATTGTCAATATCTTATTTGTAATCATATTACAAAAGAGCTCTAAATTTTAAGTTTGAAAATTTATACACAAATATTGGTGATAGCAATCGCAAATCTAACCGTATGGATAGAATCTAAAATTCATAATGTACAACTTTTATTCATTCATCAAGTTGAAAATATCCCTCTTAGTTGCATTTTATAATGCATCTTTGAAGAACTGCAAAATCTGAAAAGGGTGAGAACGTTTAGGGGTTAAAGTTCCCGCTAAAGTTAGGCAAATAGAGGCTTGTTTTTCTTTTTCTTTTTCAGACTTATACAAATTAGGGCCCCTAGATATTTCGGCCGTGTGTTCCAATTATTTGCCCCATTACATTCTTATTTATGTCTTTGTGTTTCTTATCTTCATATTGATAATTTGAATTGCTCAATCGCAATGAGATGGTTACGGGGAAGGTTGATAGTAATTATAATACGATAGGGTTGGAATGATGAGAATGGCATAGATGATATGGAATATGATATATGTTAAATCCAAAAACAATTAATTATGACCCAAATTGTAATAACGGAAAGGTATCAGGAGATAAAGAGTACGCTCAAAAATCTTTTATACACCCCTTTGGTAACCACATACATGAGTTCAAAACTTGACATGTGAGAAAGTGTCTGATCACATGTGAACTCTATAGCAAATATTCTCTCCAGGTATTGGAATGTGATACTAGAGAGTATGATACCGTATGCGGCCATCAAGGTTGGCATCTCATGGCGGATAATTATTTTCCTTGAAAAACTCCCTTAGTTTTTAACAAATGGCCAATATTTGTGAATATTTCTTAGGATTCTCTTTTCACTGTACAAAATAGATTTTTTTTGAAAAAAATTAATATATAAAAATTTGGGTTTCTCTTCTTAAAATCAAATTTTGCCAATGTTGACGACCAACTATGGTAATAATGAGTTCAGAGTGTAATTTGGACTAGGTAATTGTGAAGCAGGACAAGTTATTAAAGATAACTTGCAAGTTAGGGCCTATCGCAGCGAGGAAGGTACTGACCTATTGATCATCTTTCAAGAGTTGCCTTGCTTCACAATTACATGGCATAATCTCAATATAGACAAATTTGAGCCGTTCCATTGTTTTGAGATCACAAATTACTGATACAACAAACAAGAAGTTTCAGCTTTATCATTAACCCTTCACTGCTTGAGCGTCCATTTTTGGACGATGTACAAATTTCATCCATATTTTCTCATCCTTCATGCACTTTTTGCAATGCAAATTTTTTACAATAGATTTTATAGGAAGTTGGCTTTATGCATGTGTGAACTGATTAGAAAAGGGATGATTTCTGAAATTTTTATGCCTCATTTCATATTGCAATGATTTACCGATTTTTTTGAAGATCTTAGTTCAAAACGAATCAAAAGTGCTCTTGAAAAATTCAACTTCTAAAATTAAGCAACCAAAGAATCTCCAAAAATCACGACACTTAGAGTATTACATTTCAACCAATCACAACAAATTTCATTCACAGATTGTCAATATCTTCTTTGTAATTGAATTACAAAAGAATTTTGAATTTTGAGTTTCAAATTTTATACAAAATATTGGTGATAGCAATCATAGATCTAACCGCATGGATAGAATCTAAAATTCATTATGTACAACTTTTATTCATACATCAAGTTCAAATATCCCTCTTAGTTGCATTTTATAATGCATCTTTGCAAAACTACTGGATTTGAACATGGCTATAGGCATTTAGGAGTTAAACCTCTACTAACTTTGGCTCACACATTCATTTTAGTTGGTGAATTGTTAATTTTAATTGCAAGAAATCAAGGATGGAAATTTTTGGAGTACAAGAAGTATTGGACCAATCAAATTCTTCTATGCTATTGTGTGCATACTTAATGCTCTTATACACATAGTTATTGCAGACTGTCAGACTTTTAACATTATCAGTCTTAACATGCGTGCTCTTTGCTAATCACATCTTGCCACAACAACGAAACTTGCTTGCATTGAGATTATGGAGATGTAGGCGAGGTTCAGGGATTTCTTTTTACAGTAATTGCTTGGATCTGTTTATGGGTGCTTTGCTTTTTTGAGGTCAATGGGCCTCAGATAGATAGAAATAGATAGATAAAAACTCCAGCTTCCTTCGAGGCCGGCATGAATAAAGTGTCCGTTCGTAATGTCAATGACCACTGCCCACCGGGCCAAGGGTCATTGGGACAAAACTACTCTCCCCTGCCAGGAATGAACATTTTAGTAACAAGTAACATAACAAAAGTAACCATGAGCTGACTATTGAGAATTTTTATTGAGTATAAGGTATGTTTTGTATTTGGTAAGGTTGCCAAGTCATGAGTTCTATGGTTGGTTGGTGAAGGGCCTTGTATCCCATTTATGTGGTCCAGGTTCGATTCGTGTTGGGTTTGTTTGAGCTGTGGTGTGATATACATGATTTGGTGTTGTTAGTGAGTTATCATGGCAGGAAATTTGTACCAACCAACCGGCCCTATCTTATCCCTGAGACAAGTGTTTGTATTTGAGCTAGTGGTCAAAAGAGTTAAATAGTGGTTTACACCACTACCCCCCCTTTTTTTAATATTTTTTTAAATTATTTTTTATTTTTATTTTTATTTTATTCTGTTGGTATTGATTGGTGATTTTCTATTCGTTTTATATGTAGGAGGCTTGATATGGCATATTGTATAGCAATAGTGTTTATTGCTTTGAATGTGTTTTTAATGGATGTTTTACAGAGATTAAATTTTGTTTCAAGTTGTTTCATTGAGGGGGCCAATGGGCCTCACTCAGTTTGTGTGCATCGTGCTTCCATCCACCATGGTCTGATGACCACATTAACCCCTAACTGCCGGCAAGACCAAAAATGGCTTTTGGATGATATGAGGATTTTTGAAGTAGTAGTTAGATGAAGAAGGAATGATGAATTTCATCCAATTCCTTTTGTAAAGGATTCTCATTGGTCATGTCACTTCTTCAAGATAAATTTCGGACATCCAAGCCATTTTTGGATTTTACATGGGGTCCCAAGTACAAAAAGAGTAGTAAAAACGGTTCACCATGTAGTGTATTTTGGATTTTTATGTTTTTTCAATTGAAACTAAATTTAGGCTAAGAAAATGAGTTCTATTGCATTTGATCTTGACTAACAAAATGAAGCTTACCAACTCTAATCTCTACTTTGAATTTTTGGAAAACTCTGATAATTGAGTATTTTATTAAAGTTACAAGTTCGGTGGGTATTACCATGGTGTAGCAAAAAAATCTAAATTTAAACACGGATGATTTTCATTTACTTTAATGTTCTTCATTGTAAATTGCACCTTTGGTTAGAAAATTGGAATTTTTGAGTATATTTTGTAATTGATACAAATTTTCTTTACAATCACTTCCAAAAATCATAGTAATTTCAAAGTTTCACCAAAATTTATGAAAAATTTATGATTTATAGTAGACACATGGCTTCATCTACTAAAAATATTAGGTTGAATTTTTATCTTATTTATAGTGGAAAAATTGAATGTCACATGTGAAGCATGATTCCATGGTCATAGGCCCATGCATTTAGGGGTTAACCATTGTGCATGTGGCATGTATGAGCTTCCGCTTGGCAATATATCCCAACTAACTTATTGTAGGCGGATTCAAAATGAATTCAAAATGAATTCAAAATGAATTCAAAATTTTAGGTGTTTGCTATGTTTTGCTTTTTGATTGGTTGTGACATTTGAAAGAATCGACTTGGCAGGCCAAAAAACTGATGTCATTTCCCCCAAGGTTGCCGGAACTGCTATCAGCTTACAGTACGAGCGTCTACTTGCATGGCTGCCGATAAGTTTTTGCATATAGCCATCACGTCTTTCATTTACCCAGCCATTTCAAATGCGCAAGCCTTCATTGAATTCTAACCCAAGAAATTCCCACACAGAATCCCACCAATGCAAGGTCTTTGATGTCTACTTCAAGGCCACGATGTAATAGCAACTGAAGTCTGTATGAGGAGGAGAGAAACCACCTTTAGCTCAACTTTGTCCACTAGTAGAAAAGGTGGCGATCCCCAAGGAGATGCCCAAACAAAATCAGTGTGCATGTGTGGAATTGGGCACCACATGCCTGGGCAACTCTCTCGGCAATGCCACCTTTTCTACTACCGTACCAGGAAGGCAGGGTCGGCAGAAAATAATTCCCCAAAAAAATGCCAAAAAAATAAAAAAATTTATCAAGTATTTTGTCGAAATCAACAAAAATGAAGTCAACAAAAATCGTAGACAAAAAACAAAAGAAAACTTTTAGGCGCTAGTAAAATTCAATGTTAGTTATTAATAGCCGAATTTTTAATAATTGTTTTTGAAAGTGCCGACCTCCACTTTTTGAACTTTTATTAATTATTCGACACAAAAGTGCCGACCCTGCCTTCCTGGTACGGTAGTGGTCTTTATTGGCATTTCCCATGAAGGTTAGTGTCCAGAAGTGAAAAACAACCAGATTCAAACTGTCCCTCCGTTCTCAATATTGCTTGGATGAAAGTGATCCATTTTCTTAAGAAAAAAAACCAAAGTTTATTATCATTTGATGTGAAAACATTTGGAATAGGCGATTGGGTAATTTATCTGCCTGATCAACACAATAATTCCCATGGTCAAACAGTATAATCTTGTAATCATGTATTCATTTGCTTCTGAAATTTTCACCCACAACACAAAAGACAATAATTATCAAGATCTTACAAATTCATCAAATAAACTGCCCAAACGTCATTTGAACAAAATCATTTTTTATAAGTAAGCTTTACCGGGCAGATTTCCACCTTGTAATGGGTTGGTACGTTTAGGGGTATGGTTAAAAGCATTTTGTCTTCCCCAAATCCAGTTTGGTTGTATGTTTCTAGAAGACAAGAGTTTAATCTTAACCCCTAAAGGACCAAGGCTGATTTTCCAAGTTTGGTCAGCTCAGTATGGAATGAGTATTGATCCTCAATTATTGAGATTTTTTGTGGTGATCCTACTCTTTGTAACGAAGATGGGATGGTAATTTGTGTACGTAGATGATGTATAGATCAAAAGATACAATCATGCAAAGGTGAAAAACCTAATTGCGGGCAACTCCTGAAAATTTTCATACAATGAGCTATGCATCTGAATTTTTGTACACAATGAGCTAACGCCCCCATATACACAATTGCCAAATTCATTTTACTAAATCTGAGACTAAACTTTGCATTTTGGGCATTTTCAGAAAGTTTCAAACTTGGGCAACAAGTCAAAAAAAAAAAAACGCAACCAACTTTGAAGCTTATAATCTTACTATTGAAGAACCCTGAACGGTTGAATTTTTTAGGTTGTAATAAACTCAAGTTGGTTGAAATATCCTACGGTTGGATTGGTCAAAAAGGTTTTAGATCAAAAATTATTTGTCTTTTTATGAGAAGGGATACTTTGGAGTGTTTGGAGAGAAACATAGTTGTGGTCCTTTAGGGAGGTTAAACAAACATGGAGATGGCATAAGATTGTGAGTTTGCACCAAAGCCAACATCTCACTGCCTCGTGTTGCGCAACAAATTTGAGGTACTGTAGTTGGTGGTCGGCAAAAATATTATATGAAGAGAAGCCCAAATCTTTAGGAATTATTATTATTACTTTTAATCTATTTTATATGGTGAAAAAGAGAATCCTAAAGAATATTCACATATTTGGCATTTGTTGAAAAGGAATTTTCTAATTTTTTTATCATTATGCATGAGATGACCATGTCGGCCGGGTACGGTAATAACCAATTTCTGTACATGGCGTGGTGCACCTAGAAATTTTAGTCTTGGAGCAACTCTTCTATGGTTTATTACACCATTGTCGAAACATGGATTGTTATTCAAGACCTAATCTACACCCTCGTTACTTAGTCTTTCAGTTCTTGAGCATGCATATAGATAGATAGAAATCCGGTCCTCTTTCAATTTTTGAGCATATATCATGACTACGTTGGTGCGTGCCGGAGTTATAACACAACAACCCTTTGCGGAATTATGTTGATCAAACGGTACTATTGTCAAGTAGTTTTTGGTATTTCTCTTATCAAACGTATACGCTTCTATGTATTGCCACGGCCTGGGGGTGCACTATACTAAACACGTGAAAGTATATGTGAGTGCATAAAAGGGATAGTAATTTGAACATTGCCGTATGAAGTATACATAAATGTATACTTCATAGATGTATACTACATAGTTGTACATATTATAATTTGTAGTTACGCACATGTATGGAGGACCATTTAAAAATATAGAACAATTGTTTTTGTATAGTAGTGATACTATATGTTTGGACTTTAAAAGCATAAGTTTTTATGTGGGATGAAATTAGGATGAGCGATTTTATGACTTTCTCATTATCTTTTCTCTTCACAATAACCTTTAGTTGCTAACAACAAGTGGACATATGATCGTACTAATCATATGATGATAATCTTGGGAAAAGATAATTTCATTAGCTACTATGACGTATATTGTATAATTAAACACCTATGAGTTACGTTTAAGTGATGAAAAGGATTTCACTAACTTTGTCAATGAAAATTAGGATTTTTCAGCATTACACATATGGTAAGGGTTGATTGTCACTTAAAGTATATTTGTATATACATGCATTAAAGACTACATAATGTTTATTTAGTCCAAGCACGGGTTCATCCTTTTGATCTCACTGCACGAAAGATCAAAATTTCAATATAGGGATTCTTGAGGTTGGGCCATTGTGGAGTGCCAACTCTCCATCATCATTCTTTAGATAAAGGATTACGTGGCATGTCCAATATTCTCTAGAATCCGCTATAGAGATTCTCGTGCAATGATTCTTATTCCTAGGTACAACTTACTAGAGCTAAAGAACTTTATGTATATATGAAGGGTTTCTATTATTTTATTATTTTATTATTATTATTTTGTGTACACATATTGACACTTTTATTTTTATTCTTATAATTTTGTAATTTTATAATTTTTATCATTGTAATTGTATGTGTTACTAAATTCCATTAAAAAAAACTTGTATATAGGGGGTTTTCAAAGTATGTAGCGAACTCACATGATTCTAGGTTTTAATGAAGGGGGATTCCGGGGTCATAGATAATCATCATTAAAATTATAAAGTTGAAAATTTATCATATTTATAATGAAAGAGTTCTGTTGGGAATGTAAAGCTTAATTCCATAGTAATAGGTCCATCCTTTAAAAGTTAAGTAGAGAGTTCATGGCAGTTGAAACGTACAGCAGTGTAAACACTAGTAGAAAAGGTGGCGCTCCCCAGGGAGATGCCCAAGCAAAATCACTGTGTATGCGTGGAATTGAGCACCACATGCCTGGGCAACTCCCTTGACAATGCCACCTTTTCTACTAGTGAAAGTTTGATGCTGGCCTGTTGGGCTGCAGTGGAAAAAATTGTGCTGAAACACAAGTTACTGTTAGACGTGATGTCTTGTAGTTTCAGCTTGTGCACATATGGCGCAATGCATTATTAATTTCCTTCAGATATGAGTGGCTACTTAACTCCTAAATGCCTAGAGCCCTCTCCAAATTCGGCAGTTTTGCAAAGATGCATTATAAAATGCAACCTAGAGGGATATTTTGAACTTGATATATGAATAAAAGTTGTACATTATGAATTTTAGATTCTATCCATACGGTTAGATCTATGGTTGCTATGACCAATAATTTTGTATAAAATTTGAAACGTGAAATTCAAAATTATTTTGTAATTCAATTACAAATAAGATATTGACAATCTACAGATGAAATTCTTTGTGATTGGTTGAAATGTAATACTCTAAGTGTAGTGATTTTGGAGATTTTTTGGTTGCCTAATTTTATGAGTTGACTTTTTTTAGAGCACTTTTACATTGAAATCTTCAATATTTTGGGTGAATCATTACAACATGAAATGAGGCATAAAAAATTCACAAATCATCCCCTTTCTAATCCGATCACATATGCATGAAGCTAACTTCCCATAGAATCTACAGTAAAAATTCCACACTGCAAAAAGTGCATGACGGATGAGAAATTCTGGATGAAATCTGTACATCGTCCAAAAAATGGACGTTCAGGCAGTTAGGGGTTAACAGCTAATTGAATAAGATTGGTGACGATGTGCAAGAGCTTAAAATTGATTTGTTGCACTTCAATCAATGGCCTAGCTACCTCCACAAGGGGCTTCGTATGGTAACCATAAAACTATAGTCCCTCCATCCCGTAATAGATGATGCTTTTGAGAAAAAAACATTGTCCCAAATTCATTGATGCAAATTATTTATTCAATTTGTTGTTGTTCTACAAATTTTAACCCTTTGACGCATGTGCGTCCATATAATGAACGACGCACAGATTGCAACCTTTCTCAACACTACATCTTGTACAACTTTTCATCCATTCAAATTTCTCTTGGTTCTTGTGCTAGTTGACTATCATTTGTACATTATGGATCTTCAAAATAAGATATTGTGATTTTTGAAAAATAACACAATTGATTTATGTTAAGTTTCATTCTTAATTCAAAAAGTGAGAACTTAAACATGATTTTCCAAAATAAGTAGAATCAAATAATGAAAACCATACCATCTTGTAGTGCATGTTATTCCAATTTCATTACAATACTTTTTTTAAATTTTTTTTGTGTTGATTTAGGATTTTTAATTGAATTTCAAGAGAAAACTTTGCAAAATTAACTATAAAAAATTAATAAAATACATGATGAATCCAACTGTACAGATGTGATCTTCACATTGACATTTACAACTTTGCTTCGTACATCAACTCCATTTTTGTTTTTCATCAAACAATTTATAACAAACCTTTGAAAACAATGTTGAATTGAGATGTTAAAGGGTTAACAAAGTGAAACCCCGAGACAAGTACACAGGAAGTGTCTTTTGTTTGTGAAACTTGTCTTTGCTCAATGCTAGCACTGAACATCACTATGTTGCCACATGCCACACATACCATGTGGAGTATGATACTGCTTTGACAAACAACTACTCCGAAATAGAAACTTATTGTATTTAGAGATTTGATGTTCAAATCATTCTACTTTGCTTTATTTCACATATTTTTTCAAAAGCATCATCAATATATGGGTTCAACACAGAGCAGCAGACACTGTAAGTAGTCATATGCAGGCTGGCCCGGGTGTTACTGTCAAAGTTCTCAAATAGAGTCAACCCTGGAGTCTCCAAAATTTACGTTTGTCATGTGCACCACCATCATGGAAATAACTGGCTCGATGGATCCGACACCCCCTGGGATGTCGTAGCAATGGAGACCTGATGGAAAACCCTGCGCCACTGCTGCCTGAGGATATGCGATCTGACTTTGGAAGGCCTGCATGCATGCCACCCACAATTTATCATAAATCTATTATATGAAATGCACATGATCACAACCTATGTCACAAAAGTGTCACATATTCATCCGTTATGTGGATGGTCACATTTTCATCCATCATGTGGATGGCCACATTTTCATCCATCATGTGGATGGCCACATTTTCATCCATCATGTGGATGGCCACATTTTCATCCAACTCTTCCATTTGACAATTATCATCCAATATCTCATCACATATCATTTTCATCCATTTGCATGTTTTGTTGGTTATTTTCATTTATACTCAAATCTTTCAATTTCTTTCGTTCAACATTCTTTGCAACAAGGTCCATGTTTCTTGATCATGTTTTTTTAGTTGCAACATGGGTTTTTGCTAGTATAATTTCAAACACATGATCAACCAACGTCATCACCTTCAAACACGTACACAATGACAACTTACTAAATGCAGCAAATTGACCAAAGGATTGAAAAATTACGTACATTAGAGACTGCCTGGAAGGCAACATCAGTCCACATACTAAGCGTGGTTCCAGAATCCAGGACGACGCCGCCATTGCCCATGCCTTCGATCAGAAACGCGGAAGCAGCATCAAGTTGAACATCACTGCCACCATCGCTGATCCCCATGACCCCCACAAAATAGAAAGGGTTGTTGCCATTGGTAAGGAACGGCGTGTAAGACGTGGCCGCGGAATTCTCAGCAGCTGCGGCTCCAAAGATGAGTGGGCTGGAGGTTGTGAGCGCCGAAGCCTGATCCACCAAGCAGTACGAGAAGATCTCCACTAGAAGGGGAAGGCGTCGCTTTTCACTTGGTAGTTGAGTCAAACGGCGCCACCTCGCACTCATTGCCCAGGCGCTCAAGACTTGGTGAGTTGCATTCATCATGTAGGACAAGTGTGTACAGTGAACTCTGACAATATTCTGAGTGAGAAGCGATGCCTTTGCTAGTAGTGCTCATCCACAACACCGGAGGCGCTCAGCTGGGATGGCAGCGAAAGCGCTCCCTTTCCTAAGCCTGTCAATTTGTCCACGTTGTCATACCCCGTCACATTGTAGCCACAGCCGATCGAATGCTATGCTTTGCATAGCAGAATCTAGTGTGATAGTGTCGTATGCCAAGTTCCCCATGGCGCTAGATTTATCGCTGTAGCTATAACCAATGAATGCATGCGTAGTTCCGTCGGAACTGCAAGGCCCAACCGCATTTCCATAGGCCTGTCCAAGGGCCTACAGTCCAAATCACCGTGCACATGATCAAGCATTAGTACACGTGTACTCCACAAAATCATTCCTGGCTACTTTTGATTTTAACTTTTTGTTCTTTGAGCCTGACTTATGGCCTCTTTACATGCTGGGTGGGTGGGTAAATCCACACAGGGTGTTACATAGCGCTATAGAGAGATTTCACTTTTATGTGGACTAGTGGGTGGAATGGGAATCAATAAGAATTTCACACATATTGGATATCCTTAAAATTAGCATAGTCTGCACCAATGGACTTGCCCACCGATTCTTTTCCGCTCACTCACTCCGGCTAGAGAATTGGTGGAGACTCTTTTGTCTTATTACTTGAGTTAGTTGGAACCACCGGACCGGGCCTACATGTAAGCACGCCCGTAACCCCTTAGCATATATCTAAAACACCGAATATGACCATCTACAACATCAAAGTTTGCAAGGGTGATTCTCTCGTTTTACCTAGGTTTTTTGATTGCAATACAACATTTTAAACCTCTTGTTCTGTACTACAAGATGAATTGAAACACACCTAGTGTCGATCGTGTTAAATTGAAATCATTTTCACACAAACAGATGATTTGTAGCAGGGGGGTCCAATTTTCCTACACTACACAAAATACACAGTGGACCCTTAGGAGTTAATAAATGATCTTGTTGAGATTGGCATCCAGGGTACCGTGCAGGAAGGATCGTTGCATGGCGCTGGTTGATCCGTCGATGAGGCAGTAGGGTCAAGTACATTCATTAGTATAAAACATAGTGTTTTGTCACCAAGTTTTGCACCAATAAATTGGTGCATTTTAAATGATGCACCAACTTTTAAATTGTAATTTATTGGTGCTTTTGAACACTTTGTTGTAAAACAGAGAAATAATTCACTTCATTACGTTGATATTGCAAATCACGTAATCCTCTTCAATTTACAAATTCTAAAATATCGAAATTTGAATGCTGTGAAAAAAATGTGCGCTGCCCGAAAAGAAATTTCAGGCTGCCCAAAAATAAAAATTCTGACTGCCCGGAAAAAATTTGGCTGCCCAAATTTTTTTATTTTTTTTATTTTTTATTTTTTTATTTTTTTTCATGTGTAGATGTTGTAAAGTGTTTGATGAGGAGCTCTTGTATTTTATTAATAAGAGGATGTTTCCTTGAAATTCACGTAGGACATAATTCATTTATTTCTTGTGTTATGTGATATTTGTCACTAACTGAAAAACGACGTGAATATAAATTATGATACTTTGTTGAACCATTATTATGTATGTTGTTGTATATAAGAATCCCTTGATAAAAATATGCAATATATCCTAAACATAAGTTTAATACATACATGAATAACGTAATCCTGAATACATGATATCATCAGATGAAGGTTTATTTTTTCAACAATGACAAATTATTAAACTATGAAAAATTGGAGTACAAATAAGACGTGAAAAAATTAAAAAAATTAAAAATGAATTGGTTATGTGCTTCAATTGTCTTTAAAATCCAACAATATATGAATAATAGACATCGCATCGTTAAAACTATAAAATTCATGTAAATTTCACATACAAACATGAATGGAGGTGAGAATGTATTTTTGTCACCAACATTGGTGCTACATAGCACCAACATATGAGTTTGGTGTTTTCTGCAAAATTTGATTGGTGACAAAATGCCATGGTTTGTACTAGTGAGGACGTCAGCTGGGCTGCATGGCGTCGGCTACATTACTCGGCTTCCAGGAATTGCCCATGGATGTGCTGGTTCCTTTGGTTTGGAGAAAGTCCCTGTGGATGCGAGAGCCCTGGCAAAAGAAACAAGCAGTTCGATTAAGACAATTTTCAAAGTGAACCAGGATCATGTCACTATATGAAACCCATGTTTTGCATGATGCATTTCAGGTGACGTCAAGATGTGTTCATGTTAATAACAGCGTCAACATGTTCATCGTACGTCTAGGATTGATTTGGATTCAGTATTCGATCTATTCAACCACAATCTGAATAACTTACCTTGGTGTTGCTTGGCGCAGAGGTCGAGAGATCCCGACGTGTTGGCAGCTCGAGCTGCCTGCGGCCACCATGGATAATGTGGTAACAGTGAGCAGCACATAGGAGCTGAAGCAGAACGAGTGCACACAACGCAACATCCAGGCTCGCCATGATGCCCATGTTGCCACTGTGAAAGATTCACATATATTGAAAGCTCTGAAGAGCCCAAGTTTGCTTAAATTTTGCACCATCTACCATATTCTTGACACAGTTGCAAAGAATGGCATACTAGCTAGCTAGAACGTTCTTGGCTTTTAAATCAGCATCAATTTGATCGTTTTTCAAAGGTTTTTCAAGTTCATCTCTAACTTAGTACACAAATTTTTATCTAGAGAAAAACCAAAAGAACATGTCAACAAGACCGGAGCTCAAAGAACTTTCATTTGTAATATTTGGCCGTTCTACATAACTAAGGCTCCTGATGGTTGCAAAGGAACCCGATTTTTATTACAAGATTCTCTGGAACGTAAGAAACATTTTTTGCGGCTTACACCTATAGATCGAAAAGTAGGATACAATGCTCACAGTCTTGATAAGTAGTCCTCGGCAAGTGCTATGAATCATCTCCTTCAACCATTGTCGGTATCATCACACTGACACGTTCGGCACAACGATCCGATTCAGTAAGAAAGCTCTAGCAAAATTGGGAGCGCGACATAAGAAGTTACACACGTACGTACTTAGCAACAGGTGCGATGCAAATGGGAAATTGGAAGGTCACATAGCCGGTGAAGAAGTATACGTTTTCACTGAAATTATAAGGAAATGAGATCGGGAAGCGAAAGCGAAGTCGGAGACTAAGTTACTACTGTAGTTGGAACAACTTGGAAGCGTATATTGTCTGTCTGCACACGGTGCCAACTTGAAACAATCGGCTGTATGGTAAGGTGTTCAATAATGGCTCAATTTTCAGCACGTGAAATCAACAAGGATGTCACCAGTACAAGCAATTTTTGTGCATGGGGAAAATTAGTAGAAAGATAGAGCAAGTGGAATCATCATTTTTGGACTCTTCTACAATGAGTTATGAATTTTTGAAATTGGAAATATAGGTGTTCCTAAAATGGTGCCCTAAAGTGACACCCTATAATGTTTGCAGTAAGTACATGACACTATTGCATGGGGAAGCTATTATGTACCTCTGAGTGAAGATTACTAGAGCTCCATAATGGGACCTGCTCCATTTTAGATCACTCTACCATACACGTCAACTTACACCCACCGACACTACCAATTAATGGACGGAAAAAGAGGTCTGCACGCGCCAACTTATTAAATCTCTAATAATTTAAACTGTGATTTTGACAATTATTGTGACTGTACCGAACATTCTGAGTTTTGTTCCACCCGAGAAGTTTGCAGAGTTTGCGGAATCGTGCAGAACAGAGAGAGAGTCGGCAGACTAGACTGAGTTAATCCTAGGACTACTGGATATACCAGAATTTAACTTTAATTTTATTGAGATTCCAGTGGAATTCTGTTCCAGATTTCCACTTCTTCCAAGAAAGAAACTGATTCTGTATAAGGTAGGAGCACCCAATTCCAACATAGTACCCAATGCCGATAATTTCTACACATGGCTTTCATTTTAGAACGCAAATCTAAGCACGTCATAGAGCCTTTATTGTTTGTTGATCAAAATGATAAGTCATCTATGGTCTACCTAGAAAGGCTAGAATCGCGTTCTAAAATGAAAGCCAGGTGTAGAAATTATCGGCATTAGGTACTATGTTGGAATTGGGTGCTCCTACCTTAGTGTATATGTATTGGGTTGAAAGAGTATCCTCGAAAGAGGGCATCAAGGGTAGCATGCGCAAACTTGGTCCTCGTGGTCAAGTTGGTAGCACTTCTCCCAAGAGACTCTTTCTTCACGTTGGCTATTCAAGCCAAAGTTACTCTCTCTCTAGGGATTGGTGACTTCGGTTAACCCTTGAAGTACCACAACTATGTTTTTTTCCAAACACTCCAAAACTGCCTAAACTGACCCCTTCTCATAGAAAGACAAATAGCTTCCATCTAAAACCTTTTTGACCGATTCAACTGTAGGATATTTCAACCAACTTGAACTTATTAGCACTTACAAATTTTCAACAAAAGTGAGATTATAAGCTACAACGTTGGCTGCACTTTTTTTTTATATTCGTTGCCGAGTCCGAAAATGCCAAAAATGCCGAAAATGCAAAGTTTAGTCTCAAATTTGGTAAAATGAATTTGGCGGTTGTGTATATGGGGGTGTTAGCTCATTATGTACAAAAATTCAGATGCATGACTCATTGTATGAAAATTTTCAAGAGCTACCCGCAGTTAGGTTTTTGACCTTTGCATGATTGTATCTTTTGATCTATACATCACCTATGTACGCAAATTACCATCCCATCTTCGTTACAAAGAGTAGAATCACCACAAAAAATCTCAGAAATTGAAGATCAATACTCATTCCACACTGAGCTGACCGAACTTGAAAAATCAGCCTTGGTCCTTTAGGGGTTAAGTACACTAAATGGGCTATTTAGTATCCCGCACGTGAAAAATGATACTATGGATACCGGAAGGAGCTTTTGAGCTTCGTAGAACCCGATGAGAGGAAATCTCATGCTTTAGCTGCATTTCCCAATCATGGCCTCTACCCAACCCCAACCCACAATACGATGGGCAATTTACAAAATGGATTTTTTTACATTGAATTTTTTTGCCATTCTAGTTAGAAACAATATTTTGTAAAAAACAAAGATTGACAAATTTGGTCTTGTCTTTTAGGTGTATGATAATATACCCTAAATCTACAAGTGAAAAAAAAGATGATTTTTTGACAAAAAATTATCTGTTTGTTACCTAATATTAGATTTTATTTGAACTCACGTGGTTTGGGCATTGAATCATAAAGTGTCCTACCCTTGATAGAAGACTGGGCGTATTTTGTGCTCGTACAAAGTTTCTAAAGACTCCAAAGCCTCAACAAATTTTTTGGCTTTCCTAACATTAAGGAGTTGAAAATTCTTCATTTATAAGCAAATACATGACAATGTCTTCTCATCTAGATCCTCCCACTTTTCTACATCTTTTGGTGTCATTCTAGGTCCAAAAAGTTTTTCCACTCTTTTGGAAACAATCTTCCAAAGACCCTTGCCTGTAAGGATGAACTTAATTTTAAGTTTCAAAATGTGCCAATTCTCTTTGTCAAATTTCTCCATCAAGTGGTATTTTATAGCCATTTTCAATGAAATTATCCAAAATAGAAAAATATGGAAGAATATAGAAGATGGATAAAAATGATATATAGTTAAAAGTGAACTTCAAACTATAGGTAACTTTGGATATTTATAGAAAATCTAAAATATATCCAAAATACCAAAAAATTCAACTTCAAACTCTCAATATTCTGAAAGTTATATCAATGTGAACGAAGGGATGTCCAAAGAAATCAACAAAATTCACTTCTTGATTTCTCTTCATTCCTTGAACTTAATGGAGTTTCAAACTCCCGCGTTTCCATAGTGTCATGTTCCCGATACACGTTCCCAATGTGAGTGCCCGATAGTTTTTGCTGCTCGACTGTGACTGTTGTTGCCCGAGAGTGTTTGTTGCCCGACTATAACTACTGTTGTTACGCCACTATTGCTAGTTTGTGCAACTGTTGATGGCTATTCTTTTTGCTACTACCACTTTGAAAAATTCTCTCTATGTTTTTTCAAGAGCTATCAAAGATTTCTAAATTTTGGATTTAATTCTTACAAGCTAATTCATACTAAAATAACTCCGTCAAATTGATCAATTATAAATCAATTCCTGCAAAAAAACCTCACAAGAAATCTACTCAACCTGCAAAGGACAAACTTGAGCATCAAGTTCTAATACTATGTAGAAATTCAAGAGGTGTCTATAAAAATAGGAGTTTTACTAATCCAAATAAAATTGGAACTCTCTATCCAACCGTAGAGGTATGATCAAGAGCCTCACCCTTGAGCTCTTATCTCGGGGGATTTACTAAGTGTTATGATCTACTAACTAGCTGCAAACACAAAGTATTATCAAAGGGGGTATTATCGTTCATACATAAAATTTTACACACCCTTGAATTTTATAATTAATAATGTATGTGCAATTGATAGGGCCTTTTTTTTTATTATAATTTTTTTAAGGATGAATAGTATACATGCTATTTTTATTTGAAATATTAGAATTAGAGGATTTTGGCTTTCCATACAATACTTTTTTGATCAATCATATAATGCAAAGATAAATGAACAATATCAGTATACACATCACAGTACAGTGGGGTCCAACATGGAATGGCGTTTTTGGTTTCGCAGTGAGAAATGTTTTAGTACTGCCAACTTTGGAAGCCTCCCGAGAGCTCAAAAATTGGTATCTTACCACGAAATTTTTACCAGAGACTCATCTTTAAGTTAATTATATGTATGACAAATTTCAAGGCCGAAATATTCACCCAATAAAAGTTATTCAGAATCTACCAACATTGGTAGCTGTGGAATTTTTTTCACTGCTGCCAACTTTGACAGCCTCCCGAGAATGGAAAAACAAATTCCTTACTTTGGTTTTTTTTTGGTAGAAACCAATTTGTGTTAGTAATATATGGTAAAAATCTCAAGTCTAAAAGATTAGTAAAAAAAAAGATATTCCCAATCTACCAACATGTGTAGTTGTGGGAAACAATGGGGGAAACCATTTCATTGCTACCAACTTTGACTACTATGTTGGTAGATTAGGAATAACTTATTTTTGGTGAATCTTTTGGCCTTGAAATTTGGCATACATATAATTCACTTAAAGATATTTCTTTGGTAAAACTTTCGTGGTAAAATACCAATTTCTGAGCTCTCGGGAGGCTTTCAAAGTTGGCAGTATTCAAAGTTGGTAGGAATGAAATGGTTTCCCCATTGTATCCCACAACTACACATGTTGGTAGATTGGGAATATCTTTTTTTTTACTAATATTTTAGACTTGAGATTTTTACCATATATTACTAACACAAATTGGTTTCTACAAAAAAAAAACCAAAGTAAGGAAAAAAAATTTCCATTCTCGAGAGGCTGTCAAAGTTGGCAGCAGTGAAACAATTACCACAGCTACCAATGTTGGTAGATTCTGAATAACTTTTTTTGGGTGAATCTTTCGGCCTTGAAATTTGGCATACATATAATTAACTTAAAGATGAGTCTCTGGTAAAAATTTCGTGGTAAGATACCAATTTTTGAGCTCTCGGGAGGCTTCCAAAGTTGGCAGTACTAAAACATTTCTCACTGCGAAACCAAAAACGCCATTCCATGTTGGACCCCACTGTACACACATAGACAAGCACACATTAGTACACACATCACAATACACACATCAATACACACAAGTTGAGCACATATCAGTACAGACAACTGAGCAAACACATCAATACATACAACTGAGCAAACACATCACTACACACAACTGAGCAAACAAAATATGCAAGTGAGCCAAAACATGAATCATACATCAAAGGGAAAATGAACTTGTAGACATTATACAAACATCATACAAAAGTCACAGAAAATAAACTTGCAAGACTTCATATAGAAGTCACAAAAAAAAGGGTTGCATGTATTGTTTACATTTGTGTTCATAAACACAATTAAAAAGACAACAACAAACAACAAGTTGAGATCAAAAATCATGCATTGTCTTGTGCATTGTTTGTGTTGTGTTCACAAACACAGTTGAGCATTGGCTTGAAGCTGTCAATACGAAATAAATTTGCACAATCCTATAGGTCCTATACAATGTCAAAGTTCAGGATTTAGGGTTTTGGTACTAGTAGTATTCAAACCGGAAAACAACATGCAAACGTTTGTATAATCTAAAACTTTACCAAAACAAAAAAACAAAAGTGTATGGGGTGTCTCGAGGGATAGGGTGGCCACCGTCAGTGTTTTGCTGGAGCCATAGGTGTGGCAAGCACAGTGCCTTCAATTGCGCACTCCAGTTTTGTTTGAAGCGCAGCCAAATCCTCAATCTCCACGCGCGCCAAGTCTTGGGGATGTACTACCATCGATGCTAGTCCTAGAAAGTTGCATGTGCAACGCTCTCACACGTACTCCATGCGGTGGATCCATAGGGGGTCCTCCTCCTGTTGATATTCCTAGAAGGCCAGACGAAGGGCATTCATAACTTCAGGAAACCTCCAGCATGAGCACCCTAAACATCAAGAAACCCTAGCAAAAAAACATGCTCAAACAAGAGCCTGTTGAACAAATCCTTCTACAAAAAAAATAGAGCTTGTTGAACACACCCTTCTAAAAAAATCCTAAACCGCGAGCATCCAAATCTTGAATTAACTCTGGAAGATGACCAAGCCTCGGAGAGATCACACCCCCTTACGTTTCATAACCACGTGCGAGAAAAATTTGCTACCCTATATTATATGCCATAGATAATTTTAAAAATTATGATATTTTTTCTACATATACATAACCATTGATAATATCTTTTGTGTATTTTTTCGAAATTTTTCGTCATCTTCATTGTTTGTAGTAATTGTTTTAGTTCAATTTTGCGTCATTCTAGTTAGAAACGGTATGTTTTATTAAAAAAACAAATCATCAAATTTGGTTACCATTTTTTACTATGTAATAGATACCGTGTATATCTACTCATGAAAAAAAATTGATAAAATTTTGACCCATTTTGGTGATGCTACTTAGAAAAAGTAGATTTTTTTTTCTCGCACGTGGTGTTCAACTTGACAATGGAGTGCACCCCCCGGGGACCAAGCGAAAGCACGAGCATTTAGAAACATCTCTCTGCACTTAAATATCAAGAGTTTATATATATCTCTCTGCACTGAAATATAAAAACCACACGATCATTCAAAACCTTAGGAAACCTCCAACGCAAGCATCCTAAACCTCAAGAAACCATAGCTTCAAAGCAGGCTCAAACAAGCAAATGACCAAGCAATGGCAGATGACCAAGCGAAAGCAAGTGTAAAGGAAACCGCTGCAGCACGATCATTCAGAACCTCAAGAAACTTCCAACATGAGCATTCAGAACCTCCAGAAACCCTAGCAGAAAAGTAGGCGGAAACAAGAGATCCTGTTGAACACAATTAGCTTCCAATCCCAAACCCCAAAAGGCAACCCTATAGCGCAGCCCTAAAACTGACACAGTTGATCACTTCATCCTGTCCATCCATCGGTGGACCTAAGCCATGCTCCTCAATTCGACCCTAAACCGTGACTAAACCCTCTCCTAAAACCGCCGCTAGACAAAACTTTTAATTTAAGGCATGCTACATTAATTAAAAATTCTTCCTAATATCCACTACTATCATGCATCCTATGTTACTTATAATCCTTATTCACTATTTAATTGAAACCTATACTAAAACAAACATTTTTATAATTTTTAGGCAAGGATTTTAAAATAAACCCTATATTTCTTCTCTTAGGTTTCTAACTCTTTCACTTAATGAATCACCCGGGGCTCTTATACAATTGATGTAAATGTTTTAGACCATTCACAACAACTGTGAACACACATAGTCAATTACCTAGTAGTCTACGATGACTACACCTCATGTGCCATCCATGAATAGTGCCTTATGAAAACCATTTTTATTTTTATTTTTATTTTTACAAATTGACAATTAGTAAGCTTTATTTGTTTATTTAAAGAAAAATGGATGATATTTTTAGATTATGAAAATCATTCTTATTTTTATTTTGACAATTTGACAATTGGTATGTTATATTTATTTATTTGTATGTTTTTTTGTTTGGATATTTTTGGATTATAAAAACCTTTAGATAAATCTAGAGCTCCCTTCCCTGGCCTTAGGGTTTTAGTCTAATTTATCATCTATGCCATCATACCATGGGTGGACCGCCCATTTCCATTTAGAATAAATCATTACCTCTTCATCACCTCATGTGTCATCATGAATGGTTTTAATCATTACCTTATCACCACCTCATGTACCACCAAGACCGTTTTTTATTTATTTTTATTTTTTACAAATTGACAATTGCTAAGTTTTATTTATTTATTTTTAATTTTATTCTCATATTTTAGATTATTAAAACCATTTATATATATAAATATAAATATAAGTGTTACTTATTTATTTGTACTTTTTTGGATGGATCTTTTAGATTGTGAAAATCATTAGATTAAATTACTATTACTATTACTATTATTATTACTTTTATTTTAATTTTTACAAAATGACAGTTGGTAAGTTTTATTTATTTATTTGTAAACTACTTTAATTGTAAAAGTCTCTGAGTAAATCTTGAGCTCCCTTCCTCGGCCACAATATTTTAGTACATGGATGATGACATAGAAATGATGCCTTTCGCCCAACACTCTAAATAAATCTAAAGAACATTCTAAATAACTCTAAAGAACATTCTAAATAAATATAGAGAACAAAGGATGCTTTTTGTCCTACACATTAAATAAATTTAGAAAATAGTTAAATTCAGAGAATAAAGTCATGTTCCATTTGACAAGATTTCTACGAGTATGTGCCATATGCCCTCTTCTATGTAATATAGGGTTTACGCAAAAGTGAAAACATTCATTTAGTATCACTTGTAAATTAGTATAAATTTAGAAAACCATGTGCTATAAAAGATAGGGTATAATTAATAACTTGTCGGTGAGATTTATAAAAATATTAGATTCAATATAGCTTTTTGTAACATTGGTAGAAATCTTGTCAAACAAGACATGTCTTTAATGACTAATTAACCATTGTTCCTTATCTTTAATGACTCGAAAGTAATTAGTGATTCAAGACTGTTTCGTGATTTTTGAACTTATAATGCAAAAGATATAGATTTTAAATTGAATTTCGTCACCAGAAGTCGGTTAATTTAAAGTAAAAAGCAAAAAAAGTAAAAAAGTTGGGTTGTCATTTCGGAAGTCTTTGGACCAAATCGCGTCCGATTTGACATCCGGACGTAGCGTCCGTCGAGTAAATTCCGATTTACTTTACCCGCTGGACTTTTTTACCCTGGCGGACGGCCTAGTGGACGGCCTGGCGTTCGGCCTGGTGGATGGCCGGACGGACGGACGGACGACCGGGCGGGCAGACGGCCAGCGGACGACTAGCGGACGGCTAGCGGACGGCCAACGGTTTAGAGTAGCGGACAACTAGGCGATTTTAGGCGAGGTGAACGGTTTAGGCAGACGACCACAAACAAATTGAAGTGGTGGAGAAAACAAATTAAATTCTCAATAAGTCACTATGGCCCTCTTTGTATAAATTTTTTAGCAAACTTCAAAAAACCCGCTCCTCCGCCGGGGCATTTTACCCTTGGTTTGCTGTGATGTTTCTTTCGTTCAACGGAATAGAGCCCGACTTGTTCCAAAAACATAAAACATAAAAATAAATGAAATATATTATACCATTCACCTGGCAATCATTAAGACTTGGAATGAATGAGTTGTATATTTTATATTTTGTAAATAAAAAACATTCCTAGAAGGAAACGTCTTTAGAATATTGCCATTCATTCATGTACGTCATACATATCACTATATAATTTTAAAATCCATTCAATATCCACTAAGCTACAATTATTGAATATCTTCTAAAAAACACTCTAAGTAAATATATAAATGCTATTGACTTTTCAATCTTCTTTGTAATCAGAATCTCCTTTCACCTCTGCTCCGCTACTTTCTTCTGGATCACATGACTCGTCATCACTAAAGTAATACTCGCTTCCCTTGGTCTCTCTGAATGTTGGTTGGATAGTCTTCATTTTCCGCGTGGATCCACTTGCCTCAAGGGGGTTTTTAGCACGGACTCATGGCTTTGGCGGAGAAATTGCAAATGGTTGCATGGGCCTTTTTCGTTTACGGTTTAGGTCCGCAGTAGAGCCAAATTTCTCTACACTTGATACAAGATGTTTCTGGCCTCCGGCTATCTCTTTGTCCATTCTTTTCTCCATTGAGCGGTGATTGTGCTCTGGAGGCACACCTGAATGCTTTCTTACTATTGCCACTACTAGAGGCAAATATCCGTCACTTTCTGAATCAACGTCCGATTCTTTGATACGTTTATGCACTGTTTTGGAAAGGGATACCAATCCCATTGAAGAGGTTAGTGGAACTCTGTTTGTCAGTGTTTTTGAATTATCAAATAAAGATCTAGAGGCAAGAGTGGTCCTTTCAATTTGGTCTTCAAAACGAGAAGAATCTCCGTCCACAAACTTCAATGGGCTCTTACTAATTGGACTAAACTGTTCTTCTATGGCTTTCCATTTCAAAAGACCATTGTTCACCATTGTGGACTTTCGCACATTTGAAATATCCAACTCAGGATCTTTGAGGTCCTTCGAAGTACCCTCTTGCACTGTGTCAATCTTCGTACCACCAGCTTCACCACTTTTGTTCCCTTCTTCTTCACTCAATTCTCGTGTAGAATTATTCTCCTCTCTGACGTTCACACCAGTATTGTTGGCATTTGCTACTTGCACATGATTGCCAGGCTCCTCTCCATCGTCAACAAACTTGTATACATCGTTGCTTGATTTACCATATCTCGATGGAGAGGGTCAGGCCTTCCTAGAGAGGGATGGTCAATCCAATCGTCCATCGGATCATCGAGAGGCACATCAGCCCACCCATCATCATCAGATGCATGATTGACCATCCAATCATCTCCATCCTCTTCTTCTGAAGCTGAATCAGAATCTTCTGATGATACATTTTCGTCTTACCACTTCTTCTCATCCTTTGTCTTTGCCTTTGCCATGAGCTTTGAATTTGTGTACACGTACACCAAATCTTCAGCTCTTTTTTTCTGGAGGCGATTCCGAGACCTGTTGTGCACAAAGGAATAACTGCTCCAATTGCGTTCGCATGATGATGATGACACGGTTTGGGCTAGGATTCTCCGTGCTATTGGTGCAATGAGCTTTCCACATGCCCCCTCGAAATCCCACCATGCATGAGGCAAGCACTTCTGTTGTTTAGGGTCTAACATGTTGTGGAAGGGGGGTTCCTTGTGACGAAATGCCATAAACTCTAGCACCACATCCGGATATGTTTCTGGAGAACATAATTTCTCGAGCACACGCTTGCATGCAGTGATGGCATCCAAGTCATCCGCCAGTTCCTTATCGTGTAACAAATAAGGATTCAAAAGTGCACCCGCATCGTGTAAATCAGTTTTGACCAATGTCCATCGCTCGCGGAAGTGCTTCTCCACATCAATGTTTTCTTCACCATCAAACTGAAAGAACTCATGTCGCACCCTTTCAATGTGTTTCTCAACATTGTGAAAGATGTGTCGGATTTTGCCCATACCAAGTTCCCCACTGTCAAAATCTTGCAAAGCATACATCAACGGTGCGACCACCTCCTGAAAGTTAGTACATCGTTGCCAGAAGTGATCGTCCAAAATGTTCTTTTTCACATCTCGAGACATAGTGCGCGTTTTTTTCTTTCTGTCATCTCTGAGAGTGGTGACATAAGACGTCCACTGTTCGTCCACCACATACTGCTCTAAGGCTTGTTTGACTTCGAGTAATCGATCCACCATCATAAAATTTGATCCAAATCTAGTTTTTCCTGCCAACACTAGGCTGAACTTCTTCTCGTGCTTTCGGAATACTACAAGAGGCATGTGTCTCTACTTTATAAACGTCACGATCGTCTGGGCCTTTTTCAACACCTATGTTATCCACTTTGCCTTTGCGATGTCTCCCAATAAGAGGTTCATTGCGTGAACAACACACCCTTGGAAATATATGTGATCATATTTTTTGGTTATGATGTCCGCTGATGCCTTCATGACAGATGCGTTGTCCGTTGCAATTTGCACCACGTTGTGCGAGCCAACGTCCTCGATGAATTTCTCTATAACTGACGCCTGGTGCACTACAATCTTTGTATGTCTCGAAGTGTCTACTGATCCAAGAAAATGCTCTCCTACTAGAGACACTATCATTGCATTGAATAGGGGTTGATTTGTGCACAAACTCCATCCATCAAATGCCAAAGTGGCTCCAAACTTGCGAACGCTATTAGCCATTTTACCTTCTAACACCGCCCCAATTCATTCTTGGCTTGGACCAAGAGCTTCTTCCGTAAGTCATTGTAAGAGGGTGGTGCGTACGGTGCACGAAAATCAGAAGTTCTTCGTATTGCCTCCTTGAAAGTTGAATTTTGTGCAATCGAGAAAGGTATATTAGCTTCATAAAAAAACTTTGCCCATAACTTGTTTAACTCCCTTCGTTTCTCTTCCTGAAAACCCTCTGATATTCTTGCTTGTCGCAATGGACGGCCGGCCCTGCCAATTGCACTGTCACGTTCCGTTGATGGTGGTTTGCTCGCAGTAGTTTCAGTTGTATTAGAAGCAGACCTGTGAATTGGAATCTTTAGTGGTCCTTCGCGTGATTCTTGATCTGTTGATTGGGGTGTACAAAGTTCCATGATATCCGTATTTTCCGCTCTCGGAGTGCGACATTCATCAGAATGATCTCGATTTGGACGCTTCAGAGGATTTCCTTTACAATTCAAAAAAAGCCCTCTAATTTGAAATGTTAGTCTCTTGCATAGAGATACGCCCGTGTCACGATTTCTGGATTCGTTCCGGTATCCAAGGTGACTCAACATCCTCGCTGCCTTCTTTGCAAAAACTGATCCACATGATAAACACTTCACTTTTCCAGGGACTATATCCACAAACCAATCTTCCCAGTCGCTAGGCATCTTGAAAGGTTAAGAAGGTTGACGTTCAACTACCCAGCAGTTGTAAATGACAGCATGCAATACCACATAGTCATGTGACGGAAAAAGGTTTGTCTGAATACAACAGTTATCAAATTCCAATAGGAATTTGATAATCGCGCATCCAAACTCCGTAATGGCCAAACAAGGGATACAAAATGTAGCACCTAGCCTTTGACAATTAGTAAGAGAATTCGAATGAACTGACCAAATGAAAACCTACATGATTTATACTACCAATCGATGAACTAGCCGTTCAACAACCCTGCCACCTTATACGCGGACGGGCCTGGCCGGTTAGGAGGCGGACGTTGCGATTTCCCGTCCAATCACGTTGGGCGGACGACCTGGATACAACGGTATCACGAGCGGACGGGCTGGACGAACGGACGAACTGGACGATCGGACGGGCTGGATTGGATGGACCGATCGAACGGACGGATCGGTTTAGGGTTGGATCGGACGGGCTGGATCGGTCAGGCGACGGACGGACGGGCTGGCGATCGGACAGTTTTAGGGTCGGGCGCCGACGTCCTATTGGACGGCCAGGATCGGGCGGACCGCCCAGATTGGACTACATATGAAAGTGTAGTGGTTAATTTTAACCCCTAAACGTCAGAGCGTCCAGAAAGTGGACGACTAACAGATTCAAACTCCTCTCACGTTCTCATCAATGTTTGGATGAAAGTCATCCAATTCTTTGAAGATTCTTCACCAAGTCGTTGTCCTATCTAACAGTTGGATTTAGTCATACTTAATTACATATTTTTCTAAAATTACAAATGTAGAAGTATGTCAAGTTGTTGACTAAGTCAAAATTGCATTGACTGTAGTTCAAAAGTGGCCTTGCAAAAATGAGGTCATAGATTTAAGAAACACAAGAATTTCAAAGAATCACTACATTTAAAAGTATCTTATTTCTAATTCATTCCAACAAATTTTACTCAAAAAATATTAAAATTTTGTTTGTAATCGAATTTAAAAGAAATTTCTAATTTTAACTTTCATATTTTATAATTAAATATTGGTGATAGTATTAGTGAATCAAACCGTACGGATGGAATCTAAAATTCAAAATCTAGAACTTTCATTTGTATATGAATTCCAAAATATTCTTCTAAATAGTAGTTTATGATGCTTTTTCTCAAATTGTCAATTCCAGGGACACCCTGGTACGTTTAGGGGTTAATATGTATAGTGTTTTGCACCGTTCATCCCAAATTTGATCATATAGCATTTTTAGAATTGTAGGAGAAAGTACAATATTCTCAAATCTAGTTTCCCACATTATAAAATTGTCATTTAAATAGGTCAAAAAAAATAAAATGTAAAACGTTACTACATAGTTATTACATGTCAGAACGCAAAATGTTACTACATATTTGTAGTCACCCTACCTTGAAAACCCCCATATGTTTGTACCAAATTTGAAGAATTTGTAATTTTTACTTGATATCATGGTTGTACATTAGTGCCTTTAATGTCATATTAAAAAAATAAATTGGCATGTGGTTTGTAAGCACTATATTAAAGAGACTCAAGTAATTGAAGACTAAGATTTGGAAGGAGATTTTTCATTTCAATTTTTATTTTTTTTGTCATTGCTATATCATATGTAACATGTTCAAGTAGAATTTGTATTGTTTTTTTCTTAAATAAAATAAATTTTGAATATAATTTGGCAACATGTCCAAAATCATTCTAATACGTCTAAAAACCGATATTTTTTTTGGAGAACCTGTCCATAGGACATAAATTTTTTTTAGAGGGCATGTCCCCAGACCAATCAAGGTCCTTGTGAAAAAACAACACTAATTACGACAAGAACAACGGTGGGGAAAAATAGAGTCCACGACCATCCTGGGGATCGAACCCAGAATCTCTTGCTCCGTAGGCAAGCGCCTAATCCATTGGGCCAAACGGTCAGAAGCACATTTGCAGCGCCACTTCGGAAGCTTACTATGTAAAACCTCAATCCATTCAGGATTGATACCTGGGGCACGCAGAAATTTAATTGAATGCAGATGGTCAAACTTTTTAAATTCCTGGGCAATTTGTTCATGAGGATAACAGCGGTGTGGATACCAGAGAACTCGTCAATTGCAATTTATGTGGTGTGGATAATGTAAGCAATATTGAGTATAAAGACACATTACACTGGAATAGTTGACAGAAAAATCTGGAGGAATTCAAACGCTTACACCCAAACCTGTTTATAATGAGACCCTCTGCAATGACATTCTAGAATATCCTGCACACTTGTCACATTGTCATTGAGTGTAGCACACTTGTCACACATTCAAACTGAGGTTTGAGTGTACAGGTAAATTGACAAGAAACCATATACAATCTGAAAACCGATAAAGGCCTAACAATACGTTGGACAGAAACTGGTTTTCCGCTGCATACAAACTTCACAGGAATGCTCCACAGGATGCTCCCAAGGCAAGCTGTCCTTTTCAGCTCAAAGCATATCAGGCATCTTATCTGAGGAATCGTAGAAACCCTGTGAACATCAATAGAGGAGATGGTAAAACGTATAATTTATGAAGTACAAAATGCTGAAAACCGTCGGCAAAGCAAATCGTAATCAGACTCTAGCTCCATGAGGGTCAGAGACAAAATAACTAAGATCTTCCCGAGACTGCGTCCGTCGACTCTGCAAATAGCCCCCTTTGTGTTGCATTTTCCCGGTCAGTCTATGATGATGGTCAGGTGCAGAAACTCCCATACCAGGAGTCGATGATTGAGCGCCCTCGCGATCACACGAGGAGCTATTGAACGCCATGGAGCCAAAAACTGGATTGTGAAGGCCGTGTACATCAGGAACTGGACTATGTGGCATCTTAATACCATCACCTCCTGCGTGTTCCAAGCCTCTTCCAGGTTAAAATTCCAATATATAAAGAGGAAGTTCACCAATACACTTGATAACCGGAACATCTAAACTCAACGCCAATCTTCAGAAAGTCAGAGCAAGTATCGAAAGAGGAGGCAAGTTCAGAAAGGCCATCAAGAGATAGATCTAACTCACCACGTCCAAGGCCATTTGTCGTGAGGCTGCTTAGACGCCCATGGGCCCTTAATGAGAGCTGTAACCAGTGAGGGCCACCTGGGGTGGTGCTCAAAGAATTGAAACGGGGCAAATATGAGCCGCGTCGTGGCCGAAAAAGGTAGCAGGTAACCACGCCAAGAATGAGAAACAACAAGAGAAGCAGTGAGATTGAGACAGCAATTCGAGTGACGGTGAAATTTGCTAATGCTGGCTTTCCAGATCCAGCCTGAACAGGGATGAGAGCACCAGCTTCCCACAAGGCAGCCCCTAGAGTCCATGCAAAGTCGCCTGACCCAATTGTTACTTGATCATCACGAAGGTGCAAGCCTTGTCGGAGTAAGGCAGCAACATATGGGGCCCGAAAGCAGTACTGGTCAACACTGGGCTGCGCAACCACTTTCGCTTGAGCATCTTTCCAATTCAGCTCACAGAACTTCTGCCCTTTCTTCAGCAATTTTCCGAGAGGAGCATCACCTTTCAGTCCAAAGAATTTATACACAACAAAAAACCCAGCAAGTCCATAAAATTTACCCTCAGGAGATGGCTGGTATTTTCCAAGAGCACAGGATGGAGAAGAACACGTCTCCGTGGATGAGCTGTTGACGACCTTTTCCACAAGCGCCTGGCACGCCTTCCAGTTCGAAGATCCTATCAACTCCACCTGGGCCAATCGGTCACCTAAGCTATCACTTTGACTTCCAAATGCCAGAGGTGGCAGCATACAATGTGTGGAGCACACAAAGGGCTTCCTGTAACCTTTATGGAGACACGGGTGCTGCACTTCCACCAGTCCATTTGTGGTTACCACATTTCCGCTGGACCAAGAAGCTTGAGGTCGTAGCAGCTGTGATACAGACTTCTCAAATGCGTCATTCAAGCCATACCCAGCATGGGATATTGCGTAAAGACGGTGATCTGTGGTTCCAACACTTACATTCACACCGTACTTTTGAGCAACGTCTTCTGGCTCAAATGTCACTTGCAATGAGGAACCTCCAAGATCCAATGTCCCCACATTTGGCAGTTTTGGCGTGTGACCCAATCGACCAAGATTATAATTGAGAGCTATCCAGCCGTAGTAAGCTTCCTGTACACCAGTTATGACTTTCACCCACTCCCGATTGCACAAAAATGGGGATTTTCCCAGCACCAAGAATGCATTGTCAAGGATGGACTCACTCTGGGTACGTGGCAACCTTCGCAAACCAGCAGTAGCTAAGAGAAATAAACGCGTTGATCGATGAGCATAAGGTGGTATCTGCTTCTCTGCCCAGTTCAAAAGAGGCTGAAGAGCGTGCTGTACAGCTGTCTCATTATTCAACGTTTTGTCTAATCCAGGTTCTGTCTCCACACGTTTATATGCCCGCTGCTGCCCCGGAACTCTATACCAAGGCGCACTGTCATCACGACTATAAGTTGGTTTCACCATCACAGGAAGAGAGTCCTTTGGTGAGTGAGCCCATGCATACACATGCACCCGAGTACCTGTACTACCTCCATCGATCACAACTGCATATTGAAGTGTCTCTGTTTTCCAATACGACTTTCCCAAAAGAAATCCTAGATAAAGTAACAGTGTTGCCAGAAAGAGAAATCCAATGGCTGCTTTCCATTGATTCCACCAGTGAGGATTGGATGGCAAACTCCCAGGGCCCGCATTATTCTCGCCATTGCTGAGCCAGCTGTACTTGGGCACTCGTGGAGGAAGCTCTTCTCTAATCAGCTGCAATGGGGGAAGGTGTGGTGGATTCGGCACATCGCTCACTCCAGCAGGGGGATCGACCTTCAAGTATGTTGAAAAAACTGGAACGGAATGTGAGCTTCGCAGGCTTGCAGCATCTCGCCCATCTCGCCCATATGTGCTCAAGGGATTTACTGGCAACGGACATCTTGGGGGCTGTGAGAAGGATGATGCTGGTGGAACGCTGCCACTAGTCCCACTTACTATGCCCATAGCAATCTCCAACTAAGATTGAGAATGTTTGAGTGATATTTATCCAATGCCCAAGATAAGCCCATTGCCTGCACCACTCCAGGACCGTTGCAACAACTGCTCCAGGGGATTATTCTGCCTTCCGCTTCAGCAATTTCTTACTTCCAAAGACTGATTGACCCAAGTTGCAACAAGGAATTTCCTTATTGAAGGAAAAATGCCGGAACACAAATCCTGAAATCCTAGAACACAGTTGCTGGCCGCAAAAGAACTAAATCCTTACTGCCGATGTCGTTCAGAATAAACAATGAGGGCTTTAAATATAACGAAATCCAACATTGGAACAACTCCACTCAGTCTTCCAAGCAAAGAGAAATATTCGCCAAGCAGGTACCAAAGCGAATGTCTCCAAGTAAAGATACCAGTGCGATTTTAAAGACCAAGTAACAGTCAGACTTGTGGCACTTTCCCAACCTAATCCCTTGATCCTGCGGTATGAACTCCACCGCCGCATAATCCAAATAGGAACACCTCGATCTCCAAATGAACACAGACGCAAGAAAGATTAATGAAGCAACCGGTGCTCATTTCTTGGATCGTATAAGAGGCTTATAGGCAATGGCGCAGGCGGGCTGTGTGAACTGTCGAGAAGAATGGACCTAATCTCTTGCAGCATCAACGAACTGAACAAATCAGAACATCAGTCAATCTTAGTATAACAGGTTGCCATACAGCAAGCATCCTTGCTGGCATTATAATGGTCAATGGCTGCACAGGAAAACATAATCAATTGTGATCTGTAGACAAGTACGTGTACCGGCCAATTCTAAGTCCACAGCCTTCACAAAAGGTATTCAAAAAAGAACCAAGTACAAAACTGAATTCAGATTAAACACTATTTCCCAGGTCTCCTCAAGCAGAAAACGCAGATCAATAAGGAATACGTACTTCGAGTTACCTTCGAATTGCGTTATCAAAGTGTGAATCGAGTGCCACGATTATCCATGGCATCTGCTCCAAAAGCTGCAGCAACCAGTTCCACGAACACCAGTGACTTCACTGAGTCTGTCGGTTGCCTGAACTGCTCAGTCAAGACGCTATCATACTCAAGCTCTCTTAGAGTTAAATGTCTGAAAAGACAACTCATTCTCAAGAATGTCAAATAGGGCCCCTTCGTTACAGAAGCTCGAACACAATAATCCTAGAAAGTATTTAAACTCAAAATAAGTCCTTACCTCTCCTGTGGTTTTGATGTTCGGAATTTTCAGAGACGAGTGCTTCGGCAACTTGGCTACAGTCTGACAGTGCACAAACCGTGTTAGAACGAGAGCCACGAGAGTGGCATCAGCATCTAAATTGCTATTGTCGTGAATTTTTACAGCATCTCATCACGGAATCGTAAATTTCACGGCTCGAGTGACAAATTGTTCGATTAAAACATTCGAAAAATCACAACAGCGCCGCTATCACACTACGAGGGACTGGCGATCCACATTGCCATCCTTCCCACAGAAATTGAATACAGTTGTCCCACTCTATTGTGACATGTTTGGGAAGCACTAACTTCAAGGTGGCAGGCATGGATCAGCCACAGAAATGACTTGTCACATGTATATTGCTTGAAACAATAATATCGTCATATTATGGAGTGTCATTGTATGGAGGGTAGACTGTACAGGAACTACTGGCAACGAGAGAGTTACGAGCAACTACTGGACGGGAATGGACCGCTCAACAAAGCCACACGGAAAAAGCGTCGGGTTCGCACAAAACGTTCAAAGATTGCACCTCAGTCCTGACACCATCAGGAATACTATACTTATACCGTAGCCACAAAACAAACAAACAAAAATGAAACGTGTCAATTCTTAATTGGGTGGAGCCCTAATTGAGTGACATGGACACGCACGATACTCCTATGACACCACCTGAGAAAGATCGAGCTCCACACATAATCCAATTGCGCTACAAAAAGGAAACCTAACTCTTCCGCTCCGCTCTCAACCTCAAAAAATAGAACGACCGATTAGGGTTGGCCAAGAAAGCACGGCCAAGAAAGAGCGACCGACCTCGCAGTGACGAAGAAGGTGCAGCTCAGAGGTGGCGTTGGATTGCAGAAGAATGCAGTTGGCCGAGAGGTTGTAGTTCCGGGAAAGAGCTTTGAGCATTGCCGTGCTGCCCTGCAATACTACTCCAGCCATCATATATTTGCAGTGCCTGCGGGGTCTCAGTACTCAGGAATCCTTCCCAAAAACAAGTTACTCTCTGAATTGAATGCGATTTGCAAGAGCAGCTCGCAAACCCGAAGTAGCGGAAGTAGTAGAGACGATGATCGAGGCAAAGAGACGATGTCTGAGCCAACGGAATTGGGCGATGGGACCCATTTCCGTGGGGCCTGCTCATGCCACGTTTTCGTCCACGTCATTTCGGGACCTCGTTTGGGCTCCGTTGACGTCCCATGTACGAGGACGTCATCCATGCAGTTCTCTCTACAGGTTTTATGGGTCCCACATCAAAAAGTTTTCCTCTATTTTGAACTTCTAAATTCTAAGGGTGGCCCATGTACAATAGGAAAATTGGGGTCATGGTTTCAATTTTGAATTGAAATTTTCAAAAACAACACATACACTATACTAAATGGCGTATTCAGAGTCCAGGGAAAATTGATCATAACATTCAGTAGCCTTCACTGGCTCTGCCTTGCTCTTGAGGAGAATGTGCAGCATATTTTGCATTATCATCCAAGAATAATCAGTAGCTATCCATGTTTTCTCACAGATGGAGGCTTTGGAAAACTAGAAGGGAAGGTAACGATGTTTGGTCTTTGCTAACACATCCCCACATGTCCCCCACTTTTAAAAAGAGCAACATTATGAGTAATAATATTTTAACCCAAGAATGTTATGGTGCGTGGCTAACTAATAGAAAATGGGTAACTATAATAAAGAAATTCTTTAAACATTGCGCCAATACTTTTGTCCCTCCATTGACAATAGTTTATGACCTTCATGCTTCCTTCCTCACCCTGCCCATTCTCTGAAAAATGAAAAATAAAGGGCTGGATTTAATGCACTACATGGATGGAAATCACATGATGCACTACTAATCACTAGATGGATGAAAAGGCAGAGCGGCTAAATGCTACTAAATGTTATGATGTCTTTTACCAAAATTCATTCAAAAGCGAAGAGAAATAATGTTCTCACACTACATAGGAGTTTGTCATTTGTCATTCCCACCTTCATTGAGAGTGCCATGTTCTTTCCAAGTAATGAGAGTTACATGAGGTAGCATGCTATATTTAATATAAAGTTGCCATATGTCATTAGAACACTACATCTATTTTTTTATTACAAGGACACTATATCTCTCTAAAATTAAATAGTGTTCAGGTTGAGAAATAGTGCCCCAAACACGCCATTTAGAGCAGTGGAAAAGGTGCCACTACCAATGGAGGTGTTCAAACAAGTAGTGCCCAATTCTACGCATACAGGTGCCATTTGCCTGGGCACCTCCCTTGATAGTGACAACTTTTCCAAGTGATAGGATTCCAAAATGAATAAATGAAAAAACCACCCTTCCATGGAAAAATGTTTGTGGCGGTAGTTTAGAATGATTTATCATCCTTTAATATAGTACCAAAGTAGTGAGACAGATAGATAGAAACTCCGGACCTCCTTCGAGGCCGGCGTGAATAAAGTGTCCGTTCGTAATGTCAACGACCCAGTGTCCACCAGACAAAGGGTCATTGGGATAGTAGTGAGACACCTAAAGATGAATTGTTTGCGTTCTCGACAACAATGTAGCATTGACCAAACTTATTATCAGCTCCAAGTTAGATGAGCCCATTGTAGGAATATAGACTGTGAGGTAGTTAAAAGAATATGATTTTTTCACATATGAGAGAGTCATAGCAATTGGAAGTATATTGTTTTGACAAAGTATGAATTTGTTATGAATTTTTTAAATCTAATGTCCTAATTTCCTATATGACCATTTGACTACAACAAAAAAATGCAGCTATAATGATCAATGTACTCATTTAAAATGTTTAGAATATTTTATTCAAATAGATACAATGTCAAGGGCTTAAAATGGCCATGTTCTTTGATGTTCTTACAGTCAAAAGGTAAAAGTTCCTACTGTACTTACTAATTCACTCTATAATTGTCACTAGAAGCTTTGATTGTGTCCATTAAGTCACTCTATTGTGATTCAATCTTTTTCAACCATGACAATATCAGACTATCATAGTACCATAGCTAGGTCACCAAAAAATAATTCAAAAAATAAAAAACTTGAAAAAAACAAAAAAACAAAATAGAATAAATTATTTTTAGTTATATTTTTCTATTTCTAAGCGATTTTGGGCCATTTTGGGCCATTTTTAATCATTTCTAGCTCAAAAACAAAAATTAGGAAATTTATTTTTTGAAGAACGAACTGTATTTTTCAAAAAAATATTAAATATTCGTTGTGGAGTGGCGACCCAGCTATGGTACTATGGTAAATACAAGATTAGAATGAGACCAATACTACTTTATTAGAATGGGCTATATATCCATAATGTACAAAATGTTTTGAGAAATGTTTGCAATGGGCTCATTAACATTATACCAATAAGTGCAAACAAGATGCCAACACTATATGAAAACACTAGTAGAAAAATGGTCTTTGAACACTAAGGAATAGTGTTAGAGCGTGATGTCCATAGCTACTATTGACACTAGCTTAGTGCCAATAGTAACCTTGAACATCATACTTTGATACCAATCCTTATGCTCAAAGACTACTCTATTTACTATTGTACACTAAATAGTGCATTTAGATTGCCTAAAAAATTAAGTTGCCTTGCCCAAAAAGTTACCTCACGAGTCACCATTTGTACACGTAAAGGTGCATGGGTCTCTCTAAGTTTACTCTTGAGATGTATTATAAGATGTACTATAATATATTATTGATAAAAATTATTGCATTCTTGTATGACAACAATAAATATTTATAGTGTAAAATGTCAAGAAATTAATGAGGGACAACATTAGGAATTTAGGGCCCCACGGATTTTGAACGATTTCCGTGCGACATCTAATATTTCATGAGTTTGTACATTTTTCGCACGGTTTTGGCACGGATTTCGCCCTAATTTTGCACAGATTCTGTACTTTGTTAAATAACGAAAAGAGTGAATGTAGAAGCTGTGCGGATTCAGTGTAGTATTAGCGCAAAATCCGTGCAAAAACCGTGCAAAAAATATATACGAACCCATGAAATATCGGATGTCGCCCGGAAATCGTTAAAAATCAGTAAGGTCCTAATTTCCTGATGAACCTAAATGCACTATTTAATGTAGTGAAAGATTTTGTAGTATAGTGTGGAATAACCTATTAGCAGTCATTAGTGTGCATTCTCTATGCTCTTCAGTTTGCCTCGTGTAACATGAATGAATACATGATGAAATAACAATAATATTATATAAATAAAATTAACAAATTATCAGGTCTCAATAATTACAACATTGGCATCCTGTGAGAAGGAAGAAAGAGATGCTTCGTATGAAATAACAAGGAAACAGCTAAGGTCCCAAATGAACCTGCGAGATTTATGTCAAGGTTCCACAGGTCCACAATAATCACCTCCTTTTTGATGTGCCAGTTGTCCAAATGGCATGTGAAAAATCTGCCATTTTGTTTTTTCGACATGTGACGTGTAAGCATACAAAATTGACTGTCATGAAGTTCGGTGTACACTCAACTCTACGTAGTTGAGTACCGGTAGTGTTACTACACTCTGAATTCCATAACGTTCTTCAGCCCCCTACTGTTCACCTCCGAATCTCAAGCATTTGTTAGTGGATCGGAAGAATCGCAAAAAGAATTCTCTTACTTTAGCTGGGTCAAGCAAAGAGGGTTGGAGAGTTGAATTATTTTATTATTATTCTCTCTACAGTTTTGCTACAGTTAAAAGGGTGTGGTCCAACAAGGGCTGAAGAACGTTATGTCCATTTATCACACTTCTTGTGTCACATTTAAACATTTTGCAAGGAATATTGGATGTTGTGTACACATGTGATTTGGAGAATTCCACGTCATATTATGAACTAATGTGCATCGGTTGCCAAGGGCGTGACATGACATAAATGAGTTTTTAGTGTACCAAAAAAGGTTTGTTTTCTTGCCTTGTTTTTCCATTACAAAAACATCAATGTCAAAAAAGAGCATTAAAAATTAATAGTGAGTGAAAGGTTGCATGGACTTGTCAAGGTATTTTGAGTAATAATTAGTGAATAGCATTTAGAATAATAATTGAAGACACGTTATTGCAAAATGAGCTATAAAATAACCATACTTGATTGTCACGCTATTGCAAAATCAAACCATATATATATTCTTGTCTCAAATGAACTTCTAAACATGAATGTTTAAAATATAATTTTGATACTTTAAAAGTTTCTTAATTTATTAATACAAAGTTTCAAATATATATGCTAAGAGAATCTACAATCCTCGTTCAATTGCTAACAAGACTCAACAAAAACTAAGACATTTAATAATAAGAATCATGCTCATATACACGCTTTTAGGTGTGAATACCTTATGGGGTGTCAAATATTCAAGTATTGAACAAACAAGTTGAAGCGGCATTGGGACTGGGAATGGAAAACTCTACCTGGAGCAAAGAATTTTGGAACAAGAATTTACTAATAGAAAAGGTGGCGATCCCCAGGGAGATGCCCAGGCAAAATCACTGTGACTGTGTGGAATTGGGCACCACATGCTTGGCAACTCCCTTGGCAATGCCACCTTTTCTACCAGTGAATTGGAAGTTTGAAATTCTTTGTGAGGATAATTTTAGGAAGAAAGTGTGAATTTCCATGGCACATATTGGAGATCGTAACACAAACTACAAATATACGAATGCTTAGACAGTGCCAACCCCGTCAGCAATAGCGAATATAGAATTGCGTTCTAAAATGAATGCCATGTCTAGAAATCATCAGACACACACTGGAGTTGCGCAATACAATCAAAGAAAATAAATTTAAAAAGATAACTAAAATGATAATTTTAAATGGACGCAGCTCAATGAAGCGTAAGCAAGTCCCATAAATGAAATTCAAGTCAACACCCATGCTCTTCTACAGAAACTGCAATAATAGCAATAAAATTAAAGTACGCCCAAGTACACTATAAAATTTCAAATGATGCCAGGGTCCCCGACTCTAAATCCCCTGACGTTAATGCAAGCACTATTCACCCGTGGGTCCCATTTTCTGAAATTTTCATTTTGGGCACCTTAGGAATTTTTTTTTGACAATTTTTTTTGCAAATTTGGAGCCTACAACTACGATGTTAGTCTCGAAAGTCCCCTCGGGAATTTTAAACCCTTGGAAGAGGGGGTTATTTTTTAAAGTGAGCCCCTACATATACAAAATAGGTGGCAGTTTTTGTCCTCTTGCATTAACGTCAAGGGGGATTTAGGGCCGCTTTACACTACAATGGAGAAGTTCACCGATCATGAATTCTAGGGGAGTTTTGAAATATGATTTGGCTGAGAGTGACACTCTTGTCTGGTGGTGGTTTACACTACGGCTAAGAGTCCTTTGGTGGAGAATTTTGTACATGGATGAACAAATGACATGGCTGCCAACGCGGCGTCACTTTTTGCAATGAGAGTTCTCTGGAGGTCAAGTTTTTTGGGTAACCTCAAAAACCTTGCACAAGAAACTTAACCTCCAACTTGATTAAAATTATGTTTTTGTGGACAAATTTGAATCTTGCAATTAAGAGCTTCACCATTGAGATGAGCATGGATTGTGCCACAAATTGGCATGGACATTCATTATGGGGCTCAGTTTTATATTGAATGTCCACAAATGGACATGAACATTCAATAGATTTTTTTTTTCTGATTGAGAGTTAATTTCAAAATTTTATTTATTTTAATAAAAAATAAATCTTACAGTATATTTTGTTAAAAAATTATGAGAAAACAAATAAATAAATAAACATTTTTTTAATTGAGATGTGTTTATTAATGCTTGTCGAGTTTTGGATTATTGAACACATTCTATGGATTTTAATTTTAATTTTAATTTTTTTTATTACCACACGGATTGGAAGATTATTAATAGCAATTGAAGTGAAGAGAATTATTTTTTTGGACCCTTCTTTACAGGGTCATCCCACTTTGATGCTCCAAAGGATGAAACTTTTGCACTACAAACAATTAATTAATTTTTAAATCTTTAAGAAAATAATGTTAGCTAATTGTTTACCTTGATTTAGATGTATTATAGAGGTGGAACATTTTCAAAAAAATTCTTGTCATGAAAGAAGTTCTAAAACATGACCAAACTCATTTTATTTTTTGATCACTACAATTTTTTCAAATTTCAATACAATGGTCGTTTAGGGGGTAAGGTTTCTACTATGGTCGGCAATGACCATTTTGTGAAGTTGTCCAATGGACTTCCCCTGGTTGTAAAGTTGTCCAATACAATTCTCCTCTAGGTGGTTACACTACGGCCGGTCAAGACTTCTTAAGGCATTTTTTTATTGTCTTTTTAGCTTCTCTGGCATACCATCCCTAACCTCAAATAACCATGTCTTGAGCTGAAATTCTTGACCGACCGGTGCAGTTATCCACCGTAGTGTAAAGCGGCCCTTAGAGTTGGGGTGCCAGGATTGCCAACCACAAACGCATCAGGCAATCAACAAAAGTGCAGATGCAATACCATAGTAAGAACTACACCACAATGGTTTCTGAACAATATATACAGTGAGTGGCAAAACTGAATCAAGTTTGTGGAAACAAATCTTTGGCCGTCAATTGCTAACAACTCATTGAATGAAATCGCAAATTTCAAAATAGAGGAGATACAACATGGAGTTTATGAGTTGTCATAGAGTTTATGTTGATACACACATAGATTATAATAAATACAAATTGTTAAAGTACAAACACATCTCTTGATTCAATTTTGCATGCCATTCCATAATAAATACAACGAGGTTAAAAAAAATGCATTGAGGACTTATGAGCCCAAATTCGCATGGGCATGTTGAACTACAATGTTACAATATTGAATTAGAGCTCCATGCACATTGTTAGTGGACTTTGATTACTCAACATGGTGTACTTAGAGGAGCTTTCTGCAAGTGCTCGAACAGACCTTGATAACTCCATTTTGGTGAAGTTGCAAGCTAGTAGGTCCACAAAGGATGTAGCAAGTGAGTTGCAGGTGTCTCAAAGTCATGTTGCTAGACTTAGAAGGAAGAGATTGTCTAATATTCGTGCTAGTAGTGGTAATAGACCACAAGCATTAACAAATGCACAATAAGAGAGCATGCATTAGAGCTGTCATATCAGGAGGGTTTGAAGTTGCAACACAAGCTGCCCAGCATGTACGTGAGGAATGCCAAGTTACTGTAAGTGTTGATACGGTGAGAAGGGTCTTACGTGCAGTAGGGCTGAGATCAATAGTGAAGCGCAAGAAACCGAAATTGAACCAGAGACACATCAAGGATCGACTTGAATTTGCTAGGCGCCATGAGCATTGGACCATTCATAATTGGGAGCACATCATCTTCTTTGATGAGACAAAGGTAAATTGATTTTGCTTAAATGGTCGTAGTTGGTGTTGGATTCGCAATGAACAGTCTCATGATTCAAAACAAGTTAAACAAACTGTAAAATTTGGCGGTGGTTCAGTCATGTTGTGGGGTTGCATGACATTCCAGGGCCCAAGCATGTTTTGTAGAATCGAAGGAAGAATGGATCAACATCAGTACAAAGAAATCTTGCAAAAGAGATTTAATGTACATCATAATGACATATGATCTTGATTCTTCAAATTTGATTTTCCAGCATGACAATGATCCCAAACATACAACAAAAGTATTCGCCAATGGCTAAGATCACAAAAGTTTGATGTTCTTAAGTGGCCTTCACAATCTCCTAACTTAAATCCAATTGAACGTCTATGGGCAAGGCCAAAATGTCGTCTCAACCAATATGAAAGTGCTCCAATAGAAATTTTAGAGTTGTGGGAACGTATTGAGGAGTATTGGGCTTCTATAAAACCAGAGGAGTGTAGGAGGTTGTAAGAAAGAATACCACGACAAATCCAATCTGTCTTAGCTGCCAAAGGCAAGTGGACAAAATATTAAGTTGCTTTTTTTATTGAGGATGCAAAACTGAGTCGAGACACAGTTTCCACTGAATGTAATTTTCTTGTAAATATCCATGTAAGGACTTACTTTTGCATCAAATTGTAGTCCACTGAAACTACTATCTTGTACAATTTATAATTTGTGCAAATCTATTGCCAATTTTCTAAAAATGTAATTTTCCAATTTCGAAATACAAGAACTTGACTCAGTTTTGCTAGACACTGTATATCCAAAGCTGCGGAAGGTAAAACCACCAGAGCTTCCAACAGCAGACTTGAACCTCAAAAACACCCATCAACTTACCAACCAAAAACACACATATCGCCAAAAAATACATTACAATCTTTTGTCGCGTGAATAATGGTGGACTTTATTGAGATAGAGAAGCTGAGCAACCAGCACATACATTCAAACCACATCTTGTGAGGATCAGAAGTGACCGACTACCCAAAAAGAACAATTATCATACATTCAACCTATTCTACTATAGAAGAACTACTGCACTCCACTCTCCTTTCATCCTACCTACTCTTTTTTGTGTTTTCTGGTGCCAAACCTGGGATTCCAACCAACTCCGTTCTCTCTTACCTCTACACTGTACTCCAGAGGAAATTCCACCTCTCCCTCCACTCCTCTCCCAGGATTGTTGGCACCGTCCTTCCTTTTAAACTCACTCTCCAAGGACATTGGGTGATATGGGAACCCTAAAAAACAGAGAAACACACACCCCAGCACTCTCCAAGTATCACTTCCGACATGAGAGCTGCGCTGGTTCCCATATCACACAATGTCCCAGCAGAACATCCTCTCCTATAATTGCATCCAACAGCAAACCTATCAGTACCCTCCCTCCCTCCTCCCACAACGCTCCCCTCCAATTAGGCTACCGCAATGCGCTCTATTCACAGAATGGATTGAATCTCCCCTCCTCTCCTCTCCTCGGTCCTCCGGGCATGGGAATCACAGGGTCAAACACCTCCAAATTACAATACAACGCTCCTCCTGTCTGTCACTTATTCCTCCCTCTCCGACCCTCACCCAACTCTCCTCCCCTGCCCCACTCCCTTCCCTCAACTCTCAGACCGAAGCTCCACCCTTACCCTTTTCAATGACACTGGTACCGGCCCTGGCCCCAGCAGCAGGTTCTCTGCAGGCCTCTTGCTTGCCTCAGGCAATGAAAGCTCTGCCTCTTCCCCCTCTTCCGACACCTTCGCCTCGCTCGGTGGCGTTGTTGGTGGCGTCACCGGAGCCCTTGAGCTCGCCTCCGGTGATTCCGTCGCCTGCACGCTGTCCACACCCCTGCTTGCCCCTGACCCTGCCCGCCCACCCAAGCTCCCTGCCCTCGGGGCCCGCACCGGACGGATCCCGTTCGGAAACACATACGCTGGAATCTGCTTTGGTTTCACATGTGACACATGAATCTTCATACTCGGCTTATATAGCATGTACTGGTTCACTGAATACTTGAAATCCTGGATTGTGTGGATCATGTCGAACGGAGCCGACGGTGTCTGCGTGCCCTGCTTCCGTTCCAAGGCCAAGAAGAATGAGCAAACCTGCACCTTCTTGCTTGTGTCGTGGAACCCGTTCGGGTGTGGATGGCACTGCAGCATCCCGAATGTGTCCTTCTCCACCTTCAGAATCAGCTGCCGCAGTCGCGACTCCACCCACCCCTTCCAGATTCGCATCTCCTCCTCGTCGCCCGCTGAGATGTCGATCTGCAGGTAGTTCTTGTAGCTCTCAAAGAAAGGAAACGGGTCAAATAGCTTCCCCCAATCCGCCACCCTTGCGTCCAGCGAGTCACACACGCTGTCCCCGCGCTTAAATTCTTCCGTCATCACGCGCAATGTGCTGCTCGACACATTGAAGCTGGAGTTCTGGCATGGGTACGTAGGGGTTATGATAGGCATCAGGTGTGACCGGTCGCGCGGATTTTTCCGCGGATCCCACACCGGGAGACCCAGCGACCCCTCCTCGATCGCACACAGCATCACTGGGTTAGGCCAGCGCCACTGCTTGTACACCCGAAAGAACCTCGACAACAGCACGCTCGGAACTGCGTTAGGGTATAATTGGCAAATGCGAGCCACAAGCAAAGCCCAGTTAACACCTCCCAGAAACCCGATCACATTGGAATAAACCCCTCGCCTCTTGGCCCACAGCTTCACGTACCTCAAAGTGGTCCGGAAGTGCTCCATATTGGGCACCAGTCGCAGAATACGATCCGTCACGCGGCACCCGTTCAGGCTCCGCACGCTCTGCTCGTCCACATTCTGCAGGATGCTGTCCTGCAGGATGTCCAGCTCCTCCGGCACCACCCACAGCGGCAGCCGTGCGTACAGCAGGTCGATCGGGATGCCGTGAAACTCGAAGCTCATCACCGGCACATGCGCGTCGGGGACCGTGTGAAGCTCCGTCACGCCCTCCGTCTCCGCCAGGAGCTCGTGCAGCCCCACGAAGAAATCCTCCTCGCGCGTCACGTAACACGGCCCCACGCACAGCGTGTCGATGTCGGCGCCCGGTCCGTGCACGCCCAGCCGGTACGACCCGAACGTGAAGATCTTGCAGCGCGCCTCTTCCTCGTCGCGCCGACCCCTCTTCTTGCTGACCAGCTTGACCCAGCGGTTGACGAGCTCGTCGAGGCGGCCCAGAACCTCCTCGCGCCGCACCTCCTCCTCGCGGCTGCCCTGGAGCGCCAGCCCCTTGACGCAGTCCTCCAGCTGCTTGGTGGCGGCGAAGTCCGCGTCGGTGGGATCGGCCGTGGAGATCGGCTCCGTCACGCCCATGTAGAGAGGGTGATGCCCCTCCATCGATCCCTGCCTGCCGCCTCAGCCTTCACGCATGCGCGCTTGCTCGAACCCTAACCCCAGCCCCTCTCAGCGCCTCTCAACCCCTCCGTCCCTCCCTCCCTCCCTCGCAAGCAAAGCAAGCAACAATTTGAACCGAGCCCCACGATCGAAACCCTAATCTTGGAAACGTCGTGGCCGCGGTGGTCCGAAAAGGCGAGCGGGGAGCGATGGCGATGTCGGGGGAGCATGTGTGCTCCCACCGTAAGCCAAGTTGGGCCTCGGACGACGACGATGACAACGACCACGCTCTAGAGGGGAGGCCACATGGTCCTAGGGGCCATTCTACACTGGGGCTTGGGTCCCCTTCCTTATTGGACTCGTTTTTCAATATGGGGAAGTTTGTTGGAAGTTGGTAAGCCATTGATTTCATTCCCAGTGCCTCATTTTACAAATAGAGGTTCCACTTTAGCATGCGCTAGTGAAGAATAATATCATTGCGTCTCTCGATATTCTATAGGGTTGTCGAATAGTCACGATGGTACCATTTGGATGTTAAGGCTACTTTAGAGAAACTTGTAAAGTCGTGAAATCTTTGGGTTTCGGTACTGTGTTAGTCAAGATTCTAGCCCACATGACAATAAAACTAGGGAGTGTGGGTTCCAAAAATAAAACCAAATGAGATTTATTTCCTGAAAACAAGCTTGGGTGATTGAGTTTGGTCTTGTGTCAAGATGCGCCACCAGGGAAGGCGCCACGAAGTCCGTTCGGAATTAAACCAAATATCCGGAATACAACCACCGCCAAGGTTTGAACCTTGCACCTCGTGGTCCCAAGAGCTTCATGGGCTTTTAATCCTAGCCTGCCACACCTCTCTTGAGCTTGTGACAATGACTTTGTGGATATCTACAAATTAGAGGATGAGGGTGCAACTGTGGATGGGTGATCCAGGGACTTTGCGAATTTATCTTTTATATTTGAAGTTTGGGCCCGTTCGTTCTTGGCCCAATTCAACAAAATTGCAGCCTGGATTAGTCTTAGGTCCTGCCTTGAGTACTTAATATAACAAGATTGAAATGGAGCCATTTCTCGCATATGTAAAGGCGTTGGGTCTATTGTATAAGTTCCTTGGAAATTTCAGTCCATAAATTTATTGTTAAAAGAGGTTTTTTTAACAAAACAATCATATAATATAACACTGAAATGTGCAAATGGGCCCAAACCCACGAATTGGTATTCTATTTTCAGTGAATCCAATTCATGGAGTTGAGCCTGAATTATATTTTGTCGATTTTAATGTAAAAAACATGTTTTGGAAGTTTAAGACTCAAGTCTTGGTGTAAAGGGGTTGGGCCCAATTTGAGGGTTTCGATCAATGAAAAGTGAGGAGTTCAGTCGTCTTATACATCAAAACGGCCCAAATTCCTAGTGTAAAAGAGTCTTTAGACTCTTTTTATTTTTGCATTGAAGTTACTATTACGTTATCTTTAACTCGTATAATGGAATATTGTTGGTGTTCTCAAACAAGCAGCTAGGCGTACAGTCTTTGACTTAGTATTTACCTAGATTTACTTTTACGGCTTGCTCTTACTATCTAGTCGTATAACTCTTGAAAATGAAGCGTTTTAGTAGTCTTTTCCCTTGTGGGGCACAAACAATAAAAAGACAAGACAAGTTGATAGAATCATATTTAATAAACACAATGGAGGCGAGTCATACAACTTTGGATTTTAATAATAATTCCATTAGTATACTATATACCAAGGAGATATATTTGTCTTCATTACAACCTCCTTTACAACAGAGAGCTGCAATTAAAAAGAGTTATCGAAGGATACTTTAAATCCTTTCCTTTTGGTTAAGTTATTTTTATACTTGTCAATGGATGTTTTCATGGTAGGACGACCAAACATGTACTTATAGGTTGTAATAGTTTTGGAATTTTTGAATTCTAGCATTTATTTAGAAAATATTTTTACATAAGGGTTTTAAGAATTTTATAAAACAATGTTAAAAATTTTGACACAAATTATTTCAAAATTACAATAATAGTATTTGGATCCAAATGTGTAACATTATTGATTTTTACAATGTATAGTATGTAAAAAGATTTCAAACTTAATATAATTTAATTTAAAACATGTTCAAAGGATTTCAAAGATTTCGAAAAGATTTCATTTTAAATATATTTAAATATTTTGGTAATTATTATATAGTGTTAATGACACAGTAATGACAAATACTTTACATACTATACACTTTTTTTTTGGCCAAAGTGGACGCCCTAGCGTGAAAACACTCCAACGTCAAGATGTTTGGCTTTATGTAAATATACATTATGGGATACCGTAGTAGGTCTTCAAGATCGGCAAAAAAATAATTCTAAAAAGAGATGCCCAAGTAGTAAGGAATTTTTTTTTCAAAAAATCTATTTTGTAAGGTGAAAATTAGAATCTTATAGAACATTCACTTGAATTGGCATTTGTTGAAAAGAAAATTTCCAAATAAATCAATTATTTGGCATGACCTGCGGACCGTGACATCTAGATATGGTATAATATTTAAATGGGTTTTTTCAATTTTATGTTTGTAATTTGTATAGTTTCAAAATAGGATGTTTTATTGTTCACCTATCACATGCATTGTTTAATGTTGGTTAGACTTAAATTTGTTACTAAATTTTATCAAAAAAATTAACAGTGCCATTTTGGATTCTTTAATATTCAATTCCCCTTACTCAATTATCGTCAATCCTATATTGCCCAAACCTTATACCACCATCGTAGATTGATAAATCGTTGATTTCGATGAATATTATAAGGTAGACATGCCAATGACCGTTCATGCAATACTCAAATCCGTCTCCACGACAATGTAGAAACTTACACCGTTTTAAATTTTGAGAGATTGTGGTATGTCAAGTTGGGATTCACCTTGAAAAAATCAAACTCAAAAATGTTTCGTACAATAACTTTTACTGCACGTTAAACACATTGGGTATGATTTTTAGTGGAAATTTACTTAGAACCCTTCACCACACGGCATAAGGCGATTGGCCGATACCTTACATTTCTATTGGAATTGTGCGGTGAATTTGTGCGGTGAAATTGTACGGTGAAATTGTGCGGTCATTGGAACAATGTGGTCATTGGCATGTCTAGTACATATCATAAAAATTTATAATAAATCTAAGTATGGAGTAACTAATTTCTATGTAACAAAAAAAAATTGATTTTTCATCCACAAGATAAAATGAGGTGGGGTCTACAATATGTATTACTGAATTTTAACAAAAATATGTATTTACAACATTACTCTCTTTAGCATATAATGTGCTTGACGTAGTAATATTTTGTTATTTCCAATTAGTAGTATCTTGTCTCAAATTACTTGAACCCTTAAACATCAATGCATGCCGCTTTAGTAAATTTTGAAATGTATGACATTTATCCCTTAACCCCTAAAGGACCATGCTCATTCCTAAAATTTTATTACTTTCTCGTGATGCTTTCAGAAAGGCAATTGTATCTCTTGATTGGTATTCATGTAGAAAACTTCACCGTTGAAGTTCATAAAGGACTTAGTCATGAGACTGTACATTAATTTTCAGAACAATCTACCGTATATATTACATGATTATAAGGTTTGATCATAAGTTGATTTTTGAAAATTTTGAATAAAATCAACAGGTCATTCATTGCAAACTTTCTCATAAATTTAGAAACCATGATTAGCGTTTGAAAGTTTAGGAACATACAAAGATGTACTATATCTAGGTGCCCACAAAAAATGGCGTTCTAAAACTAAATACAACAACAATGATTGATTCTCAAAGATTTATGTTTGGGTGAGGTGACTTGTTGGTGACTCGTTGAGCCGGTGTTTGTGATCGTTATTAATTTTTACATTGAATTTTTTTTTAAAGAATTCAAATATATATTTGGAATATTCAAAAATATTCCAAAACAATATAAAATATGTTGAAAAGATTCCAATTATTTTGAAAAGATTCCATTTTAAATATATTTAAACATTTTCCGTAATTATTATATAGTGTTAATGATGCAATAATGGCAAATATTTTACATATTGTATACTTTTTTTTTTAACGAATGTGACGTCCAAGTGTGAAAACGCCTTCCAAGTCATCAACCGCCCTAACTACTATGTCCCAAGTTCACCTACGTTGACGTTTTAGTTTTTTCCCAATGAATCAATCAACGTAATTGCAAATCTTGAAGCTTTTTTGTGTTCTTCAAACGAACATTTTCAATTCTCTAGTTAACATTGAGTCAAAATTATGAAATCCAAACAAATTATTCAAGTAATGAAATTATTCGTGGACACAATGTGTCCTCCTGGTCCTTTAGGGGTTAAAGGAAATGGCAGGTAGCTCAAAGGAATCAAATCAATATTTTCACCCTATGGGCATCCATCCCAAGGTTGTCCCAATGTTGTGATAAGGCATAGATTTTTTGAAAAAAATGGTCTAATGACGAGATTGTGACGGGGCGAGGGTGAGTCCGGTCGGTGGGATCGGCGGGGTCAGGCTGAGTTGGTGAGGCATGGCCGGGTTGACGGGGTTGGGCTAGGTCAGTAGGGATTGCCCGGGGCTGACACAATGCCGAAGGATTCAATCAATTAAATCTTCTCCCTACTCTTGACCTTTAGGGAGGTTTTTTCTCCAAAAAATAAACCATTTGCTTCATTTGCACATGTGAATAACTTTCTTGAATTCTTGATAAAATGCACATCATATTTCATTAATTTTATTTCTACACATTTGTATATTTATTCGAAAGAAAGAATGCAGAGTCCGAATCACTAAAATATATATTAGTTACGTTTATACGAAAAATAAGCATAAAATAAACACTTTGAACAAGGAGATGATTTTACACAGTTTTTGGTCATTGCACATCAATAAGCCTCAATCAAAAGAGTTTTATTTTGAAAAATTAAATATCATGTGTGACTAACGTCACTAACCTCTATTTTTGGAGTTAGTGACATTAGTGATACATGATATTTACTTTAAAGTGAAGTGCCTAGATATTTTTTAATGTTTTTATTTTTAGAAATATTTAGGAACTTTACTTTTAGAATATCATATGTCACTAACGTCAATAACCCAAGAAATAAAGGTCAGTGACATTGGTGACACATGATATTTAATTGTTCAAAATAAAACTCCGCAATTGAGGTTCATTGATGTGCAATGACCAAAAACTTTGTGTAAAATCATCTAAGATTTTGATAGACGTTTTTGGGACTTTGCGTTTTTCCATTCAAATAAATATACAAATGTGTAGCAATAAAATTATTGAAGTATGATGTGCATTTTATGAGAAATTCAATAACCCTAAACCGCCAACTTGGCCAACCCGATCCCCGCCAACCCAGCCCGACCCCGCCAACCCGCCCCGGCCCCACCAAGCCCCACTCCCGGCCTCATGCTAAAACAAGCCCATGCACATGCCCCGCTCGCACCGGCCAGCCCGAAATTAGCTGCCCAAAAATATCCCTCACTTTCCCGATGCACTCTTTCAATCACCATGAACTCCATAGTCCATTAAATTAGGTGCAAGTTGGAAATCTACTCTCGAAATTTCAATACCTTTCTAAAACACCAATCCTTTTATTTTTTGGTTGAGAAAAAGTAAAGTTTTCTCTTATATTCCCTTGAGCCTAAGCCCGAGAGGCTTAGTATGTCCTTTAAGGGTTAACCCCTAGGAGCCCAAGAGACCATTTTTGGAGATTTTTGGAGATTTTTTGCTAAGGGTTAACCCCTAGGAGCCCAAGAGACCGTTTTGATTAATTTTATGAGTTTACTTTTTTAAGAGCACTTTTACACTGAAATCTTTGAAATTTTGGGTGAATCACTACAACATGAAATGAGGCATAAAATTTTCACAAATCATCTTCTTTCTAATTGGATCACACATGTACGAAGCTAACTTCCCATAAAATACATAATAAAAAATCCACGCTGCAAAAAGTCAATGACAGATGAGAAAATTGAGTTTGATTTTGTACATCGTCCACTTTTTGAACGGTTGGACGTTTAGAGGTTGAATGTTTAGGGGTTAAACAGGTTGTGGCAAATCACATACATACAAGGCACCCGCCTTTTGGGTACTTTACCTTGCCATGAGGAGACCTCAATTGATAACAATTCAGAACTGAGATAACAACACAAGGTTGCAGCAATAGACAAGTTAACTATATTAACCAAGATCATATAAAGGACAGATAAAGTGACATCAAATGTTTAACCCCTAAACGTCTGAAAATGCCTTTGTGACAAGTAGAATACGGTGTATTTTTTTTGTATTTGGTATGCATCCACACCTTTAATGGGGTTGAGTTCAACAAAAAAGTTAGAATTTAGATCAATGCAATTCTAGTGAGTTATTGAGATCCCGATTTAGATCTTCTTGTTGGTAGCAAATGCCAATTATATGGCAGGGTATCTACTACTCTACTATCTCCATGGGACGTAAAGATAGGGGTTAATAGGATGACCAATTGACAATGGATGAGAGATTCAGTGCGACCACATCTCCAAATCTAACAACATACCACAAGAGCCCCAAAAACTTTCATCAAGAATGAGCCAGCATTCTCCCATTGACCACCATCTCCTTGTCGGCCCGAACAGGACCAGGTAACAAATTTCGCTGCCAGTACCTTGACCAAAATACAGACAAATTTCGGGAAATGACAAGGTAGAAAATAATAAAACCATTTAGGCCTTATCCCGTCTCCTATATTGAGCCCTGCAACTCATCCATTCATAGACTTGGTCGGATTATTATTACCAAATGATGTAAGCATAACTTGGCTATGGGCTGCTTTACATCATGGACCAAGGCCAATTAAATTTGAAGCAAATTCACAGGAAATGTTGGCTCATGAAAAGAAGGGAGGAAGCTCTGACACGACCCGAGGGAAGTGAATCACGTTTCTATTTTGGTTCAACTCAATTCTCTTCCCTCATGCCATGTCAGATTTTGTTTTCAGTGCATTAAGAAATAATTTCAACTTAAATTTTAAGGAATGCCCTTGACTCCTTTGTGTGAAGCCCTTGGGGTTGATTTCGTGAATTCAACCAATCAGCTACAAGAATACAAGCATGTCAAAGCTCCAAATTGGCTTTGGCCCGTCATGTAAAGCGGCTATGGCCATGGGGTTGTCTATTAAACTCTACAACCTTGCACTTTGAAATTGCATAAGAAACTCATACAGAGCAATCACAAAAACAGATCACAACGTGTTTGACTCTTGTCTCTCCACTCGCAGCTCTCCAAAAACCACACTCCTACCCATGATAAATGCTTACAGCGACGCAAATAGTATCCTTTACATGAAGTACATTCAAACACTGGGAGCTGAAATAGAGTGTGTCTTTCTACATTTACTAATCCAAGAGCATCGTGCACCTTAGGCTGGAGAAATAACTATCATCCCAGCAATAGTGCGCAGCTCGTAGCAACGCTGTGCATAGCATTCATGCTGATTCTCATTTGACAGTTCACCCTGCAAACAATAGCGCAACTACGGAATCCATATGTGGGAGACATTATTGCATCAAGACCTGCAGCCACACCAATGACTTTTGCCAGAAAATGGATTGCTATATGAACCTGCCATTGCTCTTCTGAGAAAACTACTACCACTCCTCGTTCAAACATATACATACATACATACATATATGTGTACTCAAATACGATGGTGTAGTTAAATATGGCATTATGAGAATACAAAAGGCAAAAACACACATAACATTCAGTAGCATGTAGTGGTTCTGCATGGCCCCATAGAAGATGGTGCAGCCAACAAGACTTCATTAGTAGCTAATTGGACATGTGGAGTCCCATGGTGACGAGGAGAGTGCATGAAGGAAAGGCAAAGCGCATGAAGGCTACGAATGTTATGCAAGCGAAAATATGTGACCACAAAGAGCTCTAATTTTCTTCAAGGGTGAAAATAAGTGTTTAGTTCCTTGGTTTTTCAGTGGGCTACAAATCTCCACAATCATGGAGCCAAGTCAAGGTGTGTCAACAACTCTACAAGCCTTTGAGGAAATAAGAAGAGGTGTGCGTAGTGAAGGTATTGAACGATTGAACCTAGATACATAACATTCTTAATACCTTGCTAGACCACACCCTTTACACTGTAGCACACTATAGAGAAATTGGTAGTAAATTAATTCAACTCTCCAACCCTCTTCGCTTGTACCATTTGAAGTTAGAGAAGATTCCTCCGATCCCCTAACAATTGCTTGAGATTCGGAGGTGAGCATCACTGCTGCTCAAGAACCTTATATATTGAATTTCGGAGTTTTTCAAAACCAGAAAAATACGGAAATCGAGTGAGCAGGGGACTTGGACTACAGTAATAGTCGTGGTAACAACACATACCATACCTTGAATTATGAAGTTGTTCTGTATCAAAACTTTATTTATTTTTAAATTATTTTTAAGATAATAAAAACCTAAAAATGGGATTTGAGCAGGAGTTGGACTACTGTAGCTATGGCAAGGACACAGGCCACACTACACGGTTATTATCATTACCGTGAGTCACAGTAATTGTGGCATTAGAACAAAAGTGTGAGTCACAATAATTGAGAGTATTTGAGAATACTTACAGTTATGTATATTAGAGATGTATGTAATGAAATTAGTGTGAGGCAAGGTTATTTTTTTGGTTTTGGGGTCATCTAACTTAAGGCTACAAAGCTCACATGCAAGTGAATGAGGTGGCTTTCTATCCCTTATTTTTTATATTTTATTTGATAAACCTGGCAACGGATCTTTATTTTTTCATACAACCTATCTTTTTCATTCAATATATTGGCCTTTCGCCAAACCCTTCATACATCTTGTCTTTTTCATTCAACATCTTGGCTTTTTCATCCACTGCTTGTCATTCACAAAGTCCCAGCCTAGCTTGCAACCGGTGCAATCCATTGCCTTGGTGGCTACATGAGGTGGCATTTTTCTCATGATGTTCCCATATAGTGATTCTCCCAATGGCTTTTTGTAGCAAACTGGCCTCAGGGAGTGCACTATTCAATAAAGCCAGGAATCACGTGCGTGCATCCCCTTTATTAAAACACCCATGTATACATTATTTTTTTGGCTAAAATCAAGCAATATATGTAAAAATTTCACAGCCTCAAAATACATTTCCATATGTACGCAAGGACTAAAAATGAGGTATTTAACTCCAGGCGCCGGGTATATCTACTTTCCGCTCAATTTAAATATGTCTCCCATACGTACATTTTGTACATGTTTGTTCTAAATAATATCCTTGTTGTGCATGCACGTGTATATTTATAGTACTTGAAGAGTGCACTCCCTCAGAAATTGGCTATAAAAAGCCCCAAAAAACCATGGTGTCCGGGTTGGTGTAAAGTTTCACACTAATTTTGTTACTCACGATAATGACAATAACCGGTGTTGTTGCAATAATGTGAACACTCTCTCCACATCACATAGTATAATAGAGCAATGCAATGGAGCACCCATTTGAAATTGGATCAAAAGAGAATCTTCACTTAAATGCACTTTTAAAGTAATGAAGGAATGTCATTTGTATTCTATGAATTTTGGGACTACCGTGTCATTTCTACGTAAACTTAGTTTCTAGTCGTAACAAGACTGTGGTCCCATTGCAAAAGGGTGTTGGCTCCCATTGTTCTATTATGCTATGTCATAATATCAATAACCATATCCTTTAATAAAATAAAGATAGTCACCTTGTTTTGATCAAACCTCGTCGCAAGCCCATTACAATATCGTAACCTGGCAGCAGCTCCAGCACAAATTAATTCACTTTTTAAAAAAAGTGTCATGTGTTGCTTTTTTATTAGTTGTGATCCATGAAAAAGAGGATGTGACCCATGAAAAGAGCATGTGGATGTCAAAAAGGATGACATGGAATCCTAGGGATGTTAGAGTTGCTACCAAATACAGTACTGTTGAAAAAAAGAGGCCAGTTCTTGGTGTAATTCTCGAGGATTTTGATATTGTTCTCATGGAAAATCCTTCATCGCTTCTCCTAATCAATTAGAGTTGATGACCGTTGTCGTGATGCAAATGTATATATAATGTAAAAACTTATAATATTGTTATTTTAGTGAGTTTTAAGATATCTCGTTAAAGAAGAAATGTATAGGGAACATTAGGGAAAGATTGTGAATTGATTCATCATCTTTACAAGGATTTAATTGCCTTGTTTATTGGTTGACAAGAGTTAAACCCTAGATTTATCTTCTTAGAACCAGTTTGGATATTTAATTTGAGTTTTGATAGTTGTTGAAAAGAAAGGTGAAGATTGATTTACCTTTCTTTTAGTTTTTTGTGAGTTTATCATTAAAATAAGTGAATGGATAGAGGTATGGGGGGTATTTGGGTCACCCAATTAGGTTTTGGGTGCTCATGTGACATTGTATGAACTGATGTGTCCTCCCTTGTGGCATGATAAGGGGGAGCTTTCTTCTCTCGAAGCCCATTCTCTCTTGTGCCCATTCTCTCTTGTGCCCATTCTCTCTTGTGTCTATTCTTTAGTTTTCTAGTTTTGTACTGTGTGTTTGACGAGGAGCAACTTACTGTGTATACCTTGGATTTTAATGAAATTTTGTGAGAATGTTTCTTCTTTTGTTTTGATTCCAATGGTATATGGCACTTTTCATTTGAAGTTGTTATGAGAAAGTTATGGCTTGTTAAGTGAAGGGTGGTTTACTGCCGTCGAAATTCAAGAGCCCGATTTTTTAGAGCTTGTAGAAATTTGTACAAAGATTTTTTTTGTAAGATTTTGTGAGTGTTTGTATCAAGTTTATACCTTTCTAAAAACTATTAAAATCTTATTTTGAAGTCCGTATGTAAAAGTTATGAGTGTATAAACGAGGAGGTTTAGAAATTCCGCATCTTTTACAAGTTCCATTTTTGAGGAGCTATAAAACCGGACTGTATCATGATTTGAGCTAAGTTTTTTATGAGACATAAATAATGAAGTTGGCTTTGAAAAAAGCTATGGCGCTGAATATTTGGGGCTTTTATGAATATTATACGTGCTCTGAAGTGGGGAGGTATAGAGCTGCCAATGAGTTTTGAAGTCTCAACTTCAACACGCTATATATATTCATCGGTAAATTATTTTATTTTGAAACTTTAATAGATTATGTAGCTTTGCGTTGGCTTTCTTAAAATTCATAACAAGCTTGATTTAAAGTAGTTATGCACCTGTGGTGTTCATTTGAGTGTTTACAGTAGTTTTGAGAGTTCAAGCTTCTATGCGGCTTATGTTATAGTTCCTTATGTTGTAGTGCAATGCTAAGGCATTTCAAGGAAAATTCAAAACTTATACATATAGGATGGCAAAAAATTGAAGAAAGTAGGATTATAAAAAATATAAGGTCTACTAAAATGCAGAAAATGAGGTAAACAGCCCCCCAACAAATATGTTTTGTACACTTGTGAATCTATCCTAATGTCACGGACATACATTAGAAACTTCTAGAAGATTCCTTGAAGATTCTATAGAATATTCTTTAAAGATTCTTTTAGAAGGTTCTGGAAGATTCTTAGAATATTCTTAGTATATTCTAATAGATTCTAAGAAGCTGCTCGAGAAGCTTCCTAGTTAGTGGAAGTTGTTTGAGAAGCGTCCTAGTTCACAGAAGTAGCTCGAGAAGCTTTCTATCCAGTAGTATATATAGGAGTCGAGGCTGAAGGGTTCTTCAGTCTCGACAACGCATTTCTTAGAGCTCTAGCTCACCTCTCTTGGTGTTGTTTGTGTACTCATCTGATCAATCTAGTTCTTGCATGTTCTCTCTGAACTTCTTGTTTAGATTTATTGTGTGTATTTCCGTGTCCGTAACAGTTTGTCGAGACTGATTTCATCTTAATATCAGAGCTGGATCCTTCTTGCTTGAGAGCGGATCACCCCTCTTCTTGAAGGTATTCTAGCGCTTTAGAGGTTGCAGATTACTTTCCTCTAAACTGATATTTTCTCAATTTCAATATCAGAGCTTAGTTTTTCAAAGGCAGAGAGTGGACTACTCCTTCCTTTAAAGATACTTAAGCGTTCTAAGGGTTGCAGATTAGTCTCCCTTGGATTGGTATTAATTCCTTCTTTTTAGCAAAGCTAATAGAAAGGACTATTAACATCGATTTCAGAATCTTGCCTTCTTGATAGAGCGTGGATTACCCCTCTTCTTGAAAGCGTTCTTAGAGGTTGCGGATTACCCTCCTCTAAAGCTGAGATTTTTTAGTGTTTTATTTTCTCTTTTCTCCAAATTAGTTTTAGTAATAGATAGTGTTACCATCTTCTCCAAAGATTTAACAACTTTTTCTTTTCTAAATTTCAATCGATTTATCTCCTTAATATGGAAATAAATCAGGCCATGGATAGTGCATCGCCACAAATAGAGAATAGAGTGGCAACTCTTGCAGATCTTCAAGCTCTTATGAATAGTGTGCGGGAGGAGATCGCATTTCTTCGCAATCCAAGTAAAGAGCCTCAAATTGATCCAATGACTAAAGAAACTAGACGAGAAATTCACGGCCTACAACAAGAGCTTGTTCGATTAAGAGAAGCAAGACATGTATCACCCACGACCCTAATAGACAATTCAAGGCCTAGTACAAAAGAACCAAAAGCAAGTATGCCAGACAAGTTTGATGGAACAAGAACCAATTTCCGAGGTTTTGTGCAACAAGTACGGCTTTATCTACGCCTATATCCTTCTCGTTATCCAGATGGATTTACTCAAGTTGCTTTCATAGGTACTCTTTTATCAGGAAATGCTCGCTCTTGGTTTGCTCCGCTATTGAAGAAGGATTCTCCAATACTCTATAACCTAGAGGCTTTCATGGAAAGATTTACTGCTGCATTTGGAGATAGCGATCGAGAAGGAGTAGCTGAAAGAAAGATACAAAATTTGCGACAAGGATCACGTTCTGCTGCAATCTATGCTGCAGAATTCCAACAACTTACATGTGATCTTGATTGGAACGATAAGGCGTTTATGACACGATTTCGATATGGACTGAGAGATGATGTCAAAAACTTGTTGATTACTATGCCTAAAGTGGATACTTTAGAAGAACTTATATCTCAGGCAATTATTTGTGACAACCGCCTTTTTGAATTACGACAAGAAAGACGATCAGGTTGGAGAAATGAGGGAGCATTTGCTGCATTTTCAAAAGGTCCAGAAAATCACTCTACAGGTCCTGAACCTATGCAAATTGATGCGGTACGTTTCAAGCCCCTCACAGCTGAAGAAAATAAGCGACGGTTTGAACAAAACTTGTGCTTATATTGTGGAGAGGCGGGCCATAAAGCTACAAATTGTTCGAAGAAACAGAAGACTCAAACAACAAGACTGAGGAGTACAAGCATACAGGAAAACGAGGACGCCCAGCCACAATAGGGACTGTGCGGCTGGACATCTCAACATCCAAAAATAATCCAGGTCCCTTCCTCTCAGCTCAACCTTCAGATTGTTTTATGGTACCTTTACATTTTGGTATTCAAGAACTTCAAGTTAATGCTTTATTAGACTCGGGTGCATCTGCTTGCTTCATAGATGAAGAGTTTACCAAGCTTCACAATATTCCTCTTGTGAAGAAACCAAAGCCTGTCCATGTAGAGGTCATAGACGGACGACCATTGTCTTCGGGCAATGTTATCCATGAAACTAAACCGTTGAAAATACGTCTTGAAAACCATGAGAGCAACATTGTGTTTAATGTTATCAAGACCCCTTCATGTCCTGTCATTTTGGGACTATCTTGGCTTGATAGATATAATCCATTAATAGATTGGAAGTTGCGAAAAGTAACATTTCCAACAAACTCCTTGAAGGTGGAATCTGCCAAGACAATGTCTAGAAACAAACCTTTGTTTATAGGTGCAAGGGCTTTTATGAAGGAAGCCAAGCAAAATACACCTTTTGTCATCTTTGCTACTCCGATTCGTAAAAATGCGACTCCAACTTTCGTTATTTCAAAGCAGTATGAAGGATTCAAAGATGTCTTTGAAAAGAAAAATGCTGACATGCTACCAGAACATCGACCCTACGACTGTGCTATAGATCTTCATGAAGGAATGCAACCACCTTTTGGCCCAATCTACAACTTGTCGCAAATAGAGTTGGCAGAATTGCGGAAGTATATTGACGAAAATCTAGCCAAGAATTTTATTCGTCACTCAAAGTCGTCAGCTGGGGCACCGATTTTGTTCGTGAAAAAGAAGGATGGCTCTCTGCGAATGTGCGTGGACTATCGAGGCCTCAATAAGATAACTAAGAAAAACCGTTATCCGTTACCTTTGATTTCTGGTCTCTTGGAGCAGCTCGGACGTGCAAAGATCTTTACAAAAATTGATCTTAGGGGAGCTTACAACCTCGTACGAATCAAGGAAGGAGACGAGTGGAAGACAGCTTTCCGTACAAGGTATGGCCATTTTGAATATAACGTCATGCCTTTTGGCCTTACCAATGCTCCGGCTGTTTTCCAACATATGATGAATGACATTTTTCGGGAGCACCTTGACGACTTTGTTGTCATCTATCTGGATGACATTCTGATATTTTCGAAGAACGAAGAAGAACACAAGAAGCATGTTCGTTTGGTTCTTGAGAAACTACGAGAACGAGGACTCTACGCGAAGTTGGAAAAGTGTCTATTCCACCAAACGGAGATGGAATTTCTAGGGTTCGTTGCAACTACGGATGGCTTGAAGATGGACCCCAAGAAGGTGGAAGCAATTGTATCCTGGGAGGTTCCGAAGACAGTTAGAGACGTACAATGTTTTCTTGGCTTTGCTAACTTCTATCGGATCTTCATCAAGAATTATTCTCGAGTCGCTGCTCCACTCACTCGGTTGACTTGTAAGGACAAGCTCGAATGGGGACCTCAAGCAGAAAAGGCATTCCAAGATCTTAAGACGACGTTTACTACGGCTCCAATCTTGGTACACCCTGACTTTGCAAAGGCCTTCTATTTGGAAACTGATGTTTCGGATTTTGCTTTGGGAGCCGTACTTTCACAGATGGGCGAAGACAGTAAGCTCCATCCAGTTGCGTTTTATTCTCGGAAGTTCTCTGCCGCTGAAATCAACTACGAAATCCACGATAAGGAACTCCTTGCTATAGTGGATTCTTTCCAAGAGTGGCGACACTTTCTCGAAGGCGCTGCGCATCCGGTGACCGTATATACGGATCACAAGAATTTAGAGTACTTCATGTCGGCTCGAGTCCTGAATCGACGTCAAGCTCGGTGGAATATGTCGTTGTCGCGATTTGACTTTGTTATCACCTATCGGCCTGGAAAGCAACAAGGACTATCCGATGCATTATCGAGGAGATTGTATATGGCGCCTAAAACTGGAGAAGCAGCGTTTGATCAACAATGCGCTACATTGTTGAAATCGGAGCATTTTAGAATTTGCACTGCTGTCGTACAAATTGATGCGGACTTCCTCAACCTGGTACGTACTGCGACAATTGAAGATTTTGTAGCTCTTGAGATCAAGAAGTGTGCCGATAATGACAAGTTCAAGGTAAAGGGAGATCTTTTGTATTTTGAAGAGCGACTGTATATTCCAAAGGGACCAACACGACTTCGAGTTCTCCAATCTCGCCACGACTTTCCAGCAGCAGGTCATTTTGGATACAACAAGACATTGGAGCTTATTTCGCGAGATTTTTGGTGGCCCCAAATGTGGAAGGATGTGAAGGAGTTTGTCCTCTCTTGTGATATTTGTTCAAGGTCCAAGAACCCTAGGCATCGCCCCTATGGACTTCTACAGCCATTGCCTATTCCGCATCGACCATGGTCTTCAGTTTCCATGGACTTCATTACGGACCTGCCGCCTTCAAACTCGTTCGACAGCATCTTTGTTGTGGTGGATCGGCTCACAAAGATGGCGCACTTTATTCCTTGCAAGAAGACATCGTCAAGTGAAGACACAACAAGATTCTTTCTTGATAATGTATATCGTTATCATGGTTTGCCAGATGATATTGTATCGGATCGAGGAACTCAGTTTGTTTCCAAGTTCTGGAGATCTCTTTTTGAGATATTGAAGGTGGATATCAAGCTTTCTTCGGCTTTTCATCCTCAAACCGACGGTCAGACAGAACGGGTGAATCAAGTCTTGGAGCAGTATCTACGTTGCACCATCAACTACCAGCAAGACGATTGGACCAAGTATCTACCGTTTGCCGAGTTTGCTTACAACAACACCCTTCATGCGTTGACTCAACAAACACCGTTTTTTGCCAATTATGGATACCATCAAAAGCTCGATTTGTTAAATCCAGTAGCAAATAACAACCCGGCAGCAGAAGGCTTTGCGAAGCAGCTGTCGGAACTTCAAGCTACGTTGAAACTTCAATTACGGACCGCCCAAGAATCTTACAAGAGGACCGCAGATAAATTCCGGAATGAGGCACCTACTTTCAAGATTGGAGATAAAGTATGGCTTCTCCGACGGAATATCAAGACTAAAGGACCGTGTGATAAGCTGGACTACCGCAGATTAGGACCATTTGTCGTTCAGAAGCAAATCAATCCCGTGGCTTACCGTCTGGAGTTACCAGCCGTTATGAAGGTACATCCAGTCTTTCATGTCTCTTTATTGGAGCCTTATCGAGAATCATTTTTCCCTGGAAGAGTGCAAAGTCCGCCACCTAGCATTGAAATTAAGAACCACGAGGAATACGAGGTCGAAAAGGTGCTAGATTCACGACGAAGGTGGGGCAAGTTGGAGTATCTTGTTCATTGGTACGGCTACGATATTAATGAGCGAACGTGGGAGCCAGCCGAAAATCTTACAAATGCGCCGCAAAAAGTACAGGAATTTCATCAACGATATCCTGATAAACCGAAGCCATCTCGATGATAGCTTTTTTCTCAAGTTTCTTTAGACAAGAGTATAAAAGGAGGAGAGGACACTGCCTAAAACTCATAGTTGATGTTGTTATTTTCTCTAAGATAGAATAGAGTTTTATTCAAGTAGTCATAGTTTGGTCTGCAGTCATGGATAGTCAAGAGATAGATAGTATACCAGTCGTGTCATCTCAACCAACGAACCCACGAAGGCGACCCCGACATGAAGAACCGCCTGTACCACGACGACGACGAAGGATACCAAGCAACCGATCGCTGGTGATTGTATTCGAGGTAGAGCCTGCTTTCAATGGTCTACCAGAAGGCGTGTTTGCAGGACAATTTCACAATGAAGACACGGAAGTTCATGCTTGGTCAGAAGTGGAAGGCGTAGGCCACTACCGTTGGCTTCAAGGACCAATGAACCACCTACCTCGTGAACAACAATTGGAGTTCATTGCAGACGTCATGCGACAAATCTTCATTTTTTTACGATGGTATTGACCGGCGACAACATTGCTTCTCGGAGACCTCGAAGCTAGAAGGAGAGGTGATGTCACGGACATACATTAGAAACTTCTAGAAGATTCCTTGAAGATTCTATAGAATATTCTTTAAAGATTCTTTTAGAAGGTTCTGGAAGATTCTTAGAATATTCTTAGTATATTCTAATAGATTCTAAGAAGCTGCTCGAGAAGCTTCCTAGTTAGTGGAAGTTGTTTGAGAAGCGTCCTAGTTCACAGAAGTAGCTCGAGAAGCTTCCTATCCAGTAGTATATATAGGAGTCGAGGCTGAAGGGTTCTTCAGTCTCGACAACGCATTTCTTAGAGCTCTAGCTCACCTCTCTTGGTGTTGTTTGTGTACTCATCTGATCAATCTAGTTCTTGCATGTTCTCTCTGAACTTCTTGTTTAGATTTATTGTGTGTATTTCCGTGTCCGTAACACCTAAAGAATCCTTTAAGTGACTTCTCCGAGAGCTCCAAACATGCCAAACTCCAAACAATGCAATGTTATCTTTGCTTTATGTTTTAGATATTCAAAATCAAAATCTATTTTTTCATGTTTATTTAACTTTTATTTAAAACTTTAGTAGACCTAGTCAGTTGAATATTTATATTTTATGATTTTTTTTCTCCTTATATTACAATGGATTCTATCGTTGCTATTTATGTAATAGTTCGATTAGAACATGTAGGACTCTATCTACTCATAGACCAACTTATGTAGGAATAAAATTCCTTGTGCAAGATCTTCTTTGAAAGGAAGAAGTACCCATGGAGCACAAGAGATTTCAGCACCAAGTGATGCGCCAAAACCAAGTGAACCTATTCTACCCAACGAACCTTTACAATTTGGTTTGGATGAATTAAACCTTGATGATTTTGATGATTGTATTCAAGATAGAGAATTTTTTGACTTTCCTACTCGACAATCTACATATACATCGGGGAGGGTGATTTTTGGTTGGTGTGACCACCAAGACGGTTCCACATGGTATTTATGTTTACTTCAAGTCTTTTAGTTTAATATAAAAGACATTATATTTTTAATCAAAAAAATTATTGTTTTACTTTTAGCTTTTCACTTTTATCATTAGACTACTGAGACACTATATATATATATATATATATATATCTCTTTTGTTTCAACTCCATTTATTTTATATTTTGTATTATGTTTTATATTTTGGGTTGGTGTGATCACTAAGAGGGTTCCATACGGAATTCATGTTTGCTAATAATATAAAGCCTTTTACTATCACCATTAGACTACAGAGCTTGCTACAGAGACGGTTTTGTTCGGAATTCATGTTTTGATTACTTACTATATCAATGCAAATGCACGGTGGTTGACATGGATTTTTCCTTTACTTTGAGTATATTATTTTGATCTCAATCAAATGATTATCAATGCAAATTCACACTAGTGGCCGACGTGCAGGGCCCACTATTCATCTGCATATTCATATGATTCAATATTTGCCTCGTTCGTTGGATTAGAATAGTTAAAAAATCTTTAGGTTTGTCCAATATATACATAGATAGGTTGTTTAGAATGTATTGCATCATCCAAACTTCAAGCTAGATGATGTTTCAGTTAACTCAGTTTGTGATATTGAAAAATATGAAAGATCTTTTTATAATGAGGAGGATGGATGGAAAATCTTGAAGACATTGATGAACATCTTTTGCTCTATTGTGATCCATTCATTGCTTTGGAATCATTATTTTCTTCACCTGCAGTAGTTGAAAATTTCACATTATCGCTTTCAATTCATGATGATCAGGACTTTTTAGTATTGGTGTTGAATACTCTTTTTTGTGTTGATCATCGCAAATTGAAGTCATAAATGTGAAATTTTCAGCTACTGCAGGTGAAGAAAATAATGACTCCAAAGCAATGAATGGGTCACGATAGCGCAAATGATGTCCATCAATGTCTTCCTTTTCCCATCCATCCTTCGCATTATAAAAAGATCTTTCATATTTTTCAATATCATAAGCTGATTTAACCCCTAAACGTCCTCACCTATGTCCAGTTTAGGCAGTTTTGCAAAGATGCATTATAAAATGCAATTGATATGAATATTTAGAACTTGATGTATAAATAAAAGTTATACATTTTTAATTTTAGATTCTATCTATACAATTAGATCTATGACTACTATCACTAATCTTTTTTTATAAATTTTGAAACATAAAATAAAAAATTACTTTGTAATTCAATTACGAATAAGATATTGACAATATGTGGATGAAATTTGTTGTGATGGGTTATAATGTAGTACTTTAGGTGTAGTGATTTTTGGAGATTTTTTGGATGCTTGATTTTAATAGTTTTTTTTTTCATGAACACTTTTAGACCAAAATCTTCAAGATTTTCGGTGAAACACCACAACACAAAATGAGGCATAATTTTTTCAAAAATTATTTCCTTTTCGATCGGATCACACATACATGAAGTTAACTTCCCATAAAAAATTCAGTAAAAAAATCACACCACAAAAAGTGCATGACGGATGAGAAAATACGGATGAAATCTGTACATCATGCCAAAAACGCCTGCTTGGGCAGTTAGGGGTTAAGTGAAACATCATTTAGCTTGAAGTTTGAATGATGCAATACATCCCTAAACAACCTATCTATGTCTATATTGGACAATCTTGAAGATTTTTTACCTGTTCTAATCCAATGAATGAGGTTAAAAGTTAAATCATATGACTATGTAGAGGATTGTTGAGAAGGAAAGTGAAATTTCTTCATCAACACAATCATCAAAGTCATCAAGGTTTAATTCATCCCAATCAAATTGTAAGAGTTCGTTAGGTAGAATAGGTTCATTTGGTCTAGATGTATCACTTGGTGTATCGCAATCTCTCGTGTTCGATGAATATTCCTCCCTCTCAAAGAAGATCCTACACAAATTAATTTATTACCTACACAAGTTGTTCTATGTGACTTAGCTATAGCTCTACACGTTCTAAATGAACTACTACATAAATCACAACAATAGAAATCCATTGTAAGATTAGAAGAAACAAGTTATATCATAAAACATAAATATTCAAGTCAACAGAAACCAACGTTTAATCCCTAAATGTCCTCACCACTGTCCAAATTGGCAGTTTTGCAAAGATGCATTATAAAATGCAACTAACAAGGATATTTTGAACTTGATGTATGAATAAAAGCTCTATATTGTGAATTTCAAATTCTATCCATACATTAAATTTGCGATTGCTATCACCAATATTCTTCTATAAAATTTGAAACTTAAAATTCAAAATTATTTTGTAATTTGATTACGAATAAGATGTTGTCAATTTGTGAATGAATTTTTTTGCAATGGGCTGAAATGCAATACTCTAAGTGTAGTGATTTTTGGAGATTTTTTAGTTGCTTAATTTTATGAGTTGACTTTTTCAAAGGATTTTTAGACTACAATCTTCGAAATTTTTGGTGAAACATTGCAACATAAAATGAGGCATAAAAGTTTCACAAATCATCAACTTTCTAATTGGATCACACATGCATGATGCTAACTTCCCATAGAAAATTCAGTAAAAAATTCACACTACAAAAAGTGCATGATGGATGAGAAAACAAAGTTTGCTTTTGTACATCATGCAAAATATGCATGGTTGGGCAGTTAGGGGTTAAGATGAAAGTAAAAGAAGTGGATTTCATTGTGAAAAAGCAATTTCTAATTTTGAATATCTAAAATATAAAGCAAAGATAACATTGCGTTGTGTACAATTTGGCACGTGGGTGTTTTCACGCTAGGGTGTCATAGTTCTCAACAAAAGAAGTTTCTAATGTTGTAAAGCATTTGCATTAATGACGTAATATAATAAATAGGGAAAATACCCAAACCATTTTAATATAGTAAAAATGGGATCTTTTTGGAATCTTTTCAAAACATTTTATGTTATGTTGGAATATTTTTAGAATATTTTGGGATATTCTTCTAATGTCATTTAATCCGCTTGCAAACCATGTCAAATGCATATTCCAATCACACCACAGGCTCCGTTTTTTATTAGCCAACCAAGCTCGCAAGATTTTTTTTGGGAATTTGCGATTTTAAAGGGCGTTTAATGTAAAGGAACAGAAGTTGTCGACATAAACTTCTAATATCCACCTTACTCACATAATCTTTTGGAATATTTTTGAATATGATACCTTTATGTTATAGGAATTGAAAAAAATAATTGCCATGACTATATCTTCAATAAAACGTATCAATTAAGACAACAAAGTATATATACTACAACGTCACGAAATGCAATGTATTACATTTTGGTCCAAATACTAGTTTATATTATTTTTTAAATGATTAATAGACATACAATCCTAATATACCTTTTCATTGTGGTTAACTTTCTGCCAAAAATGAATTTCAATGATCAATAGAAATGTTTACGGCCACATTTCACTTGTTATGCGATGTCAATCTACATATTTTGAACGTCCTATTGTGAAAATCCCACGTATGGAACTACAAGTAAAGATAAATATAATGTTTTTATCATTTTCTATTCCTCACTTCATGTTGAAGTGATTCATCAAAAAATTCTAAAATTATGGTTTAAAATACGAAGTTAATAAAATTTAGAAACTATAATATCTCCATAAATCACTACATTTCAACCCATCCCAAAACATTGTGGTTAACTTTCTGCCAAAAAAATGAATTTCAATGACCAATAGAAATGTTTGCGGTCACATTTTGCTTGTTATGCGATGTCACTTTACATATTTTGAACGCCCTATTGTGAAAATCCCATGTATGGAACTACAAGTAAAGATAAATATAATATTTTTATGATTTTGTATGCCACACTTCATGTTGAAGTGATTCATCAAAAAGTTCTAAAATTAAGGTTCAAAATGCGAAGTCAATAAAATTTAGCAACTATAATATCTCCATAAATCACAACATTTCAACCCATCCCAAAACATTACATCCATGCAATATCAATTTCTGATGCATAATCAAATTAAAAATGATTCTTTTTATAAATGATTTTTTTAGAGCTTTGACTAATTTCTAGTTTTTGCATTATTTTTCACTATGAGATTTTTAATGTAGCTTTTGCATGTAATGACTTATTCCCTCTATCCCATTAAAAGACCATGATGTCGGCTTAAATTTTGTTCGAAAATAAAATCATGATTTACAATTGAACCCATTCACCAATGGCAACTATGTGCACTTGACAATTGCTCCAGGGCATTGCAGACGATTTAGCAACTTAATTAATCCATGGATTTTGGTCATATTTATCATGGATTTTAGTCATGTTGATCATGGATTTTGATTATGTTGATTATGGATTATTGTTAAGGATTTTGATCATGTATACACTTTCTAGGAGTCAAAATACTCCCTTTGTATTCACTTAATCCATGGATTTGCATCACATTCAACATACTCCCTTTGTAATCCCCGGATTAAGCTTAATACATGGATTTTAGTGAAAACAAGGTGTTTTAGTGGGACGGAGGGAGTATATGTGAAGTTTCTTTTAATGTAGTTCCACTGAATATCACAGAAATTAAGAGTGTTTAAATTATTTTCAATTAATTTCGGTTGATCAAAAAGATAAAAATAAAACTTTAAACCCAAAAGTTCTTTGATGCTTTAGAAATAGCTGTATTTAAGTCAAATGCATATAACTTGTGTCCTCTTTTTTAACCCCTAACTGTCCCGGCGTCCATATTTTGGACGTTTTTGGAGGTACATTCACCTTTGAAAAGCTATAACTTATGCAAAAGTGTCTGATTTAAAAAAAAAATTGGAATAACAAACCGCATGATGTATGGAATGAGTGGTAAAAATTTCATATCAATCCAAGATGTATTGAATTTTTGGTGATCATTTGAAAGTAGGTATCTTTTTTTTGGATTGTTTTTGTGCATTTTGATGGCTGCAACTTCGGGGGCTTGTATCTCCTTTATCCCATGTCCGTTTTCAATAAAAATTATTGGGTTGGATTTCCTTTGAAGTCTAGTTATCATGGTAAGATTTTAATGTCAATCCGTATTGTTCTAAATGTTTGGGGGTCATTTTAGTGCATGGGTCTATTTTGAACACTTTTTGCTTTTTGGGTCAAATGGGTCACTTTTCGGGCTACTTTTTGACATTGCAAGGCCATTTTAGGGCACATTAAATTTTTTTCATGAGTTTTTTTGTACCAATGTGTTTATATGATGATTTTGAACTACTTTATAGTTCAAAGTTTTTTCATTTGAGTAATTTTGAAAACGAATTTCACCTCTAACTGTGTTGCTAGGAAAATTTCAGCATCCTTTTCTTACACTAAAACACTATGATCTTGCAATTTATATGGCCAAATGACTCCAAATTTGATCCACATCATCTACAACATGTATATTACAAGATTGTACAGTTGAGATTACTATACCTCACTTACATTTAGACCTATAACATATCAAAAGCAATGATGTTTTTAAGCCCAAAAAAGCTAGGGAAGCTTAGGGGTTAATACTAAAATTAGACTGATGTGATCTTCGATATGATCAAATTTCAATAAAAAAAAGGGGGGGACAAGTCATATGCGTTTGCGATTATCATAATCATGTTCATTTGCTATGATTTTTTTGAACTTTCAAAGGACCAAACAACCCATTTTGGATTAATGAATGTTTTCTAATTTCCATTGTTCACATTCAAAAATCAAATTTTAGTACGATTTAAAAATAAATAAATTCATCAAGGTTGTTTTTTTTGCAATGGTAGTATATGACACTCGATACGACATTACTAAAATGTATACTTTAGAAGAATCATGGAAATATAAGCAAATGAAATTTTGATTGTAATGACTTTCATTTCAAAAATGATATTGATAAAATGAACTCATAAATTTAAGCAACAAAGGTATCTCAAAGTATCACTACAATGGAATCGTTAATTTTCAAATCCATTTCTAACAAATTTTATTAGAAAAAGTATTAATACTTTGTTTGTGACCAAATTTAGAAGGAATTTAAGTTTCAAACTTTATATTAAAATATTGATGATAGCAATGATAATTTTAACTGTATAAATAAAATTTAAAATTCAAAATCTACTACTTTTATTCATGCATAAACTCGAGAATATTCCCCATGTTGTATTTTGTATTTATGGTTTTTGAAAATTTTCAAAATGAAAAAGAAGCTTTGTTTTTCATGGTTGATCGACATGTGCCTATTGTAAAATAAATAAAAAGAAAAGAAAAAAGAAAATAAAAAAGAAAAAATAAACGAGGAGAGTAGTTTTGTTCAAGTGGCCCTTTCTCCGGTGGGCACTAGGTCATTAATATTACAAACAAACACTTTATTCACGCCGGTCTTGAAAGAGGTTGGAGTTTCTATCTATCTAAAAAACAATTTTGGACATATACCAAAGAAACTTGGACCCTCGTAGCTTTTACTTGGGGTATCCAAATGATGCATTCTTTGATGCGTTGAAAACCTCTTTGAATGGCAACAAGAAACTATAGAACTTTGACCAGTCTAATAATGGTAGCTGTGCAAAGCAGAAAGAAAAAAATTGGTAAACCCTACCTTACAGTACTGTACAAGCACAGACAAGTGACACATTGTTCAAATTTCAAGCTGGAAGAGCAACGAATGATCCAGTAAACTGGATGAAGAAGACAAGTATGAATGAAAACCAGCGTGGATGACATTCTAGACTCAGCACACGTGAATTTGAAAGGATAAAATGCTACACTACAGGAAAGGCTCCCCATTATGCGGACGTGGCAAATCACTCCATGTGCGCGGTGGTGTGCTGCCACATCCCAACTCCCGATGGATGAATAATGGATGAAAAACGCGAATCAAGGAAATTAGTTAACAGAACCCGATTTAATGGGGACACCTACCAACATGTTGGCCACTTCTAAAAGCCTGCTGTCGTCCGAACGAACGAACGAACCTCTGACCGGACGGAATCATTCCCTTCCGACGAAAGACGAATCGGCCATTTGACCTCCCTGTCTGACATGACGAGAGAGGAACGAATGTAATTGGATGAGGGATGACGAATGAAACGAGAGAATTTCATGGATGAAGAGCAATCTAACACTTGAATCAGACGCGCAATTGGATGAACGTAAGAGGATGAGAAAACAGATGGATGTGAAACGGGGGCATGCATACTTTTCCCTGTTCGTTCGTTCTTATGTGTGTTTTTCTGGGGGTCGTGGTGACTTACCAGCGATGGCTGTGGTTGGTGGTGGGGAAAGGCAAGCAGCAATGGCGATGGCGATGGTGATGGGGCATGCCATGAGTACTGATGCCTAGAACCGACGGTCGAGCCTGCAATTGGGCTTGCGATGGCGGCCCTGTGATTGTCGAGTTGTTTGTGGCCGGTGACCCCACGAGCCAGAGTGGCAGAGAGACGAGAGAGAGATGCGCTCTGTTCCTGTTGCCGTAAGCGTAACTTAGTCTTGCGGCTCAGGGTTGCTGCTGGCTCTTGGTCTTGAACCGTGTTCTCTTTTCTGGGGGGGATAGCCAGTTTGTGTGTGGGGCGGTGGAGTGTACGAGAGTTCGAGAACAAGCCGCCCGCCGGGGGAGTTTCGTTGCCTTTTGAAAGGGGAATCGTGAATCGCCGTGTTGCGTGCGTCGTAAGGGGCGGAGGGTAGGCTAAGGTTGCGTCCTGTAGTGTCTTTGAGCGTTGGGGGTTACGGTCAAAATTTGTTTTGGTTTCGCATCGTGCTTTTGTGGCAGCAATTCTTTGTGGAGCGTCGGCATCGTCGTAAGATTGCTTGTTCTGTCGGAAAGAGCGGTGATCAGCTGTGACGGGGTTTCCTGGGTAGGGTTTCCATGCGGCTTTGCAATTCCTCGGATCTTGTTTGTGTGGCGTGTGATGTCGTGCTTGTGTCTGTGTAATGCGATGATGTGGCCAGTAGTCGTTGGAAGACGGCTGCGATCTTCTTATCGTGTCTTGCAATTGGCTTAGTGGTGTGTGTTGTCTGGTCAGATGTGTACTGTGTCGAGGAGAACGGAGTTGCATGTGCCGTGTTTGTTTGCGATCATGGTTGAAGTTCTTGTGCTTGTTTCTTTACTTTAATTGCGCTCGATGCCACGTCACGTTCCATGTCAGATCGGTGTTTCAGACGTGGACATGGTACTTTAGCACCTTTGTGACAGCATCCACACAGAACCACCAGGTGTGGACGTACCTTAAGCGACACAGTTTTCAGGACTGCTGCCCGTTTGATATCTGTTGTGGGTGTTGAGGGAAGAGAAAATCCGATGACGGAGTTTCTTTCTCAGAAACGGGGGAAATTCACATTTGGACTTGTAAATGTGGGTCGTACTTTGCGTATCCTCCTATCCTCTTTTTTTTTTATCGAATTGGAATGACCTAACTCGGGATGTGTAGTTTACATCAACTTAGGTCTTCTTGAGAGGGTTCAAAATTCTAGCACAGGGTATGATGAAGCATTGATCTGATGTGGGCCTGACGCACCTCGTATTGCAAAATGTTGAAAAGATGCAAATCTTGCCGCATAATATGGTGCTTCAAGGTCAATGCCGCAGACGCAAAGAGGTTGTTGAGCTAGCTTTGGGACTATGATTGGTGCAGCCGTGCCTTGCGAAGATATCGCCGACATATAATGTGACGATTAAAGATGAGGATTCTAAAGAATTTGTCTACCTTATGGAGAAGGTTATTTAACTTGTTGTTGCACGTCTAAATACACATATTCTTTCTTACTTTGCAAACGTGTGATACGGCACTGATATCTGTGGTTTTCAGCATAGGAGGGCTCTGTTTATCGACCTAAATTTCTAAAGACCTATTACTTTTGTGAAATGAAAAGGAAGTGGTGAATTGTAATCGGTGGAAGCGGAAGCTCTGAGAACTCCTGTTGTAATGCCGTTGTGGACGAGTCTTGTGTTGGTCGATTGGCATCTGCTGCTAAATCGTTTCCAAGATCTTTTGCTTCCTGTGTGCAACCACTTTTTTGTTGCATGGTTTACGAGTAAGGTCATAGATAAAGAAGCACACTGGAACTCGAACTCATGTTTCATTATGGAGTGACCTGTGCCTGTTATGGTTGTTCAATTGGATTTTGGAGTCGTGTGATGTATTAGCTTTTGCTGATTCCTTGCCCTTTGTAGTTAATTAGCACGGTTCTGTAGCTCACCGTTTGTATTGTGTCTGATGCAGACACTTGCAATCTGTGTCTGATGCAGACACGTGAACTTAGTGTCTGATGCAGACACGTGAACTTAGTGTTGTGAGTTGTGAACGGCATATTGTAACCAACTGGCATATCATTTGTGCAGCTAACTTTTCGGTGTAATGTTTTCTGGCATAATCGTTACTAAGTATCTTTGAGGATTTCGAATTCCATCTTTCAATTTCCGCGTGTATTGTAATTGGCTATATTTTTTGGTGTACGGAGACAAGTCACCTAGTGCGAAAGTAATCTGGTGTTGGATAAGTTAAAAAGCATGGATTGCATATGTTCCACTGAGATGACTCTATTTTCTGGAGTGATGTCCAGAAGGCATTAAAGTTGCATTATTTATTTAAATGGGTTTCATGAGTCTAATCTTTTGATATATGTACTTCTGGCAGGTTACCTCTGGAAGCCCTCTTTGAAGGGGCAGGTTCGAAGGAGGCTTCAAAATGCCCTCCAGGAAAGCAGCGTCCAAGGGATGAAAGGAGTAGGAGGCTGTAAATCTGCCTTTGAGCTTTCCAGTGACTAGGTTTTCTGGCTCGCTGGTTTCCTCTGCCACCCACCACCTCTTAGGTTTGATCAGGATCTCCAAAGACATGGAGGAGGGTATGGATCCCAGGGGACCTCCACTGATGGGAGGAAACCGGTGGGCTCCTGGAGACATGTATCATTTGGGCAGTAGCAGTGGAGATGGTGGAAGTAACAATATGAACACGAGGCTTCGATTTGAGGATTCAGGGGAGTCGTCAACAGGGCTGAGGATGGGTCTTCAAGAAACTGGAAAAGGCCCTGAAAGCAGCAGGCCTCCTGTTCGGAAGCCCTCCCAACCGTCTCCGAAGCTTGTTGCAGCTCGATCTTCCGGGGGTCGTAGAGTACAGAGACCGCATCAAGGGCCTACTCCAGGACAGTGGAACTCTTTGCATGGATTCGCGGATGGACTCAACGAAGCTGGTTCTGAATCAATGGGTATAGATGGTGATGGACAATTTGGAATGGGGCTCAGTACTCACCTTGGCCTTTCCGAGGAGATCATTGTACACCCGGCTCACGTGCAGTCGCTCTCCAGCTCTGAATTTCTTGGAAGAAGTGGGCGACCCGCGACCAACACACTAGATTTTTTGTCAGGGAGAAGCTCAATGCAGACTGATTACTTTGGAGGAAGAGCAGAAGGATTTGGAGGAGAGAATGTTAATGTTAGGATTGGGTTATCTGGATTGCCTCCGATAGGAAACAGACAAGTGCAAGCAAACGGTGGGGGTGGTTTTCCTGGAGGTAGAGAAGAGCGACCTCTGGATGTTGGATTTCATGGAGGCAGAAACGGTATGGAAGAGCGGCCTCTGGATGGTGGTGGGAGTATGGCTTTTAATTCTGTATTTATGGATCGGCAAGAAGGTGCAAGGAATGCCATGGACGAGCGACGAGGTGAAAACGGCGCAGGAAGTATGATGTCGAACTCTCTTTTCATGGACCGTTCAGAGTATCGAGATGATGCACAGGGCGGTAGCAGCAACTTCATGGGTGCTACCGAGGCCTTCTTACCAAGTGGAAGTATGAATCAAGGCATGTATGATGATACGGTAGGTTGTGGCACTGATGGCCGACATTATAGTGCAGAAAGACATTCTTTGTTTGGTATGACAGGAGGTACTTCTTCCCTGGAGAATTCTTCTTCCGGCAGTCATGGGCATGTGGGTAGCAGCTCCAGAAGCACAGCATGCAAGAGAAAGAGTTGCACACCTGTGGTTCCAGGTAACATGTCCAGCCGTAGTGGCTCCCCTCATAGAGCTGGCTATCGAGATACCTACAGTGGGCGGTCCGGAGGTAGTCACGGACTAAGTAGGCGTACGATTGGTGGCTCCAATTCTGCTCCTGAATCTCTTGCATCTAGTTCATCCTCTTCTGATTCAGTCTTCCTGGGGCGATATGCCGAACCTCTCGCTGGATTAGAGGAACCTCTGTCTCGGAGGATCAACTTTGGGAGAGAACCAGCTGAATCATCCTCTGATTCATCCTCAAGGGAAGGACGATATGGGAAGTCTGTAGCAGGCAGTAGCAGTGCAGTTCCGAACTCGCAGAGAACCACTCGAAGTGGAGTACTTACAAACAACCCTGGACCCAACCATTCCCCCCCTTATCCACGAACAGTCCGGCGAGCTATGCCTTCGCATGATAATCTGCCCCGACGTGCTTCTGTCCCTGATTCTCCCATGGATGCAGATTTGGGATTGTCCAGCAGCAGCTTGCTTGAGCAAATGCTGAATGGAAACCAGAGTCGAAGAAGTGACAGTCCTCTGCTTGCAGGAGGAAGAGTTGGAGGATCACCTCGACGCAGTGAGGCCGCGTTTGGTTCGAGCAGTGCAGGAGATCGGGTGATGCACCGTTACTTGGGGAACAACACACGAGGTTTGTTGAACAGTGGATCTAGTGCAAGTCCACTTGGGGGACCGATCTCCTCCGAAAGCCGCCTGCGTAGTCGTGTCCTCAGTCAACAATCAGAGCAAATGTCGCAATCTCCACCTTCACAGCCCATGTCCCTCATAATGCAGACTGCTCTGCATGCAGCGTCTCCATCGACGCCTTCTCCATCAAGACCGCCCCCGCATCCACCAACATCACTTCGTGGCAGGCTCCAGAGCAGCAGCCTACATTTGTTACTACCGCCGCCGTCGCCTTCAGGACCTGCACCTTCACGGTTGCCCCCATCTCCACCTTTAAACCCTCTATCCTTTGCTCCTTCAATTGATTCTCTGCCGTCACCCTCCACACTGTTCCGAGGTTCCTTGTTACATGGGTCTTCTCCGGCTCGACTGCGTGAGGGGGGGTTCATGTCCGCAGCAGAAAGTCTGCTGGGAATGCCCTTTCGGGGTTTGCAGATGTCAGCAGGGGATGGAGGCTCACAACCACGTCTTGTGGCTGAGGGACTTGCTGAGGTTTGACCCTTAACTTTTGGTTTGAGGTGTATGATGATAGTGTAAATTTGATGTGGAACGATGGAGTGAACAGAAGTAACTTGTTTCTAAGTTGTGCAATTTAGGGTTTGGCAGGCCAGCCCCTCAGCAATTTGTCCTTAATTCTAGAATGTAAATGTCGAGTACTTTTTCTTTTCCTTGGAGATCGAACCAATTCAACTTATCATCATGAGTTTTTGTTTGCCTGCAGATTCTCTCAGCACTTGAACGTGTGGAAAGAGACGAGGATCTTACATATGAGGTATGGATCAAGTCCTTCTATTTCTTCTATTATAATCACGAGAGCTTACTGTTTGCTAGCAGTTCTGCTTTATATTCTTTTGATTAATGGCTGTGCGACTTTGATTTGTTCAGCAACTTCTGATGCTGGAGGCAACGCTCCTGTTTGGAGGAATGGGCCTGCATGATCAGCATAGTGACCTGCGACTTGATGTGGACAACATGTCTTATGAGGTTTGGCATATTTGTATTTGATCCTGTATGGTCACCAACTGGATATGCTGTTCTGACCAAAATGTGTTTCAGAGGTTTAATTAGATAGTCTTTTATTGATTTACATCATCACAACAAATATTTGGCTGACATTAGGGAAAATAATGGTCTCTGCAGGAACTACTGGCTCTGGAGGAAAGAATAGGAAATGTGAGCACAGGTGTGACGTCTGAGGTGATGGCTCAAAAGCTGAAGAAAACACGGTACTCTTCGCTTGATGCTGTTGTGGCACGGTATTCACAAGAGTGCGACATAAAATGCAGCATTTGCCAGGTACTTCAAATTTCAATCCATTCTCAAGGCCTCTTAGCTTCTCTTCAATGCTATGGATTGCTGCGTATGATTTTTGGAACAGGTAATCTTCGGGGGTTCTGAATTTAACACGACTAGGATGCTGGGTGCAGTATCTTATACTCCGATTCATAATAAGAGTCCACTTTGTAGAAAAATTTGAGATATAAGATGAAAATTTGAGACGCAATGGCAACTTTTGGAACTGTGTGTCTCGATAGAAAGGGATGAAAAACGTAGGAAGTCAATGTAGGAAGCCAACGTAATGAATGAGTAGGAGTCAATGTAGGAAGGCAACACAATGAATGTGGACTCTTAAATTGACGCAAAGAAATATATGATTTTAGACTTTTATTATGAAATAGAGGGAGTATTTTCCTTGTATATATCCTCATTGTGTTGAATATTGTTGAAGTTATTGTGAAGGCTTCTTCACTGTTATTACTTGGACAGTCCTCAGAACACTGTTAAGCTTATATTGATTCTAATGTTTTAACTTACAACTTTTGCAGGAAGAGTATGAAGAAGGTGACGAAATAGGAAAGATTGAATGTGGGCATGGGTATCACTCACACTGCATTCAGCAATGGCTTGTGCAAAAGAACCAGTGCCCTATTTGCAAAGCTGCTGCCCTCTCTTAGATGTGTTGGTCTGATGAATAATTATGCTTACAATTTGCCTCTTATCTTATGGACTTAATCCTAGCCATTTTGGGAGAGGTATAGCAAGCTCACAATGTTCTTGTGAACAATGAGCAATGTTTTAATTTGCTCAAATGTAATGCTGTTGCATGGTATTGAGCCTGTGTTTGTCCTTCCATCAGTGTTGCGTCATTGTCGCACTTGAAACTCACCCTTCTAGATTGTAGGACCTAGGCCAAGTTGTCATTGTAAGCTTTGTAATGACAAGGTCTTCTAGTGCAGGCTTAGTATCATTTTTGTATAATTCTGTTTTGTATATATAGTACTAATGGATTATCGTACGTCCCTACATTCTGTTCAATTTGTCCATGACTATGTTTTGTTACATTACTAAGCATTTGGAGCTCGGAATGTTGGGAAATTCGTTGGGTTTATAACCACAGCTCTTGGTCTAGATAAGAGTGAATATGTGCCAATTGCACTCATGATAAAACTGCTTATTTGACGAATACTGTATGAAAAAGGATTCTCCGGCAATGGGCGATTCATAGATTATTTCTACTTTTGAACGGAAACTAGTAACACGAAATGATTCATTACAGCAACTCCAATGGAACCCTAACTTATATACCTTCCATACACGAGTCAAGTGTCACCTTCTATCTTACTTTCTTTCCACTTGTGTGGTTAACCCTGGAACGCGGGTAGGGACACTAAGTGTCTCATGCATGAAGAAAAAGGAGCAAAAAGTGCTTTGGGAACTATTTTTCATCAAATCTTTATCCATCTTGTGGATGAAACGTGTAGTTGCTATCTATATTGATAGCTTTTGCATGTACAAGGTGTCAATATTGGGTCTCAATTGCCAATTGAGTAGTAAAAACGTACAGTGGTGTAGTGTATTTTAAGTTTTGAGGATCATTTTACCAAAACTCAATTTAAACCATTAAAATGATGTGTTTTGAATTTGAGCATAACTAGCAATATAAAGTTTACCAAATCACTTTGATTTTTACTACACAATGATTTTTAATACTACATTTTGATTTCTTGAAATTTTTTAAGTTTGATTTTTTTTTATTACGGTCACAAGTAGAATACCCATTACCATGTGATGGTTATTTTTGCTAATTTTACGATCATGATAAAAAATGATGATGATGATGATCCACTATGATGATTTTCATTGTGATTTACACCTATTGTAGAAATTTTAGCGTAATTGAATATATATTTTAATTTATATAAATTTCATTAGCATTCACTTAAAAAAATTATAATAATTACAAATTTTCACCAAAATGTATGGATATTTTTTGACATATAGTATACACATACCTTCATCTACTAAAATTATAATATTGAATTTTAACGTTAATTATAGTGTCAAAATAAATTGTGGAATGTGATGCTAATTCCATGATAATTCAATGGGAATAGGTCCGTCCTTTAGGGGTTAAAACCTTACTTTTAAAGCAGTTGGAATTGAATAGTGAGTTTCATTCATAAGCCACTTTTTGGTCTGGGCGGCGTTTAGGGTTTAAATTCACGAATCTTTGGTCCTTTAGGGATTAACCCTTAAAATACTAAGCACTCATGGTTTTGAAATGAAAATTTCAATTGATCATATCTGTAAAAAAAAATATAATTTTGTTGGGATCAAATTTTATATCAATGGAATCAGTGAAGAACATTGCATGTACTAGTCAAACAACAAATAAATTTGAATAAGGAGAAGTCCATATAGGACCTACTCAAAATTTCCAAAAAAATAACATTTGAGGCTTCTTGGTCCTTTAGGGGTTCAGCAAAAAATGTGCATTGATCATTTCAAATGAGTAAAGGCACATTGGGAACACCACGGGAACACTGTGGGAACTTGGCCATTGCGTTCGTCGCTGGGAGAGCTCATCCATCGGCGTCGCGGGTGCAGAGCTCTCCGCTGCTGCTGGAACGAACGGACGGACGGACAGAAGAATCAAACGAACGAACGTCGTCGTCGCCATATTCCGTCAGTGCGTTCGTTCGTCCGTCCGCTCGCTCCTCGCCGTCTCCCTCAGTTCTCTCTCGATTGTGTTCCTGTTCTTTGATTCATTGCATTTTGGCTGGGACTTGTTGATCTTCGTTCTTCGTTCTTGATTTTCTTCGCGATGGCGGACCCGCTGCTGTTCGAGGACATATTCAGCATCACGCAGCTGGACCCGGACGGCAAGAAGTTCGACAAGGTGTCGCGCATCGTGGCGCACAGCGAGCAGTTCGACATGGACGTGCTGCTGGACGTGAACGTGGACCTGTATCCGTTGCACAAGGGCGACAAGTTCACGCTGGCGCTGGCGTCCACGCTCAGCCTGGACGGCACCTTGGACGACGGCACGTTCGACCAGAGCCGCCGCAAATCGCTGGCCGACAAGTACGAGTACGTCATGTATGGCAAGGTTTACAAGTACGCCGACACGGACGTTTCCAAGGGCCCTCCCAAGGTCGAGACCTACGTCTCCTTCGGCGGCCTCCTCATGTGCCTCAAGGGCGACCCCAACAACTTGAACACCCTCATGCTCGACCAGCGCGTCTACTTGCTCATGCGAAAAGTGTGAGGGTTTTGCCACAGCACAGCGCCAAGATTTAGGGTTTAGGGTTCAACTTGAATACCCTCATGCTCGACCAGCGCGTCTACTTGCTCATGCGGAAGGTGTGAGTCAAAGCAAGATTTAGGGTTTAGGGTTCAGTCGCATTGCAACACGATGTTTTTGGACAGACTGTCGGTCGTCACCACATCTTCTTATCTTCCAAGAAGGGAAATATTCAGCAAATTTAGGTTGGTGCTGGGAATGCGCATTGTATCAGAGGTTGTGTGTGCAGATACCCTACGGACATGATCGTAGCTATGCCTTTGGTCTACAGCATTGAACCATGTATTAGAACTCGTGTGTTTGGGCCATACTCCTCGAATTGCAGACTCTAATGTTTATATACTTTCATGATCAATTTTGATACAAGGTTGCTAACTATGCCGAATCCTGATTGCGTGCTTCCGTAAATGCGTGTTTTACGTGTTGGCTTTTGGCACCTATTCAGGCTTTTACATACTCAGGCTTGAGGCGTTTAAGAGCCAGGTGGACGTGAGTGTTTACCTACCTGCGATGAAGCGAGAGCCTTGAATGGATTGGAGAGCTGTGAAACTGAACTACGGTTTTCTTATTCGTATGGGGCGCCGGTCTGATTGATTGGTCATGGGCTTTTGCTGGTGGAAACTTTTTCCGGTGAGCTTGTTCGTCTAAGTATGCACGGCAATCGATTGGATCTAGAGCTTGGTGGCAGAAACACTCAGGAGCTGCGCATAATGTTGGTTACTCTCCAAAAGCCAGTGTCGGCATGGAGCTCTCGTAATGTGCCATGTGAGCGGTCTTGGCTTGGATACACTATTATGTCGTCGATGTCCCTGCAATCCAGCACAATGTTTGCATAGTGTAGGTAGAGCTGGAGGATGCCGTGCTCCGATTGCCGGTCGACATGTTTGCTCTTTGACTCTCGCAGGAAGAGGGTCGTGCGACTTGCAATCGCGCTCGGCAGGAAGGCTGGTTTTTGATGAAACTGTCTGCGGTTTCTTGCGTGGGAAAATGCGGTTGTGATGAGGTATTGGTGCACATCTTCCCCGGCTGTGTCTGTCGTGCTCCATCCATGCAGAGACTCGCGAAAGAGTCACGCCACCAGTCTTCTGCATTAGGATTCTTCATTCATGGGGATTCTCTATTGTTTCAACTATAACTTAATTCATATGGTATGCACATTTTACGTTTTTTGGATTCCTTTTTGAAATGGGGAGCTGACAAGATAGACCAAAACAATAGAGTAATTCTAGTAATAAAAGAAACACATTTAGCAATTAAAAGTGACAAGAATGAATTCCCCACATTTATTTAAGGAAAACTTGAATCTCCTGTCTTTTAGAAGAGGCACCATGGCATGTGGACATTGGAGGGGCAATCTCAACAAACGCAATCTTGCAAGATGAATGGGCAATGGTTTAATAAAGCCCTTTTAACTCTTAAATCAATCCCTATGGCAACTTTGAATGAGTCCCTCTTTAAAAGAAAATAAAAAATGAATTGACCGGATGTAATTTTGATTTCCTACACCCATTAACCCCTAAACGTCCCAGCGTCCAGTTTCTGGACGTTTGTTGGTCAAACCCAATTTTGATCTTGAAGATGACTTTTGTTGCTAATACACCCAACTAAGAAAATGAAGTTTATTAAGTCTAGTTTGTACTCCACTTTTCAAATCTTAAAAATTCCAATTATTGAGTATTTTATTGCTTGTGCAAGCTTTGTAGCTCAAGGTTTGAATTACACTACATAGGATGTTCACCTTTTGAATTTCAAAATTTTAATAAAAAATTTCTATGGAAAACATATCATGTGATTCTCCATTGTAATTTGTACCTGCTCCCAAAAAAATATTAATTTTTTAAAGCTTTTTTGTAATAAAGATTATTTTTTGAAGTATTTGACTTAAAAATTTGTTAAAAAGGCCGTATTAAATCAAAAAAATCTGAAAATTTCAAGACTGATAGGAAACATTCAATTTCATGCATGAAAAATATTACAAAATATATTTTGATAAATCTTGAAGGCTAAATTGTGTAGTTTGACTTTCCTACAAAGGAGTGGTACGTTTAAGGGTTAAGTACCCAAAAAAAATTCATGTAAAAATTGAAAATTTTAAAAGATTCTAAAAAAAACATTTTGTACAAAAAATATAATTTGTCCCAGCTATTTAGGAAAAATCCAAGACATTTTTAAAAATATCCAATGACATCATTTTGGTACCAATTTTTGATACAAAGTACATTTAGATATGTGTTATTTGAAATAATTAATTTGAAGAATTAAAAAATATATTTACTTTGTACTATAATGCTTGCAAATGTTGATTTTTGGAATTTTTTTCCCACGAAGCATAAAAACATGAAAATTAATTTATTCAATTAAAAATTCAAACTTGAATTAAAGTATTTCATGTCATTTAGGTGTGGATATTTAAAAAAAAAATTAGTTTATAATTTTAGTCAATTGAAATGGACAAATTCGTCAAAATTTGGGAAAACAAATACATGTTTGAAATTTCCAAAGCCAAGCCAACCATGAGCCAAGAGCCAAGGGCGTGATGATGTGGCTCTCGGTGACAGTGAAAGAGTGGAAGACCGGTGAAAAATCATGAAAAGAACATATTAGGAGATGAACAAAAGGAAGAAATTTAGAGACCCTATGCGAGCTTACCTTTTGGCGAGCCCTTAGAGCAACTTACTGTTGGCAAGTGGCTATTGGGACTTGTGATTCAACAAGAGCTGTGCCACATCCATTTAGGGCTCATTCAAAGAGCCCTATTGGAGATATTGGAGCTCTAATATGCCAGAGTTTAGGAGCAGCACAGTCTACCAAGTTACTTGGCTAAGGTTGGATGTCCTAAAACCACCACCTCCCCCAACTATGACATGTAGAGTTTTCTTGAAACCACCATAGTTGAGACTCAAAACCACCAATTTCACTATTCAAGTAAACCAATGGCATGCCAAGCATTGCGAAGTAGTTGGTGGTTTTGGGTATCATTATGAGTGAAAATTAGTACCACATATGGTGTGGTCATGGGGAAACCTAGAGGTCTGATTTGGGTCACGAAGTTCTTCACTTCAAAAATTTGTATCAATTTGAATACTGAAAATTAAATTGCGAAAATTTGTGCATTCCGTGAGAAATCTTCTTCCAAATGACCAAAAAATATTTCTCATAAATAAGGTTTTAGGACATCCAACCTTAAGTATTCTCAAGAACCTCACAGCCGGGGGATGTTTCTGTTCATTATGAGGATTTCGCTAGGTTTAGTCTGCGCCTTATCCTTCGGTTTCAATTTGAATCGGTTTCTTGGGTCAGATTGGACCAAACTGCCAGTTCTTCCCATCCATTGGGCCAGAAATCTACGGAGTATTATATAACGCAGTAGAAACGATGGTGCGCGCACGCACGCTCCCTACAACAATTCCGCCATCAGGACAATCATGCCAGGCTCCAACACAGGTCAATCATAAAACAGAGCAAAGGCTGATTACGTCCTCATGAAGGAGAAATGAGAATGTGAAAAACCCTCCTGCCAAAAATCTGGTGCTCGCAATGTCCTGCCTCGCCACAAGAGCTGGAGAAGCGCTTGGCAGTCTACACTGTCAATGCATCGACATTATGTATTCCTGGGGCTATCGGGAAGAAATGGATACAACGTGAGTGAGAATTTCAATATACAACTTGAATACATATACCCTTTGTTCACGATTGGAACTTAAATAAATTGTTAAAGACCACACTAAGCTAATTAAAATACTCATCGAGAATCTGCTCACTAGAAACTCTTAATCTAAGTTATTACAACACGTGGTCATGATACAAGTGGTAAGATGACTAAAATCTCACCGTTAGTTAGGAACTCTCCAACCCTTAAGGTCTATCTTTAGCAACTATGATACATTGGACAGTAACAGAAGTTGAATGGAGTGTCTGCCATTAGCTAGTACCTCCAAAACTAAGACATCAACATATCTACAGTTATGGGTACCAGATGGTATGCAGGTTTATTGGGTCTGAAAAAGAATTATAAATGCCATTGTCCTGGTAATGGTGGTCCGTTGATCACATGCTTGGGTTGGAGGTGTTAAATCTTATCTCTCAATGCCCTGCTGGAGGTATTGTATCAAATCGTAGCCGGCTGTGCTCCACTTATTGTATGCATCCGCACACGTCTTCATCATAAAATTTGCTGCCTCTCGCTCACTCATCTCGGGATGGAAACGTTTCCGCAAGTTCCCAATGGGATCGCCCCGACTGAAGCACGGAAGACCACTGTCCACCATGAGAAGAACCGTGTTCACTATGCCATCCATATGATTCCTTGCTGCCAAGTAGCCCTTCACACACAAACTATCACAATCCAGATCCACAACACTGAGTCAGTCATACTGTCGGCAGAAGGTCTCACAGATAGTGGACATGGTTCAAGTTGATATATTTATTCTATGCTCTTGAGGATGACCCAAAAAGAGGGACCTAAAAGGGCTCATCTGGTTTGTAGTAGTTGTTGCATATCCGCCTCCCAATCCTATACGACAAAACATGTTTAGGAAAATGGGCTTGCACATGAAGCTAATTAGGAAATAGGTGGAAGAGTGAACATACCTCACGAAATGGTTCCAAGATTCACTTCTCATGTGGCCTGAGGGATCGATGAGCTGAGTCATTTCGTGACTCAGCTTGAATTGTGCACTTTCAAAACGCATATTGCCACCAGGAGATGTTTCCAGAATAAACCCAAAGTCGATGTGTACAAGTCTCCCCTCACTGTGGACACGGTACTTGATTTCATTAGTAAAAACCGGCACAGCCTACTAGAACATATGTAGGTTTCCATTCTGTAATAATCTAGAAATACTATGCATTTCTAGGTCATTAATCTATAAATGCTGCGTAATTAGGGACACTTCCATCAATGAATGAAATTACTGGCATATCTGAAGCAGGGAGTAGTACTTGTCAAAAAGAAGGTTGCCGTTATGCCGATCCTTTGGCTGCAGTAGAAGGCTTGCCACAGCGTAACCAGCACTGCTAACAATGAAGTTGTTCCGTGCCCTCTCAAAACCATCAGAGCCCACAGGCCCATACTCTTGTTGGTAAAGCTCAAACAAACCACCATCTGTTACTTCTCCCATTTGATTCCTACTCCGTGAATTTGGAACAACCTGCGTCCAAACCAGACTGTCAATATTGTCCAATTGGTGTAGAGTGAGTTTCAGACACAGCAGGAACAGTATACGCAGAAAATGGCCGATGTGTAGTTCTAGCAAACTTGGACCACGTAACTGTCTTTAATACTGGACCTTGAGGTCATCATCGATATATAAAGACAATTGATCACATGGTGAAGACTATGCCGCTTATAATAATGCTCCAAAACCAGGCCTCACTTATTCGCACATGAATATATTTCTCAGAATGCACCAAGTGTAGATCGCTGAACTGATTAAAATATGTAAGAATTTGATCACATAACCACAATATGTAAACAGATTGAACGAGATACCTCAATAATTCCTCTGCCATATCCGGTTGGAAGGACCCCGTAAGGGAAAAGATAAAGGTTGACACCAACTGCTAGCCAGATCTCTTTCAGTAGGGCAATGACTTGAAGAGCCAGAACATCCTGTCGACAATCATCACCAACCTGTGCATTTCCAAGGTTATAACGAATGCTCTAAGACGCAAGAAATATATGCAAAATGTGTAAACACTCTGAAAGTTGAGCAACCACTACAATTCGCTTTCTAGTCCAATACCCACTCGATGTAAGGATACAGATAATCCTGGAATATACAACCAACCTTCAATCAGCAAATTCAGAAACAGTATAAAACTACCAACCTTGAATATACATGCTTGCCGCATCAACAGATCTTGGTCTCCTTCCTTGTCCACCACGTCAAAAGTTATCATAATAGGGACTTTCGCTGCAGACTGTAAAGGGATACCACTGTCCAGCTCAATGCCCTTCACAAGTTTGGTAGGATCAGTGGGCAGATACAGAGCATCACCTTCTACTTTGATCTTCTCCAATTCCCTACATGGCACAATGTGCAAAGGCCGTTATTTGGGGCATGAAGAATTGCACGTTTGAAATACAATGAAAAGTTGGCATAACACTTATGAATACTAACTCTTAGTAAATAAGTATGGAAATTACTAATTGGCAAAAACATGTAATCCTAAGAGCAACATGATCAAAGAGTAGGGTTGAGCAAGAAGCAAACCAATTTCTGAACGATATAGCTGACTAGAACTATCTTCCGAGACAATATTCAACGGACCATAATAGAAAACACTTGTTAAGGAAACCCTAGATAATAACGTCTAAGCACACAAGCGCATTCCCTTTTGAACACCTGGAATTGTAAAAGAAGAATAGTTTACCTGCGAATTGCTGATCGGCGAGACTCTTTGGGCAAGGGAAAAAGCACACCAGATATTGATGTAACTTTATCAAAAAACCGAAATTCTTGTTCATATATTGTGAGGGCATCAGGGGTGAAGCTCTCAATAATACGGTTTTTCACTCTTGGTACAATCTCGTACAAGGCATTCTGTCAAGACATTCAAATCTGCCCATCAATAATCCTCACGCTGATAAATCTCCCTTGAAATTGCGAAGGTGTGCCACAATTACTCTTGAAAGCTTCAGTAAAGATTGGCCTAAAGCAGTTTTAACTAAAAGATTTATGAGCATAAACCGTTACCATGTCATTGGATACTTAAAAAGGTCCTAAAACTTCTGAAGCTTAAAATGTAGTACTTAGAGCTTGATATTCCCTGTACCTTCATGTTGACATCCTCCTTTCCTGCTTCTTCTGCAGGCGGTGCCTCTTCACCCTGCAAGTGGTTGGAAAAAAAAACATTAACTTTCAGGAAAACATAAGAACCGAAAAGAAAATTTACTTTCATTCCAGTTTCAGACCACCCCTGGGGTGGCTGAAGTTACCTGAAGTTGCCATATCAGAATATGTGCAAATAGGTTACTTCTGCGTGCAGCAACCATCAAGTAACCTTCCACCAGCCCCTGAAACCAGATACAAAAGAAAATGTCAAAAATTGCTACGGTAAAACTATAGACATTTCTATGCAAATAGAGGGGTCGTAAATATCGTCAGAACATCAATGCATGTCAAATGCTCAAATCATATGGGAAGCTTACGAAAACTCGTCCTGATGCATAGATTTCCTCTGCTAGACCACAGAACGATAGTTAGGAAGTTTACCCCATGATCATAGCGTAGAGCCTGTACGAGCTGAGGCATGAAGAAAGTAACTCGCTCAGGTGGATATGATTCCATAACACGCAGCACATAAGCCATGACACGAGGGTGGCCCTTGTAAGGTGGAGTCAAGAACTCAAGAGCGTGAGTAATAGAGCATAATTCCCAGTGTGGAAGCCAATTCAATGCTTCGGAATCCTCAGACACGGCTGTAGGTGTTACAACATATCGTAGGGCCTCCGGTACATTGATCAAGTCTGGGATATGTGCCTGCATGAAGATAAGATAGAAGTAATTGGTACAGAAATTGAACAAAACAAAAATAAGAGGGCTTATAACCTGTTCTCTAGCACTGTAGTAGCTCTCAATAAAACCATCAAGTCTGCACGGATTACAGTAGATCTGTAAGATTAAGAATGAAGGCAGACCTGGACCATGGATGTAACCTCTGTCCTTATAGCATGGGCACCAGGAAAACGGGCGACAAGGGCCAAAGCAATACGTGGATCCACAGCCCAAGCTGTCTTCACATGGATTTCCCATGCCTCCACGTTGGACTTGAAACGAAGAAGCATGTTATCCCTGTGCATTCCAAAAAGTTAAGGTGTGAAACACATCTCAACAACCTGCTAAGCAAAACGATGAATGAAAGAGAAGTCCTCCAATAGGTTCAGTGACAACAATAATGGGATCATTCACTTCATACCTGAATAAGGAAATTGTAACCGTCCAGTATTATTTTAGAAAGATGTGCCTACCTGAGAGGATAAGCCCATGTCTCCAGCCTGTCAGCCTCATGTTGGCAAAGCAGCAATAGAAGCTTCCTCCTCTCTCTAGCAGCTGAATCACTGTTTTCCTTTCCCCAAACTGGATGATTGCTCACCTGATTATGATGTAAGGCAATGAAAGTCAAACTCAGGTCACACTTTATAGAAAAAACCTAGTACAAGCAAACCTGTTAAAGGGAAGCGAATTAGGATTTTAAAACAGGTGGTTACCTGAGACTCTTCAGTGCTTCTTGGTGAAGGTAAAGAAGCGCTTTTTGAAGACCGCTTAGACTGCACAGATCCTTCCCCATTGTTGACACCCTCAGAGCTATTCTGTGCAAGAAACTGAGCAAAGATGGCTACAGCTTGGGCTTCCTCCTTGGCCATGCCCTGAACAGCTACCTTACACCACCCAGGTTCCACCGAAAACCAGGCAAAAGCAGCTCTGTAAACACAGATTTACAATCTTCAGGACAAACTGTTTGAACAATTACTCTAAAGCTTCCTGCTTTCTAAACACACCCACATCAATAGTACATGCTATTCTGTTTTCTCCATAGTCCAAGTAGGTTTTGCACATCCTCTTGTCATGAACATGACTTTAGAAGACAAAAATAGACACCCTGTAATAGCCTTCAATGAAATTCTGGCCTTAGCAGAATATACATGCAGGTACTACGAACAAATTGACCATAATTATTGGCAAACTGCTTTATTTGCAACTGTAGTACTGGCAAGGATTTGCAAACCTGTAAATTTGATCGTGTAGCAAATTTGCTCCAAAAGTTACAGTACAATAGCCATTTTCACGTAGACGATCACACAGCTTTAAGCCCAAAAGCAGTAACGTAAAGAAGGTGCCAGCAGCAGCTGGATGTGATGAAAAGTGGGATGAAGCTTGCATTGATCCTTGCATCATACGAGTAATTAGAAGCAACTGATCACTTCCTGCATGCTTCACCACCTGAAAGATCTCCAATTTAACAAAAATTAAGAATTAAACCACTTAAACTGAAAGATATTCATTAACTATACAAATAAAACATTCTCCATAATATAAAATTTAACATCTCCATTCAGAGAATCATACAAGGATACACCTTAATTTCTTGGACAAAAGATGGAAGAATCTCATTCTTGCGAGTAACAACTTGTAATGAAAGATCCTAGTTCTGAGAAAGAGATTTGTTTTTTAATTTCTATATTTAACCTCAATACAGTTGATATAATATTGACTTTCAGACTAACCTCAAAGCGGTCGAGCAGGAAACCTAGCCATAAACGGTGTGCCATTATTCCCTCTACAGGATCACGGGAAGGCGGGGGCTTGGGTACACCAGCAGTCAGGTGGGGACGCAGCTCCGCCGCAGGACCAGAGTTGTCAATACCTGCGGCAAACAGACCCCGTCTACTGCCAACAGTCCACAGCCAGGCATCCACAAGCTCTGCGAGAACAAGTGACCCAAGCTGAGGTGCTGCTGCTAGAAGCCATGTCCACACAAACAACCCCGTCTCCATCACTTCCACTGTGAAAATTTGGGCGGGACACCAACACAAAAGGCGCAGCAGCTGTGAGTCACCTTCTGGAAGCGTATCTGCATCAGCTCCCTGCAAGTAGACAACTTCAGTATTTCCACTTTGTCACAGATCCCATATGTACTGTAGAATGTGAAGAATATCGAAAGGCTTGAAATTGAACAAAGAACTGGCGCTATTCTGGGAAGCTGTACAATACCATATTAGAAATAAGTAGGGCAGAAGCTTGCAAGCAAGTGGCCTTAAACTGTTCACCGTCAACGCGCTGGCCACGCTGGGAATTCGTCAGATATTGTTGCATTTGTTGCACAAAACGAGCTGTCAAAAAGGTCGCTGCATCATTCTTCACTTTCAAATCACCTGGACTATGATACCCTGATTGCGTTGATCTCTCTTTAGAGTGTGACCCATTGGTGAGAGAAAGTCCACCTAGACTCCCATCTAGAAGCCGTTTCATGCTCACTATCTCTATAGATTTCACATTAGCGCTACTCATGCCGTCTCCTGTAGCAGCTGCAGCAGCTGCTGTTACAGCCGGTATACTTGCCATGCCAGAGTTGCATGTTTCACATTGGATATCGGTAAGCAAAGAAGCCACCTTCTGCCAGGCACCCACTCGCCGAATATATTCCTGGATAACATACCATAAACTTAATGATCTTACATGTTTATTAGTTCGTAAGAATAGAACATCAAACGCAGAAGATACAGACGTTTGCTGAGAAGATCCAAAATTGGACTGACGAAACATGAGGAGACATAAGCAGAAAAACGAAGGAAGAAAGGTAAACATAAATAAATAGATAGAACTGGAACTTTTCAAGTGGTCCTTGCAAGTCGAGCGGTAACATTCCATGCCTGCTAAGTAAAAACTATAAACTTACACTACACCCCAACATTCCGTAAGCGAACTTCAGTACCTGCAACAGGCCTTGAGTGGTGCATGGAGCGAGGAGGAGGGCACGGGTGAGCCACTCCTTTACACGTTGATGCGTGTGATGCATCGCTGGGCGAGAGATAAGATTTGACCGGCTCTCTCCTTGGCGAACTGCTGGTTGCTCGGACAAAAGACGAAGAAGTGCCTCCAAACATCGGCCGTTCCACAGCACCTAGATATTGCCAGTCTTAGAACACGAGGTGCATAGAAAGACAAGATAATAACTAAAAGCCTTCCAGAACCCACAGAGATTTCTGGAGTACCTACCAATCTACTATAGCGGCCTGACAGCTGAAACTGAAATATGTTCCATCATATAGAAACTCACCTGGGGAAACTTATCTCCAAGCTGGATAAGAAGACTGTCAGCAAGTTCACGTACAGCTTCCTCACGATGCGTCTGATACTTGATCAGAAAGCACGCATGACTAACCAGCACACTCTCTTTGTCAACAACCTCATCACCACTGGTTGCAACCTGTTTTTCCTGTCATGACGGTTAAGGTCTTTAATACTACATTTCCTCAAGACTGTTTGATTTTATCCTTCAAGTCTAGACGCAGAATAGTTTACCAACATAACACTTTACAAGGATGTATATGGACGGCTAGCTTGTACACAAGGGAGGACAGCTGTGGGACAGGTTAAACTAGAACACATTATCTCTAGAGACATACCAGCCAGGTCAAGGTAGCATCAAAAACGCAGTGAACAATTGCTGTAAAACACTGATGCAGATCAGGTGGCAGGTTTGGGCTCTCCAAATATTTGAATACGCAAGTCAACAGACTGATGTGATCCAGATCCGCACTATTCCTTTTGATGACACCTCCTTTGTGACTAAACCGCAAGATTTCCAAAAATGCAACAGCCAAAAGGTAGGTGGCCTTCACACCTGAGACAAAACCACTGCAACAGCTGAGATTCATGAATGAATCCAAAAAATACAAAGAACGAATTGAGCATTACAATTCAGTCAGTATAATTAACAAGCACCCGGAAAGTTGTGAAGTGTCGAACTGTCTACACTAGCATGCATGCATTCCGTCATCAAAAAATATTCCATACCGGAATCAGTTCAATGAAACGGGAGCCCCTGTTCTGCTGTTGAGCGAAAAAAATGTAGATAAAAAGAGTGCAACTCCTAAACTATCACAGCTCTCAAAGATCTAGCATAGGTCGACTGGATCTCCCAAGCACCTCAATCACTGCATTTGCACACTTGAGCTGCTTTTCTTTGAAGTGTTAAATCAAAATCAAAACTCTTAAATCTTCCATTCAGGTCTGATGCTTGAGGCATCTGCATAATGAAAACTTCAGGTTCATAGTGCCAATCTGAATCATCCTCAAGTAAATCACACAACTAAACAAACCAATTCAAAGTAATTAACATCTCTCACCAAGACACTGTGACAAGGTTGTCATATGAAAGCAGCAAACGAGAGTACCTGAGAGATTACTCATAGATGAGCCATTTAACCGTCCACCAATTACAGCAGAGAGAAGACCACGTTGCAACGCAGAACTTCTTTCATTCCCACTACCGTTTTTAGTCTTAGTATTGTACAGCGCAACTAGTTCAACTTCGTCCTCCAGCCACTTCAGTGATGTCACCACCTGATTCCATCCTCCCACATGATCAGTGTAGTCCTAGCATCCTTCAAGATAACCGTCCAAGAAGATTGAAAGCAGTGCAAGAGTTTAATAAATTCATAATTAAGAAAAGATTGCATGTGTTGCAGAGCTTTCCTTACAGAAGCCATTCCAAAAAAATCGATGCAATGAAAGGACATGTTGGAAGCAAAACTTGGCTTACAAGAGGCGGAGTAGATTGGCTCAGACGATTAACAGCGCTCAACCATTCCCCATTCCAAGAATATGGGCCTGAAACTGTTTGAATGAGGGCCCCGCGAATAGTTGAGCTCCCGTTTTTGCTCCTGGTTGAACTCCCGCTTCTGCTCCTACTTGAGCTCATAGACCTTGAGTATGTAGTACGCTGTTGGGTATTCTGAATAGGAGGAGCTAAACCGTAAAGGACGATGTAGAACCACAAATTGCGAAATAGCTTCTGCAATGACGTGTCAACATCCTGAATTGGTTGCAAGTCGGAACATATTTCTGCCACTGCCGGGAGGAGAGGCCCAAGATAATCAGCTCCATTTCTGCAAACAAAAAGTATATCAGACCTTGAACTATACCGTAATTGCACGAGTAGGAAACATAAAGATTGAACCCTGTGGCTCCATACACTAACCTGCCAAGCTTTGATTCAACGATCGAGCTCACATCAGAGCAAAGAGTAAGAAGCCGCTGCCGATAATCAGAACGGAGCTTCGGTCCTTTTAAGCCTTGTGCTATGTGCAAAAAAGCTGAAGGCAAAGTCTGAAAAACAACCCTCACATGGAATTAATTTGTGATTCAAACTGAGTAACTCGCAGGAGACAAGACATATTGCTGACCAACATGGTACAGATGCTACAATAAAAAAAAAGCGAGCGAGGAAGAATGAGAATTGTAAGTCAGGGAACAGAACAGACGACATTAAATATATGTATCGACCTGCATGAGCTCTTTTGTTGCTTCAAGAACAGGCTTCTTGCTTTCTCGTGAGCCCTTTTCAGCAATTTTCTTCAAATAGCTCGTTGTGAGCAGGACCACAACTTCTCTATATGGTTTCTCGCAACCCAAACAAGCCATCCGTGCCACCGCATCAAGTACCTGCTCCATAAACAGTATGCATTAACTTAAATACACCTAAAACATCTTGAGCACTTCAAATGGATGTACCCTGACACCAAAATACTTAGGAGGACAAGCTTCACCTTCAGTCGCATACGACTAGGAGCAGAAGCATCGCCTTCTGCCAAGCTCTCCACAAAAAGTGGCATGATTAAATCTACAGCCTCTGGCTTGTTCAGCATAACCACCACGTTTGCAAGCAGTGGTATCACGTTCAACTGTATGACTACAGCTGTCTGCTTGAAACTTCTCTCCTGCCAAATATGCAATACCATCATCAGAGTACAAGAGTGAGACTTTACGATATGATAAATACACATACGTTTCATCATCTCAAGTTTCAAACCTCAAAATGTGCAGCAGTTATACAAGTTCCAACGCCTAAAAAGATCCATCGAAAAGGAAGCCCACCACCTATACCTAGGACCCGCAATGTACCACTCACCTGTTCAAGACGTTCCCTAACGTATGCAGCCAGCGACAAAAGAAACGAATCTATGGCAGCCCTGTCCACATCCCAGCTGGCTTCAATGAGGTCGGAAGCTGCTTTGGTGACACTTTCAGAAACAGGTCCCTGATATCCCTCAGCCTGAACGCAAACTTATCAGCAAGGCGGTTTCATCCGAACCACATTACATTTATGTGCTACGTTAAGGTGTTGACAGTAGTTGAACTTGTAAGCAATTTAACTAGTTCCTGTCGATAATAACAAGGTTTTTCTCACTACCTTCAAGGTTAGATCTCCTCCAACTATGACGACAGTTGCTTCTCAATATCAGATTCAGAACTCGTAAGAGGTTTATGAAGTGGATGCCACCAAGCTCAACTTACTTGAGAACAAGTTGCCAGCACAAGTGACTTGATTCGTAAGAGAAGGATCCTCAGTATCTGGTTTCCTCGTGATGCACCTACTTTCGATATTCCAGAAAGAAGAGTTCCAAATAAATGTTCGCAAGATCTCATTCTTCGCCAGGGTGATAATAAGCAAGCGTCTGCCGCATCCAACAGCAGTGCTAAGGTCTCTTGTGTAGGAATCCTAGAAGATCTACGATCCGAGGGACTCCTTGAGGACCTGCTTTCTGTTTCTGGTTTCAACAGTATGGTTATAACGGCGACGGCAGCTTGTGAAGCTTGAAGCTTCATGTTCATTTTAGCCAACAGCGGTACGCCATCCACTGGCCACTCGCGTTTTCGAATCTGTCAAAGAAATTCCGCACAAAACACCCAGATACGCTCGTTGAAATAATTGCTAAATATAATACATTTGTACATTTTTAAAATTAAAACGAGACCAATCGATTTGGAGTGTTGCACTAAACTATGCTGGAAGAGCAACAGCTCGATGACTCAATAACTTTCGATAGAGGTTGCTCACCAGCAATAAGAAAAATCTAAAGAAAGAGAGTAGTGAAAGAAAGACGCGTGCCTTCAAAAGAGGTAGAAGAGCTCCAATCTGACTGATTGCCATAAATCTCAACTGTGAAACCAGGTCCTCATCCGTTTCGATTTTCTCCAGGATTTGTACAATCAACCGGAAACCAAATTCCTGTCGCTCCAATGCCACGTTGGATTCTCCTTCTAAAGCGGTAAGAAATTGTCGAGTCCGCTTACTTGCTTCAAGATTTTCAAAATACTCGGAGCTACTAGTTCTACTTCCGTTTCCATTGCCATTCATGTGAAAAATAGTGCCGCCAGACATGTCAGTTTCTCGACCGGGTGTCCCTCTTCCAGGTGTAGAACTCGGGGTGAAGAAACCGTTAGCATCATGTTGAGAAGGGCTCTCATCCGAGGTTGAAAGCGTAGGACCATCACTCATGTACCCCTGCGCCGCCCTAAGATCCTTCATAGAGCTGGACTTGCCATTCGAAGACGAAGACGACGATGAAAAGAACCGTATAGGCGAGCTCTGAGCCGACAAACTTTGAGTCGAGACACTGCAGCCCGACGCGTCTAAACGTGGTGTCAAGGGAAGCACAATCCAATGCCGCAAAATACACTTTGCCAAAGAATCTGCATCCGCGGAATCTAAAGCCGGAAAATTCGATGCCAGAGCTGCGAGCAGTGATCGAACAGCAGGATAACGCATCCACCTCACAGACTCCTCGCTGCCATCCTCCTTTTCTTCCGTAATGTTTAAAACAAATCCCGTAAGTACATTGCTCACAGCACTTGCCACATCCGGCCATTTCACGCAAATATCAGCCAAATACTCTAGAAGCTCTCTAAAGTAGCCATCAAACACTTCCGGAGTGAGGAACGCAGGCCACGCCTCGCTTCGTGAGATGCTAGGGTTTGCAGCGACGAACTGTAACACGACGGCCAACAATCCATCAAGATTCTCAGGCTCCCTGGACCGTGACAAATACCTCGCGGCAGCCAAGATCCCGTTCACCTGCCGCACGGAAGGCCGAAACCCCGCATCTGAGAAGCTCTCCAGCGACGGACACTGGCTCCACAACAAAGACAGCCCCTGCGACAACACGCTGCTATCCTCCGCAAGAAGGTCGCAGAGCTCCGTCAATGCCTTCTTCATGCTGCCAGCCTCCAATTTCCTACACTTTTACATGGATCTTCCTACTGTACGTGCCCTGGATCATACACAACGATTCTCGCCACCATCCAACGCCGATCATCACCAAAATGCCCGATCCGCACCTTCGAGCTCAACTACATCCATATCCAACCATTCCGAGCGTGAAGGAGCTCTAAAAACTGGCTAAAGAAAAACGAGTGAATTGAAAAATAATAGGAATAAAAACTCCGAAGCTTCCCGCCGGTGAGAATAAAAAAATAAAATCCGACAACTGAGAGGCCAAAAACGGATCCGACGAGACTGAGCCTGGAGTGAGAGGGAAGCGGGACCAGAAAGGACGACGAGCATGGGAAACCCTAATTCAGAACAGGTAGTGGAAGGGGCTCTATTGTTGGTGCCAACTGGGACTATTAATAACCCACTCTGGCACGCTCCCGCCATTCAAAGCGTCCACATGCCCCATTTTGACCTCGTTTCAGAGGAACTATAAACTGGGACACCGGTCCATGCCTGCCATGCGTTCCTTCCCGCACGCATGTTCCAAGCCTACAATTCTGTGAATTGATTTTTTAATGGTTCTCTGGAAGCCTACAATTTTGTGTTTTGATTTTTTTTTTAACCCCCTTAAGGACCGACCAACTAATCCTCCCCTCAGTTTAGCTTGGTTTTCTCTGTTTTATTTTTATTTTTGTTTTTAAATGCAAATTGATGGTTTTCTCAGTTTCCAAACCACTGTGACCATGAATTGCTATCTGAATACATCGTAGTACATGATCCGCTTCAGCACTAATTAACCCCTAACTGTCCCGACGTTCATATTTTGGACGTTTTTTGGGGTACATTCTCCTTCGAAGAGCTGTAACTTTTGCAAAAAGTGTCCGATTTCAATGAAATTTTGGAAAAACAAACTGCATGATGTATGGAATGAGCAGGAAAAAATTCAGATCAATCTAAGATGTATTGAATTTTTGGTGATCATTTGAAAGTAGGGTCCTTTTTTTTGGACAATTTTTGTGCATTTTGAGGTTGCAACTTCGGGGGCTTGTATCTCCTTCATCCCATGTCCGTTTTCAATAAAAAGAAATTATTGGGTTGAATTTCCCTTGAAGTCTAGTTATCATGGTAAAAAGTTCATGTCAATCCATGTTGTTCTTAATGTTTGGGAGTCATTTTAGTGCACGGGTCTCTTTTGAACACTTTTTTCTAAATTTTCTTTTCCAAGCATCATCCGTGACAAGAATATTAGGTGCCTACAATTTTAAAATGAAAATTAGTTTTGTATTTTTAGACTAAAACTCAAAAATACTCGTTTCTTTCAATATTAGGGAAAGGACTTTTAGGGTTAAGGTAGAAGCATTAGAACCTGTTAGGGACCAATTCCAGTCACCTATGTAACCACTTGTTTCAACTTCGTGAGTTCCCAATCAAATTATCAAAAACATTAGTTGTAGCAGTTTGGTGATCAATTATGAATGCCAAGTTATCAAACTGATTGGACTAGAAATGACAAGTATTGGTTCCCCTACTAACATCAATAGTAGTCTATGCAGATTAAGTTTGAAAATTCATAACAAAATCATAAATTGTGACAAAATTAATTAAAAATTAGGCTTGATTATTAAACCCAAAAGTTTATGTGCTGCAATTTTAATGATTGAAAACCATGGCTCTAAATAGGTCGAAATCCTTAAACTGACAGATATTGGTGCCTCTACCTTACAATGCTTTGTGCCAACTGAACTGAGGGCCTGACAAGTTATCAACACCCCACCGGTAACAGAAGTGGGTAACTTAGATTCTCAATTCAATTCTGAGCATGCTTCATTCAGACTCTCCCTAATCAGAAGTTCAGAACTGGTCGTGGGCTAATGCTTGGATACTTGGATTGTTGGATTACTGCTAACTGAGAAAGGTATGTAAGCTTACACCCATGATGGACCTTGTCTCAAATTGTAACCCTTACGTTTGTACCCAAAAGGAACACTAAAATTTAGATGTTGATTATCCACTAAAGGGCCAAGGATTCACGGTTTTTAAATGGCAAATTCAATCAATCATGTTGTGCAAAATATAGTTTAGATGAGACCACATTTTATATCACTGGAAGCAGTGAAAGAACATTGCATGTGTTAGTCAAAAAATAAATAAATGTAAACAAAAATAAGTTTATATAAAACCTATTCAAAATTGCTATTAAAAAACATTTCAAACTTCTTGGTCCTTTAGGGGTTATATAAGAGTCTAGGGTTAATTTTTGGTATAGTAGTAAGAACTTCAATCCTCTTTTGGGGCCAACATGAAACAAAGTTTTTGTTCGACCTACTTTGGAGTTGATATCCACATGATAAAGGACCATTGGTGGTGCACTTTTTGAAAGACATATTGGTAATACTTTGAAAATTCATAATTTTATTTATATGGTGTTCAGGCAATGTATGCTAAAGTACATTGGAATTCTCTTTCACTTGTCAATGAGACCCAATAAGAATAATTTATATTCTATAATAGTAAATATGATCAGTTGCTATCAGTGACTATTATCGGTTATTATCGGTGCACTTATCTTATACAGTATTGAAAGTCATAACATTGTCAGAGTGAGTAAATTCAACGTAAAGCATGTCAAATATTACTCCTTTGTATGAGCTTTCTTTTTGTTTTTTAATGTGTGGTGGAACAACAAAATGTGGGGATCAGAGCAATCATCCATCGAACGCTTACATACTTTGTCTATAGTATTTTCTATTATAAGTAAACTCCATTCAAATTTTGGAGAATCTTGTATTTCTTTAGGTGGATCTTTAGGATGGTGATTGGCAAATTTATTCACTTTTTCCCTTCCATTTTTAGTGTATTAGTAACTAAACCAAAACAAGATAGGGTTTTAGCTAAAAATTGCTAGAAAAAAAAATGGTTTTTTTTGTTTACTATTAAAGGCTACTTTATAGAATACAATTTTGGACTCAACATAGAACATAATACTGGTCTTAAAATAGGTTATTGCAAAAATTGAACATTAGTGTAACGATTCCTATTCAAATCCAAAAACCTTGACACTTCACTACCAAAAAAGGCATTATTTTTTATTTTTTTATTTTTTTAACAATGTCTTTTTTAACACTTTTTTTTAACACTTTAGTGTAAAAAACCCAAGCAATTGTTTTGACACTTTTTTGGACTTTGATTTTGACTAAAAATATAAAAAATAATGTTGGAAGTTTAATCAATACTTTAGTGTCAAAAAAGTATTGAACATTTAGTGTCAAATACACTATATATATTTACCGAAAAGTATTGGAAAATTGTTGTTTTTTAGAGAAATTTTTAAACAAATTTTTTAATACGTTCGGGGGCCAAGTGCATGATTATATGGCCAAGTGCGTAAATAGCGAATTGGGTGTTACAAGCCTGTTTAGGATGACATGATGCATGTGTAGAAAATACAAATATTTTTGTATCCATTTTAAGGTACTACATAATAAACATTTCAATTGTCAGTAAATGAATGGTGTGATATGAAATGTAAAAATATAGAAATTTGTAATCTATGCATATTGTACCTCTCCAAAACTTAACATTTATAGTTTTGAAATTCCTACTTACCAATCAAGTGTTGGTTATCAATTTAAAGTTTATCCCCCACGAACTCCAAAGTTGGACTAATTTTTTCGCACGAGGCTAAGTACATTGTCAAATCTCGAAGTGCATGAATTGCTAACTCTTATTATGAAATGAAAAAATGAATATCCAAATCAAAGTTATTAGGAAATTATTGGCAAAAAAATTATAAAAAAAATACAATAGTGTTGGAATTTTGAAAAGCTGACAAAGTTCCCCATTCAATTTTAATTTTTTTTCTTGCTCATGTGACTTTTAAGAAGTCAAAATCCATATTAACCCCCTAAAGGACATCAAATTTTAGAATACATTGAGTGTTTGCGGGATACTATTATTTCTAAAGCAAGGGGAGGTGATCTAGAGTTATTCACCATACATAAAAACAACTATCCCTATGTTAGACTTGTAGAAAAGAAATGGGGTGCATCTACTGCATGGATTGCATGACATAGGATTAGAGCGGCAACGACCTTGGAACACAGTGCAATCTTGGTATACGTTATTTTCTTGCCACTCAAAAAATGAACATTCAACACATCCCAATGGTTGATTGGAAGGGTTTAAGGTTGCAATTCGACAAAATATGCTAAAAGAATTATTTTTTGGGTAAGATATGGCCCTATATGTGTAGGTGGATTAGTGTAATATACTGGGCATAGAAACCACATGAATCCTTCCAAAATACGCATGCTTGATCGTATGGGTGTTCATGTTATATCACTAATAACATGTTCAAAAAATTTACAACTTCCTAGACAATACATTTTCCATCGAAGAAGATTATATTATTCAATTACTAACAGTACTACATTTTGTGGTAAAAAAAAATGGTGTTTAAATCCCTTGGGGATTAAATGGATATCCAAATCAAAATTCTTAAGAAAGTTTGCCAAAAAAATTATAATTCAAAAATGATAGTAATGGAATTAATGAAAAGCTAACAAAGTTTCTTATTATTATTTTAATTTTTTTCTTACTCACATGACTTGTCAAAAGTCCAAAAACAATATTAAAATCTCAAAGGAATTTAGAAGTTGGTGCACATCTTGATTCTCATTGGTTTCACAAAATAAAATAAAATTCTTCCATAAATAGGGTTTTCAAATGTTTCAATTTCCGTAACTTCACTGCAACTTACTTATGTAGAAGTAGGCTTTTGCAAGCTATGGTCTACCGGGGGGGGGGGGGGGGGTGGGGTTAGTAGAGTGTACCAAAACCCTTGCAACTCATGATATTAATGTAGCAATGTGCACCTCACGACCTCGAATTAGGTTAAAAAAATCACCGTAGCTAGACGATCCAAAATGGGGTTTGTGCTAACACTTCCCCTCTGGCCTTTTTTTCTTTTTTTACTATTTAGGGACAATTAGATCCTTTTTACATAACCTTCATAGCTATGTTCCATAGAAAATTTATTTCATTTCCCACTTCTAAAATCGAACCATTACTTCACTTCCAAAAAAACAAATTCCAAAAAATTGTTTTAACTAGAACAAAAAAATTGAAAACAAAAACATCTTGAAACAATTAATTAAAAAAAAAGAGTAGGGTAAGATTCGACCCCCTTCTAGCACTTCCCATATTTTAGGTGCACTTTTGACAAGCGACACGTTACCATTTCCAAACATAAATAACTAATTTGGATAGAAAGATTGAAATTTTGCAAACTTTATTGTGAATGCATCTTAAGGTTGGAATTCTAGAAATAATTCAATTTGTTTTGTCACAAAATTCCATCTCAATATTTTTTTGGTGATTTTTCAAAAATTGTAAAAAGTGCAGTAATTAGTAGCATGCGACAAAAAACGTGGTGTACCATAGCTTGCTATCGCCCAAGTGGAAACTAAACATTGAATATGAAAAACGTGGTAATATCTCATAATATTGGCTTTCTTTAGCGTTATGGTGTTCTTTATTTTAGACCCTTGATTGAACAAATTCAAACAAGACGTAGATGTTGAGGTTATATCCACTAACATGCAAATAAAGCTTCATTAGGGAGATAACATACCATTCCTTGCCATTGTCATTGCTTGACACGTTATTTCTCATAACAAGGCTTTATTTTTATGTTGTATCTAATTCATTCCTTAATCTTCTTCGTATTCATAGAATCAATTATATTGCTCAAACACCCCATAGTGTAATAGATGAAAGATTAATTAATTTTTTTTTTTGGGAAAGCATCACAAGACATAATTAAATTTAGTTTAAATAGTAGTGATGTCTAAATTAAATTTGGATAGAATCATCCACATTAGTACTTTCATTTATAATGTCATCTAAAATTTGGAAATTCATCCATTGAAAAATATGGATTTTTTTCTTTAAATCCAAAAATAAAATTTCACATATCGTATCTTTATAGCTAGTATGGCATACCTAAACCCTAAATCCTAAACAACATAAATTAATTCATTTTTTTTAGAAAGTGCCACGTGTCAAATTTTATTAAAAGTGGTTGTGACACATGAAAAAGAGGACACGGATGGCAAGAAAGCCGACGTGGCACTCTAGGTGTGCTGGAGCTGCTACAAGTTTATGGTAATTCAATTCAATTCAAAAAATGAGAAACAATTTCAAATTTGTTTTTTTAATAGGCGAGAAAGGAAGATTTCTTGAAGACATTACATTATTAAGGCCTAGACTTTTTATCCCTACTAAGGTTTCCAAGATTCTCTTTGATGCTCTTGGATGCTCTTTTCTTCACATCTTAAGTAAGTTTTCCTTGTTTGATTCCTACTAAATTCCCTCATACAATGCCACATGTCCTCTTCTCACCATAGTTCCAAGAAAAGTTTTTGTATTAGTAAAATTTGATCCAAGCAGTAGGATGTTTGGAACCCTGCTGCTATAAAATGTTATGGAATGTTTGCCTTGGTAAAATGCAATTTTCCAAAAATAATAACTATTTGGCACACAAGCGTTGAGCTAACTATCAACAGATCAACCATTCAACCAATGGTAAGGATCTGGCAAAAGTTTGCTAGGAAAAAAACATTGGCTGATGACCCATTCATACCAAGAAGCTCCAGCACTTGCGTTGCGTTCTGGAATGTTGCAAGGTAAATTTTGAAAATAGTATACAATTTCTTGCGGTGTCAGAGCCTTGTCTCTTCTTGCTTTTGGCCAACGCATGTGCGTTGGTGGAGTGCAAATTTCTTGTGGCACCCAAAATGCGTTGCATGCAATAGGTTAAAAAAATAAATTTTACGTGAGCACACTGTAGCTATTAATATATATTAATATTACTTGCACAATATATATATAAACCATCTTTGAATAAAAAGTATACTTATCTACATATAATAAAATTATGTATATTTTCATTACACAAACATATACATACCACTATTATATGTATTATATAATATCATATATACCAATGTCTTCCTATATATGTACCAATGTATCGTAAGATATTAATCGTCACTGGTAATGCGAAGAGCAGCGAAGCCCTAGTAAATTTTACATGAGCACACTGTAGCTACCAAAAACTTACTTGACAAACGCAGATTCTCTTCTGCCATACTCGCATTGGGTGACTGGTGTGAATGGGCCATGAATGCGCCATGAAGTGCCTGTGTATCAGAAGAGAAAACTGACAAAGTTTGGCAGTGGAGTGTGCAATGGCCCAAATCAATGCAATCAGCTGGGCCACCGTGTTGGCCGACACAGCAGAGCAGTCCACAGTCCTGGAAAGGGGAGAGCTGGCGTGGTGGAATGCCGACCTTCCTTCTTCTCTGCTCTGCTCAAAATGTTCATCCACGTTCACATATTTTCATCCGTTTTCTGCAATTTTTCATTTTTCAAATAAATGGCACTAGTGAAACAAGCGGCTAAGGTGGATGACCCAATAACCGACGTGTACTATATCTCCAACAGGTGTTCATTGAAAGCTTCTAATTCTATACCAATACTAGATTTGCGTGGAAAGCTTAACCCCTAAACGTCCTCACCCTTGTCCAGTTTGGGCAGTTTTGAAAAGATGAATCATAAAATGCAACTAAGATGGATATTTTGAACTTGATGTATGAATACAAGTTGTACACTATGAATTTTAGGTTCTATCCATATGGTTAGATCTGCGATTGCTTTCTCCAATATTTTTCTATAAATTTTGGAATATAAAATTCAAAATTATTTTGAAATTTGATTACGAATAAGATATTGACAATTTGTGGATGAAATTTGTTGTGATGGGTTAAAATGTAATATTCTAAGGGTAGTGATTTTTGGAGATTTGTTGGTTGCTTAACTTTATGAGCTTTTTTTTTCAAGAGCACTTTTAGACTAAAATCTTCGAAATTTTTGGTGAAACAATACAACATAAAATGAGGCATAAAGTTTCACAAATCATCCCCTTTCTAATCGGATCACACATACACGAAGCTAACTTCCCATAAAAAATTCACTAAAAAAAATTTACTGCAAAAAGTGCATAATGGATGAGAAATCGGAGTTCGATTCTGTACATCATGCAAAATATGCATGGTTGGGCAGTTAAGGGTTAAAGCGTTGGTTTCATAGGCCATCCCCTATACAATAGTTGCGCAGTCTCTGCCTTCGTATTTACTTCATTTTTTAACAACTTGTTTTAATTGTCCAGCAGTGTACTCCTGAAAACAAAGCGTTTTTGTAGTCTCTCCCTTTGTGGAACAAAGACAACAAACATTGTAACACTTTCATTTAGATTTCAAAATGAAAATATAGTCGAAGTCATCATAATTGAACAAGAATTTGCTCAAATGGATGAATATTCCGGCAATAAAAGAATGAGTTTTTCGTCCAAATTTAGCTCTCTCTAATACTACACTAATTATCCCATTTAGTGTGTGTAGTAGTAATTCCCGAAGCACACACTATTTTGCCAAATCTCTAAATTAGTGAGGGTTGAAATTTTTACTAAGTGGTTGAAATCTTCATATCACGCTCATTTTACATCATAATGATATTTAATATCACCTTCACTAATTTCCCACCCACACTATAAAAACCCCCTCACTAAATGGGATAATCAGTGTAATTTCGCTTTTTGGCTATATTTCGCCAGCTTAAAAAAAAAACAAAAAGGCTTGCTTGCATTGATGTTCGCTTCTGGCCGGGCCACATCATCCTCGCGTCTCCATCATGTCATGAATGGTCTTATGGACACCATGCATCCTGCCTGCCTGCCTGCTCACAAGTGGACTTCTGCCATGCATCCTTTCTCTACTTAATTCAGTACTGTAACTTAACTTACAGTAACTGACTACTCCGTTGTTCCATACCTGCTTTCTGTTTCACTTGTATGTGACGGTGAGCCTTCGTCGCTTGTATTGTTTGTGCCATATATGGGTTCAATCATTCCAAGCATTGAGTGAATTGTCACTACTCTTGAAGAGTTTTGAGTCGGTACTGGAGCTTCTGCAGATTTTAAGCATCGGATCGATAGTTGTTGCGATGGCGATGGCTGCAACATGTGTCGGCTCAAGGCACTCGTGGTGCATTTCCAATCTGGGGAACAAGAGGCTGTCCTCGTTTTCAGGAAACGCTGCCCAGGTATGGTAATGTATTTTCTGTAGTGTAGGAAAATTGGACCCCTGCTGCAAATCATCTGACTTCAGCTTGACACTGTTGATCTTGTAGTACAGAAGAAGAGCTTTAAAATGATGTATTGCAATCAGAAAACCGAAGCGAAATGAGAAAATGCCACCGTTGCAAAGTTCAGTGATGCAGATGGCCATATTGGGCGTTTTAGACGCTTAGGGGTTAATTTCAGAGCTTGCATCCCCAATGGCGGCGTATAGTCACTCGATTTGAGATTCTTGTGTGAATGAATGAATAGCTTCGAGACACGTCACTCGGCTTTTTTGTGGTGATTTAGTACTAGACTCTCTGATAGACCATTCTATAGTTGCGAATCAAAATAGTTGGCTGTCTTTGTTGAAGCTGCATCGACATTACTAGGAGCTTCTTGATGGGCGTTGGGTGGATTCTAGCTTTGTTATTCATATTATTGTTTCGCTCAAATGTTCGAATGTTTGGCTTGGCAGGGAGGACAGAAGAAATTTTCCGGCATCGGGTTCTGTAGGGCGGCTCAATCCTCGTCGTCTTCGAGCCAACGGCATGTGATCATCACTGGTGGCAACACCGGTATGATATCAGTTATACTTTTTCTTTTGTAATCCCTAAAGGACTAAACGGTCCTATTTTGTTTTAGCAATTTGGAGTAGTTCATATGGGGACTTTCTTTTGTTCAATTATATTTATATTTTTTCACCAACACATGCAATCTTCTTCCTGAAGGTGATATAAAATTTGGCCCCATCAGTTTTTCACAATACAATCAATTGAATTGATCTTTTAAGGATTCCTTTTCAAACCACAATTCTTGGTCATTTAAGATTTAAGGCCGAAATTTATTGCATGATGTCCATTCTTTGAAATATGGAAGAGAAACACAGTTCTAATCTCTGAAGAGTTCGGATCTATAATGTTGTTGCTAGGGATAGGAAAGGCGACTGCAATAGAGCTGGCAAGGCTGGGGATGTCTGTCACTATTGGTGAGAATCCCCACATGCATAATGACTGTTGTGTTTTTTCTTCTCGTGTGATGACATAGCTTAAGTAACCAGAGTTTTTTTTTGAGCAGTTGAGCTAATCTATTTCTAGCATTCATGTATTTTCGTCACTCATCTTGACTGAAGGGAGGGTTGGCTCAAGGAAGCATGCAGGAACATGGAGAAAGGAGAGCAAGCTGTGGTAGACATTATTCGTGAATCCAATAGCTCCTCTGTCAGGTCTTGGATCTCTCACTTAAATTCCAGTGCTCCAAGTTCCTTTTTTTCAGTATTGTTTCTTCGATTGTCAAAATGGGGACACGAGTAATGATAGAAGACCCACTATGCAGACGTAGCGTGCTAAAGCCGATGAAGTCTTATTTGAAGTATAGAGGACCCTATTGTATTCATAGACACCAAAGCTCAATCAATTGATCAACCCTTGAAGAGCTCCTTTTTTGAAAAATTGATTAAACCCTAAGTAGAACAACATGCATGGCTTAGCAGCGATGCCAACTTTGTAAAAAAATCCTACTTCATTTCATAAGGTTTGTGATGTACTGTAAACAGTAGGAGAATTTGGTCAGACTAATTTTGGATTTAGAGGGGGTTGATAATTAGTAAATTAACGCCCTTTCTAGTACATTAACACATGATTGTTAGCCCCGGACGTATCCCCATGATCCTCCCCAAAATGTAGTCACTGATTTTGTTGTTGCACTGAAAATCTGCCGGACTTACAGAGTTTTGCAGCTGGACCTGGCTTCGTTTGCATCGATTCGTGAGTTCGCAGCAGAGTATTTGGACTTGGGCCTTCCATTACACTCTCTTGTGAGTTACAAAGTCCTGAAACATGTGCAAAGTTCAAACATCATGTGCAATTGTTCAGATCACCCTTAGTTGCACAATGTATACAGTGAGATGGTTTAATGTTTGAAAATTACGTTTCAGAGTAAACATTTCAATGACTGGTTGTGTGTGATCCGAACAGGTGAACAATGCAGGTGTAATGGCATGCCCGCTTCAGTACACTGTAGATGGCTTTGAGTATCAGCTTGGGGTCAGTATATCGATCTTACCCTAAATAGTACGGTTTTTATTTAGTCTGGAGGGTTAAAGAAAGCTTTGTTTGACCAATCATTTCGATTAATGCATGGATGTGTGCTGGTACAGGTGAATCATTTGGGCCATTTCCTACTCACCGCCTTGTTGCTTGACAAACTCAAATCGTGCGCCTCACCAGAGTACGTGAGCTACTGTTGTAACGTCTGCTTAACCCTTAAAGGACGTTTTAAAATGACAAATTCAATCGACCATAATGTGAGAATATATAATTCAGATAGGAATCAATCTTATATCGTTGGAATCAGTGAAGAACATTGCATGTATTGATCAAAAGACAAATGGATGTGAATAAAGGGGAGTCTACATAGGACCTATTCAAAACTGCTATAAAAAACATGAAGCCCAATTTGGGCTTCTTGGTCCTTTAGTGGGTTAATACTTGCCAATCAAGTAGAACTTGGACTGAATATATATAGAATTGAGCCTGAGTTTGATGTTGCAGATCCAAGTCAAGAGTGGTGGTGTTGGCCTCAGCAGCGGAACGAATTGGGAATATTGACTTCGAAGATCTCAACTATAAAACTCGGAGTATGTATCAAACCCTCTCCCCATGTTTCCGAGATTTTGCTTTCTAAAATCCTGCATTGCTACACTGAAATCACCATATACTGTGAGAGGATAATTGTTGTGGGTACATTCATCCATTTGGACGAATTCTCATTTGTTTGAACAGATTTTCATCAAATTTGGATGAATTTAACCACAGTATTTTGGGAAAATAATTATTAGTGTGGCTGTTCAAAAATACCGTGGGCCACAGTATATGGTGATTATGACTGTGTCTGTTCTAGTTCACTCACACATGCGATATGCTCTCGGAAGCCATGTGTCACTAAATATCAACCACTATTGCAAACTCCCTGTTGAAACAGCATTAAAAAAACAACATTGGGATGTTGTTAAAACCAACCAGGAGAATCATCTCAGTTTTTGTTGTTTTTAAGAGGGTTTTTCACTACATCTAAAAGTGCAATTCCTGTTGGCTATATTGACATCATGCTTTGTAACTTTTTACTCGTGAAAAAGCTTTTAGGAATAAATCACACTGTATGACGTTATATTTTGTTTTAAACGATACTTCTATCTCAAACTTAATATTAGAAATTATAATTTTGGTCCACAGTAATTGCACTTTTTGGTGTACCGTAGTGAACAACTGTACGTGGTATAATTATGCACTCGACGTAGGATTCATGTGCATCTTTTTCATGCAGAGTACAACGAATGGCAAGCTTACGGACAATCAAAACTAGCTAATTGCTTGTTTTCTCATGAGCTTGCGCGACGCTGTAAATCCTTGGGAATTCCTGTGACATCAAACTGCATGCACCCAGGCGTTGTTGATACGGACGTAAGTTCTCTGAACTTGGTGCAAGGTGCAAAAGGTTTGGAATGCTTGAGAACATATGAATGCGGCACCTGCACACTGAGTGTGAAGTATAGATATCATACAATGTGATTCTTTATAATGATTTGTGTTAACCCCTAAGCGTCCACTGTAGTGTAGGAAAATTGGACCCCCTGCTGCAAATCATCTGTTTCTGTGAGAATGACTTCAGTTTGACACAATCGACACTGTCGATCTTGTAGTATAGAACATTCAAGAGCTTCAATATGCATAGATCACTATTGATGTTAGTAGGTGTACCAGTAATTGTCTTTCATTTCTAGTCCAATCAGATTGCTAACTTGGTATTCATAATTAATGCTTGTGATAACTAGATTGGGAACTCCTGAAGTTGAGATAGGTGCTTTTATAGGTGACCACAATTAGTACCTAACAGTTTCTGGTGCTTCTACCTTACGGGTTAATTGAAGTTTGAAGTTGGATTTGTCTGTTGCAGTTGGCTCGGTACATATTCCCCCAATCGATGAATACGCGTCTGCCGTCGATTCCCGGCCTTAGGCCAGTAATAACGAAACTTTTGGGTCTGAAGGTAAGTCCTTCTGGTGCTACTGATCTATTCTCATAGCTAGGCTCTACTTTCATGTTTTCATATAAAGATATGATGAGAGGAAGGTTGAGGGATGTTAAAAAGACTATGATGTGAGCATGGTTGCATCAGAGAGTAGAAATACAATATCTTAACCCCCAAAGGACCAAGGATTGAAGGTTTTAAAATGACAAATTCAATCAATCATATTGTGAAATATGTAATTCAGATGGGACCAAATTTCATATCACTGGAATCACTGAAGAATATTATGTGTTCGTTAAAAAAACATAAATTTTTTGATCAAAAGGAACTCTATATAGGACTTAGTCAAAAATGCTAAAAAAACATAAGACCCAATTTGGGCTTCTTGGTCCTTTCGGGGTTAACATTTGTAAATATCGGGGTTAACATTTGTAAATAGAAATGGTGCAGAGTGCTTTCAATGGCTAAAGAAGTATATGAATAATTTCCTGATAAAAACAGAGTACATAACCAACATTATTGTAATACGGGGACCATGCAGACTCCGGAAGAAGGTGCATCGACGGCTGTGTATCTGGCAAATGCTTACGAAATGGAAGGCAGTACAGGTGGTTACTATGAGAATAGTCGCAAGGCAAATCCTAGTGCACGAGCTGTGAACAGTAAATTGTCATACTCGTTGTGGGCAGTTAGTGAGGAGTTGACAGGCACGACTAACATCCTTGAGCCTCTTCGCCTCAGCGTGCGGACTGCTTCACTATTGAATGTGTGATCACTTGGTCATGACGGAGAAAACTTGCCGTGGATCTCTCCATAGACTTCATAACCACATGAAATTTTAAGGTAGAGGATACTAAAACTGTTAACCCTTGAACGTCTGAAAGGCCTGGAAATAGCAACTTAGCATCTATGCAATCGAAACATACTACCATTCAATTTCTTTTAAATCTCTACATTGTAAAGATATTTCTTTTTTAAGAGTCTAGACATACTTTGATTCATTTCCACTTATATACTTATCAAATGATCAAAAGTTGTTACACAAGACATAGTACTTCAAGCTTGTTCTAAGAACTCTTGGATGAAAGTCATCTTAGGTTGGATGTCAATAGAATGATAGTTTTTTTTCTGTTTAGTGTTCACTTTGTGGACACTCCAACGTTTAAGGATTAAGGGACTTGGTCATTGACCCTTGTTTCCAACAACAACTCAATTTTCATACACTTGATTGGACTAATTACCAAGTGATGTAAAGATGACTTGGCCAAGGGCCAAGTTCTGTGGATGAAGTATCTCACTAAAAAACAAGTTTTAGAGACTTTGGGAGATTGAATTCTACATTGCAAGTGAGCTTTTGAGGAAAAAGTGGTGGAGTAGTTGTCATGACGTACGGAGGTTTCTCAAGCCCAAGTCTTCATGGCAACTTCTCCCCAACCAAACAAATTTGTTCAAGATTTCATCCTAACCAATCAAATTTTTCATGTTCAAGTCCATGTAACATGTGCAACTTCATGGCTGAGTATGAGACAAACCCAAGTTTCATTGTTCCACTCTTGCCTACTTCCATTGACAACTTCTCAAACCCATGGAACTTGGCTCTAATGGTTTATGACCATTAATCTCTAATGGTTTGATGAAATACTTTTTGTTTTCAACAACCCAAATAAACATCTCCTAAAACTTCAAAACTTTCATACATTTGTACAATTTCACATCCATTTGGATAAGGGATCATTTTTGCCCTTTCAAACACCTATAATTTATTCAGTGACGTATTCGTGTGCATCTCAAAATAAAATATGCTTATTTTGGTTCAGAAATGAAAACGGCATGTGCAGTGTTGCTCACGATTCTGGGCTTTCTTTCTATTTTCTGAAGGCAAACTTACGAGCCATGTTGTTAAGGCAGCTTCACAGCGCAACAGCTGAATAATACCAGGAGATCTTTTGCCTACTTGCTCAAAAAACAAGGTTCAAACTCATCATTCATTGGTAGGAATCTCTCCCAGCTTACCGATTTACGTCTGTTACCTAATACGTATTTTGCTTCCGATGATTGTGCATGATGGATGTTTATCCTCCTAGTCAATCAGACAGGGAGCGGAGTTAGAAGTACCTATTGCACAGTATATACAGTTTGTCAAACTGCAATCTCAGAATGCTTTGGAAGCAATGCTTCTTTTACTCGACCAATGCCAGACTGTTCCGCTCCAGATCAGCTGTCGTGTGCTGTATGAACTATGCTTCGATCTTTGCTGAACGTTCTAAATTTTGACCTGTTTTTAGCATTCAGTTGTATGCATCCATCAACGTCCTTGCTGCCTTCAACTCTGTCAATGCAAGATGTTGAAAAGATTATTGTTGAATACATGCATCTCTGTTACTTCATACAAACTCTCATTCCCCACTCCACACCAATCTGTGTTTCTAAACGTTTCAGTTACCCATGCTACTTATAGTGTTGGTCAGCAAACTTTCAAGATTACCATGATGGAGCACCCGAAACTTCTCGGCAGTCATGCATATCACAAAATCCCCTGACCCATCCTTCGCCTGCTCAGTATCATCAACGGTGGACTTCAAGCGCATGACCACGTTCTTTGTATCACCCACTTGTGTTTGCCAAGCTTTGACCTCAAGTGAAGGAACTACACGTAGTAACAAGTTCCATGTTAGTGTGATGAATTTTCCTGATCATAAACACGGAAAATTATGAACCAATCCAGCAGCTGGATGCTTTAAAAAGTATTCAATGATAATAATATAACAATTCAACTATAATGGCTTACGCTGTAAACTTTCTTGCAGGAGCTTTGTCTGAAGCGCTTCCCTTCGCTCCCAATATGGTCTTACAACAGCGTCAGTGTGCTCTGCAAAAGCAACAAAATCAATCAGACTGAAAAACATCAGAAAAAGGGACATCCCATACCTTATCTAAATCTTGATACATGCTGCCATGAAAGGAAATAAGTCTACCAGAGCACATTGATCCACAGGATATGTAAGCCATATTGTTGTATTAAGAAAGGAGGTCAATCTTTAACACCATAATAACAGAGACACTACAATCGTGGAAACTACCATGCTATTTCTGAGCACAAGCTAGTGAGTAATGGAATAGATCCCCAAAATGGATATGTTGTAAATACAAAAAGAGATAATCTTATGATAGGAGGAAAATACGTTGGAAATGACTAACCCTTAGGTACTCCGAGTTGCTGCAATTCACGGGTCAGAGTAGAATCTTCTACATCAAACTTGGCAGCATTTGATACCATGAAATGAAGGGCTGCAATGCACGCCTTCGCATCTGAAACCCCTGCTCTACATCGCACAGAAGCATTTCAGAAACATGTTGATTCAAGCCATGGAAATATAATTGACAAGAGCATACGTGATAGGATAGGAGAATTCCTTACCAAGAGATGCGTCAGTTGTGATTTTCAATGCATTTTCATACTGCGCACACATCAAAGGATGAGGTTACTGGCAGGGTTGAATTGCAAAATCCTAGCCAAAGAATCCAACAAGGAAATTTGCCGATGATTGGGTAGAATAACTAGCTTACGTCAAAATCACCCTCAGCGATCCGTTGAATGATGTACTCCACTAGCACCTTCACTCTTGCCGATGGCTTCAAAACAGACCAAACAAGTATACATATCATTTTAAAATTTAAATTTCATACAAAAAACATTGGTTATAGAAATCACAAATCTATCTGTACAAATATAATCTAAAATTCAAAATCTCCAAATTTTGTTTCTACATCAACTTCAAATTATCTGTCCAAGTTGTATTTTATAAAGTATTTTTGCAAATCGTAAAATCAAGAGGTTCATTAAATAGTTGTTGATCCTGAGTTGTAAAGACAAAGATCCTGAGCTGATTTTCTCTATAAGACTTGATCTCCGATTGGATACATTAGGCAACACATGCGAATCGGATTTATCGACAAAAACGTAGGCGAAAAATCTTGAACCCTAAACCCTAATTGCAGTCATGAACCCTGAAGCCTCATTTGCAGGATCGCAATGTCTCCGATGTGCACTTGAATCATACCGGAGAAAAAGGATTTGAATGGGAAAGTCACTCACAATCGTTGACAGAGTGACAATGTTGGCCAGAATCCAGTCTGGCGCATCCAAGCCGCCACACAAATGAAACCTCATGATGCCCTCACTGGGATCGCAAAGAACAAATCGCACAATAAGGTTATTCTCAAAATTTCTCAAATATTGTAGTCAATATCTAAACACAGAAAAAATCGCACAATAAAAATGCTTGGAAAAATTGTCTGGAATTCTCGCACTTCTACCGCCTCTCAGTCCAGACCGAACGACGCACGCTAACTTAGCGCTGAAGATGAAAGCGGGCGCTCTCCCCACCGGTGGCTGGTATCCTCAAATCTCTTGAGTACCGTACCCGGCAGTCAGACAAAAAATAATAATTATTATAAAAAGAGAAGCCCAAATTTTGAGGAATCATTATTATTATTATTATTATTATTATTATTAATTATTATTAATTATATATTTTAAAATTCTATTTTATGTTGTGAAAAAAAGAATCTTAACGAATATCCACATAATAATAAATAATATTCACGTCATTTCGACCAAAATAAATAAATATTAGACATTGGAGTTGCTGACTATGACGGCTGAGTACGGTAATAACAAGTGTATACGGTGTTCAATAAACATGTTTAGTGCGGATTATGGATAATTCCAAAATAATCCAAGCACAACAAGTTCTTGAGGGTGAAGTAATTTCAGCCTAGAAAACTTTTTAGGTATGAATAATTTTCAAATAAAGTAAAAAAAAATATGCCAAAGTAATTTTTTAAATTTCAAGTTGGGTACAATTTTACAACGAGGTCATTTTAAAATCCTACTAAGATTTTCACACTAAAGTAATTGTCAATTTTGAATACTATTTTAAAGCGACAATACTTTTCAAATATTATAGTCAAAATCAAGTAATTTTTAAGTATGGTAGTCAGCTTCAAGTAATTTTCAAGTCAATGTAATTGGAAACGTTTTTAATCCAAAAGAATTTGATCACCTACATGATACCCAAACATTCAATGGCACTATAGAAGGTCACTTTAAAAATTAAATGGCTGCGATAAATAGTCTATGCTCTACTAGTATCAAAGCATTGGTACTCTTAATTAGTTTTATTTATATTTTTATGAGTTTTCACTATTCATACATATCTATAATGACACTTTGGTCTTCTCAAACAATCATTGCAAATTTGTCGTTTTAAGCCCTGGTTTACTCAAGCACCATTTCCAGTAGTGGTAGTTTTGTATAACAATTAAGAGCTAATTTTAGAAGAATGTATTAGGGTTTACCTCAAATTCTCTATATTATATATGTAAATTGGTATTTTCCAGCTCACCTTATAAAAAGTTCACATTAAAATGCATTATAGGCAGGAAACAACAAAATATAAAAAGAAGCAAGAAAAATGTTCTCTTGACCTAATAGTAGAACATTAATGATAGTGCAAATTGTTGATTTAATTTTATCATTATTATTCTTATTATTATTATTGATTCACATTGAGCCTAAATATATAAGGTCATCTTAATTGAACTTTACAGATATTGATTATGATGAATCATTTACCTAATTTGTCACAATGTGAATTAGAGCAAACATTAATGTTGATAAAATCTTATGACCATTTCAATAAATTTTTGGTGACAATTCTAGTGCTTCAAAGATCAAGACTTTTATCAAGACTAAATCTTTAAATAACTTGAAGAATCAATTGGTGTATGCTTGATCAAAATGATTATCACTAACAACATTTAAAGAAGTGACAAACAATTTTATACCAAATAATACCTCTACAATTCAAAATGTTACTTATATGAAAATTGGAAATTAAAATTAAACATCCTTAAGTTTTTTAATGTGACACATTCATTACTCATACATTTGAGATCCTCTAAAAGCTACTTCCTCCCACCAACATAAGGCACATGTGTAGATGGATCTAATTGACTTGTTTTATTTTGACTATTTTCATATTTTTAACGATACACTTTAATAACATAGAGTTTAATTAAACATTATATTATTTTTGTTTTCAATTTTATTCTTTTTTATATCTCCTAACCAAGTAAACATTAGCACAATACCTATTACCAAAATGGTTTCATTTTCATCTTAAAATATCATCAATTTGTACAAAATACTATAAACTTATGTTCTACAACATGATTATTAATATATTGGTTCCTATTTGTGTTGTTGCATTTCGTTTTATTGTTGAAAACTATTGCGTAGTTGTATTTTTTGATGTTTACATTTAATTATATAATAAAACATTTAATTCCTTTTGTTGGCCAAATTTGAATCGTAAACAATGCTTTCTCAAAATGCCCTAACACAATGATTTTATTTTAATTGATGATTTGCCTTGAGGCACTCTTATTCGGATATGTTTATTGAACAATAATTTAGTACAATTTTATGAAAAACTTGAATCAGAACTAGGATTTATCACTCCAGAGAAAAGATACTACCATGCCAAACATTATGATCTACACAACCAACTTTTACAAACATTATCCACATCAAATAGGAAATTTTTAAAACAATTTTGATAATCATTTTGTAAAAAGTCTTATAACAAATGTTAATCACATGAAATTTATATACTTTGACCATTACAATTTGATTGATTGAACATGTGTATTTTAAATAAAAACATAATTTTTCCAATGAAATAACTTATTCTACTTTTTAACGAGATAAAATTGTCATAAAAGCCAGAGAATAGATCACGTTATTCACATTAAAAATAAAAATAAAAATAAAAAAATAAAAAGAAGAAGAAGAAGAACTTGTACAAATTACAAAAGTCCCTGTAGAAAGATCCAACATCGAATACTGCAACAATATAGAGAAGACTGGCATCAATCCCGTTACCTCCCATATGCAAAACGGACACTATCATTTGAGCTTAACCCCTAAACGTTCTCACCCTTTTCAAATTAGGCAATTTTTCAAAGATGCATTATAAAATGCAACTAAGAGGGATATTTTCAACTTGATGAATGAATAAAAGTTGTACATTATGAATTTTAGATTCTATCCATACGGTTAGATTTGCGATTGCTATCACGAATATTTGTGTATAAATTTTCAAACTTAAAATTTAGAGCTCTTTTGTAATATGATTACGAATAAGATATTGACAATCTAATAATGAGATTTGTTGGGATGGGTTGAAATGTAATACTCTAAGTGTAGTGATTTTTGGAGATTTTTTGGTTGCTTATTTTTAGTAGTTGATTTTTTCAAGAGCACTTTTAGACTAAAATCTTCAAAATTTTGGGTGGAACACTACAACAAGAAATGAGGCATAAAAATTTCACAAATCATCCCCTTTCTAATCGGATCACACATGTACGAAGCTAACTTCCCATAAAAGTTTCAGTAAAAAATCCACACTGCAAAAAGTGCATGATGGATGAAAAATCGGAGTTTAAATCCGTACATCATGCAAAATATGCATGGTTGGGCGGTTAGGGGTTAATACCCAAAATCCGGGGAATTAAAGAAAAACAGAATACACAACAATGCAAGCGTCGTGAAAAAGGTCCTCAACGCTCGGTCCATATAAGGGCAAGAAAAGAGCAACATCAACGAGACAAAACAAGGGGGAAAGAAAACAAGCCACAGAACGAAAGCATGAAACCCATTGTGGGAAGAACCCAACCCTGCCACAAACCAAGAGAAGGCAGGCATAGCCGAGCTAGCAAGACAAACTCAATTCGGTTCCAGAAGGAAACATTATAGTTTCCGTGAGGTTCATCCCCATGAGGAGAGGAGTCAATGAGATTAACATCCAATTTTTTTGTGAGTATGGACACATTGTCTGAGGGCCTAGGAATAATCCTAGAATTACAATCACAACCTCTAATTCTACTGCTAGAAGCTAAAAGAGGAGAAGAAAAGGCAGACTTCGTAAACGGGGAAGTATCAGCCCTTACCAGGAAAGAAGTCTTTGTGTTGAGGAGTGGGAGTTGGCGGGGTAGGAGCTCCGCATTCGAGGGTGAAGCCAACCCAAAAATAGAACTGGTCTTGAAGTTCCAGTTTGTCTTTCAAATTATTTAGAAGGTATAGGTCTTCATTGTTGAAGATAGAGTCGTTGCGAAGGTTAGAGATGGAATCGATAACACCATGATCAAGATTCGCGGCAACATAGAGGTTGGAGTCGACATTGCGTTGCATGTTAAGATCAGCCTGAACATCATACATGAAAGAGTTCAAAATCATGGTTAACCGTATCACCTAAGTCTGTGTCTAAAGCTCTAAGTGGCAGGCTATGGATTTGATTCTCATTGAATGGGATAAAAGGATTAGGATTTTGAAAAAGATACATTAGTGTATCTAATGGAGGGGTGGGTGAAAGCATAGTAAACTGAACCACTTGTGATCCCTGTGAAGAAGCAACAATGCAAGGTCCAAAAATTCATTAAATTTTTATTTTTTGTGAATTTTTTTTTGTGGATAAAATAAAAGATACAATGTTTAACAAAGTCTAATAAAAAAAATCGAAAAAAATATGTTTAATAAGTATTTATGTGTGTTATAGTAAAGTTAAAGTGGTTAAAATTGGAAAAGTAGTTCTGACTGAATTGAAAAGTAGATATAAAACATGTTGAAATTGCATCAAATATTTATTTTTTCAATTTATTTTTTCTTTGGAGCCCTCCAATGCACAATGAACTTATAGAATATATAATTTATATTCATATTGAACATGATTCAATTCATCAAATTTGCTCTCGAAATTTGTATTAGACATCTATTTTCAAACTTTGCTTTTAGTAACCTTTTTTTCAAATTTTAATTTGAAACTTTGGATTGAAGTACGTAATAGAACTATGGAGGGCTCTACCTAATTAGAACTTAAATATATGAATTTTTACTCGTGATTTATGGCCTTTGACCAAGAAAATTGTAATTTCAGCACTAAGGATGACTTTAATGGTTCAGTTTATTGTGCTTTCACCTGAGTGGGTTGAGTGAGTTCGACATACAAGCCTTCTGTATTTGTTTGCCAAATCTCTAGTTAGGAATTCTTGATGTGGAACAATGTGCCAACAGATGCCATTGGTGCGTTTGCAGAAGAGTTCTTTTCATTAGGAGAGATATGGGGCCTCAAAAAGGCCCCTACTTCAGATCAGCTGAATTCAGCTGGCGGGGATTAAAAAAAAAAAATATATATATATATATATATATATATATATACTTTTACAATAAAATAAAATAAAAATAAAAAATAAAAAAATCACAGTATGACGTGGTAAACCATCTGCCACGTCAGACTGTAATTTTTTAATAATAATAATAATAATAATAATATATTTTTGATTGGTTGTTGTTGGTTTACTGCTGATCAACAATTTGACAAAGGGAAGGGGCCTTCTTGAAGTCCCATATCTCTCCTATTGTTTACACTAGGTTTTAAGAAAGGCTTCTTCTTTCTACTATTGCCTCTCAGATTTTCCATCTACATTAAATTTTGTTGGCTCTATTCAAACGTCCATTGCCGCTTTTGTAGTCGATTGCTAAATGCAATTCCAATGTGGAAATCTCTTTCATACATGTTGAATTTGCACTTTTGGCACAATAAAGAGTGCTAGATCAAGCTAACATGTAAGATTTTCCAAGGTGTTTTATCAATTACAGTTCTTATTGAAGACCCTATGTATTCTAAAGCTTGAGATGTGTAAACGACTGCTGCTCTTGGGTGTCCCAGTGAATCGTAGATGCTTGAGAAAGGATCTCTCACCAACCTGCTAGTTGAGTTGGTAACAGTTCTGCTATTTCCTGCATTATTCTCACCTTATCTCAAACGCCTTGAAGGAAAGGGCAAGTATAAAATGTTTATTCCAAAGATTCCAATACTCGTCGTGCGTAAAGATTACAGAACCCGTTCGGATGACCAATTTGTAATCTCCATTTTGCAAGGAGTAGGCCCTCATGGAAAATTAACTAGAGCATAGTGGAGATCTTTTTTGGGATCCATTTATTTCATAAATCCTTGTAGAATTTACTGCATTGAATGAAGGAGAATCCTCTATTCTGCATTTCTTGTGTAAAGGGAGGTGTTTGGCTTTGACACAAATTGTTGATTTTATAACCTCTCTTTGTAGTATATGAAAAGAAGTTGCCTTTGGAGGTGTGGTTTCATTTTGACAATTTGCATTTTTTTAGATAAGTCTGGAGGTCTTGAACTCGACCACGTCAAAGGGTGTAAATTGCCCAGTCCTTGTTTGTAGTATTTTCATGGTTAAGTTTAGTGAAACCTTCGAAAGGACTACTGAGCACCATGCGTGCTCTAGTGAACTTCTATGCTGGTAATAGGTTGGGATTCGGAAACATTTTCCAATATTTGGTATCCTTAACCTTTCGGTAAACATAGACAAATAGCCTCCCATATTTTGTGACCCGATTCACATGGTAAATTTATTATGGTAATTGATGTTGAAGTTTGTTTAAAGTGAGTCAGTCTCCTTCCTTGAGTTGGAAGAGTTCCAACCATGCTCCAAGGAACACACTCAATGAGCTCTTTGCAGATAGAGGTCAGGTTGTGGGTGTGATTGAGAGCAAAGATGTCTTGAGTATCAAACCAAATTTCTTGTCAAGAATCCCATAGGTCGTGAAATCTTGGGAAATGCCTTTCATTGACCATCTTCAAAACACACCTACTCGCGAGTCTTCTCCCTAGATTTCTATTGTGGTATTATGAATTAAAATCTGACTTGGCTAGGGGGACAATAGTCTAATATGGGTACCCACAAAAACCACTTTAAATCTTAAATGAGCCTCTATAATAACTTTGAATGAGTTCTTTTTTAAAACAAAATAACAAATGAATCAACCAAATAAAACCTACACAAGAAAAATTTCAGGTCAAAATTGAAGCATTTTAAAGATTTCTAAAGAGACTTTTTGTACAAAACCATAGTTTGTCCTAACAAGTTAAGACATCCGAATCATTTATTTAAAATATCAAATGACGTCATTTTTTTACCAATTTTAGTTATGAAGTACATTTAGATATGTGTTACTCGACGGATTCAAAATTTTATTTATTTTGTACCACAATGCATGCAATGCTGATTTTAGGCACTTTTTTTCCCACGAAGCATAAAAATATGAAAATTAATTTATTCAATTTAAAAATTGGACTTGAATTAAAGTATTTCATGCCATCCAAGTGAGGATATTTAAAAAATTAAAATAATCATAATTTTAGTCAATTGAAATGGACAGATTCGACGAAATTTGGAAAAACACAAATTCGAAAAAGTCTCTGAATTCTAGCGTGTGCTGGAGGAGAGGGGCATCGATCCACTTACCTCTCGAATGCGAATCGAGCGCTCTACCATTTGAGCTACACCCCCATTGCCATTCACGAAGCAGACTTCGTGGCCACCATTCCAAGCTGTCCGATTAGGAGCTACTTCCTATAATAGAGCTGTCCGAGGACACGAAGCCCTTCGTACATTCTCAGATTACATTATCAGATGCAGGTGCATGAGCATGTGTCAACTGTGCCATCTTAACTGCTTCAATGCAATTCAGACTCATTTCTTGTGCCCAGCAAACAACATCTGCTGAGAAAGGACAACTGACCTGCTCTACCATTTGAGCTACTCCCTAACATCCTCTTTCGAGGTCTTAGATCAGCATACGAAGTCCCAGTCCCAGATGTTATTGATGCTTCGAGATTAAATTAATATATCGATCTTCACGCGAGATTCAAAAGACTTTTCTCAAACGAGACAAGTGTGCGGAGGGAGGACGCCGTCTTATCATAATTGCCCAAAAGTACAATCAGTTCACCACGAACTAGCATTTCCGTTCAAGGAAACATTCGTTTCAAGTATGTTGCACTAATGCAACTGAAAGTATTACAAATTCGACAGGCCTGTTCCGTTTAAAAAATGGAAGAAGAGTAAAGAAAAGAAAGGTACTACAATTCAACACCAATAAAATGGCTCAGAAAGAAAAGAAGATATGACAATGTAACTGCACAAAACGAATTTCAAAATTCCTTTCCTTTCCTCAAAACACGAATCACATGTTGAAGTAAAATAGCCCGTCTATATTGCCCCATCATGTGACTGAAATATTTCCATTCTAAGCTGCAGCAACGGATTTCCTGGGAGCTGCTTGTGTTCCTGAAAGGTGCAAGCAAACCATGAGAATGAATGCACAGGCTCAGTCAAACTGAGGACTACTCTTGACAAACAAAACGCGTACACAGAAAAACCTCTCAGATGCCAATAGCGTGGTCGAGTTCTAATACAACACTATGTGTTTGTAGCGGACTTTCTTGCGAGCACAAATGATGCGTAAACTAAATACATATAGATCTTTTTTGTAAACAAAAAACCTAATTTATCACTGAAGAGCACCAATCTGCCATAGATGCAAGTAGCGTGGTCGGGTTCTAATACAGCATTATGTGTTTATGGTACTTTCTTATGAGCACAAATGATGCGTAAACTAAATACATATCAATTGATTTTGAAATCAAAAAACCTAATTTATCCCTGAAAAACCCTAGTCTGCCATAAACTCCATAAAATAGAGAATAACACAAGATTTTAGTCTTACCTTCTCTGAAATTGTTGGAAAACCTGCGGGGGAGATGGCGAAGGTGACGCATGCGTCCAGTTCCGGTGGTCTTCCTCCTAATTGCCTTCACGCTCCAGTTGTCTGAAGCAATGAGTGCGTTAGTTAAGAATTAGAAATTTAAAGAAATACCAGGAGATCAAATGTAGGAAAAGAGAATGATTTAGAAGTTGCAGAGGGAATGCTTTAGTCGATAACAGAATTCAATCGAGACCCAAACATGATGCTAAGGCAAGTTACTGCAAACCAAACAGAGATTGAAGGATCCAAGAAGAATCACGTACAGCTGCGGACTCTGGCGGCAGGGTAAGCACAAGCAGAGCATCGGCTCTTCTGAATGTGAAAACTTCTGCGCCCACAACGCCTGCACAGCGTGTGCGACTTGTTCCGGCGCTTGCCGAAACTTCCCGTTCCCTTCGTCTGCATATCCCCACAGGAAAAAAACAATAAGATAACTATAACAACATCGTCCTATCCCAACAATATCAAAGCTCTGTTCTGAAATACACAGACGTGAATTATGTGATAATTTCGCCTCCAATCGAAACCCTAAAAAACACGAAACTAACTAATTCATGGAATGAATTTTCAATGCCAGGAAAATTCAAAAGCGAACTAAGCTCAACGGAAGCACCTCGCTCAGTGAGAGCGCGATTCAAGTAGTTTTAGTGCCAGATCGTGAGTCACGATCGGCGTGTTAAGGCTCGTCGTGAACGTCGCAAAAAACTGCAAGAGTTGTACCAATCGACATTTTCCAACAAAAGTTTCGATAAAGAACAGAAAGAAAAGAAGAGATGAGTACCATGGCGAGCGACGGCTATGGAAATCGCAAGGCAGCGGAGCGCCAACAGCAGCGCTGGGAAAGAACTCTTTGCTTCGCGGGATAGGGCTTTGTCTCCTCTCTCTCAAACCCTAACTTCCGAATACCCGGACTCCAAGAACCTGAGAAACAACCACCAGTATACCCTGTGTGCTACTCGGGAGCACCTCCGGTACAAAGCATGGATGAATTCCAGTCGAACACATTCGTTCAGTGGATGATCCACATCGCTCGTTTGAGTGCATGTATAGTTATCATCCATTCTTACCGTGTATCTAGGACGATGAAAAACATCTGGGGAGAGCATCATGACTAAGAGCATTCCCACCGGTGATTGCTATCCTTGGGTTTTTTATTAAAAATTGAGGTGTCAATTTTGTTGATTAGCCAATAGATAGATAGATAGAAACTCCGGTCTTCGCTCAAGCCGGCGTGAATAAAGTGTCCGTTCGTTATGTCAGTGACCTAGTGCCCACCGGACGCAGGGCCATTGGAATATTAGCCAATACAATTAAGGCTGATACTTTGTTTTTGGATATCGCTGGTACTTTGCTTTTGGATACTAACCACATTCCTCTAAGCTAGCAAACTTTAGGTTTGGGCTAGTATACAAGGTTTGGAAATAGAGATATTACCTCACTAATGGGGTTGCTCTTAATCCTTAAAAAATCCTATCCATCTTCTCATTTGAAGATTTGCAAAAATTCATTATAAAATACAATTTGGAGGAATAATTTGAACTTCATATATAAACACATGTTGTAAATTGTAAAGGGTAGATCATATCCATAAAGTTACATATCTAGTTTCTATAGCCAATGTCTTTATATAAAATTAAAAACTTAGAATTCCATATTCTTCTTGAATTACAAACAAATCATTGAAAATTTTTGAGTGCAAGTTTTTAGAATGGATTTGAAATGCGACATTCTTAATATGATGATTTTTTGAAATTTTTATGTTGTTTAAATGTATGAATTAATTTCTACAAGAAGACATTGAACTAAGTTCTTTGAAACTTTTGATGAGATATAAATGAAACTTATGAATTACTGATATAGGTAATTTTCAAAGAGTAATTTTGAAAATAAAAACTTTTTGATTGATCAACAATTAACTAATGAATTTATGAAACTTACATATGGATAAAATCAAGTCACTTTAGCTTAAAAGGTGAATCACTTTTGTACATCATGCACTTTTCGGAAATAGGAAACGTAAGGGATAAAAAATGTTGCATTTAAAGAGGAATGTCTCATAACTATTCACCTCCCACGAGCGTCACATAGGCGTTCTTAACAACCGCCAGTCAAAAAACCTCAAACCTTCCATTTGTCATTCAATTGTGTGCTAATGGAAGGTTTCTATGGAAGGGACAAAATTGGGACTTACCAAGTGCAATTCATTATATTTTGTGTGTTAGAAAAAACACCGCCTATATATTGCAAATGGAATATGAATATATTTCCATTGTCAAAATTCATATAAATAAAATATTTTGTCATTTTATTCATGAATCTTATCTCTTATCATTTAAAAAATTATTGGTTATATATTATTTTTCAAGCACAACAACTTGAATGGGTTGTTTGAGGACATTCTATTTTAACCCCTAAATGCCTACAACCCTCTTCAGATTTGGAGAATTGCAAAGATGCATTATAAAATGCAACTAAGAGGGACATTTTAAACTTGATGTATGAAAAAAGTTGTATAATAAGAATTTTAGATTCTATCCATATAGTTAGATATGTGATTGCAATCACCAATATTTTTGTATAAAATTTGAAACGTAAAATTCAAAATTCTTTTGTAATTCAATTTGTAGATGAATTTTTTTGTGAGGGGTTGAAATGTAATACTCTAAGTGTAGTGATTTTTGGAGATTTTTTGGTTGCTTAATTTTAAGAGTTTATTTTTTTAAGAGCACTTTTGATTCTTTTTGAACTAAGATCTTATAATTTTTTGGTGAAAATGTGTGGCATCAAATGAAGCATAAAATTTTCACAAATCATTCCTAAGTTTCCACATGTCATGAAAGAAGGTAGCTATTGATGGGCCATCGATGATGATGAAGGATACACTAGTCATTTTCCTTGGGAATAAGGCAGAGGTAGCACTAGCTACTAAATGTTATGCTAAAGTCACAAATGATAAATCATTCCCCTAATTTGGGATGATCTTTGAGAGGTTTTTCAATGTCACATTCAATCTCGGGGGGGCACTGGCAAAAATCGTAGTAACAACGTGCGATAAAAAATAGGATCTAATATATTCTTTGAAGATAAATTTTGCAAAAAACGTACATATAATATAGGGGGTTTTAAAATAGTGAAACATGTTTACATGTAAAATACCATCATATATAATGACTTCTTTTATCTAGTCAGTACATGTAAAATAGCGTGGAAACAATTACTAGGAATAGCGAGTCTAAGATAGGGTCTGTGCTAGTGGATGAAAAGAGGTAACTTTGCAGGTTGGCTGGCTTGAACGTTACTGAACCAACGTATTCAATGTGGAGTTAATGTTCTCTACCTACATGTCGGGAAGGAAAAAATGGGGTGTAAGAAACAAAATGCAGTGTAAGAAAAAAATAGACAACAGTTGGGCTTCGAGAAAAAAAAAATGGGGTATAGTCAAAAGAATTGATTACTTGGGGTATGAGGAAAAAATGCAGTATAAGTAAATAGGGTATTTTTAAATGATTCCCCCCAAAAAATATAATTACAGATAGGGTGTATTAAAATACAAGCATTTACCTTTATTTTGAAAAATACCATACGTTATAATCTTTTCTGCAAGGTAAATAGCCCCCCAATAAGTAAGTCCCGAGCGCACGTGTATGCAAAATATGAGAGGGAGTGCACCCCCCCAGCATTCAATGTATGTGTCTGAACATGTGTCTGAACACTTTTTGAGATGGTTCCTATAAGGTTGTTTTTGAAGAAGCTGGCCAGATTACTCAATTTGTTGAGGTAGGCGAGCTCGTCATGAATAGCAGTATCTAAATGATTTCTTGAAAGATCCTATTGCATAAACTTCGCACTTGGTATATAATGCACAAACAATGTGCTAATATGATAATCTTAAAAACCATGATGTAACTAGTGTAACATTTGTTATTCCCACAACTTCTAATGGTTGTTCAACGTATAACTAACAAAGTGTTTGCTACTTATTTCATTTTTTTTTGGTAAGTTTCAATAAGGAAAATACTTTGAAACATGACCTAGATTAAGTGAATTTTCAAACTATATAAAAAAATATAATCAAATTTGAAAAAAACTGTTTTAGATAGAAAATAAAGGAGGAACCAAAATAAATCAATTGGTGATTAATTGGTTCACTTTGAGTATTAAAGACAATTTTTTTTCAAATAATTTCAAAACACCGCTTTCTACAATGCCATTATCACAATTTGTAGCGTCATGAGAAATTATATACAAATGTGATGATAAGAATTTTGATAAGTGTGAAAAGGATTCTAAACCACAAAGTACTTATGTAGTGTCACTTTTAACCCCTAACAACTTAACCAAGTGTTTTTGGCCTGATGTACAAAATTGAAATTTGTTTTTTCATCTGTTATGCACTTTTTGCAAGTAAAAAAATACTACAAAATTATTTGGCAAGATAGCTTCATACATGTGTGATTCGATTAGAAAGGAGATGATGCCATCGTTGCACTGTTCACAATTTTCTTTTTTCATTTTGCACCATTCAATTGTTTGGTGAACATCGAATCATGGTTGGGTTGAATAGACACTTTATTCACGCCGGGCTTGAAAGAGGACCGGAGTTCTTACTACTGTAAGATGTAATCACAACGCAATTTTTCAACCCCAATTCCAGCTGATCGTTCATAGCAAGATATGTCGAGGATCGATCGATTGAGGAATTCGTGCTAATGATTTGCCCCACCGCTTGAAATGGTCTGAGATGTGAAGCTGGAGTGGGATGATGATGATCGATGATGCTGGAGAGAGAATTGAGCATTTTGAAAGTGAGATTTCAGGACTGTCCATTCCAAGTAGAATCGTCATGCAAGTCCGGCCTTCAACAGAAAGGAACGGATCGGACCGGATCGACGGAGTGATTGCCGATGAATGACAATGACCGTGATGTTTAATTTTTTCAGTGTCCGTGACTGCCAATGTCAACGCTAGTTGACAAGCATCCTATTGGATGTACGTAGTTGGTACATTGTTACGATGTTCGTAGATGAACTCTGTTAGTGAACTCCTTTGGATGAGCTTCATCTATGAAGTCATCTCTCTCCTCTGGTGCTTAAAGCTTTCCTTGTAGTTTAGTTTCCTGCTTGTTCTCCCTGTGCACTTGTGTGCTTGCAATAAAGATGTAGCAGAGTATGTAGTTAGTCTCTGTACAATCGTTTAAGTATGGTGTAAGTATCTTGTTACTTGTTAGGGGCGATTTACACTACGGACCAAGAACTCGTCTCATGCAGCTCTAAAATCTGTGATTGGCTCTATCAACTCGTCCCGGGATGACTTGGGTTTACACTACAAGGAAAAAAGAAAAGTGACCAAAGGAGTTGAGGTCCTCAAAAGGCCTAGAAATAGTCCTAGTGGATAATGTTGAAGGGTCCCCTGGATTTTGTAGTGAGAGAGGCAAAAAGGATTCTCTCATTGCCAAATGAGGAGACCATGGGCTTGAAATGCCGTTTTATTATTTTGTTAAGTCCCGGTCCAAGTTCGGTTTACACTTAGTGAGAGGCTCAAGGGCTTTAAAAATTACATTTTTTTGAAGTGCGACCATGGAAGTGTGACCATGAAGTGTGACCATGGAATTAATCCATTTTCCTTGTCACGGCTCTTGGTCCGTAGTGTAAACCGCCCGTTAGTGTGTGTATGTGTAAGTCTGGTTCACTCTGATATTTTAGTATATCCTAAGTTAAGGAACATCACAGTGGGATTCGGGCCTACATGCAAGGTCATTGGAAGCTTTGCCGAGTGGATAAAGTCATGGGCCTCGAGCTTTGACAGCCCTATGGATACAGTAATTACGTAGTCTTTTTCGACGGGCAGATCAAATCAAATAACTTAGAGCAACTCCACTACTGGAGGGGCCGCTGGCTGTGGAAATGAGGGAATCGCGAGCTCAAAATAACAAAAGGTGCCCTCTGTAATTAACTTGCCCCACCGCTGCAAAAATAGCCGGCCCTCTCACAATATAGATTGGGTCAAACTGTGATACTGCCAACATGATTTGCCTGCGTGGCATTGTGACTCGCCCGCGTGGCAATGGGGAGGGTTTAGGTGGCAATTTGACCCTAGGAGATCCTACTTGGCGGATTTAGAGTTTGCAGGGTGTGAGCAACCTCCTAAATAAGGCAGATGATGTACAAAGACTAATTTTGGTAGTTTTGGGCAAACTGGTTGGTTTCTCTTGCTAGCGGGAGTATTACAAAAGTGCGTTCTAATTCTCCTTGACTTTCATGTGGGATTTAGGGTATGGAGGCCTGGCGTGCGCGACTCGCCGCTGCTCAAACATCTCTTCTCGAGGATGACGAAGAAGAACTCAAGTTCCTTCACGTAGTGTGTTTAGGGATGGCCAATGCAAGACGTCCACAAGTACGTAGCATCGTGGGCGGATCTCGACCTGGGAGATCGCTGAACATTGAAAAGTACAAGCATGAAATGCACTTGCGCATGATGTCGGATTATTTTCTGATGCTCTTGTATATGGGCCTAATTTATTCCGAAGACGGTACCGTATGCGTCGTTCATTGTTTATGACAATCTTGGATAGGGTGTGTGCGATTGACACCTACTTTGTCCAAAAGCCGGATGCAGTTGGACGTTTAGGCTTGTCACCGCATCAGAAGATTACTTCTGCACTACGTATGCTATATTACGGATTATGCGCAGATGCCACCGACGAGTACTGCAGGACTAGCGAAACTACAGCCATGGACTGCATGAAGCCGTTTTGTTTGGCAATTAGGGCAGAGTTTGAGGAACACTACTTGAGACAACCTACCCGTGCAGATTTTGACAAACAACTCGCTATTAATTCTGCACGTGGATTTCCCGGTATGTTTGCGAGCCTGGACTGCATGCACTACGAGTGGAAAAAATGTCCAGTTGCGTGGCAGGGCGATTTTGGCGACCGTGACGGAAAAAAGTCTATTATCTTGGAGGCCGTTGCAGATGAGAGCTTGCACATATGACATGTTTTTTTTGGTCTTCCAGGATCCAACAATAATTTGAATGTGTTAGACTGGTCGCCACTCATCCACAACATGCTGATGTCAGAGGCTCGCGACATACATTTTGTGGTCAATGGGTGCGACTATGATCGATACTACCTTCTTACGGACGACATCTACCATGAGTGGTCTTGCTTTATACAAAGCATTCACTTACCGCAAGATGAAAAGCGGATTCACTTTGCGGAAAGGTAGGAGGCCGTGCACAAGGACGTGGAGCGTTGTTTTGGTGTCTTACAAGCCCGATTTGCCATTTTACGAAACCCGTGTCGCTAGTGGACCATGGAAGTCATTTCCAACATCATGTTTGCATGTTGTATCATGCATAACATGATTATTGAAGATGAGGAAAATGTGGAGAGATTAGAAGACATTATCACGGATTTACATGCAAATCCGGTGCCGTTGGAGAGGGGCTTGTGTTTCAATGAGTTGATGACAAGCACAAAAGAAATAGAGAACATGGACACACACTATGGACTTAGAGGTGACCTAATTGAGCATTTGTGGGTTTTAAAAGGTGCCCATATGGCTTGATGTATAATATGTAATCAGAATTACAATCAAGGATAATATGTTTGACCGGACAAGGCCAAATCAATATTAACATCTTCTCCTTCCTCCCATGTACCACTATTGCTATGTCAAGGATTTCTTGTGTCATCAAACAACAGAGAAGGTCCTACACCACTAAAACCGGTTGGAGGGGTGTTCACTACATATCCCCAACTCCTTCGCCTATTCGATGTTAGACCTAGTGAAACCGGGGACGTTCTTGATTGCGATTCATGAACATGTCTCATCCCTACTCCCAGCCCAACGTTCAACTCTTCTCTCCATGGCAGTTGGGAGTTCATTTCATCTTCCACGTCCGTATAAACACCGGCATTGTGCCCTTCTTGCCTCTACACAAACATACAATTGAATCAATGTACACTTCATTCACCAAAACAATAACAAAAGAGGATGAGAAACTGAAGGAATTTTTTTTATTTTCAAAATTCTTGGAAATTTTACTACACCTAAAACAAAGCCTGCATGCGTCATGGAAAAAAAAAATTTGAAAAAAAAATAAATTTGGACATAGAAATGGGTTCCCAAAGCTAAATTGCCCTCCAAAACAGCTCCCAGCCTCTCAAAAATTGCAGGATTTTTTTTTATTTTTTTTATTTTTGAAAATTTTACCACACCTAGAAAAAAGCCTGCATGCATCAATGGAAAAAAAGTTTGATTTTATTATTATTTTTGACCTAGAATTGGGTTTCCAAAACTGAAACCGGGGTTTATTCTCCAAAACAGCTCCCAGCCTCCAATTTTTTTTTAAATTTTTTTTAAAATTTTACCACACGTAGATAAAAGCCTGTATCCATCATTGCAAAAAAAAAAAAAAAAAAATTTTTTTTTTTTTTTTTTGCCCTATAAAAAATTTCCCAAAACTTAAAAATGATATACAAAGCAAACATAAATGAAACACAAAGCAAACCTACACACAAATGCAACACAAAGCAATCATAAACACAAAGCAAAACATAATCAAACACAAAGCAAACCCTACACACACATGCAACACAAAGCAATTATAAATGAAACACAAAGTAAACATAAACACAAATTAAAAAACCCTAACCTCTTCTCCATCAATTTCGTAGTCTTCATTGTCCGGCTCATAGTCTTCGTTTTTGGCGCCATCATCGAATGCACCACTTACCAAACAAATTTGCTGACGAGTTTCCTCGTCCTCTTCAGCTAAAACATCCGCCACTTCTCTTTCTCTTGCCAAAATTATCCTCTCACGCTCTTTGTGGGCCGCCAACTCTTGACTTTCCTGTTGTTTTCTTTCTGCTTGCATTTTTTTTAATTTCTCCAATTCCTCTTCTTGGCAGAGTAGGAGGTACTCTTTGGCAGCCGCTCCACTGCCCAGGGCACTCATCAACATCATATTTTGCTCCTCAAAATATTCTGCCTTTCGTGTCGACGCTTGCGCCATCATCTCCGTCGCTTTGACGGTTGCCAATGCACATTGATTTTGGAACTTCATTGAGCGATGATCCTCTTTGGTTGCCTTAGTTCCACTGGGTCGATTCATGTACGTAGTGTTGACCTCTACCGTCTCCTGATAACTCCCAGAATCCGGTGTGGCCGCTTGCGACGTGTGTGTTTGGGACGTGCCTGCTTGGAACTCAAAATCGGCCGATATAGATTTGCATTTAGCGGGAATGGTGCTCACTCCATCCGTCCACCGAGGAAATTCGCGGACTAGCAACCAACAATGCTCAAATGCAAATTTGGTACATTTGGGAGTCTTGGTGCGATACAAGTCTTTGGCAAGGCGGATTAGGTCGGACTCGCTAATTCCACTTGTATTCATTCTTTTTATTTGATTGTAACAACCTATGAATTTAGACACGTCGTGCTTGATTATGCCCCATTTAGACTCCAATGACCAAGTTCCTCTATACCCACATGGCTTTTCTGCATCGTAATGAGAAAAAATCCTCTCCCAAAACGCATTGCTTTTCTGTTGATTTCCACAGATGGGATCTTGCGAAATAGCCAAGACAAATCTAGTCAATTGTCATTCCTCTTCGGGTACAAAATTTCTTCCCTTCAATAGGTTTGAAGAAGGCATACCACGAGCCTTACAATTGCCACGACCCTGACCCCCACCTCCCTGTTCTCTAAAACTATGAAATTCAACGTCATTATCGAGGATCGGTGTGCTCATTCCAATGTTGTCTTCAAAATTTGAAGGCGTGTACTCCTGATCTAATTCTCGTGCTTCCCAACCACGACATTGGCTCCCAATTTCTCCTTGTTCTTCAATTTGATCTCCACAACCCCAACCATCACGCCCACGAGTTCTTGGCCCTTCTCCAGCGACCGCACGTCCTCGGCCTTGCAAAACACGCCCACGCCCACGCCCTTCTGTAATTGACTCCCTCAAATTTCTTTGTCCATCACTTAAAGAAACGCAACCTCGACCACCACGTCCCACCGACAACCCACGAATTCTTCCTGCCATTGCTAATCAATACAAAACTTCTGAAACATTTACTACACAAATGAAGGCAAGAGGGCACGTTGAAATTTTGCTAGAAGCCGCTGCGATAGAGAGCCCTGGTTGGAGAAGAAAGAGGCCGTGACCTACGGGCCCTCCAAAGGTAAGGCGCCGGGCCCTCACTAATCATCACTCGATATATGAACGAACTTGCACATATTTTTATTGATTGCCTCAATTGTATATATGTTCTAAACACACAACTAAAACACCCTACCCAACAAAATAACCACGCAGATAAAACCATATTAAAAGAAATGGTTGAAATGCTACAAAAGCGTACACAACTCACCACAATCTACAAAGTTAAAGCACACTCCAAAATCAACGGAAATGAACACGCAGATCAACTCGCAAAAGAAGGAACCATGAAAAGAGGTTATCAACCAGCAGCAAATCCACACGAATTTGCACATACCACACCTTACTACTTCCAAAAAGATACCTGGCCCGGTTGTATCAAACAACCAGACAAAGGTCCAGTTAGATGCTTGGAAGAATACATCAAGAAACATGACCGTGAATATAACCTCGAACTACTGGCAGAACACTTCCCCAACATTAACAAATGGACAACAAACCCCATCATAGATAACGAAATGTCCAATGACTTTTGGAAAAACCCAGAAATAACAGACGCACAAAAAACAAGCATACTAAAATTTAGAACCGGTCAATACATGGGTAATGCCAGAAAACAATTAATTTTCGGTATACAAAGATTCCCCTCAAAAACATGTCCCATATGTAATTCACAAGATGCAGACACATGACTACATGTATTTTTAACATGCAAACAACACCACATACACGCACTAAGAACCAAAAGACACAATAAAGCGGTATGGGAACTAAGAAAATTAATACTATCCTCAAATAAATCAAGATGCTACACTCTCATGAATGCGGGCACATTCAACAATAACCCACAAGAAAATACAGTTCCTCCATGGTTATTACCATGTACTTGTAATCGACAAAGATGTCAATGTAATGCCAGATTCAAACCATATATCCTATGCATTAAAGGTCTCCCATACCAAAGCCCGCCGCCTCTAAACCCCGATGATAACCTTACCGTACAATCTATAGAATTTACATACACAAATGACAGATTTTCACCAGAAACAATTGGCATAATTTTAAAAAAATACCAACTTCTAATTAACAATATCATACAACAAGGCTGGAAAGTGGATCCCATCATAGTCATTACAGCTGGTGCTAGAGGAACCACACACGTCCCCTCAATGAAACTACTTGAAACTAAATTCAACATCTGTGAAACTTCTATAAAACACACATTCAAAGTAATAAATACCATTGCCATACAGTATGCCGGATCTATCCTTTTACATAAAAGACGTATAGAAAATAATCAAACAATACCAACAGACGTAGTACATTAAAAGAGGGGGGGGGGGTTAGTGGTGAAAACCACTACTAGCTACTCTTTTCAGACAACTAGCTTAGCTTGTCTTAGGGGATAGGACGGGCCGGTTGATTGGTACAACTTTCCTGTCATGATAGCTCACTAGCAGCACCAAGCCATGTGTATCACACCATTGCTCAACGAGCCCAACTGGTTTCGAACCCGGACCACATAATCGTGATACAACGTCCTTCACCAACCAACCAAAGAACTCATGACTTGGTGATAGTAATCAATACCAAACATACCTTTATACAACTAACACTCAACCATCAATTCCTCGATTTTTTCCTTTTGTTACTGTTATTGTTACTTTGTTTGGTTACTATAGTGTCCATCCTCGAAAGAGAAGAGTAGTATTGTTCCAATGTCCCTTTGTCCCGTGGGCATCGGGTCATTGACATTACGAACGGACACTTTATTCACACCGACCCATTTCTTTGGGTTGGTGTTTCTATCTATCTATTGCTGGGTCTGCCAGCTTGGCAAGGCCCCTTCATACCTGTTCACGGGCCCTTCAAAGAAGCAGCGGTGGAGCTGCTCTTACAACACGGAGGATAGATGATCCCCGCATTAAGTCAGTCTATCAGCGGCTACGATTTTGCACACCAACCCTGCAACTGCAGAGCCCCTGTGCACTTAAGTCAACCCGGTTATTTTTGGAACTGTAAGCTTACAGTAGTGTCTCTCTGAATGTTTTGGACGTTCTACCATATTAATTATCAACGCTTTCCAAGTTGACATGCCGGCCATTGCTTCTATTACCTGAGCCAGAGGGCCCTGCTTCAGAATCAGCATGCAAATTGTGGTAAGTGAATCCGTGAGTACTCTCGAGGTAGAAGCAAATTTTTGATGAAATTGCTGGTACGAGGATGTCCAATGTAATGACTCGATTCATTGTTTTGAAATCAAATGGAGAAATCTATTGCAAAAACGATTAATGACCCGATTTGAATTCGAAGGTGATGATGCCCTGAGCGTTGGCATGGTCCGAAGCTCCTTATTAATATTTACTGTAAAAATTCAGCAGCGGTGCAGCAGTGCAAGATCGAACTTTCTTCGTCAATTATTCAAGTGTGTATCATGCAGCTACATCATTGAATTAATACTTCCAAATTGATTGAAATTGTGCCCTGTGCAATATGGACTAATTCTTGTGTGGTTTATCATCTTTAGTTACTAGAACGCCATCGATGGGATATCCCACACCTGATCGAGATTGCACCATGCACGTACAGGTCGTGGCCAAGTCAAAGAGTTGACAATTTCGCTAGAGATATGCATTATGCAAATCGACAATCAATCTTACGCATAGATCATGTTGGTTAACCACGTGAATTGACCAGTTCTTCTCAGGACGTCTCCCCGTACCATCAAAGACGAGCGCACTGTAATTAACATTGCTTAAAGCTCCCAATTGTAAGTGGGAAATTTTTTACGTATGTGGCACCAGCCGTGCTTCGCAAAAGCGTCGATATCCTCAGTTTCGTTAAAATCCAGGATTTCAGTGAAATTGGCGCAATTCCATACTCCTAACTCAAAACCCATGACAACGACAGTCCCAGAATCAAGAGCTCTGGGCAGTTGAAACGTCAATCGTCAAATTCATCAAAACGGCAAAATTTCAAGAGACTGGCAATTCTACCGTCTGGAACGTGAAACCTAAATATACCAGGCATATGAATGCCTTTGGTATCCCGTTCTGAGAAACTTCAACCCAATCTAGGAACACGAGTTGATAGCTGTACGTACTCTCACCTATGCCTCCATCGAAAATTAAACGATGATTGAAACTGTCGAAGACAGATCATTGGTAAACAGAGTTAACCCGGAAAAATCTGAAGACTTAGCGTGATATCGAAGCTAGCCACCCGTCATTCCCTTTAACATCCGCTCAACAATTCAAGCACATTTCTTTCTTTGCTTCAATCTTTGTATTGCCGGAATTAATCACTTCCCGGACCCTGCAAAAGTGAACCCTGACATACTGGCACAGACTTGAGAAGAATCATTTCTTTACAAGTACCCTAGTAACTGGCGATGGTCCACATGCCACAGGTTCACCAGGGAACTCGTTCAACATGCTTGGGGTGCAGCCACGTGCATCATGCCGTCCATTAAGATCGATAAATGAGTACAATTCGGCGCAGGATTCAAGTTCCCAATTGTAAGTGGGAAATTACATGAATCCATCAGTAATTAGTCTCCACTGAGGCGAACCTACACACATACTCGTCCGAGGTAAAAAATTAAAACAAAAGCTTTCCCCTATTTTTGGACATGGTGGGTCTACCTAAACTAACTACGGGTTGCAGAATCTAAATATAGAATTAAAATTTCCAAAAAAGTCACCTCTAAGGCCTCAAAGTGAGAAAACCAGAGAAATGGCTTGTACGAGTATGTGTGTAGTTTCGCCCTAGCCATTAGTCTCATTTCTTGCCCAGATATGAAAAATGAAAAATCCACTATGCATGCATGATTCCACCAGACCAGATTTATCTGGACCTATGATCCAAATTCAATCACCTCGGACCCAGCCGTTGGAGTGAAAATCCTGTGCGCAGTGATACATGCCCCCGGTCCATGAAGTCAACGACCAAACTGTACGCTGCCAGTTTTCGGTTCCAAAAGACGGCAAAACTAGTCTTGATCTAGTACATCGAATTTACTGGATCCACTACAGCTGGCCCCTCACTCACTACTTAAGGCGGACTCCGACTAGTCCCACATATCATCTCAGCAACCCTGCAGTTAGCCAGCGATCCTATTGTTGTTCCCACTCCAGCTTGGACGTTCATGGTATCTTTCGAAGCTCTCCGATTACACGACCTCAGCGATGGCGAAGTCGCAAGCGCGCCTGCTTCTGGTGGCTGTCACCTTGGCGGTGATCTTCATTGGTAACGTTCCTTCCGGCTATCCAGCTCCGTCAGCCTCCAGCTCTAAGCTGGTTCCGAACTCGGTCTGTACTAATTGAGTCATGCATGCACAGTCATACTTTCTGTGGGATATATAAACTGTACGTATAGTAAGGGAAGGACGTAAAATTGATCAATCAGTTCCAGACTTACGTACTTCGGCGCAGGATTCAAGTTCCTGCTGCATTTACTATGCACGTACTCATCGATTTTGGCACGAGATGATAATGTGAAATGTGTTCAATGCAGGCGGTGCCGATGCGTGGAACAGCTACACGTGCCCGTCGGGGTTCAAGGATTGCAACCCGAGCAAGCCCGGGTGCGAGACGTGCATCGAGACGGACGTGAACAACTGCGGCGACTGCGGCAAGAAGTGCAAGACCGTGGCGTACGCCGTGACCAAGTGCGCCGGCGGGCAGTGTCGCTACGCGTGCAAGGCCGGGTGGGCCAACTGTGACAACAACCTGTGGAGCAACGGCTGCGAGACGGACACCGGCAACGACGCCAAGAACTGCGGCGGGTGCGGCAAGGCGTGCAAGCAGGTGAAGAACGCCGTGACCAAGTGCCAGGGGAGCAAGTGCTGCGAGCCCGTGTGCAATGCCGGGTACGCCAACTGCGACCGCAACCTGTGGAGCAACGGCTGCGAGACGGACACGAGCAATGACGCGAACAACTGCGGCGCCTGCGGCAAGGCGTGCAAGCAGGTGCCGTACGCCGTGACGAAGTGTTTGAACGGGAAGTGCTGCGAGCCCGTGTGCAAGGCCGGGTGGGGCAACTGCGACGGCAACATGTGGAGCAACGGGTGCGAGAAGGACCTGGGCAAGGACGTGAACAACTGCGGCAAGTGCGGCAACAAGTGCCCGTGCACCCTGAAGGGCGGCGAGCCCACCTGCAGGTAACTACAGACTGCACGTCTACTGGAATATATAATTCGAATCCTTGATTTGGTTTTTGATTTCTCGTTAACCAGTGTTACAGTTTTGCAATGTAAGCATGATTGTACAGCTGAGACTTGCGTGTACATAGATTTCGCTACCAGACTCATTGGGAATCATATGTACATGATCGCTGATTAAATGAGTATTTGTCTACTGAGTGCTGATTGTTGATCGATTACTAGTAATACGAGTGCGATTAGCCACGAGGTCAGTTGGCCATACCTAGATCGAGTACATGTGTGGTATGTGTTGTTAACTCTTCAGGGCGTTGGCCAAATTGTCTTCCATTTGAATTACTGTTCGATGCAGGATATATGCGACAAGCTACTTGAGGTGTGCTTGTGATGTGCGCTGCAAATTGTAACTTGAAGCGAGCTGACGGCCGGACGTCCTCACTCCAGATGGACTAATGTAATCAAGTTGCGTTGTGACTGCAGCGCTGGCAAATGTGGACAGCAGTGCAAGAGTGGCACCAGGTACGACAGCGTGAAGAAGTGTTGCGTTCCCATCTACTGAGGAGCAGGGCTAGCTGCGCTACCTAGCTGGACTTTCATGTGGGATCACCAAGTGGGGGAATAACTTATATTGGCCGGCTGGCCAGCGCGCGCCTTGTTGCCTGGCCGGCCATGCGCAGCTAGCTAGCTAGTGGTTTAGAATGAACATGTAGGAGTCTAATCGAAGGAAACATGATACAGTACACTATCTGGCCGGCTCGGTGAAATGGTCGCTAGCAATGGAAGTCGATCGGTTGATGGTCCAGATCAGTATTGTAGTTGAGTGTAAGTTTGTGAGGGTCATGCTATTGGCCGGATGTGGCCGTTGGGGTTTGAACCAGTTGGCTTGATGTCCAGTTCGGTTTCGTGCGTGAGGCCTGTGTAAACAATGAAATCAATAAAGCAAGACCGTACCCGGCCGGTTTGTACGTTTACTGATGACGTCGTTGGGAGCAATCACCCTAATTTTTATAGATTTTGGCAAAGGCGTGCATGTTCAACAAATTTGAAGGATTGATTTTGTACTGTAGCCAGACTACACCGCTCTCTGTTTGGTTTTTGGTCTGCTAGGAATGTTCAATCGGAGTAGACATCTTGTTTGCATGCATCCGTGCCTCGGCCTGGATGTCAGACAGTCGCACTGCCATCTAGCTTCAGGCCATGGCATCTATATGCATGCCCGCATCATGACCCACGAGGAGCACCACAATTGAACATTAGGCTTTGTCACACATCCTCCACTCCATTCTCAATCTTCAGAGAATGAGGATGTGGCACGCTCTCCTTGAATGGTGGAGGTCCCATTCTCTGAAGATTGAGAAATTTCATTCTTCTCCTCCAAGGGTGAAGAATGGGCGTGAAAAATGGAGAATGGAGAATGGCCCATGCTCGGAGGATGAGTGACCAACTAACAACCTCTATTCTCCATTCTCAATCTCCACAAACCACAAAAGGGGTGTCACACTTTTCTTCATGGAGAAGGTGTCCTATTGGTTCCTCTTTTCTCTCATTTGGAGAAGTTCCATTCTCGTAGGATGTGTGACAACCCCTATTATGAACGGGCTGAGGAGCAGAGGAGAGTAGGGTTGGTTTAATGTTTGGGCTTCAATTCTTGGTTCTGAATCTGTGAAATCTTGACATTATTAGTGATTAAGTTAGGTGCAATAATCATACACATTCTGCACACAGTGTGCTTAACCAATCCTACTGAGAATGAACGGTCTGAATGGTCCAACACAGACGGTGATTAACACGGCTTGTATTTATGTCCTTAACAGTGAGAAGGAGGTGAGACGGGGGCGTCTTTGAATGTATCCCCACGAGGGTCGTTAGAACCTATTTGGTATTTGGTAATCGGAAATTTTGTTGGTGAACAGCTTTTATTAGTATTTCATTAGTTCATGGATTTTCTTAGATTTTGACGCTGGAGCTCTTGAAGATAGTTTCGTATTTGGAAAAAATCGAATGGAGCTTTTAGTTTTAGTGTTGAGATTGAAGCACAAGGACCGGATTGCAATTATTATTTACAAATTCTTTTTACATTCATGTTAGGTAGAGCTGAGGTTGTTACTTGTTAGGCGAATATGCTTTTATAGCTGACTATATACTATAGGTGCAGGGCAGGGTCGGTGGAAATATTTCTAAAGATAAATGCCATTATTTTCACTTTTTCAGACTTTCATTTTTCAAGAAAGATTTTCTGTATGATGAAATAAAATCTTGAGAAATATTATTGTACCCAATAAATCCCTTTTCACCCAATGAAATTTTGATTCTAGATATCCCTTTGAAATTTGCACCAAACTATGAATTATATGTTGTCGTTTACTTTTCCTGGCGCCGGGAATTAATTGCGTATTCAAAATAGAAATAACTACTGGAGAATTGGTGAGTGAATGTTGAATGAAGTTACTGGTCCACGGCCGGCTCCAAGGGAACGCTACATCTTGAGATCTTTCCGGGTTAAAACTAAAAAGTATTGTGTATCAGTCTGTCTTCCACGCTTCCATGCCAATCGTCATTTAATTTCGATCGAAGCTTAAGGAACTGCTTCATATTATCATATATCAATTAGTAAATCGTACAGCTATCAACGCATGAGTTCCTGAGCTTTGGCACGCAGTCTCTTAGAAAAGGATACCAATGGGAGTCATAGTCGTTAATATGGCGTGTTTCAGAGTGCCAAAATTGTGACGCTCGGACACAACTGGGAGCAGGTGTTAGAACGATATTGTAAGAACAAGATATTTATTGAGTATGCTAGATGGGCATTTCAATGTCTTTGTGACTTGTTGGAACGGCATTGAAATTTTGTTCCAACTACTTAAAATGACATGGTTAAAACGACATTCCAATGTTGTTTCCCGGATGTCTTTCTAAATTGCTCTACCCACTCGTGTTGAAAGTGCCCAGAGCTCTAAAAACCAGGACTGATATGCCCAGTATATGAGAATTCCGCCATATTTCGGTGAAATACTGAATTCCGCCATATTTCGGTGTATACTAGTGTTCAACGTTTATGCATGGAAAGGCCGGGGTCTCCAATTGCAACTTATCCCTGGCTATTAACAATAGAATGGTTATTTGATCTCCAATGTGATCATGGTTCCAGTTTGTCCAATGCCCGGTCCAATGCCACGGATCCTGTAGAATTGAAGGAGTGATTCTGCCTTCGTTGATAGCATTCACTTGTACTCAATTACAAGCCCGGCCTCACGTAACTTGCGTAACGTGGACCGTTTTAGCCTTATCTTCTGGGTGGCACTGGCCGGCGTGGCATGCAAAGTCAACCAGGTTTATTTGGATTAATTCGCAAGTCTGATAAAATATGCTGCGGAGTAAACGTATGAACTCACAACCAATAACATCAATGCACTACACTGTGCAGCAAACTGAATCACTGAACCGACCAAAAATAATATCCCTGAGGAATCTGTCATGCTTCTATCCACTAAAGTCAACTTCTGTCAGAAGTCAATCGTTTTAACTTTAGATGATGAGACAACGTTGCATGTGATGCAAGTTTGGTCGATGGTTTCACCATTGACTAGATCGCATGTTCCACCCATCGTACATTCATCCAACTTACTGCACTCACAGTTTCGCACTGGCGTGATGTGATCGACTTCCAGAACCAGAAAATTGCTGCGTTGTTTGAGCCGTCGCTGTTTTGGATGAACCGTAGAACTAACTTCAGTCCTGCGCTGACGACTTCGTTAACGTAGACTTTTGTATGCTTCTTTCGCAAGTTGGACTTTTATATCTGACATTTTATTTACCAGGAATTCCAATGGAATGTTACAGCATATCTCATAGCAACTTACGGAAAGAATATTTGTCCAGTTCGATCGATGAGTTTAACTGCGCCACGAACTTTTCTTAAATGATGCTCAGAACGAGCCAAGTGCTCAAGGATCGAGGGCCGGCAAATCACTATCGATCGAATCCGAGTAAAGTTATGTGACCAGATTGCCGACTTCGGGTGTATCGTACGTGCAATGCATCACTCAACATTCCATCTAACCATGACAAGCAAGAGCTGAATACATTGGTACTGTACGAAGCTACATTATCCTGAGTCTATTCCGTTGATCGAGTGCGTCCAACCGGAAGTCCTGAGCGCAATACTTGCGGGTAGGCATGTTGAGAAGAACTCGTCAAGACATATAGACTGTCAAAATTGCATTTCTGAAGAATCGATTAGATTACAGCTGCATAATTGGGGTCGCTACTTTAATTTATTCGAACCGTTGTCGTTTTCGGCATGTGTGAATGTCAGAAAGTGTGATTGACTTGGTCAACAGGCTTCATCGAACGATGCATATCTTGAGTCAGCGACGTTGCATTCGACGGTTTCCATCGATCATTTGACAGTTTCAAGTTGAATTTGAGGCCGGGTAATGAGTTACAAAAGTGGAGTCCACGCATTCGATTGTAGTGCAGGATGGCGCTACCACTTCCATTGTTCGCCCGGGGACCCCTTACCGCGTAGGTAACCCTGCACAGATATGTGCCCTTACCCCCCTCGACATGCTTGCTTACAAATTCTGTATAGGGTAAGTGTACATTGCTGTGCAGGGGTACAGGGCACCCAGTGTTCGGAGCTTAGCAATTTCCAACGTACTTGTGCCAAGTCTGGAGAGGCTTCCAGCTACTGGTCTTGCTAGTACACCTGAATTCACTGTGCCATACCGTTCTAGTACAACGCAAAGGATGGTTCTAATATTAGTGCAGGCTCAGGCCATTACATCTGAAATGTACCAGGGCTGACGTGCGTTCTAAAGATATCCTGGACCAGCTTGCTCGTCACCACGTTGCGGGCATGCTCGTTGACTTTATCGTCCTGACTACCAAAATATTTTTATCTATCTAAATCGTGATTCTTAAAATAGAAATCAGAACAGTCGGAAAGACAACCTAGCTCCTCTTCTACCAGTTGGATTAAATTGCCAATTTCTTTTGATGACGTCGCTATATTTTGGATGAATAAATGATGTTTCATGCATATTTAATTATGCAAAAAATTCATCCATTGGAAGTACATAACTAAATCCCTCTAATGAAAATTAAAATATGACACATTTTTGCGTGGGAGGGTTTGTAGCCTCCGTAATACTTGAATCAGAGTTGTCACGTTTAACAGTCATTTGAGTATTTCAAAATCTCGATGTCGAATTAAGCATCTGACGTTGACTGTGTAAATAGAGGAGTAAATATGTTACACAACTTGGATAAAATATTACCAAATACTCCAGAGGATTTTTATAGTATTCGAGAATATTATAGAACTGTATGTTTTGAGAATATGCTTCGTCAAAGACACGTGGAGATCTACAAAATGACTTCAAGACTGTGTTCAACACATTGTCTAGTGGTAGTGGTCGAGTAAGACAACACTGATTAGAATGGAGTTCCAAACATTGTGCTAATAAGAACTTCACGGTCACTTCAAACTAAGGCCCAGGTTTAAAAACCCTAAAATTGAGCAATGCTATTTGTCGAAAGCTCAAAATTGGACCCAAGGATTTTACACTCCGGTCCATGACCAAGAAACTCATCCAAGTTCGAAAATGATGTGACGCCTAAGGCGCACAGTTTTTTAAAGAAATGTTTGGAGCCATGGATGCATTGGACCCAAGGTTCCGAAAGAGAACACTGATTTTGAGATAATTCACAAGAATTTAGATCACATCTGCAAGTAAGCAAAATCGTCCACAAACTAGGCCTTGATTTATTTATTGGTTACAACATACAGAGCCCGGGACGCACATGACCACTCGACTCCCAAAGCCAATTCCCCAACCGACAGAAACATATTCCGCCTCGCAAACAGAAGCCTGACGAACACTGATGTACCATCCAGACTGGTCTGGACAGTTTTCTAACTACAGTTGGCTACTAACAGTTCACTAGCCTGTAGTCGGTTCCCTTTATTCTACATAATTATTATGACTCATTGGAAAATCCACTGCGCACGGCCTGCCAGGCAACAAGGCGTTGGCCAGCAAATTTAAGTTATTCCTCCACTGGGTAACTCTACATCAAAGCCCAGCTAACTACCGCAGGCAGCCTGGCTCCTCAGTAGATGGGAACGCAACACTTCTTCACGCTGTCGTACCTGGTGCCACTCTTGCACTGCTGTCCACATTTGCCAGCGCTGCATTCACAATGCAACTCAATTACATTAATCCATCTGGAGTGACAGTGTCCGGCCTTCAACTACTGTAGCTTCAGGATCCAATTTCTAGCACACATGCATCACAAGCAGCATGTCGCATCCATCCTGCATCGAACAGTAATTTAAACGACAACTTGGCCCACGCCAGAACGCCCTGAAGAGTCCACCACATGCAGATACCACACATGTCCTCTAGCTGCGGCCAAATGACCGAATCAGGAAGTAGAATCTGATCCAACGAGCTCGTAGTACTAGTACTCGATAAACAATCAACAATCGATCAGTACACAAGTACTCATTTAATCCGCGATGTATATGATTCTCAATGAAGCTGGTAGCGGAATCTACACATGTATGATCGGCTGTACGTGCTTTCGATGCTAAACTGTAACACTGACACCCGGAAAATCAGTACCGTTTCGATTCGTAATGTATTATTGCAGCTGAAGACAGTCTAGCTGTAGTTACCTGCAGGTGGGCTCGCCGCCCTTCAGGGTGCACGGGCACTTGTTGCCGCACTTGCCGCAGTTGTTCACGTCCTTGCCCAGGTCCTTCTCGCACCCGTTGCTCCACATGTTGCCGTCGCAGTTGCCCCACCCGGCCTTACACACGGGCTCGCAGCACTGCCCGTTCAAACACTTCGTCACGGCGTACGGCACCTGCTTGCACGCCTTGCCGCAGGCGCCGCAGTTGTTCGCGTCATTGCTCGTGTCCGTCTCGCAGCCGTTGCTCCACAGGTTGCGGTCGCAGTTGGCGTACCCGGCATTGCACACGGGCTCGCAGCACTTGCTCCCCTGGCACTTGGTCACGGCGTTCTTCACCTGCTTGCACGCCTTGCCGCACCCGCCGCAGTTCTTGGCGTCGTTGCCGGTGTCCGTCTCGCAGCCGTTGCTCCATAGGTTGTTGTCACAGTTGGCCCACCCGGCCTTGCACGCGTAGCGGCACTGCCCGCCGGCGCACTTGGTCACGGCGTACGCCACGGTCTTGCACTTCTTGCCGCAGTCGCCGCAGTTGTTCACGTCCGTCTCGATGCACGTCTCGCACCCGGGCTTGCGCGGGTTGCAATCCTTGAACCCCGACGGGCACGTGTAGCTGTTCCACGCGTCGGCACCACCTGCAGTTCAATCGCAAGGCAAACGCAGAACAAATTTAATATGGTCAGGAGGAACCCATAGATTGAACGTGTTTATACAGCATCAGCTTAGCATGCAGTTTATGTGTTTATTGAATCATGTTTAACAAATGAATGTGCTTATAATTCAGTAAGACATATTTCGAAACCAGCTGGAAGCCTGACACTTCGTCACTGTCGATCAGGCCGATACTGGAGACTCCCTTGGATGAGTATTGGATCAGTTCTATTCAATGAGGACGGTTCAACGGTACCCGTTTCATACTGTCTGATCAATGAATCAATAGAGGGAATGGTCGCGAAGTAATCGATCGACATACTAGTACTGTTAATGAGATCGGAACTTGGACAGACAGATGAGTGATCGAATGAAGATCATGAGACGTTACCAATGAAGAGCACCGCTAAGGTGGCTGCCACCATGAGCAGGCTCGCATGTCGCAATTGCCGTGAGTTCGTCATCGTTGAGCTGAAAGCAGGATCTGGACGCCAAGCTCAAGGGAACTCAGCTTTGAACTGCAAGTGGTAGCGAGACCTTCAAGTGAGAAGCTGCAGGGATACTGATACACAAACTGCGATGATGAGATGACAGTACGTCCACCTTAAGTAGTGAATGAGGGGTCAGGCACTGTGGACAGAGTAAATTTGAAGTCCGCGAGTGAAATGCGTTGACATAGGGCTATTACCAGTGCTATCGATATTCTACTTCAGTTTTATCATTTACTCCGAGAGTCCGAGAGTGTGACATTGCCAGTGTCAACGCGAGTTGACAAGTATCCTAGCTTTAGGGGACATGCACAGAGGGACTCGGGCATGCATTGGAAGCTGTGGTCGACTGGATAAGTTATGGGCCTCGACTCCTTCGAGCTTTCGCAGGCCTATGGCTAGAATAATTACGCAGTTGATTTCTTTTTCTTTTTCTTTTCTCGCACAAACGAGGCAAGGCGTCGAAAGAAACTGCAAAAGCGAGGACGCAGTCTTTTCGCCGGGCAGCTCAAGCACCCAGAATTCTGCATAGAACTCGATTAGCGGCTACTATTTTGCACACCCATTCAGAGCAGTTTGTCCACTCTAGTCAACTCTGACTATTTTTGGAACTATGGTGATAAATTGCAATTTGGACGTTGTACCATTTTGTCAACGCTTGCCAGTTTGAGATGCCGGCCATTGCTTCCGTTATCGAAGTCGAGGGGCTCTGGTAGAGACTTGGCATGCAATTTGGAGCAATGGAATTCGTGAGTAACTCGCAGAAACTTACTGATTTTTTTGCTTTTAGTTTTCGATGTTTTGACACAAATTACCGATTTTTTTGACGATTTACTCGATTTGAAATCGAAACCTCTGAGGGTCAGGTTGGGCCTCGCGTGATGCTCCTGCCGTCCTGCGGCTCCTTGTTTATTAATTACTGTAGAGTTACCTTTGCAAGCTCCGCTATGCCTACCAAGCCAGGTCTAACTTTCTTCATTAATTATTGAGGTGTGTATGCCGTAGCTAGATTGCTTACCAACGGTTATCATTGAATACTTTCAATAAAGATTGTGCCTAGCTCGTGCTTTGTGGTTTATGTAAGTTACAGCATGGACTAATTATTGTGTGATTTATCTATTCCACCTGCTCAAGATTGCACTATTGTGTCCCTGCACAGGCCATGCCCATGTCAAAGGGTTGACAATTTTGCTACCGATATGGTACACTGGTGCTAGCTCATTCTGGTTGCATGGAGCTAGAGAGCGTGCTTGAGAAGGATGGAGATTGCAGTGATGAAATTGACTGTGCGCTCTGTGTGCGTTCTGTGTGGCTCCGTGTTCTCGTCACGCCTCGGCTTGTGCCGGGGCATTACCGTAGACGGCGGTCGGTTTCGATACAAAGTGATTCAACATGAGTATATTTCAGAATGCTTTGAGAATGGGTACATTATATAAGTGATTCACTTATCCGTGGGGCCTTCTGACATGCTTGATGGTTGGGTTTCTTTAACCCTTAAAGGTCCAGAGAGCCCTTTCCGACCAGTATTATACACCAATATTCCATTGTTTTTGGCATGGTTCCACACCTCCTATGGGTTAAAGATCAAAAGTGAAGTTAAAATTCACATCGACATGATTTTAATGAGCTATTGGGGTCTCAATTTGGAACTTTCTATTTACAACAAATGTCAAATATACGTCAATGTATCTACTATCCCCATCAGCCCTTTAGGGGTTAATTTTTTTTTTTAAAGTTTGCTAGTTGGGTTGCTTTAAAAAAACAAAGATTCCTTTGGACAGCCCGGTTTTGAGGTCTTGTCTTTTTAAGAGTTAAATATAGTATCTATCACGCTTTGATTTTTTGATATCTCCTAATATTCAATATTTTGTTGCAATTTGAAATTTAAGAAGTATAAAAATTGGCTTATTGAATTGCCAAATACTCATTAGTTTTAAAATTTGTCTTCACATCATAGTATTCTTTTGTGATAATTTTACAAAATAATATGATGAAAACTAGGCTCTTTGATCTAGTGCCCTTGATGTATATAATTTCATTGCTTTTTCTTATTTTTTAAATTAGATAAGACAATTCGATAGTCTTTACTTCTAGCCTTAAACTAATTATTCCAAATACATTCTAGATTCGTATTAGCACGATGATTTGAACTTCATTCACACAATAGAAGGGAGGCTACATATCCTGCACGGCAAAAGAGTGTCACATTATAATTTTATCAGAGAGGTGAATCTCGGGGAGTTCATTCAATATATTTTGTGCGTATCACGTGTGAACAAATTTTTGACCCCCTATAATACATTGTAAATAATCAATCAAACAATTGAAAAAATTATAGGATGTTTCTTTATATTGAAAGTTTATATTGTGAATTTTTGGGAATTTACTTTATTTGAATTAATTACTTACAAATTTTTGAAGTAAATAAATACACTATACAAATATTTTTTGTGTTTTTAGAGCTGGTTTTGAATTAAATTGAAATAATAATTTTTTAAAATAAAAGATATAATGATTATGTGACTGCATTCAAAAAATTGGAGCTAAATCAAACTTTATAAAAAGTATGTAGGGGGTTGAAAATCACTTGTTCGCACGTTGTTACGTAATATTTGGAAGTGACCTCCCCGAGAGGTGAATTTATGTATTTAGAGGAAGGCCTCAAGGGAAGGAGGTTCCTAGATTTGAGGGCACTAGGCCGAAGGTGGTAGCCCGAAGTTGTGCCCGAATATTCAAGAACCCCTTCCCCTTGACGCTCTCGCCTACATATAGCACGATTTTGATAACTGGTGCGTAATGTCCTCCTTCATCAGTGGGGTGATTCAAGTGCTTTACACACATAAATCTTTCCAAGTGCTTTACAGTGGCTAGCATAAATAGTCGTACAGAGGAAGCTAATTGAAAGAATTTGCTACCATTCTTACAGATTACATCATAAAATTGAATGTAAAAGTGTGTAAGAGCATATAGTTGCAACAAATATATAGTACAACTTTTGAAGTTGAAATGTGAACCCAAAAAATTTAGTTTAATTCAAATATACAACTAAGATGTACAATTCTTTTTGCAAGAACTAGAAACATTGTGCATTACTTGTATAAAATGAAAGTACAAGCTACAAAATGACTTTACAACTCAAGAATGCAATGTCTAAGCAATCCAAATGACTACCACCGAGTATAGCCACTTTTTGCTTTATAAACATCAGTAGCTCATTGAGGCATAGAGCATATCAACTTCCTAACAACATCAACTTCAATACTATACCAAATTTCTTGTATCTTCTCCTATAAATCACTCTTGCTAGTAGGTTTCCTCTCAGACCTTCTCATGCGACAATCTACTTCATTCCAAAGGTGTTCTATAGGATTGAGGTCGGGAGATTGTGGTGGATGCCAAATAAGCTTGAACTTTTGTGCAAGCAACCAATCTACAACATAGTTTGGAGTATGCTTTGGATCATTATCGTGTTGAAAAATGACACTCTCTTCCTCTAAACCTTGCATGCGTATAGTCTCCATAAGTTCTGTCTCCAAAATCTCTCGATATATGTATCTATCCATCTTCCCTTCAATCAAATGAAACTTACCAACTCCTTCCCAACTCATGCAACCCCAAACCATTATACTTCCTCCCCCATGTTTAACTGTACATTGCACATGTTGCTCTAAAAGACTTTCTCCACCCTTTCTCCAACAATATTGCCGTCCATCTAAGCCAAAGAGGTTGAATTTTGACTTATCAGAGAAGATGACAAAACTCCAATCTTCCCAAGTGAAACGATTACACTTCTTTGCCCATTGAAAACGTCGTGCTCAATGCTTCTTAGTCAAAAGTGGCTTCTTGACCTTCACACGTGCTTGCAGGCCTTGCCTCTGAAGACTCCTTCTAACTGTATCATCACTCAATTGCATGCCCATAGACCTTAACTCTCTTCCTATAGCTGCAGCAGTACTAGCACTTTGATTGTTTAACTTCCTCACAATATCACGATCATCGCGCTCATCAAGAATTCGAGGTCTACCAGGTGAAATTTTGTCTTTCACACTCCCTCTCTCACCAAATCTTCGTACTATATCACTGCAAGTATTTCGAGGAACACCCAACAGTGCTGAAATTTGACCATAGGAACTGCCTCGCTTGTGCATCTCCAAAACCGCCTTTCTCTCACTCTCACATCTCCTAAGAGCCATTATGAGTCACTAGAAACCTCTCTCGAACTCTGAAAGTTGTTGCACATGAAATCTTGAAAGCAATGTTAGCATTGAGATGGTGGTGGTGTGCACAACTTGTGTGCATATTAAGTTGTACACACCACCTGCAGATATTTCGTTTTGGAGAGCTTCCAGGTGGCTAATTTCGAAAGATATGCTGCTAATTAGATATGCAAGCCAAAAAATCCCCTACAAGTTGCCTTTTTGATCACTGCTCTTTCTATTTCGGGAATATCACTCGCTGTTCGAACACTTGTGGTGACCACTGTAATTACGCAGTTGATTTCTTTTTCTTTTTCTTTTCTCGCACAGACGAGGCAAGGCGTGGAAAGAAACTGCAAAATAGAGGACGCAGTCTTTTCGCCGGGCAGCTCAGGCACCCAAAATTCAGCATATAACTCGAGTAGCGGCTACTATTTTGCACATCCATCCAGAGCAGCTTGTCCACTCTAGTCAATTCTGACTATTTTGGGAACTATGGTGATAAATTGCAATTTGGACGTTGTACCAGGTTGTCAACGCTTGCCAAGTTGAGATGCCGGCCATTGCTTCCGTTATCGAAGTCAAAGGGCTCTGGTAGAAACTTATCATGTAATTTGTGTTAAGGAAATCCGTGAGTACTTACTCGCAAGTAGTTGCTGAATTTTTTGGTACGAGGATCGATTTACTGGATTTGAAAGCGAACGCTCCGAGGGTCAGGTACTCAAGTTGCGATCGATGCTCCTTCCGTCCTGCGGCTTCTTGAACCGTTGTAAGTTGCAACGGATGAATGATTTGCAAAGGTCTTCTGTAACAATCTCAAAAAAATTCAAAATTACTCATAATGAATGCCGACGTCTTTCAAAATTTTCTTACAGATATGTCAAAAGTTCCGGAGATGTTAAAAGAGTTATTGGGCACTTTTGTGCCCGTCGTGGGGGTAGACTGCGATTTATACAGTATCACCATACTTGAACTCAACCTCATGCCTATTTCTTTGCATGGATTCCTAAACGTTGAAGATGAAATGGCTTATGAATCAATCTGGGCAAACTATTTGAGTTGAAGTTGATATCATCAACTTCTTGATAGAAAAATTCAGTTTTGGCCTCCAATATGATATCTTTACATTTGATTTGAATTTAGAATAGAGTGCAGTTTATTAATCTAGTCCATCCTAGAGCATATTAACCTAATAACCCCTAAACATCCAACCGTCGAGATTTTGGACGATGAACAGATTTGAACTCCGTTTTTACTTCCATCATGCACTTTTTGCACTGTGGATTTTTCACTGAAACTTTTATGTGAAGTTAGCTTCATGCATGTGTGATCCGATTAGAAAGGGGATGATTTGTGAAAATTTTATGCTTCTCATCCTCGTTTTCTCATTCATCATGCACTATTTGGAGTGCGAATTTTTTACCGTAGATTTTATGGGAAGTTAGTGTTATGATATTCCACCTCAGCTCATTGTACGCAATAGACTAACTGTAGTAACAGCTGGTCACCATGACAGTTGGACATCTAGAATGAGTATCTTCTGTCGTTTGAATTCCTGAGATGTAATTATGATGTTAGTTCCCTCCTAAACGGGTCTCCCCCGTCCTGGATTAGTACTGGAACCTCATCAGGTAATAGCTCTCTTGTACAGTCCCCGGCAATATGTCTTGCAACCCCACTTTCAAACCCACACTAAAATATTTATCACACTCACTACGACGGTTTGTTGACCATGAAATTTTGCACATACCACCACTTGGACATAAAGCATTTTTGGGCCAAATTTGGTACCTTAAAAATGCACGGTTTATAAAATAATGCTAATTTGTTAACTTTTAGGCCTCTGTTAAAAAAAATATCATATATGGTACCCAATAGCTGTCAAAGATCCAAATTTTTGATAGAAGGTAGAAGTCGCAATGAGGAACAATATGGTGTTATATAAAATAATGGTATTCCTAGGTATTTTTGTATTCACATGCAATTCAAAATTTTAAAAATAATACCAAATTTTAGTCTAATTATATAATAAAGTAATTTTCTACTTTTGTCACTTTTTTTGTAACACCATGTTGTCATAGTAAGGAATAACATGGTGTCACAAAAAGATGAGAAACAAAGGAAAATTAATTTATTATATAATTAGACAAAATTTTGGTATTATTTTTAAAATTTTGAATTGCATGTGGACACAAAAATACCTAGGAATACCATTATTTTTTATAACACCATATTGTTCCTCATTGCAACTTCTACCTTCTACCAAAAATTTGGATCTTTGGCAGCTATTGGGTACTATATATGATTTTATTTTTTTAACAGAGGCCTAAAAGTTAACAAATTAGCATTATTTTATAAACCGTGCATTTTTAAGGTACCAAATTTGGCCCAAAAATGCTTTATGTTCAAGCGGTGGTACGTGCAAAATTTCATGGTCAACAAACCGTCGTAGTGAGTGTGATAAATGTTTTAGTGTGAGATTTGAAAGTGGGGTTGCAAGACATATTGCCGGGGACTGTACTGCTATTTGCTTGTGAGTGCGCATACTCCAAGATTCAGTAAGCTCATGTGTCAGTGGGAGCAAGATCAACATGGATGTACACGCTGATTTCGGCATCTTTGTTTAATCAATGTACATAAGAGCTTTCTCAGTAACGGTGTTCGTGTACAATCCATTCTTGCATATTGGTCTGTGCCTCGAATACATTTGTGTTAATAAATCTTTCTTACCTCCTACAATAGTTAGCTTCATGCATGTGAGAACCGATTAAAAAGGAGATGATTTGTGAATTCTTTAAGCCTCATGTTATGTTGCAATGATTCACCAAAAATTTCTAAGATCTTAGTTCAAAAGTGTTCAAAAGTGTTCAAAAGTGCTCTTGAAAAAGTCAATTCACAAAATTAAGCAACCAAAAAATCTCCAAAAATCACTACACTTAAAGTATTACATTTCTACCCATCACAACTAATTTCATGCACAGATTGTCAATATCTTATTTGTAATTGAATTACAAGAGAATTTAAATTTTATATAAAAATATTGATAATTGCAATCGTAGATTTAACCGTATGGATAGAATCTAAAATTCATAAAATTCATACAACTTTTATTCATACATCAAATTCACAATATCCCTCTTAATTGCATTTTATAATGCATCTTTGTCAAAATTGCCCAATTTGGAGAGGGCTGTAGGCATTTAGGGGTTAACTTAGTACGAGTGCCTTCTGAAGTTGCAAGCTGAAATTTATTTCTGACATTTGATTTACCAGGAATTCCAATGAAATATTGCAGCATATCTCATAGTAACTCGCGGAACGAAAATTTGTCCAGTTCGATCGATGAGTTATACTACGCAACGAACTTTTCGCGATGCTCAGAACTACCCAAGAGATCAAGCACGGCCGGCAAACTACTGTCGATCGAATCAGAGTAAAATGACATGACCAGATTGTCGACTTCGGGTGTATCGTACGTGCAAAGCATCACTCAGCGTTTCATCTATCCACATGCAAGAGCTGAATGGATTGGTACCGTATGAAGCTACATTATCCTCACTGGGGAAAACCCAAAGTTTCTAGAGGTGCAATTTGTCCAAAGTTCATCTCCGGACACTTTGGATTTTCTCAGTGCCTGAGTCTATTCCGCTGAGCACAACACTTACGGGTAGGCGTGTCGAGAAGAACTCGTCAAGATAGACTGTCAAATTTGCATTATTGAAGAATCGATTAGGTTACAGCCGCTCAATTGGGGTCGCTACTTTAGCCGATCCACGAACTGACGATTTCGGCATGTGTGATTGACTTGGTCATCGAATGATGCATACATTGAGTCAGCGACGTTGCATTCGACGGTTTCGATTGATAGTTTGCCAGATGGATCCACTTTCAAGTTAAATTTGAGGCCGGGTAATAAGTAACAGAAGTGGAGTCCACGCATTCCACTGAAATGCAGGATGGCGCTACCACTTCGATCGGAGCTCGATCCTGAAGAAAGATCCAACGTACTTCCAGCTACAGCTACAGCTACAGCTTCGTCTGGACGTACTTCCAGCTACAGGTCATTGTAGTACACCTGAATTCAATACGTCATGGCGTTGTAGTACCATGCAAAAAGATGGTTCTAATATTAGCGCACAATCTATCCATTCGGCACCTGAAATGCACCAGGGCTGACGTGCGCTCTAAAGATATCCAATTTCGTCGTCATCTCGTTGCAGCCATGCTCGTTGACTTTACTGTCCTAACCACCAAATTATTTTAAAACGTAATTCTTAAAATAGAAATCAGAAAAGTCAGAGACAGAACCTCCTCGTCTACTAGATGCATGCCAATTCGTTTTGATAACGTCGCTATATTTTCAGTGAATAAATGATAATTTATATATTCAATTATTCAAAAACCCATGCGTTGGATGTATATACAGTGGTCAGCACAAGTGTTCGAACAGCGAGTGATATTCCCGAAATAGAAAGAGCAGTGATCAAAAAGGCAACTTGTAGGGGATTTTTTGGCTTGCATATCTAATTAGCAGCATATCTTTCGAAATTAGCCACCTGGAAGCTCTCCAAAACGAAATATCTGCAGGTGGTGTGTACAACTTAATATGCACACAAGTTGTGCACACCACCACCATCTCAATGCTAACATTGCTTTCAAGATTTCATGTGCAACAACTTTCAGAGTTCGAGAGAGGTTTCTAGTGACTCATAATGGCTCTTAGGAGATGTGAGAGTGAGAGAAAGACGGTTTTGGAGATGCACAAGCGAGGCAGTTCCTATGGTCAAATTTCAGCACTGTTGGGTGTTCCTCGAAATACTTGCAGTGATATAGTACGAAGATTTGGTGAGAGAGGGAGTGTGAAAGACAAAATTTCACCTGGTAGACCTCGAATTCTTGATGAGCGCGATGATCGTGATATTGTGAGGAAGTTAAACAATCAAAGTGCTAGTACTGCTGCAGCTATAGGAAGAGAGTTAAGGTCTATGGGCATGCAATTGAGTGATGATACAGTTAGAAGGAGTCTTCAGAGGCAAGGCCTGCAAGCACGTGTGAAGGTCAAGAAGCCACTTTTGACTAAGAAGCATTGAGCACGACGTTTTCAATGGGCAAAGAAGTGTAATCGTTTCACTTGGGAAGATTGGAGTTTTGTCATCTTCTCTGATAAGTCAAAATTCAACCTCTTTGGCTTAGATGGACGGCAATATTGTTGGAGAAAGGGTGGAGAAAGTCTTTTAGAGCAACATGTGCAATGTACAGTTAAACATGGGGGAGGAAGTATAATGGTTTGGGGTTGCATGAGTTGGGAAGGAGTTGGTAAGTTTCATTTGATTGAAGGGAAGATGGATAGATACATATATCGAGAGATTTTGGAGACAGAACTTATGGAGACTATACGCATGCAAGGTTTAGAGGAAGAGAGTGTCATTTTTCAACACGATAATGATCCAAAGCATACTCCAAACTATGTTGTAGATTGGTTGCTTGCACAAAAGTTCAAGCTTATTTGGCATCCACCACAATCTCCCGACCTCAATCCTATAGAACACCTTTGGAATGAAGTAGATTGTCGCATGAGAAGGTCTGAGAGGAAACCTACTAGCAAGAGTGATTTATAGGAGAAGATACAAGAAATTTGGTATAGTATTGAAGTTGATGTTGTTAGGAAGTTGATATGCTCTATGCCTCAATGAGCTACTGATGTTTATAAAGCAAAAAGTGGCTATACTCGGTGGTAGTCATTTGGATTGCTTAGACATTGCATTCTTGAGTTGTAAAGTCATTTTGTAGCTTGTACTTTCATTTTATACAAGTAATGCACAATGTTTCTAGTTCTTGCAAAAAGAATTGTACATCTTAGTTGTATATTTGAATTAAACTAAATTTTTTGGGTTCACATTTCAACTTCAAAAGTTGTACTATATATTTGTTGCAACTATATGCTCTTACACACTTTTACATTCAATTTTATGATGTAATCTGTAAGAATGGTAGCAAATTCTTTCAATTAGCTTCCTCTGTACGACTATTTATGCTAGCCACTGTAAAGCACTTGGAAAGATTTATGTGTGTAAAGCACTTGAATCACCCCACTGATGAAGGAGGACATTACGCACCAGTTATCAAAATCGTGCTATATGTAGGCGAGAGCGTCAAGGGGAAGGGGTTCTTGAATATTCGGGCACAACTTCGGGCTACCACCTTCGGCCTAGTGCCCTCAAATCTAGGAACCTCCTTCCCTTGAGGCCTTCCTCTAAATACATAAATTCACCTCTCGGGGAGGTCACTTCCAAATATTACGTAACAACGTGCGAACAAGTGATTTTCAACCCCCTACATACTTTTTATAAAGTTTGATTTAGCTCCAATTTTTTGAATGCAGTCACATAATCATTATATCTTTTATTTTAAAAAATTATTATTTCAATTTAATTCAAAACCAGCTCTAAAAACACAAAAAATATTTGTATAGTGTATTTATTTACTTCAAAAATTTGTAAGTAATTAATTCAAATAAAGTAAATTCCCAAAAATTCACAATATAAACTTTCAATATAAAGAAACATCCTATAATTTTTTCAATTGTTTGATTGATTATTTACAATGTATTATAGGGGGTCAAAAATTTGTTCACACGTGATACGCACAAAATATATTGAATGAACTCCCCGAGATTCACCTCTCTGATAAAATTATAATGTGACACTCTTTTGCCGTGCAGGATATGTAGCCTCCCTTCTATTGTGTGAATGAAGTTCAAATCATCGTGCTAATACGAATCTAGAATGTATTTGGAATAATTAGTTTAAGGCTAGAAGTAAAGACTATCGAATTGTCTTATCTAATTTAAAAAATAAGAAAAAGCAATGAAATTATATACATCAAGGGCACTAGATCAAAGAGCCTAGTTTTCATCATATTATTTTGTAAAATTATCACAAAAGAATACTATGATGTGAAGACAAATTTTAAAACTAATGAGTATTTGGCAATTCAATAAGCCAATTTTTATACTTCTTAAATTTCAAATTGCAACAAAATATTGAATATTAGGAGATATCAAAAAATCAAAGCGTGATAGATACTATATTTAACTCTTAAAAAGACAAGACCTCAAAACCGGGCTGTCCAAAGGAATCTTTGTTTTTTTAAAGCAACCCAACTAGCAAACTTTAAAAAAAAAAATTAACCCCTAAAGGGCTGATGGGGATAGTAGATACATTGACGTATATTTGACATTTGTTGTAAATAGAAAGTTCCAAATTGAGACCCCAATAGCTCATTAAAATCATGTCGATGTGAATTTTAACTTCACTTTTGATCTTTAACCCATAGGAGGTGTGGAACCATGCCAAAAACAATGGAATATTGGTGTATAATACTGGTCGGAAAGGGCTCTCTGGACCTTTAAGGGTTAAAGAAACCCAACCATCAAGCATGTCAGAAGGCCCCACGGATAAGTGAATCACTTATATAATGTACCCATTCTCAAAGCATTCTGAAATATACTCATGTTGAATCACTTTGTATCGAAACCGACCGCCGTCTACGGTAATGCCCCGGCACAAGCCGAGGCGTGACGAGAACACGGAGCCACACAGAACGCACACAGAGCGCACAGTCAATTTCATCACTGCAATCTCCATCCTTCTCAAGCACGCTCTCTAGCTCCATGCAACCAGAATGAGCTAGCACCAGTGTACCATATCGGTAGCAAAATTGTCAACCCTTTGACATGGGCATGGCCTGTGCAGGGACACAATAGTGCAATCTTGAGCAGGTGGAATAGATAAATCACACAATAATTAGTCCATGCTGTAACTTACATAAACCACAAAGCACGAGCTAGGCACAATCTTTATTGAAAGTATTCAATGATAACCGTTGGTAAGCAATCTAGCTACGGCATACACACCTCAATAATTAATGAAGAAAGTTAGACCTGGCTTGGTAGGCATAGCGGAGCTTGCAAAGGTAACTCTACAGTAATTAATAAACAAGGAGCCGCAGGACGGCAGGAGCATCACGCGAGGCCCAACCTGACCCTCAGAGGTTTCGATTTCAAATCGAGTAAATCGTCAAAAAAATCGGTAATTTGTGTCAAAACATCGAAAACTAAAAGCAAAAAAATCAGTAAGTTTCTGCGAGTTACTCACGAATTCCATTGCTCCAAATTGCATGCCAAGTCTCTACCAGAGCCCCTCGACTTCGATAACGGAAGCAATGGCCGGCATCTCAAACTGGCAAGCGTTGACAAAATGGTACAACGTCCAAATTGCAATTTATCACCATAGTTCCAAAAATAGTCAGAGTTGACTAGAGTGGACAAACTGCTCTGAATGGGTGTGCAAAATAGTAGCCGCTAATCGAGTTCTATGCAGAATTCTGGGTGCTTGAGCTGCCCGGCGAAAAGACTGCGTCCTCGCTTTTGCAGTTTCTTTCGACGCCTTGCCTCGTTTGTGCGAGAAAAGAAAAAGAAAAAGAAATCAACTGCGTAATTATTCTAGCCATAGGCCTGCGAAAGCTCGAAGGAGTCGAGGCCCATAACTTATCCAGTCGACCACAGCTTCCAATGCATGCCCGAGTCCCTCTGTGCATGTCCCCTAAAGCTAGGATACTTGTCAACTCGCGTTGACACTGGCAATGTCACACTCTCGGACTCTCGGAGTAAATGATAAAACTGAAGTAGAATATCGATAGCACTGGTAATAGCCCTATGTCAACGCATTTCACTCGCGGACTTCAAATTTACTCTGTCCACAGTGCCTGACCCCTCATTCACTACTTAAGGTGGACGTACTGTCATCTCATCATCGCAGTTTGTGTATCAGTATCCCTGCAGCTTCTCACTTGAAGGTCTCGCTACCACTTGCAGTTCAAAGCTGAGTTCCCTTGAGCTTGGCGTCCAGATCCTGCTTTCAGCTCAACGATGACGAACTCACGGCAATTGCGACATGCGAGCCTGCTCATGGTGGCAGCCACCTTAGCGGTGCTCTTCATTGGTAACGTCTCATGATCTTCATTCGATCACTCATCTGTCTGTCCAAGTTCCGATCTCATTAACAGTACTAGTATGTCGATCGATTACTTCGCGACCATTCCCTCTATTGATTCATTGATCAGACAGTATGAAACGGGTACCGTTGAACCGTCCTCATTGAATAGAACTGATCCAATACTCATCCAAGGGAGTCTCCAGTATCGGCCTGATCGACAGTGACGAAGTGTCAGGCTTCCAGCTGGTTTCGAAATATGTCTTACTGAATTATAAGCACATTCATTTGTTAAACATGATTCAATAAACACATAAACTGCATGCTAAGCTGATGCTGTATAAACACGTTCAATCTATGGGTTCCTCCTGACCATATTAAATTTGTTCTGCGTTTGCCTTGCGATTGAACTGCAGGTGGTGCCGACGCGTGGAACAGCTACACGTGCCCGTCGGGGTTCAAGGATTGCAACCCGCGCAAGCCCGGGTGCGAGACGTGCATCGAGACGGACGTGAACAACTGCGGCGACTGCGGCAAGAAGTGCAAGACCGTGGCGTACGCCGTGACCAAGTGCGCCGGCGGGCAGTGCCGCTACGCGTGCAAGGCCGGGTGGGCCAACTGTGACAACAACCTATGGAGCAACGGCTGCGAGACGGACACCGGCAACGACGCCAAGAACTGCGGCGGGTGCGGCAAGGCGTGCAAGCAGGTGAAGAACGCCGTGACCAAGTGCCAGGGGAGCAAGTGCTGCGAGCCCGTGTGCAATGCCGGGTACGCCAACTGCGACCGCAACCTGTGGAGCAACGGCTGCGAGACGGACACGAGCAATGACGCGAACAACTGCGGCGCCTGCGGCAAGGCGTGCAAGCAGGTGCCGTACGCCGTGACGAAGTGTTTGAACGGGCAGTGCTGCGAGCCCGTGTGTAAGGCCGGGTGGGGCAACTGCGACGGCAACATGTGGAGCAACGGGTGCGAGAAGGACCTGGGCAAGGACGTGAACAACTGCGGCAAGTGCGGCAACAAGTGCCCGTGCACCCTGAAGGGCGGCGAGCCCACCTGCAGGTAACTACAGCTAGACTGTCTTCAGCTGCAATAATACATTACGAATCGAAACGGTACTGATTTTCCGGGTGTCAGTGTTACAGTTTAGCATCGAAAGCACGTACAGCCGATCATACATGTGTAGATTCCGCTACCAGCTTCATTGAGAATCATATACATCGCGGATTAAATGAGTACTTGTGTACTGATCGATTGCTGATTGTTTATCGAGTACTAGTACTTCGAGCAGGATTGGCCGCGAGGTCATTTGGCCATGTCAGCTAGATCGAGTACATTTGTGGTATCTGTAGTTCACTCTTCAGGACGTTGGCCAAAATGTCTTCCAAATTACTGTTCCATGCAGGATATATGCGACAAGGTACTTGACGTGTGATTGTGATGTGCACTGCAAATCGTAACTTGAAGCTAGCTGACGGCCGGACGTTCTCACTCCAGATGACTGATTGAGTTGCGATGTGATTGCAGCGCTGGGAAATGTGGACAGCAGTGCAAGAGTGGCACGAGGTACGACAGCGTGAAGAAGTGTTGCGTTCCCATCTACTGAGGAGCCGGGCTAGCTGCGGTAGCTGGGCTTTCATGTGGAATCACGGAGTGGAGGAATTACTTATATATATTGGCTGGCCAACGCCTTGTTGCCTGGCAGGCCGTGCGCAGTGGTTTTACAAATTATCAAAATAATTATATACAATGAAGGGAACCGGTCGACTTTAGCTTGGTGAATTGTCAGCAGCCAACTGAAGTTAGTAAATGGTCCAGAGCAGTCTGTATTGTACTTCAGTGTTCGTCCGGATTCTATAAGCGAGGCTGTATAATTATGTCTGTGTCGGTTGGGGATTTGGCTTTTATGAGTCGAGTTGTCTTGTGCGTCCCGGGGTCTGTAAGTTGTAACCCATAAATAAATCAAGGCCCAGTTTGTGAACGATTTTGCTTACTTTCAGATGTGATCTAAGTTGCTTCAGTTTGTGCCAAAAAAATTAAATAAATGTGACCAAAGTGCTTGTGAATTTCTGAAAGCGTACTGGTACCGATTTGCGTAAGGTTTTTGTAGTAATTTTCATTTTCCCTTTCGCCTTCTGGAGAGGCGACCTGTGTAACTTCAATACCAAGAGGTTTGCCGAATGCTTGCACCGACATCAGCACGTAATTACTGTTTTGGACTTGAATCGGAAAATTTCTGGTGCAACAATTTTATCCGAATTTTTAAATGCTGCAACTCAAGTTCATTCGTTCGCTCATTTCCATCTTTTTCACATGTTTGTCTACCCCGCAACTTTACCCACATTGCGCTTTTGCCAAATATAATTTGCATCTCATACTGTACGCTCTGCAACAATTCTAGAGACCTGTTCAGAACTTCGTGGACACGAAATGCTGAGTCAAAAATTTCCAGGAGTAATTCAAGTTTAAACATGGCATCTATAACCATGTAATACATTCAAAACCTTTGTTCAAAACGTTGCCATCACGGCTCCAAGTATTCAACGTCACCTTAGACAGCAAACTTTGTCCACTCCTGGACCTTGCATATGGACTTGGCCATCATCTCGTATGTGAAAATCTCTCTCCAATGGCAACAGCATGCCTGAGGTGTCAACTTGCATTAACCAGGGTATCCAGGACTACGGTGGTGGGTAAGCCATGCATAATCCGAGTATTTCAGCCAGAGGACTCTTGGCGCTCACTAGTGACCATGTCCGAAATGGTTTTCAATTAAATGTGCTCTCCAACTACAATGTGTACGAACACTAGTCGATACAATGAAATGCAGGATGCCAATGTTTACGTGAAGAGACCTATTATATCCGTCGTGGTTGATTGGTTCGACGCTTTGGTCTTCCAGACTCAGAAGCTACTGGAGGAGCAACTCTGGGTTCTGGTGATATTGCATACATGCGAACTGCAAACAAGTCTTTGGGAAATCCCTTTTGTAACTGCAAAATACAATCACTCATCATGTCAGATTGCTTGTTATTGGCGGGATTGTCACTTTCCAAAATCTTGGTACAAAATGCCACGTCGGCTCTAACAGCTCTAACAAAGAAATTAATTTCTAAGCTTACAATTCAGACATGACAAATAAGTGAAACAAGAGAAACAAGGACAATTCAAGTTCGTACTTTAGTTTTGTACAGTTGAAATCCTGTTTGCTTGAACAAGTCCCGAAAATAAGCATCTGATCGGGTGACGCTCGTATCCTCCTTATCTACAACAAACCCTGCATGCAAACAACATGGGTGAGAAGGATGCAAAATAATTGAAAATGACACATACGTGCTAACATGCAAAGACAAGAAATCCACTACTTCCCAAAGGTTATTTCATCGATACACGGAACTTTTAGATTGAATCATACCATTCTTGGCAGTATTCTCTTTTAAAATAAAGAATCCTCCAGGCTTTAATCCAATCTGCAGAAACCCCAACAGTAAACGAGCATGTTCACTTAAAAGAAAAACAGACGCGTGACCTCAAATTTTGAAAACGGACTGTATCTTTGTGGTATCTATAATCTTTCACTTACAATGTGCCACGTTCAATGTCTTCAAGAGGAATAACAATGAAACTTCAAAAAAAGATATTATCAAGGAAAGTATTGTCGATCAAGGTCCTTAAGCTCTTTCATAAAAAAACAGAATTCAAATGGAAGTACTCTGCAGGAGTGTACTCACTCGAGCACGTTTGAAAAAGTCTAAAAAATCATGGTCCGTCAAGTGACCAATGCACCATTGTACCCAAATGACGTCATAGCGTCCTGCTTCGGGAGTGAATTCCTGCCAAAAGAAAAATAAAATGTGTTGAGCCTGGTGGGTAGCACAACATGAGAACATGACGTGAAAATAGATGTCCTTCGTAGCAATGTTGTAAAGGAAGACTACTGCAAATATCGGCTGAAAATCGAATGCAGACCTGCAAGGGAGTGCAGAAGAAGTTCACAGCCTTGTTTCCCTCCGTGATCCCGCCAAGATCCGCTTGGGCCTTCTCTAGAAAATGGCGGACGGGCTCCACAAGGTCCACCTGGTGATCACTGCAACTGGGTCAAGTTACAATCATTCAAATCTTCCGTGCTAGTGGTAATGTGATCTGCATCTGAAACTGCAGCAACATGTTACAAATCACAATTCCAAGCGGTAATTCTCTTCCGATCTTAGAATCAACAGACTTCATAATGTGCTCCCAACCAACTGCAGACTAATCGCCGCAGACACTGGCAAGCATCACATTTCTTTAACCTCCAAAAGACCAGAGATTCGTGGTTTTAAAATGAACAATTCAATTGATCGTACTGTGAAAAATGTAATTCAGACTTGACTAAAATTCATATCAACAGAACCAGTGAAGAAAATTGCAGGTGTTGATCAAAAAGTAAATAAAATCGGACAAAAGAAGGTCTCACATATGACCTACTCAAAACTACTGAAAAAAAGAAGAAGCATAAGACCCGATTTGGGCCTTTTGGTCCTTTTGGGGTTAAATTTTAATATTATAATAGACACTATCAACAAAGTGCAGACCACTTACCTCATGGAAATGCTGAAGAAGAAAATTCTTCGTAACCCTTCCAACACCAGCGCCGCAATCTGCAACCAGAATGAACTCTTCTAAGTTGACCCGTAACAGGCGCATCAGCATCTTTAAATCAGGCTATGAATACAAGCGCCCGATTGGACAAATAAAGAAACATAATGCCAGCACCTCCAGCACTTCAACTGCAATCGCTGTAATAAATTCACGGCTGAAGGAATACGAGTACAACACTCACCTAATGCCACTAGATTCGAGCTTTTGTTCGGTGGACACTCCTTGAAGATCTCAGCAAGAAAGGCTTTACTGTCGACAACATCTCGGTCATTGACATTCCCGTAACCGCCCAATACTCCATCCACTGATGCCTCCACACCCTATCCATTGCAATCAGAAAACCGAGGTAAAATGAGAAAATGCCACCGTTGCAAAGTTCAGTGATGCAGATGGCCATATTGGGCGTTTTAGACGCTTTTAGGGGTTAAGGAATCGGAAGCCAGGCTAATTGAAAATCATCGTGTTGTCAGATTTGAGACCTAAACAGCCATGTACTGATGATGCTGTTAGTGAATTTAGTATGCGAGTATTCTATTTTTCTAACCATTCGATTGCAGTAGCAGTGTCAAATTTTTTATTGATTATGCAAACATTGGCACTTATTGTGTAGTTATTATTGCATATTGCGTCGTTTTAAAGCTCTTGTTCTATACTACAAGATCAACAGTGTCGATCGTGTCAAACTGAAGTCATTTTCACACAAACAGATGATTTGCAGCAGGAGGTCCAATTTCCCTACACTACAGAAAATACACAGTGGACGCTTAGGGGTTAAAACTACAGCAGCAGAGGCCATTTATTGAGGAAATTTAATCGCATACTACTCATTGCTCGCTCGCCATTGGCAACCATTAAGCATTGAAGGCACACCTACCCAATCAATCAATCACGATGGAGGAGTAGTAGTACAATGAAATGATGTAGCCTGTACCTCCCAGTAGCTCACACCTTTGTGGTACCACTCCTGTTTCTTGTGTACATTCTTAGGGTTTCCAGCTGCGTCTTCCCCAGCTTCTTCCTCCCACATCTGCTTCCGGCTCGCGTAAGTCTTGCCCTCCGTATCCAACCCGCCCTCGTCCATGTCGAAGTAAAAGCTGCAATCTACTACGCTTAAAGCAGGTGAGTTCCGGAGAGCGACTCTGCCTCCTTGCCACTCCGGGCACCGAGAAAATGCACCAAACGGCACTCGCAAAGTACAAGCCCTCATAAATATATCCCGCCGATCGAACGACAGCCTCGCTAAATCGCAGTAGCAGCAACAGGTTGCCGTTGCGCACACAGAATTCTTCCTTACATTAATATCAGGTACCCTAAACCCTAAACTCCGCTGGCCACCCTCATCCGCCTTGCGGAAATGGTTCAGGCAGCAACGATGTGATGCAGAATGGGGAGTGAGATTCGAGGAGCAGCAGCAACTGCTCGAAACCCTAGCCCTAATTTAAATAACCCATAAAAGGAAGTGGATGTGTCTTGGTCATTAGACCTTGAAGATGAATTTTCTTGCTAATAACTTAAGGTAACTATACCTTAAAGCGTTCACCTTACCAACAGAGCCTATTTACACACATAAAACAGAAAATATTTTCAGTGGGTCTTAATAGCAAGTTCAAGAGAATTTCAACGCACTTTAGCATGCATTATTTGGACATTGTATGAATAAGTTGTGAATTTCCAAAGTACTGACTATAGGTTGACCTTAAAGCGACCCTAAACTCTCATGTTCAGATTGTGCACATTCTCATAACAGTAGGGTGTCAGAATCTACTTATTACGGAAGATTGAGCTATGGACGCTTTAAGGTAATGGTCGCTTTTAGATATAGTTACCTTACAACTAAGAAAATGAAGTTTAACAAGTGTAGTTTGTACTTTACCTTTTAAATCTTTAAAATTTCAAGTATTGAGTATTTTATTGTTTTTGCAAGCTTTGTAGCTCAAGGTCTGAATTACACTTTCAAATTTCAAATCAAAATTTTGTATGGAAAATATATCGCGTGATTTTCCATCATAGCTTGCACATGTTCCAAAAAATAAAATATAAACAAATAAATAAATTGAAGTTTTTGTCATTAATATGAATTTTTAAAATATTTGACTTAAATACTTAAATGGTAAAAAACGTTACAAATATTTGACTTAAAAATCTTCTAAAACACTCAATAAATGTAAATTTAAATATTTCTTATTTAAATTTAAAAATAATCTCATATTCTAGAAATATTCACATCTAATTTATTTTTTTAAATTATATGTTTTTACTTAGTTGAGCGCATTATAATAAGACTTATTCCAAAATCAAAGGTTAGATGGGCAACTATTAAACCCATGGTCTTCATATAAAAGGTCGAATCCTAACATGACATCATTCATTCCTCTTTGGCACAAGTTTATAGGAGCTCTCCTTGGGTGACGTCACAATTTATAGTTACCAGAAAAATGTGGGTGACCTAAAAGAGCCAACATCCATGTGGTGAATGATGAACGTTTTTTAGATTTCATTGCTAGAGTTTTCTGAATTGAATGAAACTCATTCATACAAGTATGTTGAAAATATAGCTTTGGTCTGTTCTTCAATAGTGTGTAATGCATCATGATTTTTGTGCAAGGCCCTCAATGAGTTTATGTAGAGATGAGAAGAATTTTTTTTTTGCAATAATGGACAATTTTTGTCCAAATTAATGTCCTTTTCCCATGCTCTTATAGGGGTTAAATCGGACGAAGCCCTATTTGCAAGTACTTGGTCGATTCATTCCCCTACTCAGGCTCTTCCACATGCGCTTTGATGGGCATCGTCTCTGTGACTAGATACACTCAAGTTAGAACCTCTGCTGACCAAAGAAAGAGAGAGGGTTCCTCACTAACCTCAAGTGAGGTTTCATATTGCCGAACAAATATGTTGATGGCAAACAGTTTTCATGGATTTCTATTTTCTGAGTGACGAAATAATTTACCGGGGTGTTCGTTTCTACCCGCACAATTTTTGGTGTATTGTAGCTCACCGCCCACGGCGAGCCTTGTGCGCAGGTTGACGAGCTCGTCCTTGACGAGCAAACGGGGTCTCTTTGCGTGCCGGATTATATCCACGTATTCCTCTCCCTCTCCTAATTACATCCATGAATTTATTTCCAGTCGTTTCATTAGATTAGCATTCATGTACTTGGAGTTCATATATTGGTGGGAGCGTGCATATTTATGGAATTCTCTTATAGGATCACAGTCACACTTGCTTTTGCATGTGTTGTAGGTGATGATTTGAATTTTAGTAAATTGCTATCAATCCACTAGAGGATACATTTGATTATTGAGATTGTTTCTCTTCTTTTTTATTGGTTGAGTTGGTTCTGAATTTATTTTACATTTATATATCCATGCCATGATGTATAATGTGGTCGTAATGTATGATATTTGCACGCCATTTTTCATTGGGAGCCAAAGCCAGAATCTAGTGGTGACCGGATGGTTTCACTTTCATTGAAGGGATCGCGTTTTTGGTCAGCTGTTGTTGAATTTCAATTAGTTGGATATAGCAATGGTGGAGTGTATATCAATCATACCAAATTTCATTCCAATCATACCAAGTTTTAACCAACCATACCTAATCATACCAAAAATTATATTTTTATTTTATTTTAATGAATATTAAATGGTAAATGGTTCTATATTCATTTAATGAGTATTTGAAACATTTTTCAAAAATTTAACTGTATGGATAATTACTAAACATCATGCTTCTCATTTTCTTTTTCTCATGCTTCATCAAAGTTGCAAAAGTAACATTTTATAACACATCTAGGCTTTGCCTTTAACCCCTTTGTCATTTAGGGGTCAACCCCTAAACATCCAACCGTCTAGAAAGTGAACAATGTACAAATCAAACACAATTTTCCCATCCGTCTTTGACTTTTCTAATGTAGATTCTATATTATATAATTTGTTATAGGAAGTTAGCTTTATGCATGTGTGATCTGATTAGAAAGGGGATGATTTGTGAAATTTCCATGCCTAATTTCATGTTGTAGTGACTCATCCAAAATTTTGAAGATTTCAATGTAAAAGTGCTTTTAAAAAAGTCAACTCATAAAATTAAGCTGCCAAAAAATCTCCAAAAATCACTAAAATTAAAGTATTACATTTCAACCAACCACAAAAAATTCATGTAAAAATTGTCAATATCTTATTCATAATCAAATTACAAGAGAATTTTGAATTTTAAGTTTCAAATTTTATACAAAAATATTGGTGACAACAATCATAGATCTAACTGTATGAATGAAATCAAAAATTCATAATGTACAACTTTTATTCATATATCAAGTTCAAAGTATCCCTCTTAGTTACATTTTATAAGACATCTTTGAAATTCTCCAAATCTATAGAGGGGTGAGGACGTTTAAGAAGTTAACTCCTAAATGCCTAAGGGGTATTGGACAAAACATAGATGTGTTATAATATGTTTCTTCCATATGTTTGATGAAGTTTTGTGCAACAAAAAAAATGTAGGGCATTATCTTTAAAAATTATCTGTATAGTCAAACTTCCAAAAATAATTTTAGATATATTTTTTAACGAATTTAAAAGCATTAACCTTTGAAAATTTGTATAAATTATAATATTCACTATTAGAGTTTAAAATTCAGCGTAATTGGTTAAAGTTGGTTTATCTATTGTAAACTTCAGAAAAGCAAAAGAAATGATGGAGGGAAAATCATTACTTTTTCCAAATTGCAAATTTTATAACACTAAGACAAAGTTGAGGTGATCCACTTTGGAAAACTCTCCCAGGTGGAGTTTAACTTGGATTGACATAATTCAAATTGCGTTGGAAAGTAGACTTGATGTAGTATTTTAAAATATCTCTTATTTTTTCAAATACTTAGTTTTTGGTTTTGGGCAGCCCGTTAGAATCGGGCAGCGACTAGAAAATGGTCGTTTGAGTGTTTAGGGGTTAACCCTAAAACGTCAAGGTACGCCCCATGGGCTTATTTAAAAAAGAATAATCAAGAAAAAAGTAGATTTTCTCAACCAAATCAAGCGTGGATTGGTGCATTGGAAAGCTACTGAAAAAGCGATCTAGATTGCAAATTTGCGCCTCATTTGAGAGATTGTGGAATCGTTGGTAAGCAATCAAAGTTATGAAATTGAACAATTTTTTGAGGTTGGGGTAGCTGAGATGCCGCAGTGCTACAGTGCTGGCCAGCAGTGTCCCGCAGAGCCGTTTTTTTTTGTTTTTTTCGTTTTTTTTTTTTTTTTTTTTTTTTCCTCCGAAAATTTAGATGCCTTCCGGGCTGCCCCGCCCAGGCCCTCTTGACGTTTAAGGGGCAGCCGCTCACGGATGCGTTGCCGACGTTGCAGCCAAACTTTCCCGCGCTTGCCACCCGTCCTGGACCCGGGTCTCCCTGTCCCACCGGACCCGACCCGACCCGTTCTCTGCCTGGCCTTCGTTTTTCTCATCGAAGGTCTTGCGCGCTTTCTGCTGCTGCTTGTGTCTTGTGATTCCATCATTTTGCTGCGCGATCGTGTGCGTGGACTTCTCTTACTGTGGTTTTCTCGCACAGTAGTAACCGAGCTTCTCAACAGCAGAGCATTTTCTCTACCTTAATCCGCGGGCGTTCCTGCGGACCCGTTGTATCCGTTTTTGCAGGTGTGTATCGTCCTTGCCGGGTGTGGTTTTGTTGTGGCTTTTTTCTTCTTAGGGTTGAAATGGAGATGATTCCGTGTGTTTCTTCTGCCCCGGTTTCCCTGCGATGAAAACGCTTTTATGAGGATGTAGAAGGCGTGCGCGTATTGGCTTGCAGCAATCAAACAATCAGTTGAACGCTTTGAAGATTTTGATTCTGAATTTTGATTATTATTTTCGGATTGAAATTTGTAGTACCGGTATGCGATTTTGAGGTGATTCGTATTGGCATGGGGTTATGTCCGCAGAGATTTCGGTTGTTCGTGTCCATCACCATGGGGTGTTTGAGGTGTTTGATTGCGAGAGGGCTTTGGAATGGAAAATAAATAGGTTTGACGACGACGACGGTTGGACGAAGGCGAAGGTGAAGAACAAGCAATCATGGAGGCCATAGTAGACGTCTCGGCTGTGGATCAAGAGCATATCGCTCAATGGCTCATGGATACGACGGGCTGCCAGGAATCGGCAGTTCAGGCTGCCACTTTGCACCTGGAGGCCGCACAGAGTGTACCAAAATTTGCGCTCTTTCTCCTCATGCTATCCGCAGGTTTATTCTTCTCTCAACTTTTTCTCTCCATGAAATGTTGTGTTGCCAATGGTGGACAGATGTTCGGGTAATCACGAATGGTCATAACTGCAATAGCATAGGAAGAAACTTATTATTGAGTGCAAGAGCGCCGGCATCAATTGTTTTGACGTACTCTGTGCCTCAACGATCGCAAACTACTAACGCGAAGAAGGCTTACCATGAAAATTCAGTTCATTGATACTGAGATCATCAGTGATATTTCCATGTCTACAATGTGGATCCTCCCACTTGGTTCTTATCGTGCTTCAGTAGCCGTCTCATCTTCCATGAAAGGCTTTAGCGCTCCCTCACTTTAGGGCACGGTTTGAAAGTGTGAAAGGGTGCGGTGCAGGAGGCCTAGAAAAAGGGCAGAGAATTGCTGCTGCGACCTATTTGAAGAACTTTCTGAAGAAAAATTGGACGGAAGAAACAATCATGCCACCTGAAGAAAGATTGGAGTTTAGAAATCAGCTTGTAGAAGTGCTCCTGCGCGTGGATGGACTTGTTCTGAAGATTTTGGCAGAAGCTGTACGTTCCCTCACTACCTGATATTTGAGAGGACTCTCATCTGCAGTGTGATGAAGAAATGTCTTTACATTTTTCGACTCAAATCGTTCAAGTCTGACAGTTTTCGTCTTTGTAATGTCGTGGAATCCGGCTAAAATTCCTAATTGTTATTGGACATCGAATCCTGATCGCTATCTTACCAATCTTGGCGCCACGATGTATTGAGCTGCTTGGTGGGGTATGGTCTCATATTTTTTTAAGGAGAAGCATGGAGTTGAATATGTCGGAAGATTTAGTGCATATCTTCGCCACTAAGCTCTGTGTAGTTGTGCTCAACATGGCATGTTATGTATTCACTTTACTTCATTCTCGTGTATGTGTTTGCAGTTTCGTATTGTGGCAGCTAATGACTTTGCGAAGAAAATGACATGGCCCGAACTAGTTCCAGCTCTTAAGACTGCCATACAAACTAGTGACCTTGTGAATGGTACAGGGGTGTCTGACTTTAAAACGCTAAATGTGCTGCTGGGCCTTCAAACCATAATCAAACCTTACCAGGTTGCCCTCTTGCTTTACCTTGAATACACTATCTATCTTCTTTGAGACTTTCGTGAGTTTTATTTTCGTAGGACTAAATTTATTAATTTTCTCTGTGTAGTATTTTCTGGACCCGACAGTCGCTAGAGAACCTGTACCGGAACAGCTGGAGCTTATCTCGAAAGAGCTACTTGCGCCCTTGCATGCCATCTTCCATCATCTTGTCCAACAGGTATTTGGATCACCTGTTTTATTCTTGGTTTGATATGAAATTATTGTGATTTTCTTGTTTTGAAAAATTCAGAGAGCGTGAAATGCACAACCGCATTTTGCTGCATCGTTTTGGCTGATATGTGCTGAACTCAACAGTGTTCTGTTTTAGGTCTTTTCGTCTTGTTTGGTATCTAAAGTCGCTACTTGCACATCTTAGAAACGGTTTTGGAACAATCAATAAGAGATGCGCTTACGCGCTGGTCGTGTTTTTATTAATGAATCGGTTGTACAGGTTGTAGCAACAAAACTTGAAGCACATGCACAACACGACAACATCCTCCTTGTGATTTGCAAGTGTCTACACCTTGCTGTAAGAACATAACTTCAAGTACCCAGTAATGTAGTCAGTTCACACGATATGTCCTCTAGCCATCAAGCAACACGATTTTTGTTGCACTACTTCCTTACAAATGACGTGTACATAGTGAGACGTATTGCATGATCTACAGTATGATAGCTATGGAAGTTCATAAAGCACGTTCAATTGATTTTGTACATATGAAGTGCTCTCCAACTCACGCCCCAAACTCTTCGATTATCAAGACCGCATGATGGATACATAGGAATTTGGCCATATTAGCTATTGTGGAATGAGACTATGTGAATGTTTCCTCGTCATTTTCTGCAGCTAACAGTGGAATCTTACCATTTGGAATGGAGGAGGGATGACAGATGAAGTCACATATGCCACAGTCATTACTTGCCTGTCTAGGACCATGGTTTCAAGATCTTATGATTCTTTTGGAAACAGTAGTTCTCGACAAGAAAATGGACCTTCCTGAGCAAGAACCCAGACTAAAGACGTGGAAGAGGGTGCTTCAAATCTGCTGTAACCTAGTTTCACGGCATCGAAAGCATGTAGACAAGTATGATTCTGTACAACTTTTCACCTGTGCTGTTTATTTACTTAGACCTTTGCACTCACACCAAGAGTCTCTGTCAAGTGCTAGAACTGAGTGTATATGTGGGGTTGATTTCTTCAGGTATTTGTCTCCGATGGGGACTACAGCTCTGACAGTTGTCTGGCGGAGCACATCTGCTAAGGTACCCACACTTTTCAATAAGTTGCAGTTGTTCTTCTTGTATTATTAATATTGCTATGTTCATATCCCTAAGATGAGTTATGTGGATAAGAAGGCCATAACTTCGCTCAAGATGTTTTTGGTATTCTTGATTTTGACAGGACCTTCATCCAATGCAAGAGCGTATTGTGTCACTGGCATTCGATGTAGTTTCCAACATTCTCGAGACCGGGCCTGTAAGTTCATCATCTGAGGAAATCTTACATTCGACGTTATCATTGTCGTCTTGTTCTTTGGCATTAGGCTGTAAATATTTTGGTGCACAGGAATTTTGGAAATGAAATTCCTCCATGTCGTAACCATATTAGATATTGTCTGTGGACTCTCCTTAAGTGGTAATCTTTGAAGATATTGATAGGGATTTTAAACTGTAATTTTGTGCGGACAGTGAATGAAGATTGGAAAATCTTTGATCTGTAATGAACATGCATTTCTTAGAGAGGCAAAGTTCATGCAACTGCTGTAGATTCCATAACCTACTCCTTGAAGTCGTTATCTCAGTCGACACTCTTGTGGTGAAACATTCCCCGCACTCACTAAAGCCGTCCTCAACTATTATCAAAATTAGGAATTAATCTACTCCTACAGAACGAGGTCCTCATACCTGAGTAATGTAACTGAAGTACGTTTTTGTGTTGCAGGGCTGGCGGCTGATGGCTCCTCACTTCAGAAGCTTAGTAGAGAATGCGATTTTCCCTGCTCTCACTTTGAAGAACAAGGTACACCCTTTGCCCTGATGGTGTGTCTTCAGGTGATTTAAGTGGACTCTCTACTATTCTGGATGTCCTTGAGAGAGTTTATTACACTGCTTTTGGTGCAATTAAAGATATAGGGCATTTGATCAACGTGCAGGATGTGGAGGAATGGGAGGAGGATGAAGACGAGTACGTGCGGAAGAATTTACCTTCAGAGCTTGTAGGTTTTCTTTTCATCCCCATCATTGGGACATACGTTTTTATAGGATGTGTCTAGAGTTACATAGTAGCATATTGTCAACCCTCATCATCGGAAGTTGTTTTCTTTAATTCTATCTTGACAGGACAATCCAAGTGGGTGGAAGGAAGATCTTCTTACACCTCGGCAAAGTGCACTGAACCTGCTGGGTCTTATTGCCACGTCCAAAGTAAGTTGCTTTTAGATCACCAATTTGAAATTTATCACAATCTTACCTTTCTTCTGCTTGGAAGTAGGAAATCGTCTGATTACCTCTTGAAATGAACTTCTTATATTATTCTCTATGTTTTGGGGTGAGATGCTTATGAAACCTACTAGACAGCAATACTTGAGCTACAGGATTGTTTATGTTCGATTGGTGCTCTGGAAGACAAGTTCTGACGTTCAGTATGTTGTACCGATCACATGTGTTGTGTATTTATGTCCTGTAGTATGTTATCACGAAATTATGCGTAGCATTGGGTAGACGAGCCTTACTTATTTCTTGTATATTTTCAGGGTCCACCAACTGCTGAGGGGGCAAAGAATGTTGCAACTATGAAGCGGAAAAAGGGGGCAAAAGGGAAATCCAAAGATGGGGAGGGTACTGCAGGGGAGGTTCTAGTGATGCCTTTCTTGTCCCAGTTTCCACTTCCTTCAGATGGAATCCAACCAGATTCCGAAGTAGCTATCAAGTACGTGTTTTCCTCGATCCATTGTATGTCATTGAATGTCTTCCTGTTGCACTTGTTTCTTTACCTTCTTTTACATCGTTTGACTACCGTTTGACTGCAAGCAACTAAGTGCATCTCTTCGGGTCTTTGCTTTACTTTTCTGAGTGTAGACTACTCATTGCACATCTATTTGTAGTGTCCTTGTGATTAGTTCACCGATTCCCTAATCCAAACAACTGGTATAATGTTTTCATTTCTGCTGGGCGAATGTGCAGCTATTTTGGAGCCTTGATGGCATATGGTGGATTACTCGAGGTGTGGGTTTTATTGCATTGTTGCGGTGATTATCCAGTGTTTGTGTTTTTTAAGTAGTTGAAAACAGAGCGTCTCTTAGTTGTCATAGCGATTGCCTCTGGACTTTTGAGGGAATTGTAGACTGTTTTAAACTGCCTTCTTCTCTCAGAGTCATTTATTATCGTACGTTGTTTGTGATGCAGTTTCTCAAGACACAAGATGCTGAGACGATAACAATGCTGTTACAAACTCGGGTCTTCCCTTTGTATACCATGTTGTTGCCCTCACCATATGTACTTGCAACTTCGAATTGGTTGCTTGGAAAGTTAGCCACCTGTTTGCCAGAAGTAAGATACGCCGCATCTGATTGTTTCAAGCTGGAATTGTTATTCAACATCCGCATCTGAGTTCCTTGTGTTTCTTCTCTCCAATGGGCTGCTATTATCTGCATGAAATCCTTCCTTTTAGGGATAACCTGCTGGCTATTCTTTGTACCTGTCTGACCCTGAGTCACTCTCAGTATCTTAGAATTGTCACAACTTGCGTGATTTTGTTTTTCCAGAATTGATTGCCAATTGCTGCTGATATTGTGGTCATTTACTGATGCCATTTAGGAACTCAATGAAGCTGTCTACAGCGCTCTTTTGAAAGCTCTTTTGGCGCCTGATGCCGGTGGTGTGTCCTGGCGACTTGTTCGAGTGTCGAGTGCAGGAGCTCTCACATCACTTCTTCAGGTTGTCCACTTGGTCAAACCTTGCCTGTATTCATGAACTGGATTTTAATCACTTCTGTTGGTTTGGATGTCTCTTATTGTCAAGTAGTTATAGAAGACGCTTTGTGAATTCTTTACTTCCCACTTGAATACATTGATACGTTGGGCTTATCACATGCTTGCAGAAGTAATCGCACTATTTTGTATTGTATTGCCAATATTCGCTCAGGTGATTTCTTCTGTGGCTGAGCACATTTTTATTAAAAAATAGTAGGCATAAAATCATTTTCAACATGGCTTGCCAGGATGACTATAAACCTGCACGCTGGTTGCCTCTTCTCCAAGCTACTGTGGCTGGGGCCCGCAATAAAGAAGAAAGTGAAGCTGCCATCTCTTTGCAGCTCCTGGCCACTGTTGCTGAGGTGGGTGAAGAGGATGTGGCACCGCATGTCCCTGAAATTACTGCTGCCGTTCAGGGAGAGATTTGCCAGCATATCCCTCCACATCCAGAACCTTGGCCCATGGTAATTTAACTCTATTCATTCAACTCCAAGCGATATACTCCTTTGTCCCATAATAAGCTTCCTGTACCCTGAAAATAGAAGACTTAACTCCGATGTTGCAGTACAATGGTGTTGGAGCCTAAGCACAATGGTGTGGACCCTGAGCCAGTAGGAGTAGTAGTTTGAGCAAATAGGGAACTTAATATGGGACAAATTGGAAAGGCGTTGAGGAAGCTTAGTATGGGACTGAGGGTGTAGCAAGATAGGCTTTGGATGTTGAACTTAGAGTATCTGAGATGGTTCTTTTTTTATGGAAGCCTTACTGTTGCGCTAGTCGGTCCTTGAGCAATTACTTGGAATACGCCTCGATGAGTTAGAACATGTCGGGGACATGTACGAGAGGTTAAGAATTCCTGAAGTGACGATTGCTAACTGCCTGTTTAATTTTCACTTAATGCACAGGTTGTGGAATTAGGGTTTGCAGCCCTAGCCTCCCTTGCTCAGACGTGGGATACCGCGGAACCAGAAGATGAAGAAGACGGGAAAAAGCTACATATATGGAAGGCTGGGTGTGTACAATTGGCCGACACCTTCTCTGCGTTATTGCAGCGGGCGTGGCTGACGTCTATACAGGTTTATCCACTCTCTAGAACCGAAATTAGGTGGAATGGTCTTGCACGCCATCGCATTTTTGAGAGCTACAATTCTCATAGTGGCAAACTTAAGGCACATGTCCTGATCTTGTTATATTCGCATCTGTCACTTAATTCCTCAGATGATGAGCCATGGATCTAGTACCCGATTGCTACCGGATCCAATTCCTCTTATTATTCTCGGGATCACCTGCAATATGTCGTCAAGCCTCTCAAGGTGCTTCGTCTGTTTCTAGAAAATGGTCTCCACAGACCAGGTCCACGTCTAACTGCTCTCCCTTCTTGCGACCTCCTTTCTCATATACCACTATTTCCTAATCCTTTGAACTAGCACTTTTAGGAACCCCGCATTTCAAGCAATGCTTTCAGAAATTATAGCGCTTGCTGCGACTAAAATTGCTTTCATCCATTTTTTTTACAGGAGGAGGATACATCGCAACCTATTCCTCCACCTTCGTGCCTGAGTGACGCATCAGTACTGCTGGTCGCTATCCTAAGGTACACTTTGAATGAAAGTACAGCTGCAAACTTGAAAGTGGAGCCGTTACTTGACGTGTGGTCGCACTTGATAATGGATTGGAGAGCATGGGAAGATGAGGAAGACGAATCGGCTTTTGATGCCATTGAGGAGGCTGTTGCTCTTCAGGTTCATCATTATGCATTATTCTCAACTCTTTTTCTGAAATTGCTAGGATAGTATTCACCTTATTTGTAATCTGCATCTCACCAGTCCTGAAGTTATTGCAGTCATATTCAGCAATGCATTGGTTACTGCTTAATTTTTGTTGAGCGTCCTGAATCGCAAGACGCTGAGATGGGACTCATGGATTTCAGGGGCGATGTCCAATGACAAGTTTCACGGAGCCCCCGGAATCAGTATCATCATTTCCAGGTCCCCCGCATTCTATTCTCGAGAATCTGGTCGTCTTTGTTACCACAGCAATTGAGTCAGCTTATCCAGCTGCGTGCTGGCGAGCATGCCGATGCGCTCATGCTCTTCTACATGCTTCCTCGGTTTCCTTTGAGGGTGAGGAAATCGCTTCAGTACTGGTTCCTAGATTCTGTAAAGTTTCCTCCTGGCGTCTACAGAGGCTGACAAGTATGACCGTTCCACTAGCCAAGCCTCTCATTCTCGTGATCTCCATGTGCTTCATTTTATTTCCTGAAACCGTGGACAAGATTTTATCTGCTCAAGACGATGTTGCTGCCTCAACTGAGGACGGTAGCCAAGGTTTATTCCGTTGGGCCAACGCACTAGCAGGACTTGCAGAAAGCGAGGCAGAGCCTGGACTATCGCTTGAATCGGAGATGAAGCTTGCAGGTGATCCATACTCGCTCCATTAACTGATCTGTATTCTTAGTGTTCCGTATCTTCATAAATATTATTTTCACAACAAGTATATATTCATGACAATCACGTATGCTCTGGAGTTCATACTTGCACTTCCTCATTAATAAGAACTCTACAATCTTTCGTGAGAACCTGGGTCCATTTTTTCTCTAATGGTATGCTTTTCAACCTCTTGGCGATAGCATTGCCCACAATATCTTAGTCAGGGTTAGAATTGCTACTAATCTCGTTCTTTGATTTGGGCGATGGAAACAGCCATGGCCTTGCAGAAGGTATTGGAATACGTGTTACGCAATGATAGATTTGGCGGGCCAAAAAGTCACAAAATAGTTCACCACTGCTTACGTTCACTGTTGGAGGTCATGGTGGACTTGAAGGAACTTCTAGAATCCTCAGAGAGTGATGAAAGTGACTCTGAATCCGAATCAGAAGAGGATGATGAAGCAGATGAGAGCGATGAGGTATGTCATTTAATTGTCCTTAAAAGTTTCTCCTTTGTTAGCAACTGCAACATTTCTCTTATCAGCTATTGGTTAATATGCTCTTCCCCAAACTAGCGCAACATTTCGTCTTGAAGCTAAACAATTATAGAGTAATTGCAGTGCTGCTAAAGTCTGTACCTTTGAAGCTTGTGTGTTTTGAGCCTGCCTAATTAATGCATTCTATTGCAGGAATTGGAATCGGAAGGATCGGAGACAGAACATGTTGAGACAGAGGATCAATTTCTGGAGCGATACGCACAGACAGCTCGTGAGCTACAAGAGGACGCTGTGGAGGAAGCTGAGAATGGGCAGGATGAAGACGGTCACGAGATAGAGCTAGGTACAGTAGTGTCTACGTGCACCTTAGGTTTTCTGTTTTTGGAACCGTTGTTACACAATAAGGTGAAGGCCTTGTTTCTCACGCTCTGGAATAAATTTTTGTGTTGGCAACAGGTGTTCTAGGTCTGGTGGATCAGGAGGCTGCTGTCTTGGCTTGCCTAGCAGCATACGGTAAAAGACTCTTGAGCGAGCAACCGGTACCCAAAGAGCTTCTCGCCAGGTTCAAGGAGAAGTTTCCCGCTTCCAAGGGTGCCCTATCATAAATTTCTTACCGTATCAAGGAGCCATGGTTTTCTCCGGAGATCGGGGCACAAGGTTCTCCTTCCCTTCTCGAAAGCTTTTATTATGGAGCACTCAGTAAACCTGGACGTTTGATGTACGGAGTATGCCTTAGTTATGTTTTGATTTTTCTTCGGAGGATTTGAAGCGAAAATGACAGCCAAGTTCTATTTTCTTGAAAGCTAGTGCTGCCGACAGAATTTTTAATGTAAAATGGAGGACATGTACGATATCTTTAGTCAAGCATAGGCACGCATGGTGTCCTCAATGTCTTAGTTAGAAGTCTACGTTAGAAATGTACACGTGAAGAATTCATATCAATACGATGATTTAATTGCATTAAAAGAATATGCCTCAAAATAGTAAGTTATCTTCCAATCTGCAGTGCGAACATGATCAGGGTGCTACGTTCCCTTGTGCAATCCCCTGCCTTAGGGATAAAGAAAATTACGGGAGGCATATAAAGTACGCCAATACATGCGAACTTCGTTGAACAAATCGAAAGCACACTTTCAGTTACGAAACTGACCATCATGTATTCAGGTAAGTACTGACCATTCTCCAAGAGGTGCCCCTATAGATTCTTGCTGAAGTCTACATATGAAAATGAGAGGACTTTGAAAATTCATAGTTTATTTTTATGGTGATGTTCAGAAAGTACATGCTAAAATGTGTTGGAATTCTCTTTCGAAAATTAATAGGAATCATGTTTAGATTGTCAACTAGTCCCAACAATATGTAAGGCAGTCTAATATTGCTGTGATTGCCAACTGATCGTAACAAAATGCAAGGCAATCTTATAATAGGAACCATGCTCGATCAGATACTACAATCTCTTATGTTATCCCATCTATGAACTCCCAAGTTATCCAACTCGTAGCAGAATGTTATCTTCCTGAATGTTTTTCTGACTCTAATTGAGTTGACGCAGCTTGAATGCAGGTTGATTCGCAGGCTGGTGTGCCGGTGGGTTTTGAAACGGCATGCAGGCGCCAATACTGAGAAATGGGGCGACGACACACGGGGCATGTTCCTGGTTTCTGAATAATAACTCGACAATTAGGGCACACACAGTAATTACGCGATGCTCGCAGAGCGTTCTTCTGTTGCCGCAGCCATTGCTTCAAGCACGGTTCACAAAAGTAATGGTGACAACGGGTTAGAATCGGTCTGGCCTCTAATTCGCTCAAGCAGATACTGCACTCTTGGCTACGCAGGGTGTCCATGCTTGCTGAATTGCTAACACGAAATAGCTAGTTACATATAATATAATGCAAGTTCTCTCAAAAATGAAATCCTCGCAGCTTTAAGCATAGGCTTTACATGGTTCTGAATATGTATATGTCGTTCAAATTGACTGTCGAGGCAGACGACAACCTGGCCTTCCGGGTCTCGCCAGGAAGTGATCGACATGAGCTGCCAGTGGTCTCGACAGAAGGATTGTTTAGTTCTCCTTCGGTTGGGTGCAGGCAACAATTGTATATCAGTTGTCAGAACTCACCCTTCTTTGCAGTTCTCCACTGTAGATGGCAATGAAAATGAATTACTTAAAAAGTTTACATTTGCAGTCTCGTGAAATTATTGAACTCAGTGCTAGATATGATCCCAACGTGATCAGACGTAATCGCAGCATCTTTTTCCATCTTTTCTCTTTTTGAAACTCATCGATCAAATCTTGGGAAACGTACAAATAATTGTTCAATCAGGATTATCGTTCATCTCGATTGTCGGGTTTTCAAAGCACCGAGCTCTCGAGACGTGACGAGACCCCGCAGCTCACCTTCGCTTCTCGATGATGGGGACTTAATTCGACGACTATATAGTTCAATGGGCGTAGTAACTATTTCATTGAGGAAGAGTCTTCAAGTTCGATACCCGGGTTAGGTTCATGGTATAATTCCTCTGAGCTCTCCTTTAACCCCTATGCGTCCACTAAGTATTTTCTGTAGTGTAGGAAAATTGGGACCCCTGCTGCAAATCATTTGTTTGTGTGAAAATGACTTCAGTTTGACACGATTGACACTCCTGATCTTGTAGTATAGAGCAAGAGCTTTAAAATGATGTATTACAATCAGAAACCGAGGTAAAACAAGAAAATGCCACCGTTGCAAAGTTCAGTGATGCAGATGGCCATATTGGGTGTTATAGACGCTTAGGGGTTTTACTTAATTTGTCGACAAGAAATTAGAAACTCATCCATGCATCATCGATTTGCAGATCGAATAGCTACAGATTCACCGAAGCGTGAAGAAGTGAAGAACCAAAGAAGAGTGTTACAAGTTAAGAAGCATATCATGGACAGCCACAATATTACGAGTGCGGAAATATTAGAGGATTCTGATCATGACGAAATATGCAACATCTGCTTGGGCGACATGGTCCGTCCCACGGTGACCAGGTGTAACCACCATTTCTGTGGAGCTTGCTTGGAGCGGTGGCTCCAAACTCCGCAGCAATCCTCCGCTGCAACATGCCCCACCTGTCGCCGTCTCATCGTCACTCGTCCGGCGTTCCTTTCGAAGCTCCTTCATGAGCCAGTTGATCTTCCAATGGAGATAATATTGGCTCTCTGTGAGGCAGGGATTCTGCTTTGTTTGTTCGGTTTCTTTCTGAAGTCATTTCGTATGCTATAATATAGACGTTTACATAGCCGGACCATATTGAATTCTATGCCTCTAGGAGAAGGCGTCGCTTTTCACTCGGTAGGTGAGTCAAACGGTGCCACCCCGTACTCATTGCCCAGGCGCTCAAGACTAGGTGAGTGTGATTCGTCATGTAGGACAAGTGTATACAGTAAACTTTGACACTATTCTAAGTGAGAAACGACGCCTTTGTTAGTAATGGTGCTGTTGGCCTCACGACCTGGGTGATATTGCTACCCTACAAAGCTTCCCTCACAACATGGATTGTGACAAGCTAAAGCTTACACATGAAGGGCAATTGAGGACTTTTTCAACCATAAGTTATTTTTAGAGTATCCATCTCATTGAGGCAATTCTTATATCATAGATAAATATGACTTATAAGTACTAGGACCAGCCTTTAAATTTGTGAATTCTGGGAGGAGCGCGAATCACTCCTCCATCCTGTAGTCCTAAGCCACTATGGCGCTTTTACTTTTACATTGTGCAAATGAGGTACTTGACAGATTATTTGGTTGTTAAACGGGCTTCCAATTGATTTTTGAATTTTTTCAAGTGGCGAGTCATAAAATTTTATGCTGCTACTATGACGGCGAGTAGTGGGCAAAATACCTTTCGTTTGTGGCACCTTGTGTGCATTTATTGAGTACATTTTGGCAACACCATTATAAATTTGTGACGGAAACAGAAAATCAATATCCATGCTTACAGAGTCTGCACAAATGCTCACAAGATCAAAACACATGCAAATGCATTATCATACAATTGTAAGTGTATGTAGGTTGAGTGTATTTATGCTAAGTGTGTTTAAAAAATAAATAAACATACATTAACATAAATACACTCAATATATAAACACATGGCTAACAAAGTTTTGAAACACAATAAAAAAGAATCAAACACATTCAAGAAATAAACACATACATCCACGTACAATTTGATTGAATCATACACCATAAACATCAAAATTTTGCAAACACACTCCAAATAATTAGCATCAAACGGGGGAATCGAACCCCACTCCAAAGGAATCTCCCCACTGCAGCGTTTAATCCTACCCACCCCCAACCCAGTTAGTATCATTTATAAGAAAGACTCGCGTAATCCACAAGCAATAACTTGCGGATGTTATGGAGACAAAGGATCTCACAAATCAGCTCCCACCTTTTCTTTTGCTTCCCTCCAATGATCAAACGCTTCGCTATAAAGGAAGGATTCAAGAGAGTACCATGATTGTGAAAACATCTTGATGCAAGTGTCCAAGTTGCCTTGGAGGCGGTTTCTAACCTTGTTCTTCACGAAGGACAATGTAGAGAAGGTCCTCTTGTCCCCAACAGACCCCAGAATTGCAATCACCGGAATTTGAGCAAGCTTCATGTATTCTGAAAGCTTGTTCAACAAGGCATTGTACCTCAACTTCTGCCACATTTTAGTGACAGGGTTCACATCATCAGGTTTTTCCATAGCTTTAGAGGCATAGAACTTCATTGTTAATTTGAAGAGACATTGTTGCATTGACAACAAATGCCAATCCAAGGGAGCCTTGATCTGTTCAGACCGGCCATCCTTGCCAGTGCCTTCAACACACTTCATCTCACAAAACCACTCCTTGATCACCTGCAAATGTGAAGGAAATAATTCATCACACCCCTCTTGCAACCAATACTGTGGGAAAACAACACCCAAAGCCTCCATGACGTCACAGTTTGGGAAACGCCTATCTAATTTGGAGATCAGCATTTCTGCCGCAGCAGAGTACTGTCCCTTCACAACGTTGACCACGGTAAGGAGGTCATCACGTGAGAATGAGACCTGCTGCTCCGTCAAAGTGTCTACCATGTGTGCACCATAAGTATGGCCGTTAATGCGAAATCCAAGAGTCTCGTGGCCATTGTTAAGATCAGTCACCTACTCATGGCTAATGGTGTATGAATGATCATCCACCACGTCATGGAAGGCCTGAAAATGCAAGGATTGGTAAGATGTGGCGGAGTCAATGTACATCATGTACAATTCTCCTTGACAGATTTTGACAGCCGCTATAAAGTCTGATATGAACACATTTCTAGCCTGAGCAAACTTTATCAAAGATTGTATACACTCAAGCAAAGGCAAGATGCAAGGCAAAGCCAATAAGGTTGCAACATCAAGAAGAAAGGTTAGATTTCTCTGAGCTGCACTTTCTTTAGCCGCATCTTGTGCGAATTTGACTATCAAAGTCTTGTACTCGCTTGAGATGCGCTTGAGGGGCTCGAGTAGGGAAATCCATTGAGTCTGAACCTGCTTAAGGATTTTGAGCCCCTCTGTCTCCACAACTTCAGCAAGTTTTGTGAACTCCAGGTGTCGCTTAGGGGACATTGAAAAATAAGTGTGCAAGCTTTTGCACAACATTAGGGGAAATCTGGGGTCTCCAAAAGACCCTGAGGTTTCTCACGTGCCACAAATTTTGGGGTATGCCCATCACTTTTTGAGGCTGGTACCAATGGTGGCACGACGCTGCCAGCACAGAGAGTGGGTCGACCCAATCATTGTGAGGAAGCGCGTGTGTGCCTCGAGAGAGATGCTATCGGGGCTGACAAGAACGCACCTACGGCGCACAAACCCCAAGCACTTCTGAATGCTGGCAGGAGCATTTGCATTTAAGGGTCACGCTTCAGTTTTAGCGAAGTTACCGTTGTGCCAACGAAGTTACCGTTGTGCCAGTGAAATGGGTACATTCACAGTAACACGACCCAACCCCACCCAGTTATAACGACTCTTGAGGAGTGCTTAGAAAATAATATCTTCAATTTATGTAGATATTAGAAAAATTTAAGGACATTTTGCGACATATTTTGAACATTTTAGCACATTTTAGTTGTTATTAACGACTGGTTACAACCATATTTTAGTCGTTTTGGAGTACCAATAACTTCCCAAACATTGTCAAACTTTAGTATATTGTATAATGACATATATTATATGTAGTTACTAATTTATATTGCATTATCAATTCATATGATAAGATTATTGCTTAACAATCCGTTAAATTAATCACTGGTTACAGTTTCCTTGGGTCGTGTTACTGTGAATGTATCCAAATTACCGTTGTGCCAGCGAACTTACTTCCCAAGTTCAATTCTAAGTGGACTAACAAGAATCTAATCTTCCACTTAGTAACTCACTCTGCCAAGATCCTTCATTACTGGTGCAGAGCAATAAATACAATGAAAGGGTCGTTCGCCAAACACCGTTGACACGTCGGTGCCAACAAGGCCCCTCGCTGTCCACGCAATTCGCTTCCAACAGTGTCAATTCAGACAATCAACTCTGCGGGCAGCAACGGGAACTTACATTTCTACCATCGGAGGGGCGTTTGGGCAGACAAGTCACCTAACCCGGGCTGTCTTACAGGGCCTTTTGGAGACACCAAATTTCCCCTAATGACCCTCCAACTTTTGCACAAACGACAAACCGGACATGGCCTCAACTACCAAATTTGTCTGGTGTACAAAATCATGCACTGGGATCACGTAGGGAGCATACTTTGCCTTCAAACGCTGCATGACACCAGACCGAGCACCTTGGAACACCGCTGCCTCGTCTGCCCTAAAGCAGATGAGTTTTTCTGCCAATTCTTGGTCACTAACTCCTCCATGATGGAAGAGTTGCTCAGTGATCAGCTCCGTTAGGTTGGCAGCATTGGCGTCCACCGAAGCTTGACTCTTTGTAGAAGTACACTGGAAGGAGGAGGGCCTTGGTGGACATGGGAAAGGTGAGGCATGGGGAATACTATTACTTTGGTACCAATCAACACGTGAAGAACGAACGTGTTTTCTTTGCAAAAGGTGGCCAGACCGTAATTACCAAAGTCTTGGCTGGGGTCACAAAAGAGAGGAGGAAGATTATTCAGTTCCGTTGTTGTCTGCAAGTTCTGCAACAAGGACGGCCGATGGTTGATTTCAGTGCCATGCAGGAGCTCCTTGTGCAACTTCAGGTAAGTAAAATTTTCCTTAACATGTTTTTTTCATTTCAATTGCTTTGCATTGTTTGTGTAATTGTTGCGTGTTATAGGGTTTAGGGTTTTTGTGCATTATGTATTGTTGTCTTAGTGGTTTAGAGTGCTTTAATGCTGTTGGCTTGAACGTGTTGATTTAGAATCGATTTGTGTTGATTTAGAATCGACTTTTTCTTCCTTCCACATCACTGCAAATTTTGCATCTCACCTGAGTAATCCTGAAGACCAGACTCTCCCATGATCAACTCCGCCCAAGGGAGTTTGGCCGCCCAAGAGTCCTGAAAATGATGATTCTGGTTGTAATTTTTCCGCCGCTTCCCGGATTCCATCTGCTCACCTGCAGTGAGTTCGCCAATCACAAGATCAGTAAACCGCGGCTTCACGAGTGCGGAACGTGTCTCAATAATCTGGTAGTCGGAACTGCTAGCGGAGCATACAGCGGAGTCTTCGGAGGTCAATCTGACCTCCAACTTCACCCCATCATGCAAACCCAGAGCTAAGTCCGCTTCAGACTCCATGACCCCAACAACGCGACCCTCATAAAGAAATTTATGGAGCGTCTCCTGGACCTTAGACGCGGGCTTCTTCATTTCCAAAAACGAGCTCAAGAGAAGAACAGAAAATCAAAACGCGCCCTAAACACCCAAAACCTCAATCAACGAAGAGAAACTGAGAGACATGGTTGAATTTAAGCACGCCCCTTTTGCTGAGCGCCCGACCTCCTTATCAACTGCGTCTCCCCGTTGCAATCCCGATGAGCAGAAAGCCATGCGCTGCTTGAAAAGCCTGCAAATGCCCACCAAAAACCCTGCAATCGCCCACAAAAAACTCTGCAAAACACCAAAACAGACTCCCCATCTCCCAAAAAACTAAAAACGCCAAGCGCGCTCAAGGCGCTGGCCTTTGCCAGCAAGAACAATAGAGGCGAATGGCGAGTTCCACAAACATCCAGGCGCTAAATGCAGGCGATGAAAGCTCATATTGGATCTTAGTGAATGGACAATGGAGAGTGTGGGTGGTGCTGAGGTGCACAGGATGAGGAGGCGGCAGGCTCCATCGACAAGCCAACGACAGCAACGATGGCGACTTACCCTAATCATGATCACCCACTTCAGCTGGCTCCCCATACCCGCGGCGGGTGAGATCCACGTGAACAAGACCAGATATCAGCCTCAACTTCACAGGGTATCAATCATCAGTAGAAAACACAGGTAAGTTTTAGGCGAAAATTTGCCAGTAATTTAAAGGCTGACTAGCACATTGTCTATTGCAAAACAATAGATTTTGGTGGACAAAGTTCATGGGATAAAGTGTAGTAGATGAAGCATTGAGGATGAAATAGTGGATGAAAACGTGACCAATTTCGTGACACAAGGGTTGTGACATCGGCTGTGACACTGTGCATTTAATATAGTAGATTCATGGTTGTGGGTAAAAGCATGGTAAAGTGGACCATCATTGATCCCTATGCAGAAACAACAATGTAAGGTCAAAAAATACATTAAAACACTAGTAGAAATCTTGTCCAATGGGACTTGTTAATGACTAAATGTTTGTTGTGACTTGTCTTTAGTCACAACAGACATTTAGTCATTAGCAACAAGTCCCATTGAACAAGATTTCCACTTGTGATGTTTTATTTTTATAATTTTTATTTTTTGTTGATGAATTAAAAGACACAATGTTTAACAAAGTTTCACAAAGAAAATTGAAAAATTCATCGTCAATAATTATTTATGTATGTTTTAGTCACGTTGAAGTAGTCAAAATTGAAAAAATGTTTTGAACCAAATTGAAAAGTTGATATAAAACAAGCTGAAAAAGCATTTAATATTTAATGTTTTCAAGATTTTTGGCTTTGGAGCCTTCAAATGTACAATGGACTTATAAAAGATAGAATTTTCATTTATATTAAATATGATTTAGTTCTTCCAAAATTGGATTTAGACATTTATTTTTGAGCTTAACTTTTAGAATTTTTTTACTGATTCTTATTTTGAAATATCAATGTAAATTACTTTTTATAGCCTTTGATAAAAAACAGTGAAATTTCAACAGAATGAACATTTGGTACTAACAATACCATGCTTTCACCCTTGTCATGACGCCCAATGGACTGTATCTTTTTGTCCATGAAAATGTACATTTAAAATATACATTTATAAAAGCTTTGATACAATTGTGAGATTTGTTGGTTCCAATTCTTATTCTTTTACACTTAGGTCAATCAAATATCGTATTATTGTTGAAAGTAATGTGATTTTTTGATCAAACACTCCTTGATAGCACTTCATAGGTTGTCAATTGACTTGTTTTAATTAATTTTTCTCCCTGGTAAAATTTTAGAATATGCAGTTTTAGAGATCAATTTGAAATCTAGCACTTAATGAATTTGTTGAATTTTTAGAAAATTCTCACGTACATGCTTGTATACCAATTGTAACCATCATATTGTGTGCTAAGAATTGACTTGGATGAAATTTTCCTTTCATGTATGATCTCACATTCTCACATACCAAAAAAATTCTTTAAAATAAAATTATTTGAAATCCTTCCTTATTCATGTTTAACAAACACACACTAATTTTGGTAGAAAGAGGGTTTGAAGACATGGAAAACTGAGGATTAATGTCACATAGTATAAATTTCAGCCGGGCCGTAAATCCCAAATTATTGAAATTAGTATGCATCTTCACAATTAGTGTCACACACTAAATACCATAATCAGTGTCTACAAGGTTTTGAACACAATTTCAAAGACGTCAAGAAACCTTCATGATCAATGCACCACCGGTCGAGACTAAGCTAGCAAACCAAACCTGGTGATTTTTAAAACACCCTTCCGAGGCTTCATCCAGGGGGCAATTAAAGGGCAAACCCTCTTCCATCTCTCTCCGAAACATTTAGTAATTCGCTCCTAGCTGTCAGGGGTTCGCCGTAGCTGTTGTCAACCTTTTCTAGATCTCAGGCATCTATACTTGGACACTTTTGTTCGATATTGTGTGCATGCTTTTCAATTCTCTTGCTGGACGAAGGTGTGGTAGATACTATTAATTGCAGGGGTGGATCGATTATGGTCATATTAATTATAATCTGAGCTGTGTGCTTTGATGTTGTGTAACTGTAATAGACAGTTGACTCGGGAACTGTTCGATCATTCGTTCCTGTTTGCTTTTCAATTCTCTAGCTGCACGACGGATCAGCTCATTCAGCTTGCTTCAGTCTAGGTGGATTACGGTCATATTACACAGGGAGCTCATATCGTTCCCCTGTGTTGATTCCCCCGTGAGTGCCACTTTTCCCTGTGATTTCGGATTTTGACATGTGTACAAAATCACCTGCTTAAGTTTAGTCACCTACTTGTAGAAGGAAAGTTTTAACATGTGTTGAGTTCTGAAGCTCAGAGGGGAAAGTGGCACTCACAGGGGAATCACACAGGGAAACCATATGAGACCCCTGTGTTATACTCTCTGTGCTGTGTGTTTCATTTTTGTATGCAAGAAATCGATTGTAATATTATTTTGTCAGGAGACTAGGGAATGAAGTAGCTAGACAGCGAGTTTCTCATGATTGCTTTTATTGGATTTAACATTCTTTTCAAACACAGGTAGGGATCATCCACCTAGGAAGAGAAGAACCAAACAATAACATGGATCGTGAAGGAGATAGCCAAGCAGCGGGACCTGCTGCAGCTGCAGATGCGGTGATTTGCGGCATTTGCTGGGATACCGTGGCGCATCCGCAAGTGACCGCGTGCAACCACCAGTTCTGTGAGCCGTGCTTGAGCGGCTGGCTCCGGACTCAGCAAGCATCGGAGCGGTCAGCTGGAACATGCCCGCTGTGTCGTAGCACACTCACTGAGTTCCAACCGCGAACATGCCGGCTGTGTCGTAGTACACTCACTGAGTTCCAACCGCAGCCACCGCAGCGACGACGTGAAAGTCGTGAATTAAGCCCTGAATTCGAAGCAATGATTTTTTTGGTGAATCGGGACTTCATTACGTTATTACACTAACAAACCTTTGATTTTATAAAGGTTGATATATTCATAAATTTCTGATTTGTTAGAATACAGGTCTCAAATAATAGGGGTAAAGTCTCAAAATGTCCATATTGTCTCAGTTTAGCAAACATAGCCATTAATGACTAAATGTCTGTTGTGACTCGTCTTTAGTGCCTCAAAATTGATTTTGAGTCACTAAAGACGAGTCACGACGGACATTTGGTCATTAACAAGTCCCACAATCTCCCATTGGACAAGAATTTCACTAGTGATGTTTTATTTTTTGTAAATGTTTTTTTGCTAATAAAATAAAATAACACGATGTTTTTAAATAAAGTCTCACAAAGAAAATGAAAAAAATCATCGTCACTAAATATTAATGTATGTTTTAGTGACGTTGAAGTAATCAAAATTGAAAAAATAGTTTCAAACCAAATTGAAAAGTTGATATAAAACAAGCTGAAACTGCATTTAATATTTTTTCAAGAATTTTTTCTTTGGAGCCTTCAAAATGTACAATGGATTTATAGAATATAAAATTTATATTTATATTAAATATGATCATCAAATTTTCTTCCAAAATAGAATTTAGACATTTATTTTTGAGCTTTACTTTTAGTAACTTTTTTAATCATTCTTACTTTGAAACTTTGGATTTGAGTACTTATATGAACAACAGATGGCACAATGAAATTAGAACCAATAAAAAACAATTTGATACTCTTTTATAGCCTTTGATAAAAAACATTGTAATTTCAACAGGGCGGAATGGCGGATGAACATTTTGGTATTGACAATACCATGCTTTCACCCTTATCACGACGCCCAATGAACTATCTGTTTTTTTGTCCATGATAATGTTTGGTTATAAACAGATAGTCATGATATCTGTTTATAACCAAACAGATATAACCATGTTTGGTTATAATGAACTATCTGTTTATTATACATTTATAAAAGCTTTGACACAATTGTGAGATTTGTTGGTTCGAATGCTTATTTCTTGTGCACTTTGGTCAATCAAATATCGTATTATTGTTAAAAGTAATGTGATTATTTGATCTATCACTCCTTGATAGCACTTTTATTTAACTTGTTTTAATTACTTTCTCCTAAAATTTTAGAATATGTGGAGTTTTAGAGATAAATTTGAAATCTAGCACTAATGAATTTGTTGAATTTTTAGAAAACTTCTCACGTACATGCTTGTATACCAATTGTAGCCTTCATATTGTGTGCTACAATTTGACTTGGATGAAATTTTCCTTTCATGTATGATCTCAAATTCTCACATTGATACCAAAAAAAATTCTTTAAATGAAATTATTTGGAATCCTTCCTTATTCATATTTAACAAACACACACTAATTTTAATATAAAGACTGAGGGGTTGAAGACATGAAAAACACACTTCGTTTGGTTCAATTGTGAGCATTTGAGTAAATGCAAGTGATTTGTGAGGTGTGAAGGCTCTCGTGGAGGGTCTACCATCTGATCCTAGTGATTAGGCACTTGCTTTGAGGTGTTGCATGTGTTTCATGCTCTTGGGGTGCTCAAATTTTCATTTGGAGCTAGTTTGTGCACAAAGGTGCGGTTTTGAGCAATTTCAATGCGATTGGGGTTTTGAGGGACTTGTGTGAGTTCATGTGCATTGAGTGAGTGCTCTTGAAGGACACAAAGGTGTCATTGACGTGCATTGAGTGTTTGGGGACACTAAGGCGTCGTATTGAAGCATTTGGAGTTGTTTTGAGCTCCATTGAGTGATTTGAGGGGTTTTGGTGAGCCTCTTTGCATTTTTGGGTGAGGGTTCTCACATTTGAGTGTTGGGAGGCGTGTGTGGAGCACAAAAGTGCTGATCTAGTGTTTGGGGTTGTTTTAAACCCATTGGGTGCACAAAGGTGCAATATCAAAGCAAAAAAATAAAAAATAAAAAAACAAAGTTGTGTGTTTGAGTTTGAGGTTTCATTTGTGTGGGGAGGCATACGTAAGTGAGGATCATGGCATCTTTTGAGGGTGAGGGTCCCAAGGTCGTGGACAAGTTCGATGGGGTGAATTTCCACTTGTGGAAGTTCAAAATGGAGATGGTGATGGCCGAGAAGGAGTTGTGGGAGATTGTCGAGGGTAGTGAGGAACCTCCTTTATCTTCTACGGATCCTAGGATCATGCAAGCGTACACGAGGAGGGAGAAGAAGGCATTTGCCATTTTGGCACTCAACCTCGCGGATTCGCAACTTGCGCACATTCGTTCGTGCAAGACACCCGCGGAAGCATGGTCCAAGCTTTGCAACATTCACGAAGCGAAAACATTGGCCAACATTTTGTTTTTGAGGCGCAAGTTCTTCACCATCAAGATGAGCGAAGAAGATGACATGTTGGCGCACATCAACAAGGTCAAAGCTCTCGCGGATCAACTCAACGGTTGCGACGTGTCGGTTACGGATGGTGACATCGTGATGACACTTTTGGAGAGCCTTCCATCATCATACGAGTACCTCATCGTGGCGATGGAGTCAAGACCCATTACGGAGCTCACATTGGACTATGTGACCTCACGGTTGTTGCACGAGCTTTCGCGGCGAAAGGAGAACGAGTCTCGAGAAGATGGAGCGGCACTCGTGGCGAAGCAATCCAAGAATGGAGGCGGTGGGAGCTCAAGCGACAAGGTGTGCTTCTATTGTGGTAAGAAGGGCCACATTGCCAAATTTTGCTTCAAACGCAAGAGGGATGAGAAAGGGGAGAGTGCAAACAACACTAAAACTCGTGACGATGATGAGTACGCATTTACGGCTAGATATGAGGCAAGCATGAGCGATGGCATCGAGGGTGATGCAAGCATGAGTGATGGTATCGAGGGTGATGCAAGCATGAGTGATTGGATTGAGGTTGGTGATGAGTATGCAAACATGGCAAGCAATGTATCGTGCAATGGTAGTACGAGTGATTGGATTGTTGATTCGGGGGCTACAAGCCACATGTCACCACATAAAACTTGTTTTCATTCGTATGCTCTCATTAATCCAAGGAGAGTGATTTTGGGAGATGATACGGTGCTTGAGGCCGTTGGCAAGGGCCAAATTGTTGTAGACACCGAGGTGAGGGGTCGTGTGAAGACAATCACTATCCAAGATGTCCTCCACGTTCCCAAACTAACGGCAAATTTACTATCGGTGAGGCAATTAGTGGCAAAGCACTTGAGGGTTGAGTTTAGTGATAAGGGGTGTTATGTGTTGTCACCGAGTCGAGATGAGGTGGCCATCATTGAAGAACACGAGGGCTTGTACCACATCAAGTTCTCCAAGGTGCATTCGAAGGAATCGGCGGCGTTGGCGCATTCAAACTTGAAGGACGACAAGTTGGCGTTGTGGCATCGTCGACTTGGCCATTTGAACATCAAGAGTGTGAAGACACTACGCGGCATGGTAAGCGGTATGGATCTTCATCAATTGAAAGTGGATGCTTCTACATTCACGTGTGAAGGTTGCATTGAAGGCAAGCAACAACGGTTGCCATTTGCGGGTGAAGGGGCGACACGGGCCACAAAAGTTTTGGAGATCGTGCATTCGGATGTGTGTGGCCCCATGAAGACCACATCGATGGGAGGTTGCAAGTACTTTGTGACCTTCATCGATGATTTTTCAAGGAAGATATGGCTCTACCCTATCAAAGCCAAGAGTGAGTGCTTTGAGAAGTTCAAGGAGTTCAAGACATTGGTGGAGAACCAATCCGAGTTGAAGATCAAGGTGTTTCGGTCGGACAATGGCGGCGAGTACATGTCCAAGAAATTTGACGAGCTTTTGAAGAATGAAGGCATCGCACGCCAAACTTCGGCCCCGTACACGCCTCAACAAAATGGAGTTGCGGAGCGCGCAAATCGCACCATTGTAGAGATGGCGAGGAGCATGTTGCACGCTCAAAACTTGAAGTTAGACCTTTGGGCGGAAGCGGTGGTGAATGCGGTATACACACGCAATCGGTGTCCAACAAGCGCGGTTGAAGGCATGACGCCGGAGCAAGCGTGGAGTGGGAGGCAACCATGTGTTGCACACATGCGCATCTTCGGATGCATTGCATATGCGAAGGTTCCCGACGAACGGAGGACGAAACTCGAGGCTAAGGCCTTGAAATGTGTGTTTCTTGGGTATTGTGAAGGTACCAAGGCGTATAGACTCATGTCGGTGGACACGAGGAAGATCATTCGGTCACGTGATGTGACATTTTGTGAGGAGTCTACGATGGAGGCTCCTTTGGAGGTTGGTCCAAGTGGGAGTAGTGGAGACGTTTTGGTGGACACACCCTCCAAGTCTCCTAGTGTTGTTGATGTAGGTGATGATGACGGTGATGACGAAGCTGGCGACACGGAGGTTGTTGAAGCGCCATCGAGCTCAAAGGCCAAGAATGGCGCAAAGGGCACGCAAGAGGAGCAAGTTTCTTCAAGCGAGCGGCGGTACCCCGAGAGATCGCGCAAGCCACCTGGAGAATGGTGGAAGAACCACATCTTCCCTCAAGTGGAGGACGAGCATGCGAATGTGGCATTATCGGATGGTCCATTGACCATTCGAGAAGCCATGCAAGGTGAGGATGCGGTCAAGTGGGAGCGCGCCATGCAAGAGGAGTACGACTCTCTAATTGCTAACGGTACGTGGCAATTAACTCCCATTCCAAAGGATCGCAACCCCATTGATTGCAAATGGGTGTTTCGGACAAAGAGGGATGTTTCGGGTATTGTTGTGCGTCACAAGGCAAGATTAGTAGCCAAGGGGTTCGCGCAAGTGCATGGGGTGGACTTTCACGAGACATTTGCTCCCGTAGCCAAGTTCACCACCATTCGATGCATTCTTGCCATTGGAGCGGCCTTGGACTTGGAGATGCATCAAATGGATGTGAAGACCGCATTTTTGAATGGCGATTTGGAGGAGGACATCTACATGGTGCAACCTGAGGGGTTTGTGCAACAAGGTAAAGAGCACCTTGTTTGTAAGTTGCAAAAATCATTGTATGGGTTGAAACAATCTCCAAGAGCGTGGTACCAAAAGATTGACACGTTCTTGGTTGCACACGGGTTTACTAGGAGCATTGCGGATCATAGTCTCTACTTCATGCAAGAGGGGCAAAATGTGGTGATTGTGATCATATATGTTGATGATTTGATCATTCTTGCAAGCCTCATGAGTTTAATGAATGCATTAAAAGGCATGCTTGAGAGAGAGTACGAGATGAGTGATCTTGGAGAATTGCACTTTTGTCTTGGTGTTGAGTTTGTGCGTGATAGGGCTACACGCACTATCACCATGAGTCAAGGCAAGTATGTGATGGACGTGCTCAAGAGATTCGGGATGGAGGATTGTAAGCCCGTGGCAACACCATTGGATGCAAACTCCAAGCTCGTCAAGCTTTCGGAGGAGGAGTATGCGATCGAGGCTAAATCGATGGCGGAGGTGCCATACAAGCAAGCGGTGGGGTCGTTGATGTATGCGATGATTGCGACACGGCCCGACCTTGCGTATCCAATTAGCGTGGTGAGTCAACACATGGCGAGACCGGGCTCGATGCATTGGATGACGGTCAAGAGGATCATGCGTTATTTGAGGGGCACAAGCGATGTGAAGTTGTGTCTTGGAGGCAAAGACATTGTGTTGAGCGGCTATTGTGACGCGGACTACGCGGGAGACACGAGCGATCGAAGATCGACAACGGGCTACATGTTCAAGGTCGGATCGGGAGCGGTGTCGTGGAATAGCAAGCGGCAACAAACGACGGCGACATCAACGGTGGAGGCCGAGTACATGGCTACGAGCCATGCCACGAAGGAGGCCATTTGGTTGAGGCAACTAATGGTGGATGTGGGTTGCACACAAGGTGAGGCTACAACGATTATGTGTGACAACCAAGGGTGCATTTCACTTGCAAAGAACCCTACACATCATTCACGCACGAAGCACATTGATGTGCAATACCACTTCATTCGGGAGAAGTTGGAATTGGGAGTTATACATTTGGAGTATTGCCCAACGGAGCACATGGTGGCGGATGTGCTCACAAAGGGTCTTTGTAGAGACCGACACCAACGATTAGTAATAGCATTTGGACTTAGAGGCTTTGGCTCTACGCAAAGTGGGAGTATTGAGGTAATTGATGCAACGTAGTATTGCTAGAAGCCAAAGACGTACGGGTGCTAAATAATGGTGTGTGGGAGGAGGGGTTAGGCATGGGCTGATCTCTAGAGTGTCCTTGTGATGAGTTATCCCATATGGTTTGTCCATGGTGACCTCCTAGTGTACACTACTTAAGGTGGAAGGCCTTTGAGTAAAGATCATCTCTTTCTACGCATTCCTTGTGTTTGTGTGTGTGCCTTGTGCAATCTTCTCTACCTTCAATAATAACCATGTTTGGTTATAATGAACTATCTGTTTATTATACATTTATAAAAGCTTTGACACAATTGTGAGATTTGTTGGTTCGAATGCTTATTTCTTGTGCACTTTGGTCAATCAAATATCGTATTATTGTTAAAAGTAATGTGATTATTTGATCTATCACTCCTTGATAGCACTTTTATTTAACTTGTTTTAATTACTTTCTCCTAAAATTTTAGAATATGTGGAGTTTTAGAGATAAATTTGAAATCTAGCACTAATGAATTTGTTGAATTTTTAGAAAACTTCTCACGTACATGCTTGTATACCAATTGTAGCCTTCATATTGTGTGCTACAATTTGACTTGGATGAAATTTTCCTTTCATGTATGATCTCAAATTCTCACATTGATACCAAAAAAAATTCTTTAAATGAAATTATTTGGAATCCTTCCTTATTCATATTTAACAAACACACACTAATTTTAATATAAAGACTGAGGGGTTGAAGACATGAAAAACACAAGATTAATGTCACATAGTAAAAATTTCAACTGTGCCGTAAATCCCAAATTATTGAATTTACTGTGCGTTTTCACAATTAGTGTCGGACACTAAATACCATAACCATTGCATAATTATAAGGTTTTGATCACAATTTCAAAGACGTCAAGAAACCTTCCGGACTGAGGTAAGATAAGCATATTCTCAAAATATACGTCAAGTTGGAAAATAGTGTAGCCGGACGAAATTTCATCAATGCACCACCGGTCGAGACTGAGCTAGCAAACCATACCTGGTGATTTTTAAAACACCCTTCCGAGGCTTCACCCGGGAGGCAATAAAAGGGCAAACCCTCTTCCATCTTTCTCCAAAACAATTAGTAATTATTCGCTCCTAGCTGTCCGGGGTTCGCAGTAGTTGTTGCAAGATCTCAGACATGCAGCTTGCAAATGTGGCCTGAGATTTGGATTCCTTTTCTTTCAGGATACTCTTCATCACTCCGCTGTAAGTTTCTCTCAGGTGTGCAATTGCTAGAAAAGTCAGTTGATGCATGTACTAGTACTCTATACTTGGGTACTTTTGATCGTTATTGTGTGCATGCTTTTCAATTCCCTTGCTGGATGAAGGTGTAGCGGATACTGTTAATTGCAGGGGTGGATCGATTATGGTCATATTAATTATAATCTGTGTTGTGTGCTTCGATGTTGTGTAACTGTAATAGACAGTTGACTCGGGAACTGTTCGATCATTCGTTCCTGTTTGCTTTTCAATTCTCTAGCTGCACGACGGATCAGCTCATTCAGCTTGCTTCAGTCTAGGTGGATTACGGTCATATTATACTCTCTGTGCTGTGTGTTTCATTTTTGTGTGCAAGAAATCGATTGTAATATTATTTTGTCAAGAGACTAGGGAATGAAGTAGCTAGACAGCGAGTTTCTCATGATTGCTTTTATTGGATTTAACATTCTTTTCAAACACAGCTAGGGATTCACCAAGGAAGAAAAGAACCAAACAACAACATGGATCGTGAAGGAGATAGCCAAGCAGCGGGACCTGCTGCAGCTGCAGATGCGGTGATTTGCGGCATTTGCTGGGAAGCAGTGGCGCATCCGCAAGTGACTGCCTGCAACCACCGGTTCTGTGAGCCGTGCTTGAGCAGCTGGCTCCGGACTCAGCAAGCATCTGAGCGGTCAGCTGGAACATGCCTGTTGTGTCGTAGCACACTCACTGAGTTCCAACCGCGAACATGCCGGCTGTGTCGTAGTAGACTTACTCAGATCCAACCGCAGCCACTGCAGCGACGACGTGAAAGTCGAGAATCAAGCCTTGAAATCGATTCATTCGAATCAATGATTGTGGAATACGAGAATTATTATCGCGCGCGTCAGTAGGGCGGATTGGGCTTGTCGTGTTGAGGGTGAATCTTGACTCTGAGTCTTTGGAGTGTATAAAGTATACTGGTTAAGGCTCTACTTTTGGGGAGCTCGAAGGGTTTGTTAACGTCGTCAAGGGTGCTCAGGAGACATAGAAATAGGGGCTTCATAGGGCTTCATAGAGGATTGATAAATAAGCGCCACTATGTTTTGTGGCTCATGAGTGCTTAACCCTTTAGTGCCCAGAGTACTGTAGCTGGGAGCACTGGATTTCAGTGGATTTTTCCACTGTGATTGAGACTACCATAAATAGAATGGATTAAATTAGAAAGTAGCCGTACAATTCTATTCTCAACTGGAGAGCACGCATTTTCTTAAAATTTGAGAATCATCCAATAGTGGGATTGGAAGATTATAGTATGTATTTGAACTGTATAATGGACGCTCAAAAATGAGATTTTTGGGGGTGTGTGATTTCAAAGTTAAATAGAATTTGGGTTAAATTTTCAAAAATGAAAGTAAAGAAGTTAAACACTGCCTTATGTCCATACCTCTCTGTTGCAATCTTTCATATCAAGAATAGACTTACACATAATTATTGTGAATTTTATAAGTGAAAGTGACTTATCCATATACGGTTTAGGACAAAATTTTATACGTTGAAAATTGACAAGAGTGGGTACATTAGTGAAGATCAGATTACACACACTAATGGAAGATGAAGAAGAGAACACAATCCAAAAAAATAAAACAAGATAACAAACTTCCAAACACAAGAAATACTGCATAATACATGTGTTGTATTTGTAAGTATTTACTGTATTTTCAAGTATATGCAATATTTTCGCGTTTTGTTGATAGGTATTTTGATAGTTGTACAATGCCAAATTGAAAATTTCTTTCTCTGGAAAGTGTGTAATGTAAATGGGCAAATCTGAACTTCAAAACTGAAGTTCCAATTCTTCACGAATTCTCTGCTATTTGCATTTCGGACGTTGCAGTGATCATAATGTGGTCAGCTCGGCACTAAAGGATTAAGTGTTTTGTGGTCCATGGAGCTTGTTATTGTAAGTTTAAAGTTTCAGTTTGGAGAACCTTTTGTCAATTTTGTGTTTTTTACATATGTAAGTATTTTGAAGCATTTAAGTGAGTCAATGATTATCTTGTTGGAACATAATTTTTTGATTTTCATCTTTGTCCATATTTCTCACACTTTGAAATTTTGATTTGAGCATTGTTTAGGAAGGTTTTTGGAAATGTAAGATACTAAGATCTTGTTTTTCATATTTGGGAAACTATTGTTTTCATTCAAGTTCTAATTTTGGATTTCTTTCACATTGGAATTTTTTTGGAAGATAATACTAATTATGTTTAAATTTAGAAACTACATATAATATTATTTTACACACATTTTGTATTTCAATGTAATATAACCATCCGGTAGTGTACTGCACCTCGGGTGTGCAACTCCCATATTATATGGCCGTGATTATAATCACTTATATTTCATTTTAGTCCAATCTCAAGTGATGTAATTTGTTTTACTGTAAGAAACTCTTATAGCCCTTCTAATAAGGAATCCAAAAATGTAATAATATACAGGAATTGAATCTTCCTTGAAGACAATAATAGCACTAAAAACCTAATTATATGAGTTTTTTTAATACATGTAGCATAGGCCAAGCTATCCAACTTTTTGGGTTTTTTAATAAAATTTTAAGATTGTTTTATTATAAATAAAACACCGCCAATGACTTTTAATTTTCATTAGAGGCAACTTCTTGTATGAATTTTTAAATCTTATGCATAGGTGTTTCAATTCTTTATATATGTTGCGGAGATTTTTTTTAATAAATATGCAACCCAACATTTTCTACATCTCATTTTATTTAATTTGGTCTTCACCTAACTTTTTGGTTATTTTATTTTTATATAATTTGATATAATTTTTACAAGAGCTGTCCTCTAAGGCGTTTTAATGCCGATGCCCCCTGTGAATAATATGGGAGTTGCATACCCGGATACTACACATTGTTGAATATGCCACTACAAGGGTATTGATACGGTGCTGTGAGGATTCAAGCATTCTCCCACTCATATTGTGAACTCTTCATTGCTCTTGACTATACATATAGGATAAATTATTGGTTCTATAAGAAAAAATTTGGGTCTAATGAATGGGGAACATAAATGTTGCTTTGGGTTTTAAAATGATGTCAAAACTGTAAACCTCAAGTGCTATTTCTCACTATCATTGCTCAAGTCAGCAAAACATTCCTTACAAACATTGCATACCCCCCTCCCTCCCCTCCTAATTCTAGTAACGCGGGGTAGGTTTGTTTTAGTACTTGACCTCTAGACAAAGACAGTGTGGAACACAACTTTGAAGACGTCTAGTAGACTTTCCCATAAGTAAGACAAGCATATTTTTATGGACAATTTTCCTGCAAGAAACAAGAAGAAATATTTCAAGCATATTTTTATGGAGGAGGGTTTGCCCCCTGGATGAAGCCTCGGAAGGGTGTTTTATTTATAATAAAACAATCTAATGAAGGGCAATAAAAAGGGCAAACCCTCCTCCATCTTTTTCCAAAGCATTTACTAATTTGCGTTTCTAGCTGTCAGGGGTTCGCAGTAGTTGTTGGCCTGCAACATGCAATTGAAGCCGGAGATTTATCTTCCTTTTCTTTCAGGGTACTCTTCATCAGACCACTGTAAGTTTCTCTCAGGTGCATGCAATTGCCAGAAAAGTCAGCTGATGCACTACTCCATAATTGGGCACTTTTGATCGTTATTGTGTACATGCTTTTCAATTCCCTAGCTGGAGGAAGGTGTAGCGGATCATCCTGTTTTGTACCAGAGGTGGATTATGGTATGTTGATTATAATCTCTGCTGTATGCTTCAACAGTTGACTTACTTTCGTGGACTCGGGTACTGTTCGATCATTCGTTCCTGCTTGCTATTCAATTCTCTAGCTGCACGACAGATCAGCTCATTCAATTTGTTTCAGTCGAGGTGGATTACGGTCATATTATACTCTTGTGTTTCATGTTTGTGTGCCAGAATTTGATTGTAACATTATTTTTCAGTCGCTTACCTAGTGCGAGTTTTCTCATAATTGGTTTTTGGAAACATCCTTTGCAAACACAGTTAGGGATTCACCAAAGCAAGAGAAGAACCAAACACCATGGATTGCACGAAGGAGATGGTCAAGCAGCGGGACCTGCTGCTGCAGCTACGGAAGCGGTAATTTGCAGCATCTGCTTGGGTGTTTTGAACCAACCACAAGTGACCGCGTGCAACCACCGGTTCTGTGAGCCGTGCTTGAGCGACTGGCTCTGGACTCAGCAAGTGTCTGAGCGCTCAGCGGGAACATGCCCACTGTGTCGTAGAAGACTCACTAAGTTCCAACCGCAGCGACGTAGAACTCGGGGATCGTTTCTTTTGGAGCTTAGCTTATTGAGGTATATTTAAATTGTTTCTCCCGTAGGTTACTCGCCTACCCCGTTTCAATGGGAGGTTCTAATTTGTTCTGAACAGTGATGGCCTGATATGGGTACCCCTTTCAAAAATAGTGTGATTTTCGATAAATATCTTTTCGGTAAGAAAAAAACATTGGAAACTTACAAAAATTAGAGGATGTTATAGACACCATGGCTGCAACTATATACATGGTGTTAAAGATGTCCGGAATTCTAGCACACATAAAATGAGTAAGACATAAGTCACACTATGTGAAGCACATAAAAGTGGTACCCATATTAGGCCAGGGCTTTTTTTTTGCACTGTAGTAGTGCTCCATGCATGCAATGGAAGATGGTCCCTCCAGATTTAGACCACTGTGACTGTGACACGACATCGGAGTCTAGCTCCAAGAAGCTAGAAAAAAAATCCCTGGATTAGGCCATTCCCTTGTTCTGTTTTGCAAGCGGAATAAAAGTTCTCAATTGTGTCGAAAAGGAAATAGAAAATAGAAGAGTTGTTTCTCCACTGAATGCTTCCATCCAGTGGCCCTTAGAATGATCGTAGTATAAGTAAAAATAATGCAAGAGTTATAAAAGGTTGTATACATCAATCACATATATGTTTGACAAACTTTAACATTCATCACATTTATCAAATTTGAACATTATATCATTGAATTAATTGCAAAAGTTAAATAAGTTTAGTAATGTTCATTTCAGTAGGTGTTCATGTTATCATAAAAAACTAATTGATCGTAAAGTCCTAAGTATGATCCTTAAAAAATTGATGCAAAGAACAACTTTATTTATGATTTGTCAAGATAGGCAATTTTTTAAATAAATGATTATAGTAAAGTTTCCATGGATGATAAACTTCCAATTGAAAGTTGACGGGTACATTCACAGTAACACGACCCAAAGAAACTATAACCGATGATTAATTTAACGGATTGTTAAGCAATAATCTTATCATATGAATTGATAATGCAATATAAATTAGTAACTACATATAATAGATGTCATTATACAATATACTAAAGTATGACGATGTTTGGGAAGTTATTGGTACTCCGAAACGACTAAAACATAGTCTTAACCAGTCGTTAATAACGACTAAAATGTGCTAAAATGTTCAAAATATGTCGCAAAATGTCCTTGAATTTTTCTAGTATCTACATAAATTGAAGATATTATTTTCTAAGCACTTATCAAGAGTCGTTATAACTGGACGGGGTTGGCTCGTTTTATTGTGAATGCACCCTAACACTCGTATAAAATTTGTCCATTGCCATGATTGGCACAGTTAAGACACAATTAAAATATCAAGATTTATCTTGAACACAACAACAATTTGTTATAGGGGGATTCATGCCTTCATGGTGTTTGTTATAACACCACCTAAATACAATTAACCAAACATTTGTACTGGCATGATTAGCAAACTCTATCAAAAGGTTTCAAATCAAAATAAATGAAAGAAACCCTAAACTAAGCTTTGGGAGCACTAGCCTATGGTTGGAGGAAGTAGTGTATTAAATTTGGTGATAAAAAACACTAGTACCTAAGTGCTATTTGTTAAGTGTGACAAATTAGACTCCCAATTGTGTTTTTTTACGGGGAGATTGGGAGCCTCAAGTGTGTAAGGAAAATTTGAATGATTAATATATGATGTACATACTATTGTACTTGGAATATTAATTGCATTGATTGCTTTTAGAGTTGGGCACATTTGGATCATTCCTATAAACCTTCAGCGTTTGGAAGTAATTATCTATACTAATCCATAAGTTGCCCATTTTGGTCCATTCTACCTTGTTTTTTATCCAAAGACCAAAATATATGAAAAGCGTGGATATAACGCTCATCTTATTGATCTAAAATGATGATACTAATTATGAACTTATGGTAGACACAATGTGATGTGTACAAGGAATTTGTACCATGCCTATTCATTTTAATATATTCATTAGTATACAAATTATTTGACACTCGTTTAATTAGACATCACATGTCTAATATGACGTCAAGTTAGAAAATAGTGTCAAACATGACAACGCTAATGACAACAAAATTGTGACAAGCTAGCAAATTATTATAGTTTTAAATCTAAAAATAATACAAATTATAATTATACGCAAGTGACATCCACCTTCAATATGAATTTTGGCTCCATTTGCTCATAACTTCAAAAGTTATAATATAAGATATACATGGTTGTCAACGCGTCCGCCCACCCGACGACTTGACGAGGCCATCCGTTTGATTTGGAGCCTCATGCTTGCCTAGTGAGGGTTAGGGTTTGAAAATTATTGGGAAAGCTTAATTTCCATTTACCTTGTCCACATGGCGTATACGTCAACACTGTAAAGGCACCACGTCGTCACCACAGGGCTGCCACTTTTGCTAATTCCGGGCTCCTAGTTTTTAAGCTAACTTATCACGTCACCCAATGGGCACAATTTGCTCTGGCGGCACAAACACCACAAAGTCTGGGATTTTGCAGTGCGCGCTCTTTGACCCAACACAAGGGTAGAGGATGCCACGGGCTAAGGGCCAAGCGATGCAACGTAAGTCCGGAAAATTGCATGTAGCGAGTCGGATTTTGCGGGCAATGGTGCGTGCGGATGCTCATAGTCTATTTGGATACTTGATAGTGCTAGTGTTTAAAGCTCAAGACAATTTTGGCACTCTATTATAACAAAGATGTCCATTATGGAGTATCGCAAGCCAAAATTTTGAATGTGAAATATTCAAATAACAAGTTGAGCTGGGACCATGAGGCATCCACTTGAGTGACTTGAATACTTGAAATTTTGGTACTTGATGGAACAAAGACCGTACACTAAATTAACCTTTTGGCTCACTCATCACAAGGCGGATAGGGCTACATGCACTGAAACCTGTTAAGATTGATCGGATATTGGAAAATAATATAATAGCAATATTTTGTTGTGCAAAATTTTTAAGGCACTTGATCAAGTGGATAATTAGGGTACACATCTTAATTTTTAGGTTGGGTTGATTAAGGCACTTGATCAAGTGGATAATTAGGGTACACACCTTAATTTTTAGGTTGGGTTCATTCAGATAACTTTGAATTGTTATTGGGTCACATTGAAACATTTTTGGGTTGTTTCAAGTCATTTTTTGTTCATTGTGTTTACACTGAAGAAAATAAGAAATGGCCATTTTAACGAGTCAGCAACCATATTATAATACATTTGAATAAGTACTGGCACTGGCATGTTACAGAGCGCCAAACTTGTGACAATTTAGTGTAGAGAGTTGAAATTTAAGCTAGAATTGGTATAGGTCAGAAGGGCGCCCAGACCTGAAAAAGTGCCAATCAGTTCAATTTCATCATTCAACTTAAACGACAATGCGTATGAAAAACAAGCAATCAATTCAGGCCAACCATAGACACTAGCTACAAGGATGGGGTGTCATTTTTCATTCCGTTCTTGAGTGAAATCACGTCACTTCTCATTATGCCAGAGGAGGTGAGTGCAGAACGTCACACATGACTAGCATCTATAGTTCAAAGTGTCAACTCCCGGAGTGAGAAGCGACACTTTTCGAACTATCTGGAATGAGAAACGACGGGTTAGCTTTAGCTTGTAGTGAGTTCGAAGCTTCACTTGGAGCTTGGAAGCTTTTAGCTAAGACGCTCTTGAGGGCTAATTAAATAGTTTTATTGTGAATATCCCCATCTAAGCTTTTGTAAATCGAAAGGCTTGCGAAAAAATTAGTCCCCAAAATGAGTCCCCAGTCATGGAAGTGCACATAGTACAATAGATCGGAAGCGCGTAACGAGAAGGGGTACACCAAAATGGTTACGCAGTTTTTGGATCTATAGTGTGGAATTTATGGATTCTTAATCGAATTATGGAATTAATTAATTAACTATATTACATAGATAAATTATTTCAGAAATAAAATATAAAGTAAAACCATGGGTAAGTTACTGCAAACATTGGTTCAACATAAACCACTATGGGGTCTGCGCTCCATAGAAATCAAGGATGCTTACATCGCATAAGCCCACATGCATAGAAAGCACTGTAAAAATGCCACTTGTCACTCATCAATCCAGGGGAAATTACGCTAGCCAGGATGCTTCTTTCCCTCGTCGATTATCCGAATAAGCATGTGCTTTGGCTATGCCCTCGAGACATCTTTATTTTCTAGAATAAACTCAGGAGCAAAGGCTTACCGGGTCCATTCAAGCTAATACGAGCCAAAGATGCCTTGTTTTGAGTGCATTGGAGAATTTTGGAGAGTCCTTTGAAGAGTCCTTAGAGACCAAAAAGTCATGATTTTCATTCAAAGAGCAATTTTTTAAATTATTGATTTCATTTTTCATTTACATAATCATCATTCTCATTCAATTATCCCAAAATTTCTACCGAAAAGTGTTATTTATCATTTAGAAAAGTCCTTAGTGAGTCATTAAAACCACTGATGATAGATCTATTCTACTGCTTTTAATACCCAAATTTTTATAATATTGCTTTCATCTTGTACTATGTGTTTTATATACATGTTGCAAACATTGACATATCACTTTCCTTTCTAAATAATAACAATTTAAATCAAACATCACATTGAAAATGCCTTCAACTGCTGACAACTTAGCCGGTTCGTATTAGCTTGATTGGACCCTACCCTACACATCACAAAGTCATACTAATATGTCTTAGAATATGACATCAACTTGGAAAACAGTGTTAGACATGACAACCCTAGTCCTTGCGTAAGTTGCGTCCTTCTCAACTTCTCCGTCCGCCAGGTCTACTCTCCGCCATATGATTTTTAAGGCAAGAGTTAAACTGTCGCAGCCACCTGCAGATAGTGGATGAAAATTCATGCACTACCGGTGGAGACTGAGCTAGCAAACCAGGCCTGGTTTGTATTTTTATTTTCAAAACACCCTAACCTTCCGAAGCTTAACCCGAGTCTTCCATCTTTTTCCAACGCATTTACTAATTTGCGTTCCTAGCTGTCAGGGGTTCGCAGTAGTTGATGTAAAGCTTTTCTAGATCTAGGCATGCAGCCAGCTTGCAATCGTAGCCGGAGGTGTAGCTTCAATAAGTTCAAGAGTCAAGATACTCTTCATCAATCCACTGTAAGTTTCTCTCAGGTGTGCAATTGCTAGAAAAGTCACTCAAGTTGATGTACTACTCTATATATACTTCGGCACGTACTTTTATTCGTTGTTGTGTGCAGCAAGTTTGCATGCTTTTCAATTTCGTAGCTCGAGGAAGGTGTAGCGGATTCTGTTTGTAGCAGGGGTGGATTACGGTCATATTAATTATAATCTCTGCTGACTGTCTGCTTTGACAGTTGACCTACTTTTCTAGACTCGGGTACTGTTCGGTCATTCGTTCCTGTTTGCTTTTCAATTCTCTAGCTACACGACAGATCAGCTCATTCAGCTTGCTTCAGTCTAGGTGGATTACGGTCATATTATACTCTCTCTGCTGTGTGTTTCATATTTGTGTGCCCGAATTCGATAGTGATATTATATGTAGGGAATGAAGTTAGCTAGACATCGAGTTTCTCATGATTGCTTTTTTTGATTTAACATTCTTTTCAAACAGAGCTAGGGAATCACCAAAGGCATAGAAGAACCAAACAACATGGATTGTGAAGGAGATGGTCAAGCAGCGGGACCTGCTGCAGCTGCAGAGGCGGTAATTTGCAACATCTGCTTGGCTGTTGTGGCCCAGCCACAAGTGACCGCGTGCAACCACCGGTTCTGTGAGCCTTGCTTGAGCGGCTGGCTCCGGACTCAGCAAGCATCTGAGCGGTCAGCTGGAACATGCCCACTGTGTCGCAGCACACTCACTGAGTTTCAACCGCAGCGACCTGCAGTAAGTCCTGAACGGCTTGAAGTAATGCTTGCGGCATTCGAGGAGGGTCTCCGGGTCATTAGGACGCAGTACGAGGAATACCTCGGCGTCACTAGGACGCAATAGGCTGAGCACTTGTGAATCTTAACCCTCTATGTCTCTTTGGAGATTGGAGGATGTAGAGTATCCTACGTGTCAAGGGTTCATTTGTGGGAACGCATCCAAGGGTGCTTGGGAGACTTAAAAAAAGGGAATTCAAAACAATTTGGCTCAGGAGCGTTTAAGTGTTTTGTGGCTCATGGAGCTTGCTGTTGTTAGTTTAAATATTACGTTTAGAGAATTTTGTGTGCTTTTATGTAAGCATCTAAGTGAATCAATGATTATCTTGTTGGAATATAATTTTTCCATATTTCATGAAGAATTTAGGACCCCACAGATTTTCAACGATTTCCGTGCGACATCCGATATTTCATGGATTCGTGCATTTGTCGCACGGAATCCGCATTGATTTTGCAGTAATTTTGCACGGATTCTACACTTTAATAAATAACAAAGAGAGTGAATGTAGAATCTGTGCAGATTTAGTGCAAAATTAGTTTGAAATCCGTACGAAAAATGCACGAACTCATGAAATATCGGATGTCACACGGAAATCGTTGAAAATCCGTGGGGTCCTAAATTATTGATGTTGATTCTGAGATTTGATTAGAATACTGAAGTCTGAAGTAACTTTATCACATTCAAGCATCATAACAAATGTGGGCAAAAGTACGAGGAAAACAAAGCAATTTCTATTTCTCCAAGAGTGTACCATGGTGGTGAAGTCATATACTTGAAATTAAGACCGCCAAATTGGAATCTAACAATGGAGATGAACTAGTAAACCAATAATTAAATTTTGTATGTGTGCATTGAATTAAAGAGTTTGGAACACCAAAAATCCAAAAATCAAGGACACATTTGTGTTTCATTGGGATATTTACAGTTTCAAGTATATCACAAATTTAAAATCCATATCGACATGCCTTCATGCTAAATAATGTCTTCACTTAAAAATATTATCATTCTCTAAATTGAAGTGCCAAACACTACGAAAATTTAACACTACGAGCTTTGGCAAAAACGTATTTAAATACACTAAGTTAGTACCTTGATAGATCATAGTATATGCTACAGTCAAACATAGCTATAAATTTAATAACTATGGTAAGGGTGTAGCTTATGCTATGGGATCTTATGGTTCGGGTGACTAAAGAGCCTCAAAATCAAGTATTACTTTATGAAATAGTGAATGTAGCGAATGTAAAATATTTTCAATTAAAATATTTTCAATTACAACTTTCTTCTTATCTAATTATGATCATCAAATTTATTTTTCAAAATTATTCATATTTGATGCATTAAACTTGATTTGTAATAACAATGTAAAAACCTTGTTTGCTGTAAAAAATGATTTTTAATGGTTTTTACCTTTTCCACACTATTTTTGGAATAAAATTTTCATGTTTCACTAAATCACCATATATACATGTATTTTAAGAAAAACAAACCCTTCATATGGGTTTCATGATCTTGCACATTTTTCCATCCTAAGGTTTTCCAGGCTTATTAAATATCATAGAATGGAAGGATTCTAATTTTAGAAAATAACTTTATAACTATCCAACATCTAATCACATTAAATCACCTAAAAAATTGAATAATGAAGTTCTAAATATATATACGGTCCATTTTACATTACACTTAGTTCAAACACTACATCATATTTTTACTAATATGGTCGTAGCGAAGCACTTACCCAAAAATAAACCCAGTCAAAAATATCATTGTGTGGATATCCCTCATGCCCCTAAACCTTCAAAATCTCGTGCATCCATCATTTACAAAAAATTAACTAGAATTTTTCAAAGTTCATTTTCTCAAAAAACTCATCACTTGAAACTACTTTTTTTACTCACCTGTACCATGAGAACGTCCTATATTAGAGGTTCAAATTGGGAACACTAAGTTCCCATAGTGTAATCGTTCCCATCGCGCTATTTATAAGGCTTTGGGAGGCCTACCAGGTAGGATTGTTTATCCTGACGTGACGCAGACAATTTCTGTCATTATATCGTGACGCGTCCATCGCGACGCGTCGGTATTGCGTCTGGATCCCGACATCAAAGTAAATTTCCAGTAAAAAAAATTACTTTTTATTTTTTCCGTTTCACATGACAGTAAAATTCTTGGATGAATTTCGTCCAAGGCCGTCCAGCAAGCCGTCGACTGGACGGCCCGCCCGTCGACCAGATGGTGCCGACGTGCGTTGGACGCTCCGTCTGCACACTAGACGCTGTGACTGTCTATTGGACAGCATGTCCTGGATTTGAGGGCCAGACCGTCCATTGGAAGGCCTCTCGTTGACTCGAAAGACTGCCCGTCAGGTCATTCCATAGTATGTCCATCCATTACTTGTCAGACTGTTTAATTTTTTTATTTTTGAAACAAATGAAACAGAATTTCATTGCAAAAGGGCACAATACAAACCAACCAGCCACAAGGCCAGACTGTTTAGGATTTTAGGGATGGTGGAGATGATTTGTGCCTCATCTGTACACATGTGTGTAGGAAAATGAATGACCATATTAATAGTTTATTAGTAATAGCGAGGTAAAAAAACATGGCGATTATATATTGGAGTATAATATTGTATATTACAAGCCTAATGCCTGAGCTTCGCGCGAGAAACTACCATAATGTATCTCCTACAGTTATAACCCACAGTGTACTGCATTCCTAAGTACTCGGGTAGAACTGCCTGCATTAAGCGCTCTTGGATCCGGTCCATCGTTGTCAGGGCTTGGTGGTGGGCTTTGTCGGTGCACTATGAAATCACTATCTGGAACCTCACCACTATTACCTACTGTGTCATCTGTGGATTCATCATCGTCAGATCTCGTAGTGCCACTCCTGGCCGACTCATTGTTTTGGCGGTTTGTGATGCGTGGTCCAAGAGAAGAAAGTGTTTTAAGAGGTCTAATTTAGGACGGCTAGTCCATCCACTCGACGATTTGTCCGTCCCTTGGTGACAGCTAGCGAAAGAAGACGGGTTGCAATGCTTAGAGCTCAATTTGAATACTTGATAGTGTTCGTTTTTAGAGCTCTTAATTTGACAATTTTGGCGATCTACTATGACAAAGATGTCCATTATGGAGCATTTCAAATTTGCAAGCTAAAATATTGAATGTGAATTACACACTGCTAGAAAAAACACCCCATAGCATTACCCAGGACGTTGCTATGAACACTGGGAAGACACTTTGAGGAGGGCTTGCAAACGTTGCATTAGCTACACTAAAAACATTGATCTTATTAAACAACGTTTTGGAACATGATTTTGCCACGTTTTGGTGCAAGCTTTTGCCACGTTTATTACATGTTCGGGAATGGGTTATACATGAGTTCCCAATGTATTCTAGTGGTAAATCACTATAGGTACTTATCGCAGGAGTTTACTGTGGATAATTTACAGTATCTTATACCATATACTATACTGTAAATTATATTATATATAGTATATTGTAAATCATATATTAATTATATAGTATATGTACTGTACAATACACAGTGTACATACTACACTATACAATTTATATACTATATAGTACATAGTATGTATATGGTACAACATTTAATACATATATTGTACAATACACGGTACAATATACCGTACAATATGTATCATAGTGATGGCCGGCTTCACTATTAGTATTGTCGACCTCACTCACCCCTTGATAAACCTTATCATGGGATAAATAGCTTGGCTTGTGAACATTGTGAGATTGTGAGAAAGCCATTGGGAACACAACGTTGCTCTCACCTCCAAAATGTTGCTCGAAAACAAACTTTGCTCTCAAACGTTGTTTATTTCCTCAAACATTGCTAAGTTATATAAACGTTGCTTAAACGTTGCTTACAAACGTTGCAAAGCCTCCCACATTCTAGTAGTAAGGCCATATTCGTTATATTGAGACTTTTCGCAGTCTCATTTTTATCTTCGATTCGAAGATAAACCGTTTTATCTCCTTACTACAATTTTTTTATAAATATTTAACAATACCATCTTTTGGAATTTCATTATAGAATCACTATTTGAGCATTAATTTTTTTTGGTTTCAATTATTATTTTTTAAATGAATTTTTGAATAACTAGCATTCTGTCTCAAAATCAGCTAAAAGGGTGCATTCACAATAAAACGAGCCAACCCTGCCCAGTTATAACGACTCTTGATGAGTGCTTAGAAAATAATATCTTCAATTTATGTAGATATTAGAAAAATTTAAGGACATTTTGCGACATATTTTGAACATTTTAGCACATTTTAGTCGTTATTAACAACTGGTTACGACCATATTTTAATCGTTTTGGAGTATCAATAACTTCCCAAACATTGTCAAACTTTAGTATATTGTATAATGACATATATATTATATGTAGTTACTAATTTATATTGCATTATCAATTCATATGATAAGATTATTGCTTAAAAATCCGTTAAATTAATCACTGGTTACAGTTTCCTTGGGTCGTGTTACTGTGAATGTACCCAAAAGTCTCAATATAACGAGTATGACCATTAGTGTACAAGTTAAACTACGTCGCTAAAAGCACTACACATCCACTTGAAGTCCTACTTGAAATTTTGGTACTTGAAGGAATGACGGTATACTAAAGTTAACCTCTTGACTCACTCATCTCAAGGCGATAGGAGTACATGCATTGAAAGTCTAAAACCTATTCTTGGGTTGCCTACAACCTTTCTTCTTTTAGTAGTTAGGGCTTTGTCCCCTGCCCCATGGTGGTCTCTGCCGTGGAGGCTGTGTATTTTACTTCTTTGCAATTGATTCTTTCAATTTGTGCCAAAAAAAAATAAAAAAATCTAAAACCTACTAAATCTGAATATTTTTCAAAATAATAATAGCAATATTTTGTTGCCCAAAAATTTAGGGCACTTGATTCAAGTGGGGAATTAGGGTATTATACATCTTTAATTTTGAGGTTGTTTTGGGTTGATTCAGAGAATTTAAAAGTGTTAATATTGGTTTGTTTCAAGTCAATTTTTTGCTCATTGTGTAGTTGCGTGCACAAATTTCTTCGAAAACTTGAAATGGCCATTGTTCCTCTCCATTTTCAGTGTATGGAGCAACGCCCAAGATATTCCATATTTCATGCAAGTTGTCTAACATACTTGACAATTGACACTAATTTAATACTCTAATTATTGACTCAACTATGATTGTGCATCTATCTATTAAAGAAGTTTGTTTGTTTTTACGTTACATTGAAATCGCCTGGACTATACGGCCGCCCGGTGCATCCTTAATATTGTTGGAAGTTTTTGATGAGAAGGAGTACACCAAAATTGTTTAGTCACTTTTGGACTTACAATGAGGAGGTTATGCATTTTTAATCAAATTATGTAACTAAAAATAAAAGTGGAAGTAATTTAACCCCTAAACGTGACAGGGTGTCCTTGAAATTGACAATTTGAGAAAAATCATAAAGTACTGCCTATTTAGAAGAATATTTTGGAATTGATATACAAATGAAAGTTATAGATTTTGAATTTTAAATTCCATCCGTACGGTTCGATTCACTAATACTATCACCAATATTTAATTATAAAATTTGAAAGTTAACATTAAAAATTCCTTCTTAATTAGATTACAAAGAAAAAATATATATTTTCGAGTAAATTTTTTGGAATGAATTTGAATGAGATACTCTTAAATGTGGTGATTCTTTGAAAGTTTTGTGTTTTTTAAATCTATGACCTCATTTTTGCAAAGCCACATTTGAATTATAGCCAATGCAATTTTGGCTTGGTCAACGACTTGATATACTTCTACATTTGTAATTTTAGAAAAATATGTACTCAAGTATGACTAAATCCAACCATTAGATAAGACCACAACTTGATGAACTATCTCCAAAAAATTGGATGACTTTCATCCAAACATTAATGAGAACGTAGGGTGGATTTAGATCTATTAGTTGTCTAGTTTCTAGACGCTGTGACGTTTAGGGGTTAAGCATGGCTAAATCACCTGGAATGTTGTGCCAGCCACACACTAGTATGTCTAATATGACATCAACTTGGAAATTAGTGTCAGACACGACAACCGTGCTCCCAGGCGTCCTTCTCAACTTACTTCTCCGCCAGGTCTACTCTCCGCCATATGATTTAACGCAAGAGTTAAACTCCCGCAGCCACGTCCAGACAGCGGACGAAACGTCATGCACCACCGGTCGAGACAAACCAGACCTGCTTTATTTTTTAATCTTTAAACACCCTTCCGAGGCTTCACCCAGGGGGCAATGAAAGGGCAAACCCTGTTCCATCTTTTTCCAAAGCATTTACTAATTTGCGTTCCTATCTGTCAGGGGTTCGCAGTCGTTGTTGGCATGCAACTTGCAATTGTAGCCGGAGATTTAGCTTCTATTTCTTTCAGATACACTTCATCAGTCCACTGAAAGTTTCTCTCAGGTGCATGCAATTGCTAGAAAAGTCGGTTGATGGACATACTACTCTACAATTGGGTACTTTTGATCGTCATTGTGTGCATGCTTTTCAATTCCCTAGCTGGAGGAAGGTGTAGCGGATCATCCTGTTTTCTACCAGAGGTGGATTATGGTTATGTTGATTATAAGCTCTGCTGTATGCTTCGACAGTTGACTTACTTTCGTGGACTCGGGTACTGTTCGATCACTCGTTCCTGTTTGCTTTTCAATTCTCATAGTTGCACGACGGATCAGCTCATTCAGTTTGCTTCAGGCGAGGTGGATTACAGTCATATTATACTCTTGTGTTTCATGTAGCGAGTTTCTCATGATTGTTTTTTTCGATTTAACATTCATTTCAAACACAGCTAGGGATTCACCAAGGAAGAGAAGAACCAAACAACATGGATTGTGAAGGAGATTGCTAAGCAGCGGGACCTGCTGCAGCTGCAGATGCGGTGATTTGCAGCATTTGCTGGGATGCCGTAGCGAATCCGCAAGTGACCGCGTGCAACCACCGGTTCTGTGAGCCGTGCTTGAGCGGCTGGCTCCGGACTCAGCAAGCATCTGAGCGGTCAGCTGGAACATGCCCGCAGTGTCGTAGCACACTCACGAAATTCAAAACGCAGCGACCTGCAGAATTAGGCATTGAATTCGATATAATGTATGCGGCACTCGAGGAGTATTTGGAGGTGCATCCTCGTCGTGATCCAGTTGATCGGGCGGCAATAGTCGCGGCATGTTCAGAGTTCCTGGTGACGCAACCTCCTAGCCATGGGCTCCTTCCTCTTCCTCTTATAGTAACAGCGTACTACATACAAAATTTTGATGAGCAAAATTTTCCTAACCGTCCCACAGTCATGAGTAACTAGTGGATTAGACCATTCGTCATTTGTAGTACTTGATTCGCTACATGAAATTAACTAGATTGAAAGTGAGATAGGTTTATAGCTTGGATCGAGACATGTACTGGAGTTTACATAAATGGCAATCCGCATTACTATATCATTCCATCATGTATTCATGACCAGGATTCCACGTCCTATCAAAGACCGTCCACAGCCAATTAAGGGTTGACTTCTGTAATATACGTACTTTGGTAATATATATCTGATAGTTTTAAACTATCTAGATGGCTAGATGAAAACTGTCGGTTAGAAGTGACCTGATCTTTTGGGTACGGTCTGTCATGCTTCACCAGCTTGCTTCTGGTTTAACAAGCCAAAACAAGCAGAAATCACTACGCTTATCAAGGGAAGAAGTTTGGTATGCAGTTTTAAGGACCGAAATGTTTTCCATTGTTCACATGCAGGATATACAGTAGAGGGATGTGCAATTCCGGAATGTATCATTGGAAAGGGTTGAGTGAATAAAGCATTGACAACACGGTTTTGGCCTTGAAAAATATGAAAAAAAACTATTTGATGTGTTTCCTTATTCTGACATTATTCTTGAGTATTCTTCTGTTAATCCCTTTTTAATACATAGAGCTTGCAAATGTAATAAAGTACTAAACAATTTCAAGTGTAAAGTGGTATGAAATTAAGGTTTTAAAAAATGACGAATATAGACTGCCTAGAGATTTTTGTCATTGTCATTTAGTGACAAGGCGATCAGTCATTTAGGGCATGTTCCACACTTCTACATGACAAAGCCTTAAAATTAATTGGGTTAGAATTAATCTTAATATTTCATAAATTATATCCTAAAATATTCTAGAAATATTGCCAATTAATATTCTCAATAAGTGATGAACAAAATCTCTAAGTGACATACATGTTAGACATGACTTCCATTTGAATGTTTGTTTGTCATCTATGGCAGCCCCGGATTTAATAAACTACATATTCTTGGTACATAAAATTCAAAACCAAGAGAACTCATCATTCTTTAGAATTGGAATTGGGTTTGACCTTTAGGCGTCTGCTCTATGGATGTTTTTATAATTTAATTGGCAAAGGTACGTTTCGTCTTGTTTGAAGAGAAGCAATACAATGTCTCCTAGTAATTCAAAAACTGCCATATAATGGTCAAAGAGTTAAAAACTTAAAATCTTGATCACTACTAGGATCTTCCACTGATTGCTACAACATTATGCCCGGTTGCTAAATGTTGCTTAACAAGCTCTAACGTTGCTTGAGTTACTTCCCTACGTTGCTAACAAATGTGGCATAGATTATTAATTCTAGCAGTGTATACTTCATCACGAATAAAACCAGGCAAAAGTACAAGAATGATGCAATTATAGCATCACACTCAAGCCTAAGTAGACAAATGGGCTTATAATGCCCTAGATAGTCCGTGGCTCAAGTTAAGTTGTCCACTTAGTTTCTATACACAACATGAGAGATTCATGATTGGGATGTATACAGGGAATCGTGTAACAGATTGTAATTAGAGAGGGTTGAGCATGTGTCTCAATTAGCTACTGGAAGAAGAAAAAGGTTTCTTTGAACAGCGATTGTACTATAAGGAGTGTGAGCAGGGTTCTCTTGTCCGATCACTCGACATGACGTTGAATAGATCCCTCTGTCAAACAAGCATATTTTCTAGAATATTCTTGGATATTTGGGAATATTTCATCCAAGTTGCCTAACATACTATGTAGACACCCTGTCTAATACGACACTCGAACGTCAACACGACCTCGAGTGACAAAAATGCGTCAAACATGACAACCCGGCCTGACTGTAAGTCGGTAACAACTGTTCTCGGTAGTAGTTCTCGGTAACACATGCTTAGACTTCGTCAGTGGGCAATCGAACAGCTTACCTGACTAGCATAAATTCATTTCTTCGATACGGGAGCGTACTAGTATTCAACAGGCTAGGGTGCTCGGAGCTTGGCCCAACGTAAGTTCCAGTCATTCAAGTATATCAGTAGAAGCTTTTGCAATATATCAGCCGCTGGTAGTGCTTTTAAAATTCTGAATTTTGTCTTTGCAGCAGTAATAGAAATTAACTGTTAACATGCCCAATCGCATGCATGAATCAAACATGATGTTGCAGTTGGAGAAGAATGAACTTTTCATGATTGTTAATTCTTTTCAGACATAATCAGATATACAGTACATATATCTCGCCACAGGATCAACCGATCAGCTTGTCTGACAACTTCTATGACAACTTGTATGAATTCATTTCTTCAACACGAAGCGTAGTATTCAACAGAGCGGGAGCTTGGCACACCGTAAGTTCCAGTCATTCAAGTATCTTGACCAGTAGAACATTTTGCAATCAGCTGCTCGTAGTGCTTTTAAACATTCTTAATTTGGTCATTGCAGCCGCAGTGATCGACATGAATTGTTAACATGTCCATGCATGATTAAAACATCGTTGCAGCTAGAGAAGAATGAAATTTTCATGATTGTTAATTCTTTTCAGATATGTATCTCGCCACAGGATCAATCTGGAAGTGAAGAATAGTCAGTCGTCATGGACGCCAAAGAAGTTGTTCAAGCAGCAGGAGCTTGTGAAGAAGCGGAAGCTTGCGGTATTTGCTTTGGTGCCATGGCACATCCGCTAGTGACCGCGTGCAATCACCGATTCTGTGAGCCATGCTTGAACCGCTGGCTCCGAATTCAGCGATCGTCTCTGCGGTCAGCTGGGACATGCCCGCTGTGTAGGAGCACCCTCACGACGTTCGATCCGCCGCGTCTTACAGTATCGTCCAGATATGACCGAATCTGTATTGCAGGGACTTTGTATATTTTCGTTTTCATTGTCCAGTTGTTTATTCCAGTCACTTATTCCCTAATCGTCCAGTTTTGGACAAACTCAAATACATATGCTATAAGCGAAGTAGCCTATAACTAGCGTCAAGGTCCCTTCTAGACACTACACTAAAATTGTGATTCTGTGTCCGGGACACCGTTTCTCAGCATGGACCTATTTGACTTTGTTTTTGGAGATCAGATTGTCCCTGGAAATTTTTTATTGTAAAATGATAATAACATCAAGTAAACCTTCTGATGTACTGTTCCCATGATGAATGGCAATTTTATAATACATATGGCATGCCAACTCATGTCACTCTTATCACTTGGAAGGAACATGGCATTCTAAATAGTTTAAGGTAACTATCAATTTAAAGTAGCATTGCTTTGTGTTGAATGAGTCAAGTGGGTCCTTTTAGCACATTTGCACCCATTTTGCACCAAGTATATCTAAACGTGACAAGCTTTCATAAGAGAAAACAAAGAGTGATATTAACTAGAATGAGACACTTAAAATGCGTGCAGTATTATTGTTTCCCACTTTAACACAAGTAGTTTTTCTATTTTGTTTCATTGTGTTTTTCTAGATGTTATCTTATATTAACAATCTCTTCTAGATCATTGTTATTTTGGATTGGAATAATCGATGTTATTAGGGATGTCATTTTGCAACAATCCTACTAGATGTAATTATCTTAATACTAGTAAAGCGGTAAGGCCATAGTACTTTTAAATGTCCATTTCTTTGAAATATATCCATTCTCTAGTACATGGAAAAGAGAAAAATTTCCCTTCAGTTTCCTTTTCCCATGTCAATACACTCCTAATGTACTTTGGATTTTTGAAGAGTATCATGAGGAACTATAATGGCAAAGTCCTACCTGGAACGATCAGGGAATCTCCGAGTACCGGCCATCTGAATTATAGCAAGAACTAAGTAACGCAAGCTCGTGCAGACAGCGGAAGAGACTTCAGCTATCGAGACTGAGCTAGCAAACCAGCCTCATTTTTTTTTATAACATCCTATTGTTTTTAATCACACTATTTAAGCAATTGCCAGTATTGAAATACGCTGAAATATTTTACCACAGATAAGATTCAACTGACACCAGAGTACGAAAGCTAAAGAGAAGGGATCAAGCATGCACAGGACGATTCAGTATTTAGTAGCTCAACACACGTAGTGGCATGGAATTCCGTAGAGATTAAATTAAGACAGAGGCACAAGCACAAAGCTTACAGCAACTAGTCTGCTCCCACTGACACACTACAGCAGCTTCTTGGAGCGTAGTACAGCTAAAACGCACAAAGACAAGAGAGAGCTACACAGGTCACGGTCCTGGTACTAAACCCCTGTGCTACGGCTGTGGTTAGGCGCGGAATCCCAGTCATGATTGTTCGCGGCAGAATTTGAATCGCAGATACGGTCCGGTCCAGCTGGCGCTACGTATCGGCCTACACGTATCACTACGTACCTAGACTGGTACCAGTTAGCCTATTGTGTACCACTGAGAATATACACTACAATACTCCCACTCACAATAGGCTAACTGTCAGATCAAGCGATGGTCAACCGCTGCCACTATCAGAAGCTACACAGGGAACAGAGGTGAGTCCGAGGAGGCTGGTCAAACGAGTAAACTTGTCGCGCGGCAGTGGTTTGGTGAGCAGATCGGCGACGTTGTCTGCAGTGGGGACATATGTAACAGCGAGACGTTGCTGCTGGAAATGGTCTCGAATCACGTGATACTTCACATCTACATGCTTGGTTCTCTTATGAAACTCGGGGTTGCGCACAAGGCGTATGGCGGCTTGATTGTCGCTTCTGAGTAAAGTTGGTGCCGACTGGGGGTGCCCGAGGTCAAGCATCAGCTGCCGCATCCAAACAATTTCTTGTGATGCGAGATGTGCCGCAACGTACTCGGCTTCGGTGGTGGAGGCGGTTGTACACCCTTGCTTCCTACTCCCCCACGCGACGGGTCCACCGTTGAGAGTTATCACAAAGCCAGAACGTGAGTTGCGATCATCTACATTGCCGCCATAATCAGCGTCGCAGTATGCTTGGAGGATATTGGGCTCGCAAGTATCTGAATAGGTAATACGTAGGTCCGGGACTCTATGCAGGTATTTCAGGATCCGCTTGGCTCCAGAGATGTGGCTCAGCTTCGGATTGCGCTTGAACTTGGACGTGTGTCCTGTCGCATAAGTGATGTCGATCCTGCTGCCCTGGCTTGCGAAGTGCAGGCTCCCAATTACCTCAGCATACGGAAAACGAGGATCAGTAGCTTCATCAACAGATGACATAAAATCCATTGTAGCATGAGGATCTGCAGGGATAGAGAGTGGTGCACAATGAGTAAAGTCGTACTGCTCCAGCTTTCGCCGGATGTAGCGGCTCTGGTCAATTTGTAATGTGCGTTGTCCCCTGTGCTTGCTGATGTGCAGACCGACGTAGATCTCAGGATCGCCCGTGGTGATGTTGAATATTCTCTGCATGGACTCGATGACGGTGTTGATTCGAGTGAGATCGGTGCAGCAGATGATGCCGTCATCCACGAATAGTGTGAGATACAACTTGGTGTCACCGCCTCCAACATACACACACGGATCTGCGTGGCTGGGGACGAGGCAGTGTTGCACAAGGAAGTCGTGAAATTGCCTGTTCCAGACCCTTGATGCCTGTTTAAGGCCGTACAGTGCCTTCTGCAATTTACATTCCGTATGAGGGCGGCTGGTGTCAACAAAACTCTTAGGCTGGCTCATGTAGATATGTTCCTCGATGGCCCCGTGTAGGAAAGCCGTTTCCACATCAAATTGCACAATGTGCATATCTTCAACCGCCGCTATGGACAAGATTGTCCTGATGGAGTCGAACTTTACAACTGGGGAGAAAGTTTCTGAATAATCAACACCTTCTCTCTGCGAGAAACCCTTTGCCACCAGACGCGCCTTGTACCTACTCACAGAGCCGTCTGTCCCCATCTTCACCTTAAAAGCCCACTTGTTTAGGATGGCTCTGCGATCAGGAGGGAGCTCGGTTAATATCCATGTCTCATTGCTGACCAGCGACTTGTATTCCTACTCCATGGCTAATCGCCAGTAATGAGCCTCAGCTGACTAGAGTGCCTCCTCGTATGTCTGAGGGTCTGGCGGGATTGCTTGATCACTCGCCTGGGCCATTGCTATATAGGAGTCGTGAGAGGAGGAATATTCCCAGTCAACAAGCCTCACAGGTGGTTTGCGCTCACGTCGAGGGCGCGTAGGGAGTGGGCTGCTACCTCGAAGTAGTTCTTCTTCAATCGGCAGACATACTTCTAAGTGAATCTCTGGACTGGCCTGGGAGCCTGGTCTTGGCTGTAACGAGTCTTGACCGGATACAATATCGGCCAAAGTGGTGGCCGCCTGCTAGTCTTCGGCAGTTGCGAATGGAAACTCTGGACTGTTGAGTTGTACTCCCACTGGTTTGCGTGCGTCCTCTAAGGCTGGTGCGGCTGTGGCACTGGCAATAACATCTCCTACTGGCTCTGTTGATCCTTGTGTGTCGTCTGGTTGGATTGTCGGCGGTGCTCCTAATATGAACGGGCCAAAATCTGCATCAGTGAGCGTAATGTCTTCCCCATAGCGCGAACGTGCTGTAGATGGAATCGCGTGGTCCGCTGAAGATTTCCTCGAGCGGCTCAGCTTTCGAATCAGGTGTCTGATCGTTGGCTGTGCTGAAGGTGTTCAGTGGCTCAGAAGGCATATCGTCACTTCCGGTTGCTGGCGTCAGCTCTATCTCTTGGGCTGCCTCTCCGGGTATTGGGACTGGGCTTGGAACGATCGGTGCCGCAGCAACAATCTGAGGGCCGACGACGTAAGGCAGGATTATGCGTGGCATAGCATCTCCTGCGTTCGATGCTGGTGGATCGACCATGGGAAACAGACTGAGATTCGTGGCAGTCTGTACTGGAGCCTAGCTCGGGATCGCTGCATAGATGCCCGAGATGACACTCGTTTCATCAAAGACAACGTCGCGAGATTCGACAATCTTCTGCGACTTATTTATCCATATCCTATACGCCTTGCTGTGCTGACTATACCCCATGAAAATTCCTCTGGTGCTTTTAGAGTCGAGCTTGGTCCTCAGCTCCTTTGGGACAAACATGAAGGCGTCCGCACCAAATATACGCATGTGGGAAACAGAGGGTCGAATGTCGTGCCACCTTTCGAAAGGTGTCTCGCCGTCCAACATGCGGGTACCTGACTTGTTTAGACAATAAACTGCCGTATGCAAAGCTTCTCCCCAAAACTTGAGATGCACGTTGGCCCCGTTGATCATGCTGCGCACTGACTCCATTATGGTTCGATTGTCTCTTTCCGCAACTCCGATTTGCTCGGGGGTATACGCTCTAGTTTGTTCTTGCGCGATCCCACGCTGGTGCAGGCCTGTACTCTCGAAATTCCAAACTGGTATATTCGGACCCTCAATCTGTACGTAGCCGGCTCACCGTCGACTGAGTCTCCCGTTGAAGCTGATTCACGTAGTCTTTGAAGTGCCGGAGAGCATCGGATTTCTTCGCCAGAAGTTGGACCACCCTGTACCCAGTCGCGTCATCTTTAAAAAGAATGAAGTATCTGGCACCACTCACTGTGGCGGTGTTCATCGGGCCACATATGTCCGAGTGTACAAGATCACCAGCAAGAATCACCTTCTGCCGCTCGTCTCTAACAGGGAAGCTGCAATGGTAACTCTTCTCGTAGGCGCACCCATTGCAAAATGGATGCGGCCCTGCTCTCCCAACCAACGCCAGCCCCTCTACAGTATTGTTTGAAACCATCTTTTTTATCATATCATGGTGTACATGCGCTAGACATTTGTGCCAGATATCAAGTGTCTGCAGCCCCTCCTTCTTACTCGGCGCACCAAACAACCCAACATGGAGTGCTGCGATGTGGCTAGGCAACAGTGGCGTTATCTGCAACTTATACAGCTTGTTCACGAGAACACCCTGCATTACGATCTGACTTGCTTGGGTCACGAGTCGACATGAGTGCTTTGATGTCACAGTGTCCACGTTACGCTGGGCGGCCCTTTGTGACGAAAAGAGGCTGGTTCCGAGTCTTGGAACAAAAGAACCTCTGTCAATGTAGCAAATTCCTCCGCATCCCCTAGGTGGACTTGCACGTTGATGTCCCCGATGCCTACGACTTCAAGAATGATGCCGCCCACGCCTTGGACTGTGCGCTTCTCGCTTGAGATGTCGGTATACACAGAGAAAAATGTGTTTACATTGGTCATATGGTCGGTGCAGCCGGAGTCCATATACCATGAAGAAGAATCTGCTGCAGTTGTGGACGTCATATACGCACGATGTAACGGCGGCATTGGCGGTGGTGGCGGCAGCTGTTGCGGGTTCTTGGACTCTCCAAGCAGATCACCGGATCCGCCTTGATTCTCGTTCAGTGGGCACTCCCTCGCCCAATGGCCAAGTTGATCGCACCTCCAGCACACGGTTACTTTCTTCCGCTCGTTGATTTCTCGCCGACGCTCCTGTCTCTGCTCATAGGTGAGCGACATGCGTACACCCTGCATCTGCGGCGCATCAAGACCTGCAGCACTTGCAAATCCCTTGTTATATGTTGCCGCATATGCCACTGCAACTTTCTCCTCCTCCCTCTCTTCGTTCTTGAGCCTCGTCTCGTGGCGCAGTAGCCAAATGGTCAAGTTGTTAAGAGTCCGCGAGGCATCTTCCACTTTGTCCCACGCGGACAGGAAGGAACTGTAGCGGCTAGCGGGAAGATTCGCCAGGACCTTGGCCACGGGCCACCAAGCTTGCGTCAGTAATAGAATTATCGCCCATATTGATAAGCGAACTCTTGATAACTTCCAATTTGCTCAAGAACGATGCTATGGTGTCTGAGTTCTCCATCTTGCACTCATAAAAGCGTTGCTGGATATGATGGACCGATTCATGGGCAGACTCGTCGTGTAGCAACTTGAGTTTATCCCAGATCGCCTTTGAGGTGTTGCAGTTCATGAGGATCTCTAATATCGACTCTTCAACCGCCTTGCACAAAAGCGATATGCATTGGTTGTCTTTCCGGATCCACTCCGCCTGTTGAGCAGGATCTGTTGGCATCGGTACTCTCCCGTCCACTATCCCCATCAAGTTCTGGCCAAGCAGGATAGCCCTCAGCTGGAATTTCCAGAGGTGAAAATTTTGTCCGTTGTAGCTCTTTACATTTCTCAGCTTGGCATTGGCGTCCATATCTTACGTCAAAAATAGGACCAGGAAATGCTTAGCCTTTTTACTGAACGACCCAAGAAGAAATAAAAAAACACAAAAAAAGGCAAACTGGCAGTAGTGCTGTAGGCACAGCGCTTTTGCGGCTAGAACAACTATTCTGTAGGCACAGAATGCAAGATAAGAAACTCATCCATGCATCATCGATTTGCAGATCGAATAGCTACAGATTCACTGAAGTGTGAAAAAGTGAAGAACCAAAGAAGAGTGTTACAAGTTACGCAGCATGGACAGCGACAATATTACGAGTGCGGAAATATTAGAGGATTCTGATCATGACGAAATATGCAACATACAGCGGTTAGCAAAAGTGTTCGGACAGTAATAACAATGTCAGTTTAGTAGTAACACTTGTCAAGTTTGGTAAGTAGGTGTTGATTTTTTCAGTTAATTATAACTAAAGAGCCATTTGTAAACTAGAAAGAGTACCATCATTGACATTGAGCCACTTGCAAGGGCAGCAGTTCATGATGTGTCAATCATGGGTGTCCAATTCATTATGCACACAAGTTGTGCATCTAAAAAATCTTGAGAATCAACATGTATTTATGGAGACCTCTTGCATTTCAAGATTCATTGTCATTGAGTAAGATTGCTCTTGATTAGCTATGGCTCCTAGAAGGTCTCTTGCTGAACATGAGTTAGTTCTTCAGATGCATGAGAGAGAGAATTCGTACTCTGAAATTTCAGCGGTTCTAGGCATCTCTCAAAGCACTTGCTATGCTATTGTGCGGAGGTTTACAATGAGATGTCATTTGAGAGATGCTCCTTCACAAGGGAGACCTCGAATTCTTGATGAACGTGGTAATCGTGAGGTTGTAAGGTTGTTGAATGTACCATCTAATGGTACAGCTGCAGCAGTGGGTAGAGAAATGCGATCTGGATACATTCACAATAACACGACCCAACCCCGCCCAGTTATAACGACTCTTGATGAGTGCTTAGAAAATAATATCTTCAATTTATGTAGATATTAGAAAAATTTAAGGACATTTTGCGACATATTTTGAACATTTTAGCACATTTTAGTCGTTATTAACGACTGGTTACGACCATATTTTAGTCGTTTTGGAGTGCCAATAACTTCCCAAACATTGTCAAACTTTAGTATATTGTATAATGACATATATTATATGTAGTTACTAATTTATATTGCATTATCAATTCATATGATAAGATTATTGCTTAACAATCCGTTAAATTAATCACTGGTTACAGTTTCCTTGGGTCGTGTTACTGTGAATGTACCCATCTCAAGGATTGGATTTGAATGATGATACAATTAGAAGATGTCTTCAGAGGCAAGGATTGAGAGCACGAGTGAAAACTAAGAAGCCATTCTTGTCAAAGAAGCACAAAGCACGTCGATATGCATGGGCAAAGAAGTGTAGGCATGCAAGTTGGATGGATTGGAGTTATGTGGTTTTTCAGATGAGTTAAAATTCAATTTGTTTGGCTCAGATGGGAGGCAATATTGTTGGAGGAAGAGAGGAGACTGAGCATCTTTTAGATCAGCATGTGCAACCTACTATCAAATTTGGGGGTGGAAACATTATGGTTTAGGGATGTATGACTTAGGAGGGAGTTGGCAACCTTCGTCTTATAGAAGGGAACATGGATAAGTTTGTGTATCGTGAAATTTTGGAGATGGAGCTCATGAATACTATACACATGCATGATTTAGGAGAGGAGAATGTTATTTTTCAGCACGACAACGATCCCAAATATACTTCTAAGTATGTTACAGATTGGTTGTTAGCACAGGAGTTTCAACTAATTTGGCATCGGGCTCAATCTCATGACTTGAATCCTATAGAACACCTTTGGAATGAAGTAGATTTTCGTATGAGAATGTTGGAAAAGAAACCCATTAACAAGAAGGATTTGTGGGAGAAATTGCAAGAAATTTGGTATAGCATTGAGATTGATACCGTGAGGAAATTGATCATGTCTATGCCTGAGAGAGCTGCAGATGTTTATCAAGCAAAAGGTGGCTATACACGATGGTAGTCATTATGATTGTACATTCAAGTTTTTAGGTAGTCATCATGATTCTACATTCAAGTTTTTAGCTTGATTTTGTAGTTCATGGCTTTATTTCCAATATAAATAGATAACCACTTCACTTTTTGCATAAAGAATTGGACACCCACATCATGTGTTTTATTTTTGATTGATTTCTTGATTGACATTTTTTATTAAGAATGTTATGTTACATGTTTGTTGTAACTATGTGATTGTATGTTTAAATTTTTACAACTTGAATGTGAGTTATGTAGGAAAACTAGCTCATATTGGAAGTGGAAGCGTCATGTCCAAACACTTCTGCTGACCACTATATGCTTCGGCGACATGGTCTGTGCACGATGACCAGGTGTAACCACCATTTCTGTGGAGCTTGCTGAGAGACATCAATGGCTCCAAACTCAGCAGCAATCCTCCGCTGCAACATGTCCTACCTGTCACCACCTCATCGTCACGCGTCCGGCGTTCCTTTCGAAGCTCCTTCATGAGCCAGTTGATCTTCCAATAGAGATAATATTGGCTCTTTGTGAAGCAGGGATTCTGCTTTGTTTGTTCGATTTCTTTCTGAAGTCATTTTGTATGCTATAATATATAGACAGTTACATAGCCGGACCATATTGAATTCTATGCCTCTTTCCTATTGGCTTCATGGCCTAGGTGGTATTGCTACCCTAGAAAGCTTCCCTCACAAAGTGGATTGTGACAAGCTGAAGCTTACACATGAAGGGTAATTGAGGGCTTTTTCAAGCATAATGTTTTAGAGTATCCATCCAATTGAGGCAATTCTAATACTCATAGATAAATATGACTTGTAAATACTAGCAAATAGCCTATTGCAGAACAATAGATTGTGGTGGACAAAGTGCACTGGGTAAGTGTAGTAGATGAAGTATTGAGGATAAAATGGTGGATGAAAACGTGACTAATTTTGTGACACAGGGATCGTGACATTGGCTGTGACACAGGGGTTGTGACGTTGGCCATGACACTGTGCATTTAATATAACAGATTCATGGTTGTGGGTGAAAGCACGGTAAAGTGAACCATCATTGATTCCTACGAAGAAACAATAATGCAAGGTCAAAAAATACATTAAAGCACTAGTAGTAATCTTATTCAATGAGACTTGTTAATGACTAAATGTCCGTTGTGACTCGTTTTTAGTGACTCAACATTGATTTTGAGTCACTAAAGACGAGTCAAAACGGACATTTAGTCATTAACAAGTCCCATTGAACAAGATTTCACTAGCGATGTTTTATTTTTTGTAAATGTTTCTTTGCTAATAGAATAAAAGACACAATGTTTAACAAAGTCTAACAAAGAAAATTGAAAAATCCATCATCAATAATTATTTATGTATGTTTTAGTGACAATGAAGTAATCAAAATTGAAAAAATAGTTTTGAACCAAATTGAAAAGTTGATATAAAACAAGCTGAAAATGCATTTAATATTATTGTTTTCAATATTTTTTTCTTTGGAGCCATCAAATGTACAATGGACTTATAGAATATAAAATTTATATTTATATTAAATATGGTTTAGATCATCAAATTTGCTTCCAAAATTGAATTTAGACATTTATTTTTGAGCTATACATTTAGTAATTTTATTAATGATTCGTGGTTTGAAACTTTGGAGTCAAGTACTTATAAGACCAACATAGGGCATCATGAAATTAGATCCAATAGAAAGACAATTTGATACTCTTTTATAGCTTTTGATAAAAAACATTGTAATTTCAACAGGGCGGAATGGCGGATGAACATTAAAAGTGATGTGGTTTTTTGATCTATCGCTCCTTGATAGTACTTTTATTTGACTTATGTTAATTATTTTCTCCTAAAATTTTAAAATATTGAGTTCTAGAGATGAATTTGAAATCTAGCACTAATGAATTTGTTGAATTTTTAGAAAACTTCTCACGTACATGCTTGTATACCAATTGTAGCCTTCATATTGTGTGCTACAATTTGACTTGGATGAAATTTTCCTTTCATGTATGATCTCAAATTCTCACATTGATACCAAAAAAAATTCTTTAAATGAAATTATTTGGAATCCTTCCTTATTCATATTTAACAAACACACACTAATTTTAATATAAAGACTGAGGGGTTGAAGACATGAAAAACACAGGATTAATGTCACATAGTAAAAATTTCAACTGTGCCGTAAATCCCAAATTATTGAATTTACTGTGCGTTTTCACAATTAGTGTCGGACACTAAATACCATAACCATTGCATAATTATAAGGTTTTGATCACAATTTCAAAGACGTCAAGAAACCTTCCGGACTGAGGTAAGATAAGCATATTCTCAAAATATACGTCAAGTTGGAAAATAGTGTAGCCGGACGAAATTTCATCAATGCACCACCGGTCGAGACTGAGCTAGCAAACCATACCTGGTGATTTTTAAAACACCCTTCCGAGGCTTCACCCGGGAGGCAATAAAAGGGCAAACCCTCTTCCATCTTTCTCCAAAACAATTAGTAATTATTCGCTCCTAGTTGTCCGGGGTTCGCAGTAGTTGTTGCAAGATCTCAGGCATGCAGCTTGCAAATGTGGCCTGAGATTTGGATTCCTTTTCTTTCAGGATACTCTTCATCACTCCGCTGTAAGTTTCTCTCAGGTGTGCAATTGCTAGAAAAGTCAGTTGATGCATGTACTAGTACTCTATACTTGGGTACTTTTGATCGTTATTGTGTGCATGCTTTTCAATTCCCTTGCTGGATGAAGGTGTAGCGGATACTGTTAATTGCAGGGGTGGATCGATTATGGTCATATTAATTATAATCTGTGCTGTGTGCTTCGATGTTGTGTAACTGTAATAGACAGTTGACTCGGGAACTGTTCGATCATTCGTTTCTGTTTGCTTTTCAATTCTCTAGCTGCACGACGGATCAGCTCATTCAGCTTCCTTCAGTCTAGGTGGATTACGGTCATATTATACTCTCTGTGCTGTGTGTTTCATATTTGTATGCAAGAAATCGATTGTAATATTATTTTGTCAAGAGACTAGGGAATGAAGTAGCTAGACAACGAGTTTCTCATGATTGCTTTTATTGGATTTAACATTCTTTTCAAACACAGCTAGGGATTCACCAAGGAAGAGAAGAACCAAACAACAACATGGATCGTGAAGGAGATAGCCAAGCAGCGGGACCTGCTGCAGCTGCAGATGCGGTGATTTGCGGCATTTGCTGGGAAGCAGTGGCGCATCCGCAAGTGACTGCCTGCAACCACCGGTTCTGTGAGCCGTGCTTGAGCAGCTGGCTCCGGACTCAGCAAGCATCGGAGCGGTCAGCTGGAACATGCCCGCTGTGTCGTAGCACACTCACTGAGTTCCAACCGCGAACATGCCGGCTGTGTCGTAGTTCACTGACTGAGTTCCGACCGCAGCCACAACAGCGACGACGTGAAAGTCGTGAATCAAGCCCTGAATTCGATTCATTCGAAGCAATGATTGTGGAATACGAGAATTATTATCGCGCGCGTCAGTAGGGCGGATTGGGCTTGTCGTGTTGAATGAGGGTGAATCTTGACTCTGAGTCTTTGGAGTGTATCAAGTATCCTATTGGAGACTTTGGAGTACTGGGTAAGGCTCTATTTTTGGGGAGCGCGAAGGGTTTGTTAACGTCGTCAAGGGTGCTCAGGAGACATAGAAATAGGGGCTTCATAGAGGATTGATAAGTAACGGCCTAAATGTTTTTTGGCTCATGAGTGGCTAAATGTTTTGTGTCTCATGAGTGCGTAAATCATTTGTGGCCCATGGAACTTGTTATTGTAAGTTTGAAGTTTTAGTTTGGAGAAACTTGTGTCAATTGTGTGTTTATTACATTGATACTAAAATATTTTCAAGCATTTAAGTGCCTGGGTACGCAACTCCTATATTATACGTAGGGGGCATCGGCATTAAAACGGCTTAGAGGTTGGCTTTTGTAAAAATTATATCAAATTATATTAAAAAAATACAGATCAAAAAGTTAGGTGAAGACCAAATTAAATAAAATAAGATGTAGAAAATGTGGGATTGCATACTTATTAAAAAAAAGCTCCACATTGTATATAAAGAATTGAAACACCTATGTATAATTATTAAAAATCCATACGAGAAGATGCCTCCAATTAAAAGTAAGAGTCATTTGCAGTGATTTATTTATAATAAAATAATTTTGAATTTTTATTAAAAAGCCCAAAAAGTTGGGTAGCTTGGCCTATGCTACATGTACTAAAAAAACTCATATAATTAGCCTTTTAATGCTAAAATTGTCTTCAAAGAATATTTATTTCCTATATATAATTACATTTTTAGATTCCTTGTTAGAAGGGGCTGAAGGGCTACAAGAGTTTCTTACTTTAAAACAAGTTATATCATTTGAGATTGAACTAAAATGCAATATAAGTGATTATAATCAGGGGCATATAATACGGGAGTTGCGTACCCGGGTTTAAGTGAATCAGTGATTATCTTGTTGAAACATAATTTTTTGATTTTCATCTTCATTCATATTTCTCACATTTTGAAATTTGGATTTGAGCATTGTTTAGAAAGGTTTTTGGGAATGTAAGATCTCAATTCTCATATTTGGGAAGCTTTTGTTCTCATTGAATTTCTAATTTTGGATTTCTTTCACATTGGAATTTGTTCGGAGATAACACTAATTATGTTTAAATTTAGAAACTATATATTAGATTATGTGACACAAATTTTGTATTTCAATGTAATGTAACCATCCGGTTGTACTACACATTGTTGAATATGCCACTACAAGGGTATTGATATGGTGCCACGAGGATGCAACCGTTCTCCTACTTATATTGAATGTGAACTCCTCATTGCTCTTGACTATACATATGGGATTATGGGATAAATTACTGGTTCAATCTATGAGAACAAATTTGGGTCCAATGAATGGGGAACATAAAATAATGTTGCTGTGGGTTTGAAAATGATGTGAAAACCACAGACCGTGCTAATTCTCATTATCATTGCTCAAGTTAGCAAAACACTGCGTACAATCATTGCAAAGCCCCCTTCCCTCCCCACCTAATTCTAGTAGTGCAGGGTAGGTTTGATTTAGTACTCAACCTCTAGACAAAAACAGTGTGGAACACAACTTTGAAGACATCTAGTAGACCTTCCCATAGATAAGACAAGCATATTCTTATGAACAACTTTCCTGCAATGAACAACTTTCCTGCAACAAACAACATGAAATATTTCAACAAAGTTGTTTGACATATTTAACCATATTTGACACTCATTTAATCGAAGAGTCAAAACGTCTAATATGACGTCAACTTGGGAATTAGTGTCAGACACGACCACTCTGCTCCTAGGCGTCCTTCTCAACATCTCCGCCAGGTCTACTCTCCGCCATATGATTTAACGCAAGAGTTAAACTCCCGCAGCCACGAGCAGACAGCGGACGAAACTTTATGAACCACCGGCCGAGATAAACCAGACCTGCTTTATTTTTAAAATTATAAAACACCCTTCCGAGGCTTCACCCAGGGGGCAATTAAAGGGCAAACCCTCTTCCACCTTTTTCCAAAGCATTTACTAATTTGCGTTTCTGGCTGTCAGGGGTTCGCAGTAGTTGTTGGCATGCAGCTTTCAATTGAAGCCGGAGATTTATCTTCCTTTTCGTTCAGGATACTCTTCATCAGTCCACTGTAAGTTTCTCTCAGGTGTGCAATTGCTAGAAAAATCAGTTGATGAACTACTCTACACTTGGGCACTTTTATTCGTTATTGTTTGCATGCGTTTCAATTCCCTAGCTGGAGGAAGGTGTAGCAGATCGAACTCTGTTTATTGCAACTGGGTGGATTATGGTCATATTAATTATATAATCTCGGCTTTTTGCTTCGATAGTTGACTTACTTTCCTAGACTCGGGTACTGTTCGATCATTCGTTCCTGTTTGCTTTTCAATTTTCTAGCAGCACGACGGATCAGCTCATTCAATTTGCTTCAGTCTGGGTGGATTACGGTCATGTTCTACTCTCTCCGCTGTGTGTTTCATGTTTGTGTGCCAGAATTTGATTGTAACATTATTTTTCAGTCGCTAGACAGCGAGTTTTCTCATGATTGGTTTTTGGAAACATCCTTTGCAAACACAGTTTGGGATTCACCAAAGCAAGAGAAGAACCAAACACCATGGATTGCACAAAGGAGATGGTCAAGCAGCGGGACCTGCTGCTGCAGCTACGGAAGCGGTAATTTGCAGCATCTGCTTAGGTGTTTTGACCCAGCCACAAGTGACCGCGTGCAACCACCGGTTCTGTGAGCCGTGCTTGAGCGACTGGCTCCGGACTCAGCAAGTATCCGAGCGCTCAGCGGGAACATGCCCACTGTGTCGTAGAAGACTCACTAAGTTCCAACCGCAGCGACGTAGAACTCGGCGATCGTTTCTTTTGGAGCTTAGCTTATTGAGGTATACTTAAATTGTTTCATCCGTAGGTTACTCGCCTGCCCCGTTTCAATGGGAGGTTCTAATTTGTTCTGAACAGTGATGGCCTGATATAGTGATATGGGTACCCCTTTCAAAAATAGTGTGATTTTTGATAAATATCTTTTTGGTAAGAAAAAACATTGAAAAATTACAAAATTTTGAGGATGTTATAGACACCATGGCTGTCAGGGACACAAGAACTCAAGAACAAGAAAACAAGAGAACAAGAGAACAAGAGCAAGAACATGAACAAGGACCCAAGAACAAGAAGTACAATAGTACACAAGAGTGGTTCTCAAGAAAGTATATTGAACTAATCGATAGTTGAACAAGATACAAGACAAGGCACACTCAAGGGTGCTCCTAAACTTGTGTTGACGAGAGTGAGGAGTCCCTCATCTCGTCCCCTAGATATACTAGTACTAAGGAAGCTTCTGAAGGGGCTTCCTAGAGACTATGAGAGTCCCTAGGAAGTATCTAGAAAGATCCTAAAAGTCAAAGGACCTATAGAACTTCTAGAAGTATTCTAGAAGGTTCTATGTCGGTGGCAATACCCATCACGAACTAGTTTGGACAATAACTTATCACTGGACAATACGGCAATACCCATCACGAACTAGTTTGGACAATAACTTATCTTTGGACAACTACGGCAATACCCATCACGAACTAGTCTTGAACAATAACATATCTCTGGCTTCAAGGCCTAGTCTTTGCAATACCCATCTCAAGGTTCTATGTCCGTGACATCACCTCCCTCTCTAGCGACGAGTCTTCACGAGGAGTGTTCTTGTGGACTCTCGATCAGAGGCAAAGAAAATCAAAAATATGTCTCATGGTTTCTCCGACATATTCAAGTTGTCTAGCGCGAGTTAAGTGGTTTAAGGGCCCTTGCAACCAGCGATAGTGACCGACGCCCGCTACTTGAGACCATGCTTGGACTTCTGTGTCTTCGTTGCAAAAAAGTCCTTCAAATACTGCTTCCGGGCGACCTTCAAAAGCAGGTTCTACTTCGATGACAATCACCAACGATCTGCTACTGGGTATTTTTCGACGTTGCCGTAATTGAAGAGGTTCTTCATTTCGAGGCCGTCTTCGTTGTTGAGAAGGTCTAGCTTCGTTTCGAGGCTCTTGTGATGGCAAAGGATCTACAGGCTGGTTCGGCAATTGTGATAAAGACAGCTCACGCTCAGACTCCGGTTGCGATTCAGAATCTAAAGAGTCTTGGAATACCTTCCAATTAGACATATTGAGAAGAAAAGAAGTACAAGAGAAGATGTTTCTGAGGTTGAGAGCTGTGTTGCTCTTTGATTGCTCTCCCCTCTTTATATACAGCTCTCAACGGAAGAGCTTCTTGTTGAAGTTATCATCGAATAGGTCGTGGCTTATCAGGATAACGTTGATGAAATTCCTGTACCTTTTTAGGCGCGCCAACGACATTTATTGCTGGTTCCCACGTCCGTTCATTGATGTCGTAACCACGCCAGTGTATAAGATATTCTAATTTGCCTCGTCTTCGCCGCGAATCAAGTACTTTTTCAACTTCATATACCTCGTGGGTGTTAACTTCAATGCTGGGCGGTGGTGGTTGCTTTCTTCCTGGTATATTCGACTCTTTGTATGGTTCTAACAGTGACACATGAAAAACAGGATGTACCTTCATAGATGCTGGTAGGTCCAACCGAAAAGCCACCGGATTAACTTGTTGCTGAATAGGGAATGGTCCTAATCAACGATAGTCCAACTTATCACATGGTCTTGTAGTCTTGATATTGCGCCGAATAAGCCATACTTTGTCGCCAATTAGGAATGACGGTGATTCCTTTCTAAGTTTATCTGCGGCGCCTTTGTAGCGATCTTGGGCTTCTCCTAAATGAATCTTCATCAACGCATGGAGTTCTGATAATCTTGTTGCAAAGTCGACTGCTGCTGGATTCTCATTCTCTATCGGTTTTAACATGTCAAACTTTGGATGATATCCATAGTTGGCATAGAATGGCGTTTGTTGAGTCGATGCATGAACGGTATTATTATATGCAAACTCAGCCAATGGCAAGTGCAAAGTCCAATTGTCTTGTTGATAGTTGATGTTGCAACGCAAATACTGCTCCAATACTTGGTTTACACGCTCCGTTTGGCCATCAGTTTGAGGATGAAAAGCAGAAGAGAGTTTGATTTGCACCTTCAAGATTTCAAAAAGAGATCTCCAAAATTTAGAGACAAATTACGGTCCACGATCTGAAACGATGTCATCTGGTAATCCATGATATTGATAAATGTTGTCCAAAAATAATCTTGCTGTCTCTTCTCCGGTGATTGTCTTCTTGCAAGGAATGAAATGTGCCATTTTTGTCAATCGGTCAACAACCACGAATATGGTGTCAAATGACTTCGATGGAGGTAAATCGGTGATGAAATCCATAGAAACAGAAGACCATGGCTGCTTTGGAATAGGCAGCGGCTGCAAGAGTCCATACGGACGATGTCGTGGATTCTTCGATCTAGAACAAGTGTCACAAGAAAGAACATAGTCTTTGACAGTCTTCCACATCTGAGGCCACCAAAAATCTCGAGAAATGAGTTCTAACGTCTTGTTGAACCCAAAATGTCCGGCTGCAGGAAAATCATGACGGGCTTGAAGAATTCGAAGGCGTGTAGAACCTTCTAGAATATACAAGCGCTCCTCAAAATACAAGAGGTCATCCACAAACTTGAAATTGTCGCGATCAGTAGCAGGGCGACGCTGAATGTCAAGAACAAGAGGGTCCATTGCTGATATTGCACGAACTTGGTCAAGAAATGATGAGTCAACTGGCATTGCCATAGTCGCTCCGTGAACTCGAAATTGCTCGGTTTTCAAAAGAATTGTTCGTTGTTGGTCATACGCAGCTTCTCCTTCTTTAGGCGCAAGATAGGATCTTCGAGACAAAGCATCTGATAATCCTTGTTGTCTTCCAGGTCGATATGTGATGACAAAGTCAAAATGAGATAATGACATGTTCCAATGAGCTTGCCGACGATTTAATACACGAGCTGACATAAAATATTCAAGATTTTTGTGATCTGTGTATACAGTCACCTGGTGCGAAGCGCCTTCAAGAAAATGACGCCATTCTTGAAACGAGTCCACTATAGCAAGTAGTTCTTTGTCATGGATCTCGTAGTTGATTTCTGCAGCAGAGAATTTTCTAGAATAGAACGCAATTGGATGAAGTTTTGCGTCATCTCCCATTTGCGATAATACTGCACCTAATGCAAAGTCTGATGCATCAGTCTCCATGTAAAATGGTTTTGAGAAGTTTGGATGAATCAAAATTGGAGCCGTTGTAAAAGCAGTCTTCAGATTTTGAAAAGCATTCTCCGCTTCAAGTCCCCAATCGAGCTTGTCTTTGCATGTCAATCGAGTCAATGCAGCAGCAATTTGAGAATAATTCTGGATGAAAATTCGATAAAAATTAGCAAATCCGAGAAAACATTGTACATCACGTACCATTCGGGGAGTTAACCAATTCGTGATAGCTTCAATCTTCTTTGGATCCATAGATAAGCCTTCATTGGAAATAATATACCCAAGAAACTCCACTTGCGGTTGATGAAATACGCACTTTTCTGCTTTTGCGTATAATCCAACATCTCGTAATTTTTGTAATACAAGCTTCACATGTTCTTCATGTTCTTCAACATTCTTGGAATAGATTAAGATGTCATCCAAATAGCACACTACAAACTTATCCAAAAATTCCCGGAAGATGTCGTTCATCAAATGTTGAAATATGGCAGGTGCATTTGTAAGTCCAAAAGGCATGACATTGTATTCAAAATGACCATACCTTGTTCGAAATGCAGTTTTCCATTCGTCCTCTTCTTTAACGCGTACTAGGTTGTAAGCTCCGCGTAAATCAATCTTTGTATAGATCTTGGCCTGTCCAAGTTGATCTAGAAGTCCAGATATCAACGGCAACGGGTATCGATTCTTCACAGTAATCTTGTTCAGGCCGCGATAATCAACACACATTCGTAAAGAGCCGTCCTTCTTCTTGACAAAGAGTATTGGGGCACCAGCTGGAGACTTCGAGTGACGGATGAAGTTTTTGGCGAGATTTTCTTCAATATATTCCTTCAACGCTACGAGTTCGTTTTGCGAGAGGTTGTAAATCGGGCCAAAAGGTGGTTGCGCGCCGTCTTGCAGATCAATCGCGCAGTCATACGGTCGATGCTCCGGTAAAATATCAGCATTTTTCTTCTCAAAAACATCTTGAAACTCCTTATATTGATCCGGAATACTCGTAACTATAGTTGCTTCATCACGAGCCGGAGTTGCATAAATAGCAAACGGATTGCTGTGTTTTGCAGCTCTCATAAAAGCCTTTGCTCCAATGAACAATGGTTTAGGGTGACGAATTTTGGACCTAGTTGGTTGTGTTGGGGGAATCGTAGTGCTAGGAAATGACTTGATTTTGAGGGTACTCCAATCTATATTGGGATTGTATTTTCTAAGCCAAGATAGTCCTAGTATGATAGAGCTTGTAGGGGTTTTAATGACATTAAAAACAAGAAAACTATTATGACCTTCTAACTCTATTTCTAAAGGATTAGTTTCGTGGGTGACATGACCTGAGGCTAAGGGTCGTCCATCTATTACTTCTACAGGAACAGGATATGGTTTTCTAACTAAAGAAATATTGTGAAGTTTTACGAAATCCTCATCTATGAAACAAGCAGAGGCTCCTGAATCTATCAAGGCAGATGTTTGAAGGTTCAAACAAATAAAAGATAAAGGTACATTAAAACAACGAGAGGGTTGACCGGAAAGGAAGAGACCTTGTGATTTGAACTTGTCCAACCGCACGGTCTCTATTGTGGCTGGGTCTCTTCGTTTTTTGATTGTTGATTGTCTGCCATGAACGTGCTCCGTGTCTTGAAAGTATGGCGGTGTTGCTTTTTGGAGCAACTGTCAGCTTTATGGCCTGGTTCTCCACAATACAAACATAAACCTTCTTCAAATCGTCGTTTCTTCTCTTGTGGCGTAAGTGGCTTGAATCGTACCGCATCAATTTGCATGTCTTCTACTTCTAAATGACTCCTTGAAATATTTGTTGAAGCAGCCGAGTGAGAAGGACTTCTATATGGTTTTGATGAAGTCCAAGAACATTGATCTTGATGTCGCTGAAATAATCGATTGTCACACTTCACGGCTTGACTTATTGCCTCACTGAGTGTTTGAGGATCAGACAAAGATAATAACAGGTCCTTGACGTCATCTCGTAGTCCCCAATGAAATTGACTCATGAGTTCTTCTTCGTCCCAATTGATGTCGCATGCTAATTGTCGAAAATCTGATGCATACACAGATGCAGATCGCGATCCTTGTCGCAAAGAACGAATCTTGGTTGTTGCCCAACGGATCTTGTCGTGTTCTCCAAAAGCCTCTCCAAATGCAGCTAAGAACATCTCGAAGTTATTCAAGATCGGTGATCTTTTTTCAAACAGAGGAGCAAACCAAGATAGAGCTTGCCCCGTAAGTAAGGTTCCAACTAGACCTACTCGCGATTCGTCTGTCGGAAAGCGTTGGGGTTGAAGAAATGTAATAAGTTGGATTTGATTGACAAACCCTCGAAACTTTGAGCGTGTGCCATCGAACTTGTCTGGAAGGCTAATCCGAGGCTCCTTGATCCTCAAAGTCTCGACATGTTGAGTAGATGGATTCTCCTCTTGAATTGGAAGAATTGATGGTTCTCCGAATGGAAAAACTTGAGGCGCAGGACTCGTTTGTGAAGGTCCAGCCCCGAGGTCGTTGTGAAGTCTAGAAACAAAGCTCTCGATCTCATTGGTCCTGATAGACAAGGCTTCGATGGCTTTGAGAACGGCGTCTAGCTTTGATTCAGCTAAGTCTGCTATACTCGTATCTACAACTCCCGACATCTTGAAATCACTCTAGAGAAAGAAACTAAAGAGTTCTATGATGAGTAGACACAATTTAAAGGTGGGTAATCCGCAACCTTCAAAAAATGTTAAAACCCAATCTTGAAAAAGGGGTAATCCGCTCTTGATCAAGAAAGAATTTTACAAGATACAACAATACTAGCCTAGAGGAGGGTAATCCGCAACCTCTAGAATGCTCTAGTATTTTCAAGAAAGGGGTAATCCACTCTTATCAAGAAAGACCAAGCTCTAGTATTGTCAATGTCACTCTCGTCAAACTGTCAGGGACATAAGAACTCTAGAACTCTAGAACAAGAGAACAAGAGAACAAGAGCAAGAACATGAACAAGGACCCAAGAATAAGAAGTACAATAGTACACAAGAGTGGTTCTCAAGAAAGTATATTGAACTAATCGATAGTTGAACAAGATACAAGACAAGGCACACTCAAGGGTGCTCCTAAACTTGTGTTGACGAGAGTGAGGAGTCCCTCATCTCGTCCCCTAGATATACTAGTACTAAGGAAGCTTCTGAAGGGGCTTCCTAGAGACTATGAGAGTCCCTAGGAAGTATCTAGAAAGATCCTAAAAGTCAAAGGACCTATAGAACTTCTAGAAGTATTCTAGAAGGTTCTATGTCGGTGGCAATACCCATCACGAACTAGTTTGGACAATAACTTATCACTGGACAATACGGCAATACCCATCACGAACTAGTTTGGACAATAACTTATCTTTGGACAACTACGGCAATACCCATCACGAACTAGTCTTGAACAATAACATATCTCTGGCTTCAAGGCCTAGTCTTTGCAATACCCATCTCAAGGTTCTATGTCCGTGACAATGGCTACAACTATATACATGGTGTTAAAGATGTCCGAAATTCTAGCACACATAAAATGAGTAAGACATAAGTCACACTATGTGAAGCACATAAAAGTGGTACCCATATCACGCCATTCCCCTGTTCTGTTTTTCAAGTGGAATAAAAGTTCTCAATTGTCTCAAAAAGGAAATAGAAAATAGAAGAGTTGTTTCTCCACTAAATGCTTCAAGGCCATATTCGTTATATTGAGACTTTTCGCAGTCTCATTTTTATCTTCGACTCGAAGATAAACCGTTTTATCTCCTTCAGTTACTACTATTTTTTTATAAATATTTAACAACTCCACCTTTTGGAATTTCATATAGAATCACTATTTGAACATTAAATTTTTTTAGTTTCAATTATTATTTTTTAAATGAATTTTTGAATAACTGGCATTCTGTCTCAAAATCAGCTAAAAGTCTCAATATAACGAATATGACCATCTTCCATCCAATGGCCCTTAGAATGATCATAGTATAAGTACAAATAATGCAAGAGTTATAAAAGGTTTAAAAGGTGGTATACATCAATTGCATATATGTTTGACAAACTTTAACATCCATCACATTTATAATTGAAATCCGAATATTATATCATTGACTTAATTGCAAAAGTTAGATAAGTACATTTCGGTAGGTGTTCATGTTATCTAAAAAACCTAATTATCGTAAAGTCTTATGATCCTAAAAAAATTGATGCAAAGAACAATTTTATGATTTGTCAATATAGAATTTTTTTTAAATAAATGACAATAGAAAAGTTTCTATGGATGATAAACTTCCAATTGAAAGTTGACACTCGTATAAAATTTGTTTATTGCTATGATTGGCACAGTTAAGACACATTTAGAATATCAAGATTTATCTTGAACACAACAACAATTTTGTCATAGGGAGATTCATGCCTTCATGGTGTTGGTTATAACACATTAACACCACCTAAATACAATTAACCAAACATCTCTACTGATATGATTGGCAAACTCTATCAAAAGGTTTCAAATCAAAATAATTGAAAAAAACTCTAAATTAAGTTTTGGGAGCACTAGCCTATGATTAGAAGAAGTAGTGGATTAAATTTGGTGATAAAAAACACTAGTACCTAAGTGCTATATGTTAAATGCAACAAATTTGACTCCCCATTGTGTTTTTGTACGGGGAGATTGGGAGCCTCAAGTGTATAAGGAAAATTTGAATAATTAATGTATGATGTACTTGGAATATTAATTGCATTGATTGCTTTAGAGTTGGTCACAATTAGATCAGGGTACATTCACAGTAACACGACCCAACGAAACTGTAACCAGTGATTAATTTAACGAATTGTTAAGCAATAATCTTATCATTTGAATTGATAATGCAATATAAATTAGTAACTACATATGATATATGTCATTATACAATATACTAAAGTTTGATGATGTTTGGGAAGTTATTAGTACTCCAAAACGACTAAAATATGGTCGTAACCAATCGTTAATAACGACTAAAATGTGCTAAAATGTTCAAAATATGTTGCAAAATGTCCTTAAATTTTTCTAATATCTACATAAATTGAAGATATTATTTTCTAAGCACTCATCAAGAGTCGTTATAACTGGGCGGGGTTGGGTCGTGTTACTGTGAATGTACCCATCATTCCTATAAACCTTCAGCGTTTGGAAGTAATTATCACTACTAGAATTTGGGGGGGCCAGCAACGTTTTTTTGGCAAATGTTGCTAAAAAGAAGCAACGTTTTGGAACATGCAATAGCAACGTGTTTAGCAAATTAAGCAACGTTATCATATTGAAATCAACGTTTTCAATAAAATTTCATACATTTGAGGTTAAAACGTTGCTATTGCATGTTCCAAAACTTTGTTTCTTTTTAGCAAAGTTTGCCAAAAAAAACGTTGTTTCTTTTTAGCAACGTTTGCCAAAAAAAACGTTGCTGGCCCCCTCAAATTCTAGTAGTGTATCTATACTAATCCACAAGGGTCCATTCTCCGAAACACGTACCACCTAAGTTGTCATCAGTGCTTTTTCAAAGCATTTTCAATGTGATGTTTGAATTAAATTATAATTAGAGAGGAAAGTGATATGTCAATGTTTCCAACATGTATATAAAACACATAGTACAAGATGAAAGCAATATTGTAAACAATTAGCTATCAAAAGCACTAGAATAGCTTTGTCATCACTCATCAGTGGTTTTAATGACTCACCAAGGACTTTTCTAAATGATAAATAACACTTTTTTGGTATAAATTTTGGGATAATTGAATGAGAATGATGATCATGTGAATGAAAATTGATAAAAATACACTACAAAATTGTTCTTTGAATGAAAATCATGACTTTCTTGTCTCTAGCTACTCTCCAAAGGACTCTCCAAAGGACTCTCCAAAGCAACCAAAAGCACGCGGGTTTGGTACGTGTTTCGGAGAATGGACCCACAAGTTGCCCATTTTGGTCCACCCTATCTTGCTTTTTACCCAAAGGCCAAAATATATGAAATGTGTGGCTATAATGCTCATCTTATTGATCTCAAATGATAATATTAATTATGAACTTATGGTAGACACATTGTGATGTATACAAAGAATTTGTACCATGCCTATTCATTTTAATATATTGTTTATGTAGACAACTTATTTGACTCTCGTTTAATTAGACATCACACGTCTAATATGATGTCAAATTAGAAAATAGTACCAAACATGGCAACACTGATGACAACAAAAGTGTGACAAGCTAGCAAAATTGCATTAAAAATAGTGAATTATTACTTTTAAATCCAAAAATAATACAAATTATAATTATACATAGGTGACATCTACCTTCAATATGAATTTTGGCTCCATTTGCTCATAACTTCAAAAGTTATAATATAAGGTACGCATGGTTGTGAACACATTTGTCCACCCAAGGACTTGATGAGGTTGTCCGTTTGATTTGGAGCCTCATGCTCGCCCCGGTGAGGGTTAAGGTTTGAAAATACTTATTGGAAAAGGTTAATTTCCATTTACCTTGTGCACATGGCGTACACGTCAACACCGTAATGGCACCATGTCGTCACTATAGGGCTGCCACTTCTGCTAATTCCGAGCTTTTAGTTTTTAAGCTAACTTACCACATCACCCAATGGGCACAATTTCTTCGGCGGCACAAGCGCCACAAAGTCCAGGATTCTGCAGCGCGCGCTCTTTGACCCAACACAAGGGTAGAGAATGCCACGGGCCAAGGGCCAAGTGATCCAACACGAGTCCCAAAAATTGCATGTAGCGAGTAGGATTTTGCGGGCAACGGTGCGCGCAGATGCTCATAGTCAATTTGGATACTTGATAGTGCTAGTTTTTAAAGCTCTTGAGACAATTTTGGCACAGACTCTAATATAACAAAGATGTCCATTATGGAGTATTGCAAGCCAAAAATTTTGAATGTGAAATATTCAAATAACAAGTTGAGCTGGGACCATGAGGCATCCACTTGAGTGGCTTGAATACTTGAAATTTTGGTACTTGAAGAAATGAAGGTACACTAAATTAACCCTTTGTTGCACTCATCACAAGGCGGATAGGGCTACAAGCACTGAAACTTGCTAAGATTGATCGGATATTTGGAAATATAATATTTTGTTCCTTGTGTTTCCACTGAATTTCTTCAAAGAATAAGAAATGGCCATTTTAACGAGTCAGCAACCACAATATATAATACATTTGAATAGGTACTGGCACTGGCATGTTACAGAGCGCCAAACTTGTGACAATCTAGTGCAGAGAGTTGAAATTTAAGCTAGAACTGGTATAGATCAGAAGGGCGTGCAAACCTGAAAAAGTGCCAATCAGTTCAATTTCATCGTTCAACTTAAACGACAATGTGTCTGAAAAACAAGCAACCAATCCAGACCAACCAGAAGTGCTAGAGACACTAGCTACAGGGAGGGGGTGTCAATTTCCATTCCGTTCTTTGAAACCGCGTCACTTCTCATTATGTCAGAGGAGGTGAGTGCGAAACATCACACATGACAAACATTTATAGTTTAAAGTGTCGGACTCCCGGAGTGAGAAGAAACACTTTTCGGACTCTCTAGAATGAGAAACGATGGGTTAGCTTTAGCTTGTAGTGAGCTTGAAGAGCTAGGGCTAATTATACAGTTTTAGCCCCGGATAAAGGGTGCATTCACAGTAACACGACCCAACCCCGCCCAGTTATAACAACTCTTGATGAGTGCTTAGAAAATAATATCTTCAATTTATGTAGATATTAGAAAAATTTAAGGACATTTTGCGACATATTTTGAACATTTGAGCACATTTTAGTCGTTATTAACAACTGGTTACGACCATATTTTAGTCGTTTTGGAGTACCAATAACTCCCCAAACATTGTCAAACTTCAGTATATTGTATAATGACATATATTATATGTAGTTACTAATTTATATTGCATTATCAATTCATATGATAAGATTATTGCTTAACAATCCGTTAAATTAATCACTGGTTACAGTTTCCTTGGGTCGTGTTACTGTGAATGTACCCTAAACCAATTCGTAATGGAAATGGAAACTCTCTCATTCAGCTAACTGATCGAACTGTGTTAAACCATGGACCTCGGGCTAGGTGAAACCCCGTGCTTGGCCTGGGGACTCCAGTGTATAGTCGACCTAGCTGTGCAGTTATAATTTTATATATAAAACCTCGGGGCTAGAATGTAGTATCGGGAACCTCCCGTGGAGCACCCCTTGGGGAATGTCGCCAGGGGGGACATTTGCCGAGGTGAGGTTCCCGATACTACATGTGTCCCAAGCTCGGTTTGCAATTTTGATTTACAAATTTTATAACTGGTATCACGAGTAACACTACCGTGAGTATCCTGATCTAAGCTTTTGTAAATCGAAAGGTTTGCAAAAATTTTAAAATTACAAAATGAGTTCCCAGTCATGCAAGTGCACAGAGTACAATAGATCGGAAGTGCATGACGAGATGGGGTACACCAAAATCATTTCGTTGCTTTTGGATCTATAGTGTGGAATTTATGATTTTTTAATCAAATTATGGAATTGATTAATTAATTATAATATATAGATAAAACATTCTAAAAATATAATATAAAGTAAAAGCATGGCTAAGTCACCACGAACATTGGGCCAACGTAAACCACTCTAGGGTCTACGCACCATAGAAAGCAAGGATGCTTACATTGCGTAAACCCACATGCATAGAAATCATTGTAAAATGCCACTTCTCATTCATCACACCCAGAGAAACTACGCTAGCCAGGATGCCTCTTTCCCTCGTCAATTCTCTGAACATACATGTGCTCGGGCTATACCCTCGAGACATCCATATTTTTAGAATAAACTAAAGAGCAAAGGCTTACCGGGTCCATTCAAGCTAATACAAGCCAAGGATGCCTTGTTTTGAGTGTTTTGGAGAGCTTTGGAGAGTCCTTTGAAGAGTCATTACAGACAAAAAAGTCATGATTTTCATTCAAAGAGCAATTTTTTAAATTATTGATTTCATTTTTCATTTACATAATCATCATTCTCATTCGATTATCCATTTATCCCAAAGTTTCTACCGAAATGTGTTATTTATCATATAGAAAAGTCTTTAGTGAGTCATTAAAACCAGGGTTGTCTATCTTGACGTGACCTGGGCTTTTTGCGTTGGTATGTCATGATGCGTCCGTCATGACCAATCGTGACGCGTCAGGATCGCGTCAAGATCTTGATGCTAGTAAAAATGAAAAAAATTACAAATTAAAATTTACTATATACTATTCACTAAACAATAAAAACTATGGATGAAGTTCGTTGAGGCCATCCAACTAGACCGTCCCCTGGCGACGGCCAGTCTATCCATTGGAAGATCTAATCTAGTGCTTTCAATACCCAAATTTTTACAATATTGCTTTCATCTTGTACTATGTGTTTTATGTACATGTTGCAAACATTGACATATCACTTTCCTTTCTAATCACAATTTATATCAAACATCACATTGAAAATGCTTCCAGAAAAGCAATGACAACACTACTACGGTGAACTAAGGTTAGCTTCATCTCTAACGTGGCTTATTACACTACGAAGACCTTCGGGAACTTAATCTTCAACGTGGCTTTAGTAATGTTTTAGACGTTACTTGGACGTTGTTTCTAGTAGGCATGCCTGGGGAGTTATTTTGACACGTCCAACGTGGCTAACACTGTTCAACTTCCATTCTGTTCCCAACGCGCTCCCATGATAATTTATCGGAGTATTATTATTCTAATTTCACCTTGCCGTAAATATTATATTGGTATAAACGATCAAGTTTTACACCTGAATAGTGCTATAAAATGAAGAGTCTACATTTAGCATTTGGATGATGTTTTAGTTGGATGGATGAGAACTCAAGAGTCTTACATTAATTCGTAGCTACAGTAATTTTAAAAATTATTGACCATACAGTAAATGTAATTGCTTCAAGATTCACCCCGAGGATTCTTTTTGAGCAAGTGAAGAATTACACGTGTAATGTCTAGAAATAGTACAATTGAAATATGACCCTCTTGATATATTTAGTATTTAAATATCTTTTGAATGAGGATAAAGTAATTGCTTTATACCATGTTAATAATATCGTAGCATACGAAATGTGTTTTTTACCAAATATGCTTTTTACCAAACATGATTTTTATAGAAGAGATGTAGAAGCATGATTCACGGTAATTCTAAATTAAGTAATGTCCTTAATATCGACATGGATGTATAATTTTGTTTCTGGGTTGAACCATGACTGTAGTATATATTTGGCTAGATTTAAAAGTTTATACTAGTTCACCATATTTTAATCAATCTTGCCAAACTAATCATAGTATTAGTTATTTGCAAATTCCAACATACTCCACGTGCATACATGCTTAGAATAGTAATTATTTCAAAATTCCATTCACTTTATATAAATGGCTTGGGATCCACAATTTGGGCAGAAAAGTCATACTGCATGATACCCTGGTTTAATCTGTCTAATTTGGGCAGAAAAGTCATACTACATGATACCCTGGTTTAATCTGTCTAATTTGGGCAGAAAAGTCATGCTGCATGATACCCTGGTCTAACCACATTAATCTGTCTAATTGCATGCGGGTGCATAATATGCATCGATGTACAGACATGCTCCTGGATTTATAGAACCCCACCGTCAGCACCTTCATCCTCATCGCTGCTTGAAGAACCTGAACTGGACCCAGATCCGTCATCTTCTTTGTCAGCATCAGTTTCGCTTTCAGCATCATCCGCCGATTCTTCTTCATCGTCTACAAGTTGATGATTTCCTTTTCTTTGACCGGCCTTTGATTTCTCAGTGGATGACAGCCGTCGGCACTGCCCACTCCTTGGCGGCTTGCACTTTCCTTTTTTAGCGGCCTTCTTTCTGCTTTTGGCTTGGAAAGTAACATTACCTGCAGTCAATTTTTCTTGTGTTTGGCGTTGTCGCGTCCGCTCTGCAAGCCCTTCAAATGCATTGAATCGTGCATATTCTACTTCTTCAGGGGTCGGCTTTCTCCCAAATTCATCTTCCTACAAACAAAGATAGAATACTACAAGGAAATTGGTCGGACTAGAGGCAGTCGGACTAGAGGCAGTCAGGAGTTGAATAGGGAATTGAAAAGGGAGTTCAACAATGAAACTATAATTATACCTAGAGCTTTTAATGTTTTTATCGTACTATATTAATGATGGATTGACTTAACTTTTGTTTTTTGTCACTTCCAAAATAAGCCCCGTCCGGGGACACACAAAGGGAAACACTACTCATACAAAGGTGGATTCTTGGTTTTGAGCCCAATAGCTCCCTGACTGCCCGTCCGAGTCTCCGACTGCCTCCACCCCCGACTGCCTCCATCTGTCCTTTGCCCTTGAAATGTAATCCTGAACTACCCCACCCGACTGCCCAATTCCGATTGCCCAATTTTGCCGACTGCCCCATTTCGCCGACTGCCTAGCATCCAAACAAATGTTTTGAATTCAAAAACCACAAATCCATCTCCACACCACATCTCTCCACTCCAACTTTGCTCAAGAGACACGTCAGAATAGAATAACATGTGTAGAATGAAGAATTTTAAATCCATAATCACGTTGAACAAAAAACTATATACCCAAAGCTTTTAATTTTTAATTCAGACTGAATTAATGATGAATTGACTTAATATTTGTTTTTTGTCACTTCCATAATACGCCGTGTTAAGAGGCACATGGAGGGAAACACTACCCAAACAAAGTTGGATTCTTGGTTTTGGGCCAGCAACTCTCCGTCTGCCACTCTCGACTGCTCCGACTGCCTAGCATCCATACATCATTAATTAAAAAACCAAAAGTCCCTCTTCATACAATATCTCTCCATAGAGCGTCCTAGAAGGCATATTATATAATCTATTAAGCTATGGATATAATTATATCGATTTCTAATATAAAACACATGTGTCATATCATTTGAATAATGGTAGAACATCGTGGAAGGCATATTCTATAATATAGTAAGCTTTGGATATAACTATATATTTATATGCCCATTTTCTAATATAGAACACATGTCGCATGTCATTTGGATGATGGTAGAACATCGTGGAACGCATATTCTATAATATTGTAAGCTCTAGATATAGTTATATGTCCAGTTCTAATATTAAACACATGTGGCATATCATTTGGATTATGGTAGAACATCGTGGAAGGCATATTACGTAATCTATTGAGCTATGGGTATAGTTTTATGCCCATGTCTAATATAAAACACATGTGTCATATCATTTAGATGATGGTATGACATCGTGGAATGCATATTATATAATCTATTAAGCTTTGAATATAATTATATGCCCATTTTCTAATATAAAACACATGTCACATATCATTTGAATAATGGTAGAACATCTTGGAACGCATATTATATAATCTATTAAGCTATGGGTATAGTTTAATGCCCATGTCTAATATAAAACACATGTGGCATATCATTTGGATGATGGTATAACATCATGGAATGCATATTGTGTAATTTATTAAACTCTGGATATAATTATATGCCCATTTCTAATATAAAAATTTTGTGGCATATCATTTGGATGATGGTAGAACCTTGTGGAAGGCATTTTTTATGATCTATCAAGCTTTGGATATAATTATATGCCCAGTTCTAACATAGAACACATGTCACATATCATTTAGATGATGGTAGAATATTATAGTTCAAGGCATATTATATAATCTATTAAGCGTTGAATATAATTATATGCCCATTTCTAATGTAAAAAACATGTCGCATATCATTTGGATGACGTTATAACATCGTGAAAGGCATATTATATAGTTTATTAATCTTTGGATATAATTATATGCCTATGTCTAATATAATACACATGTGGCATAAGAGTCGGATGATGGTATAATATCGTGGAAGGTGTATTATATAATCTATTAAGCCCTAGATATAGTTATATGTCCATTTTTAACCCTAAACCCTCAAACATATCTTAAAAATAATTGTAACTTCAAGTAGAATAATAACATGAGAAACGTGTAGGAATTTTAAATAAATAGGTCATTGTTACTTATAAAATGACATGGGTGAAGTGTAGACATCATTCAAATTATGTGAAATACGTGATTCAAATAAAAGAAAGACATGTACTAATACACAAATACTATAGTAATATATAGAATACCATGGGTTACTCGTGACATGACATCATTTGGATAATATGGCACATATGTTTGATATGATGTAAGAGTATATACTAATATACATAGTCCTTAGTTATATATAAAGTGTCATAAAAGATATACAAGTATCATTCAAATGATACAAGACATGTATTTGATATGATATAAGGGCATATACAAGGATACTAAGAACATGTTTATTTGTAAAAGGATGATATGTAGGCACCATTCAAATAATGTGAGACATGCTTTTCATATAATATAAAGGCATACACTAATATAAAAAGCTCATGTTTATACATGAAATTTTGTGGGTGATGTGTGGCATCATCCCAATATATGGCATATGTGTTTCTTATGATAGAAAGGTGTATACTAACATACATATGCCATTTGTATATGTGTATGTGTATATATATATATATATATATATATATATATATATATATATATATATATATTTATATATATATATATATATATATTTATATATATATATATATATTTATATATTTATTTATATATTTATATTTATATATATTTATATTTATATTTATATATATATATATATATTTATATATATTTATATTTATATTTATATATATTTATATATATATATATTTATATATATATTTATATATATATATATGTATGTATATGTGTACATACATATATACATATATACATATATAATGCTATATGGCTATATGGGCATTAATCAAATAGTATGACATAGTTGTTTAATATGATATGAAGACATACAATAATATATAAAGCCCATAGTTGTATATAAAATGATATGAGAGATGTATGGGCATCATCTAAACAATATGATAGAGGCATTTAATAAAGGCACATACTGTTATACATCGTACACATTGTATACAAAGACCGTAATCATATATAGCATGCCATAGGTGATATATGGGCATCATCCAAATACAATTGTATTACATATGAATTTCATTAAATATCAGGCTATATAAGAATAAACAAAGGCTAGAGTTATATTAAACGCTACAAATAATGTTTGGAACCATTCAAATAATATGTCACGTGTTTTTCAAATGATATAAAGGCATACACATATGTAAAGGCCACAATTAAATCTAAATTGCCATAAAAGATATATGACCACCATTCAAATAATATGACTTGTGTGATCATATCATATAAAGACATATAATTATATAAAAAGGTCATAGTTATATAAAATTGCCATGAGTGATGTATGGACATCATCCAAATAATACGATACATTTGTGTCATATCATATAAAAGCATATCATCACGTGGAGATGCCATAGTTATATATAAAATTCTATGAGTGATGTGTAGGTACCATTCAAATATTACGACTTGTGTGTTTATATCATATAAAAACATATAATTATATATGCAGGCCATAGTTATATATAAATGCCATGAGTGATATGTAGACATCATTCAAATAATACGATACATGTGTCTCATATGATGTAAAGGCATGTTGTACTATACACAAATGCTATAGTTATATTTAAAATGTGATTAATGATGTGTGGGCATCATCCTGTTAACTTGAGATAAATGTTTTATGTAATATGAACTCATATATTAAAATATACAATGGCCATAGTTATATGTAAAATGTGATAGCTGATAAGTGGACATCATCCAAATAATATGACATACATATATACATATATATATATATATATGTTTCATACAACAAAAATGCATATACGTATTACATATATACATAGCCTATAGTAATATATAAAATGCTAATGGAGATGTATAGGCATTATCAAAATAATATGAAACATGTGTTTGATATAATACAATACCATATAACAGTACAAAAAGACCATAGTTAACTATTAAACGCCATGGGTGATGAGTGAGCATCATCAAAATAATATGACACATGTGTTTCTTATACTTATATAAAGGCATCTCTTACTAGAAAAGCCCATAGTTATATGTAAAATGCCCATGACAATGTGTGGGCATCATCCAAATTTTATAAAATATGTTCATCATATCATATAAATGCATATCCTAATATACAAAGCCCAAAATCATATATATAAAATGTCGTGGGTGATGTATAAGCATCATTCAAATATGATCTGTATGCATATATGATATGAAAACACATACATATATATATATATATATACATATATATACCATAGATGTATATTAAGGGGCATATAATTATATCCAAAGCTTGATAGATCATAAAAAATGCCTTCCACAAGGTTCTACCATCATTCAAATGATATGCCACAAAAAAATTTATATTAGAAATGGGCATATAATTATATCCAGAGTTTAATAAATTATATAATATGCCTTCTATGATGTTATACCATCATCCAAATGATATGCCATATGTGTTTTATATTAGACATGGGCATTAAACTATACCCATAGCTTAATAGATTATATAATATGCGTTCCACGATGTTCTACCATTATTCAAATGATATGTGACATGTGTTTTATATTAGAAAATGGGCATATAATTATATTCAAAGCTTAATAGATTATATAATATGCATTCCACGATGTCATACCATCATCTAAATGATATGACACATGTGTTTTATATTAGACATGGGCATAAAACTATACCCATAGCTCAATAGATTACGTAATATGCCTTCCACGATGTTCTACCATAATCCAAATGATATGCCACATGTGTTTAATATTAGAACTGGACATATAACTATATCTAGAGCTTACAATATTATAGAATATGCGTTCCACGATGTTCTACCATCATCCAAATGACATGCGACATGTGTTCTATATTAGAAAATGGGCATATAAATATATAGTTATATCCAAAGCTTACTATATTATAGAATATGCCTTCCACGATGTTCTACCATCATTCAAATGATATGACACATGTGTTTTATATTAGAAATCGATATAATTATATCCATAACTTAATAGATTATATAATATGCCTTCTAGGATGCTCTATGGAGAGATATTGTATGAAGAGGGACTTTTGGTTTTTTAATTAATGATGTACGGATGCTAGGCAGTCGGAGCAGTCGAGAGTGGCAGACGGAGAGTTGCTGGCCCAAAACCAAGAATCCAACTTTGTTTGGGTAGTGTTTCCCTCCATGTGCCTCTTAACACGGCGTATTATGGAAGTGACAAAAAACAAATATTAAGTCAATTCATCATTAATTCAGTCTGAATTAAAAATTAAAAGCTTTGGGTATATAGTTTTTTGTTCAACGTGATTATGGATTTAAAATTCTTCATTCTACACATGTTATTCTATTCTGACGTGTCTCTTGAGCAAAGTTGGAGTGGAGAGATGTGGTGTGGAGATGGATTTGTGGTTTTTGAATTCAAAACATTTGTTTGGATGCTAGGCAGTCGGCGAAATGGGGCAGTCGGCAAAATTGGGCAATCGGAATTGGGCAATCAGGTGGGGTAGTTCAGGATTACATTTCAAGGGCAAAGGACAGATGGAGGCAGTCGGGGGTGGAGGCAGTCGGAGACTCGAACGGGCAGTCAGGGAGCTATTGGGCTCAAAACCAAGAATCCACCTTTGTATGAGTAGTGTTTCCCTTTGTGTGTCCCCGGACGGGGCTTATTTTGGAAGTGACAAAAAACAAAAGTTAAGTCAATCCATCATTAATATAGTACGATAAAAACATTAAAAGCTCTAGGTATAATTATAGTTTCATTGTTGAACTCCCTTTTCAATTCCCTATTCAACTCCTGACTGCCTCTAGTCCGACTGCCCCTTTCAACTCCCGACTGCTCCTTTCAACTCCCGACTGCCCCTAACCCGACTACCCCCTTTCAACTCCTGACTGCCTCTAGTCCGACTGCCCTTTCATAGAGCTGTTGAGCTCAAAACCAAGAATCCACCTTTGTATGAGTAGTGTTTCCCTTCGTGTGTTCCTGGACGGGGCTTATTTTGGAAGTGACAAAAAACAAAAGTTAATCCAATCCATCATTAATATAGTCTGACCAAAACATTAAAAGCTCTAGGTATAAATATAGTTTCATTGTTGAGCTCCCTTTTCAACTCCCTTTTCAACTCCCGACTGCCTCTAGTCTAACTGCTCCTTTCAACTCCCGACTGCCCCTAACCCGACTGCCCCCTTTCAACTCTCGACTGCCTTTAGTCCGATTGCCCCCTTTCAACTCCCGATTGCCTGTAGTGCATAGGTTTCATATGATATAAATGCATATTATAAATTTATAATGTGAGAGAGCAATGTTTACATAGAAATTCTAAAGACATGAAGAGTTTTTTCAAGAGTAGCTTTGATATCCTTTGTGATGTTTAATGCACAACGTTGTGAAGTTTATCAAATTTTTGTTGCTAATTTGAACAAGATTCATGCTTAAAATTTAGCGTAGTTGATTGATATAATTGTTTTTTTAAATGGGAATAAAAATTAGATTTCCTACATGGAGTGGAGATTTATAGACTTTTGAAACCTAAGTGTCTCCCAAGTATTGTTTGAGTAGCTTTAATGTAACAATGTAGTGCATGTATATATTCTTGATATATTTTACTTTTTAATATAAAAAGAGCATCCTAGGAATCTGGATTTTCTCTACAAAGCATAGATGAAAGCATAGTAAAGTGAATCAACATTGATCCCTATGAGAAAGCAACAATGCACGGTCGAAAAATTCATTAAAATTTTATTTTTTGTAAGGCCTTTTTTTGCTAATAAAATAAAAGACATGATGTTTAACAAAGCTTGACAAAGAGTATTGAAAATTTCATCTTCAATAATTATTTATGTATATTGTACAAACATTGAAGTAGTCTAAATTGAAAAAGTAATTTTGAACGAAATTGAAAAGTTGATATAAATGAAGTTGAAAATGCATTAAATATATATTTTTCAAGATCTTTTTGTTTGGAGCCCTCACATACACAATGGACTTAAAGAATATAAAATTCACGTTGATATTAAATATGATTTAGTTCATCAAATTTGCTCCCAAAATTGGATATGGACATCATTTTTGAGTTCTACTTTTAGTAATTTTTTTAAATGATTCTTACTTTGAAACTTTGGATTCAATTACTTATAAGAACAACATAGGGCGCCATGAAATTAGAACCAATAAAAAAGAAAATTTGATACTCTTTTATAGCTACTTTGACCAAAACATTGTAATTTGAACTTGGTTGGTCAACTTTTTTGTACACAATATCATGCTTTCACCCGCATGTTAATCCCTAATTGCGCCAACGTTCATTTTAATTTTTTTTGGAGTACTTTCACCTTTGGAGAGTTGTAACTTTTGCATATAGTGTTAGGTTTTAATGAAATTTTGGAAAACCCCCCTCATGATGTCTAGGTTCCATGTTAGAAACTTTGTATCAATCCAAGATGTATTAAAATTATGGGAATCATTTGAAAACACAGGTTTTAATTTAGGTCAAATTTTGTGAATTATAAAGACTAGAACTTCAAGGGCTTGTTTCTTCCTCATTCAATGTCTGTTTCTATTAAAATTGTAGCATTGGATTTTCCTTGAAGTCTAGTTACTACAATAAAATTTTCATTTCAGCCCAAGTTGTTCTAATTGCTTGTAAGTCTTTTAATGCACATGTCTCTTTTGAACACTTTTTGCTTTATGGGTCAAGTGGGTCACTTTTAGGGCCATTTTAGGATAAATCAATTTTTTTTCCAAAAGATTTTTTTGGTACTAATGTATTTATATGATGATTTTGAACCACTTTGTAGTTTAAATTTTTTCATTTGAGGATTTTTGAGATTAAATATCTTTAAAGTATTTCTAGGAAAATTTCAGCATCCTCTTTCAACACTAAAACATGATGATTTTGTAATTGATGTGGCCAAATGACTCCGAATCTAATCCACGCAATTTGCAACATGTATACTACAAGATTGTACGGTTCAGACTTCCATATATCACTTCAATTTTTATCTATGGCACATCAAAAGCAATAATATTTTTTTCACTAATTTTTTTTCAATCCTGTAGGGGTTAAAGTAGCAAAATTGCTAAACTCTCTCTAGAAAAAAAGAATTTTTAGTGAAGGTTGTTGAGGTACTGAAACTCTGAGAGCCTTTTTTAGGAGAGTTTAATAATAGAGGTTTAGTTAAAATCAAGCATGATTGTGACTATGGTAACAAGGACTAAGGCCCATGTCAAATTAATCAAACTGAACATTTTCATGGTTGGTCAAACAAAACATTATTTGAAGTGATTAATGCAATAATTATTTGTGTCAGAAAAATTCAACCAAACAATCTACAAATAATGTGGTAAACAATTGGACTAGAGGCACTCAAGAGTTGGGAGTTGAAAGGGGAGTTTAAACTAAAAATAATCGGGAGTTGAAAGGGGGCAATCGAGAGTTGAAGGGAAAAAACGGGCTAGAAGCATAGTTGAAGGGGGGCAGTCGGAGGCATTTAGCTAAAGGCAGTGATTAGAGGCAGTCACTTTGAAAATTTGAATCAATTTGAATATTGGGAATTAAATTGCTAAAATTTGTGCATTAGTTCAAAGACACATAGAGGCAATTGGGAGTTGAAGGGACAATTGGAATATGAGGAGTCCGAGAAATTAGATTAGAAGCATTGGGGAATTGAAAAAAGGCAGTCAGGCCAGAGGCAGTCGGGATAGGCAAATAGGGCAGTCGGACTAGGCGGTCGGGAGTTGAAAAGGCAATTGAATAATAATAAAGGGTAAAAACAAGAGGTAGTCGCGGAGTTGGACTAGGCAGTCGGGGCAGTCGGACTAGGTGGTCGGGAGTTGAAGAGGCGGTCGGACTAGGCAGTTGGGGCAGTCGGACTAGGCGGTCGGGAGTTGAAGAGGCAGTCGGGGCAGTCGGACTAGGCGGTCGGGAGTTGAAGAGGCAGTTGGGGCAGTCGGACTAGGCGGTCGGGAGTTGAAGAGGCAGTCGGACTAGGCAGTTGGGGCATTCGGACTAGGCGGTCGGGAGTTGAAGAGGCAGTCGGGGCAGTCGGACTAGGCGGTCGGGAGTTGTAGAAGCAGTCGGGGCAGTCGGACTAGGCGGTCGGGAGTTGAAAAGGCAATTGAATAATAATAAAGGGTAAAAACAAGAAGTAGTCGGGGAGTCGGACTTTGCAGTAGTCGGACTAGGCGGTCGGGAGTTGAAGAGGCAGTCGGACTAGGCAGTGGGGCAGTCGGACTAGGCGGTCAGGAGTTGAAGAGGCAGTCGGGGCAGTCGGACTAGGCGGTCGGGAGTTGAAAAGACAATTGAATAATAATAAAGGGTAAAAACTAGAGGCAATCGGGGCAGTCGGACTAGGCGGTCGGGAGTTGAAAAGGCAATTGAATAATAATAAAGGGTAAAAACTAGAGGCAGTCGGGGCAGTCGGGCTAGGCAGTCGGGATAGACAAAGGCAGAGAGAACATGACAGACAACAAAGAGGGCAGACGGGGAGGGGCAGACGAGGAGGGGAAGACGGGATGAGGGGCAGACGGGTTGAGGCAGTCGGAGAGGGGCCGTTGGATTGGGGCAGTCGGCAGGGGCGGATGGATCTAAGCCGTAGGATTGAAACAGTCGGCAGGAGCGGGGGCAGTCGGGAGGCATGGCAGTCGGAGGGCAGGGGCAGTCCGGAGTGAGGCAAGCGGATTGAAGGTAAAAAATTTACCCGGAACCACATAGCCACGTAGGACACGACTTCCAAAGGGTCCTACGTGGACATGCCATATGTGCTACTTAAACCACGTATAGCTTGCAAGGTGGCACAAAGGTAATTGTTTTAACCCTACCTGGTGAAAAGACTAGCTGCAGTCTAGGTTGACCCTACCTGCAGTCTAGGTTGACCCTATCGTGTCGTGTCGGAGGGGTCCGACACGACATAATCGGCACGACACGGCACGACACGGCATGACCGACATGATGAACAACCCTGGCTCAAGGTATGATAACTGTGTTGAGCTTTCTAATTGCGTGGACCCCGGACTTGAGACAAGATTTGGTTGTGAGGAGCTTGGACCCCCTGCATGACTCGCCAACACTGCAACTGCCGGCCGCGTTAGTTCCAGATCTGGCTGATCTGCATCAAACTCCCCGGATCCAGATGCTAGCGTAGTCACAATAACAGAGGATGCAGGCACCACTATTTTGTGCTTGCTAGGTGCGGTTGCTGGTCCAACTCCGAACTCGCAAAGCGCGCGCGAGCGACGTTGGTAACCAATAAGTGTATCATCTAAGTCTCCAGGTACCTTTTGTCGTTTTGAGGAAGGCGTCGGCAGAGGAGGCTTCTTCCTCTCTGAAGGAGTCCTAACCGTATTGAGCGGCACCAACGTCCCTCCTGCATTCTCTGAGTCGTCATCTGATTGCTCTGGCGCAGCAGCAACTTGCAGCTGGACTTCAAAACGATCCACCACAGGCTCCTCAACGTGCTCCTCAACATGCTCATCAACGGTTTGGAATATTTTTTTCCCTCGCTTTACTACGCCCTGACGTTTAGAACCCTTCCTTGGTGGCATTGGCACTAAGTGTAACAATCAGTAGTACTGCTAGACAAGGTACAAGTGGTAGAGGCGGGAGAAGTTTTTTGAAAGAGAGAAGGCACAGTGGAGGAAAACTGTACCAACGCGGCAACGCAGGTATGGCACTATCTCAGATCTAAATTATTGACGATGCTAACGCTAGAAAGGTGGTGAGCAGAGAATCCAGGAGCAACGGTCCGAAGCCAAGATTGGTGACTTGTAACTACGCCAGGTCACACTTCAACGTTCACGTTTGATTTTGGACAGATCCAAGTCATCCAGGTATTTTTATTTCCGCATGTTATGGACCATGAATGTTACATGTTTTAGAGGCTTTTAATCTTATGGGTTGGGCAATAATAAAAACAATAGTTGTAGTATCAGCAACTAGTTGCTGGGCTAGGCAATAATCAAAGCAGTAATCCTAGTAACCTGCAACTTATTTAGGGTAAATTTTTTAAGCACAGCAATAGTTGTAGTGACAAGCAACTACTGTCATGGCCACATTCGAATCAATTATAGTTGTCATAACCAGCAACTAGTTGATGGCAATTTTCACATTTAACAATAATCTAAGTAACCACCAATTACTATCCAGCAACTAGTTGATGGGCAACACGTTGATTGATTACAGAAAATGCTCACTAACCCCTAAGCTTACTTATTTTGTTTTCTTGGCAGCAAATTAAAGAAGTCTACCTCATTTACAGAAATGACACGTTGATTGATTACAGAAAATTAAGCACTTCAACAACTCACTACTTACTACGGCTTGTAGGCCGGTCTAAAAAGCAAGCGGCTAATTGGACGTAATATATGAAACAATGTCACAGCATGCAGAAACTAGACCACTAATAGATTCAAACCTTCCCTACATTCTCATCAATGTTTGGATGAAAGTCATCTAAATTTTTCATCGATACTTCACCAAGTTGTCATCCTATCTAATGGTTCGATTTAGTCATACTTGTCTCATTTCAAATTCATTCCAACAATTTTTACTGCCAAAATATTAAAATTTTGTTTGTAATCAAATTTAGAAGGAATTTTTAATTTTAACTTTCAAATTTTATAATTAAATATTGGTGATAGTATTAGACTATTATTGAATTGAACCATACGGATGGAATCTAAAATTCAAAATTTAGAACTTACATCTGTATATCAATTCCAAAACATTCTTTTAAATAGTACTTTATGATTTTTCTCAAGTTGTCAATTCTCAGCTGGGATACCCTGGTACGTTTAGGGACTAATTAGTAATCTCACTAATTAGTAAATTACATTAATCATGCAATGCAATTACCGATGTGAAAATCTTGTTTGCAGGAATGGGACGAGCCAAGGTTTTGTATGATCCAGAAGATCACGTTCCGTCAAATCCAGCAGCAAATGTTGATAAAGATCTTGCTGTTCAAGATACTTTTTACCATCCGCAAGCACGAGGCCGGAAAAAACGGCGTCGAGGTGTGGTAAATGACAATTATGAGTTACCAAATAGGGTGGTGCCAATAATAATTTGCCCGTGTGTGAAATGCTCATCTCCAGAAAGAGATACTCCCATCCCACGATCACTTACTACTGTCCAAGAGCACCTAAGGAAGAATGACATATGTGATAGATGGAAGGTAAGATAAGTCCTAATAACCCCTAAAGGACCAAGAAGCCCAAATTGAGCCTTATGTTTATTTTAGGATTTTTGAGTAGGTCATATGTGGACTTCTTTTTATTCAAATTTATTTGTTGTTTGACCATCACCTATAGTGTTCTTCATTGATTACAGTGATATCTAATTTGAATTATATTTTTTACAATAGATCAATTGAATTTGTCATTTCAAAACCATGAATCCTCGGTTCTTTAGGGGATAATTTTCATTTTGCACTACAATAGTGGTGCTTCACTTGGATTGGTGCTTTACTAACGCTTAATTGGTTTTTTTCAATAAATATAGGGTATGTTTGAAGAGCAGTTGGCTAAGTTGGAAGGGAGACCCGTACCAACAAGGGAGGCCGACCCCATTCCTTGTCAACCAACGAGCCTACCCCAAACAGAAACTTCTCAGCCAGGATCCAACAATGATCATGGCACACCCTGGGATTGTTCTTTCAATCCACTAGAAGAAATGCTTCGAAACTTAAAAGTTGATAGCAACTCTGGAGAGGGACCTACACAACTTGAGAAAGACGCCAAAGTTCGACTATACGATAATTCCCTTAGGGGCCGATTGGAGACTATAATCTTCTTTTTGAATATCCAAGCACGACATAGGATATCAAATGTAGCTATGGACGACATTTTTGCGGGAATGTGTTCACATGTGGTTCCTCCCAGCTCAAATTCCACAATTCCTGAGACCTGGAGAGAGGCCCGGGATGCAATTACAAAAGTGGGCCTTGACTACATCACAATTGATGTTTGTCCGTGCGATGGCATGTTGTACTACGGATATGACAAAAACGAACGATTTTGCAAGAAGTGTGGTTTGAGCCGTTACAAGGAGCACACAAAGAACTCAAAGGTTCCCCGGAAGGTGGTACATCTTGTCTTGTGTGAATTTTAAATTTATGCTTTCTTAAGTGGTTTATTTTTATTTTTTGGATTCAATTAACACCTAATTATGAAGACTAATTTGTTAAACTAATTAGAAATTGAACTTGTATATTTATATGGTCATGTTTATGTAATTATTACTCTTTGATAACCTCAATAAGAGAACTTAAAGATTTATTGATTTAATATATTTCTTACTCTTTTTTCTATGTTTATTTCTATTTTTCTTATTTTATTTTTCATGCATCTACTTTTTCCCTATGTTTGTTTCTTTTTCATAACTTATATAGAAAAATCTCAATACACTAATTTTCAATATAGAAGCCATTTCCCTCATATAATGATAAGTGTCATCCTTCACTCTAATTCCAAGGAAAGTTATTGTAACAAAAAAAAATTAACCAAACCGGGGGCGGTACAACATTTTATTGTAAGTTGTAGACTTATAGGATGTAATGATTTTCTTTTTGCAGAAAATGTGGTATTTTCCATTGACCCCACGGTTGCTGGCTCTATATAAAAGCCCTACCCTTGCAAAGCTCATGACATGGTATAAAAAACAGAGGAGTGATGACGGGGTGATGCGAATGCCTTCACATTCAGAAGCTTGGCTTTGGGCAGAAGAACATTGGACCAAATTGAATGAAGAAGAGAGGTCTGTTTTTCTCGCAGTTGCTCTAGATGGTGAGAATCCCTATGGCCACAATTCAGCTTCTCACCCTACATGGCCAATACTCATTATTGTTTACAATTTGCCCACCGATTTGGCAATCAAGAAAAGCCACATCATCTTGAATACCATCGTGCCAGGTAATGTCATTACTCATAATTTGATTAATTTCAAGCTATGCTTATCCTCTATTTTGCAATACTAAAAGGATTGGAATCAGTTTGTTTCACAAAGTGAATTATTGTAAATTTTATTGCTTAGATTCGTGCATTAACCATTTAATCCTTTAACGCGCATGTGTCTATGCAATGAATGACGAACAAATTGTAACCTTTATTTTGACTACATCTTGTAAAATTTATCATCCATCCAAATTTATCTTGGTTCTTTTCTGAGTTGGTTATTGTTTGTACAATATGGATCTTCCAAATAAGATATTGTGTTTTTTCAAAAAATAACAAAGTTGGTTTATGTCAAGTTTCATTCTTAGTTTGAAAAGTGAGACCTTAAACATGTTTTTCCAAAATAAATAGAATCAAATAATGGAAATCATACCATCTGGTAGTGCATGTTATTCCAAATTCATTACAACGATTTTCAAATTTTTGGGATAATTTGGGATTCTTAATTTAATTTAAAAGATAAACTTGAAATTTTAATTACAATTTATTAAATTAAGAATCCCAAATTTAATGTCAATGTCAATGTCAAGAATCCCAAATTTAATGTCAATGTCAAGATCACAAAAATCCTAAATCCAACTGTACAGGTCTATGTGATCTGGACATTAACATTTACACTTTAGCTTTATACAACAACCCCATTTTTGTTATTCGTGAAACATTTGTAACGCATCTTGGAAATCACTGTTTGAATCAGGAAGTGAAAGGGAATAAAGGAGGTCCCTACCTACCGGCTCTTAGTTTTGAATAACCAATCATGCATGTTAGTTAGCTTTAGTTAGCATGTCAGCATTCAATGCAACTAGGTAGGACTCACTGTCTGGTGCTTTCTTACCTCATTGGCTCACTAAAATAGCTAGCAATGCATCCAAGGGAGATCTTTCTTACCTCAATTTATATTAATAACGTCTGTCACAAGGCGTAAGCACAGACCCTGTTGCACAACTCCATTGTACTAGCCATTGTTATATTTAGCTCGTCTTTGCCATCTACATCCAGCTCAGATTTGAATTGTTTCATATGCATTGTAGACCTAATTCCTAATCCAGTGATGGTTCTCTCTGTGTAGGGAAAAAAAACCCGAGAATATGAACATTTATTTGCGTCCATTGGTAGATGAATTGAAGCTCATGTGGGAAAAGGGAGTTCCAGCGTTTGATGTGTCAGCGAAGAACAAACAAAAACACTTTACCATGCATGCCATCATGCTTTGGACTATTTATGATTGGCTCGGATATGGTGTGGCCTCATCCTTGACTGTTAGCGGATACCATGGATGTCCCATGTGTGGGCCAGATCAATTGGAAGCAAAGCCTGCCCTTGGAAAAATCATCTATACAGGATACAGGAAGTTCACCCAACACAGATGCAAATATAGGAGGCCTGAATACAAAGACAAGTTTGACAAGAAGAATGGAAATTTTCCACGGCCTAAGAGGGTTGACGGGAATTTTTGGATTAAACAGTGGGACAAGGTCCAAGGTACACCAACTGTGAAGAAGTCACTGAAATTGGAAAACAGCGGGATGAAGCATTTATCCATTTTTTTTTATGAATTACCGTACTTCAAGGTGCAATCTTTTTTTCCAAGTGTCTCGGTGCTCATTGCAAGTAGCTCACATGTGTAGCAACTTCTTTTCTATTAAATGGTACATTCTAGTTAATGGTGAAAACTTTAGTATCATAAAAAACTTTTAGGCACTCGTAATAATTGTCTTTAAGAATATAGAAAAAGATAATTGTAATTATTCTTGAAATCTCACTATTAAATTTGGTCATTGTAGGATTTAAAAATACGGCACCTTTGTGACCCCATGCACGTTGAGAAGAATGTTACTTCGTGTCTCTTCCAAACATTCTCAAGTACTAAGGGTACAAAGGCTGATTCGGTGGCTATGAGACATGTTCTGAAGGAATTGAACATTATGGACGACTTACATGCAATAGAGGTTGGCATCGATGATAAAGGCAACAAAGTTTGGCAGTATGCCGAAGCACCATGGGTGTGGAAAAAACATGAACTAGAGCAGGTAATTCTAATACCCCTCTCGTTCATTTTATTCTCATTAGCATTACGTAAAATCTATAATGTCTATTGAATCTATAATGATTAGAATTCATTACAGAAAATGTGAACCCTCAAATGGGCTTCTAGAAAGTCTTGGAGGAGGACCTTCAAATTGATTTAAATTGTCTTGTCAGGTACAAATCTCCTATTTCTGCGCAGTGTGGATGACATCAAGGAAATGGTCGCTTTCAAATATTTTTACCTTAGTTAATATTGCGTCAGTATTGAAACAATACTGACACAAACATCCTAAAACAGTAATGCTAATTATTATACCTACTCCTATTTTGTTGCAGTACTGCGGATTGATGCAATGCTGTCGCATTAGCATTGCAATAGGCTTGCAACAGTACTGCGAATGTAAAAATGAAACATAATTGCAACAGTACTGACAGCAGTACTGTCGCAGTATTATACTGTCAAACCATTGCGGCAACATTGCAATAATACTGACGCATACTGAAATTCACACAAGATGGCCACTGTTGCATGACAGAAAAGTTGTCCTTTGCCTACCTACACTAGCCCGACTGATTTAGGGTCGCATGTCAACTCTTGGGGGCCCATTTGAGGGCTCACATTTTCTCTAATGATACATTAATGAATAATTTTACGTAAAATCTAAATTTTTAAACATTATAGATTTTAGACTTTATAAAGTTTAGACATTATAAAATCTAAAATTTTAGACATTATAGATTTTAGACATTGTAAAGTTTAGACATTATTAAATTTAAAATTTTAGACATTATAGATTTTAGACATTGTAAAGTTTAGACATTATAAAATCTAAAATTTTAGACATTATAGATTTTAAACATTGTAAAGTTTAGACATTATAAAATCTAAAATTTTAGACATTATAGATTTTAGACATCATAAAGTTTCGACATTATAAAATGGACGTAAAATTATTCATTAGCATTATGTAAAATCTATGAATGCACATATGTTTAGTTTGGAATTTAATTTCTTATAATTTATATGTCCCTCTTGAAAGTTGAAAGGACTTTACAATTTCATTATTGAGGTGTGAAATATTCCTCAACCCTTTTAAAAATTGTAACTCACGATATTTTACCTCATTTGTGAAAAGTTGATAATTTTTGGTACTCATAAAGTTCTATTATGACACTCATAATTATGTGCATCACTTTTGTTTCGGTGTGTGGGATAAATTTCACAGGTTGTCTCCATTCTTTCATCTGTGCGCTCTTCTTCGGGATATGGTTCGTCATTCCAATACAAGTTCACACATGACAACAAGGTTGTAGGAATGAAGACTCATGACTATCACAACTTGTTGCACGACTTGTTGCCTATAGCCATCCGCGGGACACTAAATGCCGACATCCGCCAAATTATCTATAGGCTTGGAGCCCTATTTAAGTGGATGTGCTCTAAGGAGATCAAGAAATCCGACGTTCCTCTAAAAATAGATGAAGTAGCGGAGATCTTATGCCTTATGGAAATGCATTTACCTCCGTCCATTTTTTATATTCAATTCCACCTCATTTACCATTGTGTTGAGGAGATCGGTTTAGCAGGGCCTGTGAGTGGTTGGTGGATGTATTGGGTTGAACGATACATGAAAGAAATGAAATGCTTTGTTCGTCAGAAAGCAAGGCCCGAAGGATGCATGACCGAAGGGTATATAATGACAGAAGCAATGTGTCGTATGTCAGAGTACATTTCCCAACTTGACTCAAATGCACCGAAGCTTTCAAAGACTGAGCTGGATCCCAAAACAACCGGTGTGGTGTTTCCAAAGTTGAGAGTTTACAAAAAAATAAAAATTGACAGGGTGTACAGAGAGCAAGCACATCGGTATGTGCTGAAAACTCATGATTGCTTGGAATCTTGGCGAAGCATGTATGAGCTGGAGCTAGTGAGCAACTCTCAGCTAGGCTCATTTTCAGAGTGGCTATCACGAGCTGTGAAATTATCCATTGCAAATGGAAAAGCTATTGATCCTATGGTAGAAGACCTCGCCGCAGGACCTCAAGAGCGGGCTCAGTTTTACAACTCATGTTGGGCATTTGCCCGTCATTTCCGCATTTTAGCAAGAGATGAAGGGAAATTGTCATCTTTTGATTGCGGAATTGTTGTTCCGTTTGAAGTGAATGGGAAAGTTAGTACCTTTTATGGGTTAATAGATTCTATAGTGGAACTTGACTATTTACACTTCCAGATACCTCTCTTCCACTGTAAATGGTACAAAAGTGTCACTATAGGTCGACTCAAAACCTTGGTAGAAGATGAATGCAGTTGCAACCGAATGAGAATTTTGGCGCCACTTTCTGACAAAAATGTCAATGATGAGCCATTCATCCATCCTAGCAATGTAGAGCAGGTCTTCTTTGTTGACGATCGAATAAATCGTGGATGGAAACTAGCAGTCCATACAGAAGCTAGGTCAAAGAGGGTTGTTCAACGACGCCAGGATGTGGAGGTTGAGGAATCATCAGATGATGAGGGCAACTCATCCAACAGTGACAATGGCGGTCAAGAACCCCTTGCAGTTTTATTTCCATCTTCATCCTTCCTGCATGGCAAAAAATCGCTCGGCCTGGACCTCCACTTCCAAGAATCATCCGACGACGAAAATAGAGAAGATCAGTAGTGTCAAGGGCTAGGACTGGCTCCAGAAGAATCATCAGATTCCGAGGACGAGGATACTTTGTTACATGCAACTCGGCAGTATATTGGTGAAAATTTACTCAAGCTAGATGAAAGCGAATTATTTTATATTCAAGAGGACGAGGGGGATGAAGGTTTCAACACCACTGATATCATGTCAGATTCGGAGGAATCTTAGAGCCTGTCCATTTCAGTGAGAAACGGTAAGGAAACAAACAGTAACTTCCAATCATGGTGGAAAGCAGTGTCATGGCGTGATTTTTAGTTTAGTGTCAGACGTGTTTTTTTTGGACAAAGGTGGCTCCAGTATGGCAGTATCTGGATCCCAAGCTTTTTCAGTCAAGTCTACCGTCATTCTTCTCTCCTTTCTCTCTTTGCCTGATCTGTACTCTCTCTACATTAATAGTCCTTTCATCGTGGCAACGTTCCTAGCTACTGAATCTCTGACTACATTCAGTTGGAAGTTACCAAATAATTATTGTTTTAATTTAAATTACACCTGTCAAGAACTAGCGCACAAACTAACTGAGTCACTACAAGAAAAGTTAGAAAACTTGTCGTTTCTCATCGGTCACTTCTCACTTTATGAGTATAACTTGTCATATAAGACAAAAATCAACTTTGACTGACGTGACAAGTTGCACTCACCAAGTGAGAAGTGACCAATGAGAAATGACTACTTTTCTTGTAGTGAGTGGACGTTTCTGACTTTCTGTGGCTCGGTCATTGAAAATTCACTCTCCCTGTTCTCAAACCAATCACTTGATGACAATTATTCGGATTGATAAGGACATTACCAGCCATATTTTTGTAATGAGGTACCATCTGTGTATAGAGTTTTTAATTTTTCAGAAATGGATACTGAAATCTAAAAGTGGCCTCGTTTTTAATAAAATCGATTTCTTTAAAATATAAGAATAATAGCATGGCACCTCATCGTTCTCTAGTTGTCCTTGTGCTGGAACATATTAACTTGAATTTCGTTGACAGGCCACCACAAATCACAGTCCTTGCAAACACTCCCGGTGCCCTCCCAGCTTCTCCAACTTTCTCCCTCCCAAGGGATCCAGTGGTTTTAAACTTGTTGGCATCGCTCTCTTTGTTAGAAACGCATGGTTTTAGCTACCGCAACTAGCTACATCGTTCCTGGTTTTTCAGTATCTACGTACTATTGGGCATCACTAAAATTGCAGCTAGATCGTTCCTGCAGCAACTATATCGTTCCATATTCCATCTACCAATCTTCTGCCCCTAGTCCCCTACACCTTCCTTTAATTTACGTCGATGAGACTGAATTTTGTTACTTTCAGTGCTTTTGTATTGTTGTAGAAGGTGGAGATACTGTGAGGAAACTAGGAAGGAGTAACGGCTATTGGTAGAATTTGAGTTTGATAAGCATGTCAGAATCAGTGGAAAACCTTCCTCGTATATTCTACTTACAAATTCTCCCTCTTGTGGTGGCTTCTCACGGGGCGGACTTGCAAGCACAGGAGAACATGTTGAAGAGGATGATGTTGGTGAACAAGCGCTGGAAAGTATGGGTCCAAGGCTCTACACCGTGGATACGACACTTACTTAGAGTTCTAAACAGTATAGTGGATGATTGAGACACAAGAGGATCTAGAACTTGCTTCGGTGCAAAGAAAATGTCAGGATGAATCAACCAAAGTGCCTTCTAGAAAAAGACCCTATCTAATCACGTTAGACGACCTCCTAGAAAATCCGTTGTATGCACTCAAACCCCAAGTAGAAAAACGGAATAAAATATTGCTGTAAAAACTCCTTTGTAATTTTTATAATCCCATTGCATGAGATTTTCATCTCAGGGTTTTCACTTCTTTCAAGCTTCTCGTACTTGTCTGTTGTTGGCTCTAAGATCAGATTGGGAACGTGATGGGGAACATCAGACGTAGCTTTCTACAGTGGGACGTGGCTTTCAAAAGCTGGACGTTGCTAATTTGTATGGATTGGCCCGAAACAACGTTTAACGTAGCTTTTAAGGTTCAACGTGGTTTTTTCAGGCGTGGTTTGTCTTTGTTGATCCTAGTACTGCAACTTAACCCGTTCGTATTAGTTTGAATGGACCCTACCCTACACATCACAGGCCTACATGAGTATGTTTTAGAAATTGACATCAACTTGGAAAATAGTGTTAGACATGACAACCCTGGTCCTTTCGTAAGTTGCGTCCTACTCAACTTCTCCGTCCGCCAGGTCTTCTCTCCGCCATATGATTTTTAAGGCAAGAGTTAAACTGTCGCAGCCACGTGCAGATAGCGGATGAAAATTCATGCACTACCGGTGGAGACTGAGCTAGCAAACCAGGCCTGGTTTGTATTTTTATTTTCAAAACACCCTAACCTTCCGAAGCTTAACCCGAGTCTTCCATCTTTTTCCAAAGCATTATTTTACTAATTTGCGTTCCTAGCTGTCAGGGGTTCACAGTAGTTGATGTCAACCTTAACTAGATCTAGGCATGCAGCTTGCAATTGTAGCCGGAAATTTTAGCTTCTTTTTCAAGAGTCAAGATACTCTTCATCAATACACTGTAAGTTTCTCTCAGGTGCGCAATTGCTAGAAATGTCAGTTGATGTACTACTCTATATATATACGTGGGCACGTACGTACTTTTATTCGTTATTGTGTGCAGCAAGCTTGCATGCTTTTCAATTCTGTAGCTGGAGGAAAGTGTAGCGGATTCTGTTTGTAGCAAATCTCTGCTGACTGTATGCTTCGATAGTTGACGTACTTTTCTAGACTCGGGTACTGTTAGATCACTCGTTCCTGTTTGCTTTACAATTCTCTAGCTACACGACGGATCAGCTCGTTCAGTTTGCTTCAGTCTAGGTGCATTACGGTCATATTATACTCTCTCTACTATGTGTTTCATGTTTGTATGCCAGAATTCGATTGTGATATTATTTGTAGGGAATGAAGTAGCTAGACAGCGAGTTTCTCATGATTGCTTTTTTTGATTTAACATTCTTTTCAAACACAGCTAGGGAATCACCAAACCCATAGAAGAACCAAACAACATGGATTGTGAAGGAGATGGTCAAGCAGCGGGGCCTGCTGCAGCTGCAGAGGCAGTAATTTGCAGCATCTGCTTGGCTGTTGTGGCCCAGCCACAAGTGACCGCGTGCAACCACCGGTTCTGTGAGCCGTGCTTGAGCAGCTGGCTCCGGACTCAGCAAGCATCTAAGCGGTCAGCTAGACCATGCCCACTGTGTCGCAGCACACTCACAGAGTTTCAACCGCAGCGACCTGCAGTAAGTCCTGAACGGCTTGAAGCAATGCTAGCGGCATTCGAGGAGGGTCTCCGCAGCATTAGGGCGCAGTACGAGGAATATCTTGGTGACACTAGGGCGCAATAGGCTGAGCACTTGTATTCGCTGTGAATCTTAACCCTCTATGTCTCTTCGGAGATTGGAGGATGTAGAGTATCCTACGTGGCGAGGGTCCATTTGTGGGAACGCATCCAAGGGTGCTCGAGAGACTTAGAAAGAGGGATTTCAAAACAGTTTAAGGTAACTATACCTTAAAGCGTTCACCTTACCAACTGAGCTAATTTACACACATATCACAGAAAATATTTTCAGTGGGTCTTATTAGCAAGTTCAAGAGGATTCCAACGCACTTTAGCATGCATTATTTGGACACTGTATGAATAAGTTATGAATTTCCAAAGTGCTAACTATAGGTTGACTTTAAAGCGACCCTAAACTTTGATGTTCAGATTGTGCACATTCTCATCAACAGTAGGGTGACAGAATCTACTTATTATGGAAGATTGAGCTATGCACACTTTAAGAAAATGGTAGCTTTTAGATATAGTTATCTTAGCTCATGAGCCCTTATTAAGTGTTTTATTGCTCATAAGTGCCTAACTGTTTTGTGGCCCATGGAGCTTGCTATTATTAGTTTAAATTTTACTTTCAGAGAATTTTGTGTGCTTTTATGTAAGCATTTAAGTGAATCATTCAATGATTATCTTGTTGGAATATAATTTTTTCATATTTGATTCTTAAATTTCATTAGAATACTAAAGTAAGTTTAACACGTTCAAGCATCATAACAAATGTGGGCAAAACTACTAGGGAAACAAGGCAATCCTCAATTCTCCAAGAGTTTACCATGGTGGTGAAATCATAAACTTGAAATTAAGACCTCCGAAAAATTGGAATGTAACAATGAAGATGAACGTACTAGCAAACCAATAATCAAATATCGTATTTGTGCATTGAATCAAAGAGTTTGGAACACCTATTAGTCTTGAAATCCAAAAATCAAGGATACATTTGTGTTTTGAACATTGGGATGTTCACAGTTCTAAGTATATCACAAATTTAGAATCCATATCGACATGCCTTCATGCTAAATGTATGTCTTCATATTAGAATTTAACAGTACTAGCTACGGCAAAAAGGTACTACTTAAATACACTAGGTTAGTACCTTGATAGATGACCTACAATCAATGCTATGTAGTTAAACGAAGTTATAAATTTAACTATGGTAAGGGTGTAGCTAATGCTATGGGGCGTTCTCATGGTATCGGTGACTAAAAGGCCTAAAATCAAGTATTACCTTTTGAAATTATAGTGAATGTAGTAAATGTAGTAGTAAAAATATCTTTAATTAGAAAATATTTTCAATTGCAACTTTCTTCTTATCTAATTGTGATCATCAAATTTATTTTTCAAAATTACCCATATTTAATGCATTAAATTTGATTTGTATTAAAAATGTTAAAAAATTGTTTGCTGCAAAAAATGATTTAAAAATGGTTTTCATCCTTCCCACACTGTTTTTGGAATAAAAATTTCATGTTCCACTAAATCACCATATGTATATGTATTTTTAGAAAAGAAAACCCTTCATATGCATTTCATGATCTTGCACATTTTTCCATCCTAAGGTTTTTGAGGCTTATTAACTCCTATTGTAAACGTACTGGGCTGTCCTTGGAATTCACAATTTGAGAAAAATCATCATAAAGTACTATTTATAAGAACATTTTGGAATTGATACATAGATGAAACTTCTAGATTTTGAATTTTAGATTCCATCCGTACGGTTCGATTCACTAATACTATCATCAATATTTAACTATCAATTTTGAAAGTAAAAATTAAAAAATCCTTCTAAATTCAATTACAAACAAAATTTTAATATTTTTTGAATTAAATTTGTTGAAATGAGTTTGAAATGAGATACTACTAAATGTGGTGATTCTTTGAAATTTTTGTGTTTCTTAAATCTATGACCTCATTTTTGCAAGGCTATTTTTCAATTACAGTCAATGCAATTTTAGCTTGGTCAACGACTTGACATACTTCTACCTTTGTAAGTTTAGAAAAATATGTACTCAAGTATGACTAAATCCAACCATTAGATAAGACAACAACTTGGTGAAATATCTCCAAAAAATTGGATGACTTTCATACAAGCATTGATGAGAATGTAAGGTGGATTTGAATCTGTTAGTCGTGCAGAAACTGAACGCTGTGACATTTAGGCAAGAGTTAAACTCCCGCAGCCACGTCCAGCTAGACAGCGGACAAAATTTCATGCACCACCGGTCGAGACAAACAAGACCTGGTTTATTTTTTAATCTTTAAACACCGTTCCGAGGCTTCACCCAGCGGGCAATGAAAGGGCAAACCCTGGTTCCATCTTTTTCCAAAGCATTTACTAATTTGCGTCCCTAGCTGTCAGGGGTTCGCAGTAGTTGTTGGCATGTAACTTGCAATTGTAGTCGGAGATTTAGCTTCTATTTCTTTCAAATACTCTTCATCAGTCCTCTGTAAGTTTCTCTCAAGTGCATGCAATTGCTAGAAAAGTCAGTTGATGTACTTCTCTATGTAATTGAGCACTTTGGATCGTTATTGTGTGCATGCTTTTCAATTCCCTAGCTGGAGGAAGGTGTAGCGGATCATCCTGTTTTGTAGCAGAGGTAGATTATGGTTATGCTAATTATAATCTCTGCTGTATGCTTCTACAGTTGGCTCACTTTCGTGGACTCGGGTATTGTTCGATCACTCGTTCCTGTTTGCTTTTCAATTCTCTAGCTGCACGACGGATCAGCTCATTCAAATTGCTTCAGTCCAGGTGGATTACGGTCATATTATACTCTCTCTGCTGTTTGATTCATGTTTGTGTGCCAGAATTCGATTGTGATATTATTTGTAGGGAATGAAGTAGCTAGACAGCGAGTTTCTCATGATTGCTTTTTTCGATTGAACATTCTTTTCAAACAGAGCTAGGGATTCACCAAGGAAGAGAAGAACCAAACAATATGGATTGTGAAGGAGATAGTCAAGCAGCGGGACCTGCTGCAGCTGCAGATGCGGTGATCTGCAGCATTTGCTGGGATGCCGTGGCGCATCCGCAAGTGACCAAGTGCAACCACCGGTTCTGTGAGCCGTGCTTGAGCAGCTGGCTCCGGACTCAGCAAGCATCTGAGCGCTCCACTGGAACATGCCCGCAGTGTCGTCGCACACTCACCAAGTTCAAAACGCAGCGACCTGCAGAATTAGGCATTGAATTCGATATAATGTATGCGGCACTCGAGGAGTATTTGGAGGTGCATCCTCGTCGTGATCCAGTTGATCGGGCGGCAATAGTCGCGGCATGTTCAGAGTTCCTGGTGGCGCAACCTCCTGGCCATGGGCTCCTTCCTCTTCCTCTTATAGTAACAGCGTACTACATACGAAATTATGATGAGCAAAATTTTCCTAACCGTCCCACTTGAGTAACTAGTGGATTAGACCATTCGTCATTTGTAGTACTTGATTCGCTACATGAAATTAACCAGATTGAAAGTGAGATAGGTTTATAGCTAGGATCGAGACATGTACTGGAGTTTACATAAATGGCAAGCCACATTAGTATATCATTCCATCATGTATTCATGACCAGGATTCCATGTCCTATCAAAGACCGTCCACAGCCAATGAACGGTTGACTTCTGTAAAACACGTACTTTGGTAACATAGGTCTGTTATTTTTTAAACTATCTAGATGGCTAGATTAAAACTGTCGGTTAGAAGTAACCTGATCTTCTGGGTACAGTCTGTCATTCTTCACCAGCTTGCTTCTGGTTTAACAAGCCAAAACAAACAGAAATCGCTCCGCTTATCAAGGGAAGAAGTTTGGTATGCAGTTTTAAGGACTGAAATGTTTTCCATTGTACACATACAGGATATACAGTAGATTATAGATGTGCAATTCCGGAATGTATCGTTGGAAAGGGACAAAAGCTCTAGGTGACATACTAGACAAGACATCCATATGTGTTTGTCATCTATGACAACCCTGTATTTAATAATTGCATATTTTTGGTACATAAAAGTTAAAACCAAGAGAACTCCTCTTAAGAGTTGGAATTGGGTTTGACGTATAGGCGTCCCCTCTATGGATGTTTTATAATTTAATTGGCAACTTGGGTACCGTACGTCTCGTTTGAAGATAAGCAAGGCAATGTCTCCTAGTAACTCAAAAACTGCCATATAATGATCAAAGAGTTAAAATTTTGATCACTGCTAGGATCATACACTGATTGCTACAACAGTCACAGGAAGAATGGGAGGGTGATACCGGGGTAGCCTGGAGGCCAATGTAGATTTCCCCCCCCCCCTCGACCTACTTGTTTAGAAAGTTTGGGGGGGTAAATCTGCATTGGCCTCCAGGCTACCCCGGTATCACCCTCCCGTTCTTCCTGTGAGTACGCCCGGTTGCTAAATGTTGCTCAACAAGCTCTAAGGTTGCTTGAGTTGCTTCCCTAGTACGTTCCTTACAAATGTGGCACAGATGATTCACTCTAGCATTTTATACTTCATTGATATGAAGAAAACCAGGAAAAAGTACAAGAATGATGCAATTACAGCATTACACTCACGCCTAATTAGACAAATGGGCTTACAATGCCCTAGATAGGTCCGTGGCTCAAGTTAAATTGTCCACTTAGATTCTATATATACACAAGCTCGATGAGACTGAGACTCATGGGATATGTACAGGGAATCGTGTAACAGATTGTAATTAGAGAGGGTTGAGACGTGTCTCAATTGGCAACTGGAAGAAGAAAAAGGTTTCCTTGAACAGCGATTGTACTGTAAGCAGGGTCCTCTTGTCCGATCACTCGACACGACGTTGAATAGACCTCTCTGTCAAACCTCTCTGTCAAACAAGCATATTTTCTAGAATATTCTTGGATATTTGGGAATATTTCTCCAAGTTGCCTAACATACTATCCAGACACCCTGTCTAATACGACACTCGAACGTCAACACGACCTCGAGTGACAAAAAAGCGTCAAACATGACAACCCTGACTGTAAGTCGGTAACAGCTGTTCTCGGTAGTAGTTCTCGGTAATACATGCTCAGACTCGGTCAGTGGGCAATCGAACAGCTTACCTGACTAGCATAAATTCATTTCTTCGATACGGGAGCGTACTAGTATTTAACAGGGCGCCGGGAGCTTGGCCCACCGTAAGTTCCAGTCATTCAAGTATGTCAGTAGAAGTTGTTGCAATATTTCAGCCGCTGGTAGTGCTTTTAAAATTCTGAATTTTGTCTTTGCAGCAGTGATATACATTTGTTAACTGTTAACATGCCCAATCGCATGCATGATTCAAACATGATGTTGCAGTTGGAGAAGAATGAAATTTTCATGATTGTTAATTCTTTTCAGACATAATCAGATATACAGTACATATATCTCGCCACAGGATCAACCGATCAGCTTGTCTGACAACTTCTCTGACAACTTCTATGAATTCATTTCTTCAATACGAAGCGTAGTATTCAACAGAGCGGGAGCTTGGCACACCGTAAGTTCCAGTCATTCAAGTATCTTGACCAGTAGAACATTTTGCAATCAGCTGCAGGTAGTGCTTTTAAACATTCTTAATTTGGTCCATGAAGCAGTGATCGACATGAATTGTTAATATGTCCATGCATGATTCAAACATCGTTGGGATTCGTTACATCTAGATTCTAGAGAAGAATGAATTTTCATGATAGTTAATTCTTTCCAGACATGTATCTCGCCACAGGATCAATCTGGAAGTGAAGAATAGTCAGTCGTCATGGACGCCAAAGAAGATGTTCAAGCAGCAGGAGCTTGTGAAGAAGCGGAAGCTTGCGGTATTTGCTTTGGTGCCATGGCACATCCGCTAGTGACCGTGTGCAATCACCGATTCTGTGAGCCATGCTTGAGCGGCTGGCTCCGGATTCAGCGATCGTCTCTGCGGTCAGCTGGGACATGTCTGGAAAGAATTAACTATCATGAAAATTCATTCTTTACGAAAGAATTGTTTTAGTGTAAAATGATAAAAACATCAAGTAAACCCTATGGCATGCCAATTCATGTCACTCTTATCACCTGGAAGGAACATGGCACTTTGAATAGTTTAACTAAGCTAACTATCAATTTAAGGTAGTATTGCTTTGTGTTGAATGAGTCAAGTGGGTCCTTTTAGCACATTTGCACCCGTTTTGCACCAAGAATATCTAAGCGTAACAAGCTTTCATAGGAAAATACAAGGAGTGGCATTAACTAGAATGAGACACTTGAATTGCATGCAATATTGTTGTTTCCCATTGTGAGACAAGTAATTTTTCTCTCGTGTTTCATTGTGATTTTCTAAATGTTATCTTATATTAACAATCTCTCCTAGATCTTATCAATGTTATTTTGGATTGGAATAATCCCTTTCTATAGACATCATTTTGCAACAATCCTACTAGATGTAATTATCTGAATACTAGTAAGGCGGTAAGGCCATAGTACTTTTAAATGACCATTTCTTTGAAATATATCCGTTCTCTAGTACATGGAAAAGAGAAAATTTTCCGTGCAGTTTCCTTTTCCCATGTCAAGACACTCCTAATGTACTTTGGATTCTTGAAGAGTATCATGAGGAACTATAATGGCAAATTCCTACCAGGGACACTCGGGGAATCTTAGTGTCGGCCATCTGAATTATGGCAAAAACTAATTAATGCAAGCTCGTCCAGACAGCGGAAGAGACTTCACGCTATCGAGACTGACCGGGCCTCATTTTTTTTATAACATCCTATTGTTTTTAATCACACTATTTAAGCAATTACCAGACTGACAACACACCCATGCATACGCACATCATAGCCAAAAGCACCAGGGCTCAATAAGACTATTCAAGAAGACAAGTACATAGAGAAAACAACAGCAAACAACAACGACCTCAGCAACTAAGGCCAGGCTTCCATGTATGGGTGGCCAGTCCTCAAATGGAGGAAGCTCTACTGAAATGGGTGAAATCAGGAGAACTCAAGAGTATATATTTCATTTGTACCAAAATGGGTGGAATATGGGTGGTTCTTGAGACCTCATTTCTTGTCCTTTCACCCAACCAATCCCCACATGAAAGCTTGCCTTAAGTATGAGTGTGAGAGACGAGATGAATGGACGATAACATAGTTCATCCAACACTTGTACGATGAATGTTCCTAACTATCCAACGTAGAACACTAGTACAATATATTCATGAATCGATGTCCATCCCATACATCATTACATCCTGAAGAAGCTGGGTGTTGCGATATGCAAGAGATGGTTGTATTAGTGAGCACAAATGGTGAAGTAAATGAGTGATGCATGGTAATCACTGACAAATAAGAGAAATCCTAATTGGTCAACGAGATAATTATACTCCCAGTGTATAATTCTGATTCCTCTGGCGAGGGTTTTGGTATAATTGAGTATGAATTAGACAGGAGTCCTAGAGGTTGGTGATGAAGTAACTTTCTACATAATCTGAGTATCAAATTTAGCAAATTAAAATACAATTTGAAATTCATTTTAATTGACATGAGATTCCCAAGTGGACTTTTTATTTTTAGTTGAAACAATAAGAGGTCAACATGAGTGCAGTTAGCGTAGGCTAATTACCGTACCTTCAAAGCAACTTCGGCACTTTTAGCTGAATATAAAATAATTTCTAAAATAGGTTTGGCAAAGGTAAATGTTCTCTAAAATTCATAATTTTTCCCTTATAAATAATTTTCGATGATTTTTGGCATTTACTTTTAGAATTATTTTCTGCCAAACTGTTTGCCAAACTGTTATACAGGTACGGTATCTATAATTAAGATATGGCAAAAAATTTGACATTAGCGAGCCCTTTGCTCCGTATATTTGTCCGTATTAGCCCCTCTTAGTACTGGATTTCCAACCCCTAGGTAGCTAAACCTCTTGATCCTCTAAGTATAGGTAGACAAATTGATAAGAAAATTTGAAACATTTATGTGTCCTATAAAAGAGATATGTGAACGGCCTGGGATAAAACTTCACCTGTCAAGACTAAGCTAGCAATCCAGTTCTAGTCATTTTGAAACAACCTACCGAGGCTTCACCTCACTCAAGGGCAATAAACGAGCAACCCCCTACCACTTTAGTCTCTACAGGCATAGTGATGAATATGCATATCTCCTAGGGTAACCATCATATTAGTTGTTGTTGTCTTGTTGAATATTTTTCCTCCCTACCAGGCCTTCACTTGCTTTTCAAACTCGATCAGGTGTTATTTGCTTTTCACAACTAGATCACGTACCTAAATCTTCTTTTCTTTCAATGCTTGCAATTCCTGTCGTATGCTCCATTTTGTGTAGTAATTTACGCCTGAAATATTGTCTGGGCAGCTAGCGCCTTTGGAGACTACGTAGGGAAGTAGCTAGACAACGTTGGAAAAGCTTCTATTCAATTCAGACGTAGCCGGCCTGGTACCCACCTAGAAATTCACCAAAGCAATCGAAGAACCGAACAAGAGTGTTACAAAAGCTCGTGTCATCTTGTCGAATGCTTTTCTTTTGTGTCAGGCGTTCATTTGCTTCTCAAAACTCAGGTATACATTATTCTTCATACATTAAATCTTCTTTTCTGTTAATACAATACGCACATGCTTACAATCCAACTGTAACTATGCTTCATTTTGTGGAGTACTTTATGCCTGAAATATTGTCCAGGCACCTAGCGCCTTGTAAGACTCCTTAGGGAAGTAGCTAGACAACGAGTTCAAACAGTACGTACTGAAGTATGATCTTTTTGGTGAAGCTTCTTTTTAATGCAGACGTAGCCAGACTAGTACCGAGCTAGAAAGTCAACAAAGCGATCGAAGAACCAAACAAGAACTGTGTTACAAGTAGCATGGACAGCCACAGTGTTAATTGTGTGGGAGTGGAGGATTCTGATCATGACAAAATATGCAACATATGCTTGGACGACATGGCCCATCCCACGCTGACGAACTGCAACCACCAGTTCTGTGAGGCGTGCTTGTGTCGGTGGCTCCAGACTCAGCAACGATTCTCAGCTGCAACATGCCCTATGTGTCGTCGCATCATCAGCACTGGAACACATCGGCTGTCTAGGCTCTGGGAGAGGGCCCAGGAGAGGCTGCCATTAGTATTTGCAGTAGCATTGGCATTTACGCAGACATGTTTGTTCTTAGCCGACTTGATAGGGCACACGCACCTCCGAGAGAGGCTGCCATTATTTTTTGCAGTAGCTTTGGCAAGTACGCTTACATGTTTTCTCTCCACCGATTTGATAAGACTCACTGCCAGGCAGCTCCGGGAGAGGCTGCCGTTAGTATTTGCAGTTACAGTGGCAACTACGCAAACAGGCTTTCTCATATTTTCTCATGATTGGAGGACAAGCTTCAACTAGTTAATGAAAGAATCGTATGGCCGGATTTACCAAAAGTAAAAATTTTAACATTGTTTTGATAGCACTTTTGGGTGTGCAATTGAGCCTATGATAGTCAGTTGACGTATATTCCTAGACTTGAGTATATTTTATTCGCACGTGGTTAATATGCGCTTTCAATCTTGTTACTGCAGGTAGGTTCAGCTTATTATGTTATCTGCAAGGTTGATTGTGATCATATTATAATCTCATTTTTGTGTGGTAATTCAGGCCAAAATTAAATTGAAATTAATATCGTTTGCCTTGAGACTAGGGAATGAAGTCCGAGCAAGTTAGATGTCCAACGTAACGAGTTTTCTCATGATTGTGTTTGAAGTGAAAACATGAGCACTAGTACTCACACATAGCCGGACTGCTATCCAGCTAGGGATTCGCCAACTTAAGGCCCGGAGCTTACAACACAACTGTAAGGTTGCCTATATTCACCATGAAAGCCGTTAGAAGGAAAAACACAAAAACAAGGTGTACTGAAAATTGTGCATGCAGTGAGATCAAGTTAGGAATTACAACAAAAACTTGCAAATTGAATGAATCACTTATGCAAGCATGAAAACAAACAGACATAACAATTATGTACACAAAAACATAGAACAAGATGTAGACATGCCTCGTCAATGGGCATCCAAAAGACCCGCCATTTGATCCCCACCAGGAATCTAAGATCCTACGGATTTTTAACAATTTCCATGCAAAGTCCAATATTTCATGGGTGCGGGCATTTTTTGCACGGATTTTGCGCTAGTTTTGAACTGATTCCACACAAATTTTGCATTTACTCGTTTTTTTATCTAGTAAGATTCCAAGGTTCCAAGTCACTATCAAAAATTTAGATAACCATGAGAGAACAAATATAGGGTGTCTTTTATTCATTTGAGATAAAATTTATAAATTTTTAGAAGTAAAATAGTTTGTTTTAAAACCAAATTGGAAATATTTTATGAATATTTCTAAAATATATCATGAATATATCTTAAATATACTATAAATAGTATAATATTCCAATTGTTTCATAGCCCCCATTAAATACCCTTTGTTCGCTCATATATACCAAAATTTACACTAAGTGACTTCCCTGAAGGTAAGATGGAGAATCCGTGCCGAATTAGTGTAGAATTCATATGAAATCCGTGAGAAAAATGTACGCACCCATGAAAATTTGGACTTCGCAATGAAATCGTTTAAAATCCGTGGGGTCCTAAATTTATGATGGCCTCCCGAAGTAATTACTTTGATTCATCTAAATATTCGACAAGATATGAGGTTTTCATCTCTTGAAGACCACCCTGAAGCCACCCTTATAAACTATACTCTATATTTTAATCTCAAAGAAACTAAAAACCATCCCCAACAAGGACTCTATTTTTTCTATATCCCCTTACACTTTTCAAAGACCCCTATTTAAATTCCACATTTTTTCAAAATTTTCCCTTAGATGAATAAATAATACCCTATTTTTAATTTATTTTTTATCATACGTCGTTTCTAAAAATTTGCATGTGCCGGCCCTAGAAATTGTGTACATCATGAGCGCTCAAAGATTTACCTTAGAAATGGTAATGACGGTGAAGAAAAAATTGGAAACTTGCATGCAGCTAAAGATTCATTGCCACTGAGATAACTACACCTTAAAGCGTTCACCTTACCAATTGAGCCTATTTACACACATGAATCAGAAAATGTTTTTAGTGGGTCTTAATAGTAAGTTCAAGATGATTCCAACGCACTTTAGCATGCATTATTTGAACACTGTATGAACAAGTTATAAATTTCCAAAGTGCTGACTATAGGTTGACCTTAAAGCAACCCTAAAGTCTAATGTTCAGATTGTGCACATTCTCATCAATAGTAGGGTGTTAGAATCTACTTATTATGGAAGATTGAGCTATGGACGCTTTAAAAAAAACGGTCGCTTTTAGATATAGTTACCTTATGAGTGATTACTGGAGCTTTTTGGCAACTTTGTCCCTCCTCGGGCCAATTATTAATTATTTCTTTAAATAGATTTTGTCAAATCCGAATATTCTCTTAAATTTGTTTTTTCCTTTACAAAATTTCTGTTTTTTTGAAAAATAATTTCCCAAATTTTTTGACATCTATTTTTAGAATTAATTTGCGGCGTAGCTTCCCTAAACCTACGGTATTGCAAATCTAAGTGGTTACCACCTCTCCCTCTCCCTCCTTTGACACTACCAGAGTACATGGGAGGACATATTCCACGAGGGAATGGTCCTCCGAATAGGATGAATGTCATCGACGAGGAACTGAAATGTACGGAACCTAAAGCCCTAAAACCCTAATCCCTGCACTTGTTTTGCGAGGCTTTGCGAGATTGTTGAGCTCCGACAATCCATCGATTGATCATGGCCAGAGTTGCACAACTTGCCAAGCGCTTCTCCGAGGCTGCCTCGTTGCTGCCAACCAGCTGCACGGCTGGTACGTATGTTTCCATTTCTGTGGAGATGGTGGCGAACTTTTTCGCTAATTCATGCAATTGATGTAGTCACTGTTACTGTGCTTTGAGCGATCGAGAGTTAAGGATTTGGGGTTTGAACTTTTTTTGATCCAGTAGTTTCGTATTTGGCAGATGTGGTAGGGGCTGAAGGAGCTGCTGGGGGTGCCAGTTTGTTGTTCCGAAGGTGGGCCACGAAGAAGGCTGGCGGCTCTACTCAGAATGGCCGTGATTCTAAACCTAAAAATCTTGGTGTGAAGAAATACGGAGGACAGGTACGAAAATCAGGACTCTCTTTCATTTTCCGTTCCTCCAGGTTTTTCAGGTTTTTGTTTGTTGTGGTGGACTGTGGATGATGGAGTGTTTTCTCTTCCACCTCTGCCAAATTCGGGTTCTTTCCACTATGCGTAGAAATTTTCCCTTCTTGCCCTATAATTTGAACTGCATTGTTGAGCTTCCCTACAGCAAATTTTTCCCTGTGGTTTCCTGCTGACTTTGTTTGCTGAAACCCTAACCAGACACATTAGTCATTTTCTCCTGTAACGCCGTAAAATGAATTCTTAGGAGTGTTTTTTTTCCTATGCTATATATCAAGACTTCAATACTTCTATTAAGATCAAAGCCCTTTTACAAACAGCTAACTGAAAGAAACCTCTGTGCACATTGTTAGGTTGGCCTTGGATATGTGCATTCGAGTTCCCTTGCATTTGTCAATATGAAGTCTTGTAGCTGATTGTGATAGTTTAAGGTCCTCTATCTCAGTTCCTTCGTCCTAATTGGAATGCATCAGGGTTGGATACTCCGTCTCATGTCTACAGGGCTTAGAACATGCACACCCTACGCTGCATGAGCCCTTACTCTGAAAATTGGATGAAATGTGCTTGCATTGAATGGTAAAAATTCAGGGCCAGGGAGAGTGATACACAATATGAGCAACATATAGTGATGCTTCTATAGTCCCATGTATACTGATTCCGATTGGTTCACGCTTTATATAAAAGTTGATTATAGCAGTTCACGGGTGTGGGGAGGATAATTTCTGACACCAAATCTTGGATGTGAATATTCTGCAATGGGGTGAGTGGGGTGAATTGAAGGGAGAAGGGTGTGCATGCTCTTATATTGAATGTTGCTCGTCGCTGCAGAAGGTAATACCAGGGAATATCATCGTCCGGCAGCGCGGCACACGGTTTCATCCTGGCGATTTCGTAGGCATGGGCCGAGATCATACCCTCTTTGCTCTTGCTGGTGGTCAGGTGAAGTTTGCCAAGGACCCGTTGACAGGTCGCAAATGGGTGCACGTTGAGCCCACAGGCGGTCCTCCCATCCACCCTGCCTACAGCCATCTTATCCCTAAAACTGCAGCGAATGCTTCTGCTCAAGAGTCTGGGGTGTGAAGTCTGAAAATGTAGGTACAGGAAAATCTGAGCAGAGCCAATCAGTGTTGTGACGAAGTCCAAGCAGGGTGGCTTTCTCTTCTGACAGGGACTATTTCCCGGGACCTTCTGACCTGAAGCATAGAAGCATGATCAAAAGAGTGTGACAGATTCTTCGTCCTTACATTTGGCAGGCCTTGGAGATGGTATCAGAAAGCGTAGAACCCTGAAAACAGGCTACATGAGCATTTTTTACGAGGACGCTGAGCAGGTCATGTTTGGCTGGATATTACAACCTGTGGCCTTACAGCTTATGAAAGAATTTTGGAAAGTTGTTTGTGATCGACTTTGTTTCCTAGTCAAAACTTCAGATGATGATTTGTACTCTTCATATATGGTAAGGTTGGTCTATTGTCCTGATTTTGACGGAGCCAACTATCACCCAGTACTCGTTCTTAATTTCTCATCAGTAAATACAGAAACTGTATTGTGTACACCTCAGGAATATTCTACGTGTTCTGATCATTTGGATTCATTTGGCTGCTTCAAAAAATGATCATACACTGTAAGTAGACAGACCTAATTCCAACCCAGATCCATTTCACACTAGTGAATTCACCCCAATTCCACCCTTTCCATATCTTTTTCCACCAGTGAATGAAATGTGAAAAAGGTTAGGTGAGCTGTAGAAATGAGTGGCAATTAAGGTGTTTTAAACCCTCAATGAGATGTTAATGCAGTTGTTCATACATTATCACATGAGATTGACAATTAAGATTGAATTTGGTATTCATGAAGGAAGTGCTTCAAGGGAGTCGGTTTTGGGTGATTCAAAGATACTCATGCATGGGCTATAGGTGATACATTATTTGATTATGTATTTCTTTTGAGATGCTCATGATCCCTACCTATGAATTATTTTGTATGTTCATAGCATATCACTTTGAAAATTCAAAGAAAATACAAATTTTTGTTGGAAAAATATGATTTCACTGGATTAGTCTCCACTCAAATTTATCAATGCATGAAAAATTTGTATGGCAGTAAGAAATTTCTCCAAGGTGTTCAAATGCTTAAATGAATGATAATAGGTACTTCTACCTTATTACTAACTTGCTCCAAGGAAGTTTGAGTCTTTCAGACCCCAGAGGTATTACTGTAATCAGTTGATAAAGTCACATAATTATTGTATTCTAATCATTGATAAAGCATCTTACCTTGAGTCTGGAAAGCATGTGTTGTGCAAAATTATGATGTTTGAAGTGTGAACAATACCCCACTCCAAGGTCATCTCCCGGAAAAATCAAATATGAAGATTGGATGCGCTTCAAATTCAAACAATTCACAATATTTCAAGTGATGTATTACTTAGGAGTTTTATGATATTGCCAAAATAAAATTTATAATCTTGTAACCCTAAAGTTACAAAACTAACTTTGAATTTACAAAAGTGCCTCTAAGTGGGGTCATGAATAATTCAAAAATTCTCTATAATCATTCAAAGTTAGCTTGTAGTTGATAAAGAAGTAATCTTAACCCTTGGGGTGGCTCTCTCTACAACCCGTATTTATAATTGTTCAATTGTGGTTTAATACATGAATTGTAATATATTATTATATACCCGTACCTTCCAAGCAGCTTCGTTGCACTTTCGACGAATATTTAATATTTTTCAAAAAGTCATGTTCGTCAACTATTTATATAATTTTGTTAAATTCATTTTTTTTGGAAAATATCGTCCAAAGAGACCTTGACCTTGCAAGTATGTTTAAGGACAACTTCACTTGACCTAATTGCACAATTGTGGTAAAGCCTTGTGCTTTATACAAATTCAGTGCACTAGTGCCAACAATGAATGTAGGATATGTAGACCTCACTTCTTGTTCTCTTAATCACCGGTTAAACTCCTTTACAAAAATGTGAATAACTTCGGCACAAATACTTCAAATCTCAAATTTCTTTTTGGAAGTGAAAGGTTACTTGAAAATTCAAGTATTCTCAGTCGAAAAATACTCAAAATAAGTTAGTCTACTATGCACAACAGAGCCTCGAAAGTCTGATCACAACACATTTTCTACTCATTCAACTCATGCACATTCTTCACAACCTTACTGAATTTTCTCCATATCTCATGCATAAAAACTTCAAATCACATAATTGTTTTTGGAGGTGAAAGAAGACTTGGCCTTCTAACTTTTCTCAATTTAAGACATTTCAAAATAAGATCATTTGCTATGCTCAATTGTGCACCAAAATCTACTGAAATTATGGTGCACATGGGCTTGCAAGTTCTTATCCCATATCATTTGGGAGTGGCTTGGAATGAATTTGACTACAAGGTCAGCTCTTTCTTCCCCTTAAACTCACTGGGGATTCTCCAAATAATAAAATGAAATGTAAAAATGGTAATATCTCAACATTTCAACAATTTCAAAATCCAACCTATATGAAATTTGGCAAATACAACTTATAAGTTTCAAAAAACTTGTCTCGTTTTTTTTGAAGTATTTAAAGACGAAGCTGCTTGGAAGGTATGGTACATAATATCATGATTACTAATTTTACTTTGCATTGAAAAGTATTTGACAAGGGTTGAAAGTTTTACTGAGTGGCTGAAATCTTCATTTCACATTGATTTTACATTTTAGTGTCACCTTCACTAATTATCCTTTCTTACTAAAAACCCTCACACTATTAGCAAAAAGTAGTGTAATCTTGTTGATGGTGAGTTACAGGAGTGAAGTTACCGACTGGGAGGGGGAGGCGGAGCCAGGACGTGTGTGGGGTCACGCTTCTCGCCAGCCAGCCAGCCAGCTCGCGACGCGCCCGCCCGCCGCAACGGACCCGACTGCACTGCACTGCACTGCACTGGGTCCCCCCCCCTACACTGCATCCCTTCCATGCTTCTGCCCCGTTCCTGCCTGCCTGTTGCAACGCCTGCTGCGCCTGCTGCGCCTGCTGCAAGCCTTCCCTCCTCGGAGCCACCATACCCACAGGCTCATTCCTCCTAGGACATGAGCCTTTGCAGCCCCCTAGAATCACGCAACTCCACTGTTGCAAGAATGCGGGCACCTCGATACGATACGCGACAGTAGAGCGATTTCTGGAGCCCCGGCTTTCGAGCACCACAGTATCATAGTGCGTGCAACTCAACCACTGTAGTAGCTAGAGTCGCTCACCTCGTGATTGCCTGCGTCTACTATTTTATTCCTTGTGGGCGCTGACACCGCTCTGAGGTGGCCACCAGATCAGCCTGGTACCCCAACTTAAGTTAGCTGGGGTTGTGACCGTTCCGACAAGGCAGTGAGTGGATGAAGCTGCGTTTTGGAGGTCCAGCGATCGAGTGATCAGAGGGTTGTCTGCGCGAAAGGCGGAATCTGGGGTTGGTTTCGAGTAAAGTGCCGAGATTTTGGATTTCAATCGCGTGTGGCGAAGAATTTGTGCAGGCGGTGAATTGGGAGTTGCTGCCTTTCAGCTGATGTGAATATTCGGGTGGAGCTGGAACGAGAGTGAGAGAGTGGAGCTGCAATGGCGGCAGAGTGAGTGAGTGAGTGAAGAGCTGGCGCGCGCGTTGGGACTCGTCGTAGAGGCGCTGAACAGGGATGGGCTGCTTCAGTTCTAAGCCCCGGAGCAGCTCTTCGCACCGAGCCAGCGATGACGTCTTCCATCCTGAGAACAAACTGGACTTAGGTTTGTTCAATTTGAGCCCGTTTTCTTCGCTTCAGTAATCTCGCTTTGTTAGGTTTTCCATGTCTGTTCTTAGCTCTTCATCGGATTTCCTCGTCTTGTGGGAGGCTTGTTTCGTGTCCCGCCTCTACTCTTCAGATGTCTTCCTGGTCCTCTTCGTCTTGTCTTTCTAACAGCATTGAGCAATTTTAGGTAATTCCGTGCATTCAACTAGGAAGCTGGAATCCGTCCTTTACTTCTAGGACAAAGCTCTGCTCTGCTGTAGCGTCAGAGCAAGGACCGCAAAGTAAAGAGCAGTATGCAAGCGATTACTGTTTATCAGAATTTGAACGATGCTCAGCACTCAGTGAGCCTGACGTGAGCCATGCTGCAAGCATTTTGATCGTTAGCAAGCGGCTTGACTAGTGATGGCGTGTGTGCAAGCGATTACAGTTTGTCAGAATTTGAACGATGCTCAGCACTCAGTGAGCCTGACGTGAGCCATGCTGCAAGCAAGCATTTTGATCGTGATGGCGTGTGTGCAGAAAATGGGAAGCGAGCGGAACCCGAAACTGTGCCGACATTTCGAGAGTATACATTGGAATCGTTGAAAACCGCCACCAAAGGGTTCAGCGCCGAGCTCATAGTGTCGGAGAGCGGGGAGAAGGCACCCAACTTTGTGTACAAAGGCAAGCTTGATCAGAATCGCATCATTGCTGTCAAGCGCTTTCCCAAGACGGCATGGCCTGATGCCAAGGGCTTCTCCGTAAGTACTCTCCTTTTTCTCTCCCCTCAAAACATTTCGTTCCTCCCCATTTTAGGGTGCTCGTTCTGTCTGTCTTAATTTAGTACACACTTTTTCTTGAAGTGATATGGCAGGCTTGATGTTTCTGTAAAGCCAAGCCTGGTCACCCAGTCACCTGTGGGTTTATGCCAGCAAGACGTGAATTATTGCCTACAATTTTCATTTGTTTTTTGAGAAGAATGTTATGCTTGTGCTTGTTGGTGACAGGATGAGGCTTGGAAGGTGGGTCAAGTAAGGCATGAACGGCTTGTGAACTTGATTGGATACTGTGCTGAGGGTGATGAGAGGCTTCTGGTTGCTGAGTACATGCCCCACGACACTCTTGCGAAGCATCTCTTTCATTGTAAGCAGGCTCTACCACTCTTTGGACCTAAAATAAGCCTAGTGATATAAATGGTGTTTGGTGGTTTTATGGTTCGAGGAAAATGAGAACATCCTGGCGCGTTGGTTAAGCAAAATATTGTTATTTTCAAAAGCAGTATTTGTAATTGGTTCATGAGGAGTCACTGATCAAAAAATCTCAATTTAGTTGTTTTACACAGCCCTGTGGATTCTCTAAGTGAAATCTGGTATGTATTGCAGGGGAGAAGATGCCGATGCAATGGGGCATGCGGGTGCGTGCTGCGCTTTATGTTGCCCAGGCGCTGGATCATTGTTCGAACAACAACCTTCGTCTTTATCATGATTTGAATGCTTACCGAGTGATGTTCGACCAGGTATAGTGTCCTCTCTGTTGAGAGGCTGCAGGAATTCGAACCAAAGTGATAATGAAAGTGATTATGAGCATAGTAATCTGTTGAGTCTGTGTTGTCTAATATTAAGTGAAACGGTATTAATTTCTTTTCTGTATGGACAAGATTGTTTGGTGTGGGTATCTCTGTTTCGTTGTGGAGTTGTTGATTTCCATAGAATTTTTTTTCAGGATGGCGATCCTCGACTATCCTGCTTCGGTTTAATGAAGAACAGCAGAGACGGCAAGAGCTACAGCACCAACCTTGCATATACACCTCCTGAATATCTACGCACAGGTGAACTATCAGTCTTCCTCTCTTAATGAATCCTTGTGCCGGGATCCTGATTTTGAGGACACTGCAGAATAGTTGTACTGTGATTCCAGTTCAGGTGAAATTTTCTAGCCATTAGAAATTGTGAAGGTCAGTGAGTCTCGGACTTCAAATGAAAGAAAATTTGTTAGACACCTAATTCCATTATCGCTGGAGTCCTTTGCATATGTTTGATTCATTAGGTTTTCTGTGAGTGCAGGAAGGGTGACACCAGAAAGTGTAATTTACAGCTATGGAACCGTGTTACTAGATCTGCTGAGTGGGAAACACATTCCTCCAAGCCATGTGAGTTCAGATTCTCCACTCTGAGTTGAAATTTCGTATTTGGGTGACCACAATACACATGTGATTTGGCGTTCTAGGAAACCATGAATCCCTAAAAGACCATAGGACTTTCTTTTGCTCAGTTTTCTTTCTTTTTTGACCAACACATGCAACGTTCTTCACTGATATAAATTTGGCTCCGTCTGAATAATTATATTTTGGTCATTCGATCACCATGAAATCGTGGTCGTCCTTTAGGCGTGAAACCAGAGAGTGGTGGAGTTTAGCTGACAGGATGACCCAACCGCAGGCCTTGGATTTAATACGTGGCAAAAACATGCTCTTGCTGATGGACTCCTATTTGGACGGGCAATTCTCGAGCGATGATGGCGTGGAGCTTGTTCGTTTGGCATCACGGTGCTTGCAATTTGAGCCTCGTGAACGACCGAACGCCAAGATGCTCGTGACTGCACTTACCCCTCTTCAACGGCGCACAGAGGTAGTTGGTCGATTAGTGTCTCTCAATCAATAGCAGGCAGGGCAGGCAGGGCCCTGATTAAACTGGCCGACGGAGAAGAAGAATAGGGACCACCTAATTTTTTCTCCTTTTTTTTATTTTTTTATTTTATATATGATCAGGCTTCTTGCGGAATAACGTCTCATTTATAAAGTGGGACATGCACTTGCAAAAGCCAAATGTTTGCTGCTTGGAACATTTGCTGCTTTGAAAAGTACGCGTCCCAGAATTTTGACACTGTTTTCTGGAGTAGTAGTAACCCTTTTCGAGGCTGTGACTGTGACATGTTATTCCCATGGTTCTGTTCCTGCTTCATTAACACGGTGTTTCGGAGTTCTATAATACTGAGTTCTGAGTCTGCTTGATGAATGTGCATTCTTTACTACGTGCATGAAGATTCTCTTGTTTGTCTTGGATTCCCTGGATTCTGTCAATCGATGGGGACCTGAAGACGTGTATGATCAGGAGCAGTGGCAAGTAGGTAAATTAAGACGTGGTCTGTCTGTGGTGTGATTTCGTGAGCTTAAGGGGATGTCTTTAATCGTTAATGCAGCTAATTCCCTCGTACACATTGATGGGTATTCCTCGAGGGACAAATATGCCTCCACCACTTCAGTTGTCACCGCTCGGGGAAGCCTGCTCTCGCAATGATCTCACCGCAGCGCATGACATTCTGGTCAAAACTGGCTATAAGGATGATGAAGGCACTGATAATGAGGTAACACTTGTGTATTTTCTCTTCTAATTCCGGAGTTAATGAGTTTGGCTTAGTTTTTGGAATTGAAGGAATATAATTTGTCTACACAAGTACTTAAGGTTTTCTCGGTGATGCTATAATCACGTTTGGTTATTCGTTTCATAACTTTCTTTGCTTGTAGGTAGGATCGGTTATTTGAAGTTGAGGGGGAATCGTAATTCATTTACAGGCTATTAATTAGGACTATTGTATTAAGATCATTTTAAGTCACGGGATTTATGCTTGGAATTATCATGGATGTGTTATTTTTGCCTGTGGGATAATAATCAAGTGCTTTCTTGCAAACTGTAGTTATCTTTCCAGGTCTGGACTAAGCAAATGCAAGACATGTTGAACTCAAGAAAGCGTGGAGACATGGCATTTCGGGAGAAGGATTTTAAGACTGCCATCGACTGCTATACGCAGGTACAGTACTTTCATTGTTTTGAATGGAGTTTTGACGTGGGTAAAATTGTTCAATTTGTAGCAAAGGATTGCAGCTATATTTATATGACGTGCATCCTTCACTGGACGGTTTTACTATCCATACATCATAATTTATCCTGCCGATTTAGCTTGAATATTAAGTGTATATAGTGGTAATCCTATTTGACAACTGTCACATTGCTGAAACTTCAATGTAGAATCACAAAATCATGGACTGACAGTCGGGTTCTGTTTCAAGTTTGTGGATGTAGGGACGATGGTTTCACCGACTGTGTTTGCACGCCGGAGTTTGGCCTATTTGCTGAGTGACCAGGCAGAGGCTGCGCTTCGTGATGCAATGCAAGCTCAATATGTTCACCCAGAATGGCCAACTGCGTTTTTCATGCAAGCTGCAGCTCTGACGAAGCTGGGCATGGACACGGATGCCAAGGATATGTTGAAAGAGGGCTCCACATTGCACATGAAGAGGCAGAACGCGTGAAATTAGCTAGTAAGTCCAGTCTGCATCGTTCTCCTCTTTTTTGGTCTGGTGCCCTTTTTTCCACCGGTTTTGTTTTCAGAAAGTGAACTAGGCTCCTGTGAACGAGATGACATGTATTGTGTACGATTTTGGTTTTGAAACTCTACACTTTTTTTCCTTTTTTTTTTTCAGTTTGTGACAATAGTAGATCAGTGTGTACAAGGTGAAGCTCTTTGAGCTCCCCTGGTTACATGTTTGTAGGTAACGTTGCCCATGATAAAAATTCATATATCCAGGATCCCATGTGTTAATACTCGTCACTTTTTACGTTGTTGATTTCTGCTTTCATTAGTGTAAACCTCCATCTCAGTGTAGCAAGTCCTAGGACTGGATTTGAAGAGGATGTGTACAATTGATGTTTGATCAATGAAGAGACTCAATTGTCACTATCACCGCTGGCCTATGTCAGAATTGTGGTCGTCAGTCTGCAAAGTGATAGCTCTGGTTGTGGATGGGCTCCTCTTTGTAAACCATCTTATCTGCAGCATTTAGGTTACAAGAGGCACGTACACTGCACCAGACATAGACCCCGATTGTGATAGTATAAGAAAAAGTGTTTGTATAATTAATTTTATTGCTCACGGTGTTCAAAGGAAATCGTGTCACTGTCTCATTGATTTTGAGGACAATACTTATTATCTTTCTCATACTAAGATTTTAGATCAACCAAAAAGTACATATCTGAATGGATGTTCTTGATTGAGTTAAACAACTGGATATTATGAGCCCTGTTCAGTATTATCCAGTTCAAAGAAAGAAAATAAGTGGTTGGGATAAAGACCCTCCACAGAACCACTCATGTAAGAATAATAAGTGAAGGATAATAAATATGCCAAACTAAAAGTATTAGTGAGTATGAATGGTTATGTGATTTTGAGGATAATACTTTTAGTTTGACAAAACTGACATTCTGGAGCACCCACTCTTTTATATTTTCAATATAGCTGCACTGTGGTTGGCTTTTACTACACTTAATTATAATAGTTGGTTGAGAGCCAAGAACTCAAAATATAAGAGGATCTGCGTCAAAGAAAAATGTTACAGGATTAAGGCATCTTGGATATCCAATTTTTCTTTGAATTAGCATATGGGTCCAAGGTGTTAAGAGCATGGCCACCCATGCCCTCCCAGAGTCTCTCACACTCATGAAAAGTGCCAAGGGCCCTTCAAAAATACCTCTTGACTCTCAATCCTAGCGTGTTAGAAATTGGGCCTTCAAATCACTATTTAGTTGACTATATCCTCACATTCTACTTGTGATTGGTCCATTGACTATTTGATGCGCACTTTTGATATGTGAGGGGCGTGCAAGGGTGGGGGAGTGTGAGTGCAAGGGCCCTTCAAATGTAGATGAATAATTTTAGCCAGTTAGCCTAGCGTGCATGGGTGGGAATGCTCTAACAACTCCTTATGTTACGGATGTTTACTTGACTCATGTACTTGCATTCATTAAGTTTTAGAGGAGAAATGGAGCTTAATAGTACATGCGAAGCTACATTTCTGCTCTATAATCTATGTGGAATGGAATTGATGCCTTAAGGTTTCACAAGCCTCTACTGTAGTATTTTTGGTAATCACGTGCGAACACCAAGTATTAGTTACATAGCATAATAGAGCAATGGAAACCAACACCCTTTTGCAATGGGACCACAATTTAGTTACAATTAGAAATTAAGTTTACGTGGCAAGGACACAATAGTCCCAAAATTCATGGAATACAAACGTCACTCCTTGATTACTTAGAAAAGTGAATTTAAATGATTCTCTTTCAATTCAGTTTTCAAAAGGGTCCTCCATTACTCTACTCTATTATGCTATGTATTCCCTAAAAGCCTCAGGGGTTTAGAGCAAAATTAAGATGTATCATAAAATGTGACTTCTTTAACTTTGATGAAGTTTATCCCAACAAAGAAAATAAAAAAACATGATGTTTGAAAATTATCCATACTCTCAGATTTCCAAATATACTTTTCAATCTTAACCCCTAAAAGCCCGAGGGGTATAGAGCAAATTTATTATGTGTTATAAAATATGACTTCCATAACTTTTATGAAATTTAACACAACAAAGAAAATGAAAAAAATGATGCTTGAAAATTATCCATATGGTCAAATTTCCAAAAATAATTTTAGATCTTAATTTAATGAATATAGAAGCAAAAAATTCACCAAATGTACATTTTATATTTTTAAAATTCGAAATTTGGTATTATTGGTTGGAATTGTGGGCTTAAGGGATTTTAGGTATTATGTGGGCTTAAACCCTAACTGCCCAAGCATCCATTTTTGGATGATGTATAGATTTCATCCAAAAATTCTCATCCGTCATGCACTTTTTGTAGTGTGGACTTTTTACTATATATTTTATGGGAAGTTAGCTTCATGCATTTGTGATCAAATTAGAAGGGGATGATTTGTGAATTTTTTATGCCTTGTTTCATGTTACAATGATTCACCAAAAATTTCTAAAATCTTAGTTCAAAAGTGTTCAAAAGTGCTCTTGAAAATTCATAGAATCAAGCAAGCAAAGAATCTCCGAAAATCACAGCACCTAGAGTATTACATTTCAACCCATCATAACAAATTTCATCTACAAATTGTCAATATCTTGTTCGTAATTGAATTACAAAATAATTTTGAATTTTAAGTTTTAAAATTTATACAAAAATATTGGTGACAGCAATCATAGATCTAACCGCATGGATAGAATCTAAAATTCATTGTGTATAACTTTTATTCCTTCATCAAATTCAAAATATCCCTCTTAGTAACATTTTATAATGCATTTTTGTAAAACAGCTCAATGTGGAGAGGGCTATGGACATTTAGGGGTTAAGGGATTTTATAATGTTATTTATATTTCAAAAATTTCCCTCTTTTTCCATACTCTATGTTGGTTACGATTTTCTAGAAAATTGAGTTATACAACCCCTATGTATTTTATAGATATGTACAAATTAACAAATCTTGTAGCGTGCATCTCGGAGGTTAAAAATGGACGCAATACTAGTTCTTCAACCTATAGCACAAAACTAGGTGTCTTGAGGTAGTGCACACTGTAAAGTTGCAGTTCTGCAAAACAATGAATAATCAGATAAACAAAACAACCCCCCAAACATTGTGCAAAATCGGAAGACATGAAGACAACAACTGAATTGAAATTGTACACGCCCCCGCACACACCACATGTTCTCATATGCACTAACATACTCATACAGATAACGGGACATATAATGGAAACGGTTGCATGACAACAATAAAATTATATCAATTATAACTAAATTTCTTTATAGAATTTAATGTATTTCAGTTTCCACAAGTTCAGTAGATTCTGCACACTAACTCTTAGCACAACCATGATCTATTATGGTTCCAAGAGCCATCATGTCTGTCATCACTTTCTATCAAGCATTAGGAGAAAGGTGGGGTCTCCAAAAGGCCTTTGGTTTTCTCACGTGCAGTGAAATTTCAGTGGTGCCCGCACGTTTTCCCTGCATGCACCAATGGTGCCACGACGCTGCCAGCAGTGCAGTTCCGTGGGTCGAACCAATTGACGCTGCCAGCACTGCCGACGCTGCCAGCACTGCCAACACTGCCAACACTGCGGCTTCCGACACTGTCAGTGGGCAGCGACGAGGACCAATGGTGCCACCATCGGAGGGGTGTTTGGGCAGACCAGTCACCTAACTTGGGCTGCCTTACAGGGCCTTTTGGGGACCCCACATTTTTCCTAATGACACCTATTAGTTTCCCAACATTGTCTCTAGCAAGGCCCGTTTTTGCTCACCATGAACTTTCATTGTGTCTCTTGCAAGGCCCGGGCATCCATTTGAAAAGGATACGGCATCTAGTGCAATGACATCTTGCTCTACAACAAAATTTTGTCGGTTTTCCTCAAGTTTTTCATTCATTTTTCCTTCTTGCTTTAGATTAAAACTCATCCTATTTAATTTTCTACTTCGACCCTTTTAATTAGCACCCTCACTTTTTTTATAAAATTATAAGTATTTTTAGGAAAATGATATATTATTTATAAGTGGGGTTTATTAATTTGTATAAAGGTTTGTTACATCCAAGAAATATAATTTTTTTACCTCCTAAGTATTAAAAAATATCCTATGCTTTTTCTCTTGTTGTTTTTAACGCCGCGGGCAATGCACCCTGAGACACTTTTCTCAACATTTTTGGTAAATACTCATTTCGATATGCTTTACAACACTTTGTGTGACACTCTTTTTGATGCTTGTTTCGATGATATAAACTCTGGACCTGCAAAGAGGCCGGCGTGATTAAAGTGTCTGTTCGTAATGACAATGGCCAGATGCCCCCTAGGTCAAGAGGCCATTGGTACAGTACTACTCTCCTTTTTCAAGGATAGACACTGTAAGGACGAATAATTAGGTAAATGGCCAAGGGATGTGTTTGTTTATGTTGGATGGATGGGTATAAGTAAAGTCAGAGTGATTAGTTGATCGCCAAGTTGTGAGCGCCATGGTTGGTTGGATAGGCGTATGTGTAACATTGAACTGGTCCGGGTTCGAAACCTGGTGGACCTGTTGTAGCAGTGATATGTTATCTCATGACTTGGTGCTGCTAGTGTGATGTACTAGGCAGGAAAAGGGAATAATACCAACCAACCGGCCCATCCCTACTAAACTGAGACAAGTGCTTCAAATGGTGCTAACAAAAGTGGTTTGTAACCACTGCCCCCCCCCCCCCCCCCCCCCCCCCCTTTTGTTATTGGAATTCGTCAGGGGGTGGGATGGGTTGATTATTTTCAAGTTTCCTTTTATGAAGTATTATGGATGCTGCATGTTGTATGGCAATGGTGTTGATTTTGGTAAGGGTATTTTTGATGGAGGATTCGGGGATTTTAAGTTTGTTTTCTAGAATTTTAAGGGAGGGGATGTGTGTGGTTCCTCTAGCGCTGTTGTAATGACAATGAGGGGATCCACTTTCCAACCCAGGTTTGATATTTCAGTAATTAGTGGTTGATATTTTTGGGTTTTATTGTCTATGGATTCATGAGAAAATCTGTCATTGCAAAAAGTGAACTCAATGAATTGGATAGTGAGGTTGTTGTTTGGTTGATGTGGAGGGGTACCTTGGTACGGGAGGCCTTTGATGCAAAGTATGTCTGGTCTGAGTCTAGCATTGCAATGACATCTTTGTGTGCTACAGGTGCAAGGAAGTAGCCAGGGGGGAACTGTATTTTCCTGGGGGTTATTTTGGAATGTTCCGGCATTCATGAGTATGTAACAACGGGTTTTTTGGGAGGATATGAGGAGTTGTCGTATTTCGTAGACGGCTCTGTTGTGTCGTTTGATTCAAAGGGCATGGAGATGATGGTGTTTGCATTTGAGGAGAATGTATAGCCAAGTATCTACATCTGTGGAGTTGCAAATGGGGCATGTTTTTGAGGGAAACCTGTGGATGCCAAAGAATAGTTGTTTCCGAGCATTTCCCATATACTCGCTTGTGCGGAGTTTTAGTAGGCTGGTTTTTTGAAAGTCTGTAATATTAGGGTTGGACCAGAATGCATTGGAGAGAGTGCAATCTATATCAGGATGAAATGCCCATTTGTTAATGTTGGGGAAGCGCTGGGCCATGATGTCTAAATTTTTTGTGCGGTCATATTTTTTGAGGTATTTTGTTAGGCATCTGACTAGTCCTTTGTCCGATTGGTGTGTTGGGCCTGGCCATTCGTCTTTTTGGTAATAATATGGAGTAGTATGTGCAAATTCATACGGTTTAGATGCAAATTTGTATAGTTTACAGGTTCCGGCTTTGGCGAGTTTGTCAGCTTGTTCATTACCCAATATATTGGAGTGAGCTTTGACTTTATAGATGGTAGTGGGTTGTGTTCGTGTTTGTAGCATGTTTATTATTGATTCTAATATGGTTTTATCAGCATGGTTTCTGTGAAGGGTAGGGTGGTGAAGTTGTGTTCGGATGACATAAATACAATTGAGGCAATCTGTGAAGATATGTGCTGGTTCGTTGGGATAATTAGTGGTAATAATTCACAGAGTTTTGTGAATGGCCATTAGTTCTGCTCTAAATATGGTTTGTAATCCTGGTAGTCGCTTTGATATTTGTGAGTCTTCCTTGACGGGGTTATAGATGCCATATCCTGCTTTTTCTCTAATCCAGAAACCATCTTCGTGTAGTTTTGGAGGTATAAAGGAGCCATCTGTGAAGTAGCACTGTTGAGGGGAGAATCTTAATTGTGTGTTTATTTCATATTGGGGAAGTGGGAGGTTATGTAGTGTATGTGGATTTGAGATGGGTGGGTAAGTGAGTTTATTCCATGTAGTACTTTTATTCACCGGAGTATAATTGGGAGTAGGGGGGATGTTTTGGACAGTGTATTGTGAGGTTTGTAAAAGGTTGATGGAGTTTTTAAGGGTAGATAGTTGGGTTGGTGTGATGATAGTATTGTTTTGGTGGTGGACACAGAGAATTTGTATTGCTAGTGGCTCTGTTCGTGGTTTATTGAGATCGGGTGGGATTGTTGGTTCAAAGTATGTTATGGTGTCTGTGGCAAAGTGGGCAAGGACGTGTGTGTCTGGAAAGGGTCTTGTGTATGGAGTGAAGTTTTGGTACCAATTGACATCTGGTATAGTTAGAAGAGTGATATTATTTGGGTCATTCTGGGCTGCTAATCGGGCCCAATGTATTGTTTGTTGGGCCATTTCTGTGTTGTGTGGGTGTGCATAACCAATGCTTTGCCATTTAAATTGGAAGGCTGTGCCCAACGATCCAAATATTTTATCACGGAGGAATTTACTATTAGAAATCTTGTCTTATGTGACAAGTCATTAATGACTAAATGTCCGAAAAGACAAGTCCATAATGACGCAAAGACCATTGGATCGAAGGGGGAATAGAATTGTTGAATTTTGGTGGAACATGTGATTGGGGATGAAAAGTAGGAGTGGGTAATTTTGAAGGTGTCAATAAGGGAATCTAGAATGTCGGGAGGTATGGTATGTTGTGAGGCTTTTAAGGAGTCTTTTTTAGGAAGTTTATATTTATATCTTTGGTAGAGCCATATCATTTCTGTTTCAAATGGTTGTAGTGGTGGGACTAGGTTGTGTGTGTGGTGTTTATTTTGGTTATATTGGTTCCAGAGCCATTCAAGTCTGGTTTTAGGAATAGTTATGAGGTAGGTGCCTGAGCTATCATATAGATGGCATTGGTTGTTGATAGTTTGGATAGTGTGTTGGTTTGTTGCGATGTCTTTTTCGGGATTGCATTCTTTGATGGAAATTTTTGTTAAGGGGATTATTGTAGGTGGGGGGATGAATCTGGTGTCTTTTGTTTGGGCGGTGGAAAAGTGTGTGGTTATGATGTGTTTATAGTATAGATGTTGGTGTCTTGTATATAGATCTTTAAGAAGAGTGATGTTGCGTGTTATAACTGTTGGTTGGTTTAAGGAGGAAGAGATCACGGTGGGTTAGCTATTGATGGTAGATTTGAGATGTGGGAAGTGACCATTGACATAGATATGATGTGTAGGTTTTAGGAATTTTATATGTGTCAGTTGTTTTGATTGTTTTATGTGCAAGGATAGTGTGTATAGGAAATTTGAGGAGGTCCTGTTTTATATGTGGAGGTGGGTGTGGGTGTATTGGTGGGGGAGGTAGATGGAAGGGTGTAGGATGGCGTGGCATTTGTGGGGTTAGGTCATGATTGTCAGATATATATCCTGCTTTAAGTGTTCAAGGTGGGGGGTGGAGTTGACAGTGGGGATGGCAGTTGGGATTACAGTTTTGGTGACAGAATAGTTGTTCGGCTATTTGAAGAGCTGTTTTTTCTAGTTTAGTGGGGGTTTTGTAGTATGTTCTGAAGTCTGTGGGTGACATTAGCGTTGTTCCATTGGAAAGTGTGATGTGTTTTATTTTGTGTATATTGTGGAGAAGAAGTTTATGTATGAGTTTGAGGGAGGTCTTTGGATGTAGTTGTGGTAAAAGAATTGTGGCTTGTTTTAGCCATTCGGTTTCAAGTTCGGTGGTGTGTAGCTGGAGGTTTTCATTGGTACTTTTAAGGTGTATGCCTCCTGCTCTTTTAAGAAGAAAGAGTGTTCTAATGGTGGGGGATCGGATACAGTCATGGTGTTTTATGCGGGGAAGTTGTTCTGCACCGCCATATTTTGCTAAAATATGATGGATGAGTCCTTTGTAAATTTGTCCAAGTCTGCCTGGGTCGTTGAGTGCGTTTCTTAGTTGTTCTCCTATGCAACGGAGGTAAGCGTTTTTTAGTGAGAAGGCTTCTAATCCAAATAGTTCGTGTGGAAGTTGTGTGATAACATTTGCTGTACATTTGGGTAGGCCACATATTTTTTTTTGGATGCCAATAATTTTTTTGTCTAATTTTTTGATTGTGGGGAGGGAGTATGGGACAGCGTAGAAGCTGTAGGCGATTCCTGCACGAATGACTGTGTCTACCATGTTGATCTTTTGTTGTATTGTGGCAGGGCAGGATGTGAGTTGTTTGCATTGGTTTATGATTTTAGCTGTTGTGACGTGAGTTTGAAGTTTCCATTTTAGGGAAGGGACTAGTTGTATACCAAGGTAGGTATATGGTTCATTTTGATGTAGTACCGGGAGTGGTTGGTTTTTGTAGTGAATGTTGTGGTTTTGTAAGGAGGTTTTAAAATTTTTTGGTGTTGTTTTAGATTGGTTGGGGCTACCGAGTCACTGCACATTTTGGGACGCCAAGTTCCATGCCTGCCCAGGTACAAAAATTTTCAATTTTACCGAGTTGTATTTGTAGAGATTGAGGATTGTTGGAAATGGCGGCTAGATCATCTGCATAAGCTATTGAACTGATAGTTATTTTAGATGTGCCAAATGTGTATCCATGGTAGCCTTGTTGTAACCATCGGAGAAGTGGTTCTAGGAATATGAGGAAGAAATATGGGCTAAGTGTGTCACCCTGGATGGTGCCTCGTTGTATTGGTATGGGCTTTGTTTGTCCAAAGTGTGTGCTGGTAAATATGGTATTTGATTGTGAGTATATATTTCCTACAAGAGTTACAGCATCTTCTGGATATCCGAGATCTTTCATAATGGCTAAGAGTCGTGCGTGGTCAAGGGATCCAAAAGCATTTTTAAAGTCAATGTATAATAGGTATATATCTTGATTTGTGAAGCGAGCATCTTCGAGGGCACCTATGAGTAATTGTAGTTGTCGAGATGTGCAACGTTCTGCACGGAATCCTTCTTGGCTGTCATGCAGAATTTGGTTGTTTTCTCTATAATTGGCTAGTATTGTTGTGAGTGTGCTAGTAAAGAGTTTGTAAATAGTGTTGGCAAGAGCAATAGGTCTATGGTTGGGTAGAAGTGAGGGGTCGCCTTTTTTGTATAGTAGTATAGTGAGGCTAGTTTTCCAAGATGCAGGAATTTGTTTTTGTTTATAGCAATGTGTAAAAAAGAGGAATAATAGAGTGTGAAATTTTTCAGGCATGTTTTTGAAGATTACGTTGGAGATTTTATCAAGGCCGGGGGTTTTATTGTTAGCTAAATGTTTTAAGCAAGAGTCATAAGTGGCTCTGTCAAAATAGGTGTGTAGTGGGGTTTCTGGGTTGCCTCTTTTATCTAAAGTGAGTCCTTCGAGATCATGCCAAGGATATTGTCTTACTCCGCATGTGCAAAGAAGGGGGTGGTCTGGTTGGTAGTAGCATGTTGGAACTGTGGGTCTGTTACTAATGGATTGTTGAGTATGTATTTCGTTGGCTATATCTGCTGGAGAAGTGAGAATATTATTGTAGCGGTCTTCGATACAATCTAAAGGAGGAGTGTCTATAGGTTTAAAGACTTTTTTATTAATTCTTTTAGGACTTTTCTCGTAGAGTTGGCGGTATTTGGATATTGCTTTTTTGACGCAGTTTTGGGTATATTTGGTGGTGATTCTGCGGGCTTGTATTTTTTCGTTTTTTGCGAGATGGGCAAGGGATTGTTTCCATTCCAGGATATCTTGTTCTTGAGTGGGTGGTGGGGGGATGACTATGTTATTGTGATTTTGTAGTGCTGTAATTATGGGGTGTGTGCGCCAATTTGAGTTATTTTGGATGGTGTAAATTGCTTTGCGGAGTAGGTGATACGTAGAGATGTGTTTTTTCCAGGATTTTTGTAGTTTACGTGGTAAGAAACCTCCTTGTTGTTTAGTACGGTGGGAGAGTATCGGGATTGGCGGTGCGGTGCAAGTTTCTTGAATCTTTACAGATATGCTGTGAATAAGTTGGTCAAGAGCTTGACATGAGTCTATCCATTGAGTGTTAGTGAGTTGGCTATTTATTAGTGTGGTTGTGAGGGCATTGATTTGAAGGGCGTTTTCTTCAAAGAAGGCAGTTTGGAATTTTTCGAGGTTTTCTTGAGGTATGGGGTTGAGGATACGTAGCGGTGGAGCATTGATTCGAGGAGGTGGACGTGCTAAAAGTGTATTCTGGGGGAGATGTAAGGTAATTGGTGAGTGGTCAAAGTTTAGGTTGTGATTATGATTAGTTGTGGATTTGTATAATGTGTTGTTAGGGGTTTTTATAAAGTATCCGTCTATTAAACTAGTTTCTGTAAAGTTTTGGCCCCCTTGGCGTGAGAATGTACTATTTGTGGGAACATAGGTGAGTTGCAAGGAGTCTGTAAATGCTCTCCATTCTAGATCTTGGGTTTGTGGGGGATGTGTTTGAGATGCATCTTGGTGGCCTATTAGTGCTATGTCCCGATTGAAGTCACCACATAGAATATATATGTAATTAGGGTGTGTGGAGATTTGTGTGGCGATGGTATCTTGGATGAGTGGTATGTGTCGGATATCTTCTGTATGGGATGGCATATATAAGTGTATAATTAAGCAGGGTTGGAGAGGTTGGTTATTGATTTTTATGATTTGTAAGTAGGGTGAAATATTGGTGGGAGTGGGTATTTTTGTAATATTACCCGGGTGAGTATAATTTTGGTGAATCATCATAAGAAGTCCTCCTCTAGCATGTGAGTATGGTATTCTTTGTTGTATGCATCGAGTGAGGGCATGTGTATTATTGAATATTAGCTTGTATTGTGGAAATAAATTTTGTATATATTTGGTGGATTTGGATGCGGTGAGTTTTGTTTCTTGTATGGAGATGATAGCGGGTGGGTTGGGTGTATATGAAATGAGCTGGTGAAGGTTAGGTAAGGCAGTGTTGAGTGATGCAGCATTCCATGTGGTGATGTATGTGCTGTGTTGTGTAAATTGGGAAATTGGTGGTTGGTGTGGAGGGAGGTTGGGGAGTGGGGGGGGGGATGGTGATATTCGGGGAGGGGAGTTGTGCATTTTAAAGCTTCTTTAAGTAGCGTTTCTGGGAGGTAGGGGAATTGTTGGAGTAATTTTTGAAGATCGGGGGGAGGGTTAGTAGAATGGATAAATGTGTAAAGTTCTGTATGAATGGTGTTGGGTGTATTGAGGAGGTGTTGGTGTGTATTTATGAATTCTATGTATGGATGAGTGGTGTGAATGTGTCTGTCTGGTGAGTTTTGTAGTAAGGTCATGTTGTCAAGGAGTCGGGTTGTCCAATCGTGAGCTGGTATATGAATTAAAAGGTGGTTGCTTGTTTCGACATATCAAATTTGACAAAAAAAAATCGAATATTTTTGACACTAAAATGTAAAAAAAACAAGAAACATTGCAAAAAAAAGTTCAACTCTTTGGTGTTGAATGCTTAAATAATGGAAATGATGAAGGACCATTAGAGGCAATTATGACAACCAATTAAATAAGAGCTACCTTCATATGCACTATGAATTATGAGATTTCCAAGTTTGAATCCACAAAACAAAGTACCACTAAACTCTAATAACTATAGCCCTTTGTTTTCAATGCCAATTGCCCTTAATATAAAAGAAAGGTAGGGTTTGAGACTGGATTTGAAATTAGAGGTCAAGACTAACAATTGAACCAATTACACTACAAACCTTATAAATCTTACCATCCGGGATTTCACAACATTTTTCACTATAACATTGTTAGAACTAGTGTAGCCTTGTGCCATTGACCCATTAATCTTTGAGATTTAGCCATGCTTTTATTTTAATTTAGTCCCAGGGAGTGCACTCTTCAATTACTGTAAATATACACGTGCGTGCACAACAAGGGTATTATTTAGAACAAGCATGTACAAAATGTACGTATGGGAGACATATTGCAATCGAGCAGAAAGTAAATATACATGGGGCTTGGAATTAAATTTCTCATTTTTAGCCCCTGTGTACATATGGAAATGTATTTTGAGGCTAATTATGAGATTTGTACATATATTGTTTGATTTTAGCAAAGAATAAAATGTATACGGGGGTGTTTTAATAAAGGGGATGCACGCACGTGATTCCTGGCTTTATTGAAAAGTGCACTCCTCCAGATTTTAGTTTTAGAATAATTTATCTATAGTTTAGTTCAATTTATGATCACGGAATTTGATTAAAAATCCATATTAACTTCCACACTATAGGTCCAAATTAAAGTTATGAAATGACTTCGGTGCATCTCTTCTCGTTTAGAGCTTTTCGACAATACTAAGAACGCGGCCGGCGAGAGTACGGTCCGGGAGATCTCAACATAACATACAAACAAAGTACTGTAGCTAGTCATCATGATCGGCAAAATATAATTATAAGAGGAAAAGCCCAAATCTTAATGATTTTTTTCAAAAAATAAAATAAAATTGTATAGTGAATCAGAGAATCTTGAATAATATTCACATTTATTAAAAATGAATTTTCCAAAAATTTAATTATACGGTATGAGATGCCGACCCTGTCAGCCGGGTAGGGTACTTTTAATATTTAAAGTAAAGAGATATAAAGGTATGTGGCATGGCAAATGTGTTAAAGTGAATGGTAGTGTGGCAAATGTGTTAAAGTGAATGGTAGTGTGGCAAGTGTGTTAAAATATTCTTCTAGAACGTCATTTAGAGTGTAGCGTGAACAAGGAGACTCACTCCCTTTTGAGAATTCGGTATCCGGAGCTTCGGTTCCTGATGTGACTGCACAGACTCCATTCCCTGTGCAATGACAATGCAGCTACAGTATGTAGGCCGGCCCTCCCTCCGAGTCTTGTATTCTTCTCCGCTCCCTCACATACTCCATTCTGTACAGTATGTATATGCTTTCTCGCTCCAGGTGAGTGTCTTCTAGCTCTCGCCGAAGCAAATCCGCTGTCGTCGTTCTTTCTTTCAGCCTGTACGTCAGTCTGAGTAGCTCCTGTTCCTGATTCGCAAAACGGTGGAACGTGGTGTCTGGTGCTAATTAATTGCACTTTTGTTCAGACTTGATGGCAATCAGCCCGATTGCGAGTTACCCAGTGATGCATGTTGATACGGTTTGCATCGCCGTGAGTCGTGATGAAATAGTTACTTCTATGCTTTTCATGATTTTCTTTTGTGTTACCCAGCTCGATCATGCTGACCCCTCTTTTCTTTCTCGAGATTGCTTATTGTGTGTTCAGCTGAGCATTGATTAGGCCATCATCGTTTGTTTGAATTATGCTCATGAGCATCGAGAGTTTCAGAACGGAAGAGATGGCGGCTTTTGTGGCGCTCATCGTGATATTCGTGGTGACGTTGGCGATCGTGGTGAAGGTGCGAAACGGGAAATCCAAGTTGCCACCGGGGCCGAGGCCGCTGCCTGTGATTGGAAACGTGCACCAGATGGGCGACCTGCCACACCAAACGCTGTGGCACTTGGCGGAGAAATTCGGACCCATCATGCACATGCGCATGGGCTCCATCCCGTGGGTGATCGTGTCCACGGCCGAAGCGGCGGAGCAGTTCATCAGGGTGCAGGACAAAGTGTGGGCGAGTCGCCCGCAACACCTCGCCGACAAAATCTTCACCAACAACTTCCGGGACATCGTCATGGCGCCCTACGGACAGCATTGGCGTCACATGAGGAAGATCTGCACGCTGGAGCTTTTCACGCACAAGCGGATCGAGTCCTTCCGGACGTACCGCACGGAGGAGTTCGGCATCATGGTGCGATCGGTGTACGAAGACTCCGTTGCGGGCAGACCTGCCGATCTGACAGTGAAGATGGGTCACCTCGCTACCAACACCATCACGCGCATGCTCGTCGGCAAAAGGTACAGAATTATTCCACATACTTACTATAGTCTGCTTTTCCGGAACTACATCTCAATTCCTTGATGATTGGTGTCACGACTACAAACTTTTGAAAAAGAATTCTATCGTAACATACTAGTCTGCTTTTTCACAGAAGGTAAAGAATTCTTCCACATACTAGTCTGCTTTTTCACGGTCAATTCCTTTTCACAATTGGTGTGTGACGATCACGAACTTTTGTCGTCAGGTTTTTCGGGACGGACCAAGCGGAAGAGGCGTCTCGATTCAAGGATCTGGTATTCACGTTGTTCTCAGTCTCAAACACGCCGACAGTGGGAGATTTCATCCCGCGGTTAAAGTGGGTCACGTACGCGTCCGGGTACATGCGTTACGTGAAGAAAGTGAAGGTGACCTCAGACGCATACCTGCAGGAGTTTCTGGACGTAAAGAAGAACGGCGCGACCGCGGACGACGCAAACCGAACCCAAGACTTGGTGGATATTCTCCTGGCGCAGCCATCCGAGAGCGGCGATGGAAACCTCGACGACGACGCCATCAAGGCTGTTCTGCAGGACCTGCTGCTGGCAGGCACAGACAACTCCTCCATCACGACGGAGTGGGCGATCTCGGAGCTTCTACGCCACCCGGACGCCATGAACAAGCTGCGAGCCGAGCTCGATAATGTCGTCGGTACCGATCGCATCGGCACGGAGAGCGATGTCCCCAACTTGCCATACCTCCAGGTCAGTGATTTTTGTTGTTGCTAATTTTTAAGCCAAATTGCTACATAAAATTTGGGCTGGCTAATTGATACAATGGATTTTGGGGAAAAAAACAAATGAGGGAATAATAGCCAGATTTTCTACATAGAGTCGAGATGTGTAGCCTCTTTAAACCTAGGTATCACATGTGCTACTCAGGTGATACCTAGGTGCTACTCAGGCACCTAGATGTGTAGCCTCTTTAAACCTAGGTATCACCTGAGTCGAGTTGTGTAGCCTCTTTAAACCTAGGTATCCCATATATTGCCTGAGTAGCACATGTGTATTACCCTGATATTAGAGCATGGGCAGCTACGAGGTCCACTGACACTCCAAACTCATGTCCCAACAACAAGCACCAAGTATGACCCAAATGAGTTTCATGAACTATTGTAATTTCATACCACCACTTGGACACCAAATTCTAACCATCAATTTATGAGTCTAAATTTTTTCCAAACTTTTAGCTTCATAAAGTCATAGGAGGGTCTTGTAATGGAATAGGACAAACCATTTGAATGATGTGCTAGAATCAATCTTTAATTTCGAAGTGCAAATGTTTGACGAGTTAGAATCAAGCTCCATGCTCTAAACGTACCTTTATCATCCAAAAGTAGCGTTTGGGGTCTGAGAATGGATGCTGCTGGCCATGCTCTTACTTACATATTAATATGAGAAGAGCATCCAAGGAGCCTGGATTAATTGCTCTTCAAGTGATGGGAAAGTAGAAAAAACGCAAAATTGTCTCCTAACAAAAAAATAAAATTCACTGTCAAATATATCCAGGCAGTGGTGAAGGAGACGTTCCGGCTGCACCCGACAATGCCTCTCAACATTCCGCACGAGTCCACGGAGCCGACATCGGTGTGGGGATTTGAGTTCCCCGCGGGGACCCAGATGCTGGTGAACTTTTACGCCATCCATCGCGACCCCAAGGTGTGGAAGCGGCCGCTAGAGTTCGATCCCGAGCGGTTCGTGGAGCGCCCGGAGATCGACGTGCGAGGGAATTTCTACAGGCTGATTCCGTTCGGGTCTGGCCGACGCCAGTGCCCCGGCATGCATCTGGGCATTCTGTTCGTGCACATGGGCGTGGCGCGGCTGGTGCAGGGGTTCGATATGGTGGTGCCGGACGGCAAGGATGTAGACATGGCGGAGATGTTCGGGGGCACCACGCCACGCAAGGTTCCGCTCGCTGTGGTTGCCAAGCCTCGCCTGCCTCAGCATTTGTATTGATTGATCATGCAACAGGCTCCCATCAAAGTCCTGAGAGTCTATCGATACTTAGGTTGCACTACAAGGAAACTGGTCGCTTCTCACTGCTATTTTGAGTCTTTCCAGAGTTGATGATTGATTTTGGTCACATAGGACGAAGGTTTCCTCGATTTCAGTTAGTGAAAAGCACTGGGTTTGCTTGTAGTGGTGGGGAATGGTTGCATGAGTCAGTTTCATTTACAATTGCATGGGCGCACAACTTCCTCCAGTTAGTTGGAGGGACTCCAGAGAGTTTTGTGTTGGAAGAACTATGGAATTATGCAAACACGCAATAAAAGTTGTCCTTCATGCAAACTGTACGTCGGAGTTATTGAATGCTATCAAAGAAGGCTTGAAGAGTTGTGTGTGTGAAGCAACAATTACTATGGGGTAATTATGTTTATAATTGTGTTTGGGGTATTGTTTAGAATTTGGAGGAAATCTCTGTGATACCGGCTAGTTGGGTGGAAGTGTTGGATTTCACTGATCAGTGATTTTTGTTGTTGCTAATTTAAGCCACATTGCTACATCAAAATTGGGTTGGCTAATTGATTCAAAGGATTTTTTGGAAAAAGAAGAAGGAATAATAGCCAAATTTCCTACATGAAGGCAAGATGTGTAGCCTCTTTAAACGTACTTAGGTATCACCTAGGTATGGCCTAAGTAGCACCTAGGAATTACCTAAGTGGTACTTAGGTAGCACATGTGCATTACCCTGATAATACCTATATATCAATATGAAAAGAGCATCAAGGAGCCTAGATTGCTCTTCAAGCCATAGAAAAGTAGCAAAAATGCTAAACTGTCTCTTGACAAAAAAACATCATTGTCATTGATGGTCTGAATATTAATTACATGTTTGGTGGCACAATCAAGGGCATGTAGAAGTTGGAATTGATTAGTGAGTTACATTCATAAGCCAATTTTTGGCCTCCCCAAACATTTAGGGGTTAAACTAGCATCCCAGTTGCCATCTTTGTTAGAGTGATATAGTGTATGGGTTAATTTAGTATTGGTATACAATATATATACCGGTAGTCTGAAATTTGAGATGAGTGTGTTAACAAATGAGAAACAATCAAAATGCAAGTTGTTTCATATTTTTTGACACTTCAATAATATTCTATGATTGAATTTTCATAGCCGAGATTGAAAGAGAACCTATTATTGACATTAAAATATTGTTAATTGAACACTTCTCTTGAAACACCAAATACTTTAACTACCACTGAACTCTTCAATTTCCATTGGTTATTTTTGAAAATTAAATTGTTGGTTTTTGAGAATGTGGATGTTCTTTTTAGTGCTAATTATACATATCACATTAAAAAGTGGTTTCACTTATAGGTTTGGGTACCAAAACGAATGACATGGAAACCTTGAAACTGCTACATTTACCATTACATGCTGAAAAGCTGAAAGTCGTCGAGCTTGAAATTTGGACATGAGTAACACAAGCGCATGCTTAGGGTACCTTTCAATTAAAATTCAAAGGCCAGCAAAGTCATTCAATTGAATACAGGAGCCTACTTTTGTGCCCAGAAATGTCCAGCCTAGCCATTGAATATGGATACTGTTGTAAGGCATGCGTTCTCTTGGCATTACGAGCTAAAGAATGATGGCTTGGCAACTCAACAAACTTGTGTTTTTTTAATAGTTTTTACATGTTCCACATCATCAATTCCCTATTCAAATGCTAATTCTCCGCACAAGCAAAAGGGTGTGTTGTAGTACTAGCTAAAGAATGTTATGGCAAGTGGGGCTGGGTCCTCGTTGGCACTATTAACTTTTAAATGTCTCAATTCCTTGTGATCTCACTATTGGAAAAGTGCTTGCATATGTTAATACTTACTGAAATAGTCTGTCCAAATTTATAAGGGCTGGTTCTTTAGCCCTTGCAAGAGTTCACCCTTTTGCTCTCACTGCATGAAAGATAAAATATTCAAAACATGTGGGCTATTGTGGACTTCCAACTCTCCACCATCATTCTTTAGGTCAAGAATCATGTGATATGTCCAATATTCCAGAATCCGCTACAAAGATTCTTGTGCAAACGATTCTTATTCCTAGGCACAGCTTACAAGGGCTAAAGAACCTTATGTTGCTTGTTGATTTTTGATAACCTACGACCTCAGTCTGGATTAGTTTTCATTGTTGTTGCAGTCCAGTCCACCCTTGCCTTCTTTGCATCATATGGTATGTCATCTCATGCTCTGGGAGTTTGAACCAAATTTTTGGAGCTACCCCAGAGAAAATAAATAAAATGCAATTTCATGCAAAAAGAAAGCCTGCTACCCAGTCCTTACATAACAATTTATAATAGTAGGGTTCCAAACCACCTATTGTGTGAATCAAATTTTACAGATACAATAACTTTTCTTGGAACTGTATGGTGAGAGGCATTGTTTGGGAAGAATTGGCGGTTAGTTACAAGTGAGCTGGTTGATTTTCTGAAATGAGTGGTTGAATCTCAAGAATTGAAGCAAAAGACGGGACTAAATGTTTAAAAAATAGTTATATTTAGTATTTATAGAAGAAATATACAGGATATATTCTTAAAAAACTGGTTGGTTTGGGAAAATGAAGGAAACTGATTGGTTGGCTCAAAAAGTATTTCGAACACTGGTGAGAGGACATTTGACATTGTATGAGGGAAATTAGTAAGAATAAAACAAGGAAAACTTACTTAAAATGTGAAGAAAAGAGCATCCAAGAGTGTCCAAGAGCATAAGAGAGAATCTTGGAAACTCTAGCAGGGGTAACCGAAAGTCTAGGGCTTAATAATGAATGTACGAACGGCTTCGATGAGTACGACGTGACGATACAGAGCCACTCAGGGTCCCGTCAGTGCACGGTGGCAGGCACGGCAGTGCACGGCAACTATTCCGTTGCAGGAGGATTGTTTTCCGTTGAGTCCGTCCGGCCATGTCCGTTGAATTGGCTGGGACCTGTAAGTTCACTACACTACACTACCGTTGGGCTCCCACTATAAAATTCCTGGTCACCCTCTTCGACGACATGAATTCTCGCTGTTGTTTATCATGCACGCCCACGTTTCTACAGCATTCTTGAATCGTTCTCACTGCTTAGACTCCCGGCTGCTGCGTCTCTAGAGTCTAGCTTTCACTGAGCATCTTGTTGTTAACTTGATCCCGGATTTGAATTTGTGCAGCGAAGATGATGACCATGACTGAGGTACATACATGTACATATATCCTCTGAGAACAGTTCGTTGTAGTTCTGTTGTTCACATTCTGTGTGTTTTCATGCTTGTTGAACATTAGAGAGTCATAGTTGTGCATTCCCGCATTGATGAATGGAGACATGGCCTCCTAAGAGTCCTCCGATTAGCTTCTGGTTGAAACCGAATTTAATTATTTACTGACAGATATATTATTTGAGACGAGAAATGGGAGATGAGATAGTTTGCTTGCATCATTACCTTTCCTTCATGCACTCTGCTCATGATCGTGGGACTCCACTTACAGTACGTCCAATTAGCTACTGATGTCAAAGGTCTTGTTGGGTGTGGAATTATATGCTGTACATTCTCCTGTGGGAGCCACTGCAAGCTACTGAATGTTGTGACGATGCAGTGAGCTTCTGTTATTGTTTCAAAGAGAATAGGGATGAAGTGCAAGGGAACAGGGATGAGTTCAAAATTCAGCGAGTTCAGTAAAATCTACTGTGACTTAGACCCCTGTTGATTCTTGTTACAGTCATTCTAAATTAGTTTCTGTTTCATTGCAGCTGTTCTACGGGCCAGTGGAACCCACTTGGATTGTGCACCCGCGAGTCCCCGGATACGAGCGGCCAAATGAGGATTGTTACAGGAACCCTTACGCTATTTACAGGGACGTCGACACGAGACGCAACCCTTACGTTCAACGCAACGCCGCGCCATGCACAATGGTAGCTCAAGAAGGTGCGCATGGAATGATGTACCCTCCCCAGGCTCGGTTTGGAGGCAACGCGGCGATTGCACCTCAGGTACAACAAGTTGTGGCGGTCCAAAGTCCTGCCAAACACGTGCAGCAAAGTCCGGCACGTCCCTGTGTCTTACAGCCACGAAATGTGGTTGCAAACGTTCAGGTGAGATTCCTTTCTCGTGGTCTGCTAATTGTAAGGAAAAACATGTAAACCTAGGACTGTAATGTGACCAGCTAGGTGCTGAATTGTTGAATTTGAGTTTTCGAATTGTTGTGTACCAACATCCCGTCTATAAAAACCATGTAAATTTTGTGATTTCCCAATATCTTTTTCATATCCAAGAGGACATTTTTCTAAAGTCCGGAGAGTCTGGGAAGGTGTACCCATATCATGCTTGGACTCATGAGTCAAATTGAACTCCGGTTGTTCTTCTTCTGAGCTCATTGTGGTGATGAACAGACTGTGCATTTCATGGTGCCCTTGTGTTGCGGCAAATGCGAGGACAAGGTGAAGGAGCAGCTTCTGGATCTAGACGGTGAGTTCACTAGCTACCGTGATTCCTTTGCCGTAACTCAGGTGAAGTCATGTGTAATTTTCTAGAATGTTCAAGATGATGGAACTTTCCTAGAATTTCTTGCAGGATAGTACTATAGTTTTAATATAAAATCTTGGATACGAAAGCCTAATCCCGATATCGAATTTCAAGTGGGTGTTAAATATAATTATCCAGTAGCTTGTTTAGGGTGAAGTACTATATGCTTCGATCACTGAACATCGAAATGTGCATGCATTTGATTCTTATATAGGGCACATTATTGTCTCTCGTGGAAAGCCACGTCAGAATTAATTTTTGCCGGACATTGGACCAAATTGTTCACTGCCGTTTTAAAATCTTGTGCACGTGACTCGGTCGATCATGTTAGACCTAGGTAAGCTGAATTTGTGTCGGCGATCCCAAGATAGAATCATAATAATCAAGCGTGTGCTTTTCTGAAGTCTGTGATCATGTGGATGCAGATGTGCAAAGAGTCACTTGTGATCAGTTGAAACAGAAGGTGACCGTCACAAGCTCTGTAGCTCCAGAGAAACTGCTGAAGCGTGTGCAGAAGATCAAGAAGCGCTCCACCTTCTGGCCCCAACAACAGCAGACTGATGTGTCTAACAACAGTCAAATCCTGTTGAAGCCAAACCAAGCTGTCAATAACGAGAATGCTCCCCATCAGCACTCCATGATCTGAAACACTATCCACCTGCGTTTGTACATTAAAGAATGCGACATTTTTGCATTGGCCCTTAATATGCTCTGCCCTCCATGGAAGTAAGAACATGCAAATCTGATAGAATAGTTGTGTCAGGACTCAAATGTGATAGAATAGTTGTGCAATAGGTAGACGTTTCAGACATGATTTCAATCTTGAGAAATCATGTTGTCATTCTCTGTTGTTGCAGCTTATCATGAGTTGCAGAGAGGTACGCTAGTTTTCAGAAACAGATATATAGCTTCTAAAGGAATCGATCATATCTCTTATTTAACTGGTTAAATTGCACTTTGTCCACCAGTTGGCATGCTGTGTACCTTCGCTAGAGATAAAATTGTATTGTACATTTCTCGAAAAACCCTATTCACAAATAGAATCTGGGTTTTCAGAAATCTCAGAAATTATAAATATAGGGAATGAAAGCGCCCTTTGACCATATCTTAGTAACTGAAAGTGGAGTACCGTAAGAAGAGGTTAAGTGACAATGAAGTGAAAAAGGATTTCAAGCTCCACAACAACAAATGCTAATTTCCTTGAATTTAGAAAAGAAGATCTTCAAAGATTAAAAGAGATTTTCCATCGGTTGGTATGAAGTTGACATAATTTAGTATGGAAAAGTTTACTACAGGCTCAACAAAGGGAATTTGGTAATTCAAAATAAGTTTGATAGGGTTCAAATAAAGGAGATTATACATAATTATAATCACTACAACTTAAGAAAGACTTGGCTTCAACAGGATTTGGACATCTAACTAGCTCGGACAACATTCCCTAGTCTCGAGGCAAACGATAGAATTTCAATTGAAATTTTGGCCTGAATTACCACAGAAAAATGAAGCATTCAGCAGAGATTATAATATGATCACAATCAACCCTGCAGATAACATAATTAGCTTAATCTTGCAGCAAGAGGATTGGAAAGTGCACAACAACGAATAAAATATACTCAAGTCTAGGAATATTCGTCAACTGACTATCATAGCAATTGCACACCAAAAAGTGCAATCAAAACGATGTTAAAATTTTTACTATTGGCAAATCCGGCCATATGAAATCTTCTTTTATTGACTAGTTGAAGCATGTCCTCCAATCATGAGAAAATATGAGAAAGCCTGTATGCGTAGTTGCCACTGTAACTGCAAATACTAACGGCAGCCTCTCCCGGAGCTGCCTGGCAGTGAGTCTTATCAAATCGGTGGAGAGAAAACATGTAAGCGTACTTGCCAAAGCGACTGCAAAAAATAATGGCAGCCTCTCTCGGAGGTGCGTGTGCCCTATCAAGTCGGCTAAGAACAAACATGTCTGCGTAAATGCCAATGCTAATGCAAATACTAATGGCAGCCTCTCCTGGGCCCTCTCCCAGAGCCTAGACAGCCGATGTGTTGCAGTGCTGATAATGCGACGACACATAGGGCATGTTGCAGCTGAGGATCGCTGCTGAGTCTGGAGCCACCGGCACAAGCATGCCTCACAGAACTGGTGGTTGCAGTTGGTCACCGTGGGATGGGCCATGTCGTCCAAGCATATGTTGCATATGTTGTCATGATCAGAATCCGAGTCCACTTCCGCACAATTAGCACTGTGGCTGTCCACGCTACTTGTAACTCTTGTTTGATCATATGGTGACATGATTCTAGCGCGGTACCAGTCCGGCTACGTCTGCATTAAAAAGAAGCTTCACCAAAAAAGATCTTACTTCAGTACTCACTGTTTGAACTCATTGTCTAGCTACTTCCCTGCATGAGGAGTCTCCCAAGGCGCTAGGTGTTCAGAATTACTGCACAAAATGAAGTATACAGTAGTATTACAAGTAAGTATACAGTAGGGATTAATTGCAAGCATGTGCGTATTGACAGCAGCCAAGAAGATTTAGTTACGTGATCTAGTTTTGAAAAGCAAATAATACGTGATCAAGTTATGAAAAGCAATGAGGGCCTGGCAGGGAGGAAAAGTATTCGACAAGACAACAAATAATGCGATGGTTACCCTGAGAGAGATGCAAATTCACTACTACAGTAGAGACTGAAGTGGAAGGGGGGTTGCTCTTTTATTGCAGGTGAAGCCTCGGTAGATTGTTTGGAAAGACCAGGACTGGTTTGCTAGCTCAGTCTCGATCGGCAGGTGGTGAAGTTTCATCCCAGGTCGTTCATATTTCTCTTTTATGAGACACATAAATGTTTCAAATTTTCTTATCGATTTGTTTACCAATACTTGGAGGATCGAGAGGTTTACGAGCTTTCCTGAGCTCCGGACTCTGCACAGACCATATTCGTTTCTTGTAAGGAATTCTGCTCAACGTTCCACAACAGGAACCATCCAACTTTGACAGGTAAAAGACCAGGTACTGAGAGTACAAGCTTACAGCGCTGTCCTCGACTGAACCAGCCTCATCTATCACCCTCCATATGCTCTTCTCCAAATCAGGATGCGTTGCTATGGGACCAACCTGCATGCCACAAGCAATTATCAATACAGTCAAATTTTGAAATCCAATACTCCAACCCGAATGACTGATTGTGTGCATACGACATGAATGAAAACATTCTGAGTTGCACAAACCCACCAGGTCCACCAGTGGCTGTAGCACAGATTGCCTGTCCTGAAACTCCTGTGCAGAGGATACTAAAACCAAATCCGGCTTCCTCTATCAACCCCTGTGACCCAATAACAAGTATCTATTCATAAACTTGGTTGCCTCCAATTAGCAAGTAGTGTCAGCATCATTTGGCTAAATGTCTATAACCACTGATCATTAAATGGAAATGGAGTTGTCTACTGTCCCTTCAATAGTGATCTACAACCTCCAACCTTGATTGATTGCATAAGAAATTCATACATAGTGATAAAATTTGATCTCTAAAGATTTGACTCATGGTACCAAAAGTGATCTCTATACAAATCTCCCAAAAATCACACTCTTAAATATTGGTTAACCCCTAAGCGTCCACAGCGACCAGATTGGTCACCATGTTTTTTTAAACAGTTTTCAGTAGGTCCTATTTGGACTTCTTCTTGTTCAAAAATAAATAAAAATTCGAACAAGGGGTTAAAATGCTTATTATAAAAGTATCCTGTACTTCAAACAGCATTAGGGTTAGAGAATTCACGTACCACTTGTGTGCGCAAGGCTCCCAGCTAGCTGGAAGGGGCCTCCGAGTAAAGAGATGAGCTCGACGCAGGCGCTCGTAAATTCAAGCAAGCTTCGCTCGTCTCTCTCGTCGCAGGAATGTCTAAAACCCGGGTCTCCTCCCTTGCTAACCAAGTGGCAGCAAACGAAGCCACCGCACGAAAAACCCGAGGCCATTTCAAAAGATCCAGGGTTTCCATGGCAACCGACCTCGGTTCTTCCAATGCCTTCTCTTGCAATGCGGCAGCATGAGCCCTTCCCTGTAATGGCCTGTCAAATGTCACATTCCCGAACCCTAATCTTTCTAAGGAACGAGCTGCTTTCAATGAAACCGACCACAGATTCTTATGATGCGGACATGTTGCAGAGATAGTTGAATAACTGCATGGTAGAGTGTCTTCAACTAGTGACAAAACCTTTCTTGTAGTTTTTGAGTGGCAGCGAGTGAAGGATTGGGTTTAGCCATCGCAGCATTACATTATCAGCTTCATGCTTGCTGAAGCGCCCTGATCAAATTTCATCAGGCAAGTACAATCCATGTAAACCCTAATTAAGAGTAGAGAATTCATCTCTAGACTGCCGAAATGACTCAACGCGAATCATGAAGAATTGATAATTCAGCACACGGTCTACACAATTGACACGCTTAATCAGTCACTGCCATAAATGGATTTTGTGTGATTACCGACTTGGCTTGAGGATGTTCTCACTGTTACCGGTACAGTCATCCTAGTAATGAATAGAAAGCCCTCCTTGAAAGCTCTATCGGTTTACCCGCTCGAAAAGGATGGAAAGTGTAAACGATTCACGACACAATTACCCTCTTTCATGACTAACAACTGAAGCAAGCGGAAATTTCTTTTCCGAGCCTGACTTGATGCCTACTGTTTGTACCGCGAATAAGTTGAATGCCAGCGCAACTGGCGCATTGGCGATGGTTCCAGAATATTCTCTCCACGGCAGCCAGGGCTCGGCTCCTATGTATAGATCTCGATCATCAGGTACACTGGCGCAATGGTGATGGTTCCAGCGCTCGGCTCCCATGTTCAGATCTTTGATCATCGGGTACACTAGCGCAATGGCGATGGTTCCAGAATCTTTCTGGAAGGAATGGTACAGCGAGCACCACTGCAATGCTGCCCTGCATGCGTTGACTCACCCAACATTAACTCAGATTCCGCTGCCAGTACGTTGTTTGCTTCTGTTCCGACGAACTGCATAATTATATATCAGATATTACTGTAGCACTATTCTTTATCAGCTGGCCAGGTTGGAGCGATTGGAGCCCGATCAGGCGGCCAGCGAACACCGATAGAGAGGAGGACGTCTTGCCGAAGCAGCCTGTGCATGGCACACGTATTGCAGGTCTGTTTGCACGAGCCGGCCTTGTGGGTAGCTACTGTGGTTTTCCCACCAGTTTTCAGTGACTCCTCTTTTTTGTCACAATGTCCAGACGGTTCAGCAGGGGTCTGTTGTTTCTAGAAGCCGTAGTCCGGCCGGTGCAGGGTGTCTTCATGAACAACTTTAGAGCGTAGATGCCAGGCTTTTACTCCCTTCTCGTAGAGAACCGCGGTCTCTAGGAGCTGGCAGATAAAGCTTTGAACAATGCAGACCGTCTCCTCCCATTTCATGCAGATTTCATGGATCGCTAGGCATTCACTCGGGCAATTCGATAGGGTCTAGTTCGGAGTCTATTCTGTCGGACTATCGATTGTTGCACTCCCCATCAACATTTGAGAAGCTTTTGGAACCGTCTCTTGTGGCGGGTAATGCATGCAGTCTGTAGTTGGCTATATCTTGGTAACGTTCTCTCTTGGCCTTTCTTCACAGGGTACTGGGGTTAATTATTGCACTTGTGTGTGGCGGTGTTGTATGCAGGTAACCGAAGGGGATGCTATGAGCGGTTTTGAGCAACCAAGAATCTGATTATTTTCCCCACCCATAAGGGCCGTAACAGAACGGGACGTTTCGGTTGGAAAAAGTCGCCAGGTGCTTTGAACATATTTGAAACTTACCGGAGAGTCTACTTAATAGGAGCGTTGGGCGTTTGAGGGATTTTTTTAGAGCAGAGAGTCAGTATGGAGAAGGGGAATTCTGACGTCGTGCGGCTATGGAGGGTAACTCACATTCTGTATGCCGTGACCGCATGCACAGTAATAGTGCTTTCAGAATGTGTGTTGGGTCTCAACGAAGAAGGCCAATTGCTGCTCAATTGGAAGCAAGGTTCTCTGCAGGATCCGGACAACAACTTGAGCAACTGGAATGCCTCCGACGCCACTCCGTGTTTCTGGAATGGTGTGAATTGCACTCAGGGTTCTGTATCCGCAGTGGATTTCTCTCCTTTCTGGAACCTTGGAGGCCCAATCGACGCTCTCCCTTTTGGTTAGTGGCTGAATCCTTCTTATGGCGTTAATGTACCACTTTGTGTGTCATTTGAGAGGTTGTGATCGTAGTGCATGCACATTGTGTAGTGTCACGTGGGACATGGATGTATTTTCAGTATCTATGTTGACATGGTGTGTGTTGTCATGCAGCAAAGTTTGCGAATCTTACAATTTTGAATGTGGGATTAACGAATATGAATGGAATTTTCCCATCAGACATAACATCATATTCATTAAAATGAGAGAATGGGAACCTCTCAAAATATTATTATGAAATTTCAAGTGGATGTATGGGAGTTAATGGTTAATATAAATAGTAAAAGAAACTCGAAGTTTTCATTAAATTGAGAGTTTTATATAGAAGAAGACATTATGACTGTCAAACTTTTGATTTTTGATTGCAAATCTCGTGTACAAGGTCTAAATTATTCGTTTACCGGACACCAAGTCATGAGCTCAGTGGTTGGTTGTAAGGGGGTGTTTATCTCATGTAGGTGGTCTAGGTTCGATTCCCACTGAACTCGTTTGAGCGGCTATGGGATATACATGACTTGGTGCTGCTAAGTGAGCTTTGGCAGGCAGGAAAGATGTAACAACCAACCAGCCCCGTACCCTAAACTGTGACAAGTGCTTGACGCGCTAACAGAAAAACAATAAATAGTGGTCCTAACCACTACCAATTTTTTTTATAATTCAAAAGTATTATGCAATCAAACACACACACTACAAATAAATCATGTAAAGAAGTTACCAAAAACAAATGCACGTGTACAATGAAACAATGAATATATTAACGTGATACGTAGAATGCACTTGCATATTTAAAACAAACCAAATACAATAGAATAGTAAAACACCGTTCAAACAGATAACATCAAACTATTACACGTAACTTCTATACTACTGAATTTTGCAACACACAAAACTAATACGTCTACTCTCAGAGTAGATACATAAAACCCTTTGGAATTGGGCCAAAAGATTATCTACGCAAACAATGAAGACATATACATCACTCTATAGATGTAAAAATACTCAAATATGTCGCTAATACATGAAAGATGTTCAAGCCCTAGTATATGCAGCTATGCTATCGTTGATGACTTCGATTTGAGCCACTGGGATTTTCAACATACATTCCGTTGTGTCCTTGATTCTTGACTTCCACGCTGTCATCAGAGAATCCGTATGCTCCACACCGGAGGTTGACTTTCATCAACCTTCCAACGCAATCCTCTGGAGGAATCCCACCCAGTGTAGCTCTCTTGAACATTTTGATCTCTAGATGTAGGCCGGAAATACTGAATGAGTACACAATTCGGCTGATCCGGGTTCGTGTTTGGATCAAACAACGCTCTCGCAATCCATACAGGTCTCGAATCACCATCCGCAGGCCGTATAGCAACAAAATAGCCTTCAAAGACATCACGACCAACTCGGAAGGATTGCAATGGACAATCGCGCAACTCTCCAACGTACGCATCATCCTCCGCAAACTCCTCACGAAGCCCACCATCTTCAGCAAATTGATCCTCGACCCTTGCAGCAACGCGAGTAGATGGCCAAAATCCGTCTTTGAGTGCAATGGACAGTTCAATAGGCTCCTCCAATGCTGCCTTCACAGCTCGCCAGTAGAAAACCAAATGTTCATACCGTCATCTATACTCTCCAGTTCTCTCTTCAGCGGACATTGTCTCCCAGTACTTGATAAATCCCAACAGGCCTTTCACAATGTCCTCCACACCTCTCATTGCACGGTGCGTGACGAGAACCGGTTCCCCACGAGGCCATAAACTACGACCTTCCGAATCCTCCCTCCACAATTTAATCCCAGTGCAATCCTTTGGCAGCCAATCGACATCAGTGCAAGAAATCTTGTACTTCATCACGGGGCAATTAGTGGAGTCTAGGAAGAACTTGAATTGTTGAGCCTTAGTGTGACCGACAAGAGCCTCATCTCCATCCCTGATAAAGCCTTCAATGAAACCTTTAAAATCGGGCACCTCCTCTACGAGATGGGGAATAGTAGGAATCGATTCCACATCCATGAAAGACTTCATGAGCAAAGGAATTGTAGGGAAGTTATCTTTCTTCAACAACATGCTCCACCTTCCAAACAGTGCGTCGATGTCGTCGTGGGTATGACCTACCAACGTAAAATTAACATACACTTCACGAAAGATTTTCTTGGCCACAAGAAGTGACCAAAAACAGAACACATATCTGTTCTTATTGTCACCAGTGGCATTGTCCATTTGCACATTCATAATGGGAGGACGTGGAGTTGCTGGAACGATAGTTTCTGGAGCAGGCCGAAGAGATGACTTGCACATGTCAGCTCCTTGAAGGACAGCATCGAAGATAGGAGCGGACTTTGACCCAACGAACAATTCCCTGGACGAGTATTTTGGAGGTAATTCGATATCTCGCAAGAGCTTCGCGAAAGAACCCACCGTGTAGTTTGAATCGTGAGCGAAGTTATCAAGCCCGTAATGCGCATAGTGCACATCCCCATGACCATGGGCGATCATACCCGTAACGGATACTGGCAACTTAATCAAATCATCAAGCTCCTTACTCTTGTGAGAAAAGACGGGAGAAGCGGTTTTTGCATGATCCTTTTTGTCGTGCATGATGGTCAAACATTCGTGCGGGAAAGAACTTGATCTGTACCGGTTTGCGTAATATAACTCTCTATGTGCTCGGGCAGCAGACAAATGCACCTCGAGCTTCTTCGCCCACAGTAGAGCCTGCTGCGACCCTGCAGTGGCGCAACGCCTAAGAGAGTGCAATCTACCACATTTGGAGCAACGGGCGAAATTATCTCCCGGCTTCTTTGCGTCGTACTGAGGAAAGCTATGCCTCCGAATCCTGCTCAAACTAAAGGGGGACACTTTCTGCAAACCAAATGACGCATTTGCAGCGTTGATCTCCGGGATGGCATTCTTTCATTTCCATGTGGCCGGAAGAATCATAGACACGACTTTATCTCCAGTTTTTAGAGTGCGAGTTCGGTGTGGCATATGATCTGCAGAGTTCTCCAAGATGCACCTCAAAGTAGCAGTGGCCTGAGACGTATGCTTTCGAGGCTTAAGCAAACTCGTGTTCCCATGAGGCTGTGCTTGAAGACCTTCAGCAGCGAACCCTTGGAAGCGATGGAAAGTGGCTTCAGACACTCCAGCAATGTGCCTCCATGCAGGCATGCAGACGTCAATACCCTCGACAGTGGCGACCCTCCTGCCCTGAGCGTCACGATGAATTTGCCTGTGAACATCCAGCTTCATATGGAATCTGAACTGAAAGGAAGTATCACGATACATACGCTCTCGGAAAGCCCGAATCTTATCCCTAGGGAAAGGCTGAACACAGTTCTTGGAACAACAGACTTTGCTGGAAACCGCATTGATGGACTCCTATGTTAGCAGATCTTTGGCTTTGACGGAGGTCTCACGTGGCGGGTTCCTCACAATGCTGGTATAACGTGTGCTACGCGACGATCCAAGCTGGGGAAGACTTGCTACACGGCAGTTGTAATTGTACTGCAGATCGTGGTCTCTGAGGCTAGCACCATTACAGTAGACATACTCAATCGGCCAAGCCCTGATAGAGTATCTCCAATCATCTGCCACATCAGCAGTGGAGAGGCTCTTCGAAATCTGAACAGCCATATGAGTGTCTCCGAGTGCACCGTTGCAACCGAGTACGAAGCCAGAGCTTACACTATGACATAAGCCTTCAGCCACAGGGGAGCCTCCATCGCTGTATAGTGTTACGAACTTGGTAACCCATAACCTCCGAGGAATACCTTCGCAGTTGGGAATGTCGTGTGACTCTTCCGGACTGGCATCAATCTCTTCATCAGAAGAGAACACATCAGTAACCATTGGAACGTTCTCCGCATCCATTGAACCTCTGCATAATGAAACACAACAAAGGTATCACTCACCAGTCAACTACACAAACAATTCAACTCGAATCGAGTTGAACTCTCAGAAATCTGCGGCAATGAAACGTCATATGCGATAGGACAAACTATAGTCTGACGTATCAACTCGAGTGGAGTTGATTACTTGGCGATAAACCCTAACGTCGAGTTGCAGATTCTCTGATACTAAGGTTTATCCCCTTGGAATAATACATTCAACTTTATTCGAGTTGAATGCTAAACGACAGTAAGTTTCAGTGCAAATAAAGCAGAGTCATTTCAGATCTAAGTAAATGCTAAGCATTCGCTTCAGGATGCAATCAACTCGACTCCATTTAAACTGACAGCAGGGGTCTATCTCATTCAACTCGAGTCGAGTTGAATGTGTCCAGGTCACTCAACTCGATTAGAGTTGAATGGGTCCAGCTCATTCAACTCGAATCGAGTTGAATGGCTGAAGAACATTCAACTCGAGTCGAGTTGAATGGGACCAGCTCATTCAACTCGAGTCGAGCTGAATGGGTCCAGATCATTCAACTCGAGTCGAGTTAAATGAGTCAGTGTCCAATTCAACTCGACTCGAGTTAAATAGTGTCACACGCATTCAACTCGACTCGAGTTGAATGTCAGTGAGTTCACTGTATTGACACGGTACACAGATACCTGTCAATATGTGTGATTGTCTATGGATACGGTTAATCAGGTTCTATTAAGCAACTTCAACTCGAGTCGAGTTGAATCCAGTCGACGGTTCTCCGTAGACAGTTGATAGCTGTCATCTTAGTTATCTGTATACAGTTCTCGTATCATGCAATTCAACTCGAGTCGAGTTGAATTATCGTCAGCAATAGTAGACCAGATTTGAATGACATTCCCAGAATTTGCGGCGAAAAAGTCGAATACAGTGAATCCACTCGCATGCAACGCGACATCGTAGTGCAATTCTCAAATCTACAATGCAAGAAACATGTCTACAGCAGCATACGTGAATCACAGAAACCCTAACCTGACAGTTTATTGCCTCTCTAGAGTTGATCGAACGCAAGACAACAATATGCATCAAACGATGAAACTGAAACCTTTGGCCACAGAACCATACCGAAATTTGGCGCAAAACCACCCGGAACGCGCTATTGTACCTCCAACTCACAAAGTGGTGCGCACTACTACTGCGCAGTTCAAAACACCTTCAACAACAACTATGTAGTGCTAATAACCAGATACTGCACTCTCGCAAAGAAAGAACTGCTTGCAAAGCGATGCAAGTGCAACGAAGTTTGAATGGCGCAAGCGCGTAAGCGTGAGACTGAATGGAAAAAAGGTCGCCCCCGGTTCCGCAGATGCACTTATAGGCGAATTGGCGAGAGAATTTCAACGGGAATGGAATCGACTAGTTCAAACGGTCGATTTCAAATTCGCTGTTCACAGCCGGTGACGAGGACTCCGGGTCCCTTTACAGTGAATGTGCCTTTTGGGGGGGGCTAATATCTAACAAGGGCGGGCAACTTTAGCCTGCTGTTTTTACAACGTCGAGGTAGGTGATATTGATTGCCCATTTACTGCTGAAAAAGTCATGGAACGTGCTATTCGAAATTTTTATACATACGACATATTCCTATGAAACGTACGCCTCATTATTTTTCTAGACATTTATTTACGACACGGTGTCCTATGTTCAAATTTAACCCAGGACACCCTAAAAATCATTCGTTCATGGAAAAAAATTCTTCAATTCCGACTGATACCTGGATGTTTTCCATCCAATTCTTTAGGTGAAGGGCCTTTGCTCTGTAATGCCACCCTTTCAGGTTTAATTCAAACTATATATTCAAACTATTTTATCAAACTAGTTTATTTTTAGCTATACGTTGAAGTGCCCACTACATAATGAGTTTAATAATCGGTTCACCTTCTAAAGTACATCTTTAGAAGAGAAAATCGAATTTTTCTAATACTTATAGTAATAAATATAAATTTATTTTACAATGACTTAAAATTTAGCGCTATATGTATTTTAATGCACACAATTCAATAATTGACTGAGCGATTTACGAGTTTAAAGGTAAAAAAAAAATCTCACAAGTTGTAAACACTTTCAATATGTAAAATTCATGAGAATATTAGATTTTTGCAAACGTATGTATGATTTATTACGTTTACAAAAAATAAAATACAGTGTTTGCGATAATCTTATACGTTCGATTAATCTAAAGCTTCACTTATAAAGACGGCAATTAAAAGTAAAAAAAAAATCACCGCACACTCAAGTTGTAAGTATTTTAAATTACTGTATTTTATAAGAACCATATACTATATTTTAATGAACCTTATTAAATAATTGACTCAATGATTTAGGACTTTAAAGGTAAAAAAAACCCACAAGTTAAAAATACTTTTAATATGTACAACTCGTGAGAACTTTAGATTTTGCAACCGTATGTATAATTTATAACGTTTACGAAGAAAAAAAAGTGCTCAGTATTTATTTGCAACGCACCAATATAAAAATTATAGCGAAGAAAATTAAAAATGTGAGGGCAGACAACGTGGAAGTTGAAAATATTATTAATACGTTAAAACTTAAAGAACACAAAGGCATGCAAAGTTCGTTATGATCCCTAGTGGCTTCAAAAACTGTTGCGATATTTTTTCAAACCAATGAATGAAAATAAATATCGCTTTCATAGGTTTAAAAAAAACACATAGCGTTTTGAATTAATAAATTTCATGGCATTATTTATTCTTCATTTCCATCACCTACGGCGAATCAATTTCTTTCGATCGAACGTTGTGGTACCAACCATAGAATTAAATCTTGCATCCATTTAATGTTATCGTCCGAAATGGACAATTTCAAAAACATGGTTCATCAATGGCCAGACACAAGAAGCTTATATCATTGAGTGCCAAAGCGCTTCACAAATTGAAATTAAAGAGTAAGTAGATGGTAAATTACTATGGACATTTTGTGTGTTACACTCTCTCATACGGTTAATATTTGTCACTTTGTAATTTGCGAAGTCTTAGTTTCCGGTGTTGATTTTGCTAGTCTTTGTTGTGAATGTGAAGCAGGGAGGTGGTGGTACTAGTGGTACTTCAACCTGGAATATATACGTGAAGCACTGAAGCCCAAATTCCTCCTTTAAAAGTTTTTTATGATTTGCTTGTTCCAAATAAAACTTGGGTAGATAATCCAAGCCTTAGTTCTGATGCTGATTTTAATAACACTTCTTAAAGAATTGGTGACCGATGATCACCGGTGATAGGAACCAAAATGAACAATGATAGGAGCAAAGAATTGAGCACCATTTCTAACTCATTTACAAATTGAAGCAATTGGAGAATCCATGCACTTTTACCAATAGCATTTTGTTAAGTAATTTATGTTTACTTGATTCGTTTGATTTGATTTGATAGTTTTGAACAAATTAAATAGAAACACTAAGACAAAATAGTTGTGAGGATTAACAAGAAGGCTACACTAACTGTTTCAACATGACAACGGCAGAAATTCCTAATCCATCCTACTATGGCCAGACGCAAAGAGCTTACGTCATTGAGTGCCGAAGTACTTCCCAAATTGCAAAAGAAGATTTAACGTATTCATAGTACTTACTACTTGACCGTTCTCTCATTTCAAATATTTAATTTCTTCTCATACAACTATTGAATGAATGCATTAATTAAATTAACTACAGCAATCACCGTACTTTAATATAATGAAGCATTATACAGCGTAAAAACGCTTGCATCAATTTAAAATTCTCATGAATTTTAGTAATTGACATTATTTGCAACTTGTAGGGTTCATTATTATAAATCGTTGTACTTAGAGTTGTAATTAAATATAACTTGGTCTTTAAAAATTCCACTAGTGCTAAAATTTAAATTTTTGAACAAATTATTCATTGTTAAATTTCTTCGATGATTTCAATTTTCTCATGCATTTTACATATTCAATGTGTTTACAACTTGTACATTCCGCCATTTTGAAGATATAATTTGCTTCTTTAAAACATTCTAATTTTTTGAATGCATTAAACTACAGCAAGCACCGTACTTTAATTTTTTTAAACATTATAAATCATATAAACAGTGGCATAAATTTTAAAGTCCCATGAAATTCACAACTTATTTGCAACTTGTACGATTTGCAAGTACACATTATTTGCAACTTGTACGATTTGCAAGTACACATTATTTGCAACTTGTACGATTTCATATTATACCTTTATACTCCTATCAAAAGGCTTTTATTCCTCCTTAAAATATAATAATTGGGCTTATTCAAATATACTGAGGTAGATCTAACTTTGAATTTTAGTACGCATTGTACATCTTAAAAATGTATACATTACTTCAAAGTTCACATGCATTCAACGTAGTGTATATATATTAAGTATTAGTGCCTTTTTCAAAGATGGCACGTCATAGTGCCTTTTTTTAGGATTCTGAAATGATGTGGCACGTGGCAAGTTGACGTCGCATGCAAAAGATATCAATGGATGAAGTTCAGGTTTTGGAAACTTCATCTATCCGTTACAAATGGACTAAGAGTCCAAATGTAAAGTGTTTTACCTTTTTGGAGGCCACTTCCAAGCATCTTCAAGAAGGCATCTTTGAAATATTCCAAAAATCGAAATTAAACGGGGTCGAACTTGATAATACGCTTTTGCATACTAATAATAGGACTTCAAAATACTTTGATTTGAACATGTACACGTTCTAGTCCCTTTCAATAGCTTTCCTGAAATATATGGCACTCTTTCAAATGATGAAGTATGTGTATGTTACGGATGGATGAATTATTAGAAATGTGAAACTTCATCCGCTCATAACTTCTACGATTCATGTCCAAATTTAAAATGCAAACCCATTTTAGATTCATTTCCAAGCAGTCCACTTGATCATGGCAAAAAATTTAAAGCATGACTTATTCATGAGAATTATTTTGAGTTTCATGACTTATTGACTTTAGAATGTTGCAATTCCATAATTATCTACCAACCCCTAAACTTTTAAGAAATTTGGTTTGCACCGTTGCGATCGCAAGGGTCGAAAATTGGGAAGGGGGGGGGGGAGGGGAGCCAAAATCTCAACTCAAAATTCCAACATTAGATCTCATCCACCACACAAAGGCAACCGATATAGTTAAAGTCAAATGCGCTATATCTTCCAAATGGTGAAGGATTAGTAAAATAATTTTACATATTCGGAATTACAATGGTCTAAAATGGAGGGGTAGGTACTTTCAAAAACCCCAAATTCCAAAAAGTGCAAAAAGTTGGCTAACCTTAAGCCATTATTAAAACGTTTAGTTAATAACTTCCAAACTCTAATCTTTTTGGAAAAACTAACCACACCACTACATTCACAATGCCCAAAAATGGGGGGGTAGGTATCTTCACAAAGTTAAAATGCCTAAAAACCAAAAAAATCAACACCCCAAAGCTCAAGTCAAACCACCTATATCTCATAAATGACGCTAGATTAGGAATATATTGTTATATTTTTTAACCAATAAAAACCTATGTAATATTGGACAAAACATAAATGTGTTATAATATGTTCCTTCAAAAAATTTGATGAAATTTGGTATAGTATACAAAATGTAGGGCATAATTTGTACAAAATATGTGTACGATGAAACTTCGGAAAATAACTTTAGTTTAGTTCTTAATTAATTTAAAAGCACCATGATTTGATAATTTCTCAAATTTCTAATTTTCAAACTTATAATTCCCTAGTATACTATGATCGATTTAATTTGCACTGTCAATTGTTATCTAAAAAAAAATAGAAAATGATGGATTCATCATCATTACTTTCCCAAATTAGCGAATTTTGTAACATTAATTTAAAACATTCTTGAAGTGATTCACATTGAAAAGTTATCTTGTGTGGAGTTTAACTTTGAATGATTGACATAATTCAAATTTTGTGTACAAATAAAGTTGATAAAGTATTTTTTATTTTTTATTTTCCATAAAACGAAATTTTGGTTTTGGGCAGATCAATAAAAATGATTTGGAATTGTAATGTTCACAGTGGGAGACTTATAACATACATCTTTCGGAAAAATAACTTAAAATTGAATTTGGAATTGTGTAACTATCAAAATACTGATGTAAAAAGCGTGAAAATATTGCAACTTATCTGATAGTACAGTTAATACTTATATATGCATCACATGTATTATGCGGTATTTCTTGTGTAAGTTTCGAAGTTTGTTATTTTGTTTTACTTTTTAGGAGTGTATTCTCTTGTTCATATTTCATTGGTGTATGTATTCCGATCTTGATCAATGTACGAACTTCTTTCATATTTTAACGTATATTTTTTTGTCCTAAACCGTATAATTATGGATAAGCCACTATCACTTATAAAATTCACAATAATTTTGTGTGAGTCCGTTCTTGACAATCATGAAAGATTGTAACTAAGAGTTGTCGATATAGGTCAGTGCTTGAACCTCTTCGCTTTTGTTTTGGAATATTAAAACCAAATTCTATTTAACTTTTAAGTCACCTATAATCCAAAATCCCATTGTTGAGTGTGCATTATACGGTTCAACAACATACTATAATCTTCCAATCCATCGGATTGATCTCACTAAGGTTTAACTGTCACTTGTTTGATTAAGCTATGCTTACAGTTATACGCTTAAATACTATTAATAATATTTATAATTCGAACAGAGAGAGATTTAAGAGAAAATACACCAGAAAACTATGGTTTCTCGGAAACACCCTAGGCGCTAAAGAGTTACGGAGGTTAAATCCTATGTAGGACTAATCACATGCAAGGTCATATTCGTCATATTGAGTCTTTTCGCGTTCTCCTGTGTATCTCAGTTTTATTTCTTCAATGTTATACATTTTATAAATAGGTATGAACATAAACTTTTAGAATTACATTGTAGAATGACTATTTGACCATCATATATTTTTATATTTAATTACTAGTTATAAAATGAATTTTTGAAGAACTAATATGTCTCAAAATCTAAGCAACGTCTGAATAGAACTAATATTGCCTTATGCACGTATTTGTTCTTATACAGTAAAATGTTATTCAAAATGCGTGCGTTAAGATTCGAACTGTACGGTTGGATGCATCATATTTTGTATCAATATTCTTTGTTTAATTTTGAAAGGTTTCATCTTGAAATTCAAGTAAAAATCCCAAACTAAAACAAAAATATTTCAGAAATTAGTAATGAAATTGGAATAATATGTTCCACAACATGGATTGGTTCCATTATTTGTTTCTACCTAGTATTTTTTAAAATTGTGTTTTAGGGCTTATTTCTTGAACTAAGAATGACCTTAGACATTAACCGATAGCTAGATAATTTTTAAATCTAGCCCGTTAAATGTTAATATAATTTAATCCAATTTTGTTAACAATTTTGTGGAGGTCGGCACTTTCATGTCGAATAATTAATAGAAGTTGAAACCCTTTATGTCCGCACTTACAAAAGTAACTATTAAAAAATCGGCTGTAAAAAGCTAGCATTAAAAGTGTACCGGCTACTAAGCTTTTTTATTTTTTTATATTGTTGGGCGCGTTGACTGATATGTTTTAATCCAATTCTGTTCAGACAAGGTTTTATTTATTCTTCGCATTTTGTTAACTTCATTTTTTTTTATGTCAACAGTATACTTTATACAACATGTTTATTTTTTCAACATTTTCTGGAAGAATTATTTTTTCTGCCAACCCTGCCTTCCACGCATTGTATGTATATGCATATACATATATATGCAGACATTAGTACATACATATACTTCTATATACTCCTTCCGGTGCAGACATTTGTACATACAAAATACTTCTATATACACATGTATATACACCTGTATGTACACATGTATATACACGTGTATGTACACATATATACACGTGTATGTACACATGTATATACACGGGTATATACAGATGTATATACACATGCAAGATGTACACGGGAGGTTGTCTCCCCCGACCATTCGAGTTAGGGTTTCCATTGTTTTTCCAGCTTGCCTCCCGTCGCTGTGTTGTTGCTCACTCTTCGCTTGCTGCTCCCTCTTCCGTGTGCACTCTTCGCTTGCTACTCCCTCTTCCGTGTGCACTCTTCGCTTGCTGCTCCCTCTTCCGTGTGCCTTGCTGCTCCCTCTTCCCTGTGGCTACTGCTCCCTCTTCCCTGTGGCTTGCTGCCTCCCGTCGCTGTGTTGTTGCTTGCTGCTCATACCGCTTGCTGCACTCTCTTTGTTTGCTGCTCCCTCTTCCCTGTGGCTTGCTGCTCCCTCTTTGGTCGTTGCTGGGAAGGCGATTTCTACGGAGCTCTCGACTTGTGCGTGCCAGCACTGCAAGTAGGTACATGTTACTATCTTAGGGTTTAGGGTTCAGAATTTGTGCTTAGGGTTCAATCTGTGCTTAGGGTTCAATCTGTGCTTAGGGTTCAATTTGTGTTAGGGTTCAATTCGTGCTTAGGGTTCAGAATCTGTGTTTAGGGTGGCAGTAACAAAATTTAAAACGAACATGCAGCTTGAGTTGAAAACGTCAAATGGGAACATGTAGATTGATTTGCTTAGGGTTTCAGTCATTTTTTCTGTCATTGCTTAGGGTTTGCTTAGGGTTTGAGTCATTGTGGGTTTGCTTAGGGTTTGATTTGCTGAAGGTTTCAGTCATTGCTTCATGTTTGAGTCATTGCTTAGGGTTTCAATCGTTGTGCTTAGGGTTGTATACAATTTAAGGTAAATGAGAAGAGGCAGCTTGTGATGGATCCACGTTTCAATGTGAAGCTGTTGATCTTTGTGGCAGTTGAGAACAAAGAGCTGCATTTGCAAATCAAATTTCACACCTGCGATTGTGGAGGACGGATAAATTGAGGCTGTGTGGCATTCACTGTACAGTTCTTTTGTTCAGGTGAGCTTTAAGTTTCACTGGCATGGTGCTTACAAATATGGACAATTTAAGAGGAATTTCTGTTGTTTAAATTATCTTTGCGATCAGTCTAAATCTGATAGGAAAACTGATATCCGCATTGTACAGCTGCTGAGAAGGTGCTCACTCTATTTGCCACCGTGCACGGCGAGTGACATTCATCTAGGAGATTCACCAAGAACTTGCAAGCTTATTATGGGTGAGTATTGTTAGTATTTTGTAGACAGGGTGTATGATATTTTGCACTTGTTCAATCACTTCCGGTTTTCTCGTTTGCTACATAACTGTACTGTGAAACGTATGGCGAGTTTTTTTTCATTGTAGAAGTTAGATTGCACAGAATTTGAACAACTGCAGTGTGCATGCGAAATCAGAAGTTGCAGCATTGCAAACCATGGAAATCAGTGTTATTCTTGATTTTTTGCACTCATAAATTAAAACTAGGAAATCTAAACTCATACAAATACGTATACAGCAATATGTGAATTTAACTCGAGAAACATTCAACTCGATGCCAATTCAACTCGACATGGACTCTAAAATATATTTTAACATCTAAATTTTAACTCGAATCGAGCTGAATCCAGAGATTAGTACAAACATTTCCATGTAGGAAGCTACGGTCTCAATTGCCGCTATGGACTCCAAGCAAGTCCAAATCGACATTCGACTTGAAACGCATGACGGATAGGATGACCTCACTACGTCATTCAACTCGAATCGAGTTGAAATGCATGAGAAAATGTAAACAGTCAACACGAACCAAATTGAAATAGATGCCGAAATGACTACTGATCCAAAAATTTCAACTCAAATCAAGTTGAATTGAATCAGGTCAGTATCACATGTCCATACAATAAATACAGAAATGCCTGCTGAAATGAAGCAGGAGAGGGTAAATACACCTAAACATGACGGATAGGATGACCTCACTACGTCATTCAACTCGAATCGAGTTGAAATGCATGAGAAACTCTAAACTGTCAACTCGAACCAAATTGAAATAGATGCCGATATGACCACTAATCCAAAATATTCAACTCAAATCGAGTTGAATTGTATGAAGACAGTATCACATATCCTTAACATTCAACTCGATTCGAGCTGAAATGAAGCAGGAGAGGGTACACTAACCTAAACATTCAACTCGATTCAAGTTGAATTGAAAGAATCCTAAATACGAGTACTTAATAGAATCAAATTAAAAAAGGATAATTACGCAAATTTAATGTAACTACTGTATTCGTTGTTATCAACAGATATATTCAACTCGATTCGAGTTGAATATTAATGTTTTCCGCTCTATTTTCACGAGATAAATAAGAATAAAATTCAACTCGATTTGACTTAAATTGGTAGTTCAACTAGAACGCAGGGTGAATTATGATGTGGAGAACATTCAACTCGTTCATCGAATGTATGCAAAATATTCAACTCGAGTCGAGTTAAACATGAGAAATGCATGTCAGCTAATGACACGCGGTGTATATGTGTACAGACGAACAGAACCAACAAGCTCGACTTGCCGCCTTCTTCAAGGGTTTCATAACGCCGGAGGCTGAAGGAGATCAATTTGGCGACGAGGTCACATATGGCGAGTGCTGGGAGTTTCAGGACCCAGAGCACGTGGAGTGGTGGAGTCTTATTCTGGTTCCCACCGTAGAGAAGCTCGCCCTCATCAACAAGTACAAAAATAACGAGCCCACTCTACCAGTCTCCCTATACGAGGAGGTCGTGGATATCAACCCTGGTCCGAAAGGCTACGTGTGCGTCACCTGCGTGGTCAAGGATGAAGGCACTGACCACGACTACAAATTCACGTACATGATGGAGCCGGAGAAGGTCCCCTTCAACATAATGCCGCACATTGCCAGCCTCAAGAACACGGATTACGAAAACCTCGCCAAGGATGTCGAGAAGCACGCTGATACCTACCGGTATAGGACTCCAATCGGTGACCAGCACCCTGCGCATGTTCTAGCACCACGTCTGAGGAGTCTGTTGACTGCTATTGAGGTGTACCGACTGAAACTCGAGGTCACCAGGAAAGCGATGCAGCCATTACGTTTGAGCAAGGAGTTAAGTAGCCAGGGTGGAAGCCAGGAATCCTTGCTCTTTGAAACCCCTGAGACTGGGACGAGTGGGAACAGGAAACGAAAACCCTCGGCATCGCAGACCACCAGGACACCTGCTACCCCTAGAAACTTGAGGGCTGTCCAGACTCGGAAGTCCCTTTTGGTAGACGAAGGGGAGCCATCTGACAACGAAAATGCCAGCATGGAATCGGCTTTGACTGACATTCCTAGTGATTACGACAATAAGAAGATCGACTACAAAACCTCCATGGAGGTGTACGAGAACTACTGGTCGCAATGCACCGACTCGTACTTATGGGGGGTCGATAAGTCGTTTGAGATTTCTATCGATCAGCTGCTGACTCCACCAGCTGAGCTGAATGTTCGTAGCCTGGAGCAGAGAAAGGTGGAGCAGAGAAAGGTGGAGCAAGTAATGTACTTCCTTGTCGAGATGCCGGACAAGGATAAAAAACTTACACTGTGTGCAATCCCCAAGGACCTTACGAGGAAACCACGCAGCTGGGAGGACATTAAAGATGGTGAATTTTATATGATCAACGGCCAGCACAGCGTGGAAGCATCAAAGCTTATGAGAACAAGACCTGACATAAGTGAGAAGGTAGTAAAGAAGTTCGAGAAGTGGGAGTGCTTCATCGTGTGGAATGACGACAAATCGATCCTGAGAAAAATCTGTACCTACTACAACAGGGTCAACCACTTCCAAAAGTACAGGCCAACAGGGGCCACAAACATCATCGGCGCTCGTGCGGTGTGGAAAAGCCTGAACTGCCCAACACCTTTGAAGGAGGCTACAGAAGTTGGCAGGGCCATACCTAATCACAGGACAAAGAAGCAAGTCAAAGATGCAAATAAGTATAAGGTAATCATGCAGTTCAACTCGATTTGAGTTGAATGTGTACCCTGTCAGTTCAACTCGATTCGAGTTGAATGTCTACCCTGTCAGTTCAAGTCGATTCGAGTTGAATGTGTACTCTGTCAGTTGCTCTCAAGCTCTATTCATGTTATCACGGGATAGACACATAACTATTTAACTCGATTCGAGTTGATTCACTGATCCAGGAACTCATGTATTGAATGTCACAGGAATTCATGGACGCGGTGAGACTCTGCTTTGCACTGATCGATGTCAAGAAGACCCAGAAAGCATTGAGCGGGAAGAAGCCAAGAAAGCAAGACCTGGCTATTCACAACGAGCTTAAGATCATCACCGCATCCGAAGAGGTTTACAGCCTGTGGAGTAAACTCATTTCCGAGCACCCCCAGGGGGAACTAATGGATCCTGATTCGGGGAAGAGGTTCAAGGAATTGCCCAGTTGGAATCCGGAGCGGGATGGCGTTATGACCCGAGAGTTCTTCAAGTGGTTGGGGAACCTTAACGAAGCGTAGCTTAAGAGGTTTGCCGAGCACTGCTCAACAAGCCAGACCCCAAGAGGGAGGAGTCATACCCCAAAGTGACGATGAAGAAGATCACGGGTGTGCATCCCAATTGTTACAGCTACAAGGACTGGCTGGAGAGATGCAAGAGGAAGACCATCGTGAAGAGGCAGATACACAGCATGCGACCAGAATTCGCCCTTTACAGCTCCAGCGGCGAGTTCAAGAAGGAGAGCTGGAAGCGATTCAAGGAGGAATTCAGAATAACTAAAGCTGCGCTCAATGTCCTCTTATCCGCACCTAGAGATGAGTACTTCACCGCCGCAAAACTTCCGCACAATAAGAACAAGAGCATTGAGGAAATGTCTCCGTATGCTTCTGAGTTCTTCAAGGTGTTCCTCGCAAACAAGGGGAAGTTTCAGATTCCAAAGGGCAAAGCAAACTACAGGCCCTATAATTTGGACGAGGATATCTTGGCAGAATGGAGCACAGACGCATGGGACGAGACAACTGCCCAGAGAATAAAGGTGGCGATTATGGATTTCAGAAATCTTCCTGGTGCGCTTGAACAGGCTGGCTCGTCCAATGACTCGGCTTACTTTTACAACGTGCTCTCTGTGCTCTCTGGGATCGACGATCCTCTTGTCACGAATCTTCCCGTATGGGTATGGATCTGTGGTGACAAAGAGGCACAGGCAAAAAGTTTGCCTCGCCTTCACGCTTCAGAATTTGGAGATAAATACACACTTGAGTATGCGGATTATATTCCGGCAAAATATGAGCGGCTAGAAGATCATCCCGCGACCAACAAACGTGCACACACTAATGTGCAAATTATCTTCATCTTCAAGAAGGGACTGAGGCTCAGGCTCAAGCACCTGCCCAAATTTTTCGAGGCTCCATTCACTTCGGTATTCACAACACCAGGTGGTTACAACGAATTGGAGTATCGTATTTACAACACGGAGCTGAGAATGGAATTCTATCTGAAGTTATTAGACCTGTTCTGCAAGGAAGGGGACACAGTGCTGACCGTGTTTGGTGGTGGTAAACTGTCATGCGCAGCCTGGGTACTCACCGAACCGAACTCAGCCTGGGTGCTCGTGTTGAATAGTCTTTGAATCTTCATCTTTATTCCTGATTCAACTCGAGTCGAGTTAAACACAGCCTGCCTAAATGGCAGTAAAGTGATTCAACTCGAGTCGAGTTAAATCGTGCATGTATTTGGGAAGCACAGCTAAATTGTACATGCACATGTATTAGTGATTCAACTCAAGTCGAGTTAAATTGTACATGCACTAGAGTAGAGATGAAGTGATTTGAGAGACTGTGCATTGAATATCCTTTCAACTCGATTTGAGTTAAACTGTCTAGGGAGTGAATGAATCCTCATCTTGACTTGTGTCGTTCAAATAACTACATTCTAATGCTCTGTTGGTTTCATTCACCAGATGAATTCGTTGGAGAATTACATCATCGGGCCAAGCAGCGAGGTGAATGCTTTTCTGGATCTGTCTGAGATGGTCCTGAACTTAGACCAAAGGGATTTCGAGGCCGGATACATCGTTGATGAGTTAAAACATCCTAAGAGAGGTGACAAGGAAGCCTCCACATCCGGGAAGGGAAAGAGGCCACGAGAGTCTAACCAAGTCAACCGTGGCGAAGACAACTCTAGGCCCATTAAACTAGGTGACACAGATGAAGATGAAGACATCGACCTGCGAGCATCACAGAATCCTATCACGCCCCGTACCGGTCTCGGATCATGTTCGCAGCCAAATGAAGGTGATGACACTCACTCATCTGACTCGTCGATGCTAGATCCTTCTCCCGTTTCTAAGCCTGGAAAGAAGAAGCGCAAGGAGGATGTGGGTGCTGATCTTGCTAGTAGACTGTACAAGGGCCTTTCAAGAGGATTGCTCGAGATGGAGCCATGGAGGAGCGATAGAACAAGCGTATGATGGATATGCTCAAAAGGGAACGCCTCGAAAGGGAGCGAGTGCGCAAGGCCGATGATGAGAAGTGGAACGCAATGTTCAAGAGGATCCCTGGTTTGGTAAGGTCTTATGTCGAAGCGATTGGGCCCAAATCGTTGCAGATGCTCGACCCGGCGCATGGTCAGGGAGGACAACTGCTAATTTCCAATCGCCCAACGAACTCCTCCGACAGTGGAGCTGCCACACGCCAGTCTCCATCTGTCACGGTCGCCCCCGAGACTTCAAGTGTGTCACCTGCCCCACCATCCAATACCACACAGCAGGATCAAGGGGAGGAACGATCTGAGAATAACCCCGGTCCAGATGCAGCTCTGGATCCGGACATCAACATTCCCATTGATGCAATGGAACTCGAGGCGTCGGATGTGCCACCAGGTCCATCTTCATGATCCTGTTTTTCATTTAACTCGACTCGAGTTGAACTTCACTTCCAGTAGCACTAGGATTCCCAGCATCAGGATATAGGAGTTTTGTTAGTGCATATCTAAAGTAGGACATGACAATATTTCTAAAACACGAATGCTGTACATCTTTGTAAATGCTACTCATATTTTGTAAATGCAGCTCATTTTTCCCGAGAGTGAAATATAATGCTGCTTCTTACAAATTATTCTATTGCACTTTCGCATCGCGCAGGCTCTGCCAATGTTTTGAGTATCCCATGCGAAAACCCATCACCTGCTGCGTCCCCAAAGCATCTGAGTAGTCCACAGCGTCTGTCTAATGTCGAGCAAGTTCCAACACCAGAGTCCGCTGTCGCGGTAGAACGTGATTGCCTAGCATCTACTTGTCATATTGAGTCAAGTGATTGTGATGCCATGCGTATGGACAACAAGAGTGACTCAGACATTCCTGACGCTGTTCTTCTCGAGGTCCACATTCCGCTTCTATCCATCGTCGTCGTCCCCGATCCTTCACCGATGACCAATCAATCACAGAAGCCTGTAAGTCATTCTGTTCAAGACACACGGTTCTGTTCCTTTAGGCGATTCTGCGTTTGATTTTGGATCTTGGTTGGGATTTCGTATTCTTTCTTGCAATGACTTGGGTCAGTCAAAAATGTGACAGTGCAGTCCTTAACTGTCTGCACATTTGTCTCTCCCCCTTCTGAACAGGGGACCAGTCTATCGCACAGTCGGGTAGGTGCAGCAGTGGAGCCTTTCAATCAGTGCAGCGTGGTAGGTAGGTGGCTCAATGTCATCCTGGATCTCAATGGTATTCTTTGTGTCTGTCTAGAACGGAGACTCATGGCGAAGGACCAAGTGTACAATGATATCTCGCAACCACATTCTTCCGTTCTACCCGCGGCGGTTGGTCCCAAGGCCGTCTTTGTTCGTCCGTACTGCCTTCAGTTCCTTCGTGAGTTATCGCTTGTCGCATATGTCTCCGTATGGAGTTCCATGGCGACTTCCACAACTAAGTTGATTTGCGATTACTTATTCAAGGGTCTACAACCCCCGTTGCAGATCCTGGGGCAGGATTCATGCGGTGTTATCAAGTGTCGTGGATCTCGGGGCAAATTGTCGAACCTAAAAGTGAAGGGAACCAACAAGGACTTGTTCCTGAAACCATTGGACAAACTGTTTGAACCCCCGAATTCGAAGTTTAATTGTTCAAACACCGTCATCGTTGACGATAGCCGTGAGAAGCACGTTCTTAATGAACCTGAGAATGTTGTTCTGCCCATGTCGTGGTCAGAAGATCATGCTTCTGATAGATTCTTGGTTGACGAGCTCCTTCCTTGGATCCAACGGCTACATCAATGCCAGGGTCAGGGCTTGCTGTCCTTCCGCAAAGAAGATAACATCGGGCGTCGGATGCTCATTGAGGAACCCGATACACGAGAATATGATGAACTCATGAGCGCCATAGAGAGCTCGCAGACACTATCGGTTGATCAGTCTAGTCGTCGATGATGGTTTTAGTAGTTCTATTTTGGATGCTGGCATTACTGTGTTAATTCATAGCATCATACATGAGTATTCTCTCATTTCCCACTTTCTTGGTTTAGATCTGTATGATTCATATTCATTGCTGCCTCTATTTAACTCGAGTCGAGTTGATTTGACTATGTTTGTAATATTTGCTGCCTATTCATAGCTGGCTGCCTTTAACTCGATTCGAGCTGAATTGATAGTAGCACATTAGCTCTATTCTTGTTGAGGTCTCCTCTGAAATCTATTCGTATTCAGGTGTTGCGTTCTTTCTCGGATATGGACAATGACTTTGATTAACGTTGCGCTGCTTCTGCTGATTCGATTTTGGACTACGGACAATACGCAATTTCGCAGAGTGGATTGGGACATATCATGTACTCGGCAGCTACTGCGCAATCGACAATGGACTTTTCCGTCAAGCCAATCAATGATGGTGTTGTAGATAGCCCACCCAACGGTGGTAAAAGACCACGACCTGTGAGTTCACCTTCGCCTTTGAAATCACGAGCCATGACTTCTTCCCCACGTAACCGATCAAGTGCTGTTGGACCGCCTCAAAGGAAGCTTTACGATGATTCTGAGATGCAGGAGGACCTCATTATGATAGAGGTACGCGTGAAGTTAACTACTCATTCATTTCGTGCATCTCATGCTTTTATTGTGATGAGATATTAACATATACTCATACATCTGTTACTTGGATGTAGTCTGCAGGTGGAGCATCCAAGTTGAGAACCAATAAATCTGACTCTCGGGCTGTGAATCCTACACCCTGTTCCGCATCTTCCCCTTTGGACCCTAAACCGTTGCCACGCCCTCGGGCATCTTCAAATCCTAACCGGCAATCTACGAAACCTATCGGGCAATCAACAGTCCCGCCTCCACCTATCCTACCCCGTGTTGATGTGCCTCCTTGTGCACCCTTGCGTACTCGATACCCTTCATTGAATGAGAGTCTTCGACAGACTCAGTCACACGACGGACTTCTGCCCAGAAAGAGCTCCGCTCCTGTTCCAGATGCGTGGGAGCAACGGATGTTGGCACAACAAAGGCGTGAGATTGCGCAACAACGATGTTCAAAGTACACCGGCTATAGTCGTGGTCCTTAGATGTTCAAGGCAGTAGCTGAACTTAAGAGTCGATCGCATTCATGATACCATTTGGCATTGTTTTTGCAATTACTATACAGACGTAGTATCCTGTAGTGATGTACAGAACCGTAGTTTAGTTGTGTATCTTGTACCTAAATGCTATTTTACTGTAGTTCCTTCTGATAATGTAAAGCAGCAATTCCTCAAGAATTGTCTACTGCTCTATGCAATTTCTATAAATAAACATATATTACGTTACATTTCAATGGCCAGTACCTGAATCCTCTTGCAAAGTAACTTTTTCACTCCATTTGTGTTGCATATTCGAATCAATTTCATGGATATTGTGACACATCAGAACTCTCATTTTCAAAGTATACTCTCAATTTAATGAATATGATGTTACATCGTGAATTGTTCAAAGCTTGTGTACCTCAACTTCATGGACACCTACATAGCGGGAGAATTAATAGAAGACATTATAAACCTCCAAAATCTGCAAATATTGGACCTAACATATGCAATGTTGGAAGGCACGATTGTCACCAGATTTGATAAGTTTCCAGAGTTGCGAGTCTTGCGCCTTGATACGAACTACTTTGTGGGTCAAATGCCACAATCCGTTCTTTCAATGAAGAAACTTGAAGAATTGACTCTGTCAGGTAACAATTGGAATGTTACACTTTCGTCGTGGAACTTCTTCACACCTCAAAACCTTAAAGTTTTATGGTTGGGTTCAAACTTGGATGTTCCCAATGAGGTGCCATGACCAAATTTTAGTTTGTGGAAGAGCATGGAAGATCTTCAATTAATTGGAATCAATTTCCCTCCAGATTTATTTCCGAGAGATGTTTTGATGATGACCCAGTTGAAGACACTCCATCTTGAGAGGTGCAACATCAGGGGTCCCATTCCATCGAAGCTTGAAAATTTGACGCATATGGAGGTCCTCAATTTAGTAAATAACACGTTGACGGGCCATATTCCAGACATATTTGGAAGCATGCCCAATTTGACGTCACTAAGGTTGTTTGTCAACCAATTGACTGGGCCTCTTCCACCTTCTTTGTGGCAGTGCGAAAGCCTTACAGAAATCAGTGTATACACCAATGGTTTAAATGGGGATCTAGCAGGTATTTCAAACTTCATGGGTAATTTAACTTTGATGGATGTTGCCTACAATAACTTTACTGGAGAGATTCCAACTAGTTTGGGTAATCAAACCCAACTCACTCTTCTTGATCTTTCTAACAATACTTTCAGTGGAGGAATTCCAGATAGTTTTGGAAACCTCTTGGTCGTGTCAGACCTATACCTAACAAACAGTAATTTAAGTGGACAAATTCCGCGTGGATTGGCTAACATTGAGGGATTAGTTAATTTTCAACTCTACGGCAATCAACTCACTGGTGAAATCCCCTATGATCTTGGAAGGAAAGCATTGAATCTCCAGTACGTGGACTTGAGTATAAACAATCTTGAAGGGCATTTACCTCCATACCTTTGTTGGGGTAACAATGTGCAATTTGTCGCATTGTTTGCAAATAGACTCACTTGTACAATACCTGAATCATATGGCAATTGTTCAAGTTTGGGTGTAATGCGATTAGACAACAATCAGCTTGAAGGGATAGTGCCGCCAGGCTTGTGGAGAAGTGAAAACCTAGTGAGGATGCAATTGAATGGAAACAATCTTAGTGGAAGTATTCATGCAACATTGGAAAGGCAACGTCTCTTTCTATCTTGTATTTGCAAAATAATATCTTCTCGAGCCCCATTCCTCCAGAGATTGGACAAACCAGCTTGGTCAAATTTTTAGCCAATTCCAACTACCTCAATGGCACCCTCACTCCCTTGTTGGGAAACTTGTCAACATTGACGGAGCTTATATTAGGTGCTAATTCCTTTAGTGGCGCCATACCTTCGAACCTCAGCAATTGCAAGGAACTTGTGCAATTGGACCTTTCCCAAAACCATCTAACCAACACCATTCCTGATGAGCTTGTCGACCTCTACAGACTAAGCACTCTCGATCTCTCAGAGAACAACCTCTCAGGAGCCATTCCCCAAGGCTTTTTCAGCATGATATCACTACAAATGCTAAATGTGGCATTCAACAACCTCACGGGGGTCATTCCAAATCATGGAAATGGCCCAACACTTGTGAATGTGAACTTCACCGGAAATCCTTATTTGTGCGTGGAAGGCTCATGTGGCACCAATTCATCTGCCATAAACTTGAAGTCCAAAAGGAGGAAAATACAAGCTTGGATTATACTTGTAGCGGTCATTGGAATTGTGGCACTTGTGTTGTTTATAGTGTTGGTTCTCACATTCAGAACACGTAGAAGTGACTCGCGTGATATTCTATACTTGAGTGAAGACGAAAGTTCATGGACATTGACACCATTTCACAATAAAGTTTACTATGAAGATGAAATCACTGCGTTGGATGAAGATAATTTGATTGGAGCTGGTGGTGCAGGCAAAGTGTATAAGGTCACATTGAGTGACGGTGAGATTGTAGCCGTCAAGAAATTGTGGAATGTGAAGAAAGATGAAGGAAGCCGTGACTATGGCTTTGAAGCCGAGGTTTGAAACTTCTACCTCAAGCTTGTGTTAGCATCAATTTCAACATTGAGTTGATAACAAAAAAAAAAAAATTGAAATCATGAAATAATGTGAATTTGTGTAAGAAGCTTAAACAAGTTGTTTGTTTCAAACTTCTTGCAGTTAAAGACACTTGCAAACATTCGTCATCGGCACATCATAAAGCTTTTGTGTAGTTGCACTCAACGCAAGTGCAACTTGCTAGTGTACGAATACATGCCCAATGGTAGTTTGGAAGATCTCTTGCATGGCCCAAAATCAAGTACACTTTCAAGTACGCTTTTGTAGGACATTCGCTACAAAATTGCCGTAGGAGCTACCAAGGTTCATATACCGGCCCATTTTTTATGTTTAGAATATGAAAATAGCAATGTTTAGTTTTCCATTTAAAAAGAGCGTCTTAAAATCATTCATGTATTTTAAAATGTGGCCTAATTTAGGGTTTGATGTACTTTGGCAGGGACTTCAATATTTGCACCACGAGTGCTCACCCCAAATCTTACATCGGGACATTAAATCTAACAATATTTTGGTGGACTTGGAGTATGAAGCGCACTTGGCCGATTTTGGCATTGCAAAGATGGTGGAATCTGCGACATCTCATGAGTTGTCCGCAGTTGTTGGTTCTTTGGGCTACATTCCTCCAGGTGAAGTGCTTCAAACATCTATATACCCCATTGAATGTTGATGATGGAATATTAATTTGAGATGTGAACGTGCTAAATTGCAATAGTCATATTTCATCACCACTCTCATTGGGATGCATGGCATTGAATACAATTGATAGTAGATTCGTTTGAGATGTAACTTTGATCATTGTATGTTGCGTTTGTCTAATTTCACCACTAGTCTCATGGAGTTGGTATGGTTTGAATCATGGGTGGGGAAATCCTAACAGGGTACTTATCTGGAACTTGAGTGATGGAGAAAATCGATATCTACAGCTTTGGTGTTGTGCTCTTAGAATTGGTGACTGGAAAACATGCAGCTGACCCATTAGAACTTCTAGAAGGAACAAACCTTGTACAATGGGTGCATAATAGAGTGGTGGCATCAAAAGGTTTGTATGAGATCTTAGATTCCAAATGTGGGATGGATTCGCAAAATGAGATGATTGAAGTTCTAAAAATTGCGACGTTGTGCACTAATTCCATGCCTACAAGTCGTCCATCAATGCTCGAGGTTGTAAAAATGTTAGAAGACATAGCTTCTAAGCCGAGTAATAATGAAGGAGTTGAAGGGGACTGTTATGAGTTTGATGTGGTTGTATAAAGTTAACGAGAAGATTTAATATTGCAATAATTCCAAAGCTTCAAAGCTTCAACATGGTCGTTTTAGTCAATCATTGTCATTATTGATGAATGAGTGGGACGCAAAGAATTATGCACTTCAATCTTGATGAATTTTGTGATTATGATTTTTTAATGCATATAACCTTTTATTACACCTTATAATGGATTTCTTATTGGTGATTTTTTGTGTTGTTTGTTGGTCACAATCATCAAGCCAAACACGTGTAATCACAATAATTAATTAGATTGAATGATTACAAGAACACCAAGTAGAAGTATATCAAGAAAATGAATATATAATCATTAAAGACTTGTCACATTAGACAAGATTTCTATTATTAATAATAACATACCAAACCACAAGAGTGACGAGGGTCTTCGTTAACTCCTAAGCTCCCAAGATACCATTTTGTGGTTACGATCCATTTTCCTAGACTACCTAGGCCTTAAAGAAATATTTTTTTCAAAACAAGAACTATGATGTCATTAATAAACAAGTCATTTTTCCAACCCAATTGGAATTATGTTCATACAATTAAAACTCCACGTGGGAACTTATCAAAGTGAAACACCTCAATGTTGAAATTAGCTTCAACATTTCGGATAGGCTTGCCAAAAAATCTAAGCCAATAAGATTCATTAGGCACCTCAATGGAACTTTTGTTCAACTCACATAGGTTGCATGTCATGAGTTGTGGGCTCTTTTAATTGGAGGAGATTTGAAGAGATAATTCAGTTTGGCCTAAATCTCTTGCTTTTCTTCGTACCTCCACCTATTACAAAGTCTCTCATTATTTGAAAAGAACATGGCACTCTCGATGAAAGTGGGAATGACAAGTGACAAACTCCTAGGGACACTATTTCTATAGGTTCACCTCTGAACGAATTGTGGTAAAAGACATCAATTCTCCACGGATCCTAAATATGCCATTCAGTATAGCGGCTTACATCCTTAACCCCTAAAGGACCAAGAAGCCCAAATTGAGCTCCATAGTTTTCTAACAATTTTGAGTAGGTCCTATTTGGACTTCCTCTTGTTCAAATCTATTTGTTTTTTGAACAACACATGCAATGATTTTCACTAGTTCTAATGATATAAAATTTGGTCCCATCTGAATTGTACTTTTCACAATTTAATCAATTGAATTTGTCATTTTAAACCTGTGAATCTTTGGTCCTTCAGGGATTAAGGGGCGGTCATAATTGGGAAGGAAGTTGCCAATGGTTTTGCCGTAATCCTCACAAGTGGAGAAATGAATGAGCCTGTGCTTGCCATTCTCCTGGCAGTACTGCATCCCCGGCAGCGCATCAACGATGTTGCTGTAGATTGTGTCCAAGTTGATCACCTGCACAATTAATTAAAAGACCGCGAGTTAATTCCACTATTAGAATCTTTCACTCGATCCAAGCTAGACAAACCATTTTGCATACTGTCTCCATTTTCAATGCAACTCTTCATAAACCTTGGTGAACCAGTATGGTCATATTCGTCTAGTTGAGACTATTCCGCAAATTTGCGACTCATTTTTTCATTCATAACTATGACTAAAACAGTGAGTCCCAGGTTCACAGAAAGTCCCAACTAAACCAATATGACCATCAATGCTCGGGAAATATTCAAACAAAAGCAACCATGATCCTGGCTTCAAAAAAATCAAGAGGGAACTGAAGTGGGAGAGAGTGACGGAAAAGGATGATCAAACAATGAGACTATGCAAGATTAGTTGACAAAACATAGTTGCCAAGGACGACACAGAAGAGGCAAAACCAACCAGTGGTGCGGACAGTAAAGTTTGTACAGTACCTGGTCATCGGAACCCAGAGGTGTTGCCGATAATCACTCACAGCTGTTGCTGTTATGAACAGAATTGGAAGTTCATTATGAGATCACATGCGCCAGAGGACGAGAAAAATCTGAAATTCGAAATCGGAAGCCAAATCCGGCATGTAATAATACTTCATAAAAAAAAACCCGGCAACCTGATACCACTACAAGTAGCAACCGTCTGGACAGACAAGAGAATCTTGTACATCAGAGCATCCAGCCATGTACAACTGCTGAAGGTGCTGACAGCCAACTCCAAATCGAGCACCCAAAATTTCTTCATCAGGTATCAAGCCAACTAAATCTTCCACATTTTCGATCTCAGGAGGCTCATACTTCTTTCGCTTCAAAATTGTTGGCATAAGCAATTCCCGTTCTCCACCACCCAAAAATGCCAAAAATGGCAGTGCCTCATAAGTGTGAGAATCTTCAAAATCCTGAAGAAGATCCTCTATGCATCCAACAGCAATAGCCCTTGACTCAAAAGGATAAAAGTAGATCTTCAGACCATATCCATCGGAAAGCCTATAATGTAGACCCTAAACATGGGTTGAGATGCATATTTGAGTTGAAGAAGAATCAAGTTGATCGTGGGAGGACTCAGACTCTGATGAGTTTTGTTATGGCCAACATCTACTCCAAGGAGTTTTGATCTTTTGCTATTCTTACTGACCGCCGAGATTCATGGGTTATATATTGGATGGAATGGCCACATCAGTTGTTCCCTTAAAACTCCATGTGAACCGTCGAGACGGTCCACTTTAGCGATAAACTTTTACCGCAAGGTTTTTTTTATTTCTTTTGCATTATTTATTTGTCTAAACGCAACATTTTAGCTGATTAGACAATTTTCTATGTGGTGTGCTAATTGGTTTCGGTTTTGGTTGGCCTTTTCTATAATGCCTTTTTGTATGAGTAATTTTAGCTACTTGTCGATTTTAACCAATTAACCGTGGGATTTTTGGTGTTTGTACCATTTGGTCTATTATTTTAGTCTATCACTTTGGTCTATTATTCCAGCCTATTATTGTGGTCTTTTACTTTTATCTATTCTTTTGGCCTATTCTTTTAGTCCATTCTTGTAGCCCATTCTTTTAGTCTATTCTATTAGTCCATTCTATTAGTTTATTTTTAGTCTACTCTGTTGGTTATTATATTAGTCTATTAATTGCCTATTATTTTAGTCTATTATTTTAGGCTATTATTTTAGTCTATTATTTTAGCCTATTATTTCGGTCTATTATTTAGTCTATTATTTTAGGCTATTATTTAGTCTACTATTTTAGTTCACCAATTTAGTCTATTATTCTAGTTTATTTTTTTAGCCTATTCTTTTATCTATTCTTTTGGTCTATTACCTTATTCTATTATTTTATCCTATCCTTTTACTCTATCCTTTTAGCCTATTGTTTATCCTATCTTTCTAGCATATTATTATTCTATTCTTTTAGCCTATTATTTATTATATCTTTCTAGCCTATTATTTATTCTATTCTTTTAGCCTATTATTTATTCTATCTTTCTAGCCTATTATTTATTCTATTCTTTTAACCTATTATTTATTCTATCCTTCTAGTCTATTATTTTGGTTTATTAGTCTAGGCTATTAATTTAATCTATTAGTTTATTTGGTCTTTTAGTTGGTTGATCCACGGTAGACTAATGGTGAACTCCCGGTCTCATAGGAGGAAAGGGAGAGTTTAGTGGATGTGTGGTTAGGTTTGTTCTAATTGGATGAAAGTCTTGGATAAGGGTTTTGGATGGATGTAGTTTTGGGGTGGGATTTTGAATCCCAACCCTGTCGCTTGAGCCCCCAGTCAGTTAATTGGGACCCGTTAGCGTAGTTTTTGGATCAGGAAGAAGACGGAGCTTTGAGGTGGGATCTCGATCTAGATTTTTGGGTGGAATTTGTGAGACTAGAGAGGGTTAGAGTAAAAATTTGGGGGTGCTTGGTGTTTTTTCTATCAAGACTGCGGGAGAAGGGCGGAACCAAGTGGCCACACGAGGATCGCAAGACGTCGAGGACGCGCGAGGTGTCCAAATTGTGGAAGCGGAGCGTGTTGGAGCTTTCTGTGGAGTGGCCGATTCTGTGGGAGAATAAGAAGCTGGTGATTGGATGTTTGTTCTTTCAGTACCTACACGGCGTGGGCGCCTGCATCGCGCACTACCAGCACCACCCAGGCCCGCTTCTCCACGACGTGGGATTCGAGTACCTGCCCGAGCTAGGGAGACAGAACGCGGAGCAGCGACGGTCTCCCAGACGACGGGCGACCACAACGAAGGAGGCGGCGAGCTGCGGAATCAACTCGAGCAGCAGACTCCGGAGCGGTGAGCCAATCCACAAGGCACATCCGGAACGAAGAGCAGCGCCAACAAGGGCGCGGTATCGCAACGGCGAGCTGGGCCAGGACGACATCAACTAGGCAGTGGAAGCCAGTCGACAGCGAGAACAGAGTGAGGACGGTGGTGAAGAATCGAGCCATGCGACTGTGAGGACGAGCATCACGAAGAGCGGAGGTCCCCTGCAGCGACGCTTGAACTAGACGCCGGTGATTGAAAAGGAAGGCGGACGCGAAGAAGGGACACACGGAACCACGGTGAAGCTGGAAGTCGCAGCAGAAGTATCACCCCTGCCTTGACATGGTGATATTACAAAAAACAGTGTGATATTATAGGGAGAGAGCCTCCCTACCTCACTTCCTTCCATTTTTTGAGACTTTTGTTGTATTAGCTAGAGTTATTAAGGATTAAAATGCTTGAAACGGATACTACTAGTTGAATTTGGTAATTTTAATTGCCAAGGTTTTTTGTGTACAATTCTTGAATTTTTTCCAATTGTTGTGAAATGTTCATGTTTTGAACTTGGTTGTTGTATTGTTGTGTTGTGGTGTGTAAATTGGTCCGGTAAGGGTTATAGCGCAAAAACGCTGCCCAATTTTCACCGGGCCAATTGGGTGTTTGTGTGTCATTTAGGGTTAAAAAATTAGGGTTATTGGGCACGGCACGGAAGCGCTGCTCAATTTTTCCTAAAACTCCTAATTAGTCTGTGAGTGTCTTGCTTAAATTGCCAAGGGTGTTTTGGTAGAGTTTAGGGCTCAATGATATGCTCAATTATGCAATTTTGATGCCCTTGTGAGCCTCTACAAGCATGCTGTAATTTTAGAGTTAGTGTGAGTTTGGGGTACTTAAGTGCACAATTTGCCCAATTTAACCCCATTTCTTGAGTGCCAAGGTATTTAGGGGAATTGGGGCAATTTGGAGCATTTCCCACCATTTTTAGGTCATTTTTAGATCATGTGTATGTGCTGTAATTCTTAGACTTAAGTGCCAAAACCCTAATTAGAGGGTTTTATTCACTAAATTGAACCCAATTAGGGCACGTGGTGCTTAGGGAGATTAATGAGGTGTTTGGGTGTGGTTTGGTGTTTGGGTGTGGTTTAGTGTTTGTTGATTGTTCATTTCAACCCTTGTGTGTGCTGTAATTTTCAAGCACACACCCGTTTTACTTTGTTTTCCACCATTTTGAACTTAGTAAATTGCCTCACATTTACCTAGGTTAAAAGGAATCCATTGCTTGAAGAATATCACACCCACCCTCGGCCGACTATATGTCATTTTGACCGGGCAACCGGTCAAAGTGCTCATACTCCAACCTCCAAAACCACCTGATAAAAGAGTTGAATAGTTGTTTGCAGCATCTAACATTATCCACATGCGCCCTGTACAAATCTTATTCAAGTGTGCAAAATATCGCTCAGCTTGTGCCTTCTCCAGCCTCTCATCCCAACGGAATGCAAGCAGGTCACTCACACGCTTCGGTTCATAATCAAAAACTTTCAAAGTCACCGTCAAACCTTCAGGCCTTTCCAAAGTATCCCATAATGACATGCTGACAGACGATAGGGCAATTGATTTCTTTGATTTCCGCCTGGCTCTCTCTTCAGCAATGAACTCAGCCACCTCTCGAAGCGTCTTTCCAACCTCTGAAGACTGCAGTCCCGAAGATGAACCTGCATGACAAAATGGCCAGAAAAGATGTGAAGCACAAGACGCCAAGAAAAGCCAAGAAGCCAAGGAAGATATGAGCATAAAAATCAAACTGCAACAATCCATACTAACCATCACCTGGCCCCAAACACCTTGGCTGAACGCATCGAAGACATCTAAACCTGACCTGCTTATCCTACCTATGAAGGCAAGAAGCCCCAAACCCTATAACAACTTTGATAAGGAAACACAAAACCTTGGATAGAGAAACAAAAGTACCTGCAGGTGGTTGAACAAATGCCTTGACGAGTACATCCACCATACCAAGTCGAGTAGGCAAAACTCCAAGCAAGGATTCCTTAGTGGCTGCTGCAAGTGCATTTTCAGTATCATATCCCGCATCCACCAACGTCTGGATGTCAGCACTTTTGAAATTGGCACCTGGACATCTCGCCTGCAGGACTTGCTGAAGGGCCTTGCAATCATCGTTCTCTTCGTCCATCAGGCACAGACGAGAAAAGAAACGATGAAGATCTGAAAAAAAGAAAGAAACCGGCAGTTTATAAACCCTCACGACCAAAAAAGACAAAACCCAAGGTAAACTCAAAATGGTGCGAACGCGACAGAGGACGCAAAAAGAAGTTGTTCGCAAGCAACACTCAACCAACACCTGCAAACTTTTGATAAACAACGTTGATGATGGGCAAATGGAAAATAGTGTCTCCAATGCACAGAACAATCTAAGTAGCAGGCAACGTGGTGCACCCGCATTTAAGACGCATTGACAAACCTTCAACAACACAGGAAAACCAAAATCAAGAATCATTTACAGCAACTTCCTCCTGATCACCTCTCCTCCACCTCCTCATACGTAAGAAATAAAGACGATCCTACAATGCAGATCCACAACTGAACCGCTACAACTCCGCTCCAAAATCAAGTTCACTCCTACTCATCACTACACACAAACAAGAAATGAACACCACATGACCGTGAGAACTTTATTCACACTCACTGGCTTGTCACATGCTCGCGCACGACGTCTACCACGCAAGCAAACAAACAATTTGCAAACGCCTTGAACTCCCGATCGCAAGTACAGAGCAACGACTTCACAGTAGAAAGATCCCGTCTGCAAAACACATCAAAATTAAGGTCCAAGTCAATCACACTCTTCACTCTCGCCAAACACTGCCTAAACCTGAACAAGAAATACACTCTGTGTCATGGCAAAAATTTCCACACCGCAACTGGAATCAAGACGCATTGACAATCCTTCAACAACACAGGAAAACCAAAATCAAGAGTCGTTTACACCAACTTCCTCCTGATCACGTCCTCACACGAAGGAAAAAAGAAAATCCAACAATGCTGATCCACAACTGAACCACTACGACTCCGCTCCAATATTAGGTTCACTCCTGCTCATCACTAGGAAATCAACACCACGTGATCTCAACTCACCGGCTTACCTCATGCTCACGCGAGAGCTCTACCACGCAAACAACAACCAATCCAAATCGCAAACAAAAGCAAGAAAAGACAAAAATCCTACATTGCAGATCAACAAGTGAATCGCTACCACTCCAACATCACTCCAAATTTAGACACAAAAGAAGAACCCCTCCAGGTTGTCACTGGTCACAAATTGTGAAGTAACACAAAATCACCTCCACAACGTCACACTCGCCGGTGCTCCTGCACTACCTCCACGCCGTGAACTAGATCGCAACAACTTCACAGATCCACGGCGGTGTCCCAACTCTCAGCCCCCGCCACCGCGCTCTTGTGCTCTGCTGGACCAGAAAAAAGAAACGTGAAGAAGGCCGTTGGAACGACGTCGAAGAGAGAGAAGAAGGATGTTGGCTTGACGGTCACGGCCGGGCGGAGGTGCGCACCATCGCCAAACCCGAGGGCGGAATTGGCTGCAACGAAGGGAAATTCTGTGCAAACGATGGCTCTTGAAAGCATTTTGCTCTCAAAGCAGCCTGCTCAGGTTTACAACGGAACGATAGGAGCCCGATCAGGCGGATTAAACGATAGAGAGGACGTCTTGCCGAAGCAGCCTGTGCAAGCAAGGCACACTTATTGCAGGTCTGATTACATGAACGTTGTGGCTGTCCTGATTTCAGAGACCCCTCTTTCTTGTCACGCTGCCCGGACGGTTCAGCAGGGGTCCAGAGTTGATTCTAGTTGCCTGCATGTATTTCACATGATGCTGCTCAAGGCACTGACTCGGTGTAATCTGTGAAAACTGTTGCTCTGGACATTGAATATCGGTGGGTTGGGAGCTTGTGGTTCGCAGAGACAAGCAGAGAATTAATTAGGTCGAGGCATCAGCACGGGCACGGAGAATAATACAGATTGGTAACGCTCTCTCTTGGCCATTCTTCAATTCACAGATGGTCAATTTGTGAGTGACGCAGTAAAGTGTGGTATCATGGGAGTAATGATGGGGTTAAATGTACTTGTGTGTGGGGATGCTTTTGAGCGGTTTTGAGCAACCAAGATTGGCGGAGATGGAGAAGGGGAATTCTGGCGTCGTGCGGCTATGGAGGGTAACTCACCTTCTGTATGCCAGTGCCGCATGCACAGTAATGGTGTTTTCAGGATGTGTGTTGGGTCTCAACGAAGAAGGCCAGTTGCTCATCAATTGGAAGCAAGGTTCTCTGCAGGATCCGGACAACAGCTTGAGCAACTGGAATGCCTCCGACGCCACTCCGTGTTTCTAGAATGGTGTGAATTGCACTCAGGGTTCCGTATCTGTTGTATGGGATATTTTTGGGCGAAATATCCTAGATTGCACCCAAAAAAAAATCTGGCTAAAAAATGGCCAAAAATCATGAAGTTTTTCGCCATGAAATTATCTTGAATGAATTCACCAGATTGAGGATGAAAATAATACGAAATTATATGTGATATCTTCTAATGTGATATTTTCTATCCAATATGTGGATGAATGTTGAAATATGGAGCACCACTATAATGTTTTATATCATCACTTTGGCACGTTATGAAAAATGAAAAAAGAATGTCCTACTCTGTAATGGATTTCTCTCCTTTCAAGAACCTTGGAGGTCCAATCGACACTCTCACTTTTGGTTAGTGCGTCCACAGCTAAATCCTCCTTGTGATGTTAATGTACCACTTTGTGTGTCATTCAATTGGCTGTGATCATAGTGCAAGCACATTGTGTAGTGTCACTTGGGACATGGATGAACCCGCACGACTTCGGCACTTGGGGCTACACTTGGGGTCATGTTGCACCATAATCCCTTACCACTAACTTCAAGGCTGAAGTCCAATATCGCAACACTATTATCACTTAGGGTACATCAACAATGAATTCTTAAACATTCAAAATAATTCAAAGCTTGAAAAGAAAAGTTGCTCCCCCTTGTTCTTAGTGTAGATGAAGATTTTTGGGTACTCAAATTTGAAGTCTACCATAAATTTGATTCTTAATAAAATTCAAAAACAAAAAAATAAAATAAAAAATGCTTATAGTACAAAAGCTTAATCAAAATGCAATTGGATATAGACAAAGATGAAGACATTAGTCATGTATGAGGTTGCAAAAGTGGATCTTTGAACAAATGATGCTCTATGCAAAGCTTGAAGGGGGAAGAACCATGGCACAAAGTTTTAAAGGAGAAAACTCTACGACGCAAAGTTCCTAGATGATAAACTCTCAATTTGACCTCAACTATGCTTCTCAAGGTTTGTTATACTTCTCAAGGTTTGTTGATACAAGTCTCCTATACCACAAATCCTTTCAATGCCACTATGACTATAGTAGTTAATCATCCATATTTATTTATGGCCAATAATTCCTACAGCAAGTTTGCCAATTTACAATCCATATGAGTTTACAACTCATTCAACAGTGTCATATACCATACAGTAATGCATGTATTATCCTTAAAAGATTGGTTTATAAGGAAAACCATCTGGTTGAAAATGCCAATGAATCAACAATTGAAACCGGCCATAGACAATGACGAGTAACAAACGTACTGGTGAGCTTATAATTTAAATCATGATACAAAAAGATTGCCGCCAGAAAGAACCTGGAGCAATCCAGCAGGCAAAAATCTCCATACTGCGGTTTACTCTGTCCAAGCAAGCGAACCAGCTAGAAGCAACTGACTCGGTAATGGTCCAGGGCATGGAGCCATATATGTCACCTTTTTCCTGCAATACGTAGTGGACCATGTTAGTCTGCTTACATGTCAAACTGGGGAATCAGTAACTACACACTCTTTGGTCTCGATTTCACAAACAAAATTTACGATGTGGTTGCGTGAAAGTGATGAATAGGTCATGTTCATCGGTTATATTATTCTTTGGACAAGTACCAAAATGACTAAGGTTGAGATTCGAACCTTTGCATGTCAATCTCGTTGATATAGATGAAGCCAGCAACATTACTGCAAAAACACACAAGCTCTTGCTTGATCAATTAAATCGAAAAACGTAGAATCATACCTCACAACAAAGCGCCGAAACCCATTTACAGTTTGTTTTCACGGTTTTCAGTATAATTAGACTGCTTCAGGTACTTTATGATATGATAAAGAAGATCTTTTCCATGCTTCATGAGAAGGTCACCCTGTCCTTAGAGGCGTCTCTATTTATCATGAGGGAGATTACATGTATGATGTTGTCTAAAAGTCTCTGAAACAGTCAAATTCTAATGAAAATCTTGTTACAGGGAAAACAGAGTGAATAGAATCAAACACCACAATTGTAATACTAGAAATTATGAGAAATTCATACGCATAAATATGCCGTGTTACAGGTTCTGGAATATAACATGGTTTTCAGTAAAATTAGACTGCTTCAGGTACTTTATGACATGAAAAAGAAAATCTTTTCCATGCGTCATGGGAAGGTCTCCCTATCGTTAGAGTCGTCGCTATGTATCATGGGGAAGATTATCTGCATGATGTTGTCTAAAAGTCTCTGAAACAGTCCAATTCTACTGAAAACCTTGTTACAGGGATAACAGAGTGAATAGAAAAATTGTGTAATCAAACACCACCATTGTAATACTATAAATTATTAGAACATTCATATACCTCGATAGGAGATGTTCAGGGTCTTTGGCAAAGGAGACTGCCAGTACAACGTGTAGCAAGTCGCGACTGAAGCCCACGGGTACAACACGTGTGGGATCTGCTGTGGGTTCTGCACCAATTGGTAAAGCTGACCGGGGGGCTTGGGGACCACCGCCAATGCGGAACACTTGCAGATCGCTAAAATTGGCGACTGAGGAGTGGGGAGATAAATCATTTGATAACCCATAAAAGTACTCCTGCACATCAAAAGTAATATCAGCAAGGCACTTGCACCAAAAGACGGAACGCCAATTTTGCAGTTCATGTTGGTGACTCTGCAAATACCTTTCCACTATGTAAACAAAGTTAGGTCCTCCCAAAAACATCTAGGACCAGTAACGTCAACTTATCAAACAGTCAAATGAGGCTCGTTGCTAATGATACCTTGGTTTTCTGAACACGTGACCGTTGTCGATATTTTGAGCTGCGATTCACAACACCACCAGACTTGTGTAGTTTTACAATGTCAACACCAGGTCTTACTTTCAAGACTTCCTGAAGCATGCTATACAATTTCTCCTGTACAACGATAGACCAAAATAATTATTTTAAAATCAAAACTATATCAGCTCTTACAAACATGAACACAAAATATGTTTGAAAGACACAGAAAGGTACAAGGACCATAAGAAACACTTTTCCATCTGTGTATCGAAATATATCATGAGCCTGTATATTCTATGCAAAGAGAGTAACCAGTAAACACAGCATAGTCAGACCAAAACAGCAATGGAACTATTACAAGTTCCAGATAAAAGCAAAGGAACAAGAATATATAAAATAACATAGCCAGAGCTCAGAATTATACCTGCCCAAGTACCAAAACAACATCAGCTCGCAGTGTCTCAATGGCATGCAATAGCAACTGCATCCCACAAGTTTCCATTCCAGTCAAAACTTATCCAGTCACTTTCGAGACAGCCACCCCAGTTTTTATAAAAATGAAAAATATCAACTATCCAAATAGTCACTTAAAGTATTTTAAAACTTAAACTGAATAACCATATCAATCAATTCGCATGAAAGGTGCGAGTTGTGAACCTCATAGCCAGCTCCATCTACCCAACCCATGGTATTGATCACCATGCCAGCGGCTTGGACTTCGGGATTTGATGCACACTGTATATCCAATGTGCGGGCTAACTCTTTCACCAACACTTTATATAAGTCTAAATTCACACTGCAAAAACACCTCAAATTTATCAAAGAAAAGCCCTAAACGGACAAGCAAAAAACTTCAATATAAAAAATGTCAAATTTTCCTCCAAGATGTAAAGAAACGATCTCCATGCTTGAAAGGTATTCTTTTAAAAAATAGCACTAGAGAAATGATCGTCGTTTAAAACAACGATCGCCATCAGTAATAGGACTGTCCATAATGCTTCGAATTTCAATAAACAAAAACAGTCGGTCATCCGAAGCATTGAGACCCACCTTGGCGTAGTGTGCCCATAGAAGTAAACTAGGGGCAGATCGAGTGGAACTCCCTCAATAGGATGTATAGGCATCTCAACAGGCGTTGCAGAAATTGTACCGGGAACAGTGATTGAACCCTGACCTATATCCAGATCTGCATACGTTGGCTTCCAACCTTCTCTTGTAGCCCAACCAAGCAACATCCGCACCAAGCAGCTCTTTCCACAATCCGTTGGTCCTACCACTATACATCTAGGACCCTGCCACAAACATATTGAAACTTAGAATAAAGCACTGAAAGAAGAAGAGCATGATTCTCTTCTAAAGCAGACGGGTACCTCACTTACATATAGTACAGAAATCCCAACATAATTCTCCACAAATCATTAGTCGGATGATAATGTCCACATATGTTTATGCATTAACTGTTGATTAACCTGTGCACAGAAACGGGTAGCACCAGCCTCAAACTGAACTAAAGAAGCAGAAAAATAATATAGGAGAAAAAACATACAGCAGGAGAATTGGCCTCCAGTCGTTGGGAATTGGGAGCATCAGGTGAAGCAATGGCATCCTTGGCTTTTCTGCGCCGTCGTTCCAGCACTGCATGCACATTGACATAGCTGACCATTGGCGTCTGCGCCCCACACCCGCACACCAAAGAATGCCTGTCTTGATAGAGTCAAAGCCTCATCTTTACTACGATAATTACTTCCATGTTAAAAACAAAAAAGTATTGGGGAAACCCTAACAGTAGTACAGATCACGGGCTTTCATAAATTCCATAAGAGGAATTCCAGATACCAGATCATGGCCACAAAACGTTCCAAGCTCAACACTAATCAAAGAATCACAACCATAACCTCCAACATGACAATTTGTCAACAGCATTTGACAACATAGAGTGCTTATAGGAGGCAAACAAGCGATAGAATCGTGCTCAGGAATCCGACTAGTCACGAGGTGACTCAAAATTGACCATAGTATTTGCCGGATCTAATATTTGCACTCGTTTGAAAATTTCCAGAAATAAAGAGTAGCTTATGAGTCGGCCATCATGAATTAAGATGTGTTCTCTTATCTCCTAATATCAATCAAGGTGGAAGATAAATTTACCTCGTCGGCAACATAGGCCACTTCAGAGACGCCATCCAACTCAATTGTGCATCCATGCCAAGTGAACACCTGCAATCTCATACTTAGCTCATTAAGGATACTGATTCTTGAAAATCTACCAAAACCTAAGGAATGAACAAACACCGCAAAACATGCTCCCAGACTAAGAACTGCTTGTTGCGACATGCAGCTCAAGTTGAACCGAGTGTAAACCTTTTAAATGAATTCTTGCTTACACAGTTTACAAACCCGACGACCCTTAAACCCTAAACCTTGATAAACCTCTATCATCTCGAGGTATCTGGCAACCTGGAGATCACGTCAGTTGCTAAAAAAAACCGAAAAACCTTGAAGAATCGAAGGAACGATAACCCGACGGAAAATTAAGAAACCGACAAATAATTAAACCTGGTCATGCTCAAGTCCGTTGCTATCACCAATGCAGATATCCAGAAATTTTGAGCTCTGGCGAGAGAAATGATTTGCTCAAAATCCAGCGGGAAAATGAAAACGAGAAGCGTAAAAATTTATTAAAATAAATTTATTAAGAAAAGAAGCGTCATAACTTACAGCAAACTTGTGAGCGGCAGGGAAAGTCATCCAAAACATAGGCGGGAGTTCTGTGCCGAAAATTTCCGCCGTGCCAACCACGAGCTGCAGCTTCAGCGGCGAATCCATGCCCACCTCCACGCGCAGCTCATTCTCCTTCTGCAGCTTGAACTTGCGCGTGGTGGTCGTGGCCGCCCCGCCCGCGCCCGTCACTCCCGTGCCCGCGCTCGCTGCCATCTCAACAACTCCCAACCCTAGTTCCTCCCAATCACCCCAAAATCTCGCGGGCTCTCGGAAAATTCAAAAACCTGGAATAATCCGCCCCTGGAAAAAAAAAGGAAAAAAGCCTTTCCACAGAAAGTGAGCATCGGGCGGGGGTGCTGCGATTTCTGTCGAAAACTAAGTAAAGAAACGGGCGTGCAATGAAGAGGTGTTATTCTTGTGTTAGTGTGTTGTGGTTTTCATGTGCAAGTGATGGTGGCAGGGCAATGGCGATGAAGACGAAGAACAAGAAGAAGGCGAGGGAAAAGTGAAGAGACTTGAAGGCAGGTCTTGAACCAGGTCCAGGTCTTGATTCAGGTCTTGGTGTCCTTTCAGTCCACAGGTCACTTCATTGACTTTTCCAGCTTCTAACAGATGCTTCCACTGCTACACTCCTGTAGTGATGTAGGGTATGCTTCTCTACTCTCCTTTTAAAAAATATTTATTCTATGATTTCATTTTTTCACTAGGGTGGTTCGTGTTTTAGCCATGCTTCTACTTTCCCTTTTTTTATAGAATAATTTATCCATAATTAAATTCAATTTATGGTGACGAAACTCGATTAAAAGTCTAGAACTTTCACAAAAGTTACGAAATGAGTTTGGGGTTTAGGGTTATGAATCAAGTTTGGTGCACCTTTATCTTTAAGAGCTTTCCGACGATACCAAGAATGCGGCTAGCGGGCGCACGGTTCAGGAGATCTCAACCTAATATAGAAAACCAACAAAATAAACAAAACTAACTAACTACCTTTCTTAATAGTAGGATTTTCTTTTGAAGCATACGAAGGATGGACACTCACTCATGCCATTGATAGCAAAGGATGGACATAGCATATTTCTTTAAGGATAATACCCTCATTAGTCCAAGTTTATCAACCACGGGCTCCGATCTAGCACAAAGTGAAAGAATGATTTAAGGCATTGCCATTGAGGAAAATTGAACTTGTGGCCTTATGGATTCTAACCATAAGTTCCACCATTTATCCATCATTTAAGTAGTTTATGCTTTTGTATTTTGGTGAAGATTAGTTCTTTTGAGCATGGAATAATATTTCTCACAAACAAATGAATATATAAAATGGCCCTTGCTATATTCAAAACCATTCATGATAGCTAAAGGCAATACTCAAATTGACTAATAAAACAAACAATAAAGTAATAGTGACTAAAAGTTTCAAACAATTGGGGGTTGTCTATGGTCTATTTGCATCTCTCCACTTTGTGCTCCTATACGATCAACTATTCAAAAAATGGACGATGAACAAATTCAAACACAAATTTCTCATCCGCCATTGACTTTTTGCATGTGGATCTTTTACTATATATTTAATGGAAAATTAGCTTCTGGTAGCTCCTCCTTGTAAATGACTGCTCGGTAGTCACTACCGGAGGGAGTAAAAGCTACCAGGAAGAAGAGAAATCAGTGAGCACGGAAATACTAAGGCAATGACGTTATCGGTACTGGCTCGGTAATCTCCCAGGACAACGTATTCAGACTAGAATCATAAGCAAAAAATATCAAGAAGGGACTACTCGGTAAGCAAAAGTAGCAAAAGGAGAAAGAATTATGACAAAGTAATCATGTATCTTGAAAAATGGGTCGTGCCAATGAGTTTGGTTCTATTGCTTTTATACAACAGTACAACCAGATCTGACAGTTAGATCAGATCGGTAAAAAAGTATTTCCCTAGATCTACTTTCTGTGGTAACTTGGAAAATTACCGAGGTAAAAACTCAGATCGGTAGACCTACCGGTAGCTCCTAATTTACCGTTAACAGCTTCATGCATGTCTGATCCGATTAGAAAGGGGATGATTTGTGAAATATTCATGCCTCATTTCATGTTATAGTGATTCACCCAAAACTACAAAGAGTTCAATGTAAACGTGTTCTTTAAAAAGCCAACTCATAAAATTAAGCAACCAAAAAATCTCCAAAAAACACTACACTTGGAGTATTACATTTCAACCAATCACAACAAATTTCATGTACAAATTGTCAATATCTCATTTGTAATCAAATTACAAAAGAATTTTGATTTATAAGTTTCAAATTTTATACAAAAATATTTGTGACATCAATCATAGATCTAACACTATGGATAGAACCAAAAATCATATTGTACAACTTTTATTCATATATCAAGTTCAAAATATCCCTCTTAGTTAAATTTTATAAGACATCTTTGAAATTCTCCAAATCTAGAGAGGGTTGAGGACGTTTAGGGGTTAAGCAATTGTTACCTTAACAAGGTTTACCTTAATTATAAGTACTAAAAAGATGAGTGTATCATCTCTCAATCAAGTCTCCCTAAAGGTCCCTTGCACTCCAAATGTATGAGAATTGTAGATTTGCTCATATAATCTGTCTTGTGTATTGAAGTGCAAAAATTAAATCAAATGCTCTATACAGCAACAATCATTAACTTTTTCACAAAACACATGCAAAAATACATGGCCACAGTGGAACTTCAGGTCATTTACGGGTTAACAGAAACTCTAAGATTGAGAGCTGCCCGTGATGATGCAAGACAGCAAAATGAAGAACATACAATACATCTTCACATGCAATAGAAAGTCCACTTTGGTCACAAGAACAAGCACGAGAAGTGGATATTTTAGAGCAGGAAGATCCAACTTTCATGCGGCCCTCTTCAACAATTGGTTGAAATATGCCCATCTTACTGCAACCGTTAAAAAGGATTGAAAATGAATGAACATGACAAGATCCACAGATGTGGATCATTCTCATGTTCCAACCACTTGTCACTAAAAAAAAACTTGTGACGAGATGGAGCCCATAAGATCTACGTAGCGATGGAAAGGAAGGCTGAAAGAATTCTTCTAATCAGAAATGAATGGAGTCTTGTTCAATCTTACATTTCCTCTACTTGTATCATAGACCCACACTGGCACCGCTTCGTCGTAATGCCCGTCTCCGCATCGTAGCTTTCAGTAGTTTCCACATAGTGGTGCACATGTGCAGGATCTGCAGCAGCGTCTTCGTTACGCTCTTCTCTGACAGATTGCATGGTGTTCTCCATGGCTGTCGCTCCTGTCACAGATTCAACAGATAGTTTCTTGTTCGACGTAAACGTTGCAGCTTCTGCAGCGTCTCCTTGGTATGTATCTCGCAGCCGTTTTCGAGTAGCAATTGAGAGGAGGAGCTGGCGCCAACGTGTAGCTGCTTGCTCCTCCCTCTTCTTCAAAAGTTGGGCAGCCCGTTGATCCTCACATTCACGATATGCCTGCGTTCAGTGAAAGACAGTGGTGAATGGTAGAAATGACAAGTGTGAAAACGGATCAAGACCTTGATAGGAAATTTGTTGATCTGTCAACTTTGGTGATATTGTATTCCAACAAGCAACCATAATGTTCTTAAAAGCACCTCCTCACACCTTAGGCCCATCTGCTAATTCAAGGAGTATCCAAGATGCTAACATCTTGTTTCTTTGGCACACATCCTTTTACATCTTGAGTTAATAATTTGGAGAACGAAGCCCCTGACATCAATAGTTCCATTGACAGTAGCTTTGTGAGCTAGCAGAAGTCGTTCATTCATATTGATTGAATTTGTTTCGTTGTATGTTGTCAGTAAGATGGGTGCATTTAAAGAACAACTTCAAAATCGTTGTGAGACTGTGATAACGTACCTCCATAATTGCATCTTGGAACTCTTCACATACCACCAGGCCTTCGAACACGGGTACCGAGTGCCCTCTTCGAATTTCAAATCCTACCATGGCAGGTGCATAGTCCACTCCTAATCGTTCGCACACAGGAACCAGACGAGGAAACCGTAGATGGACAGTTCCGGGTGGCACGCATTTCTCGGACCACACATCCACCTGGCCACGTTCATTCTGAAACAAAGCCAAGAGCTCTTCAGTCAATACTATCAATGCAGAAGATCAAACCGGTGGCTCTGCTTACATAGACTTTCTTGTTGCCCGCTGAAACAGTTGTTCATTTCGATACATTCAGTAAGAATTCGTTAGTCTAAAGAAAGCAGTCATCGAGTTTCTTTAGATAAACCACAATTATCAAGTCACTCACTCTGGGTACGATCCCGCCAACTGCACGTGGAAGTTGATATTCATCGGTCTGCCACTCCCCAAACAACTCGGCCATGATCACTTCCTTCTTGCCTTCCTCCCGTGTTGAATCCTCAGCCTCACCAGGGCTCTCTTTCGGCACGGCCCGAGATTTGACTATCTGTAGAATGAGACATTCAGAATGTCACCAGAAACGATGCTATTGCGTGAACCAAAAAGGAATAGTTATCACCTAACGGACCAAGGATTCATGGTTATAAAATGACCAATTGTGAAAAATATAATTCAATGGAACCGAATCTTATATCACCAGGATCGGATGCATGTGTTGGTCAATAAACAAATGAAATTGGACAAAAATGAGTCCCCATATGACCTACTCAAAGCTGCTAAATTTTTTGAGGGTTTCTTGGTACTTCAGGGGTTATATATGAACGTAAGCAAGTGAAGCTACAGCAACTGTCACAAATGCAGGTGTCCCAAACCTTGGCAGGCAACTCCCCAGGTTTCACTTTGCGACCTTCTCGAAGCCAACGATCACTGGTATGCAACGTCTGCACAGAACTCCGCCGAAAAACTGGTTGGCCAGCACAGTATCCAAGCACTGGACCTTTTGGATACACTGTTTCATACTTCTTTAGCCACCTCTCCAGCACATAAAGGTGGTGAGTTCTATAAGCCTGTCCACACCCAAATGATCACACGACAGGAACAACAGGGTTCACTGATATATGTTGATCTCACAGCAAACGATTTGGCAAGGGAGGAAGTGAACAAGCAAAGGAAAACGAAAAACAAAGTGAAAACAACTGAGCACTCGGTTTAAATGGACCTGCTGGTTTGTTGGCAGAGGCTCCGTATAAAGCTTGGTGTCCAATTCCATGTCTTCTCGATCAGCGCGAGGAGTGAATTGAGGCAGGTCTTCCTGTCCACTGGCTGTTGCATCACGATTTTCCAAGTCATTGACAGAGGGTGCCGAGGGTGGCGGCATTACTGAAGGTCCCGAAGTTGCGGCCGCCTCCAGTTGTTTGAGGGGACTCATGGTGGACTCCCACCATTCGGAATCCACTCTAAGAGGCTCTATAGATGACCACAAGTTCACATACCTGCAAACCAATATCCAGAATACACTGATTTTAACCAATCTGTAATTGCTTCATAACATTCAAAAACCATGGAAACCTTCACGCTGTTGACAACCTAAGTCCTACCAGAGGCAAGAGTGATTGAAAATGAAACAACATCGACCTGCATTTTCATTCTCCTGGACGCACTTTCCTCTAAAGTCAACACATGTTTATCGAGCCCGGCTCATGATGAGAAACCTGTGGATTTGAGATCAAGAACTGGATGAGGGTTGGCAAGCAATTTAAATGTTTGTGTTGTGGTGGGGCGTTGGCACATGCTAATGGCAAGGTCTCAGGCGTTCTAAGTACTAATACGAGTAGGTAGTGGTACCTATCTTGCAGGAAATCATAAGTACTAAATTATAGTAAAAAATTGGACGTTACCTGCGCGTCACATCCTTAGCTCCAGGACCAGCAAAAGCAACAACATAGCGCAATGGATTTCGACACGCAGCTGTCGCCCCTTCCACTTGATCAGCTCCATCAACAATTCCTCTAGTAGCATCCACATGTACCCACCTGCAGTGATAGATCAGTGCCTGCTAAACAAGGTGAATGCGGCCAACTCCGCCCTGACTATCAACGAGCCGAAAAGTAGCGTTCATTACAAGAGAGGTAGCGATGACCCTGTGTTTTTTACACGGCATCAAACTAGGTATATCTGAAAATGAAAGGTACCTCTCTTATGATCAAAAAATTTAAAGCTACAATAAATACATACTCTTGAAGCTCATGCTCACCTACCATTGCTGCCCTCGCCTCCACAATAGACCTCGGCCCAATGCAGCAGCGGGCCCATCTTCGAGGACCATACCGACCCGCTACTTCCACCTTTTCTGAGTCCCTTAACGCTGTTCTCTTCTTTCTCACTGGTCGGTGTGGTAGCTGCTGCAGTGGCAGCGAGAGCCATAGCTATCTGTGCTTCAAATTCTTCATCCCCTTTCCTTTTTGAATCACTCCTTCCAGCATGCTCACTACTAGCTGTTCCCTTCGCTGTTCGCTTAGAACTCTCGCCATGTTTCACCTTTTCATCTGTCTTTGTGGTGCGTCTTCGTCCCTTGTGGCCTGGTGTTTGGGCCAATGTCTTCCCTCTCGCATTGCCTGATGGAGACTCGTCATCAACGTTTTTACCTTTGCCACGACCTCGACCACGACCTGGACCTGGACCTGAACCACGACTCTGTCCTTGACCCCTCCCACTTCCAGGGCTCTCAGATGTCATGGCCTGAATCCCATCCACTGAACTCGGTGTGTTTATGAACACTTGAGGTCCACGACGAGCTAAAACCTTGCTAAGATCCGCCACTTGTTGCCTCAGCTCAAACTGAAACATTCGTGAATGGTGGAACGGAGCACTGGGATCCCAATCTACTGACGCTTCAAGGCTTTCGGCGTCGGGTTTTATAGACGCAACATCCAGTACCGTCACATACCTGTAAACACACCCCATTATAATCTCTTCGACAGTAGACGATTTCTAATTTTCCAGTCATAACTCTGTGATAACATTACTGTGACAGAGTTGAAATTTGCTTGCAAAGTCACTGAGAAGCGTACCTGCAAACGTAACCCAGCCCTCGGCATAGGGCCACAGAAAGGGCTGCGAGCTGATTCACAAACCAGAAAAACAGGTCATAAAGAGTATTTCTTAGATGAAATTATTCGAGGCACTCTTTAGAAGCAACACAACTTCTATAGTGCAGAGCATGAGAGCATGATATACCTCTTCTGCTGAGCCGCACTGCTTCTGAAGGACGTCTGGTAAACGAGTTTCAAGTGCTTCCGCATCCTCTTTACGGAGCCTTGATGACCCTTCGTCAGACAGCAGCAACCGGAAGTGGTTTTGAAACTGCAAAAAAACCACCCAAAGGTATAATTGAAACAACAAACTAGAGATGTTTCATCTCGTATTAGTTGCACTGTGTTGAAGATCGAAGAATATCTAAAGTCTACCAACTCCTCGTGAGGAAGATCTACTCACTTACCCAGCTAACTAAATGCTCTAGACGTCCAGTTGTCACTCTGTCGGCATCAGCAGATGGAAGAAGGCGAGGGGGCAACACAGAAACAAGAGAAGCCTGTCAAAACCAGTAGAAGAAAGGATTCATAAGTATCACATGGACGACCTGTTAAATTGAATTGTTATAAAGAAACCATGGTTTGCTTCCGGATTTTGATACGCCAAATTGCATGCTTCATCAAAAGAAAACATCAATGTTCACCATATTGATATCATGCAATAATCCCAGGAAAGAGTTCCAAATCAATCATGATGCAATTCTCAAAACCCGAAATACTAACCTGAAGTAGAGAATCATCACTTGCTTGACATACCATCCTTCCTCGAGCCAGTAAGCACAGCAAGTGCGCCATATGAACTTGGACAGCAAATTCCTGGCATCAATGACACATACTGTCACCGTACTACTCGTGTCATATCAGAGGAAAATGCATTAAAATGACAAAATCAACTATAATCATATGACGTATTCAACCATGTCAGAATCATTCCAAATCGATATCATCACTAATCAGAAATACGAACGTTCAACTTTGGCAAGCTTAAACACCTTGTCATTCGCATTAGCCCTTCGAAGAGGAGGAGACTTCTTCAATCTCTTGTCCGGTTCCTCTCCAGGGATGCCATCTGCGTCAAAGGAAATTGTTCCAGACCATCTCTTTTGAGGAGTAGTCTCCTCAGCTCCTCCAACTCTGACCCCGTCATCACCATCTTCCCAATCCAACGCCTCCTCGATTGGAACATGACTCTCATTATCCTCCTGATGAAATATCACATCCCACATATTCACAAAAGGCACCTGTTGATAACTATCTTTAATTGATGCAAATCATAATATGGAACAGCTGCCATGAGATACGGACCTGTCTCAATTCGGATGGTTGAGAAGTAGGCTCAGATGTGCTCGGTCCCTCGTGTTGTTGCTTCTGCTCAAGCTCTTGAGTTGTGCGTGCACGCATTCCACACACTACCTCTGGTGTATGTCTCTGAGAAGCTTGTAACCCCTCCTGAAGTATGGTCGCATCCATGTTTTTTTTAACAGTTTTTAGTAGGTCCTATTTGGACTTCCTCTTGTTCACATTTATTTGTTTTTGACCAGCACATGCAATAATCTTCACTAGTTCTAGTGATATAAAATTTGGTCCCATCTGAATTATAATTTTCACAATATGATCGATTGAATTTGTCATTTTAAAACCGTGAATCCTTGGTCCTTTAAGGGTTAGGTGTAACTCCCTTTAATCCTATAAATTGGAATGTTTACAAAAATCAAGGTCCTAGTGAGCAGTACAACACACGATGTTTCCGAACTTGAAGAGACAATTTCGTCTGTAGTAACGCAACAATGTCGTAGTCCCAACACTTGCAACACTCATTCAAAAGCTTACAATTACAGGGAAGGTTTTAGTTGAAGCTCCAAGCCGCTTCTTTCGTTTCGATCCAACCCGATCCAGCAGCTGACCCACGGTTTGGCGCGATGCATCCGCCAATGTTTCTGTGAATGTTCAAAAAATCAACTACTGACCTTGAGGTGAACCCTAGAAGTAAAACATCAGATGAATTCTAACTTGTTGCAACATATAAGTTGGATTTTTGGCAGAAAGAAGAAGGACCTGGAGCAGCGGTGTCATCTCCACCGCGGGTTGCAGTGTCATTTTCATGCAAGCTCCGGAGGAGATTGTCTAGGCCTGCATCAAAGTCCGGTTCATTTCTCAACCCAATTTCTGCAATAGTTTCAATCACAGCCTGATTCTCTGAAAGCATGTCCATTGATTACTCTCACTGCTACAATTGCATTCGTGTTCGCTTACCAGAATCTCCTTCCTGAGCTTTTTTACTCTGTCGAGTCCGCATCAATCAGCCTGATGGTCCACGTCAAGATTTTATTAGAATTGTTGAACCACCCAAAATACTCATCTTATATGAAAGGGAAGCCTAGTCTATCAGCTGGAGGCTCCACGCAACACATAAACGATAAGCTCAAGATAAATCCCTGTAAAATTAAAACGACTACCAAAAAAGAAAAACACAACTAGATGCTTCCTTCCTAGGGTCTGTTTTGCAAATGGTATTCTCAACATCACCTCCATAGTCCTAAATTTATTAATTCAAAACCATCTAGCTACGTGCAGACATCGAAATCAGCAACCTCCTGAGACAGTGTAGGCGTCACATTTCAAAACTGAACATCTCATTCATACAATTGCGTCCGCACTCCTCGCATTGTTACATTATGAACAGCAAGAAGATCCGAGAATAATGTTTTTTTGCTGGACCCTCAAAGCAAAGAACCGTAAGGCGAGTGCGGGAGCCCACCTTTGTGATCGTCCTTGATTGTGTCGCCAGTTGTACTCGAATTTTGCACGAAGACCCAATTGTAATCTCACACAAGCATAATACGAGCACACACAATCAAGCGTAAAGAGGAAGCTCCTCCAGCGAACTGAAAGCCCGGAGAACTTGATCGTGCTGGTGGTGCACCGCTTTTCTTCAATCGGGGGCATCACTGGAACGAGTCGACGTCGACAAGTTTCGTCCGTCGGACGAAGCTTCGTCTCCGTCGACCCTCCTGGGTCTAGGGTTTACGTTTGCTCTGATTGTACACGATTTTTTTGGTGCAGAGTTCTGATGTCTGAGTTTGAGAGAGCTACTCCAGGGTTTAGGGTTTAGGGTTGTTCTGATTGTGTGATCTTTCTGCTGAGGAATGATGTAGGGTTTAGAGTTCTTCTGATTGTTGTGATTTTTTTGAGTTTGAGCGATGGCGGAAGGTGAGCAATTGTCCGCTGCGGTGCTTGCAATGAGCATAGGAGACGACGAGTCGGATAGCGATGAGGAGGATTTGGCGGTGACGCTGGGGTTCGTGCAACCGGTAACGGAGCCCTGGAAGATGGCGCGCCACCATTTCCCTTGCAAAGTAGGCGGAGCGCCGGCATGGCTGGATCCCGTGAACCTGCCGGAAGGCGAGAGCACGTTATGCGGCATTTGCAGCAATCCCTTGGGGTTTCTGATGCAGGTGTACGCGCCCATCGGGGTGGACGATACCGGGTACAGGGAGGAAGTTTTCCACCGCAGCCTATTCCTGTTCGTGTGCCCAGACATGGCGTGTTTGCAGCAAGACCAGCACCACCAGCTCAAGAGGAGCCCGGAGATCCCCTGTCGTAGCGTCAAGGTGTTCCGCTCGCAGCTCCAAAGATCCAACAGATTCTACGACTACGAGCCTCCGAGCGCGGAAAGCTCCCCGGTGACGGACGGTGCGCCTCTCTGCACATGGTGTGGAACTTGGAAAGCCACGAATGTTTGCGGGGGATGCAAGCAAGTCCGGTACTGCTCCCGGATCCATCAGCTTGCGCACTGGCGTGGCGGCCATGACACCTTCTGCCGCGCTGCTCAAGCAGATCTCGCATCACAATCCAATGACGCAGTGCACACCATGGTCGAAGACGTACTCACTAGGGTTAGAGTTACGGTTGAATCTCCTGCAAGTGACAAGCTATGGCCGGAGATGGAGCTTGCAGTTGGCGAAGAAGAAGACCAGATCTCCCCTTCTCATGCCCGTGCACTGGCCGATTATGAGCATCGAGGGGAAGAATTCTCTGCTACTGATATGCAAGATGTGGAGGAGTCTTCTGCCGATCAGCAACACTGGGCTGCGTTTCAAGCCAGAATTTCCAGAGCTTCGGATCAAGTGCTCAGATATTGCCGAGCTCCGGGAGCCAAGCCGTTGTGGCCTTCCTTGGACGGCCAGCCTGAAGAAAGTGACATACCCCCCTGTTGCAATTGTGGAGGTCCTCGAATGTTTGAGTTTCAATTGCTGCCCCAGTTGCTATACTTTCTTGGCGTGCAGAACGAGACGGAAAATGATTCTCTTGATTGGGCCACTATTGCTGTGTATTCCTGTGGTGGCTCATGTAACAAAACGGGTTCCGGCTCTGAAGGCTATGTGGAGGAGTTCCCTTGGGTTCAGCTGGCTGTGACATGAGCTTAATTGAACTCTCATGAAGGTTATTTTATTGCAATGCAAGTCCATATCTTACCTGGACTGCAGCTCTATCTGTTGCTTGCAGACAAGAGAGGAGCTGATTTGCAATGGAACTCCTGGTGCCAGATTATATCCTTATTGAATCTGTCCTTTTTGGTTGATGGAAGGACTCACAATGAGTTTGGATCATAACCTTCTTCTGACCAGCCTGACTGAGTTGCTTCAAAACTTGGACTTGGCATTATGGAGGTTATAACATTGCAGAGTAGTACTCCGTAGTTGGTATCTAATTATTTTTTCCACAGATATTGACGATTCTAAATTGCTTCAGGTTAGGCTAGAAATGGAGAAGGGAGCGGAATTGTGGAGCAATGTAGATTCCAGGTAGCAGCTAATGCAGTGGTATTGGTAGCAATTCTGCAGCGCCATGGAGAGGACATGTCACTCGTTGAATGGAACTTGGGTGGGTGGCTCTTCTGGTTCAAATTTGAAGTGTCATTGTTTTCCTTAAACCCTAAACCTTGATTGCATTGATGTGTATTGGTAGCATGAAAATTAGTTTGTTTAATTTAGCAATGCCTCCATCAAAAGTGATAGTGATTGGTATGTCCATAAATATTTCCCAACTCCAAAAGCTCCCCTCAACGTTAATGCAAGAGGACAAAATGTGCCCCCTATTTTGTGCATGTTGGGGCCACCTTAAAAAGTAACCCCCTCTTCCAAGGGTTTAAGGGGTCCTCTTAGACTAATTTGGGGCCGTAGGGTCTAAATTTGCAAAAAAATTGCCACAAAAAGACCTTAGGGTGCCTAAAATGAAAATTTCAGAGAATGTGGCCCCTGGGTGAATAGTAATTGCTATTATGTCCAGGGGGGATTTAGAGTCGGGGATAAATACTTTAAACCATACTAAATAACTATTTTGGTGCAGCAGTTGAGTTCTTTTGGTGCAGCAGTTGAGTTAGACCAAATGCCTTCATTTTTTGCAAGGTTTTTGGGTTAATATAGACCACATAAGAGGATTGTTCAAAGAAATCACCATATTAACCCCTAACTGCTCAAGCAGGCCGTTTTGGCCTGATGTACAGATTTCATCCGCAGTTTCTCATCCGTCATGCATTTTTTGTGGTGTGATTTTTTTACTAATTTTTTTATGGGAAGTTAGCTTCATGTATGTGTGATTCGATCGAAAAGGAAATAATTTTTGAAAAATTATGCCTCATTTTGTGTTGTAGTGTTTCACCGAAAATCTTGAAGATTTTGGTCTAAAAGTGTTCTTGAAAAAAAAACTATTAAAATCAAGCATCCAAAAAATCTCCAAAAATCACTACACCTAAAGTACTACATTATAACCCATCACAACAAATTTCATCCACATGTTGTCAATATCTTATTCGTAATTGAATTACAAAATAATTTTTTATTTTATGTTTCAAAATTTATAAAAAAAGATTAGTGATAGCAGTCATAGATCTAACCGTATAGATAGAATCTAAAATAAAAAATGTATAACTTTTATTCATACATCAAGTTCTAAATATTCATATTAATTGCATTTTATAATGCATCTTTGCAAAACTGCCTAAACTGGACAGAGGTGAGGACGTTTAGGGGTTAACCCCTTTAGGATGTTGGGGCCTAAAATGGCGCTCTATTAGTTGTATTCGTCCATTTGAAGCACCTTCCTAAGCATATTGATATGCACGCAAACTTACAATCTGAACGGCATCTCAATGGAGGACATTTACAACTTTTTTAATATTTATTTGGAGTTTCCGGGTGGAATATTTGCTTTGGCAATGTCGTATTCTATGTATTCCTTGTGAATATGTAAGTCATCTAAACTGTTCTTGATTGTAAAATATTCTACAAAAATTTACAAAGCATCACATGCTTCAAAGCACATTATTCATAGCAAATCCTCACAAAAAATTCAACCTAAGAAAAGAATCCATTCATCTCCTAAATGCCCAACATCCTAAAGGTGTCATTTCAAATTTATTGTATAAAAATTCACCCAAAACTTATCAATACTTTGTCTCTCATCAAATTTAGAAGGAATTTTGAACTTTAAGTTTGAAAATTGTATATAAATTTAGTAAATAGTAGAAACTCAAAATGTAAGTTTTTTTTAAAATATAAAATTGAATGTATTATGTGTTTACATTCACACTCAAATTCAATATTTGTGATCTGCAATAGTAATTAAAATACCATGTGTATTTGTAAAAAATATCATTTGTGAAAATATCACTTTTACACAAATTGAATAAATTCCTATCTACCTCCTATGTTCAAATTTCAAGTTTGTGGTTTGTAATGGTATTGAAATATCATTTGTAAGAATAAAATAAAATAAAATAAAATTCGGTGTGAAGACACAGTAGCAATGTCTTAATCCACAGTTTTAGCATCAAGACTTTGTTACTTCGAATTTGGTTTTGTACAATTTTCAATCTAGTAGAATTTCACCTCAAAATATAAGACTTTCAAAAACCTTCAAATCACATTTATAAGCTTCATTAGGTGAACTTCATTCTAATGGCACTGTAACATTCAATAGTTTTCACTTGGACTAGCGAGCATTTAGAAGAATATTAGAAAAATTCATCAACAAACAGTCAGTAGCCACCTTATTTTATAGGAAGACGAAGGTGGTGGCAACCGAGAGTCCATGTCAGCAAGAGGAGCTCAATTAAGATGAAAAGCAGGAGTAGGAAGGTCAACAACAACTTGACAATGTTGTAACACGTTGCATGGTCGGCTGGTCAATATGGATGGTCAATTTGACTTTAAAAACATAGTTTGTCTAGAGCACAAAGAATTGATAAATGTTTAAGTTAATTGGTCACGAAGATAGATATGAACTCCGGTCCTCTTTCGAGGCCGGCGTGAATAAAGTGTCTGTTCGTCTTGACAATGAGCCAGTGCCCACCAGACAAAGGGCCATTGGTACAAGACTACTCACCTCTTTCGAGAATAGACACTTTAGTGACCAGAGATAAATACTAGTAACACTAGTAAAATTTGTTAGTTAGAACTAGCGCGGGTATAAATTGGTGTTTGTTTTGCTGGTGTTCGCCAAGTCATAGTTCCAAGGTTGGTTGGAGAAGGACGTTTATGTTACAATTGTACGGTCCGGGTTCGATTCCCGTTGGGTCCGTCTGAGCGTTTGTTGTGATATACGTGGCTTGGTGCTGCTAGTGATTTAATCATAGGCAGGAAAGTTTGTACCAACCAACCGGCCCCATCCCATCTACCTGAGACAAGTGTGTACTTTGAGCTTAAACAGAAAATACAAAAGAAATAAGTAGTGGTCTTCACCATTACCCTCCTTTTCTTTGATAGTTTTGTTTTATTCAGTAATCTATTGGTAATGGTTGGTTATTTTCTATTTTTCTTTTATGTAGAATAATTGATCCGGCATGATGTATGGCAATGGTATTTATTTCTTTGAATGTGTGTTTAATGGCGGTTTCTGGTAGCTTAAATTTTGTTTCAAGGAGTTTCATCGAGGGAACATGTGTTGTGCCTCTAGCTCTTGCCGTAATGACTATGAGTGGGTCAACTTTCCATCCTAAATTAATAATGTTGTTGATAAGTGGTTGGTATTTCTGATTTTTGATATCTATTGTTTCTTGTGGGAATCTGTCATTACAATATGTAAATTCAATAAATTGAATTGTGAGGTTGTCTGATGGATGTGATGGTGGGTCATTTTTGTATGGAAGTCCTTTTACGCAAAGGATGTCTGGTTTGAATCTAGCGTTGCAATGACATCTTTGTTGTTCACATGAACATGGTAGTAGCCATGGGGGTATTGTGTTTTCTTGGGGGTTGTTGTTGAATGTTCCCGCGTTCATGAGGGTGTAGCATCTAGATTTTTGTGATGAAAGGATTAATTTCCTTAGTTCCCATACTGCTTTATTATGTCTTTTGACTCTAATGGCGTGTATATGGTGATGGTTGCATTTTAGAAGTACGTGTAGCCATGTGTCTGCATTGGTTACGAAACTATGATAGGCAGGTTCATACTCGTGAATGGTACACCGAAACCAACGAAAAAAGATTGTTTGGCTAGCGGTTACAAGTGCTAGATGGATGAAAAGGAAAAGCCCGTATATGCTACTAAATGTTATGACATTTTGCTACATCCCTTGGCTGTGGACAGATTAATCTAAATGCTTAAACGACCGTTTTCTGGTCGCTGCCCGAATCTGACGGGCTGTCCGGAACAAAAAAAAAAAAATTTGAAAAAATAAAAATAAAATTTAAAATACTACATCAAGTCTACTTTCCAACGCAATTTGAACTATGGCAATCCGAGTTAAACTTCGCCCGAGAGAAATTTTCAAAGTGTATCACCTCAACATTGTCTTAGTGTTATAAAATTTGCTATTTGGAGAAAGTAATGATGATCCCTCCATCATTTTTTTTTCTTTTTTGAAGTTTACAATACATAACCTAACTTTAACCAATCTTACTAAATTTTAAACTCTAAAATTTGTAGATAAGTAAGTTTGACCGTACAGATATTGTAGAGATGATGCTCTACATTTTGTTTATTGAACCAAACTTCATTAAATATATGGAAGGCACATATTATAACACATCTATGTTTTGTCCAATACCCCTCGGGCTTTTAGGAGTTAAAGCTAAATTTGAAGTTGAATACAAATATAAATTAGCAATTGAAGAATCACAAAGGCAACAACTTTTGAGAAATTTACTTCAAAAATTCATAATTTCATCATACGGAATCCAAAGAATACATGTTTTAGTGTGTTGAAATTCTCTTCAAAATGGGAACAATGATTCACAATTGTTTTGGTTCATGTAACAATAGTAAACACATTCAGCAGCTGAGAGCTACAAAAATGGGGAACTACCGTAGAACGTAGATGCATCACGCCAGTCATCCCCAAATCTACAATCCCAAGGCAAATCTATCGCCCTAGCTGCCTAAGGGTTTAACACCAGAATCTACATTTGAAAGCCAAATCTAGAGAGAAACCTAGATGTTTAACACCAGAATCTACACTTGAAAGCCAAATCTATAGAGAGACCTAGAAGGCTAAGGGTTTAACTCGAGAAGAAGACGGAGCATCCGTCACGCTCGCGGTGCGCGCCGGCCAAGCAATTCTGCTCGCACTCGGATCTGGAGTGATGGCGCTCGCACTCGCACCCGCGGTGGCGGTGGCGCCCTCCACCCTCAAGTCCCTGTGCTCTCTCTTTGCCTCAGGCTCTCATTCACCGACCTCCGCCAGCTTTGGAATTTCCACCAAGGCGACGGAGCGAAGAAGAAACGCGCGCGGCGCAGCAGCTCGCTGTGCGCTTGAGGAAGCTGTGGCGCCTACCAAAGTGCCCGACACTGCCCCCAACAGGCCCCCGCCATGGTTCGTGTTTCTTCTCATCATCATCATCATTATTATTATTATTTTCCTCCGAATTTGCTTACGAATGGCAAGAGAATTTCATTGTCATTTGGCCTCCAAGACTCTTAGCGCCATGCATTCACTGTTGCAGAACTCTTGGGGAATTTCGGTTTTTAATGAGCACAGATGTACTAAGTTAATCAGACTTAAAGCGACTAAGTATAATTCCTATTATTAGACTGGCTAAAGTCTAGTCAGTAATTGCAAGGGATTCCTCTTGTTTAGTAGTTGCAAGGGAATTCCAATGCACCAAAGTGGATGTTGCATGCAAAAGTTAATAAGGTTCAAAGTTGACCTAAAACCAACACGAGTTTGTACATTCTCAAAATCAATATGGGGATGAGTTGCAATTTGGTACCTCTGCATTACGTGACAAAAAACACCTTGTTGGCATTATATACTTTGAATCGTAAGACTTTTTGATCTATGGATGGTTAGCTACTGAATGGAACTCAAGGACCAAATCTGTAAAAAACATTCTCCAATGCAATGAGTCAACGTTTGAGAGAAGTGAACTATGTTTTGGTCAACCAACAGGGTGCGCAGATACACAATTTCGGTGTTCGTTGGGGACGAGAGTGGAATGATCAACCGGATTGCCGGGGTGATTGCACGGCGTGGATACAACATTGAATCGTTGGCTGTGGGTTTGAACAAAGACAAAGCTCTGTTTACCATCGTTGTCTCTGGAACCGATCGTGTTCTGCAGCAAGTAATGAAACAGCTCTATAAGCTTGTCAATGTCAAGCAGGTGTGAACCTCCTCTTCCTCACCTGGCCCAACTCATTCACCTCTATCAGTTCTGCACATTTATAGTTTTTCGCTCTTCATGATCTTCATTTTGTTGATCTATGGTTGCTACTTTGCAGGTGGCCGACTTGTCGAAGGAGCCGCGAGTGGAGCGAGAGCTCATGCTGTTAAAGGTCAATGTTGGTCCTGATCAGCGAGCTGAGGTATGTACATGTTTTTTTTTTAACTTCCATTAGTAATTTCACTAATTTTCACTTTTGCCTGTGGAAATGTAGGGCATTCATAGTCTGTATGGACTTTGTGCCGGACCAAGTGTGTATAGAGCTCACTCTTGGGACTCTATATTGCGTGTGACCTTCGAACAACTACTCAAAGTAGACACTTTGACCAATTTAGAATTGAGGAATACCTTTTGTCGCTATTGACCTTGTATATTGGGCCTCAGGTTCTTGGATTAGTTGAGATTTTCCGAGCTCGGATTGTGGATGTTGCGGAGCATTCGCTTACCATTGAGGTAGCTATCCTCTTTTTGCCCATTTTCTGTTCTAAATTTACTTGCCTTCATAGAGTTTTGCAAAATGGTGGTTGTCTCTCTTGTGTCAAGTTATCATCACTGATTTTGTTGTTGTTTGTTGGATTGCAGGTGACAGGTGATCCGGGCAAGATAGCTGCCATGCAATCCACTATGAGCAAGTTCGGAATCCAGGAGCTAGCACGCACAGGCAAGGTAATGTTGAACTCTTCCAGTGAATTTGCTGCAGTAACACCTCTTGAAGGGTCTTAAGCCCTACAGGACCAAGAATCCTCGTGTTGTTTTTTAGCAGTTTTGAGTTATATGGTCATATGGCGACTTTATTTTGTCCAATTTCCTTGTGTTTTTGACCATCACATACAATGTTCTTCACTGATTCTGTTGATGTAAAATTTGGCTCCATCTGAATTATTCTTTTCACAATATGATCAATCAAATTGGTCATATTAAAACCAGTAATCCTTGGTCTTTTAGGGGCTGATTTTCTCGAAGTTTTTCTCAGATAATCATGAAAAGCATCGAATAGTATGAGAGAATAACGTACAGCATCGAATAGTACGAGAGAACTCAAATGGTGAACTAAATAAGTTTTCAGTGTCGGCAGTGTCGGGATCAACGATTCACTTTATAGGATCCTCTCTTTGTACTTCACAGTATGGTACTAAAGGCCTCTCATGAACTCAATGGCAGATTGCATTGCGACGAGAGAAGCCTGGTGGGAGAACTATTACGAGTATTTCTCAAGACATCTCAAAGATGGATTCATTATCTGAGGACGAGGATGAAACTACACCGTCTGAGCCTGACGTAATCAACCCTTCGTCTCCTATTCCTAAGAACTACGACCCTGCCCCAGATGTGAGAATCTACCAAAACCTGGATGATGTTTAGTGCAAGCGGAATTGTTCTTCTTGCCATCCTATTATTTTTCATGTATTCAAACGTCGTGTATGTTGTGTGTATGCAGTATACTTTTTGCTTCTACTACACTGAAATCACCATATTCTGTGGGCCGATAGGCCACACCAGTAGTTATTTTTCAAAAGTTTAAATGGATGAGATAACCCACTGCATTCATGCACCTATAGTAAATAGTGATTTCAGTGTAGTACGTATTGTGACTGAATGTACAACTCCTTACTATATTCTTCAGTCACTGATTCTCAGATTGTGAACGCTGGTGTAGGGCGATGTTTACGCAGTGGAGCCAGATAATGATGGTGTATGGTACCACCAAGTTTTGGATGCTCATTGGGGGGGTGTCGAAGAGGATGATGTAAGTCTCTGTATATCTAAGACTCCATTTCCGAATGAGGTTCAGTACTAAACTGATTTTATACATTTGATACTAGCTGTTCAGTTACATCTCACATGAATGACAAATCTATTTCTCTTGTGACCACGTAAGTTTGGTCTTGGACTTGAAAGATTCGTAGCTCTAGATTAAGTACATACAAGCTGGTAATTGTTTCTACTAATCATTTACCGAGTTCATATCTTGTGCTAAACCCCATTTTCTTGAAATACGTTGATGGAGTCTCTGTTTTATTGGCAGCCAAGCGGCTTTATTTCCCACACACTCGCAATATTGGTGAATGATGCACCGGGGGTGCTAAACAGAGTGACAGGAGTCTTTGCACGGCGAGGGTACAATATCCAGGTAGGCTTTCAATGGGGGAGCTGCGTACTTTCAATGGCTACAGGAAATTTTAAGTTATAAATCATTCGAGTTGATTGGCTTGTCACATTTACTTTCTTCATTTTTACAGAGTCTAGCAGTTGGACCAGCTGAAACTCCAGGAACGTCTCGAATTTTGACAGTGGTTCCTGGAACCGACGATTCCATCAAGAAACTGCTCAGCCAACTTTCTAAACTTATGGATGTTCTTGCGGTTAGTCTTTGCACCTCTCTTTTTGTCGTTCTTAACCCCTAATGGACCAAGAAGTCTAAATTGGGCCTCATGTTTTTCTTGGTAGTTTGGTAGTTTGGTAGTTTGGTCTTATGTGAATTTCCTTTTGTTCAAATTTATTTGATTTTTTATCATCACATGCAATATTCTTCATTGATTCCAGTGATATTGAATTTGGTCCCATCCGAGTTATATGTTTCACAATATGATTGATTGGATTTGTCATTTTAAAATCATGAATCCTTGGTTTTAACTCAGCTTTAGGAGGTAGCTACAGTACGTAGTAGATCTAAGCTCATGACCTCTTCGTCTGGTAGCAATGTGTCTTAGTTTTGATTCTTGGTATTTTGTATGGTGAGATGTTCAACAGTGGATTACTCGAACATCCCTTTTCGTTTTATATCTTCTACCTGATTATGACCCTTTAATGTGTATGAAACCCTCTGTTCTTTTAGTACTTGTATCGTTGTATGTAGAACCAGCGACATCATTTAATGTCGTCAGTAATATTATTAGTCTAATGTCTACAGGTACAAGATATTACACATCAGCCCTTTTCTGAGAGAGAACTAATGCTCATTAAGGTGGCTGCCACATCTGCTGTCCGTCGTGAGGTCTTGGATGTGGCGGCTATTTTCCGTGCCAAGCCTGTGGATCTCTCCAACCGAACCATAACTCTTGAGGTTTGTTCCTCAACAAAATTGATCTTGAAGTACTTACTACTTGTCTAGATAATCGGACCTCAAAATGAATATATTTTGAACAAATTTTCACTTTGCCTCACATATATACCACTTTCACTTAACTCGTCAATGATGTTGTATATTCCAGTTGACAGGAGACCTTGAGAAAATGGCAGCATTGCAGCGACTATTGGAGCCTTTTGGCATTCTTGAGGTGAGAATGGCATTCTATTTTCGCTTTCAGTGAAGTTCCTGAGCTGGTCCAGAGTTTGGTGTGAATTCAAGGATTGCATTCTAACTTTCGTCAATCTAATTCTTATGCTATTACGTTGTAGCAACCTGGAAATGGGTTAATGCCGTAATCTACCACTATTATTTTTCCTTGCATTCTCTGTTAACTTTGAGATCCTATCATCGGAAGTCCTTAGGTGCATTCCAGCTTATTATTTTTACCAGGAAGGATTCTTGCTCTTCAGGCAAATATTTAACAAATGTTGGATGATACCCTCTCCAGCATTTTCGATGTAGTCTGCTTTAACGATCGATTGATGTTTTGTTTTGTGGTGGCAGGTCGCTAGGACAGGGCGGGTGGCTCTTGTACGTGAAGGTGGCGTAGACACAAAGTACTTAAGGCAGTTCCAGCCTGTAGCTTCCACCTTTTTTTGAGTGCTGATGAATCTATCTATCATTATGTAGTATCCATCTATTGATATATAATGCTGTTTATTGATTTTGCACAGAATTACTTGTTTGCATGAATGGTTTTGGTGATGTCTCCTAACCTTCTTAACCCTCTCTGTAGCCGTGGTGAGAAGGAATGTCTGGACCTATAACCGTGGACCTACACTTGTAAAATGAAAAAGTGAAAAACAATTCTCCACAAAGTGTATTGTGCAGTTAAGAACATGGGTGGTTAGAAATAGTTGAATATGATATAAAAATGAAGACTATAGAGATTTGAGCTCTCTTTTAGCCTGATTGGATGTTTCTTGAGATTTAGAAGAATCCCATGTAGCCAGTTCTCTTGCACAATGCAATAGCTCCTGGTCGTGGTGGTTTGGAGAGTTCCCATGATGAGCATTTTTGTAGACTAAATAGAGATTCATATACTTTACAGTGGATGAAATTGAAATTTGTATCAAATTTGTATACTAATTTCATCCACAAAGAGGATACAATTGGATTTTTCATTCATTTGTTGATTTTTCACAAATTTGAATTTTCAATGAATTGTTTACAGAACAATTGCCAAAACTTGCTATTGAGATGACATAGCGGTATGAGTACTTTTGAATGAATGTGTTGATTTATTTGTATTTAAAAACAACAGTATCTCCATTCAACATGTGTTCATTGAAAGCTTCTAATTTCTATACCAATACTAGATTTGTGTGAAAAGCCATCCACTGTATCGCTCCAGCAAAGATGGCAACTAGGATGCTAGTTTAACCCCTAAATGTTTGGGGAGGCCAAAAATTGGCTTATGAATGTAACTCACTAATCAATTCCAACTGTTATACGTCCTCGATTGTGCCACCAAACATGTAATTAATATTCAGACCATCAATGACAATGATTTTTTTTGTCAGGAGACAGTTTAGCATTTTGCTACTTTTCTATGACTTGAAGAGCAATCCAAGCTCCTTGATGCTCTTTTCATATTGATATATAGGTATTATCAGGGTAATGCACATGTGCTACCTAAGGTACTTAGGTAATTCCTAGGTCCTACTTAGGCAATACCTAGGTGACACCTAAGTTCAAAGTGGCTACACACCTTACCTTCATGTAGGAAATCTGGCTATTCTTTTTCCAAAAATCCTTTCTATCAATTAGCCAACCCAATTTTGATGTAGCAATTTGGCTTAAATTAGCAACAACAAAAATCACTAATCAGTGAAATCCAACACTCCCACCCGACTAGCCGGTATCACAGAGATTTCCTCCAAATTCTAAACAAATCCCCAAACACAATCATATGCGTGCTATAGTAATTGTTGCTTCACACACACAACTCTTCAAGCCTTCTTTGATAGCATTCAATAACTCCAACGTACAGTTTGCATGAAGGACAACTTTTATTGCGTGTTTGCATAATTCCATAGTTCTTCCAACACAAAACTCTCTGGAGTCCCTGCAACTAACTGGAGGAAGTTGTGCGCCCATGCAATTGTAAATGAAACTGACTCATGCAACCATTCCCCACCACTACAAGCAAACCCAGCGCTTTTCACTAACTGAAATCGAGGAAACCTTCATCCTATGTGACCAAAATCAATCATCAACTCTGGAAAGACTCAAAATAGCAGTGAGAAGCGACCAGTTTCCTTGTAGTGCAACCTAAGTATCGATAGACTCTCAGGACTTTGATGGGAGCCTGTTGCATGATCAATCAATACAAATGCTGAGGCAGGCGAGGCTTGGCAACCACAGCGAGCGGAACCTTGCGCGGCGTGGTGCCCCCGAACATCTCCGCCATGTCTACATCCTTGCCGTCCGGCACCGCCATATCGAACCCCTGCACCAGCCGCGCCACGCCCATGTGCACGAACAGAATGCCCAGATGCATGCCGGGGCACTGGCGCCGGCCGGACCCGAACGGAATCAGCCCGTAGAAATTCCCTCGCACGTCGATCTCCGGGCGCTCCACGAACCGCTCGGGATCGAACTCCAGCGGCCGCTTCCACACCTTGGGGTCGCGATGGATGGCGTAAAAGTTCACCAGCATCTGGGTCCCCGCGGGGAACTCGTATCCCCACACCGATGTCGGCTCCGTGGACTCGTGCGGAATGTTGAGAGGCGTTGTCGGGTGCAGCCGGAACGTCTCCTTCACCACCGCCTGGATTCGATAGTGATTTTTGTTTTTGGTTAGGAGACAATTTTGCATTTTTTCTACTTTTCCATCGCTTGAAGAGCAATTAATCGAGGCTCCATGGATAATCTTCTCATATTAATATGTAGGTAAGAGCATGGCCAGCAGCATCCATTCTCACTCCAAATGTCACTTTTGGATGATAAAGGTATGTTTAGAGCGTGGAGCTTGATTCTAACTCCCCAAACATTTGTGCCTTGGAGAAATTGATTCTAACACATCAAATGGTTTGTCCTATTCCCTTACAAGACCATGCTATTACTTTACGAAGCTAAAAGTTTGGAAAAAATTTAGACTCTTAAATTGATGATTAGAATTTGGTGTCCAAGTGGTGGTATTAGGTCATGAAACTCATTTAGGTCACACTTGGTGCTTGTTGTTAAGACATGAGTTTGGAGTGTTAGTGGGCCTCGTAGCTGGCCATGCTCTAATATCAGGGTAATACACATGTGCTACTCAGGCAATATCTAGGTGATACCTAGGTTTAAAGAGGCTACACATCTTGACTCCATGTAGAAAATCTGGCTATTATTCCCATTTTCTTTTTCTTTTTTCTACCCCAAAATCCATTGTATCAATTAGCCAGCCCAAATTTTATGTAGCAATTTGGCTAAAAATTAGCAACAACAAAAATCACTGACCTGGAGGTATGGCAAGTTGGGGACATCGCTCTCCGTGACGATGCGATCGGTGCCGACGACATTATCGAGCTCGGCTCGCAGCTTGTTCATGGCGTCCGGGTGGCGTAGAAGCTCCGAGATCGCCCACTCCGTCGTGATGGAGGAGTTGTCTGTGCCTGCCAGCAGCAGGTCCTGAAGAACAGCCTTGATGGCGTCGTCGTCGAGGTTTCCATCGCCGCTCTCGGATGGCTGCGCCAGGAGAATATCCACCAAGTCTTGGGTTCGGTTTGCGTCGTCCGCGGTCGCGCCGTTCTTCTTTACGTCCAGAAACTCCTGCAGGTATGCGTCTGAGGTCACCTTCACTTTCTTCACGTAACGCATGTACCCGGACGCGTACGTGACCCACTTTAATCGCGGGATGAAATCTCCCACTGTCGGCGTGTTTGAGACTGAGAACAACGTGAATACCAGATCCTTGAATCGAGACGCCTCCTCCGCTTGGTCCGTCCCGAAAAACCTGAAGACAAATGTTCGTGATCGTCACACACCAATTGTGAAAAGGAATTGACCGTGAAAAAGCAGACTAGTATGTGGAAGAATACTTTACCTTCTGTGAAAAAGCAGACTAGTATGTTACGATAGAATTCTTTTTCAAAAGTTTGTAGTCGTGACACCAATCAAAGGAATTGAGATGTAGTTCTGGAAAAGCAGACTAGTAAGTCTGGAATTATTCTGTACCTTTTGCCGACGAGCATGCGCGTGATGGTGTTGGTAGCGAGGTGACCCATCTTCACTGTCAGATCGGCAGGTCTGCCCGCAACGGAGTCTTCGTACACCGATCGCACCATGATGCCGAACTCCTCCGTGCGGTACGTCCGGAAGGACTCGATCCGCTTGTGCGTGAAAAGCTCCAGCGTGCAGATCTTCCTCATGTGACGCCAATGCTGTCCGTAGGGCGCCATGACGATGTCCCGGAAGTTGTTGGTGAAGATTTTGTCGGCGAGGTGTTGCGGGCGACTCGCCCACGCTTTGTCCTGCACCCTGATGAACTGCTCCGCCGCTTCGGCCGTGGACACGATCACCCACGGGATGGAGCCCATGCGCATGTGCATGATGGGTCCGAATTTCTCCGCCAAGTGCCACAGCGTTTGGTGTGGCAGGTCGCCCATCTGGTGCACGTTTCCAATCACAGGCAGCGGCCTCGGCCCCGGTGGCAACTTGGATTTCCCGTTTCGCACCTTCACCACGATCGCCAACGTCACCACGAATATCAGGAAGAGCGCCACAAAAGCCGCCATCTCTTCCGTTCTGAAACTCTCGATGCTCATGAGCATAATTAATTCAAACGATGATGGCCTAATCAATGCTCAGCTGAACACACAACAAGCAACCACGAGAAAGAAAAGAGGGGTCAGCATGATCGAGCTGGGTAACACAAAATAAAATCATGAAAAGCATAGAAGTAACTATTTCATGACGACTCACGGCGATGCAAATCGTATCAACATGGATCACTGGGTAACTCTCAATCGGGCTGATTGCCATCAAGTCTGAACAAAAGTGCAATTAATTAGCACCAGACAACACGTTCCACCGTTTTGCGAATCAGGAACAGGAGCTACTCAGACTGACGTACAGGCTGAAAGAAAGAACGACGACAGCGGATTTGCTTCGGCGAGAGCTAGAAGACACTCACCTGGAGCGAGAAAGCATATACATACTGTACAGAATGGAGTATGTGAGGGAGCGGAGAAGAATACAAGACTCGGAGGGAGGGCCGGCCTACATACTGTAGCTGCATTGTCATTGCACAGGGAATGGAGTCTGTGCAGTCACATCAGGAACCGAAGCTCCGGATACCGAATTCTCAAAAGGGAGTGAGTCTCCTTGTTCACGCTACACTGTAAATGACGTTCTAGAAGAATATTTTAACACACTTGCCACACTTCCATTCACTTGAACACATTTGCCATGCCACATGCCTTTATATCTCTATACTTTAAATATTGAAGGTACCCTACCCGGCTGTCAGGGTCGGCATCTCATACCATATTATTAAAATATTGGAAAATTCATTTTTAACAAATGTCAAATTATGTGAATATTATTCAAGATTCTCTTATTCACTATACGATTTTGTTTTATTTTTTGAAAAAACAAATTATTAAGATTTGGGCTTTTCCACTTATAATTATATTTTGCCGATCATGATGACCAGCTACAGTACTTTGTTTGTATGTTACGTTGAGATCTCTCGAACCGTACTCTCGCCAGCCGCATTCTTGGTATTGTCGAAAAGCTTTGAACCAGAAGAGATGCACCAAAGTCATTTTGTAACTTTAATTTGGACCTATAGTGTGGAAGTTAATATGGATTTTTAATCAAATTTCGTGATTATAAATTGAATTAAATTGTAGAAATATTATTCTAAAACTAAAATAAAATAAAAGCATGGCTAAATCTTAGAGATTAATGGCGCAGGGCTACACTAGTTCTAACAATGTTATAGTGGAAAAAGTTGTGATACTCCGGGTGGTAAGATTAATAAGGTTTGTAGTGTAGTTGGTTCAATTGTTAGTCTTTACCTCTAATTTCAAATCCAGTCTCAAACCCTACCTTTCCTTTATGTTATGGGCAATTGGCATTGAGAACAAAGGGCTATAGCTATTAGAGTCTAGTGGTACATTGTTTTATGGATGCAAACTTGGAAAACTCATAATTTATAGTGCATATGAAAGTAGCTCTTATTTAATTGTCATAATTGCCCCAAATGGTCCTTCATCCTTTTGATTTTCTACACCAAAGAGTTGAACTTTTTTTTGCAATGATTCTTGTTTTTTATATTTTAGTGTCAAAAAATATACAATTTTCTTTTTACATCAATTTTGATATGTCAAAACAAGCATCAAAAAGAGTGTCACACAAAGTGTTGTAAAGCATATCGAAATGAGTGTTTAACAAAAATGTTGAGAAAAGTGTCTCACGGTGCATTGCCCGCGGCATTAAAAACAATAAGAGAAAAACATAGGATATTTTTTAATACTTGGGAGGTAAAAATTATATATTTCTTGGATGTAACAAACCTTTATAAAAATTAATAAATCAAAAGGGTTGAAGTAGAAAATGAAATAGGATGAGTTTTAATCTACAGCAAGAAGGAAAATTGAATGAAAAGTCCAAGGAAAAATCATCAAATTTTTGTTGTAGAGCAAGATGTCATTGCACTAGATGTCCCATCCTTTTCAAATGAATGCCCGGGCCTTGCAAAAGACATAGTGGAAGTCTATGGTAAGCAAAAATGAGCCTTGGGCAAGAGACATAATGAAAGTCCATGGTGAGCAAAAATTAGCCTTGCAAGAAACATAGTGAAAGTCCATGGTGAGCAAAAACGGGCCTTGCAAGAGACAATGTGGGGAAACTAATAGGTGTCTCAAAAGAAAGTGATGAAAGACATGGTGGCTCTAGGAACCATAATAGATCATGGTTGTGCTAAGAGTTAGTGTGTAGAATCTACTGAACTTGTGGAAACTAAAATACATTAAACTCCATAAAGAAATTTAGTTAAAATTGATATGAGAATATGTGGCATGTGCAATTTTGATTCAGTTGTTGTCTTCATATCTTCCGATTTTGCACAATGTTTAGGGAGTTGTTTTGTTTATCTGCTTATTCCGATTTCTTTGCAGAATTGCAACTTTACAGTGTGCACTACCTCAAGACACCTAGTTTTGTGCTATAGGTTGAAGAACTAGTATTGTGCCCAGTTTTAACCTCCGATATGTACACTACAAAATTTGCTAATTTGTATGTATTTATAAAATACATAGGGGTTGTATAATTCAATTTTCTAAAAAATCATAAACAACATAGTGTATGGAGAAAGAGGGAAAATTTTGAAATATAAATAACATTATAAAATCCCTTTAGCCCACAATTCCAACCAATAATACCAAATTTTGAATTCTAAAAATATAAAATGTAAATTTGGTGAACTCTTTAAATTGATTGCTTCTATATTCATTAAATTAAGATCTAATTGAAATATTTTTGGAAATTTGACCATATGGATAATTTTAGAGCATCATGTTTTTCATTTTTTTTGTTGTGTCAAACTTCATCAAAGTTATGGAAGTCACATTTTATAATACATAATAAATTTTGCTCTATACCCCTCGGGCTTTTAGGGGTTAAGATTGAAAAATATTTTTGGAAATCTGACAATATCAATGAATAATTTTGAAACATCATGTTTATTTTATTTTCTTTGATGGAATAATCTTCATCAAAGCTTATTATCATCTTTGTTGGAATAAACTTCATCAAAGTTAAGGAAGTCACATTTTATGATACATCTTAATTTTACTCTATACCCCAAAGGCTTTTAGGGAGTACATAGCATAATAGAGTAGTGCAATGGAGCACCCTTTTGAAAACGGAATTGAAAGAGAATCTTCATTTAAATTCACTTTCCTAAGTAATCAAGGAATAACATTTATATTCCATGAATTTTGGGACTACTGTGTCCTTGCCACGTAAACTTAGTTTCTAATTGTAACTAGACTGTGGTCCCATTCCAAAAGGGTGTTGGTTCCCATTGCTCTATTATGCTATGTAATTAATACTTGATCTTTGCACGTACTATTAACCCCTAAAGGATCGCAGGTTTTTCCTATTTTTGAGCATCATTTTCGCCTCTTTCTATTCATTTCCTTGTGAATACTTTTATTTCTCTTGATAGAAAATACCAAATTAAACATTTATGTAAAGTTTTAAGAATGTTTTTGACCAATTTAACAAATTTTCCATGTCTTCAAAGACGGTCAGAAAATATCAAAAAAGATTGCAATTTCATCTTTTCACTTCAAACGCTATGATCTTGCAATCTGTATGGTCAAATTCTATGAAAAGTTTACCATACACTCTCTAAATAATCTAAAACAAGATCCTATGGTTAGAGTTGAAAAATAATAATTTCTAAGGTTTATTTTGAGCCTTGCCCGCACTGCCTATTCTCCCCCAAAAAAGCCCTTTTGCTCTATAACTTCCACTTAACACTATTAGAAAGTACGTCAAAACCAAGACAAAACCAAGACACATCTGTTGGAACCAACAGAGAATGGGTTTAACGTAGCAAACATTTAGTCATCTGCACAGAACCAACAAATTTTCTCTTGGAACCAGCAAGTTTTCTCGTTGTTTAGCGTGCATGGCCATTTCAATATAGTGGCTTCGATTACATAATAACTATATGTTGCGTTATGTGCTACTACCAAAAATAAAACTGCATTTTCTGTTCATTGTGATCTGGAATCAACTGTTCCTAACTCGCACAAAACCAACAGAATTTCTGTTGATTTTCTCTTACACTGGAACCCCATTTCTCTAGTAGTGTAAAAAGTCGGAACTGAAAAACAATTATAACCATTTTTGTATTGATATACGGAATTCACATAATTTATTTCAAAAAATAAAAATAAAAATTGATACTATAAGAACTTACCTGAACATTGAAATGTCCTAGTTAGGACACTTGGTCCTTTAGGGGTAAGCTCCATTTTCCATCTAAAACGTAATTAATGCAGTACATGTGGCATGGAATTGGTCCCTCACAGTTTTACAAGCTTCTACCTTATAACTTGATTTTGAGACCCACTAAATAGAACAACATGACAATTTTTTTGAATATCTGTGTAGCCTCTCCCAATTTTCTAAGGCATAGATAGATAGATAGGTAGATAGATAGATAGAAACACCGGGCCCAAGATGGGCCGGCGTGAATAGAGTGTTTGTTCATGATGACAATGACCCAGTGCCCACCGGGCAAAGGGCCAATGTTACAAAACTACTCTCCCCTTTTAACCCTTAAACGTCAAGAGGGCCTGGGCGGGGCAACCCGGAAGGTATCTAAATATTTTTGGAGGAAAAAGAAAAAAAAAAAAAAATTGAAAAAATAGAAAAACGGCTTTGCTGGCCAGCCATTGCTGCGGCACTTATTCAAAAACGACTTGTAGTGCCCAACTTCAACTCCTGTTCACTCCGACTACTTTGATTGCTTGTGGATGATTCCACAAGCTCCCAAATGAGGCGCAAATCAAGAATCTAAATCGCTTTTTCAGTAGCTTTCCAATGCACCAATTCTCTCTTGATTTGGTTGAGAAAAACTACTTTTTTCCTCAATTATTCCTTTATAACAAGCCCGTGGGGCTTGCTTTGACGTTTAACCCTTTAGTGCCCAGGTAACCACTAAGTGGTCACTAGATCACTAGAAAATGAAATGCTGGAAAATCTGTGAACCATCTTAGTCCGATGTCTGAAGTTCAAATGTGTAACTTTTGATTTTGCAAATGATGCAAAAAGAAAATTTGAAATCTGGCTTTCTTAGCTATCCAAATACCTATGTACAAAACACCAAAATACTGCAAATACCTCAAAATACAGCAAATACTTACAAATACAACACATGTACTATGTGGTATTTCTTGTGTTTGCAAGTTTGTTATCTTGTATTTTTTTTTTGGATTGTGTTTTCTTGTTCATGTTCCAGTAGTGTATGTATTCCGATCTTGATCAATGTACCAACTCCTTTCTTATTTTAACGTATAAATTTTGTCCTAAACCGTACATGGATAAGTCACTCTCACTTATAAAATCCACAATAATTATGTATGAGTTTGTTCTTGACATGAAAGATTGCAATGAAGAGGTGTTGACACAGGCCATTGCAGAACATCTTCACTTTTATTTTTGAAAATTTAACCCAAATTCTATTTAACCTTGAAGTCACACACCCCCCAAAATCTTATTTTTGAGTGTGCATCATACGGTTCAAAGACATACTATAATCTTCCAATCCAACGGTCCGATCTTACCAAGATTTAACCGACACTTGTTTCATTGAGCTATGCTTACATTCATACGGTTGGATACTATTAATAGTATCACTAATTTCAACAGAGAGAGTTTTAAAGAAACATCACCCAAAAAACGGTGGTTTCTCCAGAACCACCCTGGGCACTAAAGGGTTAAGGGTTAAGGAATTCTAAGGCATACACAAGATCTCACGACAGAATCCTTGGCAACTGGTTCCTCATGTAAAGTACATCAGTGGCACTTACAATCATGTCAACTTTATCATCCATGTAAATTCTAGATTTTACCAAATAATGTCACTTGGATTACTGTTGGGACTCAGCCAGGAAAAGATCGGTGAAAGATTTGAAAAACATATACACTCAAATCTCTTTATAATGATCCTCTTTACAATCACATTCTAAAATATTATACATACTTGTGATATTATTATTGAGTGTAGTACACTTGTCACACATTCAAACTATGTTGTAGTGAAAAAGTCAGATTAGAGGTAAGATTGAACACTCAACCTTCATTGTTTAATTGAATCCTTTCAGGGACAAATGGGTTTCTTAATGCACTCTCACATGTTTTCACACAACTAGACATGTGAAAGTAATGCAACCATATGCATAAACAACATGGCAGATCCTAAGGATGTGTCACAAGGGATGTGACATGCCGTTCCTAGATTTTATCAGTGTCATGCCATTTCCTCACAGAGGGTTGAGTGTACAGAAGGCCTGGAATTGCACTGCCAGAATCTTCGTGGGGTATAGATTTCAGGTTTCCAAGGGCAAGTGGCCCCGCGTGACAGGCAGCCAAGCTCATTTCTATGTTTGTAAACTGGTGGATATAACACGTCACCAGAGGAAAATGTACGCCACCGGTAGATATTGAAAACCGTCCGCATGGACAGAGCCTGCCTGGGCGCGAAGAAACTCTTTTGTCGCAATAACGCAGCCAGCTATGGCGGAGATGGAAGAAGACGCACCACTTGCCGGCGCTACTCCTTTCCCCGTGAGTGAACCCCTGTTCTTAACTCTTGATTCCATTTTCTTCCTTCATCACTGCTCGAATCCGCTTCGATCGCCGTCTTTCTCATTGCTTGCGGTAAATAGTCATCATTTTTGTATTGAAATATCATAACGTCTCTATTTCATGTATCTGAAATGAAACTTCTCTCCTTGTTGCATGGACTGATGTGTTGTAGGTGATCAGAATTTTGAGTTGAATCTTCATTGCTCTCGTTCTTAAGTCGTGGAAGTAACTTGAAGTCATTTTGTAATTCAAAATGTTTTACGCTATCTTCCTGCCAGTGCACAGCCGTGAAATTTGTTGTGCATGTTCGAGGTGTCAAGAATCGTATGGTCTAATTTTTCCGAGTTAGGGTTAGTGAATGACGAACTATTTGAGTATCTGAAATGAAACTCCTCTCCTCGTTGGATGGATTGATGTCTTGTGGATGATCAGAATTTTGAGTTGAATCTTCTTTCTACTTAAGTCGTGGAATTAAACTGAAGTCATTTTGTAATTCGAAATGTTTTACGCGATCTTCCTGCCAGTGCACAGCCGTGAAATTTATTATGCATGTTCGAGGTTTTAAGAATAGTATGCTCTATTGTTTCCGAGTTAGGGTTAGTGAAGGACGAACTATTTGATTTTCATAGCTCTCTGTTTTGATGATATTATTTAATAATCGAATTACGAATGCCTGTACGCACATTATCTACATACAGCCGGGGTGATTGTTTCTTGTTGAATGCGTAACTCTCTAACTAATTAAATATGCCGACGTATATGTGTGAAGTGCACATTTTGTGCCATAGTCTAGGTGAAGTCTTACAGGGATGGATGATAAAGAACTTATAACCAAGCAAGTATTTGGTTGCAGGTGTAAATTTCCAGTTTCTAGAGCTTGAATGTTCCTGCTAGTAGTGCAACTTGTGTTCCCCCGAGGAAATGATGAAGTTTGATGTAAGAAAGTTGCTCAGAAAGTGCGTGTTTATGTAGACAGAAGTGGTTGTTTATATCATAGAAAGTAGGAATACGCTAGGTGATCAATATCCAGGCATCTTAAGGTGAATAGTTTTCTGTCAAAATGCAATGTCGTTTATTGAAAACTGTGTACCATTACACGTGCATCCACTATCTTGTAGTATCGTCCATGTTTCGGAAGAAACTTTTGGTGCGTGTTCATGTTCTTAAAGTGTTGATCCTTATTTTAGCTAGGTTTTGCATACATAGATGACTCACATGGACCTTTCATGATTAACACATGCTTCAAAGCGAGAACTGAATGATATCGTGGTGGTTACGATCATAGACTTCTTGTTGTTTCCAGGAATGGTCAGGTTGTGTATGAACCTGTAGCTAGCGCACGATGCTCTAACTTCTTGTGGTTATTGCAGTTTGTGGAGGTAATAGGTCCGGATGGCAAGAAGAAGAGATTTGCGAAAGGAACGCGAGCGGGCTTCGCGGTGGAGAGGTTCAATAAGCTGATTCCTAATGACTCCAAGCCTGTCGTATGCATCCAGGCATACAAGGAAGGAGAGGAACCCATTGAGTATGGGCCTGACGTGGAGCTTATGTTATATGACCAGGCTTGGACTTTGCAATCTGTCTCAGAATGTAAGTTTTACTTGTCATACACTTCTCTTTAGGCTTCTATCTGATACCCTTCAATTTTGAAATCGTTCGGCTGATTATCTCAAGGTTTATGGTTTTCTTTGCAATTTATAATTATTTATTCATTTTTCAAGGAGTCATCGATATAGTATACACTACCACCACGGTATGAGTGCCGTTCATGTTTTCTTGGACATTGCCATTTTTTTTATCCCTGGCTAAATGTGGTCGCAACATTATTCAATCGAAAATGTCATGCACGAGCAAATAACATTGCCAAATATTCATCTCGAACATCTTTTCAAACAGTCAGAACACTATGCTTGCAAATATTTGGTTTTTGTAACATAAAAAAAAGTTTGTAGCAATCTGTGTAACAGGTAAACCTCGTCGAAAAAGCAAGGCTGGTGAACAAAGTGTTAAGAAATGACCAATATATTTTCCTCTGTGCCTGTGCAAGAGGTGTGCTGTGTTTAACATAGAGCGCTTTCAATAGCTCACTTGATGCCATATATTGTTCTGTTATTTCTAAACTGCATTTCTTTTCATTGTGCGATGATAGCTATGCCCAAAGATGGGAAATCAAGATACACGAAAGAAATCATGACACATGATGATTAAATGTTTCAGACTTGCCATTGCATTGAGAGATTTGATGTTGGATGTGGTTTTGTAGATATTTTCCCAATTCCTGATATCAACGCGGAGGCAGGGACAGAAACTGCTAAGGCGGAGCTCTACAAGTGGAGCTCTTCTAGTCAGGCCCCTTGGGAGATCAATGAAGGCAAGCCGCATGCTGCATTTACTTCAGAACAACCTTTGGCTTTAATCGTGCTGTATCAAGTATTATTTATAATTTTATGCATTCTAATTGAATCCAAGCCATTGTATGTTGGTGTTCTAGTCACTTACAATTGTTCATGCTGTGAATTAAGTATGGTGGTCTAAAAATAACGTTTTCTTGCAAAAGTCAACTTCTGTCAATCATTCTAATGCATTTAGACCCACAGATGTAGCCAAGGCTCTATTGGACAAAGCGACTCCAGCAGATGGTGATGCATTACGAGTAAGTACACCACAGGACCTGAGGTCCTTTTCAAGTCTTCCACTGTTGACACGAAGATGTCATCCAGCTCTTTCGGAGTGTTTTTGTGTCCTTGTGTTCAAATACTTTTTAACGTTCTCTGGCCGTGCATGCCGTTTTCTTTCTCCATATATTGTGTATCTTTGTACTGAGGGTTGTAATTGATGCTCTTTGTAATCCTTTTGCTGAGCATTGAATGTATGTCCTGAACTAGCTTTCGTTTCTATTAAGAAGAGTGGCTAATTATTCAAGCGAGTAGTGTAGATTTCTTTGACGTTTTCAAGTCCGGTTGTGCCAGTGGCTCACTCGTGCTCTGGATTTGTCCAGGGGTGGGAGGAGTTTTACCCGGGAGGAGTGCTGCCTGAAGGTGGTAAACAAGAATGTACTCCTGAATACTTTACCAAGGTGCTTTTGATGTTTCTGTGCATTTTTGGCTTTGCTGGTGCTCTTGGTTATTTCCTAGAAAGAATGCCAGAAATCATACCAAAGTACAATCCTATTGAGCCATCGTAGATGCCAGTATCCTTTCAACCCATAGATGCAAAATATCAATTTGTAAAATTTCCTGTATGTCATAGGCAAATAACCGTAGATTTCAGTTTACAGTCTGTTGAAAATGTTACAATCTGTTACTGATTATGAAGTTGTTGTCCCTCTCGAAAGCTTCTCAAAAAGAAAACGTTTGGCTTGAGTGACACCGATGCAATAATATAGGCTTGCTCTTTTATGCCTGGAATACTCATAAAAAATTCAGTGGGGCTCCAAAATTTACATTTCAAGTTGGGTTGGCTTTAGATTCCAACCCCTAGCTGAACCTCTTGATCCTCCAAGTATTGGTAGACAAATCATAAGAGGAGAGAAGAAAATTTGAAACATTTAGTGTAGACACGCCAATTACCTTTGGCACAGTATCGTGCACCATGTTGATCGTTTTATTTGCATTGAAGTGCACGCGGTGATTTGCAATATAAGGTTATTAGCATGTCTGTGATATATGTGTTCTATAAAAGAGAAATGTGAACGGCATGGGATGTAACTTCACCAGCTGTCAAGACTGAGCTAGCAAACCAGTCCTGGGCCTAATAGCATGGTCTTTTCGACACAGCTTATTGAGGCTTCACCTGACTTGAGGGCAATAAAAGCGCAACCCCCCTTCCACTTTAGTTTGTACAGTACAGTCAGGTCTAATATGCTTACGAATTCCCCTCTGTAGGAAAAAAATGTTCAGAAACTTTGAACAATGTGTGCTCAAAAATTATCCGATTTGGAAACTGTAAAGTGCGTTGCAATCACATTGGAGTGTACTACAATATCAATACAAATTTAGACATGTATTAGTGAAAATCATACAACAAGTTAAAAATATTATGTACCTATCTACCATTGAGTGCTCTCACCCTTTGCTTCAATTATAGTGTCCATTCTAGCAAGCGTATTTGAACTGAGCGTTTGAAATTGTTTTTGAGATACTTGAGCCTATACTTGTTGGAGGAGTTGTATCATTTCATTTGTCTCCTTTGCGATTTCTTCTTTTGTAATGGTGTAGGAGCTTTCACTGGTTTTGACAAAAGTTCACTTGTCATCATTCCTCCAACTAAACAATCAGTAGTTGATTTTTTGGAACTTATTTATAAAAATACATTGATCGGCTTCTATTTTATGCATTATAGACCTATTCAACTCACATTGATGGAGGATGGTACTCCTATACACTGTAGTAGGTGCCCTCATGACTAGAAACAAGCCCATGGAATTCAAAAGATTATGAAAGACAAAGATGATATGATACAAATCACTCAACAAGTATAGGCTCAAATATCTCAAAAACAATTTCAAATGCTCATTTCAAATATGCTTGCTAGAATGGACACTGTAATTGAAGCAAAAGGTGAGAGTACTCAATGGTACATAGGTATATAATATTTTTAACTTGTTGTATGATTTTCACTAATACATGTCTAAATTTATATTGATATTGTAGTACACTCCAATGTGATTGCAACGCACTTTACGGTTTCCAAATCAGATCATTTTTGAGTACACATGCATTGTTCAAAGTTTCTGAATTTTTTTCCTACAACAAGGAATTCGTAAGCATATTAGACCTGACTGTAGTAATGAATTTGCATCTCTCTTAGGATAACCGTCGCATTAGTTGTTGTTGTCTTGTCGAAAACTTCTCTTTGTCAACCCTTCATTTGCTTTTCAAAAACCAGGTTTACATCATTCGTTTGAACGTTAAATCTTCTCTTCTATCAATATGTATAGTCGGGTACAACATGCTTACGAATTTTCAATCAGTTTTCATTAGAAAGTTCAATATTTTTTAGGAAGCTCTAGCATGCTAAAAAATGAACCGATTTTGAAACCACAAATTGCATTGGAATTGCAATGAAGCGTGCTTCAACTTCATAATAAGTGAAAAAATAATTATTTAAAATAAGACAAAAATTTGAATTTCTTTTATACACTATCTGTCATTTCATAGTGAACCTGTGGAAGATAGTCAAAGATTTTTTGCATTAAGGTAAAGAACAAGTAAGAAACCATACAATTAGTTCAAGTGGTGTGGGATCAAGTATCTCTAAAGCAATTGTGAAGGTTCATTTTTAATATGTACCATTAAATACAAGTTGTAATTTTCACAAATGGTGGTTGCACTAAATGGTAGATAGTATATAGAAAACATCAGATTTTTTGTATGATTTTCAATTACATATGTGTATTTGTAATGATGATAAAATAGACTTTAGTGTGATTCCAATGCAAATTAAAATTTGAAATTCCGTTCATTTTTGACCATAAGGGGCCTTCCAAAGTTCCCACAAATCTCAACTGGATCCAAAATTCGTAACCATCTTGTACTCGACTGTACATGCTTGCAACCAAATACCAAAAGGGAGGAGGCGATGGAGAGCTGAGGCGCAGGCGCTAGCGCAGTGAAGGACAGGTGCTGTGTGGATCGGAATACTTGAGTAAGAGTATGAGAGCAGTGAGGGTGATTCCTAAGCTCCATAGAAGTTGAGGATTCCCGTATGTACTGTACTTGTGGTAAACGAAGAAGTTTTAGATCTGGATCTGTGAGTGTGTAGTGTTGGGAAGTGGGCACACCAAATCTGGAGCGAGCTTGGTGTGCAACCAGATCTACTCTCCCAGTTTTTTGCAGGAACAGTGACAAGGGATCCACAAACGACATTCAAGCATCCAGTTCTACCTGCACCGCCAGATCGGCCTAGCCTCTCGTGGATTCAGCATCAGTTTTCAAGAAGCAACACCAACATCATCACCAACAGTGCAACTAGTTCGATCCCACCACCAACACCATAATGAGTACCACCGACACCGCACCCTGTGATCAGCAAGCATGAGATCGGCCCAGTTCGTGATCGACGTAGTTCGACAGGATCAGCGCAAGTTCGAGGTAGTTATTCGCAAGTTCGTTCAGAGCAGATAAGACGCAAGTTCGAGGGTAACCAAGTTCGAGTTCGAGATGCAATCATCAGATCGGTAGCCGCAATTGAGTAGCCGGCAGTCCACTAAATCAGCAGATCGTTCGTTTGGTAGCAGATCGGAAGTTCAGGAGTAGCAGAGATTGGAGTTCGGCAAACGAGATCGGAAGCAGACGAGATCGGAAGTAGGAGACCTAGTAGTCCGACAACAGAGATCGGTAGTAGACGAGATCGAAAGCAGATCGGAAGCAGATCGACAGCAGTCGGAAGAGCCAGGTCTGTTAGGAGGTTGATCGACAGTTCGGAGGCTGATCGACAATTTGTAGGCTGATCGACAATTAGGAGGCAGTTCGGAGGCTGATCGACAGGCTGATTAACATCAGTTCGTAGTTGAGATCAGCAAGGTTTGTAATCGGCATCAGTCACAAGCAGTTATTATCATCAGTTAGAACTTAGAAGTTGTTCAAAGGTTGATCGACAAGCGGATCGGCATCAACTCGAAGCTGATTAAGTCTGTGATCAGAAGTTCGACAGCTCGACGTTGTTTAGTTCGACATCAGTTTAGAAGCTCGATATCAGTGAAGTCCGACATCAGTTTAGAAGCTCGATATCAGTGAAGTCCGACATCAGTTTAGAAGCTCGATATCAGTGAAGTCCGACATCAGTTTAGAAGCTCGATATCAGTGAAGTCCGACATCAGTTAAGTTGATTAGTCCGACATCAATTATCAGCAACTCGTAGTTGATTACACTAGTAGAAAACATGGTCAAAAAGAACCGCAGCCAAAATCGGCTGCGGTTCTTTTGACCACCATGATCTGCAGTAGCTTAGTGACTGCAGATTTTTCTTTTTTGATTTACGATTTCAATTTTAGGATTTTTAGGGCGTGTAATATACCGTTGGAAAGGTCTTGAAAATACCTTTCCAACGGTATATTACACGCCCCTAAATGATTAAAATTGTAGTCGCAAATCTAAAAAAACAAATCTGCAGTCATTTAGCGAATGCAGATCAGGGTGGTCAAAAGAACCGAAACCGATTTTGGCTGCGGTTCTTTTCGATCATGTTTTCTACTAGTGTTAGTACAAAGTCAAGAAGACCAGGAAGTCAGGAAGCCAGGAAGTCAGGAAGCCAAGAAACCAAGGAGTCAGGAAGTCAGGAAGTCAAGTCCACCAGGCAGCCCAAAGCCAACTTCATCTAGGGCAGTGCAACCACAACCAGTCAAGGTCGCCATCACCAGCATTGCAGCATATTAGGCAGAGGTAACCCTCACCCACTCCACCATACTCCCTGCCTAGCAAGGTACGTAATCCCCCTCTTTACATAATTTCCTGTTTTTTGTTTCCAGTAGATAGGAATGGTTCAAAAAGCACATGTGACACTCCTTTAAATGAATACCTAATTCACAAACTCCTCTACTACAAAGTCCCACTACACGCGTCAGTGGAAAGTAGAGGAATAACACCAAAACAACTCAACAACAACACTAATTCACACCACTTGGTTTACTCAAATATCTCTACTAAACTAACCAAACTTAACCTAGTAGCTTTAATTGGTGTTTTAACTTGCAGAAAAAAGATGATAGGACAAGGAGGAGGAAGGGGCGCTGCTAGAGATCTTACAGATGACCCAGATTTTGTGATGATGGAGACGGACTCTCCACCCCAAAGACAGAAAAGGAATGGAGGCAGCAAAGCATCATCAGCAAAAAAAAGGAGCAAAGCATCATCAGCAAAAAAGAGGGGCAAGTCAGCATCCAAGGAAAAGACTCCACCAGCACAGCATTTTTGGCTTGGATTTGAGGCGATGGAGAAGCTAGTTATTGATGAAGGAGCACCGCAGAGCTTCGAACCAACCCCAATCCAGACCTTTGTGAAGAAAGGCCTTTCAGAAAAAGAAGCAGCAGAGCTCCTTATATCGGTATTTTCCTACCCTCATGTTGGTCAAACTCTTTTTCCACTAGTCCGCCCAAATGGTATAGAAGGGCAACATTTCAATATAACCTAGCTTCCATTTGAAGTAGAAATGGACCCCGATACTGGCCTTTCATATGACTATCATGTAGCCATCTATTTCCAAAAACCAGCCCGGCAATACACACATGAGGAGGTCTTAGCATTAATTGCAGCACGAGTGAGAGATATGAGAATATCACTAGGGACTAAGATAGCAGAACCCATCGCAATCCTTTGCAAAAATGGTTCTACAAGGCATTGGTCTGGTACAATCAAGCTGCACTTGAAGCATCCCGCGGTTGATGGCATAAATCTACTCAGTGGCGTTAGACCCTTTATCCTCACTTTGGATACCATTATGACAGTTGGGAAAGTCTGCAAAAGCTATAACACTATAGCTAGGAACAATATGCTTTCTGTAAAGATCAACAGTCTCTCTCTTGGGAATATCACGGGCCACGGACTTTTTAAAGAAGTAGTTGAAGAAAGCTTCAAGAGGGGACATGAATTAGAGATCACGGGTGTGTAGAAAAATATCACCGAGACATGGGCATGGTTGGTGGCACCAACCCCTACACAAGCAGAGAAGATTGTGAAGTTCGAGGCTACTTTTCGCAATGAAATTATAGCACCCACCATCAAAATTGGGGAGAGACTTTCTACAACTCAACTGGCCAGAAAGAATTGTTTGATGTTGGTTTTGTAAGGTTTGAAGCTCACAAAGACAATAAAAGAGACACTACACGAGATTAAGGAGGTTATGGGGCCCAAGAACATCTCCTCTAGTTTCTTTCCAAAGCAACGTGACAACCTACACAGCGGATCAGTCAACATCGAATGCCTCAATCCTATTGTTTATCGCCAGTTTGTCAACAAGACACACAAGATTCACAACTCCCACGTTACTTTTACTCCACACCCGAAGAGCTTGGAGGGAACACTGCCACCATCAGAAGAGCAACAAAAGCAATTTGGATTTTGTGACATCAACACCGCCCTCGTGAACACCATAGAAGCCATTCAGAATGCACCAAGCAACCAAGGGAAGAAACCAAGAGCAGAGAAAGAAGACATCATCGAATTCAAAGAAGAATTGAAGCCAAAGTTGAAGGAGTTGAAAGCAAAGCTCACAATTGAATTCAAGGAAGAATTGGCAACACAGAAAGAAGACATCATCACCACTGTAAACACCTACGCCCAAAGACTCAACTCCAACTTGCATGAAATAATGAGAAGACAAATGGCAGAATTCTCCAGGGAGGTCTCAATAGCAATCATGGGTAGAGAAGGAGGACCCGAACTCTTAGCACTTCCACCTCCACCAAGTAACCAGCCAAACATGTGAAGAAAAACAACCCTATAGCAACACCAGAGTTTTCCACTCTAAAGTTCTTCTACCTAATAGCATTATTCAATACTAAAATACTAACACAACAAAAACAAAAAAACAAAAAAGATAGACCAAAACATCAAAAAAACACAAAAAAGGCTCAAAAAACTCTAAACAAATAAAAACAACTAAAACCACAAAAAATAATAAAGAGGAAGCATTTCTTAATGCTTCCATACAAACAAAACAAAAAACAAAAAACAAAATAGATAGCCCAAAACATCAAAAAACACAAAAAAGGTTCAAAAAACTCTAAACAAACAAAAAAACCAAAAATAATAATAATAAAGAAGCATTTCTTAATGCCTTTATCCAAAGGAAACAAAAAACAAAAAACAAAACAAAATACAAAACCTCACCAAAATCAAACAAAAATATTAAAAAAACCCTACAAATAAACATAATTCCAAAAAACCCCGAAAAGAAGAAAAACAGAAAAACATAACCAAAGAATGCCTCCACAAAACTAAAAACACATACAAAAATCTGAAACCATACAAAGTACAAAGGACAATAAAAAAACAAAAAAACATACCTAACACAATCCATACTACTCCAAAATCAGTAAACTACACAAATAAACACAAAAACCCTAGCACCATCACATCTCCTTCAAAAAACCCCCAAAAACATCAAAATAAATACACACATAATTACCAAACACAACAAATAACCCATAAAAGCCACCTAAAATGGGCTCGGCCTACCGGCCTCGCCCAAAATCAATTAAATAAAATAAGAATAGAAAAAATTAAAAAATTAATTAGAAAACGACAATACAAAACCACACATAAAAATACCAACAAACAAACACATAAAACACACAAAAGAAATATAAAACATTCAAGTCACATAACAAACATAGATTTTACAAAAAATAAAGAACAACGGAACTCAAAACACAAAGAAAGAAAAAATCTTTTCATAATTCAAACATTTTCATTACACCTATTACTAATACTTAGTGGAGACATTGAAACCAATCCGGGACCCATGCCCAATATTCTACAGACACATCCATCTACACACAAAAATAGATGCAAAATGTACTTTATAACATGTACAATCAAATTACAACCAGAATACCAACACTTAGCGAAACAATTTTCTCCTGTCATAAATCTAACACACCCAAAACACCAAGACACAACCACCGATTATCCACATCTCTCAAAATACATCTATAAAAATCAATACCATCCACTTCCACGCATACTGTATGCACTTATCACCACAATTAGTCTAGTAATAGAGACATGTGACCATCTACTAATACAAACTCCAGAACCAGACTGGACAACAATAGTCTTAGAACGAATGGCCTTACTACAAAATCCACCTGAAAGACGTGCATCATAACCACACACCCATATACACAATTTATACAAACAAATCAAAACATTATTAATCCATCCAACACCATTCACAAAGAAATATACAACTTCATCAAACGGGGAAAGATCGTATGTGAGCGGAGAGCGGAGAGCGAAGAGCAGAGAGCAGAAATTAAAGAGCAAACTTTGGACATTTGCTAAGCCATTTTCAGGGTTAGGGATCCTATAACCGTGGAATTCTTCATTTTTAATTTTAATTTTTTTGGAAGAATTGGCATGTAAAGCCGTGGAATTTAGGAGAATTTAGCAGTGAGATATGAAATTTTGGGACATTCATCCACGGACTTGGATCACTCATGTAAGTTTGTTACATACGATATTTTGTCTAGGGTTGAATTAGGAGTGAATGAATTGACGTCTAGAAGTGAATGTTTAGGAGTGAATTAGGATTGAATGAATTCACAATATTTAGTCTAAGAGGGAATGAAGTGATGATGTTAATGTACTAGTGATGGATGTTTAGGTTCGTATGAAGATCTCATTTTGAATTCTATCATTATCTCATATCAGATTACTACCTGATAATTTGTTCAATTTTTTTATACAATCTTATACAATCTCATAATTGAAACAATATTACTCCACTAAAGAGTATACACAAATTAGGAGATTACACCAAACATACATACGATACACTATTACACTAATTGCTAATACACTCATTGCCCAAACAACACCAAACACCATATAAGTAAGCTAGTAAGCTAAAACAATGAGTTTAAAGAATATAACCAAGAGTATAAAGTACAAATGATAAACATAAAACTAGCCATTACAATGGCTATGCAAAATAGAGATATAATATAGTTGTAGGGAAATACAATATCATTGAGGTCTATTCACTAATCGCCTCATCATCCACATAAATCAAACCATTATTAACCATGCTAGTGCATTGCGACATTGAGCCTTCCTCAAATTCACTAGCACTGGGTTGAGTTTGAGACACACTTAGATCAAAATCAACCTCTGCAACATCTAAATATTTTAAAACACGAGAGTCATCCTTCGGGGGAGGATCTAACAGAAGAGGTGGAGATACTTGCAATGCTTGCAACTGTGCAACATCTTCCGCATATGAAAGAAGTCTCCAACTCTTAGCCGAGCTTGGAAAGAGTCTAGAATGCAGTAACACAAGGAAAAGTTTAGACACAAGTGATATCATAAAGATCAAAATACAATAAAAGTTACAAATGAATAGAAAGAGTAAGCGGCACTTACTTACTGAAGGTCCTCCACACGACGGCGCTTCACTACAGCAGCCTTCTTTGGCTTCTTTGCAGATAATACAGGAGCAGTAGGAATTGGTGGAGCCTTTGCAAGAGATATCATGAGCATTAGAACAGCTTCAAACAGCTTCTTGTCACTCTCCATGCCCAGAACGTACCTACCAGTATTCTTGCAAACAGTGATGGAATTCCCTAAAAAGAGCCACGCCATAAACGGATAAGTACACATTAACATCAAAAAAAGCAAAGGCAAATAGTTTGCAAGGAAAGCAAAGAAGAATATTTCATACCAGTGCCAGCTGCTACATCAATGACAATGTCCCCAACCGTGGTCAAAGCCATAACAAGGCAAGAAAAAAAGTATTCATCCTTCTCCCTTGGGCCTCGCCATGGACGAGCACCATCCATCAGAGGGTTGGTGCAGTGATTAATCAATGTGTCGTTGAGGCCAACGTCTACACCATGGGCAACCAACTCTGGCACATCACGAATGGAAAAGGTTGAACTCCAAGACACAAAGTCCTCGGGCCGAGACACCCGCTTGAGGAGAAGGATATTAAATCTGTTGGTTGTGGTATTGCGAACCCTTGCCGAACTCATGGGCAAATAGTTAACCCCCATCCACTCCTTGTAGATTGCAAATCCAAAAGAGTCAAAAAACGTCTCAATGTCCTCAAGGAACTCGCCATTGTCAAACGGAAAGAAAAGCAGCAGTGCGCCACTATCATGTAGAATCTCATCGGCAAACTCGAACAACTCCTGCAAGTAGTCCTCAGACTTCACATTCCAAGTGGGCACCACGGATGATGGTACCGAGACATTTGGCACCGGTAGACCCTCCGGTAAGTCTGCAATCACGAAGTCTGCAGCTCCACGCATAGAAGGTACCCCACGGAAGCTACAGGAACGAGAAGGAGAGCATGATAGAGCAAACTTTTGAACCTCACGAAATAGTCGTTGTTGCTCAAGAATGGAGGCGTTGATGACAAGGGCTTGCGGACTACGCTCAGTGGGTGCAGGCTGTGAAAGGGTCGGAAGACTTGGTTGTTTCACACGACTCTAAGTGAGTGGAAGGGGCACACTGTGGGCATCAGTCATCATCGTGTCTGGTAGCTACTCTTTTATAACCGTCTGCTCAGTAATCACTACCGAGAGGAATAAAAAACTAGTAGGAAGTACAGAAACTAAAGTCTCTGAAAACACTAAGCGAAAATATTACCGGGACTGGGTCGGTAATTCCTCAAAATAGTATAATCAGGATTGGAATCATCAAACAAAAGTATCCGGAAGGAACTCACTCGGTAGGAAAGATATCAAAAGGAAAGGGATTGAAACAATACAATCATATATCTTGGAAAATAGGCCGTGCTAATGAGTTTGGCTTCATTGCTTATATACATAAGTACAACCAGATCTGACCGTTAGGTCAGATCGGTAGAAAAGTGTTTTCTTAGATCTACTTCCTGTGGTAACTTGGAATTTTATCGGAGTAGTAAAAAATCCAGATCGGTAGGCTACCGGTAATTACTAATTTACCGTTAACACTATCCCCCCTCTAAACCAAGTTCACTCCTGGAACTTGTCAAAAATTGATAGTAATCTACCTAGTTGCAGCGGTTCAGGGTTGAATGCGGCTTACCATGCGGGTCATGAGCTTCTCAACTGCGGTGTCGATGATGTCATCGGTTTCTGAGGTGTGGATGGATGTCGGAGTGGTGTTGGGTTGCCGCGGTCTGTCCGGTGTATCTTCGGAATCCTCTAGTCGTATTGTTTCGCAGGGGGTAGTCGATGAGCTGAGAATGTTGCTCGGTAATGGCTGTTCAAGCGGTGGACTGATCCCTTCACCCGGTAAGCTGGGGGCTTGAACAGGTCCGGCCTTCGTGGTCTAAATGTTGGCGGCGGAATTTGGAGCAGGAGTTTGGTCCGCCTCCCAGGTCGGGAATGCTCTTCGGTATTGTTGGAGCAACCGGTAGGCTTGGTCCAATGCAGATGCGTATTCGCTGGCTTCCTCTTGGGCAGCCTCGCTCTCGGTAGAGATGGCGGCTATTTCCGCTGACAGTTGGGTGTTCCGGGTGGTCTATTCTTCGAGTTGCTGCCGAAGGGTCGCTATCAAGTCGCTGTTGGTGGTGTTGATTCTTGCTGTCCGGTCGCGCTCTTCCGTTAGTAAAGATATTGTAGTGCTTTGCGCTTGGAGCTGTTCGGCCGCGGCTTGGGACTCGGTGCGGTAGTGATCTCGTTCACTCCGGAGGTGAGCGACTTCGGTTCGGCATTGTTGAAGGTCTGCCGTAGCCGTTGTGAACTGTTCCACTAACTCGGTAACCCTCCGTTCGGTAGTAACAAGCGTGTATTGGAGAGCCTCTTCTCTCCTTTGCGTCTCGAGGGTGGACTGGGCCTGTACCGATACATTGTCTAGTAGGTGTAAGAGCTGAGTTGTAGTAGAACGAAAGACCGCGATATTCTGCTGGAGGGTTCGAGGTAGCCGGTAATATATCTCCGGTAAGGTGGTGTCGGGTACCCGGGTAGTCGTGGGTGACAAAAGCGGAGTTGGGTCGATCGTGTTCGGTGGTGACGGTAGGCCAGTTGTTGGTGTAGTGTGGGTGGCTGGTACCGGTGCTGGTGAAGCTGGAGTAGATGTTGTGGTTGTTGGATGCGGGATGGCCGGTGTTGATGTGGTCGCGGTAGGTACCGGTTGTGTTGGTGTTGGCTGCGGTGCTGATATGCCCAAAATTGGGTCGGTCGACTGAGTGCGTCGTCGGATGAGTGGTCGGTTGGCGAAAGTCGTGTTGAGGACGAGGTGTCTCCTTGCGGTGGTGATCGTCGCTGACGTGGTCTTCCCCTACCAAATTCCTGTAATGCCAAATCGGCCGCCATGTATGTTGAGGTACCGGGCTTCCGCTTTGGTATCGATGAAGAAGGATCTGGCTGTGTCCGTGAACGTGACCAAATACCGGGGCCAGTGTAAGGTGCGTTCGGTGTCGGGTCGGTCATGGGTAGCGATTGGCGACGTGGTCCCGTGCTCGGAGTAAGGTTCGGTGCGGTTATGTCGGGTAGCGAATTGCGTCTCGGTTGTGATGCGGGAGTCGGAGAGGTTGCGGTAGGGTGCTGCCGTCGCACTTTGGTTTGGTGGAGGAGCATGTCCCATACCTCGGCAGAGTAGCATTGGTTCGATTTACCGGACTGGAGCGTTTGAAGCTCGGTTCGGAGCTGCTGTAGCAACATGTGGCTCCAATTCCACGAGCCGGTCCCGTTCTTGGCCGGGAAAAGCTATTACGTGAGCAGTGAGCAGTGAGCAGTAAGCAGAGATTTTTGTAAAAATTTCGGGTTGTTGGATTTTAAAGGACCTCCTATTACCGCGGATTTAGGTGTAATTGGTGAGTATTTATGAAACATTGATTTATGAAAAGTACCTATAGCCGTGGAATTTAGGGTGTATTTTTAGAGTTATTAGTGGAATTTAGTAGCTTCTAACCGCAATCGCGGTTCCTGAATCCAATAGAAATGCATTCAAACTCGTTATAGAATCAAGAAATGATGTGGAAATAAATAAATACTCAAACCGTACAATCAAAGTGAATCTGTATCAGATTCGATAGCACTCACATCGACATATGAAAGCACACGAGGATCATAATGTCGACGCGGTGTAGAATAACATGAAGAACCACTAGGGCTAGGACTAGCATTGGCAAATGCCGTTGCCAATGCTTCTACGTACACTGGAAGTCCTTGAGGGGAACTATCAGGGCTGACCAAACTCTGCAAGGACTTTCTAAGGTTAAAACGGCGCCGCTGTAGTGGTCTAGTCTTTGTCAAACTGCAAACAAGAGAAGTGTAAAAGTATTAGAAAACGTATTTAGATGAAGATGTACTAACTAGTATTTGCAAGGTGCATTAAATAAACATTGAAACTTACTCACATGGACAGTCAAGGGGCTCGTCAGGAACGGTCTCATCATCAGAATCAGGGAGGTTGATGCGAGCAGTGTCAGGTAGCGCTGTATGTGGCTGAGGAGCAATGAGGGGCTTCAAGACCTCAGCAAATAACTTTGAGTCGCTTTCAAGTGCGACAATGTGACGGTTGCAAGCCCGAGCTGCACGGATAGACGCACCTGCACAATAGAGTAGAAAAGGGTTATAAGATTAAAAGGGTTTAAGGTCACATGATATTAATTCTAGAATTCAATGAAGGAGAATAAAAATACCTGTGGATGCCGTTAGGTCTGCTACGATACCGTTCTCTGGAGTCAAACCATATACAAACAGTTTCATCAACACCTCTAATTTCTCTTTGGGACCACGCCATGGTCTCCCCGTGTCCTTCCTCAACAGCTGTGACTCCAGCGTCACAGCATTGAAAAGAACGTCATCGCATGCTAGGTCGACCTGCGGAATGGACGGGTCTTTTACAATAACTAGAGGTGGGGGCTGCCGGACAGCAGTAGAGGGAACATCACGGGCAAGAAGAGCCGCCTTGAACTTCAAAGTCTACAAAAAAAACAATCAATATTAATACATACGGTGTCATGTTACATAACATGTCCTAGAAATTCAATTTGAAGAAAGTTTAAAAAGTTAGAGGAGCTCACATTTTTAGATGGATGAAGCGGGTTCGCTAGATGGAGGTAGTTGATGATTGTCCACTCATCAACTACTTTCATCTTATAGTTTTTAAAATAGGACATTACTTCTTTTTTGACAATGGGACTATCGGGGTAAAAAAGGAGAAATGCACCATCGTCATGGAGATATGCATACGCAAATCCCATGGTCACCTTCACAAAACCCTCAAGACTCTCATTCCAATTAGGAACCTGCGATGGAGGGTCTGAAACACCGGGAACTCTTAATCCATCTGGATACTCTGCAATAAGTAGATCAACCCCCGGTTTCTCTATAGCATTACCGTCAAAGAATAGCTGTCTAGAGGCACCAACCTGTGTCACAATGAAGGAACATAGAGAATTAAATATTGTAACTACAATACAAAAACTAATAACAATTGGCAAAGAGGACACCCAATAAAATAGAAGTAGTATTCACCTTCTTCAAAAACTCCACGATCCGATTATACTCTGGGCAGAATTGATCGGTTTTCTTCTTCTCATCTGCCATCCGCAAGAAAGAGTCGTTGACAAGAAGGTCAAGACAAGTGTACTCTGAAACACTAACACCGGGCTTGCTCAACATGGGTGCTCGTTTCGGGGGAGAAAGGAACACCGTTGGAGTAGAAGGGCCTGCATTGGACAACTTCACCCTCTTCGTTGCAGGCTCCGCTGCTGTCACAGCTGGGGTCTCCACCGGTGGAGGTCGACTCTGTGCTGGTGGTGGTGCTGCGGTATTGGCCACAGTGGGAGTAGATGGAACTGTAGCCGCTGGTGCAGAGGTCTCAACTGCATCAGCCTTGCGTTTTGAACCACGCTTGGATGTCGTGGTTGCCTTCTGCGTCGAAGCAGCTTCCTTTTCAGGCGTTGTTGAGTCCTTCTGTGTACCTGTTCCAATCAGACTAGGCTCGAGGGAGTCTCGCATGGCAATGTCAAATGAAAGAGGCTTGGTAAGTGGACAATCTAAGTACCACCCACAGCGGTCCCAGTGCACACTATCCCACTGCTTCATAAGCTCTTCTGTGAGCATGAACTCTTCACTTTCCTGATCAAGATAGTTCACAAATAATGGAGGGGACCTAGACATGGCCTTTGCCGGAAACAAAATATACCTAAAGTATCGGTACAAGACACGGTGCAATGCAGGTTTGAACAGATATTGCTTGTCAACCGTATTGTTCTTGTGGATGCCTTTATCAACAGCAAATTCTCTGTAGAAAGCAGTGTCCCAGAGTGAAATTCGCATTTCCTCAATGTAATCATAGATGGTGGGGATTGGGTCTCTACCGTCTGGGTGGTAATCGATGGTGACCTTTTGATCTCGAACAATGCACTCGAAAATGACCCCAACTTCCATGGTCAACTGCAAAAAATTTATCATTTTGAGAAAGATGTAATAAAATGATAACAATGTGATATAAGAATCCAATGTCAAATTGTGGGAGCACTGATAGAAAATTTAGAGAACTTGGTAGAGAAAACATGGAATGTACCTCGGACCACCAAGTAGCCTTGTGAAGCCAGATCAAGAAGGTGTCATCACTAAAGTTAGGTTTAGGAAACCTGAGTTGCACTCGGAGTTTTGCAGGTTGATTCCATCGTTCAAGCCAAAGAACTTTCATTATAGGATCCATAACGCTGGTGCCAAGCATCCAAAGCTTCTCAAGCTTCATCTCTGGTTCTTCATCATGAGACTCATAGTGATACTTCACTTCCTCAAGAAAAGGTATGCTGTTGCTGGAATCAGCAACAGGCAGCATCTTCTTCAACTCACCCCTGTAATGAACTTTGGTTTTCTTCACAGCCTTGTGCACCAGTTCCTCAAGTCTCTTAGCAGTCCAATCTTCTGGATTAGGATATCTCTCATAAAATCTCCTCTGAGCAACGGCGGTTGCTTCTCCAATCTCTTGCTGCAATAGGAATACAAAACAATTAAAGAGACATTAGGAAAGAACTAATTGCCAACATTATACACAAACTTCAGCATTTAAGTGACCTGATTGAGAAGAGCACTGAGAGAATCAATAGTCAATGAAAACCACGTCTGGCTCTTGGGACCCTTCTGTTTCTGATCAGAGAGTCGAAGGTCCTCAGGTGGCACCAATGATTTAAAATATGAGAGAGGTTGAGCCCCAATGGTTCAAACTCGATAGAGTTTATGGACAAGGTTGGAAGTCACATGAGACTTTTCATTTCTCCTGTTAAATCAAATACATTTGAATTAGTCTAGTTATGAAATGATACACAAAAACTGCATAAAAGCAAAGTTAATCAGTAATAGTAATCGTACCAATTGATTTCGTGTAGAGCAGTGAGCATCGTGGGTACATCTCCTTTCACCTCCAGGATGATGCTATCAACTGAGTAATGCCATCCAAGATCATTTGGATGGTCCTGATTTATGATTGGCATCCAAGCCTGGACTCTATGGTTACCATCCCAAACATGAAACATCTTCCCACAGAACACATTGAGGATGGGATCTACAGCAAGCATGGATTCGAACTCATCGTTGACACGAAGCCAATGGTGACTCCAAGATGATTTAATTTCTGGAGTGACATCTTTGGTCTTACCGTCGTTGTCCTCAGAGGCTACATAGAATACACCGTTACCTTCCATGTATCCATTTTTGATAAAATGGGATGCTAGCTTCATGACATCGTTTTTGAGAAATGGTCTCACAACAGGAAGACATACCATTCTACACAGAGGAATTAGCAAGCGGGACTTGTGACGAGGTTGGAACCGCAGCCTTTCAATTCGAGATTGTGTATTAGGGGTCTCACTCAAGAGAATAGAGTTTAGCTGTGAATGAACGTCCCTCTCACTCAACCGCCCACCTTGCGTACGTTCACCAAGATCAACGGGATCACCAAGGTCACCGGAATCACCTTCAAAATAATAAAGTTCCAAAATGTAGTATTTGAAAGGTAAATAATAAACATGCAATGTGATTCATCATAATGATAGATTAGCACCTTCAAGGTCTTCTTCTTCATTTTCTTGTATTTCACCCTCTGTATCCAATGGAGATTGATCTATAGAGACACCAAAACGATGTTAGCATTTGAGCATTGACTACATATTAAGTCAATACCACGTGTAATCTATGGTACACAATATCCACATTGAATCAATATCACGTGTGATCTCTAGTACACAAAATCCCCATTGAATTAATAAAACGTGTGAATTATGGTACACGAAATCCCCAATTATTCCATACCACGAGTGATCTTTCTTACACAAAATCCACATTTATTCAATACCATGTGAAACCTTTCTTACACAAAATCCCCATTGAATCCATACCACATGTGATCTACAGTACACAATATCCCCATTGAACCACCATGGATAGACGAGCATGACACATTCCACTTACGTTGTAAAATCCGCATAGGTCCAAAATTAATCGGCATGAAAACCCTAGAGTGTACATACAATATTGAGAGCACTGATTATCAAAATTTCCTCACAAGAGAAACTAGATCATTGCATCTTAATACTTGGTTCAAAGCTGTAACCACTACCCATTGAGTACTAAATCCTGAACCCTTAGCTCTGAGACAAATCAAAGTTGTGGTCGCCAACTTCATTAAGATCAACATAACTCCATGGTTCAATATAAGTTGGGCTCTGAGGATATTGTAGTTCAAAAATTAAGTGACTTAGATCCCCTGCAGAAGACATGAGTGAAGAAACACAAAATTATTACATGACAAAAAAACATTATTACATTATCAAAAAACAAATGACTTCACAGAAAGGCATAAAAACTATTGTTTCTAAAAAACAATTGACCTCCACAGGGGCTGGCTGGCACCGGCTGGGGCTAGACGCTGGAGTTATAGAAAACTAATGTCCTGGCTTCCACTACACCCCCCACGAAATTCCCACCCCCTGGCTTCCACTACTCACTCAAAATACAAGTGTTCTCAAGCTGTTGTGAACACTAGAGTTTTTTTTTATAAAAATTAGACCTCCCAGGGGTAGGCCGGTACCGGCTGGACCATCACCCTGGCTTCCACTTCTCACTCAAAATACAAGTGTTCTCAAGCTGTTGTGAACACTAGAGTTATTTTTAAAAAAATTAGACCTCCAGGGGTAGGCCGGTACCGGCTGGGCCATCACCCTGGCTTCCACTACTCACTCAAAATACAAGTGTTCTCAAGCTGTTGTGAACACTAGAGTTTTTTTTTATAAAAATTTGACCTCCCAGGGGTAGGCCGGTATCGGCTGGGCCATCCCCCTGGCTTCCACTTCTCACTCAAAATACAAGTGACCTCAAGCTTACAGTGAACACTAGAGTTTTTTTTTTAAAAATTAGACCTCCAGGGGTAGGCCGGTACCGGCTGGGCCATCCCCTGGCTTCCACTTCTCACTCAAAATACAAGTGACCTCAAGCTTACAGTGAACACTAGAGTTTTTTTTTTTTAAATTAGACCTCCCAGGGGTAGGCCGGTACCGGCTGGGCCATCCCCTGGCTTCCACTTCTCACTCAAAATACAAGTGACCTCAAGCTTACAGTGAACACTAGAGTTTTTTTTTTTTTAAATTAGACCTCCCAGGGGTAGGCCGGTACCGGCTGGGCCATCCCCCTGGCTTCCACTTCTCACTCAAAATACAAGTGACCTCAAGCTTACAATGAACACTAGAGTTTTTTTTTTTAAAAATTAGACCTCCCAGGGGTAGGCCGGTACCGGCTGGGCCATCACCCTGGCTTCCACTACTCACTCAAAATACAAGTGTTCTCAAGCTGTAAACCCTAAACCTAAACCTAAACCGAAACCCTAAACCTAAACCCTAAACCCTAAAACAGCCATAACAACGTTGTCAAAAAAATTTAAGACTTCAAAGCACTAAGACAGTGCTTTGTTTTTCTCAAAGTGACATCCCTAGGGTAGGCCGGTACCGGCTGGGGCTCGACCATAGCTTTGAACTCCAACAGAGAAGGCCAGAACCCCAGCCATTGCAATGTTGTTAAAAAAAAATTTAAGACTTCAAAGCACCAAGACAGTGCTTCTTTTTTCTCAAAGTGACGTCCCTGTGGGTAGGCCGGTACCGACTGGGGCTCGACCACGACTCACAAGGCCAGCTATGAAGGCCAAAACCCCAGCCATAACAACGTTGAAAAAATAAAATTTAAGACTTCATAGCACCAGGACAGTGCTTCTTTTTTCTCAAAGTGACATCCCTGTGGATAGGCCGGTACCGGCTGGGGCTCGACCACGGCTCACAAGGCCAGCTATGAAGGCCAAAACCCCAGCCATAACAATGTTGTAAAAAAAAAATTTAAGACTTCATAGCACTAAGACAGTGCTTTGTTTTTCTCAAAGTGACATCCCTGGGGTAGGCCGGTACCGGCTGCGGCTCGACCATAGCTTTGAACTCCAACAGAGAAGGCCAGAACCCCAGCCATTGCAATGTTGTTAAAAAAAAAGTTTAAGACTTCAAAGCACCAAGACAGTGCTTCTTTTTTCTCAAAGTGACATCCCTGTGGGTAGGCCGGTACCGGCTGGGGCTCGACCACGGCTCACAAGGCCAGCTATGAAGGCCAAAACCCCAGCCATAACAACGTTGAAAAAATAAAATTTAAGACTTCATAGCACCAGGACAGTGCTTCTTTTTTCTCAAAGTGACATCCCTGTGGGTAGGCCGGTACCGGCTGGGGCTCGACCACGGCTCACAAGGCTAGCTATGAAGGCCAAAACCCCAGCCATAACAACGTTGTCAAAAAAAATTTAAGACTTCAAAGTACTAAGACAGTGCTTTGTTTTTCTCAAAGTGACATCCCTGTGGGTAGGCCGGTACCGGCTGGGGCTAGACCCTGGCTCACAAGGCCAGCTATGAAGGCCAAAACCAAGCCATTACCACATTGTAAAAAAATAATTTAGACTTCAAAGCACTCGGACAGGGCTATTTTTTTTTCTCAAAGTGACATCCCTGGGGTAGGCCGGTACCGGCTGGGGCTTGACCATAGCTTTGAAGGCGAACAGAGAAGGCAGGAAAACCCCAGCCATTACCACGTTGTTTAAAAAGAAATTGACTTCATAGCACAAGGACAGACCACGATGGTTGGGGCTTACCCTGCCTTTAAAGGCCAGCAGCCCAGGAAAAACCTAAACCCTAAACCCTAAAGATCTAGTGGACAAGTACACGAAAATTACCTTGTTCTAGCGGCTGGGTAGTGTTGGCTATGGCCTCTGGCTCCAATGTGGCCCCCGTCTCCAGTTCCACGCTGCTTGGATACTCCATCACTCGATCCTGAGCATTGCCTTCACTCTCCAGAGCATTGCTACCAGCCATCTGTAAAAATCTAGGAGTCAATTGTGAAACCCTAGTACTGTACAACGTTGTTACAAAGTGTGATCACCTAAACCTAATCCTTCGCCATCAAGGAATCCTGATGTTCTAACAACACGCTCAACTTCTAGCAATCAAATGAAGACCTGAACCTTAATCCAATGATGAGAGAGGTGATAAAATCGCGAGGGTTTTCAAACATACCCAATCCCTCTTGACAGAATGGAGGCAAGGACACGGTGGATGAAGAGCAAGGAGCAAACCCTGTTTAGAGAGGAGGAAACCCAAAGCTTGAGCGACGAGCGTGGGAATCAGAGCAAGCGGAATACGAAGACGAGGGCCACTGTCTAAACCCTCAGCGGCGCCAAACTCGAATAGACAGGAAGGGCTAGAATTTAGACGAGCCCAAAGCTCGAATAGAGAAGCCCCAGCCATTGTTACCATGGTCGTAGTCAAAATGGCCAGGGCAAGGCTTTAACCCTAAATGGGCCAGGGCCCACCTGACGAGGGCAAGCTCAAGGCCATGGCATGAATATAAAGATGCAAGCCACACCATGGTGCAAATTACTAGAGTACGGCCCAGGGGCCACTAAAAGTAGACATAGGTCAAAATTTTGGGTCCTGGCTCTAATCTATCGTGATATATTCTCGTCTACAATAAAGCTTTGTAGAAAGGATATATACACAACTTGGAATCATTACCCTAAGCCTCAAAACACAATATCATTGCTTAGACTCATCACATTAGAAAAATCTAATGTTACCTCGACATCATGCGACTCTTCATCGAAATCACTTCCCTCCTCACAAATCTCTGGTTGTCTGCTTTGTCTGGGCATCTCATAGTTTGTCTCTTGAATTGATTCCAACTCCCGCTGAGAGACAATGTTGCCATAATCCAATACTCTTGCAGTGTCTTCCTGGGCAGGTTCCTGACTACTTCCACTCCTCAAGCGCATCCTGCTTCGCTTCAATTGCTTTCTACTACTAAACCTGAGACTACTCTTTCGTCTTCTCTTCTGGGCTCCTCCAGGCATACTGAAGAACTCCCATCGTACTAGCAGTTAACAACTTTGAACCTGCACTTGCAATTAATGACTTCTATTTTGAATAATACCTTTTGATAGAATATAGATTGCAGACAGTTTGGCGGCCGTCAATCCAGTCTGACAAAGAGAATTTGAATCAATCAACGGCCAATTATGAGGTCAGCATCATTCTTGCTTTAAGAGAGTCTAATCCTGTAACCTGACTCTAGTTTCAACTTGCCATGATGCTCATCATACAACATCCATGCAAATGTTTTTAGATATCTGTCAGAGTTGAGACGGCTAATTCCAATCCCAGTGGTTTTGTGAAGGCAACAGCTGCACCCTAAAATTACATCTCTCTAGAAAAATACACATCTAGATTTATGCGCTCATTTTCCTAATGCTGACTCTCTTTCCGGATTGCATTGGATGTTTTGAATTTACAGTTCCCCAAGAGTAGACTATGGCACTCGTTCGTGTCGAAGGAGCAGGCGTCCCTACTTCCTTCCCGCCAGGGGACGACGGAGTAGCACTTGTGTCTGCGTTCAGTCTTAGTTTAACGTTTCAGTTTCTTGCAGCAACGGTGCATGTTGATGAAGAAGTATTCGATGTCGAGTCTGGTCTGCTTACGCATACCGTTAGGCAGCTTCCAACTACTACTGAAGATGGAAGAGTGTGGTTGCTTAAGGCGGGTAGGTATAGAGCTTACGGTCTATCCGATTGCCTTATGGGTGCATCTACCGAACTCTTGACTCCAAGGGAGTCATCCACTTGCACTATGCAAACCACTATGCCAGGTCGAGTGAAAATTGAGCCGGGTTTAGAGACGATCTATGAACCTAGTGACGATGACGTCCCTGACAATGTAGAAAACGATCCTGTCCTTCTTCCTTCTCAGCCTAATCCCCAAACTTCTGCACGCAGTTGTCCTTCCGCTAGTAAGCAGCCTACACTGCTTTCTTTGTCACCAAATCAAAGTGTCGTAGAGTGCCTGAAAGTGCTGTGTGGTAGAAAGGGTTCTAGGAATATCTTCAAAAATTTCGACTACAACTCTACCTCTGTGAAGCGAGTCGAGTTCTTGCCACCCCAGTACAATGGCGATGTCATCTTTGAGTTCCCTCCGTTGGATCCTCTTCAGGATCCAACAGAGCGAAGCAACTCCGTGGCATGGACAAACACTATGATGGGCATGTGTGGACACGTACTCACACGTCCAACATTGTCAATGATTTTGGGTTGATTTTCCGTACATCCTCTTGTTGTGGTCATTTACGATGTGAAAATGTCGACTGCGATTTTCTAACCCGCGTTCACCGCACGACAGCTGTTAACGAAAATGAGTGGGATGGAGTGTCTTCATTTGTATTTGACGTTGGAACTAATCCTCCCAAGGGCTCCACCCTTGTTTGCAAATGCTGTAAAGTTCCTCCCTCCTGTCTTGCAACCTGCAATGCAAAAATATATTACGTCCTAGGTAAAAACAACATGACTCGAGTTTGTGTTCATTTTGGAACTCACAACCACCCTGTCAAGGTCGGGGCTTACCGAGACGATATTGCCAGAGGCGAGAGTTTGGTGGAGGAGCACGTGCACCGAACTCCTTCTGCAACGAAGTCTGCGATCGTCTTAGAGGCAACAAAGGAGATGGTAGGGGATATGCTTGTGGCAGCTGAAGGTGCGGAATCAAAAACTCTTGAACTCGATGACCTCCTGCCGTTCTTTGACAGATGCAAGGAGTTGACCTCCTCCAACATTCGCAACAAGGTGACGGGCTTCAAGTACTTCCGAAGGTTCGGTATCATGGATAGCATCACCAAGCTTTGCGGCTCCAGCAACTGGCCATTTGTCCAGGAGAACAAGTTCCCTGGTCAAGGATCAGAGTCGGACAAGGTCTTCGTCTTCAAAATGTCAGAGATTGGTCCCGGTAGCGGAGTTGACCTAGTGAAGCGAATGCAGCCTGGTGGAGACCTGCAGAACGCATGGCTCATGTTTGATCATGTGAAGAGGGTGAAACAATGGACAACCATGGGTTGCCATGTTTACGATCCCACTTATTGCCGTGTTATGACCATTGCGTTGTGCAATATGCAGTCGGAAGACGTCGCAGCTCAACTGGTCGTTTGGAAGAATCTCAACGCCGTCGTTGCTCGCCACGGACTTCAGGATCCAAACTTCAAAGGCTTCATGGCAGACAGCGCGCAAGCAAACTGGAATGCTGTACGCATTGTGTACGGGAGTGGAGATGCATCAATCCCAATGCCTAATAAAGAGCGAACATGTCTCTTCCATTGGGTGCAGTCATTGGAGAAGCGCACGAAGGCTGACATCAGAGCTGACCTCCAAGACCAACATCGTATGCTCTGCAAGCAATACAAGAACGCCTCGACGCAAGCAGAGGCAGATTCCCGCTATCTTGGTATCTGAGCTTGGTGGCACTCCTCTGGAGCTACAACCGAAGATGGATTGAGGCGTCTCGACCTATGGCTAGCCTTCTGGCATTTTCGATACCGCCAATGGGGAGGCTTCATGCAACTTGTAAGCTCCAAAACCCTAAACTCCAAACCCTAAGTCCATGCCATTGCTTGTTCTCCTCTCTACAACTACGAACCCTAAATGTATATTGCTTTCTATATACCAGGACCTCACTGAGGACGAGTTGGCGGAAATGCCCTCTTGCAACTTAGCCGAAAGTATCCACAACAAATGGAAACAACAATCTGGTGATCGAGGGTCAGACCTGTTTGTCGCTACTGTGGATGACTTTGTCCGATCCTTCATGCAGAGCGTCGCGTACTACCAATACCTCAAGGGGGATAGAGCTGGAACTGGCCCTTCCAAAGAAGAACTGAAACTCCGGATTGCACAGAAGTCTACAGAGCGCACGGGGAACTCGAAATCCCTACACGAAGCATTGGCAAAGATGCCTGGAGCAGTGGGGTTTTGCACTCGAAAGCCTCAACTCGAAGGAGAAGAAGTCTTCCTGTCGTTGAAGCGGAAAGCAGACGTTCCAATCGGTTTGGAGTATGACTCTCACAGACCTGACAAGATCAGCATCTCTCGTCCTCGAGTCCAGACTAGGGGTGCAAGGAACAACGCCCTAAACCTAAATGCTTCTCCAGTAGAGCTGTCAGTCTCTCCCCATGAACTAGAGAAGTCTGACGTACCAGTGCAGGTTCAAGATGCAACCCCAACTGCAGCTCTATACCATGTTACTTCGGTGCAAGAAACGGCTTGTGACGAGAGTCAATGGCACATAGCTAGGCTGAAACACCCATCTGCGAAGGCATGTTTTGCGCAGCAGGCTATGACTAAGAAGAAGTGCATCGCTCGAATTATACAAGACGGGAAATCTACCGCTGCTCCTACGTACACGGGTTTGATGGACAACTACAAGAAGAATCGCAAGGAGCGCATGGAATTCTTCTTTTGCAACGACGACATCGAAAGGTGTGTCAAAGGAACCCGCAGAAAGTGGGTTATGTCCCGCCCTGAGGTCCCCGACATTTGGCCCGTGAAGAACGGTACTAACCTAACACGCAAGGAGATACTTGCCCTAGAAAATGCTGGCTTTTGACTTCCACAACGCGAGGTCATATCGCCGCAAAGGCCCTTCTAAGACCACCCTCTCCTTGTCGACTTGTCAACATATGTAACACCAGCTTTCCCTGCTAAACTTCCCAAGCGACGTCATGGCAAGAATGCCCGCCGCAACAAGAAGAGCCCATCCATCAAGCAAGCCAACAACTGTGCCAGCGCTGCAGCATTCAACGGTTGCATAAGGAAGGTGGACATGGTTCCAGTCCCTGCCCTGGGTTGCATCATCACGTTGGATTCGGGCACGCCTCCAACAACTCAGCAGTACCTTCTCACAATTTCCCAATTTCCAGATTGCTCCTGCCCTTATTTCAAAGAGATGGTGACCAAGGCAAAGGGAGGACGCAAACAATGGGCTCACTGCAAACATCTCTATTTTGTCTTCACGATCGTTTGTGGGTTTGATCCTGATGTAGATGCCTTCATACATGCACCCACTCTTAGCTTCAACGAAGTTAAGCTAGTTCTTGAGAGTGGATTGTTGACTCATCCAACCACCTAGGATACTTCAATGTTGTTGGTTCCATTGTTGACATGTTCACTCTCCAAATCAATGAAATTGTAGTGAGACTAAAAGGGCCACTACTACAGTTTTGAAAATCATGACATATACTTTACGAAACCCTTTACAAAACCCTAAACCCTAAACTCTGGTATTTTTCCCATCTTGTACCTAAACTGGTCTAAACGCTAAACTTGCTATGCATATCAAATAATTATGCCGAAATGTACTGATTGGCCCCTAATAAGACGCTGAAATGACATTCTCTTTTTAACCTAAACCGCGGATTTGGGTCTAATTACCACGGTTATAGAGACAGAGTGTGCCTTTAATGTGCCTCTATCCATGAACCACTGACCCTAAACCACGGTTATAGGTACCAAATATTCCACGGTCATAGGTCAAAAAATTTACTAAAAAAAACCGAATATTCGAATAATTGCTAATTATAGTGTCGTTGACCACGGTTGACCTGAAATTCTTGCTCGTAATCCCACTTTTCTCCGCTCACTGCTCATTGCTCCCCGCTCCCCGCGCGCATACTATCCTCGTCCGTTCTTTGCCATTTCTTCCAGAGTCAGGAACAAGAGGATGCAGTTGTGGGAAGTGTACGTCTGCTTCCTTTTGAAAAAAATGCCTTACAGGATCCCGTACTTTCGATGTTGGAGTTCGCTCGGTCCCTTGCTGACGCTCCATCCGTCGTGAAGTGTGGGGTAGATGTTGAGTGCGTCTTCGATACCGGTGTAGTAGTCGTATTCTGCCGGATCCGGGTTAGGGTTGACCAATTCTGTGGATCCGGCCGGCAGCTTCAGTACCTGGGTGATGGTGGCTGCGGTAATGGTGTGGATTTTGCCGTTGACTTGGCCGATGATGATGTCCTCGGTATCGATGGAGGCGGTGTTGATGAAGCGCTCCACGATGTCGGTTCGGATGGGCGTGGTCGTCCAGGGAAGGTTGACGTACCCTCGTAGGCCTACCTGACAGACCTAGTCGAGTTCAAACTTCAAAGGAACTCTGGGCCGCGTACTCCCGCCATTTGGCCATGTGTGTCATCGGGTGTGATATTATCGTTCTCCAGGTACCGGTGATCGGTGTATCCGTGGCTTATACGCGTGTGGGGATAGCGAGTTGTTTCTGTTTAGTCATCCTGCAAAAACGAACACGGTGCGATACTTTCTTCTTCACTCGGAGTGCTATCGGGCTACGGGAAGGGAGATTTCTAAACCGCGCTATTCGCCTTGGTCGAAAAGTAGTCCTACCGTGAAGCTGTTGGAAACTAACGGCTACCAACCTTGGAGTCCGGAGATGGTGAATAGGAGAAGGCACTAGTACAAAACATAGTGTTTTGCCACCAAGTTTTGCACCAATAAATTGGTGCATTTTAAATGATGCACCAACTTTTGAATTGTAATTAATTGGTGCTTTTGAACACTCTGTCGTGAAACAGAAAAATAATCCACTTCATTACGTTGATATTACAAATCACGTAATCCTCTTTGATTTACAAATTTTGAAATATCATTTTTTTGTGAAATTTGAATGCTGTGAAAAAATCAGCGCTGCCCGGAAAAATTCTGGCTGCCCGAAGCTACCATTACACCTTTGACCCTGCCCTAGTCAACGCCCCGTCATCACGGTCAACCCACAACTCCACGTCATCACATGTTAATATGAGATTCGAACTCAAGACCTCATGGTTATGGGTGGATTGACTATCACCACTCTCCCAACCCTTTTCTCATGTTCAAAATGCTTCAAAATTCGATAATATACAATTACCAAAATAAAATTCAACAATTTACATTGTTTGGTAAACTTTTCAAACGGTCATAACTTTTGCAATACAATACATTTTTGATCGTTTTTTTTTTTCATGGGTAGGTGTTGTAATGAGGAATCTACTCCAATAAAAAAAATCTGCAAAACATTTAAGAGTTTTTCTCTATTCAATTTAAAGTGACAGCAGTGTTAGAAAAACATGTAGTAATGTTTAAACCTTTGTAACTTTTGCAATACAATACATTTTTTATCGTTTTTTTTTTTCATGGGTACGTATTGTAATGAGGAATGTACTCCAATAAGAAAAATTAGTAAAACATTTAGGAGTTTTTCCTTTAATTTAAAGTGACAGCAGAGTTAGAAAAACATCTAGTAATTTTAAACCTTCATAACTTTTGCAATACAATACATTTTTGATCGATTTTTTTTTCACGGGTAGGTATTGTAATGAGGAATGTACTCCAATAAAAAAAAATTGTAAAACATTTAGGAGTTTTTCTTTATTCAATTTAAAGTGACAGCAGAGTTAGAAAAACATGTAGTAATGTTTAAACCTTTATAACTTTTGCAATACAATACATTTTTTATCGTTTTTTTTTTCATGGGTAGGTATTGTAATGAGGAATGTACTCCAATAAAAAAAAATTGTAAAAAATTTAGGAGTTTTTCTCTATTGAATTTAAAGTGACAGCAGAGTTAGAAAAACATGTAGTAATGTTTAAACCTTTATAACTTTTGCAATACAATACATTTTTGATCGTTTTTTTTTTCCATGGGTAGATGTTGTAAAGTGTTTGATGAGGAGCTCTTGTATTTTAATAATAAGAGGATGTTTTCTTGAAATTCACGTAAAACATAATTCACGTATTTCTCAAATTCACGTAGAATATAATTTGCGTATTTCTCAAATTTACTTAAGTCATAATTCATGAATTTCTTGAAATTTACGTAGGACATAATTCATCTATTTCTTGTGTTATGTGATATTTTTCACTAACTGAAAGATGATGTGAATATAAATTATCATACTTTGTTGAATCTTTATTATGTATGTTCATGTAAATGAGAATGTTGTGATAAAAATATGCAACATATCCTAAACATAAATTTAATACATACATGAATAACGTAGTCTCGAATACATGATAAAAGTTTATTACTTCAACAAGTGCTTCAATTGGCTTTAAAATCCAACAATATACAAATAATAGACATCGAATTGTTAAAACTATCAAATCCATGTAAATTTCACGTACAAACATGAATGGAGGTGAGAATTTATTTTTGTCACCAACATTGGTGCTACATAGCACCAACATATGAGTTTGGTGTTTTTTGCAAAATTTGATTGGTGGCAAAATGCCATGGTTTGTACTAGTGAGGGCTGGGAGAGGGAAGGCGGAGACGGAGAACCAACCGAGAAGGGGAGAGCACCAAGGTGGGAAAAGAAGTCATAGTGGCACGCGGATAAATAGGGAGAGGAGGACGAAACGAAATGAATGAGTGAGTAATTAGTAACGGCGGTGTTAAGATAGGTGCAGTATAAAAGAATACCTAGTGAGTTTCTGACACGAGGTCATAAAGTGGCGGCGCAGTAATTTTGCTAGGTGCTGTACCTAGTACTTCTTGGTTCAGGGGAAGGTCTGGTTTTCCCGGTGCTGTCGGTCGGTGCAATGTTTGGATCGGTGCTGTTGGTCGGTCTTCTGAAGTGGGCGGGTGCAGATTCTTCCGGTAGCGTGCTTGGTGTTCGGGAATGCTGGTGGTGAAGTTAACTATATCGTTGGCGATATAGTCCGGAATGCCCTGGAAGTTAGGGTGGGACTCCTCAAAAGCGGCTTTGAACGCGTGGAATAATACCTTCGTCCTGCCAAAGTGGTATGTCGGTACGGTAGTACCGATGCAAATACTAGTGGGTACCTGAGGGTTTCCGAGGTGAACATCTCGTAATTTCTCGTTGTCAGCCTGGGATTTTTTTTCTACGGCTACGGTTGTCCAGCTTGATACTTCGGTTACCGGCATACTACGTTCGGTAGGTGAAATTACTCGGTGTGAATTAAGGAAAGGATGTTCGGAAGTTCGTACCGGGCGGATGTCTTCTATCACCAATGTTTGACTGGGGTAGATGAATTCTTCTGCCTCCCCTAGGATTGTTTCTTCCTCCTCGGTAATGTCTTCCACGTCGTTGTAGCAGACCAGTGCTGCCGGGGGGGTTGCTTCGAAACCTAATTCACGATTGATGCGGATGGTGCACATTGTGCCGTTGCCCATGATTTGAATATGATCGTTGGCCAAGTCGTGAATGACACGAGCATCTCGGAGCCAAGGTCTACCGAGAAGTAATGTATACGTAGGCAAAATTTACGTCTTTACATGAAATGGGAAACTTAGTAGTGTGAGCGTAGAGCGGAGAGCGGAGAGCGGAGAGCAGAGTTTGGAGAGCGCAGATTTCATTTTTAGAAATCATTTTTGGTAGGAAAATGCCTATGACCGCGGACATTGGGTTATTTTTAGCTAGTATTTTTGGAAATTAGGTTATTTTTAGTTGATTTTTAAAGAAAGGGACCCCAAATCCGTAGAACTGGGTAGAATTCTCGAAATCCTAGTTCAAAACAAAGTAATGGATTTTCAATGATTTTCCACGGCATTACTTACAAAAAACAATACATTTTTGTTTTTGTATGGTTTACAATTAAATTAGGGCTGACGTCATCATTAAAAACCTTCAAAAGTGCAAATAGAACAAGGACTCTTGTGAACACCGATGTAAATAAACCAACACAAAGTTAACATGTTCATACACGCCCCGACCTTTAGCTGACACACGAGCATCAAAATCATCACTTGCAGCCTTCCAAAACGGATCCCATGTGGAGGAAATGGCCTCGATTACCTTCAAATCTTCGTCCTTATGGTTGTGGAGTGCAACGTAGAGAACCTGGTCTCCATCTTGATATCCGGTCACGAATTCATTCTCTAAACGCTGCACATCGAGGAGGTTGATGGGCCTCACCAACGACAATGCCCGCAAACGGCACAAGGGGATGCCAATGCGGGACTTCTCAACGGGTCGAACGCGCAGCTGGTTGATCACGGAGTTCAAATCGTTCTTCTGCTTCACCCTGAGAGTGATTTCACTATCATCAGGGTCCGTAGAATCAAGTGGCTTGTCGGGGTGGCGAGGCTTCTCAATAGTCTACATCAGTCCAACAATTTAGTACAAAGCATAGAACTCAAACAAGTAAATGTTTAACCAATTAAGAATTTGAGTACAAAGTGCTTACGCATGTGAATGCTCGCATTCACAATAATCAATAGGGCCTAAAACGAGGAGACCACCTAGGGGTCACCCTTGCTTGAGCCTTGGCATGCTCACGAGCCTCACGGACCCGTTGGTTATGCTTGGAGGCATAACACCTCCTTGCCTTCCGTGTCGCACATTCTGCGGCATCGGGAGGAGGGGATTCAACCGTAGGAGACTCTACAAGGTATGGACGCTTAACTTCCGGAAGAGCTAAAACTACTAGATGGGAAGGAAATCGATCCGTCACCGAATCTAGAATGGGACAAGTGCAGAATCTAAAGGTATAGGAGTCCAGGTCTACTACCTCCTGCACTTCAGACTCCTCTTGTACTTCGGGCTGCATGCAGCAGAAGGCTTGACCTCCTCCACATCCTTGTCCACCTCTTCCTCTTCCTCTGCATTCCCTTCCACTTCATCCGTCTCCTCTTCAAATTCTTCATCCCCATAAGCCTCCTCACGATTCTCAGTCAAATCCACTGTCTCCGAGTCCTACATTAAACAAAACAAAACAAACACTTTCAAAAAATAAAACATAACATTGTAAAGAAACATAATTGCAAAAGTTTAATTGCAAAAGCAAAAGAAACATAATTGCAAATGCAAAAGAGGGCAGAATTTCTGTAGATCGAACTAGCAGGTATGAAATTCAATTGCAAGAGGAAACCAATGATAATTTAAGAGGTAACTAGTGATAATTTAAGAGTCTAGTAAGCAAGAATCTGAGTCTATTGGAACTTGGACTGGGTATATTGAAACTGAGCAAGAACTAAGTAAATTGAAAGTGAACAAGAACTGTGAATCTTAAATCTTGCACACTAGATGATATTCTGCACTTGTAGTCTTAATAAACTTGACAGAGCACTGCCAGAAACGAGGTACTAGAGCAAATCACAAACCATTGCAATGACTACTGCGCCTGGTCCAGGTACTGCTCCTTGCTCTTTCTCCATGTGCACTTCTTTTGTTGGCCTCTGCACATGATTTTGAGTGTGTAATCAATTGACTAGTAATCAAAACAAGGGCACTTAAGAATCCCAACCAGAGATGGATTCTATACTACCAATTAAATGCATAATATTTCGAAGCTAATCTACTCATCTCTAAAAACTACACATGGATCACAGACGTCCAAGTTATAGAAATTCACAGAGAGAAAAAAGGTCATGATTGTTCTAAAATGAAATGAATCAAAAATCCAATGAATACAGGAATTCTCACTGATTCTGAAATTCTGAAAGACCCATGATCCAAGACCCAAGATTTGAGCACACTAAAGTTCTGCAATTCTGAAAGACCCACGATCTGAACGCACTGAAATTCTATTCTAGCAGAACACTGACAAAATGCCTTCCAATCTAGCTGTAAATTGACAATCTACGTCCCAAAACTAGCTGAACACTGACAGAATATGGCATTGAAGTTAATCCCACGGATCCGTGGAATTGGCCTAGGTGCCATTTATGGCATTGAAGTTAATCCCACGGATCCGTGGGATTGCGGTTGTGGTTTCCAGAATTTCAAAATTCAACCAAAATTTATGAGGTGGACAATGCCGATCACAAAATGCATGGGTATGGGATAACTGAATTAGTTGACCCTAGTCTGGGCACCAAGGAAGGCTATGTTTTTGGGACCCACAGGCTTTGGTCAATTGTGATCCCATTGGAGACTGAAACTATCACTGTTGTCGTGGCCACTGATTCTATGGCCACTGCTGCCAACTGCTTCCCCATGTCGTATCTAGCCAATTAAATCACTCAAATTAGGTCAAACCAACTCTGTTTTTACTACTGTAACCTCCGAGCATGTATAGAACTGGTTTAAAATAGAGCCATGATTCCCTTCAATACACTAGCTTGCATAGAAAAAATAAAATCTTCAAGGTTAAGTAGCATTACCTTAAAACTAGCCCCTTGCAAAATCTGCTTCTCACCAAAAGATTTGTACACGTTACGACATTCAATTAAATCCTCATCATCAGCATCATCCACAGCAGGCTTAGCAATTGATCTCACGACTGATGCTGAAATTCTATGCACACTGATTTTATGCACGCTGATTCTATGCACGCTGCATTATGAAAGTCCTAAGCACACTAGCTCTACGCACGCTGTAATTCACTGAGTGGCAGAATTTCACTGAAATTCACTGACTCCTGTGCCTTGAGAATCAGTGTGTAGTTGGGTGGACTAGAGGAAGACAGGAAGACAGGCACGGAATCCAAGAAGCTGCACCTCCTAATGAAAATATGAACAATTACGGAATTTTTTATTAGTATATATGCTACCACTTTACTTAGGATGCAGAAGAGAGTTAATTCCTCAGCACCAGCAGAATGATTCAGTTCAGTACGTACGCACCTGTAGGTCCCAAGGCCTGATGCAAAAAATCTTGCAACAGTTTGATCGATTCAGTGGCACCGAATCTGGTTCTTGTAGAAGCTAGCTAAATCGAACTTGCTCACCGATCGAACTGTTGCAAGACAGGCACGGATTCTAGGAAGACAGGCACGGAATCATGAAGGTTGGATCCACTGAAGTTAATCCCACGGATCCGTGGGATTGGACTAGGTGCTATTTTTGGCAATGAAGTTAGTCCCACGGATCCGTGGGATTGCCGACTCTAAAAAATTTCACTCCAGACTGGCACCTAAACGCAACTTCGAAATGATCTAAACGCAATTGAACAACAGACTGGCACCTAAACTTCGAAATGATCTGAACTCCCAGTTAGTTGCAGGCGATCCAAACGCGATCGCCAATCAAGTCGCAAAATCAAAATTCTGAATCCAGTCGCCATCCAGACGCGAACTGATCAAGTCGCAGCACACAATTTCTGCACCCTTGCAGTCGGTCGCGAAAGCTAGACAATCATGAATCCTTGCAGACAGTCGCGAAATGAATCCAGTCACGATATGATCCAATCGTGAAATGATCCAAAAGTGAATCCAGTCGTTCAAGAAACCAATCGTGAATCCAGTCGAGAAAAGGATCTTATCGCAACTTCAAGATCTGAGACAGACAGGGGACGGGAGAATGCTAGACAGGGGCGGGAGATACTTACGGAGATCAGAGCTGAGGACTCCATGCGCAGCTGCCTCTCCATCGCAACTGGAACGTTTGGATCGCCTGCAACAGCCTGCACGAGGACTGTTGCTCATGAATATACACAGAGAGCCGCAAGAAACCCTAATAGATCAGGGGTTGACTTTTTGTTGAATACGTTAAATTTGAATACGTAGTTGAATACGCTGTAGTTGAAATAGGACCCGGCCACTGATTCTGAAATTCTGAAAGATCCAAGATCCAAGATCCAAGATCTGAGCACATTGAAATTATATTCTAGCTGTACACTGACAGAATGACAATGTGGGCGTCCCAGAGCTAGCTGAACACTGACAGAATATGGCATTGAAGTTAATCCCACGGATCCGTGGGATTGGCCTAGGTGCCATTTATGGCATTGAAGTTAATCCCACGGATCCGTGGGATTGCCGACTCTTGAAACTCTAACTCCAAACAGAGAGCTGGGTGGCACGTATGCAGCCGATAATCGCCCCCGATACCAACCCCCGTCCCGATACCCGCCCCACGATACCTGCCCCTCGATACCCGTCCCCTCAATACCCGCCTCCTCGATATCCACCTCCTCGATACCCGTGCCCTCGATACCCGGTCCCGATACCCGCCCCCCGATACCCACAAGAAAGTTGAACCTCTAGACGTACCAACCCTTTGAACAGAAGTAGATTCTAGTGTCAAAAGTAGATATTAGCATGGCTTTGATGTAGATGAGGTGTACATGAGAAGACCATTGCAAGCATATATTCTACCCAACAAATTAGACATACTTGTAGTTGAAGGCCTCTTCAATATTATTAAGAGCTCCCCATCACAAGAGCATTATTGTAATTGGTACAGAATTTATTAGGCTTTCAAAGTTGACTTGAATGAAAATCATCCTAGGTTGCATGAGAAAGCTACAAGGCTTCCAATCTGTTCATGATCCAATTTCTAGACGCTGGAACGTTTAGGGGTTATTAAAAAGGCAGATTAAAAGTAGAAAACGAGAGTAAGACAACATGTAAGAACGTTAAACTAGAATTAGTTAAATATATAAGAGGAGGAAGAAAAAACAAGATAAATTGGAGAAATTAACTATGTGAGGAAAAAAGATTTGACTTTAAATTTCCACAAAATTAAAACAGAAATGGTGAAAAATAGTGAAGGAATTCACAGATGTGAAGGTAAATTAACTCCAACTAGTATTAAATAGAGTGCAACTATATATCATAACTCCAATTAGTCATAAATAGTGCAGGCTTTGAAATAAAATGATGAAAAATGGTGCAAAATTGTGAAAACTGATGAAAAATAATGAAAAATTGAACAAATCGATAGGACAAGTGAGTTTTCCGTTGCAAAAACTCTATGGTGGTTAATCCCACGGATCCGTGGGATTGGACACCATGGAGTTCTGTGTTGAGAAAGACTATGGTGGCTAATCCCACGGATCCGTGGGATTGGACACCATGGACTTTTGTGTTGAGAAAAACTCTATGGTGGCCAATCCCACGGATCCGTGGGATTGGCCACCATGGAGTTTTCCGTTGCAAAAAACTCTATGGTAGCTAATTCCACGGATCCGTGGGATTGGACACCATGGAGTTCTGTGTTGAGAAAGACTACGGTGGCTAATCCCACGGATCAGTGGGATTGGACACCATGGAATTCTGTGTTGAGAAAGATTATGGTAGCTAATCCCACGGATCCGTGGGATTGGACACCATAGAGTTTTGTGTTGAAAAAGACTATGGTGGCTAATCCCACGGATCCGTGGGATTGGACACCATGGAGTTTTGTGTTGAGAAAATCTCTATGGTGGCTAATCCCACGGATCCGTGGGATTGGCCACCATGGAGTTTTCCGTTGCCAAAAACTCTATGGTAGCTAATCCCACGGATCCGTGGGATTGGACACCATGGAGTTATGTGTTGAGAAAGACTACGGTGGCTAATCCCACGGATCCGTGGGATTGGACACCATGGAGTTTTGTGTTGAGAAAAACTCTATGGTGGCTAATCCCACGGATCCGTGGGATTGGCCACTGTGGTTTTGTCTTTTGAATTTGCGAGTGCAATTTTTGGAATTTCAAGGCCTGTAATATACCGTTGAAAAGGTCTTGAAAATACCTTTCCAATGGTATATTACACGCCCCTAAAGGATTAAAATTGGATTCGTGAATCAGAAAAGAAAAATTTGTAGTCACTAAGCAACTACAGATCAGGGTGGTCAGAAGAACCACTTTGGGTTTTGTGTTGCGAAAGACTTTATGGTGGCTAATCCCACGGATCCGTGGGATTGGCCACTGTGGTTTTGTTTTTTGAATTTGCGAGTGTAATTTTTGGAATTTCAAGGCCTGTAATATACCGTTGGAAAGGTCTTGAAAATACCTTTCCAATGGTATATTACACGCCCCTAAAGGATTAAAATTGGATTCGTCAATCAGAAAAGAAAAATCTGTAGTCGTTAAGCGACTACAGATCAGGGTGGTCAGAAGAACCACTTTGGGTTTTATGTTGCGAAAGACTTTATGGTGGCTAATCCCACGGATCCGTGGGATTGGCCACTGTGGTTTTGTTTTTTGAATTTGCAAGTGCAATTTTTGGAATTTCAAGGCCTGTAATATATCGTTGGAAAGGTCTTGAAAATACCTTTCCAATGGTATATTACACGCCCCTAAAGGATTAAAATTGGATTCGTCAATCAGAAAAGAAAAATCTGTAGTCGTTAAGCGACTACAGATCAGGGTGGTCAGAAGAACCACTTTGGGTTTTATGTTGCGAAAGACTTTATGGTGGCTAATCCCACGGATCCGTGGGATTGGCCACTGTGGTTTTGTTTTTTTGAATTTGCGAGTGTAATTTTTGGAATTTCAAGGCGTATAATATACCGTTGGAAAGGTCTTGAAAATACCTTTCCAACGGTATATTACACGCCCCTAAATGATTAAAATTGGATTCGTAAATTGAAAAAGATAAATCTGTAGTCGCTAAGCGACTACAGATCATAGTGGTGAAAAGAACCGCAGCCGATTTTGGCTGCGGTTTTTTTTCCACCATGTTTTCTACTAGTGCAAGGAGGAATTGGATCTCTGTAGCACCTAACGACGTGCCGAGCGTACCGGTGATCCTATTGTGCTGTAGAAGGTCTTATTGGACATGCCCGGAGGCGAGGAGTTCTGCACTCAAAATCCACACCTCGAGGGCGTGAGGTGTTTGGATTGCAGAAGCGTAGGCCCGATACCCCCATTGGTGTGCAGATGATGAAACACACCGCCCCGACACCGTCAAGTTCTCTCGCCCCCGTCTTGGTAAGAGACTCCTAGATCTAATCCCGTAATTCTACCTACAATTGTTGAAGAGTCTTCTCTAGACGTGCAAGAAGTTTAAGAGCCTCCACCGTCAGGGCTCGATTTTTGTCGAGTCATCGCCGTTCAAGAAACCAAGGTTGACGAGTTGGTCTGGCATATAGCCCGTGTCCCTTACAATTCTAGTAAGTCTTGTTGGACCATGCATACGGGTACTAAAAAGAAATGCACTGCGAAGCTCGTCACCAACAATCGGAGTGTTGCTTGCCCGGCCTACTCTGGAGTTTGGGATTTTCACACAATGCAAAACAGAAACCTATAAAGTTCTTCTTCTGTCCGGACGACATCGAGCGTTGTGTGAAGGGCTTCCGTCGCAAGTGGGTCATCCCATTTTCAGACACCCAAGGCAAGTTCCCAATTCCTACCGTGTGGCATGTTATGCTTGCTACTAAACTCACTTGCCCGGAGATCGTGGCCCTTGAGAATGCAGGATTCCAACTCCCCTCTAAGGAGCGCGTCACTCCAACTTGATTCTTCAAGAACTCTGCTCCCCCACTCGACTTGTCAAGGGTTGGAATTCCCGACAACCCCGACTACATTCCTTCCAGAAGAAAATCCAAGGCTACTCGTTGCTCCGGCACTGGGCCCTCGACAAAACGTAGGGAGAATGTTGGATCTGCTCGAGCCATGCACGGAACCATTTTGAAGTTGATTATGATCTCCCACCCGGGGTTCGACTGTGTTATGATGTTGCAGTCCAAACCTCCTCCTACGGATGCCGTTTACCAAGTGACGGTGAGCTCTCACTCGGAGTGTACTTGCGCGGCCTTCAAAGATATGATTATCAAGTTTGGGAGCAGGCGCAATTCCTGTCTGAATTGTAAGCACTTCTACTACATATTCGTCAAGGTTTCTAACTTAGATCCCAAAGTTAACATGTTCATACACGCCCCAACCTTTAGTTTCAACAAGGTCAAGCTCATCCTCGAAGGTGGCCTCTTGACACATTCTACCACCTAGATTTGTACCCGACTTAGGAATACTTCGACCCTAATGGACGTGGTCGTTTGTTGACCGCGTGTGTACTTGCTCTATCACTCAAAGAAATACAAATATGTACTTCTCCACTCTATGAAAAGTACAAACCATATTCAATGATCTTTATTCTTGTCCAATCATTGCAGTACAATAATTTTTGCATGTCTTTCACACCGTTCAACTCTAGACTTCTCACTTTTTAACTATGCCTCCGACGTGCCCAACTCCTTGAAGCTCTTCCTGCATGTTCCTCATTCGATCTAGGCGGGCTTACTGGATTGGGTCGAAGTAAATCTACATAGCTAATGGTTCGGTCCTTCATCCGTTCTCTCAACGGCAAAGGATGTGGTGATAACCCTCGCATGCTCCCACAAAATGACAACGGCTTCGAAGAATCCACTGCCTCATTGACCTCCTCTTCCTCGTCAACCGTGTTGTCCTCATCCTCCACCTCTTCTCTTTCCTCCACCGCATCTTCTTCTCTTTCCACCACATCTTCCCTCTTCAATTTGTCCGTATATTGTTGCCGCTCCTCCTCCTCCACCCTCCACTTCCAAGCTTGCGTGGACTGTGAGAAGGGTGTCATCACATACTCATAACGATATCGTTCTTCAGCACTTTTCTTATTCCTCTCACGTTCCGGCGATGGATTAAATGGAATGTGGGGATCTTCTAAACTTACTATCTCCTCATTCCGTCCTAGGCCGTCAAACATGTATCTCTCCTCTTCCATCGTACACTACTCGTCTACATTCTTGTTGTGTTTGAGTTTAGGGACGTCCTTATATATTGAGTCCCGACAACTTCGTCCACCACAATGAATTATTGTTATAGTCCAAGTTGTAGGAATCAAATCAACAAGTAGCTAGAACAAAGACAAAATTGATGAGATAAGAATGCCACAACTACGTGCTTTGTCCCTTGTGCCTTGTCCTTCTGTTCACTTAGTCTTCAATGGCATCAATCTTGTTCACTCATTGAAACCTTTATTGACCTCTTCATTTGCTTTGGTTTTATACAGAACCTCTATTTCTCAATTATCTATTTCTGTGTCTATTTTAAGTAATTAAAAACAATCAAAAGTGTACCAAAAAAAAAGTGATTGTTTTTCATGGCCCTCATTTCCACGGTAATGGGTAAAAAAAAATACTATTATTAGCAGGAATATCAAATATTCTTTGGAATATTCGCATCTTTCAAAAATAAGTTATAAAAATAGTAAAAATATTACTATTTTAAATTTCTGCCCACTCTACGCTCTCCAAATTTGCGCTCTCCGCTCTATGCTCACATAGAAGTGTCATCCTACATGAAATGACTGTAAGGATAATGGTGTAGGATATACTGTGTATAGAAATTGTTACGTTGCGGAGGAGTCCTGTCGGTTGTACCAGGGAGCTATCTGCCATGCGTAATTTGAAGTGGACCGGTGTTGGTTTCGGTAGCCCGAGTCGATAGCGTTCTGATTCCGTGATGACATTGACTCCGGATCCGCCATCTAGAAGTACGTCGTGAATCTTGTTGTTACCGATTTTGACCGAGATAATGGGTATGTGCCGATCGATAGCGACTACCGAGTGATCATCAACGGGTGTGTCCTCTAAGACCGGTAGAAATGAAGCACCTTTCTGGTAGAGGTGGCGTTGGATGTGCTTAGAAATAATAGGAGCAATAGATATAAGGTTTTTTAGGGATACCTGGATAGTTTGCGATTCGATTTGTTGTAGAATGTTGTCGCATAGGTCGATGGTGGTATGGTTGTTGATCATTGTCTCCGGTTGTCTCTGGTACGAGTGTTGACCGTTGTCTCCGGTTGGGGGCTCCGTGGGAGAGAGTTCTTTTAACTCCCGTACCGTTTGGATCATCTTGTCCCGCAGTTTTTCTTCGGTTTGCCAATCAAACGTCTCCGAGGTGCGTGGTGCATCGGTAGTGGTTGTCATGTTGTTTGGTCAGTGAGCTTGGCTGGGTGTCCGATGGCGTATATAGGATGCATCAATAGTATGCACATCGGTAATGTCTACCGAGGATACCGCTGGTTGTGGTAGTTTCTTCTGAATCGCTTTCTTCACGTCGTCGTCGAGTAATAACGGGCATTTATGCCCCGGATGCTCCATTGATCCACAAACGTTGCATGGATACCTCTGGACCGGTGTGTTGGGGCGGGAATGTAGTCGGGTGTCGTTGCTTACCGGGTACGGCGTGGGTTGTGGTTGGATCTGATGGACTTTTGCCGCGTCGGTTCTCTGTCCGTACGCGCTAGCTGGGTTCCGAAAACAGGTTACCCAGCCGTGTCCCATTCGTCCACAACCGGAGCACTTCATATTTCGCCGAGGGTTTTCTCCTGTACTTGGTGCAAAGTTGTCGTGTCGTGCCGGCCTCGGGAGTCCTTCTTTAGCTGTTCGGGCCGAAGTTACCGCTTCCAAAAACGTCTGGCGATTTAAACCGACAGTGGCCACTTGAAGGTATTCTAGTAATCCTGCACGGAAGTTACTCAACATAAACATATCCTCAGGAGGAACTGTTAGGTTTTCCGCTAGTTGTTGTAAACGTTTGGCATAGTCATCTACGGATTCATTCGGTAGCTGAATGAGGGTTCGGAATTGAATGTATGTCTGGTCATGAGTTTTGATGGTTCGGTAATGTCGTTTGAACGCGGTGAATACTTCTTGAAGTGTGGTAGTCGGATTGAGTTTCCTGTAATACGCAAACCAATTGGATTCCTTTTCGGTTAGAGAATTACCGAACAATTCAAGCTGATCGAACGTTTGATTTTCGCCATTCAGTAGTAAGGCTGCTCCAAATTTTTGGCAGTGGATTTCTGGGCACTTACCTGTCTTGTATTCGGGATACGGTACGGCTTTCCTGGCCATGCGAGTGGTGCAATGGCCGGGATGCTTTGGTATATCCCCTGGTTCTTGGTGAGGTCGGTAGATTGGGGTCAGTACTCCGGGCGCCACGATCTGTCGGGGCTGTGGATAGTGATGGGGACACGCCATGGTAGGATGGTCGGTAGTGCCACAAAATGGACAAAAACAAATAGTAGGACGGTAGTGTACCTGATGTGGTTGTTGGTGTTGTGGATAGGTAACTGTTGATGGTATGCGGTTGCGCGGTAGGTTTGGAGTGGATATCTGCTCTTGTATGTCTCGATGGAAGTGTGCTTGAGATCTTGTGAAGGAGGCCGGGTCGGTGTCTGGAGGTGGGCCAGCCGCGCGGTTGTGTCCTTGAGCCATTTAAACAGGATAGCTGGACTAGTGACGTAGGTGATAACACTGGTTCGGTACTCGTCCTTCTGTAATGTCGCGCGAGTTCTGCAAAACAATAGGTACCGGGATCTGTTGATTTGCAACTAGGAAAGCAAAGATTCTAGAATTCAAAACACTAGATGGTCGCCAAATGGTAGTTACTCTTTTATAACCGTCTGCTCGGTAATCACTACCGGGAGGAATAAAAAACTAGTAGGAAGTACAGAAACTAAAGTCTCTGAAAACACTAAGCGAAAATATTACCGGGACTGGGTCGGTAATTCCTCAAAATAGTATAATCAGGATTGGAATCATCCAACAAAAGTATCCGGAAGGAACTCACTCGGTAGGAAAGATATCAAAAGGAAAGGAATTGAAACAATACAATCATATATCTTGGAAAATGGGCCGTGCTAATGAGTTTGGCTTCATTGCTTATATACATAAGTACAACCAGATCTGACCGTTAGGTCAGATCGGTAGAAAAGTGTTTTCTTAGATCTACTTCCTGTGGTAACTTGGAATTTTATCGGAGTAGTAAAAAATCCAGATCGGTAGGCTACCGGTAATTACTAATTTACCGTTAACAGTGTCGTCTACTGGAGCAGACTTACCAGAGGTCTTAGAAGTAACAGTAGATGCAGCCTTGCCCTTGGTAGTGACTTTCTTCGATGCAACCTCGGTGACAGTGCTCTCACCCTTTGTTGGCGCCTTCTTCTTCGATGTAGCCGCTGTTGATGTCTTTGGAGCCTGCTTCTTCTTGCCGGTCGACTTCTGTGCATCCTCGGCTGCAATCTCATCAGCATCAACATCAACATCCTCATCCTCATCTTTGTCCTCATCAGAGAGCTCGAGTGTAGCAGTCAACGATTTCTTGAACTTAGCCTCCGAGTCAGATACAAAACTCTTGGGGCATTCGATGTACCAGCAGCATTCCATGAGGTGCTCTCTGCTGAAGTTCCTCTTCTGCGTCTTTGAGAAGATGTAGGTCGGTGGGGAAGAATCACACCATCCCTGTACACAAGGTGGTAACTTCCGAATTGCCCCTGCTTTGAGGAGCACTTGCTTCATGTACCTACACAATGACAAAAGATTGCTTCATGCAATACTCAGATTCTGGCATTACTAGCGATATTGCCTTTAGTACCCTTAATAGTCTCTCTCTCACCATAATGCATCACTTGCAACACTCGAAGATGTGACTCACATTCTAGCACTACAGTCAACACTGATGTCACTCTCATTACTTCCATTTCTGATGATACTTGCGTTAGTGATGATACTGCCCATTTTTTATGATACTTCCATTTCTGATGATACTGCCGCTCTGATGATACTGCCATCACTCACATCGCTCCCATTCCTCACACCACTTGCATCCCACTGCTCCCAGCACTGATGATATTTGCTTTGCTCACATAGCTCAATCTTATAATGATCAAAATCTTGCACTATTGCCATTAGAAGTTTTTGTGCACGGGTGGAGAAATAACCATAGGCAAAGCCGCTTCACAACGAGGTCACTCTCCTTAACTTTGTCAAACCTCATGGATTTTGCATACGCATCAGGAACCACGAAATGGGTGTTATACGCCTTGTCCCAAAGGTAAATCCGCCAGTTCTCAAGGTAGTCTTTGAAACTATCAACAACCTTAGAAGCATCAACACCACCAACTAGAGCTAGGTAAGCAACTAGCTCTTGATTGGCAGTCTCCTCTATTCCTGCCCAAAATGCAGCACGGTCCATCCACTTCTTTAGAGTGTCCTCACTTGCAGGAGACTTTAGAAACCTTAGGTCCGATCAAACAAATGATGGACTATTCCACCATTTTAGCCACCAGACCTTATACTTCGGCTCCACTGCTGCTGTTGGCCATTTCTTCCATTGCTCTCCAATTCTTCCATCTCAGACACTCCAGTTCTTCCAATCTTGTCTGAAGCTCTCCAATTCTTCCATTGCTCTCCAATTCTCCAATTCTCTCCATCCCAGTTTCCCCTGTCTTTAGATCCGTCTATTTTTAGTTGTACACGGTTTAGGTATCGCCTCTGATCAAACGCAAGATTTCCCGTTCATCTTCTTCCCTCAGTCATCTCTCTCTCGCTGCGCCTGCATAGTCCCTGTAACCTAGAGATCCACGGTTTAAACTTGGAGCCATGGCATCATCTACGGCAAAGAACACTAACCCCGGCCCATTTTACATTCCGCGCCAGATCGTGGAGTGGACGAAACATGTTGACAGTATTTGGTGCGAGCAGACAAACCTGGCGCGGTTCTGGAACCAGATGAAGGACAAGGTCGACCTTGCACTGTGCCATGAATTCATCAACTCCATGAAGGCGAGAGACGAGAATGAAGAACACCCGTCCGGCATGGTGCAAGGTATCTTGGTGCAATACTCACCTCGTTACTTGTATTCTTTCTTTGGGTGGGATGGCACGGGCGTCGTCACTTGGAACGAGTCTTGCCAACAACCAAAGCCAGATTTGAAGAAGTTTGTGGGCGACACACCAGTGAAGAAGGGGAACAAATACGATGTATTTAAGTTGGGTAAACTTCACCCAGAGCCATGGTTCTCTCGCATACGGGGCATTCTCAGCCAGATCTTCTTCCGAAATGACTGCAATTCCGTGGCACCCGAGCACCTCCAGGTAATTCTCTTGGCCGACCAAGGTGAGAAGGTAAATTGGGGCCTCATTCTGGACGAGTGCTTCAGGCTCCAACTGCGGGGTTACCGGCACAAAGACGATTACTCAAGTCCGATCGGGCCCTTCCTGACCACGTACATTGCGAAGTATTTCCAGCACTACCGCAAGTACAACGCACCACCAGCCATGGGTACGTTTGAGGATGTACAGTGCGAAATCTCCAACAAAGCTCGCATTCGCTATGGAACCACGAAGGAAGGAACCAACAAGCGACAATGTTTGGGTTTAGGATCATCCGGACCAGCCTTGGAATCGGATCCAAATTGGGGACCAGTCACCCAAGACTTTCGTGGACGTTGCGCCGCCATGAGGGAAGGCATGGACGCCGTCGTTGAATTCGTCCATTCCACGGAGCAGCTCAAGGACAACATGGCAGAGAAGCACTCCCACTTAGTGGAGATCTCCAAGCGTAAGGTGGCTCAAGAAATCCAAGCCGCCCAAGCAGCAGCACAGAAGACGGTGGATGCGGCTCAAATTGAGCATCGCCAGCAAATTGATGAAGCCAAGCAGAACTTGGGGAACTTGCGCAACCAAGTAGCCAATTTAGAACTCGAGTTGACCCACTCCAAAGAGAGGCGCGACGCACTCGCCAAGGAGAATTCATTGGCTCAAGAGCGAGTCAAGAAGTTGGAGCTGCAGAACGAGGAGTACTTGGCGAGATGTAAGGACTTGACAGCAGCGAATGAGGCCTCTGGAGCAGGCCAGTCCTCGCAACCCATGACGACCGAGGGATACGAGGAACTCGCACGTCTCGAAGTAGAACGTGTGAAGGCAGAGTATGCGTGGTGTCGTAGCACGTGATACCGGATACTCCCCTAGAACGCACTTTTTGTATTAAGAACGCTCGTAGAGGTGATTTCCGGGTTATCGTTCCGCGGAGATTCTGTGAAGTGGGAAGTTTCCGGAGATGGTCCCGGACTATTGATCTCTCTCTCTCTTATCACCAGCTGAATTCCTCTTTCCTACTGAACCGGGTCTTCTCCTACTGACTGACACGGTAGCAACTAGATCCGGTATCCTTTCGGGGAGGATTCTTCACTATCCTTCCTCTCCCTGGCCCACCTTTGTGACCTGATCCGGTTTCGTTTAACCTCTGTTTCCCCTCAGAAGGTTCTCCATTCACATTAGTGGTGCTGGATTGAAAGACACACCCCTCCCTACTGATTCAAGTGATGGGAACTTCACTACCTTCCGGTTTAACTTCACAAAACTCCTAATCCCGGGTACTTACCGTACTGCCCTTCAACTGCTAGTTTTACACAACCGGCAGCCGTGTCACGTAAGTGCAATCCGGTTTCCCCTTTCTCCCAATTACTACAACGACTTACTAACCGGAATAGCCACTATCCGAGGAGTCCGAAACTATTCCTTTAGGAATTCTAGCGCCCTGTCTTACTCCCGTGAACTCGGGGAGGTCACTCCCTTGTATATTTTGTATACACGTGCGATAATGACCTATTTATTTGGGGGGTTATTTTAGCTAAAAATTTTAGCAAAAAATATTATTAGGTGATGGTATTTTACATATAAAAAGCCTAAGAATATTATATGTGATGGTATTTTACATATAAACATGTTTCATTTTTTTTAAATCCCCTATTTTACATGTACGTTTTTTACAAAATTTATCTACAATGAATATATTGGACCCTATTTTTTATCGCACGTTGTTTCTAAAATTTTCGCCAGTGAACCCCCCGAGCCCGTGAATCCCGTATTTCCCCTCGTCTGGACCTTCCGAGTGCTGGCACCTCAACTGGACTACCCGTCCAGGAGTTCTGTGCAACCCGGAGTACCCCCTCCTACCTGCCTAGCCACTAACCCGGATTACCTAGCGTTCGGAACTTAGAAACCACTCTTTCAAACAGTCCTCAAATTACCCAAAAACCATATTCAGACTTCACACCCGAATCACTCGAGGACCCGGACTGCCTACCCGGTTACCAAGGGACTCTTGACCACTGTACCATTCCACAAACAACCCCACAGCACATACACAATTTCCGGATAATGCTCTACAGCAGTTTGCTTTCAAGGAAACAGTAATACAAGAAGACCCCAAGAATGCCAAGCATTCCTGGGCAAGTAGTGGTCCTCAACCACTGGACCGGATTTCCCGCCCAGATCCTACAAACCTGGGATCCGGAAATCAAGGGAAATCACAACAAAAAGATCCCAATCCTATCCTACTGGCAAAAGCGCCTAACCTACCACACAAAAAGGGCCTATGTACACGCGGGCTAGTCTACCTAGCCTAATGCCTACCACCTAGCCTGATCCGGTTCACACTGCAACCCGGATCCTACTGATCTTCCTGCCCCTCCGGGCCACTGACCCGGTCGCCGTCAGAGCCCCCTTCCTCTTCTTGGTTGGACTTCGGAGAAGCATCCTCCTTCTTCTTGGACCGGCGCTCCCGGACTTCTTCCTGGTCACCTTTTCCCTCGGACTCCGGTTGACTCTCATCCGGCTCGTCCTCCTGGGTCTCGTGTTCCTCCGGTTCGCCTGCATCCACTTCGCGCTCCTCTGGCTCACCGGCATCCGTCCTGTCTTCCTGGCCACCCCCATCCGGTTGGCCGTCCACCTCTTGGTCTTCCCCGGGTCCTAACTCCCTACCCGGGGTGGTTCCGGCATCCTCCAAATCAGCAGCCTGGTCTGCCAAATTGGCCAGGCTGGCCTCCGACTGGTCCCCTTCGATACTGACATCCGGAGTCCCCCTCGGCATACTCACCACCGGAGTCGCAGCTGGTCTCGAAGTCTGTTCCGGAGTAGATTGGCCCCCGGCCATCATTCTATCCATCTCCTCCATTCCGGGTGCATCCTGTGATACATAGAATGCGGCCAACAATTCACTACTGGCTAAGGGTGCATTCATACCTCTCTGATTTGCCACCCTCTCATCCGGTTTGGACCCGGATGGGAATCTTGCCTGATGCTCCGCCAGCAGTTTCCGGAATTCCACCACCCCTGCCTCGATCCGTGCGGCGTACTTCTTTACCACGTTCGTCACTCGGGCAGCACCGTCCAATCCGGCTTTGACTACCTTCTCCTGGTACAACCGGGCCTTTGTCTGGGCCTCCCCATCCGGTTTGAACAGTGACGCGAGGAGCCGGTAAGTGGGCGACTTCTGCTCCTGCAGAGCCCGGATCTCATCTTGTTGCCTTAGCAGTACGAGGCTCCTCTCTGAGGCTTCCTTCCGGAGCTTGTCTAACTCCTTCCTCATCTTCCGGACGATCCCCGGGTACCTCTCCACCTGTGTACTCCGGATGATATTCCCAACTTCCTTCCCTCGATTGCGCACGCTCCGCCTAAGCTCCCGGAATGCTTGCTCGCCGCCCGGTCGCTCTCCCTCTTCTCTCACAATATCCGGAATCGCAAAAATCTGGCGCAGGGGTGAACTGGAAACACTATGCGAAAATGAACAGTGAACCGTCCTAATTAAAGCCGTCCATTTCAAGGCGCGAAATGTGGCCGGGTCCATCCCTGACCCGTCTATCCCCTACCCGTTTCCAGTCCGGGTCCCGTGCCCAACCCGGACACCAGCCGTCAAAACCGGACCCTAGCAATAACTCTACAGCGCGCGCGAGCGCCTCTTCTACATAAATAACTAAATGTGCCATTATGGTCACTCCCACACTCATTTATGGAGATTCGGGCTACTCCTAGCTACTCTAAAACCCTAACTCTCTACTTCTAGGTCGAACGAGGTTCGACTTGTGGGCAAATTTCGAGGCCAACAAAGTCGGCTTTGTAAATGAAGTCGTGTGCAGCATAGTCACCAATGTACACGCCTTCTTTAGAGAGAACCCCAGCACCAGGCAAATCCATCCCAGGAGTTCATTGACCGCTGTTGTGCTGACGCCATGGAAAGTCTGGGCATGCAGGAATCGGAGCATGAATGGGAGGATGAATGGGAGCATGAATGGGAGTTTGTGTTCTATTGCTCAAACTATTGAGTTTTTGTGTTCTATTGCTCACCCTTGCTCCTGCTCCAGTCAAAGCCTTGGGGTCAACATCAATTTAGAGAATCTTCATGTACTTCGAGGACTATTATAAGTACGGACAGAGAATGTTCCTACATTTAATGTGCTCCCCATTGAATTCTTGGAGTGCTTTACTTCTTGGAGAGCGTACCGGCCTACCTCTTTCATGATGTCTCTTATTTCTTCATCCTTAGCTAACTCCCTCCCCCTACCTTGCCCTTCTCCCTTTCCTCCTTTGTTCATTCTCCATCCAACTTTTGCCCAATTCCATGAATTCACTCCATTGTTTGTAATTACTTACCAATTGATTACATAGGCAAAATAATCAAGGAATGGATTCCACTTTGAATTCCATAAGAGATAGCAATTTTTATGCATACATTAAAGATTATAGATAGAGATAGAGAGATTGTAACCTCTACATCTTGACAACTTCTATCCAAGTGATGAACAATTTAATTCGACATAAAATATTGAATAATGTATTTTCTGTGAATATTCAAACTATTTCTTTTAAAATTCATTTATAAAAAATCCAAATGGTTTTGATGATATTCAACCATGTAGATGAGATTTAGAGATTATACATCACAACTTCCATATTTCATGCAAGTTTTAATGTTGTATCGACAAGATTCGAAGTTTTTGGCATGTTTTGATATTGTATCATATTCATAAGATAATTATATTGTGGTTCACAAAACTAATATTCACCATGGTTCCTTTCAATGATATTTTCTTGGGGTATTTGAACATATTTGGAAATAATTTCTTTCAAACTCGTTCATGGTATTAATTTTCTATCTTTCTTAACCCTTTAACGTCCCATTCCTTTTGAGAATAGTCAACGGAATTACAACCAAAATTTACAAAGGAAAGACCACTTCAATTCCCGAAAACAAATTATCATGAAATATATGTTACAATTATTTAAAACCTAATTTTAGGGGAAAACTTGAAATTAAATTAAAGTTGAAACTATCAAATGCATGCTCAAATGAATAGTATATATACATACATAGACATATATGTATGTATATACATGTATTTACATGTATATGCATGCATGTATATATACATATATTTACATGTATGTATGTATATATACTTATGTTTATGTATATGTATGTATATATAGACTATATGTTTGAATGTACATACGTATACATTTGCGTTAGTATGCATATGTATGTATGTAGATATTTACATACATATACATACATGTATATATATGTATATATACATGCATGCATATACATGTAAATACATACATACATACATCCACATATTGACATACACATACATGTACAAATATATATGTATGTATGTATGCACATGTATTTCTATGTATATATAAATTTATATGTTCTCAATATAAATATATTGTGTACACATGTGTGGATGGATGGATAATGTTCTTTGGACAAAATAGGCTCCTATTTGTTATCAGCAAAATTGAAATAGTTTCTAAAAAGGGACGATCTTGGTGGTTTATTATTGTTAAGTGTGTAGAAGCTTGGTGGTCATAGCCCTTATAATATGTTAGGATGTCGTGGTCCTCGGTGTCGTAGCACATGATACCGGATACTCCCCTAGAGCGCACTTTTTCGTATTAAGAATGCTCGTAAAGGTGATTTCCGGGTTATCGTTCCGCGGAGAGTCTGTGAAGTGGGAGGTTTCCGGAGATTGATCCGGACTGGTGATCTCTTTCTCGCTCTCACCAGCTAACTTCTTCTTTCCTACTGAACCGGGTCTTCATCTACTGACTGACACGGTTTCCGTCCTAATTGGAGATTTATCCAATCCTACTCTGTCCGATCTATCCTAACAACTCAACCCGGTTTATTTTAACCTCTGTTTTCCCTCAGAGGGTTGGGTGATTGCAAGCTACGGTCTACCAAGTGGGGAGTGCAGCTTGTGCAGCTAAAGGCCATGCAGCTCGTGCACTAGCGTAGTAATGCGCACATCTCAACTTTCAATTAGATCAAAAATTTCACCATCCCAGATAGGGTTTATGCTAATACTTTCACTTTAGCAATTGTTAAGTTAATTTCAAGTTTTTGGGCATTACTCAATAGCCTTTTCTGTTTTTTACCAAGTAGGGGTAATTAGAGCCTTTTTTACATAACATCCTTAGCTAAGTCTTATGAAAAATGCATTTCATATCCCACCTCTGAAATTGAACGATTATTTCATTTCCAAAAAAAAAATCCAAAAAAAAAGTTTTAACTGCACGAAAATCTTAAAAAACAAAAATATCACTAAACAATTAATTAAAAAAAAGTAAGCGTAGTACCCAAAAAAATAAAATATGGTACATTTGTACACACTTATGGTATGTTGCTATAAATTTTTGAAGTTCAATTTTGACCCCCTTCTAGCATTTCCCATAAAATAGGTGCACTTTTGACAAGCGACACGCTACCAAATCTAAGTAGAAATGCTTAATTTGGATAGAAAGATTGAAAATTTGCAAACTTTATTGTGGTAGACATCTTAATTTTAGAATTCTAGAAACAATGCAATTTGTTTCGTCACAAAATTCCATTCCAATAATTATTGATGATTTTCCAAAGATTGGGTAAGTGCACAAATTTGCATGCCGCGACAAAAAGTTTGGGTGACCGTAGCTTGCAACCACCCGGTTCTCCATTTACATTTAGTGGTACTGGATTTAAAGTCACACCCTTCCCTATTGATTTTTGTGATGGGAACTTCACTACTTTCCGGTTACCCTATCTCAACTCCTCGATCCGGGTAATTCCCGTATTGCACTTCAGCTACAAATTCATCCCAAACCCACAGCCGGTCACACAAGCGCAACCTGGTTTTCCCCTTTCGCCAAAATACTACAACGACTTGCTAACCGGGGTGGACCCTTATCCGCGGTGTCCAGAATCGGTCGGATTCCTAACGGGTCATTTTACTCAGGCTATTCCGTACTCTTCTATTACACGATCTACCCAGGTGCTGGTACCTCAACCGGACTACCCGTCCAGGAGTTCTGAGAGAACCGAAGTACCCCCTCCTATCCACTCAGCCACTAACCCGGATTATACCCTGCAACCAAGCACGGAAAATCCCACATTCAAACAACCTCTAAGTTCCCCAAAGCCTATACCCGGTCTCTTAACTGAATCTACACCAGAACCTGGTCAGTCCTTCCAGTTACCAAGGGACTAATTGGACCACTGTTTCAAGCAACAACACACACACACACACACAACGATTGTAGAAAAGTGTGCCTATGATCATTTACAAAGAACAGTGGTACACAAAAAGACCCAAGGAATGAAGAACATTCCTTGATAAGAAGCAAACTCAAAACGACCAGATCCGGGAAACCCGCTGATCCTAAAAACCCGGGATCCGGAAATCCGGGGGGCTTTTCCCACGGTTCAGTTCCCATCCTAAACTGCCACTAACATTGGAATCCTAAAAAGCCTACTTCACAAAAAGTGTCCTATCCTACCTACTCAAAAAGTTCTCCTCCAAGGCCGGATCCACCAAACTCGGATCCTAACTACCCAGCGGATTCCGAGCCGCTACTTCCCCGTTCCTTCCTTTCCTTCTTCTCCTTGTTGTTTCCCTTGCTGTTGCGCCTGATCTCCTGTCTCTGGAGACTGATCCGGAACACCCGGTCCGCTCACTTGCTCGCCGCGTTGCCCTTGCTGCTCGTCCTCCGGTTCGCGTCCTTGTGCACCGTCCGGTTGACTGTCCGGGTTACCTCCTGGCCCACCCGATGGTCTTCCTTCCTCTCCCTGTTGGGCACCCGTCTCCACCATCTCCTCTTCCGGATTCAGGAAACCAGCCAGACTTGCTTCTCCTTGCTCGACTGCCTAAACCAGCTCCACATTCTCTACCGGCCGGGAGGTCTGTTCCGGGGTGGAGCTTCCTACTCCCAGCAACCGGTCCAAATCTCCTCCTTGGGGTGCTTCCACTGATAACCGGAAGTTCTCCTGTAGTTTGCTTCCGGACAGAGGGACTCTCCCACCCCTGTTGTTGGTTTTTCCCACCCTTGTTGTTGGTTTCTTCCACCCCTGTTGTTGGTTTCTCCCACCCTTGTTGTTGGTTTCTTCCACCCCTGTTGTTGGTTTCTCCCACTTCCGGTTCAGGTACGGGTGGGCACCTTGCAAGTACCTCTGCCACCAGCGCCCGGAATCCTACCAGCGCCTCTTCCACTTGAGCAGCGTACTTCTTCACGATGTTCTTCACCCGTGCTGCTCCTTCCACCCCCGGTTGGGTTATCATTTCATCGTACAGCCTTGCCTTGGTCTGTACCTCCCCATCCGGTTGGAACAACTAGGCCACTGTCTCGAGACAGGTCCGGTCGTGTTGCTCCATCTTCCGGATGGTCCTCCTCGCCCGTTTCAGCTCCTTCTTCTGCTCCCGCATGAGCAAGGCCGTATTGGCCGACTCCTTGCGAATATGGTCCCCCTCCCGCCGGATCTTTTTGACCATTTCCGGGTACTCCTCCACCTCCTTGCTCCTGAGGGCATTCCCGACTCCCCTCACTGCGTTGTAAAGTGGAGTATACCTATCCTCCACCATGTCCAGGGCTGCCCGGATTGGAAGGAGCATGATGTCCGCTCTAGCGAGGATCGATGTGTCCTGCTGTGCCTCCTGGTTTGGCTCTGCTTCATGGGTTGGTTCCTCTCTCCGGGCTGACTCGTCTTCCCGGTCTTCCTTCTCCTCGGAATCCTCATCCTAAGAGTCTTCCTCTTCTTCCTCCGGTTCTGACCTCCTTTTCCGCTTCGCCTTCTCCTTTACATTCATCCTGCGGCTGCTTGGGCCGGCTTCTCCGGTGGGACGGACACCTCGGCCGTCCACTGGGGTCGTCTTCATCCGGTTGTGGGTCTTCTTCCGGGGCGGACAAATCTCTTGGATTTCCGAGTCGTCTCCCCCTCCATCACTCCGGATGACCCGCTTCTTCTTCTGCTGAGGCTGTCCCCGGGTGCGCAGCCCCTGCCGGATCCGCTCTCCTCTTTCGTCTCTCCTCCAGCTGTAGGCTTGCACCTCCCGGTTGACTTCCTTCCGTAGGTCCTGCGCCAGTGCTCCCGGGTCCAGTTTCTGGGCTTCCCCCGGATGTAGCTCGTCCGGAACGCTGGTGCCACTGCCATTCCCATCACCTCTGCCAGCATTCTGGAATCCTGGATGTCCCAGTTCCAGTAAAGAAGCTCCTCGCACTTCATGGTCGCGAGGTCCTTGTGCAGCATCTCAAAATCGCCCGGATGTTGTGGCACGACCGGAACTACCCTTTTCTCCGTGATTCTGAATCCTGCAGAACTTTCTCCTCTCCGTGCCATTTCTACAGACCTCGGACGCACTCTCCTCCTCTTCCGCGAACTACGCCTAAGTTTTGGGCGCTCTTTTGTTTCTAACTCCGGTCGCGCACTATCAACCCTAACGCTATCCAGAAACACGAAAGTCTGCTGTCGAGGAGGACTGGAAGCACGGGGAGCAAATGAATAGTGATTCGCCTAGTTTAGGGCGGCCCATTTTAAGGCTCGGATTGTGGCCGGGTCCGTTAGAGACCCGTCCTCCTCTATCCGGTCGCCCATCCGGTTTCCTACCGGAACCTGCCGGCTATCTAGTTCTGCAGTAATTCCTCTAGGGTGCGCGCGAGCGCCACTCTCTCTCCAAATAAATAACTAGGCCGTTATGGCCATTACTTCTCCTATTTATGGCGGCTGGGCTACTCCTAGCTGCCCTAAAAGACCCTAACTGGCCGCTTTTGAGAAAACGAGGTTCGACATTAGACGTGGGTTGTGATGACATGTTACAGAATTTCACCATGAAGGCCTCGCAACGCATGAATGGAAGCAGGCCTTGGCGAGGCCCTCGTGAGAAGGACAGTCAGTTCATTCAAATACTAATTGAAGCCTCTTCTCGGCCCAAGAACGTTGTCTTGGATTGCACCACCATGACAGGTGTATATTACTTCCATCCATTCTCTCTATTTTTTGGTTTTCATTTCTTCCATTTTTTCTTTTCTATCTAGTTTTTGTAATTTCTCATTCATTTTCTTGTTCTAAATGTTCATGATTTTTGTTGTTTGCATTCAATCAGGTGCTTTGTTGTTGGCATGTCGCCGCGTGCAACGCCACATCGTGGCACTCGAAGAGGACCAAGCGCTATTTGATGGATTGCTTTTATCTATGCGACGTGCCCGCAAACCCAAACCCGAGACAGTTGTTGCATCATCATCTACATCAAAGGACCCAGACGCAGTTCCGTCAACGGTCGTTCGAATGTTGAAGAAATCTCGATTCAATAACTAAAGTAAGTTTGAATTCAATCAAGACAATTTCTTCTTTGTTTGATGAATTCTTGAACACCTTGGTGTTATGTTCATTTGCTTCTTCTTGTGCAGAAAAATGAAGTCCACGAATTCGGACGAGGATAGTATGCGCGCGGGGAGCGGGGAGCGATGAGCGGTGAGCAGAGAAATGTGGGGTTTAGAGCAAAAAATTTAGGTCAACCATGCTCAACAATACTATAATTAGAAAATATTTGAATATTCAGATATTTTTAGTAAATTTTTAATGTTATAACCGTGGAATATTTAGTACCTATAACCGTGGAATTGGGTCATTGGAAAATGTTCAAGGCACATGAAAGGCAAACTCAATATACCTATAACCGTGAATTAAAGACCTGAAACCATTTCAAACAAGATGAAATCATTATTTGGCCATTGTTATACACCATTCAAGCATGTAGAGATAGATTTCCTACATCGATTTTTGTGAAATGAGTGCTAGGCTGTTGATATAGACCATTTACGGTTTAGGGTGCAAACTAGAACAAATTCTATAGATTAGAGTTAAGTATAGAACCCGAGTTTAAAAACTGCAGTAGTGGCCCTTTTAGTCTCACTACTATTTCATTGACATGAAGAGTATGCAATTGCCAACAATGGAACTAAGAATAGTGAACTACCCTAAGATGTTAGGTGAATCAACAATCCACTCTCAAAAACTAGCTTAACTTCATTGAAGCTAAGAGTAGGTGCATGTATGAAGGCATCGACCTCAGCATCAAATCCACATATGACGGTGAAGATAAAATACAAATGCTTGCAATAAGCCCACTGACTACGGCCTCCCTTTGCTTTGGTCAACATCTCCTTGAAATAAGGGTAGGAGCAGTTTGAGAATTGCAAAATTGTGAGATGGTACTGCTGAATCGTCGGATGTGTGCCCGAATCCAATGTGACGATGCATCCAAAGGCAGGGATTGGAACCATGTTCACTTTCATTTACCAGCTGCATAAAGCCTCCCCACTAGCAGTATCGGAAGTGCCAGAAGGCAAGCCAGAGGTCAAGACGTCGCAAGCCATCTTTAGTTATAGCCCCGGATGACAGCCACCAAGCTCAAATAGCGACATACCAGGTATCAGCATTCGATTGCGGTGAGGCCTTCTTGTATTGCTTGCACAGGAGGCGATGTTGGTCCTGGAGGTCAGCTCGAATGTCAGCCTTGGTGTGCTTCTCCAGGGACTGCACCCAATGGAATAGACAAGTTCGTTCCTTATTCGACATTGGAATTGATGCATCTCCACTTCCATATATGATGCGTATAGCATTCCACTTTGCTTATGCACTGTCGGCCATGAAGCTTTTGAAATTTGGATTCTCAACTCCGTGGCGACCGACGATGGCGTTGAGATTCTTTCAGACGACCATTTGGACAGCGACATCCTCAGACTGCATGTTGCAAAGCGCGATGGTCATAACACGACAATAAGTCGGGTTGTAGACGTGGTAGCCCATGGTGGTCCACTGTTTGACCCTTTTAACATGGTCAAACATAAGCCATGCGTTTTGGAGGTCTCCACTAGGCTACATGCGCTTGACAAGGTCGACTCTGCTACCCGCCCAACTTCAGACATTTTAAACACAAAGACTTTATCTGACTCTGATCCTTGATTGGAGAACTTGTTCTCTTGGACAAAGGACCACTTACTCGAGCCGCGAAGCTTGGTGATGCTGTCCATAACTCCAAACCTGCGGAAGTATTTGAAGCCGGTCGCTTTATTGCAAATACAAGGCAAAGTAAGCTTCTTACATCTATTGAAGAGTGAAAAGAGCTAATTGAGCTTTAGTGTCTTTGATTGCACACCTTCAGCAACAACGAGCATGTCCCTGACCATCTCCTTTGTAGCCTCCAAAACAATGGCAGAGTTGGTTGCAGTAGGAGTTCACTGCACTTGCTTCTCGACTACGCTCTCGCCTCTTGCAGTATCGTCACGATAAGCACCGATCTTGACGGGGTAGTTGTGATTGCCAAAATGAACATAAGCTCTGTTCATGTTGTTTTTAGCTAGAACATAATAGATTTTGGCATCGCAGGTTGCAAGACACAAAGGAGGAACCTTACAGCATTTGCAAACCAAAGTGGATCCTTTAGGAGGATTAGATCCTACGTCAAAAACAAAAGAGGAGACTCCATCCCACTCAATTTCATTAACAGCGGCCGTCCGATGCACGCAACTTAGAAAATCACATTCGACATTCTCATATTGTAGATGACCACAACAAGACGAGGTACAGAAGATCAAACCTAAATTGTTCACAATGTTTGACGTGTGGGTACAAGTCCAAGCCTGCCCGTCGTAGTGTTTTTCCATTCCACGGAGTTGCTTGCTTTGCAGTCGAAAAATCATTATGGGATTTAGGAGTCTATAATTGCCACTGCAAATTCAAACCTTGTCAACTGTAGTTTAGTAGTGTCAAATCATTCAGTTCTGAATTATTGAGCAAGAAGGATATCTGAAGTATGCGTCAATTCTGAATAGTACTTTTAACTTTCAATATAGTAGCTGAAGAACGCCAAGCTATTGATTGACAGCCAGGAATGAAGTTCGGTAATATATATTTAAAGAAGTTTTTACCTAAGAGTAGTGTATATTGTTTATGTCCGGAGTATTAGAATAGCATCGGACCTTGCGAGCGCATGGAGATGAGGGAGAGAAGGTAGAGGAGGATGAGAAGGAAGAAAAAGGAACCATAATTTAGTAGCTCTAAAACTCAAAGGAGAACTAGAATGTTGAAAAAGGAAAAAGTTCTGAGTGGTGACCATGTTTTGCTCGCCTTTTTGGTCTGCCGGTACCGGCACTCCGTTTTTGGTTTCCTCCGGTGTTCAAGTTTTGCTCGCGCTTTTGGTCTGCCGGTACCGGCACTCCGTTTTTGGTTTCCTCAGGTGTTCAAGTTCTGCTCGCGCTTCTGGTCTACCGGAACCGGCGCTGCGATTTTGGTTTCCTCAAGTGTAGTTTTGCTCCCGCTTTTGGTCTGCCGGTACCGGCACTGCGATTTTGGTTTCCTCAAGTGTTCAAGTTTTGCTCGCGCTTTTGGTCTGCCGGTACCGGCACTACGTTTTTGGTTTCCTCCGGTGTTCAAGTTTTGCTCGCGCTTTTGGTCTGCGGGAACCGGCACTGCGATTTTGGTTTCCTCAAGTGTTCAAGTTTTGCTCGCGCTTTTGGTCTACCGGTACCGGCACTCCGTTTTTGGCTTCCTTAGGTGTTCAAGTTTTGCTCGCGCTTTTGGTCTACCGCTACCCGCACTGCGTTTTTGGTTTCCTCAAGTGTTCAAGATTTGCTCGCGCTTTTGGTCTGCCGGTACCGGCACTCCGTTTTTGGTTTCCTCCGGTGTTCAAGTTTTGCTCGCGCTTTTGGTCTATCGATACCGGCACTGCGATTTTGGTTTCCTCAAGTGTTCAAGTTTTGCTCGCGCTTTTGGTCTGCCGGTACCGGCGCTGCGATTTTGGTTTCTTCAAATGTTCAAGTTTTGCTCGCGCTTTTGGTCTGCCGGTACCGGCACTACGTTTTTGGTTTCCTCCGGTGTTCAAGTTTTGCTCGCGCTTTTGGTCTGCGGGAACCGGCACTGCGATTTTGGTTTCCTCAAGTGTTCAAGTTTTGCTCGCGCTTTTGGTCTACCGGTACCGGCACTCCGTTTTTGGCTTCCTTAGGTGTTCAAGTTTTGCTCGCGCTTTTGGTCTACCGCTACCCGCACTGCGTTTTTGGTTTCCTCAAGTGTTCAAGATTTGCTCGCGCTTTTGGTCTGCCGGTACCGGCACTCCGTTTTTGGTTTCCTCCGGTGTTCAAGTTTTGCTCGCGCTTTTGGTCTACCGATACCGGCACTGCGATTTTGGTTTCCTCAAGTGTTCAAGTTTTGCTCGCGCTTTTGGTCTGCCGGTACCGGCACTCCGATTTTGGTTCCCTTAGGAGTTCAAGTTTGGCTCGCGCTTTTGGTCTACCGATACCGGCACTGCGATTTTGGTTTCCTCAAGTGTTCAAGATTTGCTCGCGCTTTTGGTCTGCCAGTACCGGCACTCCGTTTTTGGTTTCCTCCGGTGTTCAAGTTTTGCTCGAGCTTTTGGTCTGCCGGTACTGGCACTGCGATTTTGGTTTCCTCAAGTGTTCAAGTTTTGCTCGCGCTTTTGGTCTACCGGTACCGGCAGTGCGATTTTGGTTTCCTCAAGTGTTCAAGTTTTGCTCACGCTTTTGGTCTGCCGGAACCGGCACTGCGATTTTGGTTTCCTCAAGTGTTCAAGTTTTGCTCGCGCTTTTGGTCTGCCGGTACCGGCACTCCGTTCTTGGTTTCCTTAGGTGTTCAAGTTTTGCTCGCGCTTTTGGTCTACCGGTACCGGCACTACGTTTTTGGATTCCTCCGGTGTTCAAGTTTTGCTCACGCTTTTGGTCTGCCGGAACCGGCACTACGTTTTTGGTTTACTCAAGTGTTCAAGTTTTGCTCGCGCTTTTGGTCTGCCGGAACCGACACTACGATTTTGGTTTCCTCAAGTGTTCAAGTTTTGCTCGCGCTTTTGGTCTCCGGGAACCGGCACTGCGATTTTGGTTTCCTCAAGTGTTCAAGTTTTGCTCGCGCTTTTGGTCTGCCGGTACCGGCACTCCGTTCTTGGTTTCCTCCGGTGTTCAAGTTTTGCTCGCGCTTTTGGTCTATCAGTACCGGCACTACGTTTTTGGTTTCCTCCGGTGTTCAAGTTTTGCTCACGCTTTTGGTCTGCCGGAACCGGCACTACGATTTTGGTTTCCTCAAGTGTTCAAGTTTTGCTCGCGCTTTTGGTCTGCCGGTACCGACACTGCGATTTTGGTTTCCTCAAGTGTTCAAGTTTTGCTCACGCTTTTGGTCTGCCAGTACCGGCACTTTGTTTTTGGTTTCCTCCGGTGATCAAGTTTTGCTCGCGCTTTTGGTCTACCGGTACCGGCACTACGTTTTTGGTTTCCTCCGGTGTTCAAGTTTTGCTCACGCTTTTGGTCTGCCGGAACCGGCACTACGTTTTTGGTTTACTCAAGTGTTCAAGTTTTGCTCGCGCTTTTGGTCTGCCGGTACCGACACTCCGATTTTGGTTTCCTCAAGTGTTCAAGTTTTGCTCGCGCTTTTGGTCTGCGGGAACCGGCACTGCGATTTTGGTTTCCTCAAGTGTTCAAGTTTTGCTCGCGCTTTTGGTCTACCGGTACCCGGCACTCCGTTTTTGGCTTCCTTAGGTGTTCAAGTTTTGCTCGCGCTTTTGGTCTACCGCTACCCGCACTGCGTTTTTGGTTTCCTCAAGTGTTCAAGATTTGCTCGCGCTTTTGGTCTGCCGGTACCGGCACTCCGTTTTTGGTTTCCTCCGGTGTTCAAGTTTTGCTCGCGCTTTTGGTCTATCGATACCGGCACTGCGATTTTGGTTTCCTCAAGTGTTCAAGTTTTGCTCGCGCTTTTGGTCTGCCGGTACCGGCGCTGCGATTTTGGTTTCTTCAAATGTTCAAGTTTTGCTCGCGCTTTTGGTCTGCCGGTACCGGCACTACGTTTTTGGTTTCCTCCGGTGTTCAAGTTTTGCTCGCGCTTTTCGTCTGCGGGAACCGGCACTGCGATTTTGGTTTCCTCAAGTGTTCAAGTTTTGCTCGCGCTTTTGGTCTACCGGTACCGGCACTCCGTTTTTGGCTTCCTTAGGTGTTCAAGTTTTGCTCGCGCTTTTGGTCTACCGCTACCCGCACTGCGTTTTTGGTTTCCTCAAGTGTTCAAGATTTGCTCGCGCTTTTGGTCTGCCGGTACCGGCACTCCGTTTTTGGTTTCCTCCGGTGTTCAAGTTTTGCTCGCGCTTTTGGTCTACCGATACCGGCACTGCGATTTTGGTTTCCTCAAGTGTTCAAGTTTTGCTCGCGCTTTTGGTCTGCCGGTACCGGCACTCCGATTTTGGTTCCCTTAGGAGTTCAAGTTTGGCTCGCGCTTTTGGTCTACCGATACCGGCACTGCGATTTTGGTTTCCTCAAGTGTTCAAGATTTGCTCGCGCTTTTGGTCTGCCAGTACCGGCACTCCGTTTTTGGTTTCCTCCGGTGTTCAAGTTTTGCTCGAGCTTTTGGTCTGCCGGTACTGGCACTGCGATTTTGGTTTCCTCAAGTGTTCAAGTTTTGCTCGCGCTTTTGGTCTACCGGTACCGGCAGTGCGATTTTGGTTTCCTCAAGTGTTCAAGTTTTGCTCACGCTTTTGGTCTGCCGGAACCGGCACTGCGATTTTGGTTTCCTCAAGTGTTCAAGTTTTGCTCGCGCTTTTGGTCTGCCGGTACCGGCACTCCGTTCTTGGTTTCCTTAGGTGTTCAAGTTTTGCTCGCGCTTTTGGTCTACCGGTACCGGCACTACGTTTTTGGATTCCTCCGGTGTTCAAGTTTTGCTCACGCTTTTGGTCTGCCGGAACCGGCACTACGTTTTTGGTTTACTCAAGTGTTCAAGTTTTGCTCGCGCTTTTGGTCTGCCGGAACCGACACTACGATTTTGGTTTCCTCAAGTGTTCAAGTTTTGCTCGCGCTTTTGGTCTCCGGGAACCGGCACTGCGATTTTGGTTTCCTCAAGTGTTCAAGTTTTGCTCGCGCTTTTGGTCTGCCGGTACCGGCACTCCGTTCTTGGTTTCCTCCGGTGTTCAAGTTTTGCTCGCGCTTTTGGTCTATCAGTACCGGCACTACGTTTTTGGTTTCCTCCGGTGTTCAAGTTTTGCTCACGCTTTTGGTCTGCCGGAACCGGCACTACGATTTTGGTTTCCTCAAGTGTTCAAGTTTTGCTCGCGCTTTTGGTCTGCCGGTACCGACACTGCGATTTTGGTTTCCTCAAGTGTTCAAGTTTTGCTCACGCTTTTGGTCTGCCAGTACCGGCACTTTGTTTTTGGTTTCCTCCGGTGATCAAGTTTTGCTCGCGCTTTTGGTCTACCGGTACCGGCACTACGTTTTTGGTTTCCTCCGGTGTTCAAGTTTTGCTCACGCTTTTGGTCTGCCGGAACCGGCACTACGTTTTTGGTTTACTCAAGTGTTCAAGTTTTGCTCGCGCTTTTGGTCTGCCGGTACCGACACTCCGATTTTGGTTTCCTCAAGTGTTCAAGTTTTGCTCGCGCTTTTGGTCTGCGGGAACCGGCACTGCGATTTTGGTTTCCTCAAGTGTTCAAGTTTTGCTCGCGCTTTTGGTCTACCGGTACCGGCACTCCGTTTTTGGCTTCCTTAGGTGTTCAAGTTTTGCTCGCGCTTTTGGTCTACCGCTACCCGCACTGCGTTTTTGGTTTCCTCAAGTGTTCAAGATTTGCTCGCGCTTTTGGTCTGCCGGTACCGGCACTCCGTTTTTGGTTTCCTCCGGTGTTCAAGTTTTGCTCGCGCTTTTGGTCTATCGATACCGGCACTGCGATTTTGGTTTCCTCAAGTGTTCAAGTTTTGCTCGCGCTTTTGGTCTGCCGGTACCGGCGCTGCGATTTTGGTTTCTTCAAATGTTCAAGTTTTGCTCGCGCTTTTGGTCTGCCGGTACCGGCACTACGTTTTTGGTTTCCTCCGGTGTTCAAGTTTTGCTCGCGCTTTTCGTCTGCGGGAACCGGCACTGCGATTTTGGTTTCCTCAAGTGTTCAAGTTTTGCTCGCGCTTTTGGTCTACCGGTACCGGCACTCCGTTTTTGGCTTCCTTAGGTGTTCAAGTTTTGCTCGCGCTTTTGGTCTACCGCTACCCGCACTGCGTTTTTGGTTTCCTCAAGTGTTCAAGATTTGCTCGCGCTTTTGGTCTGCCGGTACCGGCACTCCGTTTTTGGTTTCCTCCGGTGTTCAAGTTTTGCTCGCGCTTTTGGTCTACCGATACCGGCACTGCGATTTTGGTTTCCTCAAGTGTTCAAGTTTTGCTCGCGCTTTTGGTCTGCCGGTACCGGCACTCCGATTTTGGTTCCCTTAGGAGTTCAAGTTTGGCTCGCGCTTTTGGTCTACCGATACCGGCACTGCGATTTTGGTTTCCTCAAGTGTTCAAGATTTGCTCGCGCTTTTGGTCTGCCAGTACCGGCACTCCGTTTTTGGTTTCCTCCGGTGTTCAAGTTTTGCTCGAGCTTTTGGTCTGCCGGTACCGGCACTGCGATTTTGGTTTCCTCAAGTGTTCAAGTTTTGCTCACGCTTTTGGTCTGCCGGTACCGGCACTGCGATTTTGGTTTCCTCAAGTGTTCAAGTTTTGCTCGCGCTTTTGGTCTGCCGGTACCGGCACTCCGTTCTTGGTTTCCTTAGGTGTTCAAGTTTTGCTCGCGCTTTTGGTCTACCGGTACCGGCACTACGTTTTTGGATTCCTCCGGTGTTCAAGTTTTGCTCACGCTTTTGGTCTGCCGGAACCGGCACTACGTTTTTGGTTTACTCAAGTGTTCAAGTTTTGCTCGCGCTTTTGGTCTGCCGGAACCGACACTACGATTTTGGTTTCCTCAAGTGTTCAAGTTTTGCTCGCGCTTTTGGTCTCCGGGAACCGGCACTGCGATTTTGGTTTCCTCAAGTGTTCAAGTTTTGCTCGCGCTTTTGGTCTGCCGGTACCGGCACTCCGTTCTTGGTTTCCTCCGGTGTTCAAGTTTTGCTCGCGCTTTTGGTCTATCGGTACCGGCACTACGTTTTTGGTTTCCTCCGGTGTTCAAGTTTTGCTCACGCTTTTGGTCTGCCGGAACCGGCACTACGATTTTGGTTTCCTCAAGTGTTCAAGTTTTGCTCGCGCTTTTGGTCTGCCGGTACCGACACTGCGATTTTGGTTTCCTCAAGTGTTCAAGTTTTGCTCACGCTTTTGGTCTGCCGGTACCGGCACTTTGTTTTTGGTTTCCTCCGGTGATCAAGTTTTGCTCGCGCTTTTGGTCTACCGGTACCGGCACTACGTTTTTGGTTTCCTCCGGTGTTCAAGTTTTGCTCACGCTTTTGGTCTGCCGGAACCGGCACTACGTTTTTGGTTTACTCAAGTGTTCAAGTTTTGCTCGCGCTTTTGGTCTGCCGGTACCGACACTGCGATTTTGGTTTCCTCAAGTGTTCAAGTTTTGCTCGCGCTTTTGGTCTGCGGGAACCGGCACTGCGATTTTGGTTTCCTCAAGTGTTCAAGTTTTGCTCGCGCTTTTGGTCTACCGGTACCGGCAGTGCGATTTTGGTTTCCTCAAGTGTTCAAGTTTTGCTCACGCTTTTGGTCTGCCGGAACCGGCACTGCGATTTTGGTTTCCTCAAGTGTTCAAGTTTTGCTCGCGCTTTTGGTCTGCCGGTACCGGCACTCCGTTCTTGGTTTCCTTAGGTGTTCAAGTTTTGCTCGCGCTTTTGGTCTACCGGTACCGGCACTACGTTTTTGGATTCCTCCGGTGTTCAAGTTTTGCTCACGCTTTTGGTCTGCCGGAACCGGCACTACGTTTTTGGTTTACTCAAGTGTTCAAGTTTTGCTCGCGCTTTTGGTCTGCCGGAACCGACACTACGATTTTGGTTTCCTCAAGTGTTCAAGTTTTGCTCGCGCTTTTGGTCTCCGGGAACCGGCACTGCGATTTTGGTTTCCTCAAGTGTTCAAGTTTTGCTCGCGCTTTTGGTCTGCCGGTACCGGCACTCCGTTCTTGGTTTCCTCCGGTGTTCAAGTTTTGCTCGCGCTTTTGGTCTATCGGTACCCGGCACTACGTTTTTGGTTTCCTCCGGTGTTCAAGTTTTGCTCACGCTTTTGGTCTGCCGGAACCGGCACTACGATTTTGGTTTCCTCAAGTGTTCAAGTTTTGCTCGCGCTTTTGGTCTGCCGGTACCGACACTGCGATTTTGGTTTCCTCAAGTGTTCAAGTTTTGCTCACGCTTTTGGTCTGCCGGTACCGGCACTTTGTTTTTGGTTTCCTCCGGTGATCAAGTTTTGCTCGCGCTTTTGGTCTACCGGTACCGGCACTACGTTTTTGGTTTCCTCCGGTGTTCAAGTTTTGCTCACGCTTTTGGTCTGCCGGAACCGGCACTACGTTTTTGGTTTACTCAAGTGTTCAAGTTTTGCTCGCGCTTTTGGTCTGCCGGTACCGACACTGCGATTTTGGTTTCCTCAAGTGTTCAAGTTTTGCTCGCGCTTTTGGTCTGCGGGAACCGGCACTGCGATTTTGGTTTCCTCAAGTGTTCAAGTTTTGCTCACGCTTTTGGTCTGCCGGTACCGGCACTGCGATTTTGGTTTCCTCAAGTGTTCAAGTTTTGCTCGCGCTTTTGGTCTGCCGGTACCGGCACTCCGTTCTTGGTTTCCTTAGGTGTTCAAGTTTTGCTCGCGCTTTTGGTCTACCGGTACCGGCACTACGTTTTTGGATTCCTCCGGTGTTCAAGTTTTGCTCACGCTTTTGGTCTGCCGGAACCGGCACTACGTTTTTGGTTTACTCAAGTGTTCAAGTTTTGCTCGCGCTTTTGGTCTGCCGGAACCGACACTACGATTTTGGTTTCCTCAAGTGTTCAAGTTTTGCTCGCGCTTTTGGTCTCCGGGAACCGGCACTGCGATTTTGGTTTCCTCAAGTGTTCAAGTTTTGCTCGCGCTTTTGGTCTGCCGGTACCGGCACTCCGTTCTTGGTTTCCTCCGGTGTTCAAGTTTTGCTCGCGCTTTTGGTCTATCGGTACCGGCACTACGTTTTTGGATTCCTCCGGTGTTCAAGTTTTGCTCACGCTTTTGGTCTGCCGGAACCGGCACTACGTTTTTGGTTTACTCAAGTGTTCAAGTTTTGCTCGCGCTTTTGGTCTGCCGGAACCGACACTACGATTTTGGTTTCCTCAAGTGTTCAAGTTTTGCTCGCGCTTTTGGTCTCCGGGAACCGGCACTGCGATTTTGGTTTCCTCAAGTGTTCAAGTTTTGCTCGCGCTTTTGGTCTGCCGGTACCGGCACTCCGTTCTTGGTTTCCTCCGGTGTTCAAGTTTTGCTCGCGCTTTTGGTCTATCGGTACCGGCACTACGTTTTTGGTTTCCTCCGGTGTTCAAGTTTTGCTCACGCTTTTGGTCTGCCGGAACCGGCACTACGATTTTGGTTTCCTCAAGTGTTCAAGTTTTGCTCGCGCTTTTGGTCTGCCGGTACCGACACTGCGATTTTGGTTTCCTCAAGTGTTCAAGTTTTGCTCACGCTTTTGGTCTGCCGGTACCGGCACTTTGTTTTTGGTTTCCTCCGGTGATCAAGTTTTGCTCGCGCTTTTGGTCTACCGGTACCGGCACTACGTTTTTGGTTTCCTCCGGTGTTCAAGTTTTGCTCACGCTTTTGGTCTGCCGGAACCGGCACTACGTTTTTGGTTTACTCAAGTGTTCAAGTTTTGCTCGCGCTTTTGGTCTGCCGGTACCGACACTGCGATTTTGGTTTCCTCAAGTGTTCAAGTTTTGCTCGCGCTTTTGGTCTGCGGGAACCGGCACTGCGATTTTGGTTTCCTCAAGTGTTCAAGTTTTGCTCGCGCTTTTGGTCTACCGGTACCGGCAGTGCGATTTTGGTTTCCTCAAGTGTTCAAGTTTTGCTCACGCTTTTGGTCTGCCGGAACCGGCACTGCGATTTTGGTTTCCTCAAGTGTTCAAGTTTTGCTCGCGCTTTTGGTCTGCCGGTACCGGCACTCCGTTCTTGGTTTCCTTAGGTGTTCAAGTTTTGCTCGCGCTTTTGGTCTACCGGTACCGGCACTACGTTTTTGGATTCCTCCGGTGTTCAAGTTTTGCTCACGCTTTTGGTCTGCCGGAACCGGCACTACGTTTTTGGTTTACTCAAGTGTTCAAGTTTTGCTCGCGCTTTTGGTCTGCCGGAACCGACACTACGATTTTGGTTTCCTCAAGTGTTCAAGTTTTGCTCGCGCTTTTGGTCTCCGGGAACCGGCACTGCGATTTTGGTTTCCTCAAGTGTTCAAGTTTTGCTCGCGCTTTTGGTCTGCCGGTACCGGCACTCCGTTCTTGGTTTCCTCCGGTGTTCAAGTTTTGCTCGCGCTTTTGGTCTATCGGTACCGGCACTACGTTTTTGGTTTCCTCCGGTGTTCAAGTTTTGCTCACGCTTTTGGTCTGCCGGAACCGGCACTACGATTTTGGTTTCCTCAAGTGTTCAAGTTTTGCTCGCGCTTTTGGTCTGCCGGTACCGACACTGCGATTTTGGTTTCCTCAAGTGTTCAAGTTTTGCTCACGCTTTTGGTCTGCCGGTACCGGCACTTTGTTTTTGGTTTCCTCCGGTGATCAAGTTTTGCTCGCGCTTTTGGTCTACCGGTACCGGCACTACGTTTTTGGTTTCCTCCGGTGTTCAAGTTTTGCTCACGCTTTTGGTCTGCCGGAACCGGCACTACGTTTTTGGTTTACTCAAGTGTTCAAGTTTTGCTCGCGCTTTTGGTCTGCCGGTACCGACACTGCGATTTTGGTTTCCTCAAGTGTTCAAGTTTTGCTCGCGCTTTTGGTCTGCGGGAACCGGCACTGCGATTTTGGTTTCCTCAAGTGTTCAAGTTTTGCTCGCGCTTTTGGTCTACCGGTACCGGCAGTGCGATTTTGGTTTCCTCAAGTGTTCAAGTTTTGCTCACGCTTTTGGTCTGCCGGAACCGGCACTGCGATTTTGGTTTCCTCAAGTGTTCAAGTTTTGCTCGCGCTTTTGGTCTGCCGGTACCGGCACTCCGTTCTTGGTTTCCTTAGGTGTTCAAGTTTTGCTCGCGCTTTTGGTCTACCGGTACCGGCACTACGTTTTTGGATTCCTCCGGTGTTCAAGTTTTGCTCACGCTTTTGGTCTGCCGGAACCGGCACTACGTTTTTGGTTTACTCAAGTGTTCAAGTTTTGCTCGCGCTTTTGGTCTGCCGGAACCGACACTACGATTTTGGTTTCCTCAAGTGTTCAAGTTTTGCTCGCGCTTTTGGTCTCCGGGAACCGGCACTGCGATTTTGGTTTCCTCAAGTGTTCAAGTTTTGCTCGCGCTTTTGGTCTGCCGGTACCGGCACTCCGTTCTTGGTTTCCTCCGGTGTTCAAGTTTTGCTCGCGCTTTTGGTCTATCGGTACCGGCACTACGTTTTTGGTTTCCTCCGGTGTTCAAGTTTTGCTCACGCTTTTGGTCTGCCGGAACCGGCACTACGATTTTGGTTTCCTCAAGTGTTCAAGTTTTGCTCGCGCTTTTGGTCTGCCGGTACCGACACTGCGATTTTGGTTTCCTCAAGTGTTCAAGTTTTGCTCACGCTTTTGGTCTGCCGGTACCGGCACTTTGTTTTTGGTTTCCTCCGGTGATCAAGTTTTGCTCGCGCTTTTGGTCTACCGGTACCGGCACTACGTTTTTGGTTTCCTCCGGTGTTCAAGTTTTGCTCACGCTTTTGGTCTGCCGGAACCGGCACTACGTTTTTGGTTTACTCAAGTGTTCAAGTTTTGCTCGCGCTTTTGGTCTGCCGGTACCGACACTGCGATTTTGGTTTCCTCAAGTGTTCAAGTTTTGCTCGCGCTTTTGGTCTGCGGGAACCGGCACTGCGATTTTGGTTTCCTCAAGTGTTCAAGTTTTGCTCGCGCTTTTGGTCTACCGGTACCGGCAGTGCGATTTTGGTTTCCTCAAGTGTTCAAGTTTTGCTCACGCTTTTGGTCTGCCGGAACCGGCACTGCGATTTTGGTTTCCTCAAGTGTTCAAGTTTTGCTCGCGCTTTTGGTCTGCCGGTACCGGCACTCCGTTCTTGGTTTCCTTAGGTGTTCAAGTTTTGCTCGCGCTTTTGGTCTATCGATACCGGCACTGCGATTTTGGTTTCCTCAAGTGTTCAAGTTTTGCTCGCGCTTTTGGTCTGCCGGTACCGGCGCTGCGATTTTGGTTTCTTCAAATGTTCAAGTTTTGCTCGCGCTTTTGGTCTGCCGGTACCGGCACTACGTTTTTGGTTTCCTCCGGTGTTCAAGTTTTGCTCGCGCTTTTGGTCTGCGGGAACCGGCACTGCGATTTTGGTTTCCTCAAGTGTTCAAGTTTTGCTCGCGCTTTTGGTCTACCGGTACCGGCACTCCGTTTTTGGCTTCCTTAGGTGTTCAAGTTTTGCTCGCGCTTTTGGTCTACCGCTACCCGCACTGCGTTTTTGGTTTCCTCAAGTGTTCAAGATTTGCTCGCGCTTTTGGTCTGCCGGTACCGGCACTCCGTTTTTGGTTTCCTCCGGTGTTCAAGTTTTGCTCGCGCTTTTGGTCTACCGATACCGGCACTGCGATTTTGGTTTCCTCAAGTGTTCAAGTTTTGCTCGCGCTTTTGGTCTGCCGGTACCGGCGCTGCGATTTTGGTTTCTTCAAATGTTCAAGTTTTGCTCGCGCTTTTGGTCTGCCGGTACCGGCACTACGTTTTTGGTTTCCTCCGGTGTTCAAGTTTTGCTCGCGCTTTTGGTCTGCGGGAACCGGCACTGCGATTTTGGTTTCCTCAAGTGTTCAAGTTTTGCTCGCGCTTTTGGTCTACCGGTACCGGCACTCCGTTTTTGGCTTCCTTAGGTGTTCAAGTTTTGCTCGCGCTTTTGGTCTACCGCTACCCGCACTGCGTTTTTGGTTTCCTCAAGTGTTCAAGATTTGCTCGCGCTTTTGGTCTGCCGGTACCGGCACTCCGTTTTTGGTTTCCTCCGGTGTTCAAGTTTTGCTCGCGCTTTTGGTCTACCGATACCGGCACTGCGATTTTGGTTTCCTCAAGTGTTCAAGTTTTGCTCGCGCTTTTGGTCTACCGATACCGGCACTGCGATTTTGGTTTCCTCAAGTGTTCAAGATTTGCTCACGCTTTTGGTCTGCCGGTACCGGCACTTTGTTTTTGGTTTCCTCCGGTGATCAAGTTTTGCTCGCGCTTTTGGTCTACCGGTACCGGCACTACGTTTTTGGTTCCCTCCGGTGTTCAAGTTTTGCTCGCGCTTTTGGTCTGCCGGTACCGGCGCTGCGATTTTGGTTTCCTCAATTGTTCAAGTTTTGCTCGCGCTTTTGGTCTGCCGGTACCGGCACTACGTTTTTGGTTCCCTCCGGTGTTCAAGTTTTGCTCGCGCTTTTGGTCTGCCGGTACCGGCGCTGCGATTTTGGTTTCCTCAAGTGTTCAAGTTTTGCTCGCGCTTTTGGTCTGCCGGTGCCGGCACTCTGTTCTTGGTTTCCTAAGGTGTTCAAGCTTTGCTCGCGCTTTTGGTCTACCGGTACCTGCACTGCATTTTTGGATTCCTGAAGTGTTCAAGTTTTACTCGCACTTTTGGTCTGCGGGAACCGGCACTGCGATTTTGGTTTCCTCAAGTGTTCAAGTTTTGCTCACACTTTTGGTCTACCGGTACCGGAACTGCGATTTTGGTTTCCTCAAGTGTTCAAGTTTTGCTCGCGCTTTTGGTCTGCCGGTGCCGGCACTCTGTTCTTGGTTTCCTAAGGTGTTCAAGCTTTGCTCGCGCTTTTGGTCTACCGGTACCGGCACTGCGATTTTGGTTTCCTCAAGTGTTCAAGTTTTGCTCGCGCTTTTGGTCTGCTGGTACCGGCACTGTGTTTTTGGTTTCCTCCGGTGTTCAAGTTTTGCTCGCGCTTTTGGTCTGCCGGTACCGGCACTACGTTTTTGGTTCCCTCCGGTGTTCAAGTTTTGCTCGCTCTTTTGGTCTGCCGGTACCGGCACTGCGATTTTGGTTTCCTCAAATGTTCAAGTTTTGCTCACGCTTTTGGTCTGCCGGTACCGGCACTTTGTTTTTGGTTTCCTCAGGTGTTCAAGTTTTGCTCGCGCTTTTGGTCTGCCGGTACCGGCGCTGCGATTTTGGTTTCCTCAAATGTTCAAGTTTTGCTCGCGCTTTTGGTCTGCCGGTACCGCCACTACGTTTTTGGTTCCCTCCGGTGTTCAAGTTTTGCTCGCTCTTTTGGTCTGCCGGTACCGGCACTGCGATTTTGGTTTCCTCAAATGTTCAAGTTTTGCTCACGCTTTTGGTCTGCCGGTACCGGCACTTTGTTTTTGGTTTCCTCAGGTGTTCAAGTTTTGCTCGCGCTTTTGGTCTGCCGGTACCGGCACTTTGTTTTTGGTTTCCTCAGGTGTTCAAGTTTTGCTCGCGCTTTTGGTCTGCCGGTACCGGCGCTGCGATTTTGGTTTCCTCAATTGTTCAAGTTTTGCTCGCGCTTTAGGTCTGCCGGTACCGGCACTACGTTTTTGGTTCCCTCCGATGTTCAAGTTTTGCTCGCGCTTTTGGTCTGCCGGTACCGGCACTTTGTTTTTGGTTTCCTCAGGTGTTCAAGTTTTGCTCGCGCTTTTGGTCTGCCGGTACCGGCGCTGCGATTTTGGTTTCCTCAAATGTTCAAGTTTTGCTCGCGCTTTTGGTCTGCCGGTACCGGCACTACGTTTTTGGTTCCCTCCGGTGTTCAAGTTTTGCTCGCGCTTTTGGTCTGCCGGTACCGGCGCTGCGATTTTGGTTTCCTCAATTGTTCAACTTTTGCTCGCGCTTTTGGTCTGCCGGTGCCGGCACTCCGTTCTTGGTTTCCTAAGGTGATCAAGCTTTGCTCGTGCTTTTGGTCTACCGGTACCGGCACTGCGATTTTGGTTTCCTCAAGTGTTCAAGTTTTGCTCGCGCTTTTGGTCTGCCGGTACCGGCACTACGTTTTTGGTTCCCTCCGGTGTTCAAGTTTTGCTCGCGCTTTTGGTCTGCCGGTACCGGCGCTGCGATTTTGGTTTCCTCAATTGTTCAACTTTTGCTCGCGCTTTTGGTCTGCCGGTGCCGGCACTCCGTTCTTGGTTTCCTAAGGTGATCAAGCTTTGCTCGTGCTTTTGGTCTACCGGTACCGGCACTGCGATTTTGGTTTCCTCAAGTGTTCAAGTTTTGCTCGCGCTTTTGGTCTGCTGGTACCGGCACTCTGTTTATGGTTTCCTCCGGTGTTCAAGTTTTGCTCGCGCTTTTGGTCTGCCGGTACCGGCACTACGTTTTTGGTTTCCTCCGGTGTTCAAGTTTTGCTCGCGCTTTTGGTCTGCCGGTACCGGCACTCCGTTTTTGGTTTCCTCAAGTGTTCAAGTTTTGCTCCCGCTTTTGGTCTGCCGGTACCGGCGCTGCGATTTTGGTTTCCTCAATTGTTCAAGTTTTGCTCGCGCTTTTGGTCTGCCGGTACCGGCACTACGTTTTTGGTTCCCTCCGGTGTTCAAGTTTTGCTCGCGCTCTTGGTCTGCCGGTACCGGCGCTGCGATTTTGGTTTCCTCAATTGTTCAAGTTTTGCTCGCGCTTTTGGTCTGCCGGTGCCGGCACTCCGTTCTTGGTTTCCTAAGGTGATCAAGCTTTGCTCGTGCTTTTGGTCTACCGGTACCGGCACTGCGATTTTGGTTTCCTCAAGTGTTCAAGTTTTGCTCGCGCTTTTGGTCTGCTGGTACCGGCACTCTGTTTATGGTTTCCTCCGGTGTTCAAGTTTTGCTCGCGCTTTTGGTCTGCCGGTACCGGCACTACGTTTTTGGTTTCCTCCGGTGTTCAAGTTTTGCTCGCGCTTTTGGTCTGCCGGTACCGGCACTCCGTTTTTGGTTTCCTCAAGTGTTCAAGTTTTGCTCGCGCTTTTGGTCTGCCGGTACCGGCGCTGCGATTTTGGTTTCCTCAAGTGTTCAAGTTATGCTCGCGCTTTTGGTCTGCAGGTACCGGCACTCCGTTTTTGATTTCCTTAGGTTTTCAAGTTTTGCTCGCGCTCTTGGTCTGCCGGTACCGGCGCTGCGATTTTGGTTTCCTCAATTGTTCAAGTTTTGCTCGCGCTTTTGGTCTGCCGGTACCGGCACTTTGTTTTTGGTTTCGTCAGGTGTTCAAGTTTTGCTCGCGCTTTTGGTCTGCCGGTACCGGCGCTGCGATTTTGGTTTCCTCAAGTGTTCAAGTTATGCTCGCGCTTTTGGTCTGCAGGTACCGGCACTCCGTTTTTGATTTCCTTAGGTTTTCAAGTTTTGCTCGCGGTCTTGGTCTGCCGGTACCGGCGCTGCGATTTTGGTTTCCTCAATTGTTCAAGTTTTGCTCGCGCTTTTGGTCTGCCGGTACCGGCACTTTGTTTTTGGTTTCCTCAGGTGTTCAAGTTTTGCTCGCGCTTTTGGTCTGCCGGTACCGGCGCTGCGATTTTGGTTTCCTCAAATGTTCAAGTTTTGCTCGCGCTTTTGGTCTGCCGGTACCGGCACTACGTTTTTCGTTTCCTCCGGTGTTCAAGTTTTGCTCGCGCTTTTGGTCTGCCGGTACCGGCGCTGCGATTTTGGTTTCCTCAATTGTTCAAGTTTTGCTCGCGCTTTAGGTCTGCCGGTACCGGCACTACGTTTTAAGTTCCCTCCGATGTTCAAGTTTTGCTCGCGCTTTTGGTCTGCCGGTACCGGCACTTTGTTTTTGGTTTCCTCAGGTGTTCAAGTTTTGCTCGCGCTTTTGGTCTGCCGGTACCGGCACTACGTTTTTGGTTCCCTCCGGTGTTCAAGTTTTGCTCGCGCTTTTGGTCTGCCGGTACCGGCGCTGCGATTTTGGTTTCTTCAATTGTTCAAGTTTTGCTCGCGCTTTTGGTCTGCCGGTGCCGGCACTCCGTTCTTGGTTTCCTAAGGTGATCAAGCTTTGCTCGTGCTTTTGGTCTACCGGTACCGGCACTGCGATTTTGGTTTCCTCAAGTGTTCAAGTTTTGCTCGCGCTTTAGGTCTGCCGGTACCGGCACTACGTTTTTGGTTCCCTCCGGTGTTCAAGTTTTGTTCGCGCTTTTGGTCTGCCGGTACCGGCACTTTGTTTTTGGTTTCCTCAGGTGTTCAAGTTTTGCTCGCGCTTTTGGTCTGCCGGTACCGGCACTACGTTTTTGGTTCCCTCCGGTGTTCAAGTTTTGCTCGCGCTTTTGGTCTGCCGGTACCGGCGCTGCGATTTTGGTTTCCTCAATTGTTCAAGTTTTGCTCGCGCTTTTGGTCTGCCGGTGCCGGCACTCCGTTCTTGGTTTCCTAAGGTGATCAAGCTTTGCTCGTGCTTTTGGTCTACCGGTACCGGCACTGCGATTTTGGTTTCCTCAAGTGTTCAAGTTTTGCTCGCGCTTTTGGTCTGCTGGTACCGGCACTCTGTTTATGGTTTCCTCCGGTGTTCAAGTTTTGCTCGCGCTTTTGGTCTGCCAGTACCGGCACTACGTTTTTGGTTTCCTCCGGTGTTCAAGTTTTGCTCGCGCTTTTGGTCTGCCGGTACCGGCACTCCGTTTTTGGTTTCCTCAAGTGTTCAAGTTTTGCTCACGCTTTTGGTCTGCCGGTACCGGCACTTTGTTTTTGGTTTCCTCAGGTGTTCAAGTTTTGCTCGCGCTTTTGGTCTGCCGGTACCGGCGCTGCGATTTTGGTTTCCTCAAGTGTTCAAGTTATGCTCGCGCTTTTGGTCTGCAGGTACCGGCACTCCGTTTTTGATTTCCTTAGGTTTTCAAGTTTTGCTCGCGGTCTTGGTCTGCCGGTACCGGCGCTGCGATTTTGGTTTCCTCAATTGTTCAAGTTTTGCTCGCGCTTTTGGTCTGCCGGTGCCGGCACTCCGTTCTTGGTTTCCTAAGGTGATCAAGCTTTGCTCGTGCTTTTGGTCTACCGGTACCGGCACTGCGATTTTGGTTTCCTCAAGTGTTCAAGTTTTGCTCGCGCTTTTGGTCTGCTGGTACCGGCACTCTGTTTATGGTTTCCTCCGGTGTTCAAGTTTTGCTCGCGCTTTTGGTCTGCCAGTACCGGCACTACGTTTTTGGTTTCCTCCGGTGTTCAAGTTTTGCTCGCGCTTTTGGTCTGCCGGTACCGGCACTCCGTTTTTGGTTTCCTCAAGTGTTCAAGTTTTGCTCACGCTTTTGGTCTGCCGGTACCGGCACTTTGTTTTTGGTTTCCTCAGGTGTTCAAGTTTTGCTCGCGCTTTTGGTCTGCCGGTACCGGCGCTGCGATTTTGGTTTCCTCAAGTGTTCAAGTTATGCTCGCGCTTTTGGTCTGCAGGTACCGGCACTCCGTTTTTGATTTCCTTAGGTTTTCAAGTTTTGCTCGCGGTCTTGGTCTGCCGGTACCGGCGCTGCGATTTTGGTTTCCTCAATTGTTCAAGTTTTGCTCGCGCTTTTGGTCTGCCGGTGCCGGCACTCCGTTCTTGGTTTCCTAAGGTGATCAAGCTTTGCTCGTGCTTTTGGTCTACCGGTACCGGCACTGCGATTTTGGTTTCCTCAAGTGTTCAAGTTTTGCTCGCGCTTTTGGTCTGCTGGTACCGGCACTCCGTTTATGGTTTCCTCCGGTGTTCAAGTTTTGCTCGCGCTTTTGGTCTACCGGTACCTGCACTGCATTTTTGGATTCCTCAAGTGTTCAAGTTTTACTCGCACTTTTGGTCTGCGGGAACCGGCACTGCGATTTTGGTTTCCTTAAGTGTTCAAGTTTTGCTCACGCTTTTGGTGTGCCGGTACCGGCACTCCGTTTTTGGTTTCCTCAGGTGTTCAAGTTTTGCTCGCGCTTTTGGTCTGCCGGTACCGGCGCTGCGATTTTGGTTTCCTCAAGTGTTCAAGTTTTGCTCACACTTTTGGTCTACCGGTACCGGAACTGCGATTTTGGTTTCCTCAAGTGTTCAAGTTTTGCTCGCGCTTTTGGTCTGCCGGTACCGGCGCTGCGATTTTGGTTTCCTCAATTGTTCAAGTTTTGCTCGCGCTTTAGGTCTGCCGGTACCGGCACTACGTTTTTGGTTCCCTCCGATGTTCAAGTTTTGCTCGCGCTTTTGGTCTGCCGGTACCGGCACTTTGTTTTTGGTTTCCTCAGGTGTTCAAGTTTTGCTCGCGCTTTTGGTCTGCCGGTACCGGCACTACGTTTTTGGTTCCCTCCGGTGTTCAAGTTTTGCTCGCGCTTTTGGTCTGCCGGTACCGGCGCTGCGATTTTGGTTTCTTCAATTGTTCAAGTTTTGCTCGCGCTTTTGGTCTGCCGGTGCCGGCACTCCGTTCTTGGTTTCCTAAGGTGATCAAGCTTTGCTCGTGCTTTTGGTCTACCGGTACCGGCACTGCGATTTTGGTTTCCTCAAGTGTTCAAGTTTTGCTCGCGCTTTAGGTCTGCCGGTACCGGCACTACGTTTTTGGTTCCCTCCGGTGTTCAAGTTTTGTTCGCGCTTTTGGTCTGCCGGTACCGGCACTTTGTTTTTGGTTTCCTCAGGTGTTCAAGTTTTGCTCGCGCTTTTGGTCTGCCGGTACCGGCACTCCGATTTTGGTTCCCTGAGGAGTTCAAGTTTGGCTCGCGCTTTTGGTCTACCGATACCGGCACTGCGATTTTGGTTTCCTCAAGTGTTCAAGATTTGCTCGCGCTTTTGGTCTGCCAGTACCGGCACTCCGTTTTTGGTTTCCTCCGGTGTTCAAGTTTTGCTCGAGCTTTTGGTCTGCCGGTACGGGCACTGCGATTTTGGTTTCCTCAAGTGTTCAAGTTTTGCTCGCGCTTTTGGTCTGCTGGTACCCGGCACTCTGTTTATGGTTTCCTCCGGTGTTCAAGTTTTGCTCGCGCTTTTGGTCTGCCGGTACCGGCACTACGTTTTTGGTTTCCTCCGGTGTTCAAGTTTTGCTCGCGCTTTTGGTCTGCCGGTACCGGCACTCCGTTTTTGGTTTCCTCAAGTGTTCAAGTTTTGCTCACGCTTTTGGTCTGCCGGTACCGGCACTTTGTTTTTGGTTTCCTCAGGTGTTCAAGTTTTGCTCGCGCTTTTGGTCTGCCGGTACCGGCGCTGCGATTTTGGTTTCCTCAAGTGTTCAAGTTATGCTCGCGCTTTTGGTCTGCAAGTACCGGCACTCCGTTTTTGATTTCCTTAGGTTTTCAAGTTTTGCTCGCGCTCTTGGTCTGCCGGTACCGGCGCTGCGATTTTGGTTTCCTCAATTGTTCAAGTTTTGCTCGCGCTTTTGGTCTGCCGGTGCCGGCACTCCGTTCTTGGTTTCCTAAGGTGATCAAGCTTTGCTCGTGCTTTTGGTCTACCGGTACCGGCACTGCGATTTTGGTTTCCTCAAGTGTTCAAGTTTTGCTCGCGCTTTTGGTCTGCTGGTACCGGCACTCCGTTTATGGTTTCCTCCGGTGTTCAAGTTTTGCTCGCGCTTTTGGTCTACCGGTACCTGCACTGCATTTTTGGATTCCTCAAGTGTTCAAGTTTTACTCGCACTTTTGGTCTGCGGGAACCGGCACTGCGATTTTGGTTTCCTTAAGTGTTCAAGTTTTGCTCACGCTTTTGGTGTGCCGGTACCGGCACTCCGTTTTTGGTTTCCTCAGGTGTTCAAGTTTTGCTCGCGCTTTTGGTCTACCGGTACCGGCGCTGCGATTTTGGTTTCGTCAATTGTTCAAGTTTTGCTCGCGCTTTTGGTCTGCCGGTACCGGCGCTGCGATTTTGGTTTCCTCAAGTGTTCAAGTTATGCTCGCGCTTTTGGTCTGCAGGTACCGGCACTCCGTTTTTGATTTCCTTAGGTTTTCAAGTTTTGCTCGCGCTCTTGGTCTGCCGGTACCGGCACTCTGTTTATGGTTTCCTCCGGTGTTCAAGTTTTGCTCGCGCTTTTGGTCTGCCGGTACCGGCACTACGTTTTTGGTTTCCTCCGGTGTTCAAGTTTTGCTCGCGCTTTTGGTCTGCCGGTACCGGCACTCCGTTTTTGGTTTCCTCAAGTGTTCAAGTTTTGCTCGCGCTTTTGGTCTGCCGGTACCGGCGCTGCGATTTTGGTTTCCTCAAGTGTTCAAGTTATGCTCGCGCTTTTGGTCTGCAGGTACCGGCACTCCGTTTTTGATTTCCTTAGGTTTTCAAGTTTTGCTCGCGCTCTTGGTCTGCCGGTACCGGCGCTGCGATTTTGGTTTCCTCAATTGTTCAAGTTTTGCTCGCGCTTTAGGTCTGCCGGTACCGGCACTACGTTTTTGGTTCCCTCCGATGTTCAAGTTTTGCTCGCGCTTTTGGTCTGCCGGTACCGGCGCTGCGATTTTGGTTTCCTCAAATGTTCAAGTTTTGCTCGCGCTTTTGGTCTGCCGGTACCGGCACTACGTTTTTGGTTTCCTCCGGTGTTCAAGTTTTGCTCGCGCTTTTGGTCTGCCGGTACCGGCGCTGCGATTTTGGTTTCCTCAATTGTTCAAGTTTTGCTCGCGCTTTAGGTCTGCCGGTACCGGCACTACGTTTTAAGTTCCCTCCGATGTTCAAGTTTTGCTCGCGCTTTTGGTCTGCCGGTACCGGCACTTTGTTTTTGGTTTCCTCAGGTGTTCAAGTTTTGCTCGCGCTTTTGGTCTGCCGGTACCGGCACTACGTTTTTGGTTCCCTCCGGTGTTGAAGTTTTGCTCGCGCTTTTGGTCTGCCGGTACCGGCGCTGCGATTTTGGTTTCTTCAATTGTTCAAGTTTTGCTCGCGCTTTTGGTCTGCCGGTGCCGGCACTCCGTTCTTGGTTTCCTAAGGTGATCAAGCTTTGCTCGTGCTTTTGGTCTACCGGTACCGGCACTGCGATTTTGGTTTCCTCAAGTGTTCAAGTTTTGCTCGCGCTTTAGGTCTGCCGGTACCGGCACTACGTTTTTGGTTCCCTCCGGTGTTCAAGTTTTGTTCGCGCTTTTGGTCTGCCGGTACCGGCACTTTGTTTTTGGTTTCCTCAGGTGTTCAAGTTTTGCTCGCGCTTTTGGTCTGCCGGTACCGGCACTACGTTTTTGGTTCCCTCCGGTGTTCAAGTTTTGCTCGCGCTTTTGGTCTGCCGGTACCGGCGCTGCGATTTTGGTTTCCTCAATTGTTCAAGTTTTGCTCGCGCTTTTGGTCTGCCGGTGCCGGCACTCCGTTCTTGGTTTCCTAAGGTGATCAAGCTTTGCTCGTGCTTTTGGTCTACCGGTACCGGCACTGCGATTTTGGTTTCCTCAAGTGTTCAAGTTTTGCTCGCGCTTTTGGTCTGCTGGTACCGGCACTCTGTTTATGGTTTCCTCCGGTGTTCAAGTTTTGCTCACGCTTTTGGTGTGCCGGTACCGGCACTCCGTTTTTGGTTTCCTCAGGTGTTCAAGTTTTGCTCGCGCTTTTGGTCTGCCGGTACCGGCGCTGCGATTTTGGTTTCCTCAAGTGTTCAAGTTTTGCTCACACTTTTGGTCTACCGGTACCGGAACTGCGATTTTGGTTTCCTCAAGTGTTCAAGTTTTGCTCGCGCTTTTGGTCTGCCGGTACCGGCACTTTGTTTTTGGTTTCCTCAGGTGTTCAAGTTTTGCTCGCGCTTTTGGTCTGCCGGTACCGGCACTACGTTTTTGGTTCCCTCCGGTGTTCAAGTTTTGTTCGGGCTTTTGGTCTGCCGGTACCGGCGCTGCGATTTTGGTTTTGTCAATTGTTCAAGTTTTGCTCGCGCTTTTGTACTGCCGGTGCCGGCACTCCGTTCTTGGTTTCCTAAGGTGTTCAAGCTTTGCTCGTGCTTTTGGTCTGCCGGTACCGGCACTCCGTTTTTGGTTTCCTCAGGTGTTCAAGTTTTGCTCGCACTTTTGGTCTGCGGGAACCGGCACTGCGATTTTGGTTTCCTCAGGTGTTCAAGTTTTGCTCACGCTTTTGGTGTGCCGGTACCGGCACTCCGTTTTTGGTTTCCTCAGGTGTTCAAGTTTTGCTCGCGCTTTTGGTCTGCCGGTACCGGCGCTGCGATTTTGGTTTCCTCAAGTGTTCAAGTTTTGCTCACACTTTTGGTCTACCGGTACCGGCACTGCGATTCTGGTTTCCTCAAGTGTTCAAGTTTTGCTCGCGCTTTTGGTCTGCTGGTACCGGCACTCTGTTTATGGTTTCCTCCGGTGTTCAAGTTTTGCTCGCGCTTTTGGTCTGCCGGTACCGGCACTACGTTTTTGGTTCCCTCCGGTGTTCAAGTTTTGCTCGCGCTTTTGGTCTGCCGGTACCGGCACTCCGTTTTTGGTTTCCTCAAGTGTTCAAGTTATGCTCACGCTTTTGGTCTGCCGGTACCGGCACTTTGTTTTTGGTTTCCTCAGGTGTTCAAGTTTTGCTCGCGCTTTTGGTCTGCCGGTACCGGCGCTGCGATTTTGGTTTCCTCATGTGTTCAAGTTATGCTCGCGCTTTTGGTCTGCCGGTACCGGCACTCCGTTTTTGATTTCCTTAGGTATTCAAGTTTTGCTCGCACTTTTGGTCTGCGGGAACCGGCACTGCGATTTTGGTTTCCTCAAGTGTTCAAGTTTTGCTCACGCTTTTGGTCTGCCGGTACCGGCACTCCGTTTTTGGTTTCCTCAGGTGTTCAAGTTTTGCTCGCGCTTTTGGTCTGCCGGTACCGGCGCTGCGATTTTGGTTTCCTCAAGTGTTCAAGTTTTGCTCACACTTTTGGTCTACCGGTACCGGAACTGCGATTTTGGTTTCCTCAAGTGTTCAAGTTTTGCTCGCGCTTTTGGTCTGCCGGTGCCGGCACTCTGTTCTTGGTTTCCTAAGGTGTTTAAGCTTTGCTCGCGCTTTTGGTCTACCGGTACCGGCACTGCGATTTTGGTTTCCTCAAGTGTTCAAGTTTTGCTCGCGCTTTTGGTCTGCTGGTACCGGCACTGTGTTTTTGGTTTCCTCCGGTGTTCAAGTTTTGCTCGCGCTTTTGGTCTGCCGGTACCGGCACTACGTTTTTGGTTCCCTCCAGTGTTCAAGTTTTGCTCGCGCTTTTGGTCTGCCGGTACCGGCACTGCGATTTTGGTTTCCTCAAGTGTTCAAGTTTTGCTCACGCTTTTGGTCTGCCGGTACCGGCACTTTGTTTTTGGTTTCCTCAGGTGTTCAAGTTTTGCTCGCGCTTTTGGTCTGCCGGTACCGGCACTCCGTTTTTGGTTTCCTCAGGTGTTCAAGTTTTGCTCGCGCTTCTGGTCTGCCGGTACCGGCGCTGCGATTTTGGTTTCCTGAAGTGTTCAAGTTTTGCTCGCGCTTTTGGTCTGCCGGTACCGGCACTACGTTTTTGGTTTCCTCAGGTGTTCAAGTTTTGCTCGCGCTTTTGGTCTGCCGGTACCGGCATTACGTTTTTGGTTTCCTCCGGTTTTCAAGTTTTGCTCGCGCTTTTGGTCTGCCGGTACCGGCACTACGTTTTTATTTTCCTCCAGTGTTCAAGTTTCGCTCGCGCTTTCGGTCTGCCGGTTCCGGCACTACGTTTTTGGTTTCCTCCGGTGTTCAAGTTTTGCTCGCGCTTTTGGTCTGCCGGTACCGGCACTACGTTTTTGGTTTCTTCCGGTGTTCAAGTTTTGCTCGCGCTTTTGGTGTGCCGGTACCGGCGCTGCGATTTTGGTTTCCTCAAATGTTCAAGTTTTGCTCACGCTTTTGGTCTGCCGGTACCGGCACTCCGTTTTTGGTTTCCTCAGGTGTTCAAGTTTTGCTCGCGCTTCTGGTCTGCCGGTACCGGCGCTGCGATTTTGGTTTCCTCAAGTGTTCAAGTTTTGCTCGCGCTTTTGGTCTGCCGGTACCGGCACTACATTTTTGGTTTCCTCCGGTGTTCAAGTTTTGCTCGCGCTTTTGGTCTGCCGGTACCGGCGCTGCTGTTTTGGTTTCCTCAAGTGTTCAAGTTTTTCTCGCGCTTTTGGTCTGCCGGTACCTGCACTTTGATTTAGGTTTCCTCTGGTGTTCAAGTTTTGCTCACGCTTTTGGTCTTTTTGCTCGCGCTTTTGGTTTGCCGGTACTGTCACCTCGTTTTTGGTTTCCTTCGGTGTTCAAGTTTTGCTCGCGCTTTTGGTCTACCGGTACCGGCACTGCGATTTTGGTTTTCTCAAGTGTTCAAGTTTTGCTCGCGCTTTTGGTCTGCCGGTACCGGCACTACGTTTTTGGTTTCCTCCGGTGTTCAAGTTTTGCTCGCGCTTTTGGTCTGCCGGTACCGGCACTCCGTTTTTTGTTTCCTGAGTTGTTCAAGTTTTGCTCGCGCTTTTGGTCTGCCGGTTCCGGCCCTGCGATTTTGGTTTCCTCAAGTGTTCAAGTTTTGCTCGCGTTTTTGATCTGCCGGTACCGGCACTCTGTTTTTGGTTTCCTCTGGTGTTCAAGTTTTGCTCGCGCTTTTAGTCTGCCGGTAGCGGCACTGCGTTTTTCGTTTCCTCCGGTGTTCAAGTTGTGCTCGCGCTTTTGGTCTGCAGGTACTGGCACTACGTTTTTGGTTTCCTCCGTTGTTCAAGTTTTGCTCGTGCTTTTCGTCTGCTGATACCGGCACTCCGATTTTGGTTTCCTCTAGTGTTCAAGTTTTGCTCGCAATTTTGGTCTGGCGGTACCGGCACTGCGATTTTGGTTTCCTCAGGTGTTCAAGTTTTGCTCGCACTTTTGGTCTGCCGGTACTGGCACTGCGATTTTGGTTTCCTCAAGTGTTCAAGTTTTTCTCGCGCTTTTGGTTTGTCGGTGCCGGCACTGCAATTTTGGTTTCTTTCCGTGTTCAAGTTTTTCTCGCGCTTTTGGTCTGTCGGTACCGGCACTGCAATTTTGGTTTCTTTCCGTGTTCAAGTTTTGCTCGCGCTTTTGGTGTGCCGATACTGGCACTGTGATTTTGGCTTCTTCGTTTTGGCAATCTCTTTAGAATTAGCATTGCGAGCATTAAGTGAACTGAAAAGTATAAATTCATATACATGTATTTCCTGCAACAAAATCAAACTTGAGAATTCTCAATCTTGTTATGCCCGCTTCGGGACCCCAAAAAGAACTGCAGGTACCGGCAGTCCTTTTTCCACAAGTTTAAGGGCGCAAAATATACCAATGGAAAGGTATTCTCAAGACCTTTCCAACGGTATATTACATGCTCCAAGATTCCAGAGATTGCAGTCGCTACACCGAATAGAAACTCCAGCAGAATCAAACTTGAGAATTCTCAATCTCGTCATGGCCGCTTCGGGACCCCAAAATGAACTGCCAGTACCGGCAGTCCTCTTTCCACAATTTCAAGGGCGCATGATATACCATTGGAAAGGTATTCTCAAGACCTTTCCAATGGTAGTTTAAACGCTCCAAGATTCAAAAAACTGCAGCCGCTACACCAAAAAGAAACTTTAGCAGAATGAAACTTGAGAATTCTCAATCTTGTCATGGCCGCTTCGGGACCCCAATTAGACTGCCGGTACCGGCAGTCCTTTTTCCACAATTTCAAGGGCGTGTAATGTACCATTGGAAAGGTATTCTCAAGACCTTTCTAACCGTATATTATGCGCTTCAAGATTTTTAAAATTGCAGTCCCTACACCGAAAAGAAACTCCAACAGCATCAAACTTGAAAATTCTCAATCTCGTCATGGCAGCTTCGACCTACTCATATGTATAGTTTGTTAAAGGTGATAGAAGAACGCACAAAGCACATACACAAATGCAAGGAATGCACAAAGCACATACACAAACACAAGGAATGCGTAGAAAGAGATATCTTTACTCAAGGGCTCCCCCGCTTAAGTAGTGTACATTGAGGTGCCCTTTGGCAACCCATATAGGATAACTCAACACTACAGGCCTCAAAGGTAAGCCCATGCCGCAACCCCTCTCCCACACATCAATTATTCCCACCCAAACCCCTTTGGCTTTTAGCAACACTACCCTTTATCTACTACTTCAACATAGTTATCTTCTTCCAAATGACAATACTTCACTCCCTCGAGGTCATGGTATAATCCATCAACTCCAAGCGTCATAGAATGATCTGCCAATGCAAATTGAACAAATATAAGTCAAATTTTGACTTCTTTAGCCCCTAAGCATCCCAAGTTATATTGAGCTTAGAATCATCATTGCATTTGATGTTATATAAAGGTGTAAATGTAAGTGAAGAATAGGAATCTCAACCGTACAATTTTGTAATATACATGTTGTAGATCATGAGGATCAAATTTGGAGTCATTTGGCCATATAGATTGCAAGATCATAGTGTTTTAGTGTAAAAAAAGAATGCTAAACTTTTCCTAGCAACATGGTTAGGGGTGAAGTTTGATTTTAAAATTACACAAATGAAAAAAACATTCAACCATAAAGTAGTTCAAAATCATCATATAAACACATTGGTACTAAGAAAATTCATGAATTTTTCTTAATGTGCACTAAAATGGCCTTGCAATGTCAAAAATTAGCACAAAAAGTGACCAATTTGACCTAAAAAGCAAAAAGTGTCCAAATTTAAACCCATGCACTAAAATGACTCCCAAACATTCATAACAACATGGATTGACACAAAATTTTTACCATGTTAACTAGACTTTAAGGAGAATCCAACTCAACAAGGTTTATTGAAGACGAACATTGGATGAAGGAGATACAAGCCCACGAAGTTGCAGCCATCAAAATGCACAAAAACTGTTCAAAGAAAAGAACCCTACTTTCAAACGATCACCAAAAATTCAATACATCTTGGATTGATCTGAAATTTTTACTACTAATTCCATATCATCATGAAGGGGGTTTCATCAAAATTTCATTAAAATTGAACACCTTTTGCAAAAGTGACAGCTCTTTGAAGGTGAATGTACTCCAAAATCCGTCCAAAATATGGATGTTGAGAAGGTAAGGGGTTAACTAAACAACTACATATAAAAATTCACTCTTCTAATTCAAAAGACCCCAAGATGAAATTTCAAGACCAGCTTTTCCTACCAACCGTAATATTCTGTATTGCTTTTAAAACGCAGGTATTGGCAGCATATTCCTGTGTGCATTGCAAAATCTGCAAAATTTAGCAAATTCGGACTACACATATCAGAATCCAACATGAAACTTGGGTGCTCCTAAACACTACGGGTCCTATCGTGGTGTTTGTTTTTCGAATTGCGGAAATGTACATCAAATTTGAATCTGGAGTTTGGACGAGGCAAATGGATTGCGAAAATGAAGGTTGTATAGGATTGGCCCATTAGAGGACGTAGAAGGCATGACGAGCAGAGATCTAGAAGAGCAAAGTATACGAATTTGCATGGAAGCATTTTGGAAGCCCTCGGGTCTGGGACACCAATGGGTTGTCCAAGATGCGGCTATATTCTCATCAGAAAACGTCCCCACAAGAACAAGGCGTGGGCTTGTTCAAGAGATCAATGTGCGAGTGCACGGTGGAGTAGCGGAGGCAAAGATCAAAATTCTAACATAAGCAAAACCGCATTTGGTGTAGTATACTATTGCACTACTATTGGAAGAAATGGTCAATGGACGTTTGTAGAATGACTTCGATGTATATTAATAGGTTTAGTACATCGTATGAGGCACATGGTACTATGAATTGCATTACGTAGCAACAATAGCCATATAGTATAACGCAGCATGTAGTACTCATTTGAAAGTGCATGAGTGCTCTAAATGACTTGATGTTTTGGTAGAAAATTTAGATAACTTTGTATCCATTTTTTAATACCCACTTAATACAATGTTTTGTAGTCTGTAAATTAAGTACCAATGTAACATTCAATGCATGTGTGACGAGATTTGCATGATTGAAGTTTATTGAACCCTCCAAAATTCCTACTTTAACAATTTGTCAATTCCTAATTCTAAAACCCATGAGTACCAAAATTACAACCCCCCTGCAACTTTTAAAAAGTACATTTCTGTTCGACGGGTAATAAGTGCATTGTCATACCCCCAAGTGCAAAAATTCCTAATTCAGTGTTATAAGCATTCAAAAGTCATAGTCACCAATATTCATCAAGATTGAAGTGCATAATTCTCTCCATCCCACTCATTCATAAAAAATGACGATGATTGACCAAAATGACCATGCTCAAGCTGTGAAGCCTTGGAATTTCTACAATATTGAATCTTCTCGTCAACTTTATACAACCACATCAAACTCATAACAGGCCCCTTCAACTCCCTCATTCTTGCTAATCTCAATTTTCGTGCTCGACTTAGAAGCTATGTCTTCTAACATTTTCACAACCTTGTACATTGATGGACGACTCGTAGGAATGGAACTAGTGCACATTATTGCAATTTTTAGAACTTCATTCATCTCATTTTGTGAATCCATCCCACATTCGGAATCTAATATCTCACACAAACCTTTTGATGCCACCACTCTATTTTGCACCCATTGCACAAGGTTTGTTCCTTCTAGAGGTTCTAATGGGTCAGCTGCAGGTTTTCCAGTCACCAATTCTAGGAGCACAACACCAAAGCTGTAGATATCGATTTTCTCCGTCACTCGAGTTCCAAACGAGTACTCTGTATAGATTTCCCACCCAAGATTCAAACCATACCAACTCCATGAGACTAGTGGTCAAACTAAACAAACGCAACATACAATGATCAAAGTTACATTTAAAACAAACCCACTATCAATTGCAATCAACATTGAATGGGCTACATAGATATTTGAAGCACTTCACCTGGAGGAATGTAGCCCAAAGAGCCAGCAACTGAGGACAACTCATGCGATGTCGCAGATTCTACCATCTTCGCAATGCCAAAATCAGCCAAGTGCGCTTCATACTCCAAGTCCACCAAAATATTGTTAGCTTTAATGTCCCGATGTAAGATTTCTTTATGTGAGCACTCGTGATGCAAATATTGAAGTCCCTGCCAAGGTACATCAAGCCCTAAATTATGCCACATTCTTAAAATACATGAATGACTCTAAGATGCTATTGCTAAATGGAAAACTAAATATTGATATTTCCATATTCCAAACATAAAGAATGGGTAGGTATATGAACCTTGGCAGCTCCTACGGCAATCTTGTAGCGAATGTCCCATGAAAGTGTACTTGATTTTGGGCCATGCAAGAGATCTCCCAAACTACCATTGTGCATGAATTCGTACACTAGCAAGTTGCTCTTGCGTTGAGTGCAACTACACAAAAGCTTTATGATGTGTTGGTGACGAATGTTTGCAAGTGTCTTTAACTGCAAGAAGGTTGAAACAAACAATTCGGTTCAACTTCTAAATCAAATTCCCATTATTTCATGATTTCAAAAAAGCTTTTTTTGGTTATCAACTCAATGTTGAAATTGACGCTAACAAAAGCTTGAGGTAGAAGTTTCAAACCTCCGCTTTAAAGCCATAGTCACGCCTTCCCTCATCTTTCTCGACATTCCACAATTTCTTGACGGCTACAATCTCACCGTCACTCAATGTGACCTTGTACACTCTGCCTCCACCGCCAGCTCCAATCAAATTATCTTCATCCAAGGCGGTGAGTTCATCTTCGTAGTAAACTTTATTGTGAAATGATGTCAATGTCCATGAACTTTCATCTTCACTCAAGTGTAGAATATCACGCGAATCACTTCTACATCTTTTGAATGTGAGAACCAACACTACAAACAACACAAGTGCCACAACTCCAATGACCGCTACAAGTATAATCCAGGCTTGTATTTTCCTCCTTTTGGACTTCAAGTTTATGGCAGATGAATTGGTGCTACATGAGCCTTCCACGCACAGATATGGATTACCGGTGAAGTTCACAATCACAACTATTGGGCCATTTTTCTGATTTGGAATGACCCCCATGAGGTTGTTGAATGCCACATTTAGCATTTGTAGTGATATCATGCTGAAAAAGCCTTGGGGAATGGCTCCTGAGAGGTTGTTCTCTGAGAGATCGAGAGTGCTTAGTCTGTAGAGGTCGACAAGCTCATCAGGAATGGTGTTGGTTAGATGGTTTTGGGAAAGGTCCAATTGCACAAGTTCCTTGCAATTGCTGAGGTTCGAAGGTATGGCGCCACTAAAGGAATTAGCACCTAATATAAGCTCCGTCAATGTTGACAAGTTTCCCAACAAGGGAGTGAGGGTGCCATTGAGGTTGTTGGAATTGGCTAAAAATTTGACCAAGCTGGTTTGTCCAATCTCTGGAGGAATGGGGCCCGAGAAGATATTATTTTGCAAATACAAGATAGAAAGAGACGTTGCCTTTCCGATGTTTGCATGAATACTTCCACTAAGATTGTTCCCATTCAATTGCATCCTCACTAGCTTTTCACTTCCCCACAAGCCTGGCGGCACTATCCCTTCAAGGTGATTGTTGTCTAATCGCATTACACCCAAATTTGAACAATTGCCATATGATTCAGGTATTGTACCAGTGAGTCTATTTGCAAACAATGCGACATATCGCACATTGTTACCCCAACAAAGGTATGGAGGTAAATGCCCTTCAAGATTGTTTAAACTCAAGTCCACGTACTGGAGATTCAATGCTTTCCTTCCAAGATCATATGGGATTTCACCAGTGAGTTGATTGCCGTAGAGTTCAAAATTAACCAATCCTTCAATGTTAGCCAATCCATGCGGAATTTGTCCACTTAAATTACTGTTTGTTAGGTATAGGTCTGACACGACCAAGAGGTTTCCAAAACTATCTGGAATTCCACCACTGAAAGTATTGTTAGAAAGATCAAGAAAAGTGAGTTGGGTTTGATTACCCAAACTAGTTGGAATCTCTCCAGTAAAGTTATTGTAGGCAACATCCATCAAAGTTAAATTACCCATGAAGTTTGAAATACCTGCTAGATCCCCATTTAAACCATTGGTGTATACATTGATTTCTGTAAGGCTTTCGCTCTGCCACAAAGAAGGTGGAAGAGGTCCAGTCAATTGGTTGACAAACAACCTTAGTGACGTCAAATTGGGCATGCTTCCAAATATGTCTAGAATATGGCCCGTCAACGTGTTATTTACTAAATTGAGGACCTCCAAATGCGTCAAATTTTCAAGCTTCGATGGAATGGGACCCATGATGTTGCACCTCTCAAGATGGAGTGTCTTCAACTGGGTCATCATCGAAACATCTCTCGGAAATAAATCTCGAGGGAAATTCATTCCAATTAATTGAAGATCTTCCATGCTCTTCCACGAACTAAATTTTGGCCATGGCACCTCATTGGGAACATCCAAGTTTGAACCCAACCATAAAACTTTAAAGTTTTGAGGTATGAAGAAGTCCCACGATGAAAGTGTAACATTCCAATTGTTACCTGACAGAGTCAATTCTTCAAGCTTCTTCATTGAAAGGAAGGATTGTGGCATTTGACCCACAAAGTAGTTTGTATCAAGGCGCAAGACTCGCAACTCCGGAAACTTATCAAATCTGGTGACAATCGTGCCTTCCAACATTGCATATGTTAGGTCCAATATTTGCAGACTTTGGAGATTTATAATGTCTTCTGGTAATACTCCCGCTATGTAGGTATTCATGAAGTTGAGGTACACAAGCTTTGAACAATTCACGATGTCTGATGGGAAAATTCCATTCATATTCGTTAATCCCACATTCAAAATTGTAAGATTCGCAAACTTTGCTGCATGACAACACGCACCATGTCAACATAGATACTGAAAGTACATCCATGTCCCACGTGACACTACATAATGTGCATGCACTATGATCACAGCTACTTGAATGACACACAAAGTGGTACATTAACGCCATAAGAAGGATTCAGCCACTAACCAAAAGGGAGAGCGTCGATAGGGCCTCCAAGGTTCACGAAAGGAGAGAAATCCACTGCGGATACAGAACCCTGAGTGCAATTCACACCATTCCAGAAACACGGAGTGGCGTCGGAGGCATTCCAGTTGCTCAAGTTGTTGTCCGGATCCTGCAGAGAACCTTGCTTCCAATTGAGCAGCAATTGGCCTTCTTCGTTGAGACCCAACACACATCCTGAAAGCACCATTACTGTGCATGCGGTCACGGCATACAGAAGGTGAATTACCCTCCATAGCCGCACGACGTCAGAATTCCCCTCCTATTAAGTAGACTCTCCGGTAAGTTTCAAATATGTTCAAAGCACCTGGCGACTTTTTCCAACCGAAACGTCCCGTTCTGTTACGGCCCTTCCGGGTGAGGAAAATAATCAGATTCTTGGTTGCTCAAAACCGCTCAAAGCATCCGCTTCGGCTACCTGCCACACACAAGTGCAATAATTATTCCCATCACCCCATGATACCAAGCTTTATCGGTTGCTTCACTCACAAACTGACCATCTGTGAAGAATGGCGCAGAGAGAGCGTTACCCGCTACAGACTGCATGCATTACCCGCCACAAGAGACGGTTCCAAAAGCTTCTCAAATGTTGATGGGGAGTGCAACAATGGATAGTCCGACAGAATAGTCTCCGAACTAGACCCTGTCGAATTGCCCGAGTGAATGCCTAGCGATCCATGAAATCTGCATGAAATGGGAGGAGACGGTCTGCATTGTTCAAAGCTTTATCTGCCAGCTCCTAGAGACCGCAGCTCTCCACGAGAAGGGAGTAAAACCCTGGCATCTACGCCGCAAAGTTGTTCATGAAGACACCCTGCACCGACCGGACTACGGCTTCAAGAAACAACAGACCCCTGCTGAACCGTCTGGACAGCGTGACAAAAAAGAGGGGTCACTGAAAACTGGTGGGAAAACTACAGTAGCTAGCCACAAGGCCTGCTCGTGCAAACAGACCTGGAATACGTGCGCCATGCACAGGCTGCTTCTGCAAGATGTCCTCCTCTCTATCGGCGTTCGCTGGCCGCCTGATCGGGCTCCAATCGTTCCAACCTGGCCAGCTGAAATAGATTAGTGCTGCAGTAGTATCTGATATATAATTATGCAGTTCGTCAGAACAGAAGGAAACAACGTACTGGCAGCGGAATCTGAGTTAATGTTGGGTGCGTCAACGCATGCAGGGCAGCATTGCAGCGGTGCTCGCTGTACCATTCCTTCCAGAAAGATTCTGGAAGCATCGCCATTGCGCCAGTGTACCCGATGATCAAAGATCCAAACATAGGAGCCGAGCCCTGGCAGTCGTGGTAGCCTTGGAGAGAATATTCTGGAACCATCGCTAATGCGCCAGTAGCGCTGGCATTCAACTTATTCGCGGTACAAACAGTAGGCATCAAGTCAGGCTCGGAAAAGAATTTCCCGCCTGCTTCAGTTGTTTGTCATGAAATAGGGGAATTGTGTCGTGAATCGTTTACACTTTCCGTCCTTTTGGAGCGGGTAAACTGATAGAGCTTTCAAGGAGGGCTTTCTGGTCATTACTGGGATGACTGTACCGGTAACAGTGAGAACATCCTCAAGCCAAGTCGGTAATCACACAAAATCCATTTATGGCAGTGACTGATTGAGCGTGTCAATTGTGTAGACCGTGTGCTGAATTATCAGTTCTTCATGATTCGCGTTGAGTCATTTCGGCAGTCTAGAGATGAATTCTCTACTCTCAATTAGGGTTTACATGGATTGTACTTGCCTGCTGAAATTTATCATGGCGCTTCAGCAAGCATGAAGCTGATAATGTAATGCTGCGATGGCTAAACCCCTACTCCTTCACTCGCTGCCACTCAAAAACTACAAGAAAGGTTTAGTCACTAGTTGAAGGCACTCTACCATGCAGTTATTCAACTATCTCTGCAACATGTCGTCCGCATCATAAGAATCTGTGGTCGGTTTCATTGAAAGCAGCCCGTTCCTTGGAAAGATTAGGGTTCGGGAATGTGACATTTGACAGGACATTACAGGGAAGGGCTCATGCTGCCGCATTGCAAGAGAAGGCATTGGAAGAACCGAGGTCGGTTGCCATGGAAACCCTGGATGTTTTGGAATGGCCTCGGGTTTGGCGTGCGGTGGCTTCGTTTGCTGCCACTTGATTAGCAAAGGAGGAGCTCCGGGTTTTAGACATTCCAGCGACGAGAGAGACGAGTGAAGCTTACGAGCGCCTGCGTCGAGCTCATCTCTTTACTCGGAGGCCCCTTCGAGCTGGGAGCCTTGCGCACACAAGTGGTACCGGAATTCTCTCTAACCCTAATGCTGTTTGAGGTACAGGATACTTTTAAGCATTTTAACCCCTAAAGGACCAAGGATTCACAGTTTTAAAATGGAAAATTCAATGGATCATATCGTGAAAAATGTAATACAGATGGGGTCAACAAATTTTGTATTTGCATGTGTTGGTCAAAAATAAATAAAAATTCAAACAAGAGGAAGTCCAAATAGGACCTACTCAAAACTGATAAAAAAATCATGGTGACCGTTTTGGTCACCGTGGACGCTTAGGGGTTAACCAATATATTTAAGAGTGTGATTTTTGGGAGATCAGTGTAGAGATCACTTTGGGTACCATGAGTCAAATCTTTAGAGATCAAATTTTATCACTGTGTATGAATTTGTTATGCAATCATTCAAAGTTGGAGGTTGTAGATCACTATTGAAGGGACAGTAGACAACTCCATTTCCATTTAATGATCAGTGGCTGTAGACATTTAGTCAAGTGATGCTAACACTACTTGCTAATTGAAGGCCAACCAAGTTTATGAATAGATAGTTGTTATTGGGTCACAGGGGTTGATATAGGAAGCCGGATTTGGTTTTTAGTATGCTCTACCTTGTTATGAGGTGGACTTACCCAGAAAGCATATGACGGCTTGTTTCTGTGCAGTTTTTGCAATACAGGTCACGAAGGAAGTCCTGCGGTTTGCGCACACGCAAAGGGCATGGTAGTATCTGGAATTGAGGCTCTCTCAGTTGCATTGCTTCTGCGAACTGGTGTGAATGTGCGGCGCCAGATCTCTAATACTGCACAGGAGTTTCAGGACAGGCAATTTGTGCTACAGCCACTTGTGGACCTGGTGGGTATGTGCAACTCAGAATGTTTTCTTTCATGTCGAATGCACACAAGCAGTCATTCGGATTGGAGTATTGGAGGTCAAAATTTGACTGTATTGATAATTGCTTGTGGCAGGTTGGTCCCATAGCAACGCATCCTGATTTGGAGAAGAGCATATGGAGGGTGATAGATGAGGCTGGTCCAGTCAAGGACGGCGCTGTAAGCTTGTACTCTCAGTACCTGGTCTTTTACCTGTCAAAGTTGGATGGTTCCTGTTGTGGAACGTTGAGCAGAATTCCTTACAAGAAATGAATATGGTCTGTGCAGAGTCCGGAGCTCAGGAAAGCTCGGGTGCAAGAATGTTCGGTTCAGCAACGGGTATGTCTTTGTATGGGATTTGACATTGCATTTGAGTTTGAGGGACCACATGTTTCTGGACTTGCTGCTACTTTTCTAACTCTCTTGAATGGTGGTGTATTCAGCTTCGGAAGTTTTTCAACAAACTTACTACGGAAAAATCGGGGTGTGATGGTCAGTCTCAGGTAATTCTTTTTGCTAATGAATCAACAACCATGCATGAGTCTTTAGCTCAAAAAGAACTTGTTTTTGAAGACTTACCACAAGGACCGACCTGCTCTTTCAACATGTTTAATTTTTTTCCTTTTTCGACACATCAGTCTTCACTTGCAGGTTGTAAGAGCTATCGCTTTCTTGAGAATTCGAATGTTGGAATAAACGACTCGTATCTCAAGTGGCATACTTTTCGTGATCGGTATTGTGCAGCTGAGACCCTCCCTGGATGACATTCAGTTTTGCCTCAACACCATAGTCCGTCTTGATGTGGTACGTGATCTTGAATCATCATGGCGGCTTTTTTTGTTTTCTATTTTCTTCCATGTTATCAACGGAAGAGCCAACCAGATGTTCGTGCGGAGTCATGAAGTGCTTCTTGTGTTTGGTTGTCTTCCTTGAAATTGGAAGGTAATGGCTCGTGCAAGGTACAGTACCTGGTTAGGGGGTACCAAACCTAGCTTTATAGATACCGACTCTCAGAACCCGGTCAGACTACAATTGACATGTCACTTCAGTTGTTTCCGAGTGGCGGTGAAAATTTTGCATTTAACGGTTTGTTTTAGGCTGAAATTGAGCGTTTTTTTTTCAGAAGAAGCCCTACAAACAGAAAGTATTTCTATGTCTTTCTCTGTGATTACTGTTGGATGTCGGTCTGGTATTATGAGGCTCACGTTTGTGGTGTGTATTAAAGATGAATGCATGAAACCCTTAGCTTTGCTACCAGAATGCTACGGAACATGCTACTTGACAAGCTGATAGATCTCCAATTTTTCCTCAAGTCTGACGAGAGGAATGGAACAAAGTGGTGTCCTCGAAAGTGATAAATTATCTTTTGGATGATGCTGTGCACCACCATAGCATGGGGCGAGTGGTCACATTGTTGGGTCTCTGTCTCTCATCCTCTGCCATATTTGCAACCAAATTCAAGACTACAGGAGGTTACCAACTGTTGGCACGCATGGTAATGTTCTGTTTGTTGCCCACTTCATCGGCGGAGGGTCTTGGGGAGGACTCTCTGGATACGTCTTTTCGATGCAGTTCCGATAGTCTTCTTCGAAGCCTCAATAGCCTACGCCGCAACTCCGATGAAGCATCAGAGGGATTCGGACCTTGATCGCAGGAAGTTGACAAAGCGACTGTCTTGCAGCTAATTCTTGCAAACAAGAAGCTGGTCTTTTGCGCAAGCAATGTAGACCCGGAACTCTTGTGTGCACTTTGTGTGAATGTTACTCGGACACTTCTCTGCGATTCTGAACCAAGTACCCGTTCCCTAGCAGTGGATGTCTGGAGAGCGCTTGTGTTGCATCGAAGTCCTGCCCTCGAGGATATCTTAATTTGGAGGGGAACTCAGGTATGCAGTCGATGTTCTGGCAGGACATATCTGGCTGAGCTAATCATCTTTAACAACGGTTCTTGTTGTTGCGTCTTGGAAATCGTTCGTACTTGCAGCAAGCCCTGGCTGAATCACTAGACTATGCTTGTAACACTATGCAGAGTGCGATGAGTGTGGATGTGCTGCACAATGGCTTCAAACTTCTGCTCACGGTGGGCTTTAAAGATTGAAAATTCGTGGGATAGTACTATGCGTGGATTGAAAATTCCTGGGATACAGTTCGTAAAAAACTGCCCCGAACCGTCTCGCTCTGTGATTCGTTGAGAGGCAGTGAAATACTCACCATAATTCAACTATCATCTACCTACCACAGCGACCTACTAGGTAGCAAGGGACTCTGTGATTCGTCAGTCGCCGATGAAAACATTTCGTTTTTCGCTCGTATGGACAAAAAAATTCTGATTCTTCATTTGAATGGATGAAGAACATTTATTTTTATGTAAAAATGCGGGATTTTGAAATTTGAAATTTGAAAGGCTCTCTAAAAGCTAATGAGTGGAAAGAAATTTGTATTTCTTACTTTCTGTTAATAAATAATAGTGGATACAAAAATTAAATTGGAGAATTAAACAATGCATTATTGACCATCAGAATTACAATGAGACAAAAGTCTTCTCCAATCAAACAACAGTGTAAGTTCCATATTCCAAATGCCAAAAATTGGACTAAATTTGTTTTGGCACAAATGATGAAGTATGTCGGACTAGTAGGAGAAAGGGTTTTTTTGGGGTTGTCTTCAACTCTTCAAGTCTCAAAGTATGCAACTGCAGTGGTAAAAACCTGAACAAATTTCCACAACTTTTAGTAAGAATTATGCTCTCCTTTTCACAATAAGAAATGATAATAATTATATTCTTTAAAGAAACATCAACAAACTTTGAAAAGGCAATGACCAATACTCACCACTAAAGATAGTCAAATTCAAGTATTCATTATTTTCCAAACTTCTTCAAAATCACGAATATTCATGATGTTGAGGTTGAATTCTTGACGGTTATACTAGAACTCTGATTGGGAGCATCTGTAGAAGAAACAACAATACCAAGTGGTTTATCACCATCAGACGAAGGCAAATCACCTACAACAATCCGGGGACCAACTCCAATAGCTTTTAGAGAGCCTTCAGTAGCAATAGAACTAGTAGGAACCGATTCCTGAGGACCTCGAGGTACTTTAGGGACATTCTGGCTAAGAGTCTTCTCAATCGAATCCATCTGGTGGGATAAAACTTCCTCAAATTCTCGATCGTCATCAAAGCAAGGATTAGCAACAGCGACAGGTGGTGCAGATGAAATCGGATGTTCCACATGATACTCAATATCTTTTCCATTACGAGCATCAAGACCACCTTGTTTGGCCAACTGTAATGCAAGATTATGTTTGACAATCTCAACAGGTTTAGTTGGTGAAATATAAACTGGAAGCTTAGGATCATGCCGACCCAAATCACGATATCGTTGAAATTGCGGGGGTATAGGGCGCCAGTCTTTCAAAGGTGAAACCCCTGGAAGACGAGGAAGAATCGATTTGAATGCCATCAATGATGGAGATGGAGAAGCTGATAAGTTACTTGGTTGACTGTAATGAGTAACTGAAGCGCCATGTCCATGGTGAACACCACCACGTCCGCCACGTTGAATACCAATGGGTCTACATCCAGAATTAACACCACCATATCCAGGCTGCAAATAAATCAAAATCAAAATTAAATTCAAAATGATAACCACATTTCAAAAATAAAGATACATACATAAATATCTATAAAATATCTATATTAGTAGTAGTAGTTTTCTAACCACTTGCATAACAACTAGCATAACAACTAGCCATGTAACATGTATTTATTGTTTCAAAAATGAAAAGACACTTATATGTGTGGTGAAGTAGAAACTATAAAATATCTTCAAATCAATAAAACTTAGAATCAATTAGTTTAAAGAATTAAAAATAAATTACCGAAGTTGGAGAATGTCGATTTCTTAAAGGAACTTCGTGTTGCTCATCATCCGAGGACAAAATGACAACATTATCTGGAACCACGTTCTCTGGAACCACGTTCTCTTTTGAGTCTTTTTCAATGAGACTTGTATTACATTGCTGAAAAAATGAAAAACAAAACAAAAATTAATAAAAAAAAAAATTGTACAACAAAGAATACATATGAAAAATAAAAATAAAACAAACCAAAGAAAATAGAAACTTACCAAAGAATCATGAAATCCAAATCCACCAGTAGTAGCAGAAGGAACTATCATCAAGGAATTATTTGAACCAGAAAATCGAGCAACTGGACTGTTAGCAGTAAAAGGCGAAATTCTTGCTATTGGAGTACGGCTTGATTTACCGACTTCCATACTTGTCAAAGAACCGAGTTGTTTCTTGTGGTATTCTTCTGTTACAGCATTTTTGAATTTGTTGAAGTCCATATGCACCGATTTGTTCGGATGAGAAACATTGTAAGGATTATGTAGAGCAAGTTGAGCAGCCTGCTTGTCAAGTTCTCCCGATTCATCGTATCTATCCAACGATGACAAACACCAGTGACCAGTAATCTCAGCCATAACGTTGCGAGGAACTTTAGCGATGGCCATTCGGGTAACTCCAGTAACTCTCCCGCTCTTATTTTTAACATCGCCTTCGACACCAGCTTCCATAGCCATAACTTTTAGATACTTTCGGAGCTGATTTATGCCCAAGTTAACTCCCTCAATTTCTCCACCTTCTTTAACTTTTATTTTGAACCACGTAGGTGTGAGCGGCGCATCAATGGGAGACAACAACAGATGTCCTGACTTCTTGAGCGCTTCTGGATAATGGGATGCTAACGTCATCCAAGTTAACAAAACATCCGGATCGTAAGAACATACGGACGGGCGGAAATGTTCCTCTTGGAACCGATTAATACTTGCCTTGTAATTTTTGCTGAGACGTTCATCATACCTGCATAAAGAATTTTCAAACATGATTCAGTTCTTTAATACCTTGCACCTTTTCAGTCGTTTTTATAAGAATAACAATGAATAAAACAAATTGTATGTAAATCAGAAATAAGCAAAACATTTCAAATCTTACTTGATATATGAGAAACCGGCATTGTTCTCCTCTTTTACAAAATCACTGTAAAGAAGTTTCCACATCTCATTATTTCCACGGATGAAAAACACCACAGTACAATAGTAAACTAATCTTTTCAACAAACCACGTGGAAAAGTAACTTGGTGACTCGGGTGACTCAAAATCTTCATCTCATCTTCCCACGTAAGTCCTTTCGCTTTTTTGCGTCCTTTATTAGCACCAGCCTGTATTGACATCTCTATGGATTTGTTTATTGCCTTGTTGACAGACAAAAAGAATGGATGACGAGTGATACAGAAATTAGGCTCTTGAACTCCTGTCGAGTTAATCCGCCTAGTCTGCTCATTTGAAATAATACGGTTGAATCCATTATATAGATTCATGAGACTTTCAGTAGGATATCGGTCACCATTTTTCTTTGCAGTCTCAAGAAAATAACGACCAAGAAGATGACTCAATCCTTTCAGTGGAATCTCTTCAATCTTCAAACGCTTGTCAATTCCTTTGGCCGTTCTCCAAGCGTCAAATCGGTTACGGCACCAATTGTCACTATTCTCACTCGGATTATTTGTCATTCATAATATTTTCTAGTATTGACGGTTCAACACTAAAAAACTCACTCTCAACCATCATACCAAAAGGAGAAGGGGGTGGTTGCAAGCTACGGTCACCCAAACTTTTTGTCGCGGCATGCAAATTTGTGCACTTACCCAATCTTTGGAAAATCATCAATAAATATTGGAATAGAATTTTGTGACGAAACAAATTGCATTGTTTTTAGAATTCTAAAGTTAAGATGTCTACCACAATAAAGTTTGCAAATTTTCAATCTTTCTATCCAAATTAAGCATTTCTACTTAGATTTGGTAGCGTGTCGCTTGTCAAAAGTGCACCTATTTTATGGGAAATGCTAGAAGGGGGTCAAAATTGAACTTCAAAAATTTATAGCAACATACCACAAGTGTGTACAAAGGTACCATATTTTATTTTTTTGAGTACTACGCTTACTTATTTTTTAATTAATTGTTTGGTGGTGTTTTTGTTTTTTAAGATTTTCGTGCAGTTAAAACATTTTTTTGGATTTTTTTTTTTGGAATTGAAATAATGGTTCAATTTCAGAGGTGGGATATGAAATGCATTTTTCATAAAACTTAGCTAAGGATGTTATGTAAAAAAGGCTCTAATTACCCCTACTCGGTAAAAAACAGAAAAGGCTATTGAGTAATGCCCAAAGACTTGAAATTAACTTAACAATTGCTAAAGTGAAAGTATTAGCATAAACCCTATTTGGGATGGTGAAATTTTTGATCTAATTGAAAGTTGAGAGGTGCGCATTACTACGCTAGTGCACGAGCTGCATGGCCTTTAGCTGCACAAGCTGCACTCCCCACTTGGTAGACCGTAGCTTGCAATCACCCAAGGAACAATGGGCAATACGGGCAAAACAACTTCGGTAGAAATTGGTTCAACATGAGGAACAACTGAAGGATCATCCCGAACATGAACAATGTTTGAAATATCCAAACCAGTAGGAATAGACTCACAAACTGATGGCATAGAAGAAACTGTAACTGAATTCGTCAGAACAGCATCATCACGAGTAACAAACGTTACTTCAGAATGTTTACTCAGAGAGGACGAGTCAATCATAGTAGGATTTCTTGCCTCTAGACAAAACATCATTTGACCAGCAATTTTAGAAGAGGGCTTCCTTAACCGACGGCTCTTCTTTATAGTTTGCACAGGACTCACGGAAACATTCACATCCATATTAACTTGGACGATAGGATCACTGACAGTAGGAGTGAGAGCCTTAAGGGAAGATTTTTGAGGACGACCTGGACGGCCTATAGCAACCTTCCGAACATGCTTAGTATCCGACATCGCAAAAACACAGGGAAAAAATGAAATACAATCGTACAATATCAAACGAGGTCAAAAAGCCAAACTCACAGACCTCTAGGTAAAATATCAAAAACAAACAAAAAAGACTGTAACTCAAAGATTCTACATATTTGCAAAACTGCAAAAATGTAGAAGACTTGAGTTACAGTCTCAAAAGCACAAAGACTATGAATACATCACACAAACACTCTTTAAATAAATAAAAACACGTGGAAACAGAAAAACAATGAAAGCAGCAGAAACAACAGCGCAACACAATGAAAGCAACAGAAACAACAGCGCAACAAACAACTGTTACTCCAATTTTTTTTTTAACCATTTATCTCTGCAAACCAAAACAAAAAAAATTCATTAAATCATCGATACTAATCACAACGCAAATCACAATGCAAATACAGCCCATAACATATTGTATTCAATGAGTGCTAGATTAAGTAAATGCATAAGATAAACGCGACTCAAACTCTCCCAAGCGTCATAAGCCAAAACGAATATAGCATTACGAGTTTTGCTTGCAAAGTCTCAGCACAAGTGCTTACAATACACAACTCTTCAAAACTTACTGCAAGAACTAGAAACTAAGCATGAAGGTATACACTAAATACTCACTATAATTATACATCAGTGCAAATCGGTACAAATAAGTGCAAATCACAGCACAAATAGAGCGCATGCATACTATTCTTCTTAAAATTACAAGGAAAGCTAATTGAATCAAGAAACAACACAAATAAACTAGAGCATTGAAAAAAGCACAACCGCGAGGAAATACTTACAAATTCAAGAATTGGAACTTCATCCGCGATTCTGCAGAGCCGTTGCCATTGTATTCAAGTAAGAACTAGTATAACAATACCGCACTACTACAAAACACTACAAAACAGACAGGCGCCGCTCCTTAACAATCAAAACACATCAACAAAATGAAAGAGCAAATGCACAGAAACAAGAAACAAGAAACGTGCGCCGCTCCTTAACAATCAAAACACATCAACAAAATGAAAGAGCAAATACACAGAAACAAGAAACGCGCGTTGAAGAGCCAGAAAGCCAAAAGCGACGTTTAATTAGAAGGGCGGCTGTTGTACGTCTTGTCACAGACGGACTAAGCTGTCAAATCAAATCAAACCATATGACTCATATCCAACCATATCACTCCAAGTGGCAGCGCTCGACAGCCCGGGCCGTTTTTCACATCATGTAATTTGATACACTCGAGAGAATACGGTGGGTAGAGGGATTGGCGTAGGTACCTACCTCGTGCTACCGCACTCAGTAGGTACCTACGCCAATCCCTCTACCCACCGTATTCTCTCGAGTGTATCAAATTACATAGTTTGTAAGGTGCTCGAGCAACGGGCAGCTGTTGTCTGGAAAGAGTATGTGCAAGGTGCTTCACGCTTTCCAGTGGTCAGAATCAAACCCTTGCAGGGCCGACGGAAGATGCAAATGACCCGTCGGTTGAGAGAGATTTCAAACATCGACCGTTCACATCAGGAGTTAGTTGCAAAAACCCGGAGCGGTCTTGAGCAAGGTAACTCCATTTTTCTAAGTATCTTTGCGATCCTGGTTTTTAAAATCATTTAACTCCCTTAACGTTTCATATTGCGTCCTTGCCAATCTAAATGTTTAGGTATCAAAGACCTCGGAGATATTGGTGAGAGGTTTCTGGCTAGTAACAGTACCAGCAACACAGGGAGATAAATACAAGATTCCCGTATGGGAAACGCAGACAAATTTTCCACAATTGTAACTTTCCCAGATCAAAAATACACTACAATCATCCCAAGAAAGTTACAATTGTGGGAATTTTGTCCCACTTCCCATATGAAATCCCATGTGGGAATGTCTTTATCTCTCCCTGTGCAAGTACAGCCTGGTTGTCGGGAACATTGAGGTATTCGGTTTTTGTGCAGTGCATTGCGGGAGTCCATTGCAGCTGAGCTGCGAACGCTACGACAGGATAAATATGGTTGGATACTTCATGCAAAAAGAGAATTGGAAAAGCAAATCCAGCAATTGGTTCACGAACGAGGTCTCTGGCCAGTGGTGTGGGCAACAGTGGACGAAAATCCTTTTTGGCAATTGTCTACGAAGGAGGGCCCCTTCCGCATGAGAAAGAAGCTAGAGCGACCCAAGAATGACATTTACGATACTAACCTTAAGGTCAGTGTCACATTGTTTTTGGTAGGGATTGAAATCCTATCGCTCATATTAGATGCAGCTTGATGAAAGTACATGGACATAGCTTAGGCGCATTCGTTTTCAAGTAGACATTTTATTACCTGCTGCATGCGTGTCTTACTGCTAGATGTTGACTTTTCAGGGAGAAGATACTCCAGGACTTGAATATGATCGACGAGAGGGTTGGGAAGGGATGGAACCCCGCCTTCGTTGTCTGTGGATTCGATCAGGCAGAGTTTAAAATTCCACATCTGAGAGTCGACAGCAAGGCCGGACTTCATCCTGACCTTAGAGGAAGAGGATGATCAGTCTAAAACTGAGGGTGTGGATGATGATTATGCCTCGTCTGCGCAAGGTCAGTGGAGTGATCATCAGCGTAGCAGTAGCAGTGCCATTCCAGAGAACCAAGTCCCTGCTATTGCACAGAGCGAGGAAGAAAGCCGTGCAGATGGAAGGGAGGATCCAGACTCAGTATATGAGACGCAGGTAAGCAGACCGATTGGAGATGCACAGAATATGGAAATTGACGTTAATGAGGACGGAGAGTATTTAATAGGACCTTTTCTGGAACCTGGTGAGACTTCAAATTTCGGTACAACTGTGATCGAGTTATTGGGCTGGATAAGCGTGACGGTATCTTCTTAATTGGGGAGCAGTGCCTATACGCTATTGATAATTACTACATTGATGAAGAAGGATGTATCAAGGGGAAGGGGATGAAGGAGATATCTCTGATTGATAGGGCACTGGGTGTCCCAATGGCTGTCCCAATGCCCGGATCAAACGATTCACAGCATGGCATGAAGCAATCTTCTGGAAGTGTTGGTGATGTAAGTTGGCCAGGAGGTCGGGCGTGGGCATTCAGTGGTGCTGCTTGGGTTAAGGACAAGGTTACTTCTGCTCTGCGGTGTTTCTTAATTGCTCTTTTGTTTTGATTTTGGTCCTCCATCATATTCTGATTCCTGTATTTGGATGTTTCATACTCGCATGTTCATTCTATGTTATGTTTTTTTTTTTTTTTTTTTACCAATCCCAGATTATTAATCCTCATGCAGAAATTTCCGTTACAAGCAAGAAAGGATGGTTAGATATGCCAAAGACTAATTGTTTTTCTATGTGCATTTTTCTGATGGAAAGATAATTATGTGAAAGGTTTGTGGTTGATTCAATCTGTCTATTAGTCTGCATTTTGAAAGGTTGGAGCTGGCCCAATTATGCGACATACATGGCACAAGTGGAAGGTGGATAGTGTGCATGAGCTTCTAAAGAGGCAGTACTAACTTTGTCCAATGGCGAAATTTGCGTTGTGCACACAAATTGCACCATAAGCCGACGTTAGATATGGGATCAAATTTCTTGTTCCCCACGTTCCCATCCACATTCGCACATGTCAGAGCTCGTTCCCCAAAAACAATGCAAAATGTAACGGAAGGACAACTCTGGCCATTGGCGGTTAGTCACCCTTGGCAAAAATGCCAATGACAGGGTAATCCTATTATTTTGGTTCAAGCTATAAGCTACCCATGGTTCCAAGAAAAATAAAGAATAAAAAATGAAAAATACTAGGTCCTGTAAAAACTCCAAATCATTTCACCCAAATGGCCTTCATTGTCTTGAACCTTGACAATCCTATCAATGGAGTCCTTGTCACAGAACGGGTTTCCAGGCCAAGACTCCCAACAAACGTTGTTGTAGCAAAATTGCCAAAAGATGAGATGAATGTATTTTGTTTCGAGAATGGAGGAAATGACGTCGAGGTCTCACAAAGTTTGAATGCAATTCTCCATCTTGCCATGAATTTTGTTTGCTTGGCTCAAAAGAATGCACAGAAATGAATGCATGAATCAACTCTTGGGAGTGGCATGCCAATTTTTGCGTTTCCAGTGACAGAGCTTAGGGTTTAACCCCTAAAAGCTCAAGGGGTATTGGACAAAACATAGATGTGTTATAATATGTGCCTTCCATATGTTTGATGAAGTTTGGTACACTAGACAAAATGTAGAGCATCATCTCTACAAATTATTCGTCCGGTCAAACTTCCAAAAATAACTTTAAATCATTTTTTAATAAAGTTAAAAGCATTAAATTTTGAAAATTTGTATAAATTATTATTTTCACTTTTCGAGTTTAAAATTTAGTTTGATTGGTCAAAGTTGGGTTATCTATTGTAAACTTCAATAAAGCAAAAGAAATGATGGAGGGATCATCATTACTTTCCCCAAATAGCAAATTTTACAACACTAAGACAATGTTGAGGTGATCCACTTTGAAACATTCTCCCGAGTGGAGTTTAACTCGGATTGCCATAATTCAAATTGCGTTGAAAAATAGACTTGATGTAGTATTTTTAAGTATTCTTTTATTTTTTCAAAAACATATTTTTTTGGTTCTAGGCAGCCTGTTAGATTCGGGCTGCAATCAGAGAATGGTCGTTTGAACGTTTAGGAGTTAAACCACCAGGCCAATTTTCTTGTCCCTCATTTGGAACCACAGAGGTCATCAAGCAAAGAAGTACAGTAACAAGAAGAAGTGACAAGAAGAGGTGTACGAGCATAGCATAATAGAGCAGTGCAATGGAGCACCCTTTTGAAAACTGGATCGAGAGAGAATCTTCACTTAGATCCACATTTCTAATTAATGAAAGAATGCCATTTGTTTGAAAGAATTTCCATGAATTTTGGAACCACCGTGTCATTGGCACATAAACTTAGTTTCTAATTGTAACCAGACTGTGGTCCCATTGCAAAAGGGTGTTGGTTCCTATTGCTCTATTATGCTATGAGGAGGCGAGGCTTATCTATGGATAATTTTTGGGTGGGAGGAAAATTGAAATCATGAAGAATGCAATTATTTTCCATAATTATGTTGTTTTTAAATGAAATTTCTACAAATTTTCAAAGTAAAAGTTAGTCATCATCTAGAACTGATAACTACACTATCCCAAATCTGTGAACATATGATTCCACAAACAGGTCCAAGTTGCTTCTTGAGATTGACTAACATAGATAATAGTGCAAGAAGTTGATTGGTTGACAGAATTTTTTACACAAGTGACATTGAGTATAATTCTTAACCATTATGGGTCATTCTACACATTGGCTTTACATAACATTCTTAAGCAGTAGGCCTTGCACCACCTATTGCTTGGTTGGCTTTTTACTAATGCAATAACTTTCTTTGGATCATGGACTCCACGATGACACTTGACATTATATGAGGGAATTTAGTAGGAGTCAAGCAAGTAAAACAAACTTAAGATGTGAAAACAAAGAGCATCCAAGAGCATCGGAAAAAATCTTGGAAACTTTAGTAGGGGTACAAAGTCTAGGGCTTAAGAATGTTATGAGGTATATTCTCCGTTATGAGTGCTATTGAGCATTGCGCCACGTGGCCTCCTTCAATGCATTCCATATTTTTCTTATCCATTTCTCTCCGGTCAGAGAGCCTCTGCTTTGCGGCTTTAATTTGGTCCTTCGAGTTGCAGGACTTGGAGCTTCAAGATCGCCATAGCCACCACCTCTGACTTACTCAAGCTCATCCGTTTCTTGTGTTGCATTGGAGGTAGCGAGTGGCCATGGCGGCCGCAGTGGCCGTGACTGTCTCCGCGTTCAATCAAGGCGCTCTCATTGCTTCTTCTTCTTCCGTTGGTGCGTCGATCGTCTCGGTTTCATTTTTTATTTTATTTTTTGAGCTCTGAGTCGCGGATCTTCTTTCTTGATCTACTTTCTTGTAATGGATGCGAGCCGTTTGTTCGTGGAATCGCATTGATTGTGGATGCGCGATTTGACAGAAATTAGTGGAGTTTGAATTTCAATGTTGATGAGGAGCGGAGGGGGAACATGATTAGGAGCGGATTGAGTTAATTTACCTGATTGTGTTAGTGAACTCTTTGGATATGGCGGAAAATTAATGTCTATTGAAAAGCTGTGCGGTTCAATGTGCTGCAGTCTCGGAGAAGGGAAGAGTGCCAGGAGCGATATCAGCATCACGGAGCAGTAGTAATTTTAGGTCTTCGTACTTAGGATTGCAGGTGCAATTGATGCAGAAAACGAGGAGAAAGAGCACCGTAGCAGGAGGCAGTGCACGGGCTGAGATTTACATCGAGAATGAGCTCTACGTAGAGGAAGCAGCGTCCAAGGCATCGACGACGGCTGTGCCGACCACGCAGAAGGGGTGGACTTACAGCGAGTACGGACCAAAAGAAGTGCTGAAATTTGAAGACATTCCCGTGCCGGAGGTGAAGCCGGATGAAGTTTTAGTGAAGGTGCAAGCTGCAGCGCTAAACCCCGTGGATTACAAGCGAAGGTTGGGGAAATTTAAGAATACGGATTCCGAGCTGCCTGTACGTTCGATTCTCCTTGGAAATTCGTAGAATGCAGGTTCCTTGGAGGTGTCAGTGATTGTTCCTTTCATGTGTCAATTGGCGTGAAGAATTTGACTCCTACTTTGCTTCTGTGCAATAGCACGTGCCAGGGTACGATGTTGCGGGAATAGTAGTGAAAGCAGGCTCCGACGTGACGAAGTTCAAGGAGGGTGATGAAGTCTATGCCAATGTCTCCGAAGCTGCATTGAATAAGCCTCGCCAGGTTGGATCATTGACGCAATTCACTGCAGTCGAGGAGAAGCTTCTAGCTCTCAAGCCCGCGACGCTGAGTTTTGCGGAAGCAGCGAGCCTTCCTCTCGCAATTGAGACTGCCCAGGAGGCATTCGACAGGGCAAATCTGAAGCAAGGACAGACTGTACTTATCACAGGAGGAGCTGGAGGTGTTGGTACTCTAGCCATTCAGGTTAGTGGACTCTGCTCTTTGCATTCAGCATGCCAGTGATGTGCTTCCTTTCTTGATTGCACACCTAACTCAACAGGGGTGTCACAGCCGTTCGGTTTTGATGCGGCTTATTTGATTAGAATTAGCCAGGCGTGGTCAACGCCTCGAACTGCTTAATGTGAAAATGCATGCTAACCTGTTTGAATCACAAATGCATGTTTGTAGTTGGCTAAGAATGTATATGGAGCATCACATGTGGCGACAACAACGAGCACTGGCAAGTTGGATTTTGTGAAGAGTCTCGGAGCAGACAAAGTTATTGATTATAAGAATGAGAACTTTGAGGAACTCTCGGACAAATACGATGTCGTTTTCGATACTGTTGGTAAGTCAATTCTTTCTCAGTGGAGTTTTAGTTCTCAATAAAGAACCAGACTGTCTTTTGGCTCTCAGACTGCATTTTTAGTGAAACTGCTAGAAGACCGGTGATGAATCTAATCTATAAAGAAATGATGCCATTTTTACAGGAGAGTGCAGCAAATGCGTGAAGGTTGTGAAGGAGGGCGGTGCTGTGATCGTGTTGACAGGAGCACTTGAGCCTCCAGGTGTTCGATTCGTGGTTACCTCGAATGGCGAAAACCTTGCAAAGCTAACTCCTTACCTTGAGAGTGGGAAGGTGAAGGCTGTCATTGATTCCAAGGGACCTTTCAAATTCTCAGAGGTGGTCGAAGCATTTGAGTATCTTGAGACCGGACGAGCCACTGGAAAGATCGTTGTAGCTCCAATTGAATGAGTGACGCACTGGAAAAGTGTAGAATGTACAGTACAGAGTAATTAGTGATAGAATGGATGGTAGGTCTCCCTCAACTGTAGCATGGTGAGGATCTTGCACAAGTTGTTGAAATGCACAATTTCGTTGTTGCAGAAATTTCTGACGTCGTCTCTGTGGAATCACCACAATCCAGTAAGTGGTTAAAAAATGGTCGTTGTATAATCCATCTTCCAGACTGCAAATGGAGAGAGTTATGGACTACATAATCAGCTAGGGACAGCAGTCAGTCCCGAGCTACCTACGGGACATAACCTACGATACAGAATTAACATTTTTTGAACCAAAATAGTAAGAAGTTGTGTGATGCAACACTTGCATGGAGAGAAGTGGGAGTCAAAAAGAAAATCAAGAAGTTATGGTAAATAAATCTTGAATTAGCCATTGATATAGTGACACATCTATCGAGCATTTTCTGGAGTAGGTTATGATATAGACAATGGAATCAACATAACACCAAGGTATGTGCACCAAAAATCAAAAAGCGACTTGTACAATTGCATCCAAGATGGGCCCGAGAATTTTTATTTTATTTTTTTGACATAGAGGGAGCAAAATTCCATTGCAAAGAAAAAAGCCACACATGAACCTGGACCCCAGAGGGACTGGCGACAATTTTTTAGTTTTTCACTTTTCAAAGAAACTGTAAGGCGAACCAAGGGCCGCAGCCCCTACCTAACTAATTGAACTTCCCTATAGTGGGTCTCACATGACTTCAAAGCACTTGATCACCAGTGCGGGTGCCGAGCAGGTCGCAAGACAAATAGAGCTTGTCAAATTTCTTCAGATAAGAGAGTTTTGGCCAAGTGTTTTGCCACTAATATCTTGGTTTTTTGCCATGCCACTCGAGCATGGTCAAGTGTGGCTTCCCAAAGTAGATGCTCCACTTTGGCTTGGGACCAGATGTCCACACTTCTGTCCATTTTGGTGCATAAGTGTCGGGGATAGTCCCGTGCCACTTCTCTGGTATACTCTTTTCCAACCTTGTCCGCGGATGGATGAGTTGGTGGCCGAGTTTTGACGTGTAAGAATGGAGGAGCCCGTGTCCACTCCACTTCCATCTCCCAGGGTCAAACTAGAGGTTGAGAACTGTACCACAATACAGTTTAAATGCTTGTGCTTGCTGTTGGGTACCGCGCGAGATCGTGGCAACTCGCACCCGTCTGAGCCACCCCTCATATTCTTCATAAGAGGCAGCTGCTGGTGTGCGTATCCTCAACAGCATTGAACGGTCTCCCACAAGGTAGCATGCATGACCTGCTGGCAAAGTGAGTCTGGTTGCAACGGGATCGAGTTGGGGCCGCACATCACATGTTACTTGAAAAATGAACCATGGGACTGTGTTGTTTTCTTCTTGGAACAGTCCAATGAAGTCACGAAGGTACAAAGAGTTCCTGGACTGTGCAAGCATTTCCACCCAATAAGCCGGGACCGCCGTGACCATGCGATTGTAATGTGCCTCCTCATGAGCCTGGAGAGGGAACTTGGTGCAAATCTCATGCCAACCGAAGAAGCGGAGCAAATTGCTATCCCAGATGTCATAGATTTGGGTCATTCCAGCTTTCATCAACTTCGTTGCGCGCTCGGGAGGAAAGCCGAAGTTACTTCCAAAGTAACAAGTGGTCCACCAGATGCTAGTCGTTAGCACTTCATCGCCATTGGCCGGCAGAATCGCCTCCAAATTTTTGTTGATTTTCCTCCACGCCTTTACGATTCTATCCCACGCCCGTGAGCTTGTGCGAGCAGAAAATTTGTACACCATGGCCCAGTGTGCAGCTGCCGGCCAGGCTCCCTTTGCTGCGGGCCATAATTGCAAGAGTCGGTATCGGAGCAGGTACTGCAAATTAGAGGAGCCAAGGGCTTGGGCCTTGATTATCCATTTCGCCATAAGGGCATGCAGGGCATCTTTTGGTTCCACAATGTTGAGTCCACCGTTCTGTTTGGAGACACAACAATCAACCCAGCTAACTCGAGTCCGGCTTGTGTGGGTAGTACCAGCCCATAGAAATTTTCTTAGTGAGGCTCGAATTTTCCTCACAATATATCTTATGGGCCCAAGATATTGATTGCACAAGATGTACACACTTAATTATAAAGATATATGGTGTGATTTAAAATGCGCACTCTATTGTAAATATAAACCTTTTTTGACATTGGTACTACGTGCTCCCCGACTCTTTCTACTCTTCTCAACATAATAAAGATAATGTGCAAAGATAACATATAAAGAATTTACTAAAGTTGTATTGCTCTTAAATTTCTTTATATTAGTAAATATGGATAAACCAAGTTCTTTACTTAAACAAAAATTAGGAAAATACTTGTTTTGAACAAATTTGTGAAATAAGCTTGGATATATCGGACCGATATGCTATTGTTAGAAGATATTGCTTTGGTCTTTGTATTGGTATGAGTAAATAATGAAACAAATTCAAACTAGGCTAGTATACATGACAATGTTGATGTCATGCCAACAAAGTGATACTAATACATTCAACAGTAGAATTGTCCTATTGAAAATTGACCTTTCGTCTACATAAACATGATAAGATGCTAAAGTAAGGAATGAATATACTACAAGATGATATGAAGTACTTGATAAATGTAAAAAGTCAAACAAAAGAGCTATAGTGAAGACATCTCAAATCAAATGTTGCTATGTATGCAAATGAAAATAGAAGTGACCACCAATATCTCTACCGTTGCAATTTCCAACCTATAATACAAACACTTTTGTGCGGGACACTTCAACACATCGCAACCCTTCCAATTTTTATTTTTCTTTGGAACACACACTAAGTTTGAGGTTTGCACTCGCAAAGGTGAGGTATTGCATCACTTCCATTTTACTATGAGAATTTTTTTTTGTTGCCACACGTTCGTTACAATCCTCACACCTCTTGAGACACCTCCTATCTTCACACCTCCCGAGACAACACCTCACCTCTAAGTCTTCATCACCTTCATATTCATTCTACTAACGGTTTGTCGCAATCTTCATACTTCCTCTCCTCCAAGTCTTCATCGTGTCCATATCTATTCTACTAACAGTTTTGTTGCATAGGGATATTGAAGGGATACAGCTTGGTTGGGAGGTCCTTTAAACCATTCCTAATTCTCAATTGGTGCATTAGGTAGCATTCATGAATTTCTCCAGGAAAAATTTCTAATGTAGTGTGTTTCTAACGATGAATTTTGCAACAAGTACAAGCTCATTCAATTGAAATCTCATTGCTCTATCACTAATTAATGTGGTGTGTTGGCACTCATATGGCAAAAGCAACAATGAAAATTGTGGGTTTTTAACCTTTAACCGGGCAAAGGAATATTGGTACAAGACTACTCTCCCCTTCCAGGAATAGACACTTTAGTAACCAGAAACTAGTAAAAGTAACCCACAGTAGCCATTATCAAGTATTTACATCATTTGTAATGGTATAAAACGAGGTTTATTATGTTGATGGTCGCCAAGTCATGGTTCCTAGGTTGGTTGGAGAAGGACTTTTGTGTTACAATTATACTGTCCGGGTTCGATTCCCGTTGGGTCCGTCTGAACGTTATTGTAATATTCATGACTTGGTGCTGCTAGTGAATTTATCATAGGCAGGAAAGTTGTACCAACCAACCGGCCCCTACCCACCTTCTTGAGACAAGTGGTGACACCGTGCTATTTGTTTAAAATAAATAGTGGTCTTCACCACTACCCCCCTCTTTTTATTCTGTTGGTATTGATTGGTTGTTTTCTATTCGTCTTTTATGTAAAAGGATTGATCCGGCATATTGTATAGCAATAGTGTTTATTTCTTTAAATGTGTGTGTAACAGAAGTTTCAGATAATTAAAATTTTGTTTCCAGTTGTTTCATTGACGGGACGTGCGTAGTTCCTCTAGCACCAGCCAAGATGACTATAAATGGATCTACTTTCCATCCTTGGTGAATGATGCTATTAATTAATGGTTGATATTTTTGAATTTTATTGTTTATTGTATCTTATGAGAATCTGTCGTTTGTGTATGTGAATTCAATAAATTGTATGGTGAGGTTGTCTACTGGGTTTATTGGTGGAGTACTTTGGTGTGGAAGTTCTTTAATATATAGTAGATCAGGTTTGAATCTAGCGTTGGAGTGGCATCTTTGTTGTCTACATGTACAAGGTAGGAGCCATAGGGGGACTGTATTTTCTTGTGGGTTGTTGTTAAATGTCCCTGCATTCATGAGGGTGTAGCATCTTGATTTTTGTGATGATAAAATTAATTTTCTTAGTTCCCATACTGCTTTGTTATGTCTTTTGGTTCTAAGGGCGTGTATGTGGTGTTGATTACATTTTAGGAGTACATGGAGCCATGTGTCTGCATCAAAGGAGTTGCAAATCGGGCATGTTATTGATGGAAATCTTTCTATGCCAAAAAATAGTTGTTTTCTAGCATTTCCCATGTATTGACCAGTACGGAATTTTAGTAGGCTTGTTTTTTGTGAATCTGTTATTGCAGGGTTAGACCAAAAGTTATTGGATATTTCATTATCTGAAATTGGTCCCAACTAGGAATGTGTGGGAGTTTTCTTCTACGTTTTAGTCCAATTTACGGTTCTTCAAAATTGTTAAAATTGCGTTTTTTATAGCACTTTAAAGTTCACAGCCCTAAAATTCCAGTATACACTGCAGAATAAGTTTTTCAATCGAATTTCTTTTTATGTAAGCTTGAGAAGCATGTAGCCTTCACCTTGTTGTTCATCACTATTATTTACATTTTTTCTAAAAAATTCATACAATTTTAGGCATTTTTGTAATGAATATGGCTATCACAAGAGAATAACTTTGAAAAATCTTATAAAATTCATTTTCATTTAAATAATTATGAAAAAATCAGTGTAAATTGGTTTAAGGATATATTATATGAGAAAAATACCAAAAAAGTATAATACATTTTAAAATGTGACAAATTGATGAGGTTTGACCGGATAAATGTAGTGAGGACGCTTAAGGGTTAATGGTAGTGCTCATGGTGGTGGAGGCAACTATGGCCAGCAAAGCTGACGTGAACATCTGGAACAATATTGCGCCCGGTGAGAATCTGTATGTGCGATGCACGTCAGGCGACACCAACATGGGCGAGCACAATCTGGCATACTGACAGAAGTGGGGGTTTGGGTTTTCACCCAACCTGTGGGGCACCACTTTGTTCCATTGCAACTTCGCATGGCGCACTCACACACAAGCTTTGCAAGTGTGGAAGGCCGGCTTTCCTGACGCTTGCCGTCATTGCGAGTGACGTGTGAGCCAAAATGGCTTCTACCGAAACGAGCATAAAGAGTCGCAGCCCATTTTTTTCACCAGTTGGAAATAATTTTCACTCACTGTCCATGTGGTAGATAGAACATGATGGCTCCTTCATTTCTATATAGCAGCTTCAATGCTGTGTGTCTGCAATTACACATAACAATTAATTATTTTGTGTCACACATCCCAGAATACAGCAATTAAAAATACACACATACTGAAATCATTAATATCACACTCTCAAATATCACATTCCAATATTTGCAGAGAATATTTGCTTCATTGTACCGATGTGATTGGACATCTTCCACATGTCAAGTTCTGAATTGATGTATGTTGGTATGATATAATAGAGTTTCAAATGAGTGTATTCATGTTGGACAAGAATGTCCAAAACACTCGTTGAAGTACATGTACAAAATCACTACTATGGCCATGTATCACCGTCAAGGAAATTGAGATACTAGCATATCTAGTCCATCAAAAAAGGTCACTAAAAACTAGATATTTAGTGTTTGATATAGAAGGTGGTTTACTTGTATACAACACCAATAAAATCCACATCCTCAATGCAATTTGAACCAATGATAAGTCTCATAGTGTGCAAAAGCAAAACATGAAGTATCATTTATTAATAAAATGAAAATTTTCTAATGATTCATTCATATATATATACATGGATGTATGTATGTGTGTCTCTATGTGTGTATAATTCTTGTTAGAAATTTGGATGTTCAAAAAGAGGTTGACCCATCCAAAAATCACGTATTTGTCAAGACCTTGGAACAGCTAAAGAGAGTTTAGAAGTTGACCTTGGAACGGCTAATGGGATTAATTGCTATCTTTTTCATTCAAAATCTGAAGCACCTTGGATTTTTTCAATTAGGAATAAGATACTCACAATCTAGGAATGAAATTTGTTGTGATGGGTTGAAATGTAATACTCTAAATATTAACCCTTTAGCGCGCCAGCGTCCATATATTGGACAACGAATAGATTAAAGCTGTTTGATTTCCATCCAAAGTGGACAGTTTTCATCCACCAAATTTTTTTTGGGTTCTTGTGTAAGTTGACTATCCTTTGTACGGTGTGAATCTTCAAAATCGGTTATCATGATTTTTGGAAAAATAACACAATTGATTTATGTCAAGTTTCATTCTTAGTTCAAAAAGTGAGACTTTAGACATGATTTTTCAAAATAAGTAGAATCAAATAATGGAAACCATACCATCGCGTAGTGCATGTTATTCCAATTTCATTCCAATTTTTTTCAATTTTTTTGTGTCAATTCGAGATTTTAAATTGAATTTCAAGAGAAAACCTTGCAAAATTATTTTAAAATTATTAATAAAAAATATGATACATCTAACCGTAGAGATGTGATCTTCACATTGGCATTTACAAATTTTCTTTGTACATCAACTCCATTTTTGGTTTCCATCAAACATTTTATAACACTTCTTTGAAAACAATGTTGAATTGGGACGTTAAAGGGTTAAGAGTAGTGATTTTTGGAGATGTTTTGGTTGCTTAATTTTATGAATTATTGGTTTTTTTGAAGCTCATTTAAACTAAGATCTTAAAAAAAATTGGTGAATCATTGCAACATGAAATCAGGCATAAAAAATTCACAAATTATCTCCTTTCTAATCAGTTCATACATGCATGAAGCTAACTTTCTATAAAATCTATAGTAAAAAATCCACACTACAAAAAAGTGCATGACAAATGTGAATACAGAGTTTGATTCTAGATATATCATCCAGGAATCGGACAGCTAGGGGTTATGAGTACCATAAAATGCATAAATAAGGTCAAAAATGAGCATTTTTATTTATTTTTAATCAATTAATTCATTTTAAAAACTTTATCATTGAAATACATATATATGAGTTCTACAACTAGAGTTAAAAATGTAGTGCCGAGCACAAAGAATGCGCATAGTTTCATTTATTTTTGTAGGATGGGTCATAAATCGTTTTTGCCTTATAGTGTTCTAATTCTTTTCCAATGGCCTTTTGTCCGGTGTGTGCTGGGTCATAATCATTACGAACAAACACTTTATTCACGCCGACCTTGAAAGAGGCCGGAGTTTCTATCTGTCTTCTATTTCTTGTGGAACAAAAGTATTGATGTTTTTGCATAAACACCTCTATCATATTTAGGATGTACATTTCCAAGAAAAATTTAACCAGTCAAGATATTGGTTCTAATAATAAAATTTATTATTTTTTGGCCACGAGTGAATTCACTAGTAGAGATCACTAGTAGAAATTTAGTGAACATGACGTTAATGACTAAAATAATGTCCGTTGTGACATTTCTTTAGTGACTTAAATTCAATTTTGAGTCACTGAAAGACATGTCATAATGGACGTTTAGTCATTAACCCTTTAAGGTCAAGATGATGCACCGATTTCAAAGATGCATCATAAAATGTTTGATGAATAACAAAAATGGAGTCAATGTACAAAGCAAAGTTATAAATGTCAATGTGTAGATCACATATGTATGGTTGGATTCATCATATTTTTTATTAATATTTTATAATTAAATTTTCAAGTTTTTCTTTTAAAATTCAATTTAAAATCCCGAATTAACACAAAAAAATTAAAAAGCTATTGTAATGAAATTGGAATAACATGCACTACGAGATGGTATAGTTTCTATTATTTGATTCTATTTGTTTTGGAAAATCATGTTTAAAGTCTCACTTCTTGAACTAAGAATAAAACATGACATAAACCAATTGTGTTGTTTTTCAAAAAATCACAATATCTTATTTTGAAGATCCATACTGTACAAATGATAATCAACTAGCACAAGAACCAAGAGAAATTTGGATGGATCAAAATGTGACTAGAAAATCATCTTGAAAATGGTTGGCAATCTGTTTAGCATCCACTATATGAACGCAAGCACGCTAAAGGGTTAAAGTCATGTCCTCTTGGACAAGATTTCTACTAGTGATTCAATGCATTTGATACTATTATATTAGCTACTTTAATAGATGGATAAAAGTAATATTATTTATATATCATATTAGTATTCACAAATGTATATGATCACTTGCGTACCCTTACACACATTGATCACAAAGTAGAAAGGAGTTGTAAGGAAAAAAGAAAATAAAAAAAATCGTTTAAATTTGAAAAATTCACAATAATGTTTTTTTTTTAAATCTCTAGGCTACAAGGGTATTTGCCTTCACCTAGACTCTTGTGGGAAATTATTCAGATATTGGGTAGGATGAGACGATTAATCTTTAGATTCTATCCATATAGTTAGATTTATGATTTCTATCACCATTATTTCGTATAAAATTTGAAACTTAAAATTCAAAATTCTTTTGTAATTTGATTACGAATAAGATATTGATAATCTATGTAACTATGAAATTTGTTGTAATGGATTGAAATTCAATACTCTAAGTGTAGTGATTTTTGAAGATTTTTTCGGGGGGTGCAATCTATATTATGTTTGAGAATCACATGCGTTCATGACTCCCTCTAAAAACCCCTTGTATATGAGGGGTTATATGTCTAAAAACCTATGTATATATATCTATTTCATTCTAAATTTATGTTTAATATAAGCATACGTCAATATTTTCAACTCTAAATATGTTTATCATATATTTAAGTCTTACGATAGTGTTCCAAATTAACACCCCTTCAGTGCAGTCATGTATACGTATACGTATTCAATATAGTGCACCCCAAGAGATTTTTAGGTTGATTACACGATAGCTGGTTTTTCCAAGAACACTTTTGAACTAAGATCTTAGAAATTTTTGATGAATCATTTCAACATGAAATGAAGCATAAAAATTTCACAAGTTATCCCCTTTCTACAAAGTTCACACATGCATGAAGCTATCTTGCTATAGAATTCAGTAATATTTTTTGGATTGCAAAAAGTGGCTTGATAAATGAAATGTTACTGATATTTATCATTCATCATTTAGAATATGGACGCCTGGTCCTTTAGGGGCAGGGACTTTCTGCGAACCTCGGACTCATAATTTTAGTCTTAGTTATGAAGAGAAATTGAGTCTCAAATTTGCGGAATACTCCCAACTAGACGAATATGACCATTCTTGGGATGTATATAAGGAATTATAGTTGGGTGCACCATTTGCAGTTTCACCTTAATTTTAGTCAAGACATGTAGATATTCAACCATCTTGATAGATAGTTTACGGTCCAATTGTAAAGACTTTTAAAGCCAATTTCAAAGACCTTAAGAGTCCTTGGTTATATCAAACATTCAAGTAATGTCGTAACCAACACTCACAATGTATAAATTAATGACATGAATTTGTGAAGCTAGAGTGCTAGATACAAGCTTTTGGCCTCATGTGGATAACTAATTTAATTTGCAATATTTAATACTAAAAAAATAAAAAATAGCAATATTTAGTATTAAATAGTAATTATAGCCATTTAATATGACATTAAAAACTTATAATTTATACAAATTAGAATTCCTCCATGTGCAACTTCTTTTATTACATTAACAACATTACAGATGGTAGAGCATGAAGTTGAAGGAAGTTCAATCTCTAATACTTTAACATGACACTATGTGTAGGACAATCACTACTAATCACTAGGTTGGTTTATTAATTCCAAAGATATTAAGTAAAGATAAGGACCTTTGTTTCTATAGAAGCCATTTGTTCTCACATAATAATTATTCACAATAGACGCAAGGAGTAGCATTATGCCCATTGTTGATATGTCACACCACAAAGGATTGTCGTTTGGATTCCCATGCAAAGTCGCAACGATATAGAATAGGTCTCCCACTTGTATCCAAATGAAAATATTCACATGTAGTATTGAAGGTGCTTGATGAGTGTGCGCTCTCTAAAGTCCCGATTGACTTCGTCAATACAATGTATTGTGAGTGGCTCGTCTCTAATCTCGTTGTAAATGTTCACTTCGCCAGTGTTGGCAAAGACTATGGTGCTCGACTCTACTACGAGGGACACTATCACTAAAAAGACCATTGGTGCCATAGTTGGTTTTGTCATTTGAATGTGTGCAAAAACAATGCTTGACATTCTACAAAAACCACAAATCTAGATTGACTTGGATTTACGCAAAATCAATCACGACTACACTATAAAGTTGTATAGAAAAGAATTCATACATGCTACTTGCTAAGCTACTACGTCAGATTGTATTGCCCCACAAAATCTCTAATGAATGAACATCATCCAAGTCTTTTAATATCTCTTGGAATCCAATCCCAACAAGACTTGAAATGTACCTTTTTGACATGCTTATCCTCATTGCTATGCAACATGTAAATGACACCAAACCTATCTCTTTACAAGTAGTTGCAATTGCAAATCCTTTAATATCTCTTGGGATCCAATCCCCAACAAGATTTGAAATTGTGTTCTTTTGACATGCTTATCTTCATTGCCACATGTAAGTGACACTGAGCCTATCTTTTTATGGGTAGTTGTGAATCTTTAATTTAATACTCTGTATATCACTTGGAATCCAATCCCAAACAAAACTTGAAAGTGTGCCTTTTTGACATGCTTATTTTCATTGCCATGCAACATGTAAGTGATGCCAAGCCTATCTCTTTTCTCGTAGTTGTGAATTACAGTGGAACATAATTGGTAGATAAAAGTCCATAGTTGGATGTCCATAATCATGCAATGTTCTTAGTAAAGCCCAACATCACAATTGGAAGTGACTAGCATGTCGATTCCACATGATGAAGATTTTGGAGGATCTATGTGGAACACGTGTTCATTTCAAAATAAAGCGGGAATATTGACGTGGCTATGACATCAAAAACTATGACATCATCAACATCTACTAATGGCAACAAAATAATCAAGTATTTCAAAAAATACAAGTTATCCCATTTGGAATATCACGTTTCATGATGTATTATAAAAATTGACAGTGAGATTTAATTTAATTTTTTTTAAAGTTTGGAACAATTTTTTTCAAGTGTGATTTTTTTATTAGAAGATCGATGGAGATTTTGCATTTTTGGACCTTCACAAAAAATAAAACCTCAATTGTGATATACCCTAGGTACAAGATGGTTTGACTCATTTGCATAGAAACAAATACCATGATAGGGAAAAGTCCATTTTTTTTCATTTGAGACTATAAAAAAATTTGGTAATTTTTTTAAAGTCCACCCCGACATGAATAATTAACTAAAGCAACTCAAATTTGTTGTACTTTGACACGAGCAAGATAAGTATTGGCTAGTAGTCACAAATTTCTCTAGAATATCACAGCAAATCCAATGATGGTGTTACAATATCGTAAATCTATTTGTACACTTTCCAAAATATTGTTCAATATCATGCGGATGCCTCATATTAGATCTCTCACCTGCAGTCAACGACACACCAAATGGCCGAAGGTCTCGTCTTGTTTAACCCTTAAGCGTCCACACTACATTTATCCGGTCAAACCTCATCAATATGTCACATTTTAAAATGTATTATACTTTTTTGGTATTTTTCTCATATAATATATCCTTAAACTAATTTACATTGATTTATTCATAATTAATTAAATGAAAATGAATTATATACGATTTTTCAAAGTTTTTCTCTTGTGATAGCCAGTCATTACAAAAATGCCTAAAATAGTATGATATTTTTAGAAAAAATGTAAATAATAGTGATGAACAACAAGGTGAAGGTTGCATGCTTCTCGAGCTTACATAAAAAGAATTTGATTGAAAAACTTTTTCTACAATGTATGTTGGAATTTTAGGGCTGTGAGCTTTAAAGTGCTATAAAAAAACGCAATTTTAACAATTTTGAAGAACCGTAAATTGGACTAGAAAGTAGAAGACAATTCCCACACATTCCTAGTTGGGACCAATTTCATTTGAAATTAGGAACTAGATGAAAATCATCGTTTGACTGAAAAACGATCAAACATAGCCCCACGGGGCTCCTTGCGCACTTAAGGGTTAAAAACAATCCCCGAGGAAGTCACTGTCAAGAATTTAGATAACTATGAATGACACTCTTCATGAAAATCACACCACAACGCGCAACATACTCACATATGACAGCATAGATATAGTTCGATCTTCGCCATGGCAGGAAGTTTGGCTCTGATGGTGTTGATGATCATGCTCGTTGCAGTAGCTTTTGATTCTTCTCCTGCTGGTGCGACGAATTGAAGGGCCGGGAAGATGACCTTTGATGAGGACTGGAAGCAGCTCCGACGACGTGCACTTGCACTTGTTACCCTGCTCCACCATCACCATCGTCGCAGCGATCTCCTGTGGAGGTGAAGAGGTCACCGCCTCCTGATTCACCCGTGTATTGGCCTTCTCCCAGCAGCCCTGTTTCCAAGCCCCCACCATACGGCAATGTTCCCAGTTATGAGCAGCCTTCTCATGTGGTGGTGACATCGCCATAGACCTTCGTTCCTTCTCCTCCTCCACCACCCGCTTACTGACTTCAGGAGGTTCTTCCCTCATCATCCCACTCTTGCTCTGTTTGCTGTTTGTCTGTTTGCAGCATTTTTTTATTCTTTTTTCAATGACAAGATGAGTGCCACATTCACTCTACATTCCTCTCTACTTATTTCAGGACCACATATACCTGATGCACTGTTGCTGGAAGAACGTAAGGTTCACGCATAGCTGCAACACGGTCATTTTGTTGCTTCATTAACGTTGAAGTGAAAAACCCTTAAATTTTACTCGTCATTTGAAGCCTCACAACGGGCAGTAGCGATCATATTTCCCTACGTCTGTAGCTAATCCCATGAAAGTTGAGAGAACCTCCCAATCATTGACAAGCGTGAACACAAAAAATTAAAACCCCAGCTACTCAAATTCTCATACAGTAGCCTCAACCCTAAATTGCTTGTCAACGACACCTTACAAAATTCCTTGGATACTGATTAGAACTGCATTGCAAGGAATGCAACGTAAATGCCCAAACTCTGAAGAGCTCCAAACCCTAAATTCACAAACCAAGTTGTTTCTGGAGCTTTTAAGTTAACTTCACCACATTGAACCGTGTGACAAAAGCATTCGAGCAACTCAAGAATCGAATCGATCCAAGACAACCTAATGCTCCGAAAAGAAAAGAAAATCATTGACAGCAGATAGCTCTCAATCCGACACAGCATAAACAGCAGGTCGGGATTCTAAGCGACCTCGGACGATACCAAACCCTAGAAATCCCTGAACAGTGTCGATCCCTCCGATCTCCAATTGTAAAATTGAGAGTGAACCAATTGGTGTACCTTTGGCGCCTTGGGTCTCGCCCGCTTTGCAATTGGGGAACCTGATGAGAGGGACGCGCTTGGCGACCTTGGCAGCGGCTACCATGATGTTCACAGGCTGCTGCAAATCCTTGATAATCCTTGTTGGTTCTTCTGAGGAGCTCTCATTTGTACAAATTGAGCTCCAGGTGTCATGCCAATTCAGAGGGTGCTCAACAAGGGTTCTCTAAAATGTCATGTTAACCTCTAAAGGACCAAGAAGCCCTAAGGACCAAGAAGCCCAAATTGGGCTTCATATTTTGAGTAGGTCGTATTTGGACTTCCTCTTGTTCAAATTTATTTGTTTTCTGACCAACACATGCAATGATCTTCACTAGTTCTGGTGATATAAAATTTGGTTCTATTTGAATTATATTTTTCACAATATGATCAATTGAATTTGTCATTTTAAAACACTGAATCCTTGGTCCTTTAAGGGTTAACTGAAAAGCATCCTAGTTGCTGTGCAAAACACTTTACATGCGACTTATTTCTTTAGGAGCAGAAATGAGATATCCACTTACTCAAATGCAGGTCAACTTCGACACCGAACAAGAGATGAAGGGAAGCTCTATGCCACTCAGATGCGTAGAAATTAAAGAAGACTTACATAGCTTTTGTATGAAAAAATGATCAACAAAATCACACAATTTTTGAGAAAATGTTACCGTTGAGAAGATTGATGGAACTTGTTTGGGGTATTTTGTACATATGCTAAAATCGGATTGATTAAAAGTGCTCCAAAAATTCTGAAATTTCTACCATGAATAATGATCATCATTTTGAACATGTGCAAAAAATCTCACATAATTTGGAGGTATGAGGAGGAAGATATGAGGGTCTCAAGTGACGCCCAAATAGCCTCCTTGTAGCTCAAAAAAATCACCAAAAATCGCACACTTCATGAAATTTTGATCAAGAAGTACCCACAGATTCAGCTCTCGAAAAGAACTAGGGTCTCTTTGTTGCTCACCTTACAATTCAGAGCCCAACAACTCGAATTTCCTCACATTCTAGTTCTAGAAGCCGCGTGGTGGCCTCGTGGTCCTTTAGGGGTTAACAAAACCCTAATGAAACACAGAAACACTTGCTCCATTACACCAGTCAATAGATGCAAGAGCTTGAGAGAGCTCTGTGCTCTCAGAGAGAGCTTTAGGGTTTACATATGCGTGACAATCTTTCATAGTTTCTAGCAAACCCTCAGATTTGCATTCGAGAACCCTCTCTTCTCTCTCATCCTCATTCGTCCCCAAATCTCATTCATCCAGTTCAATTATCATTCATCCAATTTACACGTGGACCCACTTAGTTTATTTTTTCCACTTTTGCGCTCCATCTTCCGGCAGCAGACTAGTAATATTGGTAATTCTGACGTGGACCCCACACATTTTTGGGATTTCGGATCCTCCGCCTCCACTTCTGCTCCTAGGCCCCAGTAGCAGGTAGTTTTGGGGTCATAGTGAACTAAACACTGGCCAGGTTGAAATCATTACTTCAATATACGAAGCAAACACCGTTTTTTCTTTAACCCCTAAAATTCCTTGACCGTATTCTCACAAAAAACCATGAAAAACGCAGCATTTGGAAGTTGCAGAAGAAATCATATGTTTTTTTATTTTTTTCATCATTTAACCGTAAGATCTAATATCCAACTTGAATTTTCATGTGAGCACAAAATTTGAGAGCAAAATGACCATTAGATTCTTAGATTATAAGGATCAAAGTTGCAAAAGAATATTTTTTGGGGTTCAATCCGGTGACAAATTTAAACTTTAGAAATTAATATCTTTTTTTTGAATGGGTTAGAAATCCATTGAATGGCAAGGCCATGTTAACAATTGAGTTAAGTCTTCAAATATAAAATCTTGTAAGAAAAAAGCTCATATTAATTTTTTCATAAAACAATTACTAGAAGTGGGTACAAAGTGAAAGGAAAATGAAAATCATTAATAAGTTTGACATGGAATTGTAAAATGTCAATCTTAACGGTGAGAATGTTGTACTTGGAAATCTTCACCCAGTGCCTTTTACTTCATTAAAAAATATTGAAAATTGAGTTTAGAAATGAGCTTCAAAGTTTTTTTTGTCCAAACTGCCCAAAAAACAGATCTCCTCATAACTTTTATCCCATTGCTCAAAATGGGTAGATTTAAAGCTTCATTTGTAGATAAAGATCAACCAATCATGAATCAAAAAAGAAATTTTGAAAAAGAGTAAAAAATAAAAAAATTCTTGCTGCCCGATCTCGCTTCAAAAACTTCAAATGCTTATAACTTTTGCAATACTTATCGGAATGACATGAAACGAAGTGCGACATGTAGAGTGTAGTTTTTGGAAGCTACACTGAAATTTTCATTCAAATTTTTAAAAATATGAGGTCCCTAGAGGCTGCCCAAAAAGTGGAACGACCAGAATATGGTCGCTCAGAATTTTAGGGGTTAATGTTAAGAATATATTTAGACTACACTAACAAGTTTGTTGAAATGGCGTAATTTAAACTAGGAGACTCAAAACTACTCCAATTGCTTATTGTGCCTGCTAGTTTTATGATATTTTGCGATTTTATCAAACTAGGACTACACGTTGCTATACACAACCGTCGACGAAAAATACTTTTTAAATGAATAATATAAAAAATTGAAATTCTAATTTACCTTGAAGATTTTCATATTTGTTTAACCATAAAAGATGCTTAAATTTTTTTTTATTGATTTCTAAGAGTCGGTTTTTTAACGATTAAATAATTTTAGGAAATGGAGTTAAATAATTATGATTGAGACAATCCCTTAAATGTCTTCCATCTGGGATTTTCAATATCTTCCATCTGCCCATCTTTAGGATGTCACACTTGGTGTTAAAGAGTGATCTTAGCAAAATCAATGTAGTCCGAAAATACACCTACATTCATTCGTAAGACGCTCAATAACACCTCTTAACACAAGTGAGAACAGAACCGCCAAGAACGAGGGGAGCTAGTTTCATTGGGCCGAGTTTTCTACCCTGAAATTCTCATTACGAGACAGTTCTGGTCTCCACTTTACTAATACATCTTGTTGAAAGCTTGTTCGTTAGTCCATTACAAAAGAATTATTGCTATGCAATGGGAAGCTAATCGAATTGGCAGATTAAAATCATCGTGCAGCCATCAGGATAGGTGAAGAATCTGATGAGGAAGCTAGAAGGTTTACTTTCTGAACACCTATTAAAGTTCTTCAAGAAAAGCCTACAAGCGCACCTACAAGAAATATTCTTGCAATACTCAATTTCAAACAAAGAAAACAAAATAATTATCGTAGAGAGAAGATGCCATTAAGTTCTGGACTTCAGAGAGACCTTCTTCCCCTCTACTACGAACTTGGAACTCTTCAGCAGCTGCAACAGAGACACAAGAACATTAGATAATGAACCAAAGACACTTACATTAACACTGGAAGATGTATGTATCAGACCTAGAAACACAACTTTTGCAATAACCAAACTAAGCCGAACAGAAATTGATAGTGATGTGTTAGAAGGTAGCTATTGGCACGGCCATTTAATTTTACGTCATATTTACTTGTTCAAAAACGGTCAATATTCAAATCAGGTACCTTGTCCCTGAAGCTATCCGCATTGTCTTTACTTGAGAATAAGCCAGTTGAAGCTGTAACTCTCTTCTGCAATCTTTTTAAGCTCATCCTCTTTTCAGGAGCCTGTTTGTTCATAAAATTCAAGAATCCCAAGTTGCCAAATTGTACACTAGGTGTATCACATAAGCAATAAGGAAAAACTGATTGATTAGAAATTCATTATTTGCATGCTGTTGGTTTCCAGTCATTAATTGATAAGACGAGAACTCAGTAGAACAGCCTCAGAGGTTTCTAAACAAGTACTGCACAGGTTATGCTTTCGCAGAAACTCAACTACAATGCAGATTTGAAGACTTTAACAGAACGCGATCTAACAGGGGACGAAGGCCACAATTGCGAAGTAGGAACGTCCGTTCAATTGAGGATGGAATTACTCGGTGTGGCCTAAAAAAACACCTAAAACACGGAGAACCGTTTCTGGGCAACAGTACGTGGCTATTTTGGGTTGCATGTCGCCCATAATGATGCTTACCAAGAAAATAATGAGATGAATAGAAAAGAGGTAGACCATTCAAAGACGTGAGAATTCTCACCTCTGTGAGAAACTGAGCAACTAGCTCTTTCAACTTGATTTTAGACCCCTTCTGCAAGGGGCTTCCGTTGCCAGAAGTTTCGTCCCTTTTCCTCTTCTTCTCAAGTTTCTCCCCAGCTGCGATCTCACATTGGCTGTCACTAGTGACTGCTTCCTGTGTTTCATCCTCATCGCTCTCTTCAATATCAGCAAATACTTTCTTTTGTCCTGGACGTGATGTAATCTTGACCCCTTCAATCTTGAAAGCCCTCTCACCTTGACCTAAACCCTTCTTCCCCGTTGTTGCATTGTCCTGCAATCGAATACACAAAGATTTTGTAACGCACACTGAACTTCAACCTAAAAAAGTCAGTCCCGAAGGTTAACAAAACCAACATGTGTAGATAATGACAACAAACATCTTTTGAATCATGTCTTCATATGGAGCATCGGAGACTATAGCTCACGTAACATTGAGAATGAGAACTAGTGCAAGGAATTCCATACTCTTGATCATGACAACCATAACCACCTCCAGATCAGGGGTTAATAACAACTCACGTTTACAAGGTTATGTAGGTTTTCCTGGTCTTGCTCAGAGAACCAAGTCCGACCATTCTCACTTGGCCTTTCTCCATTAACAGTCTCCCGAACCCTCGATCCAAGCGCCCCACTTCTCACAAAACCATATTTAGTGCCCCACCAATCTGCAGCTATTTCCGGTAGAGGAGCGCTCTTTTCACCTTCGATTTCAACAAAGAGGACTTCCTCCTTAGACTCTGCAACCTTAGTTTCCACTGCAACAACAATAATCCAATAGCCCAAGTTAGAGAGGAAAGTGCGAGCAAGGTGGTCACAAAATCACTAGGGCGAACTTTGAAGAAGTTTATCTGCTTAGTAATTAACATGGACATAGTAGTCACTCACCTATTTCAGCGACATCGGCGGCACTCTCTAGGAACAGAATGCAAGACAAGGTTGCAAACCTAATTTACCTCACAAAAATACTCCCATAGCTGAAATAATTCGCTCCTTTACAACCACACTCAACACATTACCTCAGCTTGCAAGAAGACTCGCTCACCGTCCGACTGCCTTCAAACGCCCTTGCAATATCAGACACATCTACATTCCATCACAGCATCTACACGTACCTTGTCAGTTGTCACTTGGGCAACATAAGCGAACCGAAATTAAGGTGCTGATCAAAGCATGCGTCGTGAGCAATCGCGAATCACGAATCACTTGAACACACTTGATCACGACTCACAGTCGAGCGATCACCTAAAGCACAACAATCAGCAACAATAACAAAAATTTGCACAAACTCCGGAAGGAGTAAGAAGCACGGAAATAGGGGGCGGAAGACGACGACCCCGACCCCGACGCCGACCCCGACCCGACGCCGACACCGACGGATTTCCTTCATAATTTTCTCAGGTAAAAACCCTCTCCGAGTACCTCGTCGACGGAATAAATGGGATTATTGAGGCATTGAGGACTTGGCCTACTCAGCTCAGAAGAAAACCCGTCATCACGTTCTGTATTTGTTCATGCAACTAAAAATATAAATAAAAGAAATTGAGTGTGATAAAGGATCATACTGTATGTGGTCCCTCGTCCTCTTGACAACACCAACTTGCAACGTTTTCAACCCAATGACGTCTTAAGATCACAGTAGCATGAATGTGGACAAAGAGTGAGAATGACGATGAGGTTTAAAATTGTTCACACAAACAGATGATTTGCAGCAGGGGGTCGAATGTTCCTACACCATAGAAGAAAAAGTGGATGGTTAGGGTTAAATAATTGTTTGACCTAATGCTTACCTTCACAACGTCCACCTTCATATAATTTGTGCTATACATTCAGAGAAACCGCTCGCCTGCGTAGATAAGCAACGAAACTCCGATGTACAGTCGGGTACAACATGCTTACGAATTCCCCACTGCAGGAATTTTTTTTTGAAACTTTGAACACTCCGTGTGTACTCAAAAATGATCCGATTTGGAAACCGCAAAATGCGTTGGAATCACATCGGCGTGTACTACAACACCATTACAAATTTACACATGAATTAGTGAAAATTATACAACAAGTCAAAAATAATACATACACTATCTACCATTGGGTGCTCTCACCGTTTGCTTCAGTTACAGTGTCCAATTTAGCAAGAAAAATTGAAATGAGTGTTTGAAGTTGTTCTTGAGATACTTGAGCTCACACTTCTTGAATGAATTGTATCATTTCATTTTTTCCTTCATAATCTTTTTGATTCCATGGGCTTGTCTCAAATCATCATGATATCTACTACGATGTATTGGATCACCATCCTCCATCAATGTGAATTGAATAGGTCTATCATGCATAAAATAGAAGCCAATCCATGTATTTTTATAAATAAGTTCCACAAAATCAACTACTGATTGTTTAGTTGGAGGAATGATGACAAGTGGACTTTTATCAAACTGATTTGCAGTCGGAGATCCAATTTTCCTGCACTACATAAAATACACAATGGACGCTTAACCCCTAAACGTCACATCGTTCAATTTCTGAACGATTAACAGATTCAACCTCACCCTACGTTCTCATCAATAATTGGATGAAAGTCATCCAATTTTTTGGAGAGACTTCATCAAGTTTTTGTCCTATCCAATGGTTGGATTTGATGATACTAGAGTACATATTTTTCTAAAATTACAAATGTAGAAGTATGTCAAGTTAATGACCAAGCCAAAATTGCATTGAGTGAAGTTCAAAAGTGGCCTTGCAAAAATGAGGTCATACATTTAATTAGAACAAAAATCTCAAAGAATCACCACGTTTAAGAGTATCTCATTTCAAATCCATTTCAACAAATTTTACTCAAAAATTGTTAATGTTTTGTTTGTAATCAAATATAGTAGGAATTTTAAATTTTAACTTTCAAATTTTATAATAAAATATTGGTGATAGTATTGGTGAATCGAACCGTACAAATGGATCTAAAATTCAAAATCTAGAATTTTCATTTGTATATCAATTCCAAAATAGTCTTCTAAATGGTACTTTATAATGAATTTTTTCAAATCGTCAATTCTTGAGTCACCTGGTAAGTTTAGGGGTTAAGGGTTTAGAGTGAGAGCATAACTTTCGGCAACCTGACCATTGCAAGATCAACGACTTGAAAAGGCTTTGCGACGGTGTGAGTTGCGTAACTTTCTATAGTCTCCACTCCCTCGGGTTTCTGGAACTTGAGCGGCACTTTATCCTCATGCACTCTAAAATCTAATGGAAGAGCGGCGCTCCAGATATTTGTATTGAAATTAGTGTTAGGGTTGGTGAAAGTCTCGCACTAATTCTGTGACTCATAGAAATGGCAATAATTGGTGTAGATAAAACACTTCTGTAAATGACTTTCTTTTGTTAATGAACTCTCATCAATTGTCAATTATTGTCTCTGTCCCACCAGGGGAGAGACTACGGGAACGCCTTCGTTTTGAGGAGTTATCAAGAGTTGCACGCCTGGACATTAAAAAGAAGCCTTAACCCTTTAGTGCTCAAGTGACCACATTATGGTCCTTGATGTGTAAAAAACGCGAATAATGGAAAATCCGTGAAGAATTGGATTTTGAATTGTGAAGTTCAGATGATGAGCGTTATAATATATATCTTCTAGAAAAATAAATTTTCAATTTAGAGTTGTGCAACTATCAAAATACCTATGAACAAAACGCGAAAATATTGTGAATACTTGAAAATACAGTAAATACTTACAAATACAACATATGTACTATGCGGTATTTCTTATGTTTGGAAGTTTGTTATCTTATTTTATTTTTTTGGATTGTGTTCTCTTGTTCATGTTCCATTAGTGTATGTATTCCAATCTTGATCCATGTACTAATTCCTTTTATATTTTAACGTATAAATTTTTGACCTAAACGGTACATGGATAAGTCACTCTCACTTATAGAATTCACAATAATTATGTGTGAGTCCGTTCTTAACGTGAAAGATTGCAACGGAGAGGTGTTGACATAGGTCATTGTTGAACATCTTTACTTTGATTATAGAAAATTTTACCCAAATTCTATTTAACTTTGAAGTCACACATCCTCCAAAATCTCACTTTTGAGTGTGCATTATACGGTTCAAAGACATACTATGATCTCCCAATCCCACCATTAGATGATTCTCTAATTTTGACAAAATGTCTGCAGTCTAGTTGAGAATACAATTATACAATTACTTTTTAATTTAATCCATTCTATTTATGGCAGTATCAATCATAGTGAAAAACCGAGTGAAAACCAGTGAACCCAGCTACAGTACCCAATTGAAAGCGTTAAAGGGTTAAAAGTAAATTTGGGGTAAATACTAAGGCAGAGACTCTGTGACTAGTTGCTTGTAAAGATTCCCTTGACAAAGAATTTCGATCTGGTTGAATCAATGATCTTCATGTGATGTCAGACAACTGAACACCATTCCCTCCTTGCCAAAGGAACAATGTACATGATTCAATAACAATGTTAAGTAAATAAGAAAGTAAGAATGAGGCGTTCTGGAACAGTTGATGTGTCTAAAATCACCCAAACAAACCTTATTAGTGTAAGGTAGGATGTTCTAAAACCACCAACTAATCAGGAACTTCAAGGCATGTGAACATGGTGCCATGATGGTGCATTGAAATGCAATTAAGATAATTTGGTGCCAACCTTCATACCAACCTAGTATGGATAAAATGACACTAAAATGACATGTATGCAGCCTTTGTTGTCAATATGGCACCAAAATAGTTTGACCCAACTTTTATGATGAACCCCCCCAATTATGACATGTAGACCTTTTTTGGAGCCACCACAGTTGAGACTCAAAACCGCCAATTTCACTATTCAAGTAGACCAATGGCATGCTAAGTATTGCGAAGAAATAGTTGGTGGTTTTGGGTATCATTATGAGTGAAAATTAGTACCACATGGTGTGGTCATGGGGAAATCTAGAGGTCTGATTTGGGTGACGAAGTTCTTTTCACTTGAAAATTTGTATCAATTTGAATATTGGGAATTAAATTGCGATAATTTGTGCATTTCGTGAGAAATCTTCTTCCAAATGACCGAAAAAAATTTCTCATAAATAACCTTGAAAAAATGAGGCCATATTTCTTAAGTTGGTGGTTTTAGGACATCCAACCTTAGTTGTCAAATCTACAGCAGTGTGTTGGAACTTTCAATTTTGCACCCCAAAATTGAGTACAGATTTCAAGATCGAAGAGGCAAATACATTGGATATTGAGCATAATTGGACCCAATTGGACCCACATAACATTCAGTAGCCTTCATGTCCACTGCCTTTCCTTCATGCACTCTGCTCATCACCTTGAGCTTCCACTCTTGGGGGGTGCACTCCCTCTTATATTTTGCATACACGTGTGCTCAGGACCTATTTATTTGGGGGCTATTTACCTTGCAGAAAAGATTATAAGGTATGGTATTTTTCAAAATAAAGGTAAATGCTTGTATTTTAATACACCGTATTAGTAATTATAATTTTTTGGAGGAATCATTTTAAAATACCCTATTTTACTTATATTGCATTTTTTTCCTTATACCCCAAGTAACCAATTTTTTTGACTACACCCCCCCTTTTTTTTTTCTCGAAGCCCAATTGTTCATTTTTTTCTTACACCCCATTTTTTTTTGGTTCTGTAAGCGACATTTTTTTTCATGAAGGACATTTCTCTTCTTACAACCATGAATTGTGAAGTTGAGCCACGATGCTAAACTCACATGAACTAAATCAAAACAATAAACCTAAGGCAAAATCACGCAACTGAAGCATTGTCATAGACTGTGAAATGATATTCAAAACAAGCAGTACTCCCACAAGCCAACGCTCCTTGCAAATCGCAATCCAAAGACCATCAACAATGAACACGCAATTCGCTATTTATGCACTTGGCCAAGTGCGCTCATTTCATAAGCATATTTGACTTTAAAAAAAAGTTGGTTAAAAGTTCTCTAAAAAACATCAATGTTGTCTTTCTACAATCACTTAAATTGTAAACAAATAATTATTTTAATTATTTTTTATTCTTATCTTTATCTTTTCTTTTATCTTTTCTTTTTTATCTTTTCTTTTTTATCTTGTCTTCTTTCTTGTCTCCCTCTTTTCTTTCTTCTTGTCTTTCTTCTTGTCTTTCTTCTTGTCTTTTTTCTTGTCTTCCTCTTGTCTTTCTTCTTGTCTTCCTTTTTGTCTTCCTTTTTGTCTTTTTTTTCTTCTACTTTTTCTTCAATTGTGGCTGCTAAATCCTAAAAAATGGGTGCAAAGCAAAAAAAAAAAAAAAAAAAAAAAAAAAAAAAAAAAAAAAAAAAACCTTTTTTTTTTTTTTTTTTTTTTTTTTGGTTGGCCATGGGGTGCTGCTGAACCCTAAATGGCGGCCGCCAAAAAGAAGAAGAAGAAGAAGAAGAAGAAGAAGAAGAAAAAAATTAAAATTTTCTTCTGGTTGACCGTGGGGTGCTGCTGAACCCTAAATGGCAGCTGCCAAAAAAAAAAAAAAAAAAAAAAAAAGTTTTTTTTTTTTTTTTTTTTGAAAATTTTCTTTTTTTAGCCTATGGGGTGCGCGGCCGCGCATCCAAAGACCCTCCCATTCTCTTCTCCCTCTTCATCTTCTTCCCCTCTCCTCATATATAAAGGGGAGAGGAGAGAGGGGAGGGAAAGGGAGTGGGAGAGATGAGATGGAGATGAAGATAGAGAGGGAGATGAAGATGGAGATGAGGGAGATGGGAGGGTCTTTGGTTACGCGACCGCGCACCCCTAGCGGCTAAAAATAGAAAATAGGGTTCAGCAACACCCCACGGCCAATCAAAAAAAAAAAAAAAAAAAAAAGACAGAAAGGAAGACAAGAAGAAAGACAAGAAAGAAGACATGAAAGAAATCAAGATATAAAGAAAAGATAAAATAAAAGATAAAATAAAAGATAAAGATAAGAAAGAATAATAATTAAAATAATTGTTTGTTTACAATGTAAGGGATTGAAGAAAGACAATAATCGTCGTTTTTTAAAAAAAAAGTTAGACAAAAAAATTTATGCACTTGGGGACCAAGTGCATGATTATATGGCCAAGTGCGTAAATAGCAAATTGTGTGTTAATAATGCCAAAAAACTCAGAATACAAACACCCTAAACCCTAAGTTCTGGTGCAGAAAGAAGACCCTATTGAACGACAATTGCTTGAACCCTAACCTCCTCCGGCAAGCCACAATGAAACCATAAACCCTAACATCCACTACTCAAACAATCTCCAAGCGCGCGCCAAAGAAAATTAGAAAGAAGATTGCAATTCAAACAACATGATGAAATTTTTCCCTCCTGGCACGTAGGTAGAGAACATTAACTCCACATTGGATACGTTGTCTTAGTAACATTCAAGCCAGCCAACCCGCGAAGTCATCCATCCAAGCTTTTTCAACAGAAAATGACCTCTTTTCATCCACTAGCACAAACCCTACTCTAGACCCGCTACCCCTAGTAATTGTTTTAACGCTATTTTACATGTACTGACTAGATAAAAGAGGCCATTATATGTGATGGTATTTTACATGTACACATGTTTCACTATTTGAAAACCCCCTATATTATATGTACATTTTGTGCAAAATTTATTTACAATGAATATATTAGACCCTATTTTTTATCGCACATTGTTTCTACGATTTTCGTCAGTGCCCGCCCCGAGCTTCCACTTGTCCACTTAGCTACTGATGAATGCTGTTAGATGTGAAATATTCCACACTATCTATTGTAGAGCCAAGGTAGTGATAGTGCATGTTACTAAATGTTATGGCATAACAAAACAACTTTGTTTCAATGCACGTGATGTCGTAATCCATACGGAAGAAGTTGAATATAATTTGGGCTCGTTCAATAATTACACTGAAAAGCAGGCTTGTGACACGCATTTGCAACTAAGCATCTCTATGAACAACGGGGAACTACTTCCAATAAAGTAAACTGATGCAAGTTGGTGAGTACATGTGAGGTTCTGAGCTAGGTAAGGAATGAAGATAGTCATACTCGTTTAACCCCTAAATGACAAGAGGGGGTAAGGATAAAACCTAGATGTGTTATAAAATGTTACTTCTGCGACTTTGATGAAGTCTGTTCTAAAACATAAAATGAGAAGCATGATGTTTGGTAGTTGTCTGTACGGTCAAACTTCTAAAAAATAGTTTTAGATACTCATTTAATGAATTTAAAAGCATTTATCATTTAAAATTCACCAAAATTACAAATTCTATTTTTAGAATTTGAAATTTGGTATGATTGGTTAAAACTAGACATTCTATTCTAAAGTTTCAAAAGGCAGAAATTTCAAATGAGAGAACATCATTAGTGTCCTGGAATAGTAACTTTCATAACACTAGGACAATATTGAGGTCTTTGACTTTGAAAAATTCCTTAGTGAACCTCATATTGCAAATGAAATGTATCAAACAACCATAGAACACGATTTCTACCCCCAATTTCGACAAAAAATCAAAACTTGAAAAATGTCATTTCATGACTATAGGCATTCATTGCTCTTTAGGGCTACGATCAAAAATTGGTCGATCGGTCACTTGGGGGTTAATTGGCACTTTCCACCATATTGGGACTTTTTGAAATCTGCAATTGCCTACTGGATCTATGCCAGTTGTAGATTTCAAGGAGTCCTAGTATGGTGGAAAGTGCCAATTAAACAATTATGGCCTTGAAGGCTTAACCTTAAGCTCCCAAGAGACCATTTTTTGGTCGCTGCCCAATTTCTCGGGTTGTCCAAGGCCAAAAAACAACTCCTTTTCAAAATTTAAAATATGACATCATAGGTAAACGAGTCTTCTTTCCAATGCAATTAGAATTATGTTCATCCAATCAAAACTCTACTTAGGGGAATTTTTCAAAGTGAAACACCTCAATGTTGAAAGGCAACTTCAACACTTCGGGTAGGCTTGCCAAAAACTTTAAGCCAATGAGATTCCTTGGGCACTTCAAAGGAACTTTTGTCCAACTCACCGCCGGGCTCACTACATGGGTTGCATGTCATGAATTGTCGGCTCTTCCAATTGGAGGAGATTTGAAGGGGTAATCTAATTTAGCCAAAATCTCTTACTTCCCTTCATACCGGCATATCCCCATTCATTACATGGTCTCTTAAAAAATGCTAATGAATTGAACATCTTGTCAAATTGAGTCATGCATCTTGTTATCTACCTCATGTTGAAGATGGTCAAAAATGGCACATTATTTCAACTTTTTTTTTTTGGGGTTTGAGAGCCCATCAAAGCAAGGCTGCCCGGATTTTTCAGGGCTTGAAATTTCAAATTTTCAACTTCATTTGCTATTATCTTGACATCCGTACGGTCAAATGTCTTGAAATTTGAGAGATGGTTTATAAGGCCTGGGAGTACAAGATCCTACAGTTGGAATAAAAAAAAAGTTTTGAAAAGCATTCAGAGATCATCAACAAAAATTAACCAAAATGAGGCAGTTTTGGGTGGGGGACCCCCCTCGGACATTTACGGGTTGACAGGAATTATATAAAAAGATGAAAGGACTAACCTCATCAGAATTTGAGAGAACGGTCGTCATATAATATCATAGTAACTGCTGCGTTTGAGCAGCTCGGGAACATCATACAAATTCTAATAGATTTCAGATTCTAGAATGCACCTTCACTGATTGCAATCTCCAGTGATTCCTTCTTTCTAAAGTTTCTGCCTCAATGTTAGAAGCCCAAAAGAATTGAAAGTTACACCTCACTTTGAGCAGATCCAGCCTCTTTCCTATCCGTCGCGCAAAAGTAGTACATCTCAAGCTTTCGACTTATTCTTGCTCATCATTTTCAACAAAGTCAAAGAACGCACTAGTAGGAAATGTGTCGTTTTTCACTTACTATAAATGAAAAAGGAATGAAACCACGCCTGGCACATGGGTTGTGTCAATGCTGGTGAGTGCTTTTGGTCACAAGAAGACAGAAATATAATCACAATATTCCGTCACTGTTCACTGTTTCCACGAAGTGGGGAATGAAAAACGCCAGATCTGCTACTAGTGACGCTGCTCAAAGAAACGAATAATATTAACAAATGAGTGGTATTCTGAAGAATATTGGAACTTCAATCGTCGAAAGTTCTAGAGGACGGAAGGAACCATCACATACACATCGTACATCATCAGGAGGTAAAAAATGAGACAATGAAAAAGCCACCGAATATCTTTACTAACTCAAAGTCAATTCCAGTTGCACCATTCACTCAAGCAAAAAATCAAAATTTGATCTATTTTAATGTGGGTCACAATCCACAAGGCTTCTGGCAGTGTGTCTGTCGGGATCAACTGCATAAAATTTGTGGTTCTGCACAAATGAATTGATACATTAGAATGCAAATAAGTTGATGACTTAGAATGGTTCAAAAGGATCGTTTAAGAGCGTCCCTTCTAATCAAAGATTTGGCTAACGTATGCCAATCAAATTCGACAATTTGTGCTTTCCACAAACCACAAAGTACTAGGAGTATAGGTCACTACGTACTACGAGTGGACTTGAAAGTTTATTTAAACTTGAAAACCTATGCGCGTACCAAATGTTGATCTATTACAATAACTTGAAGTCACTCAGAAAGGGATGGACCATGATTTAGAAAGATAACCTGAGCGCTGATTTCCACACGGTCAGTCGTACTAGATGGTTTCCACCGTGATGACCGAATTTCATCTTGAATGTCGTGCCACCAAATGCCTGGCCTAGTAGTTGATGACCCATACAAATTCCAAACACTGGGACTTTGGAAACCAAATCCTGCACACTTTTGACCGCGGACGGGTCACCGGGTATGGACCATTGCTGAAAAGGAGACCATCCGGCTTGAGCTTCAAATCTTCGGAAGAGGGATATGTGGATAATTTTATATCCATAGGAGGTAATGCTCCTTAGAATTTGTTCTGTTGTGCACCAAAACCGAATGTCACCACCTAAACACCATCGCATAAATCAACAGTGAGAAAAAAATTGTCCAATATTGTTTAGTGAGCCTTGAGGACGGAACTGAACTCAACAACCATGAGATTAGGTCTATTGATTCATTTGACATCTACTGATAATTCGTTAAAGCAACAGTAATATCAGGTATGAAAATATTCAGGCACTTACATGAAACGTCTGAATGTCAGAATCAGGAATGGTTGCACTAAATTCCCACTCCAAGTCGGTTTCATCTTTCCATTCATAAGGTTCGATGCAGCTCACATCGGTAATTTGAATCCTTACCTGTTCGATCACCACATATATTGTCAATATATGCAGTGATGAATCTCCTGGAATGGACAGAGACTATCCATGTAGATCATAGTCATGGCCTTCAGGACCATTGTACCCAATCAACTCCCAGTGTGAGTCAAAGAAAATATAACCAAAATGTAATGAATAAATTGATCCCTCCCTGCAATCTTCCAGGTATAAATATCTCTACTAGCTCATCATCGGTCTTGGATTTATCTCTTGTCAAAACTCCAATCACAAAGCTGCCATCTTCTCGCAGGCGCCTAGAAATAGATCGAGTGTCTATATCAGCTGCAATCACCACCACAAGCAGAGACACCTTAGAATGAACATAAGGTTACGTTGACTGCTAGTATATTTTAAACATAGATTCCTAAGGTGAATGAACCACATGTGCTAAATTTAAGGTTGAAAATCTCATGCAATAAGAAATTATCATGCACAAGAAGTTGCAAATGACGGGCATCGAGAAACTTACATTACATTTCCTCTCTAAATATTTCAGGAAGAGTTTCTGAAGATCTCCAGTTCGACAACCTGAAATCAAAGCAGCTTCTTTAGAAAGTGAAGAAGAGGATTATGCACAGTTGCTTGCTTCTTTTACAGTTGTTGTGGTTCATGTTTACTCGCCTTACTTGGGTGTGTAGATGCAAAACGCACTCAGACTTGGCAAAAAGAACTAGTAGGATAAACCACAGTTTGGACTAGTGGTTTTGCCTATTATTTGATAACAGTATTGGTTTTCCCCCCTCATTAGCTCTATCGGATTACCCTCTCAACTTGGATAGAAGTTATGGACAGTGAAAACAATTTATGACACAAGTGACAAGTTCTTTCATGGAAAACAAGCAGGCGGGAATTTCTTTTCCGAGGCTGACTTGAGGCCTACTGTTCCTACCTCGAATAAGTTGAATGCCTGGACAATCCCAGCGCAACTGGCGCAATGGCGATGGTTTCAGAATATTCTGTTCAGCCTGGGCTCGGCTCCTATGTTTAGCCCTTCGATCATCGGGAACGCTGGCGCAATGGCGCTGGTTCTAGAATCTTCCTGGAACGAAGGGTCCAGCTAGCACGGTCACTGCAATGGCGATGCTTCCCGAATATGCTCGCCACAGCAGCTCCGGATTGCTATATGGGGCACTGGCCATGCATGGCACCGATGGAGCTTGACGTCTGGATGAAGCAGCCTGTGCATGCATCGCACACGCACGTTTTGCAGGTCTGTTTGCACGAACCTTGTGGCCCGGACGGTTCAGGAGGGGTCCAGAGTTGTCTCTAGAAGCCGTAGTCCGGTGCAGGGTGTGATCATGGTCAAGTTTACAGCGTACATGCCAGGCTCTTACTTCCTTCTCGTGGAGAACCTCAGTCTCTAGGAGCTGGCAGATAAAGCTTCACTGCAGACTCCGATGTATTTCATGCAGATTTCACATGATGTTGATCAAGGCACTCGGTGTAAGCTGTGGAATTAATGGCGGTTGCTCTTGGCATTGAGTATCGGTGGGTTGGGACCTTGTGGCTTGTGGTTTGCAGAGACAAGCAGAGAATCAGGTCGTGGCACAGACCGCATCAGCACGGGCACGGAGAATAATACTGATTGGTAACGCTCTCTCTTGGCCATTCTACAATTCACAGATGGTCAATTTGTGAGTGACGCGGTAAAGTGTGGTATCACGGGAGTAATGATGGGGTTAAATGCACTTTTGTTTGGTGGTGCTGTATGCAGGTAACCGAAGGGGTTGCTGTGAGCGGTTTTGAGCAACCAAGATTGGCGGGGATGGAGAAGGGGAATTCTGGCATCATGCGGCTATGGGAGAGTTTGCCTTCTGTATGCCAGTGCCGCATGTACAGTTATGGTGTTTTCAGGATGTGTGTTGGGTCTCAATGAAGAAGGCCAGTTGCTGATCAATTGGAAGCAAGGTTCTCTGCAGGATCCGGACAACAGCTTGAGCAACTGGAATGCCTCGGATGCCACTCGGTGTTTCTGGAATGGTGTGAATTGCACTCAGGGTTCTGTATCCGCAGTGGATTTCTCTCCTTTCGTGAACCTTGGAGGCCCTATCGACACTCTCGCTTTTGGTTAGTCGATGAATCCTCCTTGTGCCGTTAATGTACCACTTTGCGTGTCATTCAAGTGGCTTTGATCATAGTGCAAGCATATTGTGTAGTGTCCTGAGACATGGATGTACTTTCAGTATCTTTGTTGACATCAATGGTGTGTTGTTATGCAGCAAAGTTTGCCAATCTCACAATTTTGAATGTTGGATACACGAATATGAATGGAACTTTCCCTGCAGACATTGTGAATTGTTCAAAGCTTGTGTACCTCAACTGTAGTTACACCTATATTACCGGGGAATTACCAGAAGATATTTCAAACCTCCAAAGTCTGCAGGTATTGGACCTAACATACGCAATGATGGAAGGCACGGTTATGACGAGATTTGACAAGTTTCCGGAGCTGCGAGTCTTGCATCTTTATTGGAACAACTTTGTGGGCCAAATGCCACAATCCATTCTTTCAATGAAGAAGCTTGAAGAATTGACTCTTTCGAATAACAATTGGAATGTTACACTTCCGTCGTTGGACTTCTTCACACCTTAAAACCTTAAAGTTTTATGGTTGGATTCAAACTTAGATCTCCTGAATGAAGTGCAGTGGCTGAATTTTAGTTCATGGAAGAGCATGGAAGATCTTCAATTATATGGAATCAACTTTCGTCGAGGTTTATTTCTAACGGGTGTTTCAGAGATGACCCAATTGAAGACACTCCGACTTGAGAGGTGCAACATTATGGGCCCAATTCCATCAGAGCTTAAAAATTTGACGCAATTGAAGGCCCTTAATTTAGGAAATAACACGTTGACAGGCCATATTCCAGACATATTTGGAAGCATGTCCAATTTGACCTTCCTATGGGAGTTCGTCAACCAATTGATAGGGCCTCTTCCACCCTCTTTGTGGCAGTGCAAAAGGTTTAGTGAAATCATTACATTCGAAAATGGTTTAAACGGGGATCTAACAGGTATTTCAAACTTCAAGGGTAATTTAACTTTGATGGATGTTGCCTAAAATAACTTTACTGGAGAGATTCCAACTAGTTTGGGTAATCAAACCCAACTCACTTTTCTTGATCTTTCTAACAATACTTTCACTGGAGGAATTCCAGATAGTTTTGGAAACCTCTTGGTCGTGTCAGACCTATACCTAACAAACAGTAATTTAAGTGGACAAATTCCGCGTGGATTGGCTAACATTGAAGGATTGGTTAATTTTGAACTCTACGGCAATCAACTCACTGGTGAAATCCCATATGATCTTGGAAAGAAAGCATTGAATCTCAAGTACGTGGACTTGAGTTTAAACAATCTTGAAGGGCATTTACCTCCATACCTTTGTTGGGGTAACAATGTGCGATTTGTCGCATTGTTTGCAAATAGACTCACTGGTACAATACCTGAATCATATGGCAATTGTTCAAATTTGGGTGTAATGCGATTAGACAACAATCACCTTGAAGGGATAGTGCCGCCAGGCTTGTGGGGAAGTGAAAAGCTAGTGAGGATGCAATTGAATGGGAACAATCTTAGTGGAAGTATTCATGCAAACATCGGAAAGGCAACGTCTCTTTCTATCTTGTATTTGCAAAATAATATCTTCTCGGGCCCCATTCCTCCAGAGATTGGACAAACCAGCTTGGTCAAATTTTTAGCCAATTCCAACAACCTCAATGGCACCCTCACTCCCTTGTTGGGAAACTTGTCAACATTGACGGAGCTTATATTAGGTGCTAATTCCTTTAGTGGCGCCATACCTTCGAACCTCAGCAATTGCAAGGAACTTGTGCAATTGGACCTTTCCCAAAACCATCTAACCAACACCATTCCTGATGAGCTTGTCGACCTCTACAGACTAAGCACTCTCGATCTCTCAGAGAACAACCTCTCAGGAGCCATTCCCCAAGGCTTTTTCAGCATGATATCACTACAAATGCTAAATGTGGCATTCAACAACCTCACGGGGGTCATTCCAAATCAGAAAAATGGCCCAAGAGTTGTGATTGTGAACTTCACCGGTAATCCATATCTGTGCGTGGAAGGCTCATGTAGCACCAATTCATCTGCCATAAACTTGAAGTCCAAAAGGAGGAAAATACAAGCCTGGATTATACTTGTAGCGGTCATTGGAGTTGTGGCACTTGTGTTGTTTGTAGTGTTGGTTCTCACATTCAAAAGATGTAGAAGTGATTCGCGTGATATTCTACACTTGAGTGAAGATGAAAGTTCATGGACATTGACATCATTTCACAATAAAGTTTACTACGAAGATGAACTCACCGCCTTGGATGAAGATAATTTGATTGGAGCTGGCGGTGGAGGCAGAGTGTATAAGGTCACATTGAGTGACGGTGAAATTGTAGCCGTCAAGAAATTGTGGAATGTGAAGAAAGATGAGGGAGGCCATGACTATGGTTTTAAAGCCGAGGTTTGAAACGTCTAACCTAAGTTTTTGTTAGCATCAATTGCAAAGTTTAGTTGGTAACGAAGCAAATTCTCTCTTGAAATCACTAATGTGAATTGTATTAGAAGTTGAACCAAGTTGTTTGCTTCGACCTTGCAGTTAACGAGACTTGCAAACATTCGTCACCGGCACATCATAAAGCTTTTGTGTAGTTGTACTAAGTGCGACAACAACTTGCTAGTGTACGAATACATGTCCAATGGTAGTTTGGGAGATCTCTTGCATGGCCCAAGATCAAGTACACTTTCATGGGACATTCGCTACAAGATTGCCGTAGGGGCTGCCAAGGTTCATATACCGGCCCATTCTTTATGTTTGGAATATGGAAATATCAAGGTTTAGTTTTCCGTTTAACAATAGCATCTTAGAATCGTTCATGTATTTTAAGAATGTGGCATAATTTAGGGCTTGATGTACTTTGACAGGGACTTCAATATTTGCACCACGAGTGCTCACCCCAAATCTTACATCGAGACATTAAGTCTAACAATATTTTGGTGGACTTGGAGTATGAAGCGCACTTGGCTGATTTTGGTATTACGAAGATGGTGGAATCTGTGACATCACATAAGTTGTTTTCAATTGCTGGCTCTTTGGGCTACATTCCTCCAGGTGAACTGCTTTAAATATCTATATATCACACTGAATTTTGTTGATAGCATATTTATTTAAGTTGTAAACCTGCTAAATTGTAGTAGTCCAATTTCATCACCACTCTCATCTAAATGAATGGCATTGAATGGAATTGATAGTGGATTCATTTGAGATGTAACTTTGACCATTGTATATTGCGTTTGTGGCTAATTTCAACACTGGTCTCATAGAGTTATTATGGTTTGCATTGTGGGTGGAGAAATTTATACAGAGTACTCATTTGGAACTCGAGTGACGGAGAAAATCGATATCTAAAGCTTTGGTGTTGTACTCTTAGTATTGGTGACAGACAAACGTGCAGCTGACCCATTAGAGCCTGTAGAAGGAACAACGCTTGTACAATGGGTTCGCAATAGAATCAATAGTGTGGTGACATCAAAAGATTTGCATGAAATCTTAGATTCCAAATGTCGGATGGGTTTACAAAGTGAGATGATCCAAGTTTTGAAAATTGCGACATTGTGCACTAATACCATGCCTACGAGTCATCCATCAATGCACGAGGTTGTGAAAATGTTAGAAGACATAGCTTCTAAGTCGAGCACAAAAATAGATACTAGCAAGAATGAGGGAGTGGAAGGGGACTTTTATGAGTTTGATGTGGTTGTACAAAGTTGACGAGAAGATTTAATATTGCAAGTATTCTGAAGCTTCGAAGCTTCAACATGGTCGTTTTGGTCACTCATCTTCATTGTTGATGAATGGAAGGGGTGCACAGAATTTATTTACTTCAATCTTGATGAATTTTGTGACTATGATTTTTTAATGCTTATGTAACCTTCCATGACACCTATTATGAATTTATTATTGGTGATTTTTTGTATTGTTTGTTGGTCACAAATACCAAACCAAATATGTGTAATCAAAATAATTAGATTGAATGATCTGACAAGAACTCCAAATAGAAGTATTTCAATAAAATGAACCAACTAAAGTTATCGAGGACTTCTCCTCTATAGTCTAACCGGTCCTAAGAGGGATATATTAAACTAGATGTAAGAATGAAAGTTTTAAATTACGAATTTTTGTTTCAGTTTACATAGTGAGATCTGCAATAGCTATCACCAATATTTTTGAATAAATTAAAAAATTAAAATTAAAATTCCCATGTAATTCTATTCTGAATAACACATTCACAATCTGTGAATGAAATTTGTTGCGATGGGTTGAAATGTAATATCCTAAACATTGTTTACGGCTCACCAACACGTGAGAGTCTTTGGTTCAACAAAGATCTATTGTAACAATTGGTGTCCATTTCCAAATTGATTGAGAGGTTAGGCCTTGAACCCCTCTAATCACGTTGTGGCACTGGTGCGTACACAATTTTTATTTTATTTTTAAATTTTTTTTGGTGGCAGATGAGAACTTCATTGGATACGAACATAGTTTTGAGTTAAGTTGAATACACATGCATGCTCTACAGGCTTTATCAAAACAAGAATTAAAAAAAGAAGACAAATACCTAGTCATGTTGCCTGACACCAGAAATACCAAGGATTGATGGTGCAAAAATGAAAATTTCAATTGACCATATTTTGAAAATTACAATCCAAAGAAGACTAAATTTCGTGGGATCAATGTTTTGCTGTAGATTTGGAGACGCGTGATTTTTGCGATATCCGGCTCTTTTTTAGCAATCTAAGAAGATCAATCGTTGTAAAAATATTAGGTTGATTGCCACAGGCTGCGGGGTACTAGCTTGCATCAATCCAACATGGGGTGTGTGTCTTGTTGTGCCCAAAAGTTAACAATGACGTCTTAGTTTGCAATGACAACTGCCTGGCAAAGACAATCAGTAGATCTAGATCCGGTGAAAGAAGCAAACACACCTACAAAATAGAGCCGTGACTTTGCGAATGAAGCGGGTTGTAATTGTATCAACGTTCTGCGTGAACAAACACAATAGCCAAGGATACTATAATAGTTGAATGTTGGAGAATGTATGCAGTCTCAGCTCTCTCCCGTAGCATTTGGTGGCAGAAATCCATTGAAAACGAAACCATCGCCTCCCACTTGATCTTACCCTTGGGGAAGTGTGCACGGTCGACGCATGTAGGTTGAGCGCACGTCTTAAAGTGAATTATCCGTCGCAAGGAACACAACGCCTAATATCCGATATGGTATGTGCCCACTCCTGTTGCTAATTTATGATCCCTCGCCGGGCAATACCGTAGCGTGTCTGTAGGCAGCCTAGCTAGCCTACCCGGGGCCGCCCAAAAGGGCTTGCTTCGGGGCGCTAAGGTTGGCGTCCTATCCCTTGTTCCGGCGTCTCCAACCCGGGCCTCTTTGCTCCTGTCCCTCACTTCACCCTCCTTCGCTTTGCCACTTTGGCCTCCTTACCTCGACCTCCTCGCCGTCTCGCGCCTTCTGTAGTACATTAGTCAATACACGTAGAGTAGGTTTTTTTGTTAACGTTTCAAAGTTTAATCTGTATATTATCTTATGTTTAAATTCCATCCCTAATTAAGGCAAAAATAACTATTTTTCCCCTTTTTTTGAAACAAACAACGAAATTTCATTGCACAACAAAACGCACATCACTGAACCAAGCGTGGAAACCACCGGGCTAAAATTGAAAGGACTATTTTTGAGTATAGACTCAAAGCAATCAAGATATATAGATTCGGAACAATTTATGTCACTGACGACATCAGGAAAAAATAAATTCATAAAAGCATTTCTCCATTTTTGGTCTTAGCCCGCTAAAGACATGTCACAACGGACATTTAGTCAATAAGGACATGTTCCATAAGGACATGTTCCATTTGGACAAAATATCTACTAGTGATGTCTTCCCTAAGCATGTTTGAATATCCCCAATGCTTCAATCCCTATTGTAACTGCCTAACTGGACGTTTTTGGCCTTATGCATAAAATTGAAATTCATTTTCTCATCCGTCATGCAATTTTTGCAAGTAAAAAAATACTTCAAAATTCTATGGAACGATAGCTTCATGCATGTGTGATTAGAAAAGGAATGATTTGTGAAAAAATTATGCTTCATTTCTCCGGGTACGCAACTCCTATATTATAGGTAGTGGTCATACTTATTAAGAAAAAGCTCCACATTGTATATAAAGAATTGAAACACCTATGCATACTTATTAAAAATCCATACGAGAAGTTGCCTCCAATCAAAATTAAAATTCATTTGCAGTGATTATTAATAAGAAAACAATCTTGAATTTTTATTAAAAAGCCCAAAAAATTGGGTAGCTTGGCCTATGCTACATGTATTAAAAAAACTCATATAATTAGGTTTCTAATGCTAAAATTTTCTTCAAAGAATATTTAGTTCTTGTATATAATTACATTTTTAGATTTCTTGTCAGAAGGGCTACAAGAGTTTCATACATTAAAACAAATTATATCACTTGAGATTGAACTCAAATGCAATATAAGTGATTATTATCACGGGCATATAATATGGGAGTTGCGTACCCGGGGGAACCACGTTACAAAGTGCAAAACCTTCACTATTTTGCGCCACACTTGTTTGTACTTGGTTTTGTGATAACAAGAAAGGTTAACGTGATGTTTAAAGAATTGACAATTGGGAATTGACCTTCACCCTATTGTAACTTGCGTTAAGAAATTCAAAAGAAATCATGTCATGTATGTCCTTTCAAATACTACAATACAAGACAAGAAGATGCTAGAGTAACAAATGAATATGCGAAGAGCATAACCAAGAACTCTTCTTAGTGTTTTTTGGTGTTTTTTATACGCCAACTCCAAAAGAGATTCCAAAATGGCTCCCCTTGACCCTTTGCAAATCCTCATCAACACCTGTTGCGTGCCACTTCAAGTTTGTGTCCCACAATCACTCCAAGATTCCCACATGTCAAAATTAGGAGCTTTGACGTCCCTTCAAACTGGTGTTGCTCACACAAACGGAGCTGCTGGCCATGCTCTAAGTCTAACAAACGAATATGCTATTCATTTTAAAGTTTGTAACAAATAGCGATACAAAGCACTTCATAAATCTGAAAGAACATGTGTATAAACTTTATCCATACCCGATGAGCACAGATATTCCTACATATGCTCTAAACACATAAAAGCTACTCCCACCATTGCAATTTCCAAGTATACGATAACCCATTCTCTTTCCCTACAAAATATTGTCATGCTTGACACACCACAACCCTTCTAGTTCACCGAATCCGAGATTTTCGAAAGTAGATCCGCCTCATTTTAAAACAAACCTCAACTAAAGTGGTTAGATTGAACATTGCCGTGGACTGGCCTAGGGCGTAACAATTTAACACAACTAAATTGGTGTTTGTAGTAACCAGCTTGAATGAATTCTCTTCCATATACTTTGATTTTCTCATGTACTCGTGTACTTTGTTTCAGCTTATTACATTCTTGCTTATTGATTAACCCCTAAACGTACTAGGGTGTCCCTGGAATTGACAATTTTGAGAAAAATCATCATAAAGTAATATTTAGAAGAATATTTTGGAATAGATATACAAATGAAAGTTCTAGATTTTGAATTTTAAATTTCATCCGTACGGTTCAATTCACTAATACTATCACCAATATTTAATTATAAAATTTGAAAGTTAAAATTAAAAACTCCTTCTAAATTCGATTACAAACAAAATTTTAATATTTTTTGAGTAAAATTCGTTGGAATGAATTTGAAATGAGATACTCTTAAACGTGGTGATTCTTTGAAACTTTTGTGTTTCTTAAATCTATGACCTCATTTTTGCAAGGCCACTTTTGAACTATTGTCAATGCAATTTTATCTTGGTCAACAACTTGACATACTTCTACATTTGTAATTTTAGAAAATATGTAATCAAGTATGACTAAATCCAACCGTTAGATAAGACAACCATTTGGTGAAGAATCTCCAATTAAATTGGATGACTTTCATCCAAGCATTGATGAGAATTTGAGGTGAGTTTGAATCTGTTAATCATTCAATTTCTGGAGGCTGTGACGTTTAGCGGTTAACCCCTAAACGCCCAAACCACCATTTTCTTGTCACTGCCCGAATCTAACGGGCTGCCCGGAATTTAAAAAAATATGTTTTTTGAAAAATAAAAAATATTTTAAAATACTAGATCAAGTCTACTTTCCAACCCAATTTGAATTATGTTAATCCGAGTTAAACTCCACCCGGGAGAATTCTTCAAAGTGAATCACTTCAACATTGTCTTAGTGTTACAAAATTTGCTATTTGGGGAAAGTAATGATGTTCCCTCCATCATTTCTTTTGCTTTTTTGAAGTTTACAATAGATAAACCAAAATTTAACCAATCATGCTAAATTTTAAACTCTAAAAATGAAAATTAGAATTTATACAAATTTTCAAAGGTTAATGCTTTTAAATTTATTTTTAAAAAAAATCTAAAGTTACTTTTGGCAGTTTGACCGTACGGATAATTTGAAGAGATGATGCCCTACATTTTGTCTGTTGATTCAAACTTCATCAAACGTATGGAAGGCACCTATTATAACACATCTATGTTTTGTCCAATACCCCTCGGGCTTTTAGTGGTTAAGTTGCAGCATTTCTCAGGGTTTTAATTTGTTGTGTTGATGATGACTGTAGATCATGGCGAAAGCAAGGATGGCGCCAAAGATGTTTGTTATGGTGGTGCTTCTGATAGTGGAGTCAAGCACCATGGCGGTGGCCAGCAATGCGGACGTGAACATCTGGAACGAACTTGGGGAGGGTGAAATACTGACATTGAGCTGCGCGTCGATGGACGACAACCTGGGAGAGCACACGGTGCCCTACCTGAGCAAGTGGGGGTTTGGGTTCACGCCCAACTTCTGGGCTACTAAGGTAAGGGGTACAATTGCCGTCAGTTTAAGCATTTCAACCTACATGGAGCGCTGATTTTCAATGATAAAAAATTGCAGCACATAAAACTTTGGGTTTAATAACCAAGCTCAATTTTTAAGTAATTTTTTCGCAATGTATAATTTCGTTATAAATTTTCAAACTCAATATGCGTAGACCACTATTGATGTTAGTAGGTGCATTAATATTTTTTTTTCATTTCTAGTCCAATCAGATTGCTAACTTGGTATTCATAATTAATGCTTGTGATAACTAGATTGGAAACTCTTGAAGTTGAGAGCATGACCACACATACCCTCCCAGAGTCTCTCACACTCAAGAAGTAAATGAAAAGTGCCAAGGGCCCTTCAAAAATACCTCTTGATTCTCAATCCTAGCGTGTTAGAAATTGGGCCTTCAAATCACTATTTAGTTGACTATATCCTCACATTCTACTTGTGATTGGTCCATTGACTATTTGACGCGCACTTTTGATATGTGAAGGGCGTGCAAGGGTGGGGGAGTGTGAGTGCAAGGGCCCTTCAAATGTAAATGAATAATTTCAACGAGTTAGTCCTAGCGTGCATGGGTGGGAATGCTCTGAAACAGGTGCTTTTATAGGTGATCACAATTGGTACCTAAGGCATAGGGACAAATTAAGACATTCCCACATGGGATTTCATATGGGAAGTGGGACAAAATTCCCACAATTGTAACTTTCTTGGAAAGATTGTAGTGTAATTTTGATATGGGAAAGTTACGATTGTGGGAAATTTGTCCGCATTTTCCATATGGGAATCTTGTATTTATCTCCCTGTGACAGTTTCTGGTGCTTCTACCTTACTCAGTTCCTTTGCACCTTTGCCTGGGGTCCTACTCACACGCAAGCTTTTACCGTCTGGAAGATTGTCCGTCATTCTTGCGTGCATTGTGAGTATCATGTCAAACCTACCGGAACAAAGCCAGCAGCCCTCTTTCTTCATGGGAGGGAATTGACAAAGCACTACAGGGAAGGGGTTTCGTTTGTTTCTCTGAGTGAATCCACTCCACTTCTCAGAAGGAGGTGAGTGCAGAACGTCAAGTACGACAAGCGTGTACAGTTTTCAATTCACACACTTTCCAGGACTCTCGGGAATGAGAAATAATGGGTTAGCTTGTAGTAAAGCCAACTCAACCGGTATCAATAATAATAGCAGAGACCATCGTGAATAAAGAGTTTTTTAGGATTGTTTGTGTGTCTATGCCTCCAGGACATGGATAGCCAGGTCTACCTATAGGGTCTCGAGCGCTCCTTTTTACCCTATCTCCAAGGAGCTTCAATGTAATAAAAGAACACATCAAAAAAGTTGGGCCAGACTATTTTGGTGCCATTTTGACACCAAAGGCCGTATACAGGTCATTTTAGTGTCATTTTATCCATACTAGATTGGTATGGAGGTTGGCACCAAATTATCTTAGTTACATTTCAATGCACCATCATGGCACCATGTTCACATACCTTGAAGTTCCTGATGCACCTTTGTGCGAGTTTCTTTCATTGGTTTATACACTTATCATGTTTTGTCCAGTTTTTTGAATTTTAATACATGTAAAAAAGGATCATCTCAGTTTGAATCTACGTTCGGGAAGAACCGGTAGTTAGTTCAAAAATGAACCTTCAAAACCTCGATTCAAATTTGAAACTTCAGGATAATTACAGTTTAAATTTTAAGAATGATTCTAGTTCTAATTATAAACTAAAGCGAAAACCGAAGTAGCCATGTGACCAACCGGTTAACCCCTAAATGCCTAGAGCCCTCTCTAAATTCGGCAGTTTTGAAAAGATGCATTATAAAATGCAACCTAGAGGGATATTTTGAACTTGATACATGAATAAAAGTTGTGCATTATGAATTTTAGATTTTACCCATACGGTTAGATCTACGATTGCTATTACCAATAATTTTGTAAAAAATTTGAAACGTGAAATTCAAAATTATTTTTTAATTCAATTACAAATAAGATATTGACAATCTACGGACGAAATTCATTGTGATTGGTTGAAATGTAATACTCTAAGTGTAGAGATTTTTGGAGATTTTTTGGTTGCTTATATTTATGAGTTGACTTTTTTTAGAGCACTTTTACACTGAAATCTTCAAAATTTTAGGTGAATCACTACAACATGAAATGAGGCATGAAAAATTCACAAATCATCCCCTTTCTAATCGGATCACATATGCATGAAGCTAACTTCCCATAGAATCTACAGTAAAAATTCCACACTACAAAAAGTGCATGACCGATGAGAAATTTTGGATGAAATCTGTACATCATCCAAAAAATGGACGCTGAGGCAGTTAGGGGTTAAACTTTAAAGTGTTCGGAATCACCGGCATCCCTCAGACACTGGTTTGAATGAATGCTTCATCCATGGCAGGGTCCCACAGAAACATCATCTTGGCGTACTACAGTGACCCAGGTATACCAGTGGTATCAACCACTATACCCTGCCTCAAATAGCCATCTAGGTGTGCTATTACCCAAAACAATTGATAAATTATTTGCGTCACACATAAGAATAAAAATAAATGAAAAATATTGTACTCATTATTATCACACCTCCTAATATCACATTCTAGTACCTGCATAGAATATTTGCTTTTCAGTGTACAAATGTGATTGGACACTTTCCACATGTCCAGTTATGAACTCATGTACGTTGGTGTGGTTTAAAAAAGTTTTGAGTGTACTCATGTTGGACGAGCATGTCCAAAAAAATTGGTTGAAGTAAGGTGAGTGGACCATAAACCGACACTGTAAGCACTGTGCCTATTTATAGTAATCTGAGGTGCATTGTGATTATTTGAATGGATTAGCAAATTGATTCTAAATCCATCCCAAGTTCAATCATAATTTCTGGAGTTATATTGAATAAGTTATGAATTTTCAAAGTCCAAGGTATAAATTGCCTATTTGTGGCAGTAGACATGGGATATAGTGAATATGCCTTGAAAGACCATAAAAAAACTTAAAATAAAGATAGTTACTACAAACGAGACAAGTCCAAGTAATGATTCAAAGTCAGCAATCACTAAACTATTTTGTTGATTGTTGGTTTATGGCACAATGAAGCATCATTGATCAAATAAATATAGGTGTCTTCTCATGGCCGCCGTTGGTTAAAGTTTTCGGTTTGGGACACTGTTTTCTATATATATATATATATATATATATATATATATATATATATATATATATATATATATATATATATATATATATATATATATATTTGTATATGTATATATGTGCATGTATGTGTGCATGTAGATATAGATAGATAGTTGGATGGGTCATGAAATGTTTTTGCCTAATGGTGTTCTAATTCTTGCCTAATGGTGTGTTCTAATTCTAATCCCACAAGCATTGATGATTATGCAAAACACCTTCATCATTTCTACAGTTTAAATTTTTTTAAGCCAAAATTTAACCTCGAGAAATTGGTTTTAAAAATAAATAAAACATTAGTTTTTGGCCATGAGCAAATTCTATGCAGTTGTGACTACTATATTAGCTACTTTAGTAGATGAATAAAAGGAATATTATTATTATTATTATTATTATTATTATTATTATATAATTAGTATTTATAAATGTATATGATCACTTGCACATCCTTACACATGATTATAATGTAGAGAGAAGTTATAAGGAAAGAGGAAAATTGAAAAAGTGGTTATAGATAAACTCACAATAATTTTAAAACAAATCTCCATTCTTCTATACAAGAGCATTTGCCTTCACCCAGGCTCTTGTGGAATATTCTTCAAATATTGATCGTGGAACATTGGAATTGATTACTTTAATATCTTTTAACCCCTAAACGTCCAATCGTCCAGAAAGTGGACGATGTATAGAATCAAACACAATTTTTTCATCCATCATTGACTTTCAGTAGTGTGAATTTTTTATTATATATTTTATGGGAAGTTAGTTTCATGGATATGTGATTCGATTAAAAAAAGGGTTGATTTGTGAAATTTTTATGCCTCATTTCATGTTGTAGTGATTCACCCAAAATTTTGAAGATTTCAATGCAAAAGTGCTCTTAAAAAATTCAACTCACAAAATCAAGCAACCAAAAAATCTCCAAAAATCACTACACTTAGAGCATTACATTTCAATGGATCACAAAAAATTTCATGTACAAATTGTCAATATCTTACTCGTAATCAATTTACAATAGAATTTTCAAATTCAAGTTTCAAATTTTATACAAAAATATTGGTGTGAGCAATCGTAGATCTAACCGTATGGATAGGATCAAAAATTTATAATGTACAACTTTTATTCATACATCAAGTTCAAAATATCCCTTTGGGTTGCGTTTTATGATGCATCTTTGCAAAACTGCCCAATTTGGAGAGAGGTGAGGACGTTTAGGGGTTAAGAATGGTTGTAAAAATATTTGAGCACCTTTCATCTTATTATAAGGGGCGAGTAGGATAAAGTGAACACAAAAAGTGCAATTTTTGTGCCCTATTTCGTTTCCAAAGGGTATTGTTTTTTTTAATCCAATTTTGTCCCCCTTTATAGTGATCTTTAGCATGAACTTTTCACTTATTATATTAAAATTAGGTCAAAATAATGATTTTTGGCCAAATTATAATTGATAAATCAAAGCCAAATATTCTATTTAGAATACATGGAGGAAAATATAACGAAATATACCTTCTAAGATAATCACCTTGTGATATGGATAATTGTGGCTGAAAAGCACATATGGAGCATCATTTATATGTCATGAGCTTAAAGATATGATGTACAAACCCAAATGTAATACCATTATAAGTTGTGTGGCTAAAATAAACTGAGAAGTACAAAAATGGTATCACTTAGGTGTGGTGTAGTCCTCCATGTGGCTAAAGGTGCTATAATCAACCCTATGTAAATAATGTTTAGGTAATGTAGAAAACAACTATAGATTTACTAATTACTATGATCATGTGCCCCATGACCAATAAACAATAATAAATGTAGCAAAAAAACTATAAAGGCCTTATCACACAAGTAGAAAGAATGTGAGATGAAAGTTGTCAATTGGTCCTCACATGTAACTCATTACCACATGAAATGAGAAACATTTCTTTAATGATGACTAACACGAACTTTCTAAGGTTGGTTTAGCTTTGCAAATAATATATGGCATGTTTTGAGTTACATGTCAAGAGAAAAAATTGTCAAACTCTTCTAAGCACTATTCCTTGAAAGTCTTTAACCCTTTAGTGCCTATGTAACTGCTAAGTGGTCACTAGGTCACTAGAAAATGAAATAATGTGAAATCTGTGAACCATCTCAGTCCGGTGTCTGTAGTTCTGATGTGTAACTTTTGATTTTGCAGATGATGCAAAAAGAAAATTTGGAATTTGACTTTCTTACCTATCCAAATATCTATATACAAAACACCAAAATACTGCAAATACCTCAAAATACAAAAAATACTTACAAATACAACACATGTACTATGTGGTATTTATTGTGTTTGGAAGTTTGTTATCTTGTATTTGTTTTTGGATTGTATTCTCTTGTTCATGTTCCATTAGTGTATGTAGTCCGATCTTGATCAATATCCCAACTCCTTTCTTATTTTAGCGTATACACTTTGTCTTAAACCGTACATGGATAAGTCACTCCCACTTATAAAATTCACAATAATTATGTATAAGTCCGTTCTTGACATGAAAGATTGCAAATGGAGAGGTGTTGGCACAGGTCATTGCTGAACATCTTCAATTTTATTTTTTGAAAATTTAATCCAAATTCTATTTAACCTTGAAGTCACACACCCCCCAAAATCTCATTTTTGAGTGTGCACTGTACGATTCAAAGACATACTATAATCTTCCAATCCAACGGTCCAATCTTACCAAGATTGAACTGACACTTGTTTCATTAAGCTATGCTTACATTTATACGGTTGAATATTGTTAATGGTATCCCTAATTTTAACAAAGAAAGTTTTAAAAAAACATCACCCCAAAAACTGTGATGTCTCCAAAACCACCCTGGGCACTAAAGGGTTAAAAGAGTAAGAGAAGATGAAGAGTTGCTAGACAAGTTTGGTAAACTGACAATGGCCTTTGTGTTGCCCACCTATATGGTAAGGGCCTAAAGGTGGTGTAACACATGACAAGTGACCAAAGGTGTTATAACATTCTTAAGCCCTAGACATTGTACCCCTACTAAAGTTTCCAAGATTTTCTCCGATGCTCTTGGATGCTCTTGGATGCTCTTTGTTTTCTCATTTTCATTTTGTCTTACTTCTTTGACTCCTACTAAATTCCCTCATATAATGGCAAGTGTCATCTTTTAGTCCATGTTCTAAGGAAAGTTATTGTATTAGTAAAAAACCAACAAACAGTAGGCGGTGTAGTACCTTATTGCTTAAGAATGTTATGGTAATAGTAAATGTAAATTTCTACATATTAACCCCTAAACGACAGAGGGGGTAAGGAATAAATCTAGATGTGTGATGAAATGTTACTTTTGCAACTTTGATGAAGTTTGGTCCAAAAGAAAAAATGAGAAGCATGATGTTTAATAATTATCTATACCATCAAACTTTCAAAAAATGTTTTAGACACTCATTTAATGAATTTAGAAACATTTACCATTTAATATTCACCAAAATTACAATTTTTATTTTTAGAATTTGAAAATTGGTAAGATTGGTTCAAACCAGGCATTGTATTCTAAAATTTTAAAAAAGAAAAAAATTCAAACGAGAGAACAACTTTGTTTTCCTCAAATCAAAAGTTTTATAACACTAGGACAATATTGAGGTGTTTGTCTTTGAAAAATTCTTTAGTGAACCTTAATATTGCAAATGAAATGCATCAAACAACACTAAAACATGATCTCTACCCCAATTTTGATAAAAAATCAAAACTCAAAAAATGTCATTCTTTGACCATGGGCAATCATTACTATTTGAGCTGCGACCAAAATATGGTCAATTAGTCACTTAGGGGTTAAGACAATGAATACCAAAAACAAATTGACCATATTTTGAATTTCTAATTTCTCATTTCTCAATTTTTATAGTTTCTTTAATGTTTACATGATAGCATTTTTTTAATTCTTTATCTTAATATGTAAAAACTCAAAAACTATACAAATTGAAAATTTGAGAAATTGGTTCTATTTTTATTTTTATAAATAAGATGAAAATTGTTGAATTTTAAAAATGACAAATAAAACATTAAAATATGATATAATTGGAAATTTTTGAAGTATCGTAGGAAAAGCAATAAATCCTACTTCGAGCTTGTTTGATATACAGTGACTGCCAAAACTGAGTACGAACACAGCTTACTGAAATTTAACAAACAATGTAGGGAAATTGGATGCGTCAAAAATGAAACCATAAATTGCACAGGATTACCATTGCAATCAGTCATAGTTCCATGGGGATTGAGGTCTATTACACACATGTATGCATGTTAAAAAAAAAGTAAAGTGAAGTTCAGTCCAAAACTCAGTTTTGCTCACATTAGCTGGAACAAAGTTAAAAATTTGTCCACCTACCCTTAGCAACTATAACAGCTGCAATGCGCTTAAGCATGCTTTTATACAAGTTCTTACACTCACTGGGAGTAATTGAAGCCCAACAATCCTCAACACGCTCCCACAATTCTAACATTCCTTTGGGAGGTCTCTCATATTGGTTGAGTCGACGTTTTAAAGTTGCCCACAAATGTTCGATCGGATTCAAGTCTGGAGATTGCGCCGGCCACTTCAAAAGAGTGAATTCTTGCGAATTCAGCCAACGGCGCACACTCTTGGATGTATGCTTTGGGTCATTATCCTGTTGAAAAATCAAATTGGCAGGATCTAGATTGTATGTATGCAGTGTATGAACCAGTTCTCGCTCTAAAATTTCTCTATACATGTACTGATCCATTCTTCCCTCAATCCTACACATCATACCAAGGCCACTCGGAGTCATGCAACCCCACATCATCACTCCCCCACCTCCAAAGTTGACAGTTTGTTGCACCATTCCAGCACTTCTACTCTGTCCATCACGAAACCAACACCAACTGCGACCATCAGAGTAAAATCGGTTGATTTTTGTTTCATCAGAAAATACTACACAATCCCAATCATCATCAGTCCAATGGCAATGACGTCTAGCAAATTCTAATTGTCCTTTAATTTGAAGAAGTGTGAGCTTTGGTTTCTTTTGCTTCACTTCACATTTCAAACCTGCTTTTCGTAACATTCTCCTCACAGTACTATCACTCATACCAACATGAAGCTCCTCTCAAGTAATTTCCAACTTTGTGTGCAGTTTCTAAGCCACCTATAGTGATTTCTCTCACACAAGCCCTGCGATCAGCTGCACTGTACACCTATGGCCTGCCACCAAAACTGCGATTCACATCACTCAACTCACTCAAATGTTGCTTACGAAATTGTGCAACCCAACTTTGGGATACTTGTAAGTCTCTAGCAACATTTCTAGTACTTTCACCCCTCCTCAACTTTTCTAAAGTAGCTTCTTCTATCTGCTTTCTATCAACAACAGAGAGAGACCTTAATGAAACCATTTTGCTCAATTTGCATACATGATGTGCACTGAATAGGGACACAATTATAAATGTGAAGGCCAAGAACATGCCCATCCAAAAAAATAGACCCAGAAAACCACTTGTGCATGTCAAATTTGTAGCATTCACCGCGTAATCCAAGTGTGAGCATAACTGAGTTTTAGAGCTAATTTACTTTGATCTATATCTTTCTCAAATCATTTTGCATTGCTGGACTTGTAATTTGGTAGCCACATCATTTACTTGAATGTATACTTGTGCCGTCAACTGATTTGGCATTAAATGCAGTAAATTATAAAATATGAATGGCTAAAGGTAGACTAAGCTATTTCGTACTCAGTTTTGACAGTCATTGTAAGACGTTATGTTCGACACTTGGTGGAGTACGACAACCCACCCCAAATATCCAAATACCAAATCTTGAGTGCAGCACAGAAATGAGAATCCTTTTCAGAAAAATTGCCCCACTGACAAGCAGGGATAAGATTGATGGACTCACCCACCTCTATTCCTCTTACAATGGTTGATGAATCGAACCCACATTGATTGAACATTGATCTGGACCGTAGAGAAGTCACTGATATTTAAAGGAATCAACGGCGTTGTAATCTCGGCCAGCTTGTGGAACCTGTTCATTGGATGGGAAGTCTTCTTTTGTGAGCTTTTGCGTCACTTGCAAAGAGATCCAGTCTGTTGAGTTCAAACTCTTTACACTTTCTATGTTTCCAATCTACGGAGTGGAAGCTTACACACTCATTCATTTCTGCATTGTGCAATTTATTGTCATACTTTCATTGTCCAGTGCACACTCCTCAGTGGAAATCCTTACAACATTAGGGAGTGTCAAACCTAACAATAATGCACAATAATCCCTTGAGCAATGGAGCAATTATCTCTTTTGGTGGTTGTGAACAATCACGATTATGAGTTTTACCCTACGAGCATCAGGGTTGGTCACAAGATAAGCATAACGATAATCATGCCGTGAAAGAAGTTTGTGCGAAATGCTTGAGCAACAAACAAACCAGAAGAAATTTTACTAAAGTTAACCACGCGACTTGTAATTATCCAAGGCCTCATAAGAAAGGGTTTTCTCAAACCTCATTTTGATAATCTCTACTCTAATTGGTTGCTTTCAGCATGTTGATTATCTTATCATGAAACAGTGGATTATTTTGTTAAGAGGTTTGACACCCCCTATTGAGTAACCACTGCAAAACTTCCCTCTAAACAAGCTTGGAAACGATGTCGTTGGAAAACTTCTTAGATGCATGGGAACAATATTTTAGTACACTTCATTGGTTATTGGAGTTGAATCAAAGTTAGGATTTCAGGTGAATATTTTTATATTTTTAGAAACCACAGGGATCACCCTACCATTTATAAATAATAATATTATGTTAAAATTATAAGAAAGATGAAAGTGCATCAAATGGTGTAATGGAAAAGACATGAGACCAATACTCTTGAGCTAGCCATAGTTATATTAGTGTAGCGTAGACTCCATTTTCAAAATAAGGGAATGTTAGCAAGTATCTTATTTTGTCTTTTATTTAGTGTGGGATTTTGAATAAACAAACTCTTAATTCATGTTAACTTTTTAAAATAAACTAGAATGTTCTCTCTCTTGAATTGGAAGAGGAAATCTTAAGTGATTCGGCCCCTAAGTTTTCAATTGTGATAACAATGCATTAGTAAAATAATGAGATCTCAAGGAATTACCATTATCAAGTACAAATCTTTAGCATGTTATATATTTATGTCTTTCAAGCCGCTTATTGTAGCCGTTTTAATAAATTGCATTGACAAATGACATGCAATCTACACGTAATTGCTAATTTGATGGGAATAAAGTGCTAATGGGGCCACTCCATAGTTGATTTTTCTCTAAACTTCCATGCATGTCTACGTGGAATCGCCCACCATGTTGTGCATTTTGGAGTGTACTATTGGACAAACAAATTTTCAATTATATACTCTCTTTTGAACTGACTCCCACTCTAAGTTTAGAAAAGTTTCATATCATGGGTGTGAGTTCGCGACTTCTATTTTGAAAGTAGAGGCGATTTGGAAACGAGGCTCAAATCTCCACGACTTTTGCATGCGATTGTTAGTTTAGAACCGAGTCGGGTCTGATTTAGAAAGTAAAACTGAACTCTAGCCTCATGCTGACACCTCTTATTGGGAAACAAAAGAGCTTCCAAAGCGAGCATGGATCACCGCCAATTCTTGTGCAGTTTACACCAATGGCAGCGCAACTTTCCATGGGCCGCCATACTACTCCGCACATTTCGAAGCTGCCTATCTAAAGCCCCGCTTAGGTTTGTCTAATTCCAAAGAACAAATATCAGCCTCGAATTAGTAACTTACTAATCACTCTGGACACTGGCACCCTTCAAAGGCAGCTAGCCCATTGTTGCTGGATCATCATCGTGGAGATCGTCGGCGATGGCGATTGATAGTGAAATGTGAGTGAAGTTGGGCACATGTCTTCCAGTACCTGCCAGTGCCGATCACCTTCACGTTGCTGTCTGTACTGTTTCTTGTAGAGGATTAGCTCGGCTTTCTTGTAGAATTTTTTTGTTTTGTTTTTGTGACCACAGTATGTTGCAGCAGGGCTTGCGACGATCCTGCGGGATAAGGATTCTCCCTGTTCTTGTGCATGTTTCACAAAGCCTGAAGACGCATATCATTCTCTAAAAGAACAGAGCATTGTGGAGCTACAATTTCACCGAGCGAGGAAGAACGTGATTAGGATCTGTGCTTGTGCATGTTTTACAGAGCCTGTTGAGCGAGAAGACGCGTATCATTCTACTTCTTTGAGATTCTTTAAAAGAACAGAGGATTGTGGAGGTACGAGGAAGAACTTGATCAGGATTTTTTAGGCAGGGGATACCATGACGCAATTTAGCTCGTGGAGTGAGTCGGAATCGGGAGTGACGGTAGAAATAGGTCAGGCGCGAGTTGAAGAGGATGCCGGGTGGAGTGCACCAGGACGTTGTGTGATTCCGAAGGTGCATCCCCCCGCGCTCAATAGGAGCGATCAACAAGTGCCGGTTTACTGGGACCAAACGGTGCCGGTGTGGTCGTCAGCCGATCTTGATTCTTGCAAAAGAAAGCCTGCGCTTAATTCTTCGAGTGGGAGCAGTTATGGCGAATGCTGCCGCACCGTGTACCGCAGAAGCTCTCCAAGAAACCCGGCGGGCGATGAGAAGGTGCACAATGGAAGGCGGACTGGCGGCAATGCAACCAAGGTTAGTTTTGACGACATCATGTCCATGTACCAGAGCTCTCTGATGTGAAACAAAACCTCAAGCGACTATGGCGAAATTTAATTTCGCGGACACTTTGAATTCCAGCGCCATTGTTGGACGTTTCTGTCGGCGCCATGTGTGTGGTGAGGCAGAAGAATTTCGCTTGCAGGAAGCCATAGAAAGCACCATTATCATACAATACTTGAAATTATGTTTCAAATTCGTAGATGCGATTTCAAGGCCGTCGGTCGAGCTTACCACAAGCTCCTTGTAAAGGTGCGCCAATTCAATTTTGACAGTACAGGAGCAAAATGAGCGCGGGAGCTCCATTGTTACAAGATAGTGAGAGGATAGCTGTTGTATTTACTGTTGGATAAACATATATCGTCTAGTTCTAGAGGGATAGGCAGGCGAGCATCACAATAGTATGCTCTGTGCTGTGATTTTAGTTCAAGGAATGTGAATATACTTGCAGAGTCCTTTTCAAACTTTGAATCAGCCAGCTCCTCCCCCAGACTCACTTTGTTCTCTGTGAAGTCTGAACTTGGAACTGAAACAGGAAAGATATCAGCCCTTAACCCTAAATGCCTACAGCCCTCTCCAGATTTGGAGAGATGCATTATAAAATGCAACTTAGAGGGATACTTTTAACTTGATGCATGAATAAAAGTTGTACATTATGAATTCTAAATTCTATCCATACAGTTAGATCTATGATTGCAATCACCAATATTTTTGTATAAAATTTGAAACTCGAAATTCAAAATTCTTTTGTAGTTCGATTATGAATAAGATATTGCCAATATGTGGATGCGATTTGTTGTGATGGGTTGAAATGTAATACTCTAAATGTAGTGATTTTTGGAGATCTTTTGGTTGCTTAATCTTATGAGTTGGTTTTTCAAGAGCACTCTTGAACTAAGATCTTAGAATGTTTTGGTGAATTATTGCAACATAAAATGAGGCATAAAAATTTCACAAATCATTGCCTTTCTAATTGGTTCACACATGCATTAAGCTAACTTCCCATAAAATCTATAGTAAAAAAATTCACATTGCAAAATGTGCATGACGGATGAGAAATCAGAGTTTGATTATGTACATCATCCTAAAAATGAATGGTTAGGCAGTTAGAGGTCAAACATCTATTAAATTGCTAACTTAGTGGGGACATTGAACCATTCAATCATGACACTGTTGTTTGGAAATAGGACCTTCACACATAACCACTTGTTGACTTTTCAATGCTAACGTGGTTCCATCCCAGTGGCAACTCATCACCATCGCCATCACAAGTTGCAACTCATAGCCTTCTCTCCTTTCAATTTGCATCCTACCCCTTGGATCATGAAGATCAAAACTTATATTTAACTAATTATGGACAAATTCATAGTCCATAAATAAGTCGGCCCTCAGCCGACAAATGCCAAATATGCAAAGGATGAAAAAATCGGACCATGAATATAGAAATGCGAGGATTTTTTTTTTTGATTTGAATATTAAAATCAGTGAACAAATACAAGTTGCTCAAATGGAGCAGAAGAGAGTCGGCCCGCAGTCGATAATCATCCTAATATAAAGAATAGGAATATTCTCTACCATGAGGAATCCTGTACTTCAGGGCATGTACAACTTCGTAGTGAATCTGTCCAGGTCTGTGAGAATGCTTCATATAATCACTGACAGACTTAAATTTATGTAAGGGATAAATGAAGGGAAGAATATCTGTAGCAACATTAGGAATAGTCCTGCTTGATAGGGTCAAGTCTCCCTGAAATGGCCAAGGCATGTAGCACGCAACATCAGGAGTCCTACGTAGAGAGAGAGGGCTAACATCAACGAGGAGGACTTGGTCAGGCTTGCATACATCCCTCGAATGGCGCTTAGAATAAAGAGTGTTGAGAACCTTGTAACACCAGGGAAAATTCTCACTACGTTCACAATATTCTCTACCAAAAACAAAGGATAGCCTATCTACAACGCCCTCCGGGAGGATAAAACTTAGCAAGAGCTTCAAGTCTCGGATTGGCATCTTAGACCACATGCCAACATGGAATCGCTCCAACAACATTGCAAACAACTTCCTAACACCTGGCCTCCTGACAACATTCCGATGAGCATTCCAACGATCCGGCATAACATTAGGATTGATAAAGCAAAGCAATCCCAAAACACAGAGAACAATACATTTCTTGACGGCATGAGGTTGAGCGAAATCAGAATCCATGTGGGAATCTCCCTGAACAAAAAACAGACGAATAACTCATAAATATGATGGTTAGATAAAGAGCAAGAGCGGACGACAATGACAGAGAAGGCAAGTTGCGGAACATATCGGCCGGCAGCCAACAACATGATAGAAGCTAGAATATGGAGAACATGTTGGCTGGCAGCTGACAACAGTATGAACATGAGAAATCGAGTTGCACGGCATAGAATAAGATCAAGGGAAAGATACAAAAATAAAAGAAGACAAAGAATGATGTGAAAATGGGCTGAAACGCTCATAATATTGAACAGAAGAAGAACCATCGAAATGATAATTCGAACAGTCATTCTACTACAAAAATAATACAATATTAACAAAAAAAAGGTCTTCAAAATGTACAGTTACTGGATAAGGACGTCCTCAAAACTACACAGTATGCTACAAAGTTTCCAGCTACAGAAATAGATCCTCATCATTTACAATTACTCGATATTAAGTAGGTCCTCAAAAGTGCAGTCTCTCACAAAATTTACACCTATGCTAAAGATATATAACCTAGGTGTCTAGCAAAACTGGAAAGAAGTCTATCGGCCAGCAGTCGACAAGTAGAGCCTCATCGACTTCGAGGCTGCTGGGTGCCGGAACTTGAAAATCTCCAACGCTAAAAAATGGCTGGAGATTATTCAATCTATAATTCCCCTAGGAACAAGCGACTAGCTCCGTTAGCTTTTTCGTACCAGGGATTATCTGGAAAACTGCGGGCTTGCCCCAAAGTTTGGTGGGCCTCGAAAAACTCTGGAACAGATTGTCCAGAGGACCTGAGCTTATACAAAAGGGGTTGCAAAACTTGCAGACGGAAAGGTTTTTGATTCTTCTTCAACTTCGCCTCCGGATACATCGTGCAGGTAGGTGGGTGAAAAGCATTAAAAGGATTGTTCAGGACGTTCTTGTATGGGGAGTCATCAATGAAGAGAGTGTTTGCTTCAGTGGCTCCACGCGCCACCAACAGAGGACTGCGTTGAAACAGGCGTTCTAATGGCTTCAAAAATATGGCTTCTGGGGAGAGTCCTTGTCTCTGTAAGCACTCTCCCTGCACATACTTTGCCCAAACTACAAGCAGTTCTCTGGAAGGCAAGGGACCTTATCCCGGATAAAATCAATCCGAGGAGCAAGGTTGTGCTTCTAGACACAAGACCAGAAACAAATTTCGAACTCACTGTCCACACACCAATCCAAGAAGTCCGCCAGATCCGGTCTAGCCCTGGACTCACCCTTCTTCATTCCCTTCTTGCCACCCAAAATCTTAGGGGGCGTCCAGTGAATGAGTGTCCCATTGACGTCGAAGAGAAGAAAATATTTTAAAGGGGCTACCTGCGGACCGGCAGACGGAACTGGCGATAACGTTGCGGTATGAGCAGTATCACCCTCGTCTGCATTATCGTCCTCTCCGGAGTGTGCAGACCCTCGGGAAGAGCTATCGTCGCGGTCCGATGACTCGTATTCACAATACTCTGCAAGAGGATGAAGCATTCATACGATAAGCGACAAGATAGTAGTCAAGCACTCCAGACGCAATAGAAAATGAATGAGTCAGGATAAAACTGAATAGCCGACGATGATAATTTGCATCGGCTGGCAGCCGACATGGCAGACTTGTCGGCTGGCAGCTGATACAAAGCCAAGTAAAGGAAGTGAGCTAAATGCTCAAAATCATGGAGACACTAGATTCTAAGAAATCCTAATAATTTGTATCGGCTGGCAGCCGACATCGAAGACCTGTCGGCTGGCAGCCGATACAAAGCAAAATAAATCTAGTGAGCACAATGCTCAAAATATTGCAGACAGTAGACACTAAGGAATCTTGCCTACATAAGCGCGGAAGGTTCTAAATAAGGACTCAATCAATGTGAATCTACAATGCTAGTGCAGAATCTAGGGCACTCTATATACAATAGACTAAGACACTACTCCGTCGTCTGGGACAAAACTCCAGTTGGCCGCGGTCGCTTTGGAGAAGCATGACCCGAGTGCGACGGTGATAGAGGCTCATTCGGCGTGTCAAGCTCTGCCGTGTTGTCAGGGAAGTCAATCTCCGCAATCTCTGCCTCGAGCAACCGCTTCCTGGATGTTGCTCCATGAGAATCAACGGACATCAAGGTCAACCTTCCAACCCCCCCCCCCCCCCCTGGGTAAAGGAGCCGAGGATGTCGGCTGGCAGCCGACATGAGGAAGACCGGATAGCAGCGAGGACTTCATATGTTCCCTCGCTCGATTATCACCAACATCGACGCTTCGCGATCCAGGCACGATATCCGCCAAGCGCTTCGTGATAACCTCGGACGCCGGAGGATCATCCAAATCCACTTGCATTGAGGAACCTCCAGAAATGTGGAGATCCTCTAGGCGCTCTAGTGGATGCTGCCCATGCGAGGCAGAATCCGACACCGACACGGAAGAAGAGTCCTTCGTAGACTGCGAGAAATTGATGTTCTTCCCAGACGTCAGCGGAAAGCCCGAAGTATCCATCGGCGGCGGAGATGCTCGAGGGTCCCTCTGTCGGCTGGCAGCCGATACCGGCTGGGAGGATACGGTGGTGGCAGGCGTAAGAATGGGGGGAGTTTCATCCAACTCATTCGCCTCTCCCACAGCCAAATTGACTACACGGTGTCGGCCGGTAGCCGATACACGTGGTCCAGCAGCTTCAGCTAGAGGAATCTCCGGAATATTGGGATCCGAAGTAGATGGCCCGACATCTGCGTCGGTGTCCATGTCTTCAGGGATAGTGGGAGGAGCAACGACCCTCTCCAAGTTCATCCCCTTCACTCGATCGTGGGCCCTCGATACATCATCTTGGGACCGCACAAATTCGAGAACAGACCTGCCATTCGTCAGGAATTTCCGACACCACTGATTCTGCACTGATTCAGTGCGTTTATCGTTAAACACTGATTCCGCACGTCATACGTGCATTTAGAAGTGTCGTTACGGTACGGAAGTGACATGCATTACTAGAGTGTCGATACAGTGTCTTTTCAATGATTATCAAAAAAGTGTTGTTTCCGCACGAAAGTCGTGCTTGACGGAATCCGTGCGTTAATCGTGTATCTACATTACATGGCTAATAAGACACGGATAACATGCGGATTTAGTTAATGCGGATTCAGTATCGTATACGTATCATATTAATGCCATTTACTATATTCGTGCGATTTCAGTATCTATTATAATGCAAATTATTTTCGTACGACATCCGTGTACAATATTTTAATATATTTTTGGAATCTTTTGGAATCTTTTGGAATCTTTTGGAATATTTCAAAATATTTTATATTATTTTGGAATATATTGGAATATTCCAAGAATCTTCTTTAAATTATACTTACGGTTTAATTTTCCAAAACATTTTTAGATCTACATTTATAGAGTTTAGAAGCAATACACATTAAAATTTCAAAGAAATAACATTTTATATTTTTAGAATTCAAATTTGGTATTATTGGTTATCATTGTACTTTTCATCATAGGAGCAAAAAAAAAATAGCTCACAACCACCACGATTTTGGCAAAAAATAAAAAAATAAAAAATATTATGAAAAAAATCCTAAATATACAAAACGTCCTGCATAATCTAGTGCAAAAAAAAAATTGGAAAAAAAGTTTTTTTCACATAGTTAAAAACATTCAAAGTCCGCTGAAAAAAAAAAAACAGCTCACAGCCATGATCTGCCATCACAATTTTGGCAAAAAAAAACACAATCTCAAAATATTCTGAAAAATTTCGTAGATGTAGGAAAAGCCCTGCATGTTGTAGTGCAAAAAAAAATTTGAAAAAAGAATTATATACACATGGCAAAAAATAGCCAATGGTTTCATTCTTTTATAATTACCAAAAGAGTTCGTTTCTATGCATGAAGAGTTTGAGGTGGTTTGGTGGTTTGGAGCTTCATTGGCAACCGGGAGGTCGTGAGTTCAAATCCCACCGTTGGCGATAGAGCTTGGGAAGCTATGGTGGGCCCCACTGTGTGTTCGGGCAATTTCCGTGTAGTTGAAATGGATAGCGAGGAAAATAATTATTTTATATTGTATTATTATTTTATTTTATTATATATATTTTAATAATATTAATTTGATCAAATTTAGATATAGAAAGAAAATAAAATCTAGATATGAAAAAGATGATGTCGCACGAAAAACGCATTGAATCAGTGTAGTTTTAAAGATGATTAAAACACGACATTTGACGAGTATAAAGAGTGCTGAATTCATACGTTTTCAATGGATGTATCAATCGTGTCGAATCAGTACTATATCCGCTTGTACGAACATCGTGTCATATCAGTGTAGTTGCGATGAATGACGCAACGATGCGGAATCAGTACGAAAATCGTACGAACCCTTGAAATATCGGAAATCGCAATGAATCAGTGCAGAATCAGTGGGGTCCGAAATTCCTGATGTTCCTCTGCACATACAAGGAATTCGATTAGCAATGTATTGGCCGGCAGCCGATAGGCGAGAATGTCAAAAGTAAGGAAATGAAGTAGGAGATGATGATAAAGTAGGGAGCTTACCAGGCCTATCTCAGTAACATTACCACTTCCCCAGATGTTGATGACAGTGGCGGGCATTGAATGCAGAGAGGGCTTGAGCAGCCTCTCCAGGGTCTCATAGTTGACGCCGCAAAATCCGCCATTCCAGTCTATAGCTCCATCTGGACATGCCTGGAACCAATCCAAGGGCCTCTGGATTCCAGTGAATTTCTTGAAGACGTTGAAGAGGTCCACCCGCGTCTTGGGATATGACAACGACAATGTGACAAGCGGATGAGAGTCCAAATCAGACCTCTTGAACCCAGCGCGTTTAGAGGGCTGATAGTACACAGTATGCACCGCCCACAAATTATTCTCCGCACCCGTAACATATGAGAGGATATCGCGCTGCCTCGCATTGCCGATGAAGAGCATAGGGACAGGAATCTCCGGGCGCCTAGGCATGTCGTCCTCATCGTCATTCATAAAAACTGGTTCGTCAAATTTGACCACCGCGCGCTTCGCAATAGACAAGATGTCACCTCTATTGACGAACAACGGGTCCCCTGAAGATGAGTATGCAAAGAGCACAATCATCTTGGGGCAGTCGGTGATGGGCACAACGATTTCTGCACCCGCATCCAGTGCATCTATAACGTCTGAAATCGAATCCGCGCACTTGCAGTCATAGAGGGCCTTTGCACCGCTGATCCCCGCTATTGGAACTTGCACGTTAGTGTAAGACTCCAGAATTTGATGAAAAATTGGGGGAGCAATACCATTCTTGGACTTGTCCGTTGTGGGATTGATTGGATTCGCGTGTCCCAGCAACCACTCATTCCCGTCTGTATATTTCTTCATGTCAGTCCAGATATTCCGGACAATGTCCATACTGAAGTTCTTTTCCGCCGCCAACTTCTCCCAATCGCTGTCAGGATACAAAGTCCAGCCAGCGTCCTTGCACGGCAACGGGTACCCCTTAATCTTCCACAAAAGTACGTTCATTAAAACGCGATCGAGCTTCTTGTCGCGGCACCAATCAGCCAACGTGAGCTTGTCCCGGGTCTTGCTGTTGCTCTTGATGGAGACCCGTTTCGCAATAATTTCCCTTCCGAGCTCAATGAGATCAGAGTCACGCAAACCCAAAGTTGGAACGAGGTCGGTCTTCGTAATGTTCGTCATCGGCACCCGAGGAACTAGCATAGCTCGCTACCGTCATCTTTGATCAACTCTCCTGCCTCCCATGCATCGAAAACTTCAAGCCAGGCATTCCAGGTCTCGTCCTTAGAAAATACGAGGGGAAGCTTGCTTGAGACCTTCTCCTCAACAAAATGTGCCATCACTTGGGCCTTTGCAGCCTGCAGAATAGACAAGGAGTTGTGTTAGACTATGAATCCCAGAAGCGCATATGTCCGCTGGCAGCCGATACATCATTCGAAGAAGCATAGCAAAGCTGATATGATATTCTATCGGCTGGCGGCCGACACATGATATGACAAAGGAAAGCAAAGGAGAAGTGAGATCCTATCGGCTAGCAGCCGACAGACACTAAGCATAATGAATTACCTCAAATGCTGCAGAAGGCTTGCCACCACCTCGGTGTGGCTCTGGGCATCCAGCTCTCTTCTAGGCGACCCTACCAAGCTCGGCGCAAGAGCGGAATGTCTCCTTCGCTACCTTCTCCGCGATGTTCAAATTTAGTGCATTGGAGACTCTCACTAGCACCTTCGGATCACGAGTGAAGACCGGGATCACCTCGAACTCGAGCAGCTCCTTGCGTGCTTCAGAATTAGCCGGAAACTGCTCTGCAAGCTCACGACATGCTGTAACAGTGTGTTGTCCACCGATTATGTACCAGTGGACATATGGGTGCTTCCACCACGCAATCTTGGAACCATCGGGCATCATTGTAAGGGCATCCTCCGCGGGAATCGAGTTCATGACATCATCCATTCCGCTGTCAGTTACCAGTGGCTCGCGTTTTAGCAGAATACCATAGATCTCAGGCTTCTTCCTGATTGCTCCATAGCCCTTGTAGATGGTCTTTACCTGTCATCATGCGAAAAACATGGTCAGCTCAGTCGTATAGAAAGATGTCGGCCGACAGCCGATACCAATGTACAAATCATACAAAGGGACAGAGACTGATAATTCACCTGGCCCAAGCGCTCCGTGGCGATTTTCCTGTACTTCAGCTCGTCCGGCGCAATGTGGAGCTTCTCTGACGGAATCACACCCGGAAGCCTCCGTTTCTTGTAGGGAAACGTGTGCCCAAGTCCGAGCTCTAACGCCTTGTAAATCGCGTCGATCTCACTGTCCTACGTCTTTGTCGACATTCGATTTCCACGCCATAAGGCTTCATCCAGTGACAAAACTAGCTCCTTCCCAGTAGCGGCCTTGCCCTTCCGTTTTGGCTTGCTGCCCTCCCCGGTTTCTTGACCCGCTTCTTAATCACCTGCTTCTCCCGTCCCTGGAGCACCTCTCCTCTTCCGCGACGGAGTGGCCTTCTTCTTTCCTTTCTCCTTCTTCTTTGCCGCAGCCTGCTCTTCCTCTATTGCGGCTTCAACAATCAGGTTAGCGTTGATTCGAGCAGAATTCATCGAATGCCACGAAGTCATGAACTCATCGAGATCTGCGGGGGACGAACCCTCAAATGTCATGCCCTGCTCACACTACTAGAGAGTGCGTAAAAACCAAGACAAAACCAAAACACATCTGTTGGAACCAAGAGAGAATGGGTTTAACGTAGCAAAGCCGAATGAAGCAGCACAGATCCAACAAGTTTTCTCTTGGAACCAACAAGTTTTCTCGTTGTTTAGCGTGCATGGCCATTTCAATATAGTGGCTTCAATTACATAATAACTATATGTTGCGTTATGTGCTACTACCAAAAATCAAACTGCATTTTCTGTTCATTGTGATCCGGAATCAACTGTTCCTAACCCGCACAGAACCAACATAATTTCTGTTGATTCTGTGCGGGTTAGGAACCCCATTTCTCTAGTAGTGTCATTCGCCGCCATTCCGCAGGCTCTCTCTGTGCACTTCGACCAAGGAAGGGATACTGCTATGTTGTCGGGCTGACCGTTGGGTTCACCAATGGGCAATAAGCTGAAGAGCAGATCGACGTTCTCACCCGCCTCCTCCACCGCAATGATGCAACCATGCCCAAGCATCACGTTTCCCTTCAGGATGATTGTGCATAAAATTTCGATTCGTTTGGACGCGCCCTCCCTCCAGCAAAGACCCCACTCTTCAATTGTTGGGTTTCCAGCCCACACACCGCGGGGAACAATGTCGCAGCATTTCACATCCATTCTGGCTAGGGGCGCCCCAAGCAGCTTAGTGAGGAGACCCGGCTTCCTGCAATGTCATAACAATTATAAGTCTCTATCGGCTGCCAGCCGATACAAATTATAAATTGAACTGCAACCGGCCGACACTACAGATCAACCTTGCTCTATTGGCTGCCGGCCGACACACAACCTCTATTAGATGACACACCATCTCGATCGGGAAGCATACTCTATCGGCTGCCGGCCAACACACAAACGCTATCACATGACAGACCAACTCGATTGGCTTGCATACTCTATCGGCTGCCGGCCGACACAAAATCTCTACCCGCTGTTTGCAAAAACACAAATACTGTCGGCTGCCGGCCAACACCAAAGCACTATGGGCAGCCCGAGCTGATCCATGTATAGGGAATTGTATCGGCTGCCGGCCGATACATCAAGATAAACCTAATTCCTTCAGAGACCTACCAAGAGTTCAAAGATAAGAGATGAGACTAAAATGCGCTCTGTTATGTTTCAGTCAACTACGTTGTGTGCTTGGTTACGATTGTATCCGCCGGCAGCCAATAGGAAGTTTGCTATCGGCTGCCACCCGATACAATCAAGCACTACTAATCCTCAATCAGGCATTGACACAATGTAGTGTATCGGCCGGCAGCCGACATCCGCTACCGCTATCGGCTGCCAGCCGATACACTGATCAGATGAGCGAAAGAGCAGAGATGTGCGTACCTTGGGTTCAAGGCCATCTGATCCTATGAAATCGCTAAAAGTATCGGCTGTTGATGGTCCCGGTATCGGCTGGTGCACTCCCCAGTATTGGCTGGTACACTCCACGTATCGGCAGCTGTAGCAAATGTGTCGGCTGTTGTCTATCCTGTATCGGCTGGTGCAGAAAAGTAGTCAATCGGCTGGCGGACAGAGCACGAGTATCGGCCGCCAGTAGGTAAGAGAGGACAGAAGGAAGGTGAGGGAGTGTGAGGCAGAGGGAGGTGAGAGGGGAGAGTGAAAGTGAGGGAGTGAAAATGAGGGAAAGTGAGAGGGGGAGGGAGAGTAACCCCCCACCACCATCCCTCCTCCGTACCATCATTGCGCACCCGCCCGTCAATTCGTACGCCGCCAAAGTGTCAAATCAAAAGATTCCATCCATCCTATCGGACACCCGCCTACACATTTTCATCCACCCTATTCACTAGGTTGCAATCATTATTCTATTCTATCAACGAACTAATCCATCCCAAGAAGTTCATCAAAGATCAAATTCATTCCAAAAACTTCCAAGGAGTTTGAAATTTTCTTGATTTTGGCGCCAATCGCGCATGGGAATTCCCCTGGGGTATCCATTATGCTTCCATTTTTTTCATTTCACTCTAGGATTGTTGCGCCAGCTGCTGACCTCTGAGTTTAGGTACTCTCTCTCTCTCTGTGATAGAATTTTGTGGCAATTTTGATTCTAGCATGTAGAATGAGCCTGCGACTTTGATTCTAGAATGTAGAATTATGTGGCAATTTGGATTCTAGCATGTGGAATGAGCCTGCAAGGTTGTTGGTTTTGATTTTTGAGGTCTTCTGAACCCATTTGGCGAATCTGAGCATTCTGAGCAATCGTCTGGTGTACACAATTCATTACCCCTAAATCAGTTGTGCCATTATCGGACGCCAGCCGATACCGTGTAGCTCACCAGCCGATATCCTCATATGAAACCGGTGGTCACCTAATCCCTGTCGGCCGCCGGCCGATACTGTGTTCGTTGTTTGCCACATATTGCGTGAAAGTCGACTGAAGTCTGATTCAGAATTTTTTGTTCCATTCCACAGTTTCTTTGCTAGGTTATCGCTGTCCTCGCTGAGTTGTAGTGTCTATCCCTATCGGTTGGCAGCCGATACAATTATGAAGAGATCACTTCCTTTGACGTTGGATACTGAACCAATCGACTCGTTCACCTAGAACGGTAGCTCTGGGCGATGGAAATAGGGTAAGGGAGTGGTAGTTGCGTTAACCCACTCCGGATTCTACTATGCCGGACGTGCAGTTATCAATCGTATTGTCTCTCGCAACCCGTTTCTCCTTGATGTGCGGGTTCTGGAAGTTTGTGACTCAATTGAGATGATCATACCTTACCCTACGGGTGACCTTAAGTATCTCAGTCAATGTGCTGGAAGAAATATCGTGTGGGAGGAACGATATGTGAGACCATATATTGATGAGATTGATATTGTTCCCAAGCCTATCGGCTGGCAGTCGACACCGGACGGTACTGAGGAGAAGCCCATCGATCAGTTCCTTACTCTCACGGTGAACATGGAGGTAGCTCTTTTGCACAGTGACAGATGTGACCATCATTGTGCTGGAGTGGGAGTCATCGTGGAGTGCTCTCCAAAGGGAACTTGGGAGGGATTCCGTGTTCCTCATAGCTTTTTCATCATCGTTCGACTCATGACGGTGAAGAAGGATTTCTTAGGCTTGGCGGCATACTGCGAGAATTCAGATTTGTCTTCCCTTGGTGATTGCCTCCGATATAGAATCTTATGGAGCGGATACAAGGTCTGGCCGGTGGATCCTTCCTTCGCAAAGGAACATCCTATCGGCTGGCAGCCGACACTGCCAAGGTTGAAGAAAGTTAAGCTAGAGGCAGATGACAGCGGAGTGAACAGTGAATCACCAACGAACGAAGGCTGTGGTAGCTCTGGGAATGTACAATCTGGAATAGGTCTCACGGAGTCCGAGCGCAATGATGACGGTGGCTCGCAGATGGATACGCGAGTAGGTAGTGGCGCTGAACTGCATGGTAATGCTGCCAACTTCGACTATGTTCGTTCAACTCCTCTCGACTAGAGCGTCGGTCCGAGCAATGGATCTGAAAGTGATGGCTTAGAAGACGGAACTACCCCAGGCGCCTCCTTTTCAACTGACAGCCATGAAACGGGTCCAGATTCTGGTCTGCCCTATCCAGATCGGCCCCTCTGGAGAAATAAGTACTGCGAGCTGCTGAACGAGGATTTCTCCTTGTTTGGAAGGGCAATGATTCAAGTCTGTCTTCCAGATGAAGCGTGCGATGAGAATGTTCTTGGCGATACAGATGTTGGTGTAATGTTCGTGTCTGAGCACAAATCGCTGCAAATGACGACAATGCGTTGGCCGTTATCTCGCACTAGATTCGAGGGTGGTCGATTTCTATCTAATATTGTAACACTCTGCTCTGAGGCTGCTCAGATGGACATTCTGGACTATGCCGGCCTGCAAGGTATTCCTCGAAATCCCTATAGATCTGTTCGTCGAAAAATCTTATCCAAAGATCAGCCCCATGTATCCAAATTGAAATTCAAGACTTCAGAGGATGAGGTTCGGAAGGTTAGTTCTCAGAGGTGCTGCAAGTATAGGTGTTGTCAGACATTTCCTTGGGAGTCTACAAGGATCCTCCGTTGCAAGTTCTATTCTTGCTCATTTGAGATCAGGAGAGAGACAGCGTATGTTGTCCAAAGTCAGCTTCATGTTCGTGCTCCCGGGGGAAGGAAATTCATTACCCTTGAAGCTATTGATGTCTGCGAGAACGCATGGTACATTATTCACGGAGTCTCAAGATCTGCATACCACGTCTATAAGGCTGCAGTTGTGGGAGGAAGCGTTAGCGGGTCGTACAGAAATTCAGGATCACTTCGTCCTCGTCCCCACACTATTCAAGCCCGAGCAACCCTACAGAAAATCATTGATGAAAATGCTGACCAGATACCAAACGAGTTCAGACTCGTTAGTAATAAGCGTGTGGATAATTTGAAGGTTGTCCCCTCTGCAATGAATTGGGACCATATGCGTGAGCAAGTGAACTGTGTACGTTTGTGCCCTCTGATCTCCCTGCTCGTTGTTTTGTTGTTGGTTTTTATCTGTCGGCAGATTACCTTGCTACTAACTTAAATTTTGTTAATCTGCATTTCATATGAATTTTTTGATGTTTGTAATATGCGAATGTTGTCATGTATAATCTCTATGGTTGAATATCATCAAAACCATTTAGATTATTTGTAAATGAATTCTAAAAGAAATTTTTTGAACATTCACAAGAAGTGCATTATTCGATTATATTTTATGTTGCACTAAGTTGTTATCACTTATAAGTGAGAAGTTCTACACTTGGATAGAAGTTGCGAAGATTTAGAGTTTACAATTTGTCTAAATGTCAATTCATATGAAACTATGTAAGAATAATGTAGACTTGATAGTTTAAATGAAACTCATGTCCAATGGGTATTTAATCATCTTATTCCCTTTGACTTTTAGTTAATTCTACCAAAATCAAAGAGATATAATTAATTATGTATATTATGTGAATTATGAAAGTTTGTTAGTGAGATATTATATATATATAATTGTATATGATGAATTTTAGGATTTGATAAGTCATTCCGAAATCCAAAATTAGATTTGGAATTGAATACAATCAAGGACAATAAATACCCATCAATATTAACCTTGTGCTTTTAGCCAATCTTACCAAAATCAAAGATAAATTATTTCTTTTTATATTTTATGTGAATTATGGAAGTTTATAATGAGATTTGATATATATAATTGTCTATGATGAATTTTAGGAATTAGATTTGGAATTGAATACAATCAGGAACAATTAATACCCATCATTGTAAATGCATGCAATTGAGAGGGCAAGGTACATAGCCTAGATTACTTAGTGCTCTCTAGGGTACTCTAGGTACTTTGTGTGAATGGCGGCTCACATGAGAGTGCAATTCATTTGAAGTACTCTCCTCTTCCAACATTTCAATATTTGGATGTGTGAGCTTCTTCTCCTTCACCATTCACTTCTTTCCCTTCCTCATTCACCTCCTCCTTGTTTTTCTGGTCATAGCCTTCCTCCTCCATATCTTTGGAATTTGTGCAAAGCCTTCACCATGGATTCTAGACTCCCATCCCATGGAGATCCACCTCTCCCTCCTCATCCTATGTGTCTGGGCTCATTGACCGAGTACTTGTGGTTTGTTTACAATTCTAATGCATGTCTCTACAGAACTCTTCCTCCTCATCCATTATTGCAAGGGATTGTTAGTGGCGCAGATGATTGGTTTTGGAACTACCACTGTCACCTAGAGATGTCACGGTTGGAGGCTCATTCTGGCATTGCATATGTTGAAGTGGCAGACCTTGTGAATCGTCCATCCACAGATTTACTTCGCGACGTGACGGTGATAAAAATGGATTGCGGGTGCGTACAACTTGATTTCTGCGATTGTTCTTTCACAACATCGAATGAAAGCGAGAGGAAGGAAGTGCTTGATATATCATCGGATACATCTCCCAATTCCACGACGCAGAACGATGTGGTTGGAGATTTGGATGCCGCATCGGTGGGGAGCAACCGCCAATTTTAGTTTTCACATAGGCAGCACCTCCCGGAAATTTCGTTTGGCGATTGATTTTGAGATAGTAGCGACGGTTTTTTCGGTTTGTACAGGCAAGAATTTCGCCTTGTTCATAGCGGTATTGCAAATTTTGAGGCACCAAGGTTTTAGAATTGTGAAGATATGAAGTAGTGTAAGTATTTTGTTGGCCAGCTTGGTGGCTTTTGCTCACTGGTCAGGAGCATGTACAAATGTTTCATGAATATTTAGTAATACTACCGATGTCGGCTACCAGCCGATACCTCTAGCTTGTTGGTTATATGTCGTCCTTCTGCTGGATGTTGATCTCAACTGTGTATCGGCTGCCGGCCGATACCTGTTTGACAGTCTTTCAACTTGGTTGTAGGTAACTATCTTGTATGTCATATTCGAATTGAGTTGTGCTGCTCATGGACTTGTACAGACATCAATTCATTATATGAGGTAATTTCCTTTTCCATATGAGCTTCAATTGTATGATTGGTATATATGGCCTGTGTTTGCACTCATCTATTCCATGAATTGGATTTTCTTGGAGTGGTCTCTGCCACATGTTTAGGGTTTAGGGTTTAGGGTATAGGTTACTTTAGTAATAATTGTGTTGTAGGCCGGCCGACACTTTTCTAGACTTGTTTGCCTTAGTTTTCTCTACATTAATTTTTTTAATGGGCTTGGTTTCTATGGAGAATGTGTTGGCGGGCCACCGATACTATTCTATGAATATGTTCATAATTTCTTCATATTCAAGTGTTTTCCAATTTTTGCTACCTCATTTTGGGCACTATCTACAATTTTTGGACATATTTCACCGTCATAAATTGTATGAATTTGTCCATAATTAGCACAATAGTCCATAATTAGTTAAATATCAGTTTCAAGTGTTATGATTGAAAAGTGAACAACCAGTTATGTACAATAACCTACTCACCGCAACAACGGCTCGTGGATTATATAATACATTAACTTACCAACAATTTCAAAGTTCTTCCTGCGTATGGCATGGTGGTTTACATGGTATTTTTGTACTCATATCTTGAATTGTTCAAGGAGAAATGGGACTCTAGGACCACTACCAAACTAAAGTTTGTTGACTGTAGATCCCAAGGGAGAAGGCATCAACAGTCACGGCATTGTTCAACCCCTCAACGTAAATGCAAGCACTATTCACCCATAGGCCACATTTTCTAAAATTTTCATTTTGGACACCCTAGAGTCTTTTTTGACAATGTGTTTTTGCAAATATGGGACCTACGGCTCCAATTTAGATTAAGAGGACCACTCGGAATTTTAAACCCTTAAAAGAGGGGGTTATTTTTTAAGGTGGGCCCCAACATACACAAAATAGGGGGCAAGTTTTGTCCTCTTACATTAACCCTTTAGCGCGCCAACGTCCATATATTGAACAACGAGTAGATTAAAGTTGTTTGAATACTATCCAAAGTAGACAATTTCCATCCACCAATCTTTTTTTTTGGGTTCTTGTGTAAGTTGACTATCCTTTGTACGGTGTGAATCTTCAAAATAGGATATTATGGTTTTTGGAAAAATAACACAATTGGTTTATGTCAAGTTTCATTCTTAGTTCAAAAAGTGAGACCTTAAACATGATTTTCCTAAATAAGTAGAATCAAATAATGAAAATGATACGATCGCGTAGTGCATGTTATTCCAATTTCATTCTAATATTTTTCAAATTTTTTGTATTAATTTGGGATTTAAATTGAATTTCAAGAAAAAACCTTGCAAAATTATTTTAAAATTATTAATAAAAGACATGATACATCCAACCGTACAGAGGTGATCTTCACATTGGCATTTACAAAGTTTCTTTTTACAATCACCTATAGAAAGTAAGGTAACCCCACAATCCTCCATTCTCTAAAACACTTACCAAACTCACTATAATGATTTGCCAATCACCAAAAATTTTCCATAATACAGCTTGTGTATGATGCAATTTTGTGCCAAATTTGGTGCAAGGAAGATGACCGGAAGTTGCAATAATGTCAATTTATCAACTTTTTTGTCTAATGTGAAAAAAGTGCATATCAATTACGCAAAAGCATCCAGGGATCCAATTTTTTTATAGAAGGTAGAAGTCGCAGTAAGGAACAATATGGTGTTATAAAAAAGAATGGTATTCCTAGGTATTTTTAAATTAAATGGTGTCTACATGCAATTCAAAGTTAAAAAATTAAGGCTAGATTCTAGTTTAATTATACAATAAATTAATTAGCCTATTTTTGTCACTTTTTTTGTGAGACCGCATTGTCACAGTCAAGAACAATATAATGTCATTAAAAAAGTGACAAAATTAGATCAATTACTTTATTATATAATTAAACTAGAATTTGGCCTTACATTTTTAATTTTGAATTGCATGCGGACACCATTTAATTTTAAAATACCTAGGAATACCATTCTTTTTTATAACACCATATTGTTCCTTACTGTGACTTCTACCTTTTACAAAAAAATTGGATCCTTAAAAGCTTTTATGTAATTGAAATGCATTTTTTTTCACATCAGACATAAAAGTTGGAAAATTGACATTAATGCAACTTCCGTTCATCTTCCTTGTACCAAATTTGGCACAAAAGTGTGCCATACACAAGCTATATTGTGGGAAAATTTTGGTGATCGGCAAACCATTGTAGTGAGTTTGGGAAGCGTTTTAGTGAATGGTGGATTGTGGGGTTACCTTACTTTCTATAGGTGACTGTATTTCAACTCCCATTTTTGGTTTCCATCAAACATTTTATAATACTTCTTTGAAAACAGTGTTGAATCGGGACGATAAAGGGTTAACGTCTAGGGGGATTTAGAGTCAGGGCATTATTTATCACGGCCCCCTCCCCCATGTTGAACACCATCATGACATGAACACATGTTACATCTACAATGGAGTGAGGTTCTTATGTACTGTATAGTACAATGTTCGGTGCTGCTCGAAAACTGAGCCCTAGGTCCTCACATGAAATCAGGTATAACTACATGATTATAAAATAAGACTTGTAAAGTGTTTTGTAGCTTTGGAGCTATATGACAAATGTGACAAAGCCAACTAGCATAGTTGTTTGTTGAAAACCATCTCTCTATTCTGCATTCCACATTTTTGAACTCACTGAAAGGCACATGACCCTCCTTGAAGAGTGGGACCATCTCAGCATTGAACGAATATTTCATTCAGGGATACCTGAATTGAGCTTCAATTCAATATTTTACCTTGTGCCTTGACAAGTGAGGACAAGAGGATAACTTGTTATACGACTTCCATCGACAATAAAATTATGTTTTTTTAATTGCAATTTTGCCTACTGGGGTGGGGGTTCCACAGTGAAGGGGAACCAAAGGGACTCCAGCCATGCTTTCAACATATAACACGGGTGTCAAGAGTGTGGGTGTTTGTCCCAACTTTTGCAAGGAGCTTTCAAGTGAGGATGTGACCCTTGTCTCTATGAAGGATAGTAGCAGAAACACATGATTTCAATGCATGAGAGGAGGGCAAGTGTCTTGGTGAGAGTCTCGCCATTCTGAGCATGGGCAATATGAAGGAATTGTGTAGGAGCCTCGTATGACAAATCTCGCACTTTGACATGCACATGATAGGATAATTGTCCCTATTACTTCTCACGGTTGTTATAGTACCCGTATTTCATATAATTTAATTTATTTTACCACAATCTTAAAATTGAGTTTATTTTTATTTTCATTCAACAAAATTTTATTCTTATAAAGTGCATGAAATCTGAAAGTGGTTGATTATTTTCATTGTTCCTACTGTTGTACACAATTGATTTTGGTAAGTAGTCATAGGAACATGAAGTTTTTAAGTGTAAAAAAAAAAAGAACGTGGGTTCCCACTACTATTCCTAATTGATTTTGGTACTCAATCATGAGTGCAAAAATGTACAATCACAGTCATAGGGACCGACACCCACCCTCTCTCATAACTCCGACGGTAAACGCTTGCAAAGCCCAGCCACACGGTCATAGATGTTCCCCTCGGTTTTGGGACTGTGCGGCAGTTCGACCTCCTATTACCGCGTCCATCTTCTCTCTTGGCGTTCGTAGGTTCTCTAGATGCTCTGCGTTTCTCCTGCAACTCTGTTGCTGATCGAGCCGAGAGCAAGGAGTTCAAGAGCACCTGAGCTTGAACACTTTCCTACGTTCGTGGACCTATTACAGATTTGCTGCATTAAGGTGAGCTCCAAGGCTTTGTTGGTTGTACAGTCTGTCTTAGGTTTTTTCAAAAAATTCTACGACATTTGCTTTGTAGACGTGGTTTTTTGTGTTCCTACCAATGCCCGGCGTGTGTTTCGACCTTGTGATGGTCAGTGGTTAGAGAATTCATGGTGGATTTATTTCTTTGTGTAAATTAGGGTTTGAATAAGGTTGTGAGGGGATAATGGGGTGCGAGTTTATCGGAAAATGGAATAAAATCGTTTGATTCCGTTATCCGATTTCCCGTCCAGTAATAATTTGAACTTTTTTTGAACGATTTTCAATCTTTCTATGTATACTTACAGCTTAATAATAGTCTTTAGAAACAGAATCGAGTCTAAGGTAATCCTTGCACTCTTAAGCGGGCTCACCACAAGGGAAGAGGTTTTGGTATCTATATAGAAGCTATGCAATTGAAGGGTGGGATCAGTAGGTGCTTGCTAAACATTATATGTATAATGGTTAGGATTCTCTAACAACTCAAGGTTCCGGGATTACAGTATCGGAATTCCCTTCATTGTTCGAATGACTAGTATCCCTAAACTATATTAGGTCTAGGGGTTGAGCTCTAAGGAACGAAATGGCTTCGTTTCGTGTGCTCAGGGTTTGAGAGTACAGCACAGATGACGAAGGCGGAGATTGGGAGCTGTGTTGCAGTGATGGCCATCAACAAAAGCTTTTCAGAAGAAAAATCTTGTGATCGATATAGGATTTAAGGTAAACCTTGATGTTGCAATTTGGAGACTATGTACTAGATAGAGTATTCCATGGGCTCTGCTATCTCCGAGTGTGTTAGCATGACGTGTTAGCATGCAGCCACCACACGACTTGGCGAGCCCATGGAGCACTCTATCTAGCATAGCCTACGACACATGTCACACATTAGTAGAGTTTTATTTTGAGGAGTACACTATGGAGAGTTGAGAATAGAAAGAGATGAGGAGTTCTCAACAAAGATTTGGAACACGCTACGAAGATTGTGTGCATAGGAAAATACATTGCGGGTTGGAACTGTACTGCTTAGAACCAATCTGAATCTGCCACAGCTGGTCCTGATTTCCTTGAGTAGACTATGTTTCGTGAGAGTGTTTCCATCGAGTACTTACAAGCAGTGACTCTATTGCTAAAATGAGCATCATGCTTCTGAGTAGGGAATTGCGAGGCGTTCCGGTCGTAATGACGAAGGCAAAGCTGGAAAGGAGGAAATGACTTGTAGCGATAACAGGTATTCTGCAGGAGAAAGGTTAATCATTTAGGGCAACGGCTCATGGCGCCCACGAATAGGTCGATGGGATCTCACACTACATGGCGTTGGCATCTGCATGAACCGATGAACCCGGCCTTATGGAGCACATTACCAGAGGAGCTTCTGCAGCTGGTGTTTGCTCGGCTGCCATGGCGGGAGATTCTGGAGCTTCGTCTTCTTTCCAAGCAATGGAAGCAAAGCCTTTCATCAAGAAATTCTGAGTTCAGACGGGTGTGTACAGAAGCTAATCCCAGGCTCTTTGCAATGATTTCTCCAGCTTATGAGTTTGGCGTCATGTCAATAAGGATGTATGACATCAAGGCAGATACATGGCACCATTTGATAGATCGAGTGGCAGGCGACGACGAAGGCACATGGACGATGTTTGCTGGCGACGGAGGATTGGTGTGCGTTGTTGCTGTACCGATAGACAAGAAGAAGAAGCCTTTGGTCATTACAGTGTGCAATCCGTTAACCCGGCAGTACGTCAAACTTCCCACCCATGATTTGTGTTCTGCTCGTCCCAGGATGGTGCAACTGGTGATGGATCGAGACAGAGCATCTTACAAGGTGATAGTTGTGGGCAAGAAGAAACGAGGTGCGGTAGCACAGGTTTTCAGCTCCGAGACGAGGTCGTGGAGCAGCGCAGCAGTTTCTGCAGATCTCATTTTTGGGCACAGGTATGACTGGCACATTGAGGAAGACGATGAGTTCCTCTTTGAGACTTATCTTGGCCCTTGTGCGTACGACTGTGCCAAAGCTCAACTGCTGGAGCTCGAGGGTCCAAGCAATCCATGGAAAGAAGCATCTGTGAAAAGCTTTGCGCTAGTGAAAGACCGTCTGTTCGTGCTGCACGAGGAGCGGTACTCAAAAGGCAGTACGCGAGGACGCGCACGAGGTGCGGTACTCTCTGAGCGCGTTGAGCAACGGTACTGTATTTCAGAGTATCAGTATGAAAAGAGGAAGGCCAATTGGGTGAAATTGAAGGCTCACCGATGCAAGGGATTTGAGGAACCTCCACATTCTGTGCTCTACACGATGCATCTGAAAGCATGCAAAGGTTTCTTGCTTGTCTTTGCGGACAACGGTGAGACGAATGCTTTTAGACATGAGCTTACATGGCTTTACGACTTGTCAACCAGTACCTGGCAAGACATGCCGCTTATTCCACTGGACGAAGAGGTTTACCCTCTTGACGCCATGTTTGAGCTTCAATGGGATGCCGTTCCTTAAAGGACATCGCTGTGTTGGACTGTCCCGAGCAGAACTATTTTTGTGAGGTATAGCCATGACCTTAGAGCTCAATCACTCATACCAGGGATTGTCACTGTTCGTCTTCTGAATTAGTTCATCCTGCAACCATAATCATGTTTGTAGTGATATCTTAGAGTACTGCAATGTCTTGTAAATTCTCGATTTCTCACTACCTTAACTCGGCGCCAAATGATACCCAAATCTGTGCATTCTTTTGGATCAATTCACTTGCAGAGATTTTTTGTGATCGCAATTCAAATATGTACTGTTCATACTTTCTGCCGCTTCAATCTCGTCAGAACTATACTTTGCAGAGATCCTCAAGGATAAAATTTTATTCTTTTTGTCCTTAAATTACAAAAGTGCATGGTTATTTCCATTATATATGATGTCTAATAAACAAAACTCTCCATGCTATAAGGTAGAAGCACGTAATTATGACACTTTATCTTGAAATCTGTGATCTATGACTCACATAGAAAAGTGTTCTGAAATGAAGACCCCTCCTAGAATCTGTCACAATTAGGTGATTGTCACAATTAGGTGCTTCTACCTTATGTGCAAACCTGCTATTCTAGGCAGGTGTATGACCTCTTAAGACTACTTCCGGCCGCTTGAATTTCAGCTACAGAGTAGTCACTGGGGCGAAAGTTGGTAATACAAGTCAACTCGTCGGCGCCCTTCAGGAACAACAACGCGCGGTCATACGCCATGCCCGCCTCCTTCTCGCTCTGAAATCTGCCAAGGTGGAACATCTGCTTGTCGCCATCGCACAAAGTCTGACTGATCTTCGCTTCGTATGTCACAGTCTGGAAGCTGCCTTTGCGGGTGCCCTTGCGGACGCAGACGCCTTTCATGCGGCTCTTGCCCTTGTTGAACTTGTGCGACGATCTGCGGAGCTTCCACAGGAAGTCCCGAGCGCTCCATCTCGAGTGCTCTGCGAGGTAGCCCGCGTGAGCAGACTCCGGGAAATTCAACGGGTATGGCTTCCCTCTCGCGGTTTCCCGTAGCTCCAGTTTGATCGCCGCCCTGTCGTGCGCCTGCTTGGCCTCGTCGGCCGTCGTGAAATTCCCCAGAAACAGCTGAACGCCCTTCTTCTTTCGCTTATTTTTTAACTGCCGCCCCTTCAACCACAAGTGCGCCTCCCATTGCTTGTTCTTCTTGTGGTACGTCACCCCGATGCTCTCCGCGGGCGCCACCACTGGTCGCTGCTGCACAGCCCCATGATTCTCCAAATCGGTTCCAGACAGCTCGTTGTTTGGAGCCCCATTCTCATCGTTTGGAGATTCCAGCATCGGCTCCTCAAGGATCGTTCGCTCTAGGTCAAGGCTAAATTCGTCGACCGTACCGTCCTGGGCGTTGGATTCAGCGAAATTCAACTGCTCAGCTTCGACGACGAGGAGCATTCGCTCTAGTTCGGCGCCAAATCCGTCGTCCTGATCCTGGACTTCGGTACCCTCTGTTTCGACGTGTTTAAAACCAGATTCAGCGCCATCGAGCTCGATCATCGATGACGGGTGAACGTTGTTGTGGGACACTGGTCGCTGTAAATCCCCTTTCTCCAAATGGGTTCCATTGTTTGGAGATTCCAGCATCGGCTCCTCCAGGATCATTCGCCCCAGTTCAAGCAAAAAATCGTCGACCGTAACGTCCTGGGCGTTGGGATCAGCGTAATTCAACGCTTCGAAGTCGAGGATCATTTGCTCCGGTTCTTCGGAGAATGCGTCGTCCTGATCCTGGACTTCGGTACTCTCACGTTGAATACCAGATTCAATGTCAAGGAGCATTTGCTCCAGTAGTTCGTCCCCTAATGCGTCGTCCTGATCCTGGACTTCGGTATTCTCTGTTTCGACGCGTTGAAAACCAGATTCAGCGCCATCGAGCTCGATCATCGATGACGGGTTAACGTTGTTGTAGAACACTGGTCGCTGTAAAGCCCCATTCTCCAAATCGGTTCCATTGTTTGGAGATTCCAGCATCGGCTCCTCCAGGATCATTCGCTCCTGGTCAAGCAAAAAATCGTCGACCGTGACGTCCTGGACTTTGGGATCAGCGTAATTCAAAGCTTCGACGTCGAGGATCATTCGCTCCGGTACTTCGGAGAATGCGTCGTCCTGATCCTTGACTTCGGTACTCTCGCGTTGAAAACCAGATTCAATGTCGAGGAGCATTCGCTCCAGTTCGTCGCCGAATCCGTCGTCCTGATCCTGGACTTCGGTACTCTCTGTTTCGACGCGTTGTAAACCAGATTCAGCGCCATTGAGCTTGACCATCGGTGTGGGGTTGTTGTGCATCTTGCTAGTACCCCAATTGCGGTACTGCAGCTCTGAAGTCATGAAGAAGGTCTGGCCTACAGTGCCTTCCATGAACGAGAATTAAATCTCTCGATCGATTACGTGCGATGGATTAACGCTAGCTTCGGATCCGAAGTATGTACTGCGCAAATGGTCAAAGTGGAGGCTCTGTAACAAATGAGAGGCCTGCGGAGCTGCAGAAGGAATGTTGGTCTCCGCATGCTGTGAAGGCTTGGCCTTTTAAGGACCTGCAGCATGTCATTGAATGCATGGGAGTGATGGGACGACGTACGCGAGAAACGCTAAACGCGGGTGCGTAACAAAAGACTCGGCTGGTGGATTTGGAGCTTTGGTGGCCACAGTAACAAAAGACTCAGGTGGATTGGAGCTGTGGTGGCCACAGTAACAAAAGACTCAGGTGGATTGGAGCTTTGGTGGCCCTGCACGTTTTGTCGGATTTGGGTGACGTGGCACTCTTTCCCAGCCTTTTTTTTCCTGCTGCCCAAAAATGGCCAGAGTCATGAAATCTATTTTCCATTATGTTATTAGAGTTTTCCGCAAACTCGATGCCACTTACAGCCTTGGTTTTATTGAAATTTTGGGAAACGTTAATTGAGTGAGGTTCATTAATTAGCAGAAAACAGAGCCTGCACCGGATGAGCCGGTGGTGGAGACAGAAGCATTGATTTGGATTTGGGAGAAGCATAAAGCTAATTTGGGGACATCATAGGTGGAGTCAAAGCTTCAGGCTCCCTGAATTAACTAAAATTGGTTGGATCAAGAAAACTGAGGGTCTAAGGTTTTTGGACACCGTTTTTGGAGCCTTGAAACTTCACACCTCCAGTTTTTTAAAAGCAATTGACATGTCTACTTTTATTGGGTTCTCAACCATAGTTTTCACAAATTTTGGTCCAGTCACTCCTCTTTTACAAACATTGCAGATAACTCTATTAAGCCTAAACTTTCTACCGGTACTAAAATTTTCAAAATTCTTTCCAATACTCTTGGATGTTGTTTTCTACTCATCTTAACCCCTAAGAGTCAGAGCGTTCAAATTCCGGATCATGAATTAATTCAAATGCTTCTATTTGTTACTCTTTGCAATGGAAGTTTTCCAGCTGTTCAAAAAATTGTAAAAAAAAGCTTCTCTCTCTCAGATACACTTATATTTTTCGTCCACCCAAACTTCTCTTGATTCTTGTGCTAGCTACCTACTACTTGTTTAGTATGGATCTTCAAATTAGACTAATGTCATCAAAAAAAAGTAAATAATGAGTTGATGTCAAGGTGTTCTCTTAGTTCAAAAAATGAGGCCTTGAAAATAATTTTCTAAGTCAAGTAGAATATCATGTAATTTTTTTACCATCTTAAGTATCTTTGCTTTTTAACCAATCACAAAAAATCAAGTAAAAAAATGTTGATTTTTAAATTTTATTATTGAATTTCAATGAATATTCTTTGAAAAAATAATTTCAAAATATTTGTGATAAATATAGTAAATCCAACCATACATATCTAATGTACACATCAATATCTACAACTTTAATTTGTATTACAACTCCCTATTTGTGAGTTATCAAAGCATTTATAAAGACATTTTAAAAATGCATGCACCCCTTGACTTCAAACCCCTAAGCATTTTGACGTCCATATTTTGGACGAATTTTGGTGAAAAATCACTTTGAAAAGCTGCATTTTTGAATCTAGTGTTTGATTTCAATTAAATTTTCCAGAAAAATGCGTACACTCGTCTTATTTGTGTAACTAAATTTTGCGATCAATCCAATAGAAAATTAGGTTTGGGGAATCATTAATAGCGTTATGAAATAATCAAAATATTCTACTATTTTTAGTATTTTTAGGATATACTCATGGTATATTCCAAGAATATTTATAGAAAGGTCTCAAATTGGTTTTCAAAACCCCTATATTACTTCTAAAATTTTAAAAAAATTATCTCAAATGAATAAAAGATACCCTATTTTTGTTCTCTCATGGTTATCTAAATTTTTGACACTGACTTCCCAGGCTAATGTGTTGCTAGGAAAATTTCAGCATCCATTTTCAACACTAAAAAATTATAATCTTATAATCTATGTGGCCAAATGATTCCAATTTGATTCACATCATCTACAACATGTAACTATGCTTCAAGATTTTATAGTTGAGATTTCCATACGTTACTTAAATGTAGACCTATAACACTTCAAAAGCAATGGTATTTTTAAGCCCAAAAAAACTAGGGACGTTTAGGAGTTAAGGGCTAAGTAAGTTTTTTTCTTGTTTGATTCTTACTAAATTCCCTGATACAATGCCAAATGTCCTCTTTCACCATAGTTCCAAGAAGATTTATTGTATCTGTAAAATTTGACCCAAGCAGTACGGGGTTTGAAACCCTATTGTTATAAAATGTTATGCAAAACATACAATCATAATGGGCAAGAGTATTTAATTGCTTGAGGATTTTGATAGAGAATTTTGGGCAAAACTTAAATGTGTTATAATACAATCTACCCTCCATACAATATGATGATATGATTGCTTTAAGCAATATACATGTGACAAGTCATTTCTATGACTAATTCATGTTTGTCACCTTGAATGTAGGCCTTCTCAAACGTGTCATAATAGAGAGAGAGACAATTCTACCCTACATCATGGTCAAATTTGACACACATTAATTAAGCTTTGTCCAGAAGTGCCAAATGTCATATTTTGATTAGTTTACTTCTAAAGGACCAAATAGACGCATTATGTCCAAGAATAATTTTGTTACTATAGTAACTTATTTGGATTCCATAATTTTGATTCAATGTTAACTAGAGAATTGAAAGTGTCTGTTACGAGAATACAAAAATCCTTCAAAATTTACAAATATGTTGATTAATCCACAGGGAAAAAATTAAAACGTCAACACAAGTGAACTTGAGACATGGTAGTTAGGGACGTTGATAACCTAGAGGACGTTTCATACAAATAAGGTGTATTATATGTAAAACATTTGCCATTAACATTATATAACAATTACAGAAAAAATATATATATATATTTAAAATGGAATATTTAAGAAAGTTTGAAATCTTTTATACACATTTTATATTATTTTGGAATATTTTGGAATACTCCAAAAATAATTTAAAATCTTTACATATTTTATGCAATGTAACAATTAATAACGATCACAAACAACGGCTCAACGAGTCACCAACAAGTCAATTCATCCAAACATAAATACTTTAGAATCAATCATTGTTGTTGTATTTAGTTTTAGAACACCTAGATACAGTACATCTGTGTATACTTCTGAAATTTCAAACGCTAAATGTGATTTTAGAATTTATGAGAATGTTTGCAGGGAACAACTTGTTGATTTTTCTAAAGAATTTCAAAAAACAATTCATGATCAAACCTTATAATCATGTAACATATACAGTAAATTGTTCTGAAAATTGATACACAGTATCACAACTAAGTTCTTTTTGAGCTTCAATGGTGAAGTTTTCTACATGAACACCAAGATACATTTAATTTTGAAATTTTATAATACACACAGATATATACATATATACATATATACATATATATACATATATATACATATATATACATATATATACATATATGTATATAATAGATAGATAAAACTATGAGAGTATCATCATCATATAATATTTTTCTAAACTTCTTGTTTGATGTATTCAGAATTATAAAATTTATTATATTTAGTACACAAAAGCTGGAGATATACATGAACATTTTGATTTTTCATCATTTAGAAAAACACATAGAGTTTACAATTGTAGAGATGGGCGCTTGTATGGTACGGTCTACTAGAATTCTTGTCCCCGTGCACTCTTTTGAGGATTCCAAGAATTTGAAAATTTTGTTTCAAATAGAGAAAAATATTTTGTGAAATTCAAAGTGATAGAGTGGACCCTATTGATAGAAGAGAATTTTTTTTGATAAAAAAAATAAAATCAGCATTATATTTTAATGGAGAATTGGAGATTGAAATAAAGGGTAAACGAGTACATTGTCACTATGCATAATATGCACTCTAAATTCTAAAAGAGATGGTTGTGCATGGAATTTTGAGCTATGAGTTTTTTCAGTGTTCAAATATGTGAAGAAAAATATCTTCCAATTTTTTCGAATTTATTAAAGTTTCAAATTTTAAAACGTGTTATTTTTGGGAGGGATTAATTGTTTCTCTATTTTGAATTTTTTTTTCTGATGGATTTCTTTTTTGAATGTACTTGAGAATGGAATTTTATATGTTGTCTTATTTTAAAAAAAATTAATATAGAATTAAACATGAACTATATTTACATTCAAAGTTTGATCATGAATTGGTAAAACTCTTATTAAAATTGGAGTTTTGATACTCAAAATGTTCAACATAAATTCATTTTGACATTCTAAAAATTTATTTTTTGATTAATATGTACAAAAATCTAGAAGTTGGTTCACTCATTTTTTCATTGAATCATTGCTACATAATTTTCAAATTGGTTTGAAAGTTAGCTTTTTAAACAAAATGCTCAAAGTGCACAAATGTGCACGAGAATGTAGTTGGTGCACCAAAAGGAGTTGGTGGACCGTACCATACAAACGCCCAGATGGATAACAAGCTTGATTCAACTTTCTTAAATATTATATGTAGTTATGTAGAACTTTCTAAATGAACAAAAACAAAATTGAAAGGGATCAACATGACTGAGATATGTTTTAGAAGATCCTACATATTTCAGAATTTGAAGATTTATTAAGATTTATTATAAAAAATAAAAAACTAATTGGAAAGATGATTTGTTTGATTGATGCGGAAACAAGGTTTTAGATTTAGATTTTAGATTAAATCAACATGGTTAAATTTACTTTACTATCCTTATTATCATAAAATATATCTTGAAATCAAAAATTCATTCAAAATTTTAATTCAATTTTATTTGGTCCATAAACAATTTCAAACCATTCCTTGATTTTGTAAATATATAATCCTATTTATGAGGACTTTTTCAAATTTTTCAATAAGCCAATTCTTGAAAAATGTTTTTTTAGGGTCATTTTTCAAATTGAAACATCAACATAACCTTTTTAGAAAATAGATAGAAGGTATTTTATATAGTTCAAAAGTTAAACAATTAGTTTAAAAATCTTGCATAATTTTATTTGATGAAACAGACAAGAGTTGACTCAAAGGCCAAATATACAATTGAAAATGTTAATTCATATTTTTAAAAGTGTAGCCGCAAGGGGTTGATTTATTTTCAAAGGGATGATTTGTGTGGACAATTTTTATTTAGGTAAAGCCAAATACATGGTATTGAGGGGACAAATGTAGAAGGTTCATAACTCAAATTTTGAAATTATTATATATGGAAAGCGTTATTTATTTAGTTCCTAAAAAAATCATCATTTAATGCTAGTACAAAACCACACCAATTTACATTTGTGGGATGCACTTTTCAATGTTCTTTAACTTGATTTAAGAAGATTTAATATAACTTTGTATTTAAATTTGTTAAATTTGTTTAAATTTGTGTTTAAATTTGTTTTTTAGAAAACCCTTTTCATGAAATGTAAATTGGGGTGGTTTGTACTAGCATAATTTTTTTTTTAAATTAATGCCTAATACGACTTGCAAGTAGAGTTCTAAATTTCAATCAAAATTCCATTGTTATACTAAATTTTCATTCAACTAAATAAACTAGTTTGGAGAAAATCAACAATTAACAAGGGAGTGTAAAGTTTCTTTGTTTGACAAAGCTATATAATCGTACTTTATAGTGCCATAATAATAACATTGTTGCATGTCACTAACAACAATAAAACTGGTACTTATTAAAAAAGACACGCCATGCCACCATTTTTCATGATTTCTTCATAAAATTTCCTAACTTTAAAAGTACCAAGTCTAGTTTTTAGATTACTTTTTTATTTTCAAAATTCTCAAATATTGCGCACTTTACTGCATTTTAAAACCTCACGAATCAAAATCTGATTTTCAATCTAGAACATGAAAACCTATCAAATTTTTAGAATAATTTTTTTGAAGGGATTTATCTTGCACAACATAGTTTTCCATTGTGAAATTTACCATCCACCAAAAAAATCATACTATTTGAAGTTATTTTATGGTTATAATGGTTTTTTTTTTAAATTTAAACCTCAAAAATCACAAGAAAAGATATGTAGTGGAATTTTCAAAAATTACCATAGTAAATTTTAACAAATATGGATGACTGGTAAATAGTGAGTCATCAACCATTAATGTTTCATTGATATGACCACAACAAATATCATGTGAATTTAGAAATATCAACAATTTTTTGATGAACTAATCGAATTCACTCAATCCCAACCCACTTAAGAATGTCTCGAAGATCTTCAAGACTTCATTCAACATGGTCCAAGTATTGCTCAAAATTTAGATGAGTAGTTGAGGCAAATTCTTGAATGCCATAGAAAATTGATTTTTGGAAACAATCTCAGGACTCGCGTTGTGTCGATCTATGCCTTCTAGATTGGAATCAGTGATGAAAGCAAAGAGTGGACACACACGTTGGTAGATTGGTCAAGTTTGGTGATCATTAAATCACTTTTGTATGTAGGAGAAGTATAGACAATCAAGTAGTTGTAGAGCTTGAAGTAGTCAAATGTAATAGGCGACAATTAATATGACACTCCGTAACTCCGTTTATATGAAAATTTGTAACTTTAAAAAAAATAAAAAATTACAAAGTTGTTTATTTTTATGTTTTTTACTAGCAGGTTCGATCAAAATTTTAAAATCTATTGTAAATGATTTATAAGTGAATTTATAAGGTTCAACACCAAAAACACTTTACAAATTCACTAAAAGTCAACAGTCTATTTTTGAAAAATGAAACTTAGTATGATTGATCATAATAGTGTTAAATGAGAGTATATATTGAAAATTTTATAAAATGCCAATTTCATGTCAATTTAGATCAATTTTCTCATTGGTGGGTAGAAGAGGCGACAATCTTATTGTTAGAGCATTGTATATTATTTGCTTTTGAGTGGAATGAAGTATATGTTGACATAAAAAAGAAAAAAAGAAAAAAGAAAATTAAGGAGATATAAAGAAAAAAAGAAGAAAAAATGATCGTTGAAACTACAGGACAAAAACGGATCAAAATATTAATAAACTTCATAAGATTTCACAATAAAAATATAAAAATGACCGAAGTACATGTATATTAAAAGCTCTACTTTTGAAAGGAGTAGACCTTGCCCTTGAAGCATAAATATACGAATTACCCCAACAAACTCTTCATTTACGATGGTCTCCTGGATCAACGTTGTTATTATTATTATTATTATGTGAAAAGGGAATGAAAATGGAAAAGGAAAGATAATCACTGGTAGAGTTTGGGACGAGGTCACGTTTACTAATAGCCCCGGCTGGCGTGTGTTTGCATTGATGTGTAATTGTTTGAGGTTTTACATAAAGTACCTTATACTTATTTATGTTTGAAATTGAGATGAATTCGTGCCCATTGTTCAATGTGCATATAGTTTATTGGAATTCAAAATATTAAAAGAAAAGAAAATAAAAATATATATAAACCTCATGTTAAATCCATGAACATGTATCCATAGGACTCCATGTTTTTTTTAAAAGTCACAAATAAAAAACATATTAGAAGAGATATTGGGCTCAATAAGGCCCCCACTTTGGATCAGCTGAAGTCACTTGACCAAATATTTAAAAATAAATAAAATCACAATAGGGCATGGACAACGATCTGCTACGTTAGACTAACATTTTTTTTTTTTAAATTTAAAATTTTGATTGATTCTTGTCGGTACATTGTTGATCATCAATTTCTCAAAGTATAGGAGCCATGTTGAGGCCTCATATCTCCCCTAATGACATCCCCTTTAAAGTTTTCTCCGAGTCTAAGTTCTCTTCTAAAAATTATAAAACTATCAAACAAAAAGCCTCTCGCCAAATTCTTGAACATGTGTCAAGACCTTAAGTTTAAAATAAAAATTAGTAATTAGAAAACCTCTCTTTTACAATTGTTTCCAACTCTAAATAGACTTTTCAGAAATAGAAATTATAAAAAGAATATCAACTAAAGAACCTCAGTCGGAATTTGCGGAGTATACAATTTGTTGAGGCCTCACTTTGCGGAATACCCCCTACGCCGGCAAAATTGCATGAGATCTTTGGTGGAATTGGACACTTTTGGTGGTTCAGTGAAATAAGGAGCCCTTTGCACTAGTGCACAAGGCAATGCTCACATAAATTTACCCACCGTAGGAATGTGAGGCATGTTGTACAGTCGGGTACAACATGCTTACGGATTTTTCAATCAGTTTTCATTAGAAAGTTCAACAGTTTTTAGGAAGCTCAAGCATGCTCAAAAATGAACCGATTTTGAAACCATAAGTTCCATTGGAATTGCAATGAAGCGTGCTTCAACTTCATAATAAGTGAAAAGAGAATTATTTAAAATAAGACAACAATTTGAATTTCTTTTATGTACTATCTATCATTTCATAGTGAACCTGTGGAAGATAGTCAAAGATTTTTGCATTAAGGTAAAGAACAAGTAAGAAATCATACAAATAGTTCAAGTGGTGTGGGATCAAGTATCTCTAGAGCATTGTGAAGGTTCATTTTTAATATGTACTATTAAATACAAGTTGTAATTTTCACAAATGGTGGCAACACTAAATGGTAGATAGCATATAAAAAACATCGGGTTTTTTGTATGATTGTCAATTACATATGTGTATTTTTAATGATGTTAAAATAGACTTTAGTGTGATTCTAATGCAAATTAAAATTTGAAATTATGTTCATTTTTGAGCATACAGGGGCCTTCCAAAGTTCCCACAAATCTCAACTGGATCCAAAATTTGTAACCATTTTGTACCCGACTGTACAAGATTTCCCGGGCATGGCTTCGAGAGTGTATCAAACTCACGACCTCGAGATCAGTGCTTTAGGGATCCAACAAGGCCTTTGGCTAGTAAATCTCTTCAGCTTTGATGCATAGAAAGCATCCGTCGCACATTACATAGAGAGAGGCCCTCTTGTGAGGGCCTCTCTCTATACGTCAAATGTTGAACATATGCTAATTATTCACAACTCGAATGTAAAAATTAAATTCAAAACTTAATAAAACATTGCCTTTAAAATTATTTCTAGCTCTAAGTAGGCTTTTCAAGAATAGAAATTCTCAAAAATAAAATATAGAATTCCATGTAGAATCGTCTCGGTGATCACATGGATACTTCCAAAAAAACACCCTCTCCAATGTAAATGTAGATTATTATTATATGAAAAAGGGGTTGAAAATGAAAAACGAAGGATAGTAGAGTTATCCGCAAAGTACCCCAAACCATGGGTTTGTAACCTCTAAATTGAAAAACACAGGGTCGCCGATGCCATTGGCAGGGTTTCACTGTAGACCAGATTTAGAACTCAGGAAAGACTCAATTCATTCGTCAAGAATTCCAAAACACCGGTTTTGTCCTGGCTTTTACTGGATGCTAAGTCAAGTTACAAGTTCCTTGTGTGGTGGTGTCAGGGACATTGGTTGTGAGTTGAGGGACGTTGGTTGATGGGAGGGACTTGGATTTTGAAGTTAGATCTCAGGTCTAAATGAGGGAGGTAGTGGTAGTAAGCAGAGATTCGTGCCATTCGTGGAGATTTTTTTTTTGGGAGATTTGTACCATTTGTGGCAATTGACACCTCCATAAAACACTCAAATCCTGAGTTTATTTCATAGGATTACTTTGCGGCTACGCTCAAATACAGTTTAGATTTTCTTTTCCATGAAAAAAGGAGGGCAAAAGACCGGTTCCCTTTACAAATAACTCTAATAACTCTAATGTTCCGGATGGAATCACATTTTATCATTCAAATGAAAATCCCCGAAAGGAGCGCGGGAACGGTAACTCGGGAGTTGAGGTGTGGCGGGAAAAGCCGAAAGCGGACCTGGATTGGGCCCTGAATCAGGACCTCGAAACCCCCGAAGACCTTCTGTCGCGGCCGTCACACCTTCCGGCAGCAAGCAATCCCCTCTCCCCCAATTCCAGCACTCCCTCACTCGCTGCTCCAAACTCAATTGATTGTAGTCTTGCTGCGCATTCATTCAAGCCCAAGATTTGCAGCGATGGCGAAAGAGGAGGAGGAGTATCGCGACGAGATGGAGGAGCGCCTGGTGAACGAGGAGTACAAGATCTGGAAGAAGAACACGCCGTTCTTGTATGACCTGGTCATCACGCACGCCCTGGAGTGGCCCTCGCTCACCGTGCAATGGCTGCCTAACCGCGACGAGCAAGGCGGGAGAGACTTCTCCCTGCAGCGCTTGATCGTCGGCACGCACACCAGCGACAACGAGCCCAATTACCTCATGATCGCGCAGGTGCAGCTGCCGCTTGAGGACTCCGAGAACAATGCGCGCCAGTACGACGACGAGCGTGGAGACCTCGGCGGTTTCGGATGCTCCAGTGGCAAGGTAGGGTTTTCGCTCCCTCCATCGGGTTTAGGGTTTTTGTTCAAGACTTTGGAATTTTCTGTGTTGGCGATCATGTAGATTTTTTTTGCTATCGATGTGATATTCTGTTTTTTTAAAGATATTTTTAAGTTTTAGATTTGAGTTGTCTTTCCGTTACCTGCATTATGGGAGGGATTACATGTATATGGCAAAGTAACTTAAGCGGTAATGTGAGGTTGTAACGATGAGCCTCCAGTGGCAAGGTAGGGTTTTCGCTCTATCGGGTTTGGGGTTTTTGTTCAAGACATTTGAAGTTTCGTTTCTCTTTTGCCCCTGTGTTGGCGATTTTTTATTCTATCGAAGTGATATGCTGTTTTTTTCAGATTTTTTTTGAGTTTTAGATTTGAGTTGTCGTTCCGTTACCTGCATTATGGGAAGGATTACATTATCTCATGGGAAGCATTAACTTAAGCGGTAATCTCGAGGTTGTAAAGATGAGCCAATGCTGAGCATGTACTGATCAGAACGTTTAATTTTTTTCTTTCTTGTTACTCTTGGAACGCTATCTTCCACGAAATCTGTTTTGTAAGTGGCCTTAGGGTTTCTGAAAAAAATTAATTGAATTAGTGAAATAGGCCTGCCTAGTCCTTTAACTAATAGTTACCTATTGAAATGTAATGTTGAGGTTGTAAAGATGAGGCAATGCTGAACATGTCCTGATCAGAGCATTTTTAAATTTTTTTCTTCCTGTTACTCCTAGAACGCTAGCTTCCACGAAAATCGGTTGTGTGAATGGCCTTAGGGTTTCTGCCAAAAAAAATTGAATTAGTGAGATAGGCCGACCTAGTTATTTAACTAATAGTTACCTATTGAAAAGAGGGTTAAGTTACAGTATTGAAAAGGGTTTGCCGATTTTATAGTCGGTGAGAGTAGGGGTTTGATTGATGATTTGGGCGAACGAGGGCTGCGATGATGATGATGCTTGTGGGTTCGACAGGTGCAAGTGGTGCAACAAATCAATCACGAGGGAGAAGTGAACAGAGCTCGTTACATGCCCCAGAATCCGTTTTACATAGCTACCAAGACAGTGAGTGCAGAAGTATATGTGTTTGATTACAGTAAGCATCCTTCCAAGCCTCCTCAGGACGGACAATGCAACCCGGATATCAGGCTACGCGGGCACAAGACCGAAGGGTATGGGCTTTCTTGGAGCCCGAACAAAGACGGATACCTTCTCAGTGGTTCGGACGATGCGCAAATCTGTCTTTGGGACACTCAGGGAACACAAAAACCGAACCGTGTCATTGAGGCTCACCAGACTTTCCAGGTATACATGTCTTTTTTATTGTCCGGGTGTCATTCTTTTTATGAGCATTTGCCCTGCATGTGTCAGTGATTTGTTTTCGGTAAGGATACAGTTTAGATTTTTTTTTTCTACTTTTCCGTTGCTTGAAGAGCAATCCAGGCTCCTTGGATGCTTTTTTCATATTAATATAGGTAATATCAGGGTAATACACTTGTGCTACCTAGGTGCTACTTAGGCAATACCTGGGTGATACCGAGGTTTAGAGAGGCTACACATCTTGACTCTTTAGGAATCTGGCTATTATTCCTTTTTTTTTTCTTCAAAAATCCTTTGTAGCTATTTGGCTAAAATTAGCAACAAAATTCACCTGCATCTGTGGTCAGTTTATGGTCGGTTTACATTTGTCCGGACAAGCCTTGACAGTTCAACCATATTTTGAGAAATATATCAATGTGATCGGTCAAAAGTCAAAAGTTGGTGAGTTGCCCTTGAAGGGCTTTAAACTGCGTCCAGACTGCCATGGAAAAAGAATCTTGACTAATGATGATAAAATGACATAGATGTTTACATAGCAGCACTTTTTGTTAGTGACCTGGGCCATTTGACCATATTCTGGAGTGCCCCAGCCCACAAATGGTCAAACAGACAAGATCATTAAGCCTACCTTAGCCTATTTATTATTTGTTTTTTTAATGTCTTGCTATCTTGTCTCGTGATCTCTAATAGCTATGTTTTTGCCTCAACTTTTTTCTTGTGCTCAAGAGTTGTCTGGAAAAGTGCGAACCCGGCCCTCAATCAAAGTCCTCAGAATAAGGTGATAGTGAAGAAGCATGAAAAAGAGTTGGTACTGTCCAGGAGGTTAAATGTATGAGTTGACAGCCAGTTTCTATGTGCAGGGACATGTTGGCGTTGTAGAGGACGTGGCATGGCATGTCCAGCATGAGAATCTATTTGGCTCAGTTGGTGATGATCGACAGCTTCTCATTTGGGACACACGGTCTCCAGCTCTTGAAAAACCTGCACATGCTGTGGAAGCTCACGGGGCAGAGGTGAGATTTGTTCGATGGAGCTTTCCTTTTGAAGAGTAGGCCACGAGAATCCCTAATCCAAAGACCTTAGCAATCTTCTTCTGATACTGCTGAACATGTCTTGCTTTCCAATGCTAAGTGTCCCGGATATCTGGTGCAGGTCAATTGCTTAGCATTCAACCCAAAGAACGAATGGGTGCTGGCGACAGGTTCTGCGGATAGAACAGTGGCCTTGTTCGACTTACGGAAAATGTCGAGGAGCCTTCATACCTTTATTAATCACACGTACGTTGTTTCATTAATCTGCACTTTTACTTTTTTTGTGTTTTTTTTTTAAACCATTTCCGTTTTCTACGCTGGGACTTCTAAATTCTAGCCCATGGCACTGTCGAGTAGGATTATGGAGTTTACAGCATTTATTATCGTCTTGTTGCCTATTTTGAATATTCCTTATATTTAGTGTGCTAAACGGCATCAACACTCAATGTTGGAATCACTTTGGCAGGGAGGAAGTATTCCAAATAGGATGGTCTCCAAACAATGAGACCATACTCGCATCTTGCGGCGCTGACCGCAGGCTTATGGTGTGGGATCTCAGCAGGTAATCATCTCTTTTCTGGTTCCCTGGCCAATTAATTCGATCAGTGGCCAACTAATATCTGGTGGTGGTAGTACCTGTTGTGGTGACACAGTAGGCATCTCTTAAGGTTTTAGTTCTGAAGACGAACAAGACTGCTCTTCTTTTAAGAGAAAAATCTGTAATGGAGGGTACTAATGTTATGATTGTAATTTATTTATTTATTATTTATGCATTTGTGAGTTGCAGAATCGGAGAAGAGCAAACGCCGGAGGATGCGGAGGACGGTCCACCGGAGCTTTTGTTTATACACGGTGGCCATACTAGCAAAATCTCCGACTTCTCATGGAATAGGTCGGAGGACTTCTTGATAGCCAGTGTTGCTGAAGACAACATATTACAAATTTGGGAAATGGCTGAGAATATCTACCATGATGAGGATGAGACTCCTGCGGACGATGCTCCTTAGCTGCCCTTTCCCCCTCTTGAGATCAAATTATGAGAAAGCTGTACTTACACAATTGTACGAACGAAGTCCTTGCCTTGACAAGCAGTGGCTAAATTCCCTTAGAGAAAGCGGTTTCGCAGGCCTAGTGCTGCCAGTTTTCAAACGATTACAGACGGTATCTCTGTTGTCTCGTTAGCTGAGGTGTAGCATCCAAGAGCACATGATATCTCCCGAACGCTCCGGGAGGGTATTTTGTAAAGTTTCCGAATGATACAACGGTTTATTATTTTTTTCCATATCTGAGTTTCTTGTCCTTCCGTCTGCGCTTTGGCTTGCATTGACTATTAATGCCATACAGGTGGGTCATGAGCTAACAAAACTCTCTTGTAACTTCGAATTTTATGAACATCACCTTTCTCCAAAATGTACGCCAGTGATAGAAGACGAGGAATGTGCAGAAGCTGTAACCGGACATTGGAAGCGGAACCTCAATCAGGCAAGCAAGCATTACCTACGTCAAACTTCTTTGTTTTTTCCTGCAAGCATCAGAATCTTTTGATTGAAGCTAGAAAGCTTCCACATGGCCCAATTATGGCCCACAGCGACCTCTCTTTCCTACTGTGGCTCTTGCATGAAGAGAGCAGTTTCCAGAGAGGGACGGCTAACACCCAGTTGTTCTGAACCGAAAAACGACACACGGTGTGTGCAGGGGACCATTTCACCACAGCAGCGCAGAGGTGAGTAATGTGAAGATATTGCAAGTTCAATGGGATTGCAAAGGTTTGATTTCCTTTGGTACTTTTGTGCGGTTCCGTGTCGTTCTGATGTTGCCCACCACCTTAGTGTGTACTCTCTGTTGCAACTTCCAAGATCACACATTCTTCTCCATTTGCGCTGAACCGGTTCGTGAAACCCCATGCTGTTGTTTCAGTCCTTGGCGAGGTTGAGGTTTTGCAGTTGCAAATGCTTTGCGAGAAAAGAGTATAGTTAGGGTTTGACAATGTCCTGTAATTCACAGTCCGGGTGTCCACCGAACTTGGGGTACTTTCTTCTCTCAAGACTGCTTCACTTTTCACGAATTTTAATCAGCTTTCAGGCGAGAAACCTCAGTTTTCTGCTTGGCCTTTCTTTCATCCAAATGCTACGATTCTCTGTTTTAGTTGGTGGACATGGAGACTATTAGGGTTTGTCAATTCTAGTTAGGGCTTGTCGATGTCCTGTGATTCTCAGTCCGGTTGTCCACCGAAGTTGGGGTTACTTCTTCTCTTGTTTTAGGTCAAGACTGCTACACTTTCACGTTTTCTTACGAATTTTAATCAGCTTTCAGGCGAGAAACTGTTTAGCATTTCTTTCATCCAAATGCTACGATTCTCGGTTTTAGTTGGTGGACATGGAGGCTCTGATCATGAAATTAGGTCAAGGAGGTCACAACATGAAACACGAGGACGGGACACGTCCCTAAAATCTGACTTTGCTGCATGGAATGATTTTCCCCGACAGAGCAGTAGAGTTTGGCCATTGGATGCATGAATAGAATGAATCCCGGGCGTTTGATGCTGAAAGCGCCTCCGCCGAGTGAGGAGAAGGCAGCAGCCATCATCCAAGCGCACTGGCGAGGGTTTGGGGTGCGCCGAACCAAACCCCTGGAGCAGCTCCAACTCATCTACCAAGTGCGCCAAGACCTCAAGGCGCACATGAAGGGTATCATATTCGTATACTCACTAAATCAATTCGCAGTTTTCAGTGGTTTTGGCAAAGTTTTCCGCAATCGTTCCAAACTAAAAATCTAGACCTATCCTAGTTTTCTACGCAGTTGGGAAACTGCCATTAGTGGAAACTTCCTTTTGTTCAAATTTCTTTCTTGTTGACCAACACATGCGATGTTCTTCACTGATACCGGTGATATAAAATGTGGTCTCATCTGAATTATCGATTTTTCACAATATGATCAATTGAATTCGTCGTTTTGAAACCATGAATCCTTGGTTGGTCTTTTAGGGGTTAATGAATTGGTCTTTCCAACACATGTAATATTTTTTGGTGATATAATACTTGGTCTCATCTGAATTATTGATTTTTCACAATATGATCAATTGAATTCGTCGTTTTGAAACCATGAATCCATGTGGACTTCCTTTTGTTCAAATTTATTTGTTGTTGACGAAAACATTGTTGACTTCTTGACTGATATCGATGTGGTCTCATCTGAATTATTGATTTTTCACAATATGATCAATTGAATGCGTCATTTTGAAACCATGAATCCTTGGTTGGTCTAATGAATACTTTGGTCTCCATGATGGCAGTGTTGGCGGACCCGTCGCAGTACGAGAAGCTGTGCTCCGATGGCCAGGAGCGATTGAGGTGGAGCGAGTGTGCAATGGCGTTGCTGCTGCGGCTGGACTCTGTGCAGGGCGCCCATGCTCATGTCAGGGACATCCGCAAAGTGGTCACCAAGGAAGTGATCGCCTTCCAGGAGATCATCGACTCCACTTCCAAGGACGTTTCCAGTGGTAAGGAAATCATCAAAGTCAAGAATGGAACCAGACGTCCTGCTTTTCACAGCTTGTACTTCACCTTGCAGCAACGAGGTTGGATTTTCATCTCTGCCAAGCATCTGTATAGCCATCTCTAGCAGTGATTTTCTTTTTTTGGTCTGGAGACAGTTTAGCATTTTTGCTACTTTTCCATGGCTTGAAGAGTAATCCAGGCTCCTTGGATGCTCTTTTCATATTAATATACATGTAATATCAGGGTAATACACATGTGCTACCTAGGTGCTACTTAGGCAATACCTGGGTGATACCTAGGTTTAAAGAGGCTACTCATCTTGACTCCATGTAGGAAATCTGGTTATTATTCCTTTTCTATTTTTCAAAAATCCTTTGTATCAATTAGCTAGCCCAAATTTTATGTAGCAATTTGGCTAAAATTAGCAACACAGAAATCACTGCCATTTCATCCTTTTTCTCTCTTCAAAGGACTAGCCTCCCTCATAGAGTTTTGGACTGCGATTATGAAATCGCCTTGTTTTGTGGGACACCTGCGTATGGGACATCCTCGGTAGAATTGCGAGAGAATCAATGTGCTTAACCCCTAAACGTACCAACCCTTTGAACAGAAGTAGATTCTAGCCTGAAAAGTAGATATTAGCATGGCTCAGATGTACATGAGGTGTACATGAGAAGACCATTGCAAGCATAAAATCTACCCAACAAATTTGACATACTTGTAGTTGGAGGCCTCTCCAATATTATCAACAGCTCTCCATCACAAGAGATTTATTGTAATTGATAGAGAAATTAATAAGCTTTCAAAGGTGACTTGGATAAAAATCATCCGAGGTTGTATGAGAAAGTTACAAGGCTTCGAATTTGTTCGTGATTTAGTTTCTGGACGCTAGGACGTTTAGGGGTTAACCCCTAAAGGACCAGGAAGCCCGAATCAAGCCTCATGTTTTTCTTAGCCGTTTTGAGTAGGTTCTATGTGGACTTCCTTTTATTTAATATTTATTTACACGTGCAATGTTCTTCACTGATTCTAGTGATATATGATATGATCAATTGAATTTGTCATTTTAAATCCATGAACCTTTGGTCCTTTTAGGGATTAACACCCTAGTGGTCAAGCTAAACATAAAAACTCCATCTGGGAAGGTAATAGCCAGTTATATTAACTTTAAAAGCATTCAAAAATTATACAGTTTGATGATTTCTTCTTTCTGTTGGTACATTTTGTTACTTTTTTGAAATGATTTTGCTCAACTCTTTTGGCCATTTGGGGCTAAAGAGGCCAGTAGTTATGGCCAAGTTTCTTTTTCAAGTAAATCAATATATGAGTTCATGGATGAAGTGAGATAACATGGAGTGTTGAGATGTTTTTTCTTATTGTGTTTTGACTAAGGTATATAACCTGCATATACAAAAGCGTAATTGCGCCACAAGAATATCTCCTAGAAATTGAATCTAGGATAGTTGTACCTGTCTTATGAGATTTATAAGAAAACTAGATTTATATTTTGAAATGAAGAGGGAGTTAACATTTTGGCGCAATTAGGTGTAGTGGTAGCTTTTGTGTGCACGTACCTTTGCATGTGAATGCAATTTTCCAAGAGATGTTGACATTATGAAACGCAGATGTGATCAGAAGGGCATTAACCCTGGAACGCCGGCAGAGACACTTAGTGTCCTTTGAATGAAGAAAACAAGGCAGAAAGTGCTTTGGGAAATGTTTTTCATCAAATTTTCATCCATTTTGTAGATGAAACTTGTAGTTGCTTTCTACATTGATAGCTTTTGCTTCTACAAGGTGTCAATATTGGGTCTCAATTGTTAATTGAATAATAAAAATGCACCGTGGTGTAGTGTATTTTAAGTTTTGAGGATCTTTTTACCAAAACTCAATGTAAACCATTAAAATGATGTGTTTTGAAATTGAGCATAACTAGCAATATAAAGTTTACCACATTTAGTTTCTATTACAATTTGAGTTTTGAAAATATCTAAGTTTTATATTTTTTTATTATGATCACAAGTTGAATACCCATTACCATGGGATGGTTATTTTTGCTAATTTACGGTCATAGTAAAAAAAATTCTACCAAAATGATCTTCATTGTGATTTACACTCATGGTAGAAATTTTGGCGTAATTTAACAAATATTGTAATTGATATGAATTTCCTTAGCATTCACTTCAAAAAATTATAATAATTTCAATTTTTCACATGGATGTATGGATATTTTTTGACATGTAGTATGCACATGTCTTCATCTACTAAAATTATAATATTGAATTTTAATGTTAATTACAGTGCCAAAATATATAGCGGAATGTGATTCTAATTCCATGGTAATTCCACGGTAATAGGTCCGTCCTTTAGGGGTTAACCCTTTGAGGCGCCTGCGTCCATATAGTGGACAACAAGCATATTCAAATTGTTCAAATTTCATTCGAATTGGACAGTTTTCATCCACCAAAATTTCTCATGGTTCTTGTGCAAGTTGACTATCTTTTGTACGGTTTGGATCTTCAAAATAGGTTACTATGATTTTTGGAAAAACAACACAAGTGGTTTATGTCAAGTTTCATTCTTAGTTCAAAAAGTGCAACCTTAAAGATGATTTTCCAAAATAAGTAGAATCAAATAATGGAAACCATACCATCTCGTAGTGTATGTTATTATTACAATATTTAAAAAAAAAATCCGTTAATTCATGATTTTTAATTGAATTTCAAGAGAAAAACTTGAAAATTAATTAAAAATATATTAAAAATATATATGATAAATCCAACCGTACAGATGTGATCTTCACATTGGCATTTACAACTTTGCTTTGTACAGTCAGGTCCAATATGCTTACGAATTCCCCTCTGTAGGAAAAAAATTCAGAAACTTTGAACAATGCGTGTGTACTAAAAAATGATCCGATTTGGAAACCATAAAGTGTGTTGCAATCACATTGGAGTGTACTACAATATCATTACAGATTCACACATGTATTAGCGAAAATCATACAATAAGTTAAAAATATTATATACACTATCTACCATTGAGTGCTCTCACCCTTTGCTTCAATTACAAATTTCATTCTTTGAAATGAACGTTTGAAATAATTTCATTCTTTCAAATAATGAACATTGTAATTGAAGCATATTTGAAATGAACGTTTGAAATTGTTTTTGAGATACTTGAGCCTATATTTGTTGGATGATTTGTATCATTTCATCTGTTTCCTTTGTAATTTCTTCTTTTGTAATGGTGTAGGGGCTTTCATGGGTTTTCACAAAAATCCACTTGTCATCATTCCTTCAACCAAACAATCAGTAGTTGATTTTGTGGAATTTATTTATGAAAATACATGGATTGGCTTCTATTTTATGCATGATAGACCTATTCAACTCACATTGATGGAGAATGGTGCTCCAATACACCGTAGTAGGTACCCTGATGATTGGAGACAAGCCCATGAAATCAAAAAGATTATGAAGAACAAAGATGAAATGATACAAACCATTCAACAAGTATGGGCTCAAATGTCCCAAGAACAATTTCAAATGCTCATTTCAAATATGCTTGCTAGAATGGACACTGTAATTGAAGCAAAGAGTGAGAGCACTCAAAAGTAGATAGTGTATATAATATTTTTAACTTGTTGTATGATTTTCATTAATACATGTGTAAATTTGTAATGATATTGTACTCCAATCTGGTTGCAACGCACTTTACGGTTTCCAAATCGAATCATTTTTGAGTATACATGCACTGTTCAAAGTATCTGGATTTTTTTCCTTGCAGAGGGGAATTCGTAAGCATATTGGACCTGACTATACATCAACTCCGTTTTTGGTTTTCATCCAACATTTTATAACAAATCTTTGAAAACGGTGTTGAACTGGGACATTAAAGGGTTAAAGTCAACGCTCTCTACATTTCTTTAGCTCACCGCAAGATTGGGTTTGCACCTCTCAATGTATCACTCCTGCCTGGTGACAATGGCAACAAGAAGAGTATATTCCCACTTGGAGGTCAAGAAGGTACCTCTTTTCTCCAAATTCACAGTGATTAAGTTTCTAGCAAATATGCATACCTTGAACTATATTGTACCTCTCAATGTTTAACCTCTAAAGAACCAAGGTTTAATAATGACCAATTTGATTGATTATATTGTGAATAATATAATGCAAATTATGGGGTCAAATCTTATATCACCAAAATCAGTGAACATTGCACTTTGACCTACTCAAAACTGTAAAAAAAACACCATAGGGTTCATTATTTGGTGGTTTATTGAATGTGAGAACTCCTTTATGGATGAATCAAACTTAAATAGTCGACTTTAGGTGTGGTTTTTAGACTGAATAGCGTATCAAAGTTGGGAGGTTGGACAACATTATTGATTGGACACAATGTCAAGTCTTTTTACTCAATCAAATACTTCTAAATTTGTATCTTTTGGTTGATTTAACCCTTTAACGTCCCAATCCATCACTGATTTCAAAGATGTGTTATAAAATGTTTGATGATTCACAAAAATGGAGTGGATATACAAACAATAGTTGTAAATCTCAATGTGGAGATCACATCTGTACGGTTGGATTTATCAAAAAAAATATTAATATTTTTAAATTAGTTTTGCAAGGTTTTCTTTTGAAATTCAATTGAAAATCCCAAATTAACAATTTTTTATTGAAATTTTTTGTTACGAATTTGGAATAACATGCACTATGTGATGGTATAATTTCCATTATTTGATTCTACTTATTTTGAAAAATCATATTTAAGATCTCACTTTTTGAACTAGGAATGAAACTTGACATAAACCAATTCTGTGGATTTTCAAAAAAGCACAAGATCTTATTTTGAAGATCCATACCGTACAAATGATAGTCAACTAGCTCAAGAACCAAGAGAATTTTGGATGGATGAAAAACTGTCGCTAGCTACAGAAATGCAGCAACTGAAATTCATCCGGCGTCCACATTCTGGACGCAGGCGCGTTAAAGGGTTAAGGGCTTAGAATGAGGAGAAGGTTTTGGGTTGTAATCTTCTTTTGACCAGACATTGACACAAATGTCTTTAACATTAGAATTGGTATTGTGTGAGTTGTGTTATTGTCAAAGCAAGAGCGCACACATATAAAGCAACATATATTTTGAATTATCATTGGACATTGGATCTTTTTGCAAACATTATCATCGGTAAGCATACTTTGGCTATTATATATGGTAACTCTTAACCCCTAACTGTCCCGACGTCCATATTTTGGACGTTTTTGAGGGACATTCACCTTCGAAGAGCTGTAACTTTTGCAAAACGTGTTCGATTTTAATGAAATTTTGCAAAAACTCCCCGCATGATGTATGGAATGTGTGGTAAAAATTTCATATCAATCCGAGATGAGTTGAATTTTTGGTGATCATTTGAAAGTAGGTATTTTTTTTTGGACAGTTCTGTGAATTTTGATGGCAGTAACTTCGGGGGCTTGTATCTCCTTCATCCCAAGTCCGTTTTCAATAAAACTTGTTGGGTTGAATTCCCCTTGAAGTCTAGTTATCATGGTAAAATTTTCATGTCAATCCGTGTTGTTTTAAATTTTTGGGAGTCATTTTAGTGCACGGGTCTACTTTGGACACTTTTTGCTTTTTGGTTCAAATGGGTCACTTTTTGGGCTACTTTTTGACATTGCAAGGCCATTTTAGGGCACATTAAATTTTTTCATGAGGATTTTTTGGTACCAGTGTGTTTATATGATGATTTTTAACTACTTTATACTTCAAAGTTTTTTCATTTGAGTAATTTTGAAAACGAATTTTACCTCTAACTGTGTTGCTAGGAAAATTTTAGCATCCTTTTTGAGCACTAAAACACTATGATCTTGCAATCTATATGGTCAAATGACCCCAAAATTGATCCATATGATCTACAACATGTATGTTACAAGATTGTATGGTTGAGATTTCTATACCTCACTTACATTTAGACCTATAACACATCAATAATGATGTTTTTAAGCCCAAAAAAGCTAGGGACCCTTAGGGGTTAAAGATTTATATATATAAATAAATAAATAAATAAAACTCAAAAGTTTGCTTGTGACATTCATTTTAAAGAGCATGTAAGACGGTCAATGAGTAGTCAAACACATGTCTTTTTTGATGTAACTTTTGGAACTTCCCACCTTGGATGAACTCAAGATTGTTTAAAAAAGAATCAAGATTCCTTTTCTAAGGGTGTTGAGGCATCTCCTAAAAAATGTTATGGAGTATTTAACCAAGGAATTGTGGTAGAGGCGGGTAGGTTGTGGGATATAACGTGTATTCAAGTTTCTATTTACAAGATTCAAATTTGTATTTTTTGTTGATCAAAGTGTTCACAAAGAAGTGTTATCGCATTTAAGAGAATGTTATCGTATTCGACACTCTGTCTAGTGATTGAGGAAGACAACCCTGCATATATATATTGTGATATAAAAGAGTCATGCATTGTGCCATTTCTAGAAACTACCACCATAACTGCAGCAAGAGTACGGGTAAAATGTCTACTGTATAGAAAAAGTATCAAGGAATACCGACACAACAGAAGTGTGACATATAAAAGCCATATATTCAAATATTTGCACACGACTCATGAAGTTGTTTAGAATGTCCTTTGACGCTCACTTCTCCAAGACATTCAACAGGAAGTATAAAAAGGACAATCACATGTTGTCCATTTAAACCCAAGGTTTGGTGGTAACCATCAAAGATGACATCACACAAGAGAGCTCTTCATAGACTTGTGCTAGAGAGGAAAGAAGAGAGAGTGCACTCGTTGTGAAAAAAATATGGCATCATCTTAGGGTTCCACCTTTTATATAGAGACCCTGGATTTAAATCACAGAGGACCAGTTTTAAATGACCAAAATCCTACAAGTGCAACTTTGGCATTATGTCGATTGAATGGCCTTACTACTCTCAAAGAATTTCTACATTCCAAACTTGTTATTATGATCACACTTTCTAGTGATCACATTTTAGATATAATATTTGCTATTGTGTACACACGTGATTGGACACTTTCCACATGCCTAGTTCTGAACTCATGTATGTTGTCTACCAAAGGTAAAAATATAAAAGAATTTAGAGTGTAGTCCACCCAGTAGTGCCATCGTGCAAAGTTGTAAGGTGGAGGCACCAATACCTTGTCACTTTAAGGATTACGATCTATTTAGAGCCATGATTTTCAATGATAAAAATTTGCATCACATAAGACTTTGGATTTAATAACCAAGCCCAATTTTTAATTAATTTTGTCACAATGTATGGTTTTGTTTTGAATTTTCAAACTTAATTTGCATAGACCACTATTGATGTTAGTAGGGGAACCAATACTCAACTTTCATTTCTGGTCCAATTAGTTTGCTTACTTGGCATTTATAATTGATCACCAAACTGCTACAATTAATGATTGGAACTCACGAAGTTGAAACAGGTGCTTGCATAGGTGACTGGAATTGGTCCCTAACAGGTTTTGATGCTTCTACCTTAGTGCTCAAATTGCCAAGTTCCAAACTGGATTTTGGTGGGTGAAATGGTCCCTTGTGACTCAATTCTTTTACCAAAGGTGTACACCGGTGATATAAAAGATTCCCTATTGTCATCCACCATAAAATAGAAGCACCAGAAACTGTTAGGCACCAATTGTTATCACCTATAAAAGCACTTGTTTCAACTTCAGGAGTTCCCAATCTAGTTATCACAAGCATTAATTATGAATACCAAGTTAGCAATCTGATTGGACTAGAAATGAAAGACAGTTCTTGGTATACCTACTAACATCAATAATGGTCTATGCATATGAAGTTTGAAAATTTATAACAAAATCATACATTGTGAAAAATTAATTAAAATTGAGCTTGGTTATTAAACCCAAAATTTTATGTGCTGCAATTTTTTATCATTAAAAATCAGTGCTCCATGTAGGTTGAAATGCTTAAACTAATGGCAATTGTACCCCTTACCTTACACAGCAAAGTTGTGCAGTTTCTAGAAACTATTACCATAATGGCAGCAACAGTAATGATCAATATCGTATACAAGGAATACCGACACAACGGAAGTGTGACATATGATAGCCATATTCAAATATTTGCATACCACTTATGAAGTTATTCAGAATCTCCTTCGAAGCTGGCTCACTTCTCCAAGACATTCTACAGTAAGTGGGCATAAAAGGACAATCCCATGTTGTCCAAGCAGGGAACCACCATGAACTCTTATTCCTGCGGAAAACGGGGCGATTGAAAAATTCATCATTCACATGGAACTCCCAACTCCGTCATTGATAAATGCATGGCCAGGGGTCGCTTGATATCATCCTTTTTTATTATTAGACGATGCATGTTTTGAGCCACTTTCTTCATGCGTCAAAGATATTCGTGAATCATCTTACAACTCATCACATGATGTCAGAAACTTATTCTTGTCCAGATTCCACAACAGTAATTTAAGAAAGTATAGTAAAAAAGTTTAAAGCAGAATAGAAAAAAACAAGCTGATACTGTATGTGATGAGTGGCTTTATTAACCCTTTAGTGCCTAGGGTACTGTAGCAGACAGCTCTAGATTTCAGTGGGTTTTTCCACTGTGGTTGAGACTACCAAAAATAGAATGGGTTAAATTAGAAAGTAACCGTACAATTCTATTCTCAACTCGAGAGCACACATTTTATTAAAATTTGAGAATCATCCGATGGTGGGATCGGAAGATTATAGTATGTATTTGAACTGTATAATGCACGCTAAAAAACGAGATTTTGGGGGGTGTGTGACTTCAAAGTTAAATAGAATTTGAGGTAAATTTTCAAAAATAAAAGCAAAGACGTTCAGCTATGCCCTATGTCAACACCTCTCCGTTGCAATCTTTCATATCAAAAATAGACTCACACATAATTATTGTGAGATTTATAAGTGAAAGTGACTTGTCCATGTACGGTTTAGGACAAAATTTTATACGTTGAAAATTGACAGGAGTGGGTACATTAGTCAAGATCGGATTACACACACTAATGGAAGATGAAGAAGAGAACACAATCCAAAAAAATAAAACAAGATAACAAACTTCCAAACACAAGAAATACTACACAATACATATGTTGTATTTGTAAGTATTTACTGTATTTTCAAGTATTTGCAGTATTTTTGCGTTCTGTTGATAGGTATTTTGATAGTTGTACAATTCCAAATTGAAAATTTCTTTTTCTGGAAGGTGCGTAATGTATGTGCGCAAATCTGAACTTCAGAACTGAAGTTCCAATTCTTCACGGATTCTCTGTTATTTGCATTTCCGACGTTGCAGTGACCATAATCTGGCTTGCTAGGCACTAAAGTGTTAAGAGAGAACCTATAAGACAAGGTGCATGTGAATAGTTTCACTTGGAAGCAGGAAGAAGGTACTCAAACTTCTTCTTTTTTTGTGTTTTTTTAATATTGAATTCAACCTCTATACATCAACTTTTATATTTTCTCTCTACTTTTCATGTATTATTAGGAGATATCTACCCTGAATTTTTGAGATTTCTTGAAATTATCACCAAATTAAAAAATAAAATTATAAGGTATTATTTGTTATTATAATTATATGATATATTGGATTTTTTGTGCCATTGTAGGAGATTTGTTGGTGAAAATAGTTTAGAAAATATGATCTTTTGAACATGAAGATATGATTTGAAAATGTATTTATTTTGGAACTAATATTTTTTACATTCATTTTTTAAATTTTAAATTTAAATTTAAAAATTGGATGGGAAAAGAAAAAATGATGGTCGCTCTTTCACATTTGAAAATTTATATAGAAAGAATCGATTTGTAGGTTGGAGGATTTACCATCCAAAAGCCACCCATGCACCTCTTCAGCATTTGGAATTAGTTAAAAAGCATTATCATACACAATAGCTACACATATGTGTTTATTTGGTAAGGTCATAAATCATTTCATTTCATAGCTTTGTTGGGCTCCTATCACAAAGGTTCACTCTTCCCAAAAATATCATCTACGTAAACATACTTACAATAATCAATTTTTTTTATCTTGCAGTCCAATATGCATGACAAAGTCAATAAGGTATAATGTTTTTAAAAATATCATAGAATTGACTCATTGGAGATATAACAATCTATAGGAGCCTTCTATGTCATCTATATTTTATAATGACAAGCCCATTGATTCCAAAAAGAGTTTTTGATTCTTTGCTTTGTCTATGGAAGAATAGTTAAAGAAATGTAGATTGGAAAGCTAGATTGGAAGGCTAATCGGAAGTTTCATTCACAGGATCATGTGTGATAGGAGGTTTTTTCAACCATAACAAAGACAGAAACCCCAAACTTACTACAAAATGTTATGGAACAAGAGTTAAATTAAAAATATTTAATATAAAAATTCTCTCCAAAACAACCTTAGTGGATGGATAAAAAAAACATTAGTAGATGAGAATAAGTTATCTTTTTCATTGGTTATTTACTTGATGCATGATAATTATATTAAAATCTTTTCAAACTTCCAATTGAACGTTTGTGAACGTTTGTCATTGTTTGAACATTTGGACATTTGACCTACTATTCAATATAGATACCCCCACCTTTCATTGTACATGAATATGAACATTCTAACATGTTTCAAAAGTAGGTAGAAGATTGAATTTATCTACGAATCACACTTGTTTTCTTTTCATTGACGATTGAAATCTCCTCCCACTATCTGTCTACCACAGGTGCTAGTTATAAGAGTTATAAGAGAAACACAACATAAACTTGAATTCAGCACACAACAAATCAAGCCATTTAACCCTTTACCGCCCAGGGTGGTTCTGGAGAAACCACCTTTTTCTGGGTGATGTTTCTTTAAATCTATCTCTGTTGAAATTAGGGGTACTATTAATAGTATCCAACCGTACGAATGGAAGCATAGCTTAATGAAACAAGTCTCAGTTAAATCTTGGTAAGATCGGACCGTTGGATTGGAAGATTATAGTATATCTTTGAACCGTATAATGCACACTCAAAAATGAGATTTCGGGGGGTGTGATTTCAAGGTTAAATAGAATTTGGGTTAAATTTTCAAAAATAAAAGTGAAGATGTTCAGCAATGACTTGTGTCAACACCTCTTCATTGCAATCTTTCATGTCAAGAATAGACTCATACATAATTATTGTGAATTTTATAAGTGAAAGTGACTTATCCATGTACGGTTTAGAACAAAATTTATACGTTCAAATAAGAAAGTAGTTAGTATAGTGATCAAGATCAGACTACATACACTAATGGAACATGAACAAGAGAACACAATCCAAAAAGAAAAACGAGATAACAAACTTCCAATCTCTAGAAATACAACATAGTACATATGCTATATTTGTAAGTATTTGCTGTATTTTGAGGTATTTGCAGTATTTTGGTGTTTTGTACATAGGTATTTGGATATCTAGGAAAGTCGGATTCCAAATTTTCTTTTTGCATCATCTCCAGAATCAAAAGTTACACATCTGAACTTCAAACACTGTACTGAGATGGTTCACAGATTTTCCAGAATTTCATTTTCCAGTGATCTAGTGACCACTTAGTGGTTACCTGGGCACTAAAGGGTTAAAGACACACAACTTCACTATATCTCAATCTCGGAGCCCTTTAGTTGATTGATAATCAGTTGCCTTCAGCAACTCTTGCCACGTTAACATAATAGTCAAAGTAAACAATTTTTGGACAGTCCCCAAACTTGAGGAAAGTCTGTAGCATTGGCTGCTCGCATGAATATATAATACAAAACAATTTCAATGTGGCTATGTCTATAGTAATGATCCGTTCCAACATACATGCAATGGCATTAAAATTTATATAAATAAATGGAATGAATCAATGATCAATTTCTTAACGTGGTCTACCTCTTGCCGTATTTCCTGATTGCAACTGCTACCCCCAACAGTACAAGAGGCACCAGAAACGGAAGCACCTTACTGAAGATGGCCACACCGCTGGTAAGCGTAAGACTATCACTGGCAGCAAGCTTTGAGCCTGTTTCTGGCACCAATACAGTTTCAGGGCATTCTCCCACGTAAAAGTCTTTCAGTTGTTCTATAGCACTCTTGCTGTGTCCAGCGTCATCAAATTCCTCGCTGGCATCTGTTCCTGATTTTCGGAACAAATCAAAGGTTAACAAACGAACAGAGATGTATAATTTTCACATGTAAAATCTTAGATATAATCCTCATTGATTAAAATTTTCAATAACCCTAATCAACATTCCTATAAACATAATAATAGACCTCCAACATGCTAGTAGTACTTCTTAACACATCAGAAACTCAGTTTGGATATCTGACCTAATTCACGCTTGATACCAAAAAAATTAGTTACATTTCAGACCTATCAGGCATCTGACTAATCCTAATTTGATCTCAACAACAACACATAGTACTTCTGCTTGCAAACTAAAGACTGAGGATATCTGACCTAATTCACGCTTGATACCAAAAAAAAGTTACATATTCAGTCAGACCTATCAGATATCTGACTAACCCTAATTTGATCAACAACAACAACAACACATAAAACTTCTGCTTGCAAACTAAAGACGGAGATCGTGGAACAACCTCCAAACATGGATACCAGAGCACACTGTAAACCCTAAAGGAATTCATTCAGACCTGCAGTTTGCAACAGCACGTCGTCACCTCCGGGATGATCATCCATAAACTTCGTCACGTCGTACACCTGTCTTGGTGAAGACAAGAGCGTAGTAAGCGCAAATTAACACGCCCTAACCATCTGATCCATCAACAATCGAGCTCCACACTATCTGTAAAGATCCAATCCAACTAGATGCCACAACTCACCTTTCCATGAATGACCATCCAGCAGTCATCTTGCACCACATGCTGCGCTACTTGCTTCAAACTAAACACCTTCTTCTCCTCACCCTCTGACGCCATAGCCACCAAAGCTCCAAAAAAATTGCTCAGAAAACATCAGTGTCCCGACCTTGGATCTCTGCTACGAAAGTGAGCTGCAGGCCATGGCCACCCTCCTTCCTGGTCACCAGCCTTTCGCGGTCACCCGCGCCGCAGGGAGCCGCACCCGACCCGCGCCCGTTCAACCGCAGTAGTAGGGGAGCGTGGCCATAGGGGGGAGCGCGGTCGTAGGGGCCGCGGGAGTAGGGAGCGTGGTCATAGGGGCCAAGCGGCCTCGGGAGTCGGGAGTAGGGTAGCAATTGGGGAGAGGTGACGTTGAGGGTCTTCTTTCTTCCCCAAATTTGGGGGGGCGTGGTCCACTGGGAAAGTTCCCTGGGGCCCAATTTGGGGCCCAATTGGGCCCAATTTGTACTGTACCTCCATGTATTTGGAAGGCTACGTTGTAGGCTTTAAAAGTCCCGTGACCTCCAAGATTTTATGCTTTGACTGTGAATTAAAAATTCTAACTTCCTCTGACCCATGGTGGACTGTTCCTATTTGCTGGTTGACTGAGTTTTTCTGGAGGAGTAGCCAGGTGGTGTTGGCTCTTGGAGGTTTTTCCTTTCTGGCTTCAAGAGCCAACACAATGGAACTTTCTCATGCAGGTTTATTTTCCAAGATCCAACTGAGGGGCGGTTTACACTCCGGACCAAGAACTCGTCCCATGCAACTCTAAAATCTGTGATTGGCCCAAAAAGAGCTCTTGGTCCCATTTGGCTTTACACTACCTTGGAAAAAGGAGAATGACCACTAACTTTGAGGTCCCCTAAAACTACTAACATCTGCCATTTGGATAATGTGCCATGGTCCAACGAGTTTTCCGTTGAGTCGAGGCAAAACCCTCGACTCAACGGAAATCAAGGGAGCCGTAAAGCTAAAAATCAGCCATTGGCCGAAAAAAAAAATTAATATTTTTTTTTCCCGATTTTTTTGACGTTACTGTAGATCGTTGGGATATAAATTTTTTTACATAGTTTTTGAAGACCGTTGAGTTGAGGGTTTAGGAAGGAATAAAAACCATGTGTTCCTCTTTGCTTTCTCTCTCAATTTTTGTGCATGCATTGTTTTTGTTGTTTTTTTGTTGTTTTTTGCTATAAAAAAATTCACATTTTTTTCATCAATGGAGGGGTATAGTGCAGATGGAGAAATTAGGGATTCCGAAGGACAGATCTGGTCCCAAAATTCCGAGTGGATGAGATTTTCAAACCCGATTTCCTTGCCTCCAAATCATGTACCAGCAGAAATTCCTCAATTGCGATTTCAGCATACTCCAAATATGTTTTCTTCTCATTCTAGTAGATATCTCTCTCTCTCTTCACCTCCTTTCAAAGACTTCCTCATAGTGAGAGAGAGCTAGAGGAGATTGGAACCCAAATCCCGTGTAGTGAATTCTCAAGAGGAAAGGAGATTCTGGAGGTGAAAAAAGAAGAAGGAAAAGCACCCAAATCTGCTCTAAAGAGAAAAGGTCGTCCTCCGAAGGGGAAAACTGTAACCAAGAAAGCAAAAACCAGCATAATTGATCTTGAAGGCATGGAGGATGAGGAGGATACGAAAATAAAGTGGAGGGATTTTGAAGTGGAAACTTTGATTGCTTTAAAGGGAGAGATGGACGAGGAGTTTGCAAGAGCAGCAAACAAACAAGGTAATTTTTTTTCCCATAACGTTGTAAAACTATGCAAAAAGAATTTGAATGTGGGCCGTATGATGAGGCCGTAGAAGGCCTTGCCCTTGCCTTTGCCCTTGCCCCCCCCCCCCCCCCCCCCCAAAACGCGAGCGGCCGCTGTCGCGGGGGCTTCGGGTTTTTGGCCGCGCCACGCTTCGCACGCGAGGGGGTTTGAACCCATGTGGGCAAGATGCAAAGCCTTACCACCCACCTCCAACCATTACACCAAGACTTTTCTTGTGTCCAACCTCTCTTTGGAATGATCTTTGTAATAGAAACAAGCTTCCTTACTATGCTGGAATTTTTTGACAAGTTGCATTTTGACCCATTTTGAGCTTGTTTTTGACCATTGTCTTATCATTTCTTGTCATGTATTGTAGGTATGAACATGTGGGTAAAATTACAACTCCGCATGGTGGCTGGAATTCGAGGATTTAACCGCTCGTGGTTATCTTGCAAGAAGAAATACAAGACTATTTTAGCGGAGTACAGAAATGACAAGCGTGCAAATGAAATTTTGGGTTCGGACCGCAAGCAAGAGTGTAGATGGTTTGATGAAATGGATACACGGAATAGCAAATGTGCAAGTGTGCACAACCAAATTCCAGCAAGTGCCCAAGAAGGAGAGGAGACATGTGCTACACCACCTACAACTCCAGAAATTCTTCAACCTAGTCCATCTACAGCACCATCCACACAAGAGAAGAAACAGAAGACTCAAGAGAAGATTGAAGGTCTTCTTCAACAAGTGGTAGGAAATTCTACCATTCTTATTTCTACCTTTCACCAATCCACATAATTGCTGAAGAATATGGATAGGAACTTTGCAGCCCTTCTAGAAAAGTTCTAGTTCATCTTCCATAGAATCAGAACTACTATCGGAAAACTCTAGAGTTGATTGATTCTGAAGTTTAGAGTGCCATAAACTCTTCGCCAGAATTTCATGCATTGTTGTAGCTTCACGAAGTAGGTCTACGGCCTTCTCATTTTCCTTCACTAGGAATGCTTCTACCTCTCCATCATTTATATCATTTGTAAAATCTGAATTTTCTCTATTCGAGATTCTATTTTTTACCTCGAGAATTGATGCCCTCTCGTAGCGTAGTTCTTGCCCTTCCTTCAAAGCACCAATCTCGATTCTTCTTTGTAATTGTTCCTCCGCTTCCGAAATCCAGTCCTCATTGAAACCGTCCTTCATTGTAATGCACAAATTGTGCAAAACAATGCATGTTGCAACAAGATCCGGCACACTTCTCAATGGCACGTCACATCTCTTCATTATGATCCTCCATCTCCCCTTCAGAATTCCAAAAGCCCTCTCAACACACATCTGTGTGGAAGATTGGACAAAATTCCAATTTGCTTGGATTAGTGATAATTCTGTTTTCCCTCCTTTGAATGGACAATACATCCATGGTCTTACGGGATATACTGCATCTCCTATTAATTTGTACGGATGTAATCTACCCTCTATACATGCTCTCCCAATTTTTGTAACTTGAAAAACAGCCCAATCATGGAGACTACCGGCCCAACCGAATTCGTAATCCCAGAATTTGCAATGCACATCAACAATTCCTTGAAGAATTGCTGAATGGAAGGATTTCCGACAGTAGTAATCTTCTCCCCCATCTACAGGTGCTAAAACAGGAATGTGCAATCCATCGATTGCACCCACTACATACGGAATTCCATGAAGAGCTTCAAACTCCTTTGCTAAAACCCTAAACTGCGATTCACTAGGCATTTGCACAAGAATTCGTTGCAAATGTTGCCTCACGGCCTTGCAAAATTCCCTCAAAATTAACGAAACCGTAGATTCAGCAACCCCATAAAGATCACCTATGAGCAATTGTCCATTGCCGGTTCCTAACCTAGACAATGAAATTGCAATTCTTGTTTCCACAGAAATTGCATTTCTTATAGGTGTATTTTTTTAATGCAAAAACGGCCTTAATTTCTCACAAAGAAATTTAAAAGTAGCAAACTTAACTCGTGTTCTTTCCTTGAATTGACCTTCGGTGTATGATCCCAACAACAAACGGTCCGTGAATCCACATTGTCTTTCAATGCTCCACAAAGTTCGTGTCACTCTTCTTCCCATGCTCTCCAAGAAGATGCTGAAAATTGCCACTTTCTCCCACTCTCCATGCAAAATCAAGGCTTGCATGCTCACAATGTGTGAGATAAGCATGTGCAAGCACATATACAAGCCTAACATCAATACAAGGTTCCTCCTCCTCCCCTCCATTGTAACCCTAATTGCTGAAATTTTTAGAAGAGAAGAAGAAGGAGAAGAAGAAGGAGAAGGAGAAGAAGAGAGAAGGAGAGAGGTGGAAGAGAGGTGAGGTGGAAGAGAGAGAAGGTGGAAAAGAAATGAGGTGGAAGAGAGAGAAGGTGGGAAGGTAAATGAGAGGGTAATCCCCTAAATCTGCCATTTTTAAATTTATATTAAAAAAATCAGCCCAAAGTTGTCCCGGTCCAAATCCACTTTACACTACAAGAGTGACCAAGCTACTCAAAAATCCATTTTTGATTTTTCATGGTCACGGCTCTTGGCCAAGAGCCGTGACCATGAAAATGATTTAATTTTCTTGGTCATGGCTCTTGGTCCATAGTGTAAACCGCCCCTGAACACAATTGTACTGTCATTGCATAACATTCAGTACCAGAGCTTGGCTGTGCTGTCATAACATTCAGTAAGGTAAGGGGTACACTTGCCGTTAGTTTAAGCATTTCAACCTACATAGAGCGCTGATTTTTAATGATAAAAAATTGCAGCACATAAAACTTTGGGTTTAATAACTAAGTTTAATTTTTAATTAATTTTTTCACACTGTATGATTTTGTTATAAATTTTCAAACTTAATATGCATAGACCACTATTGATGTTAGTAGGTGTACCAATAACTGTCTTTCATTTCTAGTCCAAACTTGGTGTTCATAATTAATGCTAGTGATAACTAGATTGGGAACTCTTGAAGTTGAAACAGGTGCTCTTGTAGGTGACCACAATTGGTACTTAACAGTTTTTGGTGCTTTTACCTTAGCCTTCACTGGCTCTACCTTGTTCTTGAGATGAATGTGTAGCATATTCTGCATTATCATCCAAGAACAATTAGTAGTTATCCATGTTTTTTGACAGTGGAGGTTTTGGAAAACTAGAAGGGAAGGTAACCATGCATGGTCTTTGCTGACACATCCCCACACGTCCTTCACTTTTAAAGAGAGCAACATTATAAGTAATAATACTTTAACCCAAGAATGTTATGGTGCATGGCTAACCAATGGAAAATGGGCAACCTGAATAAAAATTTCCTTGAACCCTGAGCCACTTCTTTTGTCCCTCCATTGACAATGGTTTATGACCTTCCTGCTTCTTTTCCCACCCTCATTACTCTTAAATAATGAAAAATAAAGGGTTACACTTAATGCACTACATGGATGGAATTCACATGATGCATTGTAAATCACATGATAGATAGAAAGGTTGAGTGGCTGAATGCTACTGAATGTTATGGTGGGCTCCCAGCAAATTTGCACCATATTCAACATTTTTTGACAAACATGTTCAACATTTTTTGACAGAATAAATTAGTAGCTACCCAAGTTTACAAGTAGCTATAAGTATTGGGAACTTCCAGTTGTAAGTGAATAGTACATGTGTCCACGATCTCATTTGCAAGCATGGGAGTAATGAATGTAGGTCCTTCTCTTGGAAAATGTTGATGTATCTTATGTTTGCTAGATGTCCACCATCTCATTCCCTCCCCATCTTATGTTCATCCACTTTGTTTACCTTGTTGGATGAAGCTAAAAGGCATATCCAACATATGCTACTAAATGCTATGTGATGGCACAATCATTATGGTTTAAATCTTCCATTGCATGGTGTACTACTACAGTGCAAAATAAAAAGCCTGATAAGTTATGAAGTGCTACAAGACTTTGGAACTGACTACTAGTAGCCTTCAAATGCCGCCCGGGCCAAAATTTGGCTTTTCAATGTAACTATGTTTTTCCATTCCAACTTCAAAATGGATATTTTCAAGCAATTCTTTGTGTGAAGGATTTTTGTCGGTCATGCTACTTCTTCAAGTTAACCCTTTAACGCCCCGATTTAACATTGCTTTCAAAGATCCGTTATAAAATGTTTGATGAAAAAGCAAAAATGAAGTTGATGTACACAACTAAGCTGTAAATGTCAAAACAAAGAGGTACGGTTGGATTCATCATATTTTTTATTAATTAATTTTAATTAATTTTGCAAGGTTTTCTCTTGAAATTCGATTAAAAATCCCAAATTAACACAATTTTTTTTTTAAATATTGTAATGAATTTGGAATAACATGCACTATGAGATAGTATGGTCTCTAGTATTTGATTCTACTTATTTTGGAAAATCATTTTTAAGGTCTCACTTTTTGAACTAAGAATGAAACTTGTCATAAACCAATTGTGTTGTTTTTCAAAAAATCACAATATCTTATTTTGAAGATCCATACCTTACAAATGATAGGCAACTAGCACAAGAACTGAGATAAATTTGGATGGATGAAAAACTCTACAGAATGTAATCAAAAGAAAGGTTGCAGTCTATTTGTTGTCCATTATATGGACACATGCGCGTAAAAGGGTTAAAGAGAAAAAAATGTATAGGAAAAAAAAACTAATGGCTTTATTTACTAAAAATATAAAGTTGAATTCTTATCTTATTTGTATTGGAAAATCTGAGTGTGACATGTAAAGCATGATTCCATGGTCATAGGCCTAGGCATCAGGGGCTAAGCAAATTCTACAACACAAGTTTACGTACATAGCATACACCATAGCATAGACTATAATGCCAAATGTCATCCAAAGATCATATATTTAAAACCAAAGGCCACATAGCTAAAGATGACCTAAGCAACAACTATATAGTTAAAAAAGACATTGCGAAAGACTAAAGCCAAAGACCACACAATCAAAATCAAAGAGCAAAATGTTTAGCATACCTCACATATATGACCTCCCGCATGACCTACTTGTTTTATTTGGCTTGCTTAAATTATTTGGTTTGCTTAGCCTACCTAGCGAATTTGGTGTATTAGGCATATTGGATCTTTGGCTTTAACTTTGACTTTGGCTATGAAGTCTTTGGACATAGCATTTTGACATTATGATCTATTACTATTCACATGTCGTATCCAAAATTGTACTCCTAATGTCCTATAATAAACGATGCTTTTGAAAAATAAAATAAAATAAAACAAACGAGAATCATTCATCAAATCTCTATATACAGTAAGTTTCTATTTCAAGGTAGTTGTTTGTCGAAAGAATATCATATTGCACATAACATGTGTGGCATGTGGCAGTATGGTGATTGATGTTTGTTGTAGTGTTTTTTTGAGTTTACAACATTGCATTGTAGAAACTATGAAAGTAGGTGTTTGCAATAGTTATAGGATTCCACTCATGAGCAAAGACAAGTTTCACAGACAAAAAGCACTTCCTCTGTACATGTCTTGTGATCTTGCTTTGTTAGAATCTATAAAACAATAACTTCAATTGAATAAATTATTTGCATCAATTAATCTGGAACACCTTTTTCTCAAAAGCATCATCTATTATGGGACGGAAGGAGTATTTCTAAGTAGTCTTCTTTGTGGCTTTTGAACCAATTTCTTAAAATGAAATGATGAAACACATTTTTGATTTAGATCCTTGCTTTGGTTGGAAGGGATGGTGATGCTTTGAATTTGTGGTGCAATTGGAAGGGATAACTTAAATTCATGTCCTAGTTGGAAGATACTATTAACAACTACCACGATTGGACATGATGGTGTTAAATCTTAAATTCTTCTCATAGTTAGAAGCGAAGATAATGGGCCATACCATAATTAGAATGTTTTATTAAAACGTTAAGACTCTTCAATCTATGCCTTAATTGGAAGGAATACTGATGAATCTTAGATCCATGTCTAGGTTAAAGAAACAATCATGATGACTCTTGCACCAAAATTTAGATTTTTCTTTTTTGGAAAAGCTTCTAGGATATTTCAACCCTGGATATGGATATTTCAAATGCCTTCTCTTGAGAATGTAATTGAGGTAGATTTGAAGTACACAAAGGAAGTAAATTTGAAGTAGACATGCAAAATTGAAACAAATCTTCAGTTGAACTAAGTGTAGTGAATTTCGAAATGGCTAAGGCAGTGATTGAACAATGTAGTTGTCAGATGATTTTTTCGACCAAATTTTGTAAGAATAACATATGGTATGCAATGAATGAAAATGTCCTCAAAATTAGCCACTTAGAGGACTTCCAGATTGAAAGATCTGGAAGTGGTTTGTACAACTGAATATGCACAGAAGTTGTGTACACCACAATCTTTTCAATGCAAGTGTTGTTTTGAGGCTTTCTTGTGCTACAAATTATTTTGGTGTTTTGGAGAGGCTACAAGTGATTTGCTATGGTTCCTAGGAGATGTGAAAATCAATGAAGGATAGTTCTTGAGATGCATGAACGAGGCAACTCATATGGCGAAATTTTAGCAGTTTTCGGTATTCCTCAAAGCACTTGCAATGACATAGTGCGAAGGATTGGTGAGAGAGGGAGTCTGAGAGATAGAGCTTCACCTGGTAGACCTCGAATTCTTGATGAGCGTGGCAGCCATGAAATTGTAAGGAGGTTAAATGATCAATGTACTGGAGAATGGCTTGATATGGGTACCACTTTTAAGCGTCTCACATAATGTGACTTATGTCTAATTCGTTTTATGTGTGCTAGAAATTCCATTTTTCACACCACGTATATAGTTGCAGCCATGGTGTCAATAACATCCCCTATTTTTTGTAATTTTTCAATGTTTTTTTCTTACCAAAAAGATATTTCTCAAAAATCACACTACTTTTGGAAGGGGTACCCATATCACGCCATCACTCTACTAGTACAGTTGCAACAAGAGGAAGAGGATTACGGTGTGAGGGCATGCAATTGAAGGATGACACTATTAGAAGGAGCCTTCAGAGGCAAGGGAGAAAGATACAAGAATTTTGGTATAGTATTGAGGTTGATGTTGTTAGGAAGTTGATATGTTCTATGTTTCAAAGAACTGTTGATGTTCACAAAGCAAAAGGTGGCTACACACGGTGGTAGTCATTATGAATGCTTAGAAGTTGCACCTTTGAGTTGTGAAGTTATTTTATAGCTTGTGGTTTTGTTTTCTACAATTAATGTACAATGATATCAATTTTTACAAAAAGAATTTTACATCTTTGTTGCATATTTGAATTGAGCTTCTTTTTTTTTGTTTGTATTTTAACTCCAAAGGTCATGCTATATGTTTATTGCAATTATATGCTCTTATGATCTTTTCTTTGCAATATTATGATAGTATTTTTAGGATTAGTAGCTAATTCTGTAAATCAACATGGTTTATACAACTATTTTTGCTAACCACTGTGTGTTTCAATACATATATAAAGATTTTGAATTCAAGATTCCAATTTTTCAAAATTGAATTGAGGTCACATAATTCTCTACTTCTAAGCCTCATTTCACTATAATAAATGAATGAAAACATATAATTCAGTCTTATTTTTCATAAATGAAATCACATACCTTCTACAAGTTATAATATTTTCAAATTTGTTTGTAAAGATTTAAAATAATGGTGAGTCTTTTTGAAGAAATTTGTATGAAATGTATAAATATAATTCAATTTTTTTTATAAACTTCATCGTAGGTGTACGAAGAATCATATTAAAACCAAATCTATGTCATTAAAGAATCAATATAGTATCTTATAAAGCTTAACTTTAAATAGTAATAAAATATTCATTTAAGATGATTTTCAAAATTTCAAATTGGAGTAGAAAGCAAACTTGGTTAACTTTGTTTCTTTAGGTAAGCTCAAATGCTGAAGAAGTCATTTTGATGACTAAAATTGAAATCATCAACAAGAAGCAAGAAGTTACCAAACTTTGAAACACTATGATCTGTTTACAACAATTAATTTTGAAGCTAAAATCTCAATTAAAATCCAAAAATAATCCAAATAATTTCAATTTGGTATCATCACATGGCATAATTGTCTAAAAGAGGTTCAAGCAAAAAAAATTGAATGAAAATCATTTGACATCAAGAAAAAAAAGTTTTTAGAATCTATCAAGTCAATTTTCACTTTTTCTTTTTACCTTCCAAGGTTAATTTCTATAATGATTCCTAATACAAAATACCAATTTTGATAATATTTCTTGGCACAAAAAGTCTCTTGGCCTCCACTTTGCTCACATTGGAATTATAGTAAATATATTTAATTTAGAGAGGGTTCTTATATGAACACCATTGATGCTGAATATATATTAAATTTGATAATGTACATAGATGTCGTTAACAAAAAAGAAGTTTGTTTTTTGTTAGAACTTTAAACCGTTCTAATTATGTGCATATAATATCTAAAAATGGCATGTTTATCAACATTAATTAGAATCTCCTTAGCAATCGTTGACAAGGATTTTCTAGTTTAATATTTGGAACTATACTCAATTCTTAAAGTGTTTGTAGTTACATTTTTATACTTCTAATGGGTAGTTGTGGTGGTAATGCACATGTAAGGAGTTTGGTAGGCAATACAAGCCGAAAGAATGGGAGGAAGTTTGGAGAATGGGATGGAGGTATTTATATCCGCAATTCCTATTTAAATAGTTGTTTCCAGGTTCAATTCATATAAATATGCACTAGTAAGGTCATGTTTCCATGTTCAACAAAACTCTTTGTTGACTTACCGGTTGGGTGGCTTTTATGCTTCTTTCTAGAACCCATCCCATTACGGGTTGCACTACAAGTATTCACAACATCTTTGGAAAAAAAGAAGCTTGGAAGAGCCAACGTTGATTGGAAATGAAGCCAATATTGCACCACGTGATTTTGCATCAGTGCAATGGTTCTTTTAGTTATGCCCATACACATGTCACTAATAGTGAAAGTTGTAGTTGCTATTCCTGATTGAGGAATTTATATATGGGTAGGGTGAACATGGTTACACTCAATTGAATTGTTGGAGGTATTTTCTACAATGGTCACCTGTAGTTGATGACGGGTTGGTGGCACATGAAAACAAGCCCTAACTGAAATACCGTCTGCATAGACAAGCAAAAAGGTGACCCATAAGACCCCACGTGATGAACTAGACTAGTTGTGGGTCTTTTTGCGCATGCATATCTACTATGCGATATTTCTACTATCGATTAATGCCATGATTGCATACTGCCACACTCAGCGACACCAAAAGAGTGTACTTGGGAATGTGAATTGTTGGACAAGGAACACACTAAGTTACAAAATAGATACTATGTGATGAATGGTTGCAAGAAAAATCTATCCAGATCTCAACTTCATTACAGTCAAGCTTTAATAATTTTTGATGGACATCAATTTTGCACAATTCCAATCAATGCTATGATTTTCTATCACCAGTTCACCACACAAATTATTTCCAAATAATTGAACATGAGTTCAAAGTTTCAGTGTGCACTGATTGGCATCATGTTAACCATAATAACTTGTGCAGTAGAAATATACCACATATTATAGAAAATAAAAATAAAAAATAAAAGTATTGTGATGAAAAATTGTCACGCTCTGCACAAGAGAGATTCCTAAACACTTGGCAAGTGGCCCTTATCCATCCTCGTAAGTTCATGTATCATGTCACCCAATTTCATTGGTTCCTTGAATCTAAATGGGTTCACGAGGAACAAACCACTCCTGTCCAGAAACAATAGTTTTTTCCCTCATGCCACGTCAGAGTTTCCATGTGGCGCCTGCCAAAAACTATTTTTAATTAATAAGCAACTAATTGGTGATCTAGTCGGTCACCCCCATGCATGCCAGCTTCACTAATAATACTATAAATGGAAATAAAACCATTGGGAATGGATCACATATTACCTTCCCAAAATGACGTTTCCCTAATTTGGGTGGCCAATGACTGGGCTCTAAGCCCCACCAAAATAATGTTTTAAAAAAACCAAAATTAATAAACCACTTTCACGAGAATGGCCCGGATGGAAGTATGGGCTCTTCCAGAAACTAGGAAGACGGCGCAACGGAGAAACGTAGATGACAAAATGTACCTACCCGGTACATTCAAGTCGCGAGGAATGTTCCAAAATAGCGCAAGGAATGTATGAAGCTCAACGAACGAAGAGACGGCAGACCTTTTCGTCCAACGCTTTTCGTCGTGCAGACGAACGCCTAGAACCCGTAGACCCCTTCCACGCCTTGTGACTTGAGACGCCGACGATGTCGCCGTTACGACTAGGGAATCCGTAGTCTGGCCAATCTGTTGTTGCCGCGCTACGTAAACGGAAAACGGTAGTGATTTGCACTGATTTCCTTTCTTTATTTTTCTAGCCGAGGATTTCCAACTTGTCCGCAGAATCGATGTTTTCGGAGAATCATGAAAACAGGGTAACAAGTTGCAAGAGCATCGACACAGACTGACACAACGATGATGAACTCGCGTTTTCTAGATTCTTAAACTCGCGTGTTCAAGATTTCTGAACTCGCGTCTCTGAACTCACGTGTTGTAGATTTCTTTTTGTTTCGGAATGAAGCCGAAGAATCGAACGACAGGGATTGAATGGGGTTCTTTGTGAAACGGGTGTCTAGATTCGGAGCGATGGTTGACTGAGGAGCTGACGACGGCTTAGAATTGTGCACAGGTTTTGGCGATGGGGGATTTTTGGGATTCGGTGTGATGGTGCAAAGGAATTAGTGATAGGTAGGATTAGGACTGTGACGCAATGGGTTTTGGAAGCAGGCGGCGGTGGCTAGTGGAGGACCTGAACGACGACTGTTACAGTGCGTTTCTGCAATTCCCCGACGAGATTCTAGAGAAGGTGATCGAGTCGTTACCCAGTTCCGTGGACCGGAATGCAGTCTCGCTCGTCTGCAAGCGTTTGAACGCCATCGAGGGCGCATCGCGGCAAGCCGTGCTGATCTCGAACTGCTACGCGATTCAGCCAGGGACGCTAGTTTCCCGGTTCCCGAACGCGAAGTCGATCACCATCAAGGGCAAGCCCCGCATCGTGGACTTCTCCCTCATTCCGCACGCGGACGTATGGGGCGCGTACGCCGCGCCGTGGGTGGAAATTCTGACGAAATCGTACCGCAATCTCCGTCACCTCCGGCTGAAGAGGATGACGGTGTCCGACGCCGACATTGAGAAACTTGTGAGTATTTGTGGCGAGAGTTTGCAGCGCCTGGAGCTTGAGAAGTGCTCCGGGTTCAGTACTCGTGGGTTAGAGTTCATCGCGCGCGTTTGCAAAAATCTAGTTGTGTTGAACCTCTCGGAATGTGATATTTTCAACTGCGGTGCGCCTTACTGGCTCACCACTCTTGTCAACACGGCGAAATCTCTTCAGGTTCTAGACCTTTCTCTTACGGAAATCGAGGACGTCGAGCAGACGGTGCTCGAAACACTGGCTACTCGGTGTCACACTTTGCGTCTCTGTGAGGCTCTCAAGATTGACCATGTTTTGCCTATTGTGAAAGCGGCCCGAAACAACGTGCGTCACTTGGGCATTGGGTGAGTTTCGATCATTCTCACAAGACTCTGAGTTGAGAATTTGAGCTCTGGTTTTGCATGAGATCAAAAATATGAGTTTGAGTATGAGATTTTGACACATGTATGGAGAACAAAGTATACCTTGTTGTTATGGAAACTCTACAGACTTTGAAGAAGAATTGATTTTTGTTTAGAACTTTGGAGATGAAACTTTCTTGACCTTTTGGTGAGGAAATTGAACAATTTGGATCATACTCACAAGACTCTGAGTTTCCTGCACAAGAATTCTCTTCTTTTCAGAGCTTTGGTTTTGCATGAGATCAAAATATGAGTTTTTGACACATGTATGGAGAAGAAAGTATACCTTGTTGTTATGGAGACTGCATAGACTTTGAAGTTCTAAGAATATTTTTGTTTAGAACTTTTTGAGATGAAACTTTCTTGACCGTTTGGTGAGAATTTTTTTGTGCAGGTTGTATTCTGAAACGTACCAAGAGAATCCCGAGGAGATTGCAGAGGCGTTTCGGAATTGCCAGGGGCTGGAAGGTATTTCAGCGCTGTGGGATTTGGACGAAGGTTCCGTGATGATGGTGATGCCCATGGCCGCTCGCCTCACCAGTTTGGACCTCACTTACGCCCTCCTTGGCCAAGCTGAGCTAATGAACCTACTCGGTGCCTGTGTCAATCTGGAGGATCTTCAGGTACTAACTGCGCCTTTGCCACTTCCTTTTTTTACTACTGTGCATAGCAGTTGACATGGAGGTCACAGAAAAGTAGAGAAATAATGTTGAACAGACTCTATGTTCATGTTATTGGACATAACCTCAATAGTTGATCCTGTTCAAATCATGCTTAATCAAGGGTTTAAAAAATACACCATAAACTTAATACTAAGGAAGAGCAAAATTATGAGATACAACCATGCTCCCCATATTGATTAGCTGCGGACATAACCTCAGGGACATAACTTCAATGATTAGATCGAGTGTTTGAAAAGGACAAAGAGTCCATCTTGACACTAAAGAAAAACAAGATAGTGAGATGAAACCATGCTCTCCATATTCATAACTTTAATGATTAAATCATGTTTAATCAAGTGACTGAAAAGGTCATCAGATATGAGATGAAACCATGCTCTCCGTAATCAATGCTTGGTTGCCTGCCACCTCTTTTAAAAAATTAAAATGGGCTTCATTGAGGATATGATGTATTGACAACTTGTTTGGTTTGATGTGAGTAGTGCACGGATATCATAGGGGATCGAGGACTGCGGGAGATAGGCACACACTGCACGAAACTGAAAAGCCTGGTGGTGCAACAAGACGAAGCGGGTTTTGTGACACAACACGGCTTGACCGCCGTGGCCAAGGGCTGCTTCTTGCTGGAAAAGATCATCATCTACGCGGCCGACATGACCAACGAAGCTCTACAGACTCTGGCAGACAATTGCCCTGGTCTCTCGGATATTCGCATCTGCCTGGTCCAGAAATACCACGACTCCCACCCCGTACGTTAATTTCCTCCTCACGATTGCATAACAAATCATCACACTGACATATGTGATGATAAAAAGTTGATCTAAATGAGAGTTTGGTTCAAAATGATGTTTCTGTAGAGTGATTTTCATATTGGGGAAAGTGAGGCAAATGCCTGAATGTGGTATTGTATGTGGACATGTGCAGATTATAGAGTTGGAAGGGCGCTCGACGCTGAACTTGGGAGTGAAGGCACTTCTGATGAAGTGTCCCAAGGCGCGGAGGTTGGCGCTTTGCTTCAGCCGATTTGGCCTGTCCAATGTGGTCATTACGGACGAGGGGATGAGTTACATTGGACTCTACGGTAGCAATCTGCACACCATCACTCTCACCAACTGCGGCGGCAGTGACGCAGGCCTTGCCTTCATTGCTGTTGGTTGTGTCAAGCTCCGAAAGCTTGAGCTTCGCCATTGCCCATTTGGAGACGCAAGTAAGCCCACCCTCACACCATTCTATCACCCAAACCATTTCTTCATCTTACGCCTTGATGGAATATTAACCCTTCTTTGAAATGACCATTGAGTCCCTATTTTTGTGAATCTTTTTCAAACATTATGTTACATTACAGAAAAAACAAGGGCAGCAAAATACCCAGGGAAGTCACTGTCAAGAATTTAGATAACTATGAGAAAACAAATATAGGGTGTCTTTTATTATTTGAGATAAAAATTATAAATTTATAAAAGTATTATAGGGTGTTTTGAAACCAATTTGGGAATATTTTAAAAATATTCCTACAATATATATGGAATATACCTTAAATATGCTATAAATAGTAGAATATTCCAATTATTTCATAGCCCCCCATTAAATACCCTTTGTTCGCTCATATGTACCCAAAATTTACACTAAGTGACTTCCCCAAGGCAAAATAGAATTCATAAATCAGGAAATGGTTTTTCAACGCAACTATTCCTTTTCATTAACACTCTTGCTCGCATTCTTTACATTTGGAAATTAAAAAAAATAAAATTCCAATTTCAAGCACATGAACTTACAGCCCCTTTGAGCCCTCAAATTTTTTGTATGATTCTCATGAGATTGGATCCTATTTTTTTGTGCATGATGGCAGGTATGGCAGCGCTGGCATTGGGGTGCCCAAGCTTGAAGCAACTGTGGGTGCAAGCGTGCCAAGTGGAGCTGCAAGGGGTGCGGTTGTTGGCGCAGCGGCGAGGGATGACGGTGGAGGTTGTGAAAGAGAGCAGCAACGGCGGCATCATCACTCCATGGCAACTCATCGCGTACGCGTCCGTCGCGCCCCCGCGAAAGGATCTCCCGGAGAATATTGATCATGTGCACCACACATACTGTAGGCCTCTCTACAGCGAACACTTCCTGTGTCCCAGCACTGTCCCCGAGGAGATGGAATTGCTGGGGCATTTGCACAATTGATGGGCCCGAGATGTACAAGTACCATGTCAACACATCCCGAGGGTGTGCTCTTTTTTTCCCCTTTTTTTCGACGCCTCTTTCCTCCAGGATGAGAAGAAGACGGGTCATTTGTCAGAAAAAATATACATACATATCAACTGAATCAGAACACCCTTGGTTTGTAGTTGCTAGGTGGTGTGTGCGTATTCAATGATATTGAGCAGTACATGTGACTGATCGTTGTTAAGAAATATAATAGTTATGAAGGGAAAGTTACTCTAGAATAGAAGATGCAAAGCATCCAGTTTCTTTTTCTGGATAGTAAAGGAAGGTTGAGCTGTACTTTTATGCAATAGGATACTGCGTTTGTTTCCTATGATTATCAACCTAAGAGAGAAAATCATTGAGTTATGTATAATTGAGACTGCTGAGTTTTGGATTCGTGTGTAATTTTGAGCTGTGGATATAAATTACCTAGACTTTGTGGAGATCTTAGCAAGCAAGGAGCAATTGGGTTTGCTTGTTTTTTGAAAAAAAAGTACTTGTTTCATTTAACCCTTAACCCCTTTTAGTGCTCAAGTGATCACATTGTGGTATCTGATGTGTCGAAAACGCAAATAACGGAAAATTCGTGAAGAACTGGATTTTGAATTGTGAAGTTCAGATTATGAGCGTTATAATATACATCTTCTAGAAAAAGAAAATTTTAATTTGGAGTTTTGCAACTATCAATACCTATGAACAAAACGGGAAAATACTGTAAATACTTGAAAATACAGTAAATACTTACAAATACAACACATGTATTATGGGGTATTTCTTGTGTTTGGAAGTTTGTTATCTTATTTTATTTTTTTGGATTGTGTTCTCTTGTTCATGTTCCATTAGTGTATGTATTCCGATCTTGATCCATGTACCAACTCTTTTGATATTTTAACATATAAATTTTTGTCCTAAACCGTACATGGATAAGTCACTCTCACTTGTAAAATTCACAATAATTATGTGTGAGTCTGTTCTTAATATGAAAGATTGCAACGGAGAGGTGTTGATATAGGTCATTGTTGAACATCTTTACTTTCATTTTAGAAAATTTTACTCAAATTCTATTTCACTTTGAAGTCACACAACCTCCAAAATCTCATTTTTGAGTGTGCATTATACAGTTCAAAGACATACTATGATCTTCTAATCTCACCATCGGATGATTCTTTAATTTTGGCAAAATGTCTGCACTCCAGTTGAGAATACAACTGTACGGTTACTTTCTAATTTATCCATTCTATTTCTCGCAATATCAATCATAGTGGAAAAACCCAGTGAAATCAAGTGAACCAAACTACAGTACCCAAAGCATTAAAGGGTTAACTGCTTGAGCGTCCATTTTTTGGACGATGTACAAATTTCATCCATGATTTCTCATTTGTCATGCACTTTAAGTAGGGCGGATATTTTACTGTAGATTTTATAGGAAGTTAGCTTCATGCATATGTAAACCAGTTAGAAAGGGGATGATATGTGAAAATTTTATGCCTCATTTCATGTTGCAGTGATTCATTCAAAACTTTGAAGGTTTTAGTCTAAATGTGCTCTTGAAAAAGTCAACTCATAAAATTAAGCAACCAAAAAATCTCCAAAAATTACTACACTTAGAGTATCACATTTCAACCAATCACAACAAATTTCATCCATAGATTGTCAATATCTTATTTGTAATCAAATTACAAAAGAATTTTGAATTTTGGGTTTCAAATTTTATACAAAATATTGGTGATAGCAATCATAGATCTAACCGTATGGATAGAATCTAAAATTCATAATGTACAAATTTTGTTCATACATCAAGTTCAAAATATCCCTCTTAGTTGCATTTTATAATGCATCTTTGCAAAACTACCGAATTTGGAGAAGGCTCTAGGCATTTAGGGGTTAAGCGTCCACACTACAATAGCCCAGTCAAACCTCATCAACTCCTCACATTTTAAAATATAATATATTTTTTTGGTATTTTTCTCATATAAGGTATCATTAAACCAATTTGCCTTGATTTTTTTGTAACTATTTAAATACAAATAAAAATTATAAGATTTTTTGAAGCCTTTTTCTTGTAGAAATTATAGTAATTACAGAAATAATCAGAATAGTATGAATCTTTTAGGGAAAATGTAAATAATAGTGATAAAGTAGGTAGAATGCTTCTTGAGCTTACATAAGAAGAAATATGATAAAAAAATTCTTGTAGCGTATATTGAAATTTTAGGGTTTTGAACTTTAAAATGTTGTAAAAAAACGCAATTTTAACAATTTTGAAGAATGGTAAATTGGACTAGAAAGTAAAAGATAACCCTCACAATTTCAAATTGGGGCCATTTTCATTTGAAATTAGGAACTAGGTGAAAATCAACGTTTGACTGAAAAACGATCGAGCATGGCCCCACGGGGCTCCTTGCACGTTTAAGGATTAACCCTTTAGTGCCCATACAGTTTTGGGCTAAAAAAATGTTGGAATTGAGTGGACCATAATTCATACATTTTTTTGAAATTTTAAATGAAATATTTTCTACACAATCTTTGTTAGAGTTTGCACTTTCCCTGAAAATTTCAAAATATTTAGATAAATTTTGAATATTTTATAAAGTTTTACGTGTTTTGCTTTTGAAAACACATTGCAAATACAAAATAAAATACCAAACCACATGAGAAAAATCTAAGAAAATTACAATATCATCAAACTATAAACTTTTCATTCAGGCATAATTTTCAAGGACAACACATGCCTTTATTAGGCATTTCGACTTTTTAGGGTTTTCAAATGTACCTATGAGATACATGCATTTTAAGACCCCTCTCTCTTTAAAAAATCATAGAAAATGACATGATAATGGCATACTTGAATTTTCTCTTGAATAGACCTCATTACTCGTGCCCTCGAGGCATAGATAGAGTGATAGACAAACTACCACTAACAAACTCTTCATTCACAATGGTCTTTAAGCTATCGTTATTATTATAATATTGAATAAAATCCTTTCAATATCTTATCAACAAAATTAATTTTAAATTTCCAAGTTCTCTTTCTACTGAAAAAGAAAATATTTCGACACTAAAGTAGCCAATCAAACCAACCAAACTTTTTTGGTGAATATTTGCCAATATCTTGTTTGATTTTGGAAATGGCTACTTTTATATTAGGAAAAAATGGGCAAAAAAGTGAATGAAATCACCAAAGTCTTCTCAAATCACCACAATTTGGATGAAAGTGCCTTATAATAGATCATTTTATGGATGAATATGTGTATGAGTATAAATAGATGATTCTATCCATTTTTTCCTTACCTGGCTTCGTTCCAAGTGCTTGTCGCTCTACCAACCAGTGATTATTTTTTGTTAGGAGACATTTAACATTTTTGCTACTTTTCCTTGGCTTGAAGAGCAATCCAAACTCCTTAGATGCTATTTTCGTATTTATACATAAGTATTATCACGATAATACACATGTGCTACCTAGATGCTATGTAACCCCTAAACGCTTAAACAATCATTTTCTAGTCGCTGCCCAAATCTAACGGGCTGCCCGGAACAAAAAAATAATTTTTTGAAAAAATAAAAAGTATCCAAAAATACCACATCAAGTCTACTTTCCAACGCAATTTGAATTATGTCAATCGGAGTTAAACTCCACCCGGGAGAATTTTTTAAAGTGGATCACCTCAACATTGTCTTAGTGTTATAAAATTTGCTATTTGGAGAAAGTAATGATGTTCCCTCCATCACTTCTTTTTCTTTTTTGAAGTTTACAATATATAAACTAACTTTAACCAATCATGCTTATATTTTAAACTCTAAAAGTGAAAATTATAATTTATACAAATTTTCAAAGGTTAATGCTTTTAAATTCACTTAAAAAACTTCTAAAGTTATTTTAGGAAGTTTGACCGTATGGATAATTTATAGAGATGATGCCCTACATTTTGTTTATTGAACCAAACTTCATCAAACATATGGAAGGCACATATTATAACACATCTATGTTTTGTCCAATAGAGTTAACTGAAAAGTGAGCCCAAAGAGGAAAGTTTTAGCAAACTCGTGTTGAATTCCTCTTGAACTCATATTGAAATATAAATAGACCAAAAACTAGTCTATGATGAGTTGGGAGACAATCTAAAGCAAGCCACTGTCATTATTCTCCACACCTCGCAATGACTCCTACACCTTCCACCAAAGCTCCAAGCCCATGGTTCACAAGGGGACAATCTATGACACGACACTATTCAATCCAAATATAGTTCAAGAAAGAGGTTAGAAGTAGAGCAAAAAGGGAGGTTAGATGGGCTTCTTTTCGGTTAACTCAAATACCCCTTGGGCTTTTAGGGGTTAAACAATACTTGAGGTGATACCTAGGTTTAAAAAGGCTACACATCTTGATTCCATGTAGGAAATATGGCCGTTATTCCTTCTCTTCTTTTCAAGAATTCTTCCAACCCAAATTTTATGTAGCAATTTGGCTAAAATTAGAAAATAAAAACATGCCTACTAGTGTAAAAAAATTTAATTTATTTTTCAATTCATTTTTATTTATAGTTATATTTTATTGCCTGAAGCAGTCCTCCAAGTACGACATTCCTTCATCTATTAATAATTTAATGTTTATTTACAATATTAAATATATATTTTTGTATTGCCAAACCTAGAAGCACGAAAGCTTCGATACAGCACAAGGTGCCATTATTGGCTTCAATCTCTTCTCTCTCGTCTCCTGCCACTCCAGGTTACTGTCGGTAACGACCTAAGCTTTCCACCAAAGATGCGATCTTGATGATGTGGGTGGCGTCCCAATTGGCCAAGCTGTGCAAAGTTCACTTCTAGATTGTCACGAAGAAGTAGAGAATCAGTCATTTTTGGGGTGAAAAGAACATAAAAGTCGGTGGGTTTGTCACACCGACCACGTGGCTGTTGCTGTTGCTTCACAATTGTCTTGTTTTGCTGTTGCTCTTTGTGCACATCACTTTTTGTTGCTGGCGGGTTTTGCAAGGAAAACCTGCTTTAATTTCTTTCGGTTACTTTGCGCCTACGCATACTCACTTAATTGTCGGTGCAGTTTGATTTTGCTTTGTTTGGTTGTGTAGGAACACAAAAGCTAGGTCTTCATTTGAAATTGGTGGAGATAGCCTCGTTTGTAGGGTAAGTTTGCAGCCCTCTGTGTTGGGTGATTTGAGTTCCTTGGGATCCCTTTCTACTGTCCATGGAGCTTTTGCAAAAATTCAGGAGAAAATTGCTGATTTTGAATTCCTCTTCTTTTATCTGGATTGCACAGAAGGGTTGGGGTTCAGTATGTTTTGTATGGTAGCGGACTGTAAAGCACAAGGGGATAGCATTTGAATTTTGATGGAAATTTTGTCTTCAGAGAATGATGGCAATGAGGAACTGTTACAATCTGAGATGATTGAACTGTGGTTTTTTCAGAAGTGAATTTGAGCTGAAGTCGCTTGGATACAAACAAGGTGGTCGACCATGGATTATTTACAAGTAAGCTGCTGGCTTATTACTAACCCATTGATCACTAATCTCCATGCCTTTACATGATTTAGGGTTTTAGCGATTTTTTAACAAAGAAGATAAAGGATTCTAGATCTCTGTTACCAACAGAAACTCATGTATTCAAATACTCAGTTGGCCTTCAATTCGCAAGTGTTGTAATCTTTGTGGCCACTGATCTTTGAATGGAAATGGAGTTCTTTACTATCGGGATCTACAAATCGTAGAAATTGTAATGTCAAGGCTTGCTTATTACGGTGTCGTGTGGAGTTTGGAAAGAGTATGATGTGCCGGTTGTGGATGATGCAAGGCGGCGGTGTATTACAACCACTTCGACAACATGAGGTGGAGGCACGATGAGTATCCAGTGTCGTATTACGTGGAGAAAGACGGGGAGACCAAGTTCTGGGATGGAGGACAATGTGAGATTTTGGAGGAGGGCACGTACAATGGGGAGGCCGAGGCCGAGGAAGGAGGACAAGGGTGGGGTTTAGGGTTTTGGAACAACAACAATAACAACAACAATGGTCCTATGCAGCCTGGATATGAAGAATCTGCGGATGATCACGATCTGCAAATCGCTTTGGCTCTGTCTGAAGAGGACGCTCAGATGGACGAAGAGCTCGCCAAAAGTCGGAGTGATCTCCGTGAAGACCATCCTCCAGAGATTTCTAATGAAGCTCTCACTAATTTTGCACCGGAGCCCAACCTTCAGCACGACCAGGAACTCGCCAAACGGTTCAGTGATCTCGATTCAGTACCTGTAAGTCAGCTGCATTGGTTTTTAACCCCAAGGATTCATGAATTTTAAATGACAAATTCAATTGATCATATTGTGAAAAATCAATAGTTTAGAGAGGACTGGATTTTATATCAATGAAGAACATTGCATGTGTTGATCCAGAGACAAATAAGTTTGAATAAAAGGAAGTCTACATAAAATCTGCTATAAAAAATATGAGGCTCAATTTGGGCTTCTTGGTTCTTTAAGGTTTAAAATGACGAGTTCGATTGCTTCATGGTTTTTCACCCCGAAATGTCTCAATGGACAAAAGTATCCATTTCTATATCTCTAAATGAATCATGTAGTATTTCTACCACTGGAAAGAAGAAAATTTGCTCTCTCTTTACAAAATTTCTAGGATTGAACACTGAGGTTTAAAGTTCAGGATTTAAATTGACATATTTGATTGATGGGTTTCAATTATATGGCAGTGAAGAACATTGCATGTGTTGGTGAGAGATTAAATAAGACTGAACAGAAGAAAGGCTTCATATGAGCTTTATTATTCTTGAGGAGAATCGTGTTAAGGGACTGCAAGAATTAATGTCAGTCTCTTTCTAATTGAATACGATTTTTCTTCACCGTGAGCTTCATTTGTGCAGCATGTGCCCAGAGTGAATGCGGAGATTCCTTTCATTGGGGGTTCTGAGGATAAACAACGCTTGTCAGACAGGTGATTATTTGTGAGCCGGGAGGGGCTTTAGTTTAAACCCCGTGTACTAGAAAACTCAGTTGTGCTAAACCCTAATACCAATTTGGACGTCATATCAGGCAGTTTTAAACGTAAACCCTGCCAGTTGGAAGTTTTCTACAACACCTCTAGAGCTATTTTGGTAGTAATATTCATTCTAGCATCATATGCTTTACACACTAGTAGAAATCTTGTCAAATGTGACCCGTCTTTAACGACTCTATATGTGATTTTGGGTCACTGTAGACAAGTCACAAAGGAATTTAGTCGTTCAAGATTTCTTGGACAAGATTTCTACTAGTGACAGATGCGACTCTATATGTGATTTTGAGTCACTGTGGACAAGTCACAATGGAATTTAGTCGTTCAAGACACGTCACATTGGACAAGATTTTTACTAGTGACAGATGCAACTCTACATGTGATTTTAAGTCACTGTGGACAAGTCACAACGGAATTTAGTCGTTCAAGACATGGCACATTGGACAAGATTTTTACTAGTGACAGATGCGACTCTATATGTGATTTTGAGTCACTGTGGACAAGTTACAACGGAATTTAGTCGTTCAAAACATGTCACATTTGACAAGATTACTACTAGTGACAGATGGAGACCTGTCTAATTTTATCTGCAAAATGCAGCGTCAGTTTCTTCCATGACAGTCAGTGTTTGTGGCAGGTTACGTTACTATGGCTTGGCTGAGCGCCAAATGGCTGGCGATGGGAATTGCCAGGTTGTTTCTTTTCTCCTTTTCTTTGGCTCCTTCTTTAATCCTTTGACGCGCCTGCGTCCATATAACCCCTAAATGCCTAGAGCCCTCTCCAAATTTGGCAGTTTTGCAAAGATGCATTATAAAATGCAACCTAGAGGGATATTTTGAACTTGATATATGAATAAAAGTTGTACATTATGAATTTTAGATTCTATCCATACGGTTAGATCTATGATTGCTATTACCAATAATTTTGTATAAAATTTGAAACGTGAAATTCAAAATTATTTTGTAATTCAATTACGAATAAGATATTGACAATCTACGGATGAAATTATTTGTGATTGGTTGAAATGTAATACTCTAAGTGTAGTGATTTTTGGAGATTTTTTGGTGCTTAATTTATGAGTTGCCTTTTTTTAGAGCACTTTTACACTGAAATCTTCAAAAGTTTGGGTGAATCACTACAACATGAAATGAGGCATAAAAATTTCACAAATCATCCCCTTTCTAATTGGATCACATATGCGTGAAGCTAACTTCCCATAGAATCTACTGTAAAAATTCCACACTGCAAAAAGTGCATGATGGATGAGAAATTTTGGATGAAATCTGTACATCGTCCAAAAAATGGACGCTTAGGCAGTTAGGGGATAATGGACGACGAACAAATTGTAACCTTTCTCTTGACTACATCTTGTATAGTTTTTAATTTCTCTTGGTTCTTGTGCTAGTTGACTATCATTTGTATGGTATGGATCTTCAAAATAAAATATTGTGATTTGCTTAAAAACAACACAATTGGTTCATTTCAAGTTTCATTCTTAGTTCAAAAAGTGAGCCCTTAAACACGATTTTCCAAAATAAATAGAATCAAATAATGGAAATCATACCATCTCATAGTACATGTTATTCCAAATTCATTACAACAATCTTTAATTTTCTTTTGGTTACTTTAATTGAATTTCAAAAGAAAAGCTTGAAATTTAATTACAATTTATTAACAAAAAGTATGATAAATCCAACTGTACAGATGTCATCTTCTCATTGACATTTACAACTTAGCTTTGTACATCAACTTCATTTTTATTATTTATAACACATCTTCAAAATCAGTGATGTTAAAGGGTTAAAGTAATTTTCATATTAGCAGATTTGGATATAGTACTCAGATGGGGGTTTTGTTTCATAGTTTCGAGCATTATCGGACCAGCTTTATCGAACACCAGATCAACATATGGTCGTGAGGACGCAAGTGATTGCTCAGGTTCATATTCTTCTTCTTCTTCTTATAATTATTTGCTGCATTCTTATTCTGAGCTTGAACTCCAAAGTTGACTGGAACAAGATTTGACGTGGTTTAAGCTTTTTGATCAATATTAATCTGGTGTTATTCAATTCAATTGTTTTGATATGATGTGTGTTTCTGTACAGCTAACAAAGTATCCCAACTCTTACTCCAGCTATGTCCCAATGGATTATAACAAGTACCTGGAGAATATGGCCAGGTAGCACGTTTTATTTTTATTTTCATTTTCATTATTATTATTATTATTATTATTATTATTATTATTATTTTGTATGATGTATCGATTGAAGGTTAGCCTCATTAACCCCTAAAGGACCAAGGATTCATGGTTTTAACCCCTAAACGTACCAACCCTTTGAACACAAGTAGATACTAGCCTCAAAATAGATATTAGCATGGATCAGATGTACATGAGGTGTACATGAAAGGACCATTGCAAGCATAAAATCTACCCAACAAATTTGACATACTTGCAATTAGAGGCCTCTCCAATATTATCAACAGCTCCCCATCACAAGAGATTTATTGTAATTGGTAGAGAATTTAATAGGCTTACAAAGGTGGCTTGGATGAAAGTCATCCGAGGTTGTATGAGAAAGTTGCAAGAATTTGAATCTCTTTGTGATTCTGTTTTTGGACGCTGGGACGTTTAGGGGTTAAAATGACAAATTTAATCAATTGTATTGTGAAAAATATAACTAAGAGGGGACCAAATTTTATATCACTAGAATTAGTAAAGAATATAGCATGTGTTGGTCAAAGAATAAATAAGTTTAAACAAAGGAAAATCCACATAGAATCTATCCAAAATTGCTAAAAAAAACACGAGGCCCAATTTGTGCTCCTTGGTCCTTTAGGGGTTAATGTGCATTTCAATGTAATGATCCTGATGAGATGAATATGTATGGCAGAGATGGCGAGTGGGGTGATCACGTCACATTGCAAGCTGCTGCGGACTTCGTAAGTGTGCATATTATTTGAATATTTAGTGTGCGTTTGGTTCCTTTTGTCAACCAATTGATTCTCTCTGTTTTTTTTTTCTCTTTGGGTGCAGTATGGAATGAAGATTTCTTTGATAACTTCTTTCAAGGAAACCTGTTTCATTGAGATCATACCTGCTCAGCTGAAGTTACAAGGAGGTAACTATTGCGCCTTTGAGCTCATTGTTTGTCACAATTTTGTGGTTTTTTTTTCTGTCATCTCATCTACTCAAAATGTTTGCTCTTTGAACTCAACCTATTATGTGAGTTAATGTACTCCCATAAGAGGAATTTTCCTGCCTAAATGCCAAGTATATATATGGTGCTGTGGCAGGTCTTTATCTTAGCTTTTGGTCTGAGATTCACTATAATTCAATTTATTTACTTGAAGGTATGTTCTCGCTTCCTGTGTTTTTTTGAAAGGAGGCTCACTCAATGCCTACTAAATGCATATGGAATAATTAATGATGCGTGATGCATTAACTAATTAATGTGGTACCTGGTCCACTTTATTATAAAACAAAAAGTACAGGTCAACATGGTCAGCATGCATCCCTTCTATCTACCAACCTTGCCTTGAAGTCTCAAGCAAGTGAAATAAAGAAATGAACTTCTTCTATGCTTCTTTTACCCTCCAGGTGGGAGGAAATTCCATTACTTCAAAGGTGTAAAGAGGAAAAAAGTCTACAAGTTAATTTATTGTATCCACATGATATGTGTTTAAAGAGATGTATGCAGTAGAATACTTTTTAGTTAAGTAGAGTTGAACGCATATGAAGATAATGTATGCACCACAAAGTAATAAGAGGCAGTGAGAGCTTATCCCATTTTTTAATTTTTTTTGTGAAACTCTTATTCCTTTTTAACTAATTAATGGGAAATGAAGTTGGGGGGAGAGTAATAATAGAGTGGTGTGTTTTTTAGCGGAGAGCACCAATGACACGAAGGACGACGATGAAGAGTGGGTTTTGTTGGATGATTGAAGGACTTTTGTGCGCATCTCCACCAGTGAGTGGAATATTCTACTTAGAAGCAAGATATGGAAAATGTGGCGTTGACTTTGATGTGTTGCGTTTGTCTTGGAGATTCTCCTACACGTGTGCATTCTGCTTTTGATATTCAAAGCTGAATGTGGATTGCAATGCTGGTTAGAAATTCTTGAAGCCTGCTTAATTAATTCCTGCTTTAAACTTGGGCTGTAGTGTCTTGTATTAAAATGGTGCCTAGCTATCACTTGTCTATAATTTATTTTCACGTGTTGTAAATTTACGCTGTAGAGCTTCCAGATCCCACGAGTTTTCATGGGAAGACTGGGAAGTTGGACCCGGCCTTCTGTAAGCCTCACTTTTTCGGCTCTATGAATAAAGCTTGGGTCTCGTTCACAGCCAATTACAAAGACTCCATAATAACCCGTAAAGGACCAAGGATCCATGGTTTTAAAATGACAAATTCAATTGATCATATTGTGAAAAATATAATTTAGATGGGACCAAATTTTATATCTCTAGAATCAGTGAAGAACAATGTATGCGTCGGTCAAAAAACAAACAAATTTGAACAAAAGGAAGTCCCCATGAAGAGTATTTGAACATAAGGAAGTCCCCATGAAGAAAGTTTTGTAGCATCTTCCTTGGTTAATGACACAAATTTACCACCAAGGTCCAAAAATTGGCAATCTCCATCCCTTACATTAGTAGCTTGAAACACGAGCACCTTGGCGAGGTGAGAAATGCAAATGCTAACGTGGAGTCTGCCCGGGGTTGAAATGCATGGAACGAAAACAACAGATAGAGACTCCTGACAAAATGAGGGTATGGCTCAACTACCAAGAGCTGTTACAGACATTGCCAAAAGAAGAGCCGGGCAGGCAGATGGGTAGGTTTAGGAAAGAAGTAGTTGATCAGTAAACGACCACAATCACATGACAACTGGCTGCGGTCAGGCCCTGGGGGTGCACTCTACATTATGTTTGAGAATCACGTGCATTCATGACCCCCTCTAAAAACCCCCTTGTATATGAGGGGTTATATATCTAAAAACCTTTGTATACAGATTTATTCCGTCCTAAATATATGTTTAATGTAAGTATATGTCAATATTTTTAGCTCTAAATATGTTTATTGTACATACATACATACATATATATATATATATATATATATATATATATATATATATATATATATATATATATATATATATATATATATATATATATATATATATATATGTAATATGACAATGTTCAAATTAATACCCCTTTTGTGCACTCACGTATACTTGTATGTGTTTAGTACAGTGCACCCTGTTGGGGTCAGGCCTCTTCTCAAAGTGCGAAGCAAACACGCCTATCATGTTGACAAACACGGACACCGTCTTGCTAAAAACACTGCCAACAATGACACACTAGTAGCAGATCTGTCGTTTTTCATTCACCACTTCGTGGAAACAGTGAACAATGGCAGAATATTGTGATTATATTTCTGTCTTCTTGTGACCAAAAGCACTCACCAGCACTGACACAACTCATGTGCCAGGCGCGGTTTCATTCCTTTTTCATTTATAGTAAGTGAAAAACGACACATTTCCTACTAGTGACAGCCTAACATGCACGTATGCAAGCCAAGAAAATGAGATCCACTACCACCATCAAAATGATAGAATGCACAAAAAATGCGGTCCTATAACGCAGCCTTGAGCGCCCACAAGAAATCGCCGTGATCAAGAAGCTTGCCCATCAATTACATGCTGAATCAACACTTGAAAATTTCTCTTGCTGTCCCAAATTCGACCCCGTCCCTGCCGGTTGCTGATCAAAGGCCAACTTCGCCGAGTCGGATTGAAGAATGACCCGGATCCGCGCAGGAAACGCCGTCTGCAATCAACCCAATGCGCACCCTCGCCATAAAAGTAACACCCCTCAAACCCGCACCGTCTGCGTCCCTACCGAGTGCTGCTCAAATCCCACGCTGCATTCTTCAAGCCCGAGTCGAGCCACTGTAATCCCAGTCGGAATTCTCTGCTCCCGGGGATGCACTATATGTTATATTGGTGGATCACATGCGTTGAAAGGGTATTTTAGAGGGGGTTATGAAGTAATGCAAATATTCTATGATATAAAAAAATACCCATAGTATATTATATGAATATTCTTATTTATTTATTTTAAAGCACCCTATGTTATTTATATGGAAATTTTCACATTTAAATTATCCTCCAACCAAGGGTTCCTTGTAGCTTTGTGCCATGCTTTCTTGTCGATGAGACCATAAGGTAAACCAATGCAATTGGCCCGCACATTTCTTATACCAAAAGTTCCTAATTTCACGATATCAATCAATAACTTGATGGAGGTAAAAAAATTATTAATAAATACCATATGATTGCGCCCATGCAAGTCTGCCATGATGTTCATTACCACCTCGTAGCCAGTCTTGGCTTCTCCCACCTTGGCACTCTTCAAAAAACTCCGTAGTGAAGCGCCGGTATATACTTTGAAGTCGTACATATATTTTTTCGAAGCATCTGCGACACACTAAACTTTGATCCTCCACTTACAAGGCTTTGAAGGTAAGTATTGCCGAATTGTACAATACTTACCTTTACAACGTACTATCATCTCATCAATGGCTACGTTTTGTCCCAAATGTCAATTCTCGACACCTAGCTCACATTTCTATCAACAACCATCTTAGCTGTGCAATTTGTTATAGTTAAGATGGTCTCGATTAGTAGGTAACTGTCGATCATCTACAATGTGCAACCAAGCCGTGATCCTCTCATATTTGTATTGGAACATGCAAGAGGAAATTACATTGCAATGCAAAAAAAGGACAGAGCTTTTTCAATACGATCTATGATTGTACCACATGCTACGAGATAGGTAAAGTCACTAGTAGAAGACGGACTTGTTGTTTTTCATTCCCCATTTCTTAGGAACAGTGAATAGTGGCTAAATATTATGCTTATATTTTTGTCTTCTTGTGATCAAAACCACTCACCAGCATTGGCACAGCCCATGTGCCTAACGCAATTTCATTTTTTTTTTCATTTATAGTAAGTGAAAAACGACACATTTCCTACCAGTGAGTGAGGAGGATATTGGTTAAAGGATATTGTGTTTTTTGTTGCAAATTTGCTTGAGAAGAATTCTGGCGGCTGCCCCGGGGCCTCTGAGATCAAGGTCAAGGTGATCTTCAGAATGTGCATCGCCATAGCTTTCCAGCACTTCTCTGCGAAGTTCCACAATGAGACCAACCGGATTTATAAATCATCCAGGCTTCATTTGACATGATATTATCCATAGCCAGACATCAACTAGAAGTAAATGAATTATATGCGATTCAGCCAGCAACATACTGGGCGCCAGGATAATAATTTTCAAAGAGGCACATAATTTCAGTTTTATTTTGTTTTCCTGCCGGGAGATGCTTCAGTGCTTCTAGTGCCCAAGTGTAATTTATTTGTACCTTAATCCCTAAATGCCCACAGCCCTCTCCAGATTGGGCAGTTTTGTAAAGATGCATTATAAAATGCAACTAAGAGGGGTCTTTTGAACTTGATGAAGGAATGAAAATTGTACATAATGAATTTTAGATTCTATCCATGCGGTTAGATCTATAATTTCTATGACCAATATTTTTGTATAAATTTTGAAACTCAAAATTCAAAATTCTTTTGTAATTCGATTACGAACAAGATATTGACAATTTGTGGTTGAAATTTGTTATGATGGGTTGAAATATAATACTCAAAGTGCTGTGATTTTTGGAGATTTTTTGGTTGCATGAATCTATGAGTTGACTTTTTCAAGAGCACTTTTGAACACTTTTGAACTAAGATTTTAGAAATTTTGGTGAATCGCTGCAACATGAAACGAGGCATACAATTTTCACAAATCATCCCCTTTCTAATCGGATCACACATGCATGAATCTAACTTCCCATAAAATCTCTAGTAAAAATTCACAAAAAGTACATGAGAGATGAGAAAAATTGGATGAAATCTATACATTGTCCAAAAAATGGACGTCTTTTATTAGGGGTTAATGGAAACAGACCAATGCTGCCGGGGGCAATAACATTTTTGTTTTATTTTTTGACATAAAGAACGTGACAGGGCAACATAATGTGCAGGTCCTCCAACCTCCACCAAGGGTTTTTTTTTTTTTTTTCTTTTTTCTTGAAGTGCCAAAGTGGCAATATAAAATGTTATAATGGTGCTCCATATTTCAACATTCATCCACATATTGGGTAGAAAATATCACATTGTAAGATTGTAAGTAAGAGCCTGTCATATTTTTTCCTGCTATTTTTTACAATTTCAGAATAGGGTTTTCGGAATTAACGCGACTCAAATGTAAGATGCGGTGTACTCCGCACTCCCTGTAGACCTAAACCTATTTGACAAAACAAGGGTTCAGCTAACTTACTCCTTTGGAGTAACAGTTAGCTCAAGTTTCTTCATGTTTGGGAAGATTTTCTGCCTGTAGACATAATTTTGAATCTCTGTTACTGTGAAGTATTCTCTTCCTACACATTAGATGGAATTAATTTCTGATGTCTGCCTTCCAGCTCTTGACTGACCTGGCTTGCGAATTCATGTGGGTATGGATTTGCCAAAACACTACTTGTCACACTTATCTTCCACACACTAGAGTTAACCGAAAAGAAGAGAAAATACATGTTAGGTGAGGTGAGTTTGACCCGTATCGAAGGCAGCCAAGCAAACTGGCATGGTTTTCAAAGAATCCAAAATAGAAAGGAATGTGAACTAGTTTTGCCGTCACAAAGGAGGCAAAATTGAGACTAAGGTGAGTTCAAAGAGAGCCAAGGCTTGGAGGCAATGGCCCACATCCAATTTGAGATAATGGCAAGGCATGTGGCAAACTTGAGATATAATTAGGTGATTGGTTTGATTAGTTGGCTCTGACAACTTGGAGCTCGTGTCTAAAATTGAAGTTGAGGGTGTTGAGTTCACTATTTGCTTTGATTTCGGTTTCACTAAAAGAGGGCATAGACTCTGGTTTCCTGATATTTTGGGGGTCATATCACATGTTTTGATTTCGGTTAACTCAACTAACTCTTAAAATAGTACTAGTGAAATGACGCTTATAGCTCTAGAAATTTTGTAAAACATAGTGTATTTAAATGTTCTTATGATTAGAAAATAGGTTTTTAGAGATGAGCTTGAAATCTATTACTTTGAAGAAGAATTTGTTGGAATTTGGGAGCCAGTGTCGGCGTTGCAGAGTTTGTGGGCGGCATGGAACACAAGCACCCCAGATCCTGAGAGTAATCTGGCCGGTTGGCGGACATTTGCGGTGAATGACTCTGTCACATATCAAGGATTCCCGCAGGGTGATGACCCCTGCTATGGGCGACCCTGGCTTGGCCTTGTTTGCGCTCAGAGATTGTCGGATGAGCTTGACCTCAACACCACCAACGCAGATATTCAGTTCAATGCAACAGAATTCTACTTCAAAGCTGTTATCATTGGCCTGTAAGTCTCTCCAACATCACTTGAAGTTTGCATGCATTGAAACATTAGATAATTATATGCTAAACTCTATTTAGAAAAGAAATGCCTGTATTTGGAAATGTCAGAAGAAAATGGAACATCGACACATTACATTATTAAGCCCTAGACTTTCTACCCCTATTAAAGTTTTCAAGATTCTTTCTGATGCTCTTGTATACTCTTGGATACTCTTGGATGCTCTTTGCTTCACATCTTAAGTAAGTTTTACTTGTTTGATTTTTACTAAATTTCCTCATACAATGTCAAATGTCCTCTCTCACCGTAGTTCCAAGAAAAGTTAATGTATTTGTAAAATTCGATCCAAGCAGTAGGGGGTTTGGAACTCTACTGTTATGAGGTCTCTATTTGGCATGCCGTCTGATCTTTGAGTTTTAGCTGTAAAAGAATAGTTAGTTTACGCATGTTGTTTGTTTCTACACTAAATGCGCTATTTAGTGTCTGGGACACTATTTCTCAACACGGACACTATATTTGATTTTAGGGAGATATAGTGTATATGTAAGAAAAAAAATGGATGTAGTGTTCCAATGACATGGCAACTTTATAATAAACATGGCATGTCACCTCACGTCACTCTCATCACTTGGAAGGAACATGACACTCTCAATGAAAGTGGAAATGACAAGTGGCAAACTCCCATGTAGTGTAGGGACAATATTTCTCTTCACCTTTGAACGACTTGTGGTAAAAGACATCAATTCTCACTGGACACTAAATAGTCTATTTAGTGTACTCTAGTTGATCTGGCGAGCCAATTCAATTCTGATGAGGTGAATTATGTGCAGAACACTCAATGGCGCATCAATAGTAGGGCAGCTGGATCCAAATGTAATTGGCTACATTCCGGAACTTTCCCTCTTGTGAGTAATCCTGACACGTAATTTTATAATTTTATACTCCCTCCGTCCCATAATAGGTGATGCTTTTGAGAGAAAAAATCGTCCCAAATTACTTGATGCAAATCATTCATTCAATTTGAAGTTGTTGTTTTACAGATTCTAACAAAGAAAAATCACAGTACAAGTGCACAGGAAGCACAAGAAGTGCTTTCTGTCTGTGAAGATTGTCTTTGCTCATGTGTGGAACCCTATAACTATTGCAACCACCTACTTTTGTAGTTTCTACCATGCAATGTTGTAAACTCAAGAAAAGTCTTATTCAAAACTTGACATGCTATCATACGCCTCCTCCAAAGCATGAGCAAGTTCATCAATTGATTTGAGAGCTTGCTCATGCTGTAGAGACTGAATGGCCGGACCTCTTTAATGTCACATGCCACATGCCACTTATACTATATGTAGTATGATATTGCTTGGACATATAACTACTTTGAAATAGAAACTTATTGTATTATGAGATTTGATGAAATCATTTTTACGTTGCTTTATTTTTTTTATTTTTTTCAAAAGCATCATCTATTATGGGACGGAGGGAGTAAAGTGCTCACAGTACAAGAATGAAGAATGGCATAATATCAATTTATTTGGTTCAAATAAATGAATTTTCACTATCCAAAGTAGAATTTCTAGACATGAGAATGGCAGCTCACTTGTTGAGAAGTGAAGATCATATCTGCCCATCAATTCTGTATTTATGACGGTATGCTTATGTATAGTTCCTAGTTCACGTGTATTCTTCTGAAATTGGTCTTGAATCTGGCCTGTAGAGTGTTGACAGGCAATCCGGGTCTAACTGGCGCTATTCCCTCTTTGGCCTCTTCAAATGGTCTCTCATCATTGAAAGTCATGTGAGTGAAAATTCTGTCACTAAGTTACTTCATATTCCACATTCGATATCCTTTTGAAATTAGCTCCAGATTTCATGCTTCATTCGAAGAGTCTGTGACTTCGGGTGTTCAACAAGTTTCAGAAAAAACATGCCAATGCTAAATCATGCTTTCTTTCGGAGTATACAGTTTAGTACAACATTGTCTGTTTGTCTGACAATATGCTTGTTTTGTGTCAGCAGAGATCTGCATGGCAATGCTTTCAATGGTACTGTTGACTGGGACCTTGTGTATGCGGATCTTGAAAGCTTGTAAGTCCTATGCTGATTCATTTTACCTCTTGAAATTTTTGGGCTTGCTGGCTATTAGAAATTGTATTAACCCTGCGTGCTTCTAGTAGCAGTCTCTGGAGTTTTACTGATTAGTTTGAGCTGTGGAGGTCGTAGGCAGCTTATAATTCTTGCTGCATCTAATTGGCATTTCGTTTTTTGAATACATGGGATTCTTGCATTGATCAGAGATCTCAGCAATAACATGTTGAGTGGGGAGACCTTACGTACTGGAGCGTTTGCACCCGTCACTCCTCGAATACGGAACTTGAATTTGTCTCACAACAACTTCTCAGGTCCTATATGCCAATGGTTTAGCCCAGGGGCCAGTTTCTCAGTTGTGGGCGATGGCCAGTTGGACTTAGTGAATATGTAAGTTCTCTGTCTTTTGCATTGAGATTATGGAGGCAAATGTATAGTGCATAGTATTAATGGTCAGTCTACATCAAAGGCTGTGAATCATCACTAAAGAATGAGCATAAACTGTTAATCTGGTGAAAAGTGATAATAAATTATGTCATTATTCATACGAGGATTCGTTGTGAGACTTCAAAACGCCAAGAGATTCTACCATGTCTGTAGGAGTCTAATGTTTAATCTAGTTTGAAAAATGTTGGGAAAATTTCAGTGGTTTTTATGGCTTTGAAAGTTGATCCCTTTATAATGCAGGGATTTTTCTAATAATAAGTTCAGTGGGTCCTTTTGCAACTTGGCCAATGCAACGTTCCTTCATACAGTGTGAGTGCTTCTTGCTTTGTGGATTTCCTGTCTCCTAAATTTCATCAAAGTTTACAACTAGTGAAAACAAGCATTGAATGTAGATGGGTGGTTTTTGTGCATTTGGGTAATCGGTAACCTTTAGGTCGAACGTGTTGGAGTGATCAACTCAGTGACTAATCGGCTCCATCTGTAAGTCTTATTGTTGTCCTTGATTGATGCAGAAATATGAGCAAAAACTTGTTAAGTGGGGAAATAGACCCTGCAAGTTTTATTGCAACTGGTATGCCTCGTCTCAATGAACTCGATCTCTCCCACAACAACTTCACTGGAACTTTGCCCAATTTGGGTTTCTTGAAAAATGTTACTACATTGTAAGCAAGATTCATTCTTATCGACTGTCCACTGTAATTGGTACTTTCTAAGTTACAGTGAGAGTGTCACCAAGAATCGTCTTAGTTGGATGCCATGTGTTTATTTCGAGTTACTATTTACTTATTGTTACAAGTATATGAAATTAAATGTAGTTGCTTCTTGCTTCTTGCTTTATATATACATTTTCTTCTTTTATAAATTGCTTCTTATATAAATTAAATGTAGTATATGAAATTAAATGTGAATGGCTTTTAATAGAACTAATGTTACGCTTGAAGACATGGAGTGCTTGCCAGCATTGACCGATGAAAAAATTCTGCAGAGATTTGAGCTGGAATAGTTTTGACCCTGGGCCATTTCCAGATTGGACTATGCGTCTCGAAGCCCTAGAAATATTGTGAGTATGCGATGTCAAATTTATTTACATCTGTGTTAAGGTTGCGATTTTTAGTGAAGAAACCTTAGCCCACCTTAGACTGTGACTTTGTTTATTTACTTAAGAAACTACATGCTCTTATCGTTTTTCTCTGCCGTACGTGTTGTTCGAATACAGGGACTTGAGTGGTACCTCGTTAACAGGCGAATTCAGTTCACACGTGTTCAACAACTCTACAAAGTTGCAAGTTATGTAAGTAATGTGCTGTGGACCTCGTGAATTTTGACACTTCATCTTGAAAATCATGTCACAGCCATATCTGTCAATACCTTCTCTCAAACGCAACTAGAAGTATAGTTACTTGTGTTGTCCATATGTAAGTGATGGTGTGATTTCTTCTGTCCGAAATAGTGCCGATTGACAGCAACTTACATCAGAACTGGCGGTGGTGTTGCAGATTGTTAGATAACAATGCCATCACTGGGGCTTTAGATATTGGAAGTGTGTACAACACTTTGAGAAACCTGAACAGGAGTTTGCAACTCGTAAGCATAAGAAATAATAATATTTCTGATGTCATATTCTCTTCTCCTGGTTCCATAAAAGACCTTGGGAACTGGGTCACTTTCAAGTAAGAGCTTCTCAGATGTTTTTGGCAAACTTGTCAATTGGTTATCTGAAGTTCGGAGCCTTTCTGTTCCAGACTGTAGATAGATCTCAATTATGTTTCTCATATGATTACAGACAAGCATTGAAATCCTTGTAATTTTCCCTAGTTACTTCAGTGATTAGAAGCTCATTGACATCTTTGCAAAGCTCCATGAAATTGCACTTCATAATGTATTGTAACAAGATGCATGCATGGTTGGTGAAACAGTTTAAATGGTAATCCGTATTGCAATACTTCAACACGAGGAACTGATCTGCAGAATTGCGTGTGTGAGGGTTTTTGTGTTGATTCAAGTAAGAACCTCACCAATACTTGTCCCTATAGTGGCAACATGTAATAGCTGCTATCACTTTTTCCTTAACCCCGGAAGGACCAAGAGGCCCAAATTGGGCCTCATATTATTTTTTTAGCATTTTTGAGTAGTTCCTCTGTGGACTTCTTTTTGTTCAAATTTAATTGTTGTTTGACCAACACATGCAATGTTCTTCATTGATTCCGGTGATATTTTTCACAATATGATCAATTGAATTTGTCATTTTAAAATCATGAATCCTTGGTCCTCGTTCTGATCTATGTACTTGGAATATTTTCTTTTATATCTTTGCAATTTCAGCAGTTGTATATAGTAAAATTATGCAAATGGTCTTCACTAATTCAAGATCTTAATTGTGAGATAGAATTGTGTGGAATGTCTTCCGCTTTCTATTTGATGAAGATTTTCACGGCTTCTTCTGCTTCTTACCTCCTCTTTTGATGCAGATCTAGAAGCGTATTCTACAAAGTCTATGACTAAAGTCGTCATCATTACATCAACTATAAGTGCAGCGGTTGTGGCTACGGTTATTGTCGTTGCGACTCTGTTGTTTTGGAGAAACAAGAGGCAGAAACGTGATCTTCTACTTGCAGTCCACCAAAGTAAGCTTTCCTCAGATCATTTTCAAGAGTTTTACAGTTGGTCCAACTGTGTATTTTCCTGTAGTGTAGGAAAATTGGACCCCCTGCTGCAAATCATCTGTTTCTGTGAAAATGACTTCAGTTTGACACGATTAACACTGTTGATCTTGTAGTATAGAACAAGAGCTTTAAAATGATGTATTGCAATCAGAAAACCGAGGTGAAAATGAGAAAATGCCACCGTTGCAAAGTTCAGTGATGCAGATCATGGCCATATTGGGCGTTTTAGGGGTTAATTTTATAATTATAGCACACATGTACAAGCTGAGTATTGATATATTCCTGGCCGCATGTTGTAGTGTCTCCTAATTTATCAAATGGCTTTACTGATTTGATATCCAAGGATGTTCTATTGATACGTTTATCACAACCAGGTCAGAAGGGTGTTTCTTTGAGAGAATGATTTTATTTCTCACCTTGTTTCTATTCTAAATGTAGCAACAAGAGAACGTAATATGTTCAACCAAAGTCTTGATTCAAAATTAAAAAATTAAAACTTGTGGTTGTTTGCTTGTTAATACAGCTTATCATTGACTTTTACAGAGTTTGCTGAGTATGAAATGAAACCAACACTGTTTGCCTTCAGCGAGCTTCAAAAGGCAACCCATAATTTTCACCCAGACAACAAATTGGGTCAAGGGGGATATGGTGCAGTATACGAGGTACTTTGTCAGCAAGAACTATTTATCATATCTCAGTAACCTCTTGAAATATATATACTTTAGTTGAATGGTTTGATTTAATTATTGTATTGTACAGGGATTCCTTACAGATGGAAGCAAGGTTGCTGTCAAGCAACTTCTTAGCCCCACACAGCAGAACATGGATGACTTCTTGAACGAAGTAGTACTTCTTACAAGTGTGAAGCATCGAAATTTAGTGAAGCTGAAAGGTTGTTGCTTAAGGGGAAACGAAAGGCTACTTGTGTATGAATTCATGGAGAAATATGATCTTGCTGACATCCTTTTTGGTGAGTTGATGCACATTAATATCGAGTAAATTGTGTTCTGGTTGCAAGCTATTTTTCTTTCTAAGTCATGTTTTCCTTTTTAGGTTTACATTTGCTAGCACATCATTAAATGTACGATTTCTTGAATTAACTGTATTTTATGTGTTTTCTAGAAATGAGCAATTTTTATTGACGTCATACAACTGATTAATAGGAATGCGTTCGCTGACATGCAGAACACAAGGGTAATCAAATCTTAAGTTGGCCTATTCGGTTGAACATTTGTCTGGGAGTTGCGCAAGGCTTGCATTATCTACATGCTTTGGTTGATCCAAAAATTATTCATAGAGACATCAAAGCTAGCAACGTTCTACTTGACAAGAACTTGCAAGCAAAGATAGCGGACTTTGGGTTGGCCCTATTGTTTCCAAATGAGGAGAGCCATATCATGACTTTGCATGTTGCTGGCACAAGGTAAGTGGTCCATGCTATCATAGTAGGATTCTACATCTTGAACTTCAAAATGACATTGTGTGTTTAGATTAAATACAAGTTGTTCTGTAAACTATGGCATAATATGAATTTTTTGAAAAAAAACCGTACGTACCTCGTCATAATTCTTGATTCTAATTCATCATGATTTAGACATTCTAACAAATCTGCAAGCCCTCAGGAATTCTATCATTTTAAAGTTAAAACTATAACTATAAGTTTGCTGACTTGAATGCGCAGAGGTTATCTAGCACCAGAATATGCAACGCTTGGCTTAGTAAGTGAGAAAATTGATGTCTTCAGCTTCGGGGTACTAGTCCTTGAGGTTATAAGTGGCAGGAGGAATTTTGACTCAAGCTATGCAGGTGACAGAGCATATCTTGCTGAATGGGTGAGTGTTCTCTGCCCAGTCAAGTGATGTTTACAAAGAAGTGTGTTTCAGATTATGACATCTGTCTCCTTTCACTACAAGGAAACTGGTCGTTTCTCACTGCTATTTTGAGCCATTCCAGAGTTGGACAGAGAGTGCTTTGGTCACATAGAACAGAGTTGGTGAGTACTTCATCAGGAATTTAGGACCCCACGGATTTTCAACAATTTCCGTGCGACATCCGATATTTCATGGGTTCGTGCATTTTTCGCACAGATTTCATATTAATTTTGCACTGAACCCGCACAGATTCTACATCCACTCTTTTCGTTATCTAACAAAGTGCAGAATTCGTGCGGAATTAGTGCAAAATCAGTGCGGAATCTGTGCAAAAAATGCACGAACCCATGAAATATCGGATGTCACATGAAAATCGTTGAAAATCCGTGGGGTCCTAAATTCCTGATGTTTTGGTCACATAGGACAAGGGTTTCCTCGATTTCAGCGACGGGTTTGCTTGGAGTGGTGATGAAGTGTTTGTTGGATTGCAGGCATGGTCGCTTTGCAACACGGGCAAGCTCCTAGAGCTGGTTGACCCCACACTGGTGCTACACAGTGAGGAGCAGGGCGAGGTACACCGAGTGATCAACATTGCCCTGTCGTGTTTACACACGGCCCCGGAAAAACGACCCACCATGGCCCACGTCGTGGCGATGCTGCAAGGAGATATGGAAGTTGGCTCGGTTGTAAACAGCTCTAGTGCGAGATCAACTTCCACTTTCCATATTCAGAGTCCGCATTTCGACACCACGAGTACATGCTACTCCGTCGTAGAATCTGAGCAGCCTGATGCTGCAATTTTAAGTTCCGTAGATAGAAGCCTCGAGATTGGATCGTTGACGCTCTCAAGAGGCTCATAACCTTCAGTACTAGCATGTTCTCAGTATGCCTTTCGGATTGGGAGGGAATGACACGGTGGACACATGGCAGGCATGTGATACATCAGCGTTGACAAGATCAGGGCCCAGGTACAATAATCACATGCCTGCGAATGAACTCGTGTTGTTCACTTGCAATTGCAAGTTCCCACCAATATACAGGGAGATCCGATAGTGTAAAATCAGCCAAATGAAATTGCCAAATTACCGGTTGAAACTCATAGTTTTAGCCTAAAATCTGGATAAATTTTGTGATACTCGGGTGCTACTTAGGTGACACGTAGGTAATAACCGGATGGGTTCTTGTCTAAAACCCGTTGCTTTTGTAAAATATTGGATTTTAGCTGGTTCCCATGGAAAAACTCCCCGTTCAGTGGTTCCCACTACCTCCAGCTCCCTGTAAACCGATGTAGCTACTGATGGTTCTGCATCAAAATGATGCAGAATATTTTTGATATTTGCTTGGGGCTAGGGCATAGTCAACCAGTGCTACTGAATGTTATGGCAAAGGTACGTGAGAAGAAGGAATCACTTTTGGATCTTTTCCCTTGTGGAGACTCCTTGCGAAGTGCCGACCGGTCCTGCAATTACGAATTATACCGTAAGAAGACTCTACCAGGTGTGCTTATAAACGTAGTGTTTTATGATTTGGAACTGCAAGCACTAAAGACAGCTTTATCCTCCTTTCATGCTGCATTGGAGAAACGACAGATTTCGGTGTCAAATTATTCTAATGGAAATGTTGTGCATTGACCAATAAAACATGATCCCTAATAACATTTGCTGCAAACGCTCTGTAATAACTCCTGCATTGCACAGGGGGGGATCTGGTCTCTTACAGTGCCACCAAGTCTCTTACCTTGGTTCGGTGTCGGAGAGCCCAAGGACAGAAGGCGAACCAGGAAAAGTAAGACTTCCAGTATTACCGGTACTTCCCATTAGATTTGTATCCAGGCCCCATTTGAAATTAGTTAATTGCAGCTTCAAGCTGAATTAACAAGCGGCTAGTTGCGTAGTCTCTGCCTTAGTATTTACCCTAGATTTACTTTTATGACTTGTTTACATTGTTCACCCATGTCACTCCTTGAAAATGAAGCGTTTTCGTAATCTCTCCCCTGGTGGGGCAAAGACAATAAACCAATCTGACTGCTGTCTGCTGTATTGTTTATGAAATTTACTATTTGGGCATCCAAACATCGCCATTTGGGCTTGATGGTGATGATTACTGCTTTCTAAGTTGTTTGAAAAAAACTCAAGCCAAATATTGTATATAGTTTGTTGGCAGATTTGCTTGTGTAATCTTGTGTAAATAACCCTTTACATTGCTCTAAGTTAAGTTACATAGTACTGTGCACTTCATTTTATTTTATTTTTCCCGAGATTGATTGTGCTAGTTTAACCCCTAAAGGACCGGAGTGTTTTTCCTCCAAAAACACTCCAATGCTGCCATTTTTACTCCCCCATGCAAAGAATCCAAAAAAATGTTATTTTTTACCTTCTAACCGTAAGATCTTGTGCTAAACTATTTGAAAAACATACACAACAAATTTCGTTGATTTTGACCGCACGGATTGCAAGATAATTGTGTTTGATGGAAAAAAACACCCCAAAAAAACACATGCCCGAAAATTTCAGATGCGTTTGACCATGGCTACATCAAAAAAACCTCACTACCGAAACCTGTCGCACTTCACTTTCACATTCTATATGATGTTACTTAGTTGTGTACCAATTTTCGTTGCGTTTGGAGATGTTTAGGATGTTGAAGAACACCTTGCACTTGTTGGGGGTTTAGAAGTTCAGAAAAGACTATATGTTTTTGGAATTGCAATATTTTTTACTTTCTTTATTTAAAATATGAATCCGGGCGGTGAAACACAAGTACATTCCACCCTCTATAGAATGGCGAAAAAAAATTTGAAAAAAAAATAAATCTCCAAGTTTTAGAAGACATGTAGCACATTTTCTAAGAAATTTGGGGGTTAGGGGGGAAATAAAGGGTGGAGGAAGGGAATTGAAGTGCCAACCCATTCCAATGTTCATGACCCCACTAACTCTCAAGGTGTACTGGCACGTGGCAGTCCCTCATTGGACGATTTTTTTCTTAAATTTTTTAAAATGATTTTATTTTTTATTTTTTAAATAATATCTTTAATTATAAAATTGAATTTTTAGTTTAAAATAATTTTTTAATTTAAAAATAATTTTTTCAGTTAAAAATAATTTTTTAAATTTTTTTAAAATAATTTTTAATTTTTTTAAAAATAATATTTTTCAATTTTTTTAATGAGTTTCGAAAATGGGGTGGTCTTCTGCCCCCCACAGTCCACCCCATTTTTCACACGCCGCCCATTTTGTTGCCCCCCCCTAAAATTCAACTATTTCTCTACTGCCCCGCTGCCCTTTCTCCCGAAAAAAACACATTTCCCCTCATAACTTTCACATACGGTGTCGGAATTCAAAAAAAAAAAAAAATCCCCATTTTCGTGGCACATTGGGGAATCTACTATTAAATTTCCTTCAAAATTTGATTAAAAATGTGTTCACCGGAACCTACCCGATTCTCTAAATGTCCTAGTTAGGACACTTGGTCCTTTAGGGGTTAACATAAATTTGTGAGAGAAGCATCAAAGTTTCAAAACAAAATGTTTGTAAATTTTAATCAAAGAATGAAATGCTAAAAGACACGTAAGGCCCATGTTAAGAAAGTGGCAATATGCCCTAGACATGTGATCTCATTGGTTTTATGATAGAAACGAAGACAACATCATAGTTTCAAATTAACATCATAGTTTAAGACAACATCATAGTTTAAATACAACATCATAATTTAAATGCTTTGTAAATTCTCAATCAAAAAGTGGAATCCTAAAAAGGCCCGTAAAAAAGGCACACAAAGTCCACGCTACAATAGTAACAATTTACCCTAGATATATGTGATCTCAGTGGTTTTATAACAGAGACAATATCATAGTTAAAAAAAATATAGATTTGTAAATTCTCAATCAAAGACTACAATGCTAAAAAAAACAAATAAGGCTCATGCTAAAAAATAAGACAATTAGTGCTAAATATGTGATCTCATTGGTTCATGATAGATATTGTGCATCACAGGTAAAATGACGGTTGGTCATTGTGACATCTTCGTGTAAATTTGCATTATCATACTACGGAGAGGCTCTTAGAAACACACAATTTTGGCCTATTCAAAGTGGTGAATGTTGTGAATGCAACTTCACAGTGATATCATGCATGACACATTATGAGTTGTGTGACACTAATTTCTTGCCTACACAACAACACTTGTTTTATTTCTTTAAATTAAATTTAAGTTGCAACCCTAGCTAACCTGAAGAGACATTTCAACTAGGCCGTAGGGTGTGAGCTCAGTGGTTTCAAGGAATCCGAGATTGGCTACAGTTTTTCATAATTCTCCAGCAAGCTAATCTCCTTACAGTCACCTTATAATTCGTTTGATCATTTTCCATCTGCATCGACTCATCCTTGCAAGAGAGCTCCACAAAAGCAGATTCTAGATTCAGTAAGGTAGAGCTGAAAACCCAAAATCCGGGGAATTAACCCTTTAGTGCCCAGGGTACTGTAGTTGGGAGCACTGGATTTCAGTGGATTTTTCCACTATGATTGAGACTACCAGAAATAGAATGGATTAAATTAGAAAGTAGCCGTACAATTCTATTCTCAACTGGAGAGCACACATTTTATTAAAATTTGAGAATCATCCAATGGTGGGATTGAAAGATTATAGTATGTATTTGAACTGTATAATGCACGCTCAAAAATGAGATTTTGGGGGGTGTGTAACTTCAAAGTTAAATAGAATTTGGGTTAAATTTTCAAAAATAAAAGCAAAGAAGTTCAACTATGCCCTATGTCAACACCTCTCCGTTGCAATCTTTCATATCAAGAATAGACTCACACATAATTATTGTGAATTTTATAAGTGAAAGTGACTTATCCATATACGGTTTAGGACAAAATTTTATACGTTGAAATTTGACAGGAGTGGGTACATTAGTCAAGATCGGATTACACACACTAATGGAAGATGAAGAAGAGAACACAATCCAAATAAATAAATATTGCATAATACATATGTTGTATTTGTAAGTATTTACTGTATTTTCAAGTATTTGCAGTTTTTTCGCTTTTTGTTGATTGGTATTTTGATAGTTGTACAATTCCAAATTGAAAATTTCTTTTTCTGGAAGGTGTGTAATGTAAATGGGCAAATCTAAACTTCAAAACTGAAGTTCCAATTCTTCACGGATTCTCTGCTATTTTCATTTTGGACGTTGCAGTGACCATAATGTGATCAGCTGGGCACTAAAGGGTTAAAAAGAGGGGGAAAACAACAAAAGAACGCAAGCGTTGCAAGAAGGCCCTTACGGCCAGGACGCACAAAGTGCACAGATTCAATAAGGCAGAGACATCCATACCCAATAATTTAAGCTTTCTAGCCTATATGCGACCGGTAGGAGTAGAAGTTGAATACCGTAGTACCATAGCTCGGTCGCCAAAAAATAATTCCTAAAAAAAAACGTAAAAAACTGGAAATTATGAGGACCAAAAAAACAAAAATAGAATAAATGATTTTTAGCTATGTTTTGATATCTCTAAGCTATTTTGACCATTTTGGATCATTTTGGGCCATTTTTAGTCATTTTTTTCTTCCTAAAACAAAAGTCAAGAAATTCGTTTTTTAAGAACAAACCTTATTTTTCAAAAATATTAAATATTCATCTATGGGGTGGCAACCCAGCTATGTTACAACGATAGTATCTTTCCTTCATGGGAAAATAGAAATCATGAAGAATGCAATTTTTCCATAATTTCATTTTTTTAAATGAAATTTCTACAAATTTTCAAAGTGATAGTTAGTCATCACCCAACTACTATAGACTATCCCAAATTTGTAAACATATGATTCCACAAACCAACCCAAGCTGCTTCTTGAAATTGATTAATGTAGGTAATAGTATAAGAAGTTAATTTGTTTGACAAAAAAATTACATAAAAGGCCATATTCGTTATATTGAGACTTTGTGAAGTCTCATATTTATTCTCGATTCAAAGATAAATCGTTTTATCTCTTTACTAGTATTTTTTTTTATAAATAGGTAACAACACCAACTTTTAGAATTTCATTATAGAATCACTATTTTAGCATTTTTTATTTTTTTTGGTTTCAATTACTATTTTTAAAATGAATTTTTGAATAACTAGCATTCTGTCTCAAAATCTGCGAAACGTCTCAAAATAACGAATATGGTCATATAAGTAAGGTTTGTTCTTATTGAGTGTAGTTCTTAGCCATTATGGGTCAGTCTACACATTGGTTTTGTGTATTCCCTGTTTTGGTTCTTCTACCTTAGTCATCCCCTAGAAGTTTAAAACTCACAAAACTGGAAGATCCGGAGGAGCTAGAGCTAGCTCCACCATACAAATAATTATTTACTGTGACAAACGACAATTGCAGGCTGCGTAAGAGCATTCCCATCTATGCACGCTAGGACTAACTCTCTGAAATTATTCATCTATATTTGAAGGGCCCTTGCACTCACACTCCTCCACCCTTGCACGCCTCTCACATATCAAAAGTGCGCATCAAATAGTCAATAGACCAATCACAAATAGAATGTGAGGATATAGTCAACTAAATAGTGATTTGAAGGCCCAATTTCTAACACGCTAGGATTGAGAGTCAAGAGGTATTTTTGAAGGGCCCTTGGCACTTTTCATCTACTTCTTGAGTATGAGAGACTCTGGGAGGGCATGGGTCGCCATGCTCTAACACGCTCATAACATTCAGTAGCCTCTGTGACTACTGCCTCCCTCCAACAGAATGATGTGGAATATCCCACATCATTTTCATCCCCCCAATGAAATGATGTGGGATATTCCACATCACATCAATAGCTATGGGGGCACGTGGCATGAAGCAAGAGCAATCAACCATGGTGAACAGTAATCGAAAGCACTCATTCAATCACAATTCAACAGTATTTTGTGATTGTTTATTTGATTCATTCACAATTCAACAGTGTTTTGTCATTGTTTATTTGATTCAATAGTTCATTCAATTAGAAATCACTGGTCACTCCATATATAAAGGTGGATGAAACTAAAAGGCAGTCTCTTCGAAGGCTACTGAATGTTATGCTAGGATTGAGAGTCAAGAGGTATTTTGGAAGGGCCCTTGGCACTTTTCATCTACTTCTTGAATGTGAGAGACTCTTGGGTGGCCCTGCTCTAACTTAACCCTTAAACGTCAAGAGGGCCTGGGCGGGGCAGCCCGAAAGGCATCTAAATTTTCGGAGGAAAAAAAAAAAAAAAAAAAAAAAAAAAAAAAAAAAAACGAAAAAAATGCAAAAACGGCTTTGCGGGACACTGCTAGCCAGCACTGTAGCACTGCGGCATCTCAGCTGCCCCAACCTCAAAAACTTGTTCAATTTCATAACTTTGATTGCTTACCAACGATTCCACAATCTCTCAAATGAGGCGCAAATTTGCAATCTAGATCGCTTTTTCATTAGTTTCCAACGCACCAATCCACGCTTGATTTGGTTGAGAAAATCTACTTTTTCTTGATTATTCTCTTTTAAATAAGCCCATGGGGCTTACCTTGACGTTTAAGGGTTAACTTAGTTACAGAAGATGTGGCTGTGGATGAATTGCAGCGCTAGCAGGTCACGTCTATCATGCTTGTGGTGACTGTGCGGGAGATCTTGGAAAAAAAACAAAAAATTAAAGCGGAGTCTGACTCTGCAAGTTGCAGAGTGAACAGTCAAAGCTACCGTACCCGGACGTAGCCGAGAATCATATCATAGGATGAATAATCAGAGAATGCACAGCCTCGTAGCCTACCTTTTGTCTTCTATTCGTGTAGAGCGCATCTTGTGACCAGCGAAAGGAGCCCTTTCTGATTCCACAGGCTAGAAACACCACTGACTGAATACAATCATCACTCGAGAATTAGTGTGGTCTGATGTTCCACGGAAATGAGTGACTGCAGTAATGCGTTTGGGATATTTTTTGCTATTTTAGGGATCTACTGTTGGAGTGTTGAATCTACTGTCCAGTATTCGTTGTCAGATATTGGGCATCATCCGTGCAAACCTTGCTTCCATACCTACTACTGTAGCCAGGGTTGTCTTACTTGACCACTACTAACACTGATTATCCCAATTAGTGCGCGTGGTACTAATTCCCAAATCACGCACTATTTTGCCAAATCTCAAAATTAGTGAGGGCTGAATTTTTTTACGGAGTGGCTGAAATCTTCATATCACACTAATTTTACGTCATAATGATATTTAGTGTCACCTTCACTAATTTCCCACACGCACTATAAATCCCCTCCTCACTAATGGGGTAACACTAGTAGAAAAGGGGGAAGTGCCGAGGGAGATGCCTAGGCAAGTGGTGCCCAATTCCACGCATACACAGTGATTTTGCATGGGCATCTCCTTGGGGAGTGCCACCTTTTCAACTAGTGTAATCAGTATACAGAAAGTGTTGAACATCAAACACTAATTCGAAGACGTTAACATTAGTAGACTCCCCGTATGTCAAACAAGGTTAGCATATTATTAGAATATTTGGGAATATTTGGGTTATTGTTTAATCTAGGTGCAAGTTGGAATTTCATCCATGTTTTTAAACATATTTGACACTTGTCTAAATAGACAATCAACATTAGATGTCTAATACGACTTCAAGTTGGAAAAAAGTGTCAGACATGACAACTTTGCTACTAGCACGTACATCAACCATGTTGCAAATAGGGATGACAATTTTGTTGAGAAGTTTGTGGAGGAGCTGTGAAAGTTGTTGCCAACGTAAGGATTCTCATGGAGTTGAATTTAACTCTACAAATATATATATATATATATATATATATATATATATATATCATTCATTCATTCATTCATTCATTATTATGAGTACTTTGACCGGTTGCCCGGTCAACGTATCATATAGCCGGCCGAGGAGTGGAGTAAATGTACTCCAAGCAATGGACACCTTCTAGCTAGGAATGAATGTGGTGAATCAACTAAACATCATCGTGAAAAACAATGGACGAATGGCCAAAATGGGTATGTGCAAGAAAATGGCAGCACAAAATCTCCCTAGAATTTGACTTAAAATATTGCCACAAATGTCTCAATTTTACACCAAATTGCCCATAGGTACTAAGTACTCAAAAGTGGGCTTAAATTGGTGAGAAAATCAAGTGAGTGAGGTGAATTTGCACCCTCACCCAAAATGACAGCACAAAATCACACTAAAATTTGACCTAAAAATTGCCTCAAAATGCCTCAATTCCTCACCAAATTGCCCATGAGTACTAAGTGCTCAAAAGTGGGGTTAAATTGATGAGAAAATCAAGTGGGTGAGGTGAATTTGCACCCTCACCCAAAATGGCAGCACAAAATCACACTAACAATGGACCTAAAAATTGCCACAAAATACCTCAATTCTACACCAATTTGCCCACAAGTACTAAGTACTCAAAAGTGGGCTTAAATTGGCCCAATTGTACTCCCAAGTGCCCAAAAATCACACGAATCTAAAATTACAGCATACAAATATGGTTTAAAACGGGCATCAAAACTCCACAAATTGGAATTCTTTTGAGCCCTAAGTCCTACCACAAGCTCCCTTACAATTGGCTCACACAATCATGGAATTATGAGGAGGTTGGAGGAATTTTGGGCAATGTTTCCGCGTCGTGCCCAAAAAACCTAATTTTTACCCCTAAACTTTTAGATTTAAGTATGAGTTGGCTTGGTGAAAATTGGGCAGCGCTTCCGCGCTATACCCCTCCCCTCACCGGACCAAAATTCACACCACACCACACAAATTCCAACAACAAGTCTCACACAACACCTATTGACAATAATTGGAAAAGGTCATGAAATACACACAAAAGGTTTGGCAACTAAAATCACCACTTAAAATTCCACAATTATTTCCTAATCATCCTAATCATCCATCAATGTCTAACTTCTAACAAAACAAACTCAAATTGAAGGTGGGAAAACATCCCCTCTGTAATATCACCATGTCTCCCTCCGTAATATCACACAGGGAGGGAGACAGGGGCTTGATCGCCGCTCCTTTCGAACCTCCCGGCGTTGCAGCGGAAATCTTCGGCCCTCCAACACACTTGATCTTGGCCGCGCCTGAGCTGCCTTCACGCAAATCTCCGCCGCTTTCTGAATTCTTGATCGCCGTCGCTGCAGGTCTGGAGCTCGATGCCGCCTTGTTTGCTGATGCTGCGTCTATTCTCCTTCGACCTTGAATTTGCCTTCCGTGGCCCTCGCCGGCGAATTCCCAGTTGGTCGCTCCGATCATGATCTCCCCAACTCTTGGTTCCGTATTAGCAACCTCAATAATCCTGTCACTCGAGATCTCGACCTTCGTACTGGTCGTGTCGCCCTAGTCTTGAATCTCTCGGCACTCAGGTCCCTGACCGGCACCCTTGCCTAGCGACCCCGTCAGTCATTGACACTTCGTCATGGCCGCCGGGTCTGTTGTCGGAACTCCCTCGCGTCGTCGCCGTCGGGCCGCTACCAGAACTCCCTCGCGCCATCCCGTTGCTGTATTAGATCCGCCACCACAGGTCGAATCGCACCCACTAGCGCCACCGCTTCGTGCGCAATGCGCGTCGCCCTCGCAACCCTCTCTTTACCACAACCTTATCGTAACCAAGCCCACCGTAATTGTTGGCTTCCGTCGCTGCAGCGCTCCTCCGAATTCCGTCGCCTTGACACGTTAGGTTCGCTCGTTGTAACTCACGCTCCTTCACAATGTCGTATTCTTATATGCATCCACAGGCCTTCCAATCCCTTTTCCCTTTAGAACTGGTTGTACACTAGGTCCGCCTGCTCCCTCGCTTCCAAAAACCACACACACCAAATCCCTATCATAACCTTCCAGTGATTCAAAAGCTCGCCCCCAAAAACTAGATCTAGATTTTTGGGCAGGGCTCCGCCTCTCTTGATTCAAAACTAGTTAACGGCCCAAGAAAACTAACTGGCTCTCTCTCCTTTGCGACAGGGGTGAGTTTCAAAATCCCACCCCAAGCTACATCCATTCACAACAAGTTTCATTCAAACGGAAATCATCCGTTTAGACTAAATTCTACTCTAACACTAACTAAACTCCCATCTTACTCATAGTAAACCGGGGGTTAATTTTCCCCAAAGTTAGAACTTGGAGTTTACACAAGCTTCCTATCAAACTTTGTTATATCACATGGCATACTAAATGTGATTATAACGAGGAATTCAACAAGTATCAAAATAACTTTAGACCACCCTTTTAACTTCTCCAATCCTTGAGTAATCTTTCAAAGTCACTTTTACATCATGTTTGAACGACAATATTAAAACTAAAAATATTACGCATGAATTAAGAGTTTTTCAAGGCATATATACTAACTGTAAAAAAGGTGGTCTTTGGACACCAAGGAATAGTACCAAAGTATGGTACCCAAATACCATATTGGCACTAGTTTGGTGCCAATATGGGCCTTAGGCACCATGCCGTGACACTATTCATTGGTACCCAAATACCTCTTTCTACCAATGATGTTTTTGTAGCCCTTGATTGAAAAGTTGCCCTTATTTTGTGATTATCAAGGCCTCCTAATTCTTCCTTATGAAGTCTTCAAGATACATTGGGAGAATTCAAAATTATCAAAAACAAATCATAGAATACTCAAAATAAAAAATAAACTGAAAATTGGGCCTTATCAAACCTATACCTTGAAAAAGTGTGGACTCTCTGTAACATTCTGCAACATTATAACTTAGAGCTTCTCTAGCAGTGCTTCATAGCCCTGAACTTTAGATGATCTCCGAATAATTTAATCCAATATTCAAGAAAAGTCCTTCAAATTCTTCACTTTACACTATAAAGGCGAATGGGTTTAGGACCCGGGAAAATTTTGAACAATTTTTTGCTTTCTATTTAGACTTAGGGACTAATCACTGGAGTTATTGTTAGAGCTTCTTTTGCAATTACCTTCCCAAACAAACCCTGCATTGGTGTTGTATAGGGCCATAGGGGACGCGGGCCCCCTGCCAGAGTGCAAGGTGGGAAGGTCTTGCAGCCCCTGCTTGTTGTTTGTGTAAGACAACCTCCTCATGCCCCATGTGCGCTACCTAGCCTAATAGCAAGCTTGCTCTCCAAATCTTCCTCGTTTTTTGCATATAGTGAGCTGAAAAAACAAAAAATAATGTTCTATATCTAGAAGGCCAAGACCATTTTGTAGCAGCTCCTAATTTAAATTTTCTTCCATACAATGGGTGTTGGACTCCAATAAATGGCGCCACCTACTCCAGTTCCTCCAAATTCTTAGCTCCCGCCTTGTTACAAGAACTTTAGGACAAACTCTTAAATCTTCTACACTAGTTGGGTTGAAAGACCAACCAACACCAAACCTTGGTAGGTTATTTTTAGTAACGCAACACTCTCATTCACCAATGCCATGCGCATCCCCACCACAAGTTGGGGTATCCCCACCAAGGGGACTTAGCTTGCCTTCTTCTTCCTCCGACCTTGCAGCTTGTCCCTTTCCTTGCTATGTCCACCCAACATGATGCCAAGGTAGATAAGGCCCACCAAATCCGAGGTCAAACCATAAGATTCAGATAAGAATTAGAGGACCTTAGAGCATAGCCACCCAAGTCCTCAATAGAGGGCGTGGCCGCGACGCATTGTTGCGAGGCCCGGCTAGTATGTTCGTCCCACCATTGACTTCGTCGAGGAGCCGGCACGGAGCCGCCGCCTGATCAAAATTTCGTCCTTGTTTGTCATCCTAGCAAGTGTGCATGACTTCTCCTTGCACCCATATTCCGGTCTTTTGAGTATGTTATGGGTGGCTTTTTCATTGTCATGCCTATGTGGCGGCCTTGTGGGTGTTGCGTGGTGGTTGACCACCACCTAAACTGCCTTGAACCGTTGACTTACTTTGAATGCTTGGGTTACAAGTCCGTAGAGTGAGGACCGATAGGAGAGGTCGCTAGACATGCTCAGCTGGGCATCCTTTGGGCCCATGGAATTGCCTCTTGTAGGCCAATTTTGGTGAGTATGAGTGGGAATGCTCTTACAAAACTTGCACACGTCACTTGAAGGTCCAAAAAGAGAGGCATTTTGAAATGGCAAGATCGAGGAGCAACATGGCGGGCGCTATTGGCAAAGAGGCAGTGGAGAACTATTGTTAAGCTATTGTAGTACCATAGCTGGGTCGCCAAGAAATAATTCAAAAATAAAAAACGTAAAAAATCGGAAATTATGAGGACTAAAAAACAAAAATAGAATAAATTATTTTTAGGTTTATTTTGTTGTTTCTAAGCTATTTGAGCCATTATGGGCCATTTTAAATCATTTTTTGTTCAGAAACAAAAACCAAGAAATTCATTTTTTGAGGAACGAACCTTATTTTTCAAAAAATATTAAATATTTGTTCGTAGGGTGGCGACCCAGCTATGGTACTATGGTACTGACAATGCAAGTACAGTGCCTGTATTTCCTTGGTGGTTGCCACCACTGGTGGAGAAGCTCTTTGGAACTCCATGCAGGCTCCAAGGTTCTATGGTGTGCATTGTGTGGTCACATGGGACATGTGATGCTGTACGGCCATGATGTGTGTGACAGTGGTTCCACTTTTTTATTATTAATATGATAAACTTAAGATGGGAATCTCTACAGTAGACTACAAACAATTCCTTGAATGTCAAATAATTATAAATAATGATAGTAATAATAATAACAAGCAGCTACGCTACGAGGAGCTCTGACCTAAATAGCATGGATGAAGAACGAGAATGTATTTCAATGGAATCATGGACGGAATATATTTGCTACAGTTTTTTTTAGCCAAAAAAATGGGTGTCCCTGCAATGCCTCTTCCCTACAGTCAGAGCTAATAAATTAAACATCCACTTTCTATAATGAGCTTCATAACATTCTTCATACCTTGCTAGACCATACCCTTCACACTATAGGAACACTATAGAGAAACTACTAATAAAATAATTCAACTCTCCAATCCTCTTTGCTTAGGCCAACTGAAGTTAGAGAAAATTCTCTGCAATTCCTTGAATCTCCTGACAAATGCTTGAAATTCGAAGGTGAACAATTGGGGGCTGAAGAATGTTATATTACTAAGACTATTCAAAACTGGTCCATCCACGGAGGATACTGTAAGAGCATCCACACTCATGCCTTGGAAAGATGGAAAATTAGATGAAAAATGCAACAAGCCTTTCCAAATAGCTTCTAGGTCCTCAATCATAAGGTGTTCAGCAATGACCCTTTAAATCTAAAAGTCCTCCAATCTACTTGTGATTGATCCATTGACTATTTGATGTACACGTTTAGGGTGTGAAGGTGGGAAACTATTAGTTCAAGCGCTTGTCAAATATACAATTCTTCCTCTCTATTATGACATGTTTGGGAAGCCCTACCTTCAAAGTAGCAGACATAGATTAGTCACAAAATGACTTGTCACATGTGTATTCCTTGAAACAATAATATTATCATATTATAAAGTGTCATTTGAGTTAATCCAAAAGAACATGGGATTTCTGTTGAGTCTATGCAGAGTCTTTGCCCCAATAATATTAGTATCTAACATAGCTTGTGCATGAACAGTTCTTTGGTCCCTTCATGAATAGCCCCTTAACTTGGGGGAACTTGTGGGAACTCTCTTTTAGCATTAGAGAGGTCACGAGTTCCACTCCCATGGACAGTGCCAGGGCCTTGCTTTAGATTATTCTACCATAGATTAGTTTTGCTGTCTTTTGAACTGAAAACGAGTTTAAGATTAACTATATTGAATGGAAAATAGATTGTAAATGAATAATTTTAGGATGTGAGTTTTAGCGTGCAAGGGTGCAGATGCTCTAACTTCTCTATTGGAACAAGCAACCAACCTCATGTTCATGTCAGCCAGCTCAGCTTGTCAAAATTTTCTACAAAGTTAACTTGATTCTAAAAGCCCAGATCCCTGCTGGCGGGCTTGGAATCTAAGATACCAAATGTACTTCTAGCTTACAAGAGATGCTCCTAAAATGAATAACTTGTCACCGCTCCAGTGCCTCGTACTAGCCAAGTTGGCTAGTACAACAACATGGGCTAAGGTCGGTTCAGCTTAAGTTATGGACTCTAGGTACGGTAATGGCAATTATGTAGCTCAACACATTCCTGCTGTAAGGTATTAAATGACCTATAATCACTCGAATAAGCATTTGAATATGGTTCCCAACTTCCCATTGTTAATTTGTCTTATTCTTTGTTTCATGAATCTTGTTGTCAATTGAAAAAGAATTCTAGATCATTCTCTTAGTCCATACTTTTTGAACAACAATTGAGAAACTATGAATATTTAAAATTTTATTTTTAAAATAGACCTTAGGTAAAAAATTATTTTATATTTTGATGGTGAATATTATAGGCAAGAATTTGTAAGGGTCGATTTTGGGTAAGGATTGCAATAAGGTCATTTACCTTAGAATTTTGTAGGTATTGCATGAAAAATTGGTGTTGTTGAGGATATGAATATGCTATGCTACAATGATATTACATGGAATGTGAATATGTGATGCTACATTAACCTCGAGCTGAACATATTGCATGAAATGTGATATCAACATAAGTATATCACATTATTTTTAGCAGTTAGTGGAGTCCACCCTTTTCAACAGCAGCACCGTACAAGCTTCAACATTAAATACAATGTCTCACCACCTACTATCTTTAGCTAAAGATGATGTGGACTTGCCCATGATAACAAAAATCTATCAATACCATTTTAATATTTCAAATATCTTACCCTTGGAAAAGGACAGTCAACTAAAATCTAGATTCAAGCTACCCTTGCTATTACACATGGCCCATCCCTTCACGAAGTATCATTGAGTTTTAAAGAGCGGTCCACAGAGTGACTGCAGAGTCACAATAAGTTACTGTATGTACTCTAGATATACAGTACACTTGTGTGGTGGTAGCAACATAAAATGTTGATGATCAAATGTCATTGCCGGTGCTGAAGTGGTGATAAGTATCACTTGTCCAAGTTGTATTTTTAAAGCGAGATTAATTGTTATTTTAAGCATTAATGCTGATTTATTGTCTGTGCCCCCACACAAGGGAAGAGACCACAAAAACGTTTTGTTTTTAGGAGTTACACGATTGGATAGTAAAAACATGCCATAAAAGTAAACCTGAGGTAAAATTTGAAAGCACATACAGTAGTACCATAGTTGGGTCGCCACCCCACAAACGGATATTTAATATTTTTTTGAAAAATAAGGTTTGTTCTTAAAAAATGAATTTCTTGATTTTTGTTTATGAGAAGAAAAAAATGATTGAAATGGCCCAAAATAGCTTAGAAATATCAAAATATAGCTGAAAATAATTTATTCCATTTTCATTTTTTGGTCTTCATAATTTTTAATTTTTCATTTTTTTCTTTTTTGGAATTTGTTTTTGGCAACCCAACTATGGTACTACGGTACTAAGGCAAAGACTACGTGACTAGCCATTTTTTTAGTACACTCTTTGCTCTAAATAGTGTATAATACATTGTTTCGTAATCTGATGAAATAATAGGAACATCATGATTATTGATGAACACTATTTACTAAGCTTTGAATCTCATGTTACCCATTTGTTGCTTGAATGACTATATATTATTTGAAAATTTTCTTTTTGAACATCCTTCGATTTAGCAAAAATAATTTATTTACTTTTATAGTACACTATTGATACTGGTGTTATATTAAAACATGAATGACACTAAATGGATGTGTTTTTATGAATTCACTCGATTGTAACAATATAAAATAGATGTAGTGGAATACATATGAACTTCAATACATAGACCTTGATTTCTGGAGTGTTATTCATTATGATAAATCAATTTCATTGTTTTGAATGCAACCTAACTTTCTAGAAATATGAAAAAGAATATCCTTCATTGTAGCTAAGGAAACAAAGTAAGTTGTTCAAAAAAGAAAATCTTCAATTGCATGTTATATCACATAATCAATTGGATGATATGAGGACAATGATAATCACAATCGGATAATAACCAGTGTTTTGTGGGTAATGATTAAATTTTATTAAAAACTCACTAGCTACCATCTTTGACCCTTTGACGCGCTAGCGTCCATATTCTGGACGCTAGATGATTTCTGACGCGTCCCTTCACCACATATTGTGATGTTTTTCATCCATTCAAAATTCTCTTGATTCTTGCGCTAGTTGACTACCATTTGTACGGTATGGATCTTCAAAATAAGATAATGTGAATTTTTGAAAAATAACAAAAGTGGTTTATGTCAAGTTTCATTCTTAGTTCAAAAAGTGAGACCTTAAACATGATTTTTCATAATAAGTAGAATCGAATAATGGAAACTATACCATCTTGTAGTGCATGTTATTCCAATTTCATTAAAATATTTTTTGATTTTTTTGTGTTAATTTTGGATTTTAAATTGAATTTCAAGAGAAAACCTTGCAAAATTAACTAAAAAAATATTAACAAAAATATGATGAATCCAACCGTATAGATGTGATCTTCACATTGACATTTACAACTTTGCTTTGTACATCAACTCCATTTTTATTTTTCATCAAACAGTTTATAACGAATCTTTGAAAACAATGTTGAATCAAGACGTTGAAGGATTAATGTCCCGATTCAACACTCTTTTCAAAGATTTGTTCTGAAATGTTTGATGAAAAACAAAAATGGAGTTGATGTACAAAGAAAAGTTGTAAATGTCAATGTGAAGATCACATCTATACGGTTGGATTCATCATATTTTTGTTAATATTTTTTTAATTAATTTTGCAAGGTTTTCTCCTGAGATTCAATTAAAAAAACCCAAATTAACACCAATTTTTTTTTAAATATTGTAATGAAATTGGAATAACATGCACTTCGAGATGTTATGATTTCCATTATTTGATTCTACTTATTTTTTTAAATCATGTTTAAGGTCTCACTTTTTGAACTAAGAATGAAACTGGACATAAGGTAGAGGCACCCAAAAGCGACAGCTATAATGAACAAACAGACTACATTTCAGGCGTCGGATTTAGGTGCTCGTACCTTAAACCAATTTTTTTGTTTTAAAAAAAATCATAATATCTTATTTTGAGAATCTATACTGTACAAATGATATTCAACTAGCACGAGAATCAAGAAAAGTTTGGATAGATGAAAATTGTCCATGTATGTAGTCAGGAGAATACTTTGAATCTATTCATCATCCACTATGTGGACACATGCGCCTCAAAGGGTTAAAACTATTTCATATAAATGCATTATATTGCATCTACTTTTATACATATGCGAGTACACTTATATGAACCATTTTTAATCCCTAAAATTCCTTAAAGTTAACTTGTGGTTATAGTATTTGCGAGCAAAATAAAATAATTTACACAAAATTCATACAAACTTGAATTTGTGTGCATCTTAACCCCCTAAGCTCCCAAGAGACCATTTCTTGGTCGCTGCCCGTTTTAGACGGGCGCCCCAAAACCAAAAAAATTAGTTTTTGAATTTTTTAAAAATAATAAAAAGATACTACATCAAGTCTACTTTCCAATGCACTTTGAATAATGTCAATCCGAGTTAAACTCCACCCGGGAGAATTTTTCAAAGTAGATCACATCATGATTGCCTTAGCGTTATAAAATTTGCTATTTGGAGAAAGTAATGATGTTCCTGACATCATTTCTTTTGCATCTTTTGAAGTTTACAATAGATTTAAAAAAAAAAAACTAATCAAGCTAAATTTCAAACTCTAAAAGTGAAAATTATAATTTATACAAATTTTCAAAGGTTAATGCTTTTGAATTCATTTAAAAAAAATCTAAAGTTTTTTTTGGGAAGTTTGATTGTATGGGTAATTTGCAGAGATGATGTCCTACATTTTGTCTATTGAACCAAACTTCATCAAACATATAGAAGGCACATGTTATAAAACATCTATGCTTTGTCCAATACAACCCGCTACTAGGAATAGGGAATTTTTGCAGGGGGAGATTGCGTTGTTGAAAGTTGACCTCGCATCGAGAGTGATGGAAAACATTGAATGAAAAAAATTTCAATGTTTTTACGTTTGAGGAGGCCCCATCTCTCGAGCACTCTCCAACGCTTTGTCGCTCCCTTGGACTCCAACCTTGGGGGATCCATCGCTTTGGAGAGGCCCTCATAATGGGACCTCCCCTATTACAAAACATTTGTTGTGTCAATTGGTTTGAATCATCTCGAACCAGTCAGGCTCCAAACACATAGCATAATAGAGCGGTGCAATGGAGCGCTCTTTTGAAAATTTGGATCCAAAAAGAATCTACGCTTAGATCCACTTCTCTAAGCAATAAAAGAATGCCATTTGTATTCCATAAATTTTGGGATTATCCAAGTTAACCGAAAAGAAGGACTCTGTACAGAGTCTATACGGAGTCAACAATCTTATACAACTGATTTTTGACACAACTTACACATGAATAGTCCCTTGGTCCCTTCATGAATAGAGCCGTAGGCTTTCCACTCCCATGGGCGGTGCATGATCTTGCTTTAGATTATTCTTCAACTCACCATAGACTAGTTTTGCCGTCTTTTTGAATTGAAAACGAGTCGAGACACTCTTTTTGATTAACTCTATCGTATCATTGCCACGTAAACTTAGTTTCTAATTGTAACTGTGGTGCATTGGAAAAGGGTGTTGGCTCCATTGCTCTATTATGACATGTATAAAGCTGGCCTAGGACTATTTTTATATATTTATCCCGCTTAAATTAAAAATGTTCCCCCTTGAACTGAACAGTGAAAACGTGTTTTTTTTCTCCTTCATCATCATCTTCTTCAGTTCTTCAGTTCGTCCGTCCGTCCGTCGGGGATCGAGCGAGGAGATCGATCATTTGTTGCAGGAAGACGACGCCATAGCCAGCCATCAAGAGCTATCAAGAGCCACAAAGCCAAAAACACTCACAGTCTCTTCACCTAGCGAGGGGCTAGTCTCTCTACTCCTCTACCTTCTCATGGCCAGAATGTGAGCCCGGATTTTCTTCTCTTCTTCTTGCTCCATCTTTCGACGTGGTACAGATTTGAGCCGAGTGAGTAACAGGGGATCGGGCGCAGGCGGCAATGGCGATGCTGGAGCTACACAGTGCCGCTGCAGCAGTCGCGGCGTCGTTGCCTTCGTCGTCTCTGACGCGATTGGCATCACGGTGGGCGACACTTCCTATGCGTCGCTCCGGGTTCAAGCACAGGGGCAGGCAATGTACGAGAGCAGCGGTGGACGAGGTGCCAGCAGGCGGGAAGGATCACAGGGCGGTGGTGTTGGAGGAGAGCAAGAAGCTGCTGGCTATGCAGAAGGAGTTGCTCGATCAGGTAAATACGCCACCAATTTCGATTTCTCAACACTTCCTTTCCTACCACGATTTATTTGGTTTTTTTTCTCAATTTCGAATGCATTCTGAGGCACGATTTTCTTTCTTTCGGCGATGGCGGGGTCACGCGCCCTTCTGCAGTTCAATTTGATGACATTGCTATTTCCTGCAACTTCTCTTCTGTCGATTTATATCTTATTCTTGTTTTTTTCTCAATTTTGAATGCATTCCGAGGCACGATTTTCTTTCTTTCGGCGATGGCGGGGTCTGCAGTCCAATTTGATGACATTGCTGTTTCTTAGGGTTGAATCGTCCGGTCACTTTGGAAATGCCGACGCTTGGTTGTAAGTCAGTGTCAGATTCCTAACTCCTTAGGGGGAGATCGCATTGTGTAGTGAACCGCTTGAGGGGCAAGCTAGACAGTGACTGTCTCGAAATCCTACCCTCGTGCGATTCAGAATACACAGGACTGAGATTGGTTGTGGAGTTAGAGTCCTATCAACCGCAAAGTTCAATTAGAGAGTCGGATTTTTGGAATTTTTAGAGCTCGGAGTACTACATAATTTCAGTACATACATCTCAAATGTACATTATTGTAAGAATTCTCAAATACTCCCAATTACTGTGACTCACACTTTTGTCCTAATACCACAATTACTGTGAGAATACTGAATTACTGTTACTCATAGTAATGGCAATAATCGGTGTACTGAGCGTTTTCCGGGAACAACAGCAGTACTTCAAATATCTTACACGAAAGAATTCAGTGGTGAGAGTTCAGTGATTCTGCTCAGGGAACGCCACTCCCTGGAATGTACATTTTCTCTGTAGAACATACACTAGGTGTCTCCTGAGATCGCTGGTGAGAAGACTTGATTTAATTGATTGATGCTACCATTGACACAATGGAATTGAATTGGGGTTAACCCTTAAAGGACCAAGGATTCACAGTTTTAAAATGAACAATTCATTGATCATGTTGTGAAACATATAATTCAGATGGGACCAAATTTTATATCACCAGAACTAGTGAAGATCATTGCATGTGTTGGTGAAAAAAAAAAAAAATTCGAACAAGAGGAAGTCCAAATAGGACCTACTTACAACTGTTAAAAATAACACGATGACCATTCTGGTCACTGTGGACGCTTAGGGATTAAACGTTTATGAAGAGCAATCTGATTAGCTGAGCCCTGAGTATGAGCAGTTTGTTGAGCATTGGTGCAGATTGAGCAAAGGCAGAAATTGTTCTCGTCCAGCACGGAGAGCACTTCTGAGCAAGACAATGGTGAAGCTTCCCCATCTGGAAGGTTGCCTGCTTTCCAAAGTAGTGCCAGGTCTGGCCGTGCAATTCTGGCTCCGCCGTTTGCTCCCCAAGAGACCAACCGGCCTGCTGGCTACCCGGACTCGTCAGCTGAAGTAGAAGAAAGCAAGCGAGAGTTTCACAGCGACCATAGCCGTGAGGGCACGGGGGTTACTGCCGCACAGGTGCCAGAGCCAGCGCAGACCGATGCTGCAGCCCCGAGCTCGGAGGACAAGCCACCACCGTTGGCTGGACCTAACGTGATGAACATCGTGGTTGTTGCTGCCGAATGTGCACCTTGGTCTAAAACTGGTAAGTTCTTTTCTTGCATTGTCGGTATCATTAGAATGATTAATTTTTAGATGTTCTTTTTAGCAAATCAAAGAGGATTCCAACGCACTAAAGAATGTACTGTTTGAATACCATGTGCAAATGTTATAAGGGTTCCATGCTTTATTGATAAAACTGACACGAGTTCTAATGTTAAGTTGGTGTACATTCTCAAAATCAATATGTACTCGTTGTGCTAGATTTTGGAGTGTGGTTACCAAGGTGTACGAGGATAGGAGTTTGAAAACGTTTCGGTTTCCTTTCTTTTTCTTGTCCTGTGGTTACCCTAGTAGTCAGATTTGTGGTTACTCAAGGTATCTCGAGTGGAGCGATTAACCCCCAGAGATTTCATGGTTTTAAAATGACCAATTTGATTGATCATATTGTGGGCACGATCCTAGTATGGGGGCCCCGGGATTCATATAATGCAGATGGGTCTAAATTTATATCTCCAGAATCAATGAAGAACATTGCATGTGTTGGTCAAAAAGTAAATAGAATCGAAGGAAAGAAGGTGCCACTCAAGAGTTCTCAAAAAAGAACATGGCCCTTGGTTAATTTGCAGCTTCACACTCCATTTCTTGCTCTTCTTTTGGAAGTTAATTGATATTGGTTGCATTGCTTGGATTCGTGAAGGGGGTTTGGGAGACGTTGTGGGAGCACTTCCTAAGGCATTGGCTCGGAGAGGTCATCGTGTGATGGTAGTTTTCTCTTCGGATATCACGACCTTTTTCGGTGGTTTTGAAAGAGTTTCAGTCTTCGTCCTCTTTTCTTTTTTTCCCCTAGTTCCATGTAGTGATGATGCAAAATTGATTGATCATTGTGAACTTCTGTAATCCAATCAGTAATCAAGCTTCGCTTACAGCTATTGGTGTGTTGTGTCTGCAGGTTGTGGCACCTCGATACAGTAATTATGCAGAGGCTTGGGAAACAGGTGTACGCAGGATTTACAATGTGGCTGGACAGGTTGCCCACTACCCTTTTAGTCGGTATATTGTGAGATCAAAATAATATATTAAATGTTAGGCTTACACGAACTTTGCTAATCTTCACGCATTTTCAAACCTAGCGTTGTTTTCAGGTATATGTGAGAGTGGTAAGTGCAAGCGTAGTGGAAGTCTGGCATTTTTTTAACCCCGTTTCATGCTGCACTTGTGAATCTGCGTTTCAGTCCCTTCAAATGGTATGTCAACCTTTTGTTGTTGGATGTTGCAGGACATGGAGGTTGGGTATTTCCACGGTTTCATAGATGGTGTTGATTTCGTTTTCATCGACAATCCTATCTTTCATTCATGTGAACACAACATATACGGCGGATCTCGGGAGGTATGGATATGCTGTAAATCCAATAGCGAACATTAAAGGTCATGTTAAAATGCAAAAACATCCTTTTGTATGGTTGACGATGAGTCAATTAATCAATCCTCTTTAATTATTACCAGGTTCGTGTTGGAGATGCCAATGTTTTGTTTATAATATTTATAATATTTTTTTGAAAGGGCACCTGTTGCAAGTGGTTACTGACAATAGTGGAAATTTCTCATATAATGCAGGAAGTGATGAATCGGATGATTCTGCTTAGCAAAGCTGCTGTCGAGGTTAGTTTCTCTTGAAAGTGTCGTGAAGTTTTGCATAAAATTTGGAAGTTACGTTCTTGAACAACTTGTTGATGTTGATCCTTGCGTCTAAAATCAGAACTCCAGTAACTTGATAATTCCTCATTTCAATCTTCCATCCAGTCACAGCTCAGCATCTAGCCTTATGAGTGCAATCCCCAACCCTGCAATTCACCAGTTTTGCTGAAGTTACTGTCCTTAGAGTAGAGGGCTTAGGCCATGGAAACCCAAGTCATTCGCGCTACTTGTTGTTTACATATACTGCAATGGCATGATATCAGGGTCTAAAATGTTGACGAGACAGAGGGCTCCTTGCTGACGCATTTATGAACATTTTGTGCAGGTCCCGTGGTTCGTTCCTTGCGGTGGCGTATGCTACGGCGATGGAAACCTAGTATTCATTGCTAATGACTGGCACACAGCGTTGGTGCCAGTTTATCTGCAGGCCTATTATCGGGACCACGGCTTCATGAAGTATACTCGATCGGTGCTGGTCATTCATAATATGGCTCATCAGGTAGCGTATTTCTCCACACGCGCCTTGGCCAAAAATTGAGTTCGGTGCTTACAAGCTTAAGTCAATGGAGTTACCCGCTAAGTCCAGCCTTGAAATCTGGAGTTCGGGCGCTCACATTCCTGCACTATACTCTTTATTCTATATAGTGTCATTTATGATCTAACGTAACACCAAAGTAGTATAACATAGAGTAAATGAATTCTTTTTCTAAATTGTTTACATATAGGACCACCATAAAGAAGCTTTTCAATGAATAATCACTCAAGCAACATACGGCCAGTCAACACAAGATCCAAAGCTCCAGTAGATGGTGTTCATCAATAGGTACACTAATTCATGGTGTTCCTATTGTTCATAGGACTACGAAATAGTGTATCATACACTAAATAGAATAATGAGTATCTCCAGCTCATTATCAACCAGGATACATGAGATAATAATAGAATAGGCTGTGTGTCTGTCTACTCATGTTTCATTTCTCCTGCAGGGCCGCGGACCGATGACGGACTATGCTAGACTGGGCCTTCCTGACCACTACATCAACAAGTTTCGCTTCAACAACCCGAGTGGAGGGAACCACAACAACGTCTTCATGGCAGGACTCATTACAGCACACCGCATTGTGACTGTAAGCCATGGCTATGCATCGGAAGTGCAGACACGGGAGGGAGGCTGGGGGTTGGATGGAATCGTCAGGGAGCACAATTGGAAGCTGAGGGGTGTAGTGAATGGCATTGATGACAAAGAATGGAACCCAGAGGTGGACGTGCATCTTCAGAGTGATGGCTACACCAACTACACCGCTTCGTCTTTAGATACTGGCAAAGCGGAGTGCAAGGCTGCCTTGCAGAAAGAGCTGGGCTTGCCAGTGCGGCCGGAGGTGCCATTGCTTGGGTTCATTGGGCGGCTGGATCATCAGAAGGGGGTTGATATCATAGAACAGGCTATGCCATGGCTGGTGAGCCAAGATATTCAATTGGTCATGCTTGGCACAGGCCGCAAAGATTATGAGAACATGCTATGCAATTTTGAGGGCTCGCACCGGGACAAAGTACGCGGTTGGGTTGGGTTTTCTGTGAAGATGTCGCACCGAATCACTGCAGGTGTTGACATCTTGTTAATGCCCTCCCGGTTTGAACCATGTGGACTCAACCAGTTGTACGCAATGCGATATGGTACAGTGCCTGTTGTGCATGCTGTAGGTGGACTGAAGGACACAGTGCAGTCGTTCAATCCCTTCAATGAGTCCGGCTTGGGATGGACATTTGGCAGGCTACACGCGGACGCTTTCATTCATGCCCTTGGGAATGCTATGTGGACTTTCCATGACTTCAAGAGTAGTTGGAAAGGCATTCAGCAACGAGGCATGGCGCAGGACTTGAGCTGGGACCATGCAGCACAGCAGTATGAGGAAGTGCTTCTGGCAGCTAAGTACACTTGGTAACCATGTTCTAGTGTTTCTGCTTTTTTTGTGTATTACATTCTTACGGATTTGGTTTCTCACCAAGCTTCTTCCCAGCACCAGATCACATGTTACATGGACTTGTAGAAAAACCTTCGTTGCAATGTTGATGATCTGCTCCTGGGACTACTGACGACCGGTTTTCGAGCTGGACTTGAATATGTGGTGGGAGTCTGTAAATCCTTTTACCCTAGAGGTGCCTATACATATAGTAGAGCTTCTTATAGTTGGTGCCTTTAAAGATGATCTTTGGTTTGTCAAAGATCGTTCTATCTCCAGCCCCAATGCTGAAGGTTATTGGTTCAAGATGATACCGGTTTTCATCTAGCATTTTCAGTTTCATTATCTTCGTCTTTGCACGGCCATGATGGCCATTATTGCATAAGCAAATCTTCATGCATAAGCTTACGTAAAGAAGTTGATTTTATCAACGTTGGTTGGAGTTCTCATGGCAGCCATAAGAGATTCTGCACTAGTAGTTCAGAGAGGGGTCTAGTCACTTATGGCAGCCAAGTAACACTTCGTTTTGCTGGACTCCATGAGAGTTTGTAACCACAAATGTTACTTCATGGATGAGAAGCAATTGGAAAACTAAACTTTTTTCACGCCGATTGGTGGACTTCCTTTTTTTCACTTCTTCCATATTTTCTGAAAAGTGTCATGCCAAAGCGCATAACATAATAGAGCAGTTCATGAAGTCTCCCTTTTCCATAATTGGCAAGGTACTTGCATTTAGGGTCACTGTCTTCATGAGCATGGCTATTGTCAACTTCTAGCAAGTTAATTACCATGGAGACCTACAAAAATGGGAGGAATTGAAGTTCCAGGCATGGCTATTGAAGGGAGAACCACCAGTTGCCAATGGTACAACCTGATGTAGAAGGTAAAAATTGGATCTCATTAAAAGATGCTCATTTGATCTAGTTCCAAAAGGGGGACTTCTTGAACTGCTCTATTATGTTATGTGTAGTGCAAAGCTCCTTGAAAATTGAACTGTATGCATGGCAAGAACACTTTTGAATACACATTTATAGTATTATGACGATCGTGTAGGATGTAATCTGATCTCAAATTACATCCTACATAGCATAATAGAGCAGTGCAATGGAGAACCCTTTTGAAATTTGGATCGAAAGAGAATCTTCACTTAGATTCACTTTTCTAAGTAATGAAGGAATGCCATTTGGATTCCATGAATTTTGGGACTATTGTGTCATTGCTACGTAAACTTAGTTTCTAATTGTAATTAGACTGTGGTCCATTGCAAAAGGGTGTTGGCTCCCATTGCTCTATAATGCTATGTACAACAAACAAATTTAATCTCAAGTGCATGTAAAAAATCCCATAATACAAGTGCATAATATACAACTTTGAAAGTTGCCAGTTCACCGGTTTATGTTTGGATACAATGCATTTCATTATAATCTAAGTTCAACAATCTATGTTTGGATTCAATGTATTTTATTGTAAACTTTCGTTGTTTTCAAATTCTTAGATATTTGTTAATATTTCTATAAAAAGGAAGGCTCATTATATATGAAAACAAGTATCTTAAGAGTATTTAGAAATTTCATGTAGTATAAGGTAGGAAAACCAAAAACGGTGAAAATAAGGTGATTTGACTAGAAGGAATGGAGTTAGAAATTATGTGAAATTTTTTTGAGATGAAGAAGAAGAAATGATGAAGAATGCAAGTTGTTTCGTATTTTTATTCCCCGTAAATAATTATCTACAATTTCTCAAAGTGGGAAGTTTGTCAAACCCCCTTCTTGTATACTAGACTCTTCCTTTTCTACACATGAAAGCACCAAAAACGGTTAACTAATATCACATAAAACCGCACACAAGATTCCAAAAAAATTAGCAATTTTTAGTAAATTTTTGGAATCCTCGTCATGCAAAAATTCTCCATTTTCGGTCTTCCACCTCCCTGCTTTTAAAAAACTCTAGTGCACGCCTTGAGGGCATTAACCGTTTTTGGTTTTCCTACCTTAAAGTAGTTGTGAGTAGCAGTGATTTTTTTTTGTCTTTGGTAAATCTTTGTGTAGGCTACAATGGTGAAATCTAGGATAGTCAAGTGCCTTTGGATTTTTTTTTTTGGTGCTACGGGTAGGCATTAGAGTCAATGCTCATTGAGCCGTATGGCTACACTACAATTTTTACTGTAAGCGATTATGGCTTTAATGTTTTTTTCTTGTACAAAACTTAAACTTGAGATTAAGACATGTAGTGAACATTCTAGCTATCAGAATAATCACCTTCACACATCATAGGCTTCAAAATTTTGTATTATTTATTAAGTTTCAATACAAGTGAGCAATTTTAGTAACACTAGAGATTGAAAACCTATTACGTACGGAGCGCATACTTCTACAACAAACTACCGCATGGAATTTGTATGAAGGAGAAAGTTTGGAGTATCAAACACAAGTGTAGCTCAGCCTGGAAGATCACCTAAAATCAAGAACTCTTCATACAACCACCACACCCTTCAAATCCAGAAAAAAAAAAAACTTTATTGACAAAAGTTGTGTTCTTTGAAAATTGCAGCTCTTCAAACTAACACATTAATACCAAAACAACCCCGCTCTTGTAGAAAATAGACAACCAGCTCGCTATTCAATCTCCTCTCATTCTCCTTTAATCCCTAAGTGTGCAAGGAGCCTCGTGGGACTATGTTTGGTATTTTTCAGTCAAATGCTGATTTTCACCTAGTTCCTAATTTCAAATGAAAATAGTTCCAACTAAGAAAGTGTGGGGCTATCTTCTACTTTCTAGTCCAATTTACCATTCTTCAAAATTGTTAACATTGTGTTTTTTTACAACACTTTAAAACTCAAAATCCTAAAATTCCAATATACACTATAGAAGAAGATTTTCTATCGAATTTCTTTACATGTAAGCCCAAGAAGCATGCCACTTACACCTTCTTGTTCATCACTATTATCTACATTTTCCTTAAACATTTCATACTATTTAGAGCTTTTTGTAATTACTAAGATTTTACAAAAAAATAAAAAAAAATTGAAAAATCTTCAAAATTTTATTTCATTTAAATAATTATGAAAAAATCAAGGTAAATCGGTTCAACAATATCTTATATGAGAAAAATACCAAAATAATATAATATAATTTTAAATGTAGGGAATTGATGAGGTTTGACTGGGTAATTGTCGTGTGGACGCTTAAGGGTTAATAAAAGTGAGAGCAAGTCTCTGAAAGACAAGGGCCTTGGTTTGAGTAAGTGCCAAGCCCGTCCTAACTTATCGCACTAGCACCCTTCCTCTAACCCAAAGCACGGTATACAATTATTCATTCTCTCTGCAGAGCGGGCGCGGGTGTCTCGTGGGGAGGCTCCAGGGCTCACAGTATTTAAGGCCCCCAAAATGCAAAATGCAAAACAGTTGGGCAGCTCTAAAAATGTTCGTAGTGCACTGCAGTTGAAAGAGATCCCACGGTGGACAGTGACAGATTACTTGAGCCGGCTGTCAACGAAGGTTTAAGTAGAGGAACCCGGACTCCATAGACCGGACTCCCTGGGAACATAGAGAGGCTGCAGTCGTACGTGCTCACAAGCTCGACTACAACAGATCTCACAGCCGCATTCAGAAATCACTTGTGCGGGCGCTCATCGATGGACCCATTCGTAGCGACGCAGCTGTGGAGCAGAGCGATGGAGCTTGGCGGGCAATTCGCTTCGGAGGCATCATGGTCGACTGTGGCGAGCATGGTGACGGCGCTTGCTTTTGCGGTGGCGTTGGTGACGAAGCTGCGAAACGACCGAGCCCGCGCCAAGCTGCCGCCGGGGCCGAAGCCGCTGCCGGTGATCGGAAACCTGCACCAGCTGGGGCCGCTGCCGCACCAATCGCTGTGGGAATTGTCCAAGCAATACGGGCCCATCATGTACCTGCAGTTGGGCGTGCACCCTCTGGTGGTTGCCTCCACGGCCGAAGCGGCGCAGGAGTTCGTCAAGCAGGACATCAAGTGGGCGGACCGCCCGCCCAGCATCGCTGGAAAAATCTTCTCGCACAACTTCCGAAACCTCGTGATCGCGCCTCACGGACCGCACTGGCGCCACATGCGCAAGATCTGCGTCTTGGAGCTCTTCTCGCAGCGGCGCATGGAGTCGTTCCGCCCTCCCCGCACGGAAGAGCTCGGCCAGCTGGTGAGATCGGTCTACGATGACTGCGTTGCAGGGAACCCTGTATCGCTCACTCTCAAGTTCGGTCACTTCGCTGGCAACAACATCACGCGCATGCTGCTCGGCAAAAGGTGAGAGTTAAACCCTGCATTGCTTTTTCGTTCATGAATCATATATGTGAAATTCCGGAATTCCTCTGAAACTACTGTGCTGTGGGATGACAGATTTTTCGGGACGGACCATTTAAAGAGTCTGAATAATCTTTGCACTGCATACATGTACAACGAATTCCTTGCTTTTCAGTTCAGTACTAGGCTAAGTATGCAATTCATTCTTCTGAAAATGTGCCGTGGTTTGAATCGTTGTGCAGATTTTTCGAGACGGACACGGAAGGCCAGAAGGAGGCGAGTCGATTCAAGGCGCTGGTGTTCGAGATTTTCACGCTTGCGAGCAGCGTGAAGCTGGGAGATTTCCTGCCGTGGTTGAAATGGACGACCCATGTGACCGGGTACGTGCGCCACCTGCAGAAAGTGAAAGCCAACATGGACGCGTACTTGCAGGTGTTTCTAGACGTGAAGAAGAACGGCACCGCCATGGACACGGATCGACGGGAGGATTTCGTGGACGTGCTGATGAGGCAGCCGTCGTCGGAGAAAGGCGACGGGAATCTGGACGACGACGCGATCAGGGGCGTGATCTTGGACATGCTGTTCGCGGGCACAGACACCAGCGCCAACGGGGCGGACTGGGCGTTGTCGGCGCTGCTGCGCCACCCGGCCGTGATGAGCAAACTCCACGCCGAGCTCGACACCGTCGTCGGCACGGATCGCATCGTCACGGAGGCCGATCTGCCCAACTTGCCGTACCTGCAGGTCAGTGAATTTTTGTGTTTTTGTCAGGAGACAGTTTAGCACTTTTGCTACTTTTCCATCGCTTGAAAAGAATTGATGCTTTTTTCATGTTAATACATGAGTAATATCAGGGTAGTACACATGTATTACGTAGGTGCTGCTTGGGCAATACCTGGGTGGTACCTAGGTTAACAGAGGTTATACATATCGACGCCATGTAGAAAATCTGGCTAGATACCTTTAGAGGAGTCGAAGAAACAATAGCGAAATTGTATGTAGCAATTTGGCGATACTGATTGGCCCAAAATATAATCAACATTTTCGAGCTGCTGCAGGCGGTGGTGAAGGAGACGTTCCGGCTGTACCCGCCGACGCCGCTGAACATCCCGCACCAGTCGACGGAGCGGACCTCGGTCTGGGGCTACGAGTTCCCCGCGCGCACTCGCCTGTTCATCAACCTGTACGCGATTCATCGCGACCCCAAGGTCTGGGACCGGCCTCTGGAGTTCGATCCGGAGCGGTTCATGGAGCACCCGGAGATCGACATGCGAGGCAACCACTTCGGGCTGATTCCGTTCGGGGCGGGGCGGCGGCAGTGTCCCGGCATGCCGCTGGCGATTCTGTTTGTGCAGATGGGCGTGGCGCGGCTGGTGCAGGCCTTCGATTTCTCGTTGCCGGATGGCACGGGCCCTGATGATCTCGACATGTCTGAGCTCTTCGGCGTCTCGATGCCGCGCAAGATTCCCCTCACTGTTGTTGCCAAGCCCCGCCTCCCTGCGCATCTGTATTGACGGATCTATGGTGTTGCCAACCCCGTTCGTAGTTACAGATATGAGTGGTATAGACTTGCTGTAAGTTATTCCAGTTGAAGGGACTGTCGCAAGATATGTTGTAGGGGTTTGTCCGCTATGAACAATGTACCAATTTGACGGTTGTATAGTCGGGTAGGAAAAGTGAACATAATTTTGCTGATCAGTTATTACAGACAGTAGTCATTTCCAGGGTATTTTTTTGGGCTTTTTTTATAGCTAGTTTGCTACACTGATCCATTGGCAGGGTGAATTACCATATGGGAACATAATGAGAAAAATGCGAATGGATTGCATTGTTTGTACGCCAAGTTGGGACTTCATGAGTGACAATCTGTGAATGAAAAGGCCAAGATGTTGAATGGAAAAGAGAGAATGTATGTGGATTTTGCGAAAGGCTAATATATTGAATGAAAAAGATAGGATATATAAGATCATAACAACAATTCAAATAAATATGTAAAAAGCAAAGGATCAAAAGTCACCTCATTCACTTGCATGCGAGCTTTGTAGCCTAAAGTTACAAGACCCAAAAAGAAAAAAAGAACCCTCGTCATTTCTTTTCTAAAATGAGAATCTTGGAACCAAATTTGGCCATGTTGTAATACACAAGATGCACTACATTATAATACATATTGTGATCTTAAAGACATAGAGAGTATATATTAATACAAGCATCACTAAACCTCAATGCTTCACTTGGTAGGGTTTTAGATAACATTCACTAAGCGCCAAATTTTGTGCATATAGAGAAAATTGGATATAGAATTTTTTATAATTGCATACAAGTAAAATGTTGGAGCATGTTGTTGATATTTTGTTCCCATCCAAAGTGGTTGTGTATTATGGGATGGAAGGAGTATGACACTATATGTGTCATTGTTAGAGACTTTGATTGATGATTGGACATTTACATGTGGTGCATGTACAATTAAATCATACATTGATTCCAAGTAGGGCCATTTGATGTAAAATATATAAGTTAAATTTTGCACCTTGCTAAACTAGGTCAATAGATTTTGAAACCTCTTAACTTCTATTTTTTGAATTATGGAAAATGATAGTTTAATTGTTTACATCGGAGAATCAAGTTGAAAATTTAGGAATTTAAATTAAAAAAAACCAAGTTGATTTTCATTCTCTTAAAACAAAACTTTAAATAATTATTAGGTACAAGATGAAGGGAAAAAAATTAAATTAACATTTCTAGCATAGAATTGAAACATTTCAATTCTTATCGTCAAAATGTTGTAGCAAACAATCTAAATCCTAAGAAATTTATCATTCTTTCCAAAAATATGAAAATTGAGTTGAAAATTAAATCCTATATGTTATTTTTTCTTAGAATAAAGTTCTAATTGCCTACAAAACAAGACTCATCATGACTTTCACATCACTTATCCAAATGGAATGAAATAATAAATAGAATCTTTATATATATATATAAAATAACATGTGTAAAATATATATTTTTAATTGTTTAATTGTTTAATTTTTTTAATTATTTTTGTAACTACCTGATGTTCATTTAGTGTCAATAAAATTGTGCTAAGGGTGGCATAACTTTTGCTCCTGAGCATTGATTGAAAAAAATTATATTCATATAAAGCATATTTGTTCTTCTATGTTCAATATTCTTTTCAAAAGATTGCACTAAAATTTGATATCAGAGGTGGAGACAAGCTCAATAAAATGAACAAAACAAGTGTGAATTTCAAGTTTAAAAAAATTGTGTTTTCAAGTGAGTTCGATTTTACCTTCTTGGTTGATTCTTTTTGGCTTATTATATCTTCTGACTTTTGAAACTTGAATTTTTAGCTTGTAAAGAAAATGTTAAATAACCAACTCAAATCCTTAAAAATGAATTCAAATTATTTTGCCTTTTTAAGTAGAAATCCTAGTGTAAATGTCAAAATTCAAACTATCAAAAATCTTAATGTATTTATGTGATGTACTTTAAAATCTAGGTTTAAGGAAAACTTCAAAAAATAAATTTATAAAATCATTAGAAAAAAGTACCCAAAAGTGGGTTTGAAAATCAGTGTTTTAAATCTTTTGAGCTTTTAACTAGACCTTTTTAACCCCTAACTGCCTGAGCGTCCATTTTTTGGACGATGTACTGATTTCATCCAAAATTTCTCATCCGTCATGTACTTTTTGCAATGTGGAATTTTTTTTGTAGATTCTATGGGAAGTTAGCTTCATGCATATGTGATTTGATTAGAAAGGGGATGATTTGTGAAATTTTTATGCCTCATTTCATGTTGTAGTGATTCACCCAAAATTTTGAAGATTTCAGTGTAAAAGTGCTCTAAGAAAAGGCAACTCATAAAATTAAGTACCAAAAAATCTCCAAAAATCACTACACTTAGAGTATTACATTTCAACCAATCACAAAAAATTTCATCTGTAGATTGTCAATATCTTATTTGTAATTGAATTACAAAATAATTTTGAATTTCACGTTTCAAATTTTATACAAAACTATTGGTAATAGCAACCATAGATCTAACTGAATGGATAGAATCTAAAATTCATAATGTACAACTTTTATTCATATATCAAGTTCAAAATATCCCTCTAAGTTGCATTTTATAATGCATTTTTGCAAAACTGCCGAATTTGGAGAGGGCTCTAGGCATTTAGGGGTTAAATTGTGTAACAATAACATGAGGGGAGTCAACACGCAAAATACCCTTCATCATTACGGAGGATAGTGAACACTAACTAGACCATTGTCATGTAAATTCGCTCCCATTTTAGAAGAAATACATGAAATTATCTACAATTTTACTATGATTCTCTTCGATGCCATAAAAATCTTAAAGGTTGTGTGGTTCTTGGACTAAAAACATATTCTTACAATGCCGATGCATGTTAAGAATATAAGTATATGCAAAAACAAAGAGGTAATCAAAGATTACTTTACTTTTTGGTGTTTTTGAAGGCATGTGTCATTTTCCAATTTGAACAACCCACTTTTGTGGTACACTTTATTGTGCTTGCCCCCAAGTATCTACGTGAACTTTCAACTGTCTCCCAAATGACAATGGTCCTTTATAGATTAGTGTTTAATTGGATGTGACAAGATTTGAAAACTAATCACCAACTCAAAAATTATGGAAAGACTTCTGACAGGCAAAATATGCAAAACTCAATCATCGATATTGATGACATAAGCATTGGATAAAAAAATATTGATTTATCTTCTTGTACCTAGAGATTTATCTATGAATATATTGGTTGGAAAGTTAGGAATGCAAAGGTATTTAACCAAGAGAGTTAGAATGAAGTAAATATTAAACAAAAATTTAGGAAGGCTTTATAGCGACATGGACTATGGTTGTATTTTTTGGAAGAAAATTAAAGATATGATCAATACACTAGAATTCTATGAAGACATACTTAAATAGTTCGACACTCAGAAGGCTTGTAAGAAAGTGATATGTAGAAGCAAGCACAATAATGTGAACACAGAAAGTATAATTTTTGGCTTGAAAAAAGTGTTTTTCAAGTGTGTTCATTTTTATTTTCTTGGCTGATTTTTTTAGTTTACAATATCTTTTTACTTTAAAAACTTACTTTTCTAGTTTGTAAAGAAGATGTTTATCCTACTCAAATCCTTAAAAAATAACTTAAATTTATTATACCTTTTAAAATAGAAATTTTAGTATGAATGTCAAAATTCAAACTATCAAAAATCTTAATTTATTTGTGCAAAATACTTTAAAATTTAAGTTTATGAATACTTCAAAAGAATAAGTTTATAGAAACATTTTAAAAAACTACCCAAAAGTGAGTTTGAAAATGATTAGGTACCCAAAAGTGATTGTCCTGGATTACAGTTTATCGTTTACTCAAATTTTAAATAAGGAAATCTGAAACAAACCTTTTATTTCCAAATAATGAAACAATGAACTTCTCCACCAAATTATAAAATGGCACCACCTTATTATACTCCCTATGGCCATGAATTATGATTTTTCTTTAACATGAAGTTATGGACAACAAAGTAGAATGCAATGTATTGAAGTTAAGGGCTACCTTATGCTTAAATAGGCTCATTTTAAAGATGTGCTGGGGTGTTTTCACGATAGGGCGTCCAAAATGTGTAGTGTGACATCGCATAACAAGCAAAATGTGGCGGTAAACATTTTCTATTGGTCATTGAAATTAGTTCTTTGACAAAAAGTTAACCATAGTGGAAAGGTATCCTAGGATTTTATGTATATTAATAATTTGAAAAATAATATAAAATATTATTTGGACCAAAATGTAATACATTGCATTTGGTGACATTGTATAAATACTTTATTGCCTTAATTAATACGTTTCATTGAAGATATAGTTATGGCAATAATTTTCCTCAGTTCGTATAACATAAAGGTATCGTATTCAAAAAAGATTCCAAAACATTCTATGAACAAGGTGGATATTAGAGGTTTATGGCAACAATTTTTGTTCCTATACATTAATGCCCCTTAACATGGTGAATTCCCAAAAAAATCTTGCGAGCTTGGTTGACTAATTAAAACGAAGCTTGTAGTATGGCTGGAATATGCATTTGATGTGGTTTGCAAGTAGATTAAATAACATTAGCAAGAATATTCTAAAAGATTTTGAGAATATTCCAAAAAGATTTTAAAACAATATAAATGTTTTAAAGAGATTCCAAAAGATTTCACTTTTAATATATTAATTTTTTTGGGTACTTTCCCTATTTATTATATTACATCATTAATGCAAATGCTTTACAACATTAGAAACTTCTTTTGTTGAGAACTATGACACCCGAGGGTGAAGACACCTGCCCTCAATGTCAGTTTTGTTTTATTTAAAAACAATACTTTATGCTAGACTACAATGTTGAAATATTTGAACTTTTTCAAGCATATTCTCAAAACATAATAAGGTGTTTACAAAATATTCATATAAAAACCCTAAATGGGCATGCAAACCATCCTATTTGTCCAACACTCCCCAAAAGGCACATTCAATGATCCAAATCCACTCAATATGACAACCCTACTTTATGCCAATTCCAATGATTATGCTTTGGTCCCTAACAAACTCTTTGGGTGGCTTATTGGTGCGTGCAAACTCTCCCTTTAAAAAAATCTCTTTGGCCTCATGTTATGGAGAATTCAAACCGTGTGTGCCAAAGACTACATTGAACGAAAAATTACAAATTCATAACTGCTTACATGATTGCAAATTCAAATTTGTAACCTCTTACAGTCTTACAGGAATATTTCAACCTAAATTCCTAAAAGTATCAAGTTCAAAAGTCAAGTATACATTGCCTACGAGAGCTACACTGTAGCGGAGAACTAGATGAACTGGTGCCCATTGAAAAAAAGTGATGACGTCACCTCAGGATCCCACCTTTTATCGCTGAATCCTGGGTTTAAATGCAACATAATTTGTGTGAATGGGATTGTTACTTGCGTGAATGGGATTGTTACTTGTGAGAATGGGACTGTTATTTGTGTGAATGGGATTGAAGTGTTGTCTTGACTCACAGCATCATCAGCACATGCACTGTAATCGAGAATGTGCCATCCATGTGACACGTTTAGACTCAATCACAATCACTGTTTGGATCAAGTACCCTTAAGAATCTCTAGTTCAAGTAAAATCTTCAGCACTAAAAAAAATTCCATATTTTGCATAAATTTTTTTATTAGTTGGCAGGCATTCCATTGTTCTACAACACGAAGAGATAATGAGACAGTCCCTTGAACTGGAACAACTTACAAACAGTTCAAGCGTAACTTGCTCCGACACAACATGGAACGGGAATGGCAACACCATAGATCCATCAATACAGATGCGCAGGGAGGCGGGGCTTGGCAACAACAGTGAGGGGAATCTTGCGCGGCATCGAGACGCCGAAGAGCTCAGACATGTCGAGATCATCAGGGCCCGTGCCATCCGGCAACGAGAAATCGAAGGCCTGCACCAGCCGCGCCACGCCCATCTGCACAAACAGAATCGCCAGCGGCATGCCGGGACACTGCCGCCGCCCCGCCCCGAACGGAATCAGCCCGAAGTGGTTGCCTCGCATGTCGATCTCCGGGTGCTCCATGAACCGCTCCGGATCGAACTCCAGAGGCCGGTCCCAGACCTTGGGGTCGCGATGAATCGCGTACAGGTTGATGAACAGGCGAGTGCGCGCGGGGAACTCGTAGCCCCAGACCGAGGTCCGCTCCGTCGACTGGTGCGGGATGTTCAGCGGCGTCGGCGGGTACAGCCGGAACGTCTCCTTCACCACCGCCTGCAGCAGCTCGAAAATGTTGATTATATTTTGGGCCAATCAGTATCGCCAAATTGCTACATACAATTTCGCTATTGTTTCTTCGACTCCTCTAAAGGTATCTAGCCAGATTTTCTACATGGCGTCGATATGTATAACCTCTGTTAACCTAGGTACCACCCAGGTATTGCCCAAGCAGCACCTACGTAATACATGTGTACTACCCTGATATTACTCATGTATTAACATGAAAAAAGCATCAATTCTTTTCAAGCGATGGAAAAGTAGCAAAAGTGCTAAACTGTCTCCTGACAAAAACACAAAAATTCACTGACCTGCAGGTACGGCAAGTTGGGCAGATCGGCCTCCGTGACGATGCGATCCGTGCCGACGACGGTGTCGAGCTCGGCGTGGAGTTTGCTCATCACGGCCGGGTGGCGCAGCAGCGCCGACAACGCCCAGTCCGCCCCGTTGGCGCTGGTGTCTGTGCCCGCGAACAGCATGTCCAAGATCACGCCCCTGATCGCGTCGTCGTCCAGATTCCCGTCGCCTTTCTCCGACGACGGCTGCCTCATCAGCACGTCCACGAAATCCTCCCGTCGATCCGTGTCCATGGCGGTGCCGTTCTTCTTCACGTCTAGAAACACCTGCAAGTACGCGTCCATGTTGGCTTTCACTTTCTGCAGGTGGCGCACGTACCCGGTCACATGGGTCGTCCATTTCAACCACGGCAGGAAATCTCCCAGCTTCACGCTGCTCGCAAGCGTGAAAATCTCGAACACCAGCGCCTTGAATCGACTCGCCTCCTTCTGGCCTTCCGTGTCCGTCTCGAAAAATCTGCACAACGATTCAAACCACGGCACATTTTCAGAAGAATGAATTGCATACTTAGCCTAGTACTGAACTGAAAAGCAAGGAATTCGTTGTACATGTATGCAGTGCAAAGATTATTCAGACTCTTTAAATGGTCCGTCCCGAAAAATCTGTCATCCCACAGCACAGTAGTTTCAGAGGAATTCCGGAATTTCACATATATGATTCATGAACGAAAAAGCAATGCAGGGTTTAACTCTCACCTTTTGCCGAGCAGCATGCGCGTGATGTTGTTGCCAGCGAAGTGACCGAACTTGAGAGTGAGCGATACAGGGTTCCCTGCAACGCAGTCATCGTAGACCGATCTCACCAGCTGGCCGAGCTCTTCCGTGCGGGGAGGGCGGAACGACTCCATGCGCCGCTGCGAGAAGAGCTCCAAGACGCAGATCTTGCGCATGTGGCGCCAGTGCGGTCCGTGAGGCGCGATCACGAGGTTTCGGAAGTTGTGCGAGAAGATTTTTCCAGCGATGCTGGGCGGGCGGTCCGCCCACTTGATGTCCTGCTTGACGAACTCCTGCGCCGCTTCGGCCGTGGAGGCAACCACCAGAGGGTGCACGCCCAACTGCAGGTACATGATGGGCCCGTATTGCTTGGACAATTCCCACAGCGATTGGTGCGGCAGCGGCCCCAGCTGGTGCAGGTTTCCGATCACCGGCAGCGGCTTCGGCCCCGGCGGCAGCTTGGCGCGGGCTCGGTCGTTTCGCAGCTTCGTCACCAACGCCACCGCAAAAGCAAGCGCCGTCACCATGCTCGCCACAGTCGACCATGATGCCTCCGAAGCGAATTGCCCGCCAAGCTCCATCGCTCTGCTCCACAGCTGCGTCGCTACGAATGGGTCCATCGATGAGCGCCCGCACAAGTGATTTCTGAATGCGGCTGTGAGATCTGTTGTAGTCGAGCTTGTGAGCACGTACGACTGCAGCCTCTCTATGTTCCCAGGGAGTCCGGTCTATGGAGTCCGGGTTCCTCTACTTAAACCTTCGTTGACAGCCGGCTCAAGTAATCTGTCACTGTCCACCGTGGGATCTCTTTCAACTGCAGTGCACTACGAACATTTTTAGAGCTGCCCAACTGTTTTGCATTTTGCATTTTGGGGGCCTTAAATACTGTGAGCCCTGGAGCCTCCCCACGAGACACCCGCGCCCGCTCTGCAGAGAGAATATGTAATTTTACACCATGCTTTTGGTTAGAGGGCAAGTGCTAGTGCGATAAGTTAGGACGGGTGTTAGAGCTATAAGTTAGGACGGGCTTTGGCACTTACTCAAACCAAGGCCGTTGTCTTTCACAGACCTGCTCTTACTTTTATTAAAGGAGAATGAGAGAAGATTGATTAACGAGCTCGTTGTCTATTTTCTGTAAGAGTGGGGCCAGATGCTTCATGGGGAGAGGCTCTGAGTCGCTTTTGTTTAGGGTAATTAATGCTTGAGGAAAGGGAATTTTGTGAAAAAATAAATGACGAGGAAGTATTTTTTTTTCTCTAAACGTAAATCACAACCGGGAAATCAGATGAATTTCTTTATTGCATCCATCACTTGTGATTAAAATAACATAATATCTAATTACCCGGGAATTTATGTATAATTAGCTTTGAAACCCTAATCATGATAATGATTGTTCGTAGAATTGAATGGGAAATTTTCCAATAGTCATTTTAAAAAAAATCAACAAATTTGGGACCTACAACCTATTTTAGTATTTTTTTTTCCTAGGAAAGTACCCCTTGGAATTTGGGGATCCTATATGAGTTTAAAATAGGGGCATTCTTTTGAAGAGTATATATATATATATATATATATATATATATATATATATATATATATATATATATATATATATATAGATCTCAATAAAGTGCATTAAAAATTCCAGGGAAATCGTCAACTAAGTCATTATTTTGAGCTGGATCACAGATTCAGTGTGATTGCAACTTGCATGATCCACAATCTTTGATTTCATACACCACCACGTATAGTATCAATCATGCATCGCAAATTTCTGAGTAGGTACCAAGGCCAAGTCTCTCATCAGACTCGAACCCAAATATGCTTGTATCAGTTGTACGAAGCGGCTGGTTGTAGCGATTTGAGATGATTGTGAAATAACAGTCTTCCGGGACAAGTGTTTTAGGGTTGCAGGCATCTGTAACCCTAGAAATTTCAAGGGTGGTTCTGTATTGCAAATAACCTTGATTTTGGTGCGCCAATTTCCCTGTCATGCAACGTGAGGGCTTAGTCCCAAAATTTCAATAAAATCACGACTTTTTTAGTGCTTGGATAGAGTACACAAACCTTGTGGTTCTTTACTTCTTTAGATCGAGGAAATTCACTTTCTTTGGTTGGTTGAGACTTGAGCCAGGCTAACCCTTGAAGGATGGCCTTATGACTAAAGTTTTGAACACTTATAACAAGACTTGAAAACTTACATGTGACTGTGTATGTAATTTTTATGTTTACCTTGAGAAGGTTGTGGAATGTTCAACAATACTTGGAATGGATGATAATCAGTAAGGTGTACTACAATTTGAATAAAATTAATTAAAATTTATCAATTGTGCCTTTTAAGGTTAAAAGCATCCATATAGAGTCATTTTGTTGTTTTGCCATGATACATCACATTACTTTTTGTAAAAACCGTGATTTTATTGACTAAAATAACCTTTTTGCCACATCATTTGTACATCTTTGCCCTTTAGCCACCTTCACTTTATGTTTGGAATGCACCTTGAAAAGATAGAGAGCATAAATGGCCTCTTGGCTCTTGCATGAAATTTCTACTGTAGGGCTAGATCACATCTTCATTCAACTAGGTCATGCCGTCCTACCATTTTCCCCTCTTTCTATGTTGGCCGTCAAACGGAAAATTTACCTACTACGAATGCATTCCACATGGATGATGTGGTTGGATGTATGTGCGTGCCCGCCCTGGGGTCTAACGATCCCATTTGTATTCCCGACCGGGTTCCCGATCCCTAGGGAACTCTATACTTTTAAGAACACCCAAGGGGAACGCCAATGGAAACGCTAGATTCTAGAGGTTTGCACGCGCATGCATCCTTTATAAATAAACATTTTGATTTATGTTGGTTATCATCTAGCGGATATAATTTGAAATATATTCATGTCACTTTTGAGAGGGATAAAGACCGCAACTCTCTAGTACTTACAAACCTGAGTTCGAATCCAGTCGCCTCACGGCAAAGTTGTGTAGTCTACTAGCCTTTTATGTCAAGAGTTCATCCCTTTTAGAAATAATCTTGTATTTTTTTCTAAGTACATAAGAACTCGATGTGATTGTGGGGAGTGCTTGCTAGCTTGGTGGATGAATAAGTCCTTATGATAGATTTTCTATCCGACAGCCAGGTAGGGAAAGAGACATGGGATAGACAAGGCCCAGCTGAAGGAAGATGTGATCTAGTCCAGGCCTATGAAATATACTAAGTGGAAAGATCCTTGGAGAAAAGATAGAGGGAAAATAAATAAAGACACACATGACCAAAAAAATTAGGCCTCCAAAAGGTTGCTAACTCAACCAAACTACCATGCAAAAATATTAATATTGAATAAAATTTAAAATGAATAAATAAATTTAAAAATGAATTTTTTTACAAAAAAATGTTAAAAAAATAAAATCTGATGTCGCACCATTTCGGCTATGTCATACTGGATTTTTTTAATATTTTTCTGTGAAAAAATTTATTTTTAAAATTATTAAAAAAAATTGATATTATTATATTATTATTTTTGCATGGCAATTTGGCTAAGTTAGTAGCCTTTTGGAGGCCTGGGATTTTTTTGTAATGTATGGTCAATGTAGTATATAATTAAGATGATTGCAACCAATACTTGAAAAACAAGATTTGCATGAAGGGCCCAAGGGCATATCTTTTGTTAACATATTATACCACTTCAATGCAAGATACATGTATTTATTAAGATTGTCTTGAATTACAATATCTACTTACACTACTATAAAATCTTGTGACCATATCAACAAGAAAATGTTGATTGCGGCAGTTGATTTGGACGCATTGACCTAGACATTTTTCAACCAAAATCTTTTGTTCCACAATTGTTGTTTTAGTCAAAATAATTTATTTTTTTAAAAGGAAAAAAGATCCACAATGAAATACATGAAACCTGCCCAAAAAAATTTCTGGCTGCATGGGAAAAAAAACCTACCCAAAAAATCTAGTTGTCTGAGAAAAAAAATTGGATGCCCAAGAAAAATATGGGACCGCCCGGAAAACAAACATTTGGTTGCCTAGTAGAACTATTAAGGGTGCCCAAACACCACCGCGGGAGCACCACGGTCTACTCGGGCTCTAGTGACACCAGCCGGAATCAAATCCAAGACTACATAACTCCAAATGAAGCAATAAACCACCACACCACATGGATTTCTTCATGCAAGTCGTTGAACTTTTTTGTTAATTATAAATGAACATAACCATTATGAATATTTTGCCATGTAATTTTATTTTTTTTTCAATTTTTTTTGTAGTACATCATGTAGGTTTTTTTTGTACATCTAGAAAAAAACTCAAAAAGTTTTGAATTTATTTTTGACAAAATCATGGGTTGGGAGCTGTTCATTTTTCTACACCGGAATTTGGATATTTTTAACCATGTTAAAAAAAATCCAAATTCTTTTGTAATAGATCATGTAGGCTTTTTTGTATATCTAGAAAAAATTTCAAAAAAATTGATTTTCTTTTTTGGACAAAATCGTGAAGACTAGGAGTTGATTTTTTTACAGCGGACTTTGGATATTTTTAGCAATGTTAAAAATTTGTTTTTCCCAAAAACACTTGTGCACTAGATCATGCAAGACTTTTTGTATATCTAGGATAAATTTAAAAAACTTTGGTGTTTTTTGTTGAAATCATGAAGGCTAGGAGCTGTTTTCGTTTTGCAACGGACTTTGGATATTTCTAGCAATGTTAAAAACTTTCTTTTCCAAATTCTTTTTGCAGTAGATCATAGAGGCTTTTTGCATATCTAGAAAAAAAAATTGAATTTTATTTTGTTTGACGAAACTGTGTGGTTGGGAGCTATTTTTTTCAGTTTGGATATTATTAGTGATGTTAAAAACATTTCTTTTCCAATGTTTTTTTATGTTATGTTAGAGAAACATTTTTTCCCAATTTTTTCATTTTATGTTTGACTCAACCAAAACTCGTTTTTTTCATTGTAAGGTTTTTTAATGTTTTTGCAACCTTTTTTCCACTTTTTGACATTTCATTATATATGCCTTTTGTTTCAATTGAAATTTTTGATTGTATGTTAGGGAAATGAGTTGTGGGTCTAACAAAAAATTAAATTAAATTAAACCTTGGATATTCATCTTAAAATGAACTAATGAAAGAAAGGTATATACAATGAAAGTGAAAAACTAAATTTAGAAAGTGCATAATTGTAGGATTAAATGCAGTCAATTCAGTGATCAGAATGTTGTAGCAAGCAATCAAAAACTTTTGCAATTTTATTTCTTTAAAAGTTTCTTAAATTCAGTTCAAAGAAAGTTTGATTTTAAACTCAATTTAACCCGTAATGCTTCGAAAGACCATTTTTTGGAGGATGCCGTCTTTTATGAGCTATCCAAGATCAATATATTAAAAATTTGATTAAATTATAATTAATTTCTAATAGGAAATCAAGTATGCTTTCGAACCCAATTTGAATCATGCCAATCCAACTTCTCCACTTAGGAAAACTTTCAAAAAAACAATACCTTTACATTGTCTTATGTTACAAATTTTACTATTTAGGGAAGGTAATGTTGATCTATTCATTAAATTTTCTCTTTTTTTGGCTTCTATAATGAAAATTACAATTATAACCAATAATACCAAATTTTGAATTCTAAAAATATAAAATGGAAATTTATTGATTTTTTAGCGTTAATTGCTTCTAATTTCTAGAAATGAGGATCTAAAATTATTTTGGAAAACTTGGCTGTAAGGATAATTATAGAATATTTTGAGAATATTCTCAAATATTCTCAAATAATATAAAATATTTTGAGAAGATTATAAAATATTCCAAAATATTACATTTTACTATATTAAAATATTTTTGATATTTTCTCTATTTATTATATTACGGCATTAAATCAATTGATTTACAACATTAGGAACTTTTTTGTTCAAAACTATGATACCCGTAATACAAAAACACCTTTGAAAATAAGTATCATAACAATACATATATATATATATATATATATATATATATATATATATATATATATATATATATATATATATATATATATATATATATATATATATATATATATATATATATATATATATATATATATATATATATCTCTATCTATATATATCTATCTATATATATATATATATATATATATATTACTACATTATTATATACACTGAACTTGTTGATTCTATTTTCATAGAATTAATCTAAAATTCCTATTTTACAATCTAATTTTTTATTTTTTTGTAAAATTGACCTGTCATAATGCACTTTTCAATATTTTAAAAATTGGTAATTTATGAAATTTGCTGGATTTATGTTGATTCAGTCATGATTTTTTTTGTAGTGCCTAAACCAACAGAAATCAAATGAATTTTTTTGCTGCCTAACAGAAAGTTTGAAGATCAATGAAAATGGTCATTATAGTGCACGGAACAACAGGATGTTGTTGATATTTTGTTGATTCGGTTGCCATTTTCTAGTAGTGTTACAAGTAAAGTATTGTTTTTTTAACAATGTACAAAATATATTATATACTATTTATAATAGGACCCCAATAGTAGATTTACAATAAATGCACATACACATTGTGTTGGTATCAAAAATTAAGTGGCTCAATGTGGACATATGATTTGAATAACAACATAAACACGCAATTTGCTATTTACGCATTTGGCCACATAATCATGCATTTGCCCCCCATGCGCATAAAAAAAATTGTTTAATTTTTTTTCTAAAAACGGCGATTCTTGTCTTTCTACAATCCCTTACATTGTAAACAAACAATTCTTTTATCTTATCTTATCGTTTATCTTTTTTTCTTTCTTGTCTTCTTTTTTATCTTCTTCTTGTCTTTCTTCTTGTCTTCCTTCTTGTCTTTTTTCTTGTCTTTTTCTTCTTCTATTTTTCTTTAGGTGTGGCTGATGAGGCTATTGAATTCTAAATGGCGGGAGCAAAGTAATTAAAAAAAACTTTTTTTTTGTACTTTATTTGGCCGTGGAGTGTTGCTGCACCCTACACGGCCGCCGCCCAAAAAAATAAAATTATATATATATATATATATATATATATATATATATATATATATATATATATATAATTTGTCTCTATTTTTAGACGTTGGATGCACGGTCGCGCACCCAATGTCCCCCTTCACTCCCTCTCCATCTCCATCTTCTCTTTCCCTCTTCATCTCCATCTTCTCTTTCCCTCTTCATCTCCCTTCCTTCTCTCCCTCTTCATCCCCCTTCCTTCTCTCCCTCTTCATCCTCCTTCCTTCTCTCCCTCTTCATCCCCCTTCCTTCTCTCCCTCTTCATCTCCCTCCCCTCTCATCATATATAGAGGAGAGGAAAGAATCTCTCTCACTCCCTCTCCCACTCCCTCTCTCCTCTCCCCTATATATATGAGGAGAGGGGAAAGAGATGAAGAGAGAGAGGAGAGATGGGAGGGAGTGGGAGAGGATCTTTGGATGCGCGGTCTCGCACCCAACGGCTAAAAATAGAGGGGAAAAATAGAGATTTGTTTATTTATTTATTTATTTTGACCGCCGTTATGTAAAGTCCAGTAGCATCCTACGGCCAAATAAAGTTTTTTTTTTTGTTTTTTTTTTAAATAAATAAACTTGGCATCCGCCGTTTAGGGTTCAGCAACACCCCACAGCCAGATAAAGTACAAAAAAACAAAAACAAAAAAAATAAATTATTTTTGGCTTTGCTCCTGCCGTTTAGGGTTTTGCAGCCATAGAAAAATAGAAGAAAAAAAAGACAAGAAAAAAGACAAGAAGAAAGTCATGAAGAAGACAAGAAAGAAAACAAGATAAAAGAAAAGATAAAAGATAAGATAAAGATAAGAATAAATAAATAAAAGAATTGTTTATTTACAATGTAAGTGATTGTAGAAAGATTAAATCGATGTTTTTTAGAGGACTTTTTAACCAATGTTTTTTTAAGCCAAATATGCTTATGAAATTAGCACACTTGGCCAACTGCGTAAATAGTGAATTGCGTGTTCATAATGACAAACTTAGAGAAGGTAGAACTTGCATTGGCAACAATGACATTCATAGTAGAAACTTCCATGTATGAGCTACATCTAATGGATGAAATCATGAAAGAGTTTTCAACGATTTTCTTGTGGAGTAACGAAATATTTTTAGTTACAATTATTGAATTTTTTCAATTTTAAAGTCTTTTCCTCTTGTACACATAACATTTGGTGTTATCTATTTGTTTTCTTTTGGAATGGTATACCAGTACTCTAGCTAGAATACCCTATTTTGCTTAGAATCTCTTTTTGTAGCTGTGTACCAGGTACTCAAGGGTCTCGGGGAAGTCACTATCAAAAATTTAGATAACCATGAAAGACCATGAAAATAAGATGTCTTTTATTCATTTGAGATAAAATTTATAAATTTCTAGAAGTAATATAGGGTGTTTTAAAACCAATTTGAGAATATTCCAATTATTTCATAGCCCCCATTAAATACCCTATGTTCGCTTGTGTATTCCAAAATTCACACTAAGTGACTTCTCCAAGCGGGGGGGAGATGCACTCCTTATCATGTTTGAGAATCATGTGCGTTCATGACCCCCTCTAAATACCCCTTGTATATAAGGGGTAAATTATATGTTTGAAAATTTTTGTATACAGATCTATTTCGTTTGAAACATATATATAATGTAAGTATATGTCAATATTTTCAGCTCTAAATATGTTTATTGTATGTATACGTCATACGTCAGTGTTCAAATTAATACCCCTTCTGTGCACTCACGTATACTTGTACATGTTAAGTAGAGTGCACCCCCGGACTAGGTACGCTCGCTCCAAGCCCTTTATTCAACTCCAATTTTCCACTTGTTTGAATGGTAGTGTTGCCACATTTGGAGTGGGTGAGTTTTGAAGGCCTTTCTTGATCTCTAGACAACCATGAATTGCTTCAAACTTCATAGTCATACCAGTAGTTACGTTAACCCCTAAACATCCAACCGTCTAGAAAGTGGACGATGCACAAAATCAAACATAGTTTTTTCATCCGTCATTGACTTTTTGCACTGTGGATTTTCTACTATGGGTGGTTGCAAGCTACGGTCACCCAAACTTTTGTCGCGGCATGCAAATTTGTGCACTTACCCAATCTTTGGAAAATCATCAATAAATATTGGAATGGAATTTTGTGACGAAACAAATTGCATTGTTTTTAGAATTCTAAAGTTAAGATGTCTACCACAATAAAGTTTGCAAATTTTCAATCTTTCTATCCAAATTAAGCATTTCTACTTAAATTTGGTAGCGTGTCGCTTGTCAAAAGTGCACCTATTTTATGGGAAATGCTAGAAGGGGGTCAAAATTGAACTTCAAAAATTTATAGCAACATACCACAAGTGTGTACAAAGGTACCATATTTTATTTTTTTGGGTACTACGCTTACTTATTTTTTAATTAATTGTTTGGTGATGTTTTTGTTTTTTAAGATTTTCGTGCAGTTAAAACTTTTTTTTGGATTTTTTTTTTTGGAAATGAAATAATGGTTCAATTTCAGAGGTGGGATATGAAATGCATTTTTCATAAAACCTAGCTAAGGATGTTATGTAAAAAAGGCTCTAATTACCCCTACTCGGTAAAAAACAGAAAAGGCTATTGAGTAATGCCCAAAGTCTTGAAATTAACTTAACAATTGCTAAAGTGAAAGTATTAGCATAAACCCTATTTGGGATGGTGAAATTTTTGATCTAATTGAAAGTTGAGAGGTGCGCATTACTACGCTAGTGCACGAGCTGCATGGCCTTTAGCTGCACAAGCTACACTCCCGACTTGGTAGACCGTAGCTTGCAATCACCCCTACATATTTTATAGGAAGTTAGCTTCATGTATGTGTCATTTGATTAAAAAGGGGATGATTTGTGAAAATTTTATGCTTCATTTCATGTTGTAGATATTCATCCAAAATTTTGAAGATTTTAGTGTAAAAGTGATCTTGAAAAAGTCAACTCATAAAATTAAACAACCAAAAAATCTCCAAAAATCACTACACTTAGAGTATTACATTTCAACCAATCACAACAAATTTCATGTACAAATTTTCAATATCTTATTCGTAATCAAATTACAAAAGGATTTTCAATTTCAAGTTTCAAATTTTATACAAAATATTGGTGATAGCAATTGCAAATCTAACTGTATGAATAGAATCTGAAAATAATAATGCACAACTTTTATTCATACATCACGTTCAAAATATCCCTTTGGATTCCATTTTTGTAAAATTGTCGAATTTAGAGAGGGATGAGGACGTTTAGGGGTTAAAATTGGGTGACTGTGTTTCAAAGTGTCTGAATTATGAAAATCAAGTAAGCATAGTTGTAATAAAAAAAACTATGATATAGATCAGAGGTAAAAGAACTATGATTGTCATCGAGATTGTCAAAAATAAAAGGTACCTAGAAGTACTATTTTGGGAGGTGTGGTACTTCTAGGTACCAATTCTTTTTGTAGAATGTCACTATTATGGTAGTCTAAAGTTTAATTATCCATATGTATAGGGCTAGTAGAGTTATCTAAAAACAAAATTGGTTTCCAAGTGGAGTTCAAGTGGAGTTTTGTTCTTATAATTACAATTTTTGACACACATACTTCATGAACAGTTTCCATGGTTGGGGCTCTTGACTTGGGGGAACGTGTGGGAACTCTCTTTTAGCATTGGGGAGGTCACGAGTTCCACACCCCATGGTGGTGCAAAGCTTTGCTTTAGATTATTCTCCAACTCACCATAGACTGGTTTTGCAGTTTTTTTGAACTCAAAACAAGTCTAAGGTGAGTTTAAAGTTTCTTTTCACTTTGAGACACTCTTTTCGGTTAACTTTAGTATCAATGAATCATTTAACCCTTAAACGTCCTCACCCTGTCCAGATTGGGCAATTTTGCAAAGATGCATTATAAAATGCAACTAAGAGGGATATTTTGAACTTGATGTATGAATAAAAGTTGTACATTATGAATTTTAGATTCTATCCACATGGTTAGATCTATGATTGCTTTCACCGATATTTTTGTATAAAATTTGAATCTCAAATTTCAAAATTCTGTTGTAATTCGATTATGAATAAGATATTGACAATCTTGGATGAAATTTGTTGTGATGGGTTGAAATGTAATACTCTAAGTGTAGTGAGTTTTGGAGATTTTTTGGTTGCTTAATTTTATGAGTTGACTTTTTCAAGAGTATTTTTAGACTAAAATCTTTGAATTTTTTGGTGAAACACTGCAACATGAAATGAGGCATAAGAATTTCACAAATCATTTCCTTTCTAATTGGATCACACATGAATGAAGCAAACTTCCCATAAAAAATTCAACAAAAATTCCACATTGCAAAAATTGCATAACAGATGAGAAAATTGTGTTTCATTCTATACATCGTTCAAAAAATGAACGCTTGGTCTTTTAGGGGTTAAACTTCAAATTTTATACAATGCCAACATACATGCAAATAATTATTTGTTTGGTTTTGATTGTATAGATATTGTGTTTGTCTTTGCTTTCATTGGTATGGTTTAACCTATGGTCCTCAAGTTGTTTCAGTTCTTGTTGATCCTTGAAGGACATAGAGGTGACTGATGGTGGCAATCAGAAGGAATCTAAGCAAGGGTTTTTGGCTACGGCATTCATTTTTGACCAAGCCATGGGGTTAGAAATATTAAATGAGGCCATTAAGGCTCTCCCAACGAGCTACGTGGCAACGTCAAGGTCAGCTTGGAGAAGCATTAAAAGAAATTTGAGGCCTCCACAATGGCTACCTAAACCTCATGCAAAGATTTTTTATTTTATTTTGAAAATCATTATAAAAATTAAAATTAAAAAAGTTAAATAAATATATATATAAATATTAAAATATTAAAATATTTTTTTAATATTTTAAAAATATTAATTTAAAAGAATATATAATCTAATTAATACTAAAATATTATGTAAAATATTAAAATATTAAATTTTATATATTTAAAATATTTAAAAAATAATATCCAATCTGATATGACTAAACTTTGGCTACATCAAATCAGGGTTGTTGATGACACATCACGTCGTGACGCCAGGATGTCCGTCATAACATCAGGATTCAAACCCCACATCCGTTTGGATCACTACTAGAAATTCTGTGACCGGGTCAACAGAATTCCAACAGAGAAGCGTTGATTTGGCCTGTTGATTTGGTCGACTTGACCTGGACATTATTCAACAGAGAATTGTTGAGCAGGTTCTGTTGATTTGGACACTACACAGCAGTGCCCGGAAGTTAATTTGAATGCCATGTCACGTCCGTTCAATGACGTGTCATACACTCTGGCACGCCTTGCCACGTATACTAGCCATTTATTGGTCTCCAATTATAGAATATTTAAAGCAGTAAAATTTTCGCCCATCTTCGACTGAATTCAGTATGCTCGGTAATTATTCAGGAAAGGGTTTACATGTGATTGCTTATATTAGACTGCCATGGGATTGGTGCACATTTTGAAATTGTTCGGCCTTCCAGTGTTTAGGAGTACCAAAATAGCCCTCTTGTTGTTTTACATTATCCTTGTTAGTTTACCACATCGGCTTTCCTGGTGCTCCACGTGTCCATATGTAATTGGATGAAGATCAAGTTGATTATGTACATTATGCAAGTGGAATGTTCACTTACAGTACAGAATGTGACATAGATGAGAGTGTGATAATAAGGAGTTCAGTGTGTACTGCCTCTTCATTACTTTACAGAGTATGAATGGGCTGAATGCTTTTACTAACTACTTATCATTGAAGAAACTCTAGTCAAACTGACTACGGTAGTGTGTACATGCAGAAGCTTAAAAGTTATTGTATTCTATAGGTGCACTGTACAGCACGTTGCACTTTACGCTGAATGCAAGACAAAACACATCCTCATAAAGCCCAGCGGTTAGTGTCTGTCTCATTGAGAAGCCTCTTAATTCTCTTGTAGAAGTACTATCTAAGCAGTCATGAATAATCTTTTAAATAAGTGCAGAATTCATCAACGTTTCTACAAGATTTGTTTGCTCTTGTCCTCACAGGCCAGGAAGTGGAGACGCGGAAAGTCGCAGAGAGCTGCCCGGACGACGTCTGCGTACCATGTCCGTCGAACTGCTGCCTCTGCAGGCACAGAGCGATAGTTGCGGGTTTCGGAGAAACTTTCAGGCGCACCGATTCTACCATGTTGCTAGACGACGCTTCAGATTGCGAAGTATCCGTGAGCGCACTACGACCTACAAAGCTGCTCGTTAAAGGACAACTGCCGCATATCGTGGACGCCAACTTTTTGTTCTCCTTCGCCAAACAAACAAACAAACAAACATCTACAACATTCACAACATTACAAAAACAGCTTTAAAAAAATTGAAACAGGTAAAGAGAGAGAAAACCCTGGCTGGGCGAGCAAAACATGTATGTGAAGAAAGGAACAAGTGGGCACGCTCTGAAGGGAGTGAGTGAACGAAGTGTGCAGACAACAACCACAGCTCTCAAGTAGAGATGTGCCAAGCTCTCAGCGTTTACGCCTAGCCACGCCTCGCTCTGTCACTTACTTAGCATATTTTGTTTCAGTTGTCTTCATTTGAAGCTCAAGATTGTCATTCTGAGTTGGCCGGCTAGAGCTATCCAAATTGTGTGGTGGGCGTGATTGTAATTAAATCATCCAATAGATTCAATTCTATCCGAATGCTATCTAGATTACTCTCGTGTATTATCTCGTGTAGAATGTAGCCAGCTGGTACATTTGCCGAGGTGAGGTTCCCGATACTACATGTGTCCCACAGTTTTGACTTCAATGCTATCTAGATTACTCTGCTATTTTGACTTCAATGCGTTCCGGAATTACTGTTTCTAAGTTAGGTCGGTGCTTCGGCTTAAGATTTCTGTCTTCTCATTCCTATCAGTTTATGCTGCTCTAAAGTGTAGGTTCTGGAGCTGGACTGCGTGTCCTTTGACTCTGTTCGAAAGCTTGCTGAAACTTGGGAGGCTCGAAAGCTGCCGCTCAATTTGTTGATCAACAACGCTGGAATATTTTGTATGACTGGTATATACACATTCGAGTTATTTCGGTGTTGACTGATTTGCCAGTGCCAAATCTGACTTACAATGTCAAGGGGTAATAATCCAGTTGTATGTTTATATTCAAAGGATCGTGGATGAGAAAGAGCTTGTCATACTGCTTTGTATGAGTTAGTTCTAAATTGTCAAATAGAGTTCAATTACGTTATTTAATGGGTACTTGAGTAGAGAAATCCTCAAGAATGCTGTCCTTGCTAATGCCGTGCTCCAAGCACAGCTGCTTCCAAAACTCCATGCCTATCTGATTCCCGCATTGTCCCATCTGTAGGGTTATAATTTCGCGAGGCATCTTGCGCGCCGGGTCTCTTCTTTGTCAATCGCAAGGTACAATGAAAATGGTTGTGTGCTCAAAGAAAAATGAAGTAGGTCGTTGTACACTCTAAGAAGAAAAGCTGCTGCAGCTTCAAAAGCTTCACGGGATGCATTCAGAGGCACAGAATCAGCTGCCATGGACGCCCTGCCTGTAACGCAAACAAGGCTGGACAAGCGAGGGAGGGGAAAGGAGCAAGACGACTGAAATCTACGTGAGAGATATGTACTTGAGGGGTACATGTTAGTTCCCAACACCGAATTGGATATTTAGTGTGGGTGATAATTGGCCGGCATGAGAATAGCAAACCCATTACTCTTAGCTATTTTACTCTTAGAGTTTACTCGTGTGTTTCCAAAAATGCCACATCAGCAAATCATGTGGTTAAATTTTAGAAATGTTAAATTCAAAAAATGCAGTGCATAAACCAACAGAAATGTGGCGACTGTTTTAGCATCCGGAACAAAAATTTGGGAAATGAGTGAAAGAGGTCAATACAGTGCACAAACCAACAGAACTTTGTTGGTTTTTTGTTAATTTGGACGGTATTTTCTAGTAGTGGATTGACCGTTGTCAAAGGACGGACTGGCCATCAAATAAACGGACTTGCCGTAGAGTGAACATATAGGCCGTCACGGCCGTCACTAAAAGACAGACTAGCCGACAAGTGGACCGACAGGCCGTCCTCAATGAACGGACCAGACGTGTGGACGAACAAGTCATCCCCAAGGGACGGACTAGCCGTTGTCAAAAAATAAACTAGGTCATCGCAAATGGAAAAGTGAATTGGTTTCATTTCAAATATTTGGATTGGTCGAATGGATGGTCTGGTCATCACGAGTAAACGGTTTAGGCGGTCGCTAATGGATAGGTGAATCTGCCAATGTTTGTAGTGGTTTCATCTCCTATGTTTGGGTCTTTTTTCATAAATTTGAACTGTTGAGTGGATGGTCTGGGTCGTCAGTCATCGAGTGGACGGTCTAGGCCGTCGCTAATAGAAAAGTGCATATGCCATGTTTGTAATGGTTTCATCTCCTATGATTGAGTCTTCATTCATTTCAAAGCATCTAGTGGACAGTCTAGTATGAGTACTTTGACCGGTTGCCCGGTCAACGCACCGTATAGTTGAACTGAGGGGTGGGGTAACACGACACCAAGCAATGGACTCCTTTTAGCAAGGGATGGATTAGATGACTAACAAAACATCATAATAATGAAAGTAATGCAAGAATGGACAATGTAGATGTGTGCAAAAAATGGCAGCATACAATGGGGCACCAAATCGGTTCCAAAAGTACCATACACCGTAGAATTCTGCTAAAAACCTCATACAATCACAATACTCTTAATTAGAGTCTAATGTAGCACTAATAGAACTATTTGGATGAAAAAACAACCCTAAATGACAATGGCAACACAAAAGCCCAAGTAAAAATTGCCCAAAAAACACCACAATATTCTCAAATTCACACTAATTGCTCATAGGTACCAAGTACTCAAAGATGGGGTCAATTTTGGTGGTAGAAATGAGTAAATAGAGGAGAATTGCACCTCTATCCAAAATGACAGCACAAACACTTGTTTAGAAATTACTCTAAAAGGGCCACAATTGTCTCAATTCTCATCAACTTTCCATGAGCGCTAATTACTCCAAAATGGGGTTAATTTTGATGATAAAATTAAGCAAGTGAGGGGAAATTGCACCCTCACTTAAATGGCAGCACAAACACTTATTTAGAAATGAACCTAAAAAGTGTTACATTGTCTCAAATCTATTCCAATTTCCCATGGGTACTATATACTCCAAAATGGGTTCAATTTTGGCAATAGAATTGAATAAATGAAGGGAAATTGCACCTTCACTTAACCCCTAAGTGCTCAAGCCTTTCTAAGTGTAATTTTCCTAAGAAAAAAGAGCATGGCTTTAATACAATCCCCAATGAGGCAAATTGTCTTTTTTCCAAAATCTAACCGTATAGATGTTTAAAGAACTTGTTTATTAGTATGCATACCAATTTTGAGTGCGAGATTGCATACGGGTTGTGAGATTATAACAAAAGAAATGTACATAGTCTTTTTTTAGTATGCTGCCCCTCCCCACAATGTTGGGAAAATTTGCTCATAAGAGTTTTTTGGAGTTGGAGGTGACATGAACAACTCCAATTTGTGTAAGAATACTAAAATGCGCTTTCAGAAACCCTATGTATGGATAAAGAGCTATAAAACTCATTTCACAATCCTCCTTGCAATTGTGGAAATGCAAGTTTTATTTTTTTTACACTTGCTCTCTTGAAATTGCAAATCACTCCAAATCATTCTTTTTGATTTCAAATTTTCAACGGTCAAAGGAACGGAATTTATTTACTCTTTCCATTGAGACCATTCTCAAAACAAATGGATAAAAATTACTCCTTGGATCTCAAAAACAAGTAAAAGAATCCTACTAGCAACAAAAATGGCAAACTAGTAAAGTACTGTCCTCACCCATTCCCGAAATCGTGGGAGCAACCCCACAATACTTACAAGGTACCTTCTCTCTATTGCCACCTAATCAACTACGTGTCCCTATTCACTAATTGAAGTGGATAGGTTCCCAACGTGTTCCCGCGGCTCCCGGCCCCGCCATGGAAGATGCTGCCATAAAAAACTGCATTAGTCAAAGGGCCGTAACTACTTCAAAAATAGGTATTTTTGCATGAAACTTTTTTTGGCCAGTAGATACAATGTTCATGCACATTTTCGAATTAGAGAATTTAAAAAAAAACATTTCACTATTCCTCGAAGCTAACTCAAAGGGCAGCACCCCCTTAGTCACTCCAGGGATAGTCCAAAAGTAAAGGCCATCTTCTACAGTTCATAACTTTTGCATATGAAGGTAGTTTTCAGTGTTTTTTTTTTCCCCTTCAAGATACTGAAACTAAGGAACTCCAATTCTAATAATTTATTTTGAATTAATTATCCTTTTATGCCACCTCTCGCAAACACACAACACCCCTAAAAGTTTACACATAATTTCAAACCCTTCTAACTTTTGCAAATGAACATAGTTTTTAATGGTTTTTGTACTACCTTTTATATATTGAAAAGTGAAAAATACAAAACTAAAAAATGATGAAAGTATTACCTTCAATCCAAAATTGGACGGTGCACCGCCTTCCAACAATCTCCTATGTGGATGTGGTGCCCAAGGCAACATGGGCAATATGTTTGGCACCGTATATGGCACTCACAACAAACTTGGCGAAGATGGCTCGACATGGGCATGTGTAAAAGTGCTTCGTGCCGATTGAAACGAGAAGTACAATTACAAGATCGGAGGTGGTGTGATGCTAAAACCTTTGCCAAACGGAGTTGAAAGGATTTGTGACTCAAGGTTTTGGTTCCTAGAAGCAAGAACTGGTGAGAATGAAGTTTCCACATGTTCACCACCGTGGTGTCCAAGAGGAAAAAAAGAAGTCTATGCCACCACTTTTGAGTGCGAACTTGGCAAGAATATTCGCCCCTGAGTTGGTCGGCGACATCCACCCCTCGCATGAACTTAGTGTATTGGAAGTGCATTGGAGATGTCTCAACCGCCTGTCGCAAATGTCCCACTCGCCGTTGAACCACAAGACACTCTTCACCGGTCCTATGGATTGGTGGTGCAACCGTAGACATAACAAGGACCGGTTTCTTGTCAACCCACACAATGGCCCTAAGTTTTTTGGATTTATGCATTCTCCATTCCAAATGCCCTTGAGTACATTTTTTATAGAGAGATTTATTAGCCAAGGCCGTGGGAAGCCCAATGCGATTGGCTCTAACCGTGCCTGTTGCATAAGTGCCTTTATCCAAAAGGTCCATAAATAAAAGCACCGAGGAGAAAAAATTGTCCATAATCACAATATGGCCTCTATTTTCTAACCCGCGCAATAATCCATGTACCACGTTGGCACCTTGCATAGCCTCACCCTTTTTAGAACCCTTGATCCCGGGAACCCCGTTGTTGGCTCCACAATAAACTTCAAACGTCCATACATACTTCGCTTCCGAATCCGTAAGGCACCAAACTTTAATCCCCCATTTAGTTGGTTTTTTGGGCATGTACTGACGAATGGCACAATACTTACCCTTGTATTGTATCATCATCTCATCTATTGTCACATTGTCCCCCAAATTCCACATGTCCTTGCACCGATCCCTAATCTCATCTAAGAGCCATCTCAATTTCACCAATTTGTCAAATTCGACACTTGAGCGATCCGTAGTTGTACCATGATCATTGTGCACATGTAAACACCGGATAATATGCTCATAACGGTTGCGTGTCATAATAGAGGATATAACCGGGCACCATAAAAAGTCGCACGATTTCTTCCAATAACACCGCACATTTGGCTCAATTTTGATCCCCATGTATAAAGAGATAGCAAAAAATGTCCTCAACTCCGGCGGGTGTAATGCAACCCATGTCTCTCCACCCCGCAACTTCTTAGGAGTACACCTAGACCTTGAGTTTACCTCAGAAGCATACCTATTAGTTTCCGCGCATATTTTACGCAAAGTTTGGAGAGTTCAAAATTTATGAAACAAGGCATATAAAGTGGGCATTTTATGTGAAGGGTTTGGCAAGCCCGGCATAGGACCGCTAAATGCAACTGGTACAGGATCAAAAGTAGAGAATGTCTTTTGCCACGAATCCTCGTTGTAAATTTCTTTCAACCCTAGTAATTTTTTCTTCCCCTTTTCCATCCTACGTACAACTTCATTCTCCACAAATTCCACATGTCCCCTACATGCTGCCAGTACCACAAAAGAATACTCTATGATAAGCATGTGATTTTAGAATATCAAAAGAGCTCATTTATTTAGAATAAAAAATAAAAATAACCAGGGAAAAAATAGTTCCTCATGCTTACTGCCCTCTCACGTTGTGCCTCCCATGATAAGGATATAATTTTTGAGCAAAAAAAGGTAATCATTTTTTAATTAAAAAATTAAAGAATTATGAAAAATCCTTTGGTTTCTTGTTGGCTTCCCAAGCCGGCTGTACATTCCACACTCTAATTATGAATTTAAAATTAAAATTAGCTCCCTCGCTTTTCGTAAATAAATAAAATTAAAATTAAAATTAAAATTTAAAAAAAAAATCGCTTACCTGCACTTGTTGCCCTTGCTTTCCGCTGCTTTGCATGTCGTGCTGGTTCCTCCATCGTGCTAGCCTCTCTAGCGCTTCGCTTATTGGCCGGCCTTACTGCCAAATCCTCTGCTGACCTTGTTGTCGAATCTTCTACTGCCTTCCTTGTACACTCCCTCCCACGAGCTGTCAAAGCCCTTGTCGCCACCTTCGTGACCGCCTTTTTCGCCACTTTCATCTTGTTCTTCTGTGTCCACGCTGTGGTTGACTTCCGTGTTGAAGTCGTTGCCTTTTCTCCCTTGCTCTCCGCCGCTGTAGAAAAATCTGCAGAAGTCGTCGCCGCAGGAGCCTTGTCCTTCGCTGTCATTGAATTGTCCTCTCTGTCTCTGCTGGCCGCTCCCTTTGTTCGGCGCTCTGTTGGCTGATGCCTCCCAACGGCCTCCCCGTGCTGGGTTCTTGTACAAATCCTCACTGCTCTCCCTTCACTCATTGCCGTCGTTGCTTGCCTACTGTTTTTGGGCTCCAATTTTTTCTTCGTTGCAGCCGATTCCTCGCAGGTCGTTGTCATCTCCGTCATTCTTCTCTCAGTCTCCCTCCCACCGACGCTGTTGTGCTGTAGTGCCGCCTTCACCCATTGCTGTCTAGTTCCGCATCTGGTTTGACATCTGCTGCTGTCATCTGCTTCTGCCGCATCTACTTCCGCCGGATCTGCTGCCGCCGGATATGCTTCCGCACTGGTTCGGGCCGTTGCATTTGGTTTCCGCACTGATCTTGCCGGATCTGATTCTGTACTAGTTCCCATCGCATCTGGTTTACGCACTGATAAGCAAGGATCTGGTTGTGCACTGGTTTCCTTCGCATCTGGTTTCCGCTTTGATTCAACTGGATCTGGTTCCGCATTGATTCCGCCCAATCTGGTTCCGCCGCATCTGGTTTCCGCCCCATCTAGTTCCGCATCTGATTCCCGTCGCTGATCTGCCACATCTACGTCCTCACAAGCGGTGTTCTCCCCGTCCTCTTCATCGCCGTGGCTGCTTGCCCACACACGCTGATCTGATCCAGGTATCAATTCCGGTCGTTTGCCTTTTCTCAACCTTGCCCCAGTTCCAATTCCGGTCGTTTGCTCGTTGTTGGCATCTCCGTTTCTTTGTTTCTCTGCTGCTGCTAGCTTGCTCGTTGTGTCTCTAAAACCCTTGTTGTCTGACCGTGCAGCTACTTCGCCTTCAGTCACTCTCTGCTTGTCCTTGCTGGCCTTTGATACAAGCCCTTCTGCCCAAGCCTCCCATTCGGCTACTTGCTCATCAAGGTCATCTTCTGATTCAACCGGCCAACTGTCATCTCCATCTCTACTACCCTCTTCATCTTCTGACTCATCGTCACTTGACATGTTACATGTTAGCTCATTTTCTAAGGGTTTTTTTGAATCTTGTTCATGCCTCAAAATTTGCTCCGTGAATCCACTTGGAATACATTTTCTAATTCCATCAGCGAATAAAACATCATACATTCTAGCATTTGATTGCTCTTCAATGTAACTCCTTTGCACCACGCCTAATACCCAATCTAAATCTTGTTCTTCCTCTCCCGATTGCTCTAGTTCACTCAAAACATACCTTGGAACTCTTACTGCTACTTCGTGTTCTTGCACTATGAGCTCTGGAAATCTAAACTCTTTGGAACCACTTTGGGAGGACACGTCCCGTTGTCCTTCTAGAGGCGGTTGTAGATCTTCTGCCGATGTCTTCCTATTCTGTCCTTGCTCATTTGTTGTTGCAGATGCTTTGCACGCGGTCAAAATGCTCTCCTTCTTCGCAGCAATCTTCAGTCTCTCTCCCACTTGCTTCCTTCCTTCTGACCACCCTTTTGTGTATGTTACTTGTGTCCTCGTTGGTGTCTTTGATGTGCACCTCTTGATTGCTAACTTGGGTGCCTTCCGTCTTGGATTCACTTCCCTTGGCCATTGCAAATCGCTCTATTGAAGTACGAGTGTGTAAGTCCCCCTTCTCTCCAATGCGTTGAGAATAGTCTGCTGCCATGTCTCTCTGTTCCTCTCCATGATCTGGCCACACTATTGTCCTCAAGGTGTCTCTTACAGATTCTGAAAATCCATCCACATGTCTCTCCTTCCACCCTAAAATGCGAGCGACTTGTTGGTAGTACCTAGATCTAAAAGCTCTATTTCTTGGGGTTGCGCCAATCTCTTGCCACTTCTTTGGCTTGGGCAACTTTGCAAGATAGTTTGAATCTAATGCTGCTAGAATAACTCTCTCTTGTTGTGCACTTGCACCTTGCAACCTTACCCAATTTCGAACAATGTCTACTGGTCCTCCTAAGTAGGAAAGAGAGATAGGAGGGTTTGGAATTTCGTCCATCGTGACAAATTTGTATGGCAATGGACATCTGTAAATTCAAATTTGAATGGTTCAACCTTATAAATGTGTTTGTTGCATTCAACCTTCACCAACCGTTATTTTGCATAATGTTTGTATATTTTATAAAATTCTTTACTGATTTGTTAGTTGGGCTATTTTGCAACGTTGTGTTGGTATAAATTTTTTGGGTTTTCTCATTTCAATCCGTTGTGAGCACCGTTATTTTGAAGTCCTGACGCTGTGAAAGTAATAGAGGCGGTTGGAAGTCGTGAGATGGCCGTTACCTCCTGCCACAGTGGTACAGTGTACTTTTCTTTCATTCAGGAGGTTGCAAGCATGGAGTGATCTCATTGGTTCTCATTTCGCGCCAAACTAAATACCGTTTGCTCCAACCACGGGCCCATTACATTCCACACTACCAAGAGCCAGACCCATTGCCCCCACAATATTTTTTCTCTTTGACCGCTCAGTAGATGGCCTTTTCTCATTGGTTCTCCAATGCTGCCCTCTTCTACTAGTAGGACATATATGCCTTTCAGGCCTTCTCTAAAATCAAATATTTACCCCTTTTGGTCAAAAATGCCAAAATCCAAGAGGTAACCTTCTATACTGCCCGTAAAATTTTTGTAAACGGTCAAAGGAATTTAACTACCCACACACAAACGAGCCGAAATTTTGGATCGACTATATATGGTCGCTCAAGCAGTTAGGGGTTAAATGGGAGCACACAAATTTACTTAAAACTTGACCTAAAAAGTGTCAAATTGTCCCAAATTCACACCGATTGCCCATGGGTACTAGAGTATCCCAAAATGGATTTAAAATGGGCAATTAACAACTCCAAGGGTCAAGAATTCAACTTTGCCCAAAAATTACAGCATACTACCATGATCCAAAATGAACATCAAGAATTTCACAAATTGGATTTATCATGAGAAAAAAGTCCTACAACACCTCAATTCACAATTGTAGCACAAAGATCATAGAATGCAAGGGAAATTTGAGACTTTTTTGGGCTGCGCTTCCGCGTCGTGCCCAATAAATCCTAATTTGCAATCCTATGTTCCTTCCAATTATGAATTTGGCCTGGTGAAAATTGGGCAGCGTTTCCACGCTATACCACACACCGGGCCAAAATTCCAACAACACTACACAATGTTTCAAAGAAACAAATCTCAAACACAATCTACTAACCAATACTTAGAGAAGTCCATGAGGTAAACGCACAAAAATTAGGCAACTAAAATTACCGATTAATGCTATACAAACTCTTCTTAATCATCCTAATCATCAATAAGTCTAAATAGTATTAAAAAAAACACAAAAAATGGAGAGGAGAGAGGTAGGGAATCACTTCCTCCCTAATATCATCCTATTTGCCCTCCGTAATATCACACGGAAAGAAACATGATGCCGGCAGTGATGTTGGTGCCGCTACCGATCGGGTTTTCCTCTAGTAGTGATCATGTTCGCCTCTGGCCTGATGGTGTTCCTCTTCACATTTAGTGGTGTTCGTCTTTGTGTTTGGTGGTGGTTGTCGCCTCAGCTCTGCCGCACCCCGAGCTCCGATTGCTGGCACTCTTGCAACCGCGCCTCGGTTGTGGTCGTCGCCACCGTCATCTCTCTCGCTCCACGCACTGCCAGCGCTCGCCGACGTCCCGTACTCCGTGTCGCTACTGAATTCCTAGTCGTACCGTTTGTGGTGAACACGCACTGTCACCCTGCCTGCTTGTTCGTGCTCAAGCAGCGTCGCGCCCTAGTACTCGCCTTGATCTCCCTTGCGCATCTTGGCTGTGCCACGCCCTGTACTCGTTTCCGGCGTCGTTGATCTCCTGGTCGTGGCGTTTGTGGTGACCACACACTATCACCCTGTTTGCTCGTTCGCCGCTAATCTCCTGGTCGGTGACGGCTCCAATCTCGCTTGCTGCACGCTGCCCTGCCTCCGTGCTCAATCCGCCGTTGCAACTGGGTACTTGCCCCCAAGCTCAAATCTAACGTCGTAATAAGTTTGAAAAGCTCGAAAAGAAAATGCGAGGCGAACCAGGCACAGAGACCTGCGTCGACTACATGATCTTCTCTCTCTCTCTTGCAAGAAAGAATGAATGCAGTGAGAAGGCCTTATTCGTTGAATTGAGACAAAATGGTCATTTTGAGACTTCAACCCTAAAACAATTATAGTCATTTATCGTCGAGTCGACGATAAGATGAGACTGTAACCTTTGGGCAATCAAAGGTTTTTATATATATTAATATATTAAAGTCTCAAATTACCGAATAGTCGCAAACCTGAACAGTTATAATGGTTTATCCTCGAGTCGACAATAAAATTGAGACTACACTTTGTCTCAATTTAACGAATAAGGCCTTTGAGGGTTTGCTGTCGTGGGTTTTTGATTGTAGGTTCTCGTTCCACACGTCGCCTCTCACTGATGTGATCTCGTATGGTACTCCACTAGCCAGATCTGCCAATCCAAACTACTAGTATTCCACTACCAAACCCTGCAAAAAAACTCTCATTAGAGAAAATGTGAGCCCTCAAATGGGCCCCCAAGAGTTGACATGCGACCCTAAATCAGCCGGGCTAGTGTAGGTAGGTAAAGGACAACTTTTCTGTCATGCAATAGTGGCCATCTTGTGTGAATTTCAGTATGCGTCAGTACTATTGCAATGTTGCCGCAATGGTTTGACAGTATAATACTGCGACAATACTGCTATCAGTACTGTTGCAGTTATGTTTTATTTTTACATTCGCAGTACTGTTGCAAGCATGTTGCAATCCTAATGCGACAGCACTGCATCAATCCGCAGTACTGCAACAAAATAGGAGTAGGTATAATAATTAGCATTACTGTTTCAAGATGTTTGTGTCAGTATTATTTCAATACTGACGCAGTATTAAGGTAAGTTAGGTAACTATATTTGAAAGCGACCATTTCCTTAATGTCATCCATACTGCACAAAAATAGAGGATTTGTACCTGACAAGACAATTTAAATCAATTCGAGGGTCCTCCTCCAAGACTTTCTAGAGGCCCATTTGAGGGTTCACATTTTTTGTAGAGTCTACAATCCTATTCCCAATCACACCTTGATCGCAAAGTTCTAACAATTTTCCTTGCAAGGCTTCGCCTAGAAATTAAAAAACAACTGCCAACGGGAAAGAGAGAAGAGACCACCTTCTACATAGAGAGATGAGTTTGACATATACATCCAAACTTCATCCGCTACGACCTCATTCATCCAAAATACTCACATCCACTAACTCTTACTTAAACTACCCTAAACTCCTAGTTAACCGGGAGCTATTTTGTGCCCAGAAAATAGAACTTGGCCTTTTCCCGTAGTGAAGTGCCAAAATTCTACTAGCACAAAACTAAAACACGCCTTATAAATTAAAGGTAAACTAGCAAAAATTGTCTAAAAACCCACAATTAAAAGGCCTAAAATCGCTACTCAGCTAAAATCACCCAGAAAATTAGGAACAATGGTAAAAGGCAATTAACATCACATTGGAAGTGCTCCCAATACACCAATAAATCTAATCAGCTAAAATGCTGCAAATAACCATAAAAATGGGAGAAAAAACCACCAACCTTCACGGTAAGAGTTTACCGCGATTTGTGGACCGGTTTAACGGTTCACATCTGGTCATCAAGTGGATGGTTTAGCCATCGAGTGAATGGATTGTCGCTAATAGACGGTCTTGCCGTCGCCAATGAACAATTAAATCAACCATGTTTGTAGTGGTTTCATCTCCTATGTTCATTTGGGTCCACTTTCATAAATTTGAATCGTCAACCATACTTGTAGTAGTTTCATCTCCTATGTTTGGGTCTTCTTTCATTTTGGATCTAGCCGTCGCCGATGAACATTCAAGTGCATTTGCCATGTTTGTAATGGTTTCATCTCCTATGTTTGAGTCTTCTTTAATTTTCGATCTGGCCGTCGCCAATGAACATTCAAGTGCATTTGCCATGTTTGTAATGGTTCATCTCCTATGTTTGGATCTTCTTTCATTTTGAACAATCGATTGAACGCTCTAGCGATCTCTAATGAACATGTGAATTAGCTATGCTTCTACTAGTTGAATTTCCTATGTTTCGATCTTCTTACATATTGGATTGTCGAATGAAATAATTGAATGCTTTAGGGTATGTCAACATGAAATACAATCATTTATATAGCTAATAAATAAGTTGAGAAAGCTAAAAAAAAATCAATATATGTATGATATGTTAAAATCTTTAGCAAATTACATTTCTAAGAATACTCTTAGAACTAGTTCCATTAAACTTTGCACAACCCAGTCTAACATAGTCATTGATATGTATATATATGGATTATATATATACATATGTACGTATCTATATGTACATATAAACACATATACACACCTAAATATATATTCATTTAAATGTATACTAATATACATGAATATATAGCTATACATGGATAAATCTATGGGTATATATATATATATATATATATATATATATATGTATATATATATATGTATATATATATATGTATATATATATATGTATATATATATATGTATATATATATATGTATATATATATATGTATATATATATATGTATATATATATATATATATGTATATATATGTATATGTATATGTGTGTGTATATATATCTATTTGGATGTATATATCCACATTGACATACATGGATACATATAGATATATTATATATCCATGTACATATATATGGAAAAATATAGATGTATATACATACATATATATGTACATATCTTTATAGATACAAGTATATTTAAAGTTATACATATATAAACATATATATGGATATACATTCATACATTATCTATATATGTATGTACATATAATTGTACATACATACATACAAACACACATACATACATACAAATATATATATATATATATATATATATATATGAATGCATGTGAGCGTGTATATATTGATATATTCATATAAACGGATATATGTGTATATCATTATCCATATATACATACACATAAATATCAAGAAAACAGTGTTGAATCGGGACGTTAAAGGGTTAAAGATTAGAAATTCTCTTTATCGATTGGGGAAACTAAGAAATTAGAAATTGTTTCTCCAATCGATAAAGAGAATTTCTAATCTAATTTATCAATTTCAGAGGATACTAAGATTAGAAATTCTCTTTATCTATTGGAGAAACAAATGTTAGTTAGAGTGATCAAAATGAACAAAATATGCTAAGGAGTGTTAAAATTGACCCAAAAATGGGAAAAAAATTGAGCTGCTTATTATTTTCAAACGTGAACATTTCCATGTTGGATGCATTTCTTTTAGGAAATAAAATTTTTGGTTAAATTCCACATTGTTAGCATTTACAAGTGTATTTTTTATATAATCAAATTTGAAGTGAAATTGCTTAATAGACAACCCGATAGACAATGCATTTTATTGGGAATGGATCTTTTTGAACACATCTCTATAAATTGCTTAATAGACATCCCGTTAAGTGGACAGATAGGCCGTCGCCAATGGACGGACAAGGAGGGCGGCCTCAATGAATTTCATCCATAGCTTTTGTTGTTTGGTAAATTTTAAATAGTAAAATTTAATTTGTAATTTGTTTACTAGCGTTACTTAGGATCTTAAGGCGATCTTGACGTGTCAGTTCTCGTCATAACGGATGCGTCATGAGAAATGTTCCAATGCAAAAGCGAGCGTCATGTCAAGATAGACAACCCAACATCAAATTTATGTCAAATTTAAGTCTTTTTAACATTTTAAATTTTTTTTTTTTTAATAATAATTAAAAAAATTACTAATTTTATTTGCATGAGAACTCACAGTCCTTTAGAGGATTCAAATTTCCTCTGAGTTAATGACTTAATGCATGCTAGTTGTTTCCCCCAATTGCAAGTTGAAAAGTTTATGCCACATAGTTGAGCTAGGCTGATTTCAATAATTTGATTTCAACTCCTATAGCACAAGCTACACAACATGGCGCTTGGACCCCAGCTGCCCAAACCATCTCCCTTCCCACCGATGCATTCCTCCGACTCTACACACTGACACAATCTCCTAAAACTAATACAATAGGGGGAATTTGGCCTGGCAAAGCTAATGACTTTTCAAAGCACTAATCCATTTATTTTTTGGTGTACAATATCTAAAGTTTTTCTATTATTCCCTCAAAACCAAGCCCCTGAGGCTTACCATGTCTTTTAATGAATAACCCCTAAACATACCAAAGCGTCCCTAGAATTGACTATTTGAGAAAAATCATCCTAAAGTACTATTTAGAAGAATATTTTGTAATTAATATAAAAATGAAAGTTCTAGATTTTGATTTTAGATTCCATCCGTACGGTTTGATTGACCAATACTATAACTCATATTTTATTATAAAATTTGAAAGTTAAAAATAAAAATTCCTTCTAAATTTGATTACAGACAAAACATTAACATTTTTTGAGTAAAGTTTGTTGGAATGGATTTGAAATGAGATACTCTTAATGTGGTGATTCTTTGAAATTTTTGTGCTAATTAAATTTATGACCTCATTTTTGCAAGGCCAATTTTGAACTATAGTCAATGCAATTTTGGCTTGGTCAACAACTTGACATACTTCTACATTTGTAATTTAAAAAAAAAATGTACTTTAGTATTACCAAATCCAACCATTGGATAAGACAAGAACTTAATGAAGTATCTCCAAAAAATTGAATGACTTTCATTCAAGAATTGATGAGAATGTAAGGTGAGTTTGAATTCGTTAGTCGTCGAGAAACTGGATGCTGTGACGTTTAGGGGTCCAGCATTGGACATGCTCCCGTACTATTAATATAATAACAATAATAATAACAAGCGGCTAGTTGCGTAGTCTCTGCCTTAATATTTACCCTAGATTTACTTTTACACCTTGTTTGTACTGTTCAGCCATGTAACTCCTTGTAAACAAGGTGTTTCCGTTGTCTCTCCCCTGGTGGGGCAGAGACAATAAACATATTTAGAAAATGAAGAAAAAGCAGATATAACTTTCAGGTACTACAGACTCCGTGCAGATTGCAAATATCAGGGATCCACTAGAAGCGAAGAACGAATAAGAAGGCATCCGAAACGACCATAACCTGCTTCCTCCCATTTTCAATTCAATGTCCAGATTGAACATATAACCCCTGGCTTATTATCATTTCACCACCGCTTATTGAATCAGAGTCTAGAAGACTGACTTATTGTGCATAAACGCATAATTATCCTGTTCACCTGAGAGATGCTTGTGTGATAGGCAATTGAGCGAATGAAAGAATATGATCAGATCTCATGCAGATTGAGCAATCTGGAAGAACGAACTCGATCAGGGTTTGACCCACAGAATTGACTATACCGTTCAGTATGAAATTTTCTAGAATTTTACACTAGAAAAATTGAGCGAAAAAATGGATGAAATCGTCAAAGTTTTCTAAAAAGAAATACTCTTTATAATCGCCACCGACTATATGGATGAAAGTACGAATGAACTTATCTATATGGATGAAAGTATGGATGAAAGTATGGATAATTTTATGAATGAACTTATATATGTGGATGATTCTACCTGGTTACGTTCCAGGGTGTGTCACTCTACCAAAGGAAATCACTGGATACGTCTGAAAGCTTCCTACTATCAGTAAATAAAACTCGTGTCTGTGCGCCTGAATATACTTCGCAGTAAACAGATTAGTTCAAGAGGACTAACCGTTGACCCCAGTTGTCGGTCAAACCTGGGGAGTCATTTCGTTATTTCGGAAAGTGCGATCACTTACTACAGCATATTCTTTTTTTGTGAAGGTAGACTACTGATTTTCTACATTCATCCTCGTTTTGGACAAATATTACTTTTCAGTTCACTTGTTTTTCCCAAATTTGGTAATTGCAGACGATTATTTCGATAAAAGCAAGCCTGGTCTCGGCAGTGGGCTTTGCTCTCTAGTTTGTTTAGAAAATAAAAGTAAGCCCCTGGTCTGACGAATATGCTCATTCTACTCGCAGCATTGCCTGCACGAGCGAGCGCTTTTGAGTAGAAATTAGACTGATTGTTGAGAGAGGGATCGATCCGAGGGATATACAGTTCTTGAGGCGGTGAGAGTACGTACGTGATGGCGTGCTACTCAACAGATGAATTGATGGCGGCGGTGATGGCGCTTTGCAGCAAAGCTTCGGAGTCGCCATGGTGGTCTGTGGCGTTCGTGGTGACGGCGCTGGTGTTCGTGGTGACGGCGAGGACGCGGAGGACTGGTAAGCTGCCGCCGGGGCCGCGGGGGCTGCCGCTGATAGGAAACCTGCACCAGATGGGGGAGCTGCCGCACCAGACTCTGTGGGAATTATCGAAGCAATACGGGCCCATCATGAACTTCCGCATGGGCGCGCACTCGCTGGTGATCGCGTCCACAGCCGACGCGGCGCAGGAGTTCGTCAAGACGCAGGACAAGTCGTGGGCGAGCCGCCCGCAACACAGCGCGGCCGGCAAAATCTTCTCCAACAACTGGCGCAACATCGTCATCGCGCCCTACGGCCCGCATTGGCGCCACATGCGCAAGATCTGCCAACTGGAGCTTTTCACGCAGAAGCGGATGGAGTCGTTCCGGCCTCCCCGCACTGAAGAATTCAATCTCATGGTCAAGTCCGTTTACGAAGACTCCGTTAATGGGAAGCCTGTTATGCTCACGGTGAAGCTGGGTCACCTTGCTAGCAACAACATCACGCGTATGCTGCTCGGCAAACGGTGAGTCTAGTCAATCTCTGCTTTTTAATTCGTTCGTCGGAATTTCTCTATATATGGATTGTGTTTGTGAAGCAAGTTCCAACGTATCTTAAGTGTACTAGGGGTTTAAGGGAAGAATTTCATTTCTGTGGTTTTCATCTGGTTATGGGATTCCAAAGCAATGAAATATGTACCCTGGGTTGAAACGCCTACAAAAAGTATTTCGATATGGTTTGAATAAGGTTTGAGTTGTTGGAGTTTGAAGTAGTAGGATCCCATGTGCTTCACAAGTTTAGAGTATCTTTGCACTATCATGTTGTACATGTAAAGTGTTGCATAGAAGATCAAGTCAATCTCTCCAAATGTTGCTTTTTCGTTCGTGCATTGCTTTTTTTGTCCGGAATTCCTCTGATTCAACTACTGTGCTGTGGATTGATAGATTTTTCGGGACGGACCATGCTGGGCAGATGTACGCGCACCGATTCAAGGAGCTGATCTTCGAGTTGTTTACACTTTCAGGCGCAGTGATAGTGGGAGACTTTCTGCCCTGGTTGAGATGGACGACCCACGTTTCCGGGTCCGTGCGTCACTTCAAGAAAGTGAAAGCCAACATGGACGCATTCCTCCAGGAGTTTCTAGACGTGAAGAAGAACGGCGCGAAGATGGACACGGCGCGGGGTGAGGATCTAGTGGATATTTTGCTGGCAACGCCAGATGAGAGCGGCAACGGGAACCTGGACGACGACGCCATCAAGGGCGTGATCCAGGACATGCTACTAGCAGGCACAGACACGTCCAGCAACACAGTCGAATGGGCGATCGCGGAGCTGCTGCGCCACCCGCACGTCATGCGCAAGCTCCAGGTCGAGCTCGACGCCGTCGTGGGCACGGAACGGATCGTCACGGAGACTGATATCCCCAACTTGCCGTACCTGCAGGTCAGTGATTCTTTTGTTAGCATTTTTGCTACTTTCCATCGCTTGAAGAGAAACTTGGATGCTTTTTCATGTTAATATACATAAGAAATATCAGGGTAATACACATGTAAATTTACCTAGGTGCTACTTAGGCAATACCAGAGGTTACACATCTTGACTCCACGTAGAAAATCTGGCTATTATTCCAAAAATCCTTTGTACCAATTAGCCAGTCGAAATTTTATGTAGCAATTTGGCGATAATTAGCCCATTTGAACATTTCCGCTGCTGCAGGCGGTGGTGAAGGAGACGTTCCGGCTGTACCCGCCCGCGCCGCTGAATCTGCCCCACGAGTCCACGGAGCGGACCACGGTGTGGGGCTACGAGTTCCCGGCGCGCACGCAGCTGTTCGTGAACCTGTACGCGATTCAGCGCGACCCCAAGGTCTGGGACCTGCCGCTGGAGTTCGATCCGGAGCGGTTTATGAAGCACCCGGAGATCGATATGCGAGGCAACCACTTCGGGTTGATTCCGTTCGGGGCGGGGCGGCGGCAGTGTCCCGGCATGCCGCTGGGCATTCTGTTTGTGCAGATGGGTGTGGCGCGCCTCGTGCAGGCGTTCGAAATGACGTTGCCGATAGGCATGGTGGCCGCGGAACTCGACATGTCGGAGCGGTTCGGCGTCACCATGCCGCGCAAGTTCCCGCTCTCTGTTGCTGCCCGGCCTCGCCTCCCTGAGCATCTGTATTCTGAGTAGCTCTTGAACTTGATCCCAGTTCCTGGAATCTGTCCATATATATGTTGAATGTGAAACCAATGCTGGATTCGTGCCAATAAATAAAATCCAAGTTTTGCACAGCACTGTCTTGTGGAGTTGAAGGAAACCTAGTGATCAATCGATGCACGGAACTGTTGCGTGTGTATGTTTGTGAAGCAATTATAGCATATTGGGTAACTAGTGAAACAGTTGAGTTTGTGTCAAAGCAATGACATGTTTTTTGTCTACTTATTTTGCGATTGTCACGGTGTTTCCAAGAAGTTGATTCTATGAAGATTGAGAACCTGGGGAGAGAATTCAGAAGCCAATGGTGGCCTTTCTTCATGAAGACATGAACCATGCTGTGACATCCCTTAAAACGAGTGTGAAAAATGAGAATAGTAGCAAACTAGGAGAATTTATCTGCGGAGGAGAATAAATGAAGGCTTGTTCTCTATCTTCACGCCCATTCTTCACCTCAAAAGGAGAAGAGTGAAGCTTCTCAATCTTCAAAGAATTGGTCCTCCACTGATCAAGGATAAAATGTCACGTATCCATTCTCTTGAAGATTGAGAATGGGAAGAAAGTGTAGGGTTTAAGAGAAGAATTTCATTTCTGTGGTGTTCATCTGGTTCGAGTGGTTGTTATTGGAATGGAATGGGTTTTAGAACTTTTTTTTGAGTGGATTTTGTTCCCATTTCTTTGTGGGATTCCAAAGCAATGAAATATGTATCCTGGGTTGAAAGTTGAAACGCCTACCAAAAGTATTTGGATATGGTTTGAAAGATACTCTAATCTTGTGATTTGGATATGGTTTGCATATCGTGTTGTATATGAAAGAGTTTTATAAAAGTGTTTTTGAATATTATAGAACTGAAGAAAAGTATCTCATTTCTTATATTTTTTATGTTTGGCTAATTATATTTTCATTTTAAATGACTTACTTTTCAATCTATGAGTATACAAATAGATTTCTTACTTTGTATGTGGGAAATCTTTATAGTAGTTAGTAGAATAGAATTGGGAGGTGTTAGATCCTAATAGTAATCAAGATACAGGTTTGGAAGTAGAAGTTATAGGTCAGTGTTTATATATTGTTAAGAGAGAAAGTTGATGCAACTTGTGTGAATTCATTGCAATTCAATGATTTTGTAGGCGTTTACACCTATGGTCTCTATATATAAGATGGAAGCCTAAGATGAAAGTCATTGGTTTTTCTTTAACTCCTAGATAGATTGCTCTCCAAACTCTTTTTTGTCTTCTTTTCCTACAAATATTTCAGTTGTTCATGGTTGGTTGGCTCTTAGAAGACACTAGTGCTAGGTTTTGTCTCACGATGGTGCATATTATTCTAAAATTGCTCCTAGCCTCCTACTACTATTTTGAGTAAGGTTCTACAAAAAGATTCAATATAAGAAGATGAAAAATAAACCCCAAAGATATATCTTTTGGATGTTTGTCCCAAGACGTCAGCCTTAGAGTGCCCCTTACTCACCACGGACTTATCACTTTGTCTCTTGCAAAGCCCCTTTTTGCTTACCACAAACTTTCATTGTGTCTCTTGTGGAGTCTCTAGGCAATGGTCTGATATGGGTACCCCGAAAAGCCCTTTGAACTCTAAAATCAACCCCCATGGCAACTTTGAATGAGTCCCTCTTTAAAACAAAATAAAAATTGAATTGATCGGATGTGGTTTTGATTTCCTACACTCATGCAGTACACAAAAAAAAATTCACATAAAAATTGAAGAAGTTTAAAGATTTTAAAACAGGTTTTTAGTACAAAAATCCAAATTTGTTCAAGCTGCTCAAAAAAAACCAAAACATTTGTTTAAAATATCCAATGACGTCATTTTGGTACCAATTATTGATATGAAGTACATTTAGATATGTGTTATTTGAAATGATTAATTTGAACGCTAATGTTAGTCTGGGTAAATGTATGGAGATGACTGAGACCAGTCTTAGGCCAGCAGAGCTGCCTAAGCAAGGGAAACAAGGGAAGATGGGGTAACCATTAGGCAGTTAGATTAAGTTAGGACGTGAGTAGTATCCCAAGATCCAAGTCATACCTTGGTACCCCAGGAGAGTATACACTTAATCTGTGCAACTGATACGCTGGATCTCCGTTGGTATACGGTCCTAGACCTCCTTGGTGTACTTGGATTCCTAGCGAGTTAGACAAAGTCAGAGAAAGCTAAGAGATAGAGAAGAAGGTCCTTGAGTAACTAACTAAGTGAGTGTCAGTCTCTAGACATCCTCGGTTTCCTTGGATTGTGAGTATTTTGCATATAGAAAGACAGGACGTATGAGCGACAGAGTAACGATCAGGAACGGCTTGGCAGGATGAGTAGTTAGAGTATGGCCTTTTTATCTAAGTACTGCTGTTAGTGTTAGTGTTGTCAAAGAGAACAGGGTTTCCTAGCCTTCCGAGCATGGGAGTGTAAGAAATAGCAAAAGACAGAACAGTAGAGATAGGGGACGTCAATGTGTGTTATTCCAAGATGTAATAGAATCACTTATACAGTGTAGAGACTAAGTCCACAGCACTAGGCTAAACCAAGGAAAAGAACCCATGTATTACACAAACTCATAACCATGGAATCCAGGTTTAACAGGGAATAAGCAAGGAATGACTTCCTAGTACATCAAAACCAGAGCATAACAAAATACCCATAAGTCTCAAAAAACCAAGAGTGTCTCCTCACTACCGCATACTACTCTTATACTTAACCTGATCCGTAATCTAAGCAAAGTACTGCCAGTTCCACCGTCTGCTATCTCCTTGTCCCCCTTGGCAGCCGTGTCATGGTCCGGTAACATTTTGCCCTCCTTTCCAGAGTGCAATTCGTCCTCGGATTGCTGTTATTGGCGCGATCGGCGGGCTGCTGGTCGGCGGTCGGGACGAGTCTGCTCGCGTGGTACCTGTGCGTGGCGTCTTGGAGGTGCGTGGTCACCGTAGAGGGCGGCTATGGCTGCAGCAATACCTCTGTGTATTAGGTCATGCTTAGTCTTAGAGGTACTGGCATGCTGATACACATCAAACACAGTCTTACCCAATTGCTTGTTACAAGCAGGGCAGTGAACATTGTCTGCTTCCGGATTAGTGTAATAGGCTGCTAAGTCAGGGTTGAAGGCAAAGTATTTCTTGACCTCGTCTATTGCTAACCCATACTCCTCATCTCCATCACTATCATCACTAATCTCGGCCTCCATGTCACGTTCTTCCTCAAGTTTTTTCAATGCAAGTTTGTGTTCCTTGAAAGATTTAGGTTTGGCAGGTACCGCGGAAGAGGGCTGACTTGGCGTGTCTTGGAGTATTGGTGCAGCGGGGCCTGGCGAAGCTAGGACAACTGGCGGCAGGCGTGGCGACGGGTGTGGCGTCTCATCCACGTCTGTAGGCGCGTCCGGTATGTGCACCTGCTCCGCCAAATCACTCTGCTCGTGGAACGCAGGGAGTAAGGTGAGAGGACTTACCTCTTCGGGGATTGCTTGGGCTGGGAGGTTTGTATGTGGTTGATCACTGGGAGGTGTGTTGTGCTCCTGGCTAAGTGCGGTGATGGACACTGCATCTATGTCCATGAAGTCCATCTCCATGCCCTCCCAGTTGGACTCGGATTGCTCGAGGTCCAGATCCACGAGTGCATCATCGACACACTTCTCCAAGAGTTTTGTGGGCGGGACTGCTCCCTGTGGCGGATTCGCCCAAAGAATTCTATACGCATTGGTGGCCACGATTCGCGCAGCCTGTTGGGCCCAATTCACCTTGTTGGTCTCCCAATTCTCCTTGGCGTTCTCGATTTCTATTCGCAGCTGTTGCAGGCGCGCGAGCTCCTCAGCATCCCTGGACGCCGTGGATTGAGTGCTGGTGCCTTGTGCCAGCGCCTCATTTAGGGTTCGGCATCTCGCCATGGCATCAGCATTTTGCTGCTCCAGGCGTTGAGCCCTTTCTGTCGCTAAGGTCTTCTCCTTGGCGATCGCATCCACCTGCTCCTGCGTCGTGGACAGCTCCAACTCCAAGTTCGCAACTTGGTTTCTGAAATTGGCGATGGTTTGATTGGCCTCGCTCAATTAGTGGTGGAATTCCACACGCGCTTCGTCCAATTCTTTTTTGGCGCGTGCTTGGGTGGCTTGGACTGCCTGGGCTGCCTTGCGCTTGGTACGTTCTTCTACCTCCTGTCGCTGTGTCCTGAGCGTTGTGCTATCTTGCTCGGTCAATTGCACAAGTCCCAGCATTTGCTCTACACACGCGATCATTGCCGTGGTGTGCTCGCGAAATTTTGTGGCATGAGGTCCCCATTCTTGGTTGGTTCCCCCCTCCGAGTGCATGTCACCGTCACGCGGTCTCTTGCTTGGTCCCGGGATGGCGGGATCTTGTGGTGTTGGTGCGGGTGCATGTGCGGGTGCTGCGGCGGCTGCTGTTGCTGCCGCTTGTGCCTGCTCCCTCTGCACATCCAAGAATGTACCCATACGTGGTGGCCGATTTTGTTCCCTATGGAACTCAAGGAATTTAGCAATGTACTGCGTAAGGAATGGCCCAATGGGGCTCTGGTAACCTTGTCGTCTACGGTGTCCACGCAGCTGGAGACGGAAGTGACCATCTAGGAGAACTCTCCAGTTGATTTTCTCCCCTTGATCGGCCATCAGCAAAATAAGCAGGTACTTCGGCGATATACTACCACAGTCATTTAGAAACTAGATCTGACTGAGAGTACCACGCATCCTAGCAAACCAAGGTTCATTCATGACTTTTCCCAGCGCGTATACGTCATACCTGCCGTCCGCCTTCGGCTGGAGGTCCTTGGCCGCCTCCTCGATATTTGGTTTGGGGGTGGTGCACCCCGCATTCCACTCCGTGACTCCCGTGCCATCCCAGCCGAAGAAACTTGCGAGGTATCGCTGGGAGTATTGCACCAACACGCCATCCACGACACCCGAGGGATTTTGCTCATCTTCATCGCGTTCTGCCATGGATTTCAAGAATGCCTCGCATCGTGCGACGTCCACCGTTCCCGTCAACTGCGTCCAGTACCGAATGAGATTGGTACGGGTCAGCCAGGCGCCATCCGTCTTGCGCTTCCATTTCCGCACCATGCGCGGAATGAAGATTGTTTTGCGCTCCTGGGCGGCATCCATGGCGTCTAGGATTTCCGAGGATACTGGAACTAGAAATGTGATGTGTAACAGAAGAGAGGCGTAGGTAATTGAGAAGGAGGAAGCTTGGAAGAGAGTTTGGAAACTTGGAATGAGACGGAGCGAGAGAGATAGGGGAGCGAAATAGCAAAATGCACAAGTGGCTGAAATGGGAGGGAGCTGTGAGTATAAGCCCTGAATTTGAAGTTGTGGCGGTGGCGTGGGATGACATGAGTGCCAGGGGATGAATTTGGCGGCTGATATAGGCTTTTGAAAGCCTAGCGTGGAATGTGGCGGCGCTGTCCTATTGATGCGGAATTGATCATTAAAGTTGTGTGTCCAATTATCATAACATTCATGGTGTCCATGGTACGTACTGGGTTGGAAGTGATCAAGGGCTGCTTGGAGGCTGATTGGATCAATGATGTTGACTGCCTCATGTCCTTGATGTCCCTAATGTTCCTGATGTCCATGGTCTCCATGGATGTAGCATGGTTTGTTTAGAAATACTTGGATGTGACTTACGTGGACCTGCGTTAGGGCTGTCCCCATGGCCTCCTGGTTGTGCAGGTTGTCCTGAGCACCCTGGAGTCTCCTTGGTTGTCAATGGTGTCCTTGGAGTCCTCGGAGTCAGATTGCTGTGCTGTGATTTTTGCCTCGGCTGCCAAGGTTTCATGCAATTGTCCTAAAGTCATGGTAGGGGATACATTCGGGGATGCAGAGTGGTAATGTTTGAACTTGCCCGAGTTGACAATTGTTGCCTGTTTGTCATAGTTGTCATTGTTTACCAAGAGTACCGTGTTGTTTGGTAGAACCAACTGAACGCGATATGGCCCATGCCAGATAGATTCAAACTTGGTTTGCTTGATTTTTGGATCTTTTGGACACCAGAGAACTTGGTCGCCCTTTTGGAACGTCCGCACCGGCTGGGAGGCTTGAAAGTATTTGGCGCTGAGCTTCTGTCTGTCCATAATATTCTTCATGGCAAATAATCGGACCTCTTACAGGTGATGAATATCTTGGATTCGTGCTGCTAACACCCTGTGTGGCGTATAATCTCTTGGTTGCATGGATTGAAACGTAGGCACAATGTATTCCGTGGGTAACAGGGGTTGGGTTCCATAAACCATTTCAAATGGGCTGAGTTGCGTGGCTGTTATGGTAGCGACACGGTATGCCCATAGAGCGGCGGGGAGACAGTCGTCCTAGTCGGCTTGGTTGGCATGGATGAAGCGCCTAAGCATGTTGATCAGTGTCTTGTTTGTTGATTCTGCTTGGCCGTTGCCTTGCGGATAGTATACTGTACTAGTTCTATGTTTGATGATGTGCTTTTCCATGAGATCCTCGATGACTGAGTTAACGAAGTGAGTACCTTGATCGGAGACAATCTCCAACGGACACCCAAAACGGGTGATAATGTTGTCGTATATGAACGTTGCCGTGACTAGCGCGGTGTTGTTGCGGAGTGGCTTGGCTTCTACCTACTTGGTAGTATAATCCGTGACGACCAAGATGTATTTATAACCTTGACGAGTTGCAGGTCGGATGGGACCCACAAAATCTAGTCCCCAACGTTGAAATGGTCCTAACGGTGGCGTTGACTTCAGGGGGACCTTGCCTTGATACCGAAAATTCGTGGTGGATACTTAGCAGGCATGACAATTCTTGGTATGTGCGTATACATCCTTGTGGAGCGTAGGCCACCAATACTTCGCGGATAAAATCTTTTTTATGGTGGTGTCCGGGCCTTGGTGCCCTCCTGCCGGTCCGTCATGGAGGTGAGTTATGATCCCATGCTGTTCCTTGGTGGGTACACATAATCGTGTTTCTTGATCAGGACCTCGGCGGTAAAGGTGTCCTTGGATGACAGTGTATGGCAAGGTGGTGCGTACAAAGCTAATCTTCCTAGTACCAGTGAGGTTAGCAGGTACATCACCTTTCTTGAGGTACTGGATGATATCAGTCGTCCAATCTTTAATTCCTTGGACATCCATGGTGGCAGTTTGGACGTCATGATTTTTACCGGGACGGTCATAATTGGTTCGATAACAGTATTGGCATTCTTGGACATCCATGGCGGCAGCTTGGATGTATGGCTCATTAAATGAGTCGTCTATCCCTTCCTCGGTGGTGTTGGTGTCCCTGGACAAGTAATCAGCAACTATATGCCTTTTACCTGGAATGTATACTACTTCAAAGTCATATTCCAAGAGAATTATAATCCATCTAGCATTAGAAGAGAAATGAGCCCTCCAAGAGGCTTTTCCGATGTTCGGGCCAAAATCTAATTTTTTATTGGAATTATTTTTTAAATGAAAATAATTTTAAAAATAAAATGTTAATAAAATAAAATAAAAAATATTATTTAAATTTTTTAGAAAATGTTTAAAAAATGTTCAAAGATTATTTGAACAATTTTTAATATTAAAAATATATTAAAAATATATTAAAAAAAATTTAAAATTTTAAAAAAAACTTTTAATATTTAATATCCAATCTGAAATGTCGAACTCATGCCACATCAGATTTCATTTTTTTAATATTTTAATATTAATTAAATATTTTTTTTAAAATTCAAAAAGTTAAAATAAAAATAAAAACTCAAGGCCTCTTAGAGGGCTCAAATTTCTTGTAATGCTACTCTTCCCGTTACTAATGGCTGATTTACTAAATATGAGAGACTATGATGATCTACCATAAAACGAAACTTATTCCCCAAAAGATAATGACGGAATTTTTTGACAGCGTAAATCATGGCCAGTGCTTCTCTTTCTGTCGTGGAATAGTTTCGCTCTGCTTGATTCAAGAGGCGACTTGCGTATGCCACTGGTTGATCATGTTTGCCATTTACATTCTGGGCTAACATGACTCCCACAGCAATGTTGGAGGCGTCCGTGTGTACATGGAATGGCTTGGACCAGTCAGGGGCAATGAGTATGGGTGCATTGGAATATGCCACCTTGACTTTGTCCAAGGCGTCTTGGGTTGTGGGTGTCCAATCTTGGGGGTACGTGTATTTGGCATGGTTCAGCGCGGTAATGGGTGCAGTAATATGTGCCAATTTCTCAATGTAGATCCTGTTGAACTGGGATAAACCGAGGAGACGTTGTACTCCCTTCTGATCCTTTGGAGGTGTGATGTCTAAGATATCCTTGATTTTTGCTGGGTCGGGTAGCTTGCCGTATTTGCAAACTATATAGCCAAGGATAACCCCCGCAAAGAAGAGAAACATGCATTTGTCTGCATTTAGGCTAACCCCGTTGGCTCGGCAGGCGTGGAATATTTGTCTCAGGTGAGTCACGTGATCCTTCATCCGTCCATACACAGTTCCGTCGTCCAAATAAATTCGGAAGAACTGTTTTAAGTATGGTCGGAAAATCAACTCCATCACTCTTTGGAATGTCATGGGTGCGTTCTTGGCTCCAAAGGGCATTCTCTCAAACTGGTATGGTCCCCACTCGGTTGAAAATGCTGTTTTGTTTTTGTCTTGTTCTGCCATGGCAACTTGGTAGTATCCAGAGAAACAGTCTAGAAATGAATACATTTCATGACCGGCGACTTCATCTATGATTTCTTCCATGTATGGTAATGGATAGTGGTCTTTCTTGGTAGCCGCGTTTAGTTTGCGAAAGTCAACGCAAATGCGTAGTGCTCCATTCTTTTTGGGAATGATCACCATTGGGGACAACCAAGGAGCCGAGTCCACCGGAGATATGAATTTGGCCTGCAACAGTTTGTCCAATTCTGCCTTTACTCTTGTTGCATAGTTTGGATTCATCTGGTAGCGCCTCTGTTGCACTGGAGTAGCATTTGGTACCAAGTCAATGGTATGTTCAGCCAAGGTTCGTGGTATACCTTTGAGGTCCTCGTGACTCCACGCAAAGATGTCGTGGTATTCATGGAACAAGGCTATATCAGCTTGTTTAATAGAGTCGGGGGCGTCCGCGTTAATCTTGATAAACTTGGGATCGTCTGTCGTCCCAAGATTTACCAATTCCACTCTATCCTTGGCGCCAGGGGTCCATCCATTCACTACTTCTTTATGAAGAGCATGTGATGCTGGGGTGGTGTTGACGGTAACCGATTCGCGGATTTCCTTGGAAAATCGTGGCGGAAGGTCCACCTTCTCGAGATCAGTGACCAAACTAGTCAAATGAATTTCTGCTAATGGTACAAGATCTGGGTTGGCATGGAAAACCAGAGCTTCTTGTTCTTGGGAAAGGCCTTTTATCCAATTTGTCCCTGCTGAGTGACGAATTTGATTGGCTTTGGCACGCGTGATGCATCCGTCTACTGGGATCACCACGGTTTTTCCTTGGCGGTATATGCGAATCTGGTTGTGTGACCAGTCATGGATAGCATTCATGTCTCGGAGCCATGGTCGTCCAAGTATTACCGGGAAATTACTGCTATCAGGCATATCAATGATGACAAATGTGGCCGGCATGGACACTCCATGAGTGGTAATGGCTACCGTGGCTAGTATTCCTAAAGGAGTTACTGGATCGTCATTAGCCATTCGGAGTATAAACTTGGCAGTTTTTGGAGGGGGCAGTCCCAAGTGTTTCCGTAAATGATTGCTCATCACGTTGACGCCCGAGCCGCCATCAACCAATACATTGGTTAGTTCATGTTTTCCTAATTGTAAATGGATTACCGCGGCATCAGGGTCTAGCGTGGTGGCATTGACTTCAATGACTGCAGGGTCTGATGCAGTGTCGGTCATGGTGGCCCTTTGCAGGTATTGTCGCAATTCAGGACTTAACTTGAACAGCTTGGATAGTGAAATAGTGACATTGGTCTCATCCAGCATCTGTTGTATTCCTGGGTCCACCGGTGAGATTTCCAGTCCCTTTTGTAAGTCTGTTCTTATCTTGTGTAGTCTTTCCCAATGATTTGGTGGAAGGGGCTTCCGATGTTCTACCACGTGCTCTGCCGGGGTGGACTTGGACCGTGTGGTCACTGCGGCAGTGCTAATGGTAGAGACATTTGTCTCTGTGCCATGGACTTGTGTGAGTGTCACTCCACCCCTTCTGATGGGTGCTGGGATTTTTTGGTTGTCCATGGGAGTGGATGAAGGTCGGTTGGGGTCCGTAGATGGATTTGTCTGTACCCAACGTTGCCTTAGTATTGGGCACTGACTCCTCCTGTGATGTAAGGATCCACATTCCCAGCAGGCATCATTTCTCCCTGGCTGGAAAGCATCCACGTTAATTTCCTCGGCGTACATGGCTGCCGTGGTGTTTCTTGGCCGTCGGTTGTCGTCAGGGCGAGGAGTGTTGGTTGCGAACCAACAGCGCCCATTATGAGCTTTTCCACACGTTGCACAGAGCACTGGTGCTGGTCTAGCATCAGTGCGTATGTTTGGCAAGGGCAACAGGGGAGCCTGGGTTTTGTTCAACGCTCCTAACTCTCTGCTGATGTCGTTGGCGGCGGTGAGTATGTCATGCAGAGTTTTTACACCCCTAATGACAATCCCCTGTTGTATCCATGGTAGTAACCCCTTTTTGAACCACTCACACAGGTAATCCTCTTCTGGTCGTTGACTTAGTTTATCTGCTAGTTGCTTGAATCTATCATAGAACTTGTCCACAGGTTCGTTCCTATCTTGGGTAATACTGCCTAACGCTCGTAATATCTCAGAGCTAGTCTTGAGTTTACGGAATTTATGAAGGAAACTTCGCTCCATGTCTTTCCAACTAGCATGAGGGTGTTCCATTGTAGAGAGGAGCGCGCTCTGAGAATTCGCGGGGAATCTGGCTGCGACACGATGACCAGATAGCTTGGGAGATCGGTCTTGTCTTCAATTCTTGTACTCTTCAAATCTTCAAATCTCTTCCCAGTCCTATCCTGCAATGGCTCTAAAAGGTTTAAGGGTAAGGGTGGAGTAATAAGAAACCACGTGCCTCGGACGGGTAAAACGGGACGGCCAGACCACGAGCTGAAACCGTCCGAAAGATGGCTCCTAAATTTCAAACCCACGGTGACCAGCAAACGTGCCTCACCGGTGGGAACAACATAAACACGACCGTGTGGGTGATCAATCCCACTTCGCCGCAACAAAGTTTACAAAACAAAATTGAAAACAACTAGCCTCCAAAACCGGCTGGGAATAACAATAAAAAAAACAACGAGCCTCCAAAACCGGCTAGGAACAACAATAAAAGACAACGAGCCACAAGCCACAACACACAAATGTTCTCGTCTTCTTGTCTTGAAGTCTTCAAATCTTCTTCCTTTAAAGTCTCAAAGTGTTTAAAAACACAAAGAAACCTTCAAGGCAATCTTCTATTGTGGCTGCGAGCTTCTAATTGATGCTACAGATGGCTCAAGTCTCCAAAAGCTAAGTATAATAGCTTTTTGAAAAGCTAAAACAATAAACTAACACTCCTCAAAATTTCAATTGAATCTAAGTTACTGTCCAAAAGTTATAAGAGAGCAAAGTGGAAGCTTTATTTTTCTTTTGACAACCAACCTCCGCCTCTTTATATCTTCATAACTTTTGATCTAAAGCTCTTACATACAAGTGCAATAGCATTTTGAAAAGCTAATGCAAACTACTACAATATGTATAATTTTTATAAAAACCCTAAACTCTGTCCATAAGTTATGGCTAATCAAAGTTTCGGTCTCTTTATTTTTAGAGAGTTTCAACCTATCAACTTCAACACACAACAACTCCTTCAATAAAACTCCAAATAGATTGAGTGATAGCAATCTGGAGAGATAATCTCATAGGCTATCAGTCCTGTAGATTTCAAAAGAAATTATCACAGTGACCAAAAGTTATGGTCCTCGAAGTCTTAGCTTCCTTCTTTCCAAAGGCAGTCAATCTCCAAGCCTTCACACCTTCATAACTTCCTCCTCGGAACTCCAAATCATAAAAGTAATAACTTTTTGGAAAGCTATTACAATGATACATACACTCTCAAAATTGCAAAGCAAGTTGATACACACAACAAAAGTTGTGGCTCGTCGAAACCTCTGCCCTCTCAATGGACGGCAAAGGGTTTCCACAAACTTCCAACCTTCACAACTTTTGCAATACAATTCCAAATTCAACTTATAAGATCAATTCGGAAAGGTCTCATTACAAGGAACAATCTCTCAAAATTTCAATTTAAACAAAGTCTTGCTCAATGAGCTACATCAAGTCGAAATTCTGCCTCCAAAGCTCTCACTATTCACACCCACAAAAAAAACTCCCGACAATCTTCAAAACCCCAAGACCTCACTAAATCTCATCCAATCAAAGGTGGCGGTGGGGCACATATGCCCATGCTCCCCTTTGAAGTTTCAAAGAAGGTACTTTTTTCCCCCCTTCCTATTCACACCTTTCAAACCACCTAATCCTTTGATGATTTAATTAAAACGAAAGACAAACTATATGTACTATTTTCATTCCGCTACTTCATTCATTGAAAATACAAAGCTTAGAGCATAAATGTACACGATGGAAGCATTTCCATCACGACACCGTCTCGAAATCTATATACCAATTGATATGGTTTCCTTGGAGGGTAGTTCCAAAGATGTTCTGTGAGTCTGAGGAAATAAGGATGCCATTGGTACGTGCGATTACTTTGAATCGTCGTATATGCCAATCAGGGTCACCAGATTCGTCAAACACTGGGTAAGGTATCTTGGGAAACTTGGTAGATCTATCCTCGCTCTGTGAGGTGGCAGCGGTGCGATTTTCTTGGGGTAGCGTGGTAGACCTGAGAGGCTCCATGGGTACTTCCAAGGCTTGTGGTGTCACATGGACAGCCTCGTTTGTGTTGTTGCCATGGAGGGCTTGGTATTGCATGCTCAACATTTCCAGTTTTGCATTTGTGGCGTCATTCTTGGCAGCCAAATCAGTCATCTGGTCTTTTAGGAATTGTAGTAATTCCTTGGTAGGATCAGGGTCATCTTGTTGTATGGTTTCCTCTGCTTCATTGTTTTTCTCCATTGCAGCCTTCCGTGGAGGCATGGTGAAATCACGGCAGGTATAGTTGTCTTGGTATTTTTAGAATGTCTCAGTATTCCATCCCCAGCATGGTCGCCAAAATGTTAGTCTGGGTAAATGTATGGAGATGACTGAGACCAGTCTTAGGCCAGCAGAGCTGCCTAAGCAAGGAAAACAAGGGAAGATGGGGTAACCATTAGGCAGTCAGATTAAGTTAGGACGTGAGTAGTATCCCAAGATCCAAGTCATACCTTGGTACCCCAGGAGAGTATACACTTAATCTGTGCAACTGATACGCTGGATCTCCGTTGGTATACGGTCCTAGACCTCCTTGGTGTACTTGGATTCCTAGCGAGTTAGACAAAGTCAGAGAAAGCTAAGAGATAGAGAAGAAAGTCCTTGAGTAACTAACTAAGTGAGTGTCAGTCTCTAGACATCCTCGGTTTCCTTGGATTGTGAGTATTTTGCATATAGAAAGACAGGACGTATGAGCGACAGAGTAACGATCAGGAACGGCTTGGCAGGATGAGTAGTTAGAGTATGGCCTTTTTATCTAAGTACTGCTGTTAGTGTTAGTGTTGTCAAAGAGAACAGGGTTTCCTAGCCTTCCGAGCATGGGAGTGTAAGAAATAGCAAAAGACAGAACAGTAGAGATAGGGGACGTCAATGTGTGTTATTCCAAGATGTAATAGAATCACTTATACAGTGTAGAGACTAAGTCCACAGCACTAGGCTAAACCAAGGAAAAGAACCCATGTATTACACAAACTCATAACCATGGAATCCAGGTTTAACAGGGAATAAGCAAGGAATGACTTCCTGGTACATCAAAACCAGAGCATAACAAAATACCCATAAGTCTCAAAAAACCAAGAGTGTCTCCTCACTACCGCATACTACTCTTATACTTAACCTGATCCGTAATCTAAGCAAAGTACTGCCAGTTCCACCGTCTGCTATCTCCTTGTCCCCCTTGGCAGCCGTGTCATGGTCCGGTAACAGCTAAAAATTATTATTTAGTTTGTACTATAATGCCTGCAAATGCTAATTTTTGGCTATTTTTCTCACAAAGCAAAAAACATGAAAATTAATTTATTCAATTAAAAATTTGGACTTGAATTAAAGTGTTTCATGTCATCCAGGTGTGGGTATTTTTATAATTAAAAATAATTTATTTTATTTAATTAAAGTAGACAAATTTGTCAAAATTTGGAAATTTGGAAATTTCAAACATATATTTGCTTTTCCGAATTTTGACAAATTTGTCCATTTCAATTGACTAAAATTATAAATAAAACAATTATAAAAATAGCCACACCTAGATGACATGAAACACTTTAATCCAAGTCCAAATTTTTAATTGAATAAATTAATTTTCATGTTTTTTGCTTTGTGAGAAAAATAGCCAAGAATTAGCATTTGCAGGCATTGTAGTACAAACTAAATAATTTTTTTAGCGTTCAAATTAATCATTTCAAATAACACATATCTAAATGTACTTCATATCAAAAATTGGTACCAAAATGACGTCATTGGATATTTTAAACAAATGTTTTGGTTTTTTTTTAGCAGCTTGGACAAATTTTGATTTTTGTACTAAAAAACTCTTTTAAAATCTTTAAAATTCTTCAATTTTTATGTGAATTTTTTTTTTGTGTACTGCATGAGTGTAGGAAATCAAAACCACATCCGATCGATTCAATTTTTATTTTGTTTTAAAGAGGGACTCATTCAAAGTTGCCATGGGAGTTGGTTTTAGAGTTCAAAGGGCTTTTCGGGGTACCCATATCAGACCATTGCCCCCCTCTTGCTCACCACGAACTTCCACTATGTTTATTGCAAAGCCCGGGCATCTATTAAAAGGGATGTGACAAAAATGTTCACTTTTATGGATTTGGCCGCTTTTGGAGATGACATCAATTTCATTAGTTGTTTAAATTTTAATCTATGTCAAAAATCAGATTAGAAACTATGACCCTTGAATCTCACTTCACTATTCAACTTCAAAAAATTCCACAAGATGCAATTTAATTTGAAATTTTAGTGAAACTAATGTTATTAGATTTTTTAAACCTGGGGAGGTCAATTTCAAAAAATTAGAAAACTACGTGAGTTAAAATATAGAGTTCATTTATTCATTGGGAGGTAAATTTTCTACCTAATTATAAAATTTTAGATGAAATACAGGATGCTTTAAATTTAAGTAAGGAATAATATGAGAATCTATCTAGAATATACTTATAATATTCCAAATTATACCCCAAATATTCCAATTATGTAATAGCCTCCATTTAACTACCTTGCTAACGCAGATTTCTACATTAATTTCAAAAGAGTGACCTCCCCGAGTTTTGAAATAAATCATTATTTTCTTTTAGACATGATTTTTATTTCTAGGGAAAGTCAAAATTTGTAAACAAATGATATGAAAATGTCCATTTGTGATTTTAGAAGTTACTTTAAACTAATAAAGTTTGATGAATTGAAATTAGGATTTTGAAGAGTTATTAGAGTTATTATTGAATAAGTGAACAGAGAGGGCATTCAATATAAAGGAGGGGCATTATGATCTAATTTCAATAAAAATAAAAACCAAAATTAGTCATATGCTTTTGACTTGAAGGATAATTCTATTGTGACTTCCTATTGCAAATTATTTCCACTAGTAAAAATCTTGTCCAATGCGACATGTCTTTAATGATTAATTGTCCATTGTGACTTGTCAGTAGTAACTCAAAATTGATTTTGAGTCACAAAAGACAAGTCACAATAGACATAATTTAGTTATTAAAGACAAGGCCATATTGGACAAGATTTCTACTAGTATTCATGAAAGCTTAAATTAACCTAAACTAATATACAAACTAATACTAAAATGACAACTAGCTTTTTCTTGGCTTTTCACAATGTCAATGAGAATCATCATGTTCAACCTTTAAAATTTAAAGATTGGAGTAAAACCTTGTTAATCCTAATGATCTACACAATCATTTTGTAATTGTTGATGGTCTTAGTACAACATTTTTGGGCGTAGTGAAATGGATCATCTTTGTATGGCCGTATTACAAATTGAGATTGCTATTGCCTAATCTTACTATTACAGAAAAGTAATGATGTTTATGTCATGAATTTTTGTTTGGATACGGTAATGATGTCATATATATTTATAGCTTTCACTCCACATGTGGTTACTTGGAAGTGGTTGACAAGTCACAATGGACATTTTGTCATTAAAGACATGTCACATTGAACAAGATTTCTACTAGTAAAGTGCAAATTCAAAGGCATCTGTTTTAAATGTAGGAAGGACTAGTTGCTCGTATCCTAGTAGAGATGTTCTCACACACCAAATGTATTCAGTGCAACAAATAGTAAATAGTTGATGGGCTTTACATTGATTTGAAGGGTCATTTTTTACATAATGTGATTGAGGATCTAGAAGCTATTTAGAAGGTACAACATCAATTCTCATCCCTTTTATCATGGCAAACCCTTCCAGAACAAGATGTTTTTAGGGCCTGAATCTAATTAACAAGTAATTGGGTCAATTAAAGTACAAATGGTAGACATGCGTGAGATTCAACAATGAGGGTGCATTCAAGATGTTTGGTCTTAAGTTGTGAATATGGCAGGGGTAAAAAGAACCCCAACTCAATTTATTTGGGTCGGCCCAAAGTTTTGGCACCACATTTTTCTCGTTGATTACCACATAGAATGAGGAGAATTTCGGGGTCAAGCTTTAGTGTAAAGTCCATTTTTTTCTCACCATAAACTTTCACGGTGTCTCTTGCAAGGTCCCTCTTACTGACGACAAACTTCCACTATGTCTCTTGTGTTCACTACGCTTTTGTTCACTACAGACTTCTATTGTGTCTCTTGCAAGGCCCCTTTTTCCTCACCATATACTTTTACAATGTCTCTTATGGGGTCCCTCTTACTGACGACAGACTTCCATAGTGGCACTTGCAAGGCCCCTTTTTGGTCACCATAGATTTTCACTATGTCTCTTGCAGGGTTCCTCTTGTTCATCACAGACTTCCACTGGGTCTTTTGGAAGACCCGGGCACCCAGGCATCCATTTAAATTAAAGGGATGTGATAAAAATTAACACTTTAATTTGTGGATTTGGCACCTTTTGGAGATGACATCAATTTCATCAGTTGTTTAAAATTTTAATCTATGTCAAAATTTTAATCTTTTTTATTTTTATTTTTAGAATTTGAATTTTGGTATGATTGGTTAAAACTATACATTCTATTCTAAAATCTAAAAAATCAAATTTTTCGAATGAAAGAACATCATTAGTTTCCTCGAATAGTAAATTTTATAACACTATGACAATATTGAGGTCTTTGTCTTTGAAAATTCTCCTCGGTGGAGTTTAACTCGGATTGACATGATTTAAATTGGGTTGGAAAGTAAACTTGATTTCCTTTTTTACTTTTTTTACTTTTTTTAATTAAAAAAAATTCATCTTGGGCAGCCCATAAAAAAATGACAACGACCCGAGCAACGACCATAAAATGGCCTTTTGGTCATGTAGGGGTTAAGAATAATTCTATTGTGACTTCCTATTGCAAATTCTTTCATAGAAGCCTAAATTAACCTAAAATATTACATATCCAATAACAACTACTGTTGCTTTGTCTTAGCTTTTCACAACAGTGAGAATTATCATGTTCAACCTATAAAATTTAGAGATGGGAGTGAACTCTATAATTCTAATGATATACACAATCATTTTGTGATATCGTACCAGGAAGGCAGGGTCGGCACTTTTGTGTCGAATAATTAATAAAAGTTCAAAAAGTGGAGGTCGGCACTTTCAAAAACAATTATTAAAAATTCGGCTATTAATAACTAACATTGAATTTTACTAGCGGCTAAACGTTTTCTTTTGTTTTTTGTCTACGATTTTTGTTGACTTCATTTTTGTTGATTTCGACAAAATACTTGATAAATTTATTTATTTTTTCGGCATTTTTTTGGGGAATTATTTTCTGCCGACCCTGCCTTCCTGGTACGGTAGTTGCCTATCTTCGTGCAACATTTTTGGGCGTAATGAAATGAATCATCTTTGTATGGCCGTATTACAAATTGAGATTGCTATTGCCCAATTTTACTATTACAGAAAAGTAATGATGTTTTCATCATCTAATCCTCGTCTTTTTTTGCTAACCAAGGTAAAACAAAATATTAGATAATTATTAAAAAACTCAGATGTTAAAATTATAAATTAAATCTTAAATGAAATTTCAAAGTAAATTGCCCAAAAATTGATTTGACACACATCTATGAATATTTTTCCAAATAAGACTATGTAGGTCATTTCTATTTCATGATGCACAACATAATTTTTTTTTTCATTAAAAACTTAAAAGAAATAAATAACACATTTGAGTTTCATTCAAGACCTCTTGGATTATTAGAGATTAAGGCAATGGCCAATGTTGACATGATTAATTTAGTATGGACCTCATAAATATACAATTACCGCTCACTGCACCGATTATTGCCATTACTATGAGTCACAATCATTCAATATTCTTATAGAAATTGTGCCATTAGAACAAAAGTGTGAGTCATAATAATTGAGAGTATTTGAGAATTCTTACAATAATGTACATTCGAGATGTACGTACTGAAATTAGTGTGAGGATTGGTGTAAAGTCACACTAATTCTGTGACTCAAAATAATGACAATAAGTCGGTGTAGCAGTAATCCAAACGTCAGCAGCAGAAGTTGTTAGTTACCCCAAAATAAAAAGGTTCATATATTGATGCACCGGCCGGGAATCGAACCCGGGTCTGTACCGTAGCAGGGTACTATTCTACCACTAGACCACCGGTGCTAGGGCAATGATTTTAGGACAGAACATTAGAAACCAACCCAGGTTATGTTTTGAGTATTTCGACGACTGAATATATTGGTATTAGAAAAACAGAAAGTTGACCACCCTGTAACCAAGTTAGCAAGCCACATGACAACCAACTCCAAAATACTCATAGATATTTCAAAAGAGACCAAACGCTAGAGGAGAGCTCAATTACAACTCTCACATTTCTCAAAATAGTAATCCATTCAGATACATACTCCTTCACAATGACGAAGGCATTCAATGATATAGATGAACGATGCAAGTCGTTTTCATAAGCTCTAACTTGATACTTCTAACTAGGGTTTTCTTTGTAAATTGCCCTTCATGCATCACGTCACATACAAACATGTTGAGGGCGTGTAAGACACGACACATTAGACAACATTTCAAATCCTAATGGGGATTAGTAACGGTCTACGCTTCAAATCAGTCTAGTTCCACCAGAATAAGGTAGAGTCAATAAGAGAATTGATACTATAGGAGTGAAAAATGGTATCAAAGAACCTAGAAAGAACGAGTCCATATATAGCCTAAATCTAATCTGGGCATCAGTCAAGAGGTCCATGCCCAGAAGTTATCATGTCTCAGTTATAACTCTGATTTCTCAGTTGTTCCTGTGATCACAAAACACAGAAAATCAACACACTTAGTCAATGCTCATCAATACGTGTAATACAACACCCTCAATACTATGCATATTAGAGTAGCCCATTATTTTAATGAAATTTCATACAAGGAAAAATTGAAGGATGTGGGAAGAACCTCGGTGACAAAGAGTGCATGAAATCCATAGGGAACTCTCTTTGGCAGGGTCACAACTGCCACCGGGTCAGGTGCCATTGTCTTCGCATCAATTATGACAACCTCAGATTTCCTGTCGATGCAAACACCATAATAGCAGATAAAAGTCATCAGATAAGAGTTAGGGAAGAGCGCTCTTTTGCACTACAGATGAGAGTCATGAACGCAGCCATCAAAATATAGATGCACAATGTTCTGCAAGCTGCTAAAACTTCTCCACTAGTTTCAGTTTCTAGATTGTCTCTTTAAATTTAAAGATGTCCAGAAAATCTTTTTCAAGAGGTCATGATAGGGATTCTTGTATTATGCTTGATCTGAATATTATTGCGTACAATGAGACTTTGCTACTCTATAAGAACCGATGAGCGTAAGAGGAGGTTTGTCGAATTAATACCCATTAATCTCATCGTGTACAAAGCCAATCAAATAGCCATCATCTTCTGGTCCCTCCATTCCAGGATGACGAGGCACAAAAATGGCTTCTCCTCCAAACTTCCCCGGTCCATATACAAACAAACCTTCACAGTCACCTCCTTCTTCCAAAGACTTGGAGGTCGTCTCTGGTTCTTTGGTGAGATCAAACTTTGCAACTCCAAACATTTTCCCCGTGTCATCCATGACGCCTGCATACATGTACTGAGTTTTCCTGCAGTAAAGAATTGGAATGATCAGCTACATCACCACGTCAGGGTTGCTCCAAGTGTAGCCCACAATTGTGAATTCAAACCAAATAAATGAGTCAATTCTGCTTTAGAAAAATTATAGAATTCATTCTAGTCAAGACAATTGGCTGGAGGTGGCTCAAGTACCTCCCAGTATACTCCTCGTTGACCCTTGGAAACTCTGCCGGTAGAACAGAGAGCTGCTTTTGCCTCACCTCACCTGTCTTCATGTTTATCCTGAACTCAAACCTGCAACAGAACAGAAACAAAGGGTTTAGCTAAACCCTAAACCCTAAATTCTAAACCCAAAAATTCAAGGATAAGAGATGCACTCACGGATAAGGTTTGGAGTATTTGCCAGGCATTAAATCTTCTGTTGCCGTCTCGAGGTCTAGACGATCAAATCGACAAGAAACTAAGACAACCTCATCACCTTCTTCCCAGGCGTTTGCTGGTCCACCAAAGTAACGATTAGTAAATCAGAACAGAACACAAAATGTAAAGCACTAGCAAAATCAGCCATGGATTATGGTGCCAGAAACACGCAAATTATGCATTTAACGATGTATCAATAGAGAATTATGTGCGGGATAATTGACTGAGAAAGAGAAGTCTGCATTAAAAGAGCGAGCCTGGAATTTATCTGTGATAACCCTTACCATTGTGGAATATAAAACACACGGGAATGGTGAACCAGCGAATCTGGCTTTCATTGGTGGCGTACCGAGGAAGTACTCCCAACCGAGCTTCTTTCTTTTCATCGAAATTGAATAGGAAGCCACCCTTGAACATTTTCTGCACTTGGCACCTCAAAAAAGTTAAAAACCTGGGCTAAAACAAAAAATGTTCAACTATCTCTCTACTATTCACTCGGCACAGAAAGTGAACCGAGTACTAGACTCTTGATATTCGGAGAAGGTTAATCTCTCAAGGACCAAGGATTCATGGTTTCAAAACGAAGAATTCAATTGATCAATTGTGAAAAAGATAATGCAGACAGGACCAAATTTTATATCACCGGAATCAGTGAAGAACATTGCATGTGTTGGTCAAAAAACAAACAAATTTCAACAAAAGGAAGTCCATATAGGACCTACTTAAATTAGGCCAAAACTTCTTGGTCCTTGAGGGGTTAAAGGTGAAAAGAGTCTAGGACAAGGGGCAGGTCCATGAAGATTGCATAGTTCTCCGTAATGGCAAAATCATGCATCATGACACCCTGGGGCAGGGTTATTTTAACCGGGTCCTTCATAACTCCATCTTTGGAGACCACACGGTAAAAGATGTGGCTCTTTTCGATCTGGTATCCGAAAGTGAACATCTCACCTGCACAGGAGGAGAATCTCCCAGTTGAGCAAAGATCGTGATTCTCTTCAACAAAAGCCAAGAGTTCATATCACACAGAACAAGGAAGTGCTAGAAATTGACCAACCGGTGATAGGATCCACTTTGGGGTGAGCAGTGAAGGGGTGCTCCAATCGGGCTCCATAGTCAAAACGGCCAAGTGTCTCAAGGTCGCCATCTTCTAATACTCTTATTGCATCTGAATCATACATCAGATTATGGTAATCTTATAAAAAAAGTCTTATTTGGCAGAACATGAGAGCAGGTTTGAAGAAAAGCTTGAGCACCAGAATTCGAATAGTCAATGCATGCGGTAAACTTACAAGGTTTGTCACCCTCTTGCAATGCAAATAGCTTCTTGTTGTGGTATACGAGTGCCGTATTACCTGCAATAGAATACGTGAATTATATCGTAACTATCCATATTCACAACTTAGAATAATGATTTTTTTTTCATTCACCATTGAGAATCGAGAGAAAGCGTTACCTGTTCCTACACCATTTGAGTCATCAAGAACTCCTAATTTGAGGCGGAGGTTCGAGAGCTGCACGTAAAGAAGGCCTTTCTTTCCCATCAAATCACCTGCCTGCAAGACACGAGAATCAAATGAAAGAGAGTTTTCAAATAACGAATGATCAAATGATTCACAGTGCTTTAATATGGTTCCTGCTCCATAGGAGACGAAAAAACTTGTTTACCTTAAGAAATTTGGCTGCGCCATACTTCTCCTCTTGTTGCAGTCGGCTGGTCTTAACATACCGAGAAACATATGTGGCAGTTCCATCCTTGATCTTCAATCCATGAATCATTCTGCACCAAACATCCATCAAATGATTTACCCTACATTACTATCATTTTCTAGCAAATTCTTTGTGGTTTTTGAGCAAGAAAGTTAGTGCTCTCAGCTCCAAGCTTTGACACACTATTCTCGACTTCAGCAAGGTGTCTTTCTAATTTCTGTAAGCTTGATGCTTCAGTTGTTGTGCATGAACTAAACCTAAAATGCTTCACCCACAACTGCATCTGATATGGATTGATGACAAGCAAGTCTCATTAAATGTAAGCCATTTCTAAACAACTGTGATACTGTAATTAAATTTCAACCATATAAATAGCAATCAAGCCTGCCTTTTCCATTAGAGATCAAAATCCAATAGTAAACATTGTCTTTCTTTCAAATCCATGCTACCCTTTGATTCAAAACCAACAAAGAGTTTGGCAGACAGAAACGTACCCATCTCCATCAAACCTGGAGTGTCAACAGTTCAAAAGAACACTTATTAGAAAATTAGCACGTTACATGACGAGCAAAAGTACGATAAAATGCAAACAGACAAGATCAAAACTCATCAAGCATTGAAACCTAATTGTGTGCTACTTATACATCCACAACTTAACAAATATACTGCTAAAGACGCCAGCTGCAACTTTCACACAATGGACAAGTACTACAATTACAATAGCGGAGATGTATACCAATGGTATCCAGCAACAGGCTGAAATTTTGGATTTGAGCCAACCCGCACAAATTCTCCATTCAAACATTCCTGTGGAATAATTTCAAAATATTAGACATGAAAAAATGTCACTGGTTCACAAGCCATTACCGTGGTGAGGACTAAAATATTCAAACCTCACACAAGCTCATAACATTCTAGAGTAGATATACAACTTCCACCCTTTCCACTATAGCACAAAAAGAATCTAGAGCATTGAAGAACTGCACAAAAAGAAAAAGAGAATTCTGCACAAAATTGTGCACAAAAGAACCTGGACTCCTGTTCATTGATTGAAATGCATAATAAATTGTGGAGACGCTTACAGGGATGGTACCGACGACAGAAAGATTGGATGCGGGGTCAGTCTCATCAGCGGAAGCATAATTGTTCTTCAGCCAGAAATTGTGTTTCTTGCTGTTGGAGTCGTCGAAGTACCACACAATGGCTTTCTCCACGTAGTCGCAAAAATTCGCCGCCCACGATTTGCTCTTCGTGTGTTTCTCCACAAGACTTGAATAACCCATGTTGATAACTGCGTTGTTCAATGCCAAACAGAAAAACTTCTTTGTACTTAACCCTAAAGCTTCTGTGAATCCCAGTAACGAAGCTGACGGGAAATGCAACAGTTATTATTATGTCGTCAGAGTTCAAGGGCGTCTTGACAGAGTAAAACACAAACGCGCAGGAGCCACTTTGAACCACGAATTCGGAAAGTAACCACGTGGCTCCATAGGCTGCGGGTGTGGCTCCATTGCAACCGCGCATGCATGATCGGTAGAAAAGTGCCATTACGGTGAAAGTCGATCGACGGAGATATCAATGCTGCTGCCCGAATGAGAAAGCCCTCTCACCAAGCAGGTTTTCTGAATTCAACCTGGAGTGAAAGAGACTCAAGCATTTGGAGATATTAGAGAATGGTAATGGAGATACTGAATACAAGCCACGCCAAAATTCTGTAGAGGTTAGCTCATGTACATTGTGTTGATTTTCACAGGGTAACTAGGTCAAAAGGTAAGGTACACATTGCTTAATTCAGAGCGTGCATTGAGCCTTCTTTGTCAAAAGTGGTACTACAAAAGCGAATTACAACATTCGTGTAAAGGTCGGCGTTATCATTTTGATTCGTTAACGCTTCAGTTTAAACGGGATATGTTCACGAAGTTCGAAAGAAAAACTTCAAGGTTCATCTTGATCTTCGTCGCCACATTGCAATAACATATTTTGACTATGAGACTTGTGAAATGCACTGTCTTCTGTCAGAAAAGTGATATTAAACTTTGACGCATCCTCAGATTGAGGTTGCTCCAATTCCGCATCCCGCGTCCCTCAGGCGCGGTGAGTGTCTGAAGTCCAGTCGCCGGCATGGTTAACGGCAGCCACACGATCCAATTGATCAATCCTACGGTGGCGGATCGCCTACGTGGCGGGAAGGAGACGCGGCCCAAGCAACCAGGCCCTCTCGAGTTTGAGGAAGGGCTCCTGCCTTCTCAGCCGTTGATCTCCATCGACGGTCTGCAGGAGATTGGGTGAGATTGGGTGGGCCAGCAAGATTGGTGTGACGACCTTCCTTCCATTTCCGACATGTCTATTTGGAGGCCAGCATTATGAGCTGCCCAGGTCCTTTCAATGATAAGTAATTTTTGTATTAATGTATTAATATTAGTTGAATCACTATTATACTTGAATCAACAACACACTTGAATCACTATCATACTTGAACTCTTTGATTGTTACCTTAACCCCTAACTGCTGGGCCGTGTAACCGTGGTGGAAAGTCTGAAATAGACCTTTTACCGTGGGCTTCTCTTGTGACCCAAATTCCAGCACAGTAAAAGTGTCGCAAGTATGAAAATTGCATGGGAAACTGGGGCCAGGGAGGTTATCTTGATAATCATGCTTCTAATCACTGATTCTCTCAGATCACATTGAAGTCAAGACGCCAAGCATGACAGTAGGTGGCAAAATATAGATATGGGCAGGGGGCAAAAATACAATGTCCAAGCTTCGAGCTTGTTTGCACGGGCCTGAGATTCTGGGAGTAGCTTATAATTGGAAGCACAAATGAGCACGACCTGGAGAAAACAGTAAATGTGCAAAGAAAAGGGAGAAACCAGCCTTGCATTGGGAGGTTGTTATAACTGGAAAAAGTCCCACCAATAAGAAAAAGGTGTGCACAGTCAAGCCCCGGCCTGAAGCACATGCCGCAACACATGCAGCATCTAAGCCCCTTCCTGTAGCAAGAGGATTGAAAAAGAAAATTTGGAAAAAAACGTCTAAAGGTGGAAGGAAATTTCTACAGCACCTGAACTGTACAAGAAAAGGACCCGGGTTGGGAAGGGCAGTGTCTTCAGAGGCTGAGGCAGCTCTCACCGTGCTTCACCAGTCCGAACTGTGGGCAGCCCGCGGACGAAATTTCTCCGAGTGCCCTGATTTTTGGATCTGCCCGGCAGTTACGTGGGCTGACCAGATGGGACTTCAGCGAGGATAATGTTGTTGATGCTAGGGTCACTGTTCACCTGAACCCAAGTACCTACTCCGTACTTGCTCATTCCCAACTCCAGGGACTACTCCATAATAGTAGTAGGCCCTCACTGTGATTTTTTGAACCTTATAGTCTTTGAGTTTTTTGTTTTTTTTTCTTATTAGCTATTGTCTACCTAGCGTACATAAAACTATAGAAGGAAGTAGAATCAATAGACCCTATTTGGGTGCCTCTTGACATAAGGGACTGAAGACATAAAAAAAAAACCAGGAATAAGAAACTATAAAAACCCATGTAAAACTAAACTTTGATATATAACTTTTATGACATAAGCAAGGAATTAGGTGTAGAGTATGGTTTCATTTACCAGTGACAAGTCCAATAACAAGGACTCTTGCAAATGAAGGCCCCGTGACATCCAGGGCACATTTGATTAGTGCGGTCTCCACATATACGACATGCCTTCCTTTGTTTTCCCATACCCTTAGAACCATGAGCACCGCGAAATTTTGGAGAGAAGCTCGAGTAACAACGCTTTCTCCCTGCCCACTTCGCGGAGAGCTCCTGCGCAAGTTGTAGTTGAAATGATAGATGAGAGATAGGGTTTGTAAAAAACCGGAAACTCAAATCGCTATGTATGATCCAACAATTCACTAGAACGGTGTCAATGAGAAAAAATAGGATGCAGTGCCACCATTTGTGGCTGCGCGTAAGGCAAGAGTATGTGCCCCTCAACTGATCAGCTGTATCGACGCCGCGCATATTCTGTGTGTACTGTAGATGCATTGGACCGGTAAGTATTTTCTTCTTTGTCCCCCCTACTTTTCTCACAACATACTGCTTTGTGCCAGGTGGTGAGGTCGCTTCTGCATGTGTGGAGAGAAGTAATACATTTCTCTTATCTCTCCACACGGCACATGAGACTCTTCGTGATCTATGCATGCGATAATCAAGCCATCCCATCTCTTTGTTGTTCGTAGCAGATTTAGCAAACATAGATTTAGGCAAATACTTCCTGTCTAATCGCAATGTGCCAGTTGCCATTATTTCATTCTCTAGTAGATCTAAGAACAACGGTACAGAGGTAAAGAAATTGTTTGTTGTAACAATGTGCCCTTTACCACCCAAGTCCTTCATGAGATCCTTCACTACATTATGGCCTTGAAACCCTAACCCTTTTCCACTCCCACTTCCATCTTCCACCACAACCTCTTCTTCACCACTTCTTGTGTCCAAATGTATGTCATGTGGATTCCCCGATTTCCCACAATAAATTTCGAAATTCCAAATGTATTTTGATATTGAGTCTGCCAAGGCCCATGCCTTTATCCCAAATCTAATTGGCTTTTTGGGCATATATTGTCGCACTGGACAGTATTTGCCTTTATATCGTATCATCGATTCATCTACTGTTACCTGTTGGTTCAATGCCCACATTTTCCTACATCTCTCGGTAACGCCATCCAAAAACCATCTTACTTTGTTCAGTTTGTCATAAGAGGGGCTATCACGGTCCGCCACATGTGGAGGTGTGTTTGCCACATGCATATACCTTGTGATCACATCAAACCGATCCCTAGTCATCATTTCAGAAATGATTGGACAATGGAAAAGATGCTCATCGTGCGACCAATAGAGACGTGTAGAGGGCAATCTCTTCAATCCCATATATAAACATATAGATAGGTAGGCTTTGAATTCTTCAAGAGTAAGGGGCACCCAGTCTCTCCCGCCCCTTATAGTCCCTACATCCAAATCTAAAATTTCTGAGGCATACCAGTTCGACTCCCGCACAATCCGTCTGAGCATGCCCGGGCGTATAAACTTCTCAAATAACCCAATGCAAGATGGCAATCTTCCGTACGGATGAGTACAACCGGGCTCATCGCCTGTGAAAGGCAGGGGTGGAGGTGCATATTCCGGGCCATCTTTCTTTCAAGAGGAAGGTTCAAATTCCTTTTCAAGAGGATCTAATCTTTTTTTACTAGATTTTTTCTCTACCTTTCCTCCTGGACCTCTTTCACTGTCTGGCTTCTTCCCTTTAGCAGAACGTGAAACCCTAATTTTTGTGGCAGTTCTGGGTGTCTTCACAGGCATCCCTGGGGCCCTCCTCTTTTTTCCACCCTCCCTCAAGGCGCCCGCTGTTGTACATGGCAATGTAGGATTGGGCGTGCATTCGTTGCCTGCATGCGTGGATGAAGAAGGAGCAAGTTCACGATCCCCGAGGTCCTCCAACTGTCCGCCAAGCACGAAGTCCGCACCCGGGACGTTGCAGGCTGTATTTGGCCGTTCACTGCGCGCTGTGATGGCGACAGGGCGTAATCCCTGGGAGCCCGATGGCTGCCGTCGTCTCACCTTACAAGTCCGCCCCTCCGGGGCTTGCAATGCACCATCACCGTCGTCCATCTGCATTGCCTCTGAGTCGGAAGACTGCTGCATGTTTTCTCTCCTGTTTCGCTCATTTCTTTGCCGCTTCCAGTGTAGTTCCCCTCTGTCGAAGTCCTCCGAGAAGGTAGCTTCAGAATCGCGGCTCGTAGCTGCAGCACCTCCGCTGTCCTGGGCGCAAATTTCCTCTCCGCTACTGCACTCTCTGCTGGTCGCGTGGCCTTTCACTCTCTGCTGCACTCTCTGCTGGGCGCAACTGTCGTCTCCGCTGCTGCTGCCAATGCTCACTACATCCGTGCCAGAGTTGCTGCTATCAGAATCTTCAGCTGATGACAGGTGCCCATCGTAACAAAGTGCGGGTGATGGCGACCTCCTCACATGCGCGGCCAGGCTCCCCTGTTTTGAAGTGCCAGCAATGCTAGCAGTGCCGCGGCTAGGGTTTCGATCGGCCGATTGTACTTCACACGGCCTGTGTAATTCCCCCTCAAACACCTCCTCTTCTATTCCATCGTCAAATCTAATTGTGACAACGCTCTCTTTGGTTGTTGGATCTCTCTTTCTTGCAATCAGATGTGCTGAACACCATTCCTCTAATTCCTCCCCATTGATATCTAGGTTTCCATGTAGTAGTTGTCGTTGGATTCGAACTATTTCAAGTATGGGAAGGATCGGGGTTGTGAGGAGAGGTGATTTGCTTACCCTTTTTTTGCCACTACTTGGTGCTGCGATGCTCCCCATTGCCTCCTTCCTTGCTGCAGATCTCGCCCTCGCCATGTTCCTCATTTGACGATGTCTGCTGTAGCCAATGTATGGGGCCCTTGGCTGCTGCCGATGTCTGCTGCAGCTCTTCTAGAACTGCCGGCTCCAATGTTGCACTGCTCCGATGGCTCCCCGTGCTTGCTGCCGCTGCCGATGAATGTTGGGCCGCTTCCTGCAGTGCCGGTGGCTGCTTCACTGTTTCTAGGCTCCGATGCTTGCTCCAGTGCTCCATTGCCGTTGGCTGCTCCCCATCCATGATCACGACGTTGGGCGGCTGGGCTTTTCAACGCAGGATCTACAGCTTCTGTTTTTGCTGGCGATGGCGTGTTGGAAATGCGTCCGCTTCGCCTTGGTGGTGTCCCTAATTTGTATCTAGGCAATCTTCTCCATCTTTCTACTTCTGTGAGAACATTTTGTCGTTCAATTTTTGGCTTTGGGAAGACAACCGTTCTTAGATTATGGTAGACTAAGCTAGAGTATCCATTACTGTCTCCCTCCAGTCGACGTTCACTCCACCCTAGTAGTGTTGCTCCCCATGTGTACCAAAGCCACCTCAAGTGTTCAGGGGAAGTGTCATCCACTGCAGAAGTGTCTTTTGCAAGTCTAGGCAAGCTAAGCAAGTAGTTTTCATCAAGCATTCCGATCAAACAATGCACAATCCACTGCCTAGCGTTATGCACTTCTTTCAAATGCAAAGCAATTTTTGTTGCTTCTACTGTGCACCACGACGGAGCTAACGGTGGAGGTGGTAGATCGAAACTCTTCTTTGTGATCGGCATTTGTGAATACAGGAAATTTCCAATCTACATTTTTTGCAAACTCACGCTCTGTCTAATTGTGTGGCTTCTGCTTGGTTTGATCTTTTTGTAAGATTTCCCATGTCTTTGCGTTGGATGCATCAGCTTTACTCCTTTTTCCTGTATTTAGTAATGCTGCCTTCAATGCAATTTTTTATTGTTGATGACAAGCTGAAGCTACTAGCCTCCATTTCCAACTGCCACAGTCCCATCACTAGGACACTGCCCGTTTTGCACTATGTGTCATCCTACCCAAATGAAGTTCTCCATAAAATATCAGGCTGCCCACTCTTTTTTTCCTTCCTTTGTCTGCCCAAATATACCTTGTCACCTTTAAAAAATTTAATGGCGGCCACGACTGTGGGCGCTCCATAATGAGATGTTAGCACTATTTTTATTGCTTTGACAAGCCTCTAAAATTGTAAGAACCTGCAATGGCGGTTTTCCCAAGCTCAAGTGTAAGGGACAACCAACTCCCTTCTCCTCTAATTTTCCCAAAATTAATCAAGCACTAATTCTTCATCCATCAACTAATACAATTCATCCAAAGACCATTTTTGGGTCTCCTCGGCAGTTAGGGGTTAACCCCTAAACGTTCTCACCCTTTTCAAATTTGGTAGTTTTCCAAAGATGCATTATAAAATGCATTTAAGAGGAATATTTTTAACTTGATGAATGAATAAAAATCTACATTATGAAATTTTGATTCTATCCATACGGTTAGATTTGCAATTGTTATCACCAATTTTTGTGTATAAATTTTCAAACTTAAAATTTAGGGCTCTTTTGTAATATGATTACAAATAAGATATTGACAATCTAAGAATGAATTTTTTGGGATGGGTTAAAATGTAATACTTGAAGTGTAGTGATTTTTGGAGATTTTTTGGTTGTTTAATTTTACTATTCGACTTTTTCAAGAGCACTTTCAGACTAAAATCTTCAAATTTTTGGGTGGAACACTAGAAGATGAAATGAGGCATAATTTTCTTACAAATTGTCCCCTTTCTAATCGGATCACACATGCACGAAGTTAACTTCCTATAAAAGTTTCAGTGAAAAATCCACACTGCAAAAAGTGCATGATGGATGACGAATCAGAGTTCAAATCCATACATCGTGCATAATATGCATAGTTGGGTGGTTAGGGGTTAACCCTTAAAGGGTCGATGGAGATAGTATATACGTTGACGTATATTTGACACCTGTGGTAAATAGAAAGCTCCAAAATGAGATCCTAATAGCTCATTAGAATCATGTCAACGTGAATTTTAACTTTATTTTTCATTGTAAATCCATAGGAGGTGTGGAACCATGCCAAATACAATGAAATGCTACACTAAATAGGTAGATTAGTGTTATATAATTATAAGATTTACATAAACATGTTGTATGTTTTTACTATTGACCAAAATTTAGTACTAAAATTTATGGAATAAAGTCATTTTTGTTAACAGAGCAACTTATTTCTATACATAAAATTATTTGCCTTTTGTAAAAATGTATGGCCTTGAGTAAATAATTAGTGTGTCTCAAAGTAATGGCAATAATTGGTATACTTGGTTTGACTTAGAATTTGGTTTATCACCTAGAATTTTAGACTACTAGTAGATGCCATAGCTGTATGTGTCTTCCTATATGTGAACTTGTTATACATTCAAAATTAACTCTAGGGTTTTAATTTCTAAAAATCCTTACATGTTTTGTAAACGTCAAAGCACTACAATTTGCGTACTTGAAATATTACATTCTATGATTTATAAATTTTCATAGATAGTCATTAACATTGTACACATATGACAAAAATTTCAATACGATTGCAAGATATTTTTAAAATTTACAAGTTTTATCATTTAAATAAGATAAACATTCAAAACAAATATATATGATTGAGATTAAATATTTCAAATTATATACAAGGTAGAAAGAAATATATATATACTTTCAAGTAGTTTAAAAAATGAAGTGGAGAAATTAAATGAGACGCATGATGGGAGCATCCTTCCAAACCTCTGTATATAGGCAACACTTGAATTTCATATTTCTCAATAGTGTAAATCTTCAAGTGAAGTATATATTCTAATCCCAATGATCAAAAGATGTATCATATCTTAACTCCTAACCGTCCTTAACTTTTTTGGTTTAAAATCATCATTGCTTTTGAAGTGTTATATGTCTAAATGTAAGTGAGGAATAAAAAACTCAACATTACAATATGGAGTGTACATGTTGTGGATGACAAGAATTGAATTTGAAGTCATTTGATGACATAGATTGCAACATCGTAATGTTTTAGAGTTGAAAAAGGTTGCTCAAATTCTCCTATAAACACATAAGAGTTAAAGTTCTATTTCAAAACCTACTCAAATGAAAAAAATTCAAACTATAGAGTGGTTCAAAAACTTCATATAAGAACATTGGTACCAAAAAATATTCATGAAAATCTTGTATGTGTCCGAAGATGGCGTTGCAATGTTAAAATATGGCCCAAGTTTTACAAAGCAAAAAGTGTCCAAAACTAGATCAATTTGTACTTCCCTGCTTGCTAAATTTTCACAACACTTTGGATTGAATCAAGATTTATATTACAAAAATTAGACTTCATTTGGAATAAAATCTAACAATTTTAATTGAAATCTAACATCAAATGGAGGACAAAATAGTCTTCAAAGTGTTGAGCATTCAATGTTACAAAAAAATGACATTTAAGGCTATCAGGGGTCATGTTAACCCCTAAGCATCTACATTGCATTTACACGGTCAAACCTCGTTAATATCTCACATTTATAAACATATCATATTTCATGGTGTTTTTCTCATATGGTTTATTGTTAAATGGATGTACGGTGATTTTTTCATAATTGTGTAAATAAAAAAGAATTTTATGACATTTTTAAAGTATGGGTTGAAATGTAAATAATAATTTAAGTGTAGAAATTTTATGGTTTTAGAAATAAATTAAAATACACTTTCAAACTAAAATCATACTTAGTGCACATTCTTGTTACCATAAATGCTTCATATTTTAAAAATGAAAGGATAATACTCATAAACTTACATTTAACACATACATAACAAAACTTTAACATATACTTAATACATTTATATTTTTTAACGTAGGAAAAAAAAAACATGATGCACATTAAACATATGATATATGCAAATACAATAACCAACCATAATAAAGTAACGGTTAAAACCGCTATTACATAAAACTTTATTAAATAAATACACCAAACTAGTATTTTTTTTAAGCACTAGATCGCAATTTACTTCCACCTATTTAATATATATTCAACTCCTTAAAAAACAACTCCACATCTTGTTCAACCTCACATTCTTCAGTGTCTGGTGTACTACTACAACCTCCTTTCACTATTGCACACTGGCAATTGTGGCACTCAATCATAGTAACTCCATTAAAAAATATATTTAACCCTTCACAGTTAGGACATTCTTCTCTACAAAGCTTTGGCAATTTCACCCTTGTGCGCTTCTTTTGCACTAGTTGCTTTCGACATGATAGCTTGGTTCCACCACTAGGTCTTGGAGATTGTGTCGCAACTTCTTCTTAGCCACTTAGATCTTCATAATCCAATCTGCGTTTTTTTTTCTGGCTCCCATATCCAAGTCTTGTGTTTGTGACGTTCTCTTGTAAGGGGGTGATACTTCCACCTTCCCTCGGCATCACTATCCGACTTGGCCTCAGATCCAACCCCATAGACTCTTGAAAAACTGCCATAAACATTTCTCCGGCCCTCTTCAAGGCATTCCGTTTCTCTGTTGTCAAACTTGCATATTTTCCCTTGGAATATTATGCGATGCCGTCATCTTCGAGATATTGAAAAACATCTCTTTTATAAGCTCAGTTTCGTTAATTGGATTTAGAGAAGGTTCGTTGTTTGAATCTCCACCTGGACCCTCACTTGGACTCCCACATGGACCCTCACTTAAACCTGCACTCGAACCCCCATTTGGATCCTCACTTGGACCCGCACATGCATCTTCACTTAAATCTTCCAAGTCATGGATAAAGCCATTAGGTTCATACATGCTTGGCAACAAATCATATAAATGTTGAAACTCATCCTCAACAATTTGTTTCACTGCCAACATGTGTTTACATATTGGACCATAGTCGTTACACTCGCACCATTCACGAGATAAACTAACTATGTACCACTTGTTTGGCATCGTCTGACTTCGAAATGCAAACTCCAAATGACATGGGTCAATTACTTCAAAATTCGCTGATCGGTCCTCTTTATATCGTTGCACCATTTTCTTAGCCTTCTGCAGCCTTGTTGTTCTACCTTTGTCTCCTCCTCTAATCGAGTACTTGCGCGATTCACTTAACCAATGAGCATCATTGTAATGCTCATCTAAGGTCAATCCTCCAAACCGTCGTCCAGAATCAAGGTTACCGATTATCGCAAAAATCAGTTCATCAAGTCTTCGATTGACTTTTCCATCTAATAAAGTGTATTTCACATATTGCCACATGCGTTCCACAAGGTTTGTTGTGTTTGCATGTCCGTGCCTAAACATTCTAGTCCATCTGGGCCACATAAGTTTCCATGGACTGTTGTTCCCTGCCCAACCTTGTTCGATATACTTCAACACACTTGCATTGTTGGCATATTTGGCTTTTAGCCTCTCGTATGCATTATTGAAGCTATCCTCAGTAAATGCCTCCAACAAAGAGCACATTCCTCTATATAGATCATTGCAAAGTGTCTCAGCCACTTTAGGCAACAAATGGTCAACCCATGCCTTTTTTGCATGGAACCAACACAATAGCAATTTGCATTTAGTTTGGATTCCACCAATTGTTTGGTTTTCCCAACACCAAATTTCTTCGTGAATTGTCCTCATTATAGCAGTCCTTGAAGTTTTATCTTTGTCAATTACTATGGCATTCGGTCGGATTGTATCCATGTTTTGAAAGACGGCTTTCAGAGTAAGCCACAACGCCGTTCCCACTTGGCCATTTTCATTATCATCACTACAAAGCATAATGAAAATAGGCATACCCAAACCGCTTGCATTGGGGCACATCGCAACAAATAATGGCATGCCCCATTGATTGGTTTTAAACGTAGAATCAATCACCCATGCTGAATTTGGAGTGATGGTCTTTGCACGCTTAAGTATCTCTTCGGTCTACATCACTATCACAAATGGCCGCTTGTTTGGATCCGCATTTAAAGGATCGTACGGTTGATAGAATATCACTTTTCCTTTTTCAATCCATTTAGGAACGGATTGCTTTACAACTTCATAGTCATCTTCACTACACCTTTCTTGCATTTGAAGACGATACGAGAGGGCAGATGCTTCTTTTGGAGTCAAAAAGAAACGAAAGGTTTTCTGTTCATGCAACGGAACGCTTTCACGTAAGATGTCCTCGCACCTCTTTGAATACGCAAGTGCTAATTGGATGTTATTTAAGTTTTTCAACATCTCAGCACAAACACTTATTGCACTTTGGTGAACTGGTAAAAAGTAACAATCTGTCATTGATCCCGGCTCATGCCTTTGGTGCTCTGTATTCACATGAATCTCAATGTCTCGGCCCTCTTCATCCGGGTATATGACTTTCACATAGAACTTGTACCCAACATATTTGGCGGTAGAATATTGTCTCACTCTATCGCGTAAATTGTCGTCGCCATTTGATTTACCACCAAATTTCACCCCTCGATGACATACATATATGCGCACCGTTGATGGGCACGGCCTTACAGCACGGTATCGATGGATCGGCATCAAGCGCACTGAATGTTCCGCTTTTAAATTATTCAAAAACCCTTCCTCCTCTGCTAACGGCATTGTATACCTAGCAGTGTATTGTTGAAACGGATGGATCGTCCTTTCATGTGCTTGTTTTTCTAAGTGACAACCCGAACATGCGCTTATCACTTTTTCAATGAAAGGCTTTGGGATGCCATTCATTTGTGTACCAACTAACCACCCTTCTTCACCAATTCTTGCAATCGTTTCTTTATATGCCAAATGTCTTTCTCCCCCGCAATGTGCTCTTACAACAATTGAGGGTCATTCGTCAATATAAGGGACAATCAGATGAGGATGTTTTTTATTAAATAAACGTTCTTCTCCATTTGCCCCGGTTCGAATCCCAAATTATCTTCCATATCGTTCCCATTTTTTTAGAGCCCCTTTTTCCCATGCTTGTAACGAAGCTCCTTCTTGACGAAAAAAATTAGGATCCAAGGTGCTAATAGTGCCCACCGATGGCACTATCCGTCCCTTACACCAATCGACAAAATAGTTCCCCAACTCCCGGTTAAAGGAATAATATGTTGAATTCAAATACAAAGAAGGGTCCCAATTGGGTTCTTCAATTTCAACATCTTGTTCTCTGTCATCATCTTCTTCGTCCCCTTCTAAAAGCGGAAATAAATCAATGTCCAAATCATCCTCCGAAAGAAGACCATCGAGGTTGAGAACCTCGAAAATGTCTCCCACATCATCCATTGCTTTTACACTTCACTTCCAACTCATTCCTACTACAGCCACCCTCATTAGCTTTATAACAAAATAGTTGTTATACCTGCACAACCAACACACGATAAGGTTAGTGCAATATTAACAACATAGAATTTTCAAAAGTGTTAACAATCTCTACCAAAAGATGTACCATTTGATGACTCTATCACATGTCAATTTTTTTATTTCCATAGAAGCGGGTCCCCCTAATACTTTCCTCCGCATGTCCAAATTTTTGGATTAAGTGGCGGAACCCGCTACCCCTTTGCCCCGGCGGTGCTCGCCATCACATGTTTGCAATTTTGCAAGTGGTGGCGGATACCGCCATCCTTTTGTCCCGGTGGTCCCGCCACCGCATGCCCAAATCTTTAAAATAGGTGGCGGAACCCGCCAATCTTTTGCCCCGGCCGTGCTCGCCATCACATGTTTGCAATTTTGCAAGTGGTGGCGGACACCGCCATCCCTTTGTCCCGGTGGTCCCGCTACCGCATGCCCAAATCTTTAAAATAGATGGCGGAACCTGCCACCCCTTTGCCCCGGCGGTGTTCATTATCCCATATTCACATTTTAGTGGTGGAAGCAGACATCACGACCCCTTTGTTCCGGTGGGAATTAAACATGGAGTGAGAATTAAACATGGGGTGGGAATTACCATCGATTTTGAAGTAGTGGTGCTCACCGCCACTACTTCAAAAAAAATGAACATGTGGTGGCGGTCACCACATGTCCAATTTTCTTGAAGTGGCCCCGGTGAGCACTTCTACTTCAAAACCGGTGGTAATTAGGGTTTAGAGTCGTGATGGGACTCCGGGGACTCCCACTCCTACTCGCCATGGGAGTCGTGGTGGGAGTCGTAATGGGACTCCCACTCCACCACCATGCTAATCCCCAATATTTAGTGGTGACCGTCACCACCACTTTCCTCATAAAATTTTGGTGGTGGTGACGGTCACCACCACCACCATGCTAATCTCCAATTTTTAGTGGTGGTCGTCACCACCGCCATGCCCATAATATTTTGGTGGTGGTGACAGTCACCACTACCACCATGCTAATCCCCAATTTTTAGTGGTGGCCGTCACCACCGCCATGCCCATAATATTTTGGTAGTGGTGACGGTCACCACCACCCCATTCAATTTCCCAATTTTTGGTCTCCCGATTTTCAATCTCTCAATTTTTGGTCTCCCAATTTTTGGTCTCTCAATTTTCAATTTCCCAATTTTTTCACCACCACCATGTACTATGAGGGGAGGCACCACCACTCCCCTCATAGTACTCTCTGTGGGATTCGGCAGGCCCCCATGGAGTGCTGGTCGGAGTGGACTTACATGACACAAAAATATTTTGGAAGACCACCCGTTTGGTTGGTGGATTTTCAATGGCAAAATAAAAAATGGTCAATGTGGTTGAATTATCTTTGAATGGCATGGTTGCTTGGAATGAGCATGGGCTGGGGCTTTGATCACGGAGCATGGGCTGTCATGTCAGAGGAATAAAAAGGGGCCGATCTAAAAGGGGCCATTCGAAGACAAACAATTAAAAGGGCCTGGGCAGCTCACAATGCTGGCCTCCAAATAGACATGTCGAAAATGGAAGGAAGGTCTTCACACCAATCTTGCTGACCCACCCAATTTCACCCAATCTCCTGCAGACCGTCGATGTAGATCAACGGCTGAGAAGGCAGGAGCCCTTCCTCAAACTCGAGAGGGCCTGGTGACGAGGGACGCGGCAGCAACATCAGAGGGACGTGGGAAGGAGCGGGGAAGGGAGCTTACGGGGGTTGCCATGCCGGAATAAAAAGAAAATTGCAGCGGTGTCAGTACTGCTGTTTGCTGTTAACTACAGATGGTGATTTTTAATTGTTCATAGGAACAATGGGAAGCACAAGTAAAATTGTGGAGAAGCCCAAGACTATTATTGAAGTACGTCGACGAGAAACCTATGCTTGAAAACTTAAAGCGACTACATCTTCTACAAAATTGAAACAAAAATGTCATTTATGTGGAGATAAAAACATGCTTTTGAGTGTATTCCGAACATTCATAAATGCCAATATGTATATCTATTTCTCATTAAATTATAATCTTATATTATAATATGCCTAATGTATGCATCCTTTAAACATTGATCTCCTAATTAATACCCATTTTGTGCACCCATATGACGTAATAAAAAAATATTGGGCTCACCTCTCAAACAAATGGTTCAAAATTATAAAAATATGATATTTTAACCCCTAAAGGACAAGGATTCAAGGTTTTAAAATGACACATTCAATTCATCATATTGTGAAAAATATAATTAAATGAGACCAAATTTTATATCACTAGATCAATGAAGAACCTTGCATGTGTTGGTCAAAAAACAGATAAATTTGGATAGAATAAAGTCCACATAGAACCTGCTCAAAATTGCAAAAAGATAACACAAGGCCCAATTCGGGCTTCTTGGTCCTTTAGGGGTAAGTATGTTTACCTTACATTAATGAAACACAATGTATTTGAAACAATTATATGTGTCAAATGAATATTTCTTTGTTTTGGTCTTTTAAATTTTAAAATTTCGATTTAACGTTTCATCCAAATTGAGGAAAAACCAAAAATGGTCTCATGAGCACTTTTTGATGACCCTACTCTTTGGAGATATGAAAAAGATTGTTGATTTGATCAATTAAGGTAATAAATTACATATTTTACTGCGTTTTGGTGTACACTATAATGTACCAAAAAACTAATCTCAAAAACATGAAAGGAAAGTTGTGAAAATAACCCTCAAAAATGAGAAAAACTACATGACGTTCAATGGTTAATGTCCTTGCCCCTTCGTGTTCTGGCTCATGATTCATGACTCTCCATACATTTTAGGGCGGGCTTCCATGTATGATCGGTTCTGGTGGAATCAAGAAAACGACAAGGATTGAGGTCCCAAACTTCACCGGAAGAAGGTGAGCGGAGAAGCAGGACATTGAGTTCCATTTGTGAACCGTCAAGACGGTCCACTTTCACGGTAAACCTTTATCGTGAGGTTTTTTATTCTTTTCTATCATTTATTTGTCTAAGTGCAGCGTTTTAGCTTATCAGACATTTTGGCGTGTTGTGTGCACTTTGCTTTTGGTTTTAGTTGGCATTTTTAATTATTCCTATTTGTCTGAGTAATTTTAGCTGCGTAACATTTTCTAACCGATTAATCGTGGGATTTTTAGTGTTTGTACGGTTTTGTCTATTATTTTAGTAGGATGATTCTTAAATTATCGGGGTGGAATTTGGGACTTACTCTTGTGTAAATTCCAAGTTCTAAGAATTAACCCCCGATTTTCTATGAGTAAAGTGGGAGTTTAGTTAGTGTTAGAATGAAATTTAGCCTAAACGGATGAATTCCGTTTGAATGAAATTTGTGGTAGATGGATGTAGTTTGGGGTGGGATTTTGAAACCCACCCTTGTCGCAAAGCAAGTAGAGAGTTAGTTGTGTTTTTTTGGGCCGTTAGACAGTAGTTTTTTTGAATCAGAGGAGAAGGCGCTGCGGAAAAAAGATCGTAGAGTGTGGAATCAGGGGTTGTGATACAAAGAGTAGCAATAGGGAGTATCCTTTAGAACCAGGTGTTGAGATTCAAAGGGATTGAGTAGTAAGACCGGGAGAGGTTGTTCTGAGGCACGGCAAAATCGTTTGTGAGTGCGTGACGATGGAGCGGCGACAAGTGCCGTGAAGAGCTTGAGGGAATCACGACAAAACGTGAGATCGCGGCGTGGCGTTCGAGAGCGCCGCGAGGCAGTCGCATCGGAGACAAGGTCCGGCACTACAGCCAGAGCCCACGAACGAGGAAGACGGCCACGGCACTCGCGGTGTGCTGCGGCGATTGGAGCAGGAGATCAGCACGACGAGGACGACACCAGCGCGAAGGTGATCACCAAGGCTCACAGCAACGAGGGCAGCGGGCTCCGACGAGACAACGGCGGAATTCCGACAAGGCGACGACGCATTGCGAGTTGAGGGGGCTCCAGAGCGATAGGGCGACGACCACGGGGAAAACACTGCAGCCATTTGGGAACCCTGATTGACAAGAGCGGCGTTGATCAAAGCGGAGAACGCCGTTGATCAGGGCGAGCTCCGGCGAGGCTGCGGAGCAGTGGCGGATTCAAGTTGAGCGACCGGCGATCAGGTGCAAGCAACGCGGCATCAGAGGCGATCACAACCAAGAATCCAGAGGTCGCAGTATCAGCAACGGAACCCCGGCGCTGCGAATTCGAGCCAGGCGCGGCGGATCGTGGGCTCACGGTGACACGCTGTAGGCAACATAGGAGACCTCAATCAAGAACGCCATCACCACAGGGTGATATAACAGAGGGACTGCGTGATATTAGGGAGGGGGTAAACCCCCACTTCCTTCCCCTCCAATTCTTCATGTAATTGTGGATGCTTTGCTTAGTTGAGGCTAGAAAGACATAGTAGGAATTTTGTAGCATTGATTGGTGATTTTAGTTGCCTAAGTATCGTGGGTTTTATGTCTCGACTCTATCATTTTTGGTTTGTAAATGGTGTTTGAAACTTGCCTTTTGAGATTTGTGTGGTGTGGAATGAATTTTGGTCCAGTGAGGGGTATAGCGCGGAAGCGCTGCCCAAATTCTACAGGACCAACTCATACTTAGATCTAAGGAATTAGGGATAAAAATTAGGTTTTTTGGGCACGACGTGGAAGCGCTGCTCAGAATTCCTCCAATTTCCTCATAATTCCATGGTGGTGTGAACCAATTGTAATAGTGCTTGTGGTAGGACCTAGAGCTCAAAGGAATCCCAAATTGTGGAGTTTTGTGGCCTGTTTTAAACCACATTTGTATGTTGTAATTGTTTGACTCTTGTGATTTTTGAATATTTGGGAGTACAATTGGGCCAATTGAAGCCCGTTTTTGACCCTTTAAGTACCCATGGACCATTTGATGTAGAATTGAGTTGGTTTTGTGGTCATTTTGAGTTCAATTGCTAATATTATTGTGTGCTGCCATTTTGGGTGAGGGTGTAATTTCACCTCACCCACGTGATTTTCTCATCAAATTAAACCCATTTTTGAGTACTTGGGACTCATGGGCAATTTGGTGAGAAATTAAGGCATTTTGTGACAATTTTGAGGTCAAAGTTTAGAGTGAGTTTGTGCTGTCATTTTGGGTGAGGGTGCAAATTCACCTCACCCACTTGCTTTTCTCACCAATTTGAGGCCCACATTTGAGTACCTAGTATCTAGGCGCAATTTGGTGTAGCATTGAGACTCTTGTGGTAATATTTTAGGTCAAATGCTTGTGAGATTATGTGCTGTCATTTTCGTGCACACACCCACTTTGGCCATTTATCCTTTGTTTTTCACTCTCATATCTAGTTCTTTCACCACATTCATTCCTAGCTAGAAGGCGTCCATTACTTGGAGTACATTTACCCCACCCCTCGGCCGGCTATATGATACCTTGACCGGGCAACCGGACAAAGTACTCATATCACTGCTCATCGATAACACCTTTCATTGGCTCCTTTCTTTGTTGCGTTCAAGTTTAGGTGCATGGCTCAGAAGAAAGGTATATTTGAGTGTACAGATTGGTGGAGGCCCTCTCTACCGGTGCACATGGAAGTGCTTTGCAGATTTCCGTGGTGGTGAAGTCATTGTTCACTGCCGGACCGACCCAAACATGGAAGGAGGTCCTTAGGGGCGGTTTACACTACGGACCAAGAGCCGTGACCAAGGAAAATGGATTAATTCCATGGTCACACTTCATGGTCACACTTCCATGGTCACACTTCCATGGACACACTTCAAAAAAATGTAATTTTTAAAGCCCTTGGGCCTCTCACTTAGTGTAAACCGAACTTGGACCGGGACCCAAAAAAATAATAAAACAACATTTCTAGCTCATGGTCTCCTCGTTTGGTAATGAGAGAACCCTTTTTGCCTCTTTCACCACAAAATCTGGGGGACCCTTCAACATTATCCACTAGGCCTATTTCTAGGCCTTTGAGCACCTCAACTCCTTTGGTCACTTTTCTTTTTTCCTTGAAGTGTAAACCCAAGTCATCCCGGGACGAGTTGATGGAACCAATCACAGATTTTAGAACTGCATGGGAGCGTGGGACGAGTGCTTGGTTCGTAGTGTAAACCGCCCCTTAGAGCCCATCCGCCTTAAGAATTTTGGGTGGGCCCTCACTCTCCGCGTTACTGCAGCCCGCATGTCCATTGTCACCCGAAGATTGTCAGCTCAATTTTCTTTTTTATTTCGGCCTGCCCCCGCCTTCCCCCCCCCCCCCCCCCCCCGCGAGCTCCTTCCCGCTTCTTCCCACGTCCCTCTGCTCCCCGCCACGTCGGCGATCCTCCACCGTAGGATTGATCGAGTGGATCATGTGGCTGCCATTAACCATGCCGACAACCCTCGTCACGAGGCAGTGCTGAGTTTGAGCAAGGGCTGAGGGCTTGAGGGCCGTCGATTGCAGGGACAGCCAAGATCTTACGACGAGATTAGAGGGGGACGAGTTGCCTTGAGGTGGCAGGTCTGACGGGTCAGCTGTTAGGGAACGTCAGGGAATGCCTTGTTAGGGAATGTCAGGGAATCATGGAGAGCATGATTAAGTCGATTGAAGTTAAATTAGATTGAAGGCCTGTGATCAAGTAAATTAAGATGAAGTAATTTATTAAGCCCCATGATCAAGTAAGCCCCATGATCAAGTAATTCAAGTAATTAAATTATGCGACATGCTCCAGTTTTTGAGGGGCCAGAGCAAACCCATGCTTGAGGGGTTGAGGGCCAGAGCAAACCCTTTACATTAATCCTTTAAGGTCCCGATTCGACATTATTTTCAAAGACTCGTTATAAAATGGTTGATGAAAAACAAAAATGGAGTTGATGTACAAAGCAAAGTTGTAAATGTCAATGTGAAGATCACATCTGTACGGTTGGGTTTGTCATATTTATTATTAACATTTTTTAATTAATTTTGCAAGGTTTTCTCTTGAAATTCAATTAAAAATCCAAAATTAACACAAATAAATTAAAAAAATATATAATGAAATTGGAATAACATGCACTACAAGATGGTATGGTTTCCATTATTTGATTCTAGTTATTATGGAAAATCATGTTTACAGTCTCACTTTTTGAACTAAGATTGAAACTTGACATAAACCACTTTTTTAATTTTTCAAAAATTCACATTATCTTATTTTGAATATCCATACCGTACAAATGGTAGTCAACTAGCACAAAAATCAAGAGAATTTTGGATGGATGAAAAACATCACCGCATGTGGTGAAGGGACGCATCGGAAATCATCCAGCGTCCAAAATATGGACGCTGGCGCGTCAAAGGGTTAATTTGGTGTTGCATCCATTTTGTAATAACATTGAACCACTGAACCCATTTGTCCCATTGAACCCATCTTGTAATAGCATTGTAACATTGTAACATTGTAAAATTTCTAAATCTTTCTCCAATGCTCTTGGATGCGCTTTGTTTTGGGATTTTAAGTTTGTCTTACTTGATTGATTCCTACTAAATTCCCTCATATAGTGGCAAGTGCCATCTTTCACTCTAGTTCCAAGAAAAGTCATTGTACCAGTAAAAATCAAACCAAGCAGTAGGGGGTGCAAACCCTATCGTTATAGAATGTAATGAACCTTCAAAGCTTAAAAAAATGAATTGTAATTGATGAAAAAAAGTGGCCACACCCCTACGTGCCTACATCCTTCTAAAATTTGGAGAATTGCAAAGATGCATAATAAAATGCAACTATGAAGGATAGTTTGAACTTGATGAATGAATAAAAGTTGGACTTCAAGATTTGAGTGCACAAAAAGAATGTGTACAAGAATCTCCCAGACCAACTGGTGGTAGCAAGTTACTACGTCGAAGAGAACCTGTGGAAAAAAAACTCACAAGGGTAAAATTGCCTAAGCTTTGTAGAGAAGAGTGTTTTAATTGTGGAGGGTTGAATATATTTTTTAATGGAGTTTGTGTCATTGAGTGCCACAATTGCCAACAAACAATTGTGAAAGGTAGTTGTAGTATTGTGCCAAATACTCAAGAATGTGATGGTGAACAAGACTTGGAGTTGTTTTTTAAGGAGTTAAATATATATTAGGTTTGGTATTATTTATGTAATAGAGATTGATGTGATAGCGGTTTTAACCGCTAATCTATTATAGTTATTGTATTTGCACATATTATTTGATAATTTTGTGTCGTGTATTTATTGATCAATGCAGTAAATATATATGCATCATGTATATGTGATAAATTATATTATGTATGTGTAAATGTGGATTCCAATGCATTTTTGTGAATATAGTTTGAATATTTTGTGCTAAAATAATGGATTGTAAAAACTTTTAGCTCACACGTGACCAATGTGACTAAACCTCAAAAGTAGAGGTTCATCACAATAGTCACTTCTAAATTAAAAATTAGGAAAATCCTAATCTTATTCATACACTTAAGGCAAGATCATTCCTTCCCTTCGGGCTTATAGGAGTTAAAATAAGAATCATGTGTGACTAATTTCGCTAACTCCAAAAATAATAGTTAGTAACATTAATCACACTTGGTATTGAAAATAAAATCAAGTGTGACTAACGTCATTAACCTCTAGTGTTGGGGTTAGTGACAATGGTCACACGTGATTTTACTTCATTCAATCATTCATTTTCTTTATGTTTTTATATAGATCCGTATATGTTAACTATATATTTATTTGTACGATAAAATTTGCTAATGTTTAAAATATCTTCCAATCATAGATTAATTTGAAATAAAATTATAGATTGAAAGATGCTAAGATTAGGACTTATCTTCCTCGATTGGCGAGAAATGTTAATTAACCCCTAAAAGTTCTCAACCTTTTTAGATTTGGCAGTTTTTCAAAGATACATTATAAAATGCAACTAAGGGGGATATTTTCAACTTGATGAATGAATAAAAGTTGTACATTATGAATTTTAGAGATGGTTCCATACGGTTAGATTTGCGATTGCTATCACCAAAATTTTGTATAAATTTTAAAACTTAAAATTTAGAGCTCTTTTGTTGCATGATTACGAATAAGTTAATGATAATCTAATAATGAAATTTTTTGGGATGGGTGGAACCCCAAATACTCTAAGTGTAGTGATTTTTGAAGATATTTTGGTTGCTTAATTTTAGTAGTTGATTTTTTCAAGAGCACTTTTAGACTAAAATCTTTGAAATTTTGGGTGGAACTCTACAACATGAAATGAGGCATAAAAATTTCACAAATCATCCCCTTTCTAATTGGATCACACATGTACGAAGCTTACTTTCCATAAATGTTGCAATAAAAAAATCCACATTGCAAAAAGTGCATGATGGATGGGAAATCGGAGTTCAAATCCATACATCATTCAAAATATGCATGGTTGGGCGGTTAGGGGTTAAAGTGAATAAGACTAGATTAAATGTACAAAAGAGTGTCAGTTGAAAAAAATGAAAAAATGGGAAATAATTGAGTTACATATTATTTTTAAATGTGAATATCTTCATGGTGAAAGCATTTCTCTTAGTAAAAACAATGTAGCTTAAATCCTCCATTGTTAACATTCTAAAAATGTAATTTTTATCAAATTTGATGTGAAATTGCTCATCAACTAAAGGACAATCCATCTAGAGATTGTTTTTCGTAAAAGGCCCAAAATATCAAGTGTTTTAGCTTTGATGGATTCAATGTTTTCATTAGAAGTTTAAGTTGAGTTAAATAGATACATCTTTTGACCATTGAAATTGGAGAATAGATTTCATTTGAAGATTTTACGCAATGTCAAGAAATTTGAAATTTGAGTGTTCAAAATACAAGGGCTTTCTAAGAATGCTCCAGCCATGCGTCTATTTAATTTCTTCACTTTCATCTTTTAACTATTTGTAAACATAATTTTTATCAATTTTAAATAGAATTTTTAGCCTCGTTTCATATTGCTATGATTCACCCAAAAATCTAAGGTCTTGGTTCAAAAGGGCTCTTAAAAAAACCAACCCATAAAATCAAACAACCAAAAATTCTCCAAAAATTCACTCCACTTAGGGTATTACATTACAACATGTCGCAACAAATTTGATCTACAAATTGCCAATATCCTATTCATACTCAAATTACAAAAGCATTTTAAATTTTAAGTTTCAAAATTATGTAAAAACATTGGTGATAGCAACCGCATATCTAATTGTATGGATAGAATCTCAAATCTTGATGTCCAACTTTTATTCATTCATCAAGTTCAAACTATCCTTCATAGTTGCATTTTATTATGCATCTTTGCAATTCTCCAAATTTTAGAAGGATGTAGGCACGTAGGGGTGTGGCCACTTTTTTTCATCAATTACAATTCATTTTTTTAAGCTTTGAAGGTTCATTACATTCTATAACGATAGGGTTTGCACCCCCTACTGCTTGGTTTGATTTTTACTGGTACAATGACTTTTCTTGGAACTAGAGTGAAAGATGGCACTTGCCACTATATGAGGGAATTTAGTAGGAATCAATCAAGTAAGACAAACTTAAAATCCCAAAACAAAGCGCATCCAAGAGCATTGGAGAAAGATTTAGAAATTTTACAATGTTACAATGTTACAATGCTATTACAAGATGGGTTCAATGGGACAAATGGGTTCAGTGGTTCAATGTTATTACAAAATGGATGCAACACCAAATTAACCCTTTGACGCGCCAGCGTCCATATTTTGGACGCTGGATGATTTCCGATGCGTCCCTTCACCACATGCGGTGATGTTTTTCATCCATCCAAAATTCTCTTGATTTTTGTGCTAGTTGACTACCATTTGTACGGTATGGATATTCAAAATAAGATAATGTGAATTTTTGAAAAATTAAAAAAGTGGTTTATGTCAAGTTTCAATCTTAGTTCAAAAAGTGAGACTGTAAACATGATTTTCCATAATAACTAGAATCAAATAATGGAAACCATACCATCTTGTAGTGCATGTTATTCCAATTTCATTATATATTTTTTTAATTTATTTGTGTTAATTTTGGATTTTTAATTGAATTTCAAGAGAAAACCTTGCAAAATTAATTAAAAAATGTTAATAATAAATATGACAAACCCAACCGTACAGATGTGATCTTCACATTGACATTTACAACTTTGCTTTGTACATCAACTCCATTTTTGTTTTTCATCAACCATTTTATAACGAGTCTTTGAAAATAATGTCGAATCGGGACCTTAAAGGATTAATGTAAAGGGTTTGCTCTGGCCCTCAACCCCTCAAGCATGGGTTTGCTCTGGCCCCTCAAAAACTGGAGCATGTCGCATAATTTAATTACTTGAATTACTTGATCATGGGGCTTACTTGATCATGGAGCTTAATAAATTACTTCATCCTAATTTACTTGATCATGGGCCTTCAATCTAAGGTTGATTGTCCTAAAACCACCAACTTAAGCAATCTAGACTATTTTTGGTAGTCCTAAATTCGAAAAAAAAAATTGACCGCATTCGAAATAGGTTTTGATGAGGATTGCAAAAATTTGCAACATGTAATTCACATTTGTTAATTTTATACAAAATTCCAAAGTGGAAAGTAACCTGTGACCCAAATCAAACCTCTAGGTTTCCCCATGTCCACACTTTGTTGTTCCTAATTCCGCTCATGAGCTAACCCAAAACCACCAACTATTTCTTCGCAATGTTTGGTGTGCCATTGGTCTCCTTCAATAGTGAAATTGGTGGTTTTAGGTCTCAACTGTGGTGGCCCCAAGAAAAGTCTACATGACATAATTAGGGGAGGTGGTGGTTTTAGGACATCCTACCTTAATTTAACTTCAATCGACTTAATCATGCTCTCCATGATTTCCTGACATTCCCTAACAGCTGACCCGTCAGACCTGCCACCTCAAGGCAACTCGTCCCCCTCTAATCTCGTCGTAAGATCTTGGCCGTCCCTGCAATCGACGGCCCTCAGAGCATCTCCACCCTTGCGCTGAAAGGCAGACTCTTGAAATGTGCTTTGAAGGGCTCCAAGCATGCACTAATTTTTTTTAGGGTGGCACTCCCCACCCTTACCTTGCATACTGGCTCTTCAACCCGAAAAACCGTCAGGAATATTCCCTGTAAAGTGGCTTCGACCCAAAAGTGGCACGATTCAGAGATCGCAAGTGGATGAGGTCCTGGAATTTGGGCGCAGCAAGAGCAACGCTCACCCGGGAGGATAGTGAGTGGAGCCGGAAGTTTGAAGAGCCCTGGCAAGTTTGAAGAGCCCGGGCAAGAGGGGTGGGGCAGATTTTTCTGCCAGGCCGCGTCAAAGGGCTTGCTGAGACCCTTTGACGCGCAAGGGTGGCGATGCTCTCAAGCCCTCAACCCTTGCTCAAACTCAGCACTGCCTCGTGACGAGGGCCGGCGACTGGACTTCAGACACTCATCCAGAAACCCTATTCCCTTGTCTCCTCCGATCTATAAGTGTTCTGCACCCCCACCCTCTATGTATCTCTTCCTTTCGACGGCCATCGTTTGTATCTGGCTGCTTGTTAGTATCGTCGGTGCCTGTTGTATTCGACCTAGTTTCGTTTCAGTGTTTTCTACTCGGGGACTTGTTCAATGAGCCGGCTTTGATAGTAAGGTTAAGCTCTTCCAGGCCACCGAGGATTTGATGTGATGCTCAAAAGCCCTGCGACTTCGAACTATAACAGCGATGGGGTTATATACATACACAACAGCTCTTTCTTTCAACCTAGCCAATTTTTTCGGTATTGAGGTTTCGTTTGGCATTCGTCAGAAGACACTCGTAAATATCTTCTGGCAGTTTTCCTGTAAACACACTTCCTGTGACCGAGCCTAGGTTTTACCATGCTGCTTGTATCTCTGTTTCAGTCCGTCGAGTGACTTACTTCATGGGCAATCTCGATATTGCCGGTGATATTTAACGCTCGTAGAGAAACGCGAGGTTATAATTTTTGCTTCCTTTTGTGGATTCAGGATTCGCTCTTAAGCAACAGTTTATTATTTGCTTTCTGGAGGGACAGTGTTCTTCGCTGCTATGGCCGGGTCAATGATGTCAAAACAATGACAAGCATATATCTGAGTGGCATTGTCATTTGAAGATTCATAGGATACTGAGACCTGTCTAGTCTTAGAATGTTCTGAATTTTAACATCCATGATGAAAGAAGGTTCTTGCAACGAGATTGCTGTGAGTTTCACTATGATTACCCCCTTCAGCGTCCACTGTATATTTTTTGTAGTGTCAGAAAATTGGACCCCCTGCTGCAAATCATCTGTTTGTGTGAAAATGACTTCAGTTTGACATGATCGAACACTGTTGATCTTGTAGTATAGAATAAGAGCTTTGAAGTGATGTGTTTCAATCAGAAAATCGAGGTAAAATGAGAAAATGCCACCGTTGCAAAGTTCAGTGATGCAGATGCCCATATTGGGCGTCTTAGACGCTGAGGGGTTAGACCGAACTTCCTTCCTTCTAAGATAATATGCGTTCCCTGTATTCTTCGTTGTATCAAGATCGGTGATGATAACATTTATTATGGTATCTCTGAACATATTGATGACCACATATTTGACTAGGACGATCTGAGATCTTGAAACGTGGACATTTAAAGAATTTTATGGTCATGTGAAGCAGGCGGGTGATGATTCAGCACGGTTCAAATGAGCCGGACTGCGGCTTTGATTAGTTTCAGAAATTGGTCTTTCCACTACTTCAAATCCTAGTACTACTCGTAGTGGAGCCTTTGACATGGGACCGGGTATCTATTGCTGAGAGCATATTGACTCTGGCCATGTCAACTGCAAGGCACATGCTTTGCACACGCTTGACACATGCCCACCTCCATCCTTAGTTTTTCAACATTTTTCTGTTCTCATCCTTGCATGTGCTATTCTTCCTAAATCTCTTCGGATCTTTCTCATTTATTCTATTGTCTCTCCTACTTCTACCCGTGACGGTAGTTTTTTAGCTCTCCTGAATGCTTAGTCTGTCTCTGTGGTTCTGTTAGCTTGATCGCGGGAAGAAGAATTAGGTGTGGTGGTGGCAAACAATCTCGGTGTGCAGATGGAATCGGTTGTTGATCTGTTGAGGATGATATGCAGAAGGAAGCAAGTTGCCTATGTTCACCAATGGGAGGATTTCAAGCTTGCTTTATTACACACTTTGTTCATGAGCGAACCACGTTAGGATTTGAGGTCGTTGCGCGAGCGAGTATCATTTTTTGCGCAGAGTAGACAGCGGGCAACATGGCTGCCGTTTGGAGATGGTTTAGCGCTGTGGCCTCTGGCATAACAAATTGTCGGCTAGCTGGCCCGGGATTGAAATATTGCAAGCCTTCTATTCCACTGTGATCATGAATTCGTTCGTCCTTTCAGCGCGTTGTTGCCAGCTGTTGTCCCTTTCGTAGGCAGCGACTACAATTCTAAAGTCAATCACATTGCGGTTTAGATTCAACGAGTCAGGTTCCATGAGGGAGGATTACGGAGTAAGAAACGTGGAGCCGAGAGTTTGCAATTGCACGCTACAGTGCATGCGCGAATTGCAGCACGCCATCAGATGCCTTCTTATCGTCGATCTATTCTCTGTCCGATTCTGTGCTTACCTGCTTGATCACCGGAAGCTCGATCACCGGAAGCTTGATTGTCCTAAAACCAGTATCTTAAGCAATCTGGCCTATTTTTGGCAGTGCTAAATTCGGAAAAAATATGACCGCATTTGAAATAGGTTTTGATCAGGATTGCAAAAATCTAATTCGCATTTGTCAATTTTATACAAAATTCCAAAGTGGAAAGTAACCTCTGACCCGTACATCACATACCAATTTCCTAACTTCACATTTTGTTGTTCCTAGATTCCTAAAACCGCCAACTATTTCTTCGCAATGCTTAGCATGCCATTGGTCTACTTGAATAGTGAAATTGCTGGTTTTGAGTTTAAATTTTGAAAATGTGGTGTTTTCAATGGGACATTTCACCTACGTCCCAATTTCACAATTTTTTTTTTCTTGGAGTGTAATTTCTATAATATTAACTGCGCTTCTAATGATGGTAATTTTAGTTTCTAATTTTAGGTTAGTCAAAAGATAGGTTTTGGTTTGCAATGAGCTTTACCGTGTTGCATTGAAGATGCTCTTACACTGATATCGCTTGGAACGGTTCACAATAACCGACGCTTCTGGCTTAACTTTCAGTGCTGTAGCAGAGTGTACAAATAAAACGTGCACAAATGGCCCCAGCATATCGAATTTGGGACAAGACACCTAAGCATCGAGCAACTAAAATAAAAGTAATAGGATGAGTAGTGGATGTAAAATATATGCTTCGCTCAATAATTGCATAAATTAGAATTAACTGGAAAGAGTGTCTCAAAGTGGAAAGAAACCTTAAACTCACCTTAAACTCGTTTTGAGTTCAAAAAGATTGCAAAACTAGTTTATGGTGAGTAGGAGGATAATTTAAGTTAGGAGAATCTAAAATTGCCAGCGACCCAATGTGGCCAACTACTTTTGTACCACAATGAATTACTTTTGAACTAGAAATTAACTCTTATAAGTCTGAAAGCTACCAGCAGCTTCCTACTTGTTGCTTCACAGTTGGTCCTTTGTTTCTTTTGAGTAAGTCTACGGCTTAGAATAGGTGTCTACAGCACCTTTGCTTCAAAAATTCTTGTAAAATTGCTCATGCTTCCAAAAATTACAATTCCAAGGCCCAGCACTTCCTCTCAGATTTGCTAAGACATTCATGATTTCATTCCATGTTGCCTACACTCCCAAGGTACCACATCTCTTATATTGTCATGATTAGGTGTCTCTACCTTAAAGCAAGGTCCTGCACGACCATGGGGTATGAAACTTGTGACCTCTTCAATGCTAGAGGAGAGTTCCCACAAGTTCCCCCAAGCCAAGAGATCAGACCATGAGAACTATTCATAAACAACGTTTGTTAGAATTGTAATTATAGGAAGAGAACTCCACTTGCAAACCTCTTCAATTAATATTCGTCTTTCAAAAATACCCACATTGAGAAAATTAGGCTCAACCTTAGCTGAGCGGTCATTGGCATGGTTACAATACTGTATTACGGAGGAAATAATGTTGCATGAGAATGATGGCCTCTGAAATTCGGAGGGAATGTGGAATAGAAACGACACGAATAATTTTACATAAAGTGAGTACGCATCAATGAATTCCTTTAAGCATACCGGTGGAATCATATCGGTGGAATATGTTCTCCGATCACATGGATGTTATTACCCAAAATGAGTTGATCCGGTGCCGAATCAATGGTTTTGCATACGTGAAAAAAATCGTGTTCTAGGGAGACGAGTTCAGGGGACAGATTTTTCAAAACGAGGCATGAATTTGCACAACATTTGTGTTACTCGTACGCACCACCGATTGGAAGAACTCGTGACGTACATTCTGAATGAAGCACGAGCTCAGTGCACCGATTTATCAATTGTATTTTGTAAGAAATTGTCGGTGGTCAAGTTTTACAAGAAGTGCGACTCCCACAAGCTGCTTCTGCAATGCGAGGTAGAACAAATGCAGTACTCGAATAGTAGACCATTTCCATTCCCAATTCCCTCCAACTTCATTTACCACCAACTTTGATCACTGTACAGTACAGAACGACGTTTGACCTAAATCCAAGCGGAACTCGTCTAAGAAGGTGATCACCTGTGCGGCATGCGTATTCGTTCCTCGATTCTGGCATTTGCATCATGCTTAGTCACTTTCATATCCAGTCGCGGTGCTGACTGTTAAGGTGCTTTCACGACTCGTGGGTTTGAAGTTCAGAGTATCTCTAAGGTCCGTCACTACAGTAACCTGTTGACCGCTATAGTAACATCACTATTGCGGTCATTGGCATACAAAAATTGCACAAATTGACCCTATGTCAAAGAAATCATAAAAGGCCACAATTATTTTTTTAGATTTTTATTTTTTTCAATCATGGGAATGTAGTCTACATACTTCTTCAATTAATATCCGTCTTTCGGAAATACCGACATTGAGAAAATTTGGCCCAACCTTAGCTGAGCGGTCATTGCCATGGTTTAGGGTTTCGCACTGTTGCTCCTTTTGCAGACGGATAAGGGTTAGAGAGAATTTTTGACGACGATACTGTAGACCAGGGCATGTTGTCTGAGTTGACATTTTCAAGGTCCATTCTAAGTTATTAGTAGAGAGGGGCTTGTTTACCACCACTGCTATACACACCACGTGTTTGAAGTCCTCAGAATATTTAAACATTGTTAAGCGCATCAATCATAGGTACTTATTTCCGGGTTGGCTTTCATCGATTTTCGAGTTTCAAAGGCTCATAGGCTCGTGCACATGAGTATAGCCTGAGGGACAATGCTCTCTCTGCCGCGAATCAGCTGCCTTTATGGCAGAGCAGATAAGAAGGGAGGATTTTCTCCTTGATTTACCGCCTGCTCCTTCCTCCGCTCGATCGGGCGAACTTCACTTTGTCGTCAGGAGCTTCCATCTAGTAAGTATTGCTTTTGTATAGCATGTCAGGGCGCAGTTTTGCATTGCATTGGCATTGTTGTGTGGTACATGTGCATGGAAGTAGCCATGGTGGGACTGTCTTTTCAGATGTTCTATTTTGATTTTTCCCAGCGCTTATTAAGTTAAAACATCTTGTGTAATTCCCATACTGCGTTCTTGTGTCTTTATTCTTATGTTTTGTTTTGGGCATGAAAGGAGTAGATGTGGCATGTTTCAAAATTCTTTTCTCCATGATTTGATTAGCAAAAATCCGTCGGTATTGTAGCATGAGAACATCTGAGGAGTTCTTGCTAATGCTTCTTTGAAGATTGCTTGTGGATCCTGTAGTCAAGCACCTTGACAGATAGCGAACACATTGATCGCTCGGGTAGGCATGGAAGGAGGCGAATTCAAGAAGATGGCGAGCAGGACAGTGAGCCTGAGGCGCCAGCAATCTGGTCGGCAATTGGAGAGGTCGTCGTCTATTCTTGAACCTGAAAGGTACTTGCGGTCGAACTCACTGCTCTTGAAGTCCGAAGAAGCAACCGTAGCCCCTCCGACGCTGTCCGAGCCACTCGTGCTTGGCTTCGAGGGCCTGGAAACTCTGGACGTAAAACCAGACGACCTTCTTCCTGCAGAGCCGGCTGGAGCTCTCCATGGCGTGTTGGAGAATGGCATGCAATACTATGTCCGAAAGAACGCAAAGCCGCGTGATCGAGCAGCCCTGGCCCTTGCGGTGTCAGTCGGGTAAGCCCGTCTTCCTTCCAACGAAAGAAAGATTTGATCTCATGGCACTTTGCAGTGTGAAACCCTAAGCGTCTACTGTGTATTTTCTGCAGTGTAGGAAAATTGGACCCCCTGCTGCAAATCATCTATTTGTGTGAAAATGACTTCAGTTTGACACGATCGAACACTGTTGATCTTGTAGTATAGAACAAGAGCTTGAAAACGATGTATTGCAATCAGAAAACCGAGGTAAAATGAGAAAATGCCACCGTTGCAAAGTTCAATGATGCAGATCATGGCCATATTGGGCGTTTTAGACGCTTGTCAAATCCCCAATAAAAAACATGATTTTATTTTGATTTTTGTGGATTTTAAAACATCAAAATGTAGTTAATCTATAAATCTACATTTTATTTTATTTTTACAAAAATTACCCACTTGGAAAAATTGGATTCAAACCTTAGCCGAGAGGTACTGCATTTTGCAGGTCTGTTCTTGAGGAAGACGGTGAGCAAGGTGTGGCACACATCGTGGAGCATTTAGCATTCAGTGCTACTAAGGATTTCAAAAACCACGAATTAGTTCATTTCTTGGAATCCATAGGGTCTGAGTTTGGACCCTGCCAGAACGCCTACACTTCCCTTGACGAGACTGTCTATGTGGTTCTGGTTCCTGTTGATAAACCCGAAATCTTATCTAAAGCTCTTCACGTTCTGGCTGAGTTCAGCGCTGAGGTATCATGCATTGTTCTCTCCTCTTCAATCTCTGGCTAACTAACTAGAAACTGTGCATCTTAGATAATTGTCTTTGATCGATGAGGATCCTTCTTTGTATAACCCCTAAAGGACCAAGAAGCCCAAATTGGATCTCATGTTTCTTTATAGCAGTTTTGAGTAGGTCCTATGTGTACTTTTTTTTTTGTTCAAAATTATCTGTTTTTTGATCAACACATGCAATGCTCTTCACTGATTATGGAGGTACAAAATTTGAATTATCTTTTTCACAATATGGCTGATTGAATTTTTCATTTTAAAGCTATGAATCCTTGGTCTTTTAAGGGTTAAATAACGATATGGTTTCGTTGATTTTTTAGGTTCAAGCATCCGACGAGGACTTGGAGAAAGAAAGAGGTCCTGTGCTGGAGGAATGGAGGAAAGGAAGAAATGCATCTGGTCGACTTTCCCTTTCATATTGGAAAGTGTTGCTGGAAGGCTCTAAGGTACGATGTGAACATGAAAAATTTCTGCAGCTTCTTTGTTACAGATCCCTCGTGACATATTCTTCTGTTGTCATCCTAGCACCGAAACTCAATTGTGTTTGCCTTCTATGGCAATAAGATGTCATGCAGTGCTTCACTGGTTTAGGGTTCTAACTCATCTATCAAGACCTTCTACAGAGACAGTTCTAAAATCTACACTGTGTCTTTGTAGTACGCGGATCGTTGGACAATTGGAGAAGAGCAAGTTATAAAAACTGTTTCTGGGCACCGTGTTCGAGATTTCTACCACCATTGGTATCAACCAGAGAATATGGCAGTTGTTGCGGTTGGAGACTTTTCCGACCCTGAGGTAATTATATGATTTCATTTATTTTGTTTCATGAAGCTAGCTAGCTCCTTTTACTATTTTTTGTGAGGTTTGAAATCCAAGTATTTCTTTTCTGCTTGAGGTCTCCTGCGAGCATGACTGTTACAATTGATTGTTCATCGCTTTCGTCCCAGGATGTTGTCAAACTCATCAACCTTCAGTTTGCGGCGAAGCAAGGTCATGTTCGAGACCCAAGCTCTAGCCGACCTCTCACAATCCCAACGTTTCCAGTGCCACCACATGATGAACCCCGGTTCTCATGTTACGTGGATACAGAAGCAAAGGAGGTGTGTGTATGTGTGCGTTTGTTTGTCTTATTGACCATTCTTATCACTTTGCTTTTGCTTTTGAATCTACCATGTTTGTCACATTTAAGTGGTTCTTGTTGAAAGCAGTTTGAAGAAGCTTGTAGTGTAAGAATTTTGACTAGGATTATGCATTATGTAGATGCTCAACAAACATTAGTGTATTAACCCGTAAAGGAACAAGAAGCCCAAATTGGGCTTCATGTTTTTAGAGGTACTTTTGAGTAGATCCTCTGTGGACTTCCTTTTGCCCAAATTTATATGTTTTTTGACCAACACATGCAATGTTCTTCACTGATTCTAATGATATAAATTTGACCCTATCCAAATTATATTTTGATTGAATTTTTCATTTTGAAACCATGAATCCTTGGTCTTTCAGGGGTTAAGTATGTTGATTTGATGTTCAGCGTTTCTGAACTAATGGATTCAAAATTTCACTGTGGCTTTTCAGTCATTGGTGAACATAACCTGCAAGGCACCAAGTTCCCGAAGGCTTACAGTGAACGATGTTCGATTGTCGCTGGCGAGGTGGATGTTCTTCAGTGCTATGAATTATAGGTTCAAAAGGATTTCAAAGCAGACGGATCGTCCGTTCTTCTCCTGCTCCACCTGTACTGAGGATTTGGTGAAGCCAGCAATGGCTTACATCATTGAGGCAAATTGTCCGGAGGGCGAATCGCTCCAAGCACTGGAACATGTGCTCATTGAGGTGAGCCTGCGCATTAATTTTGCCACATGATTTTGTTAGATTAATTCATCTATGCAGCATTCAATTTGAACAGAAATTGTTTGACTAAATTTTGTGGCTAATGTGTTAAATTTATGTGAAGCTTGCTCGAGTACGATTACACGGATTGTCCGAGCGAGAAATAGCAGTTGCACGCGCAGCTGCAATGGCCATGATTAAATCCACATATTTGCAGAGAGACCAACTGCAGTCCACCCATTGGCGAGACCAATATGTTCAGGTGAGGCAGCTGCTCTAATTTAATCAATTTTCAATTGCAGCTGATCTTCACTGACTCACTCATCAGGAATTTATGACCCCACGGTTTTTTAACGATTTCCGTGCAAAGTCTGAATTTTCATGGGTGCTTACATTTTTTGCACGGATTCTGCATTCACTCTTTCTGTTATCTGATGAAATGTAGAATCCATGCGGATTTAGCACAGAATCCATGTGAAAAATGTACGCACCCATAAAAATTCAGACTTTGCACGGTAACCGTCAAAAATTCGTGGGGTCCTAAATTCCTGATAAGTTGTAAGCAGTGAGAAACTATTGATGTAAAGCTAAGAGATTCTCTCTCTGTAAATATGAGTAGCTTTTGACAGTTGTCTGACAATTGCACACAATGGTCAAAGAAGAGTGTTTTTGGGCACAATTTTTAATCATACTGCTTTCTCAATCTTGAGTTTCATCTGGATGGTATTTGGCTGTGCTTGGAGATTCAAACCTGTTTGTTCACGTCCTAACACGCTTCATTTATTCGTGTTATAGCACTTCTTACTTGGAAATGCGTTGCTATCAATCGAATACAAAACACAACTTCAAAAGACTCTCGTAGCAGGTACATTTTTTTCAGATACATTTTGTCCCTGTGTTTGTCGTTACTTTAATTTTTTTTCCTAGAGTTTAATTTTGATGAGCTTCATACCAGTGGTAGTTCTTTTGTTGATCAGCCCCTAGTACTTCGATAGCACTAGTTAGTAAGGAGCTAGTTTGACACATTCTCGTTACAGAGATCTCTGCCGCGGAGGTGTCGAAGATTGCAGAGAGCTTTTACACAACGTGTAGCTGCATAATAAAAACTGTGGAACCCAAGGTGACTGCAAATGAGGAGGAATTGAAGGCTATTGTCGCGAAAGTAACAGCCCTTGAAAGACAGGGTAACATTTCTACCTGGAACGAGCAAGACATTCCTGATGTGATTGTCAAGGATCTCCCAATACAAGGGTAAGAATAATGTACATAGGTTGCTTTACTTTGCCGAATTAATGCAAGTTAGTCATGTATATTTCCGAATTTCCGATTGCTATCAGGAATTTAGGACCCCACGGATTTTTAACGATTTTTGTGCGAAGTCTGAATTTTCATGGGTGCGTACATTTTTCGGATGGATTTTGCATTCACTCTATTCGTTATCTAAGGAAATGCAGAATCTGTGTGAAAAATGTATGCACCCATGAAAATTTGGACTTCGCGCAAAAATCGTTAAAATTTCATGGGGTCCTAAATTCCTGATGTATAGGTAATTTAGGGCTGTAAAAGTGGCCTTAGCAGACTCCATTGCAGGTTTTGCAATAGTCAATGTTATGACTTGACGTTTGGTTATCATGGTAATTATTATGTGTAGAACGGTCATCGAAACCAAGGATTATCCGGAATTTGAAGCAACGGAAATAACTCTCAGCAACGGAATGAAAGTGTGCTACAAATGCACAGACTTCCTTGATGACCAGGTTCTCCACTCTGCCCCATGCCTCTGAACTACAAATTATGAGTTTTTCCCTTGCTGGTTATGAGTTAGCTTACGTCGAGCAAAAACCTAACTGGATATTACACAACCAATTTTTCCAACTTTGGCTTGTGTCATTCAGTAATGGCTTCTACCTTGCAACAAATAAATATGCACAATTTATCTACTTTTGGACTATTCAGTGAAACCTAGACTTTATTATCATCAGGGGATCCCCATACATCTCGGGGATCATGGAAGGATGTCTCCCATGATCATTGGGATGTCCCCAATCCTATGCAATTATTAGGGATCCCTCGATGATTCTAGAGGGATTATGTGATTTGATATGTAACTACTAACATTCTACTTTGACATATTTTATTTATAGACTTTGGATGGTCCACATTTAGATAAATTATGCATAATTAGGTTGTGTATTTGATTGTCTACACTGATGCAGAAGTTGTGCACTAATCCTAGCTGATGCACCCACCATGGCCATAGGTTTATGTGAGTTTCCTGACTAGCAAGTTTGAACTAATCGAGATCCTTCGGGTTCTCAGATCCTCTTGTATGGTTTTGCGTATGGGGGCCTTTCTGAAGTGGATGAAAGCGACCATTACACTTGCCAAATGGCATCAGCTTTTGCTGATGAAATCGGCAAATAGGGTCACAAACCTGCAATTCTAGAAGAGATGATAGCAGACAAACTTGTTGACGGAGGTGTTGCACTTGGATACTACACTCACTCTTTCGAGGCCGAGAGTACGACAGCGGATTTGGAAACAGCTCTGCAGGTACACTTCTCTTCACGTTTACAGTTCAACGACAGCTGCTGAATTTCTAATCTTTGAGTGTTCTTTACAAACGAAGGGGCTGGGACAAGACACTTGGAAGTTGCCTAAATTTGCTTTCATTACAATCTTTAGGCATTGTCGTCGTGTGATCAGATCGAAATAGCATTTTATGTTCATTATTAGCAGATTTTCACATTAGAGGGAGTCACAGTTCATTTCAACAAATTCGTTGAATTCCAGACTTCATCTCTAGTCTCTTGGCACAAGAAATGGAGTACAAGCTCTTGTGTACAAGCTTCATTGTCTCCCACCAATACTTGATATATTGGGTTTCAACGAATTATTTATACTTGCCGACAAAATTTCACATCTGAGGTTTATCTCTTGAAAACACGCACTAATCAAGTACACGTGCATAGGGAGAGAGGAATTGGAGCACCAATGTGACAATGTGGTAATCTGACAATGTGATTGGATTTTGCTCCAGCTTCTTCACCAATTGTTTGTGACAAAGGTGGAGTGTACCGACGAGGCAGTGAAATTGGTGCTGCAAATGTATTCCGAGAATATTAAGGCTCAAGATCGAGATCCTTCAACAGCATACATCCTAAGAGTTCTTAAAGTCAATTATGGCGATTCTTCTTTCTACAATGTGAGTTCAGCATTCCAACTCTTGACTAAGTTACGCGCAAATTTGCTTCTCCACAACATATAAAGTCATGCTCTGCGGAATCCACCCTGTCAGTGTTGTCGGTGAGAGACTATCACTAATATTCTAGAATTCATGCTTATGATTGGGATGTTGTTGTGTGCTGGTAGTATTGGTCAGAAGAATCGCTCGCCAAAGTAGATCCAGAGAAGGCCTGCCAATATTTCAACGATTGTTACACAGACCCTTCCACTTTTAAGGTGGTGATGGTAGGAGCCATTCAGCCCGAGGAGGCTTTGCCACTCATTCAGCAATATTTGGTAATAAATCTCATGCCTACCATCTACTCCTTTCTAAAGAATGCTTTAAAATATAAATAATTTTCTCAAATTTTGACCTTAAAGGGATTACAAGTACATCAATGCAAAAAAACACTCCAAAATATGTTTACTATTTCAAATCAAATTTATACTAAAGACTCAAAGTAAAAAAATTGCAGAATTTCAGGGTGTCAACGTCCACCGTGGCTCCTTTTACTGTGATTGCACCCTATTCTATGGAAGTTCAAATACTCATCACCCTATTATTTGAATATTGCTGAGGTCTTGAGATCATTTACACAACGATATTTTATGCTTTTCAATACACTTGATCTAATGTAGTAGAGTTTGAATCCTACAAGGGCGGGATTCCCAAGCCAGAGAAGCCTGTGATGGAGTACAAGCGTGAAAGTTTAGCAGTGGTGCCTCTGAATCCTGCTTCTGGTATTATAAGGTCTGGTGCTAGCCCAGAGATGGATGGATGTCTTTTTCACACAGTTAATCTGGATGATAATGTTAAAGCAAGCAAAAAAATCGAGCTTTTCAACAATTTCAAAACGCTGCATTTTAGTATCTTGGAAGTTGGTTATTAACAATTCAGTGTTTTCTCCATCAGAGAAGAAGTGCGGAGGGACATGGTCGAAGCTCAAGCTAAAGTGTATCTCAGTTTTCCTATCAACTTACAAGGCCTCAATGTGGTGAGCATTGATGTTTCAACATGTAGGCTTTATTCAATTGAATCTTAATTTTCATGTAGACATGTCCAATGGAATCCCTAAATGACAATATATTCCTCTTTGCATTCAGGCGATTGATGAGACATACACAGATTTCATGTGCAAGTTCCTGGAAACCAAACTTTATCAAGTTCTTCGCTTCAAGCATGGAAAGGTAGATTTGAGCCACCTTCACAGATTTTCAATGTCCGAATTGGATAGTGATGAATCTCCTTCTATAATGCCATAAATTTCACTATCTAAATGATGCCTCCAAATTAGTAATTCTGTTCTGTCAAGTCCTTGTAGGCGCAGCTCAGGTTACACTCACTTCAAAGGTACTAATTCTATGATTTCACTGATTGTTGTATGTGTTGCAAAACCTTGCAGATATACGGTGCAGGTGTGTGGGCACATGTAGGACTTGGAAGCAATCCGTTTGTCGGTGAGAAATCGTTGGGACACATTGCTGTGAACTTTTCTTGTGATCCTGACATGGCGTGGAAGCTGGTAAGTACTCTAGTAGTTAAAAGTCTAGGATGAGTACTGGGCAGCGAATTTGTTCACTTTCATCAATGAATGATAGAATTTTGTTCAATGTTGTGTATACGCAGGAAGCATCTTGAATGATAGAACGTGTCATTACTTTCTCAGTTTTCATATTCCTCCAGTTATTGATGAATGTTTCTTCTGTCAGATTGTTCTTATTTATTGACCTATTATGGATTTACCGCTTGAACTATTTAAAATTTGACATGTGATCACCTTGTTTCATCTGTTTGAGTTCATTAATGGGTGTGTATGATCAAATGTCACAGGTTGACCTCACTTTGGAGGAAATCAAGAAGCTGCAAGAAGAGCCTCCAGTCAATGACGATGTAGAAATAGTCTTGGAGCTTGAGCAGCGGGAGTATGAAAATTCTCAAGAGGTGCTTGATATTTTAAATTTCTCTCAACACTTTCAACCCCTAAAGGACCAAGAATTCATGGTTTTAAAATGTCAAATTCAATTGATCATATTGTGAAAAACATAATTTAGATGAGACGAAATTTTATATCATGAGAATCAGTGAAGAACATTGCATGTGTTGGTCAATAAATAAATAAATTTGAACGGAAAGAAGTCCACAAAACTGCTAAAGCCCAATTTGGACTTTTTGGTCCTTTAGGAGTTAAGTGAAGGAACTGTTTGAGCTATTTGAAAGTGAGATTCTGAATGTGAACATTCACAATCAGAGAGTGAAACTGTCGTGGAACAATCTCATATGCTTTGAGTGTAAGATTTAATGATGTACACTTTTGTATTTTACTCACTTTGTTGGTGATCAGGACAACGGATATTGGCTCGGCCGAATGAGACAAGCTTATCAGTCCCCAAATTATACAGGGAACTTGGGAAGAGCTTTTAAGGCAAGGACTTTTATTACTCATTTTTTTTCTGTTAATGCTGACAAGAGAGTAATGGAGGACCAATTTATGTTTTGAAGTACATGTGATGGTTAACTGTTTCAATTGTTCTTACGACTACAGGCGCAAGATGAATTACGTGACACGGTTAGAGCAAAGACAAATACCAAGACAATGCAAGAGGTACTTCGCAATATTCTGCCACTTCCTTGCACTAGTGACTACAAAGTGGTTGTCTTACTTCCCAATGACGCACCGGGTGACGCACAAGCTAAGTGAAATAGCAATTGAGTTCATTAGATAGATAGAAACTCCGGTCCTCTTTCGAGGCCGGCGTGAATAAAGTGTCTGTTCGTAATGTCAATGACCGAATGCCCACCAGACAAAGGGCCATTGGAACAAAACTACTCTCCCCTGTCGGGAACGGATAGAGTTCATTACTTCTACAAGATACTAGCAGGTTGGTGATAGAGAAGTTGGAATCCTCTCAACTAGGTTCACTTGGCCCATACCAGAGTCCAGTGTGACAATTCCGCCAACAGAATTGTACTCGTGCGTATGTAGATGGTCTATATTATACAATAGAGTAGGTTAGCCATTGCTGGAATTTGGCACAATAGGTCTGGTGGCAAAATCGTCCTGGCATGTGTGCATAGCTTGTATTATACAATAAACTAGGTTGGAATTGGGCCATCATAGAGTGCGTGCATGCGTTATATAATAGACTAGGTGGAATTGCGTTGACACATAGCACGATTGTTTCAGTGGGGAAATCGTTGTGGGGAGTGCATGCATGCATGTACCATTATGCATTATATAATAAATATTTGTGTTCATTCTACAATCACTATTATAAGTAGACAACTCAATTACATGGTTTCCTTAGTACTATAATAAGGTCAAATCTATAGGATGGATCTTTAACCCCTAATGTTGTCACCTTCCCAAAAATGCATAATGTACAGAAGTGATGAGTTGTACATATCCCACGTGCATTGTTGGCACTAGTGCACTGAATTTGTATAAAGCACAAGGTTTTTCCCCTCACATATCTCACATTTGTGAAATATAATTCACGTTCATACATTCTTGACATATCACTTATTTATTGCCGAATTAAAAAAAATTAATTGGAAAGAAAAAAGTCGAAACTTTATTAATTTAATTTTTAATGCCAAATCAACTTTTTCCACTTTAATTAAATATTCGACACAGATGTGCCGACCACCTGTGGTAGTCGAAACAAGATTTTAAAAAGATTTTTCCAAGACTAAATTTCACATGGGACCATCGTCGCAATACTTATGCCCAAAAAACTACTCCCCAATGTATATAGTAGATAGGGTTATAAATACTGAACTTGGAGGTCTCCACTATCATGGGATAAATAAACAATTCATAGATAAAGCCCTTATTATTGTAAGTTGAATATTTAATACAATTGGGTTTCTTATTTGCAGTAGTTGAATTGTAAATTTGAGCTCCAAACCATAAGAGGAACATAACAAGATGGTATCACAGACAAGCCATGAAACAAGCCTCTGTAAGATTAAGATGCCAATGAATAATCTAAAAATAAAATAAAAATTCTCATACATGCGTTCATAGTACATGCATTTTACATAAGTCACAACCTACGATGATGATGCACTTTACTTCTTGAACATGTTATCAAAAAACTTCTTTGGAGCTGATGCCACTTGCTCCACCATGTCAAACATCTCATTTATGTCAGCGTTTGGGTCCTGTAGCACACAACAAACAAAGAAGCCAAGTCTCTTATCTCCAAAATTGTAGAACGGTATAGAGCATGCTCTACAATAGCAAGAGTCCTCACTAATTTCCAATCAGGACTTCCTAGCACTTAACAAACAGCTTTAAACAAGATCTTGAATTGATGGGCAGCCACATCAAATGCAGATTTACCCCTAAGTGACTAAATGGCCAAATGTGGCCACTTCCATGTGCATAGGAGTTAAAATGAATTGTTTTAGAGACTTTAACCCTTAACTGCCTGAGCATCCATTTTTTGCAGTGTGGATTTTTTACTATAGATTTTATAGGAAGCTAGCTTCATGCATGTGTGATCCGATTAGAAAGGGGATCATTTGTGGAATTTTTATGCCTCATTTCATTTTGTAGTGATTCACCAAAAATTTCTAAGATCTTAGTTCAAAACAAATCCAAAGTGCTCTTGAAAAAGTCAACTCATAAAATTAAGCAAACAAAAAATCTCCAAAAATCACTACATGTAGAGTATTACATTTCAACCAATCACAACAAATTTCATCCACAGATTGTCAATATCTTATTCGTAATCAAATTACAAAAGAATTTTGAATTTTGAGTTTCAAATTTTATACAAAAATATTGGTGATAGCAATCATAGATCTAACCGCATGAATAGAATCTAAAATTCATAATGTAAAACTTTTATTCATACATCAAGTTCAAATATCCCTCTTAGTTGCATTTTATAATGCATCTTTGCAATTCTCCAAATTTGGAGAGGGCTGTAGGCATTTAGGGGTTAATGTAACAAAATATATCAATACTAAGAAGAAAATATGTTCTTACTGTGAACATTTTTAACAGTAAGAATATGTTTTGAAAGTTACTATAATTGAATACAAGTGGACTTACTATATGTATTCAGGCACTAGGGGCTTAAACACGAATTGAATGATGTGTATGTGCGACATTACCTTGAGGCCACCACCTTTGGCAGGAATGCCACGGATTGGAGCTAACCGGGTACGAAGGGCAGTCATCGTGCTTGTTAAGATTTTTTTCTCACTAAGTCGTAGTTGTGCAGCAACTCTCTCTCTTTGCGTGATTTTCTGTTAACAAAGGTTGCAAAGAGTCACATAAAGCATTGATATTCATGAACTAGAGGTCCTGTAACTTTAGGGTCAAACAGAAAAAAGGACTGAAAAAAATGAGGCCAGAAAGTGTGAAATGCGTATGGTAGTTGCCAAATACGCTGAGAGGGTATTCCAACCTTGTCCTTCAGAAGGCGGATCTCATCGTCCACACCCCCGTCATAATTTCCCAGTCTTGTGCGGCATTCACCCATCAGAATCATCAAACATTCGTATTCATTGGCCTGCCAAAAAAAAAAAAAATTGACAGTCGCCAACAATCACCTTCACAAGTAGAATACAAAACATTGGAAAAGGGAATATGATCCAGTGTCATCAAACATTAGGAAAAAATTCTAGCCATTTATCCCCAAGACCTATATTCACTATTACACAATTTCTGGAGAATTTAATTTTACATGATGACACATGTACTACACAACAAAAAACATTCATTGTTGGTAGAGACTCAGAATTTTCATAAGTGTGGCCATTTGTCACATGGATGGTTAAATCTGAATCTACAATTTTTTTATCATGTTCATAAATATCTGTATGTGCAAAATGTTGAGATGAAATAACATATATCTACTCTGACTTCAGCGTTTGGAGCTTGAAACGCATTTCCAAAACATTTAGTCGAAGGAAAGAGCAATGAAAGGGTACCTGATCAAGCATTATGTCTTTCTCGAAAACAATCTTAGAAAAGAGAGCTGGATCTTGTAATCTTGACAGCCTCATATATGTCAACAGCTGCATAAAATCCCACCCAGGAAATGTTACTATGCATAGTCACCGGTTCCAGTTTTCAATTTCCCTCAATTTGGCAGAAATTATCAGAGTGCATGTGATTGCTGAATCTCTAAGTTCTTGAGAAACACTTGTATTGATAAATTCATGACCATACAACACATGTGACAGAATAACCTGAGTAGGAAATCGATCCAGATACAGCGGAAAAGACTGAGGTGAATCAAAGTTGGATTGCTGCAATATCTGCTGTTTCAAAACCTGTAGCCGATCACCAGCGACTAAACCAACCTGCCAAAATCTCGTCGTTAAAACACATGCAAAAGCGAGAAACTCTTTGATGGATCTCAAACGGGCCACTGTTGGCAAGTAGAATGAACAAGCATCTACATTACAAGAGGCTCTATTTCTTTGTAGTGCAGCTACAAGCTTCGAGAGGCTCTATAGCTACGTGTAGTTGCACTGTAGATGTAATTTATTTCATGTTAAGGACAAGAGTTTAGTTTTCAAGTAGCAACAAACACTCTACATAAGAAACTATTCAAACTTTCACTTCATAGTAGATGTAGCTTGTATTGACACAATTGGCCTACTCACCTTCGGTCCAAAGCCAATAAAACAATATATCTATATAACCCATTTTTCTAAAGATTTCGAAAGAAATGAAAGGGTAAAACGGCTTCACCTCAAGTTCAAGGAAATCCATTGAGTTGTTCTCATCAACAAAGCCATACCTGCAGACAGTATAAGAAGTTCCTATTAAAACCAATTAACTTAAGAAACTGACAGCTGTGAGCAATCTCTACACGTTATACAGTGCCCAAATAAATGTCGGCACTGAAAATTATTCAAAATTCTGTCTCTGCAAATGTGGATGCAATCAGGCTCTAGCCCTGACGATTTAAATTAATAAACAAAGCATGTATTAGATACAACAAGAATCCCCTACATTTCAGGCTTACGTAATCAAAAAATCTGCGCTGGAGCGATCTCGTCCATATGATGTAAACACCTGCTGTCCTTCCTTATAATTTCGATCAACTGTAAGCACTACCTGGAAGCCAGTCAATCACCTCCACGAATTAGAATTATGTTCAACATTTGTCCGATGCACGCGTCACTAGTAAATCAGAAGCGCTAAACAATATTATTCACAGTTTAGTCTATCAATGAATCTCAGAAACGTACTTCAAAACATACACCCAGAACTCTTTAATGCCACCCCAAATGTATGTGATAATATGGAGTTGTCACATTGTGACAGTCAATAGTGTTGCATGCAAAAGTAATACGGAGTATTAAGAAAGTACTTGAGGTTGCAGGAGTCAGGAAGGTGGTCTACAACCCCTTTTCACAATTGTCAAACTCCTTATTATCACATCTGTATGCAACTTCTTGTGGCAAGACAGAGTGTGATAGTGAGAGTATAGAGTGACTCTTGATCTAAGTAAGCCCATTTCCTAAAGTTTGATAAGAGAACAGAGGGTGAGATATTAGAGAAGGTGATATTAAAGAGATCCAGGTGTAATTCCTTTTCGAGTATGGAATCACTGGAAAGAAGTTTAAGTGGTTTACCGCCTGATCCTCCATACTATAGTCCACGTAAGCCTCGCAATCAGCTCGATGGTTCAACGCATCAGCAAATGGTACCTATTCCAGACATCACATCAGTCATGATTGTGCATTATGAGTGCAAGATACAAACGTCATGACATGCATTTAATATAAGAAAGAGGGAATCTGACATAGAACGGAACCGGATAACGTCCACATCACGATATGAATACATCTAAAAGAGTGTAGAATGGATAGCATCTGATCAGAATAGGCAAATAAATTCAGGTTTATCTCATGACACAGCAAGTGTTCAGGACCTGCTTACCAAAGCAAAAAGATCAGCCGCTGGTAAATAGATAGCTCGAGACAGGATGATTGAAAATGCTGTCTTAAATGCTTCCAGTGAAAAGTACTCTTCGGGAAATTTCTGCATGGATTGACGCAATTGAAACAAGTAAACACTGTATTAACCATGAGTAGAATTCAGAAAAAATTGTGACGAACACTTTCGCTGTTGTTCACCCAACCGAACAGATCTAAAATATAGACTTCTTATGTTTGAAGACATCCTGCTCTCAAAATTAGAGGTGCAATATAGACTATACGAGATACTTATGCCGAATGATAACACTGAGGGCATGTTTGTGAGTGCCATAGTGTGGACCAACTTCGAAGGCAGGATGCATAAAAGAACACGAACCTGAGGATCTTTGGTAAAATATGATTGTAAATCTTCGTACTCTCCTTCTAATGCTGCAGTACGTTGCTGCACCTCCTCTGAACAAGAGGTCAACGTCCGTAAGCTACTCCCACATAGAAGCTCATCAAGAGGGAGAGGTAAGTGCGAAAACTGCCCCAAGTGCAGCCATGAAATACAACCTGACCTCTTTAACACCACATCCTTTGTTCTCTCATTAAAGACATATCCAGTTCAAAACTCACTGTGTACTCTCAATATCACATTTTTATCTCATTGCATACAAATGTGATAATAAGGAGTTCAACGAATGTCGAGGATTCTAAACCACCTTCCTGACTCCTGCAACCCCAAGAACATATTGTCACTTTTACATGCTACACTATTGATTGTCACAAATGTTAGAGAACCCTGCATGTTGGGCGCCTAGGCTGTGACATTAAAGATGTCACATGTTTTCACAACAGGACACCTGTAGCTCATCCACACATTAAAAGAATAAGTCTTGAGGAGTGTACCAAGAGCAGGCGAGCCCTTCAGCAGTTCTTGCTGTTCCTCAACACTCCACAACAGAGGACTTAAGGTGGTCGGCGGGAAGGTCTGAAGATATGGGTGCCATACGGAACTTTCACCTTGTGAACGCTCGCACATCAGCCAGAGGGTAAGGCCTATCAAATCGCCCCTGCCTGTTCAAACACTCCTCCAGTCAGTTCCACACATTAGTAAGACTTAACAAACTAAATGGAAACCAGAATCAATGACAAGCACATTCAAAAGCATGCTCTGGATCACGTGCATTTGCAGTACCTAGGCTGTGACATTAAACAGGTATGGGTGTACCTGCGGCAGGGGCAGCAATGACCGGGTGGTTGACAACATCCACTCCCGTTACTGTGTAATTCTCAGGAACTTTCAAAGCAGTCTCCCCGCTCTGGCCCAGTGACAATCAATCGCAAGATGCTATGAGAGAACAAATATTGCAAGATCCTAATGTCCATGAATCTGGAATAAAACTGTATCTGATGCGACCACTAATCATGAAATGAGCACAAAAGTTCAGCCTGTGACATAATACTTTGAAGTCCCGCCCCGCTGCAAGACCAATGCCCTCCTCTCCAAAACTCGTCAGCTTCACATCCTGCGATTCAGCACACAATTTCTCCAGCTCTGTCATTTTCCTTCAATCTGCTGACAGAGGGATTTCTCCATCCGTCGGTTCTTGCTTGCCAAAATAATGTTAACATGGAGAGGATTGTACTTTAGGGGACACGCAAAAGGTCGATGAATGAGATCAACCCATGGGGGATGTAAAAACATTTTTAGACCCTAACAGCTATACAGCTTACACAGCCTAGTAGATATTCTAGTTTTGTCACAAATCCTACTCGCCTCGCTCCATAGGATTTGTGATTATGAGGGCCCTAAAGTACACACTGACCATTAACATGAATTGCCATCAAGCAATTACCTACGGAAAAAGACAATTCCCCACAATCACAATGTTACGGCATAAAACTCTCCCCAGCCAGGATAGCAATGTAACGGTTCCACTAACTACATGGCAGAGAGATATAAACAGTAAACATCTGGTACAATCCTCATTAAGAATTATCAAAATATGAGATCACATCCTCATCAGTCACCAGAAGTTCTACATAAACCTTCTTGATCCCTTGTAAGCCTGAACCCCTAACTTTGCGTATAGAATCACCATCCCATTTGACATGATATCTAATCCAAGATTGGTTGATTTTCTAAACTTGAAATTTACTAAGCATCCCTTTACTCCAATACATACAGCGCCTATTGATGGTTCTTTGCTATGATACTAATGGCAAGATAGCAAGCCAACATACAAAATTTTAACTAAACATTTAATAGATTTGGTTTCTTAAGTGTAAAAAATGTAATGTACATGTGGAAGATGATATATTCTCATTTCAAATCTCCAAAAAATCATATTCTTCAACAATTTGGAATCGCTCCAAAATTATTTAACACCACACAAAACCCTGAATCAAAGTAAGTGTATAGAAGGGCAAAAACCTGACTAGGAAATCCTTGCTTGGACAACCACTCCGACAGCTGATGCAACGCCACAAACTGCATACTATTCCCGGACAAACTGCATCGCGCCACTCCTCCTGCTCCTCGTCGTCCAACCCTAAAAGCGAAACTCCCTCCATTCGACTGCAAAAAAAATTAGATCAATGAATTAGCAAATCACAACGTTCGTTTCACTTTTTTTTCGATACTCTAATAATACATTCTACGGATTTTCAAATTTGAGAAATCGTAAGAACCCTGATGTTGACCACCTTACTGCTTCTTCTTTGCTCCACTCTCTGCTTGTTGCGCGACATTCTGTACCTCGCGCCATTGCAGGAAGGCGAGCACACACTGACGGGGCCTTCGCGGGATAATCTGAATGAAGAAGGAATCCAGTTCGTGGAGGTGGAGCAGGCGCTTCCTACCACACACTCCATCGCTCCTGCACTCATCGCCATTTGTATCCAATTGCCACCGCCTGAAGCTTTCAATTCTTCCGCAATTGATAGCCAGGAAAAAAAATCCTTGAAAAGAATTGCTGTCAACTCATGATCTTCGGACGGAGCCAGCAACTGCAGATTCAAACGAGGATTTGGCCTCCGCAAACAACTTGGTGAGTCGCCCTCATTTCCCAAAGGATTGAGGCAGGGGCCCTCCAAGGGGACGAGGCATTTCGACGGAGGCGAGCGTCCGACGAGAGTCCATTGACGAAAAGTGGATAGCTCAGAGATACCGTATATGGCGTAGTTGATATCCGCCGTCTGGGGATAGCCGGTTCATGCACCAGTTCATGAACTCAACACCAATCCTTGGGAAGAATCGGCAACTACACTAAAATTGTGATTTGGTGTCCGGGACACTATTTCTCAACAATGACACTATTTGATATAGTGTGCTTGTAAAAGCTTTTTACTCTAAATTTTAAAATTAAAAAAAACTTCACGTGATCTTTTTGATGTAGTATTTCATGATGAATAGCAACTTTATAATAAACATGGCATGCCAACTCATGTCACTCTCATCACTTGAAAGGAACATGGCACTCTTAGTGGAAGTGGGAATGAGAAGAGGTAAAGTCCTATGTACTATAGGAGCAATATCTTTCCTCACCTTTGAATGAATTGTAGTAAAAGACATCAATTTCAAATTGAAAAACGTTTCCATTTGCAGTAAAAAGAAATTAATGGAATATTAAAAAGATATCACAGGGTTGTTGGTTGATTGAAGTAAATATAGAAATTTAACATATGTTTTTTAAAGTATTTTCAGAGCACTATTCAACATTCTTTAATTGCTACATTTTTGTATAATAAAATAGTTTTCCCATTATGGTAGATTTTAGCTTATGATTAAATTTTATATTATTAAATGGACAATCAAATTTGTGGCTCTCGTGTCCATTTTAAAAAGGATTCTAAAGCACCAAAATACATTTTTTTGGATATTGTATGAATAAGTCATGAATTTTTGAAGATTTAATTATATATTTGTCAAAAGTTTTTAACTTTGTGACTCTTCAATTATTATACATTTACCTAGCAAAAATTTAGTTTAGCCTATCTATACAAATGGAGAAATTACCTTAATTGTACATTCCATATTTTGAGTACGCATCTCATTCAGAAAATTGTCTATGTAAGTCATGTAATCTCATCTAGCCTTTGTTTAACAAAATATATAATTTCAAAGACAAAAAGAAAAACAAGACTAAATCATTGTACGACATAATTAACAGCCACATGGAAATAAATAAAAAGATACTTGGTTTGGCTAATAAAAACCACCTGAAATTATCATTTTTTTTTTTTTCAATAGGATTTGAGTTGTGAAGCAAGATTAATCGGTTTGAAGAGCCATTCACGGGTTAGTCTCAAAAGGACCAAGCATCATATTTAGGGCCGCTTCACACTATGGCCAAAGGTCGAGAGGCCGTCAATTTCCACCAATCAAATTGCAAGAAACCATGGTTTCGGCCTCTCGACCCTTCACACTAGAGGCCAAAGTCCAAAGGCCATGGACCTTCAAAATGCTTACATGGCAACACTTTTTGACCAAGGTGACGGCCTCTCGAGAGGAAATTTGGGTCCTACATTTTGCAAAACCCGTCACTATGGTCGAGAGGCCGTCGATTTCTTTTCATAAAAAATGAAAACTATATTTTATGCCTATTTTCAGTAGATTTCTTTGGACTCTCAACAAAGTTTGGACTCTCAACAAAGTTTGGACTCTCAATCCCACGGCCTCTCGACTTGGACGGCCATAGTGTGAAGCGGCCCTTAGGATGATGTACAGAAACAATTACAGTTTTCTCATTTGTCATGCACTTTTTGCAAAGTGGATTTTTTATTATATATTTTATGGGAAGTTAGCTTCATGTATGTGTGATTCAATTAGATAGGGGATGATTTGTGAATTTTTATGCCTCATTTTCATGTTGTAGTGATTCACCCAAAATTTTGAAGATTTCAATGTAAAAGTGTTTTTGAAAAAGTCAACTCATAAAATTAGCCAAAAAATCTCCAAAAATCACTACACTTAGAGTATTACATTTCAACCAATCACAACAAGTTTCATCCACAGATTGTCAATATCTTATTCGTAATCCAATTGCAAAAGAATTTTGAATTTTAAGTTTCAAATTTTATGTAGAAATATTGGTGATAGCAATCATAGATCTAACCATATGGATAGAATCTAAAATTCATAATGTACAATCTGCGGGAGTGTTATAAGAGTCAGTCTCATTACTAAGTCCTTCAAAGAAAAATTTGAAATGTGAAGGGAGGGCAGGGTTTCAACAACCCAAGTCTCCTCTGTAGGAAGTTTTTTCCCCCACAAATTAAGCTCATAAAATGAACCCAATCAATTGGAGACATTCCACTTTAGCATAAGTAAGTTCAGAAATTGAACTTAGTAAAGTCACATGTACAATTTAGTTTGAGCAGCAAGACAAATTTGTAAGCTTCGGTGTCAAAAACTAAAACTAAATCCCAAAAAAGAAAGAAAGAAAAAGAAAAAAATATAGAAATGGATATCAAAATGTGTGCTGAACCAAATTGGCTTGACCAAGCACAGTGTCTTTGCAACTTTACCAAAAGAAGCATCTTCTACTCCTCCAAATGGTATTCTTTGCATGTTAAGTTATTCCTTTGTACATCAATAGCCATTGATGTACAGAGCCATTGCCAAGAAAGTGGTCAATTTGACCTTTGAGGGTTAACTTTTTTCCTGTTGTCCACACTCCACAGTCCACACTATTGAAATGATAAAGGCAAGCCGCTTGCCTTGGCTGCCATCACTCCTGCTCATGGCCCATTCACACCAAGCCCCTTGCCGCACTTGCATCAGCGTTCCCGAAATGGAGGAAGCTAAAATCGAGAAACAAAAATATATTAAAAGCTGTGTCTTTTCTTGCTGCAACTACTATTCAAGCAGTGTGCAACTGCATTACAGTGCCGCAAGTAGAGCCATGCTCCTTATCCCCTAAGCGCTCAAACGACCATTTTCTAGTCGCTGCCCGAATCTAACGGGCTGCCCGGAACAAAAAAATAAATTGAAAAAATAAAATATATTTTAAAATACTAAATCAAGTCTACTTTCCAACCCAATTTGAATTATGGCAATCCGAGTTAAACTCCACCCGGGAGAATTTTTCAAAGTAGATCACCTCAACATTGTCTTAGTGTTATAAAATTTGCTATTTGGGGAAAGTAATGATGATCCCTCCATCATTTTAATTTTTTTTTTGAAGTTTACAATAGATAGCCCAACTTTAACCAATCATACTAAATTTTGCGCTCTAAAATTGAAAACTATAATTTATACAAATTTTCAAAAGTTAATGCTTTTAAATTCATTTTAAAATGATCTAAAGTTATTTTTGGAAGTTTGACCGTACGGATAATTTGTAGATATGATACTCTACATTTTGTCTATTGAACCAAACTTCATCGAACATATGGAAGGCACATATTATAACACATCTATATTTTGTCCAATACCCCTCAGGCTTTTAGGGGTTATTTGCGTTGCTTTCCGTTTTGTCATGTATTAGAGTAATTTCTAATTGTGTATTTTATATTTCTTGGTTGACAACAGTTTCCCTCAAAGTTACATAACATGCGTATGCATACAGCGGTGTATGTGAATGGGCCATCAATCAAAGTTTATATTTTACTGCAAGTACTACACCCATCATCATCTTTAGTCCAATTCCGACTAATAACGAAAACTCGAACTAATTATGGAATTAAAAAAAGTATGAGTCAGATTAATTGAGATAATTTGTAGTAATTGTGCTAATGTAAGTATAGTGTGGCCTATATTATTATTTTAAATCCAAATTACTATGAATTTATCATGCCAAATATGAATAAAATATTATGAAATTACTTTTTTTGAATGTTTAAAATAAAATATTATAGTTCACATAAATTATATAAAATTATTATTATACTCTCATAATAGTTTGGATAGTACATATTGAAATCAGTCCGAGGATTTGTAAAAAAATTCGGACTAATTGTGGTTCTTAAACTACAGATGATAATGGGTGTATTGAATATTCAGTGATGGATTGCATTTCAAGTTTCTACCGCATCAGTCTACTGAATCTGAAATGCTCCAGTCTTTTGGAGCCCATCGTTTAACCCCAAAATGTCTTGTCTATATTCATCAAATCATGCTTTACCTGTGACACTCAATTTTGTCACTGTAAATAAAATAAAAAATCAACTTTATATTTTTAATAGATGAAGACATGTGTCTACTACAAATCAAGAATTTTTCATAAATTTTGGTGAAATTTTGAAATTATTATGATTTTTTGAAGTGATTGTAAAGAAAATTCATATCAATTACAAAATATACCCAAAAATTCCAATTTTTTTACCAAAGGTTTAAATTACAATGAAGAAAAGTACAATAATGAAAATAATCAATGTATGTAAATTTAGAAAATCACTTCACCACAGTAATACCCACCGAACTTGTAACTCCAATAAAACACACAATTTTCAAAGTGTTCCAAAAATTAAAGTGGAGTAGAAACTAGGACTAGAGGAGAAATGAGCATTCAAGAGGCCCTCAAAATGCTCATTTTTATGGTCATTGTGCCCATGAACATGTTCAACCACATGTTGCCATGGTGAAGTTCATAGATTGTGCCAACATGGCACTTACACCATTAAAAAAAAAAAAAAACCCCAGCGAGGCCTCACCGCAACGGCAGGGGTGTTTGTTTTTTTGTTTTTTAATTAAAAAAAACTCTGCAACACCTACAATCATTGATGCGGGGCTCGGCGGGTGTTTATTTTATTTTTTATATGCCCTTCTTTTTTCCCTCAAAATTTCTCCTCTGATGGACTTGACAAGCTTCATTTTGTTAGTTTAGCTCCAATGCAATACAAATCATTTTCATGGCCTAAATTTAGTTTAACCCTTAAAGGGTTGATGAGTACAGTAGATATGTTGGCGTATATTTGACATTTGTTGTAAATAGAAAGTTCCAAATTGAGACCCCAATAGCTCATTAAAATTATGTCGACGTGAATTTTAATTTTACTTTTAATCTTAAACCCATAGGAGTTGTAGAACCATGTCAAATAATGAAATATTGGTGTATAATATTGGTCGGAAAGGGCTCTTTGGACCTTTAAGGATTAAGCAAGAAAAAATAGAGAATCTAATATACATTACATGGGAGGTCACTAAATATAAAGCCTGTTTTACATAAAAGATGAAGGTTGCTTTTATGGTTAGGCAAGCTTGAATCCTTGTAGTTCATTGGTTGAATCCACAAAATCAACCCCGAGACCTTTACATGATGGAGTGAAGGCCATTCCCTGAAATTCATATTTGAATGAGCTGAAATTATATTCTAATGTACTAACTGTTAGGCCTCGAGCTTTAAAGACTGGGTTGAACATCAAAATAGAAACCTGACTCTCTAGCCTTTGTCGGGCCATGTTAGGGCTTTCTTCCTTCTTCATCCCTTACTTTGTTTGATTCAAACTTGCTTTCAAATTTTGGTGGCCTCTACCTTTATATAAAGAGGTCCTAAAATATATTTCTTTCTCAACTATCATTTGCAATGGAATAATGGAATGTTGTAGAGAAACAATGAAGTACTGAAGAGACACATGAGTTCTTTAGTTCTTCCAACTGCATAAGGGTCACTTTACATGACAGGCCAAGGTTGAAGCCAATTCACAAAAAAAAAAAATAGTGACTCAGGCCAAGAAGAGAGGAAACTCTGACAAGGCACAAGGGAAGAGAATTGGGTTTCCATTTTGGTCCAACCCAATTCTCTTTCTTGGGACCATGTCAAATTTTTCTCTTTAGTGCACCAAAATATAATTTCAGCCCATTAGACTATGAATTTCAAAGAATGACCTTGACTCCATTATGCAAAAGCCTAGGGGTTGATTTCGTGAAATACACCAATCACATACGAGGATTCAAATTGCTCCAAATTGGCCTTGGGCCCGTCATGTAAAGCGGCCCTAAAAATGTTATGTTGGGTGTCCTACCTGACTTGGTCATTGTAACAACATCAGAGCACATTTGGGTGCAAGAGATTCAAGGGAATCATTTTGTTGAGAATAGGGCCAGCTGGTTGTTGCGTGTGCATTTGCTTGGGGGGGCATGCACAACTATATCTGCAGATTGGGCCTTCCTCTTTTCAGCTGTAATTTGATTCCTATCTGATGGGTCCCCTGAAAGACATTTTGCATACTAACAATTAATGATGCCCAGTCATCATCCCAACTCCAGATTTTACTACAGTACTTGAAATGCACATGGGAGTAACTAAGGTAGTTTTTTTTATGACTCTACTGCTCTACCTTTCTGGCAATGAGTCTTCATGTCTCTTCAGTGAACGGGGAGGTTTTGGGAAACTTCAGTATTTATCCTAGCTCTTTTGAAATCTTTGGTCAAGGACCATCGTTGGTCGGTCATGTCCTAAGTCCTTCATTTTGAACCGGTCAATGTCCTAAATTTTTTTTCTTCATCGGTTGTGTGTCCTAAAATTTTCAAAAGCATTCGGTTAACATCCTACATAATAAAATTTCCTTCGGTTCACAACTAAAAATTCAATAAAAAAATTCAAAATAACGCCAAATGAAATTACCATTCAAGTAACCATTCATAACATCACCTTAAATCACTATAGCAACACCTTAAAACACCAAACTTCACCTTGATACATCAAAACAACAGCTTAAAACACCAAAACAACACCTCAAACCACCATAACAGCACCCTAAAACACCAAAACAGCACCGTAAAACACCAAAACAGCACCTTGAAACACCAAAACAGCACCCTAAAACACCAAAACAGCACCTTGAAACACCAAAACAGCACCCTAAAACACCAAAACAGCACCTTGAAACACCAAAACAGCACCCTGAAACACCAAAACAGCACCTTAAAACACCAAAACAACACCTTAAAACACCAAAACAGCACCCTAAAACACCAAAACAGCACCTTAAAACACCAAAACAACACCTTAAAACACCAAAATAGCACCTTTAAACATCAAAACAACACCTTAAAACACCAAAACACCTTCAAATATCAAATTTACACCCCAAAAAAACCAAAACAAAACAACTAACATCCTAATGAACAAGAAGATGATATCCTTGGGAGGAGTTGAACCTCACAAAGTCCTATACCACCTTAGGACCAAGGATCCCCAACCCTTCCAAGACCCTATGCTATAAAGTCTTAGAAGGGTTCTATCTAAACCCATCCCACATACAATGAAGTTAACAAAACACATCAATAGTTAGGAATTTCTTCATGGTCTGCATGCATTTCATTAGTAATGGCATGGTCAATCAAATATTTTTCAGGGTCAGAATACAAATACCTGAACTTAGTGGTGTTTTTCCAAAGTCCAATAGCATCTAGAAGAAGTGAATCACAACCTTCTTGAGGTCCTTCTAAAGCAATACGCATAACGCATTCCAAATGTTGTGTCTTCAATCTATTTCTGAATTTTGATTTAATACAATTTTGTACAGAAAATGCTCTTTCACAAGAAGCTGTACTAACACATTGCACACTTGCAATTTCACCTAAGATCAAAAGATTAGAATACTTTACTTGAAGTGAAGAATTCCAAGAAATCATACTCCACAAATCTCTAAAATTCTTTTGCATCCAATCAGTTGTAGCTTGAATTTTAAATGAAAAGAATTCACGTTTTACAGCATCGGGGTTAATGAGGGGGCTGAATTTCTTACCATTCAGCTCTTGCTCCTTACCATAGTGAGAACATAAAACCTCTAAATCTACAACACCCCAACTTCCCAACCCCACAGACTTTGATGGCATGTTACAAGGATTGAGGACTTTGAAGGCATTCATGATTCCATTATCTTCAAATCTACTTTCTAAAGCATCAATCACAGCTTGAGCATATGCTTTTTGAAAATCTAAAGCCTCCTCAAGATCACGACCAATTCTATCACGAATCATTTCAACACCATGATACCAATTACCTCTAATTTGAGATGAAAGGCGTTTTAAATAACCTCCTTTGGGTCCAAAATCAAGGATCACGTGATATCCAGAATCCTCATTAAAGGTACAAACATTCAAATCAGACCTTTCTTCTATAAACAACATCCTAATTTGTGTGATTTCAGCCCTAACAATTGATCCAATACTACTAACATCAACAAATTTATATTGAAACAATCTTGACAGCAAAGAAAGCATGTGTAAAATGTCAGCCAAAAAGTATAAGCAATAAATCATTTTAAATGACCTTAACTTATCATACAAATAAGGAGCATCCTTATCATCTTTTTTATGTGGCACATCACGAAAATATGTTATAACACTCTTTAAACTATCACACAAAGAAGTCACGGCTTGCCACCTAGATAGCCACCTTATTTTGTGGTAACTTTTCAATGACTTTTGAGCATCCAGAAGCTGACTTTGAAAAGCTTGTAAACCAACTCTCCGCTGACATGACTTTTTAAAATAAAAAGCAACTTTGTTTAATACTTTATCAACATCAGATGAAATCACTTTGCAAGAATCATGTTTGACAGCCTCTAAAGCTGCCAAATTGGTTCTATGTGCCACACAATGAACTGAAGTTGAAAAAGGATTGAGTTTTTTTAACCTCGTAGAAACTCCATTTTTTTACCAACCATAGTTGCTGCTCCATTAGACCCAAACCCAATGAATTTGTTAAAATCTAATCCACAGTCTTTTACTAAATAATTTGTGAGCCTTTCATACATTACTGCAGCATCCTTATGCCCATCAGCAATGAAAAGAAGGCCTAAAAACACTGAAACTGGTATCCCCTCTTCAAAAAAAGAAGCAAACACTACTAGATGACTAGTTACTGCAATATCAATAGATTCATCTATCATTATTCCAAAAAATCTTGCATTTCTGACTCTATCAAGTACTTTTGTTTTTATGACTTTAGAAATACAAAAAATCATATCAGCACATGCCTTCTCATCATGGTAAAGCTTCTCAGTAATGCAAGCCTTCACTCTAACAAACAATTCACATAAAGGAGGAAATTTATTAAATGGAATAGTGTTTTTACCAATGTAATAGGCAATTCTGAAAAGATTGAACACTGCCTCATCACAAGTCTTGTTGGCTTGGGCAATTGCCTTAACCATGACTTTCTCTCCAGATTGCATAGCCCATACAAAACTCTTGTGCTCATCAGACCTACCATGGTCTTTGAAAGCAGAAACTTTAATATTAACTGACCCTGTCTTTGCAAAAACAGACCTTCCTCCTTTCTCTCTACAAATTTTACAAAAAACTCTACCTATTGTTGCATTAAATTCCAACCAATCATAATCTAAGTACCAAGAATCTTTCCATTCCCTCTTAGTAGCCTCAATGGCATTTTCAGATTTTTTGGTACTTCGTGATGAGGTTAAGGGCAAGACTTCCCTTTCCTCATCATGTATTCCACCTCTAAAAAACATATTACTAAGAATTTTTTGTTTTTTAGCAACCAATGGGAAAATGAGAGCCAAAACAAAAAGTGTAAACCAAAATGAACCAAAACCAAAAATACAAGTGACCATTGCAGCCATGATAATCGACCAAACCAAACAATACAAGAGGAAAAGGAAAGAAAAATAGAAAATCAATCAATGACACAAAAATATCAAAACAAAAAGAGAAAGAAAAAAATAAGGTTAGAAATTATAGCTGCAAGTGCAGCGTCTGGAACAAGTTCCTTCTCAGTTGCATCCAACCTACAAATCGTAGAAAACAACAAAACCAACATCAGAACATTAGATAGAAGAGAGATAGAAACTCCGGACCTTTTTAGAGGTTGGTGTGAATAAAATGTCTGTTTCTCTTGAGCTACTGTAAACCAGACAAAGGGCACGTGGTGTTTGAGAACATTACTGTAAAAATGCAACAAAAGCAACATCAAGGAACCCTAAAATTCAAAAATGAGCAGCAAAAATGCCTACTTACCTTAACTGCAGCCAATGCACCTCAAATGCGGCCAAAGCACCTCAACAGAGCACCGTGAAACAGCAGCAAACTTCAAAGAGGCCGTGAACCACCGAACAACACCTTCAAGTAGCAAACCCTAAAAGCAAATCCTAAACAGAAAACAGGGTTGCAACAAGCAAAACCGACCACAAAACCGACCACAAGAGGCAAAGATAAACGCCAACACCAAACCCTAAAGAGAAAACAAGGCTGCAGACCCTCAAACCGACCACAACAGGCAAAGATAAACGGCAACACCAAACCCTAAAGAGAAAAAAAGTTTAAAGCAAGCAAAACCGACCACAAGAGGAAGATAAACGCTAGCACCTTGAAGATAAACGCCAACACCTTCAATGGGAATCCGCAGGAGACTTTCAAAACACCGAAACAGCAATGGGAATTGGATAAACGCAAACGTCGTCACTCATGAACACAAGTTGTGAGCAAGAGCATATTGAGAGCGAGAGCGAGAGTGAACGGAGGATTACGGAGCTTGAGAACCAGAGCGGTGAAGCGGCGAAGTGAGAGAGGCGAGGAACAGGCGGCTCCGCGGCTAGGGCAAGAATGAGCCCGTTCACAGCAGAGCCGTTCAAGCCCTCGATGCCCTAGTTGACACCGACCCCTAAACACCAATCAGCTGAAATCCGGCCATACCCTCGGGCCATCCTCCAAAATCCGGCCATACCCTCGGGACATCCTCCAAATTTCTGGCTTCATATTTTACATCCAGTGCATTTCCTTCCCTATTTACTTTCTTTCGGTTTTACTGCCGAGTCATTCAAAATGGAATCAGCAAAATTCAATTTCTACCGGACAATATGTAAGCAGCTGCCGGTTCTCGCCATTCATTGTGTCTCTTGCAGCGGTACAAATTTGAAGGCGAAATAAGTGTGTTGGTTGATTTCAGTACACTACCCAATGATATGACCCTCCGCGGCCATAAAGTTGTTATGGTAGAATCTTTCATATTCACAATTAATGCATGAAGTTGAATTAGAAAGAAATAAGGTAAGGTGGTTACCCCATTCCCAACTGAATAAGAAATATGGATATGAGACATTGATATTATTTGGTATTATTATTTTTTAAATTAGGCAAGAAGAAATAGATTTCAACACAAGTTGAAACATAATTTTTGGATGAAGAATGAATTAGTTATAAATTTTCGAAGTTGAAGCATGACACATCCCATTCACGTCACATAGGTAGAGTTGTTTCTGTCTAAAGAAGATTTGTATTGCACACACTAAAAATGCTTAAACCAACAACGACGAATCCGTAGCCACACTTACATATACTAAAACCAACAAGAGAGAACCCATTACCAACTGTAACTCATGCTAAAATCAACATCATTGTAGCATTGATTGTGGAAAATGCCCCTAGCTGTTGGTTTAAGGCGCCAATTGGTAAAGGGGTAACCACCTTAACTAAGTTACACCTATTTAAATGCAGGAATTTTAAGAATTTAGTATTGTTACTGTTATTAGATTGTTTGATTTTTAAAAATTATTGTAAAAGAAATTCTAATACAAGTGGGCATGTTGTATTTAGACACTGTATGCATAAGGGTTCAATTTATTTTGGATTCATAACTTGAAACAAACACGAATTGTAATGTTATTGTTGTGTACATTCTCAAATTTAGTTTTAATCAATTTTTTAATTTTTGAGTCATGTTTAGGCATTCCACAAGATTGATAGAGAAGGTTGGTTATAGATATCAACTCAAGATTATTATTTTTGGAACTTTTTTGGTTAAAGTCAATCATTTCTAAGTTCCTATGCTACTTAACCCCTAAACGTCCTCACCTATGTCCTGTTTGGGCAGTTTTGCAAAGATGCATTATAAAATGCAACTAACATGAATATTTGGAACTTGATGTATGAATAAAAGTTATACATTTTGAATTTTAGATTGTATCCATACGGTTAGATCTATGATTGCTATCACTAATTTTTTTCTACAAATTTTGAAACATTAAATAAAAAATTATTTTGTAATTCGATTACGAATAAGATATTGACAGTCCGTGGATGAAATTTGTTGTGATGGGTTATAATGTAGTACTCTAGGTGTAGTGATTTTTGGAGATTTTTTGGATGCTTGATTTTATGAGTTTATTTTTTCAAGAACACTTTTAGACTAAAATCTTCAAAATTTTGGGTGAAACACTGCAACACAAAATGAGGCATAAATTTTTCAGAAATTGTTTCCTTTTTGATCGGATCACACATACATGAAGCCAACTTCTCATAAAAAATTCAATAAAAAAATCACACTACAAAAAGTGCATGACGGATGAGAAACTACAGATGAAATTTGTACATCATGCAAAATATGCATGGTTGGGCAGTTAGGGGTTAAAGAACTCAAAATGATTTCATCAATTTTTGGGGCATAAAATATTTAAAAGGTTGGCATTAGGTCCCTTTACTTTACCTTTGCCAAACTCATTATTCACAATGGTCTATGGGACAACAATATGGTTTATGGGCCAACATTATGGTTATTAGTAACGGTTTACTTTTATTTTCAAAACCTAAAAGAAAAAAAAAGAAAAAAAAAAGAAAAAGAAAACTCCAAGCTTGTATAAGTTTATACAAATATGACCCGAATCACAACTACACTAATCATCCCATTTAGTAGTGTTTATAGTGCGTGTAAGAAATTAGTGAAGGTGATACTAAATACCATTGTTATATAAAATTAACGTGATATGAAGATTTCAACCACTTAGTAAAAAGTTCAGCCCTCACTACTTTTAAAATTTTGCAAAATAGTGCGTGCTTCGGGAATTAGTACCACATGCACTAAATGGGTTAATCAGTGTACATATTCAAATTATCCAGCACCGGAACAACAAGATGAGAAAAATCATTTACCACCAATTAGAGGGAATAGAAGTAAAGCAAAGCATGTGACTTTAGGGAGAAACAACCGACTGAATAATTCGGCGCAAATAATTACTCATGTGACAAAAGGTAAACCCTTCCTTCCATTTATAGAGAGAGATGACTCCATTTTTAGAGAGCGTCAGAGCGATGACTCACAGTAACTCACTAACTTATGGCACCAACCAGAACATAACTTACTAGTGAGTCAGCAGTAGTGACTAGTGAGAAGCGCGGGGTGGGCCTGCCAAGGCAACAAAGGCCTCGTGTTGAATGCTCAGCGTGTCTACCGAGGTCAGCGCAGCCCCAGTCAGGCAGAAGCAAACATTACACTATTCCCGATCAATTTCCCTCACAACATCCGTCGCCTCCTGATCAATTCCACTTTGCACGCAACCACGATTGCAATGCACCACACTACTATACTCATCACTCTCAGTTTGACCCCTGATTCATTCCAGTCCACTTCTCGTTTCGCACGTCGTAGTATCCGCCCTGAGAATTTCTTTTGTTTGGCTCAGAGAATTGAGTTTTTTGAATTTCATTTGGGTCCCTGAAGGGGTGTGTGGTGTTGGGGATCCGTGATTTTTGAGAGCAGAGCAAAACGGTTCGTGGAGTTCGTTGGGGTGGGGCGTGAAGGGGCGTTACGGTCGCAACGGTCTTTTTTTTATTGTTGCTTTTGGTGGCGTTTGGTTGATCGTTGTTTGTGAAGCCGGATTTGGTTTGCAGGAATTCAGAGATCAACACTGACTCTCCAAGGTAGTACCGTAGCGAGGAGGAGGTTCCGTTTAATTAATTTCGTTCCGGACGGTTGTGCTCTGTTTTCTTCCCGTTGTGTTTTCTTGGTCAGTTGTTTGTTTGTTTGTTTGTTTGTTTGTTTGTTGGTTGAGCGTGCGAGCGAGTGGAGTAAGAAAAGGTTACGCTACAGCACGGGGGACTTGTGAGTTACGAGTGTGAGTGTTGGAGAACCGTACTTGGGTCGTAACCTAACTTAGAAGCGTACAAGAGTTGGGGCTTTGCCTTGTTGTGGAATTCGTCGTGTTCGTGAAGGATCATGGTGTTTGGGAGAAAGAATTGTTACTTCTTGCCTTTCTGGGATCCGTTTCTTGTTGCGATCTTGGCCGCTTCGTAGGAGACGTCTCGCAGAACTCAACGTCAAAAAATCCAATTCTCTTTGGTTTCGTCTTTTGACCCTGCTTCGTCTTCATCTCTCGCGTCAAACTCGCTTTTCTCAAGGGCTATCGGTACCGTTGTTGCGCTCTTTGTCTTACAGAGATTTCTTTGTTTCTTTCTGCTATTACCAGCTGGAGTTCCAATTGTCCTTGTCATTGTAATTACTTGCAATTGTCCTGTGTGATTTTGAGACTCAAATTACGATACATCTGTTCTTGAGACGTTGCTACGATCTGTAGTGTTGTGGGCGTCCACGTCTAGCTCATGTGATACTACTTCAGTTGTTAATTTACAAGTGTTGTGGCTGAGCAAACTGTACCGAGTAGATTTGCGAGCAGTTCAATTCAGGTGGTGTGTTGTAGTTCTGTAGGTATCCTCAAAGTAGGCAACTAGAGTAACTCTAAATTTTCTTTCAAGGGTTCATGTTGCTTTTGTTAAAAGAGGTCTAAGACTTTTTGGTATTGGTCACGCATCAGATAAAGTAGGTAACTCAATTTGCAGTTTCTTGGTGCTATACTTTATTATATGTTCTGGGAATCTCGTTTGTAAAGTTCCATGCCAGTTATCATTATGTGTCAAACCATTTTGACCGTTTTCTTTTTATCATGACGGGATCTTACTTGTTCTGGGAGATTTCTTATCTCCACTCTACCAGTTGTGTGGCAGATATCTTGCCCGTTTATGAATTTCGACGTAACATGGCTGCTGCGTAGTTATGTAGTCGTTTCGCTCACTTGAATAGCATCAAAGACTTCGTTATTCCAAAAAATTGTGGTATGCTGTTGGTAGGATAGGAGTACCGAGGAAATCATGTGTGTAAAGGAGATCATGCTGTTGGTAGGAGTACCGAGGACATCATGTGTGTAAAGGACCGTTAATTTTAAGCTGTCGATTCTTATGAAAGTATGTGACTTTTTTTATTCTTTCAGGGGTGGCAAAGTGGATGAAGCATGGCAACAACAGTTCACAGTGACCACCTGAACCGAGGAGAGGCGGGTATCCTCAATCCGGGGACAGGCATTGCCTTCGATATCGAAATTTCAGAATGTGCCATTTCCAATTCTCCTGTACCCAAGTGGCTTCGACAACGTCTGGAAGAAAATCTGGAATGCAAGGCCAAGAGCCTCGAAGACATCGAGGCAAGGCTCAAGGAAGCGGACTTGAGACGTCAGGTAATAACAATGTCACGACTACAGAAATATATCTCTCTCTTTCAGACATGTGTGTTGTACTGGAAGTTTTGATCAAAGACAGAATTGATGGAAGTTTCAGCAGAGTTTGATTCTGTTGAGGAGGACTTTCACTGCTGCTAAAAGTCCAGAGCAGGATTGTAGGAATTTTCATTGCACAGTTTGGATTCTTCCCTGACGTAACATCCGATCTGCAGCAATTTCATGAATGGCTGGCAAACAAGGCGCGCCCCAAGAGGAAAGTGAGCCCTCCTCATTCGCCCAAATCTGCGAACGACCTAGCGCAGCGCCTGGAGGCTAAACTTTTTGCTGCTGAACAGAAGAGGTAGAGTTTTGAAACTCCCTTGTTAAGTTGTGCCTGATAATAAAGCAATGTTGTGGGGTTTATATCAAGTAATATTACTTCTGTAACTTCATTAGTCGTGACGGTTCCTGAGATTGTCAACAATCTAGACCTCACGCTTGGGTTCATTTTGAACGTCTGTGTATTTCAGATTCCCTTTCAATCATGTTCCCTGACTCCTTTCTTTTGAATTGTGCGCAATTCGGAAGAGAGCAAAAGAAGTTTCAATGAATGATTATCAGTAAACTATGACAGACGGTTTTATTCTCTCTTCAAGGTTAGGAGTTTTGTGAGTTGCATACAAGTTCTGATCACGTCTGTGTGCACTTGTTCGTTCTCTCTCAGGGCGGAGCTTCAAGCCCAAGAGCAGATGAGACTCGCCAGGATCCATGAACTTCGCCTGGCAGCCAAAACTGAAACCCAACTTCGAATGGAACGAGAGCGTGAGGAGTTAGGTTGCAAAGTGGAATCACGTGTTCATCAAGCAGAAATAAACAGACTAGCTCTCTTGGAGGTGGAGAAACAGCGTATCGCTGCAGCCCACGAAAGATTGGCTCAGTCGGCAGCGGTGAGAACAAACCAGGAAGAAAAGGACCGGGAGCGCATTGAAGCTCTGAGGTTGGCCATTTATCAGAAAATCGCAGCTGCAGAGGAAAAACGTGCTTTTCTTTTAGAAGCTGAGAAGAATCGGGCTCAGGCCACTGTTCTTCAAGCTCGACGAGTAGCACAAGAGGTTGTCCGTGAACGTGAGTTGGAGCTCATGAAGAAACGTGAGAAACTAGAGGCACGACTGCAACGAGTAAGTAATTAAACTCTGAATCATGATAAGTTGGAGCAGTTCATTTGGCACACCTCCAATTGTATGAATCTAGAGGGAAACCTGGTGCGCTTAGTTTCCAAGATTCCTGTATTTAACCCCTGGAAGCCCAAGTTGAGCCTCATTTTATTTTAATCAATTTTGAGTAGTTCATAAGAGGACTTTATTTCGTTCAATTTTACTCATTTTTTGACCAACACAATACAATGTTTCCACTGATTCTGGTGATATAAAATTTGACCCTAATATTTAATATGATCATTTATTAAATCGTGAATCCTTGGTCCGTGCAGGCAAGGGGACAACGGGCGGAGTTTCTACGACAGAGAAGATCATCGCATACCCATGCTCAGAAGATCAAGAATGGTGATCGACTTTGTCGCAAACTTACTCGGTGAGAGCTGTCGCCACATTTTAGTGTCATAATGCAATTACCGGTAGTGTAGTGTTTATAGCCCTTTTGTTTCCTCGTATAACTGAACTCTCCCCCTATGGATGATGCTGTGCAGATGTTGGAGGCAGTTCCGCCAATCCAAATGTACGACTTATGCGTTAGCGAAAGATTACGCAGCCTGCGGGCTCAATGGGAAGTCAGTAACATCGATTTCCTTTGAGCAGCTAGCATCTCGGATCACCTCTCCGATCACGCTTCGAACCGTGAAGGCTCTCTTGACTCGCATTGAGAGCCGATTGAAGCTTTCCCTGGAAGGTCAGTCAAGTAAAATGACTTGCACGGATCACTTGCTGAAACGCTTGTCACCACCTGTTCGCAAACCACGTGCCAGCAACGGTGGTGGTGCACAAGGCAAGAAACTGCCCTCGTTAAATGCAAACAATGCTACAGTTTCAAAAGCCAAAAGTGGCCAGAAACCTGTAGTAAAGCCTGAGTTGGAGCGGTATCCAGTGCGTGTGTTTTTGTGTGCGTACATGATATTGGGTCAGCCGGACGCGGTGTTCAGCAGCCGAGGAGAGCGGGAATCGGCTCTTGCAGAGGCAGCAGCGAAGCTCTTGCCTGAATTTGAAGCTCTAACAGGACTAATTCTCGATGGACCTTCATCTACCTCCCCTGGTCCATCATCCCCAACGAGTCCTTCTCCCAAAAGGTCAAAGTATGACTGGCCCTCCGATGTGTCCACTACGTCGGCATTACCTTCGCCACGTCCATTTGCAGCTCAGCTTTCTGCGTTCGATGCAGCTTGGTGTGCTTATTTATACCAGTTTGTTGCATGGAAAGTCAAGGATGCCAAAGTCCTGGAGGAAGATATGGTTCGGATGGCTTGCCAATTAGAAATTTCTATGCTGCACAAGTGCAGGATTCCCAGTGGTGGGAATCTCTCTGATCTTAGTCATGACGCACAGGCTATTCGCACTCAGGTATGTATTCTCTTGCAGAGTCATTCTGCTTCTTTGCTTGTGGTGGATGTTGGTAAAGAGTTTATTGAACTTATTGCTCTATAGCATATCCTCTACAGTGATCACTGTTGCATTAAACATATCCTCTCGTCACAAGTGGTAATCTGGAAGCATGCAACGTTTGAATTTTTGCTGCAGGAACTCATGGCCCTTGTAATGTTTTTTTCTTCTTGTCACTTACAGGTGACTGAGGATCACAAGCTCTTGCGGGATCGAATTTTGCATCTCGCGGGTAGCGCTGGTGTGACTCGCATGGAAGAAGCTCTGCAAGCTGCACGGAACAAGCATGCTGAAAGTGGTTCTTCACCGTCTTCGCCTGTCAGAACTCCAATCGGATCTGAACCCTCGCCTGCATCATCATCTGCGTCATCAGAGAGTCTCTCAGCTTCGCCTTCCGAAAGCAGCAGTCGAGAAACCAGTAGCACAGGAAAGCCTAAAGTTGTTCGATCTTTATTCAAGTTTCCAACTCCTGTACCTACTCCTGCCACTCAGAACCAAGACGCGCAAAGCTCCATGGCCAGTCGTCCAGGCACCGAGCTCACCAATGAGCAAATCGTCAATGAGATGTTCCATGATGCCAAGTGGCACCTGCAGGAAACAGGGAAGTTATCAGCTAGCTTGGGATATTCATCTTCTGTTGATCCGACCACAAAGAAGATGAATGATATGCAGGTACTGATCATTTTCATCCTATTCAGCCAGCTTTCACGTCTCTGTATTTTAAATCTGTTCGACTACATATCTCAATTATGATTCATTATGCAGGCTCAGGTGCGCTCTGCAATGGAGAATGCTTTCTGGGACAACATTGCGAGTGGGTTGGCTCAAGAGCCAACGGATTACAAGCGTGTGGTTGATTTAGTTGGTGAAGTGCGAGAGGAACTCGAAGCTCTTGTTCCTGAGAGTTGGAAAGATGAGCTTCGGGAGTCTATGGACTTGGAACTGATTATTCAGGTTAGCAGTCTTTCTTTACGCGTTTCCTGATGCTGGGGTTGCTTTTATTATTCTCATGTTCTCATTATCATCTTCGTGTGGTGTGTGTATAGATTTTGGAGTCTGGAAGCAATGATGTGGACTACTTGCGCCGATTATTAGATTACGCATCAGGGTTAATTCTGAAGCTGGGTTCCCCAGCCCGTGATAGTCCTGCAAAAGCTGCGCATGAGTCCTTGGTCAAGGAGTTGTCTGCTACAGTCTCTTCAGGGAGCAAGGATACACAGACTGCCTTCTTTACAACTCTTGTGAAAGGCCTTCGGTTTATTTTTGAGCAATTGCAGGTAATATCTCAGCCTTTGCAAAAAAAATCTTGTTCTACTGACACAGAAAAATTGAGAAACCTCACAAATGCATAAGGAGCTATAATCGCAGATGTTATAATCAACCGAGTATTATTTTCTTTGCAGTTGAAGTTGCGCTTTTCTGCAACGTTTAATTTTTTTATTAGCATTAGCCTCTTGAGTGCTTTTTGGTTTATGCTCTGCAAGTGGTACAGAAATTCACAGTCATGTTGTGGGACATACAGGTGCTTAAGCAAGACATCAGCGCATGTCGATTACGAGCAATGGCGCCCCTCATTGGTGGCACGGTTGGGGTCGATTATATGCGCAGTGCATTTGCAAGCCGGTATCAGCTTACGACAGCTTCGTCTTTTGTGGAAGTTCGAGAGCAACTCCCAAAGACATTCACTTGGTTCACCGAAGCTCTTCAAGGTGTAGAGCAGGAGATGCAAGAACTTGAAACCTCATTAGCTCCTGTGCAAACCTTACCTTCGAAGCTGCCTGGCACGGGAATTCCTCCACCGTCGTTGATGCGCACTGGAGGTCGTCTTGGTGTTTCAACAACCACTGTGCCTTCAGTTGGCCCTGCTGCACCTTCAGGTTCGTTCTTTTGTTCTAATCTTTGTGCAGTATGGATATTCAAAACCCTGTACCATGTGCAAATATTCTACATGGTCGATCTTTCATCTGTGAGACTTACAATATGCGTTGGAAACAGGTGAGAAGAGGTTCTGTGAGGTGCAGTGGAAATGCACTGAGACATTGGTACGCTTGGGATTGCTACAAGTCCTTCGCAGCAATGAGGCGGCCAATGTGCAGACCATAGCAGAGACCCTTGCACTCAACACCGCAAGGCTCCATAATTATCAGAATTCTTTTCAACAAATTCTCGTCATAGCAACGGGGTCAGTATTCCAATCCTCTTCCGACTTCACCCTTAAAAGAACCTCACGTTCTTTTATAGCAGTCATATAGGGACTTCCTTTTGACCAGTTTCATTTGTTTCCTGAACATCACACCCAATGTTTCTGTCGATATAAAATTTGGCCCCATCTGAATTACACTTTTCACAATATGTTCAGTCATTTTAAAACCATGATTGCTTGGTCGTCCTTGAGGGGTTAATCACTGATCAACCTCTTCCGTACGAGACGTGAGCTTCGTTATGTCTACATTGACCTTGGCTTTGTAAAGAACTCGAATTCAATACATTTTCAAGCAATTAGACATCATTGCTGATTGAGTAACATTGGCAACGGATCGATAAATTTCATTTTTGGTATTGTTCACGTGCTAAAGTACTAACACGTAATAATTGGACTGGCAACTTGCTGATCGTTGCTGATTGAGTAACATTGGCAACTGATCGATAAATTTAATTTTTGGTATTGTTCATGTGCTAAAGTACTAACAAGTAATAATTGGACTGGCAGCTTGCTGATTGCGAGGCAAGGGCTGGTAAGCCAAGGCATTTCGGGCCTGGAGTTGGAGGACCTGATGGAAAGAGGTAAACAGAAGCTCGAAATTCTGCTGAACGATTCAACAGCGTCACTGACACAAATTGGAACCGTGCTTGCGGAGATTGCCAATGTGTGTACAGAGGGAGCTGAAAGTACTCCCCGGATGAGCAAGGAGCTCATGACAAGGGTGCTAGGGAAGAGCTTGTCACAAGATGATCCCGTGTTTGCTCGGGTCTCGGGTGCCGTGGGCGCCAGCTTACGGGCCTTGGTCATCCTGGGCAAAGGCTCTGCAGAGGGCATGGCTGTTGCCCAGGCAGCTCTCAAGAGGATCGGTGGTTCATATTTGATGGACAAGGTGGTGGCCATTGCTGAAGCCGTGGAGGTCGTTGCAGAGGTGACATGCAAAATCCATGAACCGTGGTACTCTTGCATTCTGGACGCACAACAACAACAACAACAACAATAGTCCTGCAACTATCACTCTGTCCTGTTCTGTTGTGGAAGTTACTGGAGTCATCATGTATCATGTACCATAGAAGAAGTCTATTCAATTGCATAGTTGGGCCTTGTCACACTGTTTGGTACAGCGTACAAGGGTGTGCAACTAGTGAGGAATGGCGTGAATTTGTAAATTATAATAGCCAAAAGCTGTGCACATTGTAAACAGTCCGATATCAGTATATGTACAGACAGCGTCCAGCAAGTTCGTCGTTGTTCATAATTATTGCCCAGGTTGAAGCCTTGGCGTTTTATACCATTATTCTCAGGCAGATATTTGGATTCTGTTCATAAAACAATAAAGATTCTACCCATTTTTCCTGTTGAAAAGCGAGAGAGCTAGTCTGTGTGCACTACTAAGCATGTACACTAAATACAGAGCATGCGGTTGCCAACTTTGACAACTGCAATGTTAGTCAAGCAATGATTTCACTAAAAAATGAACCCTTGATCAATTGTTTACTGCGGCTGGGAAGGTTATCTTGTGTGAAGATGCCCATTTAAGAATGATGGCAGTAGGGTTTCTGAATCACATAGGGTGCAACCTCACTCAGCAGTGTTTTTAGTAAAATCAGATTGTTTCAGACATCGTAAAGAGATCTTAGTTTTGGGTCAACGTTGTTTTGTTTTGGGGGGAAAGGGTTACGGAGGTTAGGCAAGCAGAGTGGGAACCGAACCGAGCTGCTATGTAGTTGGAGCCGTTACCAAACCTCCTGTGTCCTGTTTCCCATCACCCAGTCTCTCCGCTCCCGGTACCTCGTTTTTTCTATTCCCTTGAACATCACCAACATTACACCTTTTCACGACTCCATACAGTCACTGATTTCACATTCAAATTCCATGTAGGAAGCACTTTTTCTGTGTCGAGTCTTTGATTCTTGCTGATGGAAAGCAGGTGACCGATTCGTGGTGTCTTGGACCTCGTGCGCAAGCTTTGAGGTACATTGTATTGTTCAATTGCAATTTTTCCATTTGATTTGACAACAGAAGTTTAATTTTATTTAGTTTTCTTTTGCCATTTAATTGCGCAGTTCTGTCGCACTTCACACCTTCATTTGTGGAATTTTTCTGCTTCATGTGTAGAATTTTCTGCCTTAGCCTAGGTTATGATTGTGCTCAGAAGAATTGCATTGATATACAACGGATTTGGTATATTGCATTGTTCAATTGCAATTTTTCCATTTGATTTAACAGCAGAAGTTTAGTTTTTTTAGCTTTTTTTCCATATAATTGCTCTGTTCTGTTGCACTTGACATATTCATTTGTGAATTTTGTCTGCTTCATGTGAGAATTTTCTACCTTAGCCTAGGTTACGACTGTTACGATTGTGATCAGAAGAATTGCATATAACACAACGGATTTAGTAGGTGCAACTGTCCAAGGGTTTCAGGAGAGCCGTTTTGCCTTTCCAAATCTGCTATTGACTGTGTCTACTTGTTGCATTTAGATGAAGAGGTTATGAGGATGTCCATTTACTGCGATCCATGGGATCTTCTTCATTGCTGTCGATTCCTTCCTTGCGCACGGACGGCTACTCATCTTTCACATGTAATCTCCTTTTACCTACACACCGCAATAATTTCTCTTGTTTCATTGCGCAAATGTTCACACCGAATAGATCACAATCCTCCGTTCATTTCATACTTGGAAATTTCAATAGCGATTGATCCCTAAAGAACCAAGAGGTCCAAATCGCGTATCATTCTTTTGTCCACTTTTGTTTATTTTCCGACGAATATACACTGTGTTCTTCGTTGATTCTGATGATATAAAATTTAGCCCTGTCCATTGAGTTGATCATTTGAAAATCATGAAACCTTAGTCCTTTAGGTACGGCTACTCATCTTCCACATGTAATCTCCTTTTACCCTACACACCGCAATTTCTCTTGTTTGCGCAAATGTTCACACCGAATGGATCACTATCCTCCGTTCATTTCATACTTGAAATTTCAATAGAGATTGATCCTTAAAGAACCAAGAGGTCCAAATTGAGTCTCATCTTTTTCACAGTAGGTCATACGGAGACTTTCTTTGTCCACTTTTGTTTATTTTCTGACCAATATACACTATGTTCTTCATTGCCCTGTCCGTTGAGTTGATCATTTGAAAACCATGAATCCTTAGGTTAAGAGATTGACGTAAATTCTTCGTTGGAAGGGAATAAGGTGAGATTACGATGGATTTCATGTGAGAATATTTAATTTCATGTGGTGAGGCGTGGATTTTTTTACGGTAGGCAGGTTGTTCTGAGCAGTGACTCACTCGCGTGTAAAACTGAGTGAGTAGGTGCACACTGAGTGAAGCATGGCAACGTCAGTGCACAGAGAGCACATGGCTGGAGCAGCGGAGGCCCAAGGGGCGACCATGATGGCAGGGAGCAATGGCGGGGGCACGGGCGTGGCGTTCGACATTGAAATCTCCGAATGCGTCATCTCCAACTCTCCCGTGCCCAAGTGGCTGCGCCAACGCCTCGAGGACAGCCTCGAAAGCAAGTCGACCAAGAGCCTCGACGACATCGAGACTCGCCTCAAGGAAGCCGAATGCAGACGCCAAGTAATCTCATTGCCTGCGCTCTCAACACCATAGCTTTGACATAGTTTGAATTCGTTTGTGCTACCGTCAATAATAGTGTCAAAAGTATGCCTGATATTCTAGAGATTTTGTTTTAGAGAAGGTCATATTAACCCTTAAAGGACCAAGAAGCCCGAATTTGGCTTCATGTTTTTTTAGCAGTTTTGAGTAGGTCCTATGTGGAGTTTCTTTTGTTCAAATTATTTGTGTTTTTGATCAACACATGCAATGTTCTTCACTGATTCCGGTGATATAAAATCTGGTCCCATCTGAATTATATTTTCATAATATGAATGATTGAATTTGTCATTTTAAAACCATGAATTCTTGGTCTTTTAAGGGTTTAAGATGTATAACATTTTTGAAAGGAGCTCGTAACATCTTGGGTCCAGCTGCTAATTCATTGTTCCATATACTCTAATCTCGTGACATTGATACACATCCTTTTACATATATAGAGAAAGAGGCCATCACCTCAATAGCTCCCGGACAATAGCTTTTGGATTGACAATTGTGAGAAAGCAGAAGTAGCAAGTTGTTTCCCACCATTGATTGAATCTAAATCATATTGTGTTTAGATGAATAGTAAGATGGGTGCACTCTTAAGAATGTTAAGAAGATTTCTGAGTTTTCATCTTTCTTAGTCTCTTATCATACAGTCAAGATTATGATAAGAAAGATGGCTTGTTGTTTGAGGACATGGACCTTTGCGGGGCACGCAATTCCTCTCGTGGATTGTATGATTAGAGTATTCATCGACATTGTTATTTTTTTGCAGCAATTTCATGAGTGGCTGGCAAACAAAGCGCGGCCGAAGCGGAGAATCAGCCCTCCGCACTCTGGCTCAGAAGATTTGGCGCAGCGTCTGGAAGCGAAACTCTCTGCTGCTGAGCAGAAGAGGTACTAGCACTTGGAGGGCTTCTTGTAAAAAACTGGTAATGAATGTTCTGAGTGAGTGGTAAGTACTCTTTTGAACAGGTGTGAGTTGACCACCTTTTTGGGGAGCCCTTCAAGTGTTTGAGGTTCGTACAGCATTGATTTTGGTTTGCATATATGTTCAGGGCGGAGCTTCAAGCTCAAGAGCATATGAGATTTACGAGGATTCATGAGCTTCGTTTGGCAGCCAAGACGGAGACGCATCTGCGCATGGAACGAGTGCGCGAGGAGCTCGGTTGCAAAGTGGAGTCCCGAGTGCATCAAGCAGAAACCAACCGCCTGGCTCTCTTGGAGCTTGAAAAGCAGCGCAGAGCGGCCGCTCACGAGAGGTGGCATATTTGTTAAAATGGTGGATTTCGGTGTACTTGGTTCCGTTTCAGTCGTCCGATTGAACCTCAAATCTATACCAGTCCTAGTTTTGAGAGCTTTGGGCACTTCAATGATGCAAAATTGGCCCTCTGAAACACGCCATTTTAATGAATATGGCTATAGGTCGGTGCATTCAGCAGTGGTGAGAACTAACCAGGAAGGCAAGGACCGGGAACGTATTGAAGCTCTGCGGCTAGCCATCTGCCAAAAGATCGCAGCGGCGGAGGAGAAGCGTGCCTGTCTCATTGAAGCGGGGAAATGCCGTGCCCAGGCAACGGTCCTGCAGGCTCGCCGCGTGGCTGAAGAGGTTGTACGTGAACGCGAATTGGAGAGACGAAACAAAAGAGAGAAACTGGAAGCACGCTTGCAGCGTGTAAATCTCCACTCCTTCCTCGTTGATAGACTCAAATCTCATGGTGTCACGGGGACTGAGATTGATGTTTGCTTTCCGTATGCATCTCAAATTTGGAAGGCTATTGAAACGTTGTTGTAACAACACGCTTCACTATATATCGTCATTTAGGCATCATTTCAAAATTAAAAAAAATATTGAAATAACATCCAAATGATGTTTTGTTATTCTTTCAATGTTGTTCTTTGAATTAAAACAATGCTATATAGTGAAGCCTATTGTTTCAATAATGTTTCAATATACTTCCAAATTTGAGATGTATGCATCTCTCTCTTATCATCCTCCGCCTGCTTGAGCTTTATAGTTCTGAATGTTTTGGGTCAACCAGGCAAGGAGGCAGCGTGCCGAGTTTCTGCGACAACGTGGGGGTTGTCGTAATTCCTGCCAGCAGAAACTAAAACAGGGTGATCGCCTTTGCCGTAAACTCACTCGGTAAGAACCAACCACACATATACATCGAAGCTTTCAGGAAACCTCAGATCTAATTTTTAGAGCTCTGGGTACTTGACCATCACATGCCATTTTGACCATACTGATGCGGAAAGTTTGGGCGTGCAGTATTACTCACTATGATCTGAATTGTCGAGGTTGCTTGATGGAGTGATTGTCAGAATCCAGCGTTGGCAGAAGTCTTTTATTTTTGTGCAGAGTTTCTAAAAGGAGGACGTTTATGATTCATGTGCAGCTGTTGGAGGCAGTTTCGGGAGTTTAGGAGCACGACACATGACTTGGCACAACATTATGCAGAATGTGGTTTGGACGGAAAGTCAGCTACATCCGTCTCGTTTGAGGAACTGGCATCGCGTATCACCGCTTCCACGACTCTTCGAAGTGTCAAGGCACTTTTGGCCCGGATTGAAAGCCGCCTGAAACTATACCTGGAAGGTCAGTCAAGCACAGTCACGAGCATCGACCATCTGCTGAAGCATGTTTCCCAGGCACCAAGTACCCGCAAATCTCGTCCCTCCGCCACGGCCATGATGATACGAAGGGACAAGGACAAGTACCGTGTAAGCAGAGGCCTTCCTCCCAAGATCAGTGCTCCAATAGAAGTGGAGAAGGAGAGCCCAAAGACCGATGAGAAAGAGCTGGATCGATACCCTGCTCGTGTGTTCCTGTGTGCTTATATGATCCTGGGCCAACCAGAAGGGGTGTTCAGCACCGGGTCGGGACAGCGCGAGTTGGCTCTGTCCGAAGCCGCGGCTCGGCTCATGCCTGAATTTGAAGCTTTGATGGGCATCATTCTGGATGGCAGCAGGTCTACGCCTGCCGGGCCTTCCTCTCCCAATGGCTCCCCACAGAAACGGTCCAGATCCGAGTGGCCCTCCGAAACCACCGCTCCGGTTCCCTCGTTTCGACCGTTTGCTGCTCAACTCGCTGCGTTTGATGCCGCTTGGTGTGCTTACTTGTACCATTTTGTAGCATGGAAAGTGAAAGACGCTCGCGTCCTGGAGGAAGAGATGACACGCATGGCATGTCAGTTGGAGGTTTCTATGCTTCAGAAGTGTAAATTTCAATGGAATGGAGATGTCTCTGTTCTCAACCCTGACGTTCAGGCCATTCGTACCCAGGTATAATAGTGTTTGCTTGTAGGAACCTTACTTTCTCCAGGTTCACTAGTAGAACTCCTGTCAAATGTGACTTGTCTTTAATGACTAAATTCTGTTGCGACTTGTCCATAGCGACTGAAATTGTGATTTTGAGTCTCACTGTAGACAAGTGACAATGGACATTTAGTCGTTAAAGACAAGTCACATTTGACGAGATTTCTACTAGTGGTTGCCTTGTTGTAATATTGCCTTTTGATATAATTTTTCTATTTACATTGGTTTTTTGTTGCATCAATAAACCATGGTCGTTTTGAAGGAGCACAAATATGCAAGTGTTTGGAATTGAGTAATTCCAATGGCAAGGTTGATGCAACAAAGAAAAAGAACTTGACAACATTTTGATTGTTGCAGGTGCTTCAAGATCAAAAACTATTGCAAGACAGAATCACCCATCTGACTGGTAAGGCGGGGGTGAAGCGACTGGAGGAGGCTTTGAGGGAGGCTCGTACCAAACACGCAGAGGCCGTCGCAGAGGGTGCCCCGATATATTCTCCTTTTGTGACCCTAACTGTACCTCAAGAACCAATAGCTTCCGATGCAAATGGCCCTGCTAATCCGCCTACTGATGTCGCCATTCAAGAGACCGAGGACAAAGAGAAACCCAAAGCTGTGAAGCCCCAGTTGACCTTCCCACCTCCCATCCGAAGGGTTCCCGTGAGTCTGTTGAGTCAGGATGTACCGGAGACACAGGAATTTTCACCAAATCATCAAGGCTTGGAGCTCACCAATGAGCATATTGTAAATGAGATGCTGCATGATGCAAAATGGCAGCTGAAGAATGGAGGCACATCGCCAACAGGACCAGAACTCTCTTCTGCTTCAAAACGGTTGATCGAAATTCAGGTACCTGCACCTAGTAAGGGTAGAAACACGTAATATGATGCAGCGTATTTGTGTCAGTTTAAGCATTTTAACATTTGTAAGAGTGTGATTTTTGGGAGATAAGTATTGAGGCGTGGAGAGATCCCTTTGGGTGCAAGATCATTATGTATGAATTCCTTATGAAATTTCAAAGAGGGAGGTGGTAGACCACTAAAAGTGACAGTAGACAGCCCCATTTCCATTTAAAGATTAGAAGGCGTTTAGCCAAGTCATACTTACACCAGTATTATATGAGTTGTTGAAACAGAGGTTGGTATAGGAGATGGGATTAGGTCCCTATGGTTTTAGTGTCCAGCTATTGTCATACTCTTAAATCTTGTTTACACTTTCTGATTAGTTATTGGTAAGATGCGTTTTGTTTACGAATACCCTCGCTGTGTTTACATACTTTGCAGACACAGGTGCGTACAACAATGGAGAATGCGTTCTGGGATAGTATAGCCGCTGGTTTGGCTCAAAAGCCAACTGATTACAAACGTTTCGTCAGTTTGATAGGAGAAGTGCGAGAGGAGCTTGAAGCCCTTGTACCCGAAGGATGGAGGGATGAGCTTCGAGAGTGCATGGACTTGGAACTGATCTCTCAGGTCAAACGCTAGAAACGACTGATGATTTTGAACTTGAATTCTTTTGTTCCAAAGTAGTGCAACTTAATTCTAATTGTTTCTTAGTCGAGCTTCTTACTGTAAGGTACTTGTCCCGTGTAGATTCTGGAGTCAGGAAGCAACGATGTTGAGCACTTGCAACGGCTATTGGACTACGCATCCGGATTGATATTGAAGCTTGGTTCTCCAGCTCGTGATAGCACAGCCAAAGCTGCTCACGAGTCATTGGTCAAAGAATTATCAGCAACTGTGTCTTCAGGCAGCAAGGACCCGGAGGATGCATTCTTTATCACGATTGTTAAAGGCCTCCGTTTCATCTTTGAACAGCTCCAGGTGAGCCTTAGCTCCAAACTACCCAAGATGAAAATAAACAGTCCACTTTGGTAACTTTCAAAACACGTTTCTCTTGTAAAAACTGCATGAGTTTCTTTCCATTGATACATTTTGTTACCTTCCTTGAATCTTCTTAAATGTTTTTTTGCAACTGCAGCAGCCACTTGGGCACTTGATCTTGGAGTGCATGCTGTACGTTTATTGAAATTGTTTTTCAGTTTTTGCTCATTTGAATGCCATTGGATTTGTTTGCAGGTGCTGAAACAGGACATCAGTGCTACTCGTTTACGCGCACTGGCTCCTCTGATTAGTGGAACGGCTGGTGTGGAGTACATGCGCAAATCTTTCTCAGCAAGACACCAACTAGAAAGTGGGGTGAATAAATTTACAGAAATCACGCAACGCCTACCAAACACGCTGGATTGGTTCACTGAAGGTCTTCAGAGCATGGAGCAGGAGAAAATAGAGTTAGAAGCCTCACTAGCACCTGTGCAGGGGACGTTGCCTACGACGCCCGCGGTGGCCACAGGGTTGCCTCCTCCGTCATCCATGCGCACTGGAGGACGAATTGGTGTCACTAGCGGTCTGGCAGCAGCTGTCCCCACAGCTGGGTCAGGACTTCACCCTCCAGGTTGATCCACTACTCACCGTATTTTAATTCCTATTATTGGAAAATTATTTTTGAGTAGTAGTGGCATGACACGTTTTTGACAACTAAGAGTTATTAGAGCAAAGTCATTTCAATCAAGCAAAATGAAAGCTCTGACATATGAAGACAGTGGCTCATTATTTGGCTTCAGGAGCTCTCAAATTGAGTTCAAGTTTGAAAAACAAGGTGTCTGGGGTTCCTTTAATTTTCATGCCAATCCAGGGTGAGGTGTGATCATTATTTGTGACGTGGGACAAATATTTTGCAGGTGGCAAGAGGTTGCATGAAGTGGAATGGAAGAGCTCGTCGACGTTAGTGCACTTGGGTCTTCTGCGAATCTTGCGCCGTAGTGAGCCAGCAACTGAACCATGGGTGCCCGAGACTCTTGCTCTTAATACCACACGACTCCGTGATTGCCAGAACGCTTTTCAACGAATCCTCGTGATAGCCACAGGGTTAGTATTAATATTCACATCTCCAGTCCTCATGCTTGCATTACTCAGATTTAGCTCCTACTTAGCTTTCCCCATTCGAAAGTTAACATTCTTCTGCAATGGCAAACCTTGGGTTCAATTGAGCAATATCAATTGGGTTCATAGAATATTGTTTGTGTCAGTTTAAGCATTTTAACATATGAAATAGGAGATAAGTATTGAGGTATGGAGAGATCACTTTGGGTGCAAGAGTCTTATTTTGATCATTATGTATGAATTCCTTCTAAGAGGGAGGTGGTAGACCACTAAAAGTAATAGTAGATAACCTCATTTCCATTTAAAGATTAGACGTGTAGCGAAGTCATGCTTATACCACCTGGAAATATATGAGTTGTTGAAACAGGGGTTGGTATAGGAGATCCTCGTGATAGCCACTGATAGCCACTGGGTTAGTATTAATATTCACATCTCCATTCCTCATGCTTGAGTTACTCAGATGTAACTGCTACTTAGCCTTCTTGAAAGGTAACATTCTTCTGCAATCATACACAATGGCGGCAATTGAGCAAGACTTTGTTGCAACGGAGTGACAGATTGCTGGTGGCGAGGCAAGGGCTGATAAGCCAAGGCACAGCGAGCCTGCAGTTGGAAGACATAATGGAGAAGGGCAAGCAAAAGCTAGAGAGTCTGCTGAACGAGTCGACGTCCTCGCTAACGCAAATCGGGACAGTGCTGGCGGAGATTGCAAACGTGGAGTCCACCAGTGAATTAGCAGTGAATGCAGAGCTCTTGACGAGCGTGCTGCGCAAGAGCCTGTCACCAGACGACCCGGTGTTCGCACGGGTCTCGGCGGCTGTGGAGGCCAGCTTGCGCGCGCTGCTGCTGCTGGGCAAGAGCTCGGAGGGCATGGCGGTGGCACGCGCAGCGCTCAAGCGGATCGGTGGCGTGTACCTGATCGACAAGGTGATCGCCACCGCGGACGCGCTGGAGGTCGTGGCCGAAGTCACGTGCCGCGTCCATGAGCCGTGGTACTCTTGCATCCTCGCTGCGGCTGCCGACCGCGTCAAGGAACTGAACGAAAAGGAAATCATAGAAATCTGATGAAAAAGTATCACGGACAGTCATTGTTAGTAAGTTAGTACGTACTCAACTCTTTTTTATTTTTTTATTTCCTCCCCTCCCTTCCAATTGATATCATCATTCCTTTTATTATTTATTACCACTATCCATTTCACTTCTTTTCATTGCTTGATCATCTCAGTGCAACAGGTTCGTTTGTGAGTAAGGTAACTATACCTTACCAACTGAGCCTATTTACACACATAAAACAAATAATATTTTCAGTGGGTCTTAATAGCAAGTTCAAGAGGATTCCAACGCACTTTAGCATGCATTATTTGAACACAATATGAATAAGTTATGAATTTCCAAAGTGTTGACTATAGGTTGACCTTAAAGCGGCCCTAAACTCTGATGTTCAGATTGTGCACATTCTCATCAACAGTAGTGTGTCAGAATCTACTTATTATGGAAGATTGAGCTATGGACACTTTAACCCCTAAACGTACCAACCCTTTGAACAGAAGTAGATGCTAGCCTCAAAAATAGATATTAGCATGGCTTAAATGTACATGAGGTGTACATGAGAGGACCATTGCAAGTATAAAATCTACCCAACAAATTTGACATACTTGTAGTTGAAGGCCTCTCCAATATTATCAACAACTCCCCATTACAAGAGGTTTATTGTAATTGGTAGAGAATTTAATAAGTTTTGAAAGGTGACTTGGATGAAAGTCATCCGAGGTTGTATGAGAAAGTTGCAAGGCTTTGAATCTGTTCGTGATCCAGTTTTTGGACGCTGGGACGTTTAGGGTTAAGAAAATGGTTGCTTTTAGATATACAGTGACTGTCAAAACTGATCAAACATTTGCAAACACTTCATTCAATCCTTGGTGGACAAGAAATGAACACATAAAAATGGAGCTGGTAATTTTATTAACATACTATGTAATAAATAGTACATATTAGAGGAAATACGCCTTCCATATTAGAGCTCTAAACAGATTGAGAAAAATCCAAAGTCCACCTAGGCATTTGATCAGTTTTGCCAACCCATGAAAGATGATCTCTCAATACTTTGTCCACCTCCCTTTTGCTGCTTTTACAGCTGCAATTCTATGTGGCATACTTTCTACAAGCCTCCTACAATCATCTGGTGTAATTGAGTGGAAAACTTCTACCACACGATCCCATAATTCTAATAATCCATTTGGAGGTCTCTCATATTGATTGAGTCTCCGTTTGAGAATTGACCAAAGGTGTTCAATGGGATTCAAATCAGGCGATTGAGCAGGCCAAGGTAGAAGAGCAAAAGGTTGCCGTGAGAACCACTCTTGAAGCATCTTTGTTGTGTGAATGGGAGCATTGTTTTGTTGAAAGATAACACGAGAACGGTCTAAGTTGAACTTGGAAATTACCCTGTGGACATTTTCCTCTAGAATGTCACGATAACGAATCTGATTAATGCGCCCCTCCACTTTGCATATCAATCCAGGTCCATGCATGCACATACACCCCCAAACCATAATCCCTCCACCTCCATGTTTCACTGTTTGACTGATAGTTCGTTCTGAAAGCGGCATCGCCTCTCGTGTCCAACACCAAACTCTTCCGTCTGAGTTGAAGCGGTTGATTTTACACTCGTCTGAGAAGATTACTCGACTCCAATCCTCTATGGTCCAGTGTTCGTGGACACTAGCGAACTCTAAACGTGCCTTTACATTTTTGAGAGAAAGATGTGGTTTTTTGACCTTTGTTTGCGAACGTAAACCAGCTCTATGAAGTGCACGTTTGATAGTATGAGAGCTCACTTTCACTCCCAATACTTGTTGCGAAGACCTTGCTAAATCTGCACAAGTACCCACTCTTCCCCTCACCATTTCTAATACACACCTTCGTTCCTGTGCTCTATTCAACTTTCGAGGTCTACCTCCACGCAAGCGGTTTACATCTGAAACATGTACCTGACGAAGGTTATGAACACTTCCCACACTCACATGCAAAGTATTTGCTATCTCCCTGTGTGAATATCCTCTCTGGAGCATCGAAACTATGTTATCTTGAGTTTGTCGAGATAATGCTTTGGGCATCTTGAAACACTAAAGAAGAAGGCCTATACAGTAGCAATAATTGTGTACACAGCTATCAGAGACTAGAGAATTCAAAGTTCTATGAGTGCCAGTGGAAGATCTCTCACAAATCTGTGCACATCACTTCATGAGATATTGCATTTCATGGAGTGTCAAAAGTGATCAAATGAGAGAGATGGTCACTAACCATCCATCTGTCCACACAAATGCATTGCCATCTGTACAATTACGTTGATAAGTATCTCAGCTTATAATAGATTGTGATTAACCTCTAAACCAGAGCATGCCACTTGCCAGATTGCAATTAATGACAATCGAACTTGTAATTATCCAATGTATGATCAGTTTTGACAGTCACTGTAGTTACCTTACTGTGTGTGGCCCAAGGTTTGTCCTCCACTGTGCATGATCTGAGAATTGGGAACTGGACATCAGGATGATGCTGCTGGCAATTTGGTTCAGTCAATCGAGTCATCCAACAAAAAAAAATGGACTTGCCATGTGAGAACTTTGATTTCATGAGTTTGTTACCATCGCCAGGGCTGAAATTGATGTATGGTCAGTTGTACGGAAAGAATAGCTACTATGAAAGAATGAACGTCATATGGTCTTTATATGACAACTGTACAATTACAATATTCAGACGATTCTGTAGTGCTGATATCCTCCAAGTGGCCAGGCTGATGGTGCAACACAAGTGACACTAGTAGGAAATATTTCGTTTTTCACTTAGTATAAATGAATAAGGAATGAAATCGCGCCATGCACATGGGCTGTGTCAGTGCTGGTGAGTGGTTTTGATCACAAGAAGATAGAAATATAAGCATAATATTCAACCACTGTTCACAGTTTTCACAAAATGGGGAATGAAAAACAACAGGTCGTCTACTAGTGTGATGGAAGGGTGTCTTCATGGAACCCAGCAAACAAGTCATTTACTTTGAAAACATCCTTTGAAAGCTCTGAGTTGGTTTTCGTGAGGCCGTTCAATGAAATTTTGTAAAAGGGTCCAAAACAAGTGTTGATTTTGAGGCCACACAAACAATAAAGTAGCTGCTCGAAAACAAATGAAGTAAATTTTGAAATAAAAATGAGCTCAAGGTTACCTCTTCACCCTCCCACAATGGTGCCTTGATGTTACCTAGAAATTCACCAAAATTGCATTTTTGATACTTTAAACTTGAAATTCATTATGATTGTTTAAAATCATAATGTTTCAAAAGTGATGAAATTGTTCACATAAGTACTATTACACTTTTGTAGAGAGGTCTTAAGATCTTTCCAAAAGTGATTAAAAGTTGTGTTAAGAGGTAAAAAATTCAAAAGTCACATTTTATAATACATCTTAGTTATGGCATTTGGGGATTAAACTTGTTATCTCATCCCTGGTTACACACAGTAGTGGTTCAAATTTTAAGCTTGGTATCACAATCTAAAAGTAACCTAATTACTTATAAACCCAATTACAAACCTAATTAAAAAAACAAGTTTTTGTGCCCTAATGCATGATCATGAAAAGGAGAAACATATAATTAAAGATGTGCAGAAATACATGTTTTCAAGCAATACACATGTGACTAAGAGCATGCTCAATGGGGCATTTAAACAATGGGGCCTCTAAGCAATATATCTTTTGATGTAAATGGAATTAGAAAGTTAAATTACTATTACTCGAATCACATTTAAAAACTAAATATAATAGACTCAAAATATCTTGATTTGGACATTGGATGACTAAGATACACCCCATTAAAAATTACCTAACTTTCAAAAGAAATTGAGTGCTCTTCAAGTCTAGTCTAAAGCAAATGTGCCATATTTTGGGCTTCGAGGGCCCTCTTTAGCCTTTTTTTTTATGGCCCCTCTAAATTAGCATAAATTTGATGGGACGTGTTTAAAATCACACAATGTCCAAATCCAAATTTTCTTATACTTTCACTATGCATTTTTGAATATGGTCTAATTCCTTGTTTATTAAAGGATATTTTTTAATATGCCGGGCCCTTTTAGAGGTCCCATTGAAGATGCAGTCTAATCCCCAACTCTAAATCAACCCCTTGACGTAAATGCAAGCACTATTCATTGATATGCCCCATATTCTGAAATATCCATTTTGGGCACCCCTAGGATCTTTTTTTGGCAATTTTTATTGCCAAGTTTGGGGCCCATGTCTCCAAATTAGTCTAAAAGAAGCCTCTTGGGAATTTTAAACCCTTGGAAGAGGAGATTATTTTTTAAGGTGGACCCCAACATGCACAAAATAGGGGGCATGTTTTATCCTCTTGCATTAACATCGAGGGGGGGATTTAGAGTCGGGATCTAATCCATTTCTATGCCACTAATTCATACCTAACACCTTGAAGTAGGCTTGGGGAGGTCACTCTTTGTATCTTTTGAGTATCACGTGTGAACAAAGGATATTTAAAAGTAACTGATTTAAAAAAAAATCTTACTATAATTAGCAACGTTCCGAGAATATTCTCATTTTATTCTTGTAATCAATTGTAAGCATCCTCAATATATTAATATAAATCATTTATAAAATTTACCTTCAAAAATTTATTCGGACCCTATCTTTGTTCGCACGTTGCTACATAATATTTGGAAGTGACCTCCCCAAAGAAGTACTAAAGGGGCCATAAAAAAAAGTGATGACGTGGACCGTATGAGGAGCTCCCCAAACATGTGATAATAGAGAGGGACAACTGAACCGAAATGGCCATCATGTCCCAGGAATCAGACGAAGCAGTGCATTTGTGGATGAAAGTTCCCACAACGGATCATCTTCATTCATTCATCCGACTCTCGCTCCGTCTCCTTCGGTGTACAGTTAGCACGCCATGATCTTCCGCTCTTCCTTACATCTCCTGAATTCAATCTTCTCTCTCCCTGATGCATCTCATCAATTCCTCCTCCTCCTCCTTTCCCTGATCCACCGCACCATGCCGACATCCTGCTTCTTCCCCTGCCCACACCAATACCGTAACTCTTCTACATTAATTTCATATCTTGCCTGTATGTAAAACAGCCACTTTTGCTTCAGTACAAGTCCATGTATCTATCCATAGCTGGAATCAAATCTATTGGGTGCATTTTGCAGTTTTCTCTCCGTTTCAATTTTGTTTCTGGATCGTCTCTAAGAAAAAGGTTGTGTGTGCAGAAAAACATACAACATTTGCCACCGTCTCTTGTCTGTCACGTTTCGTTTTGAATATTTTTTCTCTTGTTTTGCTTCCTTCCACTGACGAGCAGTTTTGCATTTCAAGAGTCAGTTTTGTTTTCAGTGGAAGTACGTCTAAACTGGAATTCGGGTGCTCGGGTTTTCAATTTTGGTGTGGAAAATTTACGTCTCCATCGCATTCAATTAAAGGATTGGGCCACATGATCAATGTGAGTTTGTTTTGAACTGAGTGTTTCTCCGCTGTGTTGTGTTTAGTAAATTAGTAGACTTTCGGTGTCGATCATCACCATGGTGCTCTCGTTTTCATACGGTCCACGTCATCACTTGCTGGGTCCTACGATGCCAAGAATGTCCCGGAGGTCCCTGCGAGCTATGGAGCTGAAGAAGACGACGAAGACGGCCCCAGACCGGCCCCAGACGGCCCCAGTGGAGAAGAAAGAGAAATGGCCGCATGTTTATCAGCGTATCAACGAAACCAAGCAGCATCATGCTCTCGAGTGAGTCGATCTTTAACCCCTAAGCGTCCACTGTGTGTGATTTTCTGTAGTGTAGGAAAATTGGACCCCCTGCTGCAAATCATCTTTCTCTGTGAAAATGACTTCAGTTTGACACGATTAACACTGTTGATCTTGTAGTATAGAACAAGAGCTTTCAAATGACTTGTATTGCAATCAGAAAACCGAGGTAAAATGAGAAAGTGCCACCGTTGCAAAGTTCAGTTATGCAGATCATGGCCATATTGGGCGTTTTAGACGCTTCGGGGTTAATTATTCCACTCATATTAATCGAAATGAGTGTAACATTCTATCGATGGTAAAATTTAGAGTCTCAGCATGTCGTGCTTTAAAAAATTTCAACGTACAAACATCTGACGCTTAGCTGGGATCACGAAGAATCAGTGCTTGGAAGATTGAATAGGCTCATTATTGTGCAGAGAAATTAGTATTGAGGAAGTATATATGCTTGTTTGGGATAGGGACTACTTTTGGTTCTACGAAGAATGGACGCTCATCAACAAGAGATTCGTCAAGAAATTCGGCAAAAAGCTGCAGGATATGTTGATGGAGCTTCAGTATCTGCATCGGGTGAAACTGGAGAACAAAGTTGTCATGGATAACGTGAAGAGAGTGGAAGACGTGATCCTATCTGACGATGTAAGTCTTCAGTTTAATTCTTATTATCCTGAGCTGGGCATCTTTAATCTCAAATTGTATCATTCATTCATTCCTTTTCTTGTCTTATTGCGGTGTTTTGTTATGCAGAGAGCCTTTCTATGCTCTCTGCTGAAACCCAAACTGGTGCTTGAAAAATCCGAGCTAATCCAAATTTTATAAGCACCTGGAGATGGAGAGGCCCGACTCCTAAGCAACTCATACGCATATGTTATAATACAGATTAGGGTTAGTTCACTTTTAGTTAAAACAGTGCAATTAAGTTTCAACTAACTCGCTACAGCTTATGACATGATCGTCATAATTATTCGTTGAAATGATTGTCTGGAGTCCTAGTTTTTAGAGCTCTGTGCACAGTTGTTGCGCTTTGAAACACGCCATTATTAACCCTTAAAGGACCAAGGATTCATAGTTTTAAAAAGACAAATTCAATTAATCATACTGTGAAAAATATAATTCAGATAGGACCAAATTTTATATCACTGGAATCAGTGAAGAACAACGCATATGTTGATCAAAAGACAAATAACTTTGATTAAAAGGAAGTTTACAAGAACCTATTCAAAACCGCTATAAAAAACATGAGGCCCAATTTGGGCTTCTTGGTCCTTTAACCCTTAAAGGACCAAGGATTCACAGTTTTAAAATGACAAATTCAATTGATCATATTGTAAAAAATAAAATTCAGATGGAACCAAATTTTACATCCCTGGATTCAACAAAGAACATTGCATGTATCGGTCAAGAAATAAGTAAAATTGAACAATAGGAAGTATACATAATACCTCCTTTAAACTGCTGAAAATTACATGAGGCCCAATTTGGGCTTCTTGGTCCTTTAAGGGTTAAATAGGGGTTAACAAATACAGTACTAGGATGTAGAGCCTAAACAGAAAGCATATAAGAGACACTGAAAGATACTGATCGATGATTATACAGTGGGAGGCAAATTTGCGCAGCCCCTGTGAGACATTACCAAAACCGGGACCAAGAGTGGAATGGAGGGACATTGTTGTGACTTCGCTTGATAAAATTATCCCAGATTGGAGGCTTGTTGAACGCATTGGATATGCCGATAAAGTAGCTCGTTCTCATAAGTTCTTCGAGCACTCAGATGCCCATTTAAAGACGAGAAAGGAAGACTGGGAAAGATGGGAAAAGTATTGTGCCAGCATGGCAGAAAAGCTCAAGAATGAAGAGCCTCACTACCCAGAGTTTCCATATTTGAAGGTACTACTCACTTCATCTCATTTCATCTTTGGTTTCAAAATCATAAATTATAATTTGTAACTTACCTTTCTTTCTTGCATATATGAGCAGGTCTTTGGAGACCGCCTCCATGCACGAATACCGAAAGATCGTTCCTTCGTTTGCAAGGAAGAGCAGAAGGTGATGTTTGCTTTGCAAATTCTATCTAAACATGAGTGGGTGGTGATTGTGATCTCTGCGCTATAGCAAATTCAAAATCTGTAATTTTTTGTTCCTCCATTCACTATAACATAACATGGTAAAAAAAACCACACTCAAAATTGACTGCGGTTCTTTTTGCCACGTTTTTGTGTAGGCCCACTACACGCGCAGCCACTGTTTTTTGCAATTTTTGACTGCAATTTTTGAATCTTGGGGCGTGTAATATACCATTGGAAAGGTATTTTCAATACCTTTCCAACAGTATATTACACGCCCCAAAATTCTAAAAATTGTAGTCAGAAATTGCAAAAGAAGCTAACAGCCCACTACGCGCGTATGCACAAAAACGTGGCAAAAAAAACCGTAGTCAATTTTGAATGCGGTTTTTATTTACCAAGTTTTGTTATAGTAATTATTCCTCCATTGTGCATTTTATAATGCATCATTACAAATCAACAAATCACTCGGATGATAGGACAATCTCTTAGGTTCAAATGTGTTTTGTCTTCCTAGAATCATAGTATTTGAATAATTTGCAGGTATATCAGCCAAGCCCCAATATTCCCGAGGAACAGCGTCCAGTGTATCACGATGGTCCAGTAGGATATTTGAGTCCACCTTGGCTTCATTTTGCTTGCAAACCTGGTAAGTAACTATCTTCACTCCTGTTGTTTCTCAATTTTGAAACATCAAATAACTAAGACTCACACATTGGTTTGGGACTTTATTTATTCAAATAAAGTACTGCTACTGCTTCTGTTACCCCCTAAAGGACCATAAGCCCCCTAAGGGGCCTCATGTTTTTTTCAGTAGTTTTGAGTAGGGTTTATGTAGATTTTTTCTGGTTCAAACTTATTTGTTTTCTATTCAACATATGTAATGTTCTTCAGTCATTCCACCAATATAAAATTTGGCCCCGTTTAAATCATATTTTTCAAAGTATGATCATTTAAGTCTTTCATTTTAAAACCATGAATCCTTGGTCGTTTAGGGGTTAGTGAGCAATATAACTTTTGTACGTGACAAGTCTAGGTGCGGTAACCGGTCACATGGTGAAGCTGGAGAATGTAGGCTCTACGGCCCTATTCTACAGATGGGAGCGGAGGCCATTGGAGTCTATGGGCGTGACAACTCCCAGACGCACCTTAGGTTAGCTGCCTATCTTTCCTTTATACTAATTTTAACGTTGCTTCCTGCTCATGTTGATTAATTTGCTCAGTGTTCATTTAAAATCTATACATCATCAGGAATTTAGGACCCCACAGATTTTCAACAATTTCCGTGTGACGTCCGATATTTCATGGGTTTGTGCATTTTTCGCACGGATTCCGTACAGATTTCATACTAATTCTGTACTGAATTTGCACAGATTCTACATCCACTCTTTCTGTTATCTAATAAAGTGCAAAATCAGTGCAAAATCCGTGTAAAAAATGCACAAACCCATGAAATATCGAATGTCGCACGGAAATCGTTGAAAATCCGTGGGGTCCTAAATTAAATTCCTGATGATAGTTTGTATCAATAAGTTCGTGTTCCGGTTTAAAGGAGAGAGTGATTGGAATTGCAGGATTTGAAGAGTTATGTGCTGATTACTGTGCTGATTGTGGGTGTGTATGCAATAGGAGTCCACATCACTAATTGCAGGAATTTCACCGTCATGAATGGAACCGGTAGTATACTCCCTGGAGAAGCAAGGGAATTCATCTTCAGATTTAGCTCAGACGTGGAAGGCTTTTTTATGGAAAGCTGGGTATTGCGTGTCGCTCCAAGGATGCGTCGGCCATTTAAGCCACTCTACCTCAAGGGAGTGGCTACCTTAAAGCAGATAGACAGGTATGGAATGGTTTAAAATATACTTCGTTAAACGTTATATGTTATGTGTGCTTTAAAACCCTAAAGGTCCTCACCTGTTTTGTAAAACTCAATGCCCTAAAATTTGCATACTTGAAATGTCACATTGTATGATTTATAAATTTTCATAGATAGTCATCAACATTATGGAGGTATGACAAAAATTTCAACATGATTGAAAGATATTTGAAATATTTTCAAATTTTATCATGTAAACAAGATAAAAAATTCTATATAAATGTATTCTTGTCAAATTTAATATCAAAAAACATATTTAAGGTAGATAAAAGTTATGTTTGCAAGTGGCTAGAAAATGAAAGTGAAGAAATTAAAAAGAGGCCTATGATTGGATATCTTTAGAAAGCCCTTTGTATTTTGGACACTCAAATTTCAATTTTCTCTAATCTTCAAATGAAGTCTACTCTCCAATCCCCAACTGTCAAAAGATGTATCATAACTCAACTTAAACATCTAATGAAAACACGAACTCCAATAGAGCTAAAACACTTGATTTTCTGGGCCTTTGACCAAAAACCATCCAAAAAATGGATGGTTGGTTTCTTTAGGGGTTAAATGTATGTGTTAAATACTCGGTTTACAATCTTCCAACACTTTCAAATGGGGAGGTCTCCCCATGATTGACCTACTTGGTTTCCATCTTCCCATTGCACATCTTCCTGCAATTGATGTCCAAAGTCAAACACTGTTATTGACATGAATTAGGAAATTGTTCAACAAGCTGACGCAAGCCTTGAACCACCGGGAGCTCATGCGCGGCATCGGAGAAAGCTTAGAAAGCATTCAAGAACGAGCTTTCAAGCTCTCTCGCCCCACAGAAGAGTTCCGAAATGCAGAGTATATGTTCTCGAGTGAAGCTTTCAACTTCATCAAGAACAATTTGTCGGTGGAGCCTCCGATGTACTTCGTGCCTTCTGTTTACACCAAGTTGGACGTTTTAGTAAAAGTGGTGAGAGAGATTCTTCTGCAACAGCCACCGAGCACTGAGCTCAACGATCAAGGAGATTCAGAGTCATTAATAATATCGAGCAGTTTACCCTCTTGGGCTCAAAAGACTTCTGATCTTAAGACCTCGGAAGAAGCTGATCAATCCATGGCTGCTGAAACTGTACGAGATCCACGAGATGAGAGCCTTTGGGATGGTTCTGTGATGCCAATATTGCAATGCATTGGTGTGATTCAGGATGAGGAGATTCGTGAGCAATTGCAGCAGGAGTTTGAAAATTTGCTTGGCTTGGCGCAAATCCCGCCGCATCAGACTGCTCTGCTTCACTTTCAAATGTACCACACGCTTCACAACTTGGCGGCTGCTGTGGAGGAGATTTTTGAGCGAGTTGAAGCTGATCATTCCATCCGCCCTACTGCTGAACGCTTGGTGCAAAACTTCTATGTCAATTACTTGAAAGAAGCCGCAGCAAAGGAACAACAGGATTTGCTTGAAGCAGAGAGTGTTAAAGAGTTTGGAAGCGTCAAGGTAAACGAATTCTCTTTTCCTGTGGTCTTCCCTTACTATCTTAATAACGAAGGTTTTAGAAGTAGATAATCAAAAGATAATCAAAATTACCCCTAAAGACCAAGAAGCCCAAATGGGGTCTCTTGTTTTTTTATCATTTTTGAGGAGGTTCTATGTAGAGTTCCTTTTCTTCAAATTTATTTGTTTTTTCATCAACACATGCAATGTTCTTCACTGATTCTGATGATACTAATTTTGGTCCCATTTTGAATTATAATTTTCACAATATGATTGATTGAATTTATCATTTTAAAACCATGAATCCTAAGGGTGGAGTAATTCTAGTGATTATTCGCTGCCGGTTTTTTGGTTCCACGACATTAGAGACCTCTCTTTTGAATGTCATTACAAGTCATGTAGCCCCTACGACTCTCAGTTCCTTGTCTTCACTACACTCAAACCCCTTTTTATTATAATATTCTCTAAAATGAATATCCTACACATTTGTTACATTTTCATCGACTGTAGCACGCTTGCCCACATGAATTTTTGACTCATAAATAGTCGGAACTGAATGGAACTCAAGGACTTTTGTAACTTTCTAAATGTAGCTCAGATTGACAAACGGATTTCAACAATGGATTCAAAATGCCAAAATTAGTCTAGGAAGACCCTTTAATTTCTAAAAATAGAAACTCTCACCAATTTGACCTACCAAATTTCTGCAAAATTTTCTTGTAATGAAAATATTTCACTGTGATGAACCTTCTGAACTCAGTGTGGTTCTATCGATAATGATCAGGAAAAATCGGACCTGGTGGAGTTTTGGGAGACGGAACTGAAACGGGAGGTGGATGTGGCGAGCCCGGCCGAGAACCAGGAGATGCTGACATACTGCTTCAAGTGGATTCAAATCATGACCGAGCTCAGATGTGCTATGCCTGACGGCTTCCGTTACTACCAAGGCGATGTGGAACGGGAGCAAGCGGCAGTCATCGATCGTATGACGCACAGAATAGCCGACTTTTATGCTGATGACGAAACTAAATGTTGGAGCATTTTCTCACTTGAGCGACAAAAGACGGAGCTTCTCAAAGAACAACACCTTCTTCCCAGAATGACCTGTTAATAAAGAATCATGTAAGCCCTGCATCAAATTCTTCCATTCATAATAATCATGACCATTTGAATATGCTCCCGAGGAGGTCACTGTTGAAAAATTTAAAAACTACGTGAGTTAAAACATAGTCATTTTTATTCATCGGGAGGTAAAATTTCTACTTATTTATAAAATTTTGGATGCTTTAAATTCAAGTAAGGAATAATTCGAGAATCTACCTTAAATATATGTATAATATTCCAGAATATACCTCAAATATTCCAATTATGTGATAGCCCCATTTAATTACCCTATTAACGCAGGTGTCTACATTAATTTCAATAGAGTGACCTCCCCTAGAATATGCTCCCCTTCTTCTCTGAAATAGCATATGACCTGCAGGTTTCAATACTAGCAATGCAAGCTTTTTTCTTACAAAATGTATTTGAGAATATTGAGTGGTAAAGAATCCACATCCCAAAGTTGTTTTAGAAAACCTAGTTTATATTAGAGATTACCTACTATTATCATAATTCAATGAATTCTAGAACACCTGTGGGAGATTTTCTACTTTCAATTACTGCAAGACATACTAACAGTTTTTCTGAGGTATTTTTCTACTAGAATAAAATTAAATTAAAAAATAAGATTTTTCTATTCAGAAAAGAAGGGAGTGAATTCTGTCCTTAGGTCCCTGAAAATCTTCAAACAAATATTACTCTAGAAGAAAATTGAAATACAAAAGAATTAATGCATCTTGCAGTGATTGATGTAGTGAGTATCTGGTTTAGGTCCAAAGATGATAATCAATGATGGTTGGGTATTTTCCTTTGGTTTAATGCAATAAACTTGCTTACTAGCACAGGTGAAGTAGCTACAGTATCCGGAGATTAAAATGAGGGGCTTCCTTGGAAAGCGAAATTGACCAGAGAATGGTAGCATCTAAGTGTACAATACTATTACCATGTAAGCATGAATGATGCCAATTCTGAATTCTTACAGCAGGGTTCCGCACGTACGTGTGCAGGTAAGTTACGTCATTTTTCATTTTTCATGTGCTAGGATTGCTTTCAAAGTTTCATGATATGTTTCTGGATACTTGTAAATTTGATGTTAACCACAATCTTGACAAATACATGAACCAGAAGGAAAATACCAATGCAGTTTAATATTTGTTGATCAATTTTTTCTTGTTTGCATAATTTCTTGCACAGGTAAATATATCAGATGTGGGTGGAAGCAAAATAGCAGTGCGATCTGGATCTCTTCATCTTTTTTCATCTATGAAGAATTTTTTCACAGTAAGTTACCTCTGGAAACATTACAGTAAATGGCTTTTATTTCACATTTTCTATATAATTGAGCTTACTGACGTCATAATTGGTGCTGACCACTTGAGGGACGAAAGGTTGGAGTTGGTCAAGGTATGTTTGTGGTTTGAACAAATAGGATAAAATTTACACGGGTGTTTGAAAGTTGTCTTTAAACCCTAAACCTTAAACCCTAAAATTTATATTACCACTGGTAGTGGTTTATTCTACAAGAGATATTTGAAACCCTATTAATTAATAAATAGTTCACACAGTAATTTTTGCACACTACTCTAAACCAAGAGGCACTTGTGCTCTGATACCTAACAAAAACTGCACATTTCTTTTCAGGTGGAAGCTGAATTTTGTAATTGCATTGTTAATCAATAGGTCGCTCAAACCAAGCCTCGAAAGAAGGTCGAACAGTCTCGAAAGAGGACTGAAGTTCTTAGTACTCAATAGATCGCTTTTAAATTCTGCTATAATCAACAAAACAGTACTATCTACTCTTGATAGATGCATGGCTATATATAAGTATGTTTGATTGAACAATATATTTCTTTCTATTTTTCAAGTTGAGAGGTACTTGTGCTCTGATAGCCAACAAAGCCGCATTTCTTTTTTCAGGTGGACGTTGAATGTTGCAATCGCTTTGAAACACCTTTGCAATAACCAACAAAAGTGTAGGCTCTTGATAGACTTTACAATCAACCCAGGTATCGAATGATAAATATTCTGTAAAGTCAGCACATTTCGTGTAACGTGTATATGTTTGATTGAACAATTTTTTTTCTACGTTACTAATGTTCACTGATCTCTCTTTTTGTGTTAACTTTCAGTTCACAGTAGGTAAAATTACAAACTTCAACATACCGCAGTTCGATCGATCTTTAGATCGACCCTGTCGATCACCTTCTTGCCTGGTTGGTTTCCTCATTCCCATCTCGTTCAGCTGCTGAAGCTTTGCTTATAATTTGAGACTCTTCAGCTGCTCTACAGTTAATTAGTCCTGTGACAGCCATGATGCTTTTGGGGAAGTCAACGAGCTAACGAGCTGCTTGATGGTTGTTTATTTTCAGACTGTTTGTTCCAGTGATTTTTTTTTGGTGAGGAGAGGGGAATGGCCTGATATGGGTACCACTTTTACACGTCTCACATAGTGTGATTTATGTCTAACTCATTTTATGTGTGCTAGAAATTCCGTCTTTAACACCAATCATGTATATAGTTGCGCCTATAACATCCTCTAATTTTTGTAGTTTTCCAATGTCTTTTTCTTACCAAAAAGATATTTCTTGAAAATCACACAATTTTTGGAGGAGGTACCCATATCAGGCCATCACCCTTGACAGTTTAGCATTTTTGGTACTTTTCCATGGATTGCTCTCCTTGGATGCTCTTTTCATATTAATATATAGGTAATATCTATCAGGGTAATACACATGTGCTACCTAAGGTGATACCTAGGTTTAAAGAGGCTACCATCTTGTAGGAAATCTGGCTATTATTCTCTTTTAAATTCAAAAATCTTTTATTTCAATTACGTTTAAAGAGGCAACCCATTTTGAAGGAATCTGGCTATTATTCTCTTTTTTTCAAAAATCTTTTGTATCAATTAGCCAGCCCAAATTGTTGGCTTAAATTAGCAACAAAAAATTCATTGGATTGTGCACAGGCGCTTGCAGCTAGCTATGAGTTTTGCCATTGAAATCTCAGTTGAGAGCCAGGATCATGGCGACTTCATCGATGAGGCAGATTGCGTGGCGATTGTGGCCAAGATCAAAGCCCATCTTCATGACTATCCCGGCGCCTTTGAAAGGTTCCGAGTTTCCATGAGCGAGTATTTCCAGAAGCTTCAGGGCGCGAGTGACAACTTTTGGGATGAAGAACAAATGGAGCACATCAAGCCAGCAGCTGCAGGCAGACTTGAAAATCTTCTGGACGGCATGTTGGAATTCAGGCTTTTATTTGGGCGAGAAATCACTGGATCTGCGAGGCGGCCCAGTGTTATGGACTTTCTTGCGGAGGTGAAAGCAAGTCTTGTTACTGAGCCTGCTTCTCAGGCGGTTGTGATCAGCCCATCTCGGTTCTATGATACTCTCATTGGCCTCATGAAAGACTACATTGATGATGTGATTGATCACCGCAAATTTTTTAGCCATTGCATTGGCCTTTGTGGTCTTGCATCTCCTAATGTATCTAGACTCCAAACACGTTTTATAGGCCAATTCTGTGCTGATATTCCATCTCCGTGGTAGGCACTCGCGAAATTTTCAAAACGACGTGAGTTAAAAAAATAACGTGTTTTTTTAGTACTCATGATTTCAAATAAAACTTTGAATCTTCGGGAAATTAAATAGGGCCGAGTCTTATAATGTCAAAAGTTTTATTAAAATTAATATAGGGTAAAATTTTGGAATATTCCTTTGTATCACCGGTTAACGCACGTGTATACAAAAAATTATTAAAATTAATATAGGGTAAAATTTTGGAATATTCCTTTGTATCACCGGTTAACGCACGTGTATACAGAAAATTACTATAAGTGCCCTCTCCATGTTATAGAGCCTACTTTCGAAAAAGGAGCATTAAAGGTAGCTTGGTGGACAGGGTTGCAAGTAGGGGGGTTGGATGTCCAAGTCCAATAGTCGGACATGGTGAATATATAATTATTTTTTAAAACATGAATATTCTTTGAATATCTCCAAATATACTCACCCTAACCCTAATCGGACAAGCACGAGGCTCGTTGGGCAGAACGCGGTCTGATGGGCGACGTGTTGACAACAGTGAGTACACGCTATTGAGATCCTCATGGTTTAGATAGTAGCACTTCTACCAAGAGACTCTTCGTTTACACTTCTCCCTTCGGGACTAGAGTTACTCTTCATCTCTAGGTTCCCAAATTATACATAACATTCTTTGACAATGGGTAGCTTCGAATACATTCTTTGAAATGAAACCCAAAACATCATGATGTTAAGAAAAAAATGAAATTGGAATAAACCCAAGAATATAGGTATTTAATAATTCTTGAGTCATCTCTCGTTGGCTATTGTCAATCTTGTGGTTTTTTTTTTGCATTCTCATTCATAATCTTGATTTTGGTTTTTCATTCTAAGATGGTGGGACCATTTGTTATATAGGCCTCAAAACCCAAGTCATTTTTTCTATCTATGTCTTGGGAAGTGCACTTAAAGTTAAAATTAAGAATACACGTGAATGCATTTTAATAGCATATCCCCTACAATATTTGGCCTTAAAATAGTTTTTAACTTAAAGTCTTTTAGGTGCTAAATCATTACGTATATATCTGTCATTTGATATAAATTTCAGGACCAAAAGATTTTAAAATCTTATAAACAAAATGATAGAAGTTTGAACTAAAATGTGTTGATTTTCACTTCAAAAATCAATTTAAAAACATTTACAAGTGATTTTTTTGAAATTTATACAACAAGAACTTTAGAATGTGTTTAACAACCTCATTTTTTTTTACAATTTTTAGATGATTTTTTAGTACATACATAGGGGGGTCAAAAGTATGCACTCACATGATTCCTAGTCTTAACTTTAAATGCACTCCCCGAGATTTATGTTCTCTAAGTTGTGAAGTGCATGTGTATCAATTTCAAGTTCACCTCTTCAAATACTCTGAACGTACCTATTTATTTTTGTTTAATATAGGACTATTCACATTCTTTGTCCAATTATTGTAGGCATAGAGGCAATGGATGCATGATTTCTCTAAATTTTTATCAGCAAAGCGTCAAGTACAAATTCAACTATCTCTTAGGGGTTGTTTGCATGGTACAATGGACCAATTTTTTTGTTGCAACGCATAATTGTGCAATTTATTTAACTTTTAAACACTCATAAATAGAAATTGGTGAATGAAGTTATCAAAATTTAATTTGAACTACTTTAACTAGAATGATGTCTACTACCAATGCCAAAAATATGGAGGTTAAAAAAAACATATACATAATCTAAATGTTAGAAGTACATTTACCGTGTTAACCCCTAAATGCCTAAAGCCCTCTTCAAATTCGGCAGTTTTGCAAAGATGGATTATAAAATGCAACCTAGAGGGATATTTTGAACTTGATATATGAATAAAAGTTGTACGTTATGAATTTTAGATTCTATCCATATGGTTAGATCTATGATTGCTATTACCAATAATTTTGTATAAAATTTGAAACGTGAAATTCAAAATTATTTTGTAATTCAATTACGAATAAGATATTGACAATCTACAGATGAAATTCTTTATGATTGGTTGAAATGTAATACTCTAAGTGTAGCGAGTTTTGGAGATTTTTTGGTTGCTTAATTTTATGAGTTGACTTTTTTTTACCACTTTTACACTGAAATCTTCAGTAAAAATTCCACACTTCAGAATCTACAGTAAAAATTCCACACTGCAAAAAATGCATGACGGATGAGAATCTACGGATGAAATCTGTACATCGTCCAAAAAATGGACGTTTAGGCAGTTAGGGGTTAATAATTCCTATTAGAACATGTGTTAGTTATGTACTTTGACAAAGTTGTTAGTTAACAACTTGTAGGCGGCATAGCCGTAGTTGCCGTAGTAGCCGTCATAATCGTCATAGTCGTTTTGGCGGTAATAGCCGTAGTCTTGTAGGTAATCGACTACGTGTGTTCACACTTGGTGTGAATGGTCTAAGTCACTTAGACCATTGTATAAGAGCTCGGGGGTGAGGCTCTTGATCATATCTTGATCATACCTCTACGGTTGGGTGGAGAGCTCCAATTTCATTTGCATTAGTAAAATTCCTATTTTCATAAACACCTCTTGTTTTTCTACATGGTATCAGAGCTTGGTGCTCATGTTTGCCCTTCGCGGGTTGAGTAGATTTCTTGTGAGGTTGTTTTGGAGGACTTGATCAATCGATCAACTTGAGGGAGTTATTTTGTGTGACTTTACTTGTGAGAACTTAAATCCAAAATTTAAAATCCTCGATAGCTCTTGAAGAAGCAACGTGCGATTTTTTATAGTGACAGTAGCAAGAAGAGCAGCCATTTGCAGCTGCATAGACCAGTTGCAGTGGCGCAGCAGTTGCATTTGGGAGCAGCAGTTGCAGTCGGGCAGTAGTAGCTGCAGTTGGGCAGTAAACACTGTCGGGCAGCCCCCTTGGGAACGCGTATCGGGAACACGGCACTACGGGAACACGGCAGTTTTCGACTCCAGCAACTCCCGCAACTCCAGGGAGTGAAGAAATCAAGAAAGGCGTGAGTTTTTTCAATTCTACATCAGGAATTTCGGACCCCACTGATTCAGCACTGATTCAGTGCGATTTCCGATATTTCAAGGGTTCGTACGATTTTCGCACTGATTCCGCATCGTTGCGTCATTCATCGCAACTACACTGATATGACACGATGTTCGTACAAGCGGATATAGTACTGATTCGACACGATTGATACATCCATTGAAAACGTATGAATTCAGCACTCTTTATAGTCGTCAAATGTCGTGTTTTAATCGTCTTTAAAACTACACTGATTCAGTGCGTTTTTCGTGCGACATCATCTTTTCCATATCTAGATTTTCTTTTCTTTTTATATCTAAATTTGATCAAAATAGTATTATTAAAAGATATAAAATAAAATAAAATAAAATAAAAAATAAATACTTTCCTCGCTACCCACTTCAACTACACGAAAATTGCCCGCACATGCGGTGGGGCCCACCATAGCTTCCCAAGCTCTATTGCCACCGGTGGGATTTGAACTCTCATCCTCCCGGTTGCTACTCAAGTTCCTAACCACCAAACCACTTTAAACTCTTCATGCATAGAATAGAACTCCACTGGTAATTATCAAACTTTTATTTTCAGCGGACTTTGAATGTTTTTAACTATGTGAAAAAAACTTTTTTTCCAAATTTTTCTTTTGCACTAGATTATGTAGGACGTTTTCTATATCTAGGATTTTTTTCATAATTTTTTGAATTTTTTAAATTTTTGCCAAAATCGTGACGGCAGAACAGGCTGTGAGCTGTTTATTTTTTTCAGCGGACTTTGAATGTTTTTAACTATGTGAAAAAACTTTTTTTCCAAATTTTTCTTTTGCACTAGATTATGCAGGATGTTTTCTATATCTAGGATTTTTTTCATAATTTTTTGAATTTTTGAATTTTTTGCCAAAATCGTGATGGCAGATCAGGGATTCAGGGCTGTGAGCTGTTTTTTTTTTTCAGCGGACTTTGAATGTTTTTAACTCTGTGAAAAAAACTTTTTTTCCAAATTTTTTTTTTGCACTAGATTATGCAGGACGTTTTCTATATCTAGGATTTTTTTCATAATATTTTGAATTTATTTATTTTTTGCCAAAATCGTGGTGGTTGTGAGCTATTTTCTTTTGCTCCTATGATGAAAAGTACAATGATAACCAATAATACCAAATTTGAATTCTAAAAATATAAAATGTTATTTCTTTGAAATTTTAATGTGTATTGCTTCTAAACTCTATAAATGTAGATCTAAAAATGTTTTGGGAAATTAAACCGGAAGTATAATTTAAAGAAGATTCTTGGAATATTCCAAAATATTCCAAAATATTCCAAAATATTCCAAAATAATATAAAATATTCCAAAATAATATAAAATATTTTGAAAGATTCCAAAATATTCCAACAAATATATTAAAATATTGTACACGGATGTCGTACGAAAATAATTTGCATTATAATAGATACTGAAATCGCACGAATATAATAAATGGCATTAATATGATACGTATACGATACTGAATTCGCATTAACTAAAACCGCACGTTATCCGTGTCTTATCAGCCATGTGATGTAAATACACGATTAACGCACGGATTCCGTCAAGCACGACTTTCGTGCGGAAACAACACTTTTTTGATAATCATTGAAAAGACACTGCATCGACACTCTAGTAATGCATGTCACTTCCGTACCGTAACGACACTTCTAAATGCACGTATGACGTGCGGAATCAGTGTTTAACGATAAACGCACTGAATCAGTGCAGAATCAGTGGGGTCGGAAATTCCTGATGTATTGGACATACCTTGATTCAGATTGCTGTAAATTCTAGAAAATTGGGAGTTTGAAGTTGGAATTTTTTGAGGACGCCGGTGGCACAATCCTGCATTGAGACTCTGTATGAGCACAAAAATGCGGACAAAATTTTATTTCTTTTGCAACAATTTTTCACCATTAAGATGAGTGAAGGAGATAGCATCACGGTCCACATCAACAAAGTTCGGGAACTTGCCGAGCAACTTGCATCAATTGGAGAAACGGTTTCGGACCTTTGGATGATTATGACGTTGTTGGGGAGTCTTCCGGAATCATACCAGACACTGGTGGTGACGCTCAGGACAAAGGAGTCCAGTGCTTTGACAATGGAGATGGTAACTGCACAGTTACAACAAGAAGAATCCGTGGAAGAATCGCGACATCAAGGGAGCGGTTCATCCTCGGAGGCAGCACTTATGGTGACGAAAAAAGATAAGTCGTACAATCATAGCCATGGTGAAAGTAAATCCTCTCATGATCACAAAAAGAATGCCAAGTGTAGATATTGTGGTAAGAAAGGACATTACGAAAAGGAGTGTCGGACCAAAGAGAGAGACTTTAAGTCTGGAAAACTGAAGAAAAGTTTTCAAAAGAACCAGGCTAATACTGTTAAAACCGAAGAAGATGACACGACTTTTGTAGCTGCTTTATCTGCGTCAGTGTCAAGTGACATGTGGTACTTTGACTCGGGTGCTTCTCAGCACATGACCGGATGTAGAGCATGGTTTTCTAAATACGAAAACCTATCACTAAGTCGGACTATCACTTTGGGAGATGATAGAGACTTGGTTATCAAAAGGAAGGGTTCGATCCCCTTTCAATTTCTACATCGTGAATGTATGAATGTACAAGACATCCTACATGTTGAAGGTTTACGGAGTAACCTTATTTCTTTGAACAAGTTGAGGGATCAAAGATACTGTATCACATTTGATGATGTAGCAGATATCTTCACGTTCACGAAGGACGACATTTCATTCTCTGTAGTTTATTTGGGGACTTTGTACTTGTTGCAAGGATCGGTGCATAAATCATCGGAGGCACATCTATCGTTGGCAAAGCATGGCTTAGAGAAGGCCGACCTTTGGCATCAACGATATGGACACTTGTGCATCACCAACTTGAAGAAACTCAAAGAAGACAACTTTGTGCTTAATTTTGACATGGGTAAGAATTCAAAACTTGAATTTTGTGAAGGGTGTGTTTATGGCAAACAACATCAAGACAAATTTCCTAAAGATGGTGGTACGAGGGCTACGCGCATCCTCGAATTGGTATATAGCGATGTCAATGGACCAATGAAAACACCGACGCATGGAGGAGCTAAGTACTTTGTCCTTTTCATTGATGATTTCACCAGAAAAACCTTTGTGTATTTTGTAACACAAAAGTCGCAAGTCCTTGAGAAATTCAAGGAATTTAAGGCATTTGCGGAGAACGAGACAGGGTGTCAAATCCAAACACTTCGGTCTGACAACGGGGGTGAGTATACATTGAAGCGTTTCAATGATTTTTGCCGAGAACATGGCATTCAACGTCAGTTTAACACACCCTACACTCCGCGACAGAATGGAGTTGCAGAACGCAAGAACCGAACACTTGTTGAAAGTGCACGGTGTATGCTTCAACATGCAAGGCTTTTTAATGTTTTTTGGGCTGAGGCGGTCAGTACGGCAGTATATGTACTTAATCGAGCACCTACACCAGCTGTGAAAGGCAAGACTCCACAAGAAGTTTGGTCTGGTAAGAAACCAACCGTTGAACACTTTCGAGTCTTTGGATGTGATGCCTATGCTCACGTTTCAGATGAGAAACGTACCAAATTGGATTTGAAGAGTGTTAAATGTATTTTCTTGGGATATTATGTATTTTCTTGGGATATTAAATGTATTTTCTTGGGATATTAAATGTATTTTCTTGGGATCCAAATGCTACAGACTTTTTAATCCTGAGAAGAAGACAATTGTCAAAAATCGGGATGTCAAGTTCGTAGAGGTGAGAGAAACTAAGGAAAAGGAAGGGACAGTTGAGGTTAGTAATGAACCTCTTGAACGTATCATCAAAGTTGAAAAATTTGTTGAATCTGAGGACTCTTTATCCGAGTCAGAGAATGAAGGTGAGGAAAAAGTGGGAGATTTAGTTGGATCAACTGGTCAACGTCCACTTTCTGTCAAACAAATTCGTTCAAAGGCACATAAAGTTTCACAAACTCAAGAGTTAGAGTCTATCTCTACACCTCCACCTTCCCCTAGGATTACTCGTTTACGAGCTCGAGAGATTGCACGTGCACAAGCGAAGTCAGCTTCAAGTGTTTCAATTCCTATCACGACAGTCATAGATTCAGTATGTATGGCTCATGCTTTTCATACAAGCATTGATGAGCCATTAATCATATCTGAAGCTATGGGAAGGGATGATTCATCGAAATGGAAGGAGGCAATTGAATTAGAATTCCAAAGTCTCATTGTCAACAAGACTTGGGAGCTTGTGCCATTACCAAAGGATCGCAAATCCATTTGTTGCAAATGGATTTACAAGATCAAGTACAACGCGGATGGATCGGTGGAGCGCTACAAGGCGAGACTCGTAGCGTTGGGATACCTCCAAAAAGAAGGTATAGACTATATCGAGACCTTTGCTCCAGTTGCAAAGAGGACTTCAATTCGTACTCTTTTAGCACTTGCTGCTATAGACGATGCTGAAATTCACCAAATGGATGTCAAGACGGCGTTTCTAAATGGAGACCTTGAAGAGGAAATTTACATGGATCAGCCAAAAGGTTTTTCATCCAAAGGCAAAGAAGACATGGTATGTAAACTTTCCAAAACCATCTATGGACTCAAGCAATCACCAAGGGCTTGGTACAAGAAAATTGACCAATACTTTAAGTTGATTGGTTTGAAGAAGAGTCATGCAGATCCTAACATTTATGTGTTGAGGATTGCAACACTTTATCTTATCATTGCACTATATGTCGATGATTTGATCATGGTTTGTAATGATTTGAGTTTTCTTTTTAAAACCAAAGTTGATCTTTCCAAAGTGTTTGACATGAAGGATCTTGGAGAGATCTTCTACATTTTGGGCCTGCAGATCACTCGGGATCGGACACATCGCATGATTCACATCAGTCAGAAGTACATTCAATCCATCCTGAAGCGATACGGTATGGAAGACTGCAAATCTTTAGCCACTCCTTTAGACGCCAACAGTAAATTGTCAAAGGACATGGCTCCACTAACTAGTGTGGATATAAACTCAATGGCGAGTATTCCTTATCAGAGTACAGTGGGTAGTTTGGTTTATGCAATGATTGGCACTCGGGCTGATATTGCATATGCAGTGGGAATGGTTAGTCAATACATGACGAATCCGGGACCATTGCATTGGACTGCAGTCAAACGGATCTTTCGCTACCTCAAGGGTACGATGGATCATGGACTTACCTACGGTAGGAGTTCAATTTCATAAGTGATTGGATATTGTGATGCGGACTATGCGGGAGACATTGACACCCACAAATCTACTACCGGATACACATTCTTATTGTACGGTGGTGCTATCAGTTGGAACAGCAAGAAGCAACCAACAATTGCTTTATCAATCACCGAAGCCGAATACATGGCAGCTACACATGCTGCTAAAGACGCAATTTGGCTTCAACGATTTTTCAGAGACACTAGATTTCTGCACGATGTTCCGATGACCATACACAGCGACAATCAAAGTTGCATCTCTCTTTCAAAGAATCCTACATTCCACGCTCGAACGAAACAAGTTGAAATTCATCATCATTTTGTTCGTGAGAAGATTGAAGAGGGTAAAATTGGTTTAGTTTTTTGTGGGACTCTGGATATGGTTGCAAATGTTTTGACCAAAGCACTTACACGTAAGAAACATAGTCGGTTCAAGGAAATGATGGGGATCATTAAATTGAACTAGTATCTAATATATCATTAAGTGGGAGTGTTAGAAGTACATTTACCGCGTTAATAATTCCTATTAGAACATGTGTTAGTTATGTATTGTGACAAAGTTGTTAGTTAACAACTTGTAGGCGGCATAGCCGTAGTTGCCGTAGTAGCCGTCATAATCGTCATAGTCGTTTTGGCGGTAATAGCCGTAGTCTTGTAGGTAATCGACTACGTGTGTTCTCACTTGGTGTGAATGGTCTAAGTCACTTAGACCATTGTATAAGAGCTCGGGGGTGAGGCTCTTGATCATATCTTGATCATACCTCTACGGTTGGGTGGAGAGCTCCAATTTCATTTGCATTAGTAAAATTCCTATCTTCATAAACACCTCTTGTTTTTCTACACTAAATGAATGTTTAATATGTAAAAAACTAGTGCCATGTCGTAGCCCAAAAGTGCACTCAAAAAATTTTAAAAGAAAGAGAAAGGAGGCTTGTGAATGGAATTTTGAGCTTTAAATTTTTCTAATGCTCGAAAATGTGAAGAAAAATATCTTCCATCATTTTTCCTAAATCTTTTTTTAAAAAAATTAATTTTTTTAAAATTAAAATATGTTATTTTGGTATTTTAAATTTTTTCTCTATTTTAAAAACTTTTTTGATGGATTTCGTGTTTGCCAATGTGTTTGAAAATGAAATTTTGCAAGTGGGCTTACTTTTTTTAATTCAAAAATAGAATCAAACATGGACTATATTTACATTCAAAGTTTGATAATAAATTAGTCAAATTTTTATTATAATAGGAGTTTTGATACTCAAAATCTTTAAGATAAAATCGTTTTGACAAACTAAGCTTTTATTCTATAGTTAGTACATATATAAATTTAGAGTTGGCTCACTTCATTTTTCATTGTACCATTGCTACATATTTTTAAAATCGGTTAAAATATGAGCTTTTAAGAAAAAGTGCACAATGTGCACTAAAAGTCACAATGAAGCACAACCAAAATTCCCTCAATGTGGTTCACCGTATCTTGCAAACACCCCTATGACTCATTGGTCTTTATTTGTGGTTGAACAAGACAAATGTATTGCAGCAAAGCAGAAAAAAAAATTAATTTTAAAAACCAAAATTTAAAACTAGTGAGTAGCAACCTAACTTCATATATTCCCATATATACATCCATTTTTGTTTTTTTAGTGGTGTAAATTACTATACCAATACATTTTCATTTAAATTGTTAATTTGTGTTTTCCATCCAAAGTATGATTTCCGTAAGAAGCTGAATGTCAAAGGTGACATGTCATTTTATGCATTTTTAAACCTCTTTGAGGAGAAAAATCCTTCATTTCCCTGGGTCACTTGTCTAAACTATAGTTAGACAAAAAAATGAACAAAAACATTATTTTTCTACTGTAGAGAACTATCTCGGATGCATACATTGTCACTAGAATTTGTTACAACTATGTTATAAGTAATATTATAGAATTACCTTAGTCTTATCTAATGAAGGAAAGTGGAACTTTTTTATTGCAATGAAACCTCTTTGTCAGGTGGGTATAGAACTCATGGGTGGATCGAACATATACTTTATTCATGTCGGCCTCAAAAGAGTCCCAAAGTTCTTATCTGTCTATCTTTGCAATGAAATTGACTTTTGATTTTTGCCAAAAAAATAACTTAGACCTTCACAATGCTCCACAATACCATTGACAAATGTTGAATTTGTTGGTTTTTGCCATTAATCAATAACATCAATGGAATAATAAAAAACAACAAAAGTGACTTTGAATGAATTAATTAGAAATGTACACTTAACTGTGTACTTGAATGGTTGTTGATTATGTTCTATTGGAATTATTTATACAATTAGTATGTGTAATCTACCATAATATATAACATCTATTCCAATAAATTGGAAAAAATAAATGCAATTGGAAAGGTTTTTATGGACTATTAAATATTGATAATTATATGTTTTATTGTTGATAATGCATCATGAGAGTCATTTTGATGATGAATCATTTTTTAGTTATTATTTTTAAAATTAGTGAACTATAAAATATTATATAATTGATTACTTTGAATTGATCGATTAGTAATATAAGATTTAAATTTATTTGATGGAATGGAATGAATCTGGATATGAAAATACAAAATTTGGTGTGGTCTAAGGTTGATTTCAATGAATAATAGTTTAATCTCTACAACAATGTTAGAATGTGAGCTTTGAGCAAGAATCCAAGACTATTATGAGCGAGAATTGTGTGAGCTTAAAACATTGAAATTTTAAAATGAATGAAAATTTAATGTTGGAAAACTAACTCAAATTAATAATTGATCCCTTGATTCGAACGAAGAATTTGAATAGAAATCAACAATATTCGGTATCTAAACGAGATCTTTGTCTGAACTATCAATGGAATCAACATAGTTTGTATAAAAGTGTTGATTCAATACATTAGGTTGTCTTTTTCATCTACTTTCACAATGTTACCAATTTAGAAGTTAATGTAAACAAATAAATCCATGGGGTTAATTCTTTCTTTTACTTTATGTAATTTTAAAACAATTGTGCACATGGTAGCGGCACCAAAACCGTAACTAGGACATAATTGGTAAATGAATAATCGTGGAATTTTTCCACGCAATCACAGATGGTGTAGTGAAAGTAAATACGCCTTACTCACAAAGGTAATTAGAATATTTTGACTATGTTTGTCATTCACGGCAAATTTGTAACTATAAAATTCAACTATTCCAAGGGTGTTTGCATGGTACAGTTCACCAACTTTTGTGTCACTATGCACAACTTTGCAATTGTTTAAACTTTTAAAAATTCATAAATTGAAATTAATTGTAGAAGTTATCAAAAAAATTGAACTATTTTAAATATAGTGATGTCTTCTACCAATGACAAAATAAGAGAGGTTAAAAATTACATTTATGTAATTAAATCAATGTTTATATAAAAATCTAGTACCTTATTGCAATGCAAAAGTGCACTCAAGATTTCTAGAAGAGAAAGAGAAAAGAGGGTTGTGGAATTTTGAGCTATAAATTTTTCCAATGCTCAAAAATGTGAAAGAAAATATCTTCAATTTTTTCCAAATTTTTAAAAAATAAAATAAAACTTTAAAACTTTAAAATGTGTTATTTTTGGTATTTTAAAATTGTTTCTCTATTTTAAAAAAACTTTTTTATTATAGTGAAGGGAGAATGGAGATGGAGGTAAAATGTTTTAAAAAATATGTTGGGGTTCCTTATGCAATTATACCATATGGAACTCATTTTTGCAAAAAAGATTTCAACTTGCAAAATTAAATTAAATTAAAAAAATAGCATAACGGGTTCAAGTATGACGGGGGTACTTGCACCTGTGGGAGTCTATCTACGGAGGTCTAAGTGTCAAATTCTAAGTGTACCTTACCCTCTTAGAAGTTAGTGGAGTCATGAACATTGGAATGCAGTGTAGGTGGCACGTACGACAATAGTTTTCCGGATAAAGTCGTTGTGTAATATGTGATCTTGGACTTCAGAATGAGGCCCCTGATCCAGTACGTCCAAACCAACCGCTCTATTTTGCATGTTGTATTTAGTGAAGGTTTCAAGACGGCAACTCTTTACATCTTCGGGAGTAAGCCAGAGAAATTGCATGTAGGAGGGAGATTTATTTTTTGCCAATGTACTTGAAAATGGAATTCTGCACAGGTGGGTTAACTTTAAAAAATTCAAACATAGAATCAAACATAGATATTTACTTTCAATTTTTGATCATAAATTGGTCAAACTATTATTAGAATGACAGTTTTCATACTCAAAATCTTCAAGATAAAGTCATTTTGACAAACTAAGACTTTATTCTACAGTTAGTAATTACCGAAGTTTACAAGTTGGCTTACATATTTTCTTAAATTGTTTTAAAATGCACAATATGCACAAATGTGCAACAAAAGTCATGATATTTCACAACTTGAAACTCCCTCAATATCGTGAACCGTACTATGCAGACATCCCCCTTTTTAACCTTCGTATATTGTGTTGTTAAAATTTGCAATTAGTACATTTCCTATAATATATTTGAAATTTTTAAAAGCTAGAAAAATCAAAATTTGATTTATCAAGATTTTAAGAAAATGAATTTTCATCTTTCTAATATCATGTTTTCCATACTTGCTTCAATTAATAACCGGATTCAATGTTAATAAGATGAAAGTAGTTATGTATCCTATGATTGTGAAGCTACTAGAGCAATATCTAGAATACAAGAGACAACAAATCAATTTTGAAAACAAGATGATCAAAGTAAATAAATTTAATATTAAATATTTTAATGTTATTTAAGTTAGTTACTCTTTATTTTTCATTTAAACATTTCATAATGATAAGACTAAATATGTTCATTCACATTATTTAGTAGTAAATTTTTGTTGGTTTTTTTATTTTTTCAAATAAATTTTAATTTTAAATAAATTAACAAATATTGAATGAACTTTATTCCTTACATGAACTTGTTATGTCATTTCAATTTTATATATTTTATAATAGTGTTTTACTTAATGCATCATTTCAAGTATGGTTTAATTTTTTAATTTAATTTTATATATATATATATATATATATATATATATATATATATGAACACAACTGAAATTACAATTTTATAAATAAGCGTGGAGATTTTATATACAAGACCTGGTCTTATGCATTCATAAGATATGTCTACAAATTTTTCAACAAATTCTTGAGAAATAATAATTTATAACAATCCAAAATTTAATTTAATTTAAATTATTAAAAAAAATTAAAAAAAATTAATGTGAAATAATTAATTAAATTTATAAGTATTGTATAATTATTATTTCAAAAATCTATTATTTTAAATGCTTATAAATGATGAATTGTATAATGAGGAAGAAAAAATTGAATAAAAAAATCTTGTTTACTTAATGTGCATTATAACAACTAAACAACAAATATAAAATTAATATTTTATAATTCAATGTGTTGTTTAGTTTATAAGAAACTAATGTAGCTTATAAGTTTTTGAATGAATATCAATTGATTATTGTTTCATTTCACAAAATGATAAAGTCTATTAAGGCTACGTCTACCATTTTAGAAAAAATGCAAAAAGGATGTTTTCTCCAAATAAACAAGATGTGGGGTTCCAAAGTATCTTCTACACAATCTGATGTCAATTGACTTCATACGATTATTTCATACAATGTGATCCCACATTCCCTATTGTTGCCGAAGTTCCAGTTAAAAGAGCTTAAGCGTCTCCTGACGGGGCTCATGGTAACAACAAATAAGGCATTTAAAAATATAATGCTTTTACTTAAGCGATTTAAATCCTGACTTCAAATGCTGCATTGTTCAAGCTCTGGTCCAGTTCTCAAAAAGTTTCTTTGTTCAAACCTATTAACACTAATACATGATCATACAACATAGGTTCCGAGAACAAAGCTTAAAACATATAGACAAAGAAGTTTTAGAAGGAGAGGAAGAGCTCTTAGCTGAAGCACCTTCAGAAGTGCCGGGAATTAACATTGGCATATAGTGCTAATGCACACAGTGCTCTATGGAAGGAAAAGTGCCAAATCAAAGGCAATATATGGGTGCTAAAAATGATGAAGTTCAAAGTACGGCTGATTGTGAAGTTCCTGTTAGCTCGAACTATGTTGAACATATTTTTTAGAGAGGAACAATTTTAGATAAGACTTCCCCCTACAAACCTTTTTTTTTTTTGTTTCCTCTGTTCACTTGCATTCAATAAAAATGAAGTAGCTTAAAATATTGTTTGCAAATCTATAAACATGGATGTACACTTAAACAAAGAATAATATATAAAAGACAAAGTTAAGTGAGCTTACCTTTTCACTTGGATGTCTGTCATGAATGTCACGAATTCTGGCCAGCTTAGCTTGTTAAACGGGCAATAACTAAAAATATCACGGCCCTAGAAGTCGGGCTCAGGGTCGGGCTCCATCAACTTGCGGCCCTATAATGGGTTTAGAATTCGCCTAATGCTAAATTTTACCCAAAAAAAACTGTAAAACTTTTAAAACTCACATATATTTTATATTTTGTTTTTTTTCTATGTATCATAACATTCTAAAAATCTTAAAGAGAGTACTCCAACATGGTTTTGAGTGTCCCTCAAGGAAATATAAAACTATAAGTGTACATTGTTTGAAACGTGTGTCTAAGAATTAAGAACTAAATTGACATTTAACCTTAAGTAAATCATTCACAAACCTACACCAAACATTTTAGTAAAAAACACCCACTTAGAACTCGTATGTCACGTAGGAAATCTAACTCACATGATGCACTATTTTTACTATTATAAGTATAGAAAAAATTGTTCTTAAGTTCTATGCATCAGGAATTTTGGACCTCATTGATCTTTAATGATTTCTGTGCAATATCCAATATTTTATGGGTTCGTATATTTTTTGCATGGATTCCACACGGATTTCGCGCGAATTCTGCACTGAATCTGCACGGCTTCTACATTCATTGTTTTTGTTATCTAACAAAGTGCAAAATCTGTGCGGAATTAGCGCAAAATCCATGCAAAATCCGTACGAAAAATGTACGAACCTATGAAATATCGGATGTCGCACGGAAATTGTTTAAAATCCGTGGGGTCCTAAATTCCTGATGTGTAATTAATGGTTCAAGGGACATGATACCTTTTTTATCTTGAAAACATAAGAAGATACTTTATTTATAAAAAAAAATCCAAAACACTATATTTTACTATCTTATTTATGTATGAGACATATTATTTTTGAGGTTCGATGCATAGAACACACTATTTTTACTATCTTATGCACAAAACACACTATTCATATTATCCAATGCATATGACTTGATAGTATTTTTACAATCATATATATATGAAATGCATTATTCTTTTTCAATCATATAGCATTGGATACACTATTCATTGATAGAAATCTTGTCCAATAAGATATGTCTTTAATGACTATATGTCGGTTGTGACATGTCTTTAGTGACTCAAAATCAACCTTTAAAAACATATAAAAATCTTTGAGTCACTAAAAACATGTCACAACCGATATTTAGTCATTAAAGACATATGCCATTGAACAAGATTTCTACTAGTGATTCTATAGTAAAATTTACTATCTTATTCATGAAATGCATGTTTTTAACTATCATATGCATGATATATAGTATTTCACTATCTTATATTTGGAACATACTAAATTCACTGTGTACTACATATCAAGTAGAGGCATCATTTATTTATTTATATCTTCTTTGATAAGTTTTACAATCAAATTCAAAATCACATTTTTCTTGTATTCTAATTCAAATGAAGGAAAAGTTCTCATTTCATTTTTTTTAATTTTAGACATTATATATGGGAACACTTTAACATACTACCATGTCCTTGTTGTCCAATATAGGCCAATCTAGTAAATAATATACATGAAGGTTTTTTTCATTTCTTCATGCTTAAATATAATTATTAAGTCCCACACAATTGTTTCTAAAATATTATTATATAATAATAAATACTAAAAAATGAACCAAAAACTCATTTGATATTTTTCAACTTTTTCCACTTTCATTAATCATATCGTTGCAGTTACTAATTATTTATTCAATTTATCTAAAATTCAACTCACTATAACTATGATTGTTGTAACTTTGAGATGCCAATACAAAGAATTATTGAAGTTTTCAATCCGATTAGTTTGAGTAAATTAATTTTAATATTTTTTATATTTATAGTTATAAGTTAGAATTGGAATTGAACTTTTTAAAGTACTTAATACAAAATAGATTCATAAAAGATAATGACTATTTAATCCTTGATACATTTTTTTTTTGTTATAAGCACCACGGGCCTTGGCTTGGTGGTTGGGGCTCATGGCCCCCAATGAGGAGGTTGTGGGTTCTATTCCCCATGCCGGCGTGGTGTTCACTACCATAGTCCACCCAACTATAGTGGGGGTCCTTGGACCTTGTTGTATGGGTACCTCAAAGCCCTTTGGGGGGATACCATGTCCGGTATCTTCAAGGCACTAGTGGCTAGCTAGGTAGTAGCTTAGTGTGTCACTATAGTGTCCATCCTCGAAAGGGGAGAGTAGTATTGTCCCAATTTCCCCTTGTCCGGTGGGCATCGGATCATTGGCATTACGAACGGACACTTCATTCACGCCGGCCTTGTAGAAGGGTCGGAGTTTCTATCTATCTATTTATAAGCAAAACATTATCCCAAAAATATAAAACATCCAATGTAGTTATGTGAAAAGTGTAGCGCTATGATGGAAGAAGCCACCATCTACTCAACTCAAAGATTCCACCAAAATCCACCACTTTGAAATCTACCAAATCCAGGCTTGTTTCGTGACGAAGCCAACATTTTATCGATTTGTAGATTCCACAAATATCTACGATTACGAAATCTACCGCCCTGAAATCTACCATATCCGGGCTTGTTCCTGATCGAAGAGAAGCTTGAAGGAACCATTTACGCGAAGGCTTTGTTGTTGCCCCGCGGCTGCCGTCCCTCTCTCCCGCCCCCGCAAATGCAAATCCGGTGCAATCTGCCTCGCCCCGATTGTTGCTCAATTCCGCACTCTTCTGCTGCGCCCGTGGCTTCTTACGGCGCCACTTTTGGTGCCGTATCGGGGATGCACGGGATGATCATCGGGAGGTGAAGGGATTGCGAACCAACAAACAATCATGGAGAGCAAGGAGGATCGGTTGCTGGGATCGGTGATTGCCAACCATTTGTTTCTGTCGCAATTCGAGCTCTTCCGAGCTTGCTTGTTGACATTGAGTGTGCGAAGCCCTGGGTTGGCGCGTGATATCTACCAGACGGTGATTCGGAAGATATGGACGTTGAAGGGCGTGGTGTGGTCCGACAGCGTGCCGTCGTCCGCGCACATGGCGTGGCTCTGCCTCCAGGAGCTTCACGCCATGGAGGACAAGCTTATGGAGGACAGGAATCGAACGAAACCTGAGGGCGACGATCCCTGGGGCGCGGCTTCCGCTGCCGCAGAAACAGCATCGTCATCGTCGTCTTCCGTGCCTGCGGCTTCTAGCGTGCCTGGATTTAAAGACAACCAGTGGCAATTCTATTGCCGCCGTGTTTACGACTGTATCGAGTTTTTGCTTCTCCTAGAATTTATCAAGCAATACGTGGTCGACAATGCGAACACGATCGCAAGGGACATTTCGGAAAGACCAGGTTTGATATTCTAATCACACCATTAGTATTGGATCCCGGCTCTACGTGGAGCCTATTTTTTTTAAGCAATGCAACAGAGTGAGCAATTTTTAATTTCGGCCTTTTAGGTTTAGATCACAACTCAAGAGCAGCAAGAATTAGGTCTAACATGCAATGAGAGAGTGTTTGTTAATTTAAGAAGACGAGTTGAATTCTTTCACGATCAAATTGGTGAGCGAGCAGGCGGGAAATGTGCAGCGTGAGCTATATTTCATAATTTAGTGCTTCAAATTTCAAATTAATGCACACACAGGGACCGTGATGAACCCTAAATAAATGATCCAAGAGTGCCTTACTGATCTGGGAGTTCAAGTAGGGAAGCTGAAATAATTAGGTCATTGTCGTTGAGGACGAAAACCTGTCTTTGTTTGTAGAAATTTTCATCACAGGCTGCGGCCAATGCTTATAATCATGGGATTTAAGGAACGTTAACGTTAGTGATGTATAAGACATTAATTATCTGAGTTCAGAGTAGCGTTTGTGAGTTGCACCTTTGAGAACCCTAAACCCTGCTTGGGGTTTCTGGCATGCATGTTGATTGATGCAACATTGATCCTCACTGTTTCTTCAGTTTCCGAGAAAGAAGATGCGTCAGCGTCGGAGACCACAGGCGGTAGTGATAAAGTCAATGATGATCAGAGTCTTCTGGACGAAGGATCTGCACTTCGTCTCGTTGGGAAAATCGTTTCTGTAGGACTGGAGCGGCTGGATCGGTCTATTAAATTTGTTACTGGACATGGATCGGAAGGTGGAGATAGGGACGATAGAAGCAATGACGGGTTGAGTGAGGCTAATGAGGATGCTGATAGAGCTGAAACAACAACCTCCGGTCCATCTAGCTCTCATGAAGGTGCAGAGCAGCTGTTGTCAGAAGTGGACAAGAAGTGGTTACGGCACCTCACTCTCGGCCAACCAGATCTTCTCGATGCACTTTGTCAAAATATAGCTCGGCAACAACATGGTGGCTCAAGTCTTCAGGTGGATGCTCAAAGGGAGCTCGATGCAGACGTGGGTGGAGAAACATCTGGGATCAGGGTTGAAGAAGTGCTACAGGATGATTCTGTGAGGTCATCTCAAGCAATACTTGGCACTCTCGAATATTTCGAGGTGGGAATCTCAGTCATCAATTATGATTTCACTCACATTCTTAGCATCCTCTCACTTTGATTATGCATTTGTTTTGGTTCGGAATGGAGGTCCAAGTTACGAGTACCTATTTGAATGAGGGCTTTCTTCTTTGTCATAGTTGGGGTCAGGCATTCAAAGAGAAGTACAACAAGCACATCTTAATCAAATAATGGAAGATGTTGAGGCGACTCAACTGCTGAAGGCCATCAACCACTTACGATATCTGCACGAAGATTTTGGTGTTGCAGAATCTGACTGCAGGTTAGTAAACTTTTCCACCGTCTTGGTTAGTGCTTACTTATTATTCGCTCGTGCAGTCCAGAGGGGCAGGATACTTCTGAGAAGTCGAGTGATGGTGGATTAATAGTTTACATTCTAATTTTGGTGTTTGGTTGGCTGTTCCTGTAGTGGAGCTATTCATTCAATACTGCAAGAGGCTAAATCCTTGGTGCGGGAACAACATGACTCTGTTCTACAAGCCATTTATGAGTGCAGTCTCACATCTGGTAGTGCCCTCCTCCCCAAGTTAATTGAGGTAGGCCAAAGCCCTTCTTTCTAGTTCTTACTCTTGCAGATGTTGGTGCACAATTTCTAGTGAAGGCACTATCGATGTGAGTAGATAAGAGGAAGATGAGAAGAGGACTCGCTGAATTCTTTCTGATCTGAATGTGTTGACCAGTCTGCACAAGATGACATACTTCGAGAAGAACTAGACCAGAGCCAAGCTTCGCCACAGACGCTGTACCCTCCACCGTTGGAACGACTCCATCAGCGTATGCAGCAGCTGCGATCTGGTAGTTCTTCTGGATCAGGAAGCTTTTCAATGACTGAAACCTCGGCTATTCGGACATGTTTGAGAGAACTCTACCAATATGCGCGTGTAGATGGTGCTCATGTGCTGGAGCTTGTGGTGAAGGCAGCACTTGCTTCCGTTAAGGATCGCCAAGTGCAGAAAGTCGCAGATGTATATATCCACTCTAACCTCTCAACCAGATTGTCGGTGACTGCAAGTGAGAAATCCAAGTTTCTTCGATCTCTAGTTTAGAGCAGATACGGTTTGGGATCTTGGATCTTGTCTAAATTATTGTGGAAATGTGAATACAGTTGGTGAGTCCATTTCCACGACTTCAGCCTTTGGTTGCTGTTATGGGTTGGGACCTCTTGCCTGGTCATACCAAATCTCGGCGCAAGTTATTGGAGCTACTTTGGAACAACAAGATAAAACTCACGGGTCTCTCTCATGGAAGAGCTGCAGACGAGGTATTTTTGGAATGCTACCTTTCAATCGTCTTTTGGCCTTTTGGGTAGAACTATGAACATAGAGGATGCTTTACGAGATGCTATTTTTCTGATCCATGATGCTCTCTTTAGCAGAATGACAAAACTTTAGGAGCTATTTTTCTGGGATCAGCGGGTAATGACACACTTGTGGTGTTCTGCTATTGATTCTAAGACCTGTAGGGGCCGGTGCGGTTGTTTCGTTTGTGAGTGTTCTTAGCATTATGTGGAAATAGGTAACTGAGCTTAGATGGGTGTTTTGGATTGTTCTGTAACAGGTTTCCTGTGTGGAGCAGCTCTGTGATCAGCTATGCTATCGTCTGGAGTTGGCATACTTTGCTGCTCGGTCTGTCAAAGGTGTAGAAGGCCAGCCAGTCAGTACTCGAATCTTTGTGAAGGGTAGCCGCCCTAAAGTTGATGATATCGAGGGTCCTGCTGACCCTTTTGTGGCCAACCTTGTGCTTGAACGGTTAACTATGCATTCTCCTGTTCGGGTGGGTCATCTGGTTCTCTTCCTGGAGATTACTTGATTCGCATTTGGGTGACGTTTGGTGGATTATAGCCAGAGTCTTTACGTACTTTGAGAGCCTTTTCGAAGGTTTGTCGTAAAGTTTTGTCAATTTCCGTCATTTTCGAACAGGATGTTGAATATTTGCTGATAGGCATGCTCGTTCTCCAGGTTCTTTTTGACGTCGTTCCTGACATAAAGCTCACAGAGGCCCTGGAGCTGGTTAAATTGCAGCCGACTGGCACATCCACAGAAGCTTTTCGACAGAGGTTCTACCTAAACCTGTGAAGTACATCTGCAAGGTGGCATGTAACGGGATGATGTCTAATATTATTTGGCAGATGTAGTTGTCCTTGGCTGCACCTTGAAAATGCGGTTATAATCCTTTTTGTGATCTGAATATTCATGCTTTTTATGCAGGCATCTTGACGTGGAACTCTTACACATGCATTACGGTTTACAAGCTATAGTGCTTGCCTTGAACGCTATGGAGGTTTCCACCGAAAACGAGTCATCAAGTGACAACGAGTCAGATGGGACAGCCATTTACCTACAGCAACTCCGTGAGCACTTGGATGCTATTACAAGCCCTGTCCGTCGGGTACTGAACATCTCTATATCAAAATTCACTTCATCATAACGTAAATTCCTTTTTAGGAGGACGCAGCAGCTTCTCTAAATATAAATTGGCTCTTATATGTATCTGGTGCAGGTGTGGATGATGGGCATTATAGTTTCACTTCTACACATGGATGGATTTAATATTGAGCTACCGACTATGAAGGACCCGTTTATTTTGGAGCCAAGAGAGGAAAGGACAGAGAAAAAAGAGAAGATTACCGCAATTGCATTCATTCAAAGCATTCTGACAATACTTCACGAGTGCATGCCGGGTGCCAACCTGGAGATGGATTCAAGGGGTTCTTCTGCAAGCAGAAGTGGCTTGGCTAGGAAGACGAACACGCAAAGCTTTAGTTTTCCTGGGAGAGCAGCCAAAAGGGCCTGGTTGAAACAGTTGGAGCTGTTGCACCAATTTGTTGATGATTGGAATTGGAGGATTGGAGTACTGCAGCGCTTATCTCCATCTTCTCAGCGACCTTGGCAGTGGCGGGAAGCCTTGGCAGTTTTACGAGCAGCCCCTTCGACAATACTGAACATGTAGGTGCTCTAGACCAAATTTGCGGTTATGAAGGGGTGAATCTGTTATGCTAAGAGATTTTAACCCCTAAATGCCCGAGGGGGTAAGGGTAAAACTTAGATGTGTTATAAAATGTTACTTCTGCAACTTTGAGGAAGTTTGGTCCAAAAGAAAATGAGAAGCATGCTGTTTAGTAATTATCCATACGGTCAAATTTTCACACATGTTTTAGATACTCATTTAATGAATTTAGAAGCATTTATCGTTGAATATTCACCAAAATTACAAATTTTATTTTTAGAATTTGAAATTTGGAACGATTGGTTAAAACTAGACATTCTAAAAGGGTCCATTGCAAAATTTTCAAAGGAGAGAACATCATTACTTTCCCGAAATAGTAAGTTTTATAACAGGAGGACAGTGTTGAGGTGTTTGTCTTTGAAAAATTCTCCTCGGTGGAGTTTAACTTGGGTTGGAAAATAGACTTGATTTCCTATTTGAAAATATTTTATAAAAATATGTTTTTCATCCCGGGCAGCCCTTAAAAAAAGGCAGCGACCATAAAATGGTCGTTTGGTCAGTTAGGGGTTAACGGTGATGATTACATGTGCCTCTCAGGTCAAGGGCATAGGATATTAGAGATGCTGTGTGTCTGGTTCTTCTCTATTTGGACATATATAGGAGAATGTTGAGTATTTGATATATTCTTCACTGGAATCTGAGAATTAGAAGAGTAACTAGCAGCTGTCTCACAAGCCTTCAATCCGCATTATTTTTTACTGCACCAGCTCGATAATTTCCAGAGTGTACCATTTTCTTTTTCCCCTTCATCACCACAATGCCTTCCGCGGTTTCAAGCTAGCACATCTTGTGAGTTTGCACTGTGTAGTAACGGCACAATCATGCTGGTACCCATCATGTTCAGACGTTGATGGACTCTCGAGTTATTTGACTAACATCAGCTCTTGCAGGTGTGTTCAGAGGAATCTGTACGACCTGGGTCAGGAAGCGGTGCATCGCTTTAAATTATCCCCTGAAGAAGCAGCTTCCTTGCAGGTTGCTCAATGGGTCGATAGTGCGGTATCGAGAGCATCGGTGCGTAAATAGTTTCAACCATCTTTTAGTTTTCGAAATTAAATGTCTACTAACTAGTAAATGCGATAGACGTGTCTGAACAGCAGTAATTTACGACTATTACATGTTCTTATTTAATACAAGCAACTGTGTGTTGTGGACTTGCCCTCTATGTTAGTTTCATGTACTCGAGGGAACCAAGTTTCTCAGGCTTCACTTCGCCCATTTTTCAATGCAATGCTTACAATGTGTTAGTGAGGATTGTGAAAGTCCAGCGAAGATGCCCAAAAGCATCCAATTACGAGTGGGAAGTTCTAGGTTTTTCTATGGCCTATATTTCTGTGTTTATTAGGATAGAAGATGATTGTTGGTATTATTTGGGGACTTACAATGGTACATAACGGCTTTCCTCTATGCTATTGATCTGCGCTTGGTAATGAGATTCTAAAATATAGCAATAGTTATGATGAAAGTCCTTGCAAGTGGTTGTAAGATTGGATTTTAACCACAAACTTGTCCATATCTAAGAGAAATTGTAGTTTAAGAGGTTACTTTGGATGTGCAGGTGGATGATGCTATTTCTCGAGTTGCAGAGGAATTGTCAAGTGCTGATGATAACCTTGATTTTACTGCCCCTCTAGCGCCTCTTGCCACTGTAAAGTTTAATGGGAACTTTTCTTTTATTTATTATTTATTTTGGCTTCTTATGATTTAATTGAATTTTTTGCCCTGTGTGCAAGGATTTTATCTTAATGATTTCTTAGCACCTACAAAACACAAGGTTTGTGGCGACTACTAAATCCTGACGTTAAACCTCATATCAGGTACTACTCTGTGTTGATGTTGCTGCAACTTCGGTGAGATCAGTTGACATGGCAAGGCGTCTTCTTGATCGGGTATGTTTGCTACTACCGTATTGGTAACCTTGATTTTGATTAAAATCTGTGCCAAACAACCATGTGAGTTTCAGTACCATAGTTGCATAGCCCCCAAAATGTCTGTAAACGTTAGCAACAGCTCACGCTGGCGGCTAAGAACTAGTTCCAAAAATTGCGATTCTTTCATAGTCAAACTCCTGGGCAACATCTTTTATCAACTGGTCTTGAAACGGATATATCTCTATTAATCGGATATTGTTAGATACTATGAATCTCACATTTTGTGAAAGTTACGCTGGGTAGGTGGCTCTAAAAGTAATATATGGTTTTGTCTATAGGCCCGTGTCCTGCTATCTCAAATTCAACAAGCAGGACAAAGAGGTCAAGGGCCAGAGCAACGACAGGAGGCCTGCATGACCATGGTGGCAAAACGCACAGTTCTCCGGCTTTATGAACTTCTTGAACAGGTTTGTCTTCTTTTTGGTTGTAGTCGACAGTCTCAGTCTAGAAATTGCCAATACGCGTTAATTATTCCATTCGTTTGCTGGATTTTCTCTTTTTTACGTGATGAGATGTCATGGTTATTGTACCATGATTGTGTATTTCATGCCTCAAGCAGAAATGACGTCAAGAGATTTTGTCATTGTATGAATTTGAGCATTGGAAGCGAAGAGGTGTTTATCCTTCTTTTATTTATTTATTTATTTATACGTTCTGGTGTATGTTAATCAGGACAAAGTTGGGGCTCTGCAACTTGTATTGTCTGGTGCAGACATGGTGTCAATGTCAGGGACTGATAGTTCTCGTCAAGTCTATCGACAGCGAGCTCTGGCCATCTTACAACAAACTATAGAGGATGCTTTTAGAGGCAAACGCCAATTCTTAAGTGGTAATTGACTTGAAGACTACTAGACTACCCTCTAACAATGTCTAGTTAATCTCTTCTGTTCTATTCCGACGTACTAGTCTTGCTGGACTTAGAATGTCAATACCCTGCATTGTGGAATTTCCATACAGCTGCTTTCTGTGCCGCAGATAAATGCGACTGTCTGCTGGTGAATATCCCTTAACTTAAGTGATGTGAGAATATTGATACTTGAAGTCAGTTGTCTATTGGAAAATTTACAAAGTGTCTTTCTTGTCTTGGTTTTTATTCTGATGAATTTTGGTACCTCACACAAGAACTCTCTGAGATTTTTTCACTTGAGAGCAAAGAAATGCTTGGCCTATTTCGACTGAATCGAAACGAGTCTTATCAGTTGTCATCTACCCTCATGATCGAAATAAAGTTTGCTGGTGTCTGGATGCAGGAAAGTTACATAATCTTGTAAAGGCACTGGCAGACGAGGAGGGAGAGGACTTGTCAACTGGTCCACATGCAGAACGGAAGTCATTGCTTGGACCTGAGCACAGTCTTGGCTTGGGTCTTGGATTTCGAGTTCCTTCAAGGCAGGGCTCAAAAGGATCACCTTCAAGCGTGGGGTCAGGATCGATTGATTTTTCTGGGGATAGCACTTTTCAAGTTGCTGCCAAGGGGGCCATGAAGCGATTTCTTGGACCATTGAGTAACAAGCCTATGGCGTATCTGTCCGCTTTTATACTCTACATTGCAACTGTTGGTGATATTGTGGATGGTGTGGATACAACCCATGACTTCAATTTCTTCAATCTCATTTATGAACGCCCGAATGATGTAAGTTTGTCTCACCACTGCAGAGTGCCTAGCGGTTTGATGTTGTGAGAGGCTTTATTTCAAACCATGATACCTCTGCTGTGACCTGAACGTTTTCGGATACATCTGTTCAATTCGGTCACAGGGTTTTTATATGAACTAACCTGATACAGTGGGTTTGTAGATGTCTGTCTGTCCGTCCTAGAAAGCATTGAAAAGCTAGATTTAAGTTGTACCGTTTCAGTTTGTGCTGGATTTTGGACGCTGGGATATATTAGTTCGTTAGAGAGTTTCGTGTCTGCTCCAGTTCTTGACTTGATGTCATCCTCTCTCACTGTTGATGTTTGGACGTTTGAATTTTTGTAACTTGCTTTGACAGGCCTTTTCTAAAAATGGAATAAGGGCGACTTGATTGTTATGCCTGGCCTGTAGCCAGATTAACTGTGGTCTGCCTGGTTACTCTTGTAAGGCATGAACATTAAATCTGATTCTTTGCCTTTTCAGCTATTGACAAGGCTGGTGTTCGAAAGGGGCAGTGCGGATGCTGCAGGAAAAGTTGCTGAAATTATGGGTGCAGATCTCGTTCACCAGGTACTTTGTGACTGGTGCTGTCTGCTTGCTTACGGTCATCTTACCTCCGAACTTGCCTGGGTGTGAAAGGAATTTTCCACGTAATGTGCACTTATTGCAAACAACTATAAATTCTAGCTTATTTATTCCGCTATCAGTAATAAACTACTTAACGGCTTCACTTCTTTTCTGTGACGGATGTTCATATTTTATGAAGATTGGAACTTTTTGACATCTCTGAAGAAGCATTGATGTACCTGTTGGGAATGTTCAAGGTCACAAAGTTAGCTGCAACCCTGTATAGCTGTTTGCACATATTACTCCTATGTGAAACATTTTGTGCTTCAATAGCGCAGTATGTTCTTGATAGTAACCATGATCTTGCAACTTGGACAGGTCATCTCTGCTTGCGTACCTCCAGTGTATCCTCCTCGTGGAGGCAAGGGTTGGGCTTGTATACCACTGCTTCCAACACGTGTGGTGCAGCCTGCTAGTCAAAGGGGAGACGTTCATGTTGTGCAAACAACTGCTCATGATGACGATGATGAGCCACAACTTTATCCTCTTCAACTGGATGTTGTGAAGCACCTTGCCACTCTATCTCCTGTGCGGTCAATTCTAGCTTGTGTGTTTGGTCAAAGTTGTTTTACCATAAGAGCTAAGGATCCAGGCTTAGCTGATTCAAGTGCTGCCGTGGATGCGGACCGTTCTTTCTTCGATTTTGCCTTGGAGCAGTCTGAGAAGTAAGTGGTTCACAAACCACAAGTCTTTGATATCATCCTTGGAGCAACTGCATTCTACCTTGCTTGTCAATACTGCTACCTATTGACCTGTTTTGAACCTATTATTCTATGATAAAATATTTACAAGGATATGCTGCAAAAACGTGCATCCTCATCAATACATGGCAAAGTCGATTTGGTCAGTGTTTCATTGCTTACTGTTGAAGCTGTACTAATTCTGGAACATATCATAATACCCTATGTTTTAATGTACAGATATCCTACATTGAATCGGTGGATTCAGTTGCAGGCAAAGTTGCAAAGTCTGTCGGACGTATCCACGTCCTCGCACAAGCTTGAGCAAGATGCAGGAAGGGAAGAGGGTGGAAAAACATCACTTAAGCGTCCACGTGAAATAGAGGTGGATGATATCCATTTACCGACCGATTCTGATCAGAGAGATGAGGTTCCTGAAACTTCAGAGCTAGCATCACAATGGAGTATGAAACCTCCTGCAGAGGATGGCCAAGGTGTTGCTACACCAATCTCTGGAGAATCCAAGAATGAAAAACGAACGAGCTCATATTCTCTCATGTTTGACTGGGAGAATGAAGCTCCTTACTCTGAGGCAGTCATGAGGTAATTATATATGAAATCAATCTTTTTGAAGATTGCGGCTTACTTTTTGAGTTTTGATGAACAACTTGTCTTCAAAAACCAGAAGTATGTTTCTGTGCTACGCAAAGTCTTTGCTGTCATATCTTTTGACTTGAAGAGATGAGTTGAGACACCTTGTCTTATCTTTTCTTATCCGAATATGTTGTTGAGAATATTATGTAAATCACTAGCATGTCAGATACTTCAGGCTTTTGGTATTATGCGTGCCGTTGACACGTAAACTGGATTTGTATGTTGAAAATTGGTATTGAGTACCGTAATCGGAGACTTAGTCTGACTTATATGAGGCAGATTGATGGAGGAAGGAAAGCTGGTGGAAGCTTTATCAGTCTCTGACAGATGGTTGAGGGATGGCGCTCCAGACCAGTTGTTACAGTTGTTAATCGAGAAAGGGGAGGAAACTGGATCAGAGTCTGGTAACCAATGGCAGGGAAATAATAGCAGCCATCCTTATAGCAGCAGCTGGCAATATTGTATACGTCTTCGGAACAAGACTCTGGCTGCGACCCTTGCCTTGAAGTGAGTCAAAGACAGACCAAAAGATGCATTCTCAATTAGCAAGCATGGACTGGAATTTTCATTGTTGGGTGCGTCTAATGGTTATAGGAAACCGTCTTTATCTCCTGCATTATCGCTTCAAAAGATGTTCTTAGCATCTTACGAATGAGAACATATATGCAGGTATTTGCAGAGATGGGATCTTGATGCAGCAATCGATGTCCTCACAATGTGCAGCTGCCATTTGTCCCCCGATGATTCGCTCTACCTTGAGGTCTGGTACACTAAGCATGATCGATTTGATTGTCATGGTTGTCCTTCTCATTTTTGCATTTATATGAGGGTGTAAATTGTCAATCGTGAAATTGTGTCACTTTGTTTACTTCCTACTGTGCAAGTAGTTTTGGAGACCGTTTTTGCATCGTAACTACACCATCTGATCATGTGGACAAATTATTGTATGTAGGTAGTTAAAAAGAGAGACACTCTACAGCAGTATGGCCGTATTCAACGAGCTGACAACCGATTCACCCAGTGGCAAGAGGTACAATGCAATAAACTCCTCAGTCACAAATCAAATTTAGAAGGAATTTTGAAATAATTTTTTTATATAACCTTATTGGTGATAGAAACCATAGATTTGACCATATGGGTATAATCTAAAAGTTTGGTTCCTACATCATCTTCAAACTAGATCTGTATAAATCTTCAAATTTGGAGATCCTTTATGGGTTGAAGCGCTTCATAGCTTTGGAATCGTTTGTCATATCCCACCTTTTGTGAAGGACACACGTCATTGGTTATGCAGGTTGAAGCTCTTTGTCAATCTGATCCTGAAGGCTTGGCACTTCGTCTGGCCGGGAAAGGTGCCGTCTCAGCAGCACTTGATGTTGCAGAGTCCTTCAAATTATCAAGTGATTTGCGGAGAGAATTGCAAGGCCGCCAACTGGTGAAGCTGCTGACCACTGATCCCATTAGTGGTGGCGGCCCTGCTGGTGGTCTACGATTTCTTAACTCTCTGCTTCACCCTGAGGATGCTTTGCCTGTCGCTATGGCAGCAATGGAGCTTCTGCCAAATCTCCAGTCGAAGCAATTGTTGGTGAGTGCTTATTAGCCTGATTGTCTTTAGGTTTTGGTCTATGTGCAATTTTCATAATGACTTGATCGAATTATTTCATATCTATGACTCCACACTATTTTCTCAGAACCAAGGAACATATAAATCCTCTACGACATGTTTATTGAGAGGGACGTTGTAACGTATTCACTATTTTCAGATGGCAGTGAATACGTTACAACGTCAATTTTATAAATGAGGGGTATACTAAATCAAAATGTTATTTTGTTACCCTAAATTGCTTGCCTATTTTGGGTGGATGGTTATGTTCAAATAGCTTATAATGTTATCTTGCAGCTACTGTGGGTATTTAACCCCTAAAGGACCACAGCTATGTTCCTCTCCAAACACTCCAAAGTACCCCTTCTCATAAAAAGACAAATAGTTTTTGATCTATGACCTTTTTGACCAATCCAACCATAGGATATTTCAAGCAACTTGAATTTATTACCACTTACAAATTTTCAACCGTTCAGGGTTCTTCAATAGTAAGATTATAAGCTTCAAAGTTGGTTGCACCCTTTTTTTTGGCTTGCTGCCCATAGTTGAAACTTTCTGAAAATGCCGAAAATGCAAAGTTTAGTCTCAAATTTGGTAAAATGAATTTGGCAATTGTGTGCATGAGGGTGTTAGCTCATTGTGTGCAAAAATTTAGATGCATAGCTCATTGTATGAAAATTTTCAGGAGCTGCCCGCAGTTAGGTTTTTCACCTTTGAATGATTGTATCTTTTGATTTATACATCACCTACATACGCAAATGACCATTCCATCTTCGTTACAAAGACTAGAATCACCACAAAAAATCTCAAGAATTGAGGATCAATACTCATTCCACAGTGAGCTGACCGAACTTGGAAAATCAGCCTTGGTCCTTGAGGGGTTAAGACCTACCTGTAGGACACAATTAAAAAATTGTGTTTGGAGAATCAGTTTTCCTTTGCTGAGTTTCCCCACGCATTCTGGAAGTCGGAGCTATGTTTCCTGAAACCATTTCGTCTGGGCAGGTTCATTTCTTTTTGAAGAGACGAGTAGGGAGTCTCACAGAAGAGGAGCATGCAAGGCTGGATCGCCTAGCTTTGGGCTTACGAATGCTTGGAGCTCTACCACTGCCTTGGCAGCAACGGTGCTCTGCACTACATGAGCATCCACGTCTGATCCTTGAGACTCTGCTCATGGGGAAGCAGTTACGCGCGGCCTCTCAAGTGAGTGATTGATTCTGATTTTAGCTAATTCTTGCAAGACCTCTACAGAGATGAACTGATAGTGCATTTTGCATCAATATTCTGACGAGTTGCGTTACGGTCTTTTTCCAGCTTCTGCAAGCCTTTCCATCCCTCAAAGATGACGAGCTTGTCAAAATATACGCTGCAAAAGCTCTGACCATTAGCAGTGCTCCCCCCCTCGAACGACGAAGTTCAACATCCACTATAACTGCTGCAGCTAAACCAATCACTCGTACAGTTACTCCGACTGCTCGGTCCAATTTCAACAGTGGGCTCAACACACTGCAGAGACGAGCATTTTCATGGACACAAAGGGACACAGGAAACAAGATCATTAATCAAGATAACAGTAGTCGCAAGAGGAAAATAGCTGGAATGCTTCCGCCTTCCCATAAGGCCGCATGGGAAGCCTTGGCTGGTGTTCCAGAGGATCGTGCGCCCACTGGACTAACCGCCCTAGAAGGCTACGAACGCCCAGCCCCTATGACCATTACAGAGGAGTGGGTTTTAACTGGGGACCCGACAAAGGATGATGTTGTTCGTAATTCACATCGGTATGAAAGTGCACCCAGTAGCATTCTTTTCAAGGTACAACTTCATATCTTATAATCCTTTGATGCAGTCCCACTGTCATAATCATAGTAAGGAGATGGTAATAAATTGGAGTGAATTTTATTTTAGAGTACTGTTATTTGAGATTTTCATATGGGCGTTCTTTTTGTCCTATTTTTCTCGTGTGCTTATTTTTTTTCTGATATTTTTATCTTTTCTGGACAAGTCTGAAGTGGAGAATCATTTTATTACCGTGTGCGATAATTGCACAAAGCCAGTAATTTATATATGAAAGTTAGTTTGAGCTTGAGATGATTTCCTTTTCAGGCACTTCTCGAGTTGTGTTCTTCAGAGGCTGTAGCTTGCAAAGCAGCGGTTGATATTTGTATTGTTCAAATCAAGCGGTATCTCTCATCTGATCAGCTACCCCCTGCTACCTTTAACGAATCTGCGGAAAGAGGCTTTCATGCTGCCGAGGCATTTGTCCAGGCATGGTTCAAATAATTTCCTTAATTTGGTTGTATCTGTGATGCCTTGATTTATGATAGATATTGCTTTGCACATCCTAGTATTCAATGTCCGATTGATAGTTTGAAAATGAAACCCTTTCGCATTGTTATGAATTTTTTTCAAATGAGAATGTTATGTAATACTGGTACCGAATCTTTACTATCAAGAATATTTTAAAATTTCAATCCTCTTTTGCAGGCTCTGCAACATGCAAGGGATCAGTTAAAGAAACTCACAGGGAAGTCAGAGAAAGCTCCAAACAGTCCCAAAGCTGTAGATAGTGACAGCAGTGAACCTTTGGATCATGTAGGCGCAGCAACAACTTCTTCAGCAACATCTGGAAGTAATACCGTCGGTGCTAAGGAATCAATCAACCTTCTTGAGGTTCTTGAGCAGGCAGAAATCTGGTTGAATCGCGTGGAGCTTTTGCAGACTCTGTTTGGAAGTTATGTCCCCGCATCCTTGAATGATATTATTGACGACGATGCTGCGGGGCAGCTGCGAGAGCGGCTTATTGCTGATGAGCGCTACAATCTGGCTGTTTTTATGTGTACGAAATGCAAGGTGCATAACACTCTACCTTTAGGTGGAAGGATGAGATTAGTATTTGACAGGTCTTGCTGAGGCGGGTGTTGAGTCTGCATGTCTTGAGTAGTTGACACATCTGTTTAATTTTCAGATTGACCCGGTCTCAGTGTGGGAGGCTTGGGGCCACGCGCTCCTTCGGATTGAGCACTATGCTCAGGCAAGGGTAAAGTTCAAGTGAGTAACGTTTCCGCCCACTGGATTCTTTAAAGCGTGATGTATTTTTTCACCATGTTAGCTGTGATGATTTCTCCTTGTGAATTTTAGAGGTTAAATGTCTGGTGTATGTCGTTCCATGGGTTTCGTTGAGATAAGATGACTTGAACAATTTGAGGATAATTTGACGACTCAATCGAAGATCGTATTTTTTTGGTTTCTAGGCGATGTTTACAGTTACTCAATGGAGACCCAGCTCAAGTGGTGCAAAAAATTATCCATGCCATGGAATCTGGTCCACCAGCAGATGTGTTTGGTGCACGCTCATTGTAAGTGGATATTCAAACTCCTGATGGCAGTTTTTTGTAGTATGTTGTATAAGCTTGATGGATACTTTTTGGCATGTTGATGACGAAGCGACTGGTCTTTGATGATTTTTCGTTAGTCATAGATCCTCCATACTGGCTGATTGTTATAATATAGTGGTACATCTGAGTAACGACCATTTGAAATGAACTGGTTGCAGGTATGCACACATGGCAAGAAGTGTGTCAACTTCTTCGGATGACTCGCTTTCAGCTGATTCCTATCTAAACGTGCTGTATGTTCCTCCGTTCAACAAGCCTGATAGATCTCGTCGCTCATCTGAGGAATCTGCAGACAGTCATCAAACTATCAACACGCTGATTAATGGAGATGAGTCTCCCCCACACAGCCACCTCGATGAAACCCGCTATGAGGAGTGTGTTTATTACCTGCAAGAGGTTAGACCATGACCTGTTTCAGGAATAGATGCATCTGATTCAGATTAACAGCAGTTTTTACGTTGATCACTTTTTATTGCGTGGTATGTCTGAGATTTCTTCATGACGTGAGCACAAATGATGCTGTTCTTCAGCCTGAATGTGTAGGGGTATATTCCTGCCCTTGTTCAATGCTGAGGATATGATCTTTGATATCGTACTAACAATAGTGATGTGTATTTGATAACAGCATAATCGCCAGGAGCTCATGCAGTTTATGTTTCAGCACTGCCGCTACACTGATGCTTGCAACCTTTTCTTTCCTTTTGATAGCCTTCCACCAGCTCCTCTCCCATCTTCCTACCAATCTCAGACTCCTTCATCATCGCCCCAAAGGCCCGATCCTCTGGCTACTGACTACGGCTCACTGGATGACCTTTGTGACAATTGCGTTGCCTTTGGAGTTGTTCCAATATTAGAGAGGGTTATTGCTGCCCGAATTGTTGACTCCAACAATCCAGACTCACCAGTATCTCAGCATACAGCTTCAGCTCTTACTCGAATCTGTACTTACTTTGAAAATCATCGACATTTCAATCATTTGTACCGGTTTCAGGTAACATTCAAACATCTTCCTTACCCTTGCTATTTGCTTAGGGGCTCTAGCAACAATTGTGGGATATCTATTAACCATTCTAAACAGACAATTTGGTTATCGTACACTATAGAAAATTGTGACCTTTTTTGTTCTCATCTTGGTGGTGGAAGGCTAACTATCGACAATTGCAGGTTTTGAAAAAAGACTATGTGGCTGCTGGCTTGTGCTGTATCCAGCTCTTTTTGAATTCGTCAAACCATGAACAGGCTTTGCGCCACTTGGAACACGCAAAGGTATTCTGCTTCTGAGAAATAAGTAGATATTGGTAGTGAGCTGGTTCTCAAGTTCTTGTAACATCTCTGTGTTCCCCTTGAATTGACAACTGAGCATACTCTTCTTTTGTCCAAGTCCTTCATACAACAGTTCTGATACTTGGTGGCCTTCATACTTCGTGGCCTTGGTGAGGCTTCTCGATTTTGTTTTGTTTCAGAGCACTAATAGCGTTCATCCCTGGCAGGTGCATTTTGACGAGGGCCTATTAGCACGACAACAATCTGGAGAAACGACGAAGGGCGTCACAAAAGCAAGTCGAGGAAAACTTCCTTCTCAGAAACTTACTGAGGAAGAACTTATCAAGTTTACATCTCGAGTTGCTGTACAAGTAAGGATTGCTGTTATTTTATCTGACAAGTGTTAAATTTTATCTCTAATAACTAGTAACATATTCATAGGTGAACAACATCCTCCCTCTGATGCCTGTGACGCATCCGCACTTCCAGATTTATGATGGTTCACTGTGTCTTGGATGTGTTATGAATAAAATGGCTAAACATCGTTCATTTAGATTGCTTATTTACAATATAGTCAACAATATCATACGAGTTGTAATAGAGAAGTGGCTGCTGATAACTGCTTGATTGTCACAGATTGAGGTGGTACGTACTTTCGGTGACTCTGAGGGACCACCGTGGAGGCATTCGCTCTTTGGGAACCCAAATGATTCAGACACTGTCAAGTAAGATTATAGTTTGGACTTGGGCCTGTATATAGATCTAAGATATGTCTCCTCATCCATTACGTCACTTGCATTTGATTTTGGATTTTATTAATGCACCGGACTGGCCATCACCAATTATCTGTTGATTTTGAAGTTCGACCTGCACGTATCCTGTGCTAAAAACATAGGTCATCAAAACCTATATTGTTTACTTTCTTTTTTAGTGCAGTCACGTGTGGAGTGCTTTTGTTAACATCTGTTTTGTTTATACAGGCGAAGATGTGAAGTTGCTGAAAAGCTTGTTGAGAAGAATTTCGATCTGGCATTCCGAATCATTAACGAATTTAATCTTACTGGTACGAAATCGATAATGCTATCCCGGTCAAGGTCTACAAGAATACTGGCAATGTCGAAAGTTGTTTGACAGCAAGACATTCAAATCCTGTAGTGGTTTTTCAGGATTTGAGATTATGTTCATTGTGAAGTCAATGTCACGAATCAGTTACAAGTCCATATATGATTTAAAACTGATAATGTGTTAGAAACTATTTCTTTTGCCACTTTGAAGAGTCTGAAGTGAATCAATCCTGTTGATTATTGCAGCTGTGCACATCTACGCTGGTGTAGCTGCTTCTTTAGCAGAAAGAAAGAAGAGCAACCAGCTGGCAGAACTACTACGGAACATCAAAGGCACTATAGAGGACGATGATTGGGACCAGGTGTGCTAGAATATATACTTCTTTTCAACTCCTTTTTTCCGCTGTTCAAGGACATAAATTTTGTGTAGTTTTGTGTGATTCCCAAACTAGCTTTGGACCTATGACTGGTTTGCACAGAGCATGTTTGTTGTAGAAAACACTCATGGAGATTGTTTTGGAGCAGGTTTTGGGTGCTGCAATCAATGTATATGCGAATCGTCATCGAGAACGGCCAACTGGCTTGATTGATAAGCTGTCAAGTAATCATAGGTACATGCATATTTCCTATCGAATGACTTGTACGTTTTACAGTGCTATATTTAAATATTTTTTATTCAAAAGCATTATTGTTTGTGGTGGAATGTTACATGTGTTCCACAATTATACTGAATCGTTGTTTTAATTTCATGGTGAACAGGAAAGTCTTAGCATGCGTTATTTGTGGGCGCTTGAAGAGTGCATTTCAAATAGCATCGCGCAGTGAGAACATATCAGACGTACAATATGTGGCTCATGTGGTAATGCTTTCTACATTTGATGTTTGTTACTACATAAAATTGTTGTGCGTACTATGTGTACTCCCTATGTCCGGAAATAACTGTTTGGGCGTTGAATGAACCATTACCATCCGCTTTGCACCGTTCAAGAGTGTAAAACCTCTTTAAAGCTCACATTTCATTACTTGGATGTTGAATATGTGAATTAACTTTTCTGTGCATTGTGTCCAAACAGGCACGACAGACAGGTTCTCTGGCAGTGGAGGATTTATGCAAGCAGTGGCTGGCAGCCCACAGTGTGTAGGCCTTTGTAAACTTCTAATATTCCTAGTAGATACGTCCTTGTGTTATCATTTCGTTGGAGTGTTGGCACTTCTATTTCGTGTTGCCAGAATATAGGATTGAGATATCTTGTCTAGAGGAGAGTTCAGATGCGGAAGTCGTCATCACTGTATAGATAATCTTTTGGGATACCCAGGTTGAACGAAGTTGTGGTTAGGACCGTAATTGCAGTATCATACTCACATCAAAAAAAGATGAATGATTATTTTTAGCCGAATAGCTTGCCAATCTTGTACACCTAGAACTTGTGTTTCAACGGGGTCCAGTTTAATTGGATTCCTGATTCCAGGCACAATCAGACTGTTGGGTCTGCTGTGATAGAGCAATTCAGTTCTGTACCAATTTTGTATTTCATGTGAATTTCAGTGTCTTTTGATCCCATGTTTATTATTGCAAAATCCATCATCACAGTTTGTTTCTTGTGTGCATATTTGAGTTTACTGTATCAATATGAAGCCTGCAATCTCTGGGAACATGTATAGCTGGTAATTCTTCAAGATTTTCAGAATTGTTCTGGAGTATCCAGGCTCTAGAATGTTATGTACAGTACAGTACACTCAAACCTCTTTAATCTGACCACCTTGGGTCTCAACTTTTTCTGTGACATAGTAAGTTTGAATGTGTGGATATTCTAGAATGTCACTGGAGAGAGGGTCAGTGTAAAGGGGTTTGAGTGTAGTAGACATTTTTGGACCGTTGTTGGGATCCACTGATGGCAAAAGAAGGGTATTTCCCAGAGCGGTATGATATTATGCTAAACATAAAATCAGTAATTCTGTGTTAACCCTTTAACGTCCCAATTCAACACTGTTTTCAAAGAAGTGTTATAAAATGTTTGATGGAAACCGGAAATGGAGTTGATGTACAAAGAAAATTTGTAAATGCCAATGTGAAGATCACATCTGTACGGTTAGATGTATCATATTTTTTATTAATAATTTTAAAATAATTTTGCAAGGTTTTCTCTTGAAATTCAATTAAAAATCCCGAATTAACACAAAAAAATTGAAAAAAATTGGAATGAAATTGGAATAACATGCACTATGCGATGGTATGGTTTCCATTATTTGATTCTACTTATTTTGAAAAATCATGTCTAAGGTCTCACTTTTTGAACTAAGAATGAAACTTGACATAAACCAATTGTGTTATTATTCCAAAAATCATGATAACCTATTTTGAAGATCCACACCGTACAAAGGATAGTCAACTTACATAAGAACCCCAAAAAAAATTGGTGAATGAAAACTGTCCACTTTGGATGGAAATCAAACAGCTTTAATCTGTTCGTCGTCCAATATATGGACGCTGGCGCGCTAAAGGGTTAATAGAATTCTGTGCACCACCATTAGCTGTTGAATATCTAAATTAGAGCTATTCTCATAGTTGGTGGATTGTGAATATCTTATTCGTAATTGAATGACAAAAGATTTTTGAATTTTAAGTTTCAAATTTTATATAAAAGTATTGGTGATTGCAATCATAGATCTAACCGTATGGATAGAATCTAAAATTCATAATGTACAACTTTTGTTCATACATCAAGATGATTTTTTTTTAAATCATTGCTCCTATTTATTTATTTGTTTTTGAAACAAAAAGACGTAAAGCCCCTTGCTTAGAAGGTAGCCTCGCCTCATCCTCTTGTCTACAAAATCTTGCAACACACACCCCAACACACGTCTACACTCACTTCATGCTTGTACATACTTTGTATCATCGAGTGCAACGTGCATGCTCAAGAAGGCACTTCATTGCTTCTATTTGGGTTGGGTTGAAAATTGTAATGAATAAGGGTTTACTGAAAATCTGTTGATACCATATCCACATAGTAGGTTTGCAAATGCCGTGGTGAATATATATTTTAAGTTGTTCCTTGGTTGTGTTAGAAAAACTATGTGTGGGCATAACATTCTTTAGAAGCCCGTTGTTGCACTTTCAAATCTCAAGCATCTGTTAGGGGATTGTAGGAATCGCAAAGCATTTTTTTTTAACTTCAACTCGGCTAAGCAACGAGGGTTGGAGAGTTGAATTATTTTATTCATAGTTTCTCTATAGTATAATGGATGTTGTCCATCAAGGGCTTAAGAACATTATGAGAAAATTGTTGACTTTGATCTATAGAAGTGAGCACTAAAAGTAGTGGTGTGCAAAGACATAGTATCTAAATGAAAAAATGTTACAAATACTCCGAATTCTTGTTCTAATGTAATGTGATTTCAAAAAGAAATCACATAATTACAACAATTTAATAATCAAAAATTTAGATTCATTGATTCATTTTTCGAATATGCACTAGAGGACTAGGAATGAGTTCTTCCCTAATCTTTGTATATTTCATTATTTTTTATGAAAGTGCCATGAATTTAGAGTACCTTCACTAAAAATTGTCACTAAAGTGACAAGTTTAGCACACAACAATCTATCACTCAAATTTGAATTTATTTATATATACATTCCATCCTTGCTACTTAGAATTAATTCTTCCTCTATGCCAAGAAATTAAAATGTTGTGTGTTTTGAAATGCATAGGATTGTTGATTAGAAGGTGGAGGCTTCAAGTATTTAATGGAATTTTCCATGGCCAAGTTGGATTTTTATTTTTTATTTTTTCACAACATGCACATAACATCTATTTTGAATTAGTGTTAATTTTGTTTTTATGTCAAAAGAAGATTATATGTGAATATGAAAGACACAAGTTTTAAAACATTTGAACATGTTCTCTATTTTAGAAAATTAAAATACATATAGTCAAAATCAAATCCATTCATACAAATTTGGTTTTAATTTTGAACTAAATTAATTTTAAATTATATTAATATTAGCAATTATGAGTACTTTGACCGGTTGCCCAGTCAACGTATCATATAGCCGGCCGAGGGGTGAGGTAAATGTACTTCAAGCAATGGACGCCTTCTAGCTAGGAATGAATGTGGTGAAAGAACTAGACATGAGAGTGAAAAACAAGGATAAATGGCCAAAATGGGTGTGTGCAAGAAAATGACAGCACAAAATCACACTAAACTTTGACCTCAAAATTGCCAAAAATATGCTTTAATTCCACACCAAATTGCCCATGAGTACTAAGTACTCAAAAATGGGCTTAAATTGATGAGAAAATCAAATGGGTGAGGTGAATTTGCACCCTCACCCAAAATTACAGCACAAAATCACACTAAAATATACCTACAAATTGCTATAAAATGCCTTAATTCTTCACCAAATTGCCCAGGAGTACCAAGTACTCAAAAGTGGGCTTAAATTGATGAGAAAATCAAGTGGGTGAGGTGAATTTGCACCCTCACCCAAAATTACAGCACACCATAATACTAACAATTGACCTAGAAATGACCACAAAACACCTCAATTCTACATCAAATGGTCCATGGGTACTTAAGTGATCAAACATGGGCTTCAAATGGCCCGATTGTACTCCCAAATGCTCCAAAATCACTTGACTCAAACAATTACAGCATACAAATGTGGTTTTAAAACGGGCATCAAAACTCCACAATTTGGAATTCTTTTGAGCCCTAAGTCCTACCACAAGCACTCTTACAATTGGTTCACACACATGGAATTATGAGGAGAATGGAGGAATTTTGGGCAGCGCTTCCGCGGCGTGTCCAAAAAACCTAATTTTTATCCCTAATTCCTTAGATTTAAGTATGAGTTGGCCCGGTGGAAATTGGGCAGCGCTTCCGCGCTATACCCCTCACTGGACCAAAATCCACACCCCACCACACCAATTCCAACAAGTCTCACACACCACCTATTGACAATAATTGGGACAGAATCATGAAATACACACAAAAGGTTGGCAACTAAAATCACCATTTTAGGCTATTACAAATCGTTTGCAACCATCCTAATCACTAACATTTCTAAGTAGCCTAAAAAAATGCCAAAAAATGGAGAAAGAAGGGGTAGGGAGACGTCCCCTCTATAATATCACCCTGTCTCCCTCCGTAATATCACACGGGGAGGGAGACAGGGCCATCGTCTTCCTCGCTGTAGAGCTCGTCGTCGATGCTGATTCCGCCATTCCAGATTCGCAGCTTTGGCCCTTCAATTTGCTGCTGGATTCCAGCAGCCACCTTCCGTTACGCACCTTGTACCGCCCTTGATTCACCACAATCGCCTTCCCCTTCCGGTCTCATCTCCGATCACCTCCGAATTGACCTCGCTGTCGATGCCGGCTGTCGCAGCGTCTTCGTCGCGTACTCTGCAGCCGCGTCCTGGTCTCGTGATTCCGTCGCCCTTGTATCTCAGCCCTCGCCGTAGCCACGCTCCGTTCTTCCGCAGCGCTCTCTGCAACCGGCTACCCTGACTCGCAGCGTTCTCCCCGCGCTTGCAATCACCTCAACGAACTGCTTGGGTTCCGCCTCTTTCGTTTCCGATGCGCCCTGGTTCCGTCTCCACGCATTAATCGCCACCAGCGCTTCCGCACCCGATCGCCAGTATCCTTGCAGCTGCACTCGCTCTGGATGCCGCGACCCCTGCTGAACTCCCGGATCTCGTCTCCGTGCACTGCGAATCCCCAATGCGACCCTACTGCCTTCGCCGTCTCGATCTCACCCCTGCTTCCGAGCTCGCGCGCCCCCGGCTGGTTGCCCTCGAGGTTCCAGATTTTTCGTCACGTAATCGCAAGCAACCATCACTTACAAAAAACCTCTACCTAATCTCAAGCGATCTGGTTCATTTATCACGTCACAACCTGCCCTGGAGCAATGCCCAAGATTCCCTACCCAATTGTACTACCTCCATCTGCTAGCTAGTTTTTTTCCCAACACAACCAGAGCTCCGCTACCTAATTCAAAAAAACCAATGAACTAGCGCCTAACGGAACCACGCAAAAGAAACTCCCTACACAAAATATCTCAATTCAAGAAAACTAAATCTAGATCTCGCAAAGCTCCGTCTCCCGGTTTAAAACTAGCTAACCGGCAACTAACTGACTCTCCTGTGGCTTTGCGACAGGGGTGGGTTTCAAAATCCCACCCCAAGCTACATCCATCCAATGGGCTCTCATCCACACATTATCATCCGTCTAAAAGAATTCTACTCTAACACTAACTAAACTTCCAACTTACTCATAGTAAACTAGGGGTTAGTTTTCCCCAAAGTTAGAACTTGGAGTTTACACAAGAGTAAGTCCCAAATTCCACCCCGATAATCTAAGAATTATCCTACTAAAATAATAGACAAAACCGTACAAACACTAAAAATCCCACGGTTAATTGGTTAGAAAATGCTACGCAACTAAAATTACTCAGACAAATAGGAATAATAGAAAAGGGCAACTAAAACCTAAAGCCAAGCACACGCAAAGCGCCAAAATGTCTGATCAGCTAAAACTGTTAGAAGTACATTTACCGTGTTAATAATTCCTATTAGAACATGTGTTAGTTATGTACTTTGACAAAGTTGTTAGTTAACAACTTGTAGGCGGCGTAGCCGTAGTTGCCGTAGTAGCCGTCATAATCTTCATAGCCGTTTTGGCGGTAATAGCCGTTACGGCGGTAATAGCGTTATGGCGGTAATAGCCGTAGTCTTGTAGGTAATTGACTACGTGTGTTCACACTTGGTGTGAATGGTCTAAATCACTTAGACCATTGTATAAGAGCTCGGGGGTGAGGCTCTTGATCATATCTTGATCATACCTCTATGGTTGGGTGGAGAGCTCCAATTTCATTTGCATTAGTAAAACTCCTATCTACATAAGCACCTCTTGTTTTTCTACAAAAACGCTGCACTTAGACAAATAAATGATAGAAAAGAATAAAAAACCTCACGGTAAAGGTTTATCGTGAAAGTGGACCATCTCGACGGTTCACAACAATAGATAAAATAAATTATAATAAGTTGAAATTAAAATTAAAATAGAACATGGGAAAAGGTTTGGGATCAAATTAAGTAAATCACATGCTCATTTGATAGGACGTGCTTCTACTGCACCAAGTTTAAGTGTAAAATTAGAAACCAATGCTTCTTCTACACCAAGTTTAAGTGAAAACTTAGAAACCAATCCATCACGTGTACAAGCCAATGAAAAAGTTCATGACAATGATGCGGATATTGATGCCCTCTTAGCAAGAGCACAAGTTGCAAAAGTTACCAACAATATAGCTCTTGGACCACAATGGACCTGTGATCAACAATTATTATCACAAAAGTATTTATTTATTTATTCTAATTCAACACATTGATTCTATAATTACAAACTATATAAAGATAATTGAATCAATTCTTAAAATTATCCCCAAGTTGACATTTCAAATGTAATGAAAAAAATAAAAATTATAAATGTATATATTATTTGATATTGGGAAGAAGATTACATGTATCATTTATATTATATCACTGCTTTCAAAATTATGATGGATATTTGATGTATAATAATTAATTAATATTAGAATTCTTATGATTTTTGAAACAATAAACAAGATATCCTACATTTATTCATATATTTTCACATAAAATTTGTTTTATTTTTTCAAACTTCAAATCCAAAAAATTATAATGGAAGGTGTTCAAAAAATACAAAAAAGCATTCAATTTTGTTTTATGACAATTTTCATGACTTGTTCAAAAGCATACATGACATTGTTTTTATATACCAATAGAGCATGTAAATAAGAAAATTGATATAATTTCTTAATAAATATGATAAATCAATAAAAATAATTCTTTAATTATTTAGATTTGAATTAAAACATGAATACTTAAAACTAAGTAGTGATTGAATTGTGCATATATACATAACATTATTATAGTATTGATATTATTATTTTTACCAAATCCAATGATTGATTAACCCATGTGAATTTTGAGGTACAATTAAATTTAGGTGTGCCAATATTGACAACAAAACTTTCACAAATATCAATGATAATGCAAATCATATATAACTTTTTATTTCATTTGGTTTCATGTAGGAAAACCCTAAAGCAAAACAATCCAATTGTGTTTTTTGACATTGGCATTGGAAAGAATGAAAATGTTGGACGACTTGTGATGAAGTTATATGAAGATACAAACCCTGTCACAGTACACAATTTTCGAGCCCTTTCTACAGGGGAATTGGGTATAAATAGTGATGGTATCCGACTTCATTATAAAAGCACATGTTTCCATCGTATCATCAAAGAGTTTATGTGCCAAGGTGGAGACTTGACAAATGGGAAAGGGAACTCCCCTTCAGTTTGGGGAAGCAAATTTCCTGACGAAAATTTCATTCATAAACACACAAGAGCTGGTATATTATCTATGGCTAACAAGGGTCCAAATACAAATGGATCTCAATTTTTCCTTTGTATAGTAGCAACACCTTCGTTGAATGATATGCATGTAGTCTTTGGACATCTACTTCAAAGATTAGAGGTACTCAAGGCAATGGAAGTAGTTGGTTCTAAATCAGGAATGCCTACAAAAGATGTTAAAATTGTTGATTGTGGGCAATTGTCATAACAAATGTCATTTTAATCCTCATATCACTTAGAATTAGTATATTTCAAGTCAAGTGACTTTATGAGTGCATTGTATTGGCCAATCATAGGGTATAAAAAAAACTCAAAATGCCAATTACGTATGTTTTTGCTTTACTTTAAAATTAAACTTGGATCAATAGTAATTCAAAATATATTAGAATGCTTCATAAAATTATAAAAAATAAAAAATAAAAACCTCCTCAAGACAAAAAATAAATAAATTAATAGTCGCTCTAAATAAGCAATGATGATTTTTGACAAGTTTAGAATTGTAGTTGGGGTGAAGATTATTAGTATCATGACATAGTGTCAATAGACAAAAAGTTATTGAATGGATGAAAATTTGGTGACAAAATCAAAGTTTTGATGACAAAAAAAATTGTGAATATGGAAATTCGGGCAATTTAAGATAAATGATCTTAGTTTATTTAACTCTTGTATTTTAAAACTATAGGATATTTTTACAAAAGATTTTGGAAACGAAATGTATACCATACAAATGTAAAAGAAATGAAAGTACAAATATGTTTCACCTCAAAAATTTATTTTTTCAATTCAATATATGAACCTTCAAAAATAAGTATTTAGAAAATCACTATAATTAGAATACTACATTTCAATATCATATCAGAAAAATGCCTGTTTAAATTACTAAAGCACCAAAGTCCATTGTGAACATATTAGTTTGGTATGAGTGAACATAGTTTTGCAAGTTTTAATTCATATTATGTGGAGATGTCTTAAATTGAATTTGATCACAAAACTAACTCTTTCTTCCCTTTTAGAACACAATTATCTAAAAAAAATGTCCACAAGCATAATGAAATGATATTTTCTCCTACAATCCAACAAACTCCAATACATGATTTTTGTGAATTTTTGGCAGAAGTTACCGATAAGTTGACTCTACTATTAGACTAAAATGTCACGCTTTTTTGGTTTTATGATTCAATAATGTGAGGCATATACCACAAATCTTATATTGTTTCTAGAAAAGATAACTAAGTATGTGCACTTTTACGCCTAAACGTCCTCACTCCTCTCTAGATTGGGCAGTTTTGCAAAAATGCATTATAAAATGCAACTAAGAGGGATATTTTGAACTTGATGTATGAATAAAAATTGTAAATTATGAATTTTAGATTCTATCCATATAGTTAAATCTGCGATTGCTATCACTAATATTTTCTATATAACTTGAAACGTAAAATTCAAAATTCTTTTATAATTTGATTACGAATAAGATATTGACAATTTGTACATGAAATTTGTTGTGATGGGTTGAAATGTAATACTCTAAGTGTAATGATTTTTGCAGATTTTTTGGTTGCTTAATTTTACGATTTGACTTTTTCAAGAGCATATTTAGACTAAAATCTTTGAAATTTTTGGTGAATCACTACAACATGAAATGAGGCATAAATTTTTTACAAACCATCCCCTTTCTAATTGGATCACACATGCATGAAGCTAACTTCCCAAAAAATCTTTAGTAAAAAATTCACTCTGCCAAAAGTTAATGACGGATGAGAAAAACTTCATTTTTGTACATCGTCCACTTTATAGATAGTTAGAAATTTAGGGATTAAGATATGAGTACCATTGATGATTCAATCAAGTGCATTTTACTTAACCCCTAAACGCCTAGGAGGCCAGAATATGGCTTATGAATGTAACTCACTATTCAATTCAAATTGCTATATGGATAATTTCCATCCAATTCTTTTTGTCAAGGATTTTTCTTGGTCATGTCACCCCTTCAAGTTAAATTCAGATCATTCAAGCTATTTTTAGGTTTTACATGGGATCCCAACTACAAATTGAGTTGTAAAAATGGTTCACCATGTAGTGTATTTTGGATTTTTTTGCTTTGTTTGCTTAAACTAAATTTAGGACATGAAAATGAGTTCTATTGCATTTGAGCTTAACTATCAAAATGAAGCTTACCAAGTCTAATTTCTACTCCACTTTGAATTTTTGAATTTTTTTGGAAACTGAGTGTTTTATTGCAATTACAAGTTCAGTGGCTATTACCATGGTGAAGCAAAAATTTATAAATTTAGATATACGGGTGATTTTCATTTTCTAAAATTTTATTCATTGTAATTTACACCTTTGGTATAAAAAATCGGAATTTTTGAGTACATTTTGTAATTGATATGAATTTTCTTTACAATAACTTCAAAAATCATAGTAATTTCAAATTTTCACCAAAATTTATGAAAAAATCACAATTTGTAGTAGACACGTGGCTTCACCTACTAAAAATATAAAGCTGAATCCTTGTATCATTTATAGTGGAAAAATTGAGTGTGAGAAGTAAAGCATGATTCCATGGTCATAGGTCCGACTTTTAGGGGTTAATTAGATCAATCACACTGTTACAAACCCAAATCTTCACTCATATCAAGCATTGGAACTATGAAATAGGAACAAATGATGAAAATATGTGCCAAATTCAAATTTGGCCCATGTTTAGCGGATTTCTGGATTTACCAACTCTAGGCTCTCACCAAACATGAGATGGAAGGATGATCAAAGGCATTTCAAGTTTGTGACTACAAAGATCAAACAAGTGACTTCATCGATCCTAACCAGAAACCCTAAACCACCAACCCCATCATTTATATACACTCTAAACTCATCATTATCACACATTCTAATATTACATTCTAGGGTTTGAAGAGAATATTTGCTATTGTGTTCACATGTGATTGGACACTTTCCACATGTCAAGTTTTGAACTCACATTTGGTTGCACAAAGGTGATATTAAAGAATTATGAGTGTAGGTTAAGTTCATTTTGGACTACTACTAAAGTAGAGGCACCTTGAATTATGCTAGAATGCCCTTGATGACAATTTAGACTTCCCCTGCACTAACTTGCATGAATGCCCCATGAATGACGATTCAGACTTCCCTTGCACTTGTAGCAAGCAAGACCTATTGCAACAACTTTTCTATTATCTCGTTCAAATCTCGTGCATCTAGTCATTGTTGTTTCACTATACTTTTATTTAGTTCACGTATTCACAAAATTGAGTACATGAACGTTCAAGAATGAGTACTTTGCTTTTCCGTTATAGGCATGCCTTTTCAACAATTAGGAGTGTTGACCTATTTCTTGCTTTTGAAAATTTGTATCAATTCATCATTGAATGAAAAATCATTTAAAAACTGTGCATTATTGAGGGCCTCTTTATCTCAAGTGGAGAAAAATTACTCCTTGGTTACAACATTAGCAAATGTATGTCAAATCCCTTAACTTCACGGTTCAACATAACATTCTTCAGCAGTAGGGTAGTCCACTCCCTACTCCTTGGTCGATCGTTTATTGATACAATAACTTTCCTTGGAATTAGAGTGAAAAATGACACTTGCCATTATACGAGGGAATTTAATAAGAGTCAAGCAAGTAAGACAAACTTAAGATGTGAAAACAAAGAGCATCGAAGAGCATCGGAGAGAATCTTGGAAACTTTAGTAGGGTACAAAGTCTACGGCTTAACAATGTTATGAAGTGCCTCTACCGTAGCACCCCTCAAAGTTGTCGATGCAATAGTATTTGAAAGGGACAGAGATCAAGAATTGCTGGCGCCTGAAAATGATGAAGAGCTGTCATCCTGTGCACTCCACATTAATTTTGTCCAGAAGATTCACAAACCCTATTTCCCATGCACGTTTTACTTTCCATGCAAATTCCGGGTACTAATGAGTAGCATTGATATGAAATCAATTTCAATTTTAGGTGCTCAAATGGCCATAGTCTCATTTCAGAACCTTGCTCACTTGATTAGGGTTTAAGGTTTAGGGATGAGGGTTTAAGGTTTTTAGGGATGAGGGTTTAAGGTTTAGGGTTTAGGGTTTTGTTGCTTTTCTTTATCTTTTCTGATAGATCGAGTTGCGGGTCAGGGTGAAGAAGAGCATCTTGACATCACGATCGAGAATCATGGCGGACGATTTTGAAGAAAAGGACCGGAAGCTCGTGACCTGTTTCGATGTGCAGCCAGGAAGCGCTTTGCAGTTCAAGCTCACGGGGCTGCCCGCCACACCGTTTTGCGACTTTGTGGAGACGGCTGGAAACAAGCCGCACGTGGTCGGCTTCTTTCGCGAGGTCGTGGAGGAGCTCGAGACCACGAGAGGAATTCGGGACTTTCATTTGAAGATCCGGGATCGTAAGAAATCGTCGTCAGGCTTCGTTGTGGACGTGTACTACGGAGATCCGACTATTGCTGGCCCAGTGCAAGTCCTCCCTGGTAAATAATCCTAAGCTGGTAAATAATCCTCAATCAATTTTGTGTCCATTGGCAAACTTAGAGTGATCAATCAGGGTTTGAAAATGCTGGATTTCAACACTGTAATCCTTGCAATTTTGTGTCCACTGGCAAACTTGGAGTGATTAATAAGGGTTTGACAATGCTTGAGATTGATGGCCAGGAATAAATGGGTGCAGGCGAATGTATATCATGCGATTTCAATACGCCGCTGTATCCTGGCGAGCTCCCAGTGATCCCTGCAGGAGCGTGTGTGCTTCCGCAATTCAACGATCAACCGTATGTTCGCTGCCACCTTGATGCCAAAGCTCGTCCGGGGTTTATCGTCACCCCAAAGCGGCATGTCGAGAGATTGTCAGAGATGGACGACGAGGAGGTCTATGCATTGTGGACTGTCGCTGTGAGGGCTCTCAGGTAAATAAATGCTTGTTGCCCTTACACATCCACCATTTAGGTCTAATCATAACATTCTTAACCCCCAAGAGTCCACTGTGTATTTTTAGTAGTGTAGAAAAATTGGACCCCCTGCTGCAAATCATCTGTTTGTGTGAAAATGACTTCAGTTTGACACGATCGTCACTGTTGATCTTGTAGTAGAGAACAAGAGCTTTAAAATGATGCATTGCAATCAGAAAACCGAGGTGAAAATGAGAAAATGCCACCATTGCAAAGTTCAGTGATGCAGATGGCCATATTGGGCGTTTTACACAGTTAGGGGTTAAGTTGGTTTATGAGTACATCCATCTTTCTGTTCAACGTATAAAAAGACAGGACATGGTTTGGATTCAATCAATAGGCTGAGAATAGTGCTTGGTCATAAGCGTCAATCCAAAAGCTATTGTCAAGAAGTTATTGAAGCTTCCATTTCCTAAAAAGTTTGAACGCAAGACCGTGTGTGTCAAATAAAAAAGATGTCAGAAGATTCAACTTTTCCTTGAATTAGCAGATGGACCCAAGGTGTTAGGAGCTTCTTTCAAGAATGTCATGAATTTTCAGTCAAAGTAGGAAACCTTAAATTGAGACGAATTCAATAACAGGTAGTGTTTAGGGTTTAGGATTCTCCAGCAGAAAGTAAAGAGATGAGCCTGTGGTATGTTTTTTTTTGTCAGAGAGGATTCAATTCCATACAGGACCATGATTGTCAACCACGGGACATACCGCAACCTTCCTCACCTTCACCTGAAGATCTGGGTCACTGAGGAAGACCATATGAAGGTGCACCAACATTGGCCCCCCGAAAAGCAGGAGCTTTGGACAACCTTACAAACTCTGGCTGCCTCGCATCGAAAGAGGAGGAACGTGGCTTGCCGTTATTTTCAAAGAAATGGCAGCTGCCGGAGTGGAGCCCAGTGCAAATTTGAGCACATCTGAGGACTAGATTAGGGTTTTCCCATCACAGATTGCGGAGTTTTGCCAACGCCACAAAGTGTCAAAGTGCAAGTATTAGCGCCAGTTTTTGTGCTAGCTTCTGCAACGAGCTTTGGAGCAAGGATGTGGCCTCATCGAAAGGCGGTCGCAGAACCCCGCGGAATCAATTTGTGTGTAGAAGACAACCATTTTGCTGAGAGTCTCGCGCTTGTGGCTGTGGATTACAGGTTGCCAACATGTTGGAACCGCTTCGCAGAATCTTCCCTTACAAGCTTGCACTCTGAGAGCATCCACACCCTATGAGTGTGAGTGCCATTGAATATGAGCATTCTGAATAGGCCCCTGTACACTAATTTAAGGAAGGGTTCGGTATCCTAGATTGATGGACAATAATGATTACCCATGTATAGTGATTGTGATTGCTTCACGGATTATATACAGGGACACATAGCGGTTCAAGGGTGTGGAGACGATAGCTTGTGACACCAAATCTTGGATGTGATTATAGTGGTCAAGAGGTGAATTGAAAAGGAGAAGGGTGGGGATGCTCCGACCCCAAGTATGGATTCTCACTCCATTTATTTTTCAGCCCTTAGATCCTTTACTGCAGAGCTTGCAAATGAGAAATGCTACAGAATGTTTTATATATTTCACGTACCATTTTACAAATATGAAACATTAATCGGATTCAACAACAATTAGCGACCTTCATCAAATGAAAACTTCAAAACATTGTCATTTGTTGACCAAAAAGGCTCAATCTGCATTGCTTTTAGAGGTTGGAATCGATGTAGTTTTGTGTTCATTGGCAAACTTGTGAATTTTGGGGTTTGCTAGCTCTTGAAACTGACAGAGGACAACCAAAAAGAAGTACCCACATTTGCTATAGGCAGCATGCACATGCCACTCCTTGTAGAAAATAAGCTATCGCCTTTATACTCAATACACCGAAATCACCATATATTGTGGCCCACAGTATTTACGAGAGGCTTTACTAATAATTATCTTTTCAAACTGTTGTGGTATAATTCATCCAAATTTGATGAAAATTTGTTAAAATGAATGAATGTACCCACGACAATTAGCCACCCACAATATATGGTGATTTCAATGTAGTTTTTTAAGAAGAAACAAGGAATCAAAGAGCTCTTGGTAATGCTAAAGGAGAGTGGAACTAAGAGGTACTATAGAATGTTATGAGAGTTCGGCACTTTGGCTAGGATTATTTGTCTTCTTGAAGCGGCATGTTAAGAGATTATTAGAATTGTTTTGCTTTGTCGATTCTTGTTGTCAGATCTCTCAAGTAAATGCTTAATTGAACATTTTTTAACAAAGTGTAATTCATTGATGAGACGATTCTTTATTGTGTATGAAGACATCTTATTTTTCCCACAAAGAGTACGTCTTTGGTTCCTAAAATATTTTTACATTATCTCCTAACTAATTGTTTCTTTCAAACATAAGCCAAAAAACAAGTGTAAAGTTTAAATATAAATTTCAAAAAATGACGGCTTGTAGTGAATGAATGAGATTATAATATAAATTGGAATTAGAAATAGGAAAAAAAATTGCCAACTCGAAGATCTCAGAAGGATTCCCAGGATAACAACTCTTTGTATTATCTAACGGGAGGACCGGGGTTAATAAATCACTAAAGAATAGGTTATAACTAGTTTATTATAAGTGTCTCATAATTATTCATTTCATAAGTATATTATAAGAGTATTGATAAGAAAATAAACATATTAATCATATTATATAGATGTTCATAATCATATAGGTGTATAAACAATTACGTGATAAGTCTTGAAATTTGAATGCTTTCCTTTCTTCTACATGTTTAAATAAATTTATATATTATAATTGACTTAATATCTAATCTTTACAATTAGTATACCTCCCGTCTGTTAAACAATCATATTTTTTGAATATTCTTGAAATATCCTCAATTATTCTAGAATATTCTAGAATATTTGCAAATATTTCATTAAAGTTGTTTAACACTCACCTAATTAGGCAATCAAAGTCAAGTTGGAAATTAGTGTCAAACCTAAAGGAATTCACTTGTAAATATTCGATAATAACATGCAAACAAATAATAGGATCCAAGTAAATCTTTAAAGATAATAATTATAATTGAATTACATTAATATAGGATGCTTAAAATTGATTACAAGAATAAAAATGAGGATATTATTAAATATAGTACTTTTAACCCCTAAGCTCCTAAGAGACCATTTTGTGGTCGTTGCCCATTTTCCCGGGCTGCCTAGGCCCAATAATATAACTTTTGTTAAAATCAAAAACTACAATGTAATGTAAACAACTCTTCTTTCTAACCCAATTAAAATTATGTCCATCTGATCAAAACTCCACTTAGGGGAATTTTTCAAAGTGAAACACCTCAATGTTAAATGGCAGTTTGAACACTTCGGGTAGGCTTGCCAAAACTCTAAACCAATGAGATTCATCGGGCACCTCAAAGAAAGTTGACTCCACCCCACATGGGTTGCATGCCATGAGTTGTGAGCTCATCCAATTGGAGGAGAGTTAAAAGGATAATCTAATTTAGCCAAAATCTCTTGCTTCCCTTCATACCCATTACAAGGTCTTTGAAAAAATGTTAACAAATTGAACATAACTTTTTTTTGAGTTTGAGGGCCCATTAAAGCAAGGCTGCCTGGATTTTTCAGGGCGTGAAATTTAAAAATCTCAACTTCATTTGCTATTATCTTAACATCCGTACAGTCAAATGCTTTGAAATTTTGAGGGATGGTTTACAAGGCCTAGGAGTACAAGATCCTACAGTTGGAATGTGAAAAAAGGATTTTGAAAAGCATTCAGAGATCATCACCAAAAATGTCCTATATGAGGCAGTTTTGGGTGGGGGACCCCTCTCGGGCGTTTAGGAGTTAAATACCCTATTATCTCAAGTGATATCTAAAAGAAATACATAGAATGACTTCCCTGTGTGTGAGACATAAAAACCCCTAAACTAGAGTCTCTTTTTTCACAAAGTGGTGATCACAACTGACATTACATTCTATAATAGTAGGGTTCTGAACTGGCTAATGCTTCGTTTGATTTTTACCGATACATTAACTTTCCTTGGAACTAGAGTGAAAGATGACACTTGCCATTCTACGAGGGAAATTTAGTAGGAGTCAAGCAAGTAAGACAAACTTAAGAATGATGCCACTAGTAGAAAAGGTGACATTGCCGAGGGAGTTGTCCATGCATGTGGTACCCAATTCCACACATGCAAAGTGATTTTTCCTAGGCATCTCCCTAGGGAGTACCAGCTTTTCTACTCGTGTGTGAAAACAAAGAGCATCCAAGAGCATCGGAGAGAATCTTGAAAACATTAGTAGGGGTACAAAGTTCTAGGGCTTAACAATGTTTTGAGTTATGTAGTAGCACGTTTAAAACAACATATTCTCTCCATGCCCCTAGTTAACCTCATTGATTGCTATCACCGTACTAACAAATTTATTAATTAGATAATTACCAGCATCAATAATTGAGTAATCTGTATGCCCACATGATACACGTTTGATAGAGAGAATTCAAGTCACCCAGCAGCAACAGACAATGATTCAAAGCTTTGGATAAAAAGTTATGGTGCAAAACAGTACTTCGTTTTACCATTGCATCCGTCATGGGAGCCCATGCATGAATGATTCTGGTCTCTTGTCCTTTGAGCAGTGGCCAAAGCATTTGTATCACGATGGGGTGATTCCGGGCGGTGCCTCCTTTCAACTTGTTGTACCTGCAACAGTGGCTACATTGATAGTGTGGGTAGGGCTATTTCGCGTTTCACTGAAAGTGAAAGTTTTCTCATTTTATCCAAAAATGAATGTTTTAATAAAATGTAGATCATTTAAAGAAAAAATTGAGGCAAAATATAATTTTGGTTTGAGAAATCTTCATTTTTGCAAATTATTATTATTAACCACCTTGACGTCAGGAACTTCTTTAGACTTTCTAAAAAGAGTTGCACAAAAATCATGAAGCATCAAGTGACCAAGCTAGCCACACCATTGACAAGTAAACACAAGTAGTATTTGCATAATATTTGAATGAACTTCATTTGTTTCGTCATTAAGCTCTCAAAAATGTTCACCATTTATTCAATGAATGCCAGCTCTTTCTCGGGGGGTGCACTGTACTAAACACGTACAAGTATACGTGAGTGCATAGAAGGGGTATTAATTTGAACATTGTTGTATTACGTATACATACGATAAACATATTTAGAGCTGAAAATATTGACGTATATTTACATTAAACATATATTTAGGACGGAATAGATCTGTATATAAAGGTTTTTAGACGTACAACCTCTTGTATACAAAGGGGTTTTTAGAGGGGGTTATGAACGCACGTGATTCTCAAACATAATGTAGAGTGCACCCCCGGGAGCTCTTTTAGGGGTTTAGTTGTAGTAAATTAAAATTTTCAATTTTGTAAAACACTATCTAGAATAATAATAGAATAAATAGGCCTCATACAATAGAAAATGTAGCCTCATGTAAATAAGTTTAGTCATCCACACTATGTAGAATAAACGGTGTTAGTAGAGCCATTAACCCCTAAAGGACCAAGGCTAATTTTCCAAGTTCGGTTAGCTTAGTATGGAATGAGTATTGATCCTCAATTATTGAGATTTTTTGTGGTGATTCTACTCTTTGTAACAAAGATGGGATGGTAATTTGTGTACGTAGATGATGTATAGATCAAAAGATACAATCATGTAAAGGTGAAAAACCTAATTGCGGGCAACTCCTGAAAATTTTCATACAATGAGCTATGCATCTGAATTTTTGTGCACAATGAGCTAACGGCCCCATGTACACAACTGCCAAATTAATTCTACCAAATCTGAGACTAAACTTTGCATTTTGGGCATTTTCAGAAAGTTTCAAACTTGGGCAACAAGCCAAAAAAAAAAATGCTACCAACTTTGAAGCTTATAATCTTACTATTGAAGAACCCTGAACGGTTGAAATTTTCTAGGTTGTAATAAATTCAAGTTGGTTGAAATATCCTACGGTTGGATCGGTCAAAAAGGTTTTAGATCAAAAGCTATATGTCTTTTTATGAGAAGGGATACTTTGGAGTGTTTGGAGAGAAACATAGTTGCGGTCCTTTAGTTGTTAAACCCCATAACTTGAGTCATTGCAGGTTGACCGGGAGGATTGAGGAATGCACTCCGCTACTTTCAAGAAAAAAGAATAATCTTAAGTACCAGCACTATAGTAGGTGTGAAATGTACTGCTAACATAACATTCAATAGCCTTCATGCTCTCTGCCTTTCCTTCATGCTCTCTGCCTTTCCTTCATGCATCATCTTGGGACTCCACCTGTCCAATTAGCTATTGATTTGATCTTGTTGAGTGTGGAATATGCTCCACTATCTACTATGGAATAACAAGCTAGTGAATGTTATGGAAGTTTTGGGTGGCAGCATGATTTTTTATTTGAGCAATACAGTTTACAAGAGAACCATTGTGTGCCACTCCCTCCACCATACTGGAATATGACTGGTCGTCGGTCGTATCGCCAAAATAAAAAAACCCTAGGTGGCTGTTGTGGCTTGGAATAATTATACAAAAACTCATCATCGTGCATGTAGAATTTATTGCAGACTGTGACTTGGAATCCAGAGTCAGTGTGATGCCCTAACTATAAACTTGTAATCTGCATAATAAGCAGGACGGTTACACTAGTAGAACAAGCAGCTATGCTATGATAACATTCTTGAACTGCCATGGCTTGTTCCGTTTTCTACTGTGAGGAATGATGCCTCTACAGTAGCACTCATGACATCATTTTCAATTCAAGATAAAAATTTCTTGTAGAGAAGGAATTGCCTGTAGGAAAGGGACCACTCCTGCTAAGACAATTCCAAAATGTTACTCCCTCTGTCTGTTCTGAAATTAAAAAAGCACCTTTAAAAACTGGAAGCAATGTTCCCGCGGATTTTTTTTTTTAATTTCAGGAGCGAGGGACTATATGATGTCTAGCATTGTAGCAATGGCTCGCTTTTCAATTGCAAGTACTTCTGTTTTTGTCTATGCAAAGCCTCTTTGATTTTCTTTGGTCTAGAGTGAATCTAGATTAGGTATGCTCAATTTAGTTCAAGCTACTTAGTTCTAATCCATGATATTCACTAGTTTTGCAAAAAGAATCTAAATTCTTTAAATTGCACAACATCTTGATTTCAATGTTGGAAAGCTTTGTCAATATCGGCAATTGTTAACTCCTAAACGACTCTCAAACTTGAAAAAAGAGTTATTTAAGATTATGTGCCATTTCTTACCATCCTCAAGATGAAGTAGTTACCAAGATGTTCAATTTGACAACTGAAGATGTTCAATTCATTAGCATTTTTTCCAAAGACCTTGTAATGGGTGAGGGTATGAAGGGAAGCAAGAGATTTTGGCTAAATTAGATTATCCTTTTGACTCTCCTCCAATTGGATGAGCCCACAACTCATGGCATGCAACCCATGTGGGGTGGATTCAACTTCCTTTGAGGTGCCCAATGAATCTCATTGCTTTAGGTTTTTTGACAAACCTACCCAAAGTGTTGAAATTGCCTTTGAACATTGAGGTGTTTCACTTTGAAAAATTCCCCTAAATGGAGTTTTGATCGGATGGATATAATTCTAATTGGGTTGGAAAGAAGACTCCTTTACAACATTACCTATGACATTGTATTTTTATTTTTTTGAAAAAAGTTATTTTTTTGAAAGCCTAGGAAAATGGGCAGCAACCACAAAATGCTCTCTTGGGAGCTTAGGGGTTAAAATACTCCACTCTTCATCCAATGCATGCACTCCATAGTCTAGAGTGTCTTTCAAGCATTGGTATTGGAAATAGTGGTATAATGAACATAAAAAATAAAATAAAATTCATATTGTATATAGTAAAGTGGATGTAGCTTCTCCATTGCTCTAAAATGTTATGTAGAACTGAATTTCTTAACCCCTTCAAGATGTTGGGCTAAAATATACGGCTTGGTTACCTACATTAGAATTTGTAAAAGACTCACTTAGGAGATGAAGGGATTGTTTCTTAGGCTGAATTTTATTTGGGGATTTGCTTCAAAGGATATAATGCTCTGTAATTTTTTGGAGAATATTCTACAACCAAGAAGAGCGGTTCAGGTGACCTATGTATTCACAAGGAATTCGGAGAACATAACATTGCCCTAAACATATATTCCATCTAGAAACTCCAAATAAATATTTTATTTTTTGTTTAAATGCCCTCTATAGAGCGGGCTATAGAGATGCCGTTCAGATTGTAATTTATGTGCAGACCAATACACCCAAAAAGGTGCCTCAAATAGATGAATACAACAAATAGAGGGCCATTTCAAGCCCCAACATCCTAAGGGGATAACTGAGTTTTCCTTAACCAAATGAATTTTTTTAGAAGACTTGTACTAGTAGAAAGGGATCTTTGGGCACCAAGTTTTTAAAGGCTTTAAAGCATGGTGCTCTTGTTTGGTGTAAAAAGACCCGCCCCTTCTACTTTTGGAGCCATAATGCTATGATTCTAGGGATTAATAATTACGTGCTACTAGAATAAAGGCCCCCAAAGAAGAATTCAATAATTGAAATAAAGAATGCAAAAAAGAATTTCTTAGTACTAGTAATACCGTAACTGGAGAGCAAGGTCAACAAATCTACACTAAACATTTAATTTTTTTGAAAAATAAGGTTCAACACATGAAATATTCACAAACAGCCCTCAAGATTTACTTTTCACAATACAAAAATACATTCGTTGAAAAAAGAATCTCTCACGATTTTTGAAATTTATTTTTAGAAATATTGTTTGCCAAACTTGCCTTCCACCTAATCACCTATGATATTGGATAAAATGGCTTGTTCAAAGTACCAAGATTGTACTCCCCTTGTTTAATAATAAGAGTCCAAAACCACATATTTTCTTACGTCAATTTAAGAGTCCACATTCATTATTTTCATTGTGTTGCCTTCCTACATTGACATCCTACGTTTTTCATTCCTTGCTATCAAGACAAACACTTCCAAAAGTTGCCATTGCGTTTCATCCTTTCAATATAGGCTTTATTTCCATCTTAAAGCTCAATTTTGTTTTGCAAAGTGGACTCTTATTATAAAATGAAGGAAGTAACATTCAAGTGCATATAGCTCTCGGACTGGTGTAGATCCAAGTTTCTAAATCTTTGGACGGTAGACCTAAAAAGAAGTGCATGTTTATGAAAAAATTCCATTTTAATGAAATACAACTATGATCACTCGAGTGCCAAACATAACAACCAGTAGCCTTCATGCCCACTGCCATTCCTCCATGCACTCTGATCATCACCTTGAGCCTTGATCTATCCTCTTACTTACTCAAAAATTACTATTAGATGTAGAATATTCTACACCATCTACTGTAGAGCCAAGGCAGGGACAATGTATGCTACTAAATGTTATGAATGGAACATGCATCTCCACTTACTCATGGTCGATAACTAATGAGGAATTTTCTTCCCCACTTGATGCAAAAAACAATGGGATTTTTCTCTAGACTAAAGCAGACTACATAACATTCTTGAGCAGCCTTGAGTTAGTCCCTTTTCTACACTGCTACTGTGGAGACATCATTCTTCAGCATTCAATAAAATTGATGCCTTTACAATAGCATACAGTAAGGTTCTTTAGTCCTGACTTGCCACGGTTCACCCTTTTGCTCTCCCTGCATGAATGATAAAAAATTCAAAACATGTGATTCTTGAGGCGGGGCGACTATGGACTTCCAACTCTCCACCATCATTCTTTAACTAAAAAATACTTACAAGGCATGTCCAATATTCTAGAATCCACTACAACAATTCTCGTGCAACTATTCGTATTCCTAGACCGTACAACTCACAAGAGCTAAAGAACCGTATGAGCATTGATCATAAACCTTCAAATGAATTCAAGATTTTCCCTGTAGAAAGGGACCGGTTCATAACTCTGCCATTAGCCTATATTTTCTCTATCCTCCTCACCTTAGGGACCCCGGGATGCATTCCCCAATGCGCAATCAAAAGTAAGGGTATTTAAATTCATTAAAGAGAAATTTTTGAAAAATCTTTAATGTAAAATAGCATAATTTAAATGTGAAAATTTCCATTATATATAACGTAGGGTGCCTAAAAAACAATTTTAAAAGAATATTCATAATAGAATATATCATGAATATTCTTTAATATCATAAAATATTTGCATTACTTCATAGCCCACCCTAAAATACCCTTTGAACACACGTGATTCACCAATACAACATATAGTGCATTCCCAGGCTGGGGACTGAACTCAGTTCTTTGTTTTCTATGACATCTGTAGTTCTTTTTCAAAGTCTTAAGAATAAAAATGTAAGAATGACATGAAACGAACTGCCAGTAAAATATCATAAGCCTTGGATTTCTGACAACATTGGTCACTAAGTTGTACTACATTGCACATGAACAATATAATTGTTTTCGTACTAGCTTTGTCTTGCATACGATGGAGAGCCACGATGCCCAGAATGGAGTCGATCCATCCAAAGCATCATGCATGCAATTGAAACAATAATATTAAAATAGAATTGGACACAAGTACGTGCACAATTGGGGAGATGACAGACACTCAGAACGCCGGACATTGAGATTATCGGAGATATATCAATAATGGGACGACTAATAAGCTGAGGCTGAGAACAAGATAAATCACTCTAATATCTGACGTACTCACGGCTTGAGTTTCAAGGCTAACTTAGTTAGCTCTACTGCATCCATGACAACGATTCGCAAGGTCTAGGGTGGTCCCAATTGAACGTGGTTGACTACATGTACTGCATCATGGGAGACATCAACATTATTCGATTATCCTCGTGCCTAGTAACTCCGAAAACACGACTGTAGTTTCATAGCCGCAACCAAAAAATCAATTGTAATTGGAATATCAATGGAGCTCAAAGCTATAAAGATCCAGCCATTGGCAACTCATCATCATTCATTCATGTAATCCCTCCAGATCTTGCATCATTGTCGATCTGGCCATCCTCATTTTTCAGCACCGATAATTATATGTGAAGGTAACTATGTGATCACTCTCACAGTGTAGCTTTGGATCCGATCATTCTGTGAAAAAATGAACTTGCAAGAGTGTTATACTGTATGTTCATGTTAGAGCTGTACGTGAGTTCGGCTAGAATGTTCGGAATGCACTCATCATGTCACAATTAATGAATGGCCAACGTTCACGCAATGAATTTGGACGTTTAAGCATATGTATAAATTCTCTACATCAAGTTCTCTACCTCAGCACGATATCTGAAATACATATATCTCCATTAGCAATGCAATTATAGATTATAGCATTGCCACACAATACACTGTAGATTTGTAAAAGTTTAAGGAATTTCCTGACGTGTTAGTATGATTGGCTTGGTTTTTCTGTATCAGAGATCGAAGTGAAATGGCGCAAGAAGCAGCAAGCCCAGACGCGGCGACGGCGCCATTGAACGGCGCGTCCAATGGACCACAATTTGCAGGGGACACGGACTCGACCGAGACGCCGGTGTTCGTGGCGGCGCAGCCCAAGATGGAAGGGCACAAGATGGCGAACATTCTGCTGCACGGCCACCCGACGCGTATCGACGCTACGTTCCCGAGCGACTTGCTGAAACAGACGTGGCAGCAGCGCGCGTCCATGTTCTTGGTGAAGCTTCTCTGGAAAATATATCCCTTGCTCAAACTCATCGGCTTCCTCGTCGAATGGACCATCAACCTCTTCGTCCTCAACCACGGACCCTTCCGTCTCCTCTTCCGGATCCTCTTGCCTTTCAAATGGCGTAAGTAGTCTGCTCCATTATCGATCTGCTGGTTCGATCTGTTGAATCCAAGTTCCATGGGTTTGAGAAGTAGTCCATGGAAGTAGGTAAGAGGAACTGATAAGTGGAACTTGGGTTTGTCTTATACCCGGCCATGAAGTTATGCATGTTTCATGAAGTTGCTTGAGGTGAAACGAGAACAAATTTGAATAGTTAGGAGAAGTTGCCATTAAGTCTTGGGCTTGAAACCCTCTAAACTTCATGACAACTTCTCCACCACTTTTATCTCAAAAGCTCCCTTGAAATGCGGAACTTGGTCCCCACCACTTTTTTCTCCAAAGCTCTCTTGAAATGTGGAACTTGGTCCCCTAAGTCCCTAAAAACTTGTCATTTAGTGAGATACTTCACTCATGGAACTTGATTCTAAGATCTGTTCGATCTGCTGGTTCGATCGAGATTTGTATTGAATTCGGATTGATCGAGTCTCGGTTGGATGTGCGTGCAGGCGATATTGTCATTCCGAACTCAGAGGCGGACAACTACCTGAGCGTGGTCGGGCAGCTGGATCCGCGCCGCCACCTCTACGTCAACACCTCGCAAGACGCCAAATCCCACAGCAAACGCGCCGACACGCTCGTGTTCCCCGACGAGAATGTGGGTTCGCGCGTCACGGCCGACGTGTGCGTCATGGCGGCCAAGCTCGCATACGAGAATGAGGCTGTAGTTAAGCGCGTGGTCGAGCAGGACTGGAGCATGCACTTTGTGAAATTCTACAGCTGCTGGAACGGTAAATCACTCTGAACCTTGAACTCTTAGGCTCTAGCTCTTCAACGCAATTATAATGTTTTCACTTGGAGGGCCGTGGGTTTTGGACACATATTATTTCGGGACGCAGGGAGTATGTTGTGAATGATGGATGAGCCCCGCCGTGTGCTTAATTAGTTCTCAATATATACCACTCACCTTCTCCATTTCTTTCTATTGGAGCCATCCACTGCTTGTCATAGATCATGTCCCCCAAGTGCTGCATGTCCTTGCGCAACATGATACTCCAGTTAACACATGCAATGCGGTTATCGTCTTATTTCTTTGAGTATCTTGTCAAGGCTTCACCTTTTGTAGAAAGATGTCTTCGAACTACACACTCCGAGTGCCAAACAATGGAGCTCCCGACGGCAACCTTCGTGATGCTGATGGGCTCAATTAATGTCATGGGTGATGACAGATTACCAGCACATGAGCAACACACAGGCGTTCATCATGATGGACAAGCCCACGGATGCGAATGCGGTGGTGGTGGCATTCCGGGGCACGGAGGCGTTCAACGCGTACGACTGGAGCACGGATTTCGACTTCTCGTGGGTGAAGCTGGACGGGCTGGGCGGCGTGCACCTGGGCTTCCTGGAGGCGCTGGGGCTGGCCACGCGGGAGGATCCGGCGTCCTTCGCCAAGCTCCGCGACCAAGCGAAAAAGGTAGTGTATGCATACACAATGCATAAAATATATTTAAAGAATATATATTTGAATTATGTTAATAATGAGGCTAGGCTTCCATGTATCGGTGGGTTACCTAAAAAGCAGTCCTGAAGCTGCCGATTCATCACCGAAATGAGTGAATCCTAGGCTTGGTTTTCCATTTGTATCAAAATGGGTAGAGTATGGATCGTGGTTCTTGAGACCTCATTTCTTGTCTTCTAGCAGCTTCCACCCACCCGATCTTCACATGGAAGCTTATCCAAAGAACACCTCAAAGTTTATGACCTTTGGTATTCTCAAGCGTCGTAACCTTTATCTAAGAGGTGTGATTAAGTAACTAGATTAATTAACTAGTTGACATTGGACTAACTATTGTCCTAACAACACTACAACAGGGGCAAGGGCACCACCAGGGCAAGAAACACCACAAGACCATGGCGGAAATTCAGAAAACCGGGGCAATTTCCGGCCTAGCAGACCACATCATTCACAACCGGGGCAAGGTCTTGGCATACGACGCCATCACGTTCCAGGTCGCGCGGTTGCTCTTCCACAATCCCAAGGCTAAACTGTTCATCACCGGCCACTCGTTGGGCGGGGCGCTCGCAGCGATGTACGCCACCATGTTGTACTACACGGGCCAAATAGAGGTGGGTGCATTCACGACAAGTGCTCAAACAATGAAATCTTTAAATTATGTAGAATTTAAAACGAATCAAAGGACTTTTTAGTGCTCATCAAGCACTTTCTAGCCCATAATAAGGACTGGTACAATTGCACTATTCAGTTGTTAATCCACACCTAAAATTGACATCTAATTACCAAAGAACTGACACTTGAGTGGATATTCACAAGGAAGGTAGAGAGGATTCTTTGAAGGAAGAGTCTATAGAGATTACTTGGTTCTAAGTAGGGAATGGCTTAATTTTTGTCACTTCCCCGTTTCAAATTCTATCACGGAATCCATTCTATCTGCCCTGAGAATGTAAAGTAACTTTAGGGTTGCTTTGCCAGTATACAATGTCGTTAACTACGAATTTAATATTGAAGGTACTTTCTGAGTGAATCTAAGTAAAATTTAAGCACTGGTTACACTGCATATGAGACCTTCGATTGTGAATGTACCCAGATTGCGGACAAGATTGGCGCGGTGTACACATTCGGCCAACCGCGTGTTGGCGACGAGGACTTTGCCGCGTACGCCTCAGAGAGGCTGAAAGGGAAGTACTTCCGCGTGGTGTACTGCAACGACATGGTCCCGCGCGTCCCATTCGACAACGAGCTGTTTTCGTTCAAGCACTTCGGCGGCTGCGTGTACTTCAACAGCGTGTACGACGGGCTGACGCTGCGCGAGGAGCCCAACCCCAACTTCTTCGGCGTGGGCCGCTTGCTCACCATGCATTTGAACGCGCTCTGGGAGATTTTCCAGGGCCTGGTGCTCATCACCCTGCAGTATGGCCACGAATTCTCCGAGACTGTGGTCTGCCTCTTGTTCCGCGCTCTGGGCTTGCTGCTCCCCGGAATCTCCTCGCACAGTCCCTGCAATTACGTGAACTCCGTGCGCCTCGGACCGATGCCGATCAAAGTCATGAGCGATCAGCTTGCTGATCTTGCCCAGGAGTTTCATCTGATGCAGGATAATGTCAAGGACATTGTTCACGCCGTCTTCTCTGAGTTCCGGAAGCTCCTCGGTGGCAATAAAACGGCTTAAATCAGAGGTCTGAGAATTCTCTAAAGAATCAAGCCACTCAGGGCGATCGATCAAAGCTGGATCGACACCGTTCAGATGATCGGATCCAGTTTGCAGACTGAGAAGATCTTAATATTGATCTCTGCAACAAGAAGTGGTCAACAATATTATACACAATTATACGTGTAGTTACATGTACAGCCTTGTTGTATACAACATCCTCTACCAGCTAGCACAATCATCTATTAATATATGGCACTAGTTAGCATAAATTGGCTTCGTAACCTTGTTCTTGAACTAAGTTAAGTCTTATATTATTTCCATCCACTCTGGACGCTTTATTCTTGCTAAATTTAGTGTTTTTTTTTCATCATGTTGTATGCTTTTACTGAAAATCATTTACAATGAAAGAGTTTCATAATCTCGTTTTCTGTAACTATGCTGATGAAAATAATACTTCAAAAACTCAATCATACAGTAGTCCCCAAAAAAAGGTTTATGCAAATTGGTTTTGGCCTCTGAATAGAATATCAAAGAGTGTAGTTTGTATAGGAGGATATAAAATTTATAAATTTAATCCTATAGTAATGGTTCCTTGACGCAAGATTATATTGAAAAATAATGGATTCAATCAGCAATCTAGAGCTTAAATACTATCAACTTTGTTAATATTTCAACGATAAAAAGGTTAAATCATTCTCTAGTTTATAACAGTCATCTAACAAAAGCCAAATCAAGATGCAAGTATAAGTATTGTAGATGCCTACACTCAACAAATTTCTCTCATCTCATTCAACTATGCCTTGTATATGACAGAAGTTCACCCACATTACTCTATAGGAAATTTTATTCTGCACAAATTGGTACAATAGATTTTCATACTCAAATTATAAATATTTTGCATGCAATTAACATTTTAAAAAGAAGAAAAAACTAGCGATTATGTTTCGGTTGCTTAGTCTTTTAACCCCCTAAAAGACCAGGAGGACACATTGATTTCAAGAATAATTTCATTAATTTAGTAACTTATTTGGAATTCATAATTTTGACGCAATGTTAGTTAGAGAATTATAAATGTCCGTTACAAGAATACAAAAATCCTTCAAAATGTGCAATTACATTGATTCATTCATCGGGAAAAAATTAAAACTTCAACGCAGGTGAATTTGGGACATAGTAGTTAGGGAGTTTGATGGCTAAAAGAATGTTTTCACACTAGGGTGTCATATTTGTCCAAAAAAAAAGGTGTACAATATATAAAATATTTACCATTATTGCGTCATTACTATATAATAATTAAGAAAAATGTTTAAATATATTTAAAATGAGATCTTTTCAAAATATTTGGAATATTTTCTACATATTTTATATTATTTTGGAATATTTTGGAATATTTCAAAAATCACTTTGAAATCTTTACACATTTTATACAATGTAACAATTAATAACGATCATAAACACTGGCTAAACGAGTCACCAAGTCACTTCATCCAAACATAATCAATCATTGTTGTTGTATTTAGTTTTAAAACACCATTTTTTGTGAGCACCTAAATACAATACATCTTTGTGTGCTCTTGAAATTTCAAACGCTCATCATGGTTCTAGAATTTATGAGAATGTTAGCAATGAATGACCTCTTGATTTTGCTAAAAAAATTCAAAAAAAAATTCATAATCAAACCTTATAATTGTATAATATATATAGTAGATTATCCTGAAAATTAATATACAATCTCACAACTATGTCCTCTTCAAGCTTCAACGGTGAAGTTTTTTACATAAACACCAATTGAGAAATACAAGTGCATTCTTGAAAGCATCAGGAGAAGTGATAATTTTTTTGGAATGAGCATGGTCTTTTAATGGTTAAGGGATAAATCTTTAATTAAAATTTGAACAACTAAACTTCAAATTAACCCCTAAACATCCTCACCTTCCCCAGATTTGGAAGTTTTGCAAAGATGCATTATAAAATACAACTAAAAGAGATATTTGAAACTTGATGTATGAACAAAAGTTGTACATTATGAATTTTAGATTCTATCTATACGATTACATCTACTGATTGCTATCACCAATATTTTTGTATAAAATTTGAAACTCAAAATTCAAAATTCTTTTGTAATTTGATTACAAATAAAATATTGACAATCTAAGAATGAAATTTGTTGTGACGGGTTGAAATGTAATACTCTAATTGTAGTGATTTTTGGAGATTTTTTTATTGCTTGATTTTATGAGTTAACTTTTTCTAGATCACTTTTACACTGAAATTTTCAAAAAAATTGGTGGAACAATGTGGCATGAAATGAGGCATAAAATTTTCACAAATCATCCCCTTTCTAATCAGATCACACATGCATAAAGCTAACTTCCCATAAAATATTTAGTATAAAATCCACACTGCAAAAAGTGCATGATGGATGAAAAAACAGAGTTCAAATCTATTCATTGTCCAAAATCTAGACGGTTGGACGTTTAGGGGTTAAAGCATGTAAGCGCTTGGTGTTATTATATTGATTTTACTCTCAAGTACCCAATTAGAAACTAATGTTAGTATAATCATCTTTACATATCACCTTTGTACAATACTACAATCAGGTGTTTTCATAGTAGGGCGTCCAAAACGTGTAGTGTAACATCGCATAACAAGCGAAATGTGGCGATAAACATTTTCTATTGGTCGTTGAAATTAGTTTTTTGGTAAAAAGTTAACGATAATGAAAAGGTTTTCTAGGATTGTATGTATATTGATAATTTAAAAAATAATATAAAACAATATTTGGACCAAAGGTATCGTATTCAAAAAAGATTCCAAAAGATTTTGTGAGCAAAGTGGATATTAGAGGTTTATGGCAGCAATTTTTGTTCCTTTACATTAAACGCCTCTTAAAATGGCAAATTCTCCCAAAAAAAATTGGGAGCTTAGTTGGCTAATTAAACAGAGCCTGTGGTGTGGCTGGAATATGCATTCGACGTGGTTTGCAAACGGATTAAATGACATCAGCAAGAATATTCCAAAATATTCCAAAATAATATAAAATATTTTGAAAAAGATACCCAAAAAAATCATTTTACTATATTAATTTTTTTGGTATTTTCCCTATTTATTATATTACGTCATTAATGCAACTAGTTTACAACATTAAAAAAAAAAATTGCTGAGAACTATGACACCCTAGTATGAAAACACCCAATCCTAGGTTTTTCACAATATTTGAAATATTGTGAGAGGGAGGATACAAGTAGGGTGCCGATTATTCCAACCATACCAGGGAAGGTAGGGTATTTGCTATTGACACCAGTACCCAAGTTGATACCCGTGCTCTACCCTATATACCCACAAGACATTAGCTTATTCTTCATGTCTTCATATTGTCTCGTCAACATGGCACCCGCGTTCCTGAGCCGGTGAGAGCCCCTTGTTCAGTCGCCGGCAGAGTGGCCAGGAGCCCTCCGATCCTCCATCGCCTTCGAACAACCCATGATTGCCGACGTGGCGGGGGGCCACAACAGGGACGCTTGATGTCAGGCTAAGGTAGCAGTCCCAATTTCCAACCAGTCCCAATTTCCGATCCCTAGGATTGGGGGGCTGGGTCCCAGAAACCACCCAGCCTGGACCTAAAAATTTCCTAGGAACGTTCTAATTACATCCATGCCTTGGAAAGTTGAGTGCTTCTGATTGGTGCAGTAAGCGCACTATTTTCAGAATCCAACCTCTCATGAAAGTCAAGACCCTACGGGCGGTTAATGGCCACTCTATGCTTTCAAGCTTAAAAATTCAAAAAAAATTGTAGAAATGCTCAAAAAATGTGTTTTTTTTTGGGATGCCTTTGCACTAGCTTTGCGGAGCATCCAAAAATTAGAAACTTCTTTCACAAGCCTAAATATGCAAACCTGAAATTCAGACGGAAATATGCACCACTACCTTATACGGGGGTCCACAGTGCCCTTGAAGCACAAAGTTCAAAGGCCGGGTGGAGATGAAAAAAAAACACACATACGAACTACTGACAAATAAAAATTTCATGAGCTTGAAGACTCCAAGGACTCAAATGGCATGAGGTTTAACCCTTTTAACGTCCTGATTTAACAATGTTTTCAAAGATTTGTTGTAAATTTTTTTGATGAAAAATAAAAATGGAGTTGATGTACAAAGCAAAGTTGTAAATGTGAATGTGAAGATCACATCTGTACGGTTGGATTCATCATATTTTTTATTAATATATTTTAATTAATTTTGCAAATTTTTCTCTTTAAATTCAATTAAAAATCCCAAAACAACACAATATATATTTTAAATAGTGTAACGAAATTGGAATAACATGCACTTATTTGACTAATGCATGCAATGTTCTTCAATGCTTCCGGTGATATAAAATTTGGCCTTACACGAATTAAATTTTTCACAAAATGATGAATTGAATTTGTCATTTTAAACCATGAGTCCTTGGTCAATTAAGGGTTAAAATATCATATAGATTAAAATTGTATATCATATGTCTTAATTTTGAAAATGAAGGAATGATTTTTAAATATTTTCAAATTTTGTTAACCCCTGAAAGCCCAAGGGGTATTGGACAAAACATAGATGTGTTATAATATGTGCCTTCCATATGTTTGAAGTTTGGTTGTTTGACACGGTTTTTTTATATATTTTGAATATATATATATATATATATATATATATATATATATATATATATATATATATATATATATATATATATATATATATATATATATATATATATATATATATATATATATATATATATATATATATAATCATAAGTAATGGTGTCTTTTGATGATATATTAACCCCTACACAACCAGAAAGCCCAAATTGGCCTCATGTTTCTTTTAGTACTTTTAAGTACTTTTTATATAATATTCCTATTCTTTAAATTCATACAATGTTCTTCACTGATTCCGGTGATATAAAATTTTGTCCCATCTAAAATGTAATTTTCACAATATGATCGATTAGTTTTGTTATTTTAAAACTTGGGCCTTTGCTAGTCAGAGTGTTTAGTCCTTGGATGGTTCAAGGCTCCTATGACTGGAGTCCCTCAATGGTTTAACCCTTGCAGGAGTTGTCTCGCACTCTCTCATGGAACTCCTGCATGTGCTCTTTCAATATGTCAAAGGTGCCAGCATGGCCATGAAGATGGGCCTTGATAATGGCAAGAATTGAATGCCATGCAAATTTCCCGCTCCTCCTGTGAGAAAGTGTCATATAACAATTCATACCTAGCTCTGGAGACGAGTTAAATTAAATTCTGCAAAGATTGAAGGGAAGCTCATTAAATTAGCAATGACATAAGTGATATGGCACAACAGAACTTATGTACTATGTTTATATGCACACTCAGACTTCTAAAAACTGTCCATGTATGGAATCAAGATCATAGTTTGAATCTGTTCATTGTTCACTATGTGGGCGCGGTTTCATTCCTTTTTCATTTATAGTAAATGAAAAACGACACATTTCCTACTAGTGTCTGCTCAAGCCAACGGGCCAAATTGAGAACTTCTGGAAGACATCCTAGAATTTCGGCTTTTAATCATAAGTATTAGGGTTGTTAGAGGGCAAGTTTTTGCATGAGCTTGTGCAACAAGCTAGGCTTTTGCAACAAGCTAGGCTTTTGCAACAAGTTTTGGAACAAGGGTATGACCTTTGCAACAAGGTTTGGAAAAAGGATGTGACCCTTGTCTCCTTGCAGGGCAGTTGCAAAAATCTTGTGGTTTCAATTTGCCTGCGAAAAGCAACAGATATGGTGAGAGTCTCGTAATTGTGGACGTGGATTATGGTCACAAACTCATGCTCTGACATCCCCGATTGTCAACTCGGAGAGGTCAGTGCACAGCTCACATTTCTGACAGGATTTGTTCAATGAATCGGGCAATGTACAGCAAATCGAACTCAAGTCAATCAATATCAGTTGAAGAAATAATTAAGTTATGGGCTTTTATATATGTGCACAGTGTAAGTTTGTTCTCGAGAGTCGAAGACCGACAGCAAGAATTTGTCAGGATGCGGCATGATTTCAGCTGACATATTAGTTGAATGTGGGATTACTTCGTCCAGCCTCAAATTATTCTTTGCATGTTTCTTTCTTGATTCAAGGATGCATGCATAGTATACGGTAGTGCACAGGTGCATAGACTTTCAATTCTTTGAGTGACAAAAATATACGGGCTAAAGTGAGCAAACCTGTTCAAATACATACACAGAAAATTTCATCTCTTGATCTTGATGAGTTCAAGGAATAAAACGGTCTACTAATTTACTGCTCTGAAAACAGGGCAGGATTCAAGTCATTCTGTTTGAAGCTCCACAACAGTGCTGGTTTGAGTGATGCAAATGGATTTGGTCCTTGCGATTTAACGGTATTAATTAGCTGGTCATGCCCGTTTGATCGTTCCCTCGTCTAGGTGATCAAAAATGATAATCTGGATTTGCTGCAGGTGGTTGGTAGAATCATGCTGTGCAAAGGCCGCTGAGATCTCGTGTACTGTCCGAATTGTATTGCAAGAACTTGGCATCATGGCAGATTCCGAATTTGATTTTCTATGAGGCCAGAAAGCGCAAATTTAATTAGAGTGAACTAATAAAAAGAAATCAATCGTCCACAAGTGTACCCTCCGGTAATTTTCCAACGTTCCAATGATCATGTGGTTCTCTTCCATTCTCAGATTCAATTACCCTGACAGAGATAATAAAAGCTTGAAATGCATGCACTGGAGCCAGGTATCTTTGATGAACCAGATTCACCTCAATCAAACTCCCAACTGCCTCATTCTCCATTTGGGAACTTCTGACAAGGTAGAGCCTGTGCAAGGTATAATTGGTACTAACCAGAAACCTCCACAAACAGGATGAAAATTCATGTACAAACAATTCAAAACCCAAGAGTAGATTCACATTCATGGTACATGTACAGATCGAACTTCACATCTTCAGGGGCATGACACAAGTCAAAGAAACACCGGTCCCAGGTTCACACAAATCATCAATCTCCGCCAAGGAAGTACTCTACATGAATCCGCCAGGCTGCATAGTTTTGCCCGTTTCATGGGGACTGGCAGAAGACTGGCCTGGAAGTCTGTCAACACTCGTCTATCATGAGAAGAACTAAGAAAATCTCTAGTACCAACAGATGCAATCAACAAAGTAACTCCCAGCCGGGCAATCAGCAGGCATAAATAAATCAACAAACGAATGGAAGCTGACGTCGACCGAGTCCTGACCTACAATTATGCAGGCGGGTTGAATGAATTCGTGGACCAGAGAGTAACGATCGAGGTCATTCAATTCAGGGAGTGAGAGTGAGAGGGCGTATTCTCCTGGGAGATTCGGTCTTTGTCACTGCCTCTGAACTTCTCGTCCGAGGCGCTCTCGGATTGTCGAGACGTTTCGTCGCCGTTGTCGATGAAGAAGGGGTGCACATCCTCGAGCAACAGCAACACGTTGTTCATCTTGGGGCGTCGTTCCGGCACAGGGTCCACGCATTGCATCGCAATTTGCAGCATGGACACCATCTCTTCTTCAATGTTCTGGTACCGCATCAGCTCCAAGTCGAACACCTCGGCCGTCCATTCTTCCCGCACCACAGATTGCACCCACCGGGGTAAGTCGATGCCTTCGTCGTTCAGAGCCGCTTGCGTTGGTGCCTTCCCTGTCAGAAGCTCCAGCAGCAGCTGCAATTCGGCATAGAAAAAAAAAAAACATCCATCATTAGAAGAAACTTCATAGTCATTTGGCCCCCAACAGCTCGATCGTAGTTCCTGTTTTCACTGTTTCACACTTTTATTTTTTTAGGGTACTTTTAAACACCCTATTATCTCAGGTGGTACCTAAAAAATACATAGAGTGACCCCCGTGACTACGTTGCTAGCAGACTCAAAATCTTGATTACTGTATGGACTGGTCGACAACTTGGGAATTGAATGGAACTCAGGGACCAAATCAGCAACTGAAGGTTTTCTTCTAAAACCATTCACACAAAGTTAATTGATTGCTAGCATTTGCTGGGAATCAAATGATCAATTGCACCAAGAAGAAGATCGACTTACTACTCCAAAGCTGTAGACATCCGACTTCTGTGTGACTTTCCGGGTCTCGGTGACCTCAGGAGCACGGTAGCCAACAATCCGAGAAGCAGCAGAGGAAGGAGTCAACAGTTGGGCGAGCCCGAAATCAGAGATGCAAGCTTCAAGATCTTTGTCGAGCAGAATGTTGGATGACTTGATGTTCGCATGTACAAATTTGGGGCCTCCTTGTGCGTGCAGATAATCTAATCCCCTCGCAGCTCCCAATGCAATCTTCACCCTGCTCACCCAATCCAGAGGTGTTCGACTGCTGCCTCGATTCCCTGAAAACCCCATGGCATGAATCATTCTTTTCAGCACCCTCAAAAAGGTGACATTATCTAGAAGAAAATTTGGCCTCAAAGACTCTTAGATTCGTGCATGAGAGAATTTTCATTTTGCGCGATGACAGACGTATACGTGACCCAAAAATACCTTGTTAGCATAGTCTCTCAATAGTTTGCACCTTTTGACACATGGTGGTCAACTAGTTGGGAACTCAAGGACCAAATCATCAGTGATTTTATTTTGTTGCTAAATCTAGCCACATTGCTACATAAAACTTGGCCTGGCTAATTGACACAAAGGATTTTTGAAAAAAAAGAAGGAATAGTACCCAGATTTCCTACATGGAGTCAAGATGTGTAGCCTCTTTAAACCTAGGTATCACCCATGTATTGCCTAAGTAGCACCTAGGTAGCACTTGTGTATTACCCTGATGTTGCCTATATATTAATATGAAAAGAGCAGCCTAGACTGCTCTTCAAGCCATGGAAAAGTAGCAATTTAAATGCTAAACTGTCTCCTGACAAAAAGAAATCATTTCTTGGACCAAATCTTAGTAGAAAATACATGGAGTTAGAGCTTTTATTTAAAGAAGTTGAGGAAAGGATCACTTACCGTGAAGAAGAGCAGAGAGGCTGCCCATAGGCAAGTAGTCATAGACCAGAAGCTTCTCATCCTTAGAGAAGTAGAAAGCTCTTAAGGGCACAAGATTTCGATGCTGCAGCTTTCCAACAACATGAATCTGAGCCTCAAATTCTTTCTTCCCCGTGGTAACGTCTTTCAACCTCTTCACCGCCATGATGGTGCCATCCTCTAAGATGGCCTTGTACGCCGTGCCCACACTGCCCTTGCCCAGAACCTCGGCGGAAGCTCGCAGCAAATCTTCCAGATTAAACGTGTACTTCTTGCCATCAAAGAAGACCAGTTTGTTACGCTCCAGCTCCCCTGCACCTGCGCTGGAATACTCTTCTCCATTCTCCTCCACCCCCTTGCTTTCACGGCCCATACTGCTTTCCAATTTGACAGCCACTTGCCGTCCTTTCCTCGTTCTGCACAGACACAGAATTCCAACCAGAACGAGAGCCAGAAACGCCAGTCCGCCCATAATGATGCCCACAATGTCACGCGTTGAGAGTTTTCTTCCCCCGTTTGAAACTTCTGGCTCTGGGGTAGACGAAATAGGGCTGGAAGTTGGCTGTGTGGGAAATGCACACACGGATGCCAGCGGGCGTCCACACAAGCCTGGGTTGCCAATGTATGAAGCAGCTGGGAATCTGGATAGTGTAGTTGGCACAGCTCCGGATAAATTGTTGTTGGCAACGTTGAACACCGTCAAATTGACCATATTCAACGGTGGAATGCTCCCGGAGAACGAATTGTTGAGAAGGTTCAGCAGCGAGAGCGAGGTAAGTCGCTCTATGGACTCCGGTATGGTTCCATTTAACCTGAAAATAGAAAACCATGACCATAGATGTGTCAATAATAACCTTGAGGAATGGACGCTGAAAGAGTATCAGTGACCAATCACTTTGATTTTGAGGACCCTAAGTATTATGTTGGTTATCATGTTGTAAGATGATTTATAAGAGGGCGAGCCAATGCTCACTCAGACATTGTGAAACCAGCAACAATCGTCGCCATCACCCAAGTGAGGGAGATGGGAAACATTCAAAATTTCAGTGTTCACACCCAGACTTCATTAATAGAGAAACTTTGAGGACTCACAATTACGGCATCTCATTTTGAAACGATATGACTAGATATGGCGAATTAATCAGTAACTTGGTTGGTCATTAGGAGTGTAAAAAGCTGAGTACTGACCTATTATATCCCAAGCCCAGGTGAGTGAGCTGTGGCCAGAGTGCAGAGAGGTCATCAGGGAGAGGACCATAGAAGTCGTTGCCTGCCAAGTACAACGACTCCAAATTCTTGCACTGCCCGAGCTCACCAGGAAAGGCGCCTGTCAGTCTGTTACCACGCAAGCTCACAACTCGAAGCTCAGAAAGCAAGCTCAAGCTCTCAGGTGGGATGCTTCCCCGGAAACCTTTCCCAGGCAACCGGACTTCGGTGACCCTGTTCTGCGTGCACGTTACGCCTCTCCACTTGCACGTCCACGTTGTGTTCGTCCAGTACAGTTTCGTTCCTCGGGGGTCATGCGCGTTGCTGAAGGTGTGCAGCCCCTTCGCGTCAGTAGCCAAGTCTTGACCTGCAACCGCTGAAACTATACTCACCAGCACTATCAACGCCGTTGCAATGCTACATTCGTTTCTCTTCGTCATCTCTGCAATACACTCACAAGGCTAGCTGGGCCACCGAAATGATAGATGATCCTAAAAACCTACATTTGCCATATAAAAGCTACTCCTCTAGTCTTGCGATGTTTGGCTTGATATCCACCCGGTTCATCTCGCGTCTTCATCAGTCCAGCTGCTTCCTGTATGTCTGTGAAAGTTCAGCCCTTCAAAAATACCCACATGTATACATCAGCTCCGAAACTGAACATCTTCGGCATCTTTTCTCGTGTTTCTTTTTGCATCGAGACTTACCTAAATGTAAGCTGGATCCATGAAACAAAGGTCACCCTGCTTGCGCCACAGCACTCGATCAATTTGTGAAAATCCTGTGTAACAAGCTTCACTGAATTAAGTCAGGTCCGTGGTACCTTTTGACCGTTACTGACCTAAACGTCGCGTCATACACTCCGATGAAGATATGACAACCATTGAGAATATTTTTGTCTTGCAAGAGGGTTCTCAAGCTCACACCGGAAAAGCCATTAGTTACACTTGCTATTCAAATTGAAGGACGTTAAAAGACACGCACACTTTTCAAGGACAGATGTTGAACCAAGACCAAGAGGGTTCATAAACTAGCTAAAGATCAAAAGTTCGATCATTCGACACAACAAAGTTCATACCCCTATTCGTCAGTCGTGGGCTTTTCTACCAATGCAAACATCAACACATTGCTCTGCTTTCCAATGGTTGCACGTTCAAAGTTCCAACACCATAGCTTCAAACTCAAACTGCAGGCCCCAAACCACTATTCACGAAACACATTCACAAGAAACGGGTGCTCCAAAAAACAAGCTTAACAGAAATAGTACTTACGGCTGTATACAGTGGCAACTACAAATAGTTGTACAAGAGGAGTTTTTTTTTTTAAATACTTGCCAAATCTACATGAACTCTCATAAAATAACAAGAACACAATCACAAGCACGTATAGTTGCAACAAGCATAAAACACAAAGTTTTCAATGAAAATATGAATTAGAAAAACACACAATAATTCAAATGTGTAACAAGCCTGCACAATTCTTTATGGTCAAATTGATTTTTATTGCATATCAACTATAGAAAATAAGACTAAAAATTACTAAACACCTTTATAACTCAATGATTCAACTCATAAGCACTCACAAACACTACCACCGTGTGTGGCCACCTCTTGCATGGTAGACATCAAGAGCTCTTTGAGGCATAGAGCGTATTAACTTCCTAACAACATCAGGCTCTATACCGTACCAAATTTCTTGGATCTTCTCCCATAAGTCACTTTTACTAGTTGGTTTCCTTTTAGACCTTCTCAGACGACGATCTACTTCATTCCAAAGATGTTCTATTGGATTGAGATCAGGTGATTGTGGAGGGTGTCCAATAAGCTCAAATTTTTGAGCACGCAACCACTCTACAACATAATGTGCAGTATGCTTTGGGTCATTATCATGCTGGAAAATAACCTCATCCTCTTCTAAACCTTGCATCTGTATAGTACCCATAAGTTCCGTCTCTAAAATGTTGCGATATACATATTTATCCATCTTCCCTTCAATCAGGTGAAGCTTGCCAACTCCTTCCCAAGTCATACAACCCCAAACCATTATGTTTCCTCCTCCATGTTTGACTGTAGATTGCACATGCTGATCTAAAAGACGATCTCCACTCTTTCTCCAACAATACTGACGTCCATCTGAGCCAAAAAGATTGAATTTAGACTCATCAGAAAAAATGACATGAGCCCAAAACTCCCAATCTGCATGCTTGCACTTCTTTGCCCACTGCAAACGACGTGCTCGATGTTTCTTTGTCAAAAGTGGCTTCTTGGTCTTCACGCATGCTCTCAACCCTTGCCTCCGAAGACTCCTTTTCACCGTATTATCACTCAATTGGAAGCCCTCAGATCGTAACACTCTTCCTATAGCTGCCGCTGTGCTAGTATTTGGATCATTTAATCTCCTCACAATGCCACGGTCACCGCGTTCATCTAGAATTCTAAGTCTACCAGGTGAAGTTTTATTTGTTAGACTCTCTCTCTCACGGAACCTTCGCACTATGTCAGAAGAAGTGCTTCGAGGAATGCCCAAAACTGCAGAAATCTGGCCATATGAGTTGCCTCGCTCATACATCTCAAGAACTGCCCTACGTTGATTCTCAGACCTTCTAGGAGCCATAGTGGATCACCAAAGGCCTCTTCAAATCATACAGTGGCGACCAGAAGTCTTCGCACAGTGGCCCATCACTTCAACAGGTGTTGACTATAGCTTAGTAAGTGAGTTTACAGGAGATTTTTTGGGTTAGCATTAATTGATACACCACATGGCACCTAATTAACATTGACTCCCCAAAACTTTGCAACTTGTAGAAATTATTCATGCAAAAATCGTGAAGGGGTGTGTACAACTTAATATGCACATCAGTTGTACACACCACTATCTTCTCATTAAAATTGCACTTGTGAGGCTTTTTGTTTTGGATTTTTTTTGTATGATTTGAAGAGGCCTTTGGTGATTCACTATGGCTCCTAGAAGGTCTGAGAATCAACGTAGGGCAGTTCTTGAGATGTATGAGCGAGGCAACTCATATGGCCAGATTTCTGCAGTTTTGGGCATTCCTCGAAGCACTTCTTCTGACATAGTGCGAAGGTTCCGTGAGAGAGAGAGTCTAACAGATAAAACTTCACCTGGTAGACTTAGAATTCTAGATGAACGCGGTGACCGTGGCATTGTGAGGAGATTAAATGATCCAAATACTAGCACAGCGGCAGCTATAGGAAGAGTGTTACGATCTGAGGGCTTCCAATTGAGTGATAATACGGTGAAAAGGAGTCTTCGGAGGCAAGGGTTGAGAGCATGCGTGAAGACCAAGAAGCCACTTTTGACAAAGAAACATCGAGCACGTCGTTTGCAGTGGGCAAAGAAGTGCAAGCATGCAGATTGGGAGTTTTGGGCTCATGTCATTTTTTCTGATGAGTCTAAATTCAATCTTTTTGGCTCAGATGGACGTCAGTATTGTTGGAGAAAGAGTGGAGATCGTCTTTTAGATCAGCATGTGCAATCTACAGTCAAACATGGAGGAGGAAACATAATGGTTTGGGGTTGTATGACTTGGGAAGGAGTTGGCAAGCTTCACCTGATTGAAGGGAAGATGGATAAATATGTATATCGCAACATTTTAGAGACGGAACTTATGGGTACTATACAGATGCAAGGTTTAGAAGAGGATGAGGTTATTTTCCAGCATGATAATGACCCAAAGCATACTGCACATTATGTTGTAGAGTGGTTGCGTGCTCAAAAATTTGAGCTTATTGGACACCCTCCACAATCACCTGATCTCAATCCAATAGAACATCTTTGGAATGAAGTAGATCGTCGTCTGAGAAGGTCTAAAAGGAAACCAACTAGTAAAAGTGACTTATGGGAGAAGATCCAAGAAATTTGGTACGGTATAGAGCCTGATGTTGTTAGGAAGTTAATACGCTCTATGCCTCAAAGAGCTCTTGATGTCTACCATGCAAGAGGTGGCCACACACGGTGGTAGTGTTTGTGAGTGCTTATGAGTTGAATCATTGAGTTATAAAGGTGTTTAGTAATTTTTAGTCTTATTTTCTATAGTTGATATGCAATAAAAATCAATTTGACCATAAAGAATTGTACAGGCTTGTTACACATTTGAATTATTGTGTGTTTTTCTAATTCATATTTTCATTGAAAACTTTGTGTTTTATGCTTGTTGCAACTATACGTGCTTGTGATTGTGTTCTTGTTATTTTATGAGAGTTCATGTAGATTTGGCAAGTATTTAAAAAAAAAAACTCCTCTTGTACAACTATTTGTGGTTGCCACTGTACAAAAAAAATCCAAAACAAAAAGCCTCACAAGTGCAATTTTAATGAGAAGATAGTGGTGTGTACAACTGATGTGCATATTAAGTTGTACACACCCCTTCACGATTTTTGCATGAATAATTTCTACAAGTGGCAAAGTTTTGGGGAGTCAATGTTAATTAGGTGCCATGTGGTGTATCAATTAATGCTAACCCAAAAAATCTCATGTAAACTTACTTACTAAGCTATAGTCAACACCTGTTGAAGTGATGGGCCACTGTGCGAAGACTTCTGGTCGCCACTATAGTATGAATATCCCCGGCCAACGGTACGAACACCAACTAACGAAGCAGACGGTCTCGATCACTGCAAAAGCAAAATGAGCATGATATACATTATCCAAATCCGGATTCTTTCATTTTGCTTGGTGCCCACTGTCAGACGAAAGAGGCAGCAACTAGTATGTGCATATAAGATATATTTGCAAGGTGAGCTGAGCTTACCTTGCCATGGACTGGATCGATCACTGACGCAGCAAGCGCACTGCAGGTATGGGTATGGCATGGCATGAGGTTGGGTAACGGTAGCTGAGCAGAGCTGAGCAGAGCGGGGCAGAAGAGCTGCGAGATGAGAGCGTCGCCATCGCTGGTGCCAGAGGAGTGAGGTGAGGAGCAGTGATTAGTGCGTCTACTGCGCGCACCCTTACCGTCAGATGACATTCAATGGTTCTACGTGTGATTGGGTTAGTAAGTTAGTAAGTTACCCCCAGGCAATTTAATTTCAAGCCCTTCAGTTAGTTGTCTTCTGATCTTCCTTCCTCCTTCCTGTCAGTTGTATTTGAAAAATGAAACTGTTACAGTATAGTACAGTACAGTGTCTTGCCCTCTGCTATCTTCTGAGCATGTACACCGGTACGCAGTAAGGTAGAGGCCCTGTATGTATGTAGGTGTCCACCAAGGAACTTAAATCCCACCACTTGTCATTCAATCAAAAAGCTTCTACAAGTGAGGAGAATTGGAACATTTGGAATGCAATTCATCATACTTTTGTGTTTGGAAAAGCATCACCTATATGGCTACAATCACTAAGAATTTAGTTTGTTTAAATTAGTCTGTTATTGCTTAACCCTAAACAATTTGAGAAAAAGCATCATAAACTACTATTTAGAAGAATATTTTGGAATCTTTATACAAATGAAAGTTCTAGATTTTGAATTTTAGATTCCATTCGTACGATTTGATTCACTAATACTATCACCAATATTTAATTATAAAATTTGAAAGTTAAATTTAAAAATTCCTTCTAAATTCAATTACAAACAAAATTTTAATATATTTTGAGTAAAATTTGTTGGAATGAATTTGAAATGAGATACTCTTAAACGTGGTGATTCTTTGAAATTTTTGTGTTTCCTAAATCTATGACCTCATTTTTGCAAGGCCACTTTTGAACTACAGTCAATGCAATTTTGGCTTAGTCAACAACTTGGCATACTTATACATTTGTAATTTAAAAAAAATATGTAATCAAGTATGACTAAATCCAACCGTTAGATAGGACAACAACTTGATGAAGAATCTCCAAAAATTTAGATGACTTTCATCCAAGCATTGATGAGAATGTGAGAAGGGTTTGAATCCGTTAGTCATCCACTTTCTAAACGCTCTGACGTTTAGGGGTTAAATGGTCCAGAAAAACAAATCGAGTCACAAAGGACCATTTAAGTCACAAGGGACTAGTTTAACCTCTAAACGCTCAAACAACCATTTTCTCATCGATGCCCAAATCTAACAGGCTACCTGGAACAAAAACAAGTTTTTGAAAAAATAAAAAATATTTCAAAATATTACATCAAGTCTACTTTCTAATGCAATTTGAATTATGTCAATCCGAGTTAAACTCTACTTAGGAGAATATTTCAAAGTGGATCACCTCAACATTGTCTTAGTGTTATAAAATTTGCTATTAGGGAAAGTAATGATGTGCCCTCCATCATTTCTTTTGCTTTTTTGAAGTTTACACTGATAGATAAACCAACTCCAACCAATCATGCTATTTTTTTTAACTCTAAAAGTGAAAATTATACTTTAAACAAACTTTCAAAGGTTAATGCTTTTAAATTCATTAAAAAAATATCTATTGTAAAGTTATTTTTGGAAGTTTGACAGTACGGATAATTTGTAAAGATGATGCCCTACATTTTGTCTATTGAACCAAACTTCATCAAACATAGAGAAGGCACATATTATAACACATCTATATTTTGTTCAATATCCCTCGGGCTTTTCGGGGTTAAAAGGACCAAATTCCTACTACAGTAGCCGGCTACATAACATTCAATAGCCTTCATGCCCATTGCCTTTCCTTCATGCACTCTGCTCATCACCATGAGCCTCCACCTATTCATTTAGTTACCAATGAAGTACTATTGGGTGTGGAATATTCTACATCACCTACTGTAGAGCCAAGGCAAGGATAGTGCATGCTACTAAATGTTATATATCAAGATCGGCAACTCCTGCCAAATATTTTTTTTAAATTGCCAAAATTATTTAAATATACCCTAAGATTTTTTGAATATTCTCTATAATTCTCTTTATCACCATAAATAAATAATAAATAAAATAAACAATAATCCTAAAAATTTGGGCTTCTCTTTATAGAATTATTTTTCCCCAACCCTGACGGCCGGGAACGGTAGTCTTGCAATGTGAAGCGGCCCTTACTAACAAAACTCACAAACTGAATGAGTCCGTTTCAAATTTTTGAAAAGAGACGACAGGCATTTTCTGACAGGGCCATGCTGCCCAGGGTCAGAAAAATTAATGGAACCATTGAATCAAGGAAATTATTGGTCAGGCCTGCCGACGAATGAATGTTGATGAAGAACAATGAATGAATGTCAGTGGGTATGGATGTTGTACATCCATCCATCACAGGCACTGACAGAGAGGTGAGGGCAGTGAGGTCATTCTCACCAGATGACCAGACGGAGAGCTGAGGGCTGCCTGGAGAAAGTGCAGGCAGACAGTGCACATGTCTTAACTGCCATCCCCATCTAAGGTGGTTACCCCATTCCCAACTGGCTCCTTTTACCAACACCTAGGGGCATTATCCACAATCAATGCTCCAACGGTGTTGGTTGTAGCATGAGTTACTGTTGGTAATGAGTTCTCTCTTGTTGGTTTTAGTATGTGTAAGTGTGGTTATGGATTCGTTGTTGTTGGTTCAAGCATCTTTACTGTGTGCAATACAAATCTTCTTTAGACAGAAAGAGGTGTACCTATATGACGTGAATGGGATGCGTCATACTTCAACTTTGAAAATTTGTAACTAATTCATTCTTCATCCAAAAATTATGTTTCAACTTGTGTTGGAATCTAATTCTTCTTATCTATCTCTAAAAAATAATACCACTAAATAATTTCAATGCCTCATATCCGTATTTCTTATTCAGTTGGGAATGGGGTAACCACCTTACCTCTGAATCTCCAACAGCTCTCTCGGTACCTACAGCCACTTCATTAGAAACCAGGACAGGTCCTGCCCGTTCACAAATGAATTCGTTTTTTCACTTGTATCAATGTATGACCTATCTCACACAGAGCCTTGAATTTGAAATTATGCAACTCTTCAAATGGTTCCACTAGTAGAAGACCTGTTGTTTTTCGTTCCCCATTTCGTGGGAACAGTGAACAATGACTGAATATTATGCTTATATTTATGTCTTACACTCACCAGCACTACCACAGTCCATGTGTTTGACGTGATTTCATTCCTTTTCCATTTATAGTAAGTGAAAAACAACACATTTCCTACTAGTGTTTACATGTAAATGTTAAAAGGAGGAACTCAGTGGAACTATTTTACAACAAGAAAACAAAGACTATCTGAGCCATTTGCTTAGGTTCAAGGTTGTTTGATTGTTAACCATTGAGCAGTCGTCCCTTAGCAGGACAACGATGGGTAATCCTACCTCACTGGACATCCTAATCTTGAGCAATTTAAATGTAGAAAGCTCATAGACAAGGACACTTTTGCATTGCAAGATAACAATAGGAAATCTTATCTTTTAGTACCTTCCTATTCATGAGAGCCCGGGATGAGAGCATATTAAATATTTAAGAGAGCATATTAAAACAGGAAGCTCATGAATGAATAGATAGGGACACTTTGATAGGTTGCACGACAACAATGGGTAATCAAGATTATCTATTCAAATAAAATAAATCCACTTGTTGGAATGACATTTCATAATAATGTAATTAAAACTATAATTATCCTTGTAAACACTTGCTCACTTACAAAGATATGGCTTCAATGACATTGCGAACACGGTCATTAACCAAAATGTAACGAAACGTAACGTACTTACAAAGAATATATAATGTAACATAAAAAGTTAGTGTGAATAAAAAGTCAGTCGGGGTAGTTCTATAAGCAAAGCCAGATAGTCTAAATCTCGATAGAAAGCAAGTGTTACTATAACAATGGAAGAATTAATGTTGGCAGCTCAGCCATATGCAAATGACAAAGGAATGAATGAATTCAACACCATTGATCATAATAATTCAGGGAAAAAGAATGTCTGAAATCTTGTGGATCAGGCCACATGAATGCCACGAGGAGTGCACAATGTGTGGACCGGAGCAACAAATGAATGAATCCTACTAAAATCAAGATCCTGACAATCAAATCAAAATTCTGACGTACAATGAAACTTCAGGAGCAACTCGTGACTACTGCCAGTGTAACAATCCAACACTAACGAAGCTTGATCGATCGATCGATCGAATGAATGATCGATCCAACCTTGATCGATCCATCGACTGAAATTATCGATCCAAGCTCAACTTGATCGATCAATACAAGCTCAACTTGATCGATCAATCCAAGCTCAACTTGATCGATCGATCCAAGCTAACCTTGATCGATCGATCCAATGATCTATAATGTGGCAGTGCCAGATTGCTCAAACGGGTTGTGAGGATCGGTGCTAGATTCGGAAGGAGGCTCGTGGGTGGGCGTGTGCGTGTGGGACGGCGTGTTTTCCTGCGAGTCTTTGTCTTTCTCGCTGCTCTGGTTCTTGTCCTCGGACAAGCTCTCGGACTGCCGAGACGCTTCGTCGCCCGTGTCGGACGAGAACGGGTGCACATCCTCCAGCAGCGGCAGCACGTCACTCATCTTGGGGCGCCGGTCCGGTACCGCGTCCACGCATTGCATTGCAACTTGCAACATCGCCACCATCTCCTCTTCTATGTTCTGGTACCGCATGAGCTCCAAGTCGAACACCTCCGCTGTCCATTCCTCTCGCACCACCGATTGCACCCACCGCGGTAAATCGATCCCCTCGTCGTTCAATGACACTTGCGACGGTGCCTTCCCTGTCAGAAGCTCCAGCAGCAGCTGCAAAAACAATATATACCGTACATCGTTACTATTTTTGCAAAAAAAAATTAGTCTAAAATAGAACCTTTCAGTTTACATTATAAATATCTATCAGTTGCGCTTAGAGTTAAGTTCCATGGGTGAAGTACCTCACTAAAAAAACAAGTTTTCAGGGACCTCGAGGACCAATTCAAGTTCCAAATTTCAAATGAGCTTTCGAGAAAAAAGTGGTGAAGTTGTCATGAAGTATGAAGATTCTCCAGCTCAAGACTTGATGAAAAGTTCTCGTAACCAATCAAATTTGTTCATATTTCAATTCACTAAATCAAATATGTTCATTTTTCACCTCAAGCAAGTACATGGAACGTGCACAACTTCATGGTCGGGTATGAAACAAACCCAAGTTCCACTTTCCCCTCCTCGTGCCTACTTCCATGGACAACTTCTCAAACCCATAGAACTTGGCTCTCACACCCATCCTCACATTCATGCAGCGTTTTTTCAATTAATGCCGATAAAGCACTCACATGTGCCAGTTTGATTTTTTACTGTTTGAATGATATGACCAAACAAACATGAGTTACTTGCAGTCGAATGAATTTCTTGCAGTAGTAATTATAATTCATGGCGCTAGATGGAGGAAAGGGCTGGCAAGAAGACGTACAACGCCAAAGCTGTAGACGTCGGACTTCTGTGTCACTTTGCGAGTCTCGGTGATCTCTGGTGCTCGGTAGCCGACGATCCGGGACGCAGCAGCGGAGGAGCTCAACAGTTGCGCCAGTCCGAAGTCGGAGATGCAAGCTTCAAGGTCTCGGTTGAGCAGGATGTTGGAAGATTTGATGTTCCCGTGCACACCTCGGGATCCTCCTTGCGCGTGGATGTACGCAAGCCCCCTCGCTGCCCCGAGTGCAATCCTCACCCTCGTCACCCAATCCAGCGGTGTCCGACTGCTCCCTCGATTCCCTGACAACACACCATGCTGGAACATATTAACCCCTAAGCGTCTAAACCGCCCAATATGCCCATCTGCATCACTGAACTTTGCGTTTCATAATGGTGTCATTTTCTCATTTTACCTCGATTTTCTGATTGCAGCAATACATCATTTTAAAGCTCTCGTTCTTTACTACAAGATCAACAGTGTCCATCGTGTCAAACTGAAGTCATTTACACACAAACAGATGGTCCAATTTTCCTACACTACAGAAAATACACAGTGGACGCTTAGGGTTAAAACAAGTGTGTCAACTTGAACATATAACAATCAACGGTCAACCAACCATCGAACAACTTAAACATTGAATGATTTACACAAATGTATCTCCTTCACCCACCAGACTATGCACAAACTTACTGTGCACCGTACCTACTAATGGCTAAGCACCTTGCCTTGTCTGAAATGGACATGCACTAAGTGGCTACATTAAAGTCCATAGACTCTTGGAGAATGACATGAGAATGAAGAAGATTTGCTCAGCATTTACAAAAATGTGGGAGAAAAAATATATGGAGGGATATGGTGACGAGTACTAACCGTGGAGAAGAGCAGAGAGGCTGCCCATGGGCATGTAATCATAGACAAGCAGCTTCTCGTCCTTGGAGAAGTAGAAAGCGCGCAGGGGCACGAGATTTCGATGCTGGAGTTTCCCAACAACATGAATCTGGGTTTCGAATTCCTTCCTGCCAGTGGCGACATCTTTCAACCTCTTCACCGCGAGAATCGTGCCGTCCTCCAAGACGGCCTTGTACGCCGTGCCCACGCTGCCTTTCCCCAGCACCTCCGCGGAGGCTCGCAACAAATCCTCCAGATCAAAGGAGTATCGCTTGCCTTCAATGAACACCAGCTTGGTGCGCTCCAGCTCCCCGGCTACCGAGCTCGAGTATTCCTCGCCGTGCTCCTCCACGCCTTTGTCCTTGCCTTTGTCTTTCTGGTCGTGCCCTTGCGGACCCTGCGGTCTCCACCCTCTCAGCCTCTTCCAGAAACACATGAACAGCCCGAGTATGAACAAGATCAGCAACGCCACACCACCCACGATGATGGCTGTTATTGCCCCCGACGATAACAGCTTCCCGGAAGAAGCCCCTGGTGATGCACTGGGACCTGGAGACGGCGCTATTGTCGACGGACACAGCGTGTTCAGCGGGAACCCACATAAGCCTGGATTGCCTAGAAACGCAGCCAGCCCGAACCTCGTCAGCGTCTCTGGAATTGGCCCGGATAAATTATTATTCGTCACCTCAAACTGCGTCAAATTCACTAAAGAAAAAGGTGGAATGCTCCCCGAGAAATTGTTGTTGTGGAGGTTTAGCATGTATAGATGCGAGAATAGACCAATCGAAGCAGGAATGCTCCCATTAAACCTGTCGTTGCCATGATAATATAACAACAAAGAGGGCTCATCAGTATTCATTGACAATGGCCGAGTATAAACAAGGAATCGTATGTAAATTAGCTCTGAGGTTCTGGACAATCTCTTGAAATTTTCGCCGCTTTAATAACGAATATGACTGTTCAAACTTCAACTCCTGAGCATCTAAAATTACGCCCAATATAGCCATCTGCATCACTGAACTTTGGCATTGAACAGTGGCATTCTCATTTTATCTCGGTTTTCTGATTGCAATACATCATTTTAAAGCTCTTGTTCTATACTACAAGATCAACAGTGTCGATCGTGCCAAACTGAAGTCATTTTCACACTAACAGATGATTTGCAGCAGGGGGTCCAATAATACACAGTGGACGCTTATGAGAGTGAGTGATACTGACCTGTTGTACTGTAAGCTTAAGTGAGTGAGGCGAGGCCAGAAGCCAGTGAGGTTAGGCACAGGGCCATAGAAGTCGTTGTATCCCAGATACAGGGCATGGACATGGTTGCAGTTGCCAAGTTCGCCAGGGAAGGGGCCTGTCAACATGTTGTTGCGCAGGCTCACGACGCGAAGCTCCGAGAGCAAGCTCAAGCTGTCGGTGGGGATGGTGCCGCGGAGCCCTTCGCCGGGCAACCGGATTTGCGTGACCCTGTTGTTGGAGCACACCACGCCATTCCAGCCTGTGCAGGGTGACGTGTTGTTCAACCAGTTCAGTTTGTATCCGAAGGGGTCAAACACGTCCCGGAACGTGATCAGCGCTCGCGTGTCCGCTGCTAAATCCTGCCCTGCTACGGAGCCTACGAGCAACATGAAAGTGGTGACAACCACTTTGGCCATCTTGGTCATTTTGGCAGCAATTTTATGGAGTTCGGACGCGCTGGAAGATCATCTTGTAAGCTTGCGTTTGAGTTGCTTCCCATTGGGAAACGTCATTTCATCTACCTTGCCTCGCTTCTTCATGAGATTTATATTTTTGAACGGACTCCTGCACGATTCCCACATAAGCATTCTTAAAAACAACGCAAACTAGCTGCTCTCAAAGACAAGGCAACCCTAGCATTCTCACAACTGATCATGTGTTTGTGTTAAGATCCAAGTGCACGTGTTCATTCAACAGCCATGGCCAAGTGGGTGCTGGAGCTTCACGTGTCCACCTTTACCAATTGCACGGATCTTGCCCTGTGCTAGATTGCATGCAAAAACGCCAACCATTATTGTTTGGGTGTGGCCACGAGCCTTATTTTATAAAAAGCTCGAGCCCTTGAAGCTCGCTCAAAGATTTTTAAAAATTTTGGTTTCGAATGATGAGAGAATAGAAAAAAGGCCGAATCATTCAGGTCTTTTACTGTTCAATACTCATGAAGCCTGCTCACATTTTTGACCTACAACAGTCTGAAATGCAGCTCTAGCTTTCAGCAAAACGTCATCCCTGACGAGTACTATCTGGATTAATCCAAGAAACGAAATAGCCCGCAATCACAGTTCGATATCCTTCGGAATTTTCGTTACTTATTCACCGACACGTACTGTGCTTCAAACAGCATCTGGAAATATTCAAAATGCTGAATTATTCAAAATGCTCACCGACAGCACACAAGATTTTGACCTCACAAACCTAAGGCGACTGTGAAGCCAACTTTTTCAAAGACATGACCAGCGCGTGCAAGCATTGATCCAATAATAAAACTCCCCACTGCAGTGAAACCAGAAATGCTACTTAAGATGAACACAGTCTTGGTGTCTCTGGCGACCTACATTGAAGTAGAGATCGACATAACTATCACCCACATGCACAACTGAACAACATTCATTCATTTGTCTATCCCAGCAGGACGCTTATTTCCCGAGTACTAGTACGTGACTGCAAAAATGAAAACATTCCTCAACATTTTCCGAATGCAGACAGCGTACAAACTCAATGCAGACTCCAAAAGCTTATGCAGTTAATCACGAAAACCCAGCAGGAGGTGACACTACAATGTAAGAGACTTACTACGTATACAACGAAAGGAAACACAAGTGAATGATATCGATCACGTCTTCAGGAGCTTGTGAACTAGAAACACGATCTACACACCACATTAGTTGCACTCTCACGAGCAAACAACATTCTCAATAGTTTTTTCGCAATGGCCATGTATCAAGAGTAAACAATGGTTTTTTACTCTTACTAGAAACTCACCACTGCAATGGGAAAGCAGTCGCACCTCGCACTTGCTTCAACTCTGTTCTAGCTGCTTCAGTTGCACCGACACCTTGGGCCTAGTAACAGCGGCCAACAAACACGAGCTATGACTCACTCAGGCATAACTTTCAAAGCTCATAGCTGAGCTGTAGAAATGAGCGTGAGCTACAGTTGCCAGGGACGTCACCACACACGCAGCACACAACTCAGATTGCAAGTTTCAGGGACGTGATATTCAAGCGTGCCTGCAGCAAGCCAGCTGCTCACAGCTCTCTAGAAGACGATTGTCGTAATAACACTCCCAGCGTGTGTCAATTAAGCCCAATTCGAAATCGATTAACTTACGCACTGAGTAACTAAAGTTTTACTTAGCTGGCGGGAAGAGGAGTCCACCGGTATGTGAGTTGACCTGCTATGTATGCTGGAGCCCTTTAAAATCATAGCCTGGGTCAGTAGTACCGGTAATAATGCACAGTAATAATCAGGTATTTATCTGGAGTAAGTTGGGGATTACAGTACTGTCTGAGTGTACACCCCTTGTAAGTAAGTTAAGTACTGACAAACAGTGTGAATGAAGGAACCATTGAAGAAGACAAACGGTGGCGGGTTGGAATTTCTGGCATTCAGTCGGCATTGATTATCCCTGTGCCACACTTTACTGTTTTCTTGCCTGCTTTGCGAGAATCAATGCTCGTGGAAATCATCACAAGGTTATGTGCACATAACTAATTACTGTGTCACAAGCGTTTTAAACTTAGAGATCGTAAGTAGTCTTGAAGGAGCTACGTACGGTACAGGTACAGTAAACTGATTCTCATGGCCTGTATGGTGCCTGATCTATTTCTATATGTTGTAAAGGTGAACATAGGACAGATTTGAATAATAATAATAAAACCCTACCAGGAATTGGATGGGGTGAAAAAGTTTTAAAATATGCTGGACTCTTCTCGTTGAAGAAAAACTGGACATCTGCTTCAGCACATTTGCAGCAAAAAGGGATGTTGTACCTTGCTGAAGACCAGATATTGCAGAATGGACTTTTTGAACCGAGCAATTTGTTCAATCTGGACATAAGCTGTCCTCCACTAACACCAGGAGACTCTGCACGCCAGCAATTCAAACGGTTTGAAAATTTTGACAACACAGTGCAAGACACCGTTATTGGTGTGCAGGTATACTGATATGTAACTTAGATGAAGTTGTCTTTCACTGGGCGTGCTTTGAAATAAAGTGTTTGTTTACTGTAGGTGTCCGAGAGCAGGGCTTGTAGAGCGTATTTTTTGTATGGTGAAAAAGAGAATCTTGATGAATATTTGTAAATATTCCATTGATCAAATCTTACTTTTGGAGAGAAAAAAGAAAAAAGATGTTTGACTGAGATATGCCAACAATTATAGGTTTGATTTGAATTTGTTGAAGAGGATGCTCTCTTTGTTCAGTGTATGGTTTTGTTTGGTGTAACACTTTTGCAATGGAAAGAAAATCCCTATTAGCGTACTATCTGCATAAATGTATACAAGTATGAGTAATTTTAATTTCGTTATTAAATAAAGAACTCGAGGTGACCCACTGTCTACCTCAGCCAGTGTCCGAGGTGTGATGAATTCTGTAAGTACTAAGATCAAGGTGCAGAAGCTCAACATCAGCCTTAAAATATGGATCTAGAATTAGGGTTTCATGTGCATTACTTAAAGGTACATCAAAGTCACCATATAGTATGGGCTACAATATTTATGACAGGTATTAGCAATTTATATTTGTTACAGTATATGGTGATTTTGGTGTAGTAAGTTAGAGGGTGTTTGAACGGGTGATAGCTTAATATGGGTACCCCTCCCAAAATAGTGTGATTTTTGAGAAATATCTTTTTGGTAAGAAAAAAGAATTGAAAATTTACAAAAACTAGAGCTTGTTATAGACACCATGGCTGCAACTATATACATGTTGTTAAAGACGAAATTTTTAGCACACATAAAATGAGTTAGACATAAGTCACACTATGTGAGACGTGTAAAAATGGTACCCATATGAGCGGATACCTATCATTCTTCGAATTGACACCAAATAATAAGTTACACATGTTGAAACGGGCACATGGGCACCACCCAGGTCGGTCTTGGGCTCAGGATGTGAATAATGGTGATGCACAGCATTATCGTCTAAACCGAGCCCTCACTGGCTTTCGTTCTACTTCTGTCAGTTTCTCCCTCGTGACTCGGCTGACAAATTTGAATGCTTTCATTACGTTGCATGCTCAAGGCTTGTAAGTTCTTTTGTGTGTGTAAAGCAACACCAGACTGCGTTTAGCTTCCAATAGCAGTAAGTCACTTTTGATTAGTACCTCACTATTTAAGCACACACTCATGAGTGATGCGGCATTTTCATTGCAAACTTGCCATACACATACACGGGTCCAGTAAATTAATTTGCACCTCCAGAGGGAAAATTTATGTTGCTGTAGTCGGTTGTCGGAATCGGCAAAAATAATCATTAAAAGTGAAGCCCAAATCTTTAGGAAATTATATTTTCATTTGAAAAAGATTCAATTTGTCTAGTGAAAATGAGAATCTTAGAGAATATTCATAGAATTTGTCATTTGTTAAAAAGAATGTTTTCAAAAATTATAATTATTTGGCATGACAGCCACGTACGGTATTAGCTTGAGGTGTGCAAACCACAAGCATGGAAATAGTTGAAAGTGCATTCAAGTTAATATAAGATCATAAATTCTTTTCTACTTTTTAAAATTCAAAAACTTCCCATGCAAGTTATTGAGAATGAGTCTAAGGCATAAGATTATAACTGTAAATTAAAAATGTAAAAAAACATTCAAAACCCACCTAATTCTTTCATAACTTTAAAAGTCAAACAGTCAACAAGCTCTAAAGGAATTCCACGCATAATTGTATAGTGATCATAAGCAATAAAACAAACAAACAAATACCATAAAGATACCAAATTGAAGTATATAATTGACGCGTGCTAGCCATCAACCTAGAAATTGTTGAAAGTGTATCCAAGTTAAAGATTCATGACTTTAAAAAATTAGAAAAAAAACCTCTCCTAAAAATAGTTGAAAAGTGTATCTAGAGCATAGAACGCTCAATAATAATAATAAAACCAAAGAAGTTTCAAAACCCTCCTCTGCGCATTATGGATGGCTTTCACCTTTAAGCTTTGGATTCAATCACCAATGTTGACTTGAACATCATATAGGAATTGCTATGTCTTCCTCCTTTCTCACCACCCTTACAATCATAATCTATTCTTCAAAGCTCGATCCTTTTTAATTTTATGAGTTCATTTTAACCAAAGTTGACCTAAACTTTTCCTACACCAGAAGATAAGTAGATGTTACGGACACGGAAATACACACAATAAATCTAAACAAGAAGTTCAGAGAGAACATGCAAGAACTAGATTGATCAGATGAGTACACAAACAACACCAAGAGAGGTGAGCTAGAGCTCTAAAAAATGCGTTGTCGAGACTGAAGAACCCTTCAGCCTCGACTCCTATATATACTACTGGATAGGAAGCTTCTCGAGCTACTTCTGTGAACTAGGACGCTTCTCAAACAACTTCCACTAACCAGGAAGCTTCTCGAGCAGCTTCTTAGAATCTATTAGAATATACTAAGAATATTCTAAGAATCTTTCAGAACTTTCTAAAAGAATCTTTAAAGAATATTCTATAGAATCTTCAAGGAATCTTCTAGAAGTTTCTAATGTATGTCCGTGACATCACCTCTCCTTCTAGCTTCGAGGTCTCCGAGAAGCAATGTTGTCGCCGGTCAATACCATCGTAAAAAAATGAAGATTTGTCGCATGACGTCTGCAATGAACTCCAATTGTTGTTCACGAGGTAGGTGGTTCATTGGTCCTTGAAGCCAACGGTAGTGGCCTACGCCTTCCACTTCTGACCAAGCATGAACTTCCGTGTCTTCATTGTGAAATTGTCCTGCAAACACGCCTTCTGGTAGACCATTGAAAGCAGGCTCTACCTCGAATACAATCACCAGCGATCGGTTGCTTGGTATCCTTCGTCGTCGTCGTGGTACAGACGGTTCTTCATCTCGGGGTCACCTTCGTGGGTTCGTTGGTTGAGATGACACGACTGGTATACTATCTATCTCTTGACTATCCATGACTGCAGACCAAACTATGACTACTTGAATAAAACTCTATTCTATCTTAGAGAAAATAACAACATCAACTATGAGTTTTAGGTAGTGTCCTCCCCTCCTTTTATACTCTTGTCTAAAGAAACTTGAGAAAAAAGCTATCATCGAGATGGCTTCGGTTTATCAGGATATCGTTGATGAAATTCCTGTACTTTTTGCGGCGCATTTGTAAGATTTTCGGCTGGCTCCCACGTTCGCTCATTAATATCGTAGCCGTACCAATGAACAAGATACTCCAACTTGCCCCACCTTCGTCGTGAATCTAGCACCTTTTCGACCTCGTATTCCTCGTGGTTCTTAATTTCAATGCTAGGTGGCGGACTTTGCACTCTTCCAGGGAAAAATGATTCTCGATAAGGCTCCAATAAAGAGACATGAAAGACTGGATGTACCTTCATAACGGCTGGTAACTCCAGACGGTAAGCCACGGGATTGATTTGCTTCTGGACGACAAATGGTCATAATCTGCGGTAGTCCAGCTTATCACACGGTCGTTTAGTCTTGATATTCCGTCAGAGAAGCCATACTTTATCTCCAATCTTGAAAGTAGGTGCCTCATTCCGGAATTTATCTGCGGTCCTCTTGTAAGATTCTTGGGCGGTCCGTAATTGAAGTTTCAACGTAGCTTGAAGTTCCGACAGCTGCTTCGCAAAGCCTTCTGCTGCCGGGTTGTTATTTGCTACTGGATTTAACAAATCGAGCTTTGGATGGTATCCATAATTGGCAAAAAACGGTGTTTGTTGAGTCGACGCATGAAGGGTGTTGTTGTAAGCAAACTCGGCAAACGGTAGATACTTGGTCCAATCGTCTTGCTGGTAGTTGATGGTGCAACGTAGATACTGCTCCAAGACTTGATTCACCCGTTCTGTCTGACCGTCGGTTTGAGGATGAAAAGACGAAGAAAGCTTGATATCCACCTTCAATATCTCAAAAAGAGATCTCCAGAACTTGGAAACAAACTGAGTTCCTCGATCCGATACAATATCATCTGGCAAACCATGATAACGATATACATTATCAAGAAAGAATCTTGTTGTGTCCTCACTTGACGATGTCTTCTTGCAAGGAATAAAGTGCGCCATCTTTGTGAGCCGATCCACCACAACAAAGATGCTGTCGAACGAGTTTGAAGGCGGCAGGTCCGTAATGAAGTCCATGGAAACTGAAGACCATGGTCGATGCGGAATAGACAATGGCTGTAGAAGTCCATAGGTGCGATGCCTAGGGTTCTTGGACCTTGAACAAATATCACAAGAGAGGACAAACTCCTTCACATCCTTCCACATTTGGGGCCACCAGAAGTCTCGCAAAATAAGCTCCAATGTCTTGTTGTATCCAAAATGACCTGCTGCTGAAAAGTCGTGGCGAGATTGGAGAACTCGAAGTCGTGTTGGTCCCTTTGGAATATACAGTCGCTCTTCAAAATACAAAAGATCTCTCTTTACCTTGAACTTGTCATTATCGGCACACTTCTTGATCTCAAGAGCTACAAAATCTTCAATTGTCGCAGTACGTACCTGGTTGAGGAAGTCCGCATCAATTGGTACGACAGCAGTGCAAATTCTAAAATGCTCCGATTTCAACAATGTAGCGCATTGTTGATCAAACGCTGCTTCTCCAGCTTTAGGCGCCATATACAATCTCCTCGATAATGCATCGGATAGTCCTTGTTGCTTTCCAGGCCGATAGGTGATAACAAAGTCAAATCGCGACAACGACATATTCCACTGAGCTTGACGTCGATTCAGGACTCGAGCCGACATGAAGTACTCTAAATTCTTGTGATCCGTATATACGGTCACCGGATGCGCAGCGCCTTCGAGAAAGTGTCGCCACTCTTGGAAAGAATCCACTATAGCAAGGAGTTCCTTATCGTGGATTTCGTAGTTGATTTCAGCGGCAGAGAACTTCCGAGAATAAAACGCAACTGGATGGAGCTTACTGTCTTCGCCCATCTGTGAAAGTACGGCTCCCAAAGCAAAATCCGAAGCATCAGTTTCCAAATAGAAGGCCTTTGCAAAGTCAGGGTGTACCAAGATTGGAGCCGTAGTAAACGTCGTCTTAAGATCTTGGAATGCCTTTTCTGCTTGAGGTCCCCATTCGAGCTTGTCCTTACAAGTCAACCGAGTGAGTGGAGCAGCGACTCGAGAATAATTCTTGATGAAGATCCGATAGAAGTTAGCAAAGCCAAGAAAACATTGTACGTCTCTAACTGTCTTCGGAACCTCCCAGGATACAATTGCTTCCACCTTCTTGGGGTCCATCTTCAAGCCATCCGTAGTTGCAACGAACCCTAGAAATTCCATCTCCGTTTGGTGGAATAGACACTTTTCCAACTTCGCGTAGAGTCCTCGTTCTCGTAGTTTCTCAAGAACCAAACGAACATGCTTCTTGTGTTCTTCTTCGTTCTTCGAAAATATCAGAATGTCATCCAAATAGATGACAACAAAGTCGTCAAGGTGCTCCCGAAAAATGTCATTCATCATATGTTGGAAAACAGCCGGAGCATTGGTAAGGCCAAAAGGCATGACGTTATATTCAAAATGGCCATACCTTGTACGGAAAGCTGTCTTCCACTCGTCTCCTTCCTTGATTCGTACGAGGTTGTAAGCTCCCCTAAGATCAATTTTCGTAAAGATCTTTGCACGTCCGAGCTGCTCCAAGAGACCAGAAATCAAAGGTAAGGGATAACGGTTTTTCTTAGTTATCTTATTGAGGCCTCGATAGTCCACGCACATTCGCAGAGAGCCATCCTTCTTTTTCACGAACAAAATCGGTGCCGCAGCTGACGACTTTGAGTGACGAATAAAATTCTTGGCTAGATTTTCGTCAATATACTTCCGCAATTCTGCCAACTCTATTTGCGATAAGTTGTAGATTGGGCCAAAAGGTGGTTGCATTCCTTCATGAAGATCTATAGCACAGTCGTAGGGTCGATGTTCTGGTAGCATGTCAGCATTTTTCTTTTCAAAGACATCTTTGAATCCTTCATACTGCTTTGGAATAATGAAAGTTGGAGTCGCATCTTTACGAGTCGGAGTAGCAAAGATGACAAAAGGTGTATTTTGCTTGGCTTCCTTCATAAAAGCCCTTGCACCTATAAACAAAGGTTTGTTTCTAGACATTGTCTTGGCAGATTCCACCTTCAAGGAGTTTGTTGGAAATGTTACTTTTCGCAACTTCCAATCTATTAATGGATTATATCTATCAAGCCAAGATAGTCCCAAAATGACAGGACATGAAGGGGTCTTGATAACATTAAACACAATGTTGCTCTCATGGTTTTCAAGACGTATCTTCAACGGTTTAGTTTCATAGATAACATTGCCCGAAGACAATGGTCGTCCGTCTATGACCTCTACATGGACAGGCTTTGGTTTCTTCACAAGAGGAATATTGTGAAGCTTGGTAAACTCTTCATCTAGGAAGCAAGCAGATGCACCCGAGTCTAATAAAGCATTAACTTGAAGTTCTTGAATACCAAAATGTAAAGGTACCATAAAACAATCTGAAGGTTGAGCTGAGAGGAAGGGACCTGGATTATTTTTGGATGTTGAGATGTCCAGCCGCACAGTCCCTATTGTGGCTGGGCGTCCTCGTTTTCTTGTTTGCTTGTACTCCTCAGTCTTGGTGTTTGAGTCTTCTGTTTCTTCGAATAATTTGTAGCTTTATGGCCGCCTCTCCACAATATAAGCACAAGTTTTGTTCAAACCGTCGCTTCTTTTCTTCAGCTGTGAGGGGCTTGAAACGTACCGCATCAATTTGCATAGGTTCAGGACCTGTGGAGTGATTTTCTCGACCTTTTGAAAATGCAGCAAATGCTCCCTCATTTCTCCAACCTGATCGTCTTTCTTGTCGTAATTCAAAAAGGCGGTTGTCACAAATAATTGCCTGAGATATAAGTTCTTCTAAAGTATCCACTTTAGGCATAGTGATCAACAAGTTTTTGACATCATCTCTCAGTCCATATCGAAATCGTGTCATAAACGCCTTATCGTTCCAATCAAGATCACATGTAAGTTGTTGGAATTCTGCAGCATAGATTGCAGCAGAACGTGATCCTTGTCGCAAATTTTGTATCTTTCTTTCAGCTACTCCTTCTCGATCGCTATCTCCAAATGCAGCAGTAAATCTTTCCATGAAAGCCTCTAGGTTATAGAGTATTGGAGAATCCTTCTCCAATAGCGGAGCAAACCAAGAGCGAGCATTTCCTGATAAAAGAGTACCTATGAAAGCAACTTGAGTAAATCCATCTGGATAACGAGAAGGATATAGGCGTAGATAAAGCCGTACTTGTTGCACAAAACCTCGGAAATTGGTTCTTGTTCCATCAAACTTGTCTGGCATACTTGCTTTTGGTTCTTTTGTACTAGGCCTTGAATTGTCTATTAGGGTCGTGGGTGATACATGTCTTGCTTCTCTTAATCGAACAAGCTCTTGTTGTAGGCCGTGAATTTCTCGTCTAACTTCTTCAGTCATTGGATCAATTTGAGGCTCTTTACTTGGATTGCGAAGAAATGCGATCTCCTCCCGCACACTATTCATAAGAGCTTGAAGATCTGCAAGAGTTGCCACTCTATTCTCTATTTGTGGCGATGCACTATCCATGGCCTGATTTATTTCCATATTAAGGAGATAAATCGATTGAAATTTAGAAAAGAAAAAGTTGTTAAATCTTTGGAGAAGATGGTAACACTATCTATTACTAAAACTAATTTGGAGAAAAGAGAAAATAAAACACTAAAAAATCTCAGCTTTAGAGGAGGGTAATCCGCAACCTCTAAGAACGCTTTCAAGAAGAGGGGGTAATCCACGCTCTATCAAGAAGGCAAGATTCTGAAATCGATGTTAATAGTCCTTTCTATTAGCTTTGCTAAAAAGAAGGAATTAATACCAATCCAAGGGGGACTAATCTGCAACCCTTAGAACGCTTAAGTATCTTTAAAGGAAGGAGTAGTCCACTCTCTGCCTTTGAAAAACTAAGCTCTGATATTGAAATTGAGAAAATATCAGTTTAGAGGAAAGTAATCCGCAACCTCTAAAGCGCTAGAATACCTTCAAGAAGAGGGGTGATCCGCTCTCAAGCAAGAAGGATCCAGCTCTGATATTAAGATGAAATCAGTCTCGACAAACTGTTACGGACACGGAAATACACACAATAAATCTAAACAAGAAGTTCAGAGAGAACATGCAAGAACTAGATTGATCAAATGAGTACACAAACAACACCAAGAGAGGTGAGCTAGAGCTCTAAGAAATGCGTTGTCGAGACTGAAGAACCCTTCAGCCTCGACTCCTATATATACTACTGGATAGGAAGCTTCTCGAGCTACTTCTGTGAACTAAGACGCTTCTCAAACAACTTCCACTAACCAGGAAGCTTCTCGAGCAGCTTCTTAGAATCTATTAGAATATACTAAGAATATTCTAAGAATCTTTTAGAACTTTCTAAAAGAATCTTTAAAAATATTATATAGAATCTTCAAGGAATCTTCTAGAAGTTTCTAATGTATGTCCGTGACAGTAGACACAAAGAGAAAGAATCCAAAAAAACATAATTATAAACAAGTACATAAAGAATTTTAAAATCTAAAGATAAAGAATTCATAAACACATTTATCAAGAAGCAAGCAAATTTTAGGGTAAGAACAAGAGTAGAAGAAATGAAAAAATGGCTTCCCTATACAAAGATTGCGTTCTTTTCCCCCAAACCTAACTTGTATTTGAAACCTCTTGACTTCATTTGTTTTTGCATCGCCCAAACTTAATATGTCCTTCAAGCTTTCATCTCCTCAACTCTTTTTCAAAAAGAGTTGAAAAAGTTTTAAAATAATTTTACGTTTCCTTATCAAACAGTCAAATAGTCAAGAATCAAATATATTCTAGAGCAATTCTACCTAAAACCATTGGAGTGATAATAAGCAAACAAACAAAAAAAAGATACCCCGGGAAGATACCAAATTGTGGTATAAGGTAGATTATATCTTCTCATTAACCCCTAAGTGCCTAGATGGTTTGGGCAATGCCTAAATGTATTATAAAATGAGGCTAATTTAAATTTTTTGAGCTTCAAATTTATAAAGCATATGTAAGACATCTTTATTAGAAGACATTCGTACGGTTGAATTTGAAATAAAATGCCTAGATATTTTTCAAATAAGCATACACTAACACTACTAGAAAATATAATTTTTCCAAAATCTGTTCAAATTAATAGAAAAGTGAACCAAATCAACGTGACCGAATCAACAGAAAAATTGGATTTTCTAGTAGTGTAAAAAAGTTTGAAAATTCACTAAAATTACAATTTTAATACTCTCATCTTGTAATTCATTATGATTGGTTGCATTCATTATTCTTCAATAGTGATGAAGTTGTTTATTTGAAATTTATTATGGTTCGATAGAGGTGTTTTGAGATCTCTTTATAGTAAGCAATCAAAAGATAATCTCTTTATAAGTTGAAATATTACACATTATGCAAAAGATGATTCAATGTTGTACATTATGCACTTTTGGCCAATCACTTTGAAATTCATAAGATAATGAGTATTTTGTATTTTTTATATAATTAAAACAATAATTTCTTTTAAAATCAAATTTAAAACATATTTTGACACTACTACTTAATCCAACTGTATGGATGTCATGGAAAAGTCATCATCTACAACTTTTATTTGTATGCCACCCTCAAAAAATGGATTGTGCGCATTTTATAGCTCAAAACCTTAAATTGCTTTTTTGTCGAAATGAAAGCTCACATGGAATGGAAGGACCTAGTAAATTTAATTTTTATCTTTTTCCTAATTGGACTTCACTTATGTGAACATAACAACCTGGAAAAATCATGTAAAAGTAAATAAATGGATGAAAAAAATCACCGGATAAAAAAACGGTATAGTGATTTTGTACATCGTCAAAAAATGGACGTTGTAGCAGTTAGGGGTTAAGCACTCAACCACCAAGCAACATCACGTCAAATAGTATGTTGATTTTAGTGGTTGTGATCTTCTTTAATGTTACAATAATCCGTTTGATCACAAAATATTGTTAATCTTCAAATGTCCTCTAGACCAAATTTAATCATTTTCATCCAAACTTCATCCAAATTGTAAACAACCCTGATTCTAATGTTTTCTATCCATCTTAATACTATTAATCTCTCTATAACCTTTTCATGCATGTGGTTTTAGTAAAAATGAGATCATGAGAGGTATATATCTTCAAATCTTGATAGTAGTATTCAAAACTAATTACAATGTCATCTTTAAAGTGATAAAGTGTGGACACTAAAATGTGTCTAAGTGACTGCAAAGTTGCATCCTTTTAAATTACAAACATCAAAAACTTCATTTTCTTATCCATTTTCTTCTAAATTATAGAAAAAAATTATTTCGAAGAACCAATTAAATAAACATCTATGCATAGTTCTTGTTATTGTACTATTTAATATTGTTATTATACCATCTTAATATGTGTCGACAATCAGAAAAAATAACTCAACATATTATAACATTTAGTTTGAACACCATGTGAATAAATTTTTTAATTTTAAATATTTTATTCAAAATTGAACCTAGATTCTAATTTTCAAACGACATGCATTTTAAATAAGAATCTATAAAGATCACTTTTGGATAAAGGTTGTACATTAGTTGTGTGTAGTTACCTTGTACAACGGTCTTTAGGAAAATTTGCAAGTTTTTAGTTGAAGTTATCGTCGTGGTAGTATGCCAATTATCAAGCTAAATTCTTGAAATTAAAAAAATAAAAAAATAAAAAATCTTTTTAATAATTAATATCACATTTTTCAAAACATATATGACATTTATCTATGTAGAGCTTTAATAACATAATTTGCATTGAAGTTTGTTCAATGAATGTTAATTGGACGAAGTAGACTTTTCAAAATATTCATCATTCATTTAGTAAATACTTGAGCATGTAGAGACTAAATATTTACTAAACTAAAATATGCAACTATTGCAAGCACCACTAATTATAAATCCTTATAGGTCTCATGCAATTCCATGTGTGATTTCTTTCTATTATCTCTTTTCACATTAGTTTTCAAAATAAGGCATATGTCCTAATCAACTTGTTTAAAAATAAAGTTTAACAAGTGGCAAATGTTGAGGTTTATAGGGAAATGTGAAACTGAAAGTGTGAAATACATGCAATTTTTTCCTCAAAAAACTTCAAAATAAAAATATTGACAAATGTGTAAAGGTGCTCCTCTTAATTTACCAAACAAAAATTAAAATAAGGGAAATGACCTAACTATGTCCCTTACCCAAAGTTGACCCTCACATATTCTTGCTAATAATGTACACCTTAACCCTTAAGCGTGCAAGGAGCCCCGTGGGGCTATGTTTGATCATTTTTCAGTCAAACACTGATTTCCACCTAGTTCCTAATTTCAAATGAAAATGGTCCCAACTAAGAATGTGTGGGAGTTGTCTTCTACTTTCTAGTTCAATTTACGGTTCTTCAAAATTGTTAAAATTGCATTTTTTACAGCACTTTAAAGCTCACAGCCCTAAAATTTCAGTATACACTGCAATTTTTTTTTCAATCGAATTTCTTTTTATGTAAGCTCAAGAAGCATGCAGCCTACACCTTGTTGTTCATCACTATTATTTACATTTTTTCTAAAAATTTCATACTACTTTAGGCATTTTTGTAATTACTATGACTATCATAAGAAAAAACTTTGAAAAAACTTATAAAAATCATTTTAATTTAAATAATTATGAAAAAATTAGTGAAAATCGGTTTAAGGATATATTATATGAGAAAAATACCAAAAAGATATAATACATTTTAAATTGTGAGAAATTGATGAGGTTTGACCGGATAAATGTAGTGTGGACGCTTAAGGGTTAATATGAACTTGAGTGCCTAAGGTCAATTTTGGGCACACCTATAATCATTTCTTATAAAATTCATAGTGTGCTCATATAGTATTAGGAAACTCTTCTAACAAAAGTCAAATCATTTTTCAATGACCAACAAGAATTAGTAAACACTATAATAATTGGAACCATGTTCAAATGCTTATGTGAATGAAGTTGGGAACAAAATTTAAGGTAGCTATACCTTAATCCCTAAATGTACCAACCCTTTGAACACATGTAGATGCTAGCCTCAAAAATAGATATTAGCATGGATCAAATGTACATAAAGTGTACATGAGAAGACTATTGTGCAAGCATAAAATCTACCCAACAAATTTGACATACTTGCAATTGGACGTCTCTTCAATATTATCAACATCTCCCTATCACAAGACATTTAGTGTAATTGGTAGAGAATTTCATAGGTCGTCCAAGGTAACTTGGACGAAAGTCATTCAAGATTATATGAAAAAGTTACAAGGCTTTGAATCTGTTTATATGGACGATGGGACATTTAGGGGTTAAAGCGACCATTTACTGAAATGGGACCGTATTTACTCCAGTTTGACATTTCTTGGCTGAAATGTCACACTGCAATAAATAGGGATGCATTTCAGTAAATGGTAGTTACATTAGTCATTATCTTACAAACTCAAACTCTTTCAGAAGCTGAGAGTTTGTTTCTTGTAAATACCCAAGGGAGAGTCTATGGTAAAAGGTCATTGATAGAATTAATCTATGTCAATATGTGTACAAATGTGGGCAATTGGGCACACTCCCAGAGTCACTAATAAGTGTTGTCTCAGCAACTCTTTCACAAAGTACTTGGTACCTTACACCTTCTGCCAAGCCAGATTTCCAGTATTATGTCCTCCCCTCAACGATGAGGCAAAATTACGCATCGAAATTGTTGTCATGGCTGCCTCTATTCCCCGACTCTAAATCCTCCCTCGACGTTAATGCAAGCCCTATTCACCCATGGGTTCCATTTTCTGAAATTTCCATTTTGGGCACCCTAGTGTCTGTTTTTGGCAATTTTTTACACAAAATAGGGGGCTGGTTTTGTCCTCTTGCATTAACGTCGAGGGGGATTTAGAGTCGGGGTCTCTATTCATACCTCCCTGAAATCTGCATTTGGGATTTTGGGATGAGCTTCTCCAGCTGCTCACAAACATACAACATTTAACCCTAAAAGACTGAGGAGTCTGACCGTGTCTTTTCTGGACATATGTACTTTTTTGAATTTTTTCCATATGTCGACTAGACCCATGAAAGATTGAAGCGTAAAAACAAAAAATATAATGTAAATAGGAAGAAGAGTAATATATTTACACATTACATTGTTAAGTCCTAGACTTTGTACCCCTACTAAAGTTTCCAAGATTTTCTCTAATCTTCTTCGATGCTCTTATTTTCACATCTTACTCCTTAACTGCCTAAGCATTCATTTTTTGGACGATGTACAGATTTCATTCACGTTTTCTCATTCATCATGCACTTTTTGCAATGTGAGGTTTTTATTATAGATTTTATGGGAAGTTAGATTCATGGGCGTGAAAACCGATTAGAAAAGGGATGATTTGTGAAATTTTATGCCTCATTTCATCTTGCAATGATTCACCAAAAACTTCTAAGATCTAAATTCAAAAGTGTTCAAAAGTGCTCTTTAAAAAATCAACTAATAAAATTAAGCAACCAAAAAATCTCCAAAAATCACTACACTTGGAGTATTACATTTCAACCCATCACAACAAATTTCATTCATAGATTGTCAATATCTTATTCGTAATTGAATTACAAAATAATTTTGACTTTTAAGTTTCAAAATTCATACAAAAATATTGGTGATTGCAATCATAAATTTAACCGTATGGATAGATTAATGTCATAGGTAAACGAGTCTTCTTTCCAATGCAATTGAAATTATGTCTATCCAATCAAAACTCCACGTAGGGGATTTCTTCAAAGTGAAACACCTCAATGTCGAAAGGCAGTTTCAACACTTTGGGTAGGCTTGCTAAAAAAATTTAAGCCAATGAAATTCATTGGGCATCTCAAAGGAAGTTGACTTCAGCCAATATGTGTTGCATGCCAAGAGTAGTGGGTACATCCAATTGGCGGAGAGTTGAAAGAATGATCTAATTTAGCCAAAAATCTCTTGCTTCCCTTCATACCCCCACCCATTACAAGGTCTCTAAAAAAAAGCTAATGAATTATACATCTTGTCAAATTGACTCCTGCATCATGTTAACTATCTCATCCCCAGGATGGTAAAAAATCGCACATCATTTCAACTTTTTTTGGGTCTGAGAGCCCATCAAAGCAAAGCTGCCCGGATTTTTCAGAGCCTGAAATTTCAAAATCTCAACTTCATTTGCTATTATCTTAACATCCGTAAGGTCAAATGTTTTGAAAATTTGAGGGATGGTTTCTAAGTCCTAGTAGTACAAGGTCCTACAGTTGGAATGTGAAAAAAGTTTTGAAAAGCATTCAAAGATCATTAACGAAAATGTCCAAAATGAGGTAATTTTGGGTGGGCCCCCCCCCTATAGGGATTAAATGCATTTTATAATGCATCTTTGCAAAATTGGTCAATGTGGAGAGGGATGTAGTCATTTAGGGGTTAACCCCTAACTGCCCAACTAGGCATTTTTGCTTGATGTACAAAAGAGAACTTCGATGAATCATCCGCCATGCGCTTTTTACAATGTGGATTTTCTACTGAATTTTTTTATGGTAAGTAAGCTTTGTGCATGTGTGATCCAATAAGACAAGGGATGATTTGTGATATTTTTATGCCTTATTTCATGTTGCAATGTTTCACCAAAAATTTCTCAAAGTGTAGTTTGAATGTGTTTTTGAAAAAATCCTCATAAAATTAAGCAACCAAAAAATCTCCAAAAATCACTACACTTAGAGTATTACATTTCAACCCATCACAACAAATTTCATCCACAACCTGTCAATATCTTATTTGTAATCAAATTACAAAATAATTATGAGTTCTAGGTTTCAAATTTTATAAAAAAAGTATAGGTGACAACAATTGTAGATCTACCCGTTTGGATAGAATCTAAAATTCATAATGTACAACTTTTTCATACATCAAGTTCACAATATCCCTCTTAATTGCATTTTATAATAGAGTTATCCTTAAAGTCACCTTGTGTTTGAATAAGATACCGTGAATTTTGCATTAATGTACTTTTATTTGTTCACCCCAAATAGTTAAAAGGTAGGTAAGAGCTTAGTGGTCTCTCATTATTAGGTGTGTAAGAGCTTGGTGGTCTCTCATTATTAGGTGTGTAAGAGCTTGGTGGTCTCTCATTATTAGGTGTGTAAGAGTTTGGTGGTCTTCAAACTCATGGAAAACTAGTTTAGCCGTCTTTATTGACGGCTAAACTAGTTTCCCTTGAGTTTAGAGACCACCAAGCTCTTACGCACCTAACAATGATAGAACACCAAGCTTTTCCATACTTTTTAACTATTTGGGGTGAACAAATAAGAGTACATTAAAGCAAAATTCACGGTATCTTATTCAAACACAAGGTGACTTTAAGGATAACTCTAATGTACCTTTGCAATTCTCCAAATTTGAAAAGGGGTGAGGACGTTTAGAGTAAAGTGAGTCTTAATTGCTTGACTCATACAAAATTCCCTCATAGAATGGTAAGTGTCATCTCTCACTCTAGTTCCAGGGAAAGTTATTGTATGAGTAAAAATTAAACCAAGCAATAGGGGTTGTAGATCCCTACTATTATATTATTGTTAATCCTTAAAGGGACAATTAAGCTCTACGGGTTGGTTATGAGAGAATATTGGAAAAAAGAAGGACAATTTGTGGATAAGAAAAGGAAATAATTAATGCTTTGGAAAGCTGTTGAAAATGCAAAGCTAGATTCCCAAGTTGCACCCGATTTGGAAACTTGTGGAACAATTGACAAGCAAAGAAAGAATCGGGAGTGGTGGAGGAGTTGAGGTTCGGCAGCAATCGCATGAGCTTGATTCTCAAGTTGCGATTTCCAAGAGAAGAAATTAAAAAGAAGGTTGCACGTTGGAGCCTGACCCTGCCTTGGCAACGCCTGGCCGCGCTCTTGGCAAGGTCTAATCCCTAGGGGAGGTCACTCTTTGTATCTTTTGAGTATCACGTGTGAACAAAAGGTATTTAAAATTACCCTTAAATTTAAAAATAAGTCTTACTATAATTAAAAATATTCCAAGAATATTCTCATTTTAATTCTTGTAATCGATTTTGAGCATCCTATATTAATGTAAATCATTTATAAAATTTACCTTCAAAAATCTATTTAGACCCTATCTTTGTTCGCACCGTGTTATATAATATTTGGAAGTGACCTCCCCGAGCCTAATCCAACTTTGGCAGGGCCAAACCATACTTTGGTGGAGCCTTGGCAAGGCCAGACCCTACCTTGGCGGGCGCTGCAATAGCCCCAATTTTTATTTTTTTATTTTTTTTCTTGATTTTTTTCTACCTATGCCCAACCTACTTTGTTATTTTTAGGTTCCATTTCGACTACTCCATGGAGGGGTTTTGTCCCTTTAAGGGTTAATACTCATCATGTTACTCAATTACCATGTATAAAGTGAAAAAATCGAATGTCCCAAATTTATAGCAGTCTTTTTTTTAAATGATACAAAAATCTAATGCTTTAAGCTTTCAATAAAGATACAATACCCACATGGCAAAGTTAACAAAAAATAATTCTAAAACTATATGTAAAATTCAAAAATAGTAAAATAGTAATTTAATAATTAATAATAACTAGAGAATCTCCAAGATTTTTTTTATAGAATTTGGCATTTTCCAAATGTTCTTAAGAAGTAAAAATCCTTCAAAGGTGCTCGGTTTGACATTTAAAAGACCCCATTTCATGCAACGGAGTAGAAGTTATGAGCAAGATTCTTCCAAAATACTATCAAGCCCATGGGTTTGCAAAGTCCTTTAAGGGTTAATTTTGAGTAAGTTGTTGGTTTTGGACACAAATACCTTAAGTGAGTGGTTACTTCTCCTTTCCAAAAAGGAAGAAGTAAATAATTGGATGAAAAAGATCTATTTTATATCCATTACACTAAATGGCGTAATTAGTGTCTCAAGACACTGTTTCGAAAATCCGGACACTATTTAATTTTAGGGAGATGCAATGTCTTTGTAAGAAAAATAAATAAATGAATGTACCGTAGTACGATAGTTGGGTCGCCAAAAGTTAATTCAAAAAATAAAAAACGTAAAAAATCAGAAATTATGAGGACCAAAAAACAGAAATAGAATAAATTATTTTCAACTATATTATGCTATTTCTAAGCTATTTTGGGCCATTTTGGACCATTTTTAATCATTTTTTGCTCAAAAAAAAATCAAAAAATTCATTTTTTGAAGAACAAACCTTATTTTTCAAAAAATATTAAATATTTGTTTGTGGGGGTGGCGACCTAGCTATGGTACTATGGTAGTGTTCCAATGACATATGGCAACTTTATAATAAATATTGCATGCTACCTCATGTCACTGTCATTACTTGAAAAGAACATGGCACTCTCAATGAAAGTGAGGATGACAAGTGGCGAATTCCTATGTAGTGTCAAGGGACACTATTTCTCTTCACCTTTGAACGAATTGTGGTAAAAGACATATATTCTCGTCGGACACAAAATACGCCATTCAATGTAAGGTAACTATACCTAAAGGGAGCATTTATCTTAACCCCTGAAAGACCAAGAAGTCCAAATTGGGCCTCGTATTTTTTTAGCAATTTTGAGTAGGTTCTATGTGGACTTACTTTTTTTCAAATTTGTTTACTTCTTGACCATCATATGCATAATTCTTCACTTAATCCAGTGATACAAAATTTAGTCTCATCTGAATTATATATTTCACAATATAATTAACTGAAGTTGTCATTTTAAAATCATGAATCCTTTGTCCTTTAGGGGTCAAAGCGTGGGTATCTAATGTAGTGTGACATTTCAATCGAGAATTGTCCCATTACAATAGATACACACGCTTTAAAGTAAATGCTTCCTTCAACGTATAGTTAACTTAATTCATATTTTTGTCATTCAAGTTCTACTATTTCCAGCAATACAAAACATCATCCATCCACAAACGCTTGTTTCCATCCTTTTCATAGGACGTATTCATTCACAATCATTTTGGTGGCAGCAGACGGACTCCATCCCAATTACAAGACTCCCAACTACCACCTGAGCTCCATCACAGAGATTGGCATCACTGGAGTATCATTAGAAATATTTTCTACTTGAATGCCATCCAGCCTGATGTGTACTTTGGATTTTCAAGCATTGAAGTATTTGATGAATGCACACTTTGGATGCCACCGGCAGTACTAACAAGTAACAAGTAGGTTTAAGGTACACTTTCCTGTGCATTTACTGTGGGCCAAGGTGATTCTAATGAGCTTTATTAGAATTAGGGGAATTAAAAGAATCATTTAAACCTTTTTAACCATTCATTACCGTATACTATCGTAACATTCACTAGTCTTTGTGACTGTTGCCTTCTTCCAACAGAATGATGTAGAATATCCCACATCATTTCATCCCCCCAATGAAATGATGTGGGATATTCCACATCACATCAGTAGCTATGAGGGCACGTGGCATTAAGCAAGATCAATCAACCATGATGAGCAGTAATCGAAAGCACTCACTCAATCACAATTCAACAATGTTTTCTAATTTTTTATTTGATTCAATAGTTCATTCAATTACAAATCACTGGTCACTCCATATATAAAGGTGGATGAAACTAAAAAGCAGCCTCTTGGAAGGCTACTAAATGTTATGTATGTACTAATGTCACAATGTCTATATATTTCAAATCTTGTAAAAGTGATTTACACTCACCATCAGTGTGAAAGCATCGACGCATCAGAAATTGTTAGGTACCAATTGTGGTCACCTATAAAAGCCACCTGTTTCAACTTCAAGAGTTTCTAATCTAGTTATCACAAGTATTAATTATGAATACCAAATTAGTTATCTGATTGGACTAGAAATGAAAGACAGTTATTGGTACACCTACTAACATCAATAGTGGTCTATGCATATCAAGTTTGAAATTTTATTACAAAATCATACATTATGAAAAAATTAATTAAAACTTGAGATTGGTTATCAAACCCAAAGTTTTATGTGCTGCAATTTTTTATCATTGAAAATCAGCGCTCCATGTAGGTTGAAATGCTTAAACTGACGGCAACTATACCCCTTACCTTACTACTCTTTTAGGGGTTAATCCCTAAATGCCTACAGCCCTCTCCAAATTGGGTAATTTTGCAAAGATGTATTATAAAATGCAATTTAGAGGGATATTTTGAACTTGATGTAGATAGATAGAAACTCCGTAATTCTTCAGGCCGGCGTGAATAAAGTATCCGTTTGCACAGGGCCAATTGGAACAAAACTACTCTCCCCTACCGGGAATGGACACTTTAGTAATCAATAACTATAAGTTGGTGAGTGGGCTTTCAAACTTGATGTATGAATAAAAGTTGTACGTTATGCATTTACATTCTATCTATACAGTAAAATCTATGATTACAATCTCCGATATTTTTGTATAAAATTTGAAACTTAAAATTCAAAACTCTTTTGTAATTCAATTACAAATAAGATATTGACAATCTATGGATGAAATTTGTTGTGATTGGATGAAATGTAATACTCTAATGGCCCATTCACACCAAGCCCCTGCTGCACTTGCATCCACGTTCCCGAAATGAAGAAAGGTAAAACCAAGAAACAAACAAATATTTGAAGGCTTGTCACTTTTCTTGCTGCAACTATTGTTCAAGCACTATGCAACTACATTACATTACCGCAAGTAGAGCCATGCTCCTAATTTGCGTTGCGTTCCTTTCTATCATGCATTAGAGTAATTTCTAATTGAATATTTTATATTTCTTGATTGACAACATGCGGCAACATTGGTGTATGTGAATGGGCCATAAATGTAGTGATTTTTGGAGATTTTTTGGTTGCTTAATTTTATAAGTTGACTTTTTCAAGAGCACTTTTGAACACTTTTGAACTAAGATCTTAGAAATTTTTGGTGAATCATTGCAACATGAAATGAGGCATAAATCTATAGTAAAAAACTCACACTGCAAAAGTGCATGATGGATGAAAAAACGTGGATGAAATCTGCACATCGTTTTAGAAATGGACGCTTAGGAAGTCAAAGGTTAACCCTTAAAGGGCTGATGGGGATAGTAGATACGTTGGCGTATATTTGACATTTGTTGTAAACAGAAAGCTCCAAATTTAGAGCCCGATAGCTCATTAAAACTATGTCAACGTGAATTTTAACTTCACTTTTGATCTTAAACCCATAGGAGGTGTGAAACCATGCCAAATACAATGCAGCATTGTTGTATAACATTGTTCGGAAAGGACTCTTTGGACCTTTGAGGGTTAAAGAGGTATGTACAGTACCCACCAACAAGTTTACGTTCAAATTTTCAAACTCCAAGTGCCAGTGAAAAAAAGTGCAACTTTGAAAAATCATATCTCCCAATTTACAACTCCAAACTTCACGAAACTGCCACACGTTTGTTTAGAAACAAGTTAACTACATTCTAGGTATCATTAGTATGCAAATTTGAGCCATGTGTCTAAGAAAAATCAGATTGCATTAATTGCACTCCAAGTTGTGTTTGTAGCTCCTACACCATGAAGACAACATCCATTCTTCTTGAGCCAACACACTTCAGATTTTTGTAAGTTTGAGCTTCATATATGGATCTCCAACAACCTTTCAACAAAAAACATACTTCATTCAAGCAATGTGGTAGCTTGTGGATACATTGTGTGAGTGTTTTTGGTGAGTAGTTGCAATTCTAGTGGTTTTGTTTCTTGAGCTTGCAACTTTGCACAAATAGTAGAATTGGAAGGATTCATTGCTTCTTTAGGATTTTGGTGGACATAACATCAATAGGAAGAAAAGAATTCACTCAAATTTGTAAGTGTTAATGCTCCAGTTCTCAATTCAAATGGTAAATAGTTTGTCAAAAAGGAAGAGTTTGAAAGATACTATCCAAAAGAAAGAGCTACCGCAAAACAAAGAAGAATTAGTCAACACCATTCAAAGGGCATGGGAAGAGGTGTCTTTAGAGATGATTGAAGTTCTCCTTGCTAGCATGCCTCACCGTATGAAGTCTGTAATCAAAGCTAATAGTGGTAACACTAGATGTTAGATAGTTTGTCAAAAAATGCTATATGTACATATGAATCTGTAATTTTTTTTGTAAATACCTAATATATTAATAAAGTAGATTTCATTATCTCTCCAACGCACTTTGCGGTTTGTGATTTGGATCATTTATGAGCAAATGGTGGCAATTTGAAATTGGAGATATGTGCCTTGTTTCTGCAGAATGACTGCTGTGAACCTAAACTTGTTGGTGGGTACTGTACTGTGAAAATATTTATTGAACTTCAACAATTTCAGGAATTCAGATTTGGCATTGAGTTGAAAATTGTATAATCAGGGCACTTGGATCATACATTAGTCTGGAATATTTTAGGGTACACCGTAATTACATTGCGGTTGCGAATCCACGCTCGATGGATTTTGACACATCCAATTTATGAAATCTCATGGCTAAATATTCTCAAAAGTTCCAATCTTTTCCTCGCAAATCTAATCCGCAAAAATGAAAATTGAGATAAATGCTTATGAAATATTACCCTCAAACACAAAAAACATTATCCTAAAATCGGGATCATTCCAAAAAAATCACATATTAGAGACCATAGGAAGGAGAAAGATCATATGCAAGTCAATTCACTACATTTTCTATTCTAATCTATAGTAGAATAGAAAGAGTAGATAGATAGAAACTCCGGTCCTCTTTCAAGGCCGGCTTGAATAAAGTGTCAAAGTCTTGACAATGAGTCAGTGCCCACTGGACAAAAAGCCATTGGTGCAAGACTACTCCCAATAAAAAGAGTACTCTATACCTCAGCATAATCCATCTTACCCCATCTCTAAATCCCCCGGTGGTCTTGAATGCGGGCACTATTCATCCACCCCTCCTTTTTCTGGAATTTCCATTTTGGGCACCTTCGGTGGTTTTTTTGGCAATTTTTTTTTGATAATTTGGAGACGTAGGCCCTAATCTACCCTAGGGGGACCTACTTGGGAATAAAAAACCATTGGAAGAGGGGGTTGTTTTTTTAGGTGGGACCTCAACCAGACAAAAATAGGGGGCACTTTTGTCCCCATTCATTCAAGACCACCGGGGGTTCTAGAGAAATCCTCCATCTTAGGACAACAACTACCATTTTTAATCTTACCATCTTGATCCCAAAATTATCATTATGGTACAAGTTGAATGTGTAACAAGTGTCATGTATACTTTATGATAAGGTAGCAAGTCTAAACAACATTATAGAATGCCATATTAGCCCCTAATGGACACAGTGTCCATCCAATTGACAATTTGAGAAAAACCTTTATTCAGAAAAATTTGGAGGAATATTTTGGAATTGAGGAACAAACGTAAGTTGTGGATTTTGAATTTTAGATTCCATCTCTATGTTTAGAATTACCAATGCTCTCATCAGTATTTTATTATCGATTCTGAAAGTTAATATTAAAAGTTCTTTCTAAATTTGCTTACAAGCAAAATACTAACTATTTTTGGGTAAAATTTGTTTAAATGGATTTGAAATTTTTGTAACGTCCCTAATGAACTAAAGTCAATGCAATTTTGGCATCCTTAAACGTATGTAATTTTAAAGAAATATGTACACCAATAACAACAAATCCAACCGCTGGATAGGACAACTTGATGGAGTATCTCCGAAAAAAAAAAGTGTATAGTACATTTACAACATTCAATTCTGCATAGCAAACTATCTTCCTGAGAAATATATCCAAGAACTAAAACTCTATATCACCACCAGTAGTGTAGGTACCTAGGTCGTATCCCTGCAGGCGGTATGCATGTCAATTTCTTTACTGAACTTCAACAAATTAAGAAATTCAGATTTAGCATTGAGTTAAAAATTGTAAAAGCAGAGCACTTGAATCATACATTACTGTGCAATGTTTTGGTACACACCAGTACACGGTACTAACACTGCGGTTGCAACTTGAGAGATCATAACACACATCAAAAGAATAATTCATGGCTGTTCACTCAAAAGCTACATTCATCTCTGTATGAATCTAATCCGCCGAATATGAAAATTGCGAAGCCTGCTTCTGGAATATTACACTGGAACACCAGAAACCATTTCCTAAAATCGGGATCATGCCATACAATCACATATCAGAGACCAGGACAGGATCAAACATCACGTACTGGATTAGAAATGTAGTCTGACCCGTACGTATCTAATAGCCCCCACAAGCCAAACATGACATCCCGAAAGCTCACATACACTTGTAGAGTAAGATTCTGTGCGCATAGGGTTTAGGTTAGGGATGCAAGGGACTTCCCACAGTCCTTGACAGGATACTTCACCAATCGACTGATCCACGAACAGAGAGTACCATTCAGATGGCTGTTTATTTCATAATCAATCAGGTCCTGCACAAGCACCATATAACCGCCACCATACGGGCCACAAAGATTTCACATATACCTCGACCCACATGTTTGCTCCAGGTTGTCAGAACTTTCGGATCTCAAGTGTAGTAACCAGTGTTCGGTCAGTTACTGTAAGAGCCAGTCTCCATGCGAGTAACGACTTCATTCCACCCCGCTCACTCGCTCTTCAAAGTCGCAAAGCAGAATGCCCACGCCAAAACATGCTGTAACAACTTGCAAGGACGAAAAAAAACCTCTCCTCTGCACCATTGTTGGTAGATATTCACCATCCACGGTTCCATGCATGTACGAAAACAGCCAGAAATAACAAGACCACTCGGATGACCAGCCCTAACTATGCTAAACAGGTGACGTGTAAGAAGTAAGGTGGTACCTCCCTCCATTGATTTTGATTCACAACCAGGAAAATTCATATTACAGTAAAAAAGAGTCACACACTTCACTTTTTCGACTTCTTCACCGGAGCAGCGCTCACTGGAGCCTCAGCAGCCTGGGCCGCAGGGGCCACCTCCGGAATACCCTGCGCCTGACGCTCCTCCCTCCTGGCAATCTTGCGCTCCCGGGTAGCCTTGTTCTTCGCGCGCCTGGCCTCAAATTGGTCAGACAGAGTCTTCTCACGGGCCTTCTCAGCCTTCGACTTGTGGATGCTCTCCATCAACACGCGCTTGTTCTTGAACACGTTACCCTTCACCTTCATGTACATGTCGTGGTACATGTGCTTGTCAATCTTCTTCGCATCGCGGTACTTGCGCAGCAGACGCCTCAACACCCGCATGCGCCGCAACCACAGCACCTACCAAACCACCAACTCACCAACTCGTCAACTGCCCGATCGTACCATTTTCATCCAATATACATGTCCCAAACATATGTTCCCACGCAGCCACCAGTCACCGCCTTACAATCCCAACCATGATCGAAATTTTCGGCGAGCATCCTCGTCGTGCTGACAAACAACGAACCCTACTCTAGCGCATCGCCCATGCCGCCTCGGATCCGACCACGCTCACTCCAATTCAACACCCAGCGATCGAGTGAGCACTTGAATTTCGACCTGGCTTGTGATAAATGAGCACCCAAATTGTGAAACTAAATCGGAATGCCACGGACAATTCCGATCGTTAATTCTAACTTTCGGACATCGCACTACTTCCCCGTCACCCGACTACGCTGCAGCTCCATAATTCACGTCGGAAACCCTACATAAACCCTAAACATACAGAACAAATGGGAAACAGGGGCGAGCTGGAGCTCAGCGGGCTGCAAATTCCATCCCACAAACCCTAGAATCACCAACCGAGAACGGAAAACCCTAAAACCCCACGACGGCAATCCCAGCACGATGCTCAACACAGAATGACCAAAAAAAAAACCCTAAACCCTAAACCCCACGTGCATCGGGAAGTAAGTACCTTGGTGGGAAGCCTGGCCTCGCGGGTGCCGCGGCGCTTTCCGTAGCCGGAGTGACGGCCCTTGCGCTTGGCCTCGAGCGCGCGACGAGCGCGGGCGCGCGAGTGGATCTTCTGGGGCTTGCGGATGACGAAGCCGTCCTTGACGAGCTTGCGGATGTTCTGCCGGCTGTTGGCCATGGAGATTTCGTTCACCTCATTGGGGTCGAGCCACACCTTGCGCTCACCGCATTTGAGCACGCTGGCGGCTAACCGCTTCTGCAGCTTCAGGGACACCATGGCTGCTGCCGCTGCGAGGAATCACAGCTTCACTAGGGGACTGTGGCTATGGCGGACGCGAGGGAAACCCTAGCTCCAACTCCAAAGAGAGGGAGCGTGGCTCTCGCCGTCGCTAAGATTGAAAGAGCTGGAGTGTTTAGGGACGATCTGGGTGGTCCAGTGCCTCCCCACCATCCAATGGTTCTCACAATCCGAGCTGGCGCTGGCGGGCGGGCCCACGCGACGGGCCAATGGTGAGTTTCAGCATGGGCTCCTGCGAGGTGGGCCGTCGATCAGCGCCGACGGTCACGATCTGACGAGGTGAGATTGGGCCGGGAAGGGTCAGAAGTACGGGTAAGCTGGAGGCCGATGGATAGCCAGCCAAGTTATTTTGAGATGCTTTTAACCCTTTCAGGCGCCTGCGTCCAGAATCTGGACGCCCGATGAGTTTGAGTCGCTCTATTTCTGTAGGTATGGTGATGTTTTTCATCCATCCAGTTTTTTGTTTATTCTTGTGCTAGTTGAATATCATTTGAACGGTATGAATCTTCAAAATAAGATAATGTGAATTTTTGAAAAATTACAAAAGTGATTTATGTCAAGTTTCAATCTTAGTTCAAAAAGAGAGACCTTAAACATGATTTTTCATAATAAGTAGAATCAAATAATGGAAACCACACCATCTAGTAGTGCATGTTATTCCAATTTCATTACAATATTTTTAAAAAAATTTGGGTTAATTTTGGATTTTTAATTGAATTTCAAGAGAAAACCTTGCAAAATTACTTAAAAAATATCAGTAATAAATATGATGAATCCAACCGTACAGATGCTATCTTCACATTGACATTTTCAACTTTGTTTCGTACATCAACTCCATTTTCGTTTTTCACCAACCATTTTATAACTAGTCTTTGGAAACAGTGTTGAATCGGGACGTTAAAGGGTTAAAAATGAGCTTCCTGTTTTTATTTATTTTTATTTTTATTTATTATATATATATATATATATATATATATATATATATATATATATATATAGTTTTCCTCATATTGAATTAGAATATTAAATACATAACATTGTTAAGCTCTAGACTTTGTACCCTATTAAATTTTTCAAGCCTCTCTCCGGATGCGCTTTGTTTCCATAATTATCTTAAGTTTGTCTTACTTGCTTGACTCCTACTAAGTTCCCTCATACAATAGCAAGTGTCATTTTTCACTCTAGTTTCAAGAAAAGTTATTGCCTCGGTTAAATTCAAACCAAGGAATAGGGGATGCAAATCCTACTATTACAGATTGTAATGAGGCTCCAAAGCTTGAAAATGAAGATTTAGAATTGATGAAAATAAATGCCCACACTCCTAGATGCCCACATTCCTCTCAAATGTAAAGTGCAAAGATGCATTATAAAATTTAACTAAGAAGGACACTTTGAACTTGATGTATGAATATAAGTTGTACATCATGAATTTGAGATTCTATTCATACAATTAGATTTGCGATTGCTATCAACAATTTTTTTGTATAAATTTTGAAACTTAAAATTCAAATTTCTTTTGTAATTTGATTATGAATATGATATTGACAATCTGTGGATCAAATTTTTGGCGATGGGCTAAAATGCAATAATCTAAATGGAGTGATTTTTTGGAGACTTTTTGGTTGTTTAATTTTATAAGTTGTTTTTTTCAAAAACGCTTTTGAACTAAGACCTTAGACTTTTTTGGTAAATTATAGCAATATGAAATGAGGGAAAATAATATTTAAAGTAGATAAAAGTTGTGTTTACAAGTAGTTGAAGAATGAAAATGAAGAAATTAAATGAGATGCATGATTGGAGCATCCTTAGAAAGCCGTTGTATTTTGGACACTCAAATTTCAAAAAGGTTGACAGTGTAAACTCTTCAAATGAAGTCTATCCTCCAATCCCAACGGTCAAAAGATGTATCTAAACTCAACTTATAATTTAATGAAAACACTAAATCCATCAAAGTTAAAACACTTGATTCTTTGGACCTTTGACTAAAAACCTTCCAAAAGTGGATAGTTCGTCCTTTAGTTATTAAGCAATTTCACTTCAAATTTGATAGAAATTACATTTCTAGAATTAATGATAACTATGGATTTAAGCTACATTGTTTTTACTAAAAGAAATGCTTCCAACATGGAAATATTCACATATAAAAATAATAAGTAGCTCAAAAGTTTCTCATTTTTTTGTCATTTTTAACACTCCTTTGTACATTTTGTCCAATCCTTTTCACTTTAGCTAACATTTTTTCGCTGATCGAGGAAGAGAAGTCCTAATCTTAGCATCTTTCAATTCAAATTAATGTATTATTTTATAACTTTTAATTACATAATTTTTTAATTTGGTTTTAAAGTTTTAACTGTCAATATTTTTTTAGTGAAAGATTATTTATCCTTCAAACAATTAGTAATTTCATCTTCATTTTGTGAGCTTTTAAAGCACATAAAAAGAATATAGGTGTTGACTACATTTTGTACTTACTGTGAAATTCCTAATCAAAAGTCAAAGTTGAAGGATTGATTTTGCTTTAAGTGTACTAATAAGATTAGGATTTTCAAAATTTGTAATTTACATGTGACTAATGTAACCAACCTATACTTTTGATAGTTAGTCACATTAGACACAAATGAGCTAAAAACTTTGAAAATCCATTATTTCAATACAAAATATTCAAATGATACTCATGAAAATACATTATATTCCTCATTTACACACATAATAAATTTATCACATATATGCGATGATTTATATATTTACTACATTGATCAATAAATACAAGAATCGCTATCACATGAATCTTTATTAAATAAACAATACCAAACCTAATATATAGATTCAACACCTTAAAAAACAACTCCACAACTTGTTCAATTTCACATTTTTGAGTGTCTTACAAAATACTACAACTACCTTTTACAATTTTTTGTTGGGAATTGTGGCACTTAATGATAGTAACTCCATTAAAAACATATTCAACCCTCATGAATAGGACACTCTTCTCTACAAAGCTTAGGCAATTTCACCCTTGTACGCTTCATTTGCACAAGTTCCCTTCAACGTAGTAACTTGATACCAACATTTGGTCTTGGAGATTGTTGTATATATTCTTCTAGGTCACTCTAGGTCTTTCGTTTTTTCCTTTGAATTCCATGTCCGAATTTTGTATATATTTTTAACATTCCCTTGTAGAGAGGTGATACTTCCACCTTCTCTCGGCATCGAAATGCGACTTGGCCTCAGTACTAATTCTATAGACTCTTGAAAAACTGCAATAAACATTTTTCCGACTATCTTCAAGGCATTTCGTTTGTCCGTTGTTAAACTAGCATAGTTTTCACTTGGAATGTTGTGTGATGTTGTTATGTTCAAGATATTTAAAAACATCTCTTTGATAAGTTCAATTTCATCATTTCGATTTATGCAAGGTTCGTCGTTTGAATTTCCACCTAGGTCCTCATATGAACGTTCACTTGAACGTTCATTTGGATCTTCACTTGGGCCCTACTTAGACCCTCATCTAACAACTAACAAACATTTTTATTGAAATATTCTAAGTCGTGAATAAAGCCATGAGGTTCATACATGTTAGGTAACAAATCACGCAAATATTGAAATTCAACCTCAACAATTTAATTTACAGCCAACATGTGTTTGCATATTGGACCATAGACATTACACTTGCATCATTCACGAGATAATCTAACTATAAACCATTTGTTTGATACCGTCTGATTTCGGAACGCAAACTTCAGATGACATGGATCAATGATTTCTAGATTCGTTGATCGATCCCCTTCATATCGTTAAACTGATTTATTAGCCTTTTGCAACCTCGTTGTTCGACTTTTGTTTCTTTTCACTGTCGAGTATTTATGCGCTTCACTCAACCAATGAACATTATTGTAATGTTCATCCAATGTCAATCTTGAAAATCGTGGTCCAGTGTCTAGATTACCTATTAGTGCGAAAATAAGTCAAGTCAAGTCTAGTCAAGTCAAGTCTAGTCAAGTCAAGTCAAGTCTAGTCAAGTCAAGTCTTCGATTGACTTTTCCATGTAGTAAAACATATTTGACTTATTGTCATATGCGTTCTACAAGGTTTGTTGTGTTTGTATGTCCATATCTAAACATTCTAGTCCATCTAGGCCACATAGGTTTTCAACGACTGATGTCCCATGTCCAACTTTGTTCAATATATTTTAATACACTTATATTATTGTCATATTTTGTCTTGAGCCTTCGATATGATTTATGGAAGTTGTCATCCATATTTGCTTCCAACACAGGACATATTTCTTTATACAAATCATTGCAAAGTCCTCAGACAATTTAGGCAACAAATGATCCAACTATGCATTCTTTGAATAGAACTAATACAGTATCAATTGGCACTTTGTTTGGGTATCACCAATTTCTTGATTTTTCCAATACCAAACATTTTTTTCGATTGTTCTATTTATAATAGTTATTGAATTTGTGTCTTTGTTTATCACTATTGCGTATGACTAAATTATAGACATGTTTTGAAACACGACTTTCATAGTAAGCCATAATACCATTCACACTTGCCCACTTTCATTATTGTTATTACAAAGCATTAGAAAAATAAACATATCCAATCCGTTTGCATAGGGGCACATTCCAACAAATAATGACATGTCCCATTGATTGGATTTAAATGTGGAATCAATTACCCATGCTGAATTTGGGATTATAGTCATTGCCCGCCTAAGCATCTCCTCGGTCTGCACAACTATCACAAATGGCCAATTACTTGGATCCAGATTTAGAGGGTTATACAAATGATGAAAAATCACCTTCTCATTTTCAATCCATTTAGGAACCGTCTGTTTTACTATTTTGTAGTCATTTTCACTACATCTTTCTTGCATTTGAAGACGATATGATAAGTTTGAGGCTTTTTTTGAATTAAAAAAGAAACTGTACGTTTTTTGTTTGTGCAAAAGGACGCTGTTCGCGCAAGATGACATCACATCTCTTCGAATAGGCTAGCACTAATTGAATGTTATTTAAATTTCTCAACCTCTCTGCACATATGTATATCGCACTTTGGTGAACAAGTAAAAATAACAATTTGTTTGTGACTCCGATTTACTTTGTTGTGTACTGTTGGAACGGACGAACTGTTCTTTCATGCGATGACTACCCAAAATGACATTTGCATCATGAGCTAATCACATTTTCAATCAAAGGCTTTGGGATGTCATTCACTTGTGTACCTACAAACCATTCTTCCTCCCCAATTCTCGAAGTACTATCTTTGTATGCTTCCTGCATTTCTCCCTATGGAGCGCTTTTAAAACGATTGATGGTCATTCATTAATATAGGATGTTTCTCATTGAATAAACGCTCTTTCCCATTTGCAATTCTTCGAATCCCAAATTGCCTCCAATACTGGTCTCACTTTAACAAAACTCCTTTGTGCCATGCCTCTAATGAATTCTTTCTTGTCGGAGGAAAGTTAAATCCAAGGTGCTAATAGTATCCGCCGAATGCAGTATCCCTTTCATATATCAATTTACGAAATAATTTCTCAATTCCCGCTCAAAAATAATAATATGCAAAAATATAGAAGTTTTCCACTTAAACTCTATCCACATGTTCTCAAACTTCTTTATCTCCATCACTTTTTAACTGTGGTGCTAAATCAACTCCAATGTCATTATCAGAAAGAAAATCATCGACATTGAGAACTTCGAAAATATCTTTCACATCGTCCATTCTCCCAACACTTTCTCTACAAGACCAATTCCATTTGAACCGTCTTCTTATAATCTATAATAAAGTATTTGTTATATCTGCACATCCAACACACGACAAAGTGAGTCCCAGATAAACAATACTAATTTTCCAATTTCCCCAAAATATTTACAATCACTACAACAAATTATCTTCAATGATGATCTATTGTCACCACTACCACCTTCGCCTCAGTGGTCTTCGCCACCATTTGTTCAAAGTACAAGAAGTAGTGACGAGCACCACCACCCCTTAGTCATGATGGTGTTTGCCACTACGTGTTAGAAGTATTAGAAGTGGTGATGGGTACCACCACCCTTTTGTCCCCATTAGAGAAAATGTTAGCTTACGGGGGGGGCCTCTAGGATGTGCTGAAGAGAACCCCAAGATTACATTTATTTTGTCTTGAATGTCCAAATATCCCCTATAGTTGCTCACTATTGTAGGGATGTGATCATGACGGCTTCAGCTGGGTCAGATGCTGGGTATACATGTGGGAGTTCACATGTGTACCCAACATGTAATTGATTAGCTCCTATCATGTTACATGCTGGGTACACATGTGCACTCCCACATGAGCTAATCAATTACATGTGCACTTTTTTTTCTGTGCACTCCCAGCATGTAATTGATTAGCATGAGCACTCCCACATGTAAAAAAAGTGCACTCCCACATGTAATTGATTAGCTCCTATCAAACTCTTGAAATTTACACAAGCTGACACCCCAATTAGTCAGAAAGTTGCTTCTCATATTTTGCTTCCCTGTTTTCTTTTGTAACATGTAAGGGGCCTACATGAGGGTTCAGACTTTTTGTAATGGGTGGTGTTCGTCACCACGTGTTCGAAGTACTAAAGTGGTGGCGAACATCGCACCCCTTGATTTTGGTGGTGCTTGTCACCAAGTGTCCAAATTATTTGAAGTAGTGGTGGACACGACCACCCTTGTCCTGATGATTCCCGTCACCACGTATCCAAATACATTTGAAGTAATACTCTAAACCACGACCCCTTTGTCCCGGTGGTCCCCGCCACCACGTGTGAAAGTACTAGAAGCGATGACCGCGGGGACCACCACCTCATTGCTTTGGTGGTGCCCGCTTCCACGTGTTCAAATTTTTTGAAGTGGTGGATAACATTACAACCCCGTGTCCTGGTGTTCCTCACCACCACGTATCGGAATTAATTGAAGTGATGGCAGACACTACTACCCCTTTGGTGCAGTGGTGCCTATCACCAAGTGTCCGAAGTACTAGAAGTCGAGGTGAGCACCGCCACTCATTTGTCCCGTTGGTGACCGCCACCATGTGTCCAAATTAATGAAGAAGTATCAGACACTACCAGTCCTTTGCCGTGGTGGTGCTTGCCACCATTTCGACAAATTTGAACATGTAGTGGGATCACCACTGATTTCGAAATGGTACTAGCACTCACCATCACCCCCTCCACACTAGTGGCGATTGCCACCACATGTTCAATTTTTTTGAAGTGGTGGTGGTGGTGAGTACCACAACTTCAAAACTAGTAGCAACCACATCACAAATTTAGTTTTTTTTGAATTGATGGTGGTGAGCACTATCACTTCAAATAAATTGAACTTGTTGTGGGACTAACCATCGGTTTCAATTAGGTAGTGGCACTCACCACAACCCTTTCCAAATCGATGGTGATCGCTACCACATGTTCAATTTTTTTGAAGTGAAGATGATAGTCACGACTTCAATGCCAATTCCCAATTTTTTTTTGTAGTAGTGACGATCATCACTGCTCCGTGCTAATTTTCATTTGGTGGTGGTGACCGTCATCACAACCTTGTGTCAATTCTCAAATTTTTGGTGGTGGTGATGGCCATTACCACCCCGTACCAATTCCCAATTTTTTTTAGTGGTGGTGATGGTCATTACCTCCACCACGACTACCACCTAGTACTACGAGGGGAGGCACGACCACTCCCCTCATAGTACTCTCTATGGAATTTAGTAGGTCACTGGTTTGGCCGTCCATTGGAAGACCATCCATTTGACGACTTTGTGTCCCGTCCTGCCATGACCCTCAACCGTGCGAAAACTGCTATCTTCAACTGTGGAACCCGAGGTGGTGAAGCAAGAGGAAATGAAGAGCTTTGTGATCACCATGTATTGTAGATATTCATGGACATTAAAAGAAGCCCGTGTCAGATGTTGCACCGCATGCTCAATTTAACTTGGCTCTGCATGCTTAATTTGACATTTGACACATGCTCAATTTAAACTGAAGCTCGAATTAATGAATTGTTTAGTTAGCCCGTTAGAGTCCAGAAAATGCACATGGCGATTCCTCTCCCGCATTGAACTCCAATCTCATCTAATCTTGATCGTCGGTGTTGATTGACAACCCTCATATTACAAACCCACGTGTGAGAAGAAAAATTAGCAATAAGTGTTTGGATCATAATTTTTTTTATTATATATTAGTTTAAAAGACTTTTTCTCTGTTTATTTGAAATTAATAACTTCTTTAGAAATAAAACTGGTAAAACCAACAATCGAATTTTACTTAACTAGAAAAAAAGATATATTTATCGTTATTTACATTCAAAATGTTGTTAATACAACATTTTAGCTTAAATAATGGTAAAAAAATAGGAAAATGGTGGATAAATATAAAAGGTAAAAAATAGTTTAAAAACATAACTTGTAAAAAATAACTAGTAAATTCAATTAATGAAAACAATTAGTAAAACTAGGAATTACCAACAAATGGTAAATTTTGCTAGCAGCGGAAGGCCAATGCGGGGGGAAATTGAGAAGATATGCTATTTTTAGAAAGGAGGGGTCTATGAAGGCTAATTTTGGCATTCTGAAGTCATTAGTGAAATCCGTTTGCAGATCCGAGCTATATTAAAAAAAGTTAATAGTAGGTCCAGCAGTAAATTTGAGTTTTTTTTAAATTCATTTTTTTTCCATTGAAAATAAAGGAAAAAAATGTGAAAGTAGAAATGAAATTGGCTCTTTTCCAAAAAAAAAAAATTAGATATTAGAGTTAACCGAAAAGAGTGTCTCAAAGTGGAAACTCACTTGATACTCACCTTCAACTAGTTTTCAGTTAAAAGAAACGACAAAACTAGTCTATGGTGTGTTGAAGAATAATCTAAAGCAAGACCCTGCGCCACCACGGGGCGTGGAATTCGTGACCTCTCCAATGCTAGAGGAGAGTTCCCATCCGCTCCCGCAAGCCAAGTGCCCAGACCATGGGCACTATTCATGAACAATGGTTGTCAGAAAATTTAATTATAGAGAGGGAACTCTTCTTCAACTCCTCTTCTGTTTTCGGTCACTCTAGCAAACCCCAGCAGAAAGTGGTCGACAGTTTAGAGGGCCGCCCAACCCCCAGTGGCCCACCTCCATGTCTGCCACCCTTCGTCACGTAAAAGGCGGTTCTCATAAATTTCACCATCTGCGATGCCTTTTTACCGATGCTTGAGGATTGACAGAGGTTTGCCAAGTGCTTTTCTGTGAGGATCCCTTGGGCTTTACACCGAGCCAGGAGATTGACTGTAATGCTGCCAAGTGCTTTCTGTGAAGATCCCTCGGGCTTTACATCGAACTAGGAGATTAATTGCAATGCTGCCAAGTGACGGTATATTGGGAGCCCACTGGGGCAAGTGCCGACATACTGGGAGCCCACTGGCCCGGTTGCGGGGTGTATCCTGACGCAATCAATTGTATTAATTCTGGCTCGTTGTCCAATGCACTTGTCCACATGCTAGCAGTCATTGTAGCGACTATATACGGCCAATAGAGGCCAATATTAATACAATATAATTAATATTTTATTTTTAGTTAAAAGTATTGAATGGAAACAATGGATACACTGTATGCACATAAAACACAAGGCAGAAACTGGTTTTTGTATTATATATCTTGGAATGCATACAAGTTGCCACCTATATCACCCATATAAAAAAACAAGGAGAATATACATAAGTAAGAAAAGTAAGAAAATGTGTTTAGGAGTCTAAGATACTATAAGATATAAAATGGATAGAGATAGAGATGGACAAATGACAACCGAGAGTCATAATGGCTTTGTATATGTCTATAAGAAAGGCTAAAACAAAAGATCCATCTACCGCTAAGGCATCATAACTATACAAGGCTATGCCATTGACATGGTAGACTAAAAACAAATTAAAAAGAAAAAAGAAAATGAAGAAACACAAAAGAGAAGAAAAAAAGTAGTAGTAATATGAAGAAGAAGAGGGTGACAACTACGGGACATAGAAATTTGGCACCCATAAACCCTAAATGACTTGAAGAATGGAAATCATGTCCCGATTCACTTACGAATTACTTCTTGTTTGCTTCAATCAGGTACTCAGAGCCCCACATAACCATTGCCTCATCTACAAACTCAGCCTCCATCACTTCATCTAGTGTCTTAATGCCCTTCACTGGCTGTCGAGAAGGAAACATCACCTTCACGCCTTGAATATAAACTTTTATGATTTCAACTAGCTGCATACCAGCTTCCCATGGCAACGATCGCCATGGTGAAGCCTGCAGCTTTGATTTAGTGCTCTTGAAACTGTACCCTGTTTTCCCCAAAGCAACTGGCTCTCCAGTATGTGTAGGATGTAGTATCCAGACATCTTTATTTACTCCAAGTGGGTATTTTCTCTAAAAGACAGGACATCATAAGACTTAGAGCAGCCTCAACTCTCAAGTAGTGATCATATGACAGCAGAAATGGACGATACTCACATTGCTGGCATACATGAAGGGCTGCCTCATCGTTGGCATTGCTGCATACATGAAGCAAGTACGCCCTGAGGTGATTGAATATTCTGTGCAACTTAATTGAGTTCTTTTTTAACTCAAAAGGACTCGTTTCTCTCAAATTCCAACATGTTTCAAACCTTTGTTAGTTAGAAGATAGCCCCAACGATCCGCTGTTTTTGAAGAATTTTTTCATTTCTCCATGTATATTTTACACGGTATTTTCAGCATTGGGGTTAGGGTTTAGGGTTTATAGTTCAAGCTTTTGTGACTCTTACCCAAAAAGAACCCATATAGATTCTTGCCTCTATAGTCTTAATATAAGAGCCCACTGTTGATTTAGGTACTCCTATGATCAGATCTTCAAAATTCTTGACACTTCAAAATTCTTGACACTTCAAATTCTGTCAGCTTCATGGGGTTCTTTTTAAACTCAAAAAACATGTTTCTCTCAAATCCCAACTTGTTTCAAACCTTTGTTAGTTAAAAGATTACCCCAATGATCCGTTGTTTTTAAGAATTTTTTCATTTCTCCATGTATATTTTAAGCATTGGGGTTAGGATTTAGAGTTTAGGGTTCAAGCTTGTGTGACTCGTATAGATTCTTGCCTCTATAGTCTTAACATGAGAGCCTATTATCGATTTAGGTACTCCTGTGATTAGCTCTTCAAAATTCTTAACACTTCAAATTCTGTGGCAGCTTCATGGGTTTTTTCTAACCCAAAGAAACATATTTCTCTCAAATCCCAACCTGTTTCAAACCTTTGTCAAATTTTTTAATAAATTGCCCTAAAGATCCGTTGTTTTGAAGAATTTTTTCGTTTTGCATCTCTGCATATGTATATTTTAAGCATTGGGGTCAAGATTAAGGGTATTTCTTACTAAACCCTAAAGGATTCTATAAGAAATGAAGGCCAAAACGTACCTGCTGCGGTTTAGCCTTCAACCCGGTTGGAGGAGTCCACTCCACAAACTTGCTCGACCTTCTAGAAGCCCCTTCAGCCACGGCAGTTAGCTTTTTTTTTTTCTCTAATTTCCAAAATCTGGATGGTCCTCCCTACACAATCAAATGATGTGACATTCCCTTGTTCAGGTCGTGATAATACAGGAGATTGTTGTCTTGCAACCACAGCAGTAGGCAATGATAGTGTAGCCTTATCTACAAAGCATAAAGCACACAAACAATATGTTAGCGATTAGACAACGCATTCAAAGTCCCACATCGCAGGAGGCAGCAAAGGCAACGAAATGATTATCATTTGGGCTTACTAGAATAAAGCTACCATCCACTGTCTATTCCAGTTCAATAATCTTACCAGAAGTGTTGCCCTCGATGACGGTGTTCACAACCCGACGACCATAAAAAATGATCCCCTTGCTATATTGGCCAGTGAGGGGTTCAACATTTTTTCCCCCAACACGCTCAATTACCATGTTTTCATTATCGAGAACGTTCTCAGGATGCTCAACCTGCATGACATCGTCTTCACCTAGGACCTCTGACTCTAGATGATTTGACTCCGCTGCTACAGTTTGGTCCTCCAACTGTGCTTGGGATTGAGTTGTTGGGTGTTGTCCTTCCCATGGCTCCCCTTCACTGCGCACCCTTTTTTAACACGGTGAATTTTGTTTATGCTTTTGGTTCACCCCATTTGTTATGAGGGCATTCTGCGTTGACGGTCCCCCTGCATTTGAAGAAAGCCTAATGAGGAAGTCATGAAGTTGTCGAACAACTAGTGGGAGATTGTCAAATCCCTTGAGGCGCTCTAGTATTTCAGAGACACTACTCTTCAAAACGACCACCTCCTCTTGGATCCTTTGCATGACAGATGGATCGAAATCTACAGACACCATGGATGTGGGAGAGAAGCGGTTAACAGTCGGTATCTGATCAACTCATCAAGTTAGCAAACAAGCAATGATGTCAAAAAACACAATCACAATTATCCCTAGCCCTACTATCATTTCATACACTCCATGGTGATACATACCTTTCATACAAGCACTAGTCAGACCTACGAGCTACGAAATGTTTATGCACTGTTAGATTTGTCAAATTTGTTTTAGGAGAATTACCCATCGACATCCACATATATAGACATGTGTTTTAGATTGCAACCTGCACACATGGTTTTGGGAAAAATACATTGTGCAAACGGAGAGATTGTACAATACATTCTCAAAAACAACATCGACCATGAATAAATATACTGTATGGCATACCTTATGCCCAATGTCATCTATCGGGTCTTGCTGTTGATCACATCCCGTGAAGAAATATGGATCGTTTTCCTCTTCAAATGGCGTTTGAATGGCAGGTTCTTTGTTGGTTTCCATTTCTAGAGGCACATGCTCAAACTGCGCTACTGCCCCAACTCCTGTGTCCTGCACATTATTACCCGCCCCCTACAACACACCATACTAATTAGTAATGATATGAAAATATATGCAAATGAGCACCAGTCAAATACACTTGTTTAAGACTACAACTGCATCAACACAGTACATAGCACACTAGACATGAAGGATTTTGCAAGGCATTGAGGATGAAAACTATGGACGTGTGTTTATGCCTGAAGGACTGATGCAAGCGGCTGACTTGTAGGCCTAGGTAAATGCATTTGGCGTTGTTGCATTCCTCCAAGATTCAATGATTGTCGTTCTTGTGCACGCACTGTATTCATCACCCTAATCCTGCTACTCCTGTTACTGCCTTCAGGGCTTGCCCACCAAGCAACCAGCGCTGGGTGTTTTGCATCCGGGCACTCAGGGTGCTTCGAACCAGTCTCCTCAAAGTGTTTTCTATACACTCCTCGAGTCTTCTCCAACCTGGTTCTCATATAATCCACCATCCAGTTCTTCTTCAACGCTGGCTCAAAGACAAACTGCTGGCAAACGTACCTCTCAATGAGTTGAAATCGGGGGTCATTGTCTTCGTAGTAGATCTGGGCAATGTCAAGGTATATGGCCATGAGAGACTTGATCATGTTCGTCACCGTCAGTTTGTTGGTTGTTATATTCCCCGCTGCGTCAGTTTGCACCTTGTACAAAGTCTCATCGTTCAGTTTCTTGTGTTGTGCATAGCTTGTGTCCACTTGCCGTTGCAATGTCCTCCTCGATTCATGCCTGCACACATTCCTCACATTCTGTTGTACGGGAAGGTTGACGGATTGTGCAGGTGTTGGAGCCGAATGTTGAGGGGCGTACGTACCATACATCACCTCTTCTGCCTGATTTCTGGCTGCTTCAACGTCCGTCTCATATAATGGGTAAGTTTGCGTTATCCCCGCACGTGGGTTTGATTGTCGTTCCACGGTGCTGTTCAGTGCTACCCCTGATGCCGGAGCTGGAAGTTGACGTTGCGAAATACTGACGGGTTGCGTACGCAAATCCGGGGTGAAGGATGCATTCGGGATTGCGAGCATGTCAGCAATCCCACCTCTGGCAGTTGCTGGATGTGCTCGGTGCATCCTTCCTTGTGCTCTCGGAAGGCTCTGAGTATTCACAAAGAACGGGCCCTCTAGTTGCTGCGAGATTGGGGCTGAGTTTGGGTTGGCCATTGCAGACTGCAAAGTTGCAAACATGATTAGTATTGTTCTTTGTAGTTGTTGGATGCCGATGACAATAGGTATGCTATGATGTTGCATTCACCGTAATATTGTACCCCTATCAAGCTATATTTAATGTGCATGTTGCTCCTATTGGTACATGTTTGATTCATTTCAAGTGAGGGCAATAATTTGAACGTGGGGTTCAAAAGGGGAAAAAAAAAACAAGGTATGAAAATAAGTGGTCTACAGAATCCACAAGAGTTTCCGCAATTTATTTCAAAAATCAGACATTGAGGCAATTAAATCAACAAGGAAGAAACACAAGGGAATAACGGAAAGCAATACGTACCAGCGAAAGTGTGGTTCGATGGCGACAATGTTGTGTACAGTGATACTCGCAATAAGCAAAGAAGAGGCGGTGAATGTGCTCCTCTCAAACCCTAACTCGTCACTTTCTCTACGGTGTGCCCATAACTGCCAGTAATCGGCAGTCTTTTTAGAAACTTCAGGTTCACAATTTGCGGGACAGGAACCCCTCTCCATGTCATGCTTGTATGCGAATATAATTTGTGCAGGCTACTCGAACAAATGAACAATTGCAAGGTGCACTTAAACAATAGCGGAATCTTTGAGATAAGCACGTTTGAAAACATTGCATTAAAATTTCCAGTTCTCTCTCCTCTACAGTAGGGGCACTACAGCTCTTGCGGTCCTGAACAATTTGTCACGTCCATCGTAACAATCATGTAGAAGATGGACTAGAAGAATGCGGTGGGCTACCGATCGGTCCGTTTTGTAGTGACTCAAAACACTGGGGAAAATTGTTTGAATCAGAAGATTAGGGTTTTGGTACTTGACCCTTAAACGTCTGGCCTATGACCATGGAATCATGCTTTATTTGTCACACACAATTTTGCCACTATAGATAACATAAGATTTCAGATTTTTGTTTTTATTTTTTTAGTACACGAAGCCATGTGTTTACTACAAACCATGAATTTTTCATAAATATTGGTGATAATTTGAAATTACCATGGTTTTTTGAAGTTTTTGTAAAGAAAACTCATCAATTACAAAATATTCCAAAAAAATCCAATTTTTTACCAAAGGTGTAATTTACAATGAAAAAAAGCACAACAACTGAAAATCTCCCGTGTATCTAAATTTTGAAAAACGTTACACTATGGTAATATCCACCAAACTTGTTACTACAATAAAAACAATCAATTTTCAATTCTTTCCAAAAATTCAAAGTGGAGAAGGAACTGGAGTTCGTAAGCTTCATTTTTGTACTTAGGCTCAAATGCAATATAATTGATTTTTAGGGCCTAGATTTTGTTGAAGTAGAAAACTGAAAAAAAAAATCAAAATACACTACATGGTGACTTGTTTGTACGACTATTTTGGCAGTTGGAGCCCCACGTAAAATCCAAAAATAGTTTGAACTACCTTATTCATGACATTATTATTACCATAAATAGAATGGATTAAATTAGAAAGTAACTATACAATTGTATTCACAATTGGCATGTAGACATTTTACCAAAAGTAAAGAACCATCCAATGGTGGAATTGCAAGATTAGAGTCAGGACACTTTGGGAGCGGGATGGCAGTTGAAGAGCAGCGCTACACGTGTATTTATCCAAAAGCCTTGTTGGCAAAGTCAAGGTAAACGTAGATAATTGAGGGGTAACAATATCGAGTAAATCCACCAGTTTGTGCAAGGGACTGCCACAACAAGCATTTAAGGTGAATGTCTTTTTACCCTTACTTCAGTAAACAATAGAAGCATCCCGATTGGTTCCTGGCCTCTCCCTTTGCAAGGAGCCCCAGCAGACGGCGCCTAGGCCGATTTGTGTCACCGCTCCCAGTCCCCGTCTGCTGGAGTTTGTCGTAGTGGGTTAACTGAATTAATAAAAGTAAGAATAAAAAAGATAGGAAAGAATCTTTTTAAAAGTGGAAGTAAAAGTCAATTAACCATTGACTTTCAAATGAACAAAAATTACTATCTAAATTTTTTTTCATTGACTTTACAACATGACAAGAATGCATTGAGTCAAGATAAGAATCAATTAGATTTTTGATTCATGACAAAATAGATATTATCAAATTAGGGATAAAAATAACTTTTAAAAGGTAGAAGTGAAAAGCAAATTAGATTTTCTTCATTGACTTTGCAAAAATGACAAACGTGCAACGAATCAAATGAGATCTTTGTTCCAAAACAAAAATGCATGAAAATTTATTAAAATCATATTAGAGCAAATAGGGATAAATCAGACTAAGTAAATTAGTCTTTTTTACAATTAGTAGGTAGTGTAAAAACTTAGAAAATTAGTATATAAGGGGAGCTCATTTCTCTTTCAAAACATGACATTTAGATCACAATAGTATTCTTGTAATGATTCGAGCTTTGTATGCACGTTTTAATTTATACAATGCACATTACTTTTTATTCACTCTTTTCTCTCTAAATTTTAATCTAAATTCTTGTTTTAGTGTTCTACATCCTCTTTGTTCTCAAAGTAGTATTCAATATCCTCTTGATTCTCAATTTAGCACAAATAATTTAATCCTTTTAGCATTTTTTATTTTATTTGCAAATTCGTTATATTAATTGATTAGAAGACTTAATAAGAAGAATTGATGTGAGTATAAACTTTAAAAACTCAAAAAATTACTCGCAGTTTCATCCACTGCAGTTTCATCCGCTACCGCCATGGTAAGTTCATCCGTCAATAATTTTTTAACCATACGTTCAAATTAAACAAATTTTGTATTTTTGGAATTCACATGAAGGGTAGAAAAGCGTGGTGAAGTTTTTTTTTGAATTAATTTACGTAGCAAAAAATTGCAAGTTAGAATCCAAAGATAAATTTAAGAATGCTGCTTTTAACTTTAAAATCATCCGAAACTTCATTTAACCATAACTTTTGCATAGTTTACCCAATTTTAATGTACTTTGACATTTAAAAAAATTCATGAAGTATATTTTTGCATTATGTGAAGAAATAAATAAATTAAAAATTAAAAATATCCATTACTTGAAATGCTAGGAAAGATTATATCATAAAATTATCATAAGAAAATACTTCAATTTCTTACAAACCAAATATGTATATGTACCATCTCCATGAAAGAACTCGTTGTGCCACAAAGATTAAATCTTTGACTCACACCACACTCAAACTCACCACTGTCTTGTGTGGAGGACGGCAGGCTCGTGCACATAGATGAAAAAGTTGGTCTACAAGTCATCTCACACAGGCGGCTCCCATCACTGGTGGAACCAGACAACTTCGCTAACTCCAAGTCAACTTGCTACAACTCATGTACCGGTCTCGGTAATTTGTGATTTCTGTTTAGCATTATAAATATGTTGGTTCTTGTTGGGATTTCATTCATACAATTCATATGTTGTTTGCTGATAGTCATGAAACGAGATTCAAGTAGGTTTTGAATGTAATAAATAAGAAATGATTGATAATATAATCAAGATGCAATGTCAACACCTTAGCTCATAAGAGAAATCAAAATGAGAAAACCTCGACAACTACCTTCGGACGGCATGGATTCATAAATTTCATCCCAATTAATAAAATTCATAAAATTCGCCCAATTAAAAATTTATGTGTGTGTACCTCACTTTCTGCATTCACCCATCGTTTAACATGTCTAAATTTTGGAAGTGGTAGTGGTTGCCACCACCCCTTTGTCCCGGTGGTACCCACCACCATTCCGTTTCCATTGTTTTTTGTTGTTGAAGACGGTCAGTAGTTCCCCATGCTAATTTTTTTTGTGGTAGTGATCGTCGTGACTATCTTAACCCAAGTACCAAGTTTTTGGTGGTGGTGATAGTCACCACTGCCTTCTTGCTAACACGTACCATGAGGGGAGGCACTACTACTCCCCTCATAGTACATTTTGTGGGATTTAGCAAGGCGACCCCTACTGCCGTCAAGGCCATCTTTGATACACAAATCATTTTGGAAGACCATCCATTTTCTGTGGGATTAGGTCCCGCCATAACTACCCTGCCCTTGGTCGTGGCCTTACGGATGGCCTTAAATTACAACCACACGGTGTAATTCCAATTATGAGAGGATTGACAGCACGCATGATTGGCTTCCTTGATCCGCATGTGTAAGATTTATGTGATGTCATCCGAAATTAAACTGCTGAAAATACATAGTATGGCCCGAGCTTTGAGGATACAAATATGCTTGTTTAAATTTAGAAGTGGCATGGCAGAGGCTGGTTGGCTTGGTATGGTGTCAGAAGACCCACCTTTGTTCTTCGTCATCTCACCCGTAGATTCTGATCAAGGGCTATGATCGCCTGAGCCCATCTTCAAACTCACCACTGCCTCGTAACGAGGCTCGCCGCGCCTCTTAAGCTGAGCTCCCTATCGCCAATCATGGGTCCCAAATCAGTCGGCCCCCTCCCTGTTCTAGCCTAGCCCAGCTTGTTTTCACCTTGCTTTACGAAATACTTTTAAAATTAAATATAAAAATTAAATAATATATTTTCTTAAAAATTGTTTTTTTTTTATGAAAGGCGAATTTCAAAATAGTCTTGATTTTGCTTATATTATTTTATTTGAATGAAAAAATAATTTCATTTGCCCTTCGCTTCTCTCTGCACAACCAGTGATTACATAAAAGGGTTCAAAATTGACAAGACTTAAAATGCTAGGTCACTTCATAGAATGGTCTTTAAAGACGGAATGGAACAACGGAATGTAACAGTCATGGGAAGACTATTCAAGGATGCGGTTGAAGACTAGATTACATCATAGAAAACCCTACCCTAGGATTGTCGACTGATGGTTCGTTTACATACCCTATAAATGTTGAGAATCCACAAGTGGAACCTATAGTTATTAATACAATTTTTCTAAACCAACTCCAACCTAAAATTGTCACCGAAATAATATATAGTCTTTACTATATATTTTAAATGCAAATGCTAAAATATTATTTTGAAATATTCCAATAATAATACTAATAATAATAAATGATGAAAAAAAGAATCTTTGTGAATATTTCATTATTTCTTCCTTATTTGTTTCTAAAATAATTAAATATTCGGCACAAGTATGTCAATCATGTCCTCCGGTATTCAACCAACATTTCTTCACTCTTGTATGGGCACTTGGAATTACTTCTCCACTTACCATGATTAAGGTAGCAGCACCAATTACTAGGAGTGACCAGTAATTGAGCTATAGGTGTACCAAAAACTGGGAAGCATGGGATGAATATCCTAAAAGTAGGAATGTGACAAAACTCCTTGTTTTTTGGTTCTCTTACACACGGTTTTGAGAGCCTCCTATTGTCGGATTGATGTGTTTATTTCCCCTCGACATTCTCTGTGATTACCAGATCTTTGAACATTTTTTCCAAGTTTTTTTGACCAAATCCCCAACGAAGAGGCTCTGGAAGTCACGATTTTTGGTGTTGGTATGTTGCTTAGCTGCTCATAGTGTGATAGAGACATCTGGGTAGAAGCATGAGTCAAGGAGCACTTTAGAGGTAACCAATGCTTATTTTGAAGAATCTCTATAATAACTATAAGTTTTAATTTGAAATATGAAATATAACTAAACAATAATGTTTTATAGTTGTAAACATACCACATAGGTAAAAAATGTTAGTATCTTATGACGATAGTAATTGTGGAAAGGACAGAATTGTATTTGTAATCACTGCATATTTGGATGAATTAAAGACCCGTTAAGGACTAATTTGGATGATTAAGCACTAAATATGCCATTAAAGACTCTATTAAGGACTACATAAATGTGTGGAGTTGGCTCATTAATTCGTGCTTCTACCCATCAGAAGAAGGTGAGATTCAAATTAACTCTTTTAGGACAATCATCCATATAGTGGATGATGTTTAGTCAAACTCAATTTAAACCTTGAAGATGAGATTTTTTGCCTTCAAGGCCAACCAAGAAAATGAAATTTATCAAGTCTTGACTCTACTTTACTTTTCAATTTTGAAAGATTCCAAATATTGAAAATTTTATTGCATTTGCAAACTCAAGAGGTTAAGGTCCTCATTACACTATATTGCATATCCACTTAATAAATCTTCAAATTTTAAATATTTTTTTGGTTTAGGGTACACTAAATAGTTCATGTATACGTCTAGAACGCCCAATAAAAAATTGATAACATTTAGAGTATTATGATCTCAAATAGATCTCAAAATTCATATTAAATTAATTCTAGTTTCAAAATTTCTGAAAAAAGATAAAGGATGAAATGAAGACATATAGTCTCATCTATCAATTTTATTTTATTTTTTTGAATACAAAATTTTACCGAAAATTTGCTTATAACGACGAGGGAAGTTCGACCATTTTAAAAAAGATCTAATCCTCAAAGGGTTATAGAAATGAATGGAAAAAAAACTTCACCAAAACATCCTCCATAATACTATATAATTTCCAGTTTTGAAATCCAACCTAGTCTACATTTTCCATATCCAAACTCTGTTTCCAGATAGATAAAAAATCTAGTCTTCATTCGAGGTCGGCGTGAATAAAGAGTGTTTGTTCCATCCATAGTTTCATGCCCACTGGACAAAGCATTAGTGGTGCATGACTGCTTCCCACTTTCAAGGGTAGATATTGTAGTAACCAAAGATCAAGTAATCAAGTGACTAAGTGACCAAGGATCAAATAAAAGAGAGACAATTAGGTCAATGTCTTTAAAATGTGGTTGGATTGTTGTATAATGTTTCTTTTTCTCATTTTGGTGTTTGCCAATTCATGAGCTCAATGGTTGCTTGTGGGTGGGTGCTCATCTCAAGTAGGTTGTTCAGATTTGATTCCCATTAAGTTTGTTTGAGCGACTATGAGATATGTATGGGGATATGCATGGTTTGGTGTTGAATAATGAGTAATCACAAACAAGAAAGTTTTAACAACTAGTTGGCCCCATCTCCCAAATATGTGACAAGTGCTAGAATATGCTAGCCAAATAAATAGTGGCCTTGACCGCTTTTTGGAAATTTTGTACTATGTCTCCACATATATAAATTCCTTGATAGTACCATTAATCACACAAAGTCATGTTGAAGGTGCAAATCTAGATCTAACTTTGCATATTGTATAGTTATTCCCTTAACCCCTAAAGGACCAAAGATTCAAAGTTTTAAAATGACAAATTTGATTGAAACATGAAATTCACATAGGACCAAACTTTATATAACCAAAACTAGTAAAGATCATTGCATGTGTTGGTAAAATTAAATTAAAAAATTGAACAAGAGGAAGTTCAAATAGAACCTACTCAAAACTATTTAAAAAGAACATCGATGCCAATCAGTTGGGCTTCTTGGTCCTTTAGAGGTTAATCACAATCTCAAACATGTAACTACCTTAAGCCACTTGAAACTAAATTTCATTGGTTGGAGTCGATTGAGATTCAAACCTAACCCAGATGAGGTTTCATATTACACCCAATTTTGTCCATATACCCATTTTTGCATTATAAACTTGCTTTGAAATTGTCTCACAAAGTGTTTATGTGAATCATCCCTTTCTAAACTCACATAGAATGAATTTTAATTTCATAAGGATTGGTTTTCAGGAAACCTCTATGGGACGGTTTAAGTGGGCTAGGCAACTTCCATATTGAAAATAGATAGCAATCACATGGCTTATCCAAAAATATATATATTAAAAAGAATTCTCCATGTAAATTCATCATTTTGAAATGCTATAGGTAATACTACAAAAATCTTCTACCTTGGAAAAAGTGTGTGGAATTGCTTAAAAGTGGGATTTTAGGTGTTTTATTTTAAGTTTTGTTTATTTTTATTTTTATGCAAATGGTCACGAACCTTTATTCCATTGTCACAATAGGTTACAAGAAAAAATTGAACACACTACCCTAGTTGGCGAAAATATTTTTTATTTTATTTTAAATAATGCACTTGCGAGCGTGACCCTACAATCACAAGACTAGAAACGCAGATGCTAAATGACTCAATTAAATCTACTACAGACAAACCGATGATGATTCCACCAAACGCTATCTTCCATATTGTAAAAAAACATGTCATTCTTGCACCAAAGGCTTTAGGAGATTACCGGTATACCTAACCTTTTCTTCTGAAACTGTGGTGCCCAGTCACAAAGGTGTTTGGGCCAGTAAATCTACAATACTTTGGCACTCTAATTAATGAACCTTACGGAGTTGCATGCACTATGTAGGTCCCGGTGGCGTACTTAGTATCACTATCCCCAAAGGACGCTTAATTCATGCCCGCGTCACTCTTTCTAAACTTTACGGGACCACAAAACTAGGCTTGAATGGGAAGCAATCATGACCGTTCAACCATGCTTTGACCCCAAGATCCGAGAACATATCACTTTCTAGCCAATCTCCCCTCGAAACATCAAAATGGAGACAATGACCAGATGTAGACAAATCCTTCAAGCAAACAAATCCCTTACCCTGCAAGGTGGAAGCGTAGAAGTTGAATGCAAGTTGAAACAAACCTCTACCAAAAAGGACGATCTAAGAGAGGCTTGGAACTAGAACAATTGTTTCAAATTTGAACGTGGGAGTTTTAGCAGACCATAAATCCATTTAAGCCATGACAATTCCATCACTTGTACCACAAATCAGCATGCAAAGAATCCCACCAAGCACGGCAAATCTGTCTATCCGGATTGAACTAGATGCATGGCTATTGTAATCAACGTTTGTGAGTATCTTGGATACAAAAAGTTTGTCCCATCAGTCCCTTTGCACATCGTACTGACAGACACAATTTTCCTCGTAATTGTAGACATCAACAAAGAAGATATACCAACCACATACAACTGAGCGATGGTAAACTCTAGCAAAACTAAGAACATGTTTACTGCCACTCCAACTCGCAGTTGTATTGTTCAACACCGAGTAGACTATTATGGAGTGGAAGGACACTTTGTATGTCTTGGATGGTTCATCAACCATCACGACATATTTAATGTGAGGCCTTGAGCTTTTTGTAGAAAGCTCAAAAGGATATTATAGCAAATATTTCTACAAATGAAGAAGAGGGTTCCATACTCCAATGTTAGGGTAATAAAAAATATATTATAAAGGTTAGAGATCCTGTAGATTTTCTTTTCACACAACAACACTATAAGCAGAGGCGTTGTTTCTCACTCTGAAGGATCCTGTTCATTGTCATTTTTCACTATACACGCTTGTCCTACATGACTAATCGCACTCACCAAATCCAACCAAAAAATTGGTGAGTGCGAAGTGACACCATTTGACTCACAGAAGGAGTGGAAAGCGAGGCCTTCTCTTTGTAGTGCAATAAGCTTTCACTTCCCTGGATATGAGCTTGGATTGCTTCACCTCTGCCCGCAACTTTTTGGGAAACTCTCGCAACTGCATAGACTCATGTTCAAACGCTGCCAACCTTGGCACTAGGCAAATCGGTACAATTACACATCCATCCGCGGACACGATTCATATTCTCGTTGAGGTGCATTTCCCGATTAGTTCTTTGTTTGTTCGTTCATCTATCAACCAAATAAACGATCAATCAAATCAAAAGAAAGGGAGTATGGATGAAAAACGATTATAGACCTCCAACTTAACCCTTGAACGTCCACACTACAATTACCCAATCAAACCTCATCAATTCCCCACATTTTAAAACATACTATAATTCTCCTGTACATTTCTCATGAAAGCTATTATCAAACCGAATTACCTTGAATACTATCAAAATTACTTAAAATAAACGAACTTTATAAGATCTTTAAAAGCACGTCCCTTGTAAAACTCATTGTAATTACAAAAATGCTTTGACTAGTATAAATTTCCTAAAAACAAATGTAAACAATAGTGATGAAGAACAAGGTCTAGGTGGCATGCTTCTTGAGCTTAGATTGCGGTGACAACCAGTCGTTCACAGATTTTTAAGGCTTCGAAAGAATATTCCATCGCCGTTTGATGTCACAACCTTCATTCTTTTCCTCAAATCCGGATTATGCCACGGAATCACATATCACAGACCACAACAGGGTGACAATTCATGTGTTGGAGCAGAAAGTGCAGGTAATGCAGTGTACGTATCTAATAGCTCCCACAAGCCAAACATGACGTCTCGAAAGCTCACATACGCCTGTAGAGTACGATTCCCTCCGCACGGAGTCTCGGTTAGGGGCGGAAGGGACTTCCCGGAGTCCTTGACAGGATACTTCACCAAACGACTCATCCACAAACAGAGAGTGCCATTCAGATGGCCGTTTATTTCATACTCAACCAGGTCCTGCACGAGCACCATACGGGCCACAAACCTTTCACGTATACCCCAACCCACATGTTTGCCACACGTTGTCAGGACTTTACTGTGGTGTCCCCAAAGTTCGGTCAGATGCTGTAAGATCCAGTCTCCATGCGAGTAACGACTTCATTCCACCCCACATCAAGCGTGGTGCACAGCCCTCCTCTTGAACGGCACAGAGCAGAATGCCCACACCAAAACATGCTGTAACAACCTTTGCAACCATTGTTGGTAGATTTCCACCATCCACGGTTCCATGCACGTATGAAAACAGCCAGAAAAAATGAGACCACTCCCATCGCCAGCCGTTGCTATGCTAAACAGGTGACGTGTAAGAAGTAAGTTGGGACTTCCCTCCATTGATTTTGATTCACAACCAGGAAAATTCATATTACAGTAAAAAAGAGTCACACACTTCACTTTTTCGACTTCTTCACCGGAGCAGCGCTCACTGGAGCCTCAGCAGCCTGGGCCGCAGGGGCCACCTCCGGAATACCCTGCGCCTGACGCTCCTCCCTCCTGGCAATCTTGCGCTCCCGGGTAGCCTTGTTCTTCGCGCGCCTGGCCTCAAATTGGTCAGACAGAGTCTTCTCACGGGCCTTCTCAGCCTTCGACTTGTGGATGCTCTCCATCAACACGCGCTTGTTCTTGAACACGTTACCCTTCACCTTCATGTACATGTCGTGGTACATGTGCTTGTCAATCTTCTTCGCATCGCGGTACTTGCGCAGCAGACGCCTCAACACCCGCATGCGCCGCAACCACAGCACCTACCAAACCACCAACTCACCAACTCGTCAACTGCCCGATCGTACCATTTTCATCCAATATACATGTCCCAAACATATGTTCCCACGCAGCCACCAGTCACCGCCTTACAATCCCAACCATGATCGAAATTTTCGGCGAGCATCCTCGTCGTGCTGACAAACAACGAACCCTACTCTAGCGCATCGCCCATGCCGCCTCGGATCCGACCACGCTCACTCCAATTCAACACCCAGCGATCGAGTGAGCACTTGAATTTCGACCTGGCTTGTGATAAATGAGCACCCAAATTGTGAAACTAAATCGGAATGCCACGGACAATTCCGATCGTTGATTCTAACTTTCGGACATCGCACTACTTCCCCGTCACCCGAATACGCTGCAGCTCCATAATTCACGTCGGAAACCCTACATAAACCCTAAACATACAGAACAAATGGGAAACAGGGGCGAGCTGGAGCTCAGCGGGCTGCAAATTCCATCCCACAAACCCTAGAATCACCAACCGAGAACGGAAAACCCTAAAACCCCACGACGGCAATCCCAGCACGATGCTCAACACAGAATGACAAAAAAAAAAAACCCTAAACCCTAAACCCCACGTGCATCGGGAAGTAAGTACCTTGGTGGGAAGCCTGGCCTCGCGGGTGCCGCGGCGCTTTCCGTAGCCGGAGTGACGGCCCTTGCGCTTGGCCTCGAGCGCGCGACGAGCGCGGGCGCGCGAGTGGATCTTCTGGGGCTTGCGGATGACGAAGCCGTCCTTGACGAGCTTGCGGATGTTCTGCCGGCTGTTGGCCATGGAGATTTCGTTCACCTCATTGGGGTCGAGCCACACCTTGCGCTCACCGCATTTGAGCACGCTGGCGGCTAACCGCTTCTGCAGCTTCAGGGACACCATGGCTGCTGCCGCTGCGAGGAATCACAGCTTCGCTACGGGACTGTGGCTATGGCGGACGCGAGGGGAAACCCTAGCTCCAACTCCAAAGAGAGGGCGCATGGCTCTCGCCGTCGCTACATAACATTCAGTAGCATTCAGCCACTCGGCCCTTTCATCCATCTAGTGATTTGTAATGCATCATGTGATTTCCATCCATGTAGTGTATTAAGTGTAGCCCTTTATTTTTCATTTTCCAAAGAGTGGGGAGGGTGGGGAAGGAAGTAGGAAGGTCAGAAACCATTGTCAATGGAGGGACAAAAGAAGTGGCGCAGTGTTCAAGGAATTGTTTTTAATTTTTGGTCGTCCATTTTCTATTGGTTAGTCATACACCATAACATTCTCGGGTTAAAGTATTATTACTTATAATGTTGCTCTCCTTAAAAGTGAGGGACACGTGGGGATGTGTCAACAAAGACCATACATGGTTACTTTCCCTTCCAGTTTTCCAAAACCTCCATCTGTAAGAAAACATGGGTAGCTACTAATTGTTCTAGGATGATAATGCAGAATATGCTGCACATTCTACTCAAGAGCAAGGCAGAGCGAGTGAAGGTTGTTGAATGTTATGTAGGATGTAAAGAGCTGGAGTGTTGAGGGACAATCTAGGTGGTCCAGTGCATCTCCACCATCCAATGGCTCTCACAATCCGAGTTGGCGCTGTCGGGCGAGCTCGGGCACAGAAATGAAAAAGTTGGCCTACAAGTCGTCTCACGTAGGCGGCTCCCATCATTGGTGGAACTAGGCAACTCGGCTAACCCCAAGTCAACTTGCAACAACTCGTGTACCGGTCTCGGTAATTCTTGATTTCTTTTTAGCATTATAAATATATTGGTTTTTGTTGGGATTCTATTCCTACAATTCATATGTTGTTTGTTGATAGTCATGAAACGGGATTCAAACAGGTTTTTAATCCAATAAATAATAAATGACTGATAATATAACCAAGATGCAATATCAACACCTTGGCTCATAGGTGAAAGCACAAAAAAGTGTACCACCTCTAACTCTTATGACCATTCAACAATGCAGGGTTCAAAAATACATTATAAATTTGAATTTCGTAAAAAAATAAATAACAATAAAATAAAACACCTATTGTTTTATAAAGTCTACCCAAAAAATTGAGAAAATAATCTTCAATAAGTAGTTATAAATTTTTTATTGACGTAGAAGTGGCCAAAATTGAAAAAGTAGTTACGTACAATCAACAAAGTTGATATAAATTTGTTAAATTTGTTGCTAGAAGTCTATTGATTGAATTATATTTATTAACCTCCAAGTGACCAAACGACCATTTTATGGCTGTTGTCCTTTTTGTATTGGCTACCCGGGATGAAAAATCAATTTTATAATAAGTAAAAAATGTTTTCAAATATTAAATCAAGATAACTTTCCAATCCAATTTGAATCATGTCAATCCATGTTAACTCCACCAAGGAGAAATTGTCAAAGACAAAGACCTTAACATTGTCCTACTATTTCTAGATACTAATAATGTTCTCTCCTTTAAAAAAACTATTTTAAAAAACTTATTCTAATTTTAACCAATCATACCATAATTTCAAATTCTAAAAGTACAACTTGTAATTATGGTAGATATTCACCTATAAATGATTCTAAATTCATTAAAAGAGTATTAAGGACCTTTATTCAGGGCACTTTGGAATTAAAATAAAGAGTACTAAGTAAGATATTGTATACACATAAACAAACTGCATATTATAAAGTCTACTAAACTTTAACCATGCATAATTCCATGAGGTTTTGGCAAATCATGTTATTTTTTGTTGAAAGTGTGTCAAATGAATACTTTTGTTCTTGGTCTTTCAAAATTTCTAATTTTAGGTTAGTTCCGCCATCCAAATTGAAGAATCAGAAAATGGTCTCGTGACCACTTTTTGATGACTTACTTTGGAGCAATGATTTTTTTTGCTAATTTGATCAATTTAGGTAATAAATTACATGTTTTGCTTCATTTTAGCGTACATTATAATGTGCAAAATGAAATTTCTCAAATAAGTGGATGGAAAGTTATGAAAATGACCTTCAAAAATGAGAAAAAAGTACTTGTTTTTTAGAGGTTAGTTGATGCCAATGTAGACATTCAAGTGTTTGTATGTGCCTATTTCACCGATTCTATGTGAAAAAACGTTTTGGATTAAGTGTGTTTATCAGCTAGAATCTCCACTCAGTATCTCCGCTTTGCCAATCAAGAACTAGGAACATAACAACAAGCTGAGCAAATTTCTATGCTTTTAAACCCCTAAGCGTCCAAAAACCCCCGTGGGGCCATATTGGTCGCTTTTCAATCAAACGCTAATTTTCACTCAATTCCTAATTTAAAGTGAAAATGGTCCCAACTAGAAAGTGTGTGTGTGTGTGTGTGTGTGGGGAGGGGGGGTGGGTGGGGAATCTTCTAATGTTTGAGCATTTTTGTAATTGCTATGATTTTTACAAGAAAAACAAAACTTTGAAAAAACTTTATAAAATTCACTTTTATTTGCATGATAATGAAAAAACCTAGGTAAATCGGTTTAACAATAATTTATATGACAAAAACACCAAAAAAACATAATGCATCTTAAAATGTGGGGAATTGGTGAAGTTTGACCGGGTAAATGTTGTGTGGACGCTTAACCCTTACAGGGTTGATGGGGATAGTAGATACATTAGCGTATATTTGACATTTGTTGTAAATAGAAAGTTCCAAATTGAGACCCCAATAGCTCATTAAAATCATGTCGATGAGAATTTTAACTTCACTTTTGATTTTAAACCCATAGGAGGTGTGGAACCATGCCAAATACAATGGAATATTGTTGTATAATACTAGTCGGAAAGGACTCTTTGGACCTTTAAGGATTAAGGACCGGGTGAATGTGGGGTATTGATACATAAATTTTGAATTGCAAGAATTTTATGAATTTTATTAACCGGGATGAAATTTGTGAATCCATGCCGTCCGGAGGCAGCTGTCAAGGTTTTCTCATTTTGATTTCTCTTATGAGGGTGAAAGCACAAAAAATTGTACCAAAAAGTTAGTCTGCTACACTAAAATCATAATTGTTTTGCTCAAAGGCCATAAATTTATATCAAAATATATTGTATTTTGGTTTTAATTTCATGAAGCCCTCTAGAATTCTTATAGGTACTTGGACCCAAATTTTCAAAAAAAAATCTTCAAAAAAGTTTACAAAAAGTAGTGTTTGAAAATGAATGCCTAAATCCAATCTCGGTTGCAAAATTGATGGCCTTAAATACACTCAACATAAATATAATTTTTATGACCTTTGAGATAATGATAGAATTGAGGTCCTTGTCCAAAAAGAAAGTAGAAAAGAATATGTTTTGATATGCATTTTGCTTGTTTTATATCAACTTTGTTGATTGTACGTAACTACTTTTTCAATTTTGGCCACTTCTACGTCAATAAAAAATTTATAACTACTTATTGAAGATTATTTTCTCAATTTTTTGGGTAGACTTTATAAAACAATAGGTGTTTTATTTTATTGTTATTTATTTTTTTACGAAATTCAAATTTATAATGTATTTTTGAACCCTGCATTGTTGAATGGTCATAAGAGTTAGAGGTGGTACACTTTTTTGTGCTTTCACCTATGAGCCAAGGTGTTGATATTGCATCTTGGTTATATTATCAGTCATTTATTATTTATTGGATTAAAAACCTGTTTGAATCCCGTTTCATGACTATCAACAAACAACATATGAATTGTAGGAATAGAATCCCAACAAAAACCAATATATTTATAATGCTAAAAAGAAATCAAGAATTACCGAGACCGGTACACGAGTTGTTGCAAGTTGACTTGGGGTTAGCCGAGTTGCCTAGTTCCACCAATGATGGGAGCCGCCTACGTGAGACGACTTGTAGGCCAACTTTTTCATTTCTGTGCCCGAGCTCGCCCGACAGCGCCAACTCGGATTGTGAGAGCCATTGGATGGTGGAGATGCACTGGACCACCTAGATTGTCCCTCAACACTCCAGCTCTTTACATCCTACATAACATTCAACAACCTTCACTCGCTCTGCCTTGCTCTTGAGTAGAATGTGCAGCATATTCTGCATTATCATCCTAGAACAATTAGTAGCTACCCATGTTTTCTTACAGATGGAGGTTTTGGAAAACTGGAAGGGAAAGTAACCATGTATGGTCTTTGTTGACACATCCCCACGTGTCCCTCACTTTTAAGGAGAGCAACATTATAAGTAATAATACTTTAACCCGAGAATGTTATGGTGTATGACTAACCAATAGAAAATGGACGACCAAAAATTAAAAACAATTCCTTGAACACTGCGCCACTTCTTTTGTCCCTCCATTGACAATGGTTTCTGACCTTCCTACTTCCTTCCCCACCCTCCCCACTCTTTGGAAAATGAAAAATAAAGGGCTACACTTAATACACTACATGGATGGAAATCACATGATGCATTACAAATCACTAGATGGATGAAAGGGCCGAGTGGCTGAATGCTACTGAATGTTATGTAGCGACGGCGAGAGCCATGCGCCCTCTCTTTGGAGTTGGAGCTAGGGTTTCCCCTCGCGTCCGCCATAGCCACAGTCCCGTAGCGAAGCTGTGATTCCTCGCAGCGGCAGCAGCCATGGTGTCCCTGAAGCTGCAGAAGCGGTTAGCCGCCAGCGTGCTCAAATGCGGTGAGCGCAAGGTGTGGCTCGACCCCAATGAGGTGAACGAAATCTCCATGGCCAACAGCCGGCAGAACATCCGCAAGCTCGTCAAGGACGGCTTCGTCATCCGCAAGCCCCAGAAGATCCACTCGCGCGCCCGCGCTCGTCGCGCGCTCGAGGCCAAGCGCAAGGGCCGTCACTCCGGCTACGGAAAGCGCCGCGGCACCCGCGAGGCCAGGCTTCCCACCAAGGTACTTACTTCCCGATGCACGTGGGGTTTAGGGTTTAGGGTTTTTTTTTTTTGTCATTCTGTGTTGAGCATCGTGCTGGGATTGCCGTCGTGGGGTTTTAGGGTTTTCCGTTCTCGGTTGGTGATTCTAGGGTTTGTGGGATGGAATTTGCAGCCCGCTGAGCTCCAGCTCGCCCCTGTTTCCCATTTGTTCTGTATGTTTAGGGTTTATGTAGGGTTTCCGACGTGAATTATGGAGCTGCAGCGTATTCGGGTGACGGGGAAGTAGTGCGATGTCCGAAAGTTAGAATCAACGATCGGAATTGTCCGTGGCATTCCGATTTAGTTTCACAATTTGGGTGCTCATTTATCACAAGCCAGGTCGAAATTCAAGTGCTCACTCGATCGCTGGGTGTTGAATTGGAGTGAGCGTGGTCGGATCCGAGGCGGCATGGGCGATGCGCTAGAGTAGGGTTCGTTGTTTGTCAGCACGACGAGGATGCTCGCCGAAAATTTCGATCATGGTTGGGATTGTAAGGCGGTGACTGGTGGCTGCGTGGGAACATATGTTTGGGACATGTATATTGGATGAAAATGGTACGATCGGGCAGTTGACGAGTTGGTGAGTTGGTGGTTTGGTAGGTGCTGTGGTTGCGGCGCATGCGGGTGTTGAGGCGTCTGCTGCGCAAGTACCGCGATGCGAAGAAGATTGACAAGCACATGTACCACGACATGTACATGAAGGTGAAGGGTAACGTGTTCAAGAACAAGCGCGTGTTGATGGAGAGCATCCACAAGTCGAAGGCTGAGAAGGCCCGTGAGAAGACTCTGTCTGACCAATTTGAGGCCAGGCGCGCGAAGAACAAGGCTACCCGGGAGCGCAAGATTGCCAGGAGGGAGGAGCGTCAGGCGCAGGGTATTCCGGAGGTGGCCCCTGCGGCCCAGGCTGCTGAGGCTCCAGTGAGCGCTGCTCCGGTGAAGAAGTCGAAAAAGTGAAGTGTGTGACTCTTTTTTACTGTAATATGAATTTTCCTGGTTGTGAATCAAAATCAATGGAGGGAAGTCCCAACTTACTTCTTACACGTCACCTGTTTAGCATAGCAACGGCTGGCGATGGGAGTGGTCTCATTTTTTCTGGCTGTTTTCATACGTGCATGGAACCGTGGATGGTGGAAATCTACCAACAATGGTTGCAAAGGTTGTTACAGCATGTTTTGGTGTGGGCATTCTGCTCTGTGCCGTTCAAGAGGAGGGCTGTGCACCACGCTTGATGTGGGGTGGAATGAAGTCGTTACTCGCATGGAGACTGGATCTTACAGCATCTGACCGAACTTTGGGGACACCACAGTAAAGTCCTGACAACGTGTGGCAAACATGTGGGTTGGGGTATACGTGAAAGGTTTGTGGCCCGTATGGTGCTCGTGCAGGACCTGGTTGAGTATGAAATAAACGGCCATCTGAATGGCACTCTCTGTTTGTGGATGAGTCGTTTGGTGAAGTATCCTGTCAAGGACTCCGGGAAGTCCCTTCCGCCCCTAACCGAGACTCCGTGCGGAGGGAATCGTACTCTACAGGCGTATGTGAGCTTTCGAGACGTCATGTTTGGCTTGTGGGAGCTATTAGATACGTACACTGCATTACCTGCACTTTCTGCTCCAACACATGAATTGTCACCCTGTTGTGGTCTGTGATATGTGATTCCGTGGCATAATCCGGATTTGAGGAAAAGAATGAAGGTTTTGACAAGAAGCCGCCATGAAATAGTCATTTGAAGTCTTGAAATCCTTTGATCGACTGGTTGTATCCAAAATGTAATTATGGTGTTCCCGAAATATTCAACACTGGTGAATAATTGAGGTGTCCTTTTTTTGCAATGTCTAGTCAATGCCAAATCTGGATGTCTGATTCCCGAAGCGTGCATGTAGCCCCGGGGGCCATGTTTGGTTGTTTTTCCACTCAAATGCTGATTTTCGCCTAGTTCCAAATTCGAAGTGAATGTGTTCCCATGCAAGAAAATGTGGAGGCTGTCTTTTACTTTGAAGTAAATATACCATTCATCAAAATTGTTGAAATTGGGTTTTTTGGGCACTTCAAAGCTCAAAATTCCAAAATTTCAATATAGGCTGCAAGAATGTTTTTTCTATCAAATATCTTTTTGCATAAACTCAAGAAGCATGCCGCCTAAACCTTGTTGTTGATTACTATTATTTACATTTTTGTCTAAGAAATTCATACTAGGAAAAGCATTTTTGTAGTTACAATGAGTATTACAAGTGAAATGCTTTGAATAGATCTGAAAAAGGTTATTTTTAATATACTAATTATGGAAAAATTCAGGGTAAATCGGTTTGACAATACCTTCATGAGAAATGTACAGGATAAAATTAGTATATTTTAAAATGTGAGAAATTGATGAGGTTTGACTGGATAATGGTGCTGTGGACGTTTAAGGGTCAAGTTTGAATGTTAGTAATTGTTTTAGATGCATTCTCCCTTTTTCTGTGAATTGAATCAATGTTTATCTCATAGATAGAAGAACAAACAAACATTGAACTATATCCGCTTCACACTATGGTTGTCTAAGTTGAGAGGCCGTGGGATGGAGTGGCCAAACTTTGTTGCGAGTTCAAAGGAATAGACTAGAAATAGGCATTAGAATATAGTTTTGATTTTTTTATGAATATGAATAGACGGCCCCTTGACTAAAGTTTGGGTTTCTATTCCATACTTTCTTCGAGAGTCCATCAACCCTGGTCAGAAAGTGTTGCTTGTAGGCATTTTGAAGGGCGACGGGCTTTGGACTTTGGTCTTGTGTGTGATGGGTCGAAAGGCCGAATTCTTCGTTTCTTGCAATTTGATTGGTGGAAATCAACGACCTCTCGACTTTTGGGCATAGTGTGAAGCAGCCCTTAAAGAGGAATACACCTCAACGAGTATATCAATCTCGTCTCCTTGGATGGGTTTGTAACTGTACCAAATTGCCTAGTGCCAAGGTTGGCAGTGTTGAACATGAGTCTATGCAGTGGCCAGAGTTTCGTATAAAGTTGCAGGTGGACGTGAAGCCATCTAAGCTCAAATCCGGTGGAAGTGAAAGCTCATTACACTACAAGGAGAAGGTGTTGCTTTTCACTCTTTCTGTGAGTCAAATGGCGGTACTTTGCACTCGCTAATTTGTTGATTGGACTTGGTGAGTACAATTTGTCACGTAGGACATGGATGTACAGTGAAAAGTGACAATGAACAGGATCCTTCGAACTGAGAAACGACGCCTCAGCTTATAGTGCTGTCGTGTGAAAGCAAAATGTGCAGGATCTTTAACCTTTATAATATATGTTTTATTACCCTAACATTGGAGTATGGAACCCTCTTCTTCATTCGTTGAAATGGTTGCCATAAGGTGGTTACCCCATTCCCAACTGAATAAGCTGATCTTGGATGGGAAAAGTAGCAAACCCAAAGGACCAAATTTACACAGATGTGCCAAGTACATAAAAAACCAATGCAAGTGGTTTGAGAATTTTAGGAGTCATTCCAAATTAGTTATGAATTTCTGAATGAACAAAGGTGGCCTTTCCATTCCCAACACCTAGACTCCTCTATTTCCGCTGCTTCCTGCCCCATACTCCACCATGCATTGCCTATTTCCACCTGGGTATTTCCTACTCCCATCTTCAAATTAGAATCAACCGTTTACCCCCATGCAGTCAACCATGTCCACTAAGCCACGGTCCCACTGCTTGTGACACTCATTTCCAACACCCCCCCCCCCCCCCCCTAAACTCTAAACCACCATCTGTCCAAAACTCAACCCATTTCCAATTGCCCATGAAGTGACATTGGTTTCTGAGTTTCCCACCGTGGGATTTGGAGCCAAACTATAGGCGTTGGAATAAGGAGCCAGTTGGGAATGGGGTAATCACCTTAATATCCTTTTGAGCTGGCTACAAAAAGCTCAAGGCCTCACATTAAATATGTCGTGATGGTTGATGAATTATCCAAGACACACAAAGTGTCTTTCCACTCCAGAAAAGTCTACTCGGTGTACAACAGTACAACTGCGAGTTGGAGAGGCAGTAAGCGTATTACCAGTTTTCCCAGAGTTTACCATCGCTCAGCTGTATGTGGTCGGTATATCTTCTTCGCTGACGTCTACATTTATTGTCTCTGTCGGTACAATGTGCAGAGGGACTCATGGGACAGACTTTTTGTATCCAAGATACTCACAAACTTTGATTACATTAGCCCGGAGAAGCAGTTTTGCCATTCTTGGTGGGATTCTCTATACGATCATTCGTGGCACAAGTGATGGAATCGTCATGGCTTCAATTCATCTGCTAAAACTCCCACGTTCACATTTGAAACAATTATTCTAGTTCCAAGTCTCTCTTAGCTCGTCTTTTTTGGTAGAGGCTTGTTGCAACTTGAATGCAACTTGAAACTTGCAGGGTAAGGGATTTGTTTGCTTGAGGGATTTGTCCGCATCTGGTCATTGTCTCCATTTTGATGTTTCGAGGGGAGATTGGCCAGAAAGTGATAAGTTCTCGGATCTTGGGGTCAAAGCAGTTTAGGACCCGCTTTCCTGCGCTTGCTCGCGCACGCGGTTCTGGACCCGCGCTACCACAATGCCTGGTTTGTCGATGTGTGCGAATCCGCCATCCCCATCCGCGGCTTCACCTTCACGTACCAGTACCTCATGACGAGAGCGGCTAGTTTTGTAGAGTCCTTCCACCCCGTCGCGCGCTACCACAAGTGGGAAACGCTTACCCGAATTCATCAAGAAGGTACGTACGTCGGGCCACAGAGCTTGCAACGGTGTCAATTACTTGTACTCCCTCTGTCCCATAATATGCTTCCCGTTTCCCTTTTCAATTTGTCCCATAATAAGCTTCTTGTTTCTCTTTTCAATTTGTCCCATAATATTCTTCCTGATTGCTCAAAGCATGGTAGATTTTTCTGTTCCCGGTCCTGTAAGGTTCTCCTAGGTGCACATACAGCTACGGTGTCATGTTATCATTCGGCAGATGTGCAATACAGCGGAGGTTCTCATAGTTGCACATACCATGGCTTGACAGTTGTCATCTTTCATGTTCTGTAACTGATAAAAAAAAAATTACGACTACAACATCAGAGTTAATTCTTCAATTTTCCGTGTACAGGAAGCTTATTATGGGACAGAGGGGTATTAAATTACTGAGTCTGCGTTGAATTTTCACATTTACTCGTCCCGGTGTACAAAGAATAATACGATTGCTTCGCCTTGGAATGCAGGAGCTTCGGAAAGGGGAGCTTTGGATGGCGCTGCGGTGGTGATTCGAGACCGCGAGATTTACGGGGGGTTCCTGGCTAAGTGCAGGCAGGAGCGAATGTGCACGTGGGACGAGGAGTGCAGACGTTGTTGCATTTGCGAGAATGCGAGATGAGCGTGGGATTGCGAAGCGGACGGTGACGTATGTGAATTGGAAGCATCCCCACGGAGGCAGTCCCAAAGTGTTGCACTCGACAGCTGTGCGTGTGGTGAAGGAGCTGCGAGGGAGGAGCTGGGACGGCGATGGCGAGCGCCATGATGCCGCGCGCGTTTGAGAACAGGACGTTTGCAGTGTGCGCACAATGGCGTGGCTCCCGCGCCCTGTTTTCTGTTTGCTAGGAAGTTCGCAGCCGGCGCAACCAGCGCGCTCATGGCGTTGTTGTCGCACTAGTAGGAAATGTGTGGTTTTTCACTTACTATGAATGAAAAAGGAATGAAACCGCGCCAGACACATGGGTTGCTGGTGAGTGGTTTTGGTCACAAGAAGGCAGAAATAGGAGCATGATATTCAGCCACTGGTCACTGGTCCCACGAAATGAGGAATGAAAAATGATAGGTCTTCTACTAGTGTCTCTCCAATTGGGCTACTGACGGAAGGCGCTGCTTGTTGCTTGGAAATTAAATGAAATGCCGACTACTGTAATCGGAAGGCCGTCAGGGTTGGCAGCTCCTGCCGAATGTTTAATGTTTTTGTTGAATTAATGCGAATCTTCTTGAATATATCGTGGATATTTTCTAAGATTCACTTTTTCACCAGTGAAAATAGTTTTCTTTTGGAAAAATAAGTTCCTAAAAATTTGGGTGTATCTTTTTAGAATTATTTTTTTGCTGACCAGGTACAGTAGAGTGCAAGTCAATTGACTACAGTCTCTGTTTTCATCTGGAATAAAAAGATGTAACGTTGAGATCTCTCGAGCCCGTGCGCCCGCCGGTCATCTTCTTGGTACCATCGGAAGCGCTCTATGAGGAGGGGTGCACTTAAGTGGTTTTGTTGCTTTTGTATGTACGGTGTGAGAGTTATGAATTTTTGAGTGATATTTGTCACCATAAATACAATCAAATTATGAAAAATAGAATACAAGAGTTTTTTGATGTCATTCTTGGCATGGTCGGAAAGCTCTTAGCGAGTAGGGGTACACCAAAGTCGTTTTATAACTTTTAAATTTACGGTGTGAAAGTTATGGATTTTTAATAGAATTTTGTCACCATAAATTGAATTTAATTATGGACAAATTATTCTAAAAGGAAAGAGTACAAAGAAAACAAAGAAAACAAACAAACTGCCTTCCTTAATGTATAGATAGCATTGATCACTTTCAAATTCACCTAGAAATATGACATTTTTTTAACAATATTGAAGAACCTTGACCAGTTGAAAATTTGTAGCTTGTGATAGATTGAAGTTGGTTGAAATATCCTACGGTTGAATTGGGCAAAAGGGTTTTAGATCAAAAACTCTTTGTCTTTCTATGAGAAGGTGTACTTTGGAGTGTTTGGAGAGAAACATAGTTGTGGTCCTTTTTGGGTTAAACTTGAAATATCCCTACGAATGCATTCTTAGAACTTTATGAAACCTCAGTCCTGTTCAAAAAGTGAAAATTTCTGATACCTTTTACAGGGAGTTACCTACCTGGGTAAGAGTTTATCAAAAATTACATGACTCAGGTGGATGGAAACGTAAAATCAAAATCAGGCCAAACTGAGAGACCAACTAATAGGCTACACCGCTACAGTGCATTATTGAAAACCTGACAGGTGTACTGCCACACTAATTATCTTTTCCCTGTTATTTGCTTTCAATATCCATTTTTGCAAGGTAACTTAGCACATCAAGACAATAGCAGAGTGTCTGTCACTCTATCATATCGTATCTCAAATCAAACTTTTCCTTCCTTTATGACATTTATGAGGAATCTCCTTTGTCTGTGTACCATTGCCAAATTTCCAATCCTACCCTGCCATAGTGATTGTATGATTGATTCCTTGGCATGTTCTGCACTCTGATATCTTCTCAATATGACTACCATTCTGTGATTGAAAGTACAATTATTCAGAACTAGGGGATATAATGTCATGCTAAGCATTGATGTAAAATTAAACCATTCATATCATTTGAATAGAAAAAATAAATAAAAATGGAACAGGGGCTCTATTTCCTTATTCCCTGTTCAGCATGATTTTCAAGAAGTATTGAAGGAATACTTCAACCACTGAAGATGTATACATACCTTGAACATGTCTTCAAAATTGTATTGTGGTCAATGATGTAATTTTTAGTATCAACACATTAGAAGTTCCCCACAATGGCTAAGAGGCATCAGATTTGGCACTTGTAGGCACTGACCACATTAGGTTCAACAATTTCTACAAGCATCGAAATCTTTCTCCCTCTGCTTGCTTTCATTTCGGCAACTTGATCTGCCATGAACAAGTTTACAGTGAAGCACTTCAAGCAGAAATGTAATCCGGTTACATCCATTATGTATAATCTGGATTTTAGAGCAGACTGTACTTAGAATCTGTTCAAAAGGACTAAATAGAAATGAGATCAGGTTGTGCCTGCGATGCCGTGGCGAGACCAAAGAATCTCGAATTGGTGTTTTTCAGGAGCTCTTTAGGGCTGCCCTCTTCAACCTGTCATCACGTAGGAGTTGTATCAGTATTAGTAAATTGGGAAGGAGATACAATTATCTTCAATTACCCAGTACTGTACAAAGTCCCAGAGTAGCGTTTCTCTAAAGCCGGCCTCTACCTCTGCTTAGTTCCAGAAGAACAAGCTCTGCAACTTCAAAAAAGATAATCGTGAACATCTAAAGAGATACGTACCACTCTTCCTTGCTCCATAATCATAACCCGATGTAAGTCAATAATAGTAGAGATCCGATGCGCTATGATGATGACAGTCATGTTCGCACACTCTTTCGCCACTGTCTTCTTCAGCAATGCAGTAGTTTGAGGGTCCACATTTGCAGTGCATTCATCCAAGCACAATATCTGCAGGACATAGGAGAAGTCTATTAACCCCTAAAAGACCAAGAAGCCCAAATTGGGCCTCATGTTTTTTATAGCAGTTTTGAATAGGTCCTATGTAGACTTCCTTTTATTCAATTTTTTTTTAATTTTTTATCAACACATGCAATGTTCTTCATTATTCCAGTGAAATAAAATCTGCTCCTATCTGAATTATGTTTTTCACAATAAGATCAATTGAATTTGTCATTTTGAAACTATGAATCCTTGGTCCTTTGAGGGTTAATACCTGCTAAGCTACTACGGGGAAACATCATAAGACATGCTCAACAAACGTTCTAATGGAAGAGCCAGTGATGACTTACGCGGGCAGTTCCCAAGAGAGAGCGAGCTAGACATAGAAGCTGTCTCTGCCCTTGCGAGAGGCTCTCTCCTCCCTCTCTCACAGTTCCACTCAATCCCCCCGCAGATGTCACCGCTTCCTTCAGGTGACACATCTCCAAAACTTCCCACAATTTGGAGTCGCTTGCACAGTTCATTGGGTCTAAATTATCCCTGCGCACATCATAAGCCAAAGAATTGTATCAAGTGTGACAGTATCTTGTTGCATATCTGCAGAACAGACGATTGCATGCTAGCAAGTTAAAAATACAGTGCTCACCAAGCGGAGTAATAACAAGCACATCGCTCTGAAATCATTTCATGCAGCTTGACCTCGACATTGAACTAAAAGCTTTGTTCTGGTTTCCTGCATAATTTTGCTGAAGCTTTACATTATGAAAAGTTAGATATTGAAAAATGCCGACCTTTTAAACACAAGAATCAATCTAGAAAATCGTATGCTTACCGAATACTTCCTCCGAAAAGGAAGGGACTCTGAGGAACGACTGTGAGCCGGGATCGTAGGCGCTGAAGGGCAACGCGAGATGTATTGACTCCATCAATCACAATACTCCCTTCACTGATTGGTGTCAGACGGAAGAGGCTATTGAGGATACTTGACTTTCCGGCTCCAGTTCTTCCAGCAATACCAATCTGCCACCCCAAACATAGCGCTCTTTCAGTTGAACCAATTGACATAATTTTTTGGGTGATTTCTAACACTGAACCAATTTGAATAACAGTTAAGCCACATGTAGAATCATGCAATACTTCGTTGGCTATGCAACAACTTCAAGGGAAACACCTAACGTCCATAGGATTGTATACGTTTACAACAACAGGGCATCCATCATCATATGGAATTGAGAAGAGAAAGTCCTAGAACTTAGGTAACTCATTCTCAATAGTTGCAAACTCGAATGAAAGAGGTTGCTTACATGTTCGCATGGTCGAATGGAGAAGGAAACATCATTTAAGGCGGGTGGCAACCACGGATAGTAAAGCAAGCTAACATGGTTAAATTCCACAGCGCCTTCTGTTGGCCATCCCGGACTCACTTCCTGATGACCTTCGTCAGTTTCTCCCGCCACATCCATGTACTGCCATGTTACCAAGAGCTCATTGTTACGAGAGATACACAGGGGTGTGCATCTTGGTTTACTACTGAATATTCTCATCAAATCATTTCTTCAAATCTCATGCTGCACAAAGTTTGGGTCGCCTATTCTCTTCTGAGTATTTCGAAGAGCAGTATAGAACTGAACAACTAGGACTGTTGCGCAACTGTTTGTCGGATATTTGGATGACATTAACGAAGTTAAAACCAGAGACAGCAATAGCCCACTAATGTAATCTTCAGGATAGAGTCGATGCACATGGTACATGATACCTGTTGCATGCGCTCAACTGACACCATCTCTTGCTCAGTTTCAGTGAAAGTTGTCATAATAGAATTGAGAAGACCGATAATAGGCGTGGCATACGCCAAGCCAAGTCCCACCTATGATCCATTCAGCATATAGATCAATTAGTAAATCTCACTGTGCTCAGTTTCCATTTGAACCAGCTCAAGGTCGACAGACTATGTAATACGTAAAACATTCAGTAATTTCACTGATATAACAGGTTTAAAATTTTCAAAAAGATGGCTTAGATGCAAATGAAAGAGCCAATATTATCAGGAAAAGAAGGTTATTGGTATGTACCAAGCCGGCTGCTGCGGCTGCAAAATGAGCCTGAGCATAAATGTGGTTGGTAACAGCCATGATGCTTATGAAGGCAATAAGCACTGATGCTAGTATCTGCACATAGTACATGCACAAATTGTTGATTCAAGCAGAAGACTAGTTGTTGCTCCAAGATATGAGTACTTACTCCTATTTCACTTGTTGAATGCTACTACAACTTCAAATCACAACTGGCGCAAATCGAATGCCTGGAAGTAACAATCACACTTCTGGAAGCGAATGCACTTGTTCTTCCTATTGCTCTAGTAAAGGATGCCTTCTCTCTGCTCTCCCAGGTGTTTTGAGATAGAAGGCAGTTAACAAGGAAGACAAGGGGAACGAGTTTCTAGTCAACCTGAAGACGAAATGCTAGCCACAGGCCCGCAGCCAATTCTGTGTATGATGCCTGTTGCCGGTCTGCTACATTCTTCCAATTCTTGGCCGCAAATGCAGCCTGTTAACAGCGTCATATTCGTCAGCATTGGAAATTTGAAGAAAGGTAGACCTCAACTCAGAATAGTCAGTCGAGCAAACTAGAGTAAATTTCCACCAAAGAAAAAAAATTATTCATTGCTGACCAAACATGTGGACTAGTTGCAAGTATGCACGAAAACGAAAACCCAAACCCTCTCAGACACTACCAATATCTTTCTTTAAGTTAAGTTTCATAAGCCTCTGCAGAATTTCCAATCCAGGCTCTAACTTAAGTTATCAACGTCATGGACTTTAAATTGAACAGAAATGGAATCATGAGGCCACTCACCTGCGCTCCAAATGCTCGGATCGTTGCACAGCCTTCAAGCATTTCCGTGAAGGAAGTATACACTGGAGACCGGAAGATGCTCTGCAGTCTCCGCAGCTCACGAGAGGTTTCGCGATAGTATCTCTGCAACGACGTGATAGGACTCAGAAAAGTAAGCCCATAATGTCCACATTTGCATGCAGGGAGCGCAGATTCATCATTAGTAAAGGAGTACCATAAAAGGGAACAGAATACAGATAACGAAGAGGCCCTTCATCTACAAGAGTTCTCAAGTCTCGGGTTTTAAGTAGGACCATGCCAAGTTCAGAACACAAGAATTACAAGGACACAAAGAGAGTCAAGAAAGTGTACTGAGTGTCGTGAACACTCCAAGACAGATTTTTCCAGAGCTATCACCTCAATACAAAACACTCCGAGAAAATGCAATGAAGATGGAAAGTATACCTGAAGGTTTAAGAGGAAATAACTAAGCAGCAGCATCATCACCAAAAGTGCTCTCTGCACCAAAATACAGCCAAAGTCAATTCATATCTAAAGATGCACTCAAATATGCCCCAGTAACAGCTAAACATATTGAAGCTTCCGTCTGGTCACATACACCAATTGCACCGATGATCAATGAAGAGGGAGTTCCTTAGCATGGAAATGCTTTACCTCGATATAAAAGAGGACACAGCTGATCCCCATCAGAAGAAAGACCTGAGCAAGAAAAATGTTGGCTACGAACGGCAGGCTGTCATCTACGGAGAACTGGTCCGACGAAAACCTGCAGAATTATAAGAATAGATCAATATTCCAATTTAGCCATATCCTGCTCTACGACGCCTCAATTCAAACCTCACCTATCTTACACCACTGTTGGACTCATGTTTCAGGCGTCCAGCAAATTACTCGTAAAAGATCGGCTGGACAGTGATTCACTCCAGAAGCGCTTACATGTAAAATTCCTTCTCTATCCTTTCACACTCTCGTCAGTTTGTTACTAAATTTTCTCTAATCATCGAGAGCGATCGACTCACTTACTACCTTCCACACGAGAACTTCGACGTTCAAATTTATGTTTAGATGGGGTTTCTGGTAATTTCACCTGTTTAGAATGCGACCACGGGGATTGCGATCAAAGAAAGTAATGGGAGCTGATATCACTTTCTGCAAGAGGACATCGTGCATCTGATAAGCTGCACGGAGACCCCCATATGCAAATGAAAATGAGCGAGCAAAAGTGAAGATCGAATGAAGTCCACCCAACGCCAGCATCACTTTCTGTTCAAGATTCCAGAGCACAAATTATTAGTACAATCAGATGAAAGTAGGAAGAAGGAAACAATACAGACAAATTAGATCACTCATGCGGCACAAGGAGATAGTCTATATAGGGTGTGGAATTAACCACAACAGGGTAGAACAATGTGTCGGTTCTTGATTCATCACTCTAATGACTACAGGGCGACAACAGCATGTACCACATGAAATCTCTGAAATTCCATGCATAGACTCTAGATAAAGTTTAAATATACTCTGCTATTGAGTACGTGATTCAAAGACGAGCCTTACAAGATAGAACGACGTTGAATGCAGAGCATCATCAACGTGATCGACCCAATAAGTGAGCCATAGATCACCTCCATTTTGTGTCGCTTGCATAAGCGTAGTACTCATTAATATGATGGCTATTAACCACCAACCTGTGAAAGCCCCATACGCGCTAAACTCCACCACCCATGACAAAACAACCATATCTTAATACTTGCCGCATAACAAGTCTATCAATTTCGATAAAAACGGACTGCGTTTTTAAAATAGTAATACGTAGACTCATGCTTGAAATTTTTCCTTAGACCCATGGGTTGTCATTCCACTTAGATTTTTCTATCAATTCAACACAAAATCAAAACCCATTGCCGATAAAGAAATTGTTGCCAGACCCCAAAAACCATTGGTATTGGTGGTTAAGGGCTTTCAAATACATACGAAATCGGATAAGTCTAAGTCAATCCTTCCATCAGCAAACAGTGGCCACCTACCGGAACACGGATGCCTGCACTTGGCCCACTTCCCGAACTTCCTCCTCAACAAGTGCCACTGGTGGCACCACGCATGACACAGAGATCTCTCCCGGTTCCATGGCACAAATTCTGTCAGTCTTTTTATTCATGTGCAAATCCACATTGAGTGTCGACCCGTTGTCTATGAGCACGTAATTGTCCTTCACATCTTTGTCCAGGTTGATAGGTGTCGGTTCGGCAGAGAACAGGAAAGAGCTTGAAGCGTTCCGCTCGTTTTGTATGCCATCGATCATGCTACCTACTATCCACTGCTAAATGAGTTAAACATGAACTGACAGATTGAGTAATTCAACAATAGGTGTGGTCTAATTGGTTACGGTGGAACTTGCGATGAATAAGCACCACAAGAAAGGTAAAAAGATGTTGGTGAGAGTGAAGCGTCAGTAGCCTGGGTACCTTCTTTAGGTGCGACCTTCTCGAGGGTGTTTATTGAAGAGCTATCAGATTTTGACAGACTTTGAGAAACGGGTAATATTCTCTCGTTTTTTGGCAACTCGTCGTCTAAAAATGACGAAGGCAAACCAGAGGCCTTTCCACAATACGTTATTCGTCCGTTTTCTAGTGCAACCACCAGATCCGCAACCAAAATTGCCTGCAAAAATGCCCAGCAACCACCCAATAAGCAGGTGATAATTGACAATTATAGCCACCACTACGTTTCCTGCCTAATTTCCAATACTAAGCATCAGTAAAAATAGATATTCATCGATGCCAGAATGGTACCATGATAGGTGCTAGATGACCAACCTCAGAGTGATAAGTGCACATAATGCATGTCTTCCCGCTCTTTGCTAGACCAGCTATCGGATTATGTAGAAGCCAATTTCCTACGTGAGCGTCTACAGCGCTCAAGGGGTCATCAAGGATGTAAATGTCACGATCCTGGTAAATAGCCCTGCCACATAAATCGAGCGTGATAATCAATAGCTAAGCACACATTTCACGAGCCAAACCACGGAAACCTTTGATAACAGTTTGGATGGTACCGAGCAAGAGCAATCCGAGCTTTCTGACCACCTGAGAGGTTAGAACCTTGCTCAGCGATTTCAGACATGTCCCCACTCTGCATATTCTGAATATCCTCTTCCAATGCGCAAGCCTTCACAACATCATGGTACCTGAGCAAGTTGATGATCATTATAAGGATCTCCTATTCAGACCAGCCTCAACGCAAAATGACATCACACTATCATAAACTGCAAAACATTGCATAGCTAAAAGCCATTTGAGGAGAAACCTAAGGGAAACCAATGTGTGCAAGAATAGCGTTCACTTTGATGAATTTTCTAGATGAGTCTCTAACCAGATTTTCATAGAGGTGAGAATGAAGACAAATGCACATCAAAGTAATTATGTTGGGATAATTATGGAGAAGAATCACACAATCACCTCTCAGCATCATACTGAGATCCAAACAGGATGTTGTCACGAACTGTTGATGACTGGATCCATGGCGTCTGCGTTACACCCATTTCCCACGTGACGATTAATGTTATCTCTTGCATACAGAGAAACTGTAAAAAAAATTCCCATAGCTTATATCTAAATAACATAGAGTGTAGAGAGTCACAAGACAACAGGTAAACAAGATTACTCGCTTCTTTCTTTCAATGAAAATGAAGATGAAAGCAACAGCAACTCAGTCAAAGAAAAGTAGAGCTACACTCGAAACTGCTCCATACAACCTTGGCCACCGTTGATTGTGCAATGATTTGTCGAGTGAAAAGTCAGCGTAATCAAACAGACTAATATGGAGGACAATCTCCCTGCACAATTAGAACCCAATTCAGAGAAATCGTTTATGGCAAACCTGGGCCACGTATGCGGAAGAGCCAGTCATGCGAGCTTGGCCCCTGATACAGCGCATTTCTCCCAATAAAGCTGCCAGTAAAGACGATTTACCAGCTCCTACCTGTGGGTCGTCAAAATTATCGCTCAAACATCTACTTACTCAAACACTATACATTCATTCGCATAGTTGAGCCCGTGCCAGGATTTTTAAACACAAAAAAAATAAAAATTCAGATAGCATCCGAGTATATCTGATGCTGAGCAGTCAAATATCGAGGTCATTTCTACTGCCAAATGTCTCAGCTCAACATCTATCAGCCAATTGAATATTTTCTAGCTATTTTCTAGAATATTTTGAGGGAAAGGTTGAAAGGGCTGTATGATGGGGCACCTTTCCCAGGATGACAACCAAAGAGCCTTCAGGAATAGATAATGAGACATCGTCGAGTGTCACTGACGCATCCCCCTCGTTAGACCATGTAAAGGCAGCATCCTTGACCATAATTGCTTCTCCGTGGACGTTCACATGTGGCCGCTGACCATTATCACTACAAGAAATACTTTTGTTTGTGTTCGGCACATCCGAGGTGGAACTAATGAAATCCTCTTCATCTGTAGCTCCAAACACTCTACTCGTCCAATTGGAATCAGTATCAGGGCAACACAGATACCGACAAAGACGTCGCAGAGAGACTTGGGCCTGCATTGAGTTGACTTTGAGAATGTCAGAGGACAATAATCTCGCAGCTGGCGGTCCTCGGAAACAGCTAACAAACATTTATTGGACGTTTAGTTAAATGGTATGAGCACTCAACCATCAAAAGCTGACTTCCTCGCTAAGAACATCACTCAAACAAGCAGCAAAGAGCCAGGTATTACCTCAATGATACTGTTGATGACCCATGGAAAGTTATTGAGTGGACCCGTGAGAATGTCAAAGAGAGCAAGGCTTGTGAACACCTGTTCGTGTGCAAATGTATTCAGTTCGAGGTCATTATCTCTCACTGCTATATTATATACGGACTAATACACTGAAAGTCGGAATAATCAACAAAGGCTCACGCGAATGTCTGATCAAAGTTAGAATGCAATAGAATAGAAATGACGAGTTAGATGCACGACAACGAGAAAGATATTAAAAAAAAATCCATGCGTAGTATTTCAACGTCCTCATAGTACCGTGGCTGCGTCTAGTGTGTGTCCCGTGATCACAAAAAGACCGAACGTGAAGATGGTAAAGAGCACCGGCGTTCCTTCCCAGAAGTAGACACAAAACGCATCCAGATACTTTTTGATCTGAAGCCGTTCCACAAGCCAGGTATTAAGGTCACGGATTACAGAATTCAAAAGAGAATACAGCAAGATTCGCCTCTACTCGAGCCTCTACCGAGCAGAAAACAACAAAAATGTTCGACTTCTGAAGTATCAAAGGTGATTAAGCCAAGGAACATATCAATAAACCAAATATTTTAGGAGATGTGAAAGGCTTGACATACAGCTAATTGTTTCAGCTCACGAGTTCGTGTCTCCATGATTCGACTAGAAAAAATGTGCTCCCACGTATACATCTTGACAGTGCGAATGTACATCAAAAGTTCACCCATCATCTTCACTCTACACAGATACGAAGGATTATGACAACAGTCTATGGATGTAGGTACAACTGCATATGAACATGTCACAACTGCATATAAATATTTCCAAACTAACTTTGGGGTAGAAAGTAATACCTTTCATCTTTCTCCTTCATCATTTTCTCACTTGACGCAGCAATTTTCAAAGCGATGATGCGGTTGACTGACAAGACAGAATATGCAGGACAACAGATAGCAATAAGATTTAGGTGACAACCATTATGCCTCAAAGATTGCAACAGAAAGAAATCACAATTAGTCCAATAAAATATCAACCTGCTCTGAATATGAAGTGTATTGGGAGAAAATACGCCAGAATTCAACACCACAGAATTCATGAGTGGAATTGCTGTAGCCATATCTAGTGGCTATGATGAGTTTATTAGTTGTACTGGATTGTAATGGCTCTGAAGAGAGCGAACTCAAATAATCTCATCACATTAGCATCATAGCAACTCAGTGTCATGGCTTGGCAATCTCTCACCAGGTATAAGGAGGATGACAACTGCCAGGCCCGCCAAAAATGCAAATTTAACTTGCATGTAGAGCATTCCTAGGGCCACAATTATCTCCAATGGTGTGCTGATAACAAACATGTTGGAGCACGAAAACTACTCAGCCATTTTAATTATTGCTCATGCTAGTATCAATGACTATACTAAACCAGGAGACGGAGGAGGAGCACGATTATGTGAAAATCAATGGAACGAGATACAAAAGAATAAAAACGGTAGGATAAGTCTACGAGTGCTAAGGTCTGCAGTTGAAAATGGGAGAGGCAGTGAATACCTCCAAAGGTCGTGGGCACTAGCACAAAGTTGAATCACCCGACTTGCATCAACGGACATGAAAGTCTGAATTTCTCCACTAGAGAAGGAGCTTCGCTGGGATAAGTTCACACACATAGACTGCTCATCACCCGGCACCCACCCTAATCATCATCCCAAAAAATATAACAGCAGAAGTCCAGATTCTCGACCTAAACTAGGCTCAATACTCATGAGGATGACCATTAACATTCACACACGACAAGCTGATGAAGTAAGAGTTTGCGCACGTTCTACACCTTCAAAAGCAGGACTTCTCACAACAACGACTCAGGAGATAAAAATCTCTTGGGTAACATCCAGATCATAAACATTTCTGAGTACGTAGAAGATTCTCTCTTAAGAGAAGCTGACTACTAAAGTGTACTACTGTCATGCGTGTGTATGTACAAAACCGGTAGTCATGACACGGTAATACCTTGCAGTAAACCATAGTAGTGAGACTTGCTTCGAGCTGCAATCTCAGCTTCGCCATGCGATACTCGTACTGCGTGCCCAGTACAGTTCTGTTCAGATAAACAGGTCGAAATGTTTGATGATATCTCAAGGGTCAGGTTAGGAGCAATACAACCACCAACCAAAATATTACCTTTGCAGATGATTACAACCGTCAAGCGAGTTACAAATTCTGCTCGTCTACAACAAAATATCAAGTGGATTGGAAATAGAACGTAACTAAACTACCTAGAGACCGAAAAGAAAATGGATCGTGGGGATTGACTATTCAATGAAGAACTCAATGCTACTATGCATATACCTGACGGCAGACAGCACTCCAAACGTGATTGCACACGCATAACCCCACTGTGCTCCATCTTCAGGCCCTGTAGTATCACATGAATGTACGTCATTGCCTATTACGTACCTGAGAGCAGACCAAAACCTGCCACTGACTAAGCAGAAAAGCTGTACCTGCTTGCAGGAACTTCAGAATCTGGTTCAATAGGATGGGGCCCGTGAACGCCAGTATGACAATAATGAACTGCAAAATGCATGCACTTATGTGTAAAAATCAGGTCAGCGAGACAATTAAAATGTGCAAATTCAATACATGCTAAAGAAACGAATAGAAGATTGCCTTCTAATAGGCATCGTGAAAGTCAAGGCACCCTAGTCGGTAGTCACCACAAATAAATTCACTCGACACATTCAAATATCTGAACCACAAGTTTCTACATTGGATTAAGAACTGAGAACCTTAAAAAGTCCAAGGAACATGTACATTCGACCATAGGCATTAAAAACAGCCCAAAGGAGTGAGGGTCCACTTCGTTTATCGCGTGCGCATTCTTGCTCCCAGCACCTCCATAGCCGGCCACAACATAACTGAGGTGCCAGTTCAGGAGGTACAACCAGCAAGTCTGCTTGTTCAAGCTGTCTTTGAACGCCGGTTTGCAAGAGTGGATTGACCCACGAGAATGTCAAAGAGCTCCACCAGGAACGGCTACGTTTCACCTTCTGCATCAGATCTCTCCCCAATTATGTACGAAGATATAATCTCATTTGAAGCCAGTGCTAAAATTGTACAGAACGTCGATACTTTAAAAGTCAAATGAACAGACACCTTCAGAGACACGAACTCATCGAAGGAGGATCAACACAATCTCTATTGCGATTGCTCAAAAATGATAGAAATAGGAAAACTGTACGAGTTCATATGCCATAACCTTACCTCATCCGCCTCAGATCGTGACGCATGAAGAAGAGGTAATCGTTCCCTAGACTCGTCCATCTTTGCCTCGCGAGAATCAATCAAGTTGGAATCCTTGACAAGCAAACCAAGCAGAAAAAAATTTGCGCGTAAATTTAAAATCCAAAGTTCAAAGTAAATTTCACTACGAAACGAGCACGCGAAACTGTGAATACTCCTAAGAATCGATAATTGACAGCCGCAACCGTGTCTGAGTTCACCATGACCTAAAACAATCCAAATGTAGGTTAAATCCCCTGTAATTTTATACCTGTCGGTATCCATCTTCCAAGCTGGAATTATCAAAACACCTAATGAGGGACAAAAACTACGTAATTGGCAAAGCAGGTTGTCGTACCTCTAAACATCAAAGACGTATGAATTAAAAAATTTAACTCGCCATTCTCCACAATCGATGCATGTTTGCGATACGCTGCACTTTTCTGTCACCTTTTTCGAAACGGTGCAAAGCGCCAGCTCGGCCGATTCTGCCACACCCGATCGCAACGTACAAAGATTGAAGTAAAGCCCTAACTCCAAGTGAAAACGAAAATACATTTTCAGGCAAACTGAAGCCATGAGTTAAGGGAATTCAAGCTACTCTTCAAACAAGCCATTGCTATGCCGTTTTGTGCTAAGAATTCATTCCTCGGAGTAGACACTCTGTCTGTTTGCAATTTCGAATCCCAAGTAAATAATATTCTGTGACAACAATCGCAAACTACGGGCGTCTCGTACTACCGATTAAGTCTTCCAATTCAAGCACCGCAATTGGCTTAGTTCTTCGCTACCGACAGAGAAAATTCACCAAAATGTTCAAAAATGTCCAGAATTCGTCATTCTCGACTCACAAACGATCGCTCGAACTGAACTAAGAATTCATTTCTCGGAGAAGGCACTCTGTGCTAAGAATTCATTCCTCGGAGTAGACACTCTGTCTGTTTGCAATTCCGAACCCTAAGTAAATAATATTCTGTGACAACAATCGCAAACTACGGTCTCGTACTACCGATTAAGTCTTCAAATCCACTCACCGCAATTGGCTTAGTTCTTCGCTACCGACAGAGAAAATTCACCAAAATGTTCAAAAATGTCCAGAATTCATCATTCTCGATCGCTCGAACTGAACTAATGCTACCAGTGACCGATCTGCAATACATGCAAGAATGAAGTAGTGATGAGGAAAATCAATTTAGAAATCGATCCATAACAGCGACGCAATGGCATGCAGGAATGGAATGATGCTGGATTAGGTCACAGTCGGTATCGATCACTCAAAGGCAATGCAGAAGAACATGTCAACCATTCAACGGCAGAATTCAACTCTTGAGTAACTTTTTGACCTTAGGGTAGAGACGTAGAAATCCCATTGTAGTGACTTTCAACTACAGTACACCAAAATCACTGTATACTGTGGCCTACGTATTTACGAGAGGCTTTACTAATAATTATTTTTTCAAAACATTGTGGTAAAATTCATCCAAGTTGGATGAAACTTTGTTCAACCTGGATGAAGTTTTGTTAAATTGAATGAGAATTTGTTCAACTAGATGAACATACCCACGTCATTCACCTAGGCACCCAAAGTATATGGTGAATTCGGTGTACTGAGTGTGTTCTTTTTATTAGAATGAATACCGATAACGTGTAGATTGAGTTACCAGTTTTAAGAGGATTCTAATGTATTAAAATTAAATCATTTGGATAAAATACGGATAAGTTGTGAAATTGTGAAGTTTTGAGCGAGCTGCGAAAAGGTGAAAGCATGGTATTGTGTACCAAAAATTTGTTCCGTCCTACCGAAATTACAATATTTTTGGTCAAAGGCTATAAAAGAGTATCAATTTTTTTTTCTATTGTTTTTAATTTTATGGTGCCCTCTGTTGTTCTTATAAGTACTCAAATCCAAAGTTTCAAAGTAAGAATCATTATAAAAAATATTAAAAGTAAAGCTCAAAAATAGATGTTTAAATTCAATTTTGAGAGCATATTTGATGAACTAAATCATATTTAATTTGAATATAAATTTTGTATTCTTTAAGTCCATTGTGCATTTGAAAGCTCCAAAGAAAAAAATCTTGAAAAAAATAAATACTTACTGCATTTCAATTAACCGAAAAGAAGTGCATTCAACCTCCCTTTTTGCTCTACTTGTAACCTCTCTATTGAACTATACTAGGGTTGAATAGTATCGTGTCATAGATTGTCCCCTCGTGGGCCATGGGCTTGGAGCTTTGGTGGAAAGTGTAGGAGCCATAGCTAGGTATGGAGAATAATGAAAGTGCCTTGTTTTGGATTGTCTTCCAACTAGTCATAGATTCTTTTTTGGTTTATTTATATTTCAATATGAGTTCAAGAGGAAGTCAACACAAGTTTGCTAGAACTTCCTCTTTGGTTGACTTTTCGGTTAACTCTATTTTCAACTTGTTTTAAATCAACTTTCAATTTAGTTGAAAACCATTTTTTTTCAATTTTGAGTACTTCAACATCACTAAAACATTTATAAATAATTATTGAAGATGAAATTTTCAATTTTCTTTGTGAGATTGTTAAACATCATGTCTTTTATTTTATTAGCAAAAAATAATTTACAAAAAATAATATTTTAATTGATTTTTCGACCTTGCATTGTTGCTTCTTCATAGGGATCAATGTTGGTTTATTTTACCATGCTTGTGCAAAAGGTGAAGGGAAATACTCACACTCTGAGAGCATCCGCACCCATGCCCTCTTTGAATCTGACACACGCAATAATTAAATGAAAAACGCTAAAGGCCCTTCAAAAATAAAAATGCCTCTTAACCCTATACCCCGGCGTGTTAAGAAATGGCCCTTCAAATCTAAGTTTAGTTGACTATATCCAACATTTTACTTCTGATTGGTCCATTGACTATTTGATGTGCACTGTTGGTGCTTGGGGGACGTTTAAACCTTAGTTAAATGTTAAGAGGGCCTGGGCGGGGCAGCCCGGAAGGTATCTAAATATTTTTGGAGGAAATAAAAATAAAAATAAAAATAAACAGAAAAACGGCTCTGTTGGCTAGCCACTACTGTGGCACTGTTGCATTGTGGCACTTTTTCAAAAACGACCTGTACTGCCCAACTTCAACTCCTGTTCACTCCGACTACTTTGATTGCTTGTGGATGATTCCACAAGCTCCCAAATAAGGCGCAAATCAAGAATCTAAATTGCTTTTTCAGTAGCTTTCCAATGCACCAATTCTCTCTTGATTTGGTTGAGAAAAACTACTTTTTTCTTCAATTATTCCTTTATAACAAGCCTGTGGGGCTTGCTTTGACGTTTAAGGATTAAGGGTAGGGGAGTGTAAGTTCAAGGGCTCTTCAAATGTACATGAATAATTTTAGCGAGTCAACTTTAGCGTGCATGGGTGCGGATGCTATGAATACATGAATGAGAGAAGTTGGAGTTGTACTTAATACATGAATGAGACAGGACCCTTTACATACCCTTGAATTACTCACATTCATGTACAATCTGCTGAAGTATAAGGAACTCTCATGCAGTGTCAGGGACACTTTTGCAAGTAAGAGCACTTGGCAGTGTATTCCTACCGTTCCAGCATGCGGATCAATGATTTTTGTGAAGGATTGTGAAGAATAGGTGGCGATGGTGGAGGGAGAGCAACGAATTGGATTAGCCAATGCACACGTTAGTAAAAGCATTCAATTCAGAAATGAGAAGCACGACCAATTAATCACTCAAATCAAGTCATTACACTTCAATTCACTCATGTCATCACAGCCATTGAGCTATAATAAGTATACTTCTAGAAATAACAGAGTGCTTCTAGAGGTAAACTGAGAGAATAAAGACGAACACTCCTGAATTCAAAATAAAAAAATAAAAAATTGTGTGCAAAACACAGTGGCATCTAATTAAAAAGAATGTGCACTTGGCATCTAGTATATGATTTCTGGTACAAGCCATCGATGGGCGTTTGAAAGTAGATAATGTAATCAGACCTAGAAAACGTGTGACGACGACATAATGAACATGAGTCGGACCTTGCTCAAGCATCTATGAATTCTTCGAATGATTCCTCATTCTAAAGCTCTTGATCAAGGTCTCGGAGGTACCGCTCCACATTGAGGTGCCGGTAATCTGATCAACACGGCAAACAGCACGAGAATCAGATCGGACCGCTATGGCCTACCGCTAGCTAAAATCTGGATGACTGAATCGCGTAGTACGTCTGCTATGACTGAATTCACATGGTGAGAGTACTACATGATCGACGTTTTGTTTCTGTTTTGACAAAACATGAAATAATGAAGATACATCATCGAGTACAAGTCTTAGTGCGAGTACGATTTGAACATGGACAGGCCGGAGCGATCGGGATCATCAAGCTCGGGGTCGACGACATGATCCGTGGGTTTCTCCCGGCGCCGCTCGCTGTGAGCGTTGATGGCAAATTTCAAGCTGTTGACGTGCAAGCCCTTGCGCTGCTCCTGCGCGTTCCACTCGGAGACGTAGTACTCCTCCTCGGAGGCGCCCTGCTTGGGGCCGAAGAACATCCCGCCCCACATGGGGAAGTACACGAATCCCACCAGCGTCGTCATGCAGATGATCATGAGGCCCATGAAGACGAGCCCCTGCTCGGTGTGGTACTGCGTCGACGTGAAAAACAGGGACTGCGTGACGACGGATCCCAAGTTGCCGCCCGCGGCCGTGAATCCGATCACGCCTCCGAGCGACCTCCGGGAAATGAACGGAACGATACCGAACGTGGCGCCGCATGAAGCCTGGACGAAGATGGAGAAGATGATCAACACACAAACGGCGCCGCCCAGGCTGCTCATTGCCCCGAGTAAAACGCATAGTACGCCGCCCATTGTTTGCACGAATCAGAGGTACCAGAGACGCCCGCGCATGCCGTTACGGCGCGACGCTTTATAGGACAGATACCCCCCGATGGGTCGCGAGAAGATGTTCATCAACCCGGAGATGGCCGCGATCGTCCCTGCCGTTGTCAAGTTCAAGTCGAAGCGGTCGTAGAAATACTCCGCGATGATGTTGTCCACTGTGAGCTCCACCCCGAAGCAGTAGCCGTAGAGCAGCACGAACACCCATGTTCGCGGACTCGTCACCGCGTAGTATAACGCCTGCCATCACCCCAACATTAGCCCACAATGAGTAACGATACAAATCTCGCTCTTCAGCACATATTTGCAAGGTGCGTTTCGAAACAACGAAGTCACGCGTTTCATTCCCTTATTCGAAACGAATATGATCAAAACGCCCTTTAGCAATGTAACGTTTTGAAGCACGTTTCGACTCGTTTCGAAACTAAGTTTTCGTTGCAACTACGCAGTTCAGGGACAACAATCGTCATTGGTACTGATCGATGGAAATAATGTTCGTCGACATGGGCATGGCGAGGGTGGGCTGGTTGACATTATGAAGTGTTATCGATTAGTACCTTTCGGAAACTATCTTTGGAAGAATGCCCATCTGCGTTGACTTGATAGTAGTTGCCGTCGGGCAAATCTTGGCCGAGGAAGAGAATTAGGAGGCCCATGATGATGTGGAGTGATCCGGGAATGAAAAATGCGATGCGCCATGCGAGGAACGCGGGGGTGTGACCACTGCAAGTAAGAATCCAGGCTCCAATGCAGTCAGCAATATGAATGACTGGTAAATATTTACTTCTCGACTGAGACCTAGATGATACTCATGTGATACTCTGGCGGGTATAATGAAGATATATGAGGGACTATATATATAGAAATATTGATTCCATCAAGTACGTACGTGTCGCGGATGAATTGAAAGAGGAGTGGCATGATGATTTGCGTAGCGCCCCCGCCGAGATTTCCCCATCCGGCAGCAATACCATTGGCCGTTCCGACGATGCGAGTGCTGAACATGGTACTCACCCAGTACTCACACGACACGAACGTCGCCAGCGAGAATCCGATGAAGAACCGGCACAGCACGAACCCGGCCGCGTCCTCCACGAGCGCCATGCCGAACACCGCCGGCGCGATGATCATGATCAGAAACGCGGACCCGTAACGAGGTCCGATCAGATCGCACACCGCACCCATCATCAACCTGGACAAAATCGAGCCTGCACATGGAAAAGATGACAGACCACAGTCACTAAGCTGCAGCTGCAAAAACGCCGCAATATTCTACGACACGTTCCAGGATCAGTTCTCTGCGACATGTTTTGGGATCAGTTCAAGTCTCTGCATCAGCAATGCCCATTTCATGACTTATCGATGCAATGTTGATTTATGGTTGCGATTTAACCCCTAAGCGTCTAAAACGCCCAATACGGCCATCTGCATCACTGAACTTCGTAACTGTGTCATTTTCTCATTTTACCTCGGTTTTCTGATTTCAATACATCTTATTAAAGCTCTTGTTCTACACTAAAAGATCAACAGTGTCGATCCAGATGATTTGCAGCAGGGGGTCTGATTTTCCTACATTACATTCATACACAGTGGAGGCTTACCAGACACGGCGGCGATGGAGCCATGGCCAATGTCGGACTTGGTGAGGTTGAGATTGTCCCGGATGATGGGAATGAGCGGCGGCGCAGCGAACGTGGAGAGGAAGCAAGTGAAGAAGGAGATCCACGCCAGATGAAACGACAGCATGTGAGGTCTGGCCAAGCTGTGCACTTTGCAAATCATGGCCTTGTGCTCGGAATCCACCGGGAGCTCGAACTCGGGCGCCATCACTGGCAGCTCGAACACTCGCCCACTTCCATCCAGAATGACCTTCAGCGGTTCAATATGTGGATCCCCCATTGCTTGCAAATTTGCACACTCGATCAATCACGTCTCCACAACAATCACTGAGTCAAGCACCTGTAAGTTAACTGATCATCACGCGCCAGCGGACTCTCTCTCGGTGGTGTATCAGTCAAGATCTTGAAACCTGAACTGATCCAACAACATGGGAGTTGGATCCACCCGTATAAGTACTCTTCGTGAATTGTACCCGAGGTAAAGTTTTTGCGTGATTTACTCAAGTAGACCGGTACATATACGAGCTAGAATTTCATGAGGTCTGCTGCAATTCGCCGCAGTCTGGCAGTTACTTTATGACCGTAGACAACAGTGTACAGCCAGAAATTATTCCATGAACCTAGATGTAGATTGAAATCTAGGAAAACGGGAAGATAGTGGCTCTGATAATAGCAAATGGGAAATAGTGGGAAAATGAAAAAGAGTATTCACCGGTGAGAAGTGGAGGACCGCAGCCTGGAAACCATCGGTGGTTACTGCATTTCTGATTATTCTGCCCTGCGGCGGAGGACTGGAGGTTTTATTTAGTGTGGTGGTGAGTATTTATAAATCAAGTGGGTCGTGCGGTTGGGTACAGTAAAAATATGTGACGCCTCGGTGAAGGGTTGGAGCTCCTGTCAAGGATATGGGAGCAGCAGTGATTTTCTTTTGTCAGGAGACATTTTAGCATTTCTGCTACTTTTCCACGGCTTGAAGACTCCTTAAGGGGATGCTCTTTTCATATTAATGTATAGGTAATAGAGTTATCCGTAAAGTAAGCTTGTGTTTTGAAAAAATATGAGTGCACTATTCACAAAAACTCAGAGAAACGCAAAGTAAAGCTCTTTAATTGCGGGGCAAAATACACAAGAGCTGCAAGTTTGGTCTGTTTTTATTTAGAATATCTTGAATTCCGTTGCTGCTAGTGGGGTCGCTGACTCGTTGATAGTCGATTCGGCTGACTGTCAGATCTTGATGTCGTGTGATGTCATGGATGCTTCAATTAGGAGGATCAGAGCTGCTACAGGCTTTCTGCCCCACGTGTTTGCTAATTATTCAGTATCTGAGCATCTCAGCATACTAATTTCTTAAGTGTCTTCTGCTCGACGGTATCTCAGTACACTAATTTAGTCTGTATTTCCAAACACCAACCCAAAAACTTTTAGGACCATTTTCGATGGTTCAAAACTTTCCTACCTGTGTTTTATTTTAGGTTCCGACACCTCTCCCACTTTTAGGGGCTGATCCTCTCTTTGATCAAATCCAAGCCCTAAACCCTCTCTTCACAAGACTTTACGGATAACTTAAATATCAGGGTAATACACATGTGCTACCTAGGTGTTGATGGTTTTGTCTACTAAATATACAAGGTTGAATTTGTATCTTATTTTATAGTGGAAATTTTGAGTGTAGCATGTAAAATATGTTTCCATGGTCATAGGCCCAAGAATTTAAGGGTTAACCCCTAAAGGACCAAGGCTAATTTTCCAAGTTCGGTCAGCTTAGTATGGAATGAGTATTGATTGTCAATTATTGAAATTTTTGTGGTGATTCTACTCTTTGTAACGAAGATGGGATGGTAATTTGCGTATGTAGATTATGTATAGATCAAAAGATACAATCATATAAAGGTGAAAAACCTAATTACGGGCACCTCCTGAAAATTTTGATACAATGAGCTATGCATCTGAATTTTTGTACACAATGAGCTAACACCCCCATATACACAACTGTCAAATTCATTTTACCAAATCTGAGACTAAACTTTGCATTTTGGGCATTTTCAGAAAGTTTCAAACTTGGGCAACAAGCCAAAAAGAAAATGCTACCAACTTTGAAGCTTTTAATCTTACTATTGAAGAACCCTGAACGGTTGAAATTTTTTAGGTTGTAATAAATTCAAGTTGGTTGAAATATCCTACGGTTTTTTCAGTCAAAAAGGTTTTAGATCAAAAGCTATTTGTCTTTTTATGAGAAGGGATACTTTGGAGTGTTTGGAGAGAAACATAGTTGTGGTCCTTTAGGGGTTAAAGACACATCTTAAATGAAAATCTAGTAAAATCTCAATTCAAACACATCTTGACTCCATGTAGGAAATTTGGCTACTATTCCCAAAAAAAATCCCAAATTAGCCAGCCAAATTTTATGTAGCAATTTGGTTTAACCCCTAAACATCTGGCCTATAACCATGGAATCTTGTTTTACCTCTTACACTCAATTTCGGCACTCTGAATAAGATAAGAATTTAACTTTACATTTTTAGTAAATGAAGCCATGTGTCTTTCTACAGATCATGAACTTTCATAAATTCTAGTGAAATTTTGAAATTACTATGATTTTTTGAAGTGATTGTAAAGAAAATTCATATAAATTACAAAAAAGTACTCAAAACTTCCCATTTATTTACCCAAGGTAAAAATTACAATGAAGAATATTACAATAAATGAAAATCAACCATGTATCTAAATTTAGAATAATTCCCTGCACCATGGAATACCCACCAAACTTGTAACTCCAATAAAACACTCAATTTTCAGAGTTTTTCAAAAATTCAAAATGGAGTAGAAACTAGACTTGGTAAGGTTCATTTTGTCAGTTTAGATCATATGCAATAGAACTCATTTTCATGGCCTAAATTAAGTTGAAACAAGAAAAAGTTGAAAAATCCAAAATATAGTACATGGTGAACTGTTTTTACTACTATTTTTGTAGTTTGGACCCAATGGCCCTTTTTTGAGTGGGCACTGGGTCATTGACATTACAAACATACACTTTATTCATGCCAGTCTCGAATGAGGACCGGAGTTTCTATCTATCTATCATGGGACTCCATCTCAAAATCCAAAAATAGCATGACCTTGATTTAAACTTGAAAATGTGGCATGACTAATGAAGAACCTTTGTGAAAAGAATTAGATGAAAAAATCTTCATGTACTCTATGATACTTCAATTCACTTTGGATAAGTTACGTCCATCTACCAATATATGGCTGCAACGACGTTTTAAGGGTTAAATTAGCAACAAAATTTTCACTGCATGAGCATATGGACGGTTGATGATGATGGAGGGAATTTGAATCATTGGGGTATGATATCAAGATGGTTCGAGATCAATGTGCCAATATTCTAAACTTAAAGCATCTCCACTAGTAATATGGATAAGTCTTTGGCTGTAGAAAAATGGATGAGAATGGGTATGAGGGGTTTGACCGCATGTGCGAGTTAACCCTAATACATTTGGGTCAAGAAGGTGGTAATCAACTTAAATTCCTCCAAGCACGGACCATAAAAGAAAGTGGCTCTCCAATCACTATTATTAGACTTTTAAATTAATTGGATAGAAAGAATAAAAACCAGGGTAACCTAAGTTGATGTAAATTTGCATAAAGATGACTAGCACCAATTAACAATAACACAACCAATACAAATCAATATATATACGACCAATGCAAATAAAGATAATCACGGCTATAACAAATTAATCATAAACACGATTAATAACAAGCAACATAACCATGACTAATACAAGCAGCAGATCACCATTCATTTACTAATGAGACAATACAAGGCAATTTTAGAAGGCCATAGCCCATCAAATTGTGATAAAGATCACATTGATTGGCGATCACGACACATTACAATTTATTCACAACCGGCAAGAGTCAATTAGTTAATAACCGAGTCTTCCTACTACTATGTCAAAGAATCTCAATCTCTTTGGACACTTGAATCGGAAACTTACCAAGAATGAGATTAGACAACTTAATTCAACTATAAGTTTGAATTGCCAAGGGCCTGTCATCTGCAGCCATTACGGCCTTTATGTAATATCACACATACCTCCGTATTGTCATATCACCAGTGCAACAACTGTTACTTCTGTGATATCACTCGCGAACTTTGTAATATCACCGACCGCCACAACAATGTTTTGCTGTCTGAACTTCATCAACAACAACTATCATCGCCCGAAAACCACCAACAACCCAAAACATTGAGAGCTTCACCAAAAGAGCATCAATGCTTACACTATTGGTTATTGACTCTTCATGAAGATATTGGGACCACCAAATCCTCAAAGCTCTCCTTACCACCACTATCTACCAACTTTCAAAGAACTCCTAGTCTTTCCACAAACTCAAGAATCAATCACCCTAGATCCAATTGCGAATTACCAAGATCGCAATTCCGACATAACTGCACAATATATCTTGACATGAAAACCCACGCCAATCAAATCGCCTACCCCGTCCAATCCCTTTATCGATCTGCCACTTTGTTGTAATGAAGGTTCACCACCCTCAACTGAATCTCTTCGAAAGGCTGTTCTTCACCTCCAAAACCATCGCCGTCATCACAAACTTAGCAAGTCATGTTTTTGCAATGTTTTACGTATGTTGTTGAGATGAACATGGGTGATTACGTTCGACATACGTATTATGTATGTTTATCGTATAAAAAACATATGAATGACATATTACAAACATGAAAAAATACATCATGATAAAATTTACATGTTCGTAATACGTCCTTCGTATGTTTTTTCTGTGATAAACATACGTAAAATGTATGTCGAACGTAATCACCCCTGTTCATCTCAACAACATTGTTAATGGTAAATTAGTAATTACCGGTAGCCTACCGATCTGGATTTTTTACTACTCCGGTAAAATTCCAAGTTACCACAAGAAGTAGATCTAAGAAAACACTTTTTACCGATCTGACCTAACGGTCAGATCTGGTTGTACTTATGTATATAAGGAATGAAGCCAAATTCATTGGCACGACTCATTTTTCGAGATATACGATTGCTTTGTCTCAATCCTTTTCCTTTTTATACTTTGTTTACCGAGTAGTTCCTTCCGGATACTTTTGTTTGATGATTCCAGTTTTGATTATACTGCTTTTAGAGATTACCGACCCAGTCCCGGTAATATTTCTCTCTTAGCGTTTCCAGATCCACTAGTTTCTGTACTTCCTACTAGTTTTTATCCTTGCCGGTAGTGATTACCTAGCAGACGATTATAAAGAGTAGCTACCATTTGGCGACCATCTAGTGTTTTGAATTCTAGAATCTTTGCCAGGAATGCTATTATGTGAGCAGTGAGCGGTGAGCGGTGAGCGGTGAGCAGTGAGCGGTGAGCAGTAAAATTTCAGGATTTTTGAATGGGTTTAGTATGGAAAGTGGGTCCTATGACCGAGGATTTAGTATGATCGTAAGGTATTTTGTGGTTTTTTTTCAGGTACTAGACCTAATTCCGTGGGGTTAGGGTTCTCTATTTCTACTTTCTTTGTTAAATGCAATCAGTTTAGGATTGTGAAGTAGACTCTCCTCAGTTGTTTGTGACCTAACCCCTAGAAGCCGAAATTGGGCCTCATGATTTTTTAGCGGTATTGAGTAGGTCTTTTGTGGACTTTCCTCTTGTTCAAATTTCTTTGTTTCTTGACCAACACATACAATGTTCATCATTGATTCCGGTGATATAGAATTTGGTTCCATCTGAATTCTACTTTTCACAACGTGATCAATTGAAATTGTCATTTTAAAACCATGAATCCTTCGTCCTTTAGGGGTTAACAAAGTGAGCAATTCTGGGAGGCATATGTACCGAAATCTTACGTAGACAACATATGATATAATGCATTTGATATGTTTTGTTTAGATAACCGAGTGTTGGCACCCTTATGAGAGTGATGGATGAACCGTTCCAGCCGGGGAGTTTGCTCTTCTCGGCTTCTGCTCATGTTGAGCTAAAAATTCTGCAGATATCAAGTTCAACAGTTCCTCACCAATGTCGGGACATTATTATTCTTTATGACAAGCTGGTATGCCTTGCACTAATGCACTCTCCATGCTGGCCTTTTCTAACTGTTTGTATTTTCATGTTCTCTTCATAGTGGGGTTTTGTGTTCTTGGTACTGTTTGTTCCATCATATGGACAAGTGAAAAGTGACTGGAGAAATTCTGAAGATAGCACACTTTATGTAGGTATGTGCAGTATAAGAGTTTTTTTGAAGCCACATTGACAGTCTGGGTATCAAGTGGTATCGATACGAATGGAAGCAATGCTGTCTTGATTCAGCAAGGGCAGAGGGACTCGTGAAGTGTAATATATAAATATCATAGGAGATTAGAGGGAATCAAAGCACGAAAATAATGAAAAAAAAGTAGGCAGCGGCCCTTTTAGTCTCGCTGCTCAAAAGAATACAATTGAAAACGCAGGAAATTAATTCCAATTGGAAAACTCGCTTGAACTGCCATAATCGCTATACGAGATCTTCTATGTAGCTTCCAAGTCCAAAAACTTACGAACCCCAGAACTGACCTTTTGAGACTTTACCCGACAAGCATTACTATCTGGATCGGCGGCGAAGGCATCTGCCAGGGGCTGAATATAACAAGGTAAACTGTAGGAATCCTCAGGGCTAGTCATTTGATTGAGGAGATGGCTTACTCCTAGCTTCCCGGGTTTCCTGCAAATATGGAGAATGAAGCGAATTAGGCAAAGTGCAATCCAGGCGGCAAAGAATAAGCATTAGCAATTTTGTTGAAAGATAAATTGAATAGCAAGTGTAACAAAAATTTAGGGTGACCTTACTTACAAAAGCGAGGCCGTTTGACTTTTGGTGCAGGTTGGTCGTCATCACCAACATGGGCATCAGTTTGCCGCTTTCTGGGACTAGCTCTTGGCGTGGGATGGGGGTCCTGGAGAGGCTCCAGAACTCCTCTAAAGATTTCAGAATCCGACTCTAATGCTATGAGGTGTCGCCCTGTAGACCGACATGCATGAACGGATGCTCCTGCAAGGAATTAAACAAATTAGGGTTGTGATGCAATCGGGCATTCGTAGCCCAGCTGTCATAGAAATTGATACACATGTGCTGCGCTCGTATTGAACCTTGGAAAGGTTGCAGCAGCAATCAAACATCCTTGATGTCCAAGGCTCCGAGCGGCAAGGTTAGATATTGATTTTGTATGTAATGCTCTGATTATTACATGCGTCTACATGGAGCATCAAATTATTTGTCATGAGCAACAAGCTTAAGTTCATGCTGAGTTTTGATTCATTTAATTGTGATCACAGGGTCACTCCCACAGTCCCATTGTGGTAGGTAGGATATCACATTGGAATTTTCTAAGATAGACTCATCCTGGAATATGAAATAGTAATTGATCTAGTATTGAAAGCAACCAAATTTGAGGGACTTACTCTAGCCTTCTTGTCTTTTTAAATAAATCTGGTTTTCAAAGTACATTTGGTGCTATTTGTACAGCTCGAAAGCTGCAACTGTGTTGGCCCTTAAGTCTGGAGACAAGAAAGGCTCGCCAAAAACAATGTAGTAATACTTACCAGTGGAGGCGTTGTAATCAAGGACCACGTCTCCAGGATCTGTAGATGCCTCCACAAGAATTTGCAAGAACCGAGGATCTTTCTCTCGTGCCCCTCTCTATGGAATCTGGCCATTCATGAGCTGCGTTTTTGCTGTCGTAAAATTGTGCAGGAGGTCATCTTCCTCCAGGTCGATTCCAGCGTCACGAACCTCAGGAATGATGCGGAGCTTGAAACCAGAGTGAACGGCGGAATCCTTCCGTTTGTGCCTGACAAACAGTAGAATCCAGAACCTGCGAGACTGCAAATGTAGGGAGAATTCAATGATAACTGACTATGGCAATGAATACGCAAAGTAGAATCAATAAGGCAGTAGGATAATGTACCGTGCGCTGCGGGTCTCTACACGAGGAAAGTCGAAGTTCGTTTATGCCCCACCAGTCCTTGTATTGCATGTACCCGTACTCTTGAGCCCACCCTAGAACATCCTTTTTGATGGAGGGACTTTCTGGAAGGAAAATAAGAATTACACCATCGTCAGATAGGTGCTGGACCGAGTATGCAAATATCGTCTCAACAAAGTCGTCCACGTCCGCCTTGTTCCAGTCAGGGACACTTGTGGAAGGGTTAGAAATGCGAGGAACTGGGAGGTTATCGGGGACATCTGCAATGATAAGATCTAGGCATGCATCGGAATCAACACGTCCCCCAAGTTTTCGATGCTTAATCTTCCCGACCTGTAAAGTTCAACACACAACATCAATTGCTTGGAAGACATGTAAGAAACCTGACCACCTTGCAGTTTCTGAAGCCAAAGTTGGCACAACCTAATATCTTCTTGTGTTGGATTCCGTTTTGTATCCGACCCAGACTTCGTTGATGTGCAACTGTTTTACTTAGAGTACTGAATGGTGGACATATCTGCACATAGTTTCTCTTGCATGGAACGTGGAAGCATAAACATACTCATGAAATGCATAATGCCGATTAATGATAAATTAGTATAGAGATGTATACGTACCGTTTTAGCAAAGTTTAGTATATCAAACCAAGCAGCCAGGGCTGGGCCCTCCTTCAATTTCTGCTCCCCAAGAGCAATAAGCGATTTGTTGAGAATCATCACCTTTGGCAAGATTCCATACGTACTAGCCCGAAGCGAGCTATGAGCCTGGAGCTGAGAGGGGGAAAATGATACCGATGTGATGGAGGGCTGGCAATGAGATGTATCCGGTTTCAGAACCTCTTGAGGTGGCGGTCTTTGCGGATTCTGATTAGGTTGCGCGGATTTTGCATCCACAGATTTTGCCTTGGTCTTCTTCGAAGTACCGGCACCAGCTGGAGACTTGGATGCCTTGCCCTTACCTCGTTTATTTTCTGCAGTAGTAGGAGCAGGAACCTCAACAACGGCATCGTCTTCAACATCTTCAGTGTCCTCGACCGAGGCGGGAGTCGCTGCACGTTTCTCCTCCTCCTCCTCGGCTGACGCGTAATTCTTCGCGCATTCTAGGTACCAAGGCGAGGCTAGAAGCTCAGGAAGCTTAAACAATCGTAGTTGATTTGGTGTGAAAACGCATGATGACATTGCTTTGTCAATCCATGCATCAAAAAACTTGGGCATAGCCTTCCGATCAATCGCACCCTTACCAAGGAGTTCGCGTTTGAAGTACCTGGAAGTACAGAAGCAAAAAGTTTTAATACACAGGTAGAGTAGTGCAATTGTAGAGTGAACTGAATTTGTGAAATGTGAAGGTATTTGAGGATTGCAAACTTGTACAGGAGTCGTTTGACGGCATCTGAGGTCCCGTCTTGGTCTTTGAAGGCAATTATTCTAGAGTAGCCATTGGACTTCTTGAGTATAAAATAGAATGCTCAATCCCAGACAAGGATTCTCCATTTCTCAACGTATTGGTTGATTTCATCTAAGTCAGGACGGGCATCCCAATCAATCTGAATGCCGTCAGTGTGAAGGGCGTTTATGACCTCAGCCGCAACAGAGTCCTCAAGCTGTACAACCCTGACCCAAGAAAAAGCAATCAAAGGTATGTTTTAAATTTCTAACATATAGCGAGCAGTTTGCAAAGTAGTTCAGATATAGTTTTGAAGGACATATTGCAACGATACAATGTAGTAAGAGATTGACCTCTGCCCAAAATGCCGCCCGAGGCAACCAACTCTCTAAAGTTGCATCTGTGAACTTTGGAGGTGGGAAGTGAAGAGCCTCTCGGGAAATATCCAACGAGTTTCACCACTTCAACCAGCGGACACGGAATTGGGGCTGCACTACAGTGGTAGAGATCCTCTGAAGCTTATCAAGTTTCATCTCCGGCTTCTCTTTAGCGCTCCAATGTGCGTTTATCTGCGTCACGCATAAAAAAAATTAGAAATACATCAACAGGAAAGGAGTACAATAGCTAAGCAAAGAGATTGAAGGAAAAATGAATTTGGAGTAGTACCTCCGCTAAGAACTGCGGGCCGTGCTTTGGATTTGCAATGGACAACACCTTGTCGTACTCGGATTTTTTCTCCTTGATTGCTGCCTTTGAAGCCTGGATCATAGCGTCCCTCAACCCTTTAGCAGAGCGATTTTCAGGTGGTGTTTTCTCGTAATACAAACGGCATGCCTCATCGGAGGCAACTGCCATGTCGTGCTGCAATGAAAACGAAGAAAGATATTAGAACATAGTCCGGGTGTGTGATCTCAAGTTCCAGTAATATTAACTATTCAATAAGCACTAACAATTCCAGCTTATGTTGGTACTTTCTTTATCTTGTGAAATCAATGTTGATGGTGAATCTTCTCTAAGTTTACAGCGATGATGGTTTGTTTGTTTGTTTGTTGTACCGATTTTCTAATAACCGAATTTGATATTAATTAATCTTGGGACTCTACCTATCCAATTAGTTATTGATGAAGTCCTCTTGGGAGGTTGAGAATTCATACCCTATACAAGAACGTGATGAAGACCTCCTTCGTAAGTGGATGCCATGAGAACGGGGGCTTCCGATTCTCGCACCGTTTGTACTCGTCCGAAGTGAGGAGAGATTTGAAATCAGTGAGGGGGAGTTGCCCAAAACTGTTTATTCGGTGCAACATGTGAATCATATTGGTTTTCACGTGCGAATGTTCGGTCGACCTACAAAGACACATTTTGGAAATGGTAAGAAGATACTCATCACAAGCAATATATATCAAAATAAAAGAACGTGTACATGGTCAATATAATTACCTGTTGATGTCATTCATGGCCTCAATGAGTTGGCTTGTGTGGCCAAGTGTAAGCAAAAGTCTTACTTCAACCGCATAATGCCACTTAAGCTCCAATGGGTGCTTCGATGCAATGTATGGATACCATGCCATTAGCCGGTGATTACCATCCCAAACAAAAAACATTTTGTTGGCCAGAAATGTGAGATTTGGGTCCCTCTTAAGAAACTCCTCAAACTCGGAATTTCTTTGTTTCCAATGATCATTCTATGTCGCCGTGACATCATCTGTTACATCCATAGAAGTTCCCTGATCATTTGTTGTCGAGACGTAGAAACAGCGGTCTCCTCCTCGATAACCTGACCAGAAGTCTTGTTCCAGTCGCCGTATATCGGATTGAAGGACTAGCCGAACCAAAGGAAGAGCTACCATCCTGCAAAGTGGAATCAACAACTGGCACTTGGTCGTGTTCGGCAAGAAGAGAAGGCTCTGGATCAGCGCATTGGAGTCGAGTTTCTGTGCGTTACGAATCTCAGCCTCAGCGTCGTCAATGGTCATTGTCTTCTCGAGTTGGGAATCCCCCTCTGGACAATCATCTTCAGTTGCATCAGGTGCATCCTGAAATTACAGTTAGACACGTAGATTAGTGAATGTTGAAAATTATGCTAGAAGCAGTCACTTGACGAAATTGTAGTGCTCTTCAATCCGATCTGGAGTGAGAGCATCAAACCCCAAATGGCAGCTCGGTACCAAGTGGCCGCTGGAGACTTGGTCACGAGCTGGCATCAGGAGTGCCTCGTGACGAAGCGGGATGAGCCAGCCCCGCACTGAGAACCACGCATACAGTCGGGCCATATAATTTGGGACTCAGTCAAAAGAGCAGAGTGGTGGGACGTGGTGCCGGTGCTCGCTCCCGTCCAAGTGCGAGAAATCAAATATACAAGAGGGAATGGGGCAAGTTCGCACGGTCTGGAGCCCGCTCGTGATGACAAGTTGCCACGACGAGCTGGTCGGTGACGAGCGGGCTCCCGGACTTGTCACGCACCACCCCAGGACTCTATGGGACTTCCACTGTCTCAGTCGCCACGCACACAGCCCGGAACTCTCTGGAGCTGCTCGGTAACGAGCGGGCTCCCGGACTCGTCACGCACCACCCGGGACTCGTTGGGACTCCCACTGCAGCTGGAGCCTCCCAGCTCAACAATGGCCTCTCGGACTAATCACCAGCTCATCCTCAGAATAGAACTTGAATACCGTGATCCAAATCGTGGGTGCCAAAGCGATGGAAATACCCTCTCAGATTGTCAAGCAGCTGAATATTTAAGATCTCTCCCTTGGTTGTCTATTTTCTTACTTCTTCAATTTTCCATCTCTGAAATCAAACTTTGCTAAGGAACTCTGACACTTTGGTATTCTCAATTTCAGTAGTGCGTTCAAGACGGACTTTGAAATGATTAGAACAACTATCAAATTCTTCTTGGCCAATGTTCCTACCCGTTGAATGTTCTCTCGTCACTTCTTCAAATTTTTCTTGAAATTCCCTCCCCACCGTCAGACAAGATTGCGAGACCAAATGGGGAGAAATTGAGCTGCTCGTTACCAAGCAGCAGCTGGAGGAACCCCAACCCAAAATTCTTGTCATGAATTAGGTCTGGCAGGTATGAGAATCAAGACAAAATGCTTTGTAAAACCACCAAGTGTGCAATCATGGGTGGCATAAGCTTACTAGCATGTTCTAGAGAAAGCTAAAAACAACAAAAGAGTGACAAAAGGCTGCTCCCTACACCAAGAGGTGAAGAATTGAGGCCCCGTTGACCCTCTCGGTACCGAGAGGCAAAGATTTCTATTCCAGATGAGGAGGCTAGAGTTTCTAGCGAAGCTAAAACCCTAAATCATTTGTAGGAGCTCGTCACATTTTGAGCTGCTCGTTACCGAGCAGCAGCTGGAGTGACGGTGTTGGACAGCTGGAGCTAATACTTGGACAGCTGTAAACTACTCCAAGAATCCAACAATTGCCAAAGCGTCCTCTGATCAGCAAGCAAGCAAGCAAATGGTCATATTCATTAAAATGGCAAATGATCAGCAAGCAAGCAAATATTCACTAAGCTTACAACTTTCAAGTGTAGAGAGCTTTAAATACAAAATGCTTTGATGCATTTTGAGGTAGCCAACTCTAAACCTTGAGCTCTAAAATCCTGGAAAATATATTAAATATAGGTTTAGCTGGGCTTCAGTCATCTTCAGTTGGGCAACTCAAAACGGCTTAATTTTTCTCAAAATTCAGTGTTCACTATGCCCACCGGCCAATTTCGTGAAATTCCGTCTTTTTAACATACATGTGGTTGCAAGCAAATCAGCTCGGACTCACATCTTGACAACCTCCATATATGCATACTATATTCTAGTCTAACCAAGGCCCATAAACTGTTATGTTCCAGCCATATGAGAGGATCCTGCAGTGTTACGTCAGACTCACGCATCATATGTCCTTGCGAGCTCTCACTCAGCAGCTAAGTTACTGTACCTTACTTGTTGCTCAGTGCCAAAGATTCTCTTATTATGTCCATTTAGGACTGACACTGGTGATGAAATTGATTAATTACTGGAGCCAGATCTAGAGCAACTGAACGGGGGGAGTTAAGTTACATGTAAATTTGCGTACCTTAACTTAGTCGGTCTTCTACATTCTTACACTCTCGTTACGATCGTTGATTGAGCTCTAAACACTACTACAGGTATAGAATTGCAACGGGTAGCTCAAAATAGAAGGATAGAAGATGAGAATCTGGTTCACAGGCAATGAAGAGAAAACACAGACCTCGTAAAGCTTGCTGGGAGAAGGGAGCATCTTGAGCTGCTCGTTACCGAGCTGCTCCTTGCACGAGCCAATCCTGATCCTCACTAGGGTTCTGGAGTTTCTAGATTTTTGAAATTCTGGAGTCGTGGGAGGGCCGAAGTTCAGGGAGGGCCGAAGCTCCGAAAGATTGAACGGGAGAGAGAGACAGAATATGACCCCACCGCTTACAAAGGCAGGGAATGAGCGCAAGACAAAGGCAGGGGACTCTGAGAAAGCAAGCCAGAGAATCCTCATGTACTCGTACAACGGCCCAGGGTGTAATTTTACAGTGACCTCGTAAAGCTCGCCATGCACATGATGCTCCGCGGAAGGCATTTTGAGCTGCTCGTTACCGAGCAGCACCTGGAGATACCGTGCACAAAAAATCCGCGTGAACGAGGTCTTCAGTTTTAGGGTTTAGGCTGCACGAGCTCCTGACGGAGACGGAGGGCGTGACGGAGCTTCACACGGTCCACGATGCGCATGTGCCGGTGATTACATTCAAGTTTCACGACTAAACTTGCTGTACGCACAGCTGCCGCTGCGGGTGGTGCCGGAGGAGCAGGACATCGTGCAGGACAGCATCCTCCAGAGTGTAGACGAGCAAGAGTCGAGGGCATTCCTGTCCTTGAAATCAAGCTGCTCGGTACCGAGCGGCAGCTGGGAACACTCCACAATCCCCTTAACAGAGCAATGCGAGATCTATAGAGAGCAGGGTGCAGGACAATACTTCGGGTTGAGTCTCTTGCACCACCAGAGCGCCATCGCCTTCCTCACTTACTTATGGTTCGCCTACATCTCCTGAGCGAACTGGAGATTGAAGATCTTCCAAGTCAGAAGCAATCGCCTCCTCGCCGCCAGCTTCTTTCCTCCCCTCCATAGATATGTCCTTCACGCAGAGTTGACACACTTGATAAGATTATTGCATCCTAAAAATTCCCATAAACCTAAAAATCTTATTGCAACATTATACCTTCTTGGAGCTCCGTGTTCTCATATCCAGGGCAGAGCGGCTCCAAATCTGCACGGAGAAGGCGAGGGAGAAGGGAGTGCGCTGCGGGAGAAGGCGTGGCGAGGGAGTAGGTTTAGGGTTTAAGGAGCAGGCGAGGGTAAAGGGAGCTGCCAGGAAGGGTTTGGCACCTTCCGCTGAGTTGGAGAAGTAGGGTACCCTAAACCTATTAGAGGGCCTCTACTACAACGGTTTAGGGTTACAATCGTCTCAGTCGTCTTTTTTGTATTACAAAAATAGGTCCTACACCTAAAGTAGTTATCGGAATTGGAATTGTACATATAATTTCAATATCAATGCGACATCTACAATTCCTTACCATTGATTCCGTCTGTTTGTATCCCGCTGCCGGAGACCTTGTTGAATGATCGTGTAGTTCTTCTATGAATTGCAATAACGAGCGTTGTTGGCTTGTTTCAAAAACACTTTCTATTGGAGCGTTCTCCAACCTAGGTGGGGCAGTTATGGTTGACTCCAGAAAGGAATGGGTCCTCACTGTTTCGAACAGATCAACGCCCACAGATCGAGCCTGTTGTCTGACCATTCTAGACCGAAGAAGCTGTCGTCTTATCCAATATCGAAGCCCTCCTCTTCGTCTCTTCTTCCTAGTACATCTTGGGGTAACCACTCCTATCTCAGACTCCTCCTGCATTAGAGGTACATTTCACCTTATTCTAACCCACACATTAACTCCTACATCATATCATTTAGCAATCCTAATGCGCATTTGGTAGTCGAAAGGGCTTTACTTATATACTATCCACAACACAGCCTTGCCATTGTTTCCGCGCCTTCTTTTCTACTTCATGATCACGCGTATCGACCGAAATATTATATATATATTTATACAAAACTCTTTAGGCTATCATTGCCGGCGCCTCTTTAATACACCAGCTAAGGCACCCATTTCAATGAAGACTACATGTGCAATATTGCTAATTATAAAGGATTTTAGCATGTGGCCGTCATTTCAAAGAATATTCACTGACATTGCAAGGGTCTGGAATTGACTTTAGCGTATCTTTATTTATCCAAATGTTCATTCACATGTGATGTTCATTCACCAGATGTAGTACTTAATCTTCAAACCCCCACTGCTAATGCTCTCTTTCGGTCTCTATTCAGATGTGCCTCTCCTCACTCATTTTTCTTGTTCTACTGTCTCCTGTCTTCTCTAGACGATTAGGTCCTGTCCATCATGGCGTTGATTCGGGCAGATAACCACTCGGTTCCAGTCACTATACCTTTGGGCATTGATGGATATGCGAAAGTCACTGCTTTGACTTTGAGTCTTAGGTTTCAATTCCGTGCTGACATCGTGTATGTAGAAGAAGAGATCTGCGATTCGGACACTCGAATTGTATCCCACGCTATAGGTCAATTGTCTATTACAGACGATGATGGAAAGATGTGGTCCTCAAGGCGGGTCAGTATAGAGCATACGGTCTCACAGAATCTCTCCTTGATGCCTCCACTGATGTTATGAGCACCAGAGCGTCTTCTACTACGTCCATTCAGATGCCAATCCTGAGGCAAGTTAAAGTAGAGCCGAGATTACGTACAATCCATGAACTGAGCGATGACTCTGAGGGTAAGCCCGATCCATTTCCAAAGTCCACTATACCCTCTACAGTAGAGAGACCAGTCCCAACACGTCGTAGAGATCCTCAGGTGTCCACTGGTTCCGGACCTTCTCATTCGATTCCCGTCGTTCCACCTCCTTCCAATCACATTCTCAGTGTTGTTGAATGCTTGAAAAAACTTGCAGCCAGGAGGAGAGCGAAGAATGTCCTCTCCCGCCTAGACTACAATACTGTGTCGATCTAGAAGGTGGATTACCTTCCTCCCCAGTACGATGGCAATGTTATCTTTGAATTTCCACCTTTCGATTTCCATTCTCACCAAAGTGTGGCCAAACAACTTAGAGGAATGGACAAGCGATTCGATGGTCATGCTTGGACGCGGACCATCACATCTAACATCATGAACGACGTTGGTCTTTCATTTCGTACTTCCAGATGTTTAGGACACCTACGTTGCAACAACGTGGAATGTGACTTCCTATCTCGTGTTCATCGTACCACTCCTGTAAACGAAACCGAATGGGAAGGCAACTCATCCTTGCCATTTGAGGTCAATGCAGATCCTCCAAAGGGATCTACCGTGGTTTGTGCAGTCTGCAAAGTCCCGCCCTCATGCATTGCTTCATGTAGCGCTCGAATTTACTACGTTATTGGCACTCAATTCATGACAAGGGCTTGCATACATTTTGGGACCCATGATCATCCTGTCAGCGTTGGTGATTACCGAGATGACATTGAACTGACTACGAGCTTGATTGGTGACCAAGTGGAGCGTACGCCAACAGCTACTAACTCTGTGATTGTATTAGAGGCCAGTAAGGAGTTTGTTGGCGAGATGCTAGTTGCTCCAGAGGGTGCCCAACAACAAACTCTGGAAATGGAACAGTTGCTTCCCCTTTTCGACAAATGTAAGCACCTCACCTCACCTAGTGTACGCAACAGAGTCTCAGGTTTCAAATACATGCGTCGGTTTGGTGTGATGGACAACATCACTAAGCTTCGTGGGTCTAGCAATTGGCCCTATGTCCAAGAGAATAAGTTCCCCGGCCAAGGATCCGATACGGACAAGGTATTTGTTTTCAAGATGTCGGAGTTGGGACCAGGTAGTGGCGTTGATCTTGTGAAACGAATGCAACCAGGAGGCGATCTGGAGAATGTTTGGCTCATGTTCGACCATGTCAAGCGGGTTCAGAACTGGACCACCATGGCCTGTCACGTCTATGATGCTACCTATTGTCGTGTTATGACAATTGCAGTTTGTGACATGCAATCGGAGGAGAGTGCTGCACAAACTGTTGTTTGGAACAACCTGAACGCAGTGATGGCTCGACATGACATCCCTAACCCTAATTTCAACGGTTTCATGGCCGACAGTGCCCAGGCCAACTGGAATTCTATTCGGGTTGTTTATGGAAGCGGCAATGCATCTGTCCCTATGGAAAACAAGGAGAGAACTTGTCTATTCCATTGGACGCAATCTTTGGAGAAGCACACTAAAGCCCATATTCGACCAGACCTTCAAGATCAGCATCGTATGCTCTGCAAGCAATACAAGAATGCCAGGACCCTTGCCGAAGCAGAGAGCCGCTACTTGGCCATACGAGCTTGGTGGCTTTCCGAAAGAACGACTTCAAAGGATGGCCTCTCCCGCCTCGAACTTTGGCTTGCATTCTGGCACTTTAGATACCGCCAATGGGGAGGATTCATGCAACTGGTATTTCCTGAACCACTTCTTTACTCTCCCCTACATGTATTTCTCCGCAGCATATTGATCTAGAATTCAATCCTTTCTTTGTGAACTATCACTGGCCAAACTCATTTCCCCCTTCTTTGCAGGACCTCTCTGAAAGCGAACTAGCTGAAATGCCTTCTAGCAACTTGGCGGAAACTGTACACAACAAGTGGTTGCAGCAGTCGGGCGACAGGGGCAAAGATATATTCGTCGCAACCGTTGATGACTTTGTCCGTGCTTTTATGCAGTGTGTTGTCTATTACCAGTACCTAAAGGGCGACAGAGCAGGAACAGGTCCATCAAAGGAAGAACTCAAGTTGAGGGCAGCGCAACGCTCGTCTGAAATTACTGGCAACACCAAGTCCCTCCACGAAGCAATGTCATAGATGCCCGGAGCCGAGGATTTTTGCACCAGAACGCCACACTTAGAAGGTGAGGAGGTCTTCTTGTCATTGAAGCGAAAGGCTGACGTTCCATTTGGTTCCGAATTCGACTCGCATAGGCCTGATAAGATATCTATCTCGCGCCCACGTGTGCAAACGAGGTCTAGTAGGACCTCAACCATAATTATGGATTCTCTTACTTCACTACAAGCCTCTCCGACCGACTCTCTTGTCCCAGAAGTTCAAAGACAGACGACCGCCGCCACTCCTACGGGGAAGGCGCACCACGTTACTGCAGTTCAAGAAACCGCCTGCGACGAAACTGAATGGCATATCGCTCGACTGCCACCTAAATCCGCAAAGGCCTGCTTTGCCCAACAAGCTGTGACGAAGAAGAAGTGTACAGCTCGTATAGTTCAGGATGGAAAGAGCACTGCAGCACCGACGTACACGGGCATGATGAATAATTATCGAAAGAGCAAGACGGAGCGCATGCAATTCTTCTTCTGCAAAGATGATATTGAGAGATGTGTGAAGGGGACCCGTCGAAAGTGGGTTATATCTAGGCCTGAAGTCCCGGACATCTGGCCTGTCAAGATCGGCACCAACCTAACCCGGAAGGAGGTGTTGCAATTAGAAGATGTTGGGTTCCGTCTTCTCCAACACGAAGATATCTCACCAAGGAGGCTCTTCACTGATCATCACCTTCCTGTGGACCTGGCTGCGTATGTTACCCCAGCGTACCCAGATGAGTTTCCAAAACGGAGGTCCGGCAAGAACATCCGTCGCAATATGAAGGAGCCCACGACGCGCCACTCCAATAATTGTGCTTCCGCCCTCACTCTAAAAGGCAAAGTTGAAAAGGTCAGCATGATCCCAGCTTCAGCCCTCGGATGCATCGTCACCCTTGATTCCGGCACTCCACCAACTGTTCAGCAATACTATTTGACTATATCTCAGCTGCCGGCCTGCACTTGCCCTTATTTCAAGGAGATGGCCATCAAGGCTCTTGGAAAGCGTGGCCACTGGGCCAATTGCAAGCATCTTTACTTTGTCTTCATTGAAGTATGTGGTCTTGATCCCGAGGTAGACTACTTCATCCACGCTCCCAGTTTTAGTTTCAATGAAGTGAAGCGCATCCTCTAAAGTGGGCTCTTGGCCCCCTCGACTTCTTAGGATATGGCATTCCTAGGGGCAATTATTGATGTTCTTTGATTATGATGACCAGAATTGATTTTGGTAGTGAGACTAAAAGGGCCACTACTTCTCTTACGAGTTTTATGTGTACGGTGCATGTATTACTTCCACTCTTCATTTTGTGTTTTCTACCCTAAACCACCATCACCTACCCTAACTTTGGTATCTTTCTGAGTCAACCGTAATACTCCAAGCTTCTATTCCGTATATCACGATGGTACTAAATTTTCTTTCCCTTGCAATGCCTAAATACGAGACCGTTCTAGCAATATTTTCCACTTTTCCATGCCACATTTCGCGGTCATAGGGGATAAATATTCCGTGGTAATGGGTCCCTACAATCCCTAAAAATATACTAATATTCGAATATTTTCTTAATTTAGTGTATTTGACGAAGTCAAATCGGATCTCACCGCTCGAAATTTTGTGCCTCACTGCTCACCGCTCACCGCTCATAAACTAGCGTCGTTGGAATCTTTGCTTTCCTAGTTGCAAATCGACAGATCCCGGTACTTACTGTTTTGCAGAAATCGCAGGACATTACAGAAGTACAAGTACCGAACCAGTGTTATAATCAACGTCCCTAGTCCAGCTATCTTGTCTAATGGCTCAACGACACACCCGCGCTGCAGGCCCACCTCCAGAAATCGATCTGGCACCATTCACAAGATCTCAAGCACACCTCCATCGAGACGTACAAGAGTAGATATCCACCCCAAACCTACCGCACAACCGCATACCATCAATAGTTACCTATCCACAACACCAACAACCACATCAGGTACACCACCATCCTCCTATTTGTTTTTGTACATTTTGTGGCAATACCGACCATCCACCCATGGCGTGTCCCCATCACTATCCACAGCCCCGATGGATCGTGGCGCCCGGAGTACCGACCCCGGTCTACCGACCTCACCAAGAACTAAGGAATATACCACAACATCCCGGCCATCGAACCATTCTCATGGCCAGGAAAGCCGTACCGTATCCCGAATACAAGACCGGTAAGTGCCCAGAAATCCACTGCCGGAAATCGGAGCAGCCTTATTACTATATGGCGAAAATCAAACGTTCGTTCAGCTTGAATTGTTCAATAATTCTCTAATCGAAAAGGAATCTAATTGGTTTGCGTATCACAGGAAACTCAATCCGACTACCACACTCCAAGAAGTCTTCACCGCATTCAAACGACGTTACCGAACCATCAAAACCGATGACCAGACATAGATTCAATTCCGAACCCTCATTCAGCTACCGAATGAATCCGTAGATGACTATGCCAAACGTTTACAACAACTAGCGGAAAACCTAACAGTCCCTCTTGACGATATGTTTATATTGAGTAACTTCCGTGCAGGATTACTAGAATACCTTCAAGTGGCCACCATCGGTTTAAATCGCCAGACGTTTTCGGAAGGAGTAGATTCGGCCCGAACAGCTGAAGAAGGACTCCCGAGGCCGGCACGACACGACAATTCTGCACCAAGTACCGGAGAAAACCCCCGGCGAAATATGAAGTGCTTCGGTTGTGGATGAATGGGACACGAATGGGTAACCTGTTTTTGAAACCCAGCTAGCGAGTACGGAAAGAGAACCGACGCGGCAACAGTCCATCAGATCCAACCACAATCCACGCCCACCCCGGTAAGCAACGACAGCCGACGACATTACCGCCCCAACACACCGGTACAGAAGTATCCATGCAACATTTGTGGATCGATGGAGCATCCGGGGCATAAATGTCCCTTATTACTTGATGATGACGTGAAGAATGCGATTCAGAAGAAACTACCATAACCAGCGGTATCCTCGGTAGATATTACCGATGTGCATACTATCGATGCATCCAATATACGCCCTCGAACACACAGCCAAGCTCACCGACCAAACAACATGGCGACCACTACCGATGCACCACGCACCTCAGAGACGTTTGATTGGCAAGCCGAAGAAAAACTGCGGGACGAGATGATCCAAACGGTACGGGAGCTACAAGAACTCCCTCCCACGGAGCCCCCAACTGGAGACAACGATAAGCACCCGTACCGGAGACAACCGGAGACAATAATCAACAACCATACCACCATCGACCTGTGCGACAACATTCTGCAACAAATCGAGTCGCAAACTATCCAGGTATCCCTAAAAAAACCTCATGTCTATTGCTCCGATTATTTCCGAGCACATCCAACGACACCTCTACCAGAAATGTACTTCATTTATACCGGTCCCAGAGGACACACCCGTTGTTGTTCACTCGGTAGTCGCTATCGATCAGCACATATCCATTATCTCGGTAAAAATCGGTAACAGCGAGATTCACAACGTACTTCTTGATGGGGGATCCGGAGTCAATATCATCACCGAATCAGAATGCTGTCAACTCGGACTACCGGAGCCAACACCCGCCCACTTCAAATTACGCGTGGCAGATAGCTCCCTGGTACAACCGACAGGACTCCTCCGAGACGTAACAATTTCTATACACGGTATATCCTACACCATTATTCTTACAGTCATTTCATGTAAAGACGTGAATTCTGCCTATACTTTACTTCTCGGTAGACCTTGGCTCCGAGATGCTTGTATCATTCACGATTGGGCCAACGATCATATCCAAATCATGGGCAATGGCACAATTCGCACCATCCGTATCAACCGTGAATTAGGTTTCGAAGCAACCTCCCCGACAGCACTGGTCTGTTACAACCACGTGGAAGACATTACCGAGGATGAAGAAACAATCCTAGGGGGGGCTGAAGAATTCATCCACCCCAGTAAAACATTGGTGATAGAAGACATCCGCCCGATACAAACTTCCGAACCTCCTTTCTTTATTTCACACCCAGTAATTTCACCTACCGAACGTAGTATGCCGGTAACCGAAGTATCAAGCTGGAAAACCGTAGCCGTAGAAAAACGATCCCAGGCTGACAACAAGCGATTACGCGATGTCAACCTCGGAAACCCTCATGCACCCAATAGTATTTGCATCGGTACTATGCACCGACACACCACCTTGTCAGGACGGAGACATTATTCCACACGTTCAAAACCGCTTTTGAGGAGTCACACCCTAACCCCCGGAGCATTCCGGACCATATTGCCAACGACACAATCGCCTTCGTCACCATCATTCCAGCACACCACGCACGCTACCGGAGGAATCTGCACCAACACACTTCAGAAAACCGACCAACAGCACCGATCCAAACACCACACCGACCGACAACACCGGAAAAACCAGACCTCCCCCCGAACCAAGAAGTACTAGGTACGACACCTAGCAAACTTACTGCGCCGCCACTTCATGACCTCGTGTCAGAAACTCACTGGATATTTTTTTATATTGCACCTCTCTTAACACCGCCGTCACTAATTACTAACTCATTCATTTTGTTTCGTCCCCCTCTTCCTATTTATCCGCCTTCCGCTATGACTTCTTTTCCCACCTCAGTGCTCTCCCCTTCTTGGTTAGCTCTCCGTCTCCGCCCTCCCTCTCCCAGCCCTTCTTTTATACACCGCCTCCAGACTCCGAGGTCGGTAGCCGTTAGTTTCCAACAGCTTCACGGTAGGACTACTTTTTGACCGAAGCGAATAGTGCGGTTTAGAAATCTTCCTTCCCGTAGCCTGATAACACTCCGAGTGAAAAAGAAAGTATCGCACCGTGTTCGTTTTTGCAGGATGGCTCGACAGAAACAACCCGCTATCAACACACGCGTACAAGCCACGGATACACCGATCACTGGTACCTGGAGAACGATTATATCAAACCCGATGACGTACATGGCAAAATGGCAGGAGTACGCAGCCCAGAGTTCCTTCGAACTCGACTAGGTCCGTCAGGTAGGCCTACGGGGGTACGTCAACCTCCCCTGGACTACCACACCCATCCGTACCGACGTAGTGGAGCGCTTCATCAACACCGCCTCCAATGATACTGAGGACACAATCATCGGCCAAGTCAACGGCAAAATCCACGCCATTACCGCAGCCACCATCACCCAGGTACTGAAGCTGCCCTCCAGATCCACCGAATTAGTCAACCCTAACCCGGATCCGGCGGAATACGACTACTACACCGGTACCGAAGACACGCTCAACATCTATCCCACGCTTCACGACGGCTGGAGCGTAAGCAAGGGACTGAGCGAACTCCGACATTGAAAGTACGGGATACTTCAAGGCATCTTCTTCAAGAGGAAGCAGACGTACACCTCCCACAACTGCATTCTCTTGTTCCTGACTTTGGAAGAACTTGCCAAGAACGGGACTGGCTCGTGGAATTGGAGCCACATGTTGCTGCACCATCTCCGAATCGAGCTTCAAATGCTACAGTCCGGTAAATCAAACCAATGCTACTCTACCAAGGTATGGGACATGCTCCTCCGCCAAACCAATGTGCGACGGCAGAGCCCTACCGCACTCTCTCCGACACCCACACCACGACCGCGACGTAATTCTCTGCCCGACATGACCGCACCGAACCCTCCTCCAAGCACTGAACCACGTCGGCACTCGCTACCGATGACCGACCCGACACCAGACGCGCCTTACACTGGCCCCGGTAGTTGGACACGCTCACGGACACAGCCAGATCCTTCTTCATCGATACCAAAGCGGAAGCCCGGTACTTCAACATACATGGCGGCCGATTTGGCATTACAGGAATTTGGTCGGGGACGACCGCGTCCGAGACGATCAGCACCGCGAGGAGACAGCTCGTCCTCGACACGACTTTCGCCAACCGAACCACCACTCATCCGATGACGCACTAGGCCAACCGACCCAACTCATGGCATATCAGCACCGCAGCCAACACCAACTCAATCGGTACCTTTCACTACCGCGACCACATCAACACCGGCCATCTCGAATCCAACAAACACAGCATCTACTCCAGCTTCACCAGCACCGGTACCAGCCACCCACACTACACCAACAACCGGCCTGCAGTCACCACCGAACACGATTGACCCAACTCCGGTTTTGTCTCCCCGACACCAACTTACCGGAGATATATTATCGGCTACCTCGGACCCTCCAGCAGAACATCGCGGTCTTTCGTTCTACTACAACTTATCTCTTACACCAACTGGACAATGTATCCGTACACGCCCAGTCCACCCTCGAGACGCAAAGGAGAGAAGAGGCTCTCCGACACACACTTTCCACTACCGAAAGGAGGGTTACCGAGTTAGTGGAACAGTTCACAACGGCTACGGCAGACCTTCAACAATGCCGAACCAAAGTAGCTCACCTTCGGAGTGAACGGGATCACTACCGCACCGAGTCCCAAGCCGCGGCTGAACAGCTCCAAGCGCAGAGCACCACAATATCTTTACTAACGGAAGAGCGCCACCGGACAGCAAGAGTCAACACCACCAACAACGACTTACTAGCAACCCTTCGGCAGCAACTCGAAGAACAGACCACCCGGAACGCCCAATTATCAGCGGAAATAGCAGTCATCGCTACCGAGACCGAGGCTACCCAAGATGAAGCCAGCAAATACGCATTTGCATTGGACCAAGCCTACCGACTGCCTCAACAATACTGAAGAGCATCCCGACCTGGGAGGCGGACCAAGCTAACCGATCTCCTGCTCCAAATTCCGCCACCAACATTCACACCACGGAGGCCGGACCTCTTCAAGCCCCCAGCTTACCGGGTGAAGGGTTCAGTTTACCGTTCGAACAGCCATTACCGGGCAACATTCTCAGCTCATCGACTACCCCCCGCGAAACAATACGACTGGAGGATTCAGAGGATACACCGGACATACCGCGGCAACCCAACACCACTCCGACATCCAAACACACCTTAGAAATCGATGACATCATCGACACCGCAGTTGAGAAGCTCATCAACCGAGTGGTAAGCCGCATTCGACCCTGAATCGATGAACAGCCAAGAGTATTACCATTAATTTTTGACAAGTTCCAGGAGTGAACTTGGTTTAGAGGGGGGATAGTGTTAACGGTAAATTAGTAATTACCGGTAGCCTACCGATCTGGATTTTTTACTACTCCGGTAAAATTCCAAGTTACCACAGGAAGTAGATCTAAGAAAACACTTTTTACCGATCTGACCTAACGGTCAGATCTGGTTGTACTTATGTATATAAGGAATGAAGCCAAACTCATTGGCACGACTCATTTTTCGAGATATACGATTGCTTTGTCTCAATCCTTTTCCTTTTTATACTTTGTTTACCGAGTAGTTCCTTCCGGATACTTTTGTTTGATGATTCCAGTTTTGATTATACTGCTTTTAGAGATTACCGACCCAGTCCCGGTAATATTTCTCTCTTAGCGTTTCCAGATCCACTAGTTTCTGTACTTCCTACTAGTTTTTATCCCTCCCGGTAGTGATTACCGAGCAGACGATTATAAAGAGTAGCTACCAAACATATGTAAAACATTGCAAAAACATGATTTCCTAAGTTTGTGATGGTTAAGTTCCAACAATGCCTTCAAGTTTCAACAACGCCTTCAAATTTCGACAACGCTACATCTTATTTCAACAGTTGACACTCCGAGAGCCCAAGTACTTGAAGATCACTAATACAACTACAATTCAACCTTTTGATCGATTAAAACACCTTCTAACTATTGATCAACGCACCAGCAGAGCTTCGCCACTCATTCAAAGACCCTATGAAATGTGAAGGTCTAGCTTTAAATACTCTCACTCAAACTTCATCCAAGTTGCGCCTTCATCCATTTCGGCCCTCATCTGCTGATATTCATCCATTGCCGTTAATCCCCTTTTTTGGCACTTTCTACGCCATGCTAGCTCAGCCTATGCTATCTTGGCGATGTCTATGCTATAATAGCGCAAACTGCGCCATCTTGGTGATGCCGATGCTATATAAGCGTGTTCTACACTAATTTAGCTTTATAGACGACAATGTGGAGCTTTCTACAATCAAGTAGTGTTTTTCAAACCAAATTGGCGCCATTTACACCAATTTGATGTTCTAACTACCAAAATATACCACAAGTTCTAATTTCTACCAAAACCTATTAACCGATCACTCTAATTTAATACTATAAGTTTCTCATACCCCAAGCTACATTAGTCTCATATTGCATGACAATTTGCAAAACCAACCCTTGACTAATCTAAATTCTACCAATTCACACCAATTCCGCAAAAATTGAAATCCACGAGCAAACTCCAACTGCATGCTATTCACTCCAAAAATCAATTTCACAATAAAACATTTAACCACCTACTATATGATCTATTAAAATACCACCAATGATTCAAATCTAACAAAGCATAGAATAAATATTAGGAATATGGAAAAATCACTAAATACCACAGTAATTGCTTTACCGTGGTTGGTGCACCGTTTGGACAATTCACAATGGATTGGGGAATAATTTATTTGGACTATGACAGTAGAAATTGTAACCAAATCCAGGGCCTTCAAAATCACTCTTGCTAGTGTATCTTTTCTTCTTAACCCTTAAACTTCAAAGTAAGTCCCACTAGTAGAAAAGGTGGCACTTCCCAAGGACATGCCCATGCAAAATCACTGTGCATGCGTGGAATTGGGCACTACTTGCTTGGGCATCTCCTTTGGCAGTGCTGCCTTTTCTACTAGTGTTCCACGGGCTTGTTTTGAGAGAATAATGATGAAAAGAGTGGATTTTTTCAACCAAAATTGAAATGGATTGGTGCTTTAGAAAGGTGATGAAAGCGAGGCAAAATTTTAAAAATATGTATGTTTTAGTAAATTGTACATTCCAAAGAAATTGCAAAGAGAATCGGTGGGGAGGGAGGGGAGGGAGTTGGGTAGCTTGAGACCTTGATGCATATTAGAGGTGGCAACGCATGCTAGTGTTGTTCAACAATGTTTTTTATTTTTATTTTTAATAGAGAATTGCAGAGTTCACTGCAGAGCCGGAATCTCATTGGTTTTTTATAATTTTTTTTGGAATGACACTATTCACTCCATTCACTTTTCATAGAGGATTTGAGACATTTTCATTGGTTTTTCACGTTACTTAAGGGGCGATTGTTGGGGGGCAACTTTTTAATTTTTTAAAAATTCCTTTGGGTTGCCCGTTCAAGACCCTCTTGATGTGTCAGGATTAATTACTCATCGTAATTGCACAATCCATATGTGGGTGATTGCAAGCTACGGTCTACCAAACGGAGAGTGCAGCTTGTGGAGCTAAAGGCCGTGCAGCTCATGCACTAGCATTGTAATGCGCACCTCTCAACTTTCAATTAGATCAATAATTTCACCATCCCAAATAGGATTTATGCTAATACTTTCACTTTAGCAATTGTTAAGTTAATTTCAAGACTTTGTGCTTTATTCCACAGCCTTTTTTGTTTTTTACCGAGTAGGGGTAATTAGAGCCTTTTTTACATAACATCCATTGCTAGGTTTTATGAAAAATGCATTTTATATCACACCTCTGGAATTGGATCATTATTTCATTTTCAAAAAAAAAATTCAAAAAAAAAAGTTTTAACTACACGAAAATCTTAAAAAACAAAAACATTATGAAACAATTAATTAAAAAATAAGTAAGCGTGATACCAAAAATAATAAAATATGGTAGCTTTGTACATACTTGTGTTATGTTCCTATAAATTTGTGAAGTTCAAATTTGACCCCCTTCTAGCATTTCCCATAAAATAGGTGCACTTTTGACAAGTGACACGCTACCAAATCCAAGTAGAAATGCTTAATTTGGATAGAGAGATTGAAATTTTGCAAACTTTTTTGTCGTAGACATCCAAACTTTGGAATTCTAGAAACAATGCAATTTGTTTCGTCACAAAATTCCATCCCAATATTTATTGATGATTTTCCAAAGATTGAAAAAGTGCAGCAATGCTTACACTGCGACAAAAATGTGGGTGACCATAGCTCGCAATCACCCATGTGGTGACTTGTAAGTGGCTCACTTAATATTTTCAAGAGTCTAATTGAATGATGTTGATGGGAAACAACGTTTTTCCTAAGTATATTTTCCTAGATTTCTTTACAAAATATGGCATTTCTCTTTTGTTAAGGAAAAAAATGAGAAAATTTTGATTTTTTTGGCCATATTTCTCAATATTTTTTCGTGAAGATAGCCAAATTTCGTGAAAAAAAAACTACCAAAACATGAAGAAACACTATCAAAATATGATTGTTAGCTTAAGATTTCGCCAAATATTCTTTCCCAAATTTTTTTACATCGCCAGTTGGCTTCAAGAAAAAAAATATAGGAAAAACACTGATGGGAAACTACATGGTGAGGTCCAGTGAAGTTAAAGTGAGCGAATTTTTGCCAGGTGGCTATATTTGTATTCATGTGGCTAATTACAACAAAGGAAAAAAATAAAAAATTAATAGAATAATCGCCTGATGCTTTCCACCGTCGCATGATGCGTGGCCTGATTGCCAGGTTGGATGGATCTGCCTTACCCTAGTGACATCATCGTGACCTGCTGCCAACTACCTTTGTTGGCCCTAACGTCCGCCCCCAAAACCCTAAATCGCCTCTTCTTGAGCCCAAGCGGGTCATATATTGTACACGGTTGAAGATTCAAAGTAAGTTTCAACGTACAACGTATGACCTTCACCTGCTTTGCTCTTAATAAAATCCACCACTATAGCCCATTCATCATACTTCCACAAGGTAAGCAGCCTTCAGTATTCAACAAAAGCAAAGTGGCATCAGCCTTTAAGACTGAAAAAAATTCTCATAAGCCTTTTTGCTAATGAGCCATATATTCCCCACCTTCACTGGTGAGGTCTGACTTTGTGGATGACCCCCAAAGTGCAATCCCAGCTAGACTCGCGAGAACGGAGGACTCGCTCATGTAGATTCTGTTGCCGGCAATATTAGCACGATTCCACACTGAATCCTGAGTGCGCTTGCAAGCTGTAGCACATTCCAATTTCCATGATCTGATGAGTTCACAGTGCGTTGACATTTGCTCCTGTTCCTATTGTGGAGGTACTGTCAGTACAATACTTGCCGTGCTATATACAGTGCATAGTTGTTGCATTTAATTTCGGTGTTGCATTTTAGCCCCTAAGTTAACCTCCCCAGGGACCATTTCATTTTGGTGGCTACCTGTTTATAACGGGCTGCCAAAAAAAAAAAAAAAATTTGAAGAAATTAAAATTATTTGAATATATTACATCAAGTCTACTTTACAATGCAATTTGAATTATGTCAATCTGAGTTAACCCTTAAACGACAATTCCTTTCCTGATACCACACCCAAAATCTCCTCTTAAATTCCATTTTAAGCATGATTCTGTGTTTAATTTGCTTTAGCTTTATTCTAAAGAAGTATAGATCTCTCTAAGGTGCTCGGTTTGGAATTTTAAAAACCCCATTTGGTGCAATGGTGTAGAAGTTATGAGCAAGATTCTCCCAAACTAAAACCAAGCCCGTGGGGCTAGCATTGTCGTTTAAAGGTTAAACTCCACTTAGGAGAGTTTTTCAAAGTGGATCACCTCGACATTGTCTTAGTGTTATAAAATTTGCTATTATGAGAAGGTAATGATGTTACTTGCATCATTTCTTTTTTTTATTTCAAGTTTACAATAGATAAACCAATTTTAACTAACCATGCTAAATTTTAAACTCTAAAAGTGAAAATTATAATTTATACAAATTTTCAAAGGTTAATGCTTTTAAATTCATGAAGAAAAAGATTTAAAGTCTTTTTTGGAATTTTGACCGTATGGATAATTTGTAGAGATGATGTTCTACATTTTTTCTATTGAACCAAACTTCATCAAACATATGGAAGGCACATATTATATCACATCTATGTTTTGTTCAATATCCCTCGGGCTTTTAGGGGTTAATTGTTGGTAGTTTTTGAGGGTATAGTTAATTTGAAACTTGAAATGCTTGTGTAAGCAAATGGAAAGAGAATCACAATGCAATTTTTTCATATTTTTCTGTCTCTCCAAAAAGATTCCATGGATTTTCAAAGTTGAGATTATAGGTGCACTTAGGTCTAACTTCTATAGGTGAAGTTTCTCACTAAAAGACAAGTTTATAGGGACTTCGGGGGATAAAGTACCACATTTCATGTGAACTTTTGAGAAAAAAGTAGAAGAGAAGTTGTCGTGAAGTATAGTAGGTTCTCAAGTCCTCGACTTTATGACAACTTCTCCTTAACTAATCAAATTTGTTCATGTTTCACCTTAACCAATCAAATTTATTCATGTTTTATCCTAACCAATCAATTTGTTCATGTTTCACCTTATGCAAGTCCATAGAAGTGTGGAATACTTCAAGGTTGAATATGAAACAAATAATATCGTTGTCCTCCTCTTTTGGACAACTTCTTACCGTAGCTTCCTAGCAGCTTGGTCAGAAAAATAAATAATTAGAAAAGGTGCCTAAACTTATAAGAAATTATTAACATAGTTTACCCAAAAGTTTAAAAATGTTGAAAGGCCAATGGTTTTTAACATATATTTTCTAAAAGTTACTGCCCAATTTTAATATGCTATTTTTTGTGTTGCCTAACTATTTTTTGCACTTTAATTAATTATAAGGTTCAAAGCTGCCTAAGCTGCTAAGAAGCAACAATATTGTTGACACCAAGCTATTTTTCATGGGACACCTTTGACACACCAAATGCTTTAACTTCCATTGGTTGCCTCAAAATATTCTTCCAATGGACATTGAAAAAATTATTATTTTTTATACACATTATTTTTAGTACTAAATGTAAGTGTTACATTGAGGATGGTACTACTTTTAGAATTGGTTAACTTATTAACTCCTAAACGTCCTCGTCCCTCTCCAGATTTGGTGAATTTCAAATATGTCTTATAAAATGCAACTACGAGAGATATTATTAACTTGGTGTATAAATAAAAGTTGTACAATATGAATTTTTGATTCTATTCATACGGTTAGATCTATGATTGCTATCACCAATATTTTATATATATAAATTTAAACTTAAACTTCAAAATTCTTTTGTAATTGGATTACAAATAAAATATTGACAATCTGTGGATGAAATTTGTTGTGATTGGTTGAAATGTAATTCTCTAAGTGTAATGATTTTTGGAGATTTTTTGGTTGGTTAATTTTATGAGTTGAATTTTTCAAGAGCTCTTTTACACTGAAATCTTCGAAATTTATGGTGAATCACTACAACATGAAATGAGACATAAAAATTTCACAAATCATCCCCTTTCTAATTGGGAAATTAACTTCCCATGAAATATGTAGTAAAAAATCCACTCTGCAAAAAGTCTATGATATATGACAAAACCGTGCTTGTTTCTGTATATCATCCAAAATATGGAGACGTGGTCCTTTAGGGGTTAAACAAGCCTTACAAAAGTTTCCTATGATGAATGATTAGAAGTAGAATATTCTACAATTGTTAAACTCTTAACATTAATTCCTAAGTGTTCAACCATTTACTTATTGGATGATGAATAAATTCAAAATTTCCCTCTACTCACCGCATTGAAGTTAGTTTTTTCATCCATACAAAACCTCTTTGATTTTTATGCTAGTTTATCAACACTTGTGCACTACAAAAAATTTGAGTCCCTTTATTGAACTAAATTTTTTATAGACGATAGTTTGAAAGTATGTCAATGGAAAAGTATGACACTTCACGATGTGGTCCCTCATGATGATAGTAACGTTGGTTTAAGAGACCACCGTGAATGAAGAGTTTGTTGGGAGTAATTCGTCCATCTATGCCTCAAGGGCATGGGTAGCGAGGTCTGCCTTGGTGCTTCCTCTTGGAGATAGACTCTATGTCTAGAACTAGTATTCAGTATTGTAACTAGTAGCCAGTGAGTAGTGGCCATTATACTTTTGTGTTTGTTTAGTGGTATATAGTTTTTACTATTCTCGAGATGAGTTTGCATGAACGCCATAAATTTTTTCGGGTGGACACTCAGTCATTGTCAAGACGAATGGACACTTTATTCACGTTAGCTTTGAAAAAGGTCCGGAGTTTTTATCTTTACAGTTCTCATTTTCTTCTCGATGATCAATATTTTAAGTCGGAGTATGATTGCGAGAGGTTAATGAGTCTATATTTGGAGGCCTAGGTTCAACCCCTGTGTGGCTAGTGATTATGTTGTTTGGCGTTGTCTCTATTTTGAGCTAACTTGTGTGAGTTATTAATTATTAATTTTTAGTTGGGTTATGGTAGTATATAGTTATTAAATTCTAATCTCCTTTTGTAAGTGTCATAAACATGTGGTATTTTTTCTTCATTTTGGTGGATTTCTCTTAAGTTATTTCTAATATGTGTTTCGTTTAGTCTTGGACTCTTCGAGCCAACCTCTAGGCTTACTTTTACATACAATTGGCTTGGATTTTTTATGGTCTTCACCTCATGTAAAGGAGGCCTCAATTGTGTTCAATTTCTTTTAAAGTATTGAATAATTCTAGTGTTAAAACAATTTCTTTTAAAAGTCAACTGGTGATGGCAAAAATAAACCCAATGTACAAATACAACATACAAGATGGAATCCACAGCTTGTATTAGTTCAAAGAACATCACCAAATTAAGCTTCCAGTGATATTTTAAGACACATTCGAAAAATGTCAAATATGGAGCTCCCCGACATTTGGAAGAAGAGACTAGCAAGGTACATCTTGTGGTTGCGTGGGTGTCAGGTCCATTTGGAAAAAGTTATTTGTGGCCTCAAGTTGGCCGGTCGTGGTTGTTTAAGAGAATCTTGTAATTCTTTAGTCTCTGACACTGTGCACCAAATAAGGTTTTATATTCTTTGAAAAAATGCTAAATTAGCTGACCACTCCACTGGAGTCCACTTATTTGGGACGGTTTTTGTTGGATTGGTTAGAGGGGAAGATGAGGGTTCTATTCTATTCAGGGGAAAACATGAAATAATAACAGTAATATTCATATTTTAATTTCAGGGCATTCCTATTGATGCAATGATCGAATCAGTGACTGACATGGACTTCCAGCCGCTAAGCATCACTACACTCTGAACCAGCCAATTTCTTTTTTTTGATTTTCCGTTGGTAGAGCGACATGCACCCTGGAATGTAGCCACTGCACTCATTATTCCACTTAGTGCGTGTGGGTACGATTTTAAATTTTTTCTTTTTTTCTTTTTTGACACAAATAAAGGAGACCCTTTACTGCACAAAAAAGAAAGATAACATACAAACCCACCCCGCTAGGTCCGGCGAGGCCGGTGGACTCCTAAGCCTCGCTAAATGAGCTAAAACTAGGACCATTAACCCTTTAGTGCCTAGGGTGGTTGTGGAGAAACCACAGTTTTTTGAATGATGTTTCTTTAAAACTCTCTTTGTTGAAATTAGGGATTCTATTAATAGTATCCAACCGTATGAATGAAAGCATAGCTTAATGAAACAAGTGTCGGTTAAATCTTGGTAAGATCGGACCGTTGGATTGGAAGATTATAGTATGTCTTTGAACCATATAATGCACACTCAAAAATGAGATTTTGGAGGATGTATGATTTCAAGGTTAAATAGAATTTGGGTTAAATTTTCAAAAATAAAAGTGAAGATGTTCAGCAATGACCTGTGTCAACACCTCTTCATTGCAATCTTTCATGTCAAGAATAGACTCATGCATAATTATTGAGAATTTTATAAGTGAGAGTGACTTATCCATGTACGGTTTAGGACAAAATTTATATGTTAAAATAAGAAAGGAGTTGGTACATTGATCAAGATCGGACTACATACACTAATGGAACGTGAATAAGAGAACACAATCCAAAAATATATATACAAGATAACAAACTTGCAAACACAAGAAATACCACATAATACGTGTGTTGTATTTGTAAGTATTTGCTGTATTTTGAGGTATTTGCAGTATTTTGGTGTTTTGTACATTGGTATTTAGATAGCTAAGAAAGTCAGATTCAAAATTTTCTTTTTGCATCATCTGCAAAATCAAAAATTACACATATGAACTTCAGACACCGGACTGAGATGGTTCACAAATTTTCCAGCATTTCGTTTTCTAGTGATCCAGTGACCACTTAGTGGTTACCTGGGCACTAAAGGGTTAAGAATCCAACAAGGTTGGATCCCGTCCCACTTAGCAAAAAGCTTCTTTCTGCACCACATCGACTTAAATTGAGAAACAATTTGAGCTGCCTTCTCTGGTTTGGTGATATTCTTCTTCATATCAGCTTGAGCTCTGGCCCAGGCCATTCTCCCGTACGTGTGGTACGAATTTCCAAAGCACGCACTATTTTGACAAATCTCAAAATTAGCGAGGGCGAATTTTTTTACTAAGTGGCTGAAATCTTCATATCACGCTAATTTTACATCATAGTGATATTTAGTATCACCTTCACTCATTTCCCACACGCACTATAACCCCCCCAAGAGTTCATGTCAGATTTTTGAGAGAATATTTGGTTGCTTTGAACTCTTTATTGTCACACTTCATAATGCACTGGCCTTGAAAATCGTTTCAAAGTTTTGTCAAGTGACGTGGTATTGAGTGCCAAACCACGTCACATGCATGTAGTTTGTAATCTATGTTAGTATATGTAATCTATTTTAGTTTAGAGAGTTTTCATCCATTTAGAACTTCATCTAATTAGGATTTGGGTTGTTAGTTCAAGAAGTTCCCTAGACTTGACATATTTTGCCAAGGGAAAAACAAACTTGAGAACGTGTATATTATGCATTCTTGTTTGATTTTTGATTGCAAATTTGATAATGGTTTATGATACTCGATTTGTTATGTATGGCGGTCTTTATTTAAACATCAATTTGAATCCTTTTCATTAAAGGAGGTATGTTGGCCATGTGAATAAAATCTTAAAACGTTAAACTTTTAGAGTCAAGAGTATCTTTAGAAAGAGCTGAAATTTGAAAAGTTTGTGTATATTAGAATTATCAATAAAGTCGAGAAAAAAAAATTCCACAAGAGGAATGACAAGGCATAACTTGTATTTTAACTTGAAAGGCAACAAAAACAAGTTTTGGCTCCTTTTTTTTCTCCCAATCAAAACGCATTGCGTTGTTAGGGAGATTTGAACACGGCACCTTCCCAAAGCTAAAGAAGCTCCCCCAATGCACACTCAAGTTTCCACCACGGAATCTACACGTGCCCCGACACTAATCCACATACTTGCCCAAAGCAAGCGCTTGGTTCCTTGTGATTGAAAATCTCTACGATTTCTAATTGAAGCTTGAAAACTTGGTGTTGCAAAGGGGCTACCCCTCCTTGAATTTACAGATAATTCTTTTTTTTGAACACGGAATGCTATTAACCCCTAAAAGAGTGGGGGGGGGGGGGGGGGGGGTGGGGGGTTGTGTTGAACTTAGCTCTTGTCTTCTTGACTAGCTCTTGTAGCAAGCTCAATTCCTCATTGGTGTGGGGTAATTTTGACAATCGGCACCATTGAAATTAAAGAAGACTTACGTAGCTTTTGTATGAAAAAAGGATCAACAAAATCGCATAACTTTTTAAGAAAATGCCACCGTTGAAAAGATTGATGAACTCGTTCGGGATATTTTGTACACATGCTGAAATCAGATTGTTTAGAAGTGCTCCAATTTTTTTGTATATTTTACTGTGCATAAAGATCATCATTTTAAACATGTGATAAAAATTTCACGGAATTTGAAGGTGTGAAGAGGAAGATATGAGGGTTTGAAGTGACGCCTAGATACACTCCTTTCAACTCAAAAAAATCATCAAAAATCGCTCACTTCATGAATTTTCGATCAAGAAGTACCTACAAATTTAGCTCTCAAAAAGAGCCAGGGTCTCTTTGTTGCTCATCCTACAATTCAAAGCCCAAGAACCCGAATTTCCTCACTTTCTAGTTCCAGAAGCCGCGTGGGGGCCTTATGGTTTTTTAGGGGTTAACCCCTAAAGGCAATTGACCCTTGTAGCTAGGAACATTGAATAGCTTGGGTAGGCACCACAAGTTCACATTCCTATATTTTCTTTTTGTAAAACTTTGAATCAAGGTGTATACATATAATAAGAACCCAAGGTTGAAAATGAAAAAAAAAAAAAAAAACGAAATTAAATTATAAAATTACTTTTCGGATCAAAGCTTTAGGAATGGTACTTTTAAATTTATTTTTAAAGAATTAAATGCCTTGGCTCTTTGGTCTTTTACAAATTTCTAGTGCCTTCATTTGTCGTCATTTCTTTATTAATACAAATGCCTTCATTTTTCCTTCATTTGCCTTCATTTGCCTTCATTTGTCGTCTTTTAGAAATTTCTAGTGCCTTCATTTGTCGTCATTTGGCAATTTAATTTTTTGATTCAAACTTAAAAACATTACTTTATTAATAGATAATAAAAAATACATAATGTATAGATTATATGGTGGTATACAGTGGTATATAGTGAATTTCGGTTTATTTAAAACAATACATGATGGCATTTTTAGAAGGCTTCACAATATCCAATTGTGGTGTATTGTTTTCCTTCAAAAGATATAGAATAGAACCTAAATTTTTTGTTCTTTAGAACATGAAGTCAAATTGCTAACAACTTAAATTGCATTATTACACTACGTGCTCAAATTAATTAAAAAGTGATCACTTGAGCTCTAAAAGGTTAAGAAAAAAATTAGGATATGATGTATTGAACTATTTGAAAAAAATTCAAACCAATTAATATTGTAAATTGTTAATAAATAGATTTCAAAGTTGGCCTCCATATTAGGGTAGTTTATAAGCTTCATAGAGACAATTTAAGAAATAATGTTGTTTCTAAATAAAAAAGTTGAATGTTCTTCCTAACGAACAATTGTAGAATAAACATGCTAAAAAACCGATCAATATGTTTTCTTGAAGCCATAACCATTTTAATGTCTTTTGGCACTTTGGTTTACACTATTAAGGCCCATCCACATTGATATTCAAAAATAAAACCATCAAAATATTCCAAAAATATATAAAATTAAAAATTAAAAAATATATATTTTTGAGTGACACTTGAAGATTCTTGATGGAATCAAATACTTAGAGGGCTTGCTAACAAATATAGATAATATATAGGCTACTAATTGAGTAGTTATTGCATTCCTATTATAGAGTTTCGAAGAAATTTTCACATTCATTAATTAATTAAAACTAATTAAACTTGTATTGAACAACTATACTTTTTTTTATTTCAAATTTTTAAGATCAAAGATGTTGATCTATAGACGCTCGTACATATGATATTCATTTGAAATCATGTGTGGTGCAATTTTTATGGGATCATTCTCAAATTTCACGGATATTTAGAAAATTCCAAATAGTTATGTGACTTGATGGGTACATATAAGATATATTTCCATTGTTTCGATTTCATAATTTAACCATAGAGTTGAAAAGTGCCAATTTAAATGTCTTACTAAACACCTTTTATTTTATATTAATATTAATATTAATATTATATTATTTTTTTAATTTGAAAATTTTAGATAAGCTCTAAAGCTTTTTGACTGTATTTGTTGAAAAAATCATCCAATTCCTCTCCCTTCCTATAAAACATGCTAAAATTTTCTTAATTTATAGATTTTTTTGTAAATTCAACTAGGTAAATCTTTTGGTTAATTTATTGAAGCATCTTTTCTTAAAAAATTTAAGTGGAAACCTGTATCAATCGCAATATCAAAATGCTTGAATGTTAGAAACAAGTAAGTTTTTTTCTAATGTTTCACACGGTTGAAGTTTTGTTGTTCAAATTTTTAATGAAAAAAATGTGTGTTCTACAATTGATAGCTCTTTGTGTAATTTTGGAAGTTGAGTCAGGAATCCATAAAATACCCAAAGAAATAAAATGATTTTCATCCTTTTTAAAAGTTATTAGTTGAAAAGTGGTATAAGATTAAAGAAAAAACTATAAAGCTAACAAGGATAATATAGAATAGAAACATGTGAATCCTAATAGCTAGAGCAAGCTATCTACACACAATAAATTTAATTTTAATTTTTGAAAATTGTGAAAATTGTGAAAATTAAGTCCATACACAAACTTCATATGTTTATTTTAAAGAAATCCATGACTATCGATGAAAGAAAACTTCCTATATTTTCCAACACACTAATGACTATAGGATGAAATTTGAACGACAACCTTAGGTCAGAGCTGGTTTAGTTGGGTCTTGGTGACTATAGGTTCCACTTGTGGATTCCCAATGCTTATAGGGTATGTAAACGAGCAGCGAGCTATGAATCGATAGTTCTAAGCTAAGATAGGGTTTTCTATGATGTAATTTAGCCTTTCACATATTTAGATGGTCGTTCCCTAACTGTTTCATTCCATCCTAGAAGACCATTATGTGAAGTAACCTAACCTTTTACGTCGCCACTGGTCGTACGAAGAGAAGCGAAGCACTAATAATTTTTTTTTTGATGTGTAGACGTATCCTATATAAACTTTTAAAATTTAAAATTTAATTTAAAATTTAAAAAATAAAAAATATTTTTGAATTATAGCTACAATATTCATAAAATATAAAATAACTTTACACCTTCATGACTTTTGCAATACTTATAAAACAAAGCTTTCAATGCAGTTTAGTGATAGCCTATAGAAACTTCCATAAAAATCTAAAAAAATAATTTAAATATATGCAATCACTAGAGTCTACCGAGAATTGCGAAAGACCCACTTTGGTCACTTTGACCTTTAGAGGTTAAAAACAAACTTAAAATATTAATTTTTTCTATTTGTGTGAAATACAAATGTCTTCACATCTTTCACCTTACTAATGAGAGTAGAATAAATAAAAGCTTTTGTGTGTATGTAGCTCTATTCAGTTATAATTTTTAATTTCTTAAAAACATTAAATTTTCATTACCAATTTTTTATTTTAAAACAAAAATCCTAGGACTTTTGACTTAACCCCTAGAGGACCATGCTCACCCCTAAATGTTTATCACTTCTTGTGATGCTTTCAAAAACGTATTTGTATCGGGATCTGTATCTCTCAATTGATGTTCATGTAGAAAACTTGACCTAGAAGCTCCAAGAGGACTTAGTTGTGAGATTGTATACGAGCAAAATCTGTCCAAAATATGGATGTCGACACGGTAAGGGGTTAACTAAACAACTACATATACAAAATCACTTTTATAATTCAAAACACCCCAAGATGAAATTTCAAGACCAGTAATCCCTACAAACCGTAATATTCTATATTGCTTTTAAAACGCAAATATTAGCAGCATATTCCTGTGTGCATTGCAAAATCTGCAAAATTTAGCAAATTTGGACTATACATATCGGAATCCAATATGAAACTTGGGTGCTCCTAACCACTACAGGTCCTATTGTGGTGTTTGTCTTTCGAATTGCGGAAATGTACATCAAATTTGAATCTGAAGTTTGGACGAGGCAAATGGATTGAATAAATGAAGGTTGTATAGGATTGGCCCATTAGAGGACGTGGAAGGCATGACGAGCGGAGATCTAGTAGAGCAAGGTATACGAATTTGCATCGAAGCATTTTGGGAGCCCTCGGGTGAGGGACACTAATGGGTTGTCCAAGATGCGGCTATATTCTCACCAGAAAACGTCCCGACAAGAACAAAGCGTGGGCTTGTTCAAGAGATCAATGTGCGAGTGCATAGTGGACTAGCGGAGGCAAAGATCAAAATTCTAACATAAGCAAAACCGCATTTGGTGCACTATACTATTGCACTACTATTGGAAGAAATGGACAATGAACGTTTGTAGAATGACTTAGATGTATATTAATAGGTTAACTACATCGTATGAGGCACATGGTACTATGAATTGCATTACGTAGCAGCAATAGCCATATAGTATAATGCAACTTGTCGTACTCAGCTGATGGTAAATGAGTGCTCTAAATGACTTGATACTTTGGTAGGAAATGCAGATAACTTTGTATCCATTTTTGACTACCCCCTTAATACATTGTTTTGTAGTAAATTGAGTACCGGTGTAGCATTTAACGCATGTGTTACGAAATTTGTATGATTGAAGTAAATTGAAACCTCCAAAATTTCCACTTTAACAATTTGTCAATTCCTAATCCTAAAACCCATGAGTACCAAAATTACAACCCCCCTGCAACTTTTAAAAAGTCCATTTCTGTTCGACAAGTGACAAGTGCATTGTCATACCCCCAAGTGCAAAAATTCCTAATTTAGTGTTATAAACATTCAAAAATCATAGTCACCAATTTTCATCAAGATTGAAGTGCATAATTCTCTACATCCCACTCATTCATAAAAAATGACAATGATTGATCAAAACGACAATGCTCAAGCTGTGAAGCCTTGGAATTTTTGCAATATTGAATCTTCTCATCAACTTTATATAACCACATCAAACTCATAACATGCCCCTTCAACTCCCTCATTCTTGCTAATCTCAATTTTCGTGCTCGACTTAGAAGCTATGTCTTCTAACATTTTCACAACCTTGTGCATTGATGGACGACTCGTAGGAATGGAACTAGTGCACATTATTGCAATTTTTAGAACTTCATTCATCTCATTTTGTGAATCCATCCCACATTCGGAATCTAATATCTCACACAAACCTTTTGATGCCACCACTCTATTTTGCACCCATTGCACAAGGTTTGTTCCTTCTAGAGGTTCTAATGGGTTAGCTGCAGGTTTTCCAGTCACCAATTCTAGGAGCACAACACCAAAGCTGTAGATATCGATTTTCTCCGTCACTCGAGTTCCAAATGAGTACTATGTATAGATTTCCCATCCAAGATTCAAACCATACCAACTCCATGAGACAAGTGGTCAAACTAGACAAACGCACCATACAATGATCAAAGTTACATTTAAAACACACCCACTATCAATTGCAATCAACATTGAATGGGCTACATAGATACTTGAAGCACTTCACCTGGAGGAATGTAGCCCAAAGAGCCAGCAACTGAAGACAACTCATGCGATGTCGCAGATTCCACCATCTTCGCAATGCCAAAATCAGCCAAGTGCGCTTCATACTCCAAGTCCACCAAAATATTGTTAGATTTAATGTCCCGATGTAAGATTTGGGGTGAGCACTCGTGGTGCAAATATTGAAGTCCCTGCCAAGGTACATCAAGCCCTAAATTATGCCACATTCTTAAAATACATGATTGATTCTAAGACGCTATTGCTAAACAGAAAACTAAATATTGATATTTCCATATTCCAAACATAAAGAATGGGTTGGTATACGAACCTTGGCAGCTCCTACAGCAATCTTGTAGCGAATGTCCCACGAAAGTGTACTTGATTTTGGGCCATGCAAGAGATCTCCCAAACTACCATTCTGCATGTATTCGTACACTAGCAAGTTGCTCTTGAGTTGAGTGCAACTACACAAAAGCTTTATGATGTGCCGGTGACGAATGTTTGCAAGTGTCTTTAACTGCAAGAAGGTTGAAACAAACAACTTGGTTCAGCTTCTCAATCAAATTCCCATTATTTCATGATTTCAAAAAAGATTTTTTTTGTTATCAATTCAATGTTGAAATTGACGCTAACAAAAGCTTGAGGTAGAAGTTTCAAACCTCCGCTTCAAAGCCATAGTCACACCTTCCCTCATCTTTCTCGACATTCCACAATTTCTTGACGGCTACAATCTCACCGTCACTCAATGTGACTCTATATACTCTGCCTCCACCGCCAGCTCCAATCAAATTATCTTCATCCAAGGCGGTGATTTCATCTTCGTAGTAAACTTTATTGTGAAATGGTGTCAATGTCCACGAACTTTCATCTTCACTCAAGTGTAGAATATCACACGAATCACTTCTACATCTTTTGAATGTGAGAACCAACACTACAAACAACACAAGTGCCACAACTCCAATGACCGCGACAAGTATAATCCAGGCTTGTATTTTCTTCTTTTTGGACTTCAAGTTTATGGTAGATGAATTGGAGCCACATGAGCCTTCCACGCACAAATAAGGATTTCCGGTGAAGTTCACAATCACAACAGTTGGGCCATTTTTTTGATTTGGAATCACCCCTGTGAGGTTGTTGAATGCCACATTTAGCATTTGTAGTGATATCATGCTGAAAAAGCCTTGGGGAATGGCTCCTGAGAGGTTGTTCACTGAGAGATCGAGAGTGCTTAGTCTGTAGAGGTCAACAAGCTCATCAGGAATGGTGTTGGTTAGATGGTTTTGGGAAAGGTCCAATTGTACAAGTTCCTTGCAATTGCTGAGGTTCGAAGGTATGGCGCCACTAAAGGAATTAGAACCTAATATAAGCTCCGTCAATGCTGAAAAGTTTCCCAACAAGGGAGTGAGGGTGCCATTGAGCTTGTTGGAATTGGCTAAAATTTTGACCAAGCTGGTTTGTCCAATCTCTGGAGGAATGGGGCCCAAGAAGATATTATTTTGCAAATACAAGATAGAAAGAGACGTTGCCTTTCCGATGTTTGCATGAATACTTCCACTAAGATTGTTTCCATTCAATTGCATCCTCACTAGCTTTACACTTCCCCACAAGCTTGGCGGCACTATCCCTTCAAGCTGATTGTTGTCTAATCGCATTAGACCCAAACTTGAACAATTGCCATATGATTTAGGTATTGTACCAGTGAGTCTATTTCCAAACAATGCGACATATTGCACATTGTTACCCCAACAAAGGTATGGAGGTAAATGCCCTTCAAGATTGTTTAAACTCAAGTCCACGTACTGGAGATTCAATGCTTTCCTTCCAAGATCATATGGGATTTCACCAATGAGTTGATTGCCGTAGAGTTGAAAATTAACCAATCCTTTAATGTTAGCCAATCCGCGCGAAATTTGTCCAGTTAAATTATTTTGAGTCATCCAAAATGTTGTTAGAAGCAAGAGGTTTCCAAAACTATCTGGAATTCCTCCACTAAAAGTATTGTTAGAAAGTTGAAGATAAGTGAGTTGGGTTTGGTTACCCAAACTAGTTGGAATCTCTCCAATAAAATTGTTCGTGGCAACATCTAGCCAAGTTAAGCTACCCTTGAAGTTTGAAATACCTGCTAAATCCCCGATCAAATTATTTCTGAATACAGTGATAACTGAAAGGCTTTCGCACTGCCACAAAGAGGGTGGAAGACGCCTAGTCAATTGGTTACGAAACATCCATAGTGTCGTCAAATTGGACATGCGTCCAAATATGTCTGGAATTTCTCCACTGAAAGTATTATTTGAAAGATCAAGAAAAGTCAATTGCGTTTGATTAGCCAAACTAGTTGGAATCTCTCCAATAAAGTTATTGCTGCCAACAGCCAACAAAGTCAAGTTACCCTTGAAGTTTGGAAGAGGCCCAGTCAATTGGTTAACATTCAACTCTAGTGAAGTAAAATTGGGCATGCTTCCAAATATGTCTGGAATATGGCCCGTCAACGTGTTATTTACTAAATTAAGGACCTCCAAATGCGTCAAATTTCTAAGCTCGGATGGAATGGGGCCCATGATGTTGCACCTCTCAAGATGGAGCGTCTTCAACTGGGTCATCATCAAAACATCTCTCGGAAATAAATCTCGAGGGAAATTCATTCCAATTAATTGAAGATCTTCCATGCTCTTCCACGAACTAAAATTTGGCCATGACACCTCATTGAGAACATCCAAGTTTGAACCCAACCATAAAACTTTAAGGTTTTGAGGTGTGAAGAAGTCCCACGACAAAAGTGTAACATTCCAATTGTTATTCGAAAGAGTCAATTCTTCAAGCTTCTTCATTGAAAGAATAGATTGTGGCATTTCACCCACAAAGTTGTTCCCATAAAGGCGTAAGACTCGCAAGTCCGGAAACTTATCAAACCTCGTTCCAACCGTGCCTTCCATCATTGCATATGTTAGGTCCAATACCTGTAAACTTTGGAGGTTTATAATATCTTCGGGTATTCCCCCAGTTATGTAGGTTAAGTTCAAGTTAAGGTACACAAGCTTTGAACAATTCACAATGTCTGCAGGGAAATTTCCATTCATATTCGTATGTCCCACATTCAAAATTGTGAGATTCGCAAACTTTGCTGCATGACAACTCACACCACGTCAACAAAGATCCTGGAAGTACATCCATGTCCCAAGTGACATTACACAATGTGCTTGCACCATGATCACAACCCCTCAAATGACACACAAAGTGGTACATTAACGCTTAACGCCACAAGGAGGATTCAGCCACTAACCAAATACGAGAGTATCGATAGGGCCTCCAAGGTTCCAGAAAGCAGGGCTAGATAAATCCACTGCGGATACAGAACCCTGAGTGCAATTCTCACCATTCCAGAAACACGGAGTGGCGTCGGAGGCATTCCAGTTGCTCAAGCTGTTGTCCGGATCCTGCAGAGAAACTTGCTTCCAATTGAGCAGCAATTGGCCTTCTTCGTTGAGACCCAACACACATCCTGAAAGCACCATTACTGTGCATGCGGTCACGGCATACAGAAGGTGAGTTACCCTCCATAGCCGCACGACGTAAGAATTCCCCTTCTCCATACTGACTCTCTGCTCTAAAAAAATCGAGTTTTGCCAACCGAAACGTCCCGTTCTGTTACGGCCCTTCCGGGTGAGGAAAATAATCAGATTCTTGGTTGCTCAAAACCGCTCAAAGCATCCCCTTCGGCTACCTGCACACAGTACCGCCACACACAAGTGCAATAATTAACCCCATTACCCCATGATACCACGCGTTATCAGTTGCTTCGCTCACAAACTGACCATCTGTGGAGAATGGCGAAGAGAGAGCGTTACCAATCTGGAGCCCACTACAGACTGCATGCATTACCCGCCACAAGAGACGGTTCCAAAAGCTTCTCAAATGTTGATGGGGAGTGCAACAATCGATAGTCGGACAGAATAAACTCCGAACTAGACCCTGTCGAATTGCCTGAGTGAATGCCTAGCGATCCATGATATCTGCATGAAATGGGAGGAGACGGTCTGCATTGTTCAAAGCTTTATCTGCCAGCTCCTAGAGACCGCAGCTCTCCATGAGAAGGGAGTAAAAGCCTGGCATCTACGCCGTAAGGTTGTTCATGAAGACACCCTGCACCGACCGGACTACGGCTTCTAGAAACAACAGACCCCTGCTGAACCGTCTGGACAGCGTGACAAAAAACAGGAGTCACTGAAAGCTGGTGGGAAAACCACAGTAGCTAGCCACAAGGCCGGCTCGTGCAAACAGACCTGCAATATGTGTGCCATGCACAGGCTGCTTCGGCAAGATGTCCTCCTCTCTATCGGCGTTCGCTGGCCACCTGATCGAGCTCCAAAAGTTCCAACCTGGCCAGCTGGAATAGATTAGTACTGCAGTAGTATCTGGTATATAATTATGCAGTTCGTGGGAACAGAAACAAACAACGTACTGGCAGCGGATCTGAGTTTATGATGGGTGCGTCAACGAATGCAGGGCAGCAGTGCAGCGGTGCTCGCTGTACCATTCTTTGCAGAAAGATTCTGGAACCATCGCCATTGCGCCAGTGTACCCGATGATCAAAGATCTAAACATAGGAGCCGAGCCCTGGAACCATCGCCATTGCGCCAGTAGCGCTGGCATTCAACTTATTCGCGGAACAAACAGTAGGCCTCGAGTTAGGCTCGGAAAAGAAATTCCCGCCTCCTTCAGTTGCTTGTCATGAAATACAACCACGGCACAATCTATGAAACATAACATGTACACATGGAAAAGACGAGTCAAACCTCCAGATTTAGTTGCAATTGCAGACGACCGGCTCCCAACTAGATTCGCAATCGGCTCCTTTGCCATTAGCGTTATTTGACTTCCTTCAAATCAAACGGGCCCTTCGGAAAGATCTGCACTCAGCCTCGAGGGACTCCCAGGCGTGGTTCAGGGTTTCTTCCTCCAAAAGGCCATTCTCAGCTTCCTCCGGAATAGAAGTGCGTTTCAAAGTTTCCAGAAGCCAGCAAATACTCGATCTATCCGCCTTTGCTCCGTAGATCTTCGCTCTGTGTCCATAGCGAAACAAACCCAGTAGGAAGTGGCACAAAAATCGCAGCAAAATCGAGAGCCGTTCCGAGCATGTCTCAGGCAACGTCTAACCCCGCACGAGACACTCGCAACGGCAAGCTTGATCATCGCTCTCGAACATGCAATTTTCAAGAACGACACAATGACCGCGGAGGAATGTAGCAACTCTAAACCCTAATTTTCTATGGATGGATGCGATGACACTAGATTAAGAAATACAGGCAGTCCAGATGGTTGTACAGAGGAACAACCCAGATCAAGCACATGCGGGCAAAACATTTCTTAGAAAGCGCCAGTGATCTCAGAACCACTTTATGACATTTAGAACATTATGTATTAGATAACCGGTCGAGCCGCGTAGCAGCGAGTCGGTTATCGTACATAACCGGTTGTTCATTTTTCAATCACAACCCTTGATCTTTATGATCCAAGGACGCAGGATGGAAGTTGAAAGGAGAGAAGGTTATGAGTTGCAACTTGTGATGGTGATGGTGACGGGTTGCCAATGGGATGGAACCACGTAAGCGTTGAAAAGTCAACAACTGGTTATGCGACCTCCCTCATAAATGGTATCTACTTTAGGGTCAGGGATGGTCCACGCACCACAAAACAAAAATCGCTTTCGATTCCACGCACTGCAATTCTTGTCCCCGGAATAAATGTAGGACCTAGCGCGCCATAAAACAAACGGATATTATATCACATCCATCCATTGGAAAACTCCAAATATATAGTCCTACTTCAAACCATAGCAAAATTGGATGAAATGATTTTTAAAAGGATGAAAAATAGCTTTGTAATACTCAAAGGATTTTTACAAATTCACATGTTTGGTCAAAAGTTCAAAATGAGTTGAAATTATATTGTTAAACTTAGTCCAATGTCCCTTTGCATTGAAATAAATTTTAATTCCTTAAATTTCTTAATAACCAAAAAGTCATTACAATATTAAAACATATTCACTAAATTTTTATAAATCAATCATGTTGCAAATATTATAAGAAGAAGTATATTAAGATAATATAATATTCATGGAATATTTATTAATATATATACATCTTATAGAAATATATTACTTATAAATTGATAGAAGAAAAAAAAGCATATATACGTAATTAATATATAAGGATCTTGATAGAAATGTAAAGAAAAGAAAATGACTTGCAAATGAATATAAAATAAACAAATTCATTGTGAGCATGACGTTTTAACCTAGCTCAATCAAATAATAAAAATGTATTTATTTTAGTTAATTACAAATCCTGGGGCGTGCATTCTACATTATGTTTGAGAATCACGTGCGTTTATGACTCCTTCTAAAAAACCCCTTGTATACGAGAGGTTAAATGTCTAAATACCTCTATATACAAATATAGTTTGTTTTAAATATATGTTAACTGTAAGTATACGTGAAAATTTTCAGTTCTAAATGAGTTTATTGTATGTACATGCAATACGATGGTGTTTAAATTAATACCCCTTCTGTGCACTCACGTATATTTGTATAGGTGTAATATAGTGCAATCCCCGAGAAAGAAATAGAATAGAAGTAGAATAATAACAGTCAAATTAAATAGTGAAAGTAAAATAAAAGTAGTAAAATAAAATAAAAGTAGTAAAATAAAATATAGTAGTCGATTAAAAATAGAAAGCTAATGTCCAACCTTGAAAAAGTGATTTGAAATAGTAGTTTGACTCCGTATACATTGTTCTCATGAATTGAGAAATTGGAATCTCAAATAAATTTGGACATATTGTTTTACAAAATGAATTCTACATCCAAATCTAATTTCACTTAGAATCGAATATGTTTAGACTTCTTATTACTTTTATGAAATATTAACGTAAAAATCCAAATTCTATGCAAACTCCAAATTTACATAATTCTTTTAGAGGAAGGATGCTTTTCTTAAAAGTTATTTAATAGTATATTTAAAAAAATGTTGATAAACTTAAATGATACCTTGTTAAACTAAGAAAGATAATGTGCACAATAGGTAAATAATGTTTATTGTGTAACTCGCCACTCAATCACGGAAGTAAGGTCTTGTCAATTAAACAATATTATTTTTTTCACCCATCAAACCACATTTATAGTCACATGTTATAGTCCTAGTACTATCTGCCTACATACTTAGAATCGAAGGGAAGTCACTGTCAAGAATTTTGATAACTATGAGAGAACAAATATAGAGAGTCTTTTATTCATTTTAGATTAAAATTATAAATTTATAGAAGTAATATAGGATGTTTTAAATCCAACTTGCGAATATTCTAGGAATATTCCTAGAATATATATGGACTATACCCTAAATGTGTACTATAAATAGTAGAATATTCCAAAGATATCATAGCCTCCATTAAATACTTTTTGTTCACTCATATGTACCTAAAATTTACACTAAGTGACTTCTACGAGCTTAGAATTTATACAAACTATCTAAACTACTATTGTGGTGTTCTAACTAACTTAGAGTCATAGACTCTTGGTCTATCAGCTTCGTTATAAATAAGCATCTATGACTAAGTTACTCATCTATTGAGATGCTTACTTACGAAAGAATTGATAGACCAAAAGTCTATGACCTTGAGTGAGTTAGAACACCACAGTAGTAGTTTAGATACTATGTACATATTCTTAGTATATAGACGGATAGTTCTAGGACTATAAATGTGGCTTGGTGGGTGAAAGAGATAACACTGTCTAATTGACAAGATCTCACTTCTATGGTTGAATGGCGAGTTACACAATGAATATTATTTACCTCTTGTGCACACTATCTTTCTTAATTTCATATGGTATCACCAATGGATTATTAAGAGTAAAGCCTGTTATAACTACTTGCAATTGAATTTAGTCGAATTGAAGCATTCAAAGATGCAGTTTCTTGGAATTTTTGTCGCATAACTATATTACCCTTGCATAAACGATTTTTAGAATCAAACTCATTTTGCTTAGTTCTTTTGACTTGAATTGTACTTAAAATTTAATTTCACATATAAGATGTATGTATTTCTAGAAAACTAAAATTAAATATAAGTAAGAAAGGAAATTAAAAAAGTAAAAAAATACAAAAAAGAAGAAGAATATAGCTTTATATTTTTTATTCATTCATGAGTCTTAGAAATATAGCTATATTTCTTTTATGGATTTTTCTTGGACTGTAGAAAACTTTATAATTACAGCTATATACATAATAGATAAAATGTATCCAATTACACACATCTGTTGGCCTTGTAACATAAAATTTAATTGAGAAGAGCAATGGAAAAAAACACAAACTTAATTGTAACAACAATGAGAATAATAGTAACAATGATAGTAATGATGAAGACATACAAGAATTACGAGCACTAGGAATATTCATTTTTAAAGTTGTCAACAAAATTAAAAAATGTCAAAAATTAAAAGGTCGAGGTCATAAATTTGATACTTCTAAGATGATTGAATTATCAGAGTCATCCGTGGAAGGAGACAAAATATTAAGCATACACGTTGATAGTTTTTTTACAAGTCAAAAGTATAAAAAATATTATGATTTTTTAGATTTCGTTTACGAGCATGGTAGATTTGTTGAACGAGGAGAAGAATAAAGTGGTGGAGACATGGTCATGGTTGGATGGCGGATTGACGCATTTATTGATAAGCATGTTGTGTAAGTAGATTCTATCCTAATTACATTCCAATGTTATTTATATAATGAGAGTTATAATAATTTTATGTTAGATAAAATTGATTATATTATTCATTTCAAGTTAAATAAAATTAATTACATTAGTGATGTTATTTGAATTTGATTATTACTATAATTATCTAATATGATTATTTATCTAACACCGATGTTTATAGGTATCCATAATCAGTGAGGTAAAACAATAATATAAAATCATTAGGAGAAGAAATTCATAAGTTTAGAGAGTTGTTTGCCACAAAAATTTACAAATTTTTACAACCAACGTTTGCATTTTGGATACAATCGCTAGAATACCTGTATTGTACAGTACCTCACAAAACTGTTCCAATGCTGTAAATATCTTCTTTTGGTTGACTGTGGATGCTACATGGCAATTGCAAATGCCCATGTGGCATTGCAATAAGCTTCTAATCTACGTTAGGAAGCCACATGTAAAAACCAATGACATGCATGACTATCTATACGTGACAATTGTAGGGTTCAAAGCCATCTGATTCACTGGAACAGTTTTGTGAGTGCACTCTTCCAAAACTAAATGTTTACAAAAGCTTGTCAATCTTGATGGACCTTCAACTCTTTGTTGTAGAACTTTGTTCCAGTGTGTGTATAGACCATTTTCCTACAGTTTTTTGTACTTTGTTGTTCTTGCTTCCAAGTAGAAAAGATGGTGTCTGCATTATCTTCTCAAAAAAAGTCAGACGTTCTTTCTATGTTGCAAAGAGGGTGCACTATAAGAGAAGTGTCAAGGAGTTTGCATGTGGGTGTTGGAACTGTGCAGAGGCTCCGACAAAAGTGTGTTTTCAATGTAGAATCATCACATGGAGGTAGACCAAGAAAGATGACTCCTGCAATGGAACGGTCTTGTGTATTGAATATGACTAGAGGTAAGCTTAGTACTGCAGTAGAGGCTACAAAAAATGTGCAAGAGGCATTTGGGATGCAAGTGTGTGTTGAAACAGTGAGACGTGTTTTACGTAGAGGTGGTTTACAATCACAAGTGAAGCAGAAAAAACCACGTCTTTCAGTCAAGAATATCAAAGCACGTTTAGACTTTGCAAGAGCCCATCTAGATTGGACTATAGATGATTGGAGTCGTGACATTTTCTCTGATGAGTCTAAAATCAACTTATTCTGCTCTGATGGAATCTCTTGGTGTTGGAGTTGTGATCCACATGAGTTGTCAACACGCACTGTTACAGAGACAGTAAAGCATGGTGGTGGTGGAATCATGATTTGGGGTAGTATGACCATTTATGGGCCAGGACTAGTGTACAAAGTTGAAGGCCGCCTCAATCAACATGGATATCGTCAGATTTTAGAGCAGACAATAGATGGTACAATTAGAAAATATGGATTAGATGCTACACAAGTCATTTTTCAGCAAGATAATGCTTCCGTTCACACCACAAAAATGATGCAAGAATGGTTTTCAAGGCAAAGTTTTAGTCTTCTAACGTGGCCTGCCCAATCCCCTGATTTAAATCCAATAGAACATCTATGGGCCATCCTCAAAAGGAGATTGAATCAATATGATTCACCTCCAAAAGGAATGATAGAATTATGGGAACGTGTAGTACAAGTCTTCTCTTCTATTACTGCACATGATTGTAGAAGACTTATAGAAAGTATGCCCAAAAGGATTGAAGCTGTAATAGCTTCAAAAGGAAGATGGACAAAGTATTAGCTAGTTTACTTAGAGCACTCACAAAACTGTACCAATGTATATGCTAGTTTTTAACTTTCATTTTTCCTTCAATGATATTTGATTTAGTTAGATTTTTTTACAAATGTGTACTAGATTGGATGTAATATATGCCTCAAACTACTACTTGAAAGTTTGGACATCCATTTATCTTACACATACTTTTGAATCTAGAAGTTCCAATCATTGGAACAGTTTTGTGAGGTACTGTACTACGATTCCAAAAGAATATGGGATTCATTATCTGGTTTAACAAATGTATGTTTTTTTAAATTGATTTTAAATATTTAAATATTTAAATATTGATATGAAGTGAATAATTATAAAAATTATGATAATATATAACTTCATTGTATATAAACATGGTTTAAAATAAATATATTTATTTACATTTTCCTTATTATTATCACAATAATATCTTTTAAAAATATTATAATTTTATCTTTTTAATTGTTTTTACGGGATATCCATATAGAATACCAAAAAGAGGTGTAGAATTTTTCTTACAAAATTATGGCTATTATATCAAACCTAAAGTGGGATCAATTTTATTAGTAGATTCAAAAAATGTAAGTCACAAAACTCTAGCATATAGTGGATTTTTTTGTATGGGAGTTTTGTTCTTACAAACAAATCTACTTTAGATTCATTTGAAAGAATTACTCACAAAATAGATGAGATTGGGAGAGCCAATGACAAAAAAAAAAAAAAAAAAAAAACATCTTTATAATCAAATTTTGGAAAATTTGGGAGTGGAGAATATTAAAAGGAAGTTTGACTTTTTAACCCTTAAAGGACACGGTAAGCTTGAGGGGCTTAGTTTTGAAAGAATAAAGCAGTAAAATTTAAAAATAGTGCACCAAAATATGTGAAAATTGTTCCATTCAAAAGGTAATGGAATTACAATGTTAGATTCTTCACAAGCAGTGATGGAAGCTGGTTAGATTTGCGATGTAGGGCAATTGAATCAATTGAGGTGGGAGAGTTTTTCTTTTTGAAATTCGGGGTTGCACTTGCCTGCGACATCGGATTGTGGAGGTTACGAGGAAGCAATGGCGGGAGGGAATCAACAGCAAACGTTGAAAACCAATGGAGAACGCCTGTGAGAATAGAATTGGGCACGTGGGCTCGTTTTTGATGACACGAGGTTGGCTCGGGCTGGCAGGAGGCTAGCTTGGATCCAATCGCTTGCCATGTTGTCACATGGGGCAACACGGGCCTACATCATGTTGGCTCGGTTGACCATGGACTTGATGCGGCCGGTTTTTTTAAATTCTCCTTTATATTTCTACATTATGAATGGGCAGCCCAAGCAAAGATGCCCTAGCCAAAAATATTAGCTTAAATTCCGTCGGACTGCCCTCCATTTCACCCTATGTCCTTTAAGACTTAATACATTAGATGCAAAATCTAGAACTTATTAAATGAATCATTTATAGGTAATTGAAGTGTTATCACGATTATTATTCATTTTTTTATTAAATTTTTTGTTTGATACATGAGTTGTATAGATTTATTCTTGATATAAATAAAGTTAAAAAGTTTCACTCTAGTTGAATATGCTATGAGCTCGGCTAGGAGTTTATTTTCATGGGAAGGTCGAACTTTTCAGTACTCACTTCAAATTCTAGTACGTCACTTTAAATCCATTTAAAATTACTAAATTTGGGATTTTAAAGTGCATTTCAAAAGAAAACTTTGCAAAATAATTTTAAAGTATTAATAAAAGTATGAGAAATCCAACCATACATATGTGAATGATCTCCACGTTGAGATTTACAAATTCTCTTTTTATATCAACTCCATTTTTGTGCTTCATCAAACATTTTATATCACTTATGTAGAAATTAGTGGTGGATTTGGACGTTATAGGGTTAATTCATGTCTCCTAACATACGGTAGGATAGTAACCTACTAAATCAATAGTTCCTAGGAGCGGGGAGTGAGGTGGCAATCCCTTGTTGCATACAAGCTTCAAAGTCTCCCATCACCACACTACCACGATTCAGACAAGTTTTGAAACTCACTCATTGAGTGCACAACTTTAACAATTAGAAGGTAGATGCACTTTCATTTCGAAGATAATCTCAAGAGCTAAACTTTGATACCAAACTCTAGACTTGAAGGTTTCCTATTGTGTCCACAATCATCAATAAACGACAAACACCACCAAATGAAATGAATGGTAGATCTTCAAATATTCATAGCGCACAAACTGCTTGGAATTTTTGGTAGCTTCTCTTTATAAACGACTGCTCGGTAATCACTACCGGGACGGATAAAAACTAGTAGGAAGGACAGAAACCAATAGATCTGGAAACGCTAAGAGTAAAATACTACCGGGACTGGGTCGGTAATCTCTCAAAACAGTATAATCAAAACTGGAATCATCAAACAAGAGTATCCAGAAGGAACTACTCGGTAAACAAAGTATCAAAAGGAAAAGGATTGAGACAAAGCAATCATATATCTCGAAAAATGAGTCGTGCCAGTGAGTTTGGCTCCATTGCTTATATACATTAGTACAACCAGATCTGACAGTTAGGTCAGATCAATAAAAAATATTTCCTTAGATCTACTTCCTGTGGTAACTTGGAATTTGACCGGAGTAGTAAAAAATCCAGATCGGTAAGCTACCGGTAATTACGAATTTACCGTTAACACTATCCCCCCTCTAAACCAAGTTCACTCCTGGAACTTGTCAAAAATTGATGGTAATACTCCTGGCTGATCATCGGATCAGGGTCGAATGCGGCATACCACTCGGTTGATGATGTCCTCAACTGCGGTGGCGATGATGTCATCGGATTCTGAGGTGTGGTTGGATGTCGGAGTGGTGTTGGATTGCCGCGGTATGTCCGGTGTATCCTTGGAATCATCCAGCCGTATTGTTTCGCGGGGGGCAGTCGATGGGCTGAGAATGTTGCCCGGTAATGGCTGTTCGAACGGTGAATTGAATCCTTCGCCTGGTAAGCTGGGGGCTTGAAGAGGTCCGGCCTCCGCGGTCAGAATGTTGGTGGCGGAATTAGAAGCAGGAGATCGGTTAGCTTGGTCCGCCTCCTAGGTCGGGAATGCTCGTCGGTATTGTTGAAGCAGTTGGTAGGCTTGGTCCAATGCAAATGCGTATTCGTTGGCTTCGTCTTGGGTAGCCTCGGTCTCGGTAGCGGTGGCTGCTATTTCCGCTGATAATTGGGCGTTCCGGGTGGTCTGCGCTTCGAGTTGCTGCCGAAGGGTCGCTAGTAGTCGTTGTTGGTTTCGTTGAGTCTTGCTGTCCGGTCGCGTTCTTCCGTTAGTAAAGATATTGTGGTACGCTGCGCTTGGAGCTGTTCGGCCGCGGTTTGGAACTCGGTGTGGTAGTGATTACGTTCACTCCGAAGGTGGTCTGCTTCGGTTCTGCACTGTTGAAGGTCTGCCGTAGCCGTTGTGATCTGTTCCACTAACTCGGTAACCCTCCTTTCGGTAGTGGAAAGTGTGTGTCGGAGAGCCTCATCTCTCCTTTGCGTCTCGAGGGTGGACTGGGTCTCCGTCTTGGGAATTTCCGGTGTAATGGCCACACCTTCCTCTTCGACGTTAGCCGGAAACTCGAAATCCTTCTCCACCAGACTAGCAAACTCCTCCATTAGGTAGCTTGTCTGGGCGTCGGAGTCCTCCGGATCTGACCAGTCCGTGGTGTATCCGTCCGTCTCGCTGGTCTCTCATTTGTGTGCAAGATGACGCCAAGGAATCCGGAATGGGGGTTCTCCCACCTGGAATTCCTTCTCCCCCCAGTCTACCACTACCTTGGCCAGATATAGCCAGGGTCGCCCGAGTAACATCCAGAAGGGTCGTCTTGACTTCACCCGGATAATCACATAGTTTAGTAAGTACGTGTGACTGCCAATCCGGGAGGGAACTCGGGAAAGTAGTCCCTCTGGAACTACCTGAGATTGGTCCGCCATCCGGAGTATCAATTTCGTGTCCACCAGGGAGGTGTATCCCAAATCAAAAGCCGTATCCTCCAACATGAGGTTGACTCCGGATCCTCCATCCACCGGAACATGGTGAATGCTACAACCATCTACCTCCACTGTAATTTCCGGAGCACCAAAGTCTTCCACCTTTGCGAAATTCAAGGCTACCCCCGGAAGCTTGTACCTCTTCTTCCTTCGCTGGATCCAAGCTTCCCGGATCACCTTTTGGTAGTTGACATTATCATACAAAAGTTGACCAATGGTCACATTGGCTCGCTGGTCCTTAATGTCTTGCAAAATATCATACTCATGTACCCGGATTTTGGGATCCGGTTGGAAAATAACCGGTTGATCATGAAACCGGACTTTCCGTAGATTCGGGGCGTCACCCGGATCCACTAACTGCTGCCTAACTTCTTGACTAATGTCCATATCTAATCTACTTGCTCCTACCCCTTTTTCTAACTCTACTGGGGGTACAGATTCTACAGGAACCCGGATAGTTACATGCGAGTCACTCTCCGAATCCGGTTCCTTTCTAGGTTTCCGGCTACCCCGACTAGTCTTCTTCCTACGTCTAGAGCTAGCACTGACCTTTTCTTTGGTGGAACTACGGGTCGAAACTTTATTCACCGCAATTTCCTCCTTTCCCGGTAGCCCGACCTCACAACGTCATTTTTCCGTATTCTCCACTCCGGACGTGTGGCCGTAATTGAGTCCGGTCTGTTCTCGGGGTGGGACCTCCACTGTCTTGAACAACAATCGCGGTTGAGGTGGTTCTGGACATTGAGTCGCTGTGTGTCCGTACTTCCCGTAGTTCTGGCAAGGTAGCTGCAACATCCCGCCCTGTTGTGAAGACGGCAGTAGGCAATTGTTGGCGTAATGTCCCGGTCCTCCGCACTTGTAGCAGTAAAGTACTTGCTCTGCATATCCGGTTGGCTGATTTCCTAGATTCGCGCTGGACCCAACTCCCGGAAAACTCCTAGGTGGTACGTTCTGGGGTCGACGTGCTTGGCCCCTACCTCTCCCGTATCCTGGCAAGATCTGGTAAATCGGTTGCATACACTCACTGGCGAAGTGGCCATGATCCTTACAACGCGAACACCAGACATTGGACCGGCTGGTAGGAACGATTTTCCTAGGCATCCGGTTCTCCGCCAAGTTCACCCGGATCGCCTCCAGCGATTCCTTGATGCTCTTCATCACATCATCTTGCTCTACGTTGACCTGAACCGTACCCTTGTCCCGTTCGGACTTCACTACCTTGAAACTCGGGGTTCTCCTGTACTTCGACTCCGGTTCACTTTCCGAGCTTACGTATTCTTCCGTCTTACTGTCCGCACTACTCAAACTGTCCGCGCTCTCGGACTCGGAGTACTTCTTCTTCTTCTTCTTCCGGTCTCTATGGCGGTGCTTCTTACTCTTTTCTTCCTTCTGGTCACTCCTCTTCAGTGACTTCCGGAGTGACTGGGCGGAATTCTCATAGTTTTGAGCAGCCTCCATGGCTTCCCGGAGACTCGCCGGTCTGCTCTGCCGGATATGAAATCCCATCTCTTTGGGAAACCCGGCCACGTACCATTCCACTTGCACGCTGGGGGCGATTTCAGTGGTGAGTTTCTGGATAAGTCCCTTCACCCGCTGTCCGTACTTCCGGACAGACTCCGTCTTCTTCATGGTCATCGTGCTCAGGCGCCCGAGTGCTATGGCTTCCCCTCTTGCTTCCCGGAACGTCCGGACAAAGGCATTGGTCAGCCTGTCCCAGTCTTCTTTCACGTCTACTGGAACGTCCAAGTACCACTTCAGCGCTTCACCCTTGAGAAGTCCGGCGAACACCCGGAGTCTGGACTCCGGATCCTCTTGGTTTGCCCGGGCAGTGGCGACAAACTCGTCCAGCCAATCATCCACATCGTTCTCACCATCTCCCTTGAATCTATTATACTTCAACCGCGTGAGTGGGCCCCTTCTTACCACCTCCATCGGTAGTTCTTCTTCTTCTCCTGAATCCGGATGAACGTCACCCTCCGGTTGGAAACCCGGAACGTGGTGCTCCACAACCGGAACAACAACCTCCTCCGGCCGCGTGGTGTAGAAAATATCTTCTCCCGGGGGGTTGAATTCCCTTGCCAACGCTGTCGGGACAACACTGGCGACCGCTCTCTTCTGTACGGATCGGGTGATCCTTCTTGCTCCAGATTCACTTGATTGCCCTTGAGTCATGAAGCGTATTCGGTAACCCTCGGATGCTTCTTCTTCTTCCGCTGGACTCACACTTGCAACTTCCAGAGGTAGGGTCTTCTTAGCAAACCGGACGCAAACAGATACCCTTGCCTAACATCCGCGTAGATTCCGGATGACTCCTTGGCTTCTCAGCTTTAGAATCCCCGGCAGCGGCGCCAAAATTTGTCCGTGTTGTAGCACGTGGTACCGGATACTCCCCTAGAGCACTCTTTTTCGTGTTAAGGACGCTCGTAGAGGTGATTTCCGGGTTATCGTTCCACGGAGATTCTGTGAAGTGAGATGCTTCCGGATATCAATCCGGAGTGGCAACTACTACCCTAGTGCCACTGTCTAACTCCCTCCTTTCTACTCAACCGGGTCTTCTCCTTCTTACTGACTGACCCAATATCTCTTCTGATCCGGTTTCCTTCCGGGGAGGACTCTTACTAACCCTCCTCTCCCCGGTCCACCTTTATGACTTGATCCGGTTTAGTTTAGCCTGTGTTTCCCCTCAGAGGGTTCTCCATTTGCATTAGTGGTGCTGGATTGAAAGACACACCCTTCCCTACTGATTTAAGTGACGGGAACTTCACTCTTTTCTGGTCAAACCCACAACAACTCCTAATCCCGGGTACTTACCGTATTGCCCTTCAACTGCTAGTTTTACCCAACCGGCAGCAGTGTCACACAAGCGCAACTCGGTTTCCCCTTTTCCCCAATTACTACAACGACTTACTAACCGGAATAGACACTGTCCGGGGAGTCCGGAACAAATTCTGGTATTCTAGCGATCCGTCTTACTCCGGTGATTCCGTATCCCACTTCGCCTGGACCGTCCGAGTGCTGGCTCCTCAACCGGACTACCCGTCCAAGAGTTCTGTGCAACCCGGAGTACACCCTCCTAACTGCCCAGCCACTAACCCGGATTACCTAGCGTACGGAACCTGGAAACCACTCTTTCAAACAGCCCTCGAATCACCCAGAACCCGTATTCAAACTTCAACCCGAATCACTCGAGAACCCGGCTTGCCCATCCGGTTATCAAGGGACTCTTGACTACTGTACCAATCCACAAACAACCATACAACACACACACGGTATCCGGATAATGCGTCTACAGCAGTTTGCTTGCAAGGAAACAGTAATACAAAAAGACCCCAAGAATGCCAAGCATTCCTGGACAAGTAGTGATCCCCACCTCCTGGTCCGGGATTCCCACTCTGATCCTACAGAACCGGGATCCGGAAATCAAGGGCAATCACACAAAAGTTCCAATCCTATCCTACTGGCAAAAGCGCCTAATCTACATCACACCAAAAAGTCCTATGTACAAAAGGGCTAGACTACCTAGCCTAACGTGCCTACTACCTAGCCTGATCCGGTTCTCACTGCACTCTGGATCCCACTAATCATCTTGTCCCTCCGGACTGCTGGCCCGGTCTTCATCAGAGCTCGCCTCCTGGTTTGAGTCAGAACTCGTGGAATCATCCTCGATCAGCCCTCTTCGACCGGTGCTCCCGGACTTCATCATGCCCGTCCTCCCCCGCGGGCTCCGGTTGAACCTCGTCCAGTTCGTCTTCCTGGGCCTCATGCTCCTCCGGTTCGCCGGCGTCCGCTTTGCCTCCCTGGACACCCGTTTCCGGTTGGCCGTCCACCTCTTGGTCTCCCCCGGGTCCTAACTCCTTATCTGGTGTGGTCCCGGTCTCTGCCAAATCCGAAGCCTGATCTGCCAAATTGGCCAAGCTAGCCTCTGACTGCTCCCCTCCAAGGCTCGCGTCCGGATTTCCCCTCGGCAGGCTCAGTACCGGACTCGCAACCGGTCTTGAAGTCTACTCCGGGGTAGAGTGGCCCGCGCCCATCATCCGGTCCATATCCCCCATTCCGGGTGCATCCTGTGATACCTAAAATGGGGCCAATAACTCGCTATTGGCTAGGGGCGCATTCATACCTCTCTGGTTAGCCTCCTCTCCATCCATTCCGGACCCGGAAGGAAACCTCGCAGGGTTCTCGGCCAGCAATTTCCGGAATTCTACTAGTCCCGCCTCGACCCTCGCGGCGTACTTCTTCACCACGTTCGTCACCCGAGCAGCCCCATCCAATCCTGTTTCGACCACCTTCTCCTCATACAACTGAGCCTTTGTCTGGGCCTCCCCATCCGGTTTGAACAGCTTCTTGAGGAGTTGGAGAGTGGGCGGCTTTGGCTTCTCCAGGGCCTGGATCTTCTCCTGCTGATCCAGCAGTACTAGGGTCCTCTTCGAGGCGTCCGTCCGGAGCCTCTTGACCTCCTTTCGCAACTTCCGGACGATATCCAGATACTTCTCCACCTGCGTGCTCCGGAGGACGGTCCCGACTTCTCTCATCGAAGTGTAGATAGGATGGTAGTTCCTTTCTACCTTCTCCATCTCTTCCTTGACCGGCCTGAAAAAGTCCTCCTCTGATTCGCGCAGGGGAGTGGTATCCAGTTCCGGTTGCATACTCCGAGGAGCCCGCTCGTAAGTCTGGATCTCCTCCGGGTCCTCCTCTTCCTCTCGCACCGGTCTCGAGTCTCGCGTCCTCTTAGATTTTACATTGATGTTCTTCTAACGCCCGCTCGACTCCGGAGCCCGGGCCCTCTTTCCATCCCGAGACCCCCGGCCATGAACCGGTGTCGTCTTCCTGTGCTTCTTCTTTGCCGGGATCACTCCGATCACGATCGTGTCCTGATCCCCGTCCTCTTCTTCATCCGGAATCCTCAGACGTCTCTTCACCTGCCCTCAGGGCCGTGCTATAGAGGTGGTCGCCTCATCCGGTGCAACCTGGTCCGGTTCTTCCTCCTCGTTCTCCACTACGTCCGGAATCTTCAGGAGCCTCTTCACCTGACCTCGGGTGCGCGCTCTGAAGGGGACCGCCTCCTCTGGTGTACCCTGGTCCGGTTCTTCCTCCTCGGCTCGGGTCTCCGGAGGCGCTTGTCGGCCTTCCTTTGCATCTGGATTGGCTGCTACCTGCTCCTCCTCCACCCTCACTTCTTGTTCTTCCTGCTCTTCCTGCTCTTCCTGCTCTTCGCTATCCGAGCTGTCCTCGTCCTCATCCTCCGGATTCTCCTCCCGGTTTGTTGGCGACTCCCAGTCTACGATCCTCCCACAGTACCCTCTATCTGGCAGTGAGGAGTCCGTACTGGGCATACAAATGATAAACAAAAGGGGTTAGAGGACACCCCTTTCGCCCTCCAATCTTGAGCGCCTCCCGGGTCACCAACTCGTCCAAGATGAGTCCCGGACGAGGATAGTATGCGCGCGGGGAGCGGGGAGCGGTGAGCAGTGAGCGGAGAAATGTGAGATTACGAGCAAGAATTTCATGTCAACCGTGGTCAACGATACTATAATTAGCAAATATTCGAATATTCTGTTATTTTTAGTAATTTTTTGGACCTACAACCGTGGAATATTTGGTACCTATGACCGTGGAATTGGGTCGGAGGAAAATGTTCAGGGCACATGAAAGGCACTCTTTGTGCCTAAAACCGTGGTAATTAGACCTTATTCCGCGGTTTTTGGGTAAAATGAAAATTTAAATTTATTACACCCTTGTTGTGGACCAATCAGTAGATTTAGGCATAGATTTTCTACATCAATATTATTTGAACTGAGTAGAAAATTGATGATATAGACCAGCTACGGTTTAGGGTACAAAATAGAAGAAATTCCAGAGTTTAGGGTAAATAATAGAACATGATTTTGAAAAACTGCAGTAGTGGCCCTTTTAGTCTCACTACAATTTCATTGATTTTAAGAGTGAACATGTCAACAATGGTTATAGAAACATTGAAGTACCCTAAGATGTTAGATGAGTCAACAACCCACTCTCAAGAACTAGCTTAACTTCATTGAAGCTAAGAGTGGGTGCATGTATGAAGGCATCTACATCGGCATCAAACCCGCAAAGGACCGTGAAGACAAAATATAAATGTTTGCAGTGAGCCCATTGACTGCGGCCTCCCTTTGCCTTAGTCAGCATCTCTTTGAAATAAGGGCAGGAGCAGTCTGGAAACTGGGAAATTGTGAGATGGTACTGCTGAATCGTCGGAGGCGTGCTCGAATCCAACGTCACGATGCAACCCAGGGCAGGGACTGGGACCATGTCCACCTTCCTTATGCGACCTCTGTAAGCTCCAGCACTGGCACAGTTGTTGGCTTGCTTGATGGATGAACTCTTCTTGTTGTGGCGTACATTCTTGCCATGTCGTCGCTTGGGGACTTCATCATGGAATGCTGGAGTTGGATAGGTTGACAAGTCAACGGAGAGAGGGTGGTCTTGGAAGAGCCTTCGCGGCGATATGACCTCCCGTTGTGGAAGTCGAAAGCCAGCATTCTCTAGAACAAGTATCTCCTTGCGTGTTAGGTTAGTGCCGTTCTTGACGGGCCAGATCTCAGGGACCTCCGGGCGGGACATAACCCACTTTCTGCGGGATCCTTTGACACACCTCTCAATGTCGTCGTTGCAGAAGAAAAACTGCATGCGGTCCTTGCGATTTTTCCTGTAGTTGTCCATCAAGCCCGTGTACGTAGGAGCAACGGTAGATTTTTCGTCTTGTACAATTCGAGCGATGCACTTCTTCTTAGTGACAGCCTGCTGCGCGAAACAAGCCTTCGCAGATGTCTTTGGCAGCCTAGCTAAGTGCCATTGACTCTCGTCGCAAGCCGTTTCTTGCACGGAAGTAACGTGGTTTAGGGCTGCCGCTGGGGTGCGCTCTGGTACTTGCAATGGCACATCTAATTTCTCTAATGCTTGGGGAGAGTCTGCCAGCTCTACAGGGGAAGCATTGAGGTTTATGGCATTGTTCCTTGCACACCTGGTCTGGACTCGAAGACGCGAGATGTTGATCATATCAGGTCGGTGAGAGTCAAACTTCGAGCCCATGGGAACGTCTGCTTTCCGCTTCAACGAGAGGAAGACTTCCTCTCCTTCGAATTGAGGCATTCGAGTGCAAAACTCCTCAGCACCCGGCATCTTCGCTAATGCTTCGTGTAGGGATTTCGAGTTCCCCGTGCGCTCTGTAGACTTCTGTGCAATCCAAAGTTTCAGTTCTTCTTTGGTAGGGCCGGTTCCAGCTCTATCCCCCTTGAGATATTGGTAGTACGCGACGCTCTGCATGAAGGATGGGACGAAGTCATCCACAGTAGCGACAAACAAGTCTGTCCTCGATCACCGGACTGCTGTTTCCATTTGTTGTGGATACTTTCCGCTAAGTTGCAAGAGGGCATTTCAGCCAACTCGTCCTCAGTGAGGTCCTGGTATATAGAAAACAGTGCACTTTTAGAGTTTGTAGTTGAAAAGAGGAAAATAAGCAATGACAGAGAATTAGGGTTTAGGGTTTAGGGTTTAGGAGCTCACCAGCTGCATGAAGCCTCCCCATTGGCGGTATCGAAAATGCCAGAATGCAAGCCATAGGTCGAGACTTCTCAATCCATCTTCTGTTGTAGCTCCCGAGGACAACCACCAAGCTCGGATAGTCAGGTACCTGGAATCTGCATCCGCTTGTGTTGAGGCGTTCTTGTATTGCTTGCAGAGCATGCGATGTTGGTCTTGGAGGTCAGCTCTGATGTCAGCCTTTGTGTGCTTCTCCAATGACTGCACCCAATGGAAGAGACAAGTGCGTTCTTTATTCAGCATAGGGATTGATGCATCTTCACTTCCGTACACAATGCGTATAGCATTCCAGTTAGTTTGCGCACTGTCAGCCATGAAGCTCTTGAAGTTCGGGTCCTGAAGTCCGTGGCGAGCGACGACGGCATTGAGATTCTTCCAAACGACCATTTGGGCTGCGACGTCTTCAGACAACATATCGCACAACGCAGTGGTCATGACACGACAATAAGTGGGGTTGTAAATGTGGCAGCCCAAGGTTGTCCACTGTTTCACCCTCTTTACATGATCGAACATAAGCCATGCATTCTGTAGGTCTCCACCAGGCTGCATACGTTTCACAAGGTCGACACCGCTACCGGGACCGATTTCAGACATTTTGAAGACGAAGACCTTGTCCGACTCCGATCCTTGACCAGGGAACTTGTTCTCCTAGACAAATGGCCAATTGCTGGACCCGCAAAGTTTGGTGATGCTATCCATAACACCGAATCTGCGGAAGTACTTAAAGCCCGTCACCTTGTTGCGAATGTTGGGCGAGGTGAACTCCTTGCATCTGTCAAAGAGTGGAAGTAGCTCATTGAGTTCAAGTGTCTTCGATTCTACACCTTCAGCTGCAACGAGCATGTCCCCGACCATCTCCTTTGTTGCCTCTAAAACAATTGCAGAGTTGATTGCAGAAGGAGTTCGCTGCACGTGCTCCTCCACCAAACTCTCGCCTCTGGCAATATTGTCTCGGTAAGCCCCGACCTTGACAGTGTGGTAGTGAGTTCCAAATGAACGCAAGCTCTAGTCATGCTGTCTTTACCTAGCACGTAATAGATTTTGGCATCGCAGGTTGCAAGACAGGAGGGAGGAACCTTACAGCATTTGCAAACCAGAGTGGATCCTTTGAGAGGATTAGATCCCACGTCAAAAACAAAGGAGGATACTCCATCCCACTCAGTTTCATTAACAGCTGTCGTGCGGTGCACTCGGGTTAGGAAATCGCAATGCACATTTTCACATCGCAAATGACCACAACAAGAGGAGGTACGGAAAATCAAACCGAAGTCGTTGACAATGTTGGACGTGTGAGTACGGGTCCATGCATGCCCGTCATAGTGTTTGTCCATGCCACGCAGTTGCTTTGCTTTGTTGGTTTTTGAAGAGGAACCCAACGGAGGGAACTCAAAAATCACATCTGCATTGTATTGGGGCGGGAGGAACTCGACTCGCTTGATAGATGTAGAGTTGTAGTCAAATTTTTTGAAGATATTCCTAGAGCCCTTTCTAGCCAATAGCAATTTCGGGCACTCCACAACACTATGATTTTCAGACAGAGAAAGCGATGTAGGCTGCTTACTAGTGGACGGACAGCTGCCTGCAGAAGATTGAGGATTAGGCTGAGAAGGAGGAAGAATAGAATTGTGGTCTACATTCTCTAGGACTTCATCGTCACTGAGTTCGTAAATTGTCTCTAAACCTGGCTCAAGTTTCACGCGAGCTGGGACAGTTGTTTGCATAGTGCAAGTGGATGACTCTCTTGGAGTCAAGAGTTTGGTGGATGCGCCCATAAGGCAATCCGTGAGACCGTAAGCTCTATACCTACCCGGTTTAAGCAACCAGACTTTTCCATCTTCAGAGATAGTTGAGAGCTGCCTAACGGTGTGCGTAAGCTGACCAGACTTATAATCGAATACCTCTTCATCAACTTGCACTGTTGCTGCGAGAAACTGAAATGTTAAACTTAGACTGAACGTAGAAACAACTGCGAATCCATCGTCCCCTAGCGGGAAGGATGTAGGGACACTTGCTCCTTCGACTCGAATGAGTGCCATGACCTAGAACAAGAGCAATTACAACGGCCAAACACTATGCAATTGGGAATGAGAGTGAGATGTTCTGGAGTTTTGTTTAAGTACGATTTGAGAGGCACATCAGATTCAAACTAAATTCAAGGATAAGCGTTGTCATGGAGATCCATGATTATAGCAGACACAACATTAGATTGATGTGGAGTATAGGTTATTTTGAACTGAATAATGTTACTCCCAAACCTGGCGTCTTTCTTCTGAAACAGCCGTCAACATTCTGACAGACGTCAAAAATATGTATTGAATTAATGGTCACGAAGACTGTCATGGCTGATAATTAGATTATTTAAATGGGTAAGACAAGAGTCCCTTGAGGCAAGTAGGGGGCAAGGTGCAGGCTGAATTTTAGGGCTGTAGACTTTATTGCCGTCCACCAAGCCCTTCATAGGCTCCCAATTCTGGGAAGCGAGTATTTGATATAGGAGTCTTTAATTGCCTGGGCAAATTCAAATTTTGTTATATGCTATGGCAATGGAGGATTTGCAGTATGCCTAGAGGAGGCCGAAGGAGAAGACTTAAGAGTAGTTTGAGATTCAGTAGTGCCAAAGCATTAAAGCGAAGTAGAATGGTGCGGACACATTCAAGTAGTTTAGAAGATGACGAAGATGACACTGCAAGGGTCTTGCACTTTGACCACGTCGCGAGAGAGCAAGAGTTGGAGACGATTCCAGAGACGATGGTGCAAACGCCCATACAGAAGAGCTTAGAGAAGAACCAACAACCAGAGATATGTGAAGACGACGGAAGTGATTCTTAGGACGAGATGTACGATCAAGAGGTAAATCATTGTTCATGCATTCTACCATTACCTTCTATATTGTCCTGATGGGTCCTTGGATTTGAAGATAGAAGTGATTCATGGGTAAATTTTGCTCATATTGAAAGAAAATATTTTTGGTTTTAGGAAATGTGAGCTATTATAGTGATTGGGATCTTGACTATCCATAGTGATTTGGATCTCAAGCCCCTCGAGTACTTGGACCACGTTGACCACTCAACCTTGCACACGCTGGATCTCTCACCCCTGTACACGCTGGTTCTCTCACCCCTGTCACGCTGGTCGTTTCCTTGTGCACGCGGCTCTCTCATCTGATTCTCTTACCCATGTACACGCTCCTCTCTCCCCTCGTACACTGCGATTCGCTCACCCCGTACACTCCGATTCACTCACCTTTGCAACACTGCTCTCACAAATGCTCAGTCTCCGCTCACCTTTGTTACACTGCTCATCTCCTCAAAATCTGATCTCTGAACCCACCCGGTCGCTCTCATCCAGCACACGCGCAGTCTTGATCCAGCACACGTGCAGTCTCTGATCCAGCACACGCGCATTGTCTCTAATCCAGCACACGCTTGTAGGGTTCAAAGGTGACTCAGATTTGCTCCTAGGGTTTGCAAAACTCAGTTTTGTGATTTACTTGAATCGCTCATCTTCATTGCTTGTATGCTGGTTCAGGAAAAGTATGCTAGAATGCCACACTAACGCAGAATTCTAGTCAGATGGAGTCTTCATCCAGTGGAGAAGTCCAGGAGCACGCAGCAAAATCAGATGGAAGAGTCCAGGAGGTGGAGAGCTCCATTGCAGTAGAGAAGGAGAATGATTCAGGCCAAGAGGGGACTTTGAAGGACGTTGAACAAGGTACACTCACACTGATGTTTGAAATCTAGTGAAGCTTAAATTCCTTGTTCTTTGAAACTCTAAATTGGATTTGGAAATATCTTAAATTTATTGGGGAAGGACTTGATGTTTTCAATTTATGGGCTTGTGATCCATGCTCTAGGACCCCGCCCGCACCGGCAGGGGTGTCCCACTTGGTTTCTTAATTTATTTGGGAATGGCCCTGATGTTTCTAAATCATTTTTCTCACACTGGATGGACTCTCAAGTGTAAAATTTTTGTGGGAGTGGTAGCTTGCCTTCACCCCACGACAGGTAGCTCTTCTTTGAGGTCTGAGTACGAGGATCTGAGTGTTAAGCCCTTGGGCTTGACAATGTCTAATTTATTGTTCCCACTGGGTTCACACTTTAAAACCTACTTGAGAATTTTCTGTAGACCCAGGTACGGGTTTTGATTTGATTTTTTTTACAAGTGGACTGTACACTCGAGTGTTGGAATAATTTATGGGCTTGTGATTCATGCTCTAGGACCCCGCCGGCACCGGCAGGGGTGTCCCAAAAGGTTTCTTAATTTTTTTGGGAATGGCCCTGATGTTTCTAAATCATTTTTCTCACACTGGATGGACTATCAAGAGTAAAATTTTTGGGGGAGTGGTAGCTCGCCTTCACCCTCGACTGGCCGCTCTTCTTTGAGGACTGAGGACGAGCATCTAAGTGTTGAGCCACTGGGCTTGACAGTGTCAAATTTTTTTTTGGCCACTGGCATCACATTTGTAAAGCAACTTCATAAAAAAATTTAGACCCATTTGCGGACTTTAATTTGTCATTTTCTTTTTACAAGTGGACACCTCCCTTGAGTATTAGAATAATTTATGGGGTTGTGTTTCATGCTATTAGACCCTGCCGGCACCGGCAGGGGTGTCCCACCTTGTTTTTTTAATTTCTTGACAAAGGCCCTCATTTATCAAATTTTTTTCTACCCTGCTTGGGATGCAAGTATTAACATTTTAAGGGTCAGGGTACCTCTTCTTCACCCTCGACTCGAAGATTCTTTGAGGTCTGAGTAAGAACATCAGAGTATTGAGCCACTGGGTTCAGTGTAATTTTTTTTTAAGAGGTGGACTACACTCTCGAGTGTTAGAATAATTTATGGGGTTGTGTTCGTTGCTATTAGACCCCGCCGGCACCGGCAGGGGTGTCCCACCTTGTTTTTTTTATTTCTTGACAAAGGCCCTCATTTATCAAATTTTTTTTCTACCCTGCTTGGGATGCAAGTATTAACATTTTAAGGGTCAGGGTACCTCTTCTTCACCCTCGATTGGAAGCTTCATTGAGGTCTGGGTAAGAGCATCAGAGTGTTGAGCCACTGGGTTCAGTGTAATTTTTTTTTAAGAGGTGGACTACACTCTTGAGTGTTAGAATAATTTGTGGGGTTGTGTTCCTTGTTATTAGACCCCGCTGGCACCGGCAGGGGTGTCCCACCTTGTTTTTTTTTTTACTTGACAAAGGCCCTCATTTATCAAAAAAAATTTCTACCCTGGTTGGGTTGCAAGTGAACATTTTAAGGGTCAAGGTACCTCTTTTTCACCCTCGACTGGAAGCTTCTTTGAGGTCTGAGTAAGAGCATCAGAGTGTTGAGCCACTGGTTTCAGTGTAAAATTTTATTTTGGCCACTGGCATCTCAATTTGAAATCTACTTTAGAATATATTTATGACCCTTGTACGGACTTTAATTTGTTATTTTTTTTACCAGTGGACTTCACCCTAGTCTCAGAATAATTGATGGGCTTGTTCCATACTCTAGGTAGGCCGTGTCCCACAGTTTCTAGATTTTTTTGGAAAGGCCCCTAATGTTTCAAATTATTTTTCAAACACTGGTTGGGCTCTCAAGCGTTAGAATTTTGAGGTTCAGGGTAGCTCTTCTTCACCCTCGAGTGGTAGCTCCTTTGAGGGTAGCTCTTGTGTTAGTGGAGTGGGCTTAAGTGTTTCAAATTTAATTTTGTATGTTTGCTCAATTTTGTAGATAATTCACCAATGGATCTGGATGGTGATTCGCAAGAAGTTGAAAACGATGTTGAAGGTGCTCTTTCATTTCTTCTGATTTTACTAATTTTGTGCCATGATCTCTCCATTTCAAGACTAAATTCTATGTCTACATTTGTTTGAAGGTGACTCTGTTGACCTTGGATACAATACGCAAGGAGCACATTTGAGAGAGCGGGATGTTCATTCGCAGCTCAACTCCTTTTTTGAAGTTCTATGAGAAGTACCCCAACCCAGAAGATTGGACCGCCAAAAGACTTGATGAGCTGGTGAACAAGGCTGTGAAGAAAATCAAGGTTCACTACAAGGGCGAGTTGAGGAAGATGCTTCCAATTGCTGATCCAGTCAACACCCCATCCTTTCTTGATGAAGTCAAATCTCACTATGAATGTCACGATGAAGATCCAGAGATGAAACTAGAGAAGTTGTATATGCTTGGCACAAGCGCCATGGATCCTTCTATGAAGGTTCTCTGGCTTGAACGTTGGAATCAACCTCCAAGTCTTAGAGTTCAGCTCAGATTTCCCAAACCTGGATTTAGTGATGACACCTTCATGGTCTGGCTTCATAAAGCCACTTGGTGGTCTCAGGTTTGTACTTTGATTTCCTTTAAATGTGAATTGATACAATGTTTGATATAATAACTTATCACTAGATTGTGTTTAGTTCGTTTTGTCTTTCTTACCTGCTAGTTATATGTGTGCAGTTGACCGTCGAGGCAGGGATCATCTTTGATGGCATTCTTCGTGATCAGAAGGCCACCATCAATTACCACCTTGATGGCAGTGATCCAATTCCCACCATCTTTGACTACATCGAGCAGGTGCGAGTTTCCTTGTGGGACTCAGCCTTTTCCAGGGAGTTTGCTGTTGATAAGGGCATCCACAAGAATTTTCATATTGAGAAGCAGTATCTCTTCAAGCCTGCTCTGCACCGTGTTTTATACCGGTATTTTAAATATGTTTTGTTTCCTAATAAGGCCATTTCCAGATCCCCTCCTTTCTTTGTGAACTACCTTGAGCAGGACAGTGAGGACTTCATGCTCACTGAGGGGATCATGAAAGCCTGGGATAGTGTGCACTGGGACCGCTGTGGGTGGTATCTTGATTGCCCACTTACTAAACCTCCTTCCTTTGATATTGCTCTTCGAGACTCTTTGGAACCTAGTTTGATTGGAACAGGTATACAAAAGGAGACAACGCCTAACAACGAAGCTGCTTCGACACAGAAGGCCACCACGACGTCCAAGCGAGGTTCTAAGCGGAAGGCAGATGCTGTTGAGACCACTGCAGCACCGGCAGCTGTTCCAGTTACTTCGACAGTGGCTAAATCAGCAGCACCTCCACCGGTGGAGACCCCAGCTGTGACAGCAGCGGAGCCTGCAACGAAGAGGGTGAAGTTGTCCAATGCAGGCCCTTCTACTCCATCGGTGTTCCTTTCTCCCCCGAAACGAGCACCCATGTTGAGCAAGCCTGGTGTTAGTGTTTCAGAGTACACTTGTCTTGACCTTCTTGTTAACGACTCTTTCTTGCGAATGGCAGATGAGAAGAAGAAAACCGGTCAATTTTGCCCAGAGTATAATCAGATCGTGGAGTTTTTGAAGAAGGTGAATACTACTTCTATTTTTTTGGGTGTCCTCTTTGCCAATTGTTATTAGTTTTTGTATTGTAGTTACAATATTTAATTCTCTATGTTCCTTCATTGTGACACAGGTTGGTGCCTCTAGACCGGGGGTTGATCTACTTATTGCAGAGTATCCAGATGGATTGAGAGTCCCCGGTGTTTCAGACCCTCCATCGCAGGTTCCTAATTGGAATGAGAGTCTTGAGGGTTTTCTGAAGGTGACCATGGGATTTGCGTATGCATATTTCCATGACGACGGTGCATTTCTCCTTTTTTACCCCGACAGTCCCATTGTCAAAAAAGAAGTAATGTCCTATTTTTAAAACTATAAGATGAAAGTAGTTGATGAGTGGACAATCATCAACTACCTCCATCTAGCGAACCCGCTTCATCCATCTAAAAATGTGAGCTCCTCTAACTTTTTAAACTTTCTTCAACATGAATTTCTAGGACATGTTATGTAATATGACACCGTATGTATTGATATTGATTGTTTTCTTTTGTAGACTTTGAAGTTCAAGGCGGTTCTTCTTGCCCGTGATGTTCCCTCTACTGCTGCCCGGCAGCCCCCACCTCTAGTTATTGTAAAAGACCCGTCCATTCCGCAGGTTGACCTAGCGTACGATGACGTTCTTTTCAATGTTGTGACGCTGGAGTCACAGCTGTTGAGGAAGGACACAGGGAGACCATGGCGTGGTCCCAAAGAGAAATCAGAGGTGTTGATGAAACTGTTTGTATATGGTTTGACTCCAGAGAACGATATCGTAGCAGACCTAACGGCATCCACTGGTATTTTTATTCTCCTTCATTGAATTCTAGAATTAATATCATGTGACCTTAAACCCTTTTTATCTTGTAAACCTTTTCTACTGTGTTGTGCATGTGCGTCTATCCGTGCAGCACGGGCTTGCAACCGTCACATTGTCGCACTTGAAAGCGACTCAAAGTTATTTGCTGAGGTCTTGAAGCCCCTCATTGCTCCTCAGCCACGTACAGTGCCACCTGACACCGCTCGCATCAACCTCCCTGATTCCGATGATGAGACCGTTCCTGACGAGCCCCTTGACTGTACATGTGAGTAAGTTTCAATGTTTATTTAATGCACCTTGCAAATACTAGTTAGTACATCTTCATCTAAATACGTTTTCTAATACTTTTACACTTCTGTTGTTTGCAGTTTGACAAGGACTAGACCACTACAGCGGCGCTGATTTAACCTTAGAAAGTCCTTGCAGAGTTTGATCAGCCCTGATAGTTCCCCTCAAGGACTTCCATTGTACGTAGAAGCATTGGCAACGGCATTTGCCAATGCTAGTCCTAGCCCTAGTGGTTCTTCATGCTATTCTACACCGCGTCGACATTATAATCCTCGTGTGCTTTCATATGTCGATGTGAGTGCTATCGAATCTGATACAGATTCACTTTTATTGTACGATTTGAGTATTTATTTATTTCCACATCATTTCTTGATTCTATAACGAGTTTGAATGCATTCTGTTAGATTCAGGAACGAGCGATTGCTGTTAGAAGCTACTAAATTCCACTAATAAGTCTAGAAATACACCCTAAATTCCACGGCTATAGGTACTTTTCATAAATCAATGTTTCATAAATACTCACCAATTACACCTAAATCCGCGGTAATAGGAGGTCCCTTAAAATCCAACAGCCCGAAATTTTTCCAAACATCTCTGCTCACTGCTCACTGCTCACGTAATAACTTTTCCCGATGAGTCCCCACCCAGTTTTCCGGTTGTGTAAGTAGGCCTCGTAAATGGCCTTCATCAATTTGATCGTGTAGGTGGTGGGCTTGTCTGGGCTCAGAATGGGCACCAAAAACTGCAGTAGGCGCCTCTCCCGGTCTAACCTGCAATCATCCACCCGAAAACCATCCTTGTCAGAAATCGGGCTCACAAATCTTTGCTTCACCCACCTGGAATCCTGCTTCGTCTTGTCGTATCCAAAGGGGCTGTTAGAGAACTTGTACATCGCGCGCCAATGCCTCACGGTCCAATTCTTCCACTGTCCCCGGATTTCGTCGTCCCGGAATTCAGCCACCACCCGGCCTCCGGCTAATTCCTGCAACACTCCATCGTCGAGGATGTCCCAGAACAGGTATAGGAACTCCTCGCACCCAATCTTTTGTAAGTCCTGTCGCAGATGCTCCCTATGTCCCGGTTGGTCGGGATAACCGGGCGCACTAGCTTCTCCGGGATCGGTAGCCCAAGTCTCCACTCGTCCTTCCGCCCCATCGCCACCGGCTCCAAACCCTCCTTCGCCTGATTGCGCACGCTCCGCCTAAGCTTCTAGAAGACTCGCTCGCCGCCCGGTCGCTCCTCCTCCACACTCACGGCGTCCGGAAACGCGAAAATCTGGCGTAGGGGTGGACTGGAAACACTGTGCGAGAATAAACAGTGGACCGCCCTATTTAAAGCCGCCCATTTCAAGGCGCGAAACGCGGCCGGGTGCAGCAGAGACCCGTCCATCCCCACCCGGTTCCAGTCCGGATTCCACGCCCAGTCCGGATACCTGCCGCCAAACCGGACCCTAGTAATAACTCTCCAGTGCGCGCGAGCGCCTCTTCCGCATAAATAACTAAATGTGCCATTATGGCCGCTCCCACACTCGTTTATGGAGATTCGGACTACTCCTAGCTACCCTAAAACCCTAACTCACTACTTCTAGGTCAAACGCGGTTCGACAATGAAGAAGGATCTGGCTGTGTCCGTGAGCGTGTCCGACTACCGGGGCCAGTGTAAGGCGCGTCTGGTGTCGGTTCGGTCATCGGTAGCGATTGCCGACGTGGTTCAGTGCTTGGAAAAGGGTTCGGTGCGATCATGTCGGGCAGATAATTGCGTCGCAGTCGTGGTGTGGGTGTCGAGGAGGGTGCGGTATGGCTCTGCCGTCGCACATCGGTTTGGCGGAGGAGCATGTCCCAAACCTCGGCAGAGTAGCATTGGTTCAATTTATTAGACTGTAGCGTTTGAAGCTCAGTTCGGAGATGCTGCAGCATCATGTGGCTCCAATTCCACGAGCCAGTCCCGTTCTTGACAAGTTCTTCCAAAGTCAGGAACATGAGGATGCAGTTGTGGGAGGTGTACGTCTGCATCCTCTTGAAGAAGATGCCATGAAGTATTCCGTACTTCCGATGTCGGAGTTCGCTCGGTCTCTTGCTTACACTCCAGCCGTCGTGAAGCGTGGGGTAGATGCTGAGCGCGTCTTCAGTACCGGTGTAGTAATCATATTCCACCGGATCCGGGTTAGGGTTGACTAACTCTGTGGATCCGGAAGGCAGCTTCAGTACCTGGGTAATGGTGGTTGCGGTAATGGCGTAGATTTCGCCGTTGACTTGGCTGATGATTGTGTCCTCGGTATCATTGGAGGCGGTGGAGCAAAGCCTGTATTTGAAGAAGACGAATCATTCCTATCATAAAGGTCATTGCAAATGAAAAGTTCACTAAGATGGTCCGAAATAACCCTAAACTACCTCAAGATGCCAGGTGTTGGTTCTCTCTGGTAGGTCTCAACACCAGAGTGGTCAGCGGTTCATCTCCGATCGGATGTACGTCATGAGGGCCAATATCACTTGGTTGATGCATGCAGAGTACTCTTGGATGACTAAACATATTGTAGAAGGGAAGTACAGCTAGTCGCTTTTGATAGGAATTGATTAGGAGCTCAAAATCGAGTACAAAAATTGTTGAAGAAAAATCAAAAACTCACTTTATAGGAAATGATTAGGAGCTCACGATCAAGACCAAAAATTGTTAATCAAAAAATTTAAAAATCACTTGATAGGAAATGATTAGGAGCTCAAGGTCAAATCCAAAACTTATTGTAGAATTTTTTTTAAAATCACTTGATAGGAAGTAATTAGTAACTCAGGGTGAAGTCCAAAAAATTGCTATAGAAAAAAAAAAAAAAATCACCCACAGGAGGGATATGTAGAACTCTTCACATCTTGTCACCTCACTTATATTCAGCGGTTTAAACTTGTTTATATAAATGTGCATAATTCAAGCAGAAAAACGACTTCTAATCACAAAATTCATTTTTGGAAGTGGAAGAATACTTGATATTGAATCTTTTTGCAGTTGAAGAAGAATCGAAATAAGTTAGTCTATTGAGCCCTCAAAATCTGATCCCAACACATATTTTGTTATCAACTCATGCACACCTTTCACAACCTTACTAAAATTTGTCCATATCTCATGCATAAAAACTTCAAATCACTAAATTCTTTTTTGGGGGTCAAAAATAATTCAAACTTCTGACTTTTCTTGGTTGAACATTTTGTCAAAATAAGATCATTACCTAAAGTGAATTGTGCATCAAAATCTACTAATAAATTGATAATATAGTGTACTCCCTATGTCCCGTAAAAAGAGGATGAAACCTACTCTGCATCATAGTATTTTTCATCATCTTTTATGGGACAGAGGGAGTAGTAAGGATTCACATGGGCTTGCATGTCCTTCAATCTTGGCTCATCATTTGGAAGTGACTTAGAATGAACTTGATTACAAGACAAGGTCTTTCTTTTTCTAGACCTCACACTCGATAACCCAAAAAATATCAAGAGAAGAATGATAAATTTTCAACATTTTGACAATTTCAAGACCTAATTTATGTGGAATTCAGTAAAATTATTGATAATTTTACAAAAAATTGACATTTGTATTTAGAATTTTTATTTATTTTTGTTAGCATTGCCTTCTACCTACGGTACACTTTTCTCTCCACACTATATGGTCTTTCCATGTGAACAATTGACATTTGTATTTAGATTTTTTTTGGTTGACCCTGCCCTCCACCTACTGTACACTTTCTTTTCCACACCCTATGTAGTCTTTCCATGTGAACAATTGATGAAAATTCAAATCATTTGAATAATGAATTTTATATGAGGTTCCAACTTTGAAAATCAAGATATCATACAATATAGTAACTCGAGATGATCTTTAACTAATTGATGCTCTAAGAATAGACCGACTACCAACTCATTCAAGTAGGATAGCATCACTTCGCAACAATAACCTTCATTTTTTTACTTGGGTGACCTTGTTTCACTTTCTCTTGAATCATACGGCACGGACATGTCATTTTGCAATTTTCTTGCTTCTTGTATCACCAAATTTCGTAGAGATCTCTGATCAATATTTGGCTTTTGCAAACCAGCTGGCTTTGCACCTCGAGTGAGAATTGGTTCTAGATTGCATGGAATTTTTGTTGTTGATGGAGGACCCAACTTGGGAATCCGGTCACGGGCTGAGCACCTCGTAGTCGGCGGGGGATCATCTTGGAAGCGGTCAATCTCATCAACATTTGGACTACCTAAAGGTACATTACAAACGATTCATTGTTGAGGTGAAGTCAATCAAGAGAGCTCACCAAGTGATTCCGTGAAATTGGTTGGCCGTTTTCCATTACTTTCGCCTTCAATCTTAACCCCTAAAGGACCGGGGGGTGTTTTCTTGACTAGCTCTTGTTTTCTTGACTAGCTCTTGTAGCAAGCTCAATTCCTCATTGGTGTGGGGTAATTTTGACAATCGGCACCATTGAAATTAAAGAAGACTTACGTAGCTTTTTTATGAAAAAAAGATCGACAAAATTGCATAATTTTTGGGAAATGCCACTGTTGAGATGATTGATGGAACTTGTTTGGAATATTTTGTACACATGCTGAAATCGGATTGTTCAAAACTGCTCCAAAAATTCTGAAATTTTTACTGTGAGTAGAAATCATCATTTCAAACATGTGCAAGAAATTTCAAGTAATTTAGAGGTGTGAGGAGGAAGATATGAGGGTCTGAAGTGACACCTAGATACCCTCCATGCAACTCAAAAAAATCACCAAAAATCGCTCACTTGATGAATTTCCGATCAAGAAGTACCTACAGATTCGGCTCTCAAAAAGAGCCAGGGTCTCTTTGTTGCTCATCCTACAATTCAAAGCCCAAGAACCCGAATTTCCTCACTTTCTAGCTCCAGAAGCCGCGTGGGGGCCTTACGGTCCTTTAGGAGTTAACATTCATCGGTGTAAATTCAGAGTGTTTGCAAGGAGGAGAATTAATTGACATTGTTTAAAACAATATAGCATAACATTCAGTAGCATGCATTGTCCCTGCCTTGGCTCTACAGTAGATGGTGTGGAATATTCCACACCCAACAATACATCATCAATAGCTAAGTGGATATGTGGAGGCTCAAGGTGATGCATGAAAGAAAGGCAGTGGACATAAAGGCTATTGAATGTTGTGAATGGACTCATGATTCATATGCACAATTTTTGTTGGCCATATCCCACAACTTTACTATTAATACCTTTCAAGTGTCCACCTCCAATTGTACCCTTTAAGAGCATTCTCACCCATGCACGCTAGGACTAACTTGCTGAAATTATTCATTTACATTTGAAGAGCCCTTGCACTTACACCCCCCCCCACCCTTGCACGCCCCTCACATATCAAAAGTGCGCATCAAATAGCCAATTGACCAATCACAAGTAGAATGTGAGGATATAGTCAACTAAATAGTGATTTGAAGGCCCATTTTCTAACACACTAGGATTGAGAGTCAGAGCAGCTCCACCGCAGCCCTCCCACAGTCTCCCGCACTCCAGAACTAGATGAAAAGTGCCAGGGGCCCTTCCAAAATGCCTCTTGACTCTCGATCCTAGCATGTTAAGAAATGGCCCTTCAAATCACTATTTAGTTGACTATATCCACACATTCTACTTGTGATTGGTCCATTGACTATTTGATGTGCACTTTTGATGTGTGAGGGGCCTCCAAGGGTGGGGGAGTTTAAGTGCAAGGGCTCTTCAAATGTAAATGAATAATTTTAGCGAGTCATCTCTAGCGTGTAGAAGTGGGGATGCTCTCAAGAGGTATTTTTGAAGAGCCCTTGGCACTTTTCATCTACTTCTTGAGCGTGAGATACTCTGGGAGGGCATGGGTGGCCATGCTCTAAATTCCATAAGACCTCATTATATGTTCATTATGTTTCTCTGGCACAAGTTTATGCCCTGGAAATTTTGAACTTTTTATTTCTTGCAGCCCTGTTTCTAATATTGATACTTTTCATTTCCAAATTAATTTCTTCTCGTATTGTTAATGTACCAATTGTTTTCTTTAACCCTTTAACGTCCCAATTCAACACTATTTTCAAAGATGCGCTATAAAATGTTTGATGAAACCCTAAAATGGAGTAGATGTACAAAGAAAAGTAGTAAATGTCAATGTGAAGATCACATCTGTACGGTTGGATGCATCATATTTTTTATTAATATTTTTTATTTAATTTTGCAAGGTTTTCTCTTGAAATTGAATTTAAAATCCCAAATCAATACAAAAAAATTTCAAAAAATTGTAATGAAATTGGAATAACATGCACTACGAGATGGTATGGTTTCCATTATTTAATTCTACCTATTTTGGAAAATCATGTTTGAGGTCTCACTTTTTGAACTAAGAATGAAACTTGACATAAACCGATTGTGTTATTTTTCTAAAAAACATAATAACCTATTTTGAAGATCCAAACGGTTCAAAGAATAGTCAACTTGCACAAGAACCAAGAGTAATTTTGGTGAATGAAAACTGTCCAATCTGGATGAGATCCGAACAACTTCAATTTGTTCGTCGTCCAATATATGGATGTTGGCGCGCTAAAGGGTTAATATATTCATATGGTTCTTGGAAACACTTTTCAAATTCAACTAAATCCAAATCTCTAAGTATAATTTTTGCTCCTATCTTTGAAGCCTTTGCAATGACAACTTTGAATTCTCCTCCATAAGTTGTATCCAATTGGCTTTCTAATTTAAGATAAACGTAACAATATCAGACTTCGCAGTCTCTTGAACTTTCAATGTACTTGTTCAAAGGAGTGTCTAAGTCCATTTGTTGAACAATTTGTTCTAGATGTTCTTTTCTACACTTTGGAGCCAAATACTTATTGTATCTTTTTTCATCCATCTAAATATAATTGAGCTCCATTACTCTTATTTTTAAATTTAATAATACAAAATCTTTATTGATATCTTGTTCCAAATACCTTAATTTGTTATTCTCTATAAACTCTTTTTGTTGTAACTGGATCAATTTTATATTTACGTATGAATATGGATCAATTTAATATTTTTTTATTTCAAAATAATAATGATGAAAAATATTTAACTTTTTTCTCTAACTTTATCAATTACACGTGAAGTAAATTAAAATTTATATTTACGTATGAATCAAATATACCGTAGTAGGAAGGCAGGGTCGGCAGAAAATAATTCCCCAAAAAAATGCCGGAAAAATAAATAAATTTATCAAGTGTTTTGTCGAAATCAACAAAAATAAAGTCAACAAAAATTGTAGACAAAAAACAAAGGAAAATGTTTAGCTGCTAGTAAAATTTAATGTTAGTTATTAATAGCCGAATTTTTAATAATTATTTTTGAAAGTGCCGACCCCTACTTTTTGAACTTTTATTAATTATTCGACACCAAAGTGCCGACCCTGCCTTCCTACTACGGTATATGGTGCACGGTGTAATGATACAAGAAACATTAAGAGCTGAGTTTTGTTTTAAATTATAAAAGTAAAATCATATATGTAAAGTAACTTGGTTCCTGATTCTTAAACTAGAATAGTTATCTCTCCTCCACTAGATTGCAACTACTAAATGTTTATCTACAATGTACATGGTAGAGGCCACATGTAAGTACTTCTCTTACTCATGCTAGAAGATAAATGTAGAACTTAGTCTAGGTTCTACAATTTTAATTCTTCTTAGTGTGGGCCACATTACTTGGAGTAATCTGCATTATTTGAAATCCTCTCTACAATGTGGGCCACTTCAATTGAATAACCCACATTATTTGAGCTACATTATAACCCACACAATTCTACAACCTAAGTTAGAACACGTGCTTATAAGTGATGAATCATTGTATACATTAAAAACCTACATTATTTAAGATTTTAAGCATATTTAATGTGGGCTTTCCTAATTAAGCATCAAATTATTTGATAACCTATAATAATTAGAAATAAAAGTGTAATGGGTTGTGGAAGCGAACAAGGGCTTCAAGTGGTTCCTACAATTGGAATTAACGATAGGCTACCGGTTTTAAAAGAACTAGTTTCCTAATTTGAATGATCTCCAACTATTTCCACAATTTTAAGTTAATTTAAAGACCATGTACAAAAATTGTGGTTATTTTATAGTCGTTTTTATTGTTTTCTAGGGATATTTTAATCCTATTTTATCTTACAGTATTTTAAAATACTCACTCATAAATTACTCAAAAATTCTATGACTTTTTGGAGAGCCTTCTAAAGGCTGAAAAATTTAATATTTTTGGAGATTTTTTTTATTACTTTCTTCACTTTCTATAAATTATTGATTTCATTACTACTTTAACCCCTAAGCATCCCTAGCTTTTTTAGGCTTAAAAACATCATTGCTTTTGATGTGTTATAGGTCTAAATGTAAGTGAGGTATAGAAATCTCAACCGCACAATCTTGTAATATACATGTTGTAGATGATGTGGATCAAATTTGGAGTCATTTGGCCATATAGATTGTAAGATCGTGGTGTTTTAGTGTTAAAAAAGGATGCTGAAATTTTCCTAGCAACACAGTTAGAGGTGAAATTCGTTTTCAAAATTACTCAAATGAAAAAACTTTCAACTATAAAGTAGTTCAAAATCATCATATAATCACATTGGTACAAAAGAAACTTATGAAAAAATTTAAATGTGCCCTAAAATGGCCTTGCAATGTCAAAAAGTAGCCCAAAAAGTGATCCATTTGACCTATAAAGCAAAAAAGTGTTCAAAATAGACATGTGCACTGAAACGACTCCCAAACATTTAGAACAATACGGATTGACATGAAAATTTTACCATAATAACTAGACTTCAAGGAGAATCCAATTCAATATTTTTATTTTATTTTATTGAAAACGGACATGGGATGAAGGAGATACAAGCCCCCAAAGTTGCAGCTAGTTAAAGGACTAATTAGTCTCTAATTTATTCTAATTTCTTATTCAAATTTTAATTTCTTTAATCCGTAAACGTTCTCACCCTTTTCAGATTTGGCAGTTTTCCAAAGATGCATTATAAAATGCAACCCAAAGGGATATTTTCAACTTGATGAATGAATAAAAGTTGTACATTATGAATTTTCAATTCTACCCATACGGTTAGATTTGCGATTTCTATCACCAATATTTGTGTATAAATTTTCAAACTTAAAATTTAGAGCTCTTTAGTAATATGATTACAAATAAGATATTGACAATCTAATAATGAAATTTGTTGGGATGGGTTGAAATGTAATACTCTAAGTGTAGTGATTTTTGGAGATTTTTTGGTTGCTTAATTTTAGTAGTTGACTTTTTCAAGAGCACTTTTACACTAAAATCTTTGAAATTTTGGGTGGAACACTACAACATGAAATGAGGCATAAAAATTTCACAAATCATCTCCTTTCTAATCGGATCACACATGCACGAAGCTAACTTCCCTTAAAAGTTTCAGTAAAAAATCCACACTGCAAAAAGTGCATGATGGATGAGAAATCGGAGTTCAAATTTGTACATCATGCAAAATATGCATGGTTGGGCGGTTAGGGGTTAATACATAGTAAAATGAATTAACTTGGTATAAATTTTTTACAAACTAAAATTGCTATTACCTAACATTTTTATGAAGAAAATAATACAAAATGTAAAGTATTTTTTGAAGTGTTCAAAGTTTACTTTTACTATTACCTAACATTTTTATGAAGAAAATAATACGAAATGTAAAATATTTTTTGAAGTGTTCAAAGTTTACTTTTAGGTGAAAGTAATGATTTTCTTATGATTGTAAAAAGTAATCTTGAGACTTATAACACGATTGCTAAATATTAGATTGCTTTCATGTGACTTATAACACAATTTTTAAATATTATATTTTACCAAAAAGATAAAACATTGATATGTTATATATATATTCTATGTATTTATATTACTCTATTTTTAGAAATTTGAAAATTTTAATGAAAAAATAATTTAAGTTTCAATATCTCCTCACTTGTAGGTCCAAATTGAATGAATTTTTAATGTGCACACCTCCTCAAAGGCTTTTTGATGGTACTAAAAACTTTTTGGTCAATCTTAACCTCTAAACGTCTTCATCCCTGCCCAAATTGGACAGTTTAGCAAAGATGCATTATAAAATGCAACTAAGACGGATATTTTGAACTTGATGTATGAATAAAAGTTGTAAATAATGAATTTTAGAATCTATCCATACAGTTAAATCTACAATTGCTATCACCAATATTTTTCTATAAAATTTGAAAGTTAAAATTCAAATATATTTTGTAATTTGATTACGAATAAGATATTGAAAATTTGTGGATGAAATTTGTTGTGATGGGTTGAAATGTAATATTCTAAGTGAAGTGATTTTTGGAGACTTTTTGGTTGCTTGATTTTATGAGTTTGCTTTTTGAAAAGCTCTTTTAGACTAAAGTCATCAAAATTTTGGTGAAACATTGCAATATGAAATGAGACATAAAAGTTTCACAATCATCAACTTTCTAATCGGATCATACATGCATGAAGCTAACATCCCATAAAAAAATCAGTAAAAAATTCACACTACAAAAAGTGCATGACGGATGAGAAAACGAAGTTTGTTTCTATACATCATGTAAAATATGCATGATTGGGCAGTTAGAGGTTAAGTTATAAACATATATTGCTCAATTACTAAACAAACCAAACCAAAAAGAATTACTTTAAATAATATATAAACTAAAGTAGTATAGCTTGTGTCTTTGCTATAAATATAGCATCTAAATTTGCATGTAAATTCCATTTTTTATGGTCCCAATAAGACCTTCATCCACCTCAAACTCTCATATGTCCTAAATTCCATATTTGATTTCTTTTTCTTAAAGTAAAATTTTATGATAAAATTATATTGAAATTAAATATTATCTACTTTGTAAATTGAAATTGTATGAAATCAAGAATACATGCACTTCCTACAAAAAAAAAAAAAATTCTATACTACAAACAATTTCATTAAAAGCTCCATCTCAATTGCAATGATCTATTGTGTGATGATGAAAATCTCTGACTCTAAATCCCCCCCCAAAACTTTTCGCCCTATATTGGTCCTTTCCCAGACGTACATGTCATTGCACACTTCGCTGTAGACACCATCATATATGAAGAACCAACAATACCATTAGAACTTAATAAACCACGTATAGAACCACTTGCAATACACATCCTCTGTATTCATCACCAAAACCACGATATCGGTACAAACAACCAAATAGATAGAATTAAAAGAATAATTGAAAATCTACAAATATCACAACACTACATACAAAAAGCACCACCTACACCTCCCAATACATCTGTTAACAAAAACACCAAATGGAATGAACTAACATATCCACCCTACATTAACACACAAAACATGAACACACCACCACTACCGAATTACGAAATAAACACAATATTAAAATTCCCACCACAATACAGCTACTACACTGATGGATCCTTTGTACTACCAGAAGAAGATGGAAATGGACACTGGAAAAAAGAAAAAGCAGGCTATGGAATTTATAATCCAACAAAAATGGAAATGCAAATATCTAAAAGACTACCAGGCCTACAAATGTGCTTCAGAGCAGAATTAATGGCCATACACGAAACACTCACACTAATCACCACCACATATTCAAACGAACCCGCACACATCTTCACAGACTGCCTGAACTGCATATATGTTCTAAACACTCAACTAAAACATCCAACCCAACATAATAACCATGCCGATAAAACCATCCTAACAGATATAGTAAGGATGCTAAAAAGACGTACACAACCCACCACAATATACAAAGTAAAAGCACACGCCAAAATAGACGGAAACGAACAAGCAGACCGACTTGCAAAAGAAGGCACCAGGAAAAGAAACTACCAATTTGCCACCAAACCATATGAATTCGCACACACAACACCATATTACTTCCAAAAAGACACCTGGCCGGGGCCTAAGAAAAGACCGGACAAAGGCCCAGTCAGGTGCCTAGAAGAATACATCACCAAATATAACCGTGAAAACAACCTAGAATATTGGCATAACAATTCCCCAACATTAACAAATGGACAATGAATCCCATTATAAATAACGAACTATCCAACGACTTTTGGAACAACCCAGCAATATCAGACTCACAAAAAAAAAGCCTGTTAAAATTCCGTATTGGCCAATATATGGGACAAACTAGGAAACAACTCTTCTTTGGTATTCAAAGATTCCCCTCCAAAACGTGTCCCATCTGCAACTCACAAGATGCATATACATGGCTTCATGTACTTTTTTTATGCAAACAACATCATATACATGCCCTCATAACCAAAAGACATAACAAAGCAGTATGGGAACTAAGGAAAATAATCCTATCGTCAAAAAAATCAAGATGCTACACCCTCATGAATGCAGGCACTTTTAATAATAACCCACAAGAAAACACAGTACCCCTATGGCTACTACCATACACATGTGATCAACAAAGATGCCACTGCAACTCCAGATTTAAACCAAATATCCTTTGCATCAAAGGCCTACCATACCAAAGTGCCCCGCCACTAAACCTTGAAGACAATCTTACAATACAATTCATTGAATTTACCTACACTAACGATAGATTCTCACCAATAACAATTGGCAAAATAATAATAGAATATCAACCACTAATTAATAGTATCATCCAACATGGATGGAAAGTAGACCCATTCATAGTCATCACAGCTGGAGCTCGAGGAACCACACACAATCCTTCAATCAAACAACTTGAAACAAAATTCAACCTATGTGAAACCTCTATAAAACATACATTCAAAGCAATAAACACTATTGCCATACAATACGCAGGATCAATCCTCCTACATAAAAGACGTATAGAAAATAATCAATCAATACTAACAGAATAAAGGAATACAATATATATATATATACATATATATATATATATATTCACTATAATAATATAACAATATTGATATATGCATACGCATATATAATTACAATACGCGGTTATTTTGCTATGCTACTTGTTACTAAAGTGTCCATTCCCGAGAGGGGAGAGTAGTTTTGTCCCAATGACCTTTTGTCCACTTTATTCACGCCGGCCTCGAAAGAAGACCGGAGTTTCTATCTATCTATCTCCTTGTTAGGACACTTGGTCCTTTAGGGGTTAAGCGAAGTGGCACCGGGAGGAGACCTCTTTGTGTGTCAGGTTAGTCCAGCTCCCTAGCCTAATAGTTTAGGGTCTTTTCAGACCAAAAACACCTTCATGTTTGTCTTGATTAAGTAGTGCCATGAGGCATCGCACCACGACCCATTCAAGGGGTGTCCAATGGACTTGGGATTGTTACATCCTCCCCCACTTTAGAATCAAAACTTTCATGTTGATTCTAAGTCCTCCACTAGTCACCTTGGGGTAGTGGTCAAGTGGCCTAAGTGTCAAATAAGAGGGCCCTCTTCTCTTAGTACTCACTTTGTCTTAGTTGTGTACTTAGCCCGAGTGATTGTGTTTTTTTACTACACTTTTGCTTGTTACTTCATCTTCTTTCTTCTTTAATCTTTAACTTGGATTTGATAAGGATCCACTTTTTCATGTTCACTAGCCACGTGATTGATGACTCCCTTGAGGAAGCCCCTAGAACTTTGTTTATTAGCTGCAAAATTTGCTCAAGGATTGCAAGATCATGGGGCTTGTTGACATTTAAGACTTAAGAGCCACAGTCCTTTGCTTCTACTACAAGTTATTTTTAATGCTTTAGTGCCCATGGTATTGTAGCTTGGTGCACTGGATTTCAGTGAATTTTTCCACTATGATTGATACTATCATAGATAAAATGAATTAAATGATAAAGTAACCATACAATCGTATTATCAAGTGGAGTGGGGTGAAAGCATGAAAAAGTGTACCACCTCTAACTATTATGACCATTCAACAATGCAGGGTTCAAAAATACATTATAAATTTGAATTTCGTAAAAAAATAAATAACAATAAAATAAAACACCTATTGTTTTATAAAGTCTTCCAAAAACATTTGAGAAAATGATCTTCAATAAGTAGTTATAATTTTTTTATTGACTTAGAAGTGGCCAAAATTGAAAAAGTAGTTACTTACAATCAACAAAGTTGATATAAAACAAGCAAAATGTATATCAAAACATATTTTTTTCTACTTTTTTTTTGGACAAGGACCTCAATTCTATCATTATCTCAAAGGTCATAGAAATAATATTTATGTTGAGTGTATTTAAGGCCATCAATTTTGCAACCGAGATTGGATTTAGGCATTCGTTTTCAAACACTACTTTTTGTAAACTTTTTTGAAGATTTTGTTATGAGAATTTGGGTTCAAGTACCTATAAGAACTCTAGAGGGCTTCATGAAATTAAAACCAAAATACAATATATTTTGATATAAATTTATGGCCTTTGACCAAAACAATTATGATTTTAGTATAGCAGACTAACTTTTTGGTACAGTTTTTCGTGCTTTCACCCAGTGAAGAAATTTGCCAAAATTAGAGAATCATCCAATGGTGGAGTTGCAAGATTATAGTATGTCTTTGAACTGTATATTGCAGACTCAAAAATGAGACTTTGGAGTGTGTGTGACTTAAAAGTTAAATAAATTTTGGGTTAAATTTTCAAAAATGAAAGTGAAGATGTTCAATAATGATTCATGTTAGCACCTCTCCATTGCAATATTTCATGTCAAGAAAGAACTCACACATAATTATTGTGAATTTTATAATTGAGAGTGACTTCTCCATGTACAATTTAGAACCAAAATTTATACGTTAAAATATGAAAGGAGTTGGTATATTAATCAAGATCGGAATACATACACTAACGGAATATGAACAAGAGAACACAAACCAAAAGAATAAAACTAGATAACGAACTTCCGAACAAAATAAACACCACATAGTATATGTGTCGTATTTGTAAGTATTTACTATATTTTTCAAGTATTTGCAATATTTTTGCGTTTTGTTCATAGGTGTTTTGATAGTTGCACAACTCCAAATTGATTTATTTTTTCTTTTAGAAGATGTGTGTTATAAATCTCCAACTCTAAACCTCATAATTCAAAATCCAAATTTTCACGGATTTTCTATTATTTACATTTCCAATGTTCTAGTGACGAGAATGTGGTCATCTGGGCACTAAAGGGTTAAAGAAACTTGAACCTAATGATTTTATATTTGGCTAAATAACACCAAATTTTGACAATTTCTTTTTTAATCTAAGGGCATTTGGCTTTAAGCTTGTAAGAAGAGAAATATAATCACCTGACCACATCTTGAAGAAAAAATATGTTTAAATGTAATTTTCAGCGAGATTTTGTATTACAACTACTAGATCACAAGAAAGATGTAAAAAAATCACCAAAACTAGGAGTTTGCATAACATTCAGTAGCCTTCATACCCATTGCCTTTCTTTCAAGCACTATGCTCATCACCTTGAGCCTCTACCTGTCCACTTAGCTATTGATGAAGTATTGTTGGGTGTGGAATATTCCACACCATCTACTGTAGAGCCAAGGCAAGGACAGTGCATGTTACACTAAATAGTGTATTTAGTGTGAGATAATTATAAGATTTGAAAATATTATAGATTTTTACTCTCGACAAATTTTTTTACCAAAGACATTGATTCCACTACTATTGAAAGATCCCCATCTTGACCAATATAGAGGGTAAAAAATTGGTCAACAATAAAAACTTACAACATGTTTATGTAAATTAGTGCATCTCACACTAAATACACTATTTAGAGTACTGAATGTTATGTGAACCAAATTTTTGGAACCATCCCAAAAAAGAAATTAAAAGAAAAAGAGAAAAAAGAAAAGAAAAAGAAAAACATTGAACCCAAATGTTGCAGTACCACGCGTCAGCCAAAGTGAACGTCATTGCAAGATCTACAATTACCATAATAACTGCCGTTATCAGCCAAATATCAGAAAATATAATAACAGAACAGATACAGCCGTGTCAACGTGGCAGGTCAGTGGAAGCAAATATCTCCGACAAGTGCTTTGAATTATTTGATAGTGCCCCGCACGTGTCATCACCTCAGGCCAGATCACCAAATCCGGGGCTCCCGTCATTGGTTGACTGGGTTATCGGCAGACGTAAGCCGCAAGCCGGGAACGGCCATTTGTAACCGCTGGGTGTCGGCACGGGCGGACAAGCGGACCCGGCCCGGCCCGCGATTTACGCCCTCCGCCCTTTCTTGCCGCCTCTTCCACTACAAATGGCCCTTTCTCCTGTGCCAATTGCCTACCTCGTAAAATTGTATACATTGGGATGCACTGGGATTCATCAGTTGCACTTAAAACGTTGCGCTCTTTGATCATCGGTGGTGATAGTTTTCATTTTGATGTTGAGGAGATTGACGCTGTGATAGTTCGTTTTCCAATCGTCGCCACTTGGTGGCTTGTTTTCTGAGTGTTGGAGCGCTAGTTTTCGGTTTTTCGTAGGGTTTCGTCATTGAGTATCGAGAGAGTTTCCTTGGACTTATGCATTTTACGATTTTATTTTAGCTGCGTTGATTTGTGTATGAGATGACCGACAAGGGATTCGAGTTTTAAGAGTACTTGATTGTTGCATTGATTAGGTTATTGCTTCCTGTGAGCTTCAGTGGCGGTTTTCTTTCTTTTTCTGAAGTCGAGAAGAAGATTGGCGGGAGGGCTGTAATAGATCGATTTCCAACTGTTGATGTTTTGATTGAGTGTTACAGCGTTAATTTTCGGTTTACAAGGGTTTCGTCTTTTGTTGGGTGCAAGGTAATGAGAGATTTGTGATTTCGCTGACATTTTATGGTTCTATTTCAGCTGTATGAGTTGACAGGGGTGAGGCTATTTAGGTTTGCTGGATTCGAGTTTTAAGAGTAGTTGTGATCGTTTCTGTGTTGCGTTGATTGCATTTAGGTCATTGTCGTGAGGAGGGAGAGAGCAGGCAGATGCCAATCAGCCTGTGCATTAAGGCTACATTAGGTTTTGAGTCTTTGAAGGAGCCGCAGAGAGCTGCACGCCTTGAGCATCAGCATGGGTATATTCTCAAAGTTTCGCGAGAATGCGGTTGATCAGAAGGGAGAGGAAAAGAATTACAATGTCGAGGATTCTTCTTCTTATGCTGAGAAAGGCATAATCGAAAGCGTGGGGGAGAAACTTCAACATTCTGCTCAAAATGTGAAGGAAGCAGTATTCGGCAGTGCCAGCGACGGCGAAATTGGATCATTAAACTGTGCCTTGGCTATGGAGGATCCGTTTAATCAGAGTGATAACGTCCTGGCTGCCGTGGTTGAACGTGATGTGAGATCGTCGTTCAATGGACACGACGATGATAAGACGATCGTTCAAACCGTGAGGGAAAATCTTGCCTATTCGGCTCACATTGTAAGGGACACTGTTCTCGGTCACAGCCACGGGGCAGAGCCAAACGGAAACCATTTTGCACAAGCGACATCTCCTGTTGAGGAAGACGGCAGCAATGGCTCTACTGATGAACACAAAAGGACCATCATTGAAGCCATGGGAGAATTGATGTCGCATCCTGTACAAACTGTGAAGGGTATTATTGGGAGTCACAACAACGTGGTTGAATCTTCTCCAAGCTTGAGCAGCCAGGAGAAAGAAATCATCGACGTGGATGACAGAAAGAAGACCGTTGTGGAGACTATGAGTGAGATGCTTACGCAATCAGGGGAGACGGTGAAGGAGGCTGTTCTTAAGCACACTTCTGTCGACCATGCGGACATGTACAAGCAGGACCCATCGAGCACTGATGATCCTGGAAAGCCTGAGGAGCATGAAGAAGATGGGGAAGTGAAAGGATTGATGCAAAGTGTAAAGGATGCTGCGCACGAGGTAAAGGAGGAAGTAATGGAGGTTGTTCATGAAGTGAAAGATGCGGTTATGAGCAGTGACATCTTACCCAATGTGCCAGGTGCAAAGTCAATCATCTTTGTCCATTTATCAATGTGATTTAACAAAGAATGCAGTTTGTAATCAAAAGCTTGTGTTCTGGAACATAAGTCCTTAATGTCTGCTCTTCTTGGATTCTGTAGTTTTGTTGAAGGATTGGTGGCTATTCAATACTCCCTCTGTCCGGAAATAACTGTCCTAGTTTTTGGTGTTTTTTAACTTAACGCAGCCGTCTCAGTACTAGAAAAATGGTGTATCCTTAATAGCAGTATATAGTTTCTGTACTCAAAAAATGGTCCATCTTTTATATAGTAGTATATAGTTTTTGTGTCACTCTCATTGTCTGCCCCGTTTGAAGTGGTCATGGCTCACGCTTGAAGAATAGAATTTAGGACAAATATTGCAAAAAAAATGCCAAAAACTAGGACGATTATATCTGGATAGAGGGAATACATTGTTTCCACTTGACACACTCAGAGAGTAAAGAGATTATGAGTTGAGAATCTTTCTTCAGAATGAGGGCATGTGATAATTGTGATTTTGGAGTTGAAACATAAATTTGCTCATATCCTTTCCTTTGATATTGTGAACAGAGTCTATAGTTGAGGATGCAGGGGAGCGACCATCCATGGAGCTGGTGCACACTATTGTCCATGACTGAGATATCTGGGAATGTGCATATTATGAATAGGATATGGGCGTAGCTTATTGTTAGCTTCTTCTAGTAATGGTGTAACTGTTCATATTTTTACCACTACAGTAGATGAAGTTCCAAACATGCAGTTGTACAGCCTTTAGTCTGCTTCAAAAGTTGAGAACATGTTACATTGTAGCATTACAGGCTTAGCAGAAGACTGAAGGTATTATTTTTGTAAAGGTCATATTTTGTAAAGGTGATCATAAAAGTAATTAATGTACTCTCCTTTGATAAATAGGAAGTTTAGCTAAACGGAATCAGGTCATGTGGATAAACGTCATTTTTGTTGCTTATGAGAGGAACTAAGCTTACAGTTTGCACCATCCATGTTGACAAGGATGCGTACTGGTAGTGTTCACCGACACACCTGCTGTGATTTTTGGTGGAAAGAAATGATACAAATGTCTGTTAACCCCCAAACGTCCTCTCCCCTCTCCAAATTAGGCAGTTTTGCAAAGATGCATTATAAAATGCAATTAAGAGGAATATTTTGAACTTGATGTATGAATAAAAGTTATACATTATAATTTTTTGAATTCTATCCATATAGTTAAATTTGTGATTATTATTACCATTATTTTGTATAAAATTTGAAACTTGAAAATTCAAAAATATTTTGTAATTCAATTGTGAAAAAGATATTGACAATCTGTGGATGGAATTTGTTGTGATGGGTTGAAATGTAATACTCTATGTAGTGATTTTTGGAGATTTTTTGGTTGTTTAATTCTATGAGTTTATTTTTCAATAGCACATTTAGACTAAAATCTTCAATATTATTGGTGAATCACTGCAACATGAAATGAGGACCAAAAAAGTTTTCCATGAGACTGTAGACCACAAAGCTCTTACACACCTAATAATGATAGACCACTAAGATCTTTTATACCTTTTAACTATTTTGAGTGAACAAATAAGAGTATATTAAAGTAAAATTCATTGTAGATTCTTCAAACTTAAGGTGACTTTACATATAACTCTATTATTTTAGCTAAATCAAATTTTTTCATTAACAAAATTCCCTATAACTATCATCTCAATTATCAAGATAGAAAAATTCAAAGATTCCTATTTACATATAATTCTATCCAATCAAAATAAAAATCAATTTTTAAAAAATTAAAAATTAAAGCTACCTGCAATAACTTTAAAATATTAAAAAAAAACTTATAAATTTTACAATACATAATTATTAGAATCACATAAAACAAAATTTGGTATATGATATAGAGCATAACAACGAAGACATACCTTAAAAATACCATTCAATAATTCTAAAATCTATAACTCTTTTTGACTTGCTTAACAATGTAAAAGAACTCATTCTTTGCACTACTGTGATTCACAATAATTCAATATTCTCACAGTAATTGTGGCATTAGAACAAAAGTGTGAGATGGTCATGGTAATTGAGAGAATTTGAGAATTCTTACAGTAATGTACATTTGAGATATATGTATTGAAATTAATGTCCTGTGGGCATAGTATCAAGGAAGGGTTGAACAGACACTTTATTCACGCTGGTCTATAACTAGATCAGAGTTCCTTATATTGAAATTAGAGTGAGGATTGGTGTTAAGTCTCACAGTAGTTTTGTGCTTCAGAGTAATGGCAATAATCGGTGTACCGGATGAAGCTTTAGGAATTAATTTTCATTGTTTTGAAAATTTAACATTATCAAAGGTGTTTTACATTAAAAAAAATTAATTATTAAAAAAGAATGGAAATGACTCTAAATTTTGACCCATAATTTTTAAATTTTCCGTGTCTAAGGTAGAAGCACCTAATTGTGACAATCACCTAATTATGACAGATTCTAGGAACAATTTTTATTTCAGAACACTTTTCTACGTGAGTCATAGATCACAGATTTCAAGATAAAGTGTCATAATTAGGTGCTTCTACCTTAATGAAAATAAAATAAAATGAATCCATCACAAAATTGATAACCCAAAACAAGACATTTCAAAAAACAAGTAAGACAACCTGTCAAAAATGACTGAACACCGACCTTTGAATGTTTATTCTTCAATTTTGGTGACATAATCAAGGTGTGATAGTAACAAGGGTGACATTAAGGAGATGAAACAGTACATTGGTAGATTTCCGATGAACGTAGATGTAGATGCCGAAGATCTACAATTTCTTGATGATTTGCTTGCATGGGTTTCATCGCCAGCCATTTCCAGAGCCTTCCTCTTTGTAGCTGCTCTTGTGTGTGAGATTGGTGTGATTGTTGTCGATGCTGCAGCATCAGCACAAGATTAGTCGATTCTTTAGTTGTTTCCCGTTTCTGGACCGAGATTTCGACTTTTTGGAGGCGAAATTTGGATAGGAGGTCACTATGGCAGCTTGCTTAGGAGCTCAAGCGTCCTTGAATTCCTGTGCAGGTTCTCTTTGCGTTAGGGGATCCAATTCACCAGTTCTTAATAAATCTCGACGAGTGTGTGCATCTTTTCCAACAATGAAGGTGAAGCCTCTTCGGATGAGAGTCGTGGTGAATAATTCGTTCGGAGCTGCCTCGTCTGTGGAGGATGAGACTCCAGTGAAGGACACCGGCGTGAAGGAAATGGTGGACAAGCAAATGGCGGACGCTAACTTGGAATTTTCGGATATGGACTTGCAAGAGGCAGCTGAGAAATATAGTTTGGAAGAGCAGTTGTTTACCGAAGTTGACTATGCTCAGGTCAATCATGCACTAACCCTAGCTGTATTCTGAATCTCGAACTTTTTCTCCAGAGGTCTTGTTGTCACATTCCCAATCGATTTAGGAATTGAAACAAGGGTTTAGGGTTTAGTGTTCTGCGCAATGTCCCCTTGTTCTCAGTCAGGGTTTAACAAATAGGAACCTAATTTTATCGACGGTATCTGTATGGCACTGGCATTGTCGGAATTCTTTCTTGATGCATTAGTTCAGTGATGTTTTCTTGTCAGGAGACAGTTTAGCATTTTTGCTACTTTTCCATGGCTTGAAGAGTAATCCAGGCTCCTTGGATGTTCTTTTCATATTAATATATAGGTAATATCAGGGTAATACACATGTGCTACTTAGGTGATACCTAGGTTTAAAGAGGCTGCACATCTTGACTAATCTAGCTATCATTCTTTCTTTCTTTTTTCAAAAATCCTTTGTATCAATTAGCCAGCCCAAAATTTATGTAGCAATTTGTCTAAAATTAGCAACAAGAAAAACCACTGAACGGAATTTGCTTCTTGTCGCCGAGACATCAATCAGCACTGTCCTAATAAGTTAGGGTTTTAGGTTTGGTGTGAATTTTACGGAGACGGGTTTAGCTTATCATTGTGGTGAAATTTTAACCCAGTACATTCCTCTGTTTTTTACTTTTCCTATTACAATTTCGCTATGCCTGGAATTTGACTGAAGAGCCGATGTTCACTCAAGCTCATAAATCTGTGATGAATTGACAGATAAATGCATTCACAGACCGAGCATTTAGTGGCAATCCAGCAGCTGTAATTTTCTTACCTTATGAAAGGAATGACAGATGGCTGCAAACGATCGCGCGTGAGTTTAATCAAACGACTGCATTTCTGGTGAAGAGATATAACACGAGCAAAAAACAGAAGCGAAGCAAAGGCCTTGTGCAAGTCGATGAAAGTGGCAAAGGGCTGAAAGCTGCCAAAACGTTCGACCCGTTGCCTGTGGAGAACGAATTCGATCTCCGCTGGTTCTCGCCCTCTGCCGAGGTACACCTCCCAACGTTTGCTTCCTTAGGGGAATGTACTCGTGAAGGAAATGATCTTTACATGGAAATGAAAGAATCAAAAGTTATTAATGAAGAGAATATTTCAGAATCAAAAGTAGCTTTGGTTTATGGTCAAATGAATGAGCCACTTGGAGTTAAAACACTGCTGGTTACCGTCTTTGTCCGTTGTATAGCCACGTACATACTTCACCCTTAAATTTCATACAATTTTTCTCATTTTTGAGCGTCATTCTCACCTCTTTTTTTCTCATATTTTTACAAAAGCTGCATTTTGAAATTTATAGATTATACCAAAATGAGGCAAGGCTGTACAAAGAACGTTCTTGGTTTCTTTCTAATTAGTGTTTTGAACATAGAGCACAGTTTGGTAAAAGAAGTGTTGCAAAGAACGCAATCTATATCACCAAGAATGAAGCTCGATTATTTTGGAAAATGGAATACTCACGTTCTTGGGCAATCTAGAAATGAAGTACAAAATCTAAACTGTTTGGTAAGTGACTTTATTATTATTACTTTTCAAAGCTGGACATCAAAAACCGAAGTTCAAAATTATGTCTAGTTTTTTTAGACTTTTGAATGAAAAGATATTGTTTTTAATAACATACATAGAAACATGCATATAACATGCTTAGAGTAAAAAACCATTATAATTGAACAAAACCTCATGGATTTATGGAAAGTTAAAATTTGTTGAACTTCTTGGAAGTTTCATTTTTCAATCGCTCATATCGCACTTGATTTTTATTCATTTTTGTCATTGGAAAACTCCAGTAGATGAGTGACAAAATCTTGATAGGCGTCCCAGTTCTATGAATCGACTGAAATTGGCATTATGTGGCACTAAATTTAGATTTTTCTACTTGAGAAGCCCCCATGGGGCGTTCTAGGCATTGAGAAGTTAAAGAGCAATACATTTCGAGGTGTGTGTTAGTTCCTTAGAAATTGTGTTTGTAGGTCTATTCCATGATGTATGGTCACTATCGTCGAGTTTTTTCTACCAAAATGCTGCTATTTGGCTGATGACGAGGTTTTCTGCAGCTTGATCTTTGTGGACATGCGACATTGGCATCTGCACATTTGTTATTCTCTGCAAAGGTAGTTGAAGGAGACACGGCGATTTTTCATACTAAAGCAGGTGTCTTGACAGCCAATAAAGTGTCTGGTTACGAGGAGTTCGAGGAAACTCCTGCAGACGAAGCCTCCGCAAACAGAAGGAAACCATCGAGCATGGGTGTGGTTGAACTAGATTTTCCCCTGGTAGCAGCCACTGACTGTAACGAGGCTTCTCTACTTTCGGAGGCTTTAGGTGGGGTTGAGGTCAAATGGGTTGGAAGAAGCAACTTGGGTGATTACCTGGTACGAGTTCTACGTTTCTAGTTGGTGTTCATATTTTACGTGCCATGCATTAAGAAGTCTTTTGTATGATGGATCTTCTTGGTGTTGTGAAGATTCTAAAGTGAGGGGGATTCAATCAAAGTATAGCTAAATCATTATGACAATGAATCTGTTGTGGAAAGCATCTCAAAAGTCCTTATATAACAAAGGAAAATGACAAGGTCCAGGTGTGGTCTATTTTAGCAATAAAACTGAATTCAGCAAACGACCTGGCTATTTCGTCTGCAGGTGGAGTTGGAGTCCAGTGAGGATGTTGTAAATGTAAACCCCAAATTTGAGAAGATGCTGGGCTTTCCTGGTCGAGGTGGTCTAATAGTCACAGCCCCTGCAACTGCAAGTAGCGAGTATGACTTCATATCTCGCTTCTTCTGCCCTAAGATGGGGATTAACGAGGTACTGTCTTTGGCTGTGATAGTGTCGTGCCAACTTTCTATTGATTTGATTTCATGTGTAAAATTATCACTGAAGTACTCTAGCCTAAGTTCCATCATCCACGGATTAGTGGTGTCAGCGTTGTCACGTTGTCATCCTCGGTTACATTGAGAATTCATGTTTTATGCGCATTTGAGAACAATATTCTAAGCAACTTATTTAGTACTTGACCAACTTGGTTTTGCCTCTAAAAGTAATGTAGAGATAACCTTTTAAGGCGATCACCGATCCAACATGCCATCACCATTCATAGTTTGTCAAGTAAGATTTTCCTAGGTTGATCGAAACAATTTTCTGCCATAGGCACTGTGCTTGCTCTCAACTTTAACAGCGATGGAAATTGCCTTACCAGGATCCTGCAACTGGAAGTGCCCATTGCACGTTGGGACCATACTGGGCAGCGAAATTGGGCAAGACAGAGTTGAATGCTTATCAAGTAAGTCCCTTCTTCTTATTCATTACTTTGTCATGAAAGCCTCTTTGACTTAAGTTCGATGCTGCACATATAATATTGCCAAACTGGAGTTCCATGTCCAAGACTTTTCTGTCTTTCTGAAATCTTTCAGGTGCATGATTTCCGACAGAGATTGTTCCACCGAATACGTTCCGATATCATCTGAGAGTGATAGCTTATTTAAGAGAATCAGTGTACTAGTTAACGTAGGTTTTGTGATTGTTAATTTATTTGTTTCGATATTGGACAGGCATCCGAACGTGGAGGCAAGTTCCTCGTCCGCGTGGATGAGGAGGCAGGACGTTGCTACTTGCAGGGTGGCGCTATTTTGGTCATGCTTGGAATCTGCCTTAATACCAAGCAAATATTGGTATGATATCTTCTTGTAGTCCATCTAATATACACGCTGTTATTTTTCCATTTCTTTCGAGACCTGCTCTTTTCACTTTTGCAGCGTCTCAGGAACTGGTCATGATAGTAGAAGTGAAGACCAGATTGCCTCAGCTTTCCTGTCTTGTACATGTGAATGTCTGGGTCGCATTGCTGTTTTCCTCGAGAGCCTTACGCTGGTTTGCAGCAACCTCATGTGACTAGGTTAGGGTAGACTAGATTTCTGGCATCTTTTCTACTTGTAATGGTGGAATATTTCCTAAGAAGTGCCCCTAATTTTCAGAGGTTGAATATTTTTATTCTCATCTTCTGCAGCTTTAGACCGTGTTATTTCCATGTGAAGCAACAGAATACTTTATGGCGCACAATATCTGAACCTAACTTGGTAACACGTTTGGCCCTTCAATGTGTAAAATATCCTTGAGGAGTTGCGGTCCACAAATGCTGCTATTGAAATAGGATATGATTTCAAACATGATGTTCTGTTCCTCCGGTCAGTAGCCGAGATCAAAGGCGTAGATTTGACAATGTTGCAATCGATGTTTGTACATGAAGACGTGAAGCCGTTATTCAATGGCTACTTGAGCTTAGTGGACATGTAGAACGAGAAACGAGCATACTTTTTGACTTCGGGCTGCCAAGTCAGATAAGATTACTGTCAACCCTCTCTAACAACAATTGTATATCCTCATTGAGACAACTTCCACATGTCAACTTGCAAACATGCATGAGATTTCTTGTGAACATGTCAACTTGCAAACATGCATGAGATTTCTTGTGAACATGTCAACTTGTGAACATGCGTGAGATTTCGAATAATAGAAGTCTATTTGTCCCCTAGGAATGATAGTGATTGTTCAGTGATTGTTTTTGACAAGTTCAAATCTTCAAGATGTGATGTGAAAGATTTTTGATAGGTTCACATCTTAACCCCTAAACGTCAGAGCGTCCAGAAAGTGGATGACCAACAGATTCAAACTCTTCTCACGTTCTCATCAATGCTTGGATGAAAGTCATCCATTTTTTTGGAGATTCTTCATCAAGTTGTTGTCCTATCTAACGGTTGGATTTAGTCATACTTGATTACATTTTTTCTAAAATTACAAATGTAGAAGTATGTCAAGTCGTTGACCAAGTCAAAATTGCATTGACTGTAGTTCAAAAGTGGCCTTGCAAAAATGAGGTCATAGATTTAACAAACACAAAAATTTCAAAGAATCACCACGTTTAAGAGTATCTCATTTCAAATTCATTCCAACAAATTTTACTCAAAAAATATTAAAATTTTGTTTGTAATCGAATTTAGAAGGAAATTTTAATTTTAACTTTCAAATTTTATAATTAAATATTGGTGATAGTATTAGTGAATCGAACCGTACAAATGGAATCTAAAATTCAAAATCTAGAACTTTCATTTGTATATCAATTCCAAAATATTCTTCTAAATAGTAGTTTATGATGATTTTTCTCAAATTGTCAATTCTAGGGACACCCTGGTACGTTTAGGGGGTTAAAGAGATGTACATGTGACAACTTGTCAAAAATTAACACCCCCTAAGAAAATATCATTAGAGAGGGTTAAATGTCACTAGTGGGAAAGGAGGCACTGCCGAGGGAGGTGCCCAGGCAAGTGCTGCCCAGTTCGACACATGCCCAGATCATGCCCATATCATTTGTCTGGGCACCTCTCTAGGTAGTGTTGCCCAGTTCGACACATGCTCAGATCATGCCCACATCATTTGCCTGGGCACCTCCCTCGACAGTGCCTCCTTTCCCACTAGTGTGTATAAGGTGTTGGTCCTTGATTTGGATGTTTGTTACCGAATCAAGCACAATATAATTGTTCTTCCCCATAGTACGAAATCTTGGGAACACGATTTTTAAATCGCTTTCTTCTGTGGACCAGCCCTATGATTAGCAATTGTGATGAAGCCAAACACACGTAGGGTACTATGAGAGAGGAGAAGAATTCAGCAGTGAGTCCACTTTCACAAATCTAGAGGAGAAGATGAAGGTCCCTTAGAGTCATCAGGAATCTTGAAGTCCCAGTTGTCGAATCCACCGCAGAATTAGCCAACTTACTGAGGATGGTACAACAACAATTTGAGAGGTCCCGTGGAATATGACCATTCAGTTTGTAGTACATCTGAATTTTGGGCCAGCCTTTCAGGAATCACCTACTCTTGACCTGCACTGCCCTAAGGGCCTGTTTGCATCATCACCTGGAGCTTTACAGGCTGACATCAGGTAGTTTCCCCATTCTCCTGACTTTGCGCTGCTGTGTGTATTTCGTGTTTTCAATTTTTAGATAGACAATTTATTGGCTCTGACCGTAGGGAAGAGGCATTGCAGGGACACTCATTTTTTTGGGCTAAATACCACTGTAGCAAATATATTCCGTCCACAATTCCACTGAAAATGCATTCTCGTCTTTCATCATTCTCGTCCTTCATCTATTCTATTCCGGTCAGAGCTCCTCGTAGCGTAGCTGCTTGTTTTGTGTGGATTTTGTCCCCATTTTTAAGAGGATTTCAATGCACTAGAATATGTATTATTTGAATATCATGTGATGAATTTTTTGAATTTTTTGTCTCTGCCCTACCAGGGGAGAGACTACGGAAACGCTTTGTTTTTGAGGAGTTACGCGCCTGGACAGTAAAATGAAGCTGTAAAAATAAATCTGGGATAATCGAAGGCATAGACTCCGCGACTAGCCGCTTGTTTTTATAGCTTCTTCAAAGCAATGATTTTTTTTTCTGTCACCAGGTTCCTTGGATGCTATTTTCTTATTAATATATAGGTAATATTAGGGTAATATACATGTGCTACCTAGCACTACTAGAAAATTCAGTGTCCAAATCAACAGAGGAGCGTTGATATTTTCTGTTGATTAGGTCGCCTTGACTTGGACATTGATCAACAGAAATCTGTTGATATTTTCTGTTGATTCGGTCAAAATTAAATTTTTTTTTTTTAAAAAAAACTTTTTTTGTTGCCCGGATTCTTCGGGTAGCAAAACCTTTTTTGGTTGCTCGGGCTCCCTGGGCAACCAAGCCTCACACTAACGGTTGCCAACTGGATTCGAACTCCTAACCTCTAGGTTGTACCTCAGCACTCTTACCAACTCACCTACCTTTGAATTTGATGAACATGATAGAATTTGCTTCTTACATATACACTTAAAATACAATGTTTTCGAACTCAGCAGACTTTGGCGGCCATTTTGACATAGTAAAATAACTTTTTTCAAAAATCTTTAGACTAATAAAAGTTGAGTAATCAAGTTAGGTTTCAGCTCCAAAAATCCGTTTGTGATTTTGAGCCTCCATTCAAAAGTTATTGACAAAATTCAGAGAGGGTGTTTGAAAATATCAAAGAAAATATTCCTTACTACCCCACTTTGAACTTTGTCTATAACTTTTGAATGGAGGCTCAAAATCACAAACGGGTTTTTGGAGATGAAACTTTACTTGATTTCCCAACTTTTCTTAGTCTAAGGATTTTTGAAAAAAGTTATTTTACTATGACAAAATGGCCGCCAAAGTCTGCTGAGTTTTTCTTTTCTTTTTTCTTTTTAAAAATAAAAATAAAAATAAAATTGTGAATGAATAAGTTAACCCCTAAATGACAGAGGGGGTAAAGGGGCAAGTGTCAGCTAAGGGTATCACTTTTTGGACACACTAATTAGGTTATTTTTGTTTAAAACCTCCAGAATTTGTCTAATTTGTTCATTTTGATCAAGTAAAAAGACCCTACAATGGAAAATAAGAAATCATGCACCTCAATAGAATCAAATTCTATATGCCTATAGAGTTTTTTTATTTTAAATTTAATTTTTTTGGATCCATTCGTAGATGAGGAAAAAACTTCTGAATTTTGGGATTTGCAAGCATTATATTGCACAATTAATTTATTTTTATAATAATAAAATAAATTATTTTGTAGTCTACACAATTAGATGTAGGTCATATTCAAAAATAATATTAAAATAAAATTCAAAATTCAGAGTACATAGAACTTTAACCATGGTGTTTAAATGTTGCCCAAATGAGGGTGTTTTAAATGTTTTAAATGTGTTGAAAGTCATAATTGTGTGCTTTGATGCCTTTCAACTTTGGTAGTTATGTTCACAATCTTGTTAGAGATTTTGTAAAGAATTTAAAACTACGTGGATCTATTTGTCATGGATGCCCAAAATTGCCCAAAAGTATAAAAAATCACCTTTTGAAAAGTAGAGTCCATAAATTGCAAAAGATTCTATATATTCCAATAGATTCCATAGTATTCCAATAGATTCTAGAATATCTCCAAAAAATTCCAAAAGATTCCAAAAAGATTCCCAAAAATTCCCAAAAAATTCAATATTTGCTGAAAATTTGTTGATTTGGTCATCACACTATTTAAATCAACAAAAATTAGGTAGCAAACTGTTGATTTCTACAAAAAGTTTAAAAATTAGTGAAATCGGTCATTGCAGTGCCCTAAACAACACAAATCAGTTGATTTTTTGTTGATTTGGTCATGAATTTCTACTAGTACTGAAATCAACAAAAATGCGGCGGTAGTTTTAACAAACTCAACAGAAAAATCAGAAATCTGTTGAAATGGTCGATGCAGTGCAGGAACCAACAGAATTTTGTTGGTTTTTTGTTGGTTTGGACTGCATTTTCTAGTAGTGTAGGTACTACTTAGGGCTGCTTTACATGATGGGCCAAGGCCAATTATCCTCTAAATGTTCAATTGTTCAAAAAGTGGACGATGTAAAGCATCAAACACAATTTCTCCATTCGTCATTGACCTTTTGTAGTGTGGGTTTTTTGCTATATATTTTATGGGAAGTTAGCTTCAAGATTGTGTGATCCGATTAAAAAGGGGATGATTTGTGAAATTTTTATGCCTCATTTCATGTTGTAGTGATTCACCCAAAATTTCAAAGATTTCAGTGTGAAAGGGCTCTTAAAAAAGTCAACTCATAAAATTAAGCAACCAAAAAACCCCGAAAATCACTACACTTAGAGAATTAAATTTCAACCAATCACAACAGATTTCATCCATAGATTGTCAATATCTTATTCGTAATCAAATTACAAAAGAATTTTGAATTTTTAAATTTCAAATTTTATACAAAAACATTGGTGATATCAATCATAAATCTCACCATATGGATAGAATCAAAAATTCATAATGTACAAGTTTTATTCACATATCAAGTTCAAAATATCCCTCTTAGTTAAATTTATAAGACATCTCCAAATCTGGAGAGGAAGGAGGACGTTTAGGGGTTAAATCTACAACTAATTTGGTTATTTTGTGATTGGAGCAACATGACATGATCAATGAGAGAAAAAAAAAATCACATAATGTGCTTCTGTGTAGGCATCTATGTCATTTTTCATTCATTACCAATTTTCATGTCCCATGATCTACATGACAAAGAAACAAAACTTATAAAAAAAAATTAAAAAAAAAACTATATTCAACCCTTTCTTTTCCGATCAACCGCCACGGACAAGGACGAACCTTCCAACTTTCGATGACATAGCTAAAAGGTCTTATCGTTTTTGAAAGCTTTTCCGGATAAGCTGCACACATGTAACTTATCATTTACCTTACATTATTATGCAACTTGTGGGCAGGCTGGGCATGGAAAAAGCATGTGTTGGTGATGAGAGTAGTGAGAGGAGCACTAACTTTAGTAACTTAGGTGTGGAGGGGAACAGAACTGAGGGTCTTATGTCCCATTCACACCAAGCCCCTGCCGCACTTGCATCTGCGTTCTCGAAATGGAGGAAGGTAAAATTGAGAAACAAAAAAATATTCAAAGCCTTGTCTTTTCTTGTTGCAACTATTGTTCAAGCACTGTGCAATTGTATTATAGTGCCTCAAGTAAAACCATACTCCTTTTTTACGTTGCGTTCCTTTCTGTCATACGTTAAAGTAATTTCTAATTACGGAATTTTCATTTCTTGGTTGACAACAGATTCCCTCAAAGTTACCTAACACATGCATGCATGCGGCAACATTGGTTCATGTGAATGGGTCATCACTAAAACGTTTATCACATGAGTAAGTTGGGACCAGAGCAATTGAATGAGGCGTGATTACTGGCACTTTGGCGCACTTGTCTGTGTAGAGATTATTCCTGTTGATGCAGATATGTGCCCACACTGACCAATGAGGCCCTGCACTCCATTCACCGATGGCTGATGAATGATTCCAGGCGGCACAAGCACTGACGACCAGGGATTTTGTTTTGTCAGGCGATAGACAGTTTGGCATTTTTTGCTACTTTTCCATGAGTGGCATACCATTTTTGGGCCCCTAAAAGCTCGAGGGGTATTGGACAAAACATAGATGTGTTATGATGTGTGCCTTTCATATGTTTGATGAAGTTTGGGACAATAGACAAAATGTAGGGCATCATCTCTACAAATTATTCGTATGGTCAAACTTCCAAAAATAACTTTAGATCTTTTTTTAATGAGTTTAAAAGCATTAACCTTTGAAAATTTGTATAAATTATAATTTTCACTTTTGGAGTTTAAAATTTAGCATGATTGTTTAAAGTTGGTTTATCTATTGTAAACTTCAAAAAAGCAAAAGAAATGATGGGGGGAACATCATTACTTTCTCTAAATAGCAAATTTTGTAACACTAAAACAAAGTTGGGGTGATCCACTTTGAAAAAAATTCCGAGGTGGAGTTTAACCCGGATTGACATAATTCAAATTGCATATGAAAGTAAACTTGATTTAATATTTTAAAATATTTTTTATCATTTCAAAACATTTTTTTTTGTTCCGTGCAGCCCATTAGATTCGGGCAGCGATCATAAAATGGTCGTTTGAGCATTTAGGGGTGAAGCCCTAAACTTTGTGCCCCTCCTAAAGTTTCCAAGATGCTCTTTGTTTTCACATTTTAAATTTGTCTTACGTGCTCGACTCCTACTAAATTCCCTCATAAAATGGCAAGTGTCATCTTTCACTCTAGTTTCAAAGAAAGTTATTATATCAGTAAAAGATCAACTAAACAGTAGACGGTACAGTACCCTATTACTAAAGATTGTTATGGTTTGAAAAAAAAAAAAAATCAATTTTCCCAGGTAGCTAGCTTTTTTCACAATACTTTGGTGATACTTAGTGGTACAATGATGATACCTGGGTAATACCTAGGCAAAATTTAGCTACTCACCTAAGTATTTGACTATTTTTCCTTTTATATTTTCAAAGATCCTGCATTAAAATTAGCCATTGTATTTCAAGTGTTGCAATTGGGTTATTTTTAGCTAAAAATCATTGGTTTGAAGAGCAACATAACGTTCTTTAGAGGGGTATCGTCGCACTTCGGGCATCTAAAGGATCTACATCTACAATGCCTTAGAATCACAAGCAGTTTGAAGGATTTACAATAATTTCAACTGGGCCAAGCAATGAGGGTTGGGGAGTTGAATTAATTTATTAGTACTTTACACTGTAGCGTCACTGTAGAGAAAGGGTGTGGTCCAACAAGGGTTGAAGAACGTTATGAATCCATGCTCCTTGGATGATATTTTCATTAGAACCCCTAAAAACCCGAGGGGTATTGGACAAAACATAGATGTGTTATAACACGTGCCTTCCATATATTTAATGAAGTTTGGTTCAATAGAAAAAATGTAGGGCATCATCTCTACAAATTATCCATACGGTCAAACTTCCAAAAAGACTTTAAATGTTTTTTTAATGAATTTAAAAGCAATAACCTTGAAAATTTGTATAAATTATAATTTTCACTTTTAGAGTTTAAAATTTAGCATGATTGGTTAAAGTTGGTTTATCTATTGTAAACTTCAAAAAAGAAAAAGAAATGATAGAGGGAACATCATTACTTTCTCCAAATAGCAAATTTTGTAACACAAACAATTTTGAGGTGATCCACTTTGAAAAATTCTCCCCAATGGAGTTTAACTTGGATTGACATAGTTCAAATTGCATTGGAAAATAGACTTGATGTCATATTTTAAAGTATTTTTTATTCTTTCAAAAACTTATTTTTTGTTCCGGGGAGCTCGTTAAAAATGGCCAATGATCCAAAAAATGTCTCATGGGAGCTTAGGGTAATACACATGTGCTACTTAGGCAATACCGCTGAGTAATACCTAGATTTAAAAAGGCTACACATCCTGACTCCATGTAGGAAATCTGACTAAGGTAGAAGCACCAAAAACTGTTAAGTACCAATTGTGGTCACCTATAAAAGCACCTGTTTCAACTTCAGGAGTTCCCAATCTAGTTATCACAAGCATTAATTATGAATACCAAGTTAGCAATCTGATTAGACTAGAAATGAAAGACAGTCATTGGTACACCTACTAACATCAATAGTGGCCTATGCATATTAAGTTTGAAAATTTATAACAAAATCGTACATTGTGAAAAGATTAATTAAAAATTGAGCTTGGTTATTAAACCCAAAGTTTTACGTGCTGCAATTTTTATCATTGAAATTCAGCACTCCGTGTAGGTTGAAATGCTTAAACTGACGGCAACTATACCCCTTACCTTATTATTCCTTTGTTTCAATTAACCAGCCCAATTTTTCTGTAGCAATTTGGCTAAAATTAGCAACAAAACATAAATCATTGCTGACTACAACTCACTAGCCACTAGTAGTAGGTTATTAGCACCGTATGATTGTGGGACATTTACAGTTTTCAGTTTAGGGTACCATATGGCTACCATATGTAAGGGACATTTATAGTTTTCAGTTTAGGGTACCATATGTCTACCATATGTAAGGGACATTTACAGTTTTACAGTGCTCATGCCAGCCAGGGCTACCATATGTAAGGGTCAGTTTCAGACAGCCTGATGTTGAAATTGAATTTTCACGTCACCCTAAACCATGTCCCAAGATGACATGTGGCACTTTTTGACAAAAATTTATTAATTTATGTTGAAATTGATCACAACGTAGGGTACATTGGATTCAAATTTGGTTGAAAGCTTTAGTCATGATAATTTTTGTTTTGGAAATGAGAGAGAGACAAGTACGATGTTACAAGGTTTTAGAATGTCTTTAGAGCATCTTCACTAGCAACTCAGAATTGTACTATCAAGTCATTCAAAAACTATAGGGTATGTCATGTAGTTCCCCACCAATGTCACTCAATTACACTCTTGAAATAGTAAGTAAGCCATTTACAAGTCAACACACAAATTGTGCAATCATGATGTGTAGAAGATACACTAGCTCAAGTGGTTTTGAGGACCCCATTCCCGGTTACATTGTTCAGTGTTACAGTCATTCACCAACCCATGCACATCCATTATTTTAGAGCCAGAGAGCTATCCAGAGTGTTGGTGGAGATGGTTTTTGAATGACTCTTCCCATAATCATAACGATGGCCGCAACACAAACAAATGTAGTGAGAGCATCTCCATTAGCACTTTGGATTGCACTCTGAAAATCATCCAAAAAGTTAGACCTCACTATGTAGTTCCCTACCAACATCACTCAATTAGACTCTTGAAAATAGTAAGTGAGCTCACAAGTTACCATGCATGGATTGTGCAATCAAGAAGAGAAGATACACTTGTTTGAGTGACTTTGAGGTCCCTCGTTTTTAGTAGATTATCTAATGTCACAAGTCAAATAAATTGTTCACCAACCCAGTCTTATCCATTTTTCCATAGCTAGAGTGGTATCCAAAGTGCTAGTGGAGATGCTCTTATGTATGGAAACAAACTTCACCCACTGTATATCCGGTTAGAAGCGAAAGCACATTTGGAGCATCTAAACCTTTGCACTCCAAAACTCACACATTGAAACTAAAGATTTATATTTGAAGAGCTTTTCAAGTTCTTCACTTTCACTCACCAAATATGTTGACCCTAAAGTGGAGCCATGTTTGATCGTTTTTAGTCAAACGCTAGTTTTCACCTAGTTCCTGATTTCAAATGAAAATGGTCACAACTAAGAAAGTATGGGGACTAGCTTCTTCTTTCTAGCCGAATTTACCGTTCTTCAAAATTATTAAAACTGTGTATTTTTTATAACACTTTAAAGCTCAAAACCCTAAAATTCCAATATACACAACATAAAATGTTTTTCTATTGAATTTCTTTTTATGTAAGTTCAAGAAGCATGCCACCTACACTTTGTTGTTCATCACTATTATTGACATTTTCCCTAGAAATTTCATACTATTTTAAGTTTTTTTGTAATTACTATGATTTTTACAAGAAAAACTTTGAAATACCTTATAAAAATTATTTTTATTTAAATAATTATGAAAAAAATAGGATAAATTGGTTTAACAATATCTTATATGAGAAAAATACCAAAAAACATAATTTATTCTAGAATATGATGAATTGATGAGGTTTGGCCATGTAATTGTAGTGTGGACGTTTAAGGGTTAATGAAATAGTCAATGAACCAATCACAAATAGAATGTAGGATATACATATTTGATTAAACTTAAATTTGAAGAGTCATTACTTAACCCTTTGACGCACCTGCTGTCCATATAATGGGACGAACAGATTGTAACCTTTCTCTTGCATGACTACATCCTGTACAATTTTTCATCCATCCAAATTTCTCTTGGTTCTTGTGCTAGTTGACTATCATTTGTACAGTATGGATCTTCAAAATAAAATATTGGGATTTTTTTAAATAACAAAATCAGTTTATGTCAAGTTTCATTCTTAGTTCAAAAAGTGAGACCTTAAACATGATTTTCCAAAATAAGTAGAATCAAATAATGGAAACCATACCATCTTGTAGTGCATGTTATTCCAAATTCATTACAACAATTTTTAATTTAATATTTTTTGTTAATTTGAGATTTTTAATTTAATTTCAAAAGAAAAGCTTGAAAATTTAATTACAGTTTATTAACAAAAAAAAATGATAAATCCAACCGTACAAATGTGATCTTCACATTGACATTTACAATTTAGCTTTGTGCACCAACTCCGTTTTTTGTTATTCATCAAACATTTTATAACGCATCATCAAAATCAGTGTTGAATCAGGACGTTAAAGGGTTAGTCCCTAAAGGAGGTTACCCTTCATACAGTGCGCATACAAGAAAGAACATTTGCATACAAGTGGTGTTTACTAGAGCATAACGTGTCCTATGGAGTCAATTTTTTTGTCAGCCTTGTAAGAACATGTTGCTGTAATTTTTTAGAATTTTTCCTTGAGCAAAAGATGGTGAAAAAATTTCCTGTACAAATGTGGTAGTGAGAAAGAGTAGAGCACATTGAGGTTGTTGCATGCATTAGGGGTTGAAGCCCTGGAAGCTTTTTGAAAAGACACTCAACATTTTTTATGCAATTTGTCTGTACAGTACGTAAAACCCTGCAAGTGCACGGGTGCAGATATTCTTACTCACGCTTACATCAATGTAGATGACCCTTGAACTCTTGAAGCCAGCACTTGCTTTTACAGACTTTCACCGGATCGCACCCGCCCGAGCGCGATGCTTGTGGACATAGCAGTGGCGGAAAGCTGGCCGGCACAGCACAACCTAGGGATCTTGCTTTTGCTGTAGTCGTACAGAGTACGCGGTGGAGATGCTAGAACAACAAAACTATCTGCTCTGCCATTCACGCACGCATGGAGTCGTAGAAAACTGCTTCACAACCGCATATTCGACCAGGAAAGTCCAGAGCGTGAGAGCTTCACAGTCCCGAATGGGAGCTGGTGTCGCGACAAGACTCCTCAGCGGGAGCAATGATCAAGAGAGATGAGATGTGTGGGAATATTCTTGGCGTTCAGCAGAACTAGAATTGATGGGCGTGGAGCGAGAGGAGCCACGGGCAATTGAAACGAGCGTGTAGTGAGGAGTGATTGTGAAGAGGTAGTAGCATGAAGGAGGATGCGCCATGGCTCCATGGCTGCCTCCGTGTTCTTTTTCTACTGCTAGCGGCGGTGGCGACGTCGACAGCGCAGCCGATAGCCATCGGCGCGCTGCTGGCGTTCAACACTACCATCGGCCGCGCGGCCAAGGCTTCGTTGGAGCTCGCCGTGCGCGACGTCAACAACAATGCCAGCGCCAATGGCTCCGTGCCTCAGCTGGTGCTGCACTTGGGCAATAGCAATTGCAGCGCTTTCCAGGGCGCAGCCGCTGGTGAGTAAGCTTGCTCAAATCCTAGCTAGGGGGTTTCACAGTTCATGAGACTTTGTTGTTCATTTCCTCCAGCCCCAGAATCTGTCCTCAAAGAACTAGAAACTTGAAATCGCTTTGCTCGAATCATTCTCGCACTCTGACACCCTCTTGTACTGAATTGAGTTCCTGTGAGTCGAATTGCTCCGATTCCCAAATGAAAAATTATTCAGTAAGGGGCGTCACAGTTCACGATTGAAGCCACGCAACTGTGTCTTGCGCGATTCTGAGTCCCAGAATCTCCTACTGAAGTTCAAGGTCTCTTGTAGGAACTTGAAATTGCATTGCCCAAATCACCTCCATTCTCTGAGCAGAAGTCTGGAATCAACTAGTATTAATGTCTGTGGTGCTGTTGTGTGCGACTGTGTCTGAATTAGCTGCTGTGTGTGTGGGTTTTATTTTTATTTTTTATTGGCAGCGATGAACTTGATGAAGGAGGAGGTGGTAGCCGTCGTGGGGCCGCAGACGTCGGTGGTATCGCACTTCGTCTCGCACATGGGCACGTCCACACAAGTGCCACTGGTGTCCTTCTCCGCCACTGACCCGTCTCTCTCGGAAGATCAGTATCCCTTCTTCGTCCGCCTCACCCACAGCGACGACATACAAATGGCCGCCATCGCAGGTATGTAATTCCAAAAGTCATGTTAACCCCTAAAGGGTCCACTGTGTATTTTCTGTAGTGTAGGAAAATTGGATCCCCTGCTGCAAATCATCTGTTCGTGTGAGAATGACTTCAGTTTGACACGATCGATACTGTTGATCATGTAGTATAGAACAAGAGCTTTAAAAAAAAATGATGTGTTGCAATCAGAAAACCGAGGTAAAATGAGAAAATGCCACCATTGCAAAGTTCAGTGATGCAGATGGCCATATTGGGCGTTTTAGACGCTTAGCAGAAATCAGCAAGCTTTTCATGGTGCTGCTGATGTCCACTCCATTGATACCATGTAGGGGTCATTCAGTACTACGGGTGGAGGGAGATAACTGCGCTCTACACCGACGACGACTTCGGCAACAACGGCGTGGAGGCACTAGGTGAAGCCCTGCAAGCGGCGGGATCCAGCCTGGTGAACAAAGTGGCGCTGGACGTGACCATGACGAGCGACGGGCTCGGCCAAGTGCTGACCCAGCTCGCGCAGCTAGAGTCCCGGGTACTGGTGGTGCACTTGGATCCCACCCTGGGCCGGGAGCTTTTCGTCATGGCGCAGTGGCTGCAAATGGTGTCGGAAGGGTTCGTCTGGATCGTCACAGAGTCCCTGACGAGCATCATGGACGACCTCGGCACGGACTGGGAGTCGTTCCAGGGCGTGATCGGCACGCGGAGCTACATTCCGTCCTCGCCGCAGCTGCAGGCGTACAAGGATCGCTGGACGAGCTATTACGCAAACGATTCCTCGCTCGGACTGTCTCAGATGAACAATGTCTACGCCTGGTACGCTTACGACGCCGTGTGGGTGGTTGCGCACGCGCTCCAGAATTTCCTATCCCAGGGTGGGAACACGACGTTCGTCGCGCCCGTGGTGTATCCCAGCGACGCAGGGGGAGGCTCTGAGCTCGCGCAGCTGAAGGTATTCCGCGACGGGACGCGCTTGTTGCAAAACATCATCGCAAATAATTTCACAGGGATCACAGGCTCCCTGCAGCTGGATGCGCGAGGGGATTTCGTAGGCTCGGCGTTTGAGGTTGTGAACATGGTGGGGAAGGGGTTACGCGCGGTCGGGTTCTGGTCGAACACCACGGGATGCTTACCTTCTGCTCCCGTTGGAAACGAATCCACAAATGCCACTGGGCTGCAAGCCGTGATATGGCCCGGGGGCGGGTTGACGGTGCCGCGCGGCTGGGTGGTGCCCAAAATCGGACGCCCGCTCGTGATCGGAGTGCCCAACCGGATCGGGTACAAAGAGTTTCTGAGCTCGTCGACCGACAGCGAGAATCGGACCACGTTCAGCGGCTTCTGTATTGACGTGTTTCAGAAAGCGCTGGAGTATCTGCCCTATTCTCTCGATTACAACTTCACGTTGTATGGCAATGGGAACGCCACGCCCAACTACGACGATCTCATCAACCAAATCGTGGATAAGGTACAACCACCTGATGGAATTCAATCTCAAATGTGGCTTGCCACGTAAAACCACTAGTTATCGCATTGTTTTCGTGTGTATGGAGGTCTTGCCATATTCGCACATCTTACATGCACTCTTTGTACTAAGTCAATGCGAAAAAATATTTATGAATAATGTACGATTTCAATATGGTTGTCGTGCATTTTGAATATCATATTCGTATGATTAAAGTACCTAAACCATACGTTTTTTAGTAAACATTGTAACGACACTGTTTTTTGTGCATCAAATGTGTGGTAATACGTGCGAATATAACACAAACCTATGAACCTTGTAAATGAGTGAGTGAGTTGTTGGCAATTGTGAATTCACGAAGAGCCGAGTCATGTTTGTGTGAGATTAACATTCCCGTGTAGGTGGGGTGAGCAGGAATTCGACGCGGTGGTGGGAGACGTGACCATCACGGAGAAGCGATCCATGTTGGTGGATTTCATGCAGCCATACACGACCTCCGGGCTGGCGGTGGTGGTGCCTGTGACGCAAGGCGAGCGCAACCAAGCGTGGGCATTCATGCGGCCGTTCACGCCCCTCATGTGGGTCACCACGGGCGTCTTCTTCTTCTTCACGGGCCTCGTGCTGTGGCTGCTGGAGCACAAGAAGAACCGCGCGTGGCGCGGCCGCCCCAAGAAGCAGGTCGTCACCACGCTCTGGTTCATCTTCTCGACTCTCTTCTTCTCTCAAAGTACGTCGACACAACCAGAACCATTCCCTGCCTACTCAGTCCCTCTGTCCCATAATAGATGATGCTTTTGAAAAAAATAAAAAAATAAAGCAAAACTAGAATGATTTCATCAAATCTCTAAATACAGTAAGTTTCTATTTCGAAGTAGCTGTATGTTGGAGCAGTATCATACTGCACATGGTATGTGTGGCATGTGGCAATATGGTGATATTTGTTGCAATGTATTCTTTGATGCAATAAACGTAATTATGCTAGCATTGATTTTAGCTAGCTCATATGTTTGTGATCCACACATGAGCAAAGACAAGCTTCACAGACAAAAAAACACTTCGTGTTCTTATAATTTTGCTTTGTTAGAATCTGTAAAACAACAACTTCAAATTGAATAAATGATTTGTGTCAAGCAATTTGGGACAATTTTCTTTTCTCAAAAGCATCATCTATTACGGGACAGAGGGAGTATTTCGTTTTCATTCCTTCAATTTCTGCAACCAAGCATCGCATACGGAGGGCATGCTTATATATTTTCATTATGTATTGGCATGTATGATTTGGTGGCGATTCCAGGGGAGAAAGTGAACAGCACGCTGGGGAGGGCAGTGTTGATCATATGGCTGTTTGTGGTGCTCATCGTCATCAGCTCGTACACCGCCAGTTTGACGTCGTTGCTGACGGTCCAGCAGCTCATGCCCACCATTCAAGGGATCTCCACGTTGCTCACAAGCAACGTGCGCATCGGATACCAGACGGGCTCCTTCGTGAAGGACTATCTGCTGCAGCTCAATGTGGCAGAAACTCGGCTGGTGCCGCTGGATACTCTGGCCGCGTATGCTGCGGCGTTGGACAAAGGCTCAAACCAAGGCGGCGTTGGGGCGATTGTGGACGAGCTGCCTTACGTGCAGCTGTTTCTGTCCTCCGAGTGCGCCTTCACCATTGCCGGCCAAGAGTTCACCAAGAGCGGCTGGGGCTTTGTATGTCACTCTACTCACCCTCTCACTCAATTCCCTACCAAGATAACATTCTTTACATCAGGAATTTAGGACCCCATGGATTTTAAACGATTTCCATGCGACATCCGATATTTCATGGGTTCGTACATTTTTTTATAGATTCTGCACGGATTTCCCGCTAATTTTGCACATATTCTGCACTTTGTTAGATAACGAAAAGAGTGAATGTTGAATCCGTGCAAATTCAATGCAGAATTAATGTAAAATCCTTGCGGAATCCCTGCGAAAAATGCACACACCCATAAAATATCGGATATCGCACGGAAATCGTTAAAAATTAATGGTCCTAAATTCCTCATGTAGCCCTCGTAAGCCTGCACCTTTTACCTTTGAGAATCAACATTGCATTCAAAACTGGCTCCATATTGGTTGGAATTCTAAATTTGAATCTTATTACGAGTACAAGAACTCTGAAATTATATTTTGAGTGATGCTTACCAGGCTTAAGGAGTGATAGAACATAAGTTAGAGGGTAAACCATCCCATACAGTTGAAACTGGTGTAAATCAAGCCTTGAGCATCAAGTAGTGTAATGTCCTCAGATCTTTACATAGTATAAGCCACTCCATCTTGTGACTCCACCAATATAAGGCAATTGAGATTGTGATTCTTGAGTTTCACTAGAGGGCTTCTAAAGAATGTTATGAATCCTGACACTAGTATTCATACTGGCAAGGAGCTATTTGTAACATGCGGCGTTGGTGGATGTGGTTGAATATGGTCAGGCGTTTCCCAAGGGCTCCCAGTTGGCCATAGATTTCTCCACGGCCATTCTCAAGCTGTCGGAGAATGGCGAGTTGCAACGCATTCACGACCTGTGGCTCAACACGGAGAGCTGCTCAAACCAGAATAACGTGGCGAGCAACGCCAACGAGCTGGGGCTGAGCACGTTCTGGGGCCTGTTCCTCATCACGGGCTGCGCTTCCGTTCTGTGCTGCCTCATCTACTGGACTCGCATGATCATTCGGCACCGCAGAATCTCTCGCGGCCGCATTGTGGACAGCAGCGAGGTCAGTCTAATCACAATCCCTATTCCTACCACTCCTCTGTCCCACCTCCGCTTTTCTGGCTCCATCTCATTCGCTTTGTACTCAACAAATACACCCTGTAGCACATTTTTGTTTGCTATTTTTGTACTACATGCAGTACGCTATCTGCAATGCATAAGAGCATGTGCACCCTTCTCCCTTCAATTCACCTCACTGCAATATAATCACACCCAAGATTTGGTGTCAGAAGCTATCCTCTCCACACCCTTGAATCGCTATAATCACCCTCTATATAGTGCGTGAACTAATCACAATCACTACACATGGGTAATCATTATTGTTCACCAATCTAGGATACCGAGCCCTTCCTTGAATTAGCTTTAGAGGGACTACAAAGGGACTATAGAAACATCACTATATCTTGCTTATATTGTTTATCACTCTCACTGCCCTGAATTTTCAGCATTAAATGCACGCATATTTTATCCAGTTTTCAGAGTCAAGGGCTCATGCAGGTGTAAGATGTGCATGCTCTTAGCAAGAATTCTTCTTAATCAACATTGTTGCCATCCTTCACCAAAACAAACAATTTTAATGTGCATGCTCTAATGTGAGGAAATCGTGTGGCCGGCTTGCAGAGGAAGCTGTCTCGGTTGGAAGCAAGCAAGAGCTTCATACGATCACTGGTGTCATTCATCGAGGAGGAAGAAGTGTCGTCCGCGAGACGGCCCAACCCCAAGAAGAAGAAAATGAAAAACAAAGGTGAAAATGGTGATTGCTCGCCTGCGAGTGGTTCCGCAAGCATGCTCAAAGCGGACTCCAGACGACACTCGAGGTCGCCAGATCAGTCCCTTCCGAGACACTGAGGAAGTCTCGGAGCTTCCACTGCCTCCCAGTTGGACACTAGAATCCAAACCTCCAACAGCTACTCCAGTCACTGCAAGCTCTGCTTCAACACAGCCAGGCTCTGTCGTCACCGACGGAGTTAGTAGGAGGCCCAAGGAGCAGGAGGACCATGTACATGAACATGTACCCTAAACCCTTAAACCCTAAACCCTTAAACTCTAAACCCTTAAATCCTATACCCTAAACCCTTAAACCCTAAACATCGAGCAGGTCATGGTCTTACTTTTCTGTAATCTTACTTTTCTAGAATTCCATGCCTGCAGGTGTTCTTCATTATCAATGCTCTTCTTATTTGACTACAGATACGCGGTGATACACCAACATCGACATGGTTGTTGGTCGAGAGTTTACAGTGGAAGAATTAGTGATTATTTGTACTGAGAGTTTTGGAGGAGTCCAAGTGGTGTAGTTATATCGATCTGTACATTCATTAGCTAGCTGCTTGCACACCTCAAAATCTCTGCCACACCTCAAAATCTGGCCACTATTCCTGAATCATGGCAATTCCACATCATCTTTGGTTGGGTGGTGAGACATTGTTAAAGCGTCTACAGTGCTACTGTTGAAAAGGGTGAACTCCACTAACTGCTACTTATGTGTTTATTCCTTATATTTTGTATTTGGAATTGGCAATCATAAAGTAGCTCTAAAACCCAATCATGTAATGAGATCTTCATACTTGATAGGCCGATGTCTTCCCCATGGAGCAAGGATAGTTGTTAGTTCTATGTGGACTTTCCAAGTGTGTGCGTAAGCTGCATAGTGCAAACTTGCCCCTATGTTGTGCTTGTGTAGGGGTCCATATGCCAATGTTGAAGCCATATACACTAACTCACGTAGAAAGTACACATGAACAAATAATCACTTCCCTAAAGTACACATGTAGAGGTACCCTATTTCAATCCTTAAGGATTTTTGAGCATTAAAACTACTAAAATAAACCTAAAAACTTTAGACAATGTAGGAAGTTGGAATTGATTCACTTTTTAGAAAAAATCATTATTTATTTAAATGTGCAAACATAAAAAATTGAGTTGATATCTATATCATATCTTTTAAATTATGTAATTGCGACCATGCCATGTGTTTTGACATAACCTAGAAATAAAAAAATTGATTGGTGAATGTATGTGAATTGTTTGTAGGTTAAATTTTACGGGATGGTTTAAGTGCTAAGAAATTACACTTTTTATGAAACGGAATTGGAAGTGGGAATGGAATAAGGTGTATCTACTTGAGTGTGAATTCCAAAATAAGGTGGGCACTTTACATGTTAGTGTAGCATAATAATGTGAATAGTGTTGCTATGAAATTTATATAGGTGGATGCAAGATGATTGGTTTAAAAATTAAAAACTAAATCCATTTCCATCAAAGCGGCCTATATAAGATAGACTTAAGAGAAGTCATTGCATTGGCTAACTCGGATCATATAATTGTAATACAACATCCTTTTACCAACCAACCCTGGAGCCATGACTTGGCGACCATCACCGAAACCAACTCCAACTTATACACTAACTAAATCTAACCACCTTCAAGGTTACTGTTTGTTACTAGTATTTATTATTGGCCACTAAAGTGTCTATTCCCAGCAGGGAGAGTAGTTTTATCCCAATGGCCCATAGTCCAATGGACACTGGATCATTGACATTACGAACAAACACTTTATTCACGCCGGCCTCCAAAGAGGCCCGAAGTTTCGATCTATCTATCATTGCATTGGCAATGAAGAATTTTTTATATTTATACACATGAAGTTAACATTTTCCTTGCTTAAATGCGAAACATCCAATGGTAGGTGTTGCGTCCCTGCTACTTCCCTTTTGTCCTAGTAAAGCTCATTTGTGTGTATAAATGGCGCTTCACTTCTTTAGTGGCAACAAACACAACTTGATAACATTGCTATGCCACGCACCCACAATGTTAGCTCCCAAACTTGTCCCGGGTCTCAACACCACACTTAGCTCCCACAAGACAACCGGGCTTGTTATATGATGACATGGGGTGAAACTTCCACGAATGCCTAGTGACGACACTACTTGCCACCGGCACTAACCACCTTTAGTTGATGTTCAACTCCCCACTAGGACTCACGATGATATCATTGTAGGACTCACGATGCGCAACTCACTACCGGCTCAGGAAACCACAATAGCGACCTAGTGTGAAGTAGAACATCTCCTTACCGGTGCCAATAAATAGTAACCATTATTGATTAATATCAAATTCAAATACATAATTCATTGGTTGAAACGGTCATTTGATTTGTCCAGGTGACATGAAGTGTCTGTGCTTGCTCACAGAAGCACTTGCACCAGCTTGGAATAAGACATATAATCTTAACATTACACGTTAGAAAACAGGCTTGAATTCTTTTAATCTGAAAAGGATCAAGGATGAAGAAGCTTGAATTGGACCTCATGTTTTTCTTAGTAGTTTTAAGTAGGTACTATGTAGGCTTCCTTTTGTTCCAATTTATGTGTTTTGAACCAAACACATGCAACGTTGTTCACTGATTTTAGTGATTTAAAATTTGGTCCATCTGAATTAACTTTTACACAATATGATCAATTTATTTTGTCATTATAAAACCATGAATCCTTGGTCCTTGGTCCTTTAGGGTTAATAAATCATTTTTGAATGACTATGTTTGTCCAGTCTAGAAATAGTTTTTCTACAAGAATATGATAATATGGAGTAAGGTAAGAGCACCCAATTCCAACAGTGTACCCAATTCTGATAATTATATACACGGCATTCATTTTAGAACGCAAATCTAAGCACATCATAGAGCCTTTATTGTTTGTTGACCAAAATGATAAGCTCGAGTACACCTAAATTTACGTTCTAGAATGACTACCGTGTCTAGAAATTATCGGAATTGGATGCTCCTACCTTAGTTGACAGCATTGCAAGAATTGGATTCAAGTGCAGCCCCAAATTAGAAACAAGACAGTGCATTGAAAACCATGCATATTTTGGTTTTTTTTTTTTTTTTTTTTTTTTTTTTTGTGAAACAATAGGACATTTTATTCCTTTGAGAGAGCAAAAACATCATAGTAAACCAAGGGCAATAGGCCCAGCAAATTTTTAATTTTTTTTTTTTATTCAACAGCAAACAACTCATCCTACTTATACAAATTTTTGGTCCTTTGAAACATGTGATTATAACAAATATGACTGTTGCACGCTCAGTTGCTCAGACATTCTTGCATTCTTTGGCACAAACTAATATTTTAAAAATGCAAAAGAATGTACTAGTACAAGCTTGTGACCAAATTTTAAATACCGGAAATTCAAGTTTAAAGAAAACTGTGTCACTCTCCCATTAGCTACACTAATTATCCCATTTAATGAGGATGGTTTATAGTGAGTGAGGGATGGTTTTTAGTGCGTGTGGAAATTAGTGAAGGTGATACTAAATATCATTATGATGTAAAATTAGCGTGATATGAAGATTTCAGCCACTCAGTGAAAATTTCAACCCTCACTAATTTTGAGATTTTACAAAATAGTGCATGCTTCGGGAATTAGTACCACATGCACTAAATGGGATAATTAGTGGTTAGAAGAGGGGATTGAACCCATAATTCTTCACTTCTTTCTTATTAACACCTAAAGGACAGAGGGGGAGGTAATTTTAGTTTTTCCTTATTTCAAACATTGATTTTACCCTTCTATTTTCAATTTTTTGAGAATTTCTTTTTTTTACCTTATATTGTATATCAAAATGGAGCAAAACATACAATGTATTACCTTAATTGATCAAATTATTAAAAAAATTCATTGCTCCAAAGTGATCATCAAAACTGCTCATGAAACTATTTTTTGGTTTTTCCTCAATTTGGATGACGAGATGAACCTAAAAGTAAAAATCTAAAAGTCCAAAACAAAGAAATAGTCATTTGACACACTTTGGAAACAAAAACCTATGATTGAATACAAAATCATTGATTTATCAATGGTCAAAGTTTTGCTGACTTTCAAATTTTCAATTCTTTTCAAATGTATATTTCATTCTATATTGGCTTTTTTCAAAATCTAACTTTGCCAGAGTAAAGTTTGATGGATTTTTGGAGGGGTTACTTCAAAAAAAACATTTCAATTGAAGTTGTTTTCAATTAAAAATTTCACTTCAAAGAGAGTGAAAAGCCCACTAGGGGCCTTATGGTCCTAAGTTAGGGGTTAATAAAAAGTACAACTCTGAACGTTGTAAATTTAAATTTGAACTTTAACCCTTTAAAGTCCAGATGATGCATTGATTTCAAAGATGTGTTTTAAATTGTTTTATGAATAACAAAAATGGAGTTGATGTACAAAGAAAATTTGTAAATGTCAATGTGTAGATCACATTTGTACGGTTGAATCTATTAGGTTTTTTTATTGATATTTTTTAATTAATTTTCAAGGTTTTTTTATTAAAAAAAAATGTAACAAATTTGAAATAATACGCACTTAATAAAATGGTATAATTTTCATTCTTTGATTCTACTTATTTTGGAAAATTATTTTTAAGATCTCACTTTTTGAACTAAGAATGAAATTTGACATGAACCAATTCTAACACTTGTTTCAGAAAAGTGCACATAGCCATGTGCACTGTATTTCTTTTTATTTTAGGGGGGGTGTGGGGTGGAGGGTGGGAACATACCCACTTCCCTTTAAAATTTGCACTAAATTTTTTTTATGTAATTTACATTCAAGTTTGGCACTTTATAGGTAAAATATAACTAACTCTTGTTTTGTTAAAAGTGCACATGCTAAAATTTTGTACCTTTGAAGAAAGTATAGTCATATTTTACCTATAAAGTGCAAAAATTGAATGTACATTACATAAAAGGATATGTAGTGCGAATTTTAAAGGGGGGTGGGTATGTTCCCACCCCTTCCCCTTAAAATTAAAAGAAGTGTAGTGCAAATTTTAGAGGGGGGGTGGGTTTGCTCCCACCTCCCTTCCTTTTTAATAATAAAATATGCAGTGCACATGGCACTAAAAAATAGTGCACATGGCTATGTGCACTTTTAATAAAACAAGTGATAACTATACTTTCTTCAAACATACAAAATTTCAGCATGTACCCTTTTTATATAGCACGTGCACTTTTAATGAAACACTTGTTGTTTTAAATAATCACAATATCTTATTTTGAAGATCCATATCGTACAAATGATAGTCAACTACACAAAAACCAAGAAAAATTTGGATGGATGAAAAATGGCTCCCAGTCAGTTTAGCGTCTACTATGTGGATGCACGCATGCTAAATGGTTAAATTATGTCTCATAACCTACTTGTTGCTCTTGTGACACATTGGTTATGTAATCTATTCATGAAGTTATGATGTCAAGTTCAAGTTTCAAGGTCATTGCATCACTCATTAGCTAGTTGAAAAAGGGTATGAATCCCTAACTCTTCCCCTCTTTGTCTTCTCTTTGTGTGCCTTCAATCAACAAAAAGTATAAATGTGAACCTTATAGATTGAAACTGAAACTTGAGATTCTGTTCCATAACCTACTCGCCATTGCCATCACTCATTAGTTATAAAACCACGCATTTTAATGATTTTGGTAGGGTTTTATGTTCTTGCATGAAATCTAAAATTCAGATATTAGATTTTAAAGCTTTCTATTCCTTTGGAGTCACAACTTTGGCAACTAAATTATGTTTTTAAAAAAAAATCAAATTTGAGGGCATAAATAATTCTACTTAACATGCTTGTAGAAGACCTTATATTTGAAAGTGTTTTTTTAGTTGTGTTTTTTAGTTAAGAAGTTGTAAAATTGATTTTCAACTTTCAAATGAAAACTTCTTCACAATGAAAACTAATTTTTGATTTTGACCTGTACCAATTTCTTTTGTTTCTTCAATTTTTAAAGTAAAATTATGAAAAATCAATAGAATTTTGCGCATAATTGGTTCATGGAGAATCAAAAATATCTGAGCTAATAAAGTTAACCGAAAAGAGCGTCTCACAGTGGAAACTCGCCTCATACTCACCTTCAACTCATTTTCAGTTCAAAAAAACAGCAAAATTAGTCTATGGTGAGTTGAAGAATAATCTAAAGCAAGACCCTGCGCCACCACGGGACGTGGAACTCGTGACCTCCCCAATGCTAAAGGAGAGTTCCCATCCGCTCCCCCAAGCCAAGAGTCCCGACCATGGGGACTATTCATGAACAATGGTTGTCAGAAAATTTAATTATAGTGAGGGAACTCCTCTTCAACTCCTCTTCAACTCCTCTTCTGTTTTCGGTTAACTCAAATGGATGATGGTTTTAGCAAAAGTTTGTGTTCTTTCAACATGCATGCTTGATGATTTTTTATTTTTTATTTATTTAATTCAATAATTCATGATAAATCAATATATAAATGATTAGTAAATGGTGTTGTGATGTAGGCCATTTACTAGTTAAAATTAGACTTCTATCTATGTGTGTTAATTTTAAATGTCATCATGTGGGCGTTTATTAGTTAAAGTTAGGCATTTATCTACATGATTGTGTTTTAGTTCTAACGAGGAAGGTTATGAGATTGTAGGAAAGTTTGGTGTTGGTTGTCTTTTACCTTGGATTAGGATTGGGGTTTATTTATTCCATATGGTTTGCAGCTTTTGTTAGATTTGATTGATCTTAGTCTTAGTCAACTTAGCATCTTAGATTCATTCGGATAGTCGCACCCTAAGTGTAACAGACAGACACACATGTTCAGGTTCTACTATTACCCTTCATCTTCTGTAAACATGTAATCATTATTATTATTAATCCAGAACTCTTTCTTTCATCTTCATGTCTTCGTCACTAGTCTCACATGGTATCAAAGCGATGAGAATCGATTAAGAGTTATATGTTTTCCTTCAACCTCTAGAGCTGCATGCTCCAGTGACAATGTCTTCAATCTATTTATCATAGAAGAAAAGAGACATGAAGTCAAAAATCACTTGCAAATTATTAACGGATTTTTCTAGCTTTCTATCGAGTCAGTCAAACCAACACCTTCAGTTGAACTCATTGAAGAGGAAGAGCAAATTGAGCAGCAATTAGAAGTTGTTAACCCTTAACCGCCCAACCATGCATATTTTGCATGATGTACAGATTTGAACTCCGATTTCTCATCCATCATGCACTTTTTGCAGTGTGGATTTTTTAGTGAAACTTTTATGGGAAGTTAGCTTCGTGCATGTGTGATCCGATTAGAAAGGGGATGATTTGTGAAATTTTTATGCCTCATTTCATGTTGCAGTGTTCCACCCAAAATTTCGAAGATTTTAGTCTAAAAGTGCTCTTGAAAAAGTCAACTACTAAAACTAAGCAACCAAAAAATCTCCAAAAATCACTACACTTAGTTTTAAGTTTAAGTTCTAAATTTTAAGTTTGAAAATTTATACACAAATATTGGTGATAGCAATTGCAAATCTAACCGTATGAATAGAATCTAAAATTCATAATGTACAACTTTTATTCATTCATCAAGTTCAAAATATCCCTCTTAGTTGCATTTTATAATGCATCTTTGAAAAACTGCCAAATCTGAAAAGGGTGAGAACGTTTAGGGGTTAACACCACATATGGACTCTCTACTGCTCCCACAAATTATCTCAACACATTAGCACACTACGATGAAATTAATACTCAATTTTTGAAAGAAGAATGGCTTATGCCGCACCTTCATTCCTTTACCAAGAAATTTGACTTGTAATCAGGTAGCCTAGCTTCTTCAGCTAACAATTTTGCTTCCCGAGCATACTCCATATCACCACTTATTGCATCCGGTTATGAAATGTGGAGCATAAAGGTCGAAACTTTGGTACGTTGTTGACGGCACGAGAGCTGCTCCTACTTCCTCTAATGTTGCAGGTCTCGCAGCCTAGCAACTCAAAGATTCCAGAGCCCGTTCTGACATTCTCCTCCATTGCGGAGAAAAGCAACTCATTTTGTTATGTCCTCTTAAAACTTCAAAAGTAGTATGGGACCGCATTAAAGAGATTGATGAAAAGTGTAATAAAACTAGTCAAGTCAATCTCCATAAGAGATTGTGCCGTATGACTATGTCTAAATATGAAGATGTGATTACATTTTTGGAAAATTGGCAGTCTCTTTTACAAGAAGTAGACATTGCTAGTTGCACTTTTACACACCTTCAACAAGTAAATTTGCTATTAGCAGCATTACCTAAAACCTAGAGTTCATTCATTACCACACAAGGAGGAATATCAGATCTTACTTTCACGGAACTTCTTCAGCAATTGAAATCAATAATTCTTTAAAATCAAAATTTGATTCTTCTGCTAATCATGTTTTCTATTTGAAAGGCAAATTCACAAAATAACCTCTAAATAAACCACCTTTACGTGGTCGCAAACCAACTTCCATAAGATCTAATTCCTCTTCTCAGAATAATTTGAATGTTGCATCACCTCATACTTATCCACCCAACTCAATTATCTGTCACTATAGCGGTATACATGGTCACAAAGTACCAAACTGTTGGAAAAAGAAACGTGATTAGGCTGGTCCATCTACTTGATCCCACAGCAATAATTTCATCAATCACGCTCTTGGCTATTTATTCAGTACTGTTGTAACTATTCCCGGACCCTCACCCTTTTGGTTCCTGGATTCAGGAGCAATTCAGCATATGACTCCACATCTGTCCCTGCTTCAAGATTACCAAGATCTTGTTATCCCCCGAGTAATTATTTTGGGCGATAATCCCTCCTATCAAGAAATTGGTTTAGGTTCCGTTCTTATAAAATTGGTTTTGGTTCCGTTCTCATAACATGACAAACTTTGCTTATACCAAACATTCTCTTTTTCTCTGGTTTAGCCAAAAATATTCTTTCGGTATCCCAGATCACCACGAGTGGCAACACTATTATTATTTTTAAACATGATCAATGTATCATTAAGACAAAATATCGAGTTCATCACTCCCCATGACATATTATATTAAGAAACAAGACAATTTATATCATTTAGGAATTGGCATTGAAATTTTGGATTCTAGTAATCTGGCAACAAATTCATCAAAGTCTAACACAGTCACCTTAATGTGGTATTATCGCCTTGGACGTATTAACGTCCGTTATCTAACTATTATGCAAACTAGTGCTATGGTTGATGGGCTACCTCCTGTCAAACCTAACCTGTTTATTTGTGAAGGTTGTATTCTTGGGAAACAATCCAAATCAGCTTATCCCGTTGATCCAGGAACGCGCGCAACTGAGGTCCTGGCATCAGTCGACTTAGATCTTTGTGGACCAATGCATAAATCCTCACTGGGAGAAGTGCTCTATTTCCTTTTATTTATTGATGATTTTTCATGGTATTTCCATGTATACTTTCTCCAAAAGAAATCTGTGGGTCTCTTAATTTTTACACAATACAAAAGTCTTGTTGAGAATCAAACCAATCATAAGATCCTATTCTTTCGTTTTGACAACGGTGGTGAGTTCACCTCCACAAACTTCAACAAGTTCTGTAAAGAGTTTGGTATTCAACGTCAATTTTCAAACTCCTATAATCCAACTCAAAATGGGGTCTCTGAGTGCAAGAACCGAACACTCGTCGAAGTTGCTCGAAGCATGCTCAAAGTAGCGAATCTTCCCTACTCCTTTTGGACCGAAGCCATCGCAACAATATGCTATTTGCAAAATTTATCATTCACCAAAGCTTTAAAAAATACAACACCCCATTGCTTGTGGACCGGCACCCGCCCTGATTTGTCCCATTTACGAATCTTTGGTTGCTTGGCATATACTCATATACCTGCTCACTAGCGAAAGAAACTTGATCTCAAAAGTTCAAAATGTATTTTTATTGGCTACGGAGAACCCAATGGTGTTAAAGGCTATCCCCTCTATGATCTTGGTTTATTCCAAACACATAAATGCTAGTTGAGTTTGGGTCAAAAGTTGTTGAGGTTTAGGTCCAAAGGTCATGAAGTTTGGGTACCAAAGGCATAAAGTTTGGATCCCAAACTCATAATCTCAATATTACATTTGTATAAATCAATATGATAAGTGCTTCCAAATTTGATAAGTACTCCTACTAAAGTTTCCAAGATTTTTTCCAATGCTCTTGGATGCTCCTTGTTTTCACATCTTAAAGTTGTATTATTTGCTTGACTCCTAAATTCCCTCATAGAATGGCAAGTGTCATCTTTGATCACTCCATGTTCCAAAGAAAGTTATTGTATCAATAAAAAGCCAATCAAACAATATGGGGTGCAATATCCTACTACTTAAGAATGTTATGTTTTTAATGCACATTACATGAAAAAACTAAAATAAAATTTTCTATCAGATTTTTTCCACTTACAACACATTTAAAAAAATAAAATCACTATATCCAATATATTTTGAAGTGACACTCTACCCCCAAGTTGGAAGGAAGAAGAGTTTCACAAAGGCTTCACTTGCTTAAGTTTCACAAAGGTTTCACTTGCTTAAGTTTCACAAAGGCTTCACTTGCTTAAGTTTCACAATGGCAAAGTGGTAGATAGAAGGGATGCATACTGACTATGTTGCATGTACTTTTTGTTTTATGAATAAAGTGGAACAGGTACCACATTAATTAAATAATGCACCATAGATCACACTCTTCCGTAAAGTTCATATGAATCAAGATTTGCAGTACCATTAGGTCAGTTTCACACTAGTGTGACAAAATAATTTAATTTTAGAATTTAGATAGTATGAGATCCATTTCTTAATTTTCAAAAAAATTGAAAATTTACTGATCATGGCATTTCAGATTTCACAAAGAACTAAAGACATTCAAATATAGTTTTCTTTGTTTTTCGGATATTGGTCTACAAATTTATCAAAACTTGGTTATCAAAAGTTGGAAATGCTTCAAATTTTGCTTAGTTATTTACGATACTGACTCATACGGAGGGTACTCTCGATTGGCGCAAGTGTAATCTCACCTAGCAAGCCCCATCACTTTCGAAAGCACCAGTCCCCCCATTCTTTGGTTGACTACTTTCTCCGTTTAGCCCTTGTGTTAGGAAAAGGCCCCATATGAAGTTCACATTATCATAGTTGTATAGAATTCAATACATATTACAACATGAAGGGCATCATTCAACATAACATTCAGTAGCATGCATTGTCCCTGCCTTGGCTCTACAGTAGATGGTGTGGAATATTCCACACCCAACAGTGCTTCATCAGTAACTAAGTGGACAGGTGGAGGCTCAAGCTCAAGGTGATGAGCAGAGTGCATGAAGGAAAGGCAATGGGCATGAAGGCTACTGAATGTTACGAACTTTCCAGAGGGGCTAGAGATTTGTTCATAACATGCACACCTGTAGAGCAAGGAACTCGGAGCCATGATAAAGACAAAATCCCAAACTGGGCAGCATAGTAGGGTGGTGAAATTTTTGTTGGCCATGTAGCACACAGTACACAGAGACGTTACAAATAAACAGTTATTGATTCAAATTTAAATAAAAGAAAAGGGTAGAGGAGACAATCGTACATAATAGGAACACGAAGTCACTAGTGCTTGATCAATAAACACAATACGGACTCTACATTACAGTTGCTTGAAAAACGCAGGGTGACCAACGATCACACTCCACAACCACTTGGACCATCACCTCCTGCTACTGCAGCACACAGTCACCACAATCAAAACATAGCAACATCCACATCCAGTAATAAAAACTGTGCACTTAACTAACCCCTAAAGGAAAAATGACAAATTCAATCAATCATGTTGTACAAATATAATTTAAATGGGACCACATTCTATATCAGTGGAAGCAGTGAAGAACATTGCATAAAAATAAATAAATTTAAACAAAAAAAGGTTTATATAAGACCTATTCAAAACTACTATAAAAAACATGAGGTCCATGGTCATTTAGAGGTTAACTACACATGTCGAGACTGATTTAGGTCTTCAAGAAAATTGGACTGGAATGTGACCTTCACATAGCAGGTTCGTCCCTCTGCTTATTTATATATGTTTAGGTTGTGCCTACGGTATATCAAAACAGTGCACGGATCCTGTAACACGAACTGGCTGTGATGATAACGATCTCTCTCGAGCTTCAACTTTTGAAAACACTTTCCATTAGGTCCAAGGAAAGAAAGTACCCAACAATGTCCTCGACCGAGAAAGAAATATCCAGCACTCACAGAAATATAACCTTCATACAAAACGAAATTCAGATCATAAAAAAAAAGAGGTGTCACACCTCTTTCTTCCCATTCTCAATCTTCAGAGAATGGGTACGTGGCATTTTCTACTCGAATTGTGGAGGACCCATTCTATGAAGATTGAGAAGTTTCATTCTTATCCTCCGGAGATGAAGAATAGGCGTGAAGATTGAGAAGCCATGGAGAAGATTAACAAGCCGTGTCCATTCCTCATGGAGAATGGCCACGATTGGCTCCACCTTTCTCTCCCAAGGTTCTCAATCTACAGACAATCAAATTTCTTGGAAGAGGTGTGTAACAACCCTATTCGACCATCAGATGCAATGAAAGATGCAGAGATTGTGAAAACACAAATTTAGAATCTCTAGAGAGGTTTGAATTTTGGAAAACACTGTGAAATAATTAGGTCTGAAGGAAATGAGCACTCACAGGATGTTTTCAAGCAATTTGCTCAACGAATTGCGGGGGCTTTAATCTTTGTAGACACGGCACTCATCGGCCTCGGGGTTCTCCTCGCAAAACGCGTCCAGGGGGTCAACCGGGGTCTTGGCTTTCTCGGCCGTGGCGCTCTCCACGGCGTCCCAGGCCGTGGCGCACTCCTCGGACTGGCCGTCGCCGGCGCAAATCTCCTGCGCCTCCTCAATCTTGTCCGCCACCTTGTCGCCCGTCTTGTCGATCGCGGGGCCCGAGGAGCCCTTGGACACTCCGGCCATGCACACGATCCTGCTCGTCCTCATGCTCGCCCTCGTCGTCGTCGTCGTCGTCGTCGTCTTCAAGCTCGTCGTCGACAGGGGCGATACGGCGAGGTGCGCGCTCATGGTGAGCATGGTGGCTGCCATTGCAATTGGGTGCGATCGAAAGCGAGGCAAAATCAATCGAAGTTTGAGATGGAATTGTGTGCGTGAAAATGGAGGAAGAAGGGGGTGATTGTGAGGGTGAGTGGGGCGCTTGCGGATGGATAACGTAAGGCTTGGAATTCTCACGCTCCGTCACGCCACTCTTTTCTTCGACGGTCGACGATGGGAACCTGCTCGCCTTTCTGCCACGCGTCGTGCAGAGCAACTACGGTGTATGTCCGGGCGAAATCCGGATATACCCTGGAACGTCGGAACCATCCGGACCTCAGCAGCGAATTTTTTTGTGGCTGTAAATCGCCAACTTGCTATTTCAAAAATGGGCTTGCTATGTTGCAATAAGAAAATTTGGGTAAAAATATAGAGTATATTGTCTTATCATTGGAATGTATAGTCAAAAATTCTATTTAAAAAGCTATTTATTTGTAGTAAAAATTAATAAAAATTGTAAATCGCCAAAAAATTGCTTTTTATTTTTCAAGTTTCAATTTTCAAATCGCCAATGGGACTTCTTTGAAAAAATGAAATAAAAAAATAAAATGAAATTATTGGACCTTAGCATGGATGCCCAAAGTACACATGAGTGGCAATAAATAGTGTAGACTCATGTCAGGGAGTGTTAAAGTATCCCCACGGCAGCTTAAATTAGAGCTCGCCAATGGCATTGTCGCCAACCTCTCGAAGGGGCTGTTGAAAAGCAATTACCATTGTATGCACAACAAAAGTTGCAAGTCCAGGCGGGCTCGGCATTTTTCTCCATTTCTAAGCAGTATCCATGCTTGATCGATCCTACTCCCGGACCCGCCATCGGCTCGTGGACATAATTTATGGCTATGTCTTAGGAGGAAGCGTAGAACACAAACGCCAATCAACGTGAGAAGGGCAAGAACTTTCAACCTGATGAAGAGCAGTCTCGGGAGCACCTTAATTCATTTTCAATAAAACCAAACTTTGTGAGCTAGATTTTATTAATTTGGCTTGAATGCAGTAAAGATGATTTTGTAAAACTAAATTAAATTTTGGCAAAAAAGAAAAGAAAAGAAAAACACACTACATAGTGAGTTGTTTTATTACATTTTGTATTTGAGACCTTGTATAAAATCCAAAATTACCTTGAGTGATCCAAAATAAACTTTCAAAATTAGCAAGGATGACTGAAAACCATGCACAACAAAAATACATATAAAAAGTCATTCATTTCTTATTTAGAAATGAACAATCATTGTGATTAAAATGACACTTTGGATCTCTAGTAACTTTATTGTGTCAATGTCCAAATTTTTTTCAAAATAGTTGGCTACTTTTGTTTATCTTTTTGAACAAATACATTACTTACACTTTATTTAATCAATTTGGTTTTAAAAAAAAAGGTTTAAAAAAATCTAAGATTCAATCATTGTTTTGGATGAATGAGAAATTGTTCTAATTGTAATTAACCTCACACCAAATCACTTTATTCATCATTCTAAATATGAAATTTGAAGTGCTCAAAAATTAAATATTATGAAAAAAACAAAATATGCAACTTTATGTGATTCCTATAACTTTTTCAAATTCAAGTTACAAAGAAAAATTAAAGTAGAAATTTGAGGTTTACCATTACATAGTTAAATGTTCAAAAAAGTATAATAATCTGAATCTTGATATAATTGGCTAAAAGTATGAGATTTATGACATATTCAAAGTATTCAAGTATTTACCATTTTTAATGTGTAGAAACATTTAAATTGTATTTTAATATGACGAAATCAAAATTCAAAAGTTCCAAATGAGGGGTATATTGTATCTTTGAGTGTGTTCTAATCTCTTGAATTTAGCTAATCACCTCAAAATTCATACTAAAAAAAAATATTTATATTTACTTTTAAAATTTCCTAAAAATTAAATTCTTATAAATTCAACCATGTAGATGTCACCTAGGGTTTAAAAGTTCCAAAATTTGCTTATACATCAATAAATAAAAGTTAATTTCTCCTTTAACATATTTTGAATTAAGTAGATTAATATATCTCCTAAACCACTTTCTTTTTATTTTAGGAATATCATCAATAATTTGTGTAGCCATAAAATTTTATAGCATTAGTTGAGATTTGTTAACTTTTTGCACTATTATATTAATTAAAAATAAAACATTCTTTTGGAATTACTTTAAAATATAAATTACAACATCATTCACTATATTCATCTCGTGTTCACTTGTGAGTTTACTGGCTATGTTCTTTATACAGCTTTTGGGCAACCTTCTAAGAACTTAGAGATCCTTTTGAAGAGCATGAAGTTTTGAAGGGCTTGAAGATTAACCCCTAAACGTCCCAGCGTCCAGTTTCTGGACGATGAACAGATTCCAACTCACACTACACTCACATTACTTCATGGATGAAACTCATTCAATTTTTTGAAAATACTTTATGAAGTTATTGTCCTATCTAACGGTTGGATTTGGTATTACTAGCGTACATATTTTTTTTAGATTACAAATGTGGAAGTATGTCAAGCAGTTGACCAAGCCAAAATTGCATTGACTTTAGTTCAAAAGTGAGCTTGCTAAAATGAGGTCATAAATTGAAGTAACACAAAATTATCAAAAAATCACCATTTCAAGAGTATCTCATTTCAAATCCATTCCAACAAATTTCACTCAAAAAATATCAATATTTTGTTTGTAATCAAATTTAGAAGGAAATTATAATTATAACTTTGAAATTTTATAATAAAATATCAGTGATGGCGTTGGTGAATCTAATCGTGCGGATGGAACCTAAAATTCAATATCTACAACTTTCATTTGTATAACAATTCCGAAATATTCCTCTAAATAGCATTTTATAATGATTTTTCTCAAACTGTCAATTCTGGGGATACCCTGTGACGTTTAGGGGTTAACCCCTAAATGTTCTCACCCTTTTCAGATTTTGCAGTTTTCCAAAGATGCGTTATAAAATGCAACTAAGAGGGATATTTTCAAGTTGATGAATGAATAAAAGTTGTACATTATGCATTTTAGATTCTATCCATACGGTTAGATTTGCAATTGCTATCACCAATATTTGTGTATTAAATTTCAAACTTAAAATTTAACACTCTTTTGTAATATGATTACGAATAAGATATTGACAATATGATAATGAAATTCGTTGGGATGGGTTGAAATGTAAAACTCTAAGTGTAGTGATTTTTGGAGATTTTTTGGTTGCTTAATTTTAGTAGTTGACTTTTTCAAGAGCAATTTTAGACTAAAATCTTCAAAATTTTGGATGGAACACTATAACATGAAATGAGGCATAAATTTCACAAATCATCCCCTTTCTAATCGGATCACACATGCACGAAGCTAACTTCCCATAAAAGTCTCAATAAAAAATCCACACTGCAAAAAGTACATGATGAATGAGTAATCGGACTTCAAATCCGTACATCATGCAAAATATGGATGGTTGGGCGGTTAGGGGTTAAGTTAATTATTACAAATATTCACTTTATTTTAGAGAAGGCACGTTTATTTTTATTTTTATTATTAAAAAGAACTTTATTTATAAATAAATAAATCTTTACTTTGAATTTTAGGTGGTATGCAAAAAAATTAGCAAAAAAAATTATTCCTAAAAATCTACCAATAAAAATGAATAAACCAATGCTTGCATAGTTTTATTATAGGTGAAGTATGGAGATAGTTTTTATAGTAATTGAAAATACATTACGAAAGCTACTAATACATGCACACACATTTTTATTTTTATTAATTTTTATTAATTTTATTAATTTATTCTCCAAAAAAATTATTTTTATTTTTGGTACTTGAATTTTGGAATGATGGGTTTAAATTATAGTTTGCATAGTTTGGGTTAAAAAAATGAAGAAATATACTCCCTTTGTCTCACAAAAAGACTGATATTGTTGAAAACCATGAATGAAGCATTGTTTTCACTAAAATTCATAGATTAAACTTAATTCCGTGATTATAGAGGGAGTATGTTGATTGAGATGCAGATCTATGGATTAAGTGAGTAATTATAGAGGGAGTATTTTGACTGCCAAAAAGTGTATACATGATCAAAATCCATGACAATAATCTATTATCAACATGATCAAAATCCATAAGAATAATCTATTATCAACATGATCAAAATCCATAATCAACATGATCAAAATCTATAATTAGTATGATCACATCCATTCTCAACATGATCAAAATCCATGGATTAAACTGCGAGCATTGTTTGCAATGCCTTGTTCAAAACACTTGTCAAGAGCGCGCAAAGCTTAATTGCCAGTGGTGAATGAATACAATTGGAAATCATGATTTTATTTTGGGACAAAATTTAAATCGATATCATGGTCTTTTTGTGGGACAGAGGGAGTATGCCTTTAGTATCATTACTTTACCCAAATAGTATGTTTTCTAGTATATTATCTAACACTAAGATGACATTGAACTATTTTTTTTCTTTTCCACAAATAAAAAGTTTGACTGTATTGATCTAAATTTAGAATATCTCGTTTTGCAGTTCATTTGATTTTCATTGGGAATTGTTTTTTTTTTTAATTTAAGAAATAACAATAATGAAAATTCACCACGTGGCAACTTCTCATAGAAAGCTTGCAACCATATTATGGTCTCCTGAGACATTAGGGGTTAATTAACTCTTCATTCAACCAAAAAGAAAAATAAAGATTCATAAAAAATCTTTTAGTATGTATTTTTAAAACACTGTGGGAATAAGTTATGAATTCTCAAAGTATTAATTATGAGTGTATCCTAAATCTACCTGATATTCTCATGTCTATAAGGTATTTTTTTATATACAATAATATCTTAAGAATCATATTAATTAGGTGACTTTGACATAAACATAACATTCAGTAGCATCTGTGACTGCTGCCTTCCCCCAACATAATGATGTGGAATATCCCACATCATTCCATCCCCCCAATGAAATGATGTGGGACATTCCACATCACATTAGTAGCTATAGAGGGAGGTGGCATTAAGCAAGAGCAATCAACCATGGTGAATAGTAATCGAAAGCACTCACTCAATCACAATTCAACAATGTTTTTTAATTGTTTATTTGATTCAATAGTTCATTCAATTACAAATCACTGGTCACTCCATATATAAAGGTGGATGAAACTAAAAGGCAACCTCTTGAAAGGCTACTGAATGTTATGAAATGGGTGTATATTTAGTCATAGGAAGAAAAATAGGCCTTGTATAGTAAATTCTTTGTCACATTACAAATGATACCATAGTACTATAGTTGGGTCGCCACCGCATAAACGAATATTTAATATTTTTTGAAAAATACGGTTCGTTCCTCAAAAAACGAATTTATTGGTTTTCGTTTTTGATAAAAAAAATGATTAAAAATGGCCCAAAATGGCCCAAATAGCTTAGAAATAGCAAAATATAGCTATAGCTATATATATTTTTATTTTTTATTTTTATTTTTTTATTTTTTTATTTTTTATTTTTTTTGTTCTCATAATTTCCAAATTTTTTACGTTTTTATTTTTTGAATTATTTTTTGGCGACCCGGCTACGGTACTACAGTAAACAAACATATACATGATGCCATCATTTTTTTGGAATTAAAATTATAGTGTTTGTAGGGTTGAAAGTACTTTAAAAAAAATTCAAAATGGAGAATTATAAAAAACACAAAATTTTAGTAAGACTTGATATTATAATATATTAAAACTAAGCTATTGTAGGCCAAAATGAACCAACTTGGAAGATCAACTTGGAAATTTGTTTGGAATATGCACATGTGAGTACACATTCAAGTATGCACAAGTGGGTGCACAAAAGGAGTATTATTTTGTATTTGTAAAAACAAAGAAAAAGACATTGTTTTCCTATGGGCTTGTGTTTATACTGTGCCATTATGTATGTAATAGAAAATATGTATTTAAGAAAGAACATCATAGAAAAAAATTACTACTCTAAATATTAATAATTAGAAACACTTAAGAGTCAACTTTAAAATATATTGGATTTTTGTGTTATTTAGAGTATACTAAATAGACGTGCGTATTATAAAACCTAATAACGTAAGAATATGTGACATTCCAAATTTATAATCTAATAACCCCCACTTTAAATATGTTGTGTTTACTTCCATAAAAGAAGTTTAGAAAAATGTGTACCACCCAAGTCATTCTCTCTTTCTTCATATATGTTATTTTGCAATTAATTTTGAATGTTTTTTTTAGCAACTCTCATTTTAGAGACCAAATGGTTTTTTGAGTAGGTAAGACATTGTCTTAAGTTGATGTCAAATGCCAAATGTTGGAAAATAAGGTGATGATCTTTATCATCACTACTTGATCAAAGATGGTTTTTTCAAGATTGCAAAGATGGTTTCTCCAAGATTGCAAAGATGGTTTCTCCAAGATTGCAAATTTGGTTGGCTAAAAGCTCAATGGTTGACTTTTGAAGTTCAATATTATATGTTTTTAAAATGTCAAAAATTGTCCCTAAACTTATTTTAACCGACCAAGGCTAATTTCCCAAGTTCGGTCAACTCACTGTGGAAAGAGTTTTGATCCTAAATTTTTGAAATTTGTTGTGGTGACTTTACTCTTTGTAACAAAGATGGGATGGTGATTTGCATATGTAGTTGATGTATAGATTGAAAGATACAATTGTGCAAAGGTAAAAAACCTAAGTGCAGACATCTTTTGAAATTTTGAATACAATGGGCTATGCATTTAAATTATTGCATACAATGAGGTAACACCCCCATACACATGACTACCAAATCCATTTTACCAAATCTAAGAGAGAAATTTGCATTTTGGGCCTTTTCAAAAAGTTTCAAACTCGGGCAAGGGACAAAAAAGAAGGTGTAGTCAATTTTGTAGCTTATAATCTTACTATTGAGGAATTCTAAACGGTTGAAAATTTGTAAGTGCTAATTAATTCAAGTTGGTTGAAATATCCTATAGTCCGATTGGTCAAAAAGGTTTTAGATCAAAAATTGTTTGCCTTTTTATGAGAAAGGGGTGCTTTTAGGCAACTTTGGAGTGTTTGGAGAGGAACATAATTGTGGTCCTATTAGAAGAAAAATGGGGTTGTAGAAGGCCCCAATGCCTTTGGAAAGTAGCAGAAGGAAGGATAGCCAAAAGAAAAACAAAAAACAACAAAAAAAAAACCCCCATTGCGCTTGCCACAACGCTAGCAGGTGTTGCCCTACGTGGTTTTTTTTTGTTTTTTAATTACAAGTTTTATTATTAAAATTTAAAATAAATTTAAAAACCACACCGGTGGCGCCAATAGGCGCTAGGGGGTTTTTTAATATTTAAAATATTAAACTTTTAGAAAAAAAGGTCTGCAGTTGTGAATCTAGTTGGTTTTTTTTTTAATTTTTAATTTTTTGCATGGTATCAATGCTATGCTAGCACAATTTGTGAATTCAAACATGACAATATGGCATTGGCCATGTTCATGGGCACCATGTTCAGAAATGTGGGCATTTTGAGGACCTCTTCAAGCCCCATTTTTCTTTTAATGTTTAGGAGTTAATTTCAAGTATCCTTGGATATAATATGAAATTTTTTAGGTGCCGTAATTTTCTTTTTGTACTACTTAGCCCAAATAGTTTGTAATAATAGTTGATTTGTTTTACCTACCATTACTCTACCGTGTTCAATATTACTATTGTTGATAGATATAGGTGAATCATAGAGGTTTACTCAAAAATATAAATTACAAAACATTTATTTTTAATCTCATTTGATATGTTGATTCAAATTATTAATTTATTTATTTCATATAATTTAATAATTAAAAAATTCAATGTAAATCAAATTAAAAGATTTGACAAAGGATTTAATATAAACCAAAGTAAAAGATTTGACAAAGGATTTAATATATAAAAAGTAAAAGATTTGGTAAAAGATTCAATATAACCAAAGTAAAAGGTCTATTAAACAAAAGAAAGTAAAAGTAGTTAGAATCCACTATATAAGTGATATATAAAAAAGAATGAAAGACATTTATTCTCACCGAAAAATAGTTTTGATTAATGTAATCTTTTTAAAAATTTCTAATATCTTATCTCATTGCTGAATTTTATTTTTTCTTGCATTTGATAAATATAATCTAGAAATTTGCTATATTTTTTAAATTTCCAAATTGAACTTTTATAAATAAATCTCTTAAAAAGGGGGCAATAGTAGTGTATCAATAACATGGCTAATATGGCCTATAAGCCTACATATGATGATGTAAAAAACCATTATGATTTTGAAGAGGAACTTGGAAGTGGTTCTACAGGAGTTGCTACTTTATGCTATGACAAGATTACAAAAAAAGAATTTGCATGTAAGAGTGTAGAAAAAGAATTCACAAGTAAAAAACATTTAATAAATAAATGTCTTTTAGAGAATGAAGTAGCTATCATGAATCATTTAGCAACACAATTTCCAAATGGTCATCCAAACTTAATTAAAAAATTTCAAGTTTTTGAAGATGACAAAGCCATTCATTTGATCATGGAATTGTGCAAAGGTGGATCCTTAATTGATTATATCATAAAACACGGATCGGTTACAGAGGCAAATGCTGCCAATATCATGTGTGGAATTGTGGGTGCAATTCAAGCTTGCCATAATGCAAAGATAATACACACAGATGTAAAACTTGACAATGTTTTATTTCTTGAAGATCCTAAAGAAAACTTGAAGGTTAAACTCATTGATTATGGGTTATCAACATTTTTCGAATCATCAAGCATAATATTTGAAGATATTGTTGGAACACCGAGGTATATAGCACCAGAAGTATATACTCAAAGATACGGAATGGAAGTCGATATTTGGGGTGCGGGCATAATACTATTTCTTTTATTATTTGAAAGATACCCCAATTTTAAAAACAACAAATTAGATCTTCCAGAATGCGCAAACGTAAAAAAAAAAACACACAATTATCGTTGTATGGAAGGCAAATATTATGTCATATGCTAAGTTACAACCCAAAAGAAAGGATGACTGCAACACAATTTTTTCAACATCCATGGATTACGAAGATTCATACGCAAAATAAAATCTCAGGAGAAGAAGAAGAATTCCGGTCCTCTTTCGAGGCTGACGCGAATAAAGTGTCTATTCAACCCACCCATGGTTCAACGTTCACCGGACAAACAACCAATGGTGTATGTAAAACCTCACATAGACATTGTCCAAAACTAAACATTTGCCATATAATGTAAGAAAAACAAAAATATTTATTTAATTTCAACTTCTAAATTTAGAACCAATGTATATATATAAGTAGGATTATTACTCTTGTAATTTTAAACAGTATCAAAATTTCATTTTTTATAACAAAAATCTTCAAAATCCTTTTGCATCTGAAATATTTTTGTAAACCCTTGATAAATAATCACTCACCTTGATATTAGGAGAATTTTCAAAAGTCATGCTATTTTAGAATATTAGCTTTGAAATGTAGATGGAATTGATTTGGAATTTAGTTTTGTTATATTGGACTTTGTATAGTACATTCTTAAAATAATAATTTGTTTCTATGCTATTTTTATAGTAGATGAAAAATTATGTTTTAGAAATTGGTAAATATTAGTAGTGATTTTAGAGGATATACACCAAAGCCCTTCTATAAAGATTGTTGAGGACATCACTAAATCTCTAAAGGACCAAGGAGCCCAAATTTAATCTCATGATTTTTTAGCAATTTTGAGTAGGTTCTATGTAAACCACCTTTTATTTAGATATACCTATTTCTTTTTATAATCAAAACATGCAATATTTTTCATCGATTTCATGTAAAAAATTTGGTCTCATGTGAATTATATTTTTCACAATATGAATGATTGAATTTATCATTTTAAATCTATGGATCTCTAGTCCTTTAGTGGTTAAAATAACCTTATGATATAAGATGTAAACAAAGAATAATTTCTTTGAGGCTATAAATAATATGAGTATTTTAAAAGCATCCTTAGAATGTCTTAGAAATATATAGTAAATTCTTATAACATACCTTCATTAAACCTTTATTTTTTCAAATAATTAAAAAATTGAAATAAATAACATCACCCTCTATCTGTTTGCACGTACTGTAGTACCATATTAAGGTCGCCACTTGGCAAGAAAAATTACAATTTAAAAATAAAATAAGGTTCATGCTTAAAAAATGATTCTCTTTATTTTATGCTTTGAGGAAATAAATGATTATAAATGACCAAAAATAGCTTAGAAATATCAAAATATAGCTACAAATATTTTTTTGTCCTTGCAACTTTCCATATATTTACGTTTTTTTTTTTTTTTAAATTGTTTTTGAGCAACCCTGCTATGGTACTACGATAGTTTTTGAATACAAAGGTAGTAATTCTCCCAATTCAAGATCACTATATTACACGCTATACATATTGTAATATGTTTTATTTTACAGATGTTGTTATTTAGGCTTTACAAATGTGTTGATCATGGGCATATTTCAACATGGATTTTTTAGTTCGCAATTATAAAGGAGACTATAACCATGATCCCAAAATTGATTGCATGACGTGCCCACAACCCAACCCCGACTCTAAAACCTCCCCATGATGTAATTGCAAACACTATTCACCATGGGCCCAATTCTCTGAAATTTCCATTTTGGGCATCCTAGGGGCTGTTTTTGGCAATTTTTTTTTTTTCAAATTTAGAGCTGACGGCCCCAAATGTTTTTGAGAGGACCCCCTCATGAATTTTAAACCATTGGAAGAGGGGGTTAGTTTTAAAAGTGGGCCCCAACCGGTTCAAAATAGGGATTGATTTTTGTCCTCATGCATTAACCCTTAAACGCCGGAGGGTATAACCGTGTCTCGACCTGCCAGTTCATCCCATTACCGTGCAGAAATAGAAATTAGCTCATATCTCGCTGGAAAAGTGAGATTTTCACACACAAGTTGCTGCAGTTCTTGCTTTGAATAGATATGAAGTGGAATCCAACAGAATTTGAATCACTGAAATTGAGGGGAGGTCGTGACTTGACATTGACCAACGATGACGTCATTGCGCGGAATTGGTGTTTTCATCTTCTTTTGCTTCTAAAATCCTGCACTAATTTTACTTATTATTAGGAGCACTACCATTTTCAAGAGCTCCCTTAGTACTACTTGTTGCAAAAAAAAGAAGTAAAAAATAAATAAATTTACTGTCAAAATCAGCCATTCGAAAGCTGGACTTGGCCAAAATTGGTCGTTTAGGCGTTTCAGGGTTAACGTCGAGGGGGGATTTAGAGTTAGGGCCCATAACCAATGAAAGATAAATAAATTAAGCTTAGTGCAAGAGAAGGCATGTTAGTCGTAGATGGTCTTTCTTAGGTTTACAATAAGAGAGGATGTAATATTAACTCCTAAATGCCTACAACCTTTTGCAAATTTAGAGGATTGCAAAGATGCATTATAAAATGCAACTAAGAGGTATATTTTGAACTTGATGTATAATAAAAGTTGTACATTATGAATTTTAGGTTGTATCTATATGGTTAGATCTATGATTGCTATCACGAATATTTTTGTATAAAATTTGAAACTCAAAATTCAAATTTTTTTGTAATTCGATTATGAATATGATATTGACAATATATAGATGAAATTTGTTGTGCTAGGTTGAAATGTAATACTCTAAGTGTAGTGATTTTTGGAGATTTTTGGGTTGCTTAATTTTATGAGTTGACTTTTTCAAGAGTACTTTTGAACACTTTTGAATTAAGATCTTAAAATCTTTTGGTGAAGCACTGCAACATGATATGAGGCATAAAAATTCACAAATCATCCCCTTTTTAATCAATTCACACATGCATGAAACTAACTTCCCGTAAAATATATAGTAAAAAATTCACACTGCAAAAAGTATATGACAGATGAGAAAACGTGCATGAAATCCGTACGTCGTCCAATAATGGACGCCCAGGCAGTTAAGGGTTAAATTGAGGTTGGATGTGATATTAAAGAGGTCCAAGTGTGTCTGATCATCCGGGTATCGACTAGTTCAGGGTATTCCAACAAACCCAACGTGAATGGGGAGAGTTCGTTGCGGCCGCTCTTGATCACGACCCGCGCATGGATTTTCATGGAAGGAGAATTGGTTGCTTCGGTTTTGCTTTCGAATTTTGTGAGGCTTATGGATCGAGCTTTCTGGTGATTCACTGTAATTGTTTCTGATTTAAATGGAAATGGACATCAAAAAATGCTGCTTTTACGCAGGTGTCAATTCTCCTCAGTTTTGCTCGAGGTGGGAGTGATTTCGGGGTTTAGGGTTCCGAAGGGGGAGTCGTGATTAGGGTTTGAAATGGCAGCGATATTTCACCAGTTTGCGAAAGGACCATGTGTTGTGGAGTTTAGCGACAGGCGGAAGCTGCCGCCCTTGCAATGTGCCGGTTCTCAAATCGAAGTATGTGCTCTTGTCAAATTTCCAATTTCGAATTGCTCTTCCTTTTGTAGATTTACAGGAATTTGTTACCATGATCAAACTTTTCCCTAATTCCTGTGTCAGGAAGCACGTACATTCCACACACAAGGTAGATTATACTCTCTTCGTCCATCTTTAATCATTTAAACCAATATGCAGGAGTGTGCTTTCATTGGGAGACCCTATATGGATCTTAAAGAATCATTCAAAGTAGGAAGTTGTAGACCAGTATTGAAGGAACAATAGACAAGCCCATTTGCATCCGAATATCAGTGGTCATAGACATTTAGCCAAGTCATGCTTGCATTCAACTTGCCAACCAAGCAGTGATTTTTTTGTTGTTGCTAATTTTAGCCGAATTGTTACTTAAAATTTGGGCTCAATGATTGATACGAAGGATTTTTGAAAAAAACGAAGGACTAATAGCCAAATTTCCTACATGGAGTCAAGATGTGTAGCCTCTTTAAACCTAGGTATCACCCAGGTATTTGCTAAGTAGCACCTAGGTAGCACATGTGTATTACCCTGATATTACCTACATATTAATATGAAAAGAGCATCCAAGGAGCCTGGATTGCTATTCGAGCCATGGAAAAGTAGAAAAAATGCGAAACTGTCTCCTGACAAAAAAGAATCACTGCAACCAAGTATATTGGACCAAGTGTATTGGAAGAGATGAGTTGCTGGAGTCTGTAGGAGAGATAGTATCCTTAATTGCATTTCTTACGGACATAATAAAACGTTATTGGTGTGCTCAAATCTTCATGAACATTGTAAGATTTTTTCTAATATTTCTTAACCTTTTTTTCATTGTGTCAAAATGCAGCTGAAGAAAAAGCAGAGAGTCCCTGCATATTTGTTTCAGAGTTGCACTGTCTTTGGGCAGAGCCGTATTAGAGAGCAGAGGAGAAATCATCGTAAATGGGTTGTGAGATCTGGTGCTAAAGAGATTCTTTTCGATCAAGAATCACGATCAGCACTTCAAGCCGGAATTGACAAGCTGGCCGATGCCGTAGGTGTCACATTAGGACCTCGAGGTAATAATGCTGGGTCTCTTGATTACTTTACTGAGGTTGACAATTTGGGAATTTCTGTTGTCTGTTTCATTTTAAATTAGGTCATGTTGTGGTTATTCTACTGATAAGGTAGGGAACCCATTCCCGTGGCTTTGAGTGGTTTCCATTATTAGAATGATTTTTTTGTGTTTAATTTTTTAATTTTTTCAGCTTGTCCTCATTTTTTGAGAGTATCTCAATGCACTAAAATAACTTAATCACATGAGTAAGTTATGAATGGATGAAGTTTGAAGTAGTAGGGTCTCAATTAGGAGCCTAGACGAAGTATGAGTATTGTATCTCATGGAAGCATGTTTGGCTGTGATAGAACTTAGAAGTGTCTTGTTTCCTACAAGTCACGTGTTTGGATGACATTTGCATTGTAAACTGGCGACTTTTCAATCCAGGGAATCAACTCCCACTCCCTATCTCATTTCTCATTGAAAACTGGGGCTATATGGTTTTTGTGTGTCCAGGACGGAATGTGGTTCTTGATGAGCCCGGGGATCCCAAGGTGATCAATGATGGCGTTACAATTGCACGTGCTATCGAGCTTCCTAATTCAATAGAAAATGCAGGAGCAGCTCTTATTCGAGAGGTAATACATAAATGTTCTGCTTGCCCTTAGCCTGCATAGTCAGTCAGTCAATCAATCAATCTGATAAATCAAGATGAAGTGCTTGACAAAACATTCTCTTTATTTGAAACACTGTTGCAGTATCCAAGAAAGGGTTCTCTATAGTACAAACTAACCCCCAGGCCCTTCAGAAAGTATCAAGCCCTGAGATACTGTTATTGCTATATACCAGACCTCCTCCTGTACGAACTTCTCTTCTTTGGTTGCATCCTGTGACCTGTCCTTCCATTAGCACTGTGTCATTCATTTCTAAGCTTTATAAACATCGTAGTAACTTAAGAAGATTCAGATTAACTAGTTGAATGAAACGTTATTGGCTCGTTCGGCATGTGCAGGTTGCTAGCAAGACAAATGATTCTGCAGGTGATGGTACTACCACTGCTTGTGTGCTGGCTAGGGAGTTGATAAAGCTGGGACTCTTGAATGTCAGTGCAGGTGCCAATCCGATAGCTATCAAGAAAGGAATTGACAAGACAGTAACCGCTCTCGTTGAGGAGCTGAAGAAGCACTCTCGCCCAGTGAAAGGCCGTGATGATATTAAAGGTAAGAGCATGGCTCTGGCTGTTTGCGCTTGACCGATTCACGTGATGGTATTGAACTTGAATGCCTCCTTGTTTCATACTGCGTCCGGAAATAATTATCCTAGTTTTTGGCATTTTTTTTTCGGACATAATTGTCCTATATTTTATATTTCAAACTTGAGCCCTATCCACTTCAAACGGGGTGGACAATGAGAGTGACATACCTGGGAGAGCAATAAGATGGATTTTTTGGTAAAAAAGCGTTAACACACCAAAAACTAGGACAGATATTTCCGGACAGAGGGAGTAGTGATTTACAACAAGCTTTGTGATACGATTCTTTAGCTTCTTCACGTCTTAGGCGTTCGGGGGTTTGGTTCTGTCAGTAGAGCAAGTGGATTTGAACATGGGCTAGAGACATGTTCTGTGCAGCTGTGGCCTCCATATCTGCTGGAAATGACGATTTTATTGGAACTATGATTGCTGATGCCATTGCGAAGGTGGGACCTGACGGCGTTTTATCTATCGAATCGTCTTCCTCCTTTGAGACAACAATTCAAGTGGAGGAAGGTATGGAGGTAAGTTTATGCTTAACTGCTTCACTATTGCACTATTGTGTCCTCTTGCATGCTTCTTGTACGATCTATATTATCCACTCTATACTTTGATGTACTCGTTTATGTGCTATGAAATTGAATATGTGACGAAGTGCGTTGATAAGATGATAACTTGGTAACGTTCTAGATATTTTTCAGATTGCGCAGGGTTATATCTCCCCTCATTTTGTGACCAACCAGGAGAAGCTCTTAGTGGAGTTTGAGAATTGCAAGGTTCTAGTGACAGATGCAACAATCACCAGCATCAAGGAGATCATAGCCATGATTGAGAAGACCACGCAATTGAGTGTACCTCTCTTGATCATTGCGGAGGATGTCTCCGGTGAAGCGCTAGCAACGCTGGTGGTGAATAAATTGCGAGGAATTGTTCAAGTGGCTGCTATTAAAGCCTATGGATACGGACCAAGCAAACAAGCACTTCTCCAAGATATTGCAATTTTGACAGGTCTCTCAATACACGCTTTAGGATCATTTTTCTCCTCAAAATCTATAATTACAACTCCCACTTCTGACTACTTTTCAAATGCATTGTGTGAAACCCTCTTGGTCTGCAAAACACAGGCTTCCATACTAACTCTTATTTCTCTCTAGGTGCCGAGTTCTTGGCTTGTGATCTGGGAATGGCTGTGGAGGATGCCTCGGTTTACCAGTTAGGAGTGGCCAGAAAGGTCACCATCTCTGACAAGAAAACCACCATTATATCAGATAATGCTACCAAGGAGGAAATTCATGCTCGCGTTGACCAACTAAAGAAGGAAATGGCAGAAACATCGTCTACTAGGGAGGCGCAGAAGCTCTCTGAGCGCATTGCTAAACTGTCTGGCGGTGTTGCTGTCATCAAGGTATATTGTAGCATGTTTAACATAATTGCTGAAAACATGGGTAACGTTAAGGCAACACTTAGGCATCTTAATGTTCTACTGAACCCCTAAAAGCCCGAGGGGTATTGGACAAAACATAGATGTGTTATAATATGTGCCTTCCATATGTTTGATGAAGTTTGGTTCAATAGACAATATGTAGGGCATCATCTCTACAAATTATCCGTACGGTCAAACTTCCAAAAATAACTTAAGATCTTTTTTTAATGAATTTAAAAGCATTAACCTTTGAAAATTTGTATAAATTTTAATTTTCACTTTTAGAGTTTAAAATTTAGCATGATTGGTTAAATTTGGTTTATCTATTGTAAACTTCAAAAAAGCAAAAGAAATGATGGAGGGAACATCATTACTTTCCCGAAATAGAAAATTTTGTAACACTAAGACAATGTTGAAGTGATTCACTTTGAAAAATTCTCCCAGGTGGAGTTTAACTCGGATTGACACAATTCAAATTGGGTTGGAAAGTAGACTTGATGTAGTATTTTAAAGTATTTTTTATTTTTCAAAAAAATACTTTTTTTATTCCGGGCAGCCCGTTAGGTTCGGGCAGCGACCAGAAAATGGTCATTTGGGCGTTTAGGGGTTAATTGCCACGACTCTTATCGGTTACAGTGTACGGACTTTTCAATACCAATTAGATTGCATGTATGGGTTTTCCTTTTATAGGTTGTCACTTGGGAAAGTTGAATGAGTTGTTCTTGCTGTACAGGTTGGAGCTGCAACTGAGACAGAGTTGGAGGATCGGAAGCTACGAATTGAGGATGCTAAGAATGCAACTTTTGCTGCCATTGCGGAAGGCATTGTCCCTGGTGGCGGTGCTGCACTTGTTCATTTGTCATCTTTTGTGCCAGAAATCAAAAACTCTTTCCATGACCCTGAGGAGAGGCTTGGAGCCGATATTGTACAACAGGTCAGATTCCCACTCCTACAAATTTCTGAAATTTGCCAGGTGCTTTGCAGTTACAGCTTCTTGCAGTTTTTCCACCACATGTCCTTGAGGTACTATACTTTCCGTGGCTTTATTATATTGTGGTCCTTCATATAATATAGCCACAAAAATGACCTTACATTGTCATTGTAGACATGGGCTTAAAGTTGCTGTGTGCGGCCGATTACATATCAACCTTACGTACCTTTGTTTTGAAGGGTTTTTTTCTATTGGAAATGGTTGCAGGCATTGTTGGCCCCGGCATCTTTAATTGCAAGCAATGCTGGGGTGGAAGGCGATGTTGTGGTGGAGAAGATTCTGAACTGTGAGTGGGCAATGGGGTATAATGCCATGTCAGACAAATACGAGAACCTTCTTGAGTCTGGTGTGATTGACCCATCCAAAGTGACTCGGTGTGCCTTACAAAATGCTGCCTCCGTTGCTGGTATGGTGCTCAGCACCCAAGCTATTGTGGTTGATAAGATACGGAAAAAGTCCTCGGGCATCCCTGAACTGCCCGGAATGCCGCAACTTGGATATTAGATTGGCAGATACTAAAACTATGCTTAGATTTGGCGCCTGTTCAGAAAAGACTCACATTTTGGGGTGCAGGCAGCCCGGCAGCTTCAGTTGCTCCACCACTGATTTTAGAGATTTTAGAGATTTTAGATGGAAGTGTTAATCTTGATTATACATCTGCACCAACTCTTGTTAAGGTAAGCATGGTCAGTTTAAGCTCTAGACAATTCTCACCAGGGCATTGTTTTTTCATTTTTCATGAAGTGTTGGTGAATATCCAAAGTGGCGATATAAAATGTTATAGTGGTGCTCCATATTTCAACATTCATCCGTGGACATATATATGTTGGATAGAAAATATCACATATCCATAATTTTTTTCATCCACAATTTGGCGATTTCATCCAAGATATCTTTTTAATTTGAAGTTTTTTGGTGAAAAACTTTGTAGCTTTTGGCCATTTTTTTAAGCCAGATTTTTTTTCCAGGTGCAATCTGGTACTATTTCGCCAAAAAAAATACCCTTATTCTCACACAAAATTTGTGAAAGAGAATTTTGAGAACGATTTGCAAATTCAAGATGTGGCACTGGGAATTTGAACTAGGGCAAATGGAAGTCTAGAGCGTATGATAATCTCAGTCTAAGTTAGAAGCCCTAGTATATAAAATTTAAAATGATAAAGACTTCAAACAAATCTTGTGATTGTATTTTTCCAATAATGAATGGCAACTTTATAATAAACATGGCATACCAACTCATGTCACTTTGATGAACTGAAAGGAACATGGCACTCTCACTGGAAGTGTGAATTACAAGTGCTAAACTCCCATGTACTGTAGCAACACTATTTCTCCTCACATTTGAATGAACTACCATATAGTAAAAGACATCAATTATTAGATTTATTTCCATTTTCAAAACGATTCTAATGCACCAAAAAATATATTATTTCAATACCCTACGTATGAATAAGTTATGAATTTTTTGAAATTTTGCTCATATGTGAATAAGACCATTAATAGGCTTGAACTCTTTAACTACTAACATTATTATAAATAAAAGATATTGTATGTGTACAAAGAGCTACATTATTTACCTTTAAAAAAAAATTCAACTGAAATCACCATATACTGTGGGTGTGTGAATGACGTGGGTACATTCATCCATTTGGACAAATTCTCATTTGTTTGAACAAATATTCATCCATTTGAACAAGTTTTCATCCGATATGGATGAATTTTATCACATTATTTTGAAAAAATAATTGTTAATAAAGCCTCTCGTAAATACCGTGGGCCACAGTATATGGTGGTTTCAGTGTCCACCTTGAAGCAGGAACCATGTTCTAGGATGTGGAAACAGCCTCCGAGTCCATGATGGCTGCCCTTGTAGGCAAAGGATGAGAGCCGTGATTGAGGTTTTCTTGGGTACGTGAGGTGCATGTAGTGTTTGGTTCTCCATGAGTTAACCACAATTGTGTGATGCCATGAGGTGACCATTCCTTGTTCCACGGATCTTTTCATGAAATCATCGCATGTAAAAAAGTGCTTCTCTCAACCACTTGTCTTGAATGGTGTACCGGAGCATTGTTCTTGATAACATACCTAAAACCACCCAATAGCCAATTTTGCACCCTATTATTGACCTCCAACGCCACCAAGGGACTGACCCAATTCCACCTCACTTTGACTGAACATTAAATGCAGTAAGTGGTAAGTGGAATTGGTTGTAAATAGAGTGGTTTTAAGTACTTCAATGAATGAAAATGAAATCTCAAAGCTGTGATTAAGCAATTAAGACAATGAAGGAAGCAAATTAGCATAGCAATCAAGTATATTCCTTGGGTGGATTTGGATGTAAACGGGATGATTTAAATTAGCTTCTCCATCAACTATAAGCTGGTTTTGAATGATTATAAAGCATTTTGGGGATGCTCATGGTGGTTTTGTATTTTCAAGGCAAACTACTTTGAAAAGTCACAGAAATTACAAGCTTAATAAAAAAAAATTAAAAAAAAATCACTTGGATTCAACTCCAATAAGATTTATCTTTCCCTCAAAAATTTGTGATACACTTGGTATGTCCTTCAAGACGTTCATATTGTTGGTAATGTGTACGTCCACCTTAGAGAACTTTTCATGTATCTTTTTGTTACTCTTGCAGGGGATATTTGAACAACAGCAAATGATGATTCATGTATAGCTTTTTGTTCCTCTTACATAGAATGTTTGTGTACTTGCAGGTGAAAAATCTTACTCCCACTATCCCATAAAAAGACCATGAAAACTTACTTGCCAATGAGGTGCCATCGTAGAAAGACCACAATGAGACGCCATCATGGTATGTCCTCCAAGATGTTCATATTGCTAGTAATGTGTACTTCCACCTTAGATAACTTTTCATGCATCTTTTTGTTACTCTTGCAGGGGATATTTGCGCAACGGCAAGTGATGATTCATGTATAGCTTTTTGTTCCTCTTACATAGAATGTTTGTGTACTTGTAGGTGAAAAATCTTACTCCCACTATCCCATAAAAAGACCATGAAAACTACTCTGCCAATGAGGCGCCATGGTAGAAAGACCACGATGAGGCGCCATCATAGAAAAACCAAGATGAGGCGCCATGGTAAAAAGACAAGATGAGGCGCCATCATGGAAATACCGAGATGAGGCGCCATCATGGACCAATTTGTAAACCGTTGGCATGGTCCAAGAAAGGGTGCTGTGCCATTGCTTCCAGACGGTTGAAAAACATGTTGATTGTCCCTGTGGTACACATGATTGTACCCTCTGGCAATTTTTATTCTTTTTGAGATTCCTTCCAATCTTGAAGAAAGGCAGACAAGACTACAAAGCAGAAAACAACGAATACTTGTTTGTTGCTATTGAAGCACGGCGAACAATAAGTGAGGATGGCTTGCAAAAGAGAGGACCTACATATCTGTTTCTCCGTTTCTTTGGGCCCAGAAGACATGTCACCTCATCTCGATTTGCTCTTTCATTTAAAAAAATTATATATTGTTGAGTTATTTCCGCCCACCAATCGGTCATTTTACAAATAGGATTTCACCGTTTGAGCCATTAGTGGGCGATGGAAATCGTTGTCGCAATGCATCTTAAATTACCAACGCCACAACCGCATGTACTGTACAGAGGCCCAACCGCTTTCCCTTCACGGCCTGGGGACTTTGCTCCTGTAGCGTCGCTTGTACATATGTTTTGGGGCTCATATTAAATGTTTCGATATTTGAGTTAACCAAAAACAAAAGACGTTGCAACAGGAGTCAAACAAGAGTCTTGTCACTAAAAATAAGATCCACTGTCACATATTCTCAGTGAATAGTAACTTGGTCTCGAATTGAATAGCAACTGAGGGTTGGGGGAATGTGTTCGCAACTGAGGGTCCCGCAGCTAAGATACTGTTAGGTGCTTGTTTTAGAGAATTTAGAAACTCGGCTTAGTCTCAGTTTTGGAGCTTTCTTCAACTCAAAACGAGTCTAACATGAGTTTGAGCTGAGTTTCCTCTTTGGGAGCTTCTTTTTGGTTAACTCTATTGCTCCAAAAACTAAAAAGTACTGTCGACCGGAGCCCAACAACGTAGGCTTTGAAGAACGAACTCCTCCGGACCCACCAAAAATCTATCCACGGCGCAATCCGATCCCCACATTGACCGTAGGTGCCCAACACCCTCCGTTCCTTCCAGACATTGGACTAGTTCATACCACATGCAATAGCCAATATCATCCAACGCGGACCCTACTTTTTCACAAACCCAAACATGGATGGGTTGGCACTTCATCTATGTGGTTGGATTTTGTACACAAAGCATACATTAAGCCTAAAATCGAAAGTTCTAGATGGTACCCAACGTACCATCATACACTTGTGTAAAGTTACAAAGTTCCTGTCTGGAAAAAAGGTGATACTGATAGCACTGCAACCTATATTGAAAGAAACTCAACGTGCTTTTTGAGACCTTCATACACTTGTGTAAAGTTACAAATTTTAGATGACTATTTTGAATTTACTACTTGGCATCATTAATGGTTAGAAAAGTACAAATCACCATCATGGTAGCTCAACCCAAAAACATGAGCAACATCAAGTAGGTCTACCAATCCTTGAAAACGAAGGGAGGTTTGATATTAACCGGTACAATGGACAGGAGTCCACTTCAACTTCTAAGACAACCAAACAATGTGCAATAATCAAATCATCATAATTGTAATACAAGCATCTTATTTACAGACAAAAAGCAATACACTTGTTTCCAGACTGGTCAAGGAAGCTCTTCAATGAGCTTGTTGAATTCAGAGGTCTGAAAAATGATAGAGCTGAATTCGCCCGTTTTGTTAAAACGGCCACAAAGACGACTTCGAATTGGAACTGCCGAAGCAGAGGCATTAATACTCCTAAGTCTTGTCAGAGACTCTACTTTTGCTTGACAACATGTTCTGAAACTTGCCATGGCCAAGACTCTGAAGTTGTGTATGCGTCCCGACAGAGCTTCCAGAAGTTTTCCTGAAAGAGGACAGTACTTCAATTGTACACTCGTACCTTTTAATTAGTTTCCCCTTCCCAAAAAACGACACTTTGGAATAGTATGCACATAACGTTCTCCACTGGGAGCCACTACAAGGAGAAGGCGTCACTTTTCATTGGGTAGGTGAGTCAAACGGCACCACTTCGCATTCACTGCCCATGCTCTCAAGACTTGGTGAGTGCAATTCGTCAAGTAGGACAAGTGTGTACAGTGAACTCTGACACTGTTCTGAGTGTGAAGCGACGCCTTTGCTAGTAGTGAGCCTTCTACATTACTCTACAGCGACAAGAGCCTTTCTATTCCTAAAAGAGTTCATTTATTCTTTCTTTTGTCTATGCAAGAATAGTCCAAAAGTAAATCATCATCGGCACATTTCATGCATAGGATCATACTGAAATCATGCATCATGGGTCTCTTGGTGATAGGAGGCTTCCTCATCACTGTAACAAAGAGCGAAGTTCTAGATTGAAGTGATACTTATCTTTTGAGCAAATGAAGAATTTTCATTGCAAGGTTCTCGCACAAAACTCCTCTTAACCCCTGACTGCCCAACCATGCATATTTTGCATGATGTACGTAAGCAAACTTCATTTTCTCATCGTGATCCAATTAGAAAGTTGATGATTTGTGAAACTTTTATGCCTCATTTCATGTTGCAGTGTTTCAACCAAAATTTCAAAGATTTTAGTCTAAAAGTACTCTTGAAAAAGTCAACTCATAAAATTAAGCAACCAAAAAATCTTCAAAAATCACTACACTTAGAGTATTACATTTCAACCCATCCCAACAAATTTCATCCACAAATTGTCAATATCTTATTTGTAATCAAATTAAAAAATAATTTTGAATTTTAAGTTTCTAATTTTATAGAAAATATTGGTGATAGTAAGCGCATATCTAACTGTATGGATAGAATCTAAAGTTTATAATGTACAACTTTCATTTATACATCAAGTTCAAAATACTCCTCTTAATTGCATTTTATAATGCATCCTTACAAAACTGCCCAACTTGGACAGGGGTGAGAACATTTAGAGGTTAATTGAATAAATTAACACTGTCATTTATAATAACATTCTTGAACTGCCTTGATTTAAGGTAGAAGCACCAGAAACTGTTAGGTATCAATTGTGGTCACCTATAAAAGCACCTGTTTCAACTTCAGGAGTTCCTAATCTAGTTATCACAAGCATTAATTATGAATACCAAGTTAGCAATCTGATTGGACTAGAAATGAAAGACAGTTATTGGTACACTTACTAACATCAATAGTTGTTTATGCATATTAACCTTTTAGTGCCCAAGGTGATTTTGGAGAAACCATAGTTTTTGGGTGATGTTTCTTTAAAACTCTCTGTTGAAATTAGGGATACTACTAATAGTATCCAACCGTATGAATGTAAGCATAGCTTAATGAAACAAGTGTTGGTTAAATCTTGGTAAGATCGGACCGTTGGATTGGAAGATTATAGTATGTCTTTGAACCGTATAATGCTCACTCAAAAATGAGATTTTGGGGGGGGGGGGGGGGGGGGGGTGTGTGTGACTTCAAGGTTAAATTGAATTTGGATTAAATTTTCAAAAATAAAAGTGAAGATGTTCAGCAATGACCTGTGTCAACACCTCTTCATTGCAATCTTTTATGTCAAGAACAGACTCATACATAATTATTGTGAATTTTATAACTTAGAGTGACTTATCCATGTACAGTTTAGGACAAAATTTATACGTTAAAATATGAAACGAGTTGGTACATTGATCAAGATCAGACTACATACACTAATGGATCATGAATAAAAGAACGCAATCCAAAAAAATACAAGATAACAAACTTGCAAACACAAGAAATACCGCATAGTACGTGCGTTGTATTTGTAAGTATTTGCTGTATTTTGAGGTATTTGCAATATTTTGGTGTATTTGCAATATTTTGGTGTTTTGTACATAGGTATTTGGATAGCTAAGAAATTCAGATTCCAAATTTTCTTTTTGCATCATCTACAAAATAAAAAATTACACTTCTGAACTTCAGACACCGGACTAAGATGATTCGCAGATTTTCCAACATTTCATTTTCTAGTGATCTAGTGACCACTTAGCGGTTACCTGGGCACTAAAGGATTAAGTTTGAAAATTTAAAACAAAATCATACATTATGAAAAAATTAATTAAAAATGGAGCTTGGTTATTAAACCCAAAGTTTTATGTGCTGCAATTTTTTATCATTGAAATCCAGCAGTCGATGTAGGTTGAAATGCTTATACTGCCTTAGTTCCTTTCCTACAAGAAAAATCTTGATTTGAAAGTGTACAATTAATTCTACTGTTGAGGAATGAGAGCTCTATAAATAGTTGAAAAAGGACCAAACCAAGGCAGCTAAACCAAGGCAGCTAAACCAAGGCAGCTGAAGAATGTTATGCTACATATGACCATAAATTAGAGTTCACTAGATCTATTCCACGAAACTCTTCGGTTCTTAAAATCTACGGTACTCTTCTTTTTCAGTCCAGCTGTCTACTTGTCTGATAGTCTGACATTCAAACTGTGTCATAAGCAGTCAAATTAAAGAGGTCAAGATGGAATTGTATTACAATACTCAGCTGAGGTGGGTCCGGAAGCGTTCAAGGTGTGCACCAGGATGGACTTTGAATGAGCGTGACGTCAGCACATTTGAAGGGTGACGTCATCATGCTTGGAGGATTTTATCCACATCCTTGAGAGTCAATAGAGTTATCCATAAAGACAAGAAAGAAAACAAGATAATTGAAAAAATAAAAGAAAGAATAAAATTAAAATAAAATTAAAAAATACATAAAAGAATTGTTTGTTTACAATGTGAGAACTAGGTAACTTGTCTGCGACAAGGTGTTTTCAATCTCGATATAGAATTTTTTGACACCCACTGACACAATTCACCAAGATCCTCCTCTTGGGGGGGGAACATGAGGTTGGTGCGGGGTACGTAGAGATTCCTCCGTGGGAATTCAAGTTAGATTTGGAGGAACTACTCTTGCATTGGGGAGGTTTAAGGTTTGAATCTCTTTGACAATGCAGTGCATTGTGACAGGTCAAAAAAAAAGGGGGCAAAAACTCATTTTTGCCACCTTTCAAGCTAAAAAACCAGTAGTTCTTAACCCCTAAAGGACTGGAGGACACATTGTGTCCACGAATAATTTCATTACTTGAATAATTTGTTTGGATTTCATAATTTTGACTCAATGTTAACTAGAGAATTGAAAATGTTCGTTTCAAGAACACAAAAAAACTTCAAGATTTGCAATTACGTTGATTGATTCATTGGGAAAAAACTAAAACATCAACGTAGGTGAACTTGGGACATAGTAGTTAGGGCGGTTGATGACTTGGAAGGCGTTTTCACACTTGGACGTCACATTCGTTAAAAAAGAAGTATACAATATGTAAAATATTTGCCATTATTGCATCATTAACACTATATAATAATTACGGAAAATGTTTAAATATATTTAAAATGGAATCTTTTCAAAATAATTGGAATATTTTCAACATATTTTATATTATTTTGGAATATTTTGGAATATTCCAAATATATATATTTGAATTCTTTAAAAAAAAATTGCAATGTAAAAATTAATAATGATCACAAACACCGGCTTAACAAGTCACCAACAAGTCACCTCACCCAAACATAAATCTTTGAGAATCAATCATTGTTGTTGTATTTAGTTTTAGAACACCATTTTTTGTGGGCACCTAGATATAGTACATCTTTGTATGCTCCTAAACTTTCAAACGCTAATCGTGGTTTCTAAATTTATGAGAAAGTTTGCAACGAATGACATGTTGGTTTTATTCAAAATTTTCAAAAATCAACTTATGATCAAACCTTATAATCATGTAATATATACGGTAGATTGTTATGAAAATTAATGTACAGTCTCATGACTAAGTCCTTTATGAACTTCAACGGTGAAGTTTTCTACATGAATACCAATCAAGAGATACAATTGCCTTTCTGAAAGCATCACGAGAAAGTGATAAAATTTTAGGAATGAGCATGGTCCTTTAGGGGTTAAAGGTACTTGAACCCAATTTTTTTTTTTTTAAATCTTCAAAAAGTTTACAAAAAGTAGTGTTTGAAAATGAATGCTTAAATCCAATCTCGGTTGCAAAATTGATGACCTTAAATACACTCAACAAAAATATAATTTTTGTGAACTTTGAGATAAAGATAGAGTTGAGGTTCTTGTCCAAAAAAAAGGTAGAAAAAAACATTTTGATAAAAAAATTGCTTGTTTTATACCAACTTTGTTGAATGGTACATAACTACTTTTTCAATATTGGCCACTTCTACAGCAATAAAAATTTTGTCATTACTTATTGAAGATCAGTTTCTCAATTTTTTTTTGTAGACTTTATAGAACATAAAATGTTATATTTTATATTATATTATATTTTTACAAAATTCAAATTTATAATGTATATTTGAACCTTGCATTGTTGAATCGTCATAAGGGTTAGAGGTGGTAAACTTTTTTGTGCTTTCACCCTACTATGGACATCCAACCCTCCATCATCATTCTTTAGGTAAATAAGATACAGTAGCATGTCCAATATTCTAGAATACACTACTCCGATTCTTGTGCAACTATTCTTATTCCAAAGTACAGCTCACAAGGGTTAAAGAACCTTATGTACGATCCAGGTTTGTATTTTTTTTCATCTAAGTCCATGTGGCCAGTTAAAGGAAGTGTGGAAAATAATTACTCCAAACAAACTTTTAGTCACGTTGATCTTTAGACCAAAGTTTTTTTGTCCTCTCATTTTGTTTTTGTTGAAACGAACAAATGTTTCAATTTTTATGTGAACAAAGCATCGCAATGATCACATCAAATTAGGAAGTAATCAAAGAGTAGAGTTTTATGAGATGAGTGCACCAAAGTGGAAAACATTCAATAGAATGTGTTCAAAGAGGGCACGTGATATCATATGAATTCTTTTATTATCTGGTAAACTATTAATTCTTCTTATTATGTGTTATGTTACAACATAACAGTTGACTCTTTCCAAAGTCTCCTCAAGTTTTGGAGCTTGGAAGCAACTATGGCATATTCGTTTAGTTGGGACTTTCCATCAAATTGGGACATTTTGAAATCTACAATTGGCATAGATCCAGTGGGCAATTGCCCACTGGATCTATGCCAATTGTAGATTTCAAAATGTCCCAATTTGATGGAAAGTCCCAACTAAACGAATATTGCCATAACTACTTTGGACCACATGATCACTTGCTTTGACCATTCAGTCACTAAGAGCAAGCCCAACAGTTTTGACGAATTCATAGGTTCAACGCTATTTTAAATTGAAGGAACATGAGCATAGGGGGAGGAGTTTGCATGGTTGTCCCAGCAGCACCCAATATTTTGTTGTGGCCAGCACCTTATTCCATGTTGTCAGAGCATTGTAAATTGTGCCCCATCATGCTGTCAGTCAACTGCTAGCTACTGGATCCCCCACAACTCTTAATTAAGTTTAATGCAAGAAAAAAAGCACCCGCCAAGACAGTAGTGTTTGGCGTGGAGAAATCAAATTTTATGACGTTGAGCATCATGTTGGGGTTGGCGTCACTGTTGCTGGGGTGAACAAGGAAGCAACTGCCCTTTATCTTGACGTTGGGTCAAGGAAATTGCTGCTGCTGGGCATGTTCTAAGCAGATATTGAAAAAAGTTTAAAGAATTCTTTGGTCACACAAGTCCAGGCCTAATGGCCCATTCACGTACACCAATGCTGATGCACGCATGCATGCTTCAGATAATTTTGAGGAAATCTGTTGTCAACCAAGATATATAAAATACGCAATTAGAAATTACTCTAACGCATGACAGAAAGGAACCTCGGGGAGTTCACTAAATGTATTTTATGCATATCACGTGCAAACAAATCTTTGACCCCCTATATTACATTGTAAATAATCAATCAAACAACATTGTAATATTTGGAAGTGACCTCCCCGAGAAAGGAACGCAACGCAAAAAAGGAGCATGACTCTATTTGCGACACTATAATGCAGCCACACAGTGCTTGAACAATAGTTACAGCAAGAAAAAACAAGACTTTGAATGTTTTTTTGTTTCTCGGTTTTACCTTCCTCCATTTCGGGAACGTAGATGCAAGTGTGGCAAGGGCTTGGTGTGAATGGGCCATCATATACACAAATGTTACTGCATGCATGCATCAGGTAGCTTTGAGGGAATCTGTTGTCAACCAAGAAATTAAAAATACGTAATTAGAAATTACTCTAATTCATAACAGAAAGGAACGCAACACAAAAAAGGAGCATGGCGTCGCTCTACTTGCAGCACTGTAATGCAGTTGCACACTGCTTGAACAATAGTTGCAGCAAGAAAAGACAAGGCTTTAAAATTTTTTTGTTTCTTGGTTTTACCTTCTTCCATTTTGGGAACGCAGATGTAAGTGCGGCAGGGGCTTGGTGTGAATGGGTCCTGAGCCCATGACTATGCAAAGGATGATAACCGTTAAGGTAGGAGCACCCAATTCCGACAGTGTACTCAATGCCGATAATTTCTTGACATGCTAGTCATCTTAGAACGTAAATCTAGGTAGACCATAGATAGCTTATCATCTTGGTCAACAAACAATAAGGGCTCTATGACGTGCTGAGATTTGCGTTCTGAAATGACTACTTTGTGTAGAAATTATCGACATTGGGTACACTGTCGGAATTGGGTGCTCCTACCTTAGGTGGAAATATCAAGCATGTGGCCAATTGCAGCACGCATTGAAAACCAGTCAGTCTCCTCCACCACTCAAAATCCAGTACAATTGTACTTGCAACGTGGAATGGAAAGAGGTCAGTTTCCACTTTCTCCAAGGGTGTGCAACGTGGAATGGAAAGAGGTCAGTTTCCACTTTTTCCAAGGGTGTGCGCCCACGAGGATAGCCAGGAATTTGGCAACATGCTTCAAGAGTGACGCCAACCAAATTAGAGAGTGATGTCAACAGAGCTCAAGTGTCAATAGTTATTAATACTGTAAATTCTAGGCAAGTCAGTCAGTCAGCCAGTGGAGGTATCACAGATGACATCATCTGCAAACTATCAAAAAAGTCTGAGGGAAAAAATACCACACCTCCAATTGCCTTTTCTCAACAAGGACAATCCATTTGTACTGGCTGTCCTTAAAGCTGAGAAGAGTCCTTTAGTAAGTACATATAGAAACAAAATGACTGTTTGTTTATTTGACATCAAACAAAATGACTGTTTGTTTGTTTATCCGTTTGCAGCAAAAATAAAGAAAATCACATTAGAAGGATTTTTTTCATAATTTTTCATAACTTTCTGGATACATATTGAACGTAATTCAATTGCAATGGGGGGAGAAACAAGCGTCAGCAGGTTAGCGAACAAAAAAGGTGAAATTCAAAAATTCAAAAATTCAACTACGGTGAAAAAAATTCACGTACATAGTATGTGCATGTCCACATCAAACACATGTCCAATTATATAGATTCTATTAAGTACAAAATATATGGACCAAACTAGTATGACAGTATCTCGTTGTTTGGTTAACCCTTAAGTGTGCAAGTGGACCATAGTGGTCCATGGTTCAGCTCATATTGTGAAAAACTTGTGGCTAATGGCTGAATTGAATTGGATGTTGAACATCAAAGTTCTGTGCATTGTAATGTAGAGAATTGTGGACTTTTCAAAAAAATAAATGGAATATTTTTGTAGATTTTTCTAAAACACATGTTTTTACTATAATTAGAACAACATTTGTCCTCTATATTGAGACATATTTTATTGTTTAATTTCCTTGAAACCCGCAAATGACTCATTTCAACTCTTAAAGATATGGAAGCGAGTACTTTTTGACCCATTTGATCTCTTGCTTTGACTATGTGATCACTTGCTTTGTCCATGTGATCGCAAGCTTTGTCCATATATAGCAACTTCTTAGACTAGTATTATACTTTAAAAGAACCCTTAGTCAAACAAGGACGGTGATGACTATGCAAACCAATAATAAAAAACTTTGCAAACATGTCCATGGAACTTTTGTACGTACAAACAAACTGTCAGTACCTCCAGTGCCACAATTCCACCACTCAGCCAGTCCACTTTGCATTTGCAGCCGCCGTGGTCTTCGTGACTATGCGCACACCCTCACATGTATTTATACTTACTTCCAGGCTCGTCTGGCAATCATGGACCACTGTCTCGATCAAACATCTGCATTGAAGAATTATTCGAGCCTCTAGCAATCTGAGTCTTCAACAGAATCATTCAAGGCTCTCACTAGCAAGAGTACTGTTCAACATCATGGACTCTGTGCTCCAGATCCTCGCTGTAAGTGCTTTCCAAACCAGGCTACAGTACTCCACAGTTACAGTGCTCCACAGGGGGCGTCCAGATTCTTTCTCCTCGATTGTCGTGCTCCGTGCATGATTCTAAGCCCCGATTCTCACCAGACATCATTCTTCACACCCCCGTCAACGCATGGACTCTCTTGCTAGAAACTCTCAACCAAAGTAACTCTTGTGCCTAGATGTTCCGTTGTAATGTTTATCTAATTCAGCGGTATGGCAGAGGTCATGATAACCTTCAGCTCAATGTCCGCTGCATTATATACAGTGTGTGTCTATGCGATTTGTCAGCCTGTATGTACGTGGAATGACTGAAGGAGTGGCGTGGGTTGGGGTGTGTTCGATCAGGGCTCGGTGGTGGCGGTGGTGGCCATCTACGTGGTGCACAGGCTCCTGACGGGGCCGAAGAATTTGCCGCCGGGGCCGTTCGCGTGGCCCATCATCGGCGCGCTGCCGTCGATCAGCGCGTACCCGCAGCGCAGCTTGTTGAAGCTGTCGGAGAAGTATGGCCCCATCATGTCGGTGTGGTTCGGCCAGAAGCTCGTCATCGTGGCCACGTCTCCCGAGGCGGCCACGGAGTTTCTGCGCACGCAGGATGCTAATTTCTGTTCCCGCCCCAAACATCAAGTGTGTGCCATCCTCATGCCCCACGGTAAGCTAGCTACTTTACTCATATATATATATTAATATACATATCCCCACATGTACGTGGGTCCACCGGTCCATATTATTTGAATACGATCCACCCTCAGCTAGTAGCACTTCCATCTCATATGCATGAATTTGGACAAAACAACTGTTTCGGAAGTTACTACTTGGTTGAGCCCGAATTCGTGGTCGCATTCGCCGAATTCGACGCACGTGACATTCAAGTGAGCTCTCGACACTAGCTCAACGGCACTCAAACCAGTGCTAGCTATCCTGAAGTGAGCTGGCTCTAAAATCCAGCTAGGCCTCAGGATTTCACAATCATGAGGTTCCCCATCGACGTTGGGCTCCAGTTCGACAAGGTCCACGCCCTTAAAATGGCTCCAGTTAATTTGTTCGACGACTCCATTGAACTGCCCAATCCGACAGAACTGAATCCTCAAAACTCGATCAGCCACAATTAATCTAATTGTCTTTTCATGACCGCCACTGTATCTTAGAGCACTTGCTCAAAATCAATCCTGACAAATTAATGATTCGATGAATGCCCCTGTCGGAGCTCCTGCGCGCGGTTCATTAACTAATTCATTGCGTTCCATGGCCATTAATTAACAGATTGGGTGGTTAATTAAACTTTGTATATATCTGTTCTGTTCTAGATATCACGTTCTCGGACGTGACGCCGCACACCAAGTTTCTGCGGAAGCTGGTGCAGGGCCAGTTCTCGACGTCGAAGCGCATGGAGGAGGCGCAGGGGCTGCGCGCGGCGGAGTTCGCGCACCTGGTGCGCAGCATCCCGACGGACGGCCCGGTGAGCGTGAAGTTCCACATCGAGGTGCTGATCGGCAACATCTTCTCGCAGCTGGTGCTGAGCAAGCGGCTGCTGCAGCCCGCCAGCTACGAGGAGGCCGTGTCCAGCGCCAAGCCCGGCGTGGGCGACGCCGAGAAGCTGCGCGACCTGATGACCATGACGGCCGACATCGACCGCTGCATCGGCACCTTCAACGCCGGCGACTTCATCCCCGCGTGCAAGAGCTGGAACGTGCAGGGGCTGGAGGGCCGCTTCCAGCGCTTCCGCCAGAAGATGGACGCCTTCGTGGCCGTCATCATCCACGAACGCCTCACGGCGCGCGCCGCCGCGGGGGCCGCCTACGAGTCCAAGGACTACCTCGACGCCCTGCTGGACGAAGTGGACCAGAAGAACAACGAAATCGACCTGACCACCGTGCGATCCATGATCTGGGTACGTAAAACTCCACCTAAATTGCTAGCGTAGGCTCAACTGAACCCAGGTGGCTCGATTGATCGTGCTGGAAAGTGACATCCACAGTCTCAGGAAGTCCTCGCAATGGATTCTTTGAACAACAGACTGGGTAGTGAAAATCAAGTGCGGTCATCAACCCATCCAACGGGGTCCACCTCATGATTCAATTTACTAAGACACGGTCATGATCCAGTTTGGGAATGTGTGAATTCGATCGGTCTGTATTGACATAACGTGCATTGTTACACTAAGGTAGCCCTAGCTTCTTCATGATCATAAATTCCAGCTTAATTAAACTGTAGCTCGGAAGCTAAGTCCACGTGCGATCGATCTCATATACAATTGTTGGAAATTATGTCGATCGATCGATTACTTACACACAGACGATGGACCGACTCTGTGGAGGTCGCTGGAATGAATTAACGGAATTTTATGCATGAACGTCGATCGTGCAGGAGATCTTCGCGGCGGGCATGGAGACCAACATCGCGTCGACGGAGTGGGCGATGTCGGAGCTGGTGGCGAACCCGGACGTGATGGCGAAGGCGCAGGCGGAGCTGGACGCCGTGGTGGGGAAGGACCGCCTCGTGCACGACCGCGACATGGTGAACCTGCCGTACATCAAGGCCATCGTCAAGGAATCCATGCGCTTCCACCCGCCCATCGCGTTCCTGCCGCGCAAGGCCATCCAGGCCACCAAGGCGTTCGGCTACGACATCCCCGAGGGCGCCAACGTGTTCGTCAACATGTGGGGCATGGGGCGCCTGGCCTCCATCTACCCGGAGCCGCTCCGCTTCAATCCGGACCGGTTCCTGCCGGGCGGCAGCAACGCCAATCTGGACCTGCAGGGGCAAAGCTTCGAGCTGCTGCCGTTCGGGTCCGGGCGCCGCATCTGCCCGGGCTTGCCCGTGGGTTACAACATGGTGCAGACCGGCGTGGCCACGCTGCTGCACGCGTTCTCGTGGACGGCGCCCGAGAACCACTCGCTCATGGAGGGCGTGGGCGCCGCCACGCTGTACAAGGGCACGCCGCTGAAGGCGCTCGCTCAGCCCCGTCTCGCCCCGCATTTGTACACCCCCTTGGAGCGGTAATTAATTAATTAGTCCTTTTAATTTCTCACCCAGACACCCACAGCTAGCTGCAATATATTCAGAATGCAAGGCTTGAATGGACATAGTTCAATGAGGTGTGGCAACTGGCAAGTGCGTCGTGGGCTGCCCCCTGAGATGAAAATAATGAATCACAGACAGTTTACGGTAGGTACCATAAGTAGTTCAAGAGCTTCCCCACGCACATAAGTACGTGAATGGGGGGCTAGAAAGATGAGCCAGGGAGCCATATTGACCTCTGGTGCGTGAAGGAAATGATTAACTGTCCGGTATGTGAATGTGTCACTCACATTCTGTGTGAACGTAGTTCCCGTCATGAATATTCAATTTATCTCCATTCTATCGCTGGTTTGTGGCTCAGCGTAACGGAATGAACTGTCCCTAAGTGTGATGAGCCAGGTGTGTGTAAGGATATGTAGATCTTTAGTTTTGTGTAGAAACGGTGAATGATGCAGGGGAATAGTGAGGTATCCGAAGAAGCTGTGCCAGCTGGATTCGTTCATAAGCGAAACCGGCCACAAGTTTGTTGTGTGAAGACATCTTCCATGTAGGCCTCATTCATGGAATAAATGCAATTATGCGATATGGTAATCTGAATGTTATACTGTAACGGGAGGGGCTTAAGTACATGAATGATAGGTTATTTGTAAAGACTAGATACTGATATGTAATATGAAATTGAAATGTCACGAGCCTTGCTTATTTTTGGGTTTTAACACATGCCAACATGTTGGTTGTTGGAGATGAACCTGAGCCATAGTTAGCAATATAGAGGTTGTAATAGGAAGTGTTATGATGGGAGTTGCCAAAGAGATCGAGGATCACATCGATCTAAGTCACTTGTGCATTGTGATGCCTACTTAGGGCTCAGTTGTAATTATGGCGAACTTCATTTTGTAAATGTGATTGATCAAGTGCTTTAATGCCTGATCATCATAATAATATTTTGTATGTAAGATCTTATATACCAGTATTTGAGTTTAGAAAATGAAGTACCGGAACCTAAATCTCATGGTAATTGAACGTTGCGGTGCCATTTTTTGCATTATAAGCAACATAATGACAGTCATTGAAAGTGACCATCAATTCAGTGGATGTACTCTAAGGTTACTCTGCATTGCATAGCATTGAAGCTGTCCCGTAGAGATTATGAACCCACATACAATTGATAATTTCACATACATTCATCAAGTTTTTATTTCTTACTAGATCCTGTTTAACCCCTAATTGCCCTAAACGTATCAAGGTGTCCCTGTAATCTACAATTTGAGAAAAATCATCATAAAGTACTATTTAGAAGAATATTTTGGAATTGATATACAAATGAAAGTTCTAGATTTTGAATTTTAGATTCCATCCGTACGGTTCGATTCACTAATACTATCACCAATATTTAATTACAGAATTTGAAAGTTAAAATTAAAAATTCCTTCTAAATTTGATTACAAACAAAATTTTAATATTTTTTGAGTAAAATTTGTTGAAATGAATTTGAAATGAGATACTCTTAAACATGGTGATTTTTTGAAATTTTTGTGTTTCTTAAATTTACGACCTCATTTTCAGTGCAAGGCCACTTTTGAACTAGAGTCAATGCAATTTTGGCTTGGTCAACGACTTGACATACTTCTATATTTGTAATTTTAGAAAAATATGTACTCAAGTATGACTAAATCCAACCATTAGATAGGAAGACAACTTGGTGAAGTATCTCCAAAAATTTAGATGACTTTCATCCAAACATTGATGAGAACGTAGGGAAGGTTTAAATCTGTTAGTCGTCCAGTTTCAGGACGTTGTGACGTTTAGGAGTTAACCTTTAAAGTACCATAACATTCAATAGTCTTCACACGCTTTCAATTGCCTTTTCTTCTATCCAAGAACTTGGTGATGAATGTCATGCATGTGGGGAAGGAAGGGGGCAAGAGAGCGGCAAACTAGCAACGTGTTAACAAAATTTGAGGGAGGGATATAGGGAGTTTGAATGGATAGGGCATATGAGGCAACGTGTTAGCAAAGGACTACTACAGACCATGTGTCTTAAACCATGCTAATATAGGATTGCTATGACTCCTGATAAGGCTCATGTGTCAACAAAGTGTCAACATGCTTGAGAATTCTTCATGGCTCCTATTGACCTTCCCATTCGATTGCCACCACGTCCACCTTCTTATGTCAAACAATAGCTACTCACCGCCTTGTGGATGAAGATTGGGAATATTCTTGATATTCTCTCATAGATTGGGACACTCTGCGTGAAGGCTATTCAATGTTACTTGACATAGAGGTGAAATGGAGGATAACCAGAAGGAATTTGAACCAATTTTTTTGGCCAAAGCTGATCCATGCTCATGAAGCCCATCCAGGATGGAGGAGTTTGATATGAACCGGGGGCAATATTAAAGCCAACAGGTACCCAGGCTGCCATAGTCTACCTGTACCAGCCACATGGCAGTGTGGGTTTTGGGAGAATAAACCTGGGTTTGGTAACCTCTCGTCAAGGCAACCAAAGAGGTTGAAGTCCTGCCACCCCGCTAACTGACCATACTTGGTGCCTCCACCCATCCATCTGAACGCCTGTGTTGGCCTAAACTTGGCCACGACGAGGAAATGTTTTTGGACAAAACTCTCCTTTTTCCATCCAATGATTCATCTCACTTGTAGCACAACTTAGGCTAGCCTCCATCGACTCTTGCAAAGAATCCAAAACTGCAATTTCACTACCTTTTATTAGAATAGGACGGTCTCCACATTTTCCAGTGAACTATTTTTAAAGTTGTTAAAAATTATTCCTAGCTTCAAAAGTAAGCCCCTCGGAGTTACTATATCCTTTAAGGGTTAAGCACTTTGCATCATTAAAATTACATGACCCGGGTACATAACTTTAAAATATCAAATATAGGTACCAATTCAAATTTGTTGTTTGAATATTTTAAAAAATAAAATAACAATGAAAATCTAGATTTTTTTGGTGAAATTGATTCATTGGTTTAGTTAGACTAGATATTGTTCCATTGTTGTGTAGTCCAAGTTCTTAACCCCTAAGCTCAAAAGAGACCATTTCTTGGTCGCTGTCCGTTTTTAATAGGCTGCCTGGAACAAAAAAAGTAATTTTTTGAAAAAATAAAAAACATTTTAAAATTCTACACTAAGTCTACATTCCAATGCAATTTGAATTATGTCAATTTGATTTAGACTCCACCAAGGAGAATTTTTAAAAGTGGATCACCTCAACAATGTCTTAGTGTTATACAATTTTCTATTTCACTATTTGGAGAAAGTCATGATGTTCTTTCCATCATTTTTTTTTTGTTTTTTTGAAGTTACAGTAGATAAACCAATTTTAATTAATCATGCTAAATTTTAAACTCTAAAAGTGAATATTATAATTTATACAATTTTTCAAAGGTTAACGCTTTTAAATTCATTAAAGAAATATTTAAAGCTTTTTCTAGAAGTTTGACTATATGGATAATTTGTAGAGATGATGCCCTACATATTGTCTATTGAACTAAACTTCATCAAATATATCGAAGGCACATATTATAACACATATATGTTTTGTTTAATACCCCTTAGGCTTTTAGGGGTTAATCTAACGTAGACATACTTTATTCCAACCCACACTCGATTTCACAATCTATGAAACCAACCCAATTCCATCCTTTTTCATATCCATTTCCATCACAGTGAGAATGGAATGTAAAAAGGTTATTAAGTGAGATGTGGAAATGGCTGGGTGGAAATTAAGGCACTTCAACGAGATAGTAATACACTTGTTTAGTGGGGTTGAAAAATTCATACATCATTACATTAGATTGACAATTAAGATTGAATGTTTATTCATGAAAGAAGTGCTTTAAGGGAGTCGGTTTCAGTAGGATATATTTTGGGTGGTTCAAAGATACTCTTACATGGGCTATAGGCCACACAATATTCAATTATAGATTTCCTTAGGGATGCTCGATCATGGGGCCCCTACCTATGAACGGATTTGTATTTTCATGGCATACCACTTTGAAAATTCATAGAAATTACATTTTTCTGTCAAAAAAGTTGATTTCACTTGGGTTTATCTCCACTGAGATTTATCAATGCCTAGAAAATTTGTGTGGAAATAAAAATCTTCTCCAAGGTGCTATGATGCTTGAATGGATGGTAATAGTTACTTCTACTTTAGCCTTGCCCTCCTTCAAGCATTACTTCATGATGGGTTTTTTTTTCAGGTTTTATACCTGCAATTAGTACTGCATTCTAATTGGAGGTGACGCGGTTTGTCCATTTAACTTACGGTCCTTATGTCTTATAGTGTATAATCTCAAGAGGGGCGAGTACTTGTAATCACTGGTCCTTTGTCCTATTGGCATCGAATGAAGGGTGGCTTCATTCAAGCCAACCTTTGCAAAGAGGACTGGAGTTCTTCTTCTTTGAACCATTGTCCACTTAGGTTTCATTGCCAGTAAAAATATCTAGTACCATTCCAACACTGGTCAAGACTGCAAGATTGGATTTCTCGGGGGGATCACCCCTATTACATTTAGAAACTACGTGCGATAAAATATAGGGTCTTATTTATTCAAGAGAGGTAAAATTTGTAAATATTTTTTTGTAAAATAGGGTGCTTTATATTCAATCCAAGAATAATTCTAGAATATTCCTAGAATATACTGGAAAATTCTCAAAATATTCCTATTATATTCCATTATGTAATAGCCCCCAATTAAATACCCTCTTATCGCACGTGGTTACACTAGATATAAGGTAGTGATCCCCCCCGAGTTGGATTTTTGAAAAATCAGACCACCCATGTGTTAGATTCAAGAAAGATAATGTGCACAGAAGGTAAACAATAAACAAAGTTTATTGATATGTGACTTGCCACCCAACCATAGAAGTGAAATATTGTCCTATAGACAATAATATCTCCTTCACCCTCCAAGCCACACTTATAGTTCTAGTACCGTCTGTCTACATACCTAGAATATGTACAGACTAACTAGACTATCACTTTGGTGTTCTAACTAACTTGGAGTTATAGACTCTTGGTCTATCAGTTCCCTCATAAGTAACTTAATTACCATATGAGTAACTTAGGCATAGATCTTTGGTCTATCAGTTCCCTCATGAGTAACTTAATTACCACATGAGTAACTTAATTCCAACACTCCCCCATAGTTAGAACCACCTAAAGTAGATAATAATGCAGTGCCACATTATTTACTATAACTTAGTACTACTCTAAGTCCTCTAATTTCCTCTTGAGTGACTTGATAGGTAGAACTCCAAGTCTACTCTTACAATACTCAAATTTAGCCTTAGATAGGCTTTTGGTGAATGTATCTGCCACCATTTGGTCTGTATCCAAATAAACAAACTCCACCTCATTAGATTTAACCTTGGATCTAATGAAATGACACCTCCACTCAATGTGTTTAGTGCGTCCATGAAATTCGGGATTCTTAGTCATAGCTATACAACTTTGACTATCACAGTAAATTACTGTAGGCCCTTTCTGAGGAAACCCCATTTCCTCTAGAATGTGTCTAATCCATATAGCTTCTTTGGTTGCTTCACCTGCTGCGTAATATTCAGCTTCAGCACTTGATTGAGCAATAGCTTTCTGCTTCACACTGTTCCAAATAATGGCTGCATTGGCTAACATAAAAACATAGCCAGTTCTTGATCTCCTTTCTTCCGGATCTCCAGTTCAATTAGAGTCACAATATCCAATCACTTGCAAATTGTCATCTCCTTTGTAGACCTAGCCCTCATTGCTTGTCCCATTGAGATATCTCCATATTCGTTTTACCGAAGACTAATGCTTGAGTCTTGGATCAGAATTGTACCTAGCTACCATACTTACTCCTTGAGATAAATCTGGTCGAGTAGTTATAGCTAAATACATTTGGCATCCCACTGCTGATTTGTAGGGAATTGCCTGCATTGCCTCTTCTTCTTCTAGTGTAAATGTGTAATCTTCATATAAATCGTCTCGTTCAAATCTCCATTTAGGAATGTTGTCTTCACATCCATCTGCTGGATCTCACAGTCAAGATTTGTAGCCATAGCAAGTAATAAGCGTATAGTGGTCATTCTTACCACCGAGGAGAAAGTCTCATTGAAGTCAAGACCTTCAATTTTATCATAGCCTTTTGCTACCAACCTTGCTTTGTATTTGTCCAAACTCCCATCGGCTCTTCCTTTGAGTTTAAAAACCCACTTGCAGCCCAGAGGCTTTCTATTTGGAGGTAATTGGACTAATTTCCAAGTTTGCTTCTCTATCAATGAATTGTACTCAGATAGAATTGCTTCCTTCTACTTCTCACCATCTTCTCTTGCTAATGCTTCATTCAAAGTAGAGGGATCTTTCTCAACAACCAAATTAATGGACTCTAGCAATTTAAAAGAAGGTTTTCTTACTCTAGTTCCCCTTCTGATTTGAGGCTCATGAGGTATTTGTGGTAAATCTCCTCTTTCTACCTCTATGTCTATTTGGTCACTATCCTCAACGTGATTTGAGTCGTGATCTTTGTCTTGATCATCAACAAGCTCTTGGGCATCATCTTTATCATCACCTTTGACAAGATCTTTGATGCAATCTTGGTCACTACGACAATCTAGATCTTTGGGAACTACTCTCTTGTGACTTTCAATGAAGTCTACATCACGGCTAAAGAACATTTTTCTTTTGATAGGATCAAACAATTTATAGCCTTTAGATTGATCACTATAACCAACAAAAATGCAATCTTTAGACTTCATGTCTAATTTTGCCTTTGCTCATCAGGAATTTTAGCAAATCCTTTACATCCAAAAACATGAAGATGAGTATAGATTGGTTTGGTGCCATACCATAGTTCCCAACTCGTCTTTCATATGAGGGCCTTGATTGGTGTAATGTTCTGCAAATAACACGCAGTAGACATTGCCTCAGCCCAAAATCTTCGTTCCAAATTCGAGCTCTTCAACATGTATCTGGTTGCCTCTATCAAAGTACGATTCTTCCTCTCGGCAACACCATTTTGTTGAGGTGTGTACGAAATAGTGAGTTGGCGCGCAATCCCATTGTTCTTGCAAAATTCATTGAACTCCTTTGAAGTGTACTCTCCTCCATTATCACTCCTCAAAATCTTGATGGATTTTTGAGTGTGATTTTCAGCCCAGGTTTTAAAAACCTTAAACTCATTGAATGCCTCCGATTTAGCTTTAAGAAAAGCTATGTATGTAAATCGAGAGAAATCATCAATAAAGGTCATAAAATATCGTGAACCTCCAAGAGGAGGGAGTGGCCCAACAATATCCGAATGGATAATCTCCAACTACTTAGTTGCGCGAGTTGCCGTGTCGACAGGAAACTTCTTCCTACTTTGCTTGCCATACAAGCACGCTTCACACATAGGCCAATTCTTCAAGTCCCCTTCATTGAATTTGAGAGTGGGCTCCATTTCTTTAATCGCCGTCATCTTCTGCACACCAATGTGACCAAGTCGTTCGTGCCAGAGTTGAACATAATCTCCCTTGTTGGCTAAAAAGTAAGCCAAGGCTTTGTCTTTGGCTGGATTTCTCCCAATCTTGAATAGGCCATTGATTTCTTCAAGATGTGTAAGTCGAGCTCCATCCTTGTCAGCAAGATAAATCTCTTTTGCCAAATGAATGCCAAAGCCCGCCTTTCTGAATTCTTGAGCAGAGAGTAAATTCCTAGCCAAACTAGGAACATGCAAGACATTGGTAATCCTTTTCAATTTACCATTATTCAACATGATTGGAATGGTATCTACTCCCTTGATTTCACACTCATTATCATTCCCTACAAAGACAATTTTTCCTTTGGGTAACACTTTGTACTCTATAAATCAATCTTTGTGAGACGTGACATGGCGAGTAGCCCCAGAGTCAAGGTACCAAACATCATCATCCTTTCTTACAAGACATGTATCTATCATTAGTAAGGTAGGACTCTATGATCTTCTCTCCGATCTTTTAGTCTTGTCAGGTACGACACTTTTACCCTCATAGTTACCCTCTTTGCCCTTCTTGCCTTTACCATGAGACTTCTTCTTTTTCCTCTCTTTGCATTGGGAAGCTTTGTGGCCATGTTTACCACAATTGAAACACTTATCCTTAAATGCACCAGAGTGATCAGACTTCTTAAATTGACCACTTTTTCTCACAGTTAGTAAGGCACTTGAGGTATCTTTAGTTTCACCAGAGAAAACAATCAATCTTTGTTCTTCCTGTAGAATCTTACCAATAAGGTAGGATAGATTCTTCTCATTACTATGAATGTTAGTGAAACTTAACCACGAATCCGGTAACGAACTTAAAAGCACATTAATCTTATCTTCGTCATTGCAAATGACTCCCACTCCTACCAAACGATCAACCAATGATCTAAATTTGGCTATGGCATTTGCCATACTCTCAGACTCATTCACTTTGAAGGACCAAAACTCCTTTTGGAGAAGCCTCTTTGAATGCATATCACTCATCTCATAAATGTGACAAAGCTCATCCCATGCTTCTTTAGCGGTGTTACAATGAGTGATTTGATGGAGTGGCTCATCTAAGAGATAGAAGACAATAGTAGAGAGGGCTATTTGATCACGTTCTAACCACTTAGTCTTACTGTTATCACTAACAGAAGGCCATATTCGTTAAATTGAGACAAAGTGTAGTCTCAATTTTATCGTCGACTCGAGGATAAACCATTATAACTGTTCAAGTTTGCGACTATTCGATAATTTGAGACTTTAATATATGAATATATATAAAAACCTTTGATTGCCCAAAGGTTACAGTCTCATCTTATTCTCGACTCGACGATAAATGACTATATTAGGGCTGAAGTCTCAAAATGACCATTTTGTCTCAATTTAACGAATATGGCCTTATAGTACCAACATTATTGGCTCCCCTTCTCCACTCTCTCCTTGGACATTTCCAATTGGTGTGTCACTTGTAGTGCGAGTTGGCATTGGTTCTTCACCACTTACCAACTTCCACAACCCATCCCTCTTCAAGAGATAGATCATTCTCAATTTCCATGAATAGAATCCCTAACCACCAAACTTGTCCAAGAAACTAGTTCCACTGCTAGAACTAGCCATGCTAACTTGCACTCGTCAATGCAGCCAACAACTTTGAGACTATGGGGACCAATCCCAGGTTTAACTATGAATCAAATCAAAACCCAATTCAACTCTCTACTCTCTCCTTCAATCAACCTAGCTCTGATACCATGTTAAATTTAAGAAAGATAACGTGCACAGAAGGTAAACAATAAACAAAGTTTATTGATATGTGACTTGCCACCCAACCATAGAAGTGAGATATTGTCCTATAGACAATGATATCTCCTTCACCCTCCAAGCCACACTTATAGTTCTAGTACCGTCTGTCTACATACCTAGAATATGTACAAACTAACTAGACTATCACTTTGGTGTTCTAACTAACTTGGAGTTATAGACTCTTGGTCTATCAGTTCCCTCATAAGTAACTTAATTACCATATGAGTAACTTAGGCATAGACCTTTGGTCTATCAGTTCCCTCATGAGTAACTTAATTACCACATGAGTAACTTAATTCCAACACCATGCAAAACCTGGAATTTTATAAAATCATCAAGGGATAGGAAATCTTGTGAGCATCTTTGTTGGTTTTAGCAAGGATCTTCTCTTCCTCTCCCACGTCTATATATCTGATCCTATCTAGCGTCTCCTACGAATGATGCTTCTGGGTTACCCAAGCTTCAACATGAGTTTTCATCGTGAAGCAAACATACCTAAACCAACATTTGAAATACTTAGAAATCAATTTTCTATCACTAATGTGACTGCAAAAAAACAACCCACATAATAATCCTTGTATGGGCTCTTTCTGCTGGGACTTGGCAATAACTTTAGTGCCCACTAACAACTTTGTCACTAGCTGGACTTTACAGATCATGCTTACGTTTAAAAGGCAACCCTCATGAAATAAACAACCCTAATGCTTACGTTTAAAATGCTGTAGAGAGAAACATGAGACAAAATATTGCTGAGTGCTGGAACTTATGAAAAAAAAGAAGCCACTGACTGATTTTGAAGATCATGCAAATACTAGCACTACGGCAGCATAAGGTTTTTTCACTGCCAAATTAAGTACACCAGGTCACATAGGACAAGGGTGAGTGCAACTGGTTTACTCGCATTTATTCCATGAATGAGGCCTACATGGAAGATGTCTTCACACAACAAACTTGTGGCCGGTTTCGCTTATGAACGAATCCAGCTGGCACAGCTTCTTCGGATACCTCACTATTCCCCTGCATCATTCACCGTTTCTACACAAAACTAAAGATCTACATATCCTTACACACACCTGGCTCATCACACTTAGGGACAGTTCATTCCGTTACGCTGAGCCACAAACCAGCGATAGAATGGAGATAAATTGAATATTCATGACGGGAACTACGTTCACACAGAATGTGAGTGACACATTCACATACCGGACAGTTAATCATTTCCTTCACGCACCAGAGGTCAATATGGCTCCCTGGCTCATCTTTCTAGCCCCCCATTCACGTACTTATGTGCGTGGGGAAGCTCTTGAACTACTTATGGTACCTACCGTAAACTGTCTGTGATTCATTATTTTCATCTCAGGGGGCAGCCCACGACGCACTTGCCAGTTGCCACACCTCATTGAACTATGTCCATTCAAGCCTTGCATTCTGAATATATTGCAGCTAGCTGTGGGTGTCTGGGTGAGAAATTAAAAGGACTAATTAATTAATTACCGCTCCAAGGGGGTGTACAAATGCGGGGCGAGACGGGGCTGAGCGAGCGCCTTCAGCGGCGTGCCCTTGTACAGCGTGGCGGCGCCCACGCCCTCCATGAGCGAGTGGTTCTCGGGCGCCGTCCACGAGAACGCGTGCAGCAGCGTGGCCACGCCGGTCTGCACCATGTTGTAACCCACGGGCAAGCCCGGGCAGATGCGGCGCCCGGACCCGAACGGCAGCAGCTCGAAGCTTTGCCCCTGCAGGTCCAGATTGGCGTTGCTGCCGCCCGGCAGGAACCGGTCCGGATTGAAGCGGAGCGGCTCCGGGTAGATGGAGGCCAGGCGCCCCATGCCCCACATGTTGACGAACACGTTGGCGCCCTCGGGGATGTCGTAGCCGAACGCCTTGGTGGCCTGGATGGCCTTGCGCGGCAGGAACGCGATGGGCGGGTGGAAGCGCATGGATTCCTTGACGATGGCCTTGATGTACGGCAGGTTCACCATGTCGCGGTCGTGCACGAGGCGGTCCTTCCCCACCACGGCGTCCAGCTCCGCCTGCGCCTTCGCCATCACGTCCGGGTTCGCCACCAGCTCCGACATCGCCCACTCCGTCGACGCGATGTTGGTCTCCATGCCCGCCGCGAAGATCTCCTGCACGATCGACGTTCATGCATAAAATTCCGTTAATTCATTCCAGCGACCTCCACAGAGTCGGTCCATCGTCTGTGTGTAAGTAATCGATCGATCGACATAATTTCCAACAATTGTATATGAGATCGATCGCACGTGGACTTAGCTTCCGAGCTACAGTTTAATTAAGCTGGAATTTATGATCATGAAGAAGCTAGGGCTACCTTAGTGTAACAATGCACGTTATGTCAATACAGACCGATCGAATTCACACATTCCCAAACTGGATCATGACCGTGTCTTAGTAAATTGAATCATGAGGTGGACCCCGTTGGATGGGTTGATGACCGCACTTGATTTTCACTACCCAGTCTGTTGTTCAAAGAATCCATTGCGAGGACTTCCTGAGACTGTGGATGTCACTTTCCAGCACGATCAATCGAGCCACCTGGGTTCAGTTGAGCCTACGCTAGCAATTTAGGTGGAGTTTTACGTACCCAGATCATGGATCGCACGGTGGTCAGGTCGATTTCGTTGTTCTTCTGGTCCACTTCGTCCAGCAGGGCGTCGAGGTAGTCCTTGGACTCGTAGGCGGCCCCCGCGGCGGCGCGCGCCGTGAGGCGTTCGTGGATGATGACGGCCACGAAGGCGTCCATCTTCTGGCGGAAGCGCTGGAAGCGGCCCTCCAGCCCCTGCACGTTCCAGCTCTTGCACGCGGGGATGAAGTCGCCGGCGTTGAAGGTGCCGATGCAGCGGTCGATGTCGGCCGTCATGGTCATCAGGTCGCGCAGCTTCTCGGCGTCGCCCACGCCGGGCTTGGCGCTGGACACGGCCTCCTCGTAGCTGGCGGGCTGCAGCAGCCGCTTGCTCAGCACCAGCTGCGAGAAGATGTTGCCGATCAGCACCTCGATGTGGAACTTCACGCTCACCGGGCCGTCCGTCGGGATGCTGCGCACCAGGTGCGCGAACTCCGCCGCGCGCAGCCCCTGCGCCTCCTCCATGCGCTTCGACGTCGAGAACTGGCCCTGCACCAGCTTCCGCAGAAACTTGGTGTGCGGCGTCACGTCCGAGAACGTGATATCTAGAACAGAACAGATATATACAAAGTTTAATTAACCACCCAATCTGTTAATTAATGGCCATGGAACGCAATGAATTAGTTAATGAACCGCGCGCAGGAGCTCCGACAGGGGCATTCATCGAATCATTAATTTGTCAGGATTGATTTTGAGCAAGTGCTCTAAGATACAGTGGCGGTCATGAAAAGACAATTAGATTAATTGTGGCTGATCGAGTTTTGAGGATTCAGTTCTGTCGGATTGGGCAGTTCAATGGAGTCGTCGAACAAATTAACTGGAGCCATTTTAAGGGCGTGGACCTTGTCGAACTGGAGCCCAACGTCGATGGGGAACCTCATGATTGTGAAATCCTGAGGCCTAGCTGGATTTTAGAGCCAGCTCACTTCAGGATAGCTAGCACTGGTTTGAGTGCCGTTGAGCTAGTGTCGAGAGCTCACTTGAATGTCACGTGCGTCGAATTCGGCGAATGCGACCACGAATTCGGGCTCAACCAAGTAGTAACTTCCGAAACAGTTGTTTTGTCCAAATTCATGCATATGAGATGGAAGTGCTACTAGCTGAGGGTGGATCGTATTCAAATAATATGGACCGGTGGACCCACGTACATGTGGGGATATGTATATTAATATATATATATGAGTAAAGTAGCTAGCTTACCGTGGGGCATGAGGATGGCACACACTTGATGTTTGGGGCGGGAACAGAAATTAGCATCCTGCGTGCGCAGAAACTCCGTGGCCGCCTCGGGAGACGTGGCCACGATGACGAGCTTCTGGCCGAACCACACCGACATGATGGGGCCATACTTCTCCGACAGCTTCAACAAGCTGCGCTGCGGGTACGCGCTGATCGACGGCAGCGCGCCGATGATGGGCCACGCGAACGGCCCCGGCGGCAAATTCTTCGGCCCCGTCAGGAGCCTGTGCACCACGTAGATGGCCACCACCGCCACCACCGAGCCCTGATCGAACACACCCCAACCCACGCCACTCCTTCAGTCATTCCACGTACATACAGGCTGACAAATCGCATAGACACACACTGTATATAATGCAGCGGACATTGAGCTGAAGGTTATCATGACCTCTGCCATACCGCTGAATTAGATAAACATTACAACGGAACATCTAGGCACAAGAGTTACTTTGGTTGAGAGTTTCTAGCAAGAGAGTCCATGCGTTGACGGGGGTGTGAAGAATGATGTCTGGTGAGAATCGGGGCTTAGAATCATGCACGGAGCACGACAATCGAGGAGAAAGAATCTGGACGCCCCCTGTGGAGCACTGTAACTGTGGAGTACTGTAGCCTGGTTTGGAAAGCACTTACAGCGAGGATCTGGAGCACAGAGTCCATGATGTTGAACAGTACTCTTGCTAGTGAGAGCCTTGAATGATTCTGTTGAAGACTCAGATTGCTAGAGGCTCGAATAATTCTTCAATGCAGATGTTTGATCGAGACAGTGGTCCATGATTGCCAGACGAGCCTGGAAGTAAGTATAAATACATGTGAGGGTGTGCGCATAGTCACGAAGACCACGGCGGCTGCAAATGCAAAGTGGACTGGCTGAGTGGTGGAATTGTGGCACTGGAGGTACTGACAGTTTGTTTGTACGTACAAAAGTTCCATGGACATGTTTGCAAAGTTTTTTATTATTGGTTTGCATAGTCATCACCGTCCTTGTTTGACTAAGGGTTCTTTTAAAGTATAATACTAGTCTAAGAAGTTGCTATATATGGACAAAGCTTGCGATCACATGGACAAAGCAAGTGATCACATAGTCAAAGCAAGAGATCAAATGGGTCAAAAAGTACTCGCTTCCATATCTTTAAGAGTTGAAATGAGTCATTTGCGGGTTTCAAGGAAATTAAACAATAAAATATGTCTCAATATAGAGGACAAATGTTGTTCTAATTATAGTAAAAACATGTGTTTTAGAAAAATCTACAAAAATATTCCATTTATTTTTTTGAAAAGTCCACAATTCTCTACATTACAATGCACAGAACTTTGATGTTCAACATCCAATTCAATTCAGCCATTAGCCACAAGTTTTTCACAATATGAGCTGAACCATGGACCACTATGGTCCACTTGCACACTTAAGGGTTAACCAAACAACGAGATACTGTCATACTAGTTTGGTCCATATATTTTGTACTTAATAGAATCTATATAATTGGACATGTGTTTGATGTGGACATGCACATACTATGTACGTGAATTTTTTTCACCGTAGTTGAATTTTTGAATTTTTGAATTTCACCTTTTTTGTTCGCTAACCTGCTGACGCTTGTTTCTCCCCCCATTGCAATTGAATTACGTTCAATATGTATCCAGAAAGTTATGAAAAATTATGAAAAAAATCCTTCTAATGTGATTTTCTTTATTTTTGCTGCAAACGGATAAACAAACAAACAGTCATTTTGTTTGATGTCAAATAAACAAACAGTCATTTTGTTTCTATATGTACTTACTAAAGGACTCTTCTCAGCTTTAAGGACAGCCAGTACAAATGGATTGTCCTTGTTGAGAAAAGGCAATTGGAGGTGTGGTATTTTTTCCCTCAGACTTTTTTGATAGTTTGCAGATGATGTCATCTGTGATACCTCCACTGGCTGACTGACTGACTTGCCTAGAATTTACAGTATTAATAACTATTGACACTTGAGCTCTGTTGACATCACTCTCTAATTTGGTTGGCGTCACTCTTGAAGCATGTTGCCAAATTCCTGGCTATCCTCGTGGGCGCACACCCTTGGAAAAAGTGGAAACTGACCTCTTTCCATTCCACGTTGCACACCCTTGGAGAAAGTGGAAACTGACCTCTTTCCATTCCACGTTGCAAGTACAATTGTACTGGATTTTGAGTGGTGGAGGAGACTGACTGGTTTTCAATGCGTGCTGCAATTGGCCACATGCTTGATATTTCCACCTAAGGTAGGAGCACCCAATTCCGACAGTGTACCCAATGTCGATAATTTCTACACAAAGTAGTCATTTCAGAACGCAAATCTCAGCACGTCATAGAGCCCTTATTGTTTGTTGACCAAGATGATAAGCTATCTATGGTCTACCTAGATTTACGTTCTAAGATGACTAGCATGTCAAGAAATTATCGGCATTGAGTACACTGTCGGAATTGGGTGCTCCTACCTTAACGGTTATCATCCTTTGCATAGTCATGGGCTCAGGACCCATTCACACCAAGCCCCTGCCGCACTTACATCTGCGTTCCCAAAATGGAAGAAGGTAAAACCAAGAAACAAAAAAATTTTAAAGCCTTGTCTTTTCTTGCTGCAACTATTGTTCAAGCAGTGTGCAACTGCATTACAGTGCTGCAAGTAGAGCGACGCCATGCTCCTTTTTTGTGTTGCGTTCCTTTCTGTTATGAATTAGAGTAATTTCTAATTACGTATTTTTAATTTCTTGGTTGACAACAGATTCCCTCAAAGCTACCTGATGCATGCATGCAGTAACATTTGTGTATATGATGGCCCATTCACACCAAGCCCTTGCCACACTTGCATCTACGTTCCCGAAATGGAGGAAGGTAAAACCGAGAAACAAAAAAACATTCAAAGTCTTGTTTTTTCTTGCTGTAACTATTGTTCAAGCACTGTGTGGCTGCATTATAGTGTCGCAAATAGAGTCATGCTCCTTTTTTGCGTTGCGTTCCTTTCTCGGGGAGGTCACTTCCAAATATTACAATGTTGTTTGATTGATTATTTACAATGTAATATAGGGGGTCAAAGATTTGTTTGCACGTGATATGCATAAAATACATTTAGTGAACTCCCCGAGGTTCCTTTCTGTCATGCGTTAGAGTAATTTCTAATTGCGTATTTTATATATCTTGGTTGACAACAGATTTCCTCAAAATTATCTGAAGCATGCATGCGTGCATCAGCATTGGTGTACGTGAATGGGCCATTAGGCCTGGACTTGTGTGACCAAAGAATTCTTTAAACTTTTTTCAATATCTGCTTAGAACATGCCCAGCAGCAGCAATTTCCTTGACCCAACGTCAAGATAAAGGGCAGTTGCTTCCTTGTTCACCCCAGCAACAGTGACGCCAACCCCAACATGATGCTCAACGTCATAAAATTTGATTTCTCCACGCCAAACACTACTGTCTTGGCGGGTGCTTTTTTTCTTGCATTAAACTTAATTAAGAGTTGTGGGGGATCCAGTAGCTAGCAGTTGACTGACAGCATGATGGGGCACAATTTACAATGCTCTGACAACATGGAATAAGGTGCTGGCCACAACAAAATATTGGGTGCTGCTGGGACAACCATGCAAACTCCTCCCCCTATGCTCATGTTCCTCCAATTTAAAATCTCCATTGATTCCGGTGATATAAAATTTGGTCCCATTTGAAATGTATTTTTCAGAATATGATCGATTGCATTTGTCATTTTAAAACAATGAATCCTTGGTCCTTTAAATCATTCTAAATCCAGTGTAAGTTATATCCCAGTTGCAGCGTTCTGCCTCCTGCAATGTTTTTTGTTTTTACTTGCAGAGAGTGGATTGTTTGTAATCATCTGCAAACTCATGAAATGACACAACTTACCTGTGAAATTCCAGTTCATTTGTGCTCCAAACACACAGGAAATTATGAAGCCTGAAAACCTGGTGAATGCACAAGTCATCACACATGAAGTTCAAGTCAAATAGACATATACAAAGAAGAGTTCGAGTTTCAAACCCGCTCACTGGGTTTTTATGAGCCTGCCCGCCGACGTTAAATTCAGCCTGCTCCAACATGCCCACGTGGCACCGGCGCCCTGCCAGCTCAGACTTGAGCAACCGCTGGATCTTTAAAGGTCAATCGGAGGGCGGAGGCTTGCCCTACCAGCAACTGGCCTCCTCTCACTCTCCACGCCTCAGGAACGCAAATCACAACCCGAGAGAAAAGTAAGTTAACTCCGGCTAATCATTAAAAAAAAATTAGGCCTCCAAAAGGCTGCTAACTCAGCCAAACTGCCATGCAAAAATAATAATATTTTAATATTTAAAAAATTAAAAAATTATTTAAAAATAAAAGATTCACAAAAAATATTTACAAAATAAAATCTAACGTGGCACCATTTTGGCCACATCGGACTCGAATTTTTTAATATTTTTTGTGAAAAAATTTATTTTTGTAATTTTTTTAATTTTTTTAATGCTATTATATTATTATTTTTGCATGGCTTTTTGTTTGAGTTCGTAGCCTTTTGGAGGCCTCGAAGTTTTGTATTAGAAAGTGGCTAGTTCATAATATTGAGAGATGGATCCAAGGCGTGTTTGGAGTTCATGTAGATAAAGGTAATTTGTGCATTTGTCTTTGGATGAAATCTTCTTCCATAGTTGCAACTTTGTCGTACCTTAGTGTCATGTTGCCGCGAGAACACAGGAAAGGCGGATGGCAAGATTGTCAATTTTGGGGACTATAGCGTGCGGATAGGACTAGAAATATAGTACTTAGGGCACTTCCGTGTTGTAGTGAGGAGTTCTTACGATTAGTGTTCACAGTTAAAACTTCAGAATAAAAGGAAACCAAGCCTTAGGCCAACTATTGAACTGCGAATAATAGCCACAAATGAAAGTGACCACAATGTACGTGCTTATGCATTTATACACAAATCCTTGCTAACATTCACCTTTTTCAAACCTAATTGAATATCCTAAGGAAAACCTTCTACCATGTTTTATAATATTATGTTATTCCTTGCAACGAATGTCACTTTCATTTTTGTTTAATGGTTAAAATTTTAAAAAATTCCACCATTGACTTCAAGACATAATTCAATCTTGCCTTTGCCTATGCTAGTTGACTGCCAAGGGAGGGATCTTGTATGTTGATTTTTTGCAATGAACCCCCACTTATAGGAACCTTTTACATCACTTATGCTTTTACTTAAAATGTTAACAAGAGCCATTAAAAAAAAAATCCATGCAAAAACAATCAAGAATTATAAATTAGAATATTAGTCAATTTTTTATATACCGGTCATAGGTAACGGGAAGTTTCAAGCATGGGGCCATGGGTAATACAAAGTTTCTTAGGACAAACATACATGCACAACTGGTGGGCAAAGAAAGCGCTAAAGACAAGTGACCTCCACCAATCATCAATGAGCGCAAAAACCGGTGACTTACTTTCACTGATATCAATATGAAGTACACTGTTGAGAAGCACAAGAAAGTTAGTGCTTTGGAGATTCCGGCATCGGTGAACACACCCACCCACCAATACATGAAGGGAGGCCCTTATTGTGATCAAACATGGGACCATGAATGATGAAAATTTTCCTCATCACTATAGAAAAAAATAAAGTTGTAAAATGACTACAGAACATTGTGTACAATTATGTCAAAATAAATAAAAACTCACATAAACAAGCAACTAGTCGCATAGTCTTTGCCTTAGTATTTACTCTAGATTTACTATTATGACTTGTTTATATTGTTCAGCCATGTAACTCCTTGAAAACAAAGCATTTTTTATTTTTCCGTAGTCTCTCCCCTTCTGGAGTAGAAACAATAGAGAGTCTAGTAGGTTAGTTGTACAAACGTACTAAATTATGCTGGCGATGGGCAGAGGAAGGACACTCAACAAGGACACGTACTGTCCCTTCACTGTCCCTTGGGCCTATTCAATATTCCAGAATCTCTTTTGTCAATTCCAATGAATTTCTTCCGTGGTGGCATCTATTTGATGGCCCATTCACACCAAGAAGCTCCGCACTTGGGTTGCGTTCCTCGATTGCATTCCTGGAATGCTGCAAGATAAATTTCGAAAATAATGTACAATTTCTTGCGGTGTCAGAGCTTTGTCTCTTCCTGCTTTAGGCCAATGCATGTGCGTTGGTGGAGCGCAAATTTCTTGCCGTACCTAAAATGCGTTGGAGCAGCTTTTTGCATGCGTTAAGTTAAAAAATAAATTTTACATGAGTACACTATAGCTACCAAAACTTACTTGACGAACGCAGATTCTCTACCGCACTCGCGTTGGGTAACAGGTGTGAATGGGCCATAAGAACCTGCTAAGTTGCAACACCTATTTCAACCCACCACATTTTCACCAAGGCACATTCTAAGAAAATGAAACACTCTTGAAACCTCTTAACCCTTGTAGTAGACATGCCAATGACCACACATGCAATACTCAAATCCTTTCCCACGAGAATGTAGAAACTTACATTGTCTCAAATTTTGAAAGATTGTAGTTTGTCAAGTTGGGATTTGTCTTAAAAAAATCACACTCAAAAATGTTTTGTACAATAACTTTTATTGCACATCAAACACATTGGGTATGATTTTAATGGAAATTTACTCGGAACCCTTCACCACATGGCGTGCGGTGATTGGACGATACTTTACATTTTTATTGGAGTTGTGTGGTGAAAGTGTGCGGTTATTGGCATGTGTACTATGATTAGAACTGTGTGGTCATTGGAATTGTATGGTCATTGGAACTATATGGTCATTGGCTTGTCTACCATAAATGCCGCCTAAACCAAACTTTAACTTATGAATGTAACTCACTATTTAATTCCAATTGTTACATAGACGATTTTCATCCAATTTTTTTCGTGATGGATTTTTGTTGGTCAATTTTTGATGCCACCTCTTCAAATTAAATTTAAATCATTCAAGCTATTTTAGATTTTATATGGGTCCCAACTACAAAAAGAGTCGTAAAACGGTTCACCGTGTAGTGTATTTTGAACCCGGGGAAGTCACTATCAAAAATTTAGATAACCACAAGAGAATATAGGGTGTCTTTTATTCATTTGAAATAAAACTTATAAGTTTTTATAACTAATATAGGGTGTTTAAAAACCAATTTGAAAATATTTTATGAATATTCTTAAAATAAACTATGAATATACTATAAATAGTATAATATTCAAATTATTTCATAGCCCCCTATTAAGAACCTTGTGTTCCCTAATATATCCCCAAATTTACACTAAGTGACTTCCCCGAGATTTTGAATATTATTGTTTTTTCTACTTAGACTAAATTTAGGCCATGAAAATGAGTTCTATTGCATTTGAACTTAACTAACAAAATGAAGCTTACCAAATCTAGTTTCTATTCTATTTTGAATTTTTGAAAAACTTTGAAAATTGAGTGTTTTATATAAGTTACAAGTTTGACATATATTACCATGGTGTAGGGGGAAATCTAAATTTAGACACACGGATGATTTTCATTTACTGTAATTTTCTTCATTGTAATTTATAACTTTGGTAAAAATTTGGATTTTTTGAGTACATTTTGTAATTGATATGAATTTTCTTTCAAATCACTCTAAAAAATCAAAGTAATTCCAAATTTTCACCAATTTTTTTGGAAAATTCATGATTTGAAGTAGACACATGGCTTCATCTATTAAATATAAAATTGATTTTTTATCTTATTTATAGTGGTAGAATTGAGTGTGACAAGTAAAACATGATTCCATGGTCATAGGCCTAGGCATTTAGGACTTAACCCCTAAAGGTCGGGTACTTGGGCCTATGACCATGGAATCTTGTTTTACCTGTCACACTCAATTTCACCACTATAAATAATAAAATAATTCAAATTTATATTTTTAGTAGGGGAAGCTACTTGTCTACTAATAATTATGATTTTTTTTATAAATATTGGTGAAAATTTGAAATTACTATGATTGTAATGAAAATCTCGGGGAGGTCACTAGCATGTGTTTAGTGTAACCACGTGCCTTAAGAGGGTATTTTAATGGGGGCTATCACATAAATGGAATATTCTAGGTATATTCTAAATATATTCTCAAATTATTCCTTACTTGAATTTAAAGTATCTTATATTACGTATAAAATTTTATAATTAGGTAGAATTTTTTCCTTCAATGAATAAAAGAACCCTATAGTTTAACTCATGTCGTTTTCTACCTTTTGCATAGTGACCTCCCCTAGAAAGAAAATTCATATCAAATACAAAATGTACTTAAAAGTTCCGATTTTTTTACTAAAGATGTAAATTACAATGAATTTTTTTTAGTAAATGAATATCATCCTTGTCTCCAAATTTAGAATTTTTGCTACACCATGGTAATACCTACCAAACTTGTAATTGCAATAAAACACTCATTTTTTTGAGATTTTCAAAAGTTTAAAGTAAATTAGAAAGTAGACTTGGCAAGCTTCATTTTTTTAGTTTAGCTCAAATGCAATAGAACTCATTTACATAGCCTAATTTAGCTTAAGCAAAAAAAGCAAAAAAATCCAAAATACACTACACAGTGAACTGTTTTTACGACTGATTTTGTAGTTGGGACCCCATGTAAAATCTAAAAATAGGTTGAATGATCTGAATTCAACTTGAAAGGGTGGCATGACCAAGAAAAATCCTTCACAAAAAGAATTGGATAGGCAATAGTTGGGACCCCATGTAAAATCTAAAAATAGCTTGAATGATCTGAATTCAACTTGTAGGGATGGCATGACCAAGCAAAATCCTTCACAAAAGAATTGGATAGAAATCATCCATGTAGTAGTTGGAATTGAATAGTGAGTTACATTCATAAGCCAAGAGATTGGCCTCCCTTGCGTTTAGGGGTTGAATTGACCACCCTGGGTCCCACTTTTTTCACTATGACGAGTGTGAGCCACAATGAATAATAGTATCACAAGTGTGTAGCGCATAATTCTAGAATGTCGTTGTAGATAGGGTCATTATAAAGAAATTTGAGGGTATTTTCACGCTAGAGTGTCATACTTCTCAACAAAAAAGCTTCTAATGTTGTAAAGCATTTGTATTAATGATGTAATATAATAAATAGGTAAAATATCAAAAACATTTTAATATAGTAAAAATTGAATCTTTTTAGAATCTTTTAGAATCTTTCTAAAATACTTATATTATTTGGAATCTTTTGGAATATTCTCAAAATATTTTGGAATATGCTTGCTGATATCATTTAATCGGCTTGTAAACCACTTCGAATGCATATTCCAACCACACCACACCACACCACACCACACCACAGGCTCCATTTTAATTAGCCAACAAGCTTGCAATAATTTTTTGGGGAATTTGCCATTTTAAGGGGCATTTAATATAAAAGAACAAAAATTGTCACCATAAACCTTTAATATCCACCTTGCTCACAAAATCTTTTGGAATCTTTTTTGAATATGATACCTTTATGTTATTCGAGTGACGACCGTAGGTTGGAGCTTGGAGCTGGTTTAGAAAAATGGTATCAACAACTATAGGTTCCATTTGTGGCCTTTCAACGGTTGTAAGGTTTGTAAATGAGCCGGCGAGCCGCAAATCGACAATTAACAATTTTAGGGCAAGGTTTTTTATGATGTAACCTAGCCTTTCACATCCTTGAATGGTCTTCCCATAAATGTTCCATTCTGCCCTCTAAGATCATTGTGTAAAGTAACCTAGCCTTTCACGTCTTATTCAAGTTCATAGCCTTTCACTTTGTTACTGGTAGTGCGGAGAGTAGCGGAGCCCTAGTAGGAATTGAGGAAAATTATTGCCATCACTATATCTTCAATGAAATGTTTCAATTAAGGCAATAAAGTATTTATACTACAACATCACCGAATGCAATGTATTACATTTTGGTTCAAATATTATTTTACATTATTTTAAAATTATTATTGTACATACAATCCCAAAATACCTTTTCATTGTGGTTAACTTTTTGCCAAAAACTAATTTCAATGACCAATAGAAAATGTTTACAGCCACATTCTGCTTGTTATGCAATGTCACACTACACATTTTGGACGCCCTACCGTGAAAACACCCTTAGAGTGATTTCGTGACATTCAAAGACTGAATTTGTCGCTTGGAAAATGAAGTGCCACTGCACCTTTTTATCTTTCAATGAGTGCCAAGAAAGTGACAACCTCCCCCGCAACTCCTCATAGACAAGTTAAACTTCATAAATAGGCTTACTCGGATGCAGGCCTGACTTTAATTGTTACCTCCAAGGTCTAAGGCCCTCTTTACACTACAGGCGAGAAGCCGTGGAGAAAACCTCACAAAGGCCATGGCTCATCTTTGAGAAGCCAACCTTTGAACTTGATGGCCTTTGGATATAGTGTAAAGTGAGAAGGGGCCACAAAATAAAGTGCCGATTTTAAAAATAAATTTCTTACATATTTCTTAAAAAATAAAAAATGATTGGTTGTGAGAATTTTGGCCAAACGGCCACCCGGATTTTGCGTTAGACCCACCTCTTGAGGTGGGCTTGACGCAAAATCCGGGGGCCTTGAAAAATGTCCACTTTTCTTGCCACGAAGGACAAAAGTGTTGTCCATGTCATTTTCTCCTCCTTTCGTCTCTTGGACTGAAAATTTCGGGTGTAAAGTGACATTCTTTGGTCTTCTCGGTTTTTAAGCCTCCCATTGGCTGAAATTTCTCTCTTTACGGTTTCTCGCCTCTAGTGTAAAGAGGCCCTAAGAAGACTTGTAAGTTTGAACCGTTAAGAGTAGGTCCTGCCGATTTTTACGTTTTCAAGGCAAATTAGTTTGCAGGATGAGCCATAGGTGTCGATTCTGTTGCAGGGGTCAATTTGGTCACGGGAACGTGTTGGAAATGGCAGGGATCGTGCTCTTAATGCTAGGGAACACGCCCCCCAGGGCGCATTCTGCCAGGGAGGGCGTGCAAGGGCTCGCCCTGTCGGACTCGCCTAGGGCTTGCTCCCTGGCATAATGCGCCATGGGGGACGCATTCTCTAGTACACTTCAACCTCCAAATCACTCTGACTTGTAGACTTCCGGATGCCACTTGTTGTGTCAGGATGCATGTATTCAACTTCGGAGTCTTGGCCAATGCAAGTCTTGGAACACACTGCAAGTCTTGGAATACACTGCAAGTCTTGGAACACACTGCAAGTCTTGGAATACACTGCAAGTCTTGGAACACACTGCAAGTCTTGGAATACACTGCAAGTCTTGGAATACACTGCAAGTCTTGGAACACACTGCAAGTCTTGGAATACACTGCAAGTCTTGGAACACACTGCAAGTCTTGGAATACACTGCAAGTCTTGGAATACACTGCAAGTAGAGTCTCTTAGGCCCGGTTCATACAATCAGAAGAAAAGGAAGCTCTGGCTCGCCGGCATAGAGAGGACATTCTGGTGTACTGTACAGAAAGTGAGAAGCTTCTCAATTCTCGGACTTACAGCACAAAGTTCTTTGAATTTTTATTTATTCATTTTAGACAAATGAAAGAAAATTCATTGCACAAGAAACCAATACAACCCTCCACTCAACGGACCGGGATCCCAGCCCAGGAGAGAGACTGATACAGACAAGAGACCCGGGACTGTGAAACCTAAGGCCAATTAATCAGGACATTTGAGTTAACCGAAAAGAAGCCCATCTAACCTCCCTTTTGGCTCTACTTCTAACCTCTTTCTTGAGCTATACTTGGGTTGAATAGTGGCGTGTTATAGATTGTCCCCTTGTGGGCCATGGGCTTGGAGCTTTGGTAGAAGGTGTGGGAGTCATTGCGAGGTGTGGAGAATAATGACAGTGGCTTGTTTTAGATTGTCTCCCAACTCATCATAGACTAGTTTTTGGTCTATTTATATTGCAATATGAGTTCAAGAGGAATTCAACACGAGTTTGCTAAATCTTTCCTCTTTGGGCTGACTTTTTGGTTAACTCTATTATTAGGAGGCTTTAGAAGCCATTTCACTGTCATCTCTATTCTACTGCAAATAACTGTCCTTCGAGTCCATTTTGCATCAAAGCTCTTCAGAGCACTCTCTTTAACGGCAGGGATATTACTTCTCTTGACCTGCTCTTTGGTCTTTAACCATGCCAACCTCCCATAAGGTGAGTGGGCCATAAACCGATGGCGACCATAAACAGAATCCTATAATTACTTCATGAAAGACACTTCACTGTGCCAAAAATCAACAATCACTAATGTAATTTAGTGATTGTTAACTTTGAATGACTACTTGGACTCACCTCATTTGTGGGAACTTTGTGTATTCTAAGGTTTTTTGTGATATTTCAAGACAGATTCTCTGTCAATTTCAGCCCAAGTCTATTGCCGCAAATAGGCTACCTAGACCTTGAACTTTGAAAATTCATAACTTATTCGATATAGCTTCAAAAATTATGATTCAACTTGGAGTAGATTTAGAATCAATTTGGTAATTCATTCAAACTACCACATTGTACTTCAGATTACTAAAAATAGTCACAATGCTTAAAGTGTTGGTTTGTGGCCCACTCACCTTAATATAGAAGCCTTTGTCAAATCAGGTTCTTGATTTTGTCATCATACCACACTTCCTCATTGAAGACACAAGCATTGCAGGTCACCCACATAATCCAAAGAGCAACTCCCATGATCAAGTTCCATATGTTTGCAATGAAGGAAGCTACTATACGAGCAGTGAGTGGAGAGCAGAGATTTGGAGAGCGGAGAGTGGAAAATTGTCATAATTTTACCAAAATTAGAATTTTTATTTTAAAATATTCAAATATTCCGTAGGTATGTTTGGTTACATATATGAAAATTTTACCACAGTAATTATTTGAATTGAATCATTCATACAGAAGTTATCGAGGTAATTTTAATTGCCTATCAGATTGCATCATTTTGAAAGGTGGAAAACAAACTTTTCAAACGTATTATTTATTAATTGTTCAAGTACACATTTTTCAACCTCAAAATGCAAATTTGATTTTGCATTCAACTGTATGGTCTACGTGTCACTTCCCCATTTCGATTGTATGACTCGATCACCTAATGGTTGACATCTTTCGAAGTGAAAAAACTCTTTGGATCAGATTTGTGTCACAACGAATTCCTTAAATATGTACCGGGAGGAATGTTTCCAACCTTTGAGTATGCATGTGGGACAAAGCAAACGTTGTCGTTGTGTTTTGAATCATATGCAACTTCTTTCTCCCCATATTCAACTAGTTTCACACCATGTTTGTTGTTGTCAACCAAGGTACAATAATACTAGCTTCGCTCAACTAACTCCACGTCTACAAAAGACTGAAATGGTGTAGCGTTGATGTCGACCACCATCTCTCCTTGGTTCTCCATGTCGCTACAATCCCACCCTAGACACCTCTCAAATCTTAGAGGACATGCACATTTCATACAATTCATTTATATTGACAAAGTCCCTCAGGAACCTATGAAGTTGTTTGTCAATCTGACAAAGTCCCAAATCTATGAAAAAACTTGAATTTGACACTCCAAATTTGAAGCCAAAAAAACACTTTGGCTCGATAAACACGCACGTCGCATAGTCGACCCTATATTAACCCCTAAAGGACCGGAGTGTTTTTCCTCCAAAAACACTCCAATGCTGCCATTTTTACTCCCCCATGGAAAAATTCCAAAAAAATGTTATTTTTAACCTTCTAACTACAAAATATTGTCCTAAACTACTTGAAAAAAATACACAACAAATTTCATTGATTTTAACCGCACGGATTGCAAGATAATTGAGTTTGATGGAAAAAAACACCCCAAAAAAACACATGCCTAAAATTTTCAGATGCGTTTGACCGTGGCTACATCAAAAAAACTTCACTACTTAAACTTGTCACACTTCACTTTCACATTCTATGTGATGTTACTTAGTTGTGTACCAATTTTTGTTGCGTTTGGAGATGTTTAAAATGTTGAAGAACACAGTGCACTTGTTGGGGGTTTAAAAGTTCAAAGAAGACTCTTTGTTTTTGGAATTGCAATATTTTCGACTTTCTTTATTTAAAATACAAATCCGAGCGGTGAAACATAAGTACATTCCACCCTCTATAGAATGGCGAAAAAAATTTGAAAAAATAAATAAATCCCCAAGTTTTAGAAGACATGTAGCATATTTTCTAAGAATTTTGGAGGTTAGGGGGAAAATAAAGGGTGGAGGAAGGGAATCAAAGTGCCACCCCACCCAATTCATTCCAATGTTCATGACCCCACTAACTCTCAAGGTGGACTGCCACGTGGGAGTCCTTCATTGGAAATTTTTAATTATTTTTTATTTTTAGAAATGATTTTAATTTTCAATTTTTATTTTTTATTTATTTTTATTATAAAAATTGAAAATTTAATTTAAAATAATATTTTTAATTCTTAAAATAATATTTTAAACATTTTAAAAACATTATTTTAAAAAAAATTCAATGAGTTTGGAAAATGAGGTGGTCTTCTGTCCCTCACAGTCCACCCCATTTTCCACATTCTGCCCATCTTGTTGCCCCCCCCCCCCAAAATTCAACTATTTCTCTACTACCTCCCTGCCCTTTCTCCCGAAAAAAAACACATTTCTCCTCATAACTTCTACATACGGTGTCGGTATTAAAAATAAATTAAAAAATCCCCATTTTCGTGGCACATTGGGGGATCCATTATTAAATTTCCTTCAAAATTCAATTAAAAATGTGTTCACCGGAACCTACCCGGTTCTCTAAATGTCCTAGTTAGGACACTTGGTCCTTTAGGGGTTAAAGATTGTTCAAATGCAAGAAAGTATTTTTGTATAAAAAGTGCCGCAAAATTGCATTATTCACAATCAACTTGCATGCTACCAAAAACCGTCAAATCCACAAGATACGCCTCTAGATACGCTTACCATTTGAACTAAGGGCATTTTGTATTTAGAATTGTTTCATATCGCCTCATTGTCTGTATATGGTTTTGAGAGGTTTTAGGATTTAGGGTTTAGGAATTTGGCTATAATTATGATATTGGCCCGCCGACACTTTTGTTTTACTTGTTGAAACTTGCTTTTGTGGAAAATGTGTTGGTGGGCCACTGATACTATTCTATGAGTATATTAAAATTTGTTTGAATTTGCTCATAATGAGGTGTTTTTCAATTTTTGTTACTTATATTTCCTTATTTTCTACATTTTTTGCATATTTTGTGGGCATTAATTGAATGAAATTGTCCATAATTAGTCTATTTGTCCATAACTAGTTAAATACGAGTTCAGTACTTTATTCCCTCTGCCCACAAAATGTACTCCAATTGAAGAAGCAACAATGCAAGGTCGAAAAATACATTAAAATTTTACTTTTTGTAAAACAAAATTTTCTATTAAAATTAAAGACATGATGTTTAACAAAGTCTCACAAAGAAAATTAAAATATTCACCTTCAATAATTATTTATGTATGTTTTAGTGATGTTAAAGTAATCAAAATTGAAAAAGTAGTTTCAAACCAAATTGAAAAGTTGATATAAAACAAGTTGAAAATTCATTAACTATTTATTTTTTTCAAGATCTTTTTCTTCAAAGCCCTCAAATGCACAATGGACTTTAAGAATGTAAAATTTATATTTATATTGAATATGATTTATTTCATCAATTTTTCTCCCAAAATTGGATTCAGACATTCATATTCGAGCTCTACTTTAGTAACTTTTATAATGATTTTTACTTTGGAACTTTGGATTTGAGTACTTTAAGAACAACACAGGGCACTGTGAAATTAGAACCAATAAAAAAGACAATTTTATACTCTTTTACAGCCTTTGACCAAAAACATTGTAATTTCAGTAGGGCGGATCAATGTTTTGGTACACAATACCATGCTTTCACCCTTAAAGAACTAAGAGTCTAGAGTTTTTATGGTAATTAAAGGACTATGGAATTAGCCAATTAGGATAGGTGTGACACTACTAATAAGTGCACAATACATTTAATACATACTTTTATATTTTTTGATATACTAAAAGACATTTGAGTATTGTTAACGCCTAAACATATCAGGGTGTCCCTTGAATTGACGATTTGAGAAAAATCATCATAAAGTACTACTTAGAAGAATATTTTGGAATTGATATACAGATAAAAGTTCTAGATTTTGAATTTTAGATCCCATCTGTACGATTCGATTCACTAATACTATCACCAATATTTAATTATCAAATTTGAAAGTTAAAATTAAAAATTCCTTTTAAATTTGATTTCAAACAAAATTTTAATATTTTTTGAGTAAAATTTGCAAGGCCACTTTTGAACTAAAGTCAATGCAATTTTGGCTTGGTCAACAACTTGACATACTTCTACATTTGTAATTTTAGAAAAATATGTACTCAAGTATTTCTAAATCCAACCATTAGAGAGGACAACAACTTGGTGAAGTATCTCCAAAAAATTGAATGCCCTTCATCCAAGCGTTGATGAGAACGTAGAGTGAGTTTGAATCTCCTTGGAATGAAACTTCTTGTATTTATTTAGTTTCTCTAATGTTTTAATTTACTTTTATATAAAAAAATTTAAACATATGAATGAAAGATAAAAACAACTAATCTATGTTTCCCTTCATTAAATGAAATAATGAATGTAACAGCTAACCTTGGTACAAATCCATGGCACAAGTATAGATTTGATTTATTACATATGACTTTTATAAATTTTATATAGTTCTTTATACTTTTAATTTTTTAATACAGTACAGTACAACATGTTTACATGGTTCGAATGTTCAAATTCATTTTGATGCTTACATAAAATTAAGGTTTTATGATTTACAAGAAAACGTGAAAATTGCACTATTACTTGAACATGGTTTGAGTATAGAAATGCACTTAGGAATTAATAGATTTCATACAACTATGAGTTTTTATCATCCTAAAAAAGTAAAAAGTAAAGCAGAATTTTAAATACAACCTTAAAAAAGAATTAACATAAGTTCCAAAAAATATTTTTAAAAATCAAGGAATTTTTTTTTATACTACTGCCAATAGTCTGACACAAATGAATTCAAAGTTGAAAAGTTTTGGGAAAAAATTCCAAATTTTTAATTTTAATATGGTATAAAAAACATAACATCAAAGAACATTTATAGTGTTTAAATGAAAATATCTAAAAATAAAAATTATTCAACACATTATTGTTGAACGAACTATTAACCTATGATGTTGCCTAGATTTCTAAATGCCACATGGCATATTGCAAATGGATGTGATGTTATTAAATCCTACATACACTAGTAGAAATCTTAGCTACATAAACTTGAAAAAAAAACCCATTACCACACATGAAGAACTATATCAATTGTAGGTCTATTTGGGCACCCTTCTCTGGTCTATGCGGCTAGTGCTTCTACTAGTGATAGTACCATGAAAAATAATTATTTCCTCTAAAGAACACAATTGGATCTTTTGGTTGTGGAACTACCTTTCTATACTAAATAGGGGTATTATGGGGATTGAAAAATTAGGAGGACTTTCATGGCTCACGGTACTAAACGAGTGAAAATAAATAGTATGATTCTTAGTTCTAAAGTCTTGTTGTTCTACATGTATAACACATAAAAAAGTTATTGTGTTTTTCTACAGTAACGATAAATATTTATGTAGTGTGAAATGTCGATAAATTAGTATGGATCCTCTTAACCCCTAAAAGACCGATGATTCATGGTTTTAAAATGTCAAATTTAATTGATCATATTGTGAAAAATACATTTTAGATGAGACCAAATTTTATATCACCATAATCAGTGAAGAACATTAGATGTATTTGATCAATATAAATAAACATAAACAAAAATAAATCCACAAAGGACCTATTCAAAAGTATAAAAAGGAAAAGAAAATGAGGCCTAATATGGCGTCAAGGGCTTCTTGGTCCTTTACGAGTTAATACCCCTATTTAGGGCCTCTTTACACTAGAGACGAGAAGCCGTGAGGAGAGAAATTTCAGCCAATGGGAGGCCTAGAAACCGAGAAGACCAAAGAATGTCACTTTACACCCGAAATTTTTAACCCAAGGGACGGAAGGAGGAGAAAATGACATGGACAACACTTTTGTCCTTCGTGGCAACAAAAGTGCACATTTTTCAAGGCCTTCGGATTTTGCGTCAAGCCCACCTTAAGAGGTGGGTCTAACGCAAAATCCGGGTGGCCGTTTGGCCAAAATTCTCACAACCAATCATTTTTTATTTTTTAAGAATATTTAAAAACTTTATTTTTTAAAATCAGCCCTTTTTTTTGTGGCCCCTTCTCACTTTACACTATATCCAAAGGCCGTCAAGTTCAAAGGTTGGCTTCTCAAGAATGAACCATGGCCCTTGTGAGGTTTTTTCCACGGCTTCTCGCCTCTAGTGTAAAGAGGGCCTTAGTGTAGGTAAATATTTCGAATTGGGATTTTGAGCCCCGCCAATTTTGGCGACGTTTTCATCCATCACGCTCACAGAGATTGGCAATCTGTTCATCCAAGGGTCGACGGTGGGAGACAGGGATTCTGCCATTTGGCTATTCACGACTCTTCTCGTCTCGCACCTCGCACCGCCTTCTTTCCGCCCATTCAATCCACTGTTGCCCTCAGCAATCTGGAGCCCATTTGATTGATGCGGGTCCATCGGTGATCATGGCCACCACGGCCTTCCTGAACAATTTTCGAGTTACAGCCTCGGATGCTGCAGCAGCAGCCATGAGTCCGGCGTTTGAAAATCCTGGCGATGGCGAGGAGAATCAGAAGGAGAAGGAGAAGGAGAGGTCTATGGATGTGGCATTGCGAGACGGGGGCTTGGTGTCCCAAATCGTGCAGTGCTTGGACAGCGAGGTCGATCGCCATGCCGCGGCGTTAGTGTGCCGGGCTTGGAACGAAGCCGTGGCGTGGGGCGCACACAAGCTTGTCCTGCGATGCCGCGCTTCCTTATCACCCCTTTCCCAGCGCTTCTGGCACATCACCGAGCTCGATTTGTCCCAATGCACGAACCAGCTGGAGGATCAGGACCTTAAGGCCGCGGCCGCGGCGTTCTCGCGGTTACGCACGCTGCGCATCGGCGACCTTGATCAAGCGCAGCGGAAAATCACCGAGGCCGGCGTGGGCGCGTTTGCCGACTTGGAGTGGGTGCAATTATCCTCCCTGCCTTTATTTCGCGATCCCGGAATTACCCTCCTGGTTCAGCGGTGTCCGAAATTGCGTACCCTACTTCTTGAAAATTGTCGCAATCTTGGAGATGAGTCGTTGGGGGCCATTGCGCAATGTCGTGAGTTGCAGGAGTTCAGCTTGAAAGGCGGATTTAGGTTTACGTCGTCGGGGTTAGCGGTCATTGGTGACAAGTGTGCAGGATTGGTGAAATTGGTGCTTGAACTTGGTGCTGTGAATATTGATCCGGCCTTGAAGGCTGTCGCTCATGGTTGTTACAAACTTCGCGATTTATCGCTCAAATTCAAGTCTGCGAAGCTGCGGGAGCTTTCTCGATGCAGTTCGCTTCGGACGTTGGTGTTCGCAAGTGACGAGGATGATCGGTTGGATGAGGCTGTGGTTGCTATTGCAACTGCGAACAGGAATTTACTTGAGCTTGCGTGCGTTAATCGGTTGAGTGATTCAACTGTGATGGAGATCATCTTGAAGTGTCCACGTCTTCAGAAGCTGCATCTTGATGCGTCGAATATTACAGAGGGCGTTTTGCCGTGGATTCAGCAGTGCAAGTTTCTTACAGATCTTGCTCTTGATCATTTCCAGAGCACAGGACAAGGGCTTGCAGAAATTGGCTTGTGTGGATTGGATTTTAGGAAATTTTCGCTTTCGCATGCGCGAGGGGTGCGCGATATGGAGTTACAAATGCTGATGGACGGGAACGGGCAACTGGAACACTTGGATTTACAAGGCTGCTCTGGTCCCACGGCGATTGGATATTCGGCTATTGCTTTATGCACCACTTTACTGTTTCTTGATCTGAGTTTTACCACGGTGGATGACCTAAGCCTCATCAGCATAGCCAGTGGGGTTGTGAATCTTAAACAGCTGACTATTGTGAAATGTGAAGCGGTGACGAACATGGCTGCTGTTGCGAGATTTGGTTCTGTAGAGTCTCTCATTCTTGACCACTGCTCGTTCGTTACAGACGAAGGAATGGATGTTTTGTCTCGAAAATGCACTCGGCTCACGCATGTCAGCTTGGCTTTCACCAGGATCACGGACGCTGGCTTGGAGTTTATGAGCAAGTGTCAGATGCTACGAAGCTTGAGAATACCGTATTGCAAAGGTGTGCAGGGCGCAGGAGTCGTCACCATCGCCAAGGCTTGCGGATGGTTCCATCATGTTGTAATGAGCCATCGCTTTCGAGGATCCCGTACTGCAGATACGCTCAGACAACTTTGTTGCACTGTTCGGTTTGAAATGGATGAGATGGCCTTAGTCCCTTTTGATGCGAACCTTAATTTCTTTTAGGGATTCATTTGAATTCTGCAACCAGCTTTGCAGCTCTGTAACAAGATCAACTTAGTAAAATGTGAAAAATGTCCCCTGGAAGAATTTTCTCCTGAGTGCCTCAGAACCTGCATTTTGCAACTCATGTTTTAGTCTCTCAATTGAATTTTGTGCTTCTGTTCATGTATTTTGTATTGAAATTATCTGTAATGAGTTTGTGACTCCAATATTTTTTCTGCCCTAAATGGTTGTCCGCAACTTGAAATTTAGGGGACAAGGGGTCAAGATCGAAGGAAGGATGCATACTCCTGAACTACTGTAGTGTGTGATCATTGTTAGACCAGGGTCTTTGTAATGGTGGACAGAAAGCTGGAAGTTAGCTGTTGCAAACTCTTGTAAACAATACAGAATGGGTCTCAGAATGGGTTAGTGCAGGGATTGTTTTGGACTGGTTCAAATCTTCAAATATATACATTTTACACAGGTGCACATGTTAAAAGATGTGCATGCGACAAGCTTGGTGCCCATAAAAAAGTAACACTAGGTTAGTGGCTTGGTGAATGGGATATTTCAAACTGTAATGACTCTTACAAATGTGGAAAAGTGAGGCTAAAAAGAAAGTGAGAGAGCCACAATCCTCTCAATCACCAAGCAATTTCTTGTCCAAAAAGGTGAATACAAACTTTCTGTAGTTATTGATGCATTCTCATTCTCTAAACTCAGAGAGGAATCATTATTCCAATGTTCTGTTTTTGCAGCAATCTATTCTAAGACACTAATTGTGTGAATGTAGTGATGCGCAAATTTTTAATTTAGTATGAGTTATGTGTGCTTTGGAAGTGGAAGTGCGGCCTTTGGTTTGTAGAAGTTTGGGATGTGTGCAAACATTATGTTGAGTTCAGACGTCTTGATGTTAGAGCATGGCCACCGTTGCCCTCAACAGGTGGCCTTTTGCCAATGTAGAGGGCCCTCACACATTTTTTCCTCCCACCTCATGGTTTGCAAGGGCCCTCTCTCCCAAGGCCCCTGTACAAATGAGCTTTGGCACGCCAGGCTGTGGAGTCTCCTATTTTCTTCTTGAGCTTGAAATCCGGGCTATTTGTGGGATAATCATCTTCATTAATGGCCTGGACATGCTTTTGCATTGGGAAATGCTACTTCAAATCATGGCCGGCCTGTGACATGGCTTGTACATGTTCAAATTTCAATGAGATCAACCCTGGCCCACTCAAATGCATGTGGGGATTCAAATACATGTGGTGGCTTAAATGCATTTTGCCAGTTTTGAATCTCCACGGTGGGTCTACATAATTGTGAAGGCCACTCTCACTGCTACAGGTCCCTCTCAAATCAGTTTCCAAGGCCACCTGTTGAGGCCATGGGTGGCCATGCTCTTACCTTGCATCCAACTAGAATGAGTGTATTTGTAGTCTCAGATTCTCCAATGGTCTGCATGTTATTCCTCTTCCGCATAGCATCTGCTCATCAGATGGCTTCAAGGTTGAGGCTTGTTCTTTGTTGGAATGAAAATTTTGTGAGATGAGATGGTTCAAACTTCAAAGGGCTCTATTTGACGAGCTTACATCACTTCTACAAGTTACACAAGGTTGACATTTTGACATAATGTTGCAAAGTACCCCCATAACATTGTTTAGAAAGCCAAAAGGCTTCCGTGAGGAAAAAGACCTTCCCATCAGAGAAAAAAGAGGCAGGATATTTTGCATGTTGTCATAATTTAATACTATGATTTCCAAAAGCAAGTCTATCATCAAAATAATAATATCAAATTACAATGCACTGAGTTAATGTGATCAAAATGATACATGAAAGTGTCATGTGATCAAACATGCACTCTCCAAAACCGATTCATCCTGAGTGCACAGGTTAGAGTGTAGAGTGTATATTAATCAACAGTGGTGAGAAGCTGTACCATTCATAACAAAAACACCAATCAGATTACCGTACTGAAACAGATCACAGGTAATTTTGAAAATAATAATATTGATAATAATACTGAAAATAATCTTAATAAATGCTGGACATTTTGTCCTTATTTTACAACGCAATTGCACCACACTTTGGGGGAGCTCGTTTTCCACTTCAAACAGAGATAAATGTAGTAAATCTTCTGAATGCAGCAAGAGACAAGCGAGGATAACGTACATCCGAGGGAAAGAGCACTCACCTCGCACAAAAGAATCCGCGTTATTCGCTACTGTGATGAAACCTTGATAAGAATTGCAGAGAAAGAAGTCCTCGTCGACGTTCTGAGCCTGTGGATTTCGTGAGCAAGAGCCGACGGTGATGACGGTCAGGCTCCGTAGTCGATGTGGTGAGATGGTTGACGAAGGTGAGAGCAATGCTCAACATGGTGTCAACATGCTTGGACTGTTTCCCAGTGATTTGACCGCATCCGGGAAATGGACCTACTTCATCGATGCCTTCTTGGCAAGTGTCATGGTTTGTCAGTGCGGCGCTCATTAAAGTTTGCACATCTGCTCCGGTGGTACTGCCTGGGTTTTGATCATCGTCCATGGCAGCAACGAGGGACATAGAAATGTTCACGTTCTCGAGAGCATCAGCAAATACATCAATACATTGTTGAAGAGCGGCGTTTCCTTCAAGGGTTTTCTTCTTCATGCCCTGGGCAAGGATGTAGGACTCGTTCAAGGCATGTTCTGCCGCTTCCATGGCCATTACAGTCGACTGCTGAAGGCTTATAGCTTTGTGAGGGTAGCTCCGAAACATGTTGAGGCATACGCCACGGTCTCTGAAGAACAACAACACATGAACATCAACAGGCAAGATTTGGCCAAAATACTGCAAATCGTTCACACAGTTTGATTGCGAATCATCCTCAAAGCAAAACCCTAGAAAACGAAATTTCAAGAACATACTCATGATTGTATGTTCGCCCCTAACTTAGGACCAAGTGTTCATGGCTTTAAAATGACAAATTCAATTGGTCATATTGTAAAAAATAGAATTCAGATGAAACCAAGTTTTATATCACCGGAATCAGTGAAGAACATTGTATGTGTTGGTCAAGAAACAAAGAAATTTGAACAAGAGGAAAGTCCACAAAGGACCTACTAAAAAACATGAGGCCCAATTTTGGCTTCTTGGTCCTTTTGGGGTTAAAGCTCAGCGACCAGCATTGTGAAGGTGAAACAAGAAAGCGCCAGGAGAAATCATTTCAAAGCACCACGAAACAGCAATTTCCTTACACTGTCTTGTTGCAGATAATTTCATAGGGAGCCAGATCGAAATGCGAAGAGGCATCAACTGCTTCACCAGCAGGGGTCGGTGGTGAGCTCGCCCAGCCATAGCCAGCCCCAAAGATAGTGTACTCTTGAGGACTGCGAGTTTGTGCGAAGCTCTGTGGCTCGTGGCCGTTGTTCGAATTCTCCCGAGTCTCAACGAACGCTCCGAGTCCACTGACAACGGCGATGAGGACGATGCAAGCGCTCACGGCGTAGCATTGCCTCCTGGACTTATATACACTTGCGACTTCCGACGTACGCCTTGTGGTTTCTAAGCTCGAATACTTTGTGGAAGAGTGTAATAACCCCGAATCCTCTAATCTCATCATCTTGAGTACAACCTACAGCGAAATTAAGAACACTCCTCTCAAACAGAAAACAGAGTGGCACGAGATAGAATCCGAGAATCTCACCGGCTATCAATACTCTGGCAGTTTTGCAAATAACGCCCGCTCTAATTGCCAAAAATCCGCCTAATTTCAACCTGTACGACACCGTCAAGATTTTCAAAAACTTTCTCGCCATCCATAGGACCTCTCACCGATATAACAAGACCGAAACGAGCCCCAAGCCTAACTCGTGATCGTCTAAAATAAATCCACAACGGCAATCATAATAATGTATCGCCTACTTAAAACCTGTCTTGATCGGAGAAGCAGGAGCCTCACTCGCTGCATTTAGTATCCAGCACCTTCTCATGAGCATAAGCTGTATCAACTTGGCATAAGGTGGATGACCCAAAAACCGACGTGTACTATAAACCAACAATATTTTCAACAGGTGTTCATTGAAAGCTTCTAATTCTATACCAGTACTAGATTTGCGTGAAAAGCTTAAAGCGTTGGTTTATGGGCCATCCACTATATGCACATGATTGTAAGCCGGGGTCTCAGGGACGTACAGAGACAATATCAGTAAACAATTCAGTAATGCAATGAACAGTATTGTCATGAGAAAAGGATTGATGGATTGATGGAGCTGCAATTCACCATTAGTTCAAGACGAAGAAGAAAGTTGTCTGGTCAGAGGCAAAGAGAAAATTGAATATCAATGTATGGAGGAGAAAAAACAGACATGGAACCTCCAATAGAATTAGGAGTGAGACCAGAGTTGACATGTATCTGACATCATAACATTCAGTACCCTTCATGCACTCTGCTCATCATCTTGGACTCCACCTGTCCAATTAGTTACTGAAGTCCTGTTGGGTGTGGAATATGTTGCACCATAGACCTACTATGGGGCCAGCCACTACATGCTATTGAATGTTATGATAGACCATCATTCTCTGTAAGGAAATGGAACTCATGCATGTCACCCTATCTATCGCCCACATATTAACGTGTTTGCAGGGAGAAAGCCTGCATGTCTCAACAGGAATTCGGGACGGCAGCAGTGGGTGAAGATGGGGTCCTCTTTCATGATCACTACACTAAATGGGCTATTTAATGTCCGGAACACTATTTCTCAACTATTTAATTTTAGGGAGATATAGTGTCCTTATAAGGAAAAAATGAATGTAGCGTTCCAATAACATATGACAACTTTATACTCCCTTAGTCCCATTCAAAGACCTTGTTTTCATTGAAATTCATAGATTAAGCTTAATCCTGTGATTACAAAAGAAGCATGTTGATTGTGATGCAAATCCATAGATTGAGTGTAGAGGGAGTATTTTGGACTGCTAGAAAGTATATACATGATAAAAATCCATGACAATAATCCATTATTAGCATGATCAAAATCCATGGATGAAGTTACTAGTATTGTTTGCAATGCCTTGAAGCACTTGTTAAGCCCACACGAAAGTTAATTGCCAGTGGTGAATGAGTACGATTGAAAATCATGGTTTTATTTGGGGAAAAAATTTAAGTTGATATCATGATCTTTTTGTGGGACGGAGGGAACAATAGACATGGCATGCCACCTCATGTCACTCTCATCATCTGAAAGGAACATGCCATTCTCGATGAAAGTGGGAATGACAAGTGGCAAACTCCTTTAGAATGTAGGGACACTATTTCTCCTCACCTTTGAACAAATTGTGGTAAAAGACATCAATTCTCACTGGACACTAATTAGTCCGATAGTGTGGCTTGAATGAATGTGCTTGAGCTTTGGGACATCCGATTCTTGAACCCTAGCTTATTAGGGTTTGGCATCGAGCTCTACTTGAGCTTTTTGCAACATTTTCGTCTGGAGAGAACTAACTAAAGGGCAACAAGGTCTGCATAACCTAACTTGCTTCGAAGACTTGTGTAATGACATTCAGGCGTTTGAAAGCTGCTCACTAGAACATGTAGAAATTGCACACATCATGGAGAGTTCGTACAACATGAGCAAGATTGATAGTTTCCATTCATAACAGAGCGTTTGATCAGTACTTATTTTATCAAAACTAGGTGATCACTTACCGGCACATACACGACAGATTGTACAGTACATCCAAGAGAATGATGTGCAGCTCTGCAAAATGGAACCCATGTGATTCATGGCTTCCCTAGAAGAATCGCACACTCCATGGAATTCATGTCTTTCTCACTCAAAACCCAGATTGTCACTCTAATAAAAACCAAAACCACTTGAACCACAAAACCACCCTAACCACTAAAATGCACAAAACCAAACACAAAACCACCCTAACCACTAAAATGCAGTTACTTTTAAATGTTTAGAAATTGAGAATGAAGTATCCACCAAGTGCAGTATCATTCACCTTCAGTCCAACATGCCACAAAAGAGTCAGAAAAAACCAAAGCTCATTATGAACATCGATCATATTCATCAAACGTGCGGTAATGTCTTGATGTTACTATTAACATGAAAACATCTTGACGTCACCTGAAATGCGTCATGAAAAACATGGGTTTCTTACAGTGATGATTCTGAAACTGATACTGGTGCTACCAAAGAGCTTGGACAACTTGGAAGTTGGGGAAGGAGAAAAAGAACAATAAATATGTATTTACCAGCGCACACCATGAGGCAAGGCGGCTTTGAACTCGCCATACGTGCGGGCTTCATACCGAACCGGGCTGCCTTTCCCTAGAAGCGCCAAGGCGGGTCGCACTACCACTTGAGGACTGGGAGCCATCCCCATTGCAATCGAGATTCGGTCCGTGTCTTTGTTCACCACGGCACGGTGCGCAACCGCTTTGCATCGGCCGTTCGTTGCAATCTAACCACCGAAAAGAAAATCAGTTCTGGCAAGACCAAGGTTGGTTAGATTCAAGAGGTTTTGAGTGTATCACAAGAAATGACCAATTGATCATATAAAACAAGTTTTGATTCACTAGAATCAGTGAAAAACGTTGAATGTGTTCATCAAAAAATGGACACATCAGGAACTTCAAGGCATGTGAACATGGTGCTACGATGGTGCATTGAAATGCAATTAAGATAATTTGGTGCCAACCTCCATACCAACCTAGTATGGATAAAATGACACTAAAATGATCTGTCTGCGGCCTTTGGTGTCAAAATGACACCAAAATAGTCTGGCCCAACTTTTGTGATGCAAAAGAAAGACTCCATATAACGTAATCATAAAAAAAAACATGAGCCCCATTATGGGTATGTTAGAGTTTAACCCCTAAAGGACCATAAGGCCCCCACGCAACTTCTGGAACTAGAAAGTGAGGAAATTCGAGTTGTTGAGCCATGAATTCTAGGGTGAGCCACAAAAAGACCCTTGCTCTTTTTGAGAGCTAAATCTGTGAGTGCTTCTTGATCGAAAATTCATGACGTGTGCGATTTTTGGTGATTTTTTTGAGTTGCAAGGAGACTATATGGGCATCACTTCAGACCCTCATATCTTCCTCCTCACATCTCAAAATCACCTGAATTTTTTTCACATGTTCAAAATGATGATCTCTACGAACGATAAAAATTTCAGAATTTTTGGAGCACTTTTGAACAATCTGATTTCAGCATATGTACAAAATACCCCCAACGAGTTCCATCAATCTTCTCAACAATGGCATTTTCTCAAAAATTGTACGATTTTGTCGATCCTTTTTCCATACAAAAGCTACGTAAGTCTTCTTTAATTTCAATGGTGCCGATTGTCAAAATTACCCCACACCAATGAGGAGTTGAGCTTGTTACAAGAGCTAGTCAAGAAAACAAGAGCTAAGTTCAACACCCCGGTCCTTAGGGGTTAACCTCTAAAAAGAACCAAAGCTTCATGGAATTAAAATGATGAATTCAATTCATCATATTGTGAAGAATGTAATTCAAATGGAGCCAAATTTCATATTGAAGAACATTGCATGTGTCCATAAGAAATGGACAGAAGAAAGTCTTCATACGACTTACTGATAACTGCTTAAACAAAAACATGATTAACCTCTAAAACACCAACAATTTGTGGATTTGAAAGTACGAATTCAATTCATCATATTATGAAGAAATGGGTCAAATTTCAAATGGAAAAAAAACAAACAAAAGAAAATCAATCGTTTAAAACCTCTTAACCCCAAAAGTACCAAGAAGCCGGAATCAAGTCTCATTTTTATTAAACACTTCTGAGTAGGTCTTATGTGGACTTCCTCTAGTTCAAATTACTTTTCTTTCTTGACCACCACATACAATGTTCGTCACTGATTCTAGTGATATGAAATTTGGTTCCATCTGAATTATTGAATTGTCACAATATGATCAATTGAATTTTTCCTTTTCAAAAAGACGAATTCAATTCATCATATTGTGAAGAATGGGGTCAAATTTCATCAGTGAAGAAAATAGTAAAAAACATCAATTGTTTAAAACCGCTTAAACCCCTAAAGTATCAAGAAGCCGGAATCGGGACTCATTTTTTTTTAGCACTTTTGAGTGGGTCTTATGTGGACTTCCTCTTGTTCAAATTACTTCTTTTCTTGACCACCACATACAATGTTCGTCGCTGATACTAGTGATACAAAATTTGGTTCCGTCTAAATCACATTTTTCACAATAGAGGTAACCAAAAAGAGTGTCTCAAAGTAGAAATAACCTTAAACTCACCTTAAACTCGTTTTGAGTTAAAAAAGACTGCAAAACTAGTCTATGATGAGTAGGAGAATAATCTAAAGCAAGGCCCTACACCGCCTTGGGGCGTGGAACTCATGACCTCCCCCAAAGCTAGAAGAGAGTTCCCACAAGTTCCCCCAAGCCAAGAGATCTGACCATGGGGACTATTCATGAACAATGAATGTCAGAAATTATAATTATAGGAAGAGAACTCCACTTGAACTCCGCTCATGGAGTAGTTCTGTTTTCGGATAACTCTAATATGATCAATCAAATTTGACGTTTTGGGCATACCTGAAGCTGGTCACCGACGAAGATGACGAGGGCGTCAGGCTCAGGGTCCACCGTCACCCACTTGTCGCCGTTCATGACCTGAAGGCCGCGCGTTTGATCTTCCAGCATCGCAGTGAACACCACAGGGTCCGTGTGAGTGCGTAACCCTAACACGAGCTCGGGTTGCGGACATGGCGGATAATAATTCACGCGCAATGACTGCTCTGCGTTGCTGAACAAGTCGCGCAAGTAGGCCGGCGCCAACCGAAGCTCCATGGACACCACATCCAGCAGCGTCTCCAAAACCTTCTTCGTCTCCCCAGCGAACGCCGTCATCGCCGCTCTGCACACACAACCACAGAATTCATCAGCGGCGCGGAACCAGGGGTAACATTGCATGTGTTGGTCAAAAAATGAACACAAAAAAAAGTATTCAAACCACGATGTGGAGCAATCGTTAAACGTGAATTACAGAATTACTATCCGCCATGTCCGCAACCCGAGCTCGTGCTAGGGTTACGCCCCCATACGGACCTACTTAATAAACCTTTAAGAGTCTCATCTAATCTCCAATCTTCCCGGAACAAATAGCTGCAAGTTTATGCGCTTCTGGTGGAGGATGTTAATTTTGAGGTTTTCAATAAGTGTCATTTTTTTATATATTAGGGGGTGTCACCTCTTTCTTCCCATTCTCAATCTACAGAGAATGCATATATATATGGCACTTTCTCTTTGAATTGTGGAGGACCCATTCTCTAAAGATTGAGAAGTTTCATTCTTCTCCCTCGGAAGTGAAGATTGAGAAACCGTGAAGATTGAGAAGCTGTGGAGAAGATTAACAAGCCGTGTCCATCCTCATTCTTCACACTGCCTCAAAGGGGGTCTTACCTTCTTCATGGAGAATGGCCACGATTGGCTCCACGTTTCTCTCCCAAGATTCTCAATCTCCAAAGAATCAAACTTCTCGGAATTCGAATGAGAGGAAGTTCAAATAGGTCCAACTGACCCATTCTCTAAAGATTTAAAACTGTTTTAAAAACATGGAGCCCAGTTTGGGCTTCTTGGTCCTGTAGGGGTTAATAAACCTTTGTCAGTCTCATCTAGTCTCCAATCTTCACGGAACAAATAGCTGCAAGTTTGTGCGCTTCCGGTGGAGGATGTTAACTTTGATGTTTTCAACAAGTGTAATTTTTTTATATTTAAATTATCATTTTTTTTCCTACAACAACATAACGGGAGCAAGACCTACTTGTACGTTGCAGGTTTAGTAGGCCATGAGTCCATGCTATTGTGGAACATGACATCGCCCCAGTCCAGCACTTTGTCCTTGGATTCCACGGATTGGATGCCATAGCCGGACGCTTCCGGCGTTTCTAATTCCATCTTGTACTCTCGCTTCTCGTTCGCGGGCATCGCGAAAAACTCCCGGGCGGCTCGGAGCGCGTCATCTAGCGTCGATTGCGGTATGTCGTGATTCACAACCTGCACAGAACAGACAGAAATTAAAACAAAACGTTTCGTTTCCGGTCCAGGAAGTTCATTTCATTACAGTGGTGTTAGCATGCATGCCTGGAAACAGCCCCAGTGACGGCATGCACTGGAAATGGCCGCCATGGTGAACTGGCGCCGGTAGTCGTGCAAACCTTCCAGGTCGATCATGGGGATGGGCTCCAACGTCAACGTGGAATGCGGCGTGTAGGTGATCAGCTCCGATTCCGACCGGATGAACCGGGATGGCACTTCTGCCATTCCGTTTCCTGCCAGTGTTTGCACACTCGTATCTTGCTCCTGATTGTTCGCCATAGCCACTCCTCCTTCAATCGCCTCCGTTGACTTCAGAATCTCCCCCTCGGTACTACTATTGTATATACCTGGCTTTATACCATTGCTACCGCTCATCACCGGCTATGAATTCCGGATTATTCCTGCAGCCAGAATTTGAACGATCAGTTTCGTCAAATCGAGACTCCGGGAAGGACTGTCACACGAGTAGATTGAAAACCGATGAGATAAAACACCATTTGACTCTAATAATCGCGCATGAATATGAATCACAATTCTCCATATCTAACGTTTGAGAGATTTCGTAGAAACAAGTGTTTAGTTTTTGTAGTAACCCATTTTGAGATCCACTAATAAGTAAAACGGAACAAAGGAAAGTCCCCAAACACCAAACTCTAATAATCGTGCATCAAAATTCTCCAAATCTGAGAATTCGTGGAAACAAATAAGCTTACCAACGTCCACAGAAGTGACGCTTGCTACGCTTGGACGTCAAACAATCAATCAAATTGCTCACAAACAAGGCAGTCGATCAGAGTGACAGATTGATCGAGTGATGCACTTGAATCAACCGATTCTACCGGGGTCCGAAATTCCAAAGAAACGGAGACAACAAAAAGAGAGGATTCTTTCGATGGGGATGAAGGCTCCAAATAAACATTGGTTGCACACAAACAAAAAAATCAATACCAACGTGGAAAGCACACAGTCAGTTTCCTACAGAAAACTTAGTTGCACACAAACAAAAACTTCAATATCAACGTGGAAAGCACACAGTTCTCTACAGGAAAAAGTGAGGAGAATGAAAAGCCTTCTGGAGGTTGGGAGGAAGGCAACTGGAGCAAATCAATCACTCAGTCGCGAAAGATCGGTTGAGCCGATGCAAGAGTGCGAGACGAACGGTGCCCGGGACCGCGGACGGACGGCGGTACTGGCGGTTGGCCGCGGCTGGTGGCGGCCGTCCACGGGATCCGACGGCGTCTGGGCCCGCGCAAAACCTGGTGGCCCGCTACGTGTCGGCGTTTGGAGAAGTGGACTTGACACGTGGAGTGCTGTTGGAAATTGTGCTTTGCTATTTGAGGTTGGATTTTCTATTCATGGCCTTTCGATCTGTCAGTTCCTTTGGGGCCCGTGAGCCCGTCGCTTTTAATCCAGTGGGGGTCTTTCAGTGGGGTCAGATGGATGAGAAAGCACGTGAGGATGAAAAATCACATGTGACAGCTGAAGCACGTCAGGATGATAAAAAGCGCGTCAGGATGAGAAAGCACGTCGGGATGATAAAAGTGCGTCAGGATGAGAAAGCCGTCGGGATGATAAAGTGAATTGGGATGAGAAAGCTGATGTGTTAGGGGATCATTCTCGTGGGTTTCAAAATGTCCTATCTATAATCATGTGACCTGTAAGGAATGAGATATTTTCAGATTTTATCAGTGTCCAAGAGATACATTGCCTGTAGATGTAATATTCATGGTTCAAGGGTAGTGTAGATTTGTGATATGTGATTTGAATCAAATTTGCATGATTCGTGACTTATTTATACAATCCAAATAATACATATTTCACTACGTTGGAATCATTTTTTATTTTTATTTTTTTCATTCTTTACCGAGGTGGTTTTAAAATTTTGATTCAAGCTTCTAGTTTTAGTAAATTTTGCATAACTTTCTTGTAATTTAGTAGCTCGAGACAATCATTTTTTGTAATTTTGCATTTAAATGTTTTTTTTTTTGAAAATTTGGCTAATTGAATGCATTTACTTCTTATAGGCTTGGAATTTGATGTCCTCAAATTACTTTTTGAACTAAGAATGAAACTTGACATAAACCAATTCTGGTATTTAAAAAGAAATCACAATATCTTATTTTGAAGATCCATAAATTACAAATGATAGGCAACTAGCACGAGATCTAAGAGAAATTTGAATGGATGAGAACTGTCCATGTATGTAGTCAAGAGAATAATCTAACTTTGTTCATCGTCCACTACATGGACGCAAGCGCATCAAAAGGTTAAATATCACCAGATTTTGATATATTTTTTAATCTGAGGACATCAAATTCCAAGCCTATAAGAAGTAAATGCATTCAATTAGCCAAATTTTCCAAAATAAGTAGAATCAAATAACAAAAATCGTACCATCTCGTAATGCATGTTATTTGTAATTCATTACAACAATTTTTAATTTTTTTTTGGTCAATTTGGGATTTTTAATCGAATTTCTAAAGAATTCTTGAAATTTTAATTACAATTTAATAATTTTTACTAATAAATTAACTATAAAATAACTCTACCACTGAGTTAAAAGGGCAACTAGGAATTGACGGGGGCCCGCACAAGCGGCTTGTGCGGGCCCCCGTCAATTCCTTTGCATCTTTGGACCAAAAACAAGCAAATTTCTGCATCTCCCTGACCAAAGCCGCCCAAGTTTATTTTCAAAATTCTTTTTACACTTCAACAGTTGCACCATGAATAGCACACGAAAGAGCAGTATTAATAAAAAATAAATGACAAATCCAACCGTACAGATGTGATCTTTACATTGACGTTTACAACTTAGCTTTGTACATCAACTCCATTTTTGTTATTCATCAAACATTGTATAACACATCTTCAAAATTAGTGTTGAATTAGGACGTTCAAAGGGTTAACCACAAAAAACCATTGAATAAAATCCTTTTGAAATTAAATTTTTAATGGAAACCACTCAAAATAACTAAAAGCCACTAATATTTGTTCTTTGTCTCATGTGAATTTTTTGAGATTTGCATACAATAAAAAATCATGTTGTTAGACATCTGAATTATGGTTTTTTTTAATTACTTAAAAATCAATAAAATAAATTTCGAAGCATTATAATAATAATAATAATAATTTTATCTCTTTTTGAAAGTAGAGTGACTTTAATTTCTTCAAAGCCCCACATCAAAATCCATGGCATTGTTAAACCCTAGACTTTGTACCCTACTAAAGTTTCCAAGATTCTCTCCAATGCTCTTGAATGCTCTTTGTTTCCACATCTTAAGTTTGTCTTACTTGCTTGATTTCTACTAAATTCCCTCGTTTAATGGCATGTGTCATCCTTCACTTTAGTTCCACGGAAAATTAAGAAAGATAATGTGTATAAAAGGTAAACAATGTTTATTATGTGACCTGCCACCCAACCATAGAAGTGAGATCTTGTCCAATAGACAATGGTATCTCCTTCACCCACCAAGCCACACTTATAGTCCTAGTACCGTCTGTCTACATATTTAAAATATGTACATACTAACTAGACTATTACTTTGGTGTTCTAACTAACTTGAAGTCATAGACTCTTGGTTTATCAGTTCCCTCATGAATAACTTAATTACCATATGAGTAACTTAATTCCAACAGTCCCCCACAGTTAGAACCACCTTTAGTAGATAATAATGTAGTGCTACATTATTTACTAAAAACATAACTTAGTATTACTGGGTGATTGCAAGCTACGGTCTACCAAGTGGTGAGTGCAGCTTGTGCAGCTAAAGGCCGTGCAGCTCGTGCACTAGCGTAGTAATGCGCACCTCTCAACTTTCAATTAGATCAAAAATTTCACCATCCCAAATAGGGTTTATGCTAATACTTTCACTTTAGCAATTTTTAAGTTAATTTCAAGACTTTGGGCATTACTCAATAGCCTTTTCTATTTTTTACCAAACAAGGGTAATTAGAGCCTTTTTTACATAACATCCTTAGCTAGGTTTTATGAAAAATGCATTTCATATCCCACCTCTAAAATTGAACCATTATTTCATTTCCAAAAAAATAAAATCCAAAAAAAAGTTTTAACTACACGAAAATCTTAAAAAACAAAAACATCACCAAACAATTAATTAAAAAATAAGTAAGCGTAATACCCAAAAAAATAAAATATGGTAGCTTTGTACACACTCGTGGTATATTGCTATAAATTTTTGAAGTTCAAATTTGACCCCCTTCTAGCATTTCCCATAAAATAGGTGCACTTTTGACAAGCGACACGCTACCAAATCTAAGTAGAAATGCTTAATTTGGATAAAAAAATTGAAATTTTGCAAAATTTATTGTGGTAGACATCTTAACTTTAGAATTCTAGAAACAATGCAATTTGTTTCGTCACAAAATTCCATTCCAATATTTATTGATGATTTTCCAAAGATTGGGTAAGTGCACAAAAGTGTAGACCGCGACAAAAAGTTTGGGTGACCGTAGCTTGCAACCACCCTACTCTAAGTCCTCTAATTTCCTCTTGAGTGACTTGATAGGTAGAACTCCCAGTCTACTCTTACAATACTCAAATTTAGCCTTTGGTAGACTTTTGGTGAATGTATCTACCACCATTTGGTCTGTACCCAAATAGATAAATTCCACCTCATTAGATTTAATGACGGCTAAACTAGTTTTCCATGAGTTTGAAGACCACCAACCTCTTACACACCTAATAATGAGAGACCACTAAGCTCTTCCCTACCTTTTAACTATTTGGAGTGAACAAATAATAGTACATTAAAGCAAAATTCACGGTATCTTATTCAAACACAAGGTGACTTTAACTCCTAAAGGACCGTGAGGACATATTGTGTCCTTAATGTTTTTTCAATCTTGTATGGCATGCATGGATTTACTCAAATCAGGGTTTGCTTCACTAAAGAATTGTAGCAAGTTGAAATGGCAACATACTTAATGACTACGATTGTGGAAAATCGTGAAACATCGACCATGGAAAATATCTACAAGAGTGGAGGTAAAAGCAGTGACTTGTCAGTTATGGAGGTTGATGACCAGGTGACAGGCGGAAGAGGTCTCTTGGTACACGTTGCCTTCCTCGAACATGAGGTTTTCTCTTTATTTCACCCACCTGTAGTGGTGGTGGTCCATGCCAGAAATGCTCAACACTTTCAATGCAACAAATGCGCCGTCGTGTCAATCCATTCCACTACTTTGTCGGTGCAGATTTATAGCCAAAGCAAAGAAATATCAAGATTTTCCATTGCCTTCTCCTTGTAGACTGACCCGTGGATGTTTGCATTGCGGGGGTTTGGCGAGGGATTCACGACTTCAAATATATCTTGACTCCAATGAATGCAGTAGTGTCGGGTTGTAGATATATCTTACGTTTAGGGTAGCTACTCTTTTGTGCGCCCGCATTGCAATTTATTGACAGGATGTCGGCCGCTATAGAACTCACAGCTGATTTAAGTAGGGTTCAACATTTACTTGAAACTTGGAGCATCTCAAAGGGAGCGAACACTTATACACTTGGTAGGGTTAGACAATTGTGGAATCCAAAGTTCTTGTTGCAATTAGGAATCCCGAAGAGGAAAGGGTTGTACTGGCCGTCGAGACCTACAAACAAGAATTACCGCTTCTTGTTCAGGCATCACCTTTGTGTCACTCTGCTTGGCATTCGTGAGAGACTTGTAGAGGGAGCGTCTGGGAGTATTCCTCCCGCTGTAGACAATCGGTTGAGGTTCAAGCATTGGCCTGATGCCAAAGGGGGAAATCGTAGTCATGGAGGCAACTCCTCCGGCTCAACGCACGTGCGCACAGACAAGCCAAGGCCGATTGTCGCAGACAGAGGGCTTCTACAACGAGCTGTCGAGCACAGAGGAATCCAACAGCTCAGAGAGCCAATCCTCTCTCCCGAAGTCGGCAGACAGAAGCTGAAATTCGAGCAGCTCGTATGCAAGGACCCGGTTAGGTCAAGGGGGCCCATCAAAGAAGACGATAGTGACCGAGGATGCCTCAAGGGTGACAAAATCCAGAAGACGCTTCAGATCATCGAGTCGAGGCCGATGGACCATGGGGGGGAGGGCAAGTCAGAAATCACCAAGTCTGGGGGCTCTGCTTTCTAGGAAAGAATCCTCTAAATCGACGCGGGGCAAGAAGAAAGCAATGGGCAGATCCCCGCCTACTCCAACACCTATCACACCCTATTTGGAGCGGTCTGGAGGAGGGAGGAGGGGTAAGAAGGGCGTCGATAATCGATCGGGCTCCGAAGATATTGATGTAGGGAAGAATAAGACGAGTGCTAGAGATTTGGACTGTGGCGGGGCGTCTTCGCCTAAAGGCCATGTTCACAAGTTGTCAAGGCTCTCACATCTTGATTACACACCTCCCCGTTTAGTTAGAAGCATAAGACTTGTTGCTCCTAATCCCTCCACTCGACCAGAATGGGTGTGCCATGACATCATGCTATCACATTTTCGCCCACCAGTCCTTAGGGCTCGAGTTATGTCAGACTCTCGTCTCTGCGATTCATGTAATCAGGTCCATGATGTCCACATGTTTCATCATCACAAACTTGGCAAGTCATGTTTTTGCAATGTTTTACGTATGTTGTTGAAATGAGCAGGGGTGATTACGTTCGACATACATTGTACGTATGTTTATCGTATAAAAAACGTATAAACAACATATTACAAACATGAAAAAACACATCATGATAAAATTTACATGTTTGCAATATGTCTTTCGTACGTTTTTTTTACAATAAATATACGTAAAACGTATGTCAAACGTAATCACCCATGTTCATCTCAACAACATACGTAAAACATTGCAAAAACATGACTACCTAAGTTTGTGATGATGGGGCTGTTTATTGCTCTGCACAAGAGCCTGAGATCCCGAATCTTGTTTCCCCACAACCTCCGAATCCATTTCGAGGTAGATTCCCTCCTTCCCTTGTCCACGGCAATGTTGATTCAACCACATCTGGTAGTGACGACTCTGATTTCTATGCTCCCGCCATGACACCTCCATTGCAAACAATCCCTTTGTATCCTCTAGTAGAACATACATCTGCACAGGCTAGAAGAATCGCAAACAATGCTGTGATCGGGCATCCTGTAGCTCGGAGCCTGACTGATACTTTTGACGGCTCCCAGGTTGTGAACAATTGGCTTGCAGAAATGGGCTATACCCCTGTCACGCCCCCAAGGCAACAACCCAACGTTGATGATGAGGGCTAGATGAGAGACCCACCAGCATTATCTCCTATGAATGCAAGTGCTGCATTCGAGCGTAATTGTCCTTTTCGTACTAGCCTGCCAGACAATGTCTATGTTCCATTATATGTCTTAGAGCACGATCCTGATCAGTGGGGTGGATTACAACATTTCATGGGCCAGGTTACCATGAGCTGGGATGAAAATGAGATCATGTGGTACCATGTAGATTTTGGGGGATCTATTGGTAACCATCCTGTGCGCGTCTCAGATTGCCTAAAGTTGGACTTTTGGAAGGAGCCAAGTGATCCACCATACACTCTTCCTCCCCGTTGTGCCACCTCCGCGGTTCACGATGAAAGCGTTGCTGACGATCTGAATCCAAATGCTCATATGAGTGACGAGGCAAATAATACAGATGTTGTGCCTCAGACCGATTCCCATGGTGCCTCCTCGTCTTTGCAATCACAGTGCACCCCATTGGTAGGCTTTACTGACAACTCGACTTTTGGAAGAGAAGACTGGTTGATGACTGGCGCTGAACCACTGTCACACTACGATGGCTTCACCGACAATTCCTCAGATCAAACCTGGATGGCTGAGTATCGTGACTTCGCACGTAATTCTGATCTCAGCAATTCTGATTGGCGTTTGTCATATCATGATGAGGGATCTGCTCTTTCAGAATCTCTATTTGAGTTGAATTATCAGTTAGGGATCTATGATGATACAGAGGATCTGTCCATGATGACAGTGAGAGAAAGGTATGCCGATGAGTTCTGGCAATGCCAAGACAACACGTTACTAGGGGACAGAAGAGGATTCAGTGGACCATTCCCAGGTCCAATCCAAAGGTATACAAAGAATGTGCCATTAGCAGGCAAATTCTTTGATTTATTTTGGGATGTCGCTACTATAAACAAAATGGTAGTGCAAACTAATTTGTATGCCACTCAGGGAAATAGATTCCGTGGAAAACGCCCGAATGGAGGACCTATCTGAAAGCCTACCTATTATGCAGAATTCCGGGCTTGGATGGGCATTGTTATTCTGATGGGGTTAAAGCAAACTACATCGATTAGGGACTATTGGCGGAAGGATGCATTCTTCCGATGCCCACTCATCCACAGCATTATGAGCCGGTCGAGATTCAAAATCCACACTTCGATGTATGCATTGCATGGATAACGCAATGCGGCCCTCCGATGAACTGGACCCTTTGTATGACAAAGTGGGACTTGTCCGGTGGGTGATGGAGGGGTTCGTTAGCAAGGCACAATCCCTATTCAATGCCGAGAAGTATCTCACTGCAGAAGAGATTATTGTGGCCTATAGAGGTCACTACTCCTCTATTCGTCAATATAATCCAATGAAGCCAACAAAATATGGAATTGAAGTTTGGGCGCTAGTCTCCACATCACAAACTTAAAAAGTCATGTTTTTGCAATGTTTTACGTATGTTGTTGAGATGAATAGGGGTGATTACGTTCAACATACGTTTTACATATGTTTATCGTAGAAAAAACATACAAAGGACATATTACAAACATGTAAAATTTATCATGATGTGTTTTTTCATGTTTGTAATATGTCGTTCATACGTATTTTATATGATAAACATACGTAAAACATATGTCGAACGTAATCACCCATGTTCATCTCAACAACATACGTAAAACATTGCAAAAACATGACTTGCCAAGTTTGTGATGCAATCCCTCAAGATACATTTATAATTTGACTCCATATGTGGGCAAATTCGGTTCCAAACCAGAAGCCGACCTAGGGTCTTATGTTGTCTTACAGCTAGTCCATAGTCTTTACCATGGAGGTCACACAGTGGTGATTGATAATTTTTTCACCAGTCCCTCTCTATTTGAAAGACTCTTGAGACGAGGGATTTGGGCTACTGGGACTACGAAAGACAATAGGGTTGGATTTCCAACAGAACTCAGAGGGTATAAGAAGGAACAATACAAGAGGGGTAGCCTCATATGGCGCATGCATAGGTCCAGGACAATGGCGACCACTTGTTGGTTTGACAGACAAGTTGTCCATCTTCTCAGCACTTCAACTAACCCAGTGGGGCCTAGATGCTTTGCCCGGTGATGGCACAAAGGCAAGAGAGCCAAAGTGGAATCCACACCTCAACAAGTGGAATACGAACACTACATGAAGGGTGTGGATGTCATTGACCAAATGTGGGGTAACTACTCCATACAGTTACAGAGCCAAAAATGGTGGCATAGACTATGGTTCTTCATAATGGATAGCTCCTTACAGAATGCCTATGTGTTATATCAAACTCATCACAAGGGGCTTCACAAGACGGTTGTTAGCCGTCGAGCATATCATCAGGCAGTGGCCTTGCATTTGATTGAAGGCATGGTGAAGTTGCCTATTACTGCAGCTGGACAAGTGCCAGCCAGTGGTGTTCACATGAACGAAGTTCAAAGTGAGGGGTCGAGGTGCCGATGCATTATGTGCACAAAAAAACAGAACAAAATCTGTAAAGCATGTGGATCGAAATACATTTGCGAGTCTTGCTTCAAGAAAATCCACTCAAGCAGGAAGATGTTTTTGAAGTTAATGCTAAAGATATCTCAATGAAAGTTTTACCATGCTGATATGTGACAATGTCTTTGTATGCGCTGCTGGATCAGCATGGCTCAGTAGGTGTTCACCACCGTCACCCGGGGTGTCAAGTTGCACTGGACGAATTTGATTGAAGATAACCTCGGCATATTAGTATTAGTTCACATTGGAAGAGCACATGTGGCCACTAGAGCCAAGATGAAATCACATATGACTATGCTTCACATACCAGACAATTTATGAAGGAGACATGAAGTCGCTGTTGGTAAGAGCGTTTGTTGTGGTGGTCCTACATTTTCATATTCAGTTAGCCATCAGTTTTTTATTCACCTATCACTGCACCCGGTAGTCTATATTACTAGGTAGTGCATGTTGTAGGCAGTGGCCTCTATAAATTGTGGGTTAATGCCAAAGGTGTCTGGCCTTGCTCTTGATTAGGCAGTGGTAGTAGTTTATTTTTATTTTATGTTTGGTTTCTCCAGCTTCCATATTTTATAACTACCAATGTTTTGAGTAGACTTTGCTGCTAACTTGGGAACTGTAATCGTATATATAGAGTGTAGTAGCCTAGGTGTGGAGGACATACATGTATAACTCACTCACGGAAATAGTAAATGTCACTTTAATTCATGTGATATGGGCAAGTTGATGCTTTATGTGGGATGACTGAGAACGTTTAGTTTTTGTTAGCCAATACGAAGATAATGTTGTTTGAGTTCAATAGGTGATGGTATGTATGTTTAGCACCCTATAGGATGAAAATGCACATCCCGATTGGAAAGGGGTTATAGATTGTATTGTAAGGGATTTTATATCGTATCAATTTAGTGGAGGCAACGAATTTATTATGGCTATGTTGATTTTTTTCAAATCTACCAATCTCAGATTTTTTTATTTTTTATTTTTTGGAGTCCAGTTTAGGGTTTTGGGGGTGTATATGGAGTTGAACCGTACCTCTCTTTTCTTCTCTTCTCAATCCCGGTGTGGCGCAGAAACCCCGGTGTGGCGCAACAACACTTCGGCGGACCGAGCGGCGCAATGGAAAGGCAGAATGAGGTGGGCTTACGATTGCTTTAATCTTGTTGTTCACTTGTTGTTGGTGTTTAAATTTTGGGGCAGATAAACAACTCCTCGGTACCGAGGAGATGAAAACTGTCGTAGTTGCATTCTTGCACATTGAGTTGAAAGTTTTGTTTGGTGGCCGCAAATGAACTCCTCGGTACCGAGGAGGTGCAAAAATTAGACGTTGCGTACTCGCCGTTTTAGCTGCCAGTTTCTTAGGCAGCTTTGAGGGAATCGAGAAAGGTCGGAAATGAACTCCTCGGTACCGAGGCACTGTAAATATTAGTCCTTGTATACTCATCGTTTTAGCTGCCAGTTTCTTGGGCAACTTCGAGGGAATCGGGAGGGGGTCGGTATTGAACTCTTCGGTACCGAGGCGGTGAAAAATAGTCATTTTGACCACTTTGTAATCGTTTTGACCACTTTTATAAAATCTTGATTAAAGTTTTTGGGTTATTTTTGTGCTTCTTATTGGTGAAATGAGCTTGACATTTAAAAATGTAGGATTCTCCTACAATGGAGGAAGTAGAAAAAGAAGCCGTGGATGAGGAATTAGCCATAGATTATGGCGTTGCGGAGGACAACATTCGGTTGAAGGAGAAGTTTAACTCAAATTCAATTATCACGTCTATGCGTATGAAGCCCACTTCAAAATCAAGATTTCGAATTCCACTATGTCGAATGACATCGTTGCCTGATGTGAGACCTGTGTTGGGTCCTGATGTGGAGAAACTTATAGCAGATTTTGCACACGGATACAGAGAGGGTGATCGGGTCTTCTATGTCTCTATCCATGATGGTCGGGGTAAAATGGTGCCCGTTACAGATGAGCACCGCTCCTCGTGGAATAAACATTGGATTGCAGAAAATAAGAGATTTGAGACTATACTTCAGTCTGACCCAGATTTGATTTCATTCTCCAATCACATATTCTATGTGTGGGATGGAAATCGTAGGTTGCATGCATGGTCAAAGGTCATTCGGGAGAGATATAATGATGAACGTGGTTGGCACATCTCGCGTGAATGCATTTGTTTGGATCCAGAGGGGAATATTGGACAACTTATTGAGGCCATGTCGGATATCAATGAGTAAGTACTTTATTTTCATTCAATTCATTTAGTATCTCATTTCATTTCTTCTTCCTTTTTCTACTTAGTGTTAATTAATATGTAATTGTACATTTATTGTGGCAGTTCAGTGCAGAACTCTCATGTTACGAGTAATCTTGTACATAGCTTGTATCGTGTGAGCCAAGTTGGACAGTATCCACTTGAATACTTCAAAGATCTCCTTTCGGCTGAATTTTATTTGAAGTGCAAAAACAAAAAAGCTAGTAAGGCATGGTATCTTCTGACAACAGATGTCTTCGTGCGCTTCATTTGTAAGGTAATAATTCTATTCTAAACTACTATTTGACTTATGATTTGAATTAATATTTCAAAACTTCAACAATTTGGACATTTTATTTTTCAGAGAGAAATTGCAGATGCTTCTGATGAGGCTGCAAGAATTTACAAGGAGGAAACTCCACTTGAGGAACGTACTTCTAAAGGCATCACAGAAGCGATGTTCAAGGCTAAGGACAGAACGGTGAAGTCACTTATCAAATCTAAACTTGATAAGTGGGCAGCTGTCGCAGACTCGACTCTCACCCCTGATTTCCTTCATCAGGTTTGTACTGTCATTAGCATTTCTCCATTTGATATGCTTTTGCAATAATTTGGATTCGAAATTTGATTAAATTTCTTGCTTTTGCAGATCAAAGCCCACTACAATGTCAACTCACGACCCGAAATAACATTGGATAAGCTCCAGATGAGCGCCACTGCAACTGTAGAGCCACAATACAAGGTGCGGTGGTGGAACTCTTCAGCCTTAAGTAAACAGGCACTTCGGTTCCCAAAACACCCTCAGAAGATCGACTTGCAATCTGGTTGAACAAGGTTGCATTCTATGTTGGGGTAAGTGGAATTTTATTTCTTTATAATTTTGAAGTTTATTTCAATTATGATTGATGTTTATTTCAATTTTATTTTGAATGCCTTTGCTTGGTAGTTGGAGGAGTCAGTGGTCAAGGCGTTTGACAGTATGGTTGAATCAAACAACATTATATTGCATGGGAGTGGAGACGATGAGCTAGACTCTCTTGCTACTTATTTGGAGAAGTGGAGGATAAAGTTGTGGGATAAAGGCTACAATTCATTTTTCAAAGGTCCAAATCAATTTTCGAAGTCCAAAGCATTTCTGGAGCACAAGGGGGAAGAACTAGCCATGAAACGCTTATTGTATAGGTACTTCTATATTTCAAATGTCAACATTCAATGCAATAAAATGAATTTGCAATTTTAGTTCATTTGTTTCTAATTTTTTAAATTCATTTGACCAGGTACTTTACTCGATATTTGGATCCTAAAAATGCAGTTCACAAGAAAGATGTGCCTCCTTTCTTTGATTCATGGTGTGATAAGACATCTGATGCTTGTATCTACACTAAGGAGCAGCTCAAAAGATGGTTATTGGCGCATCTTCGAGGTGGTCCATGGTATTTGAAGTGTCCACCAAAGAGCACTCCAGCGGATGAAGAAAAACTTTTCTCTTCACTCGAGGAGATCTCTGCAGTGGAGGATGTTGTGCAGGACTCAGTTGATGAGGATGTTATCAATCTTGAAGATGAAAATCCACTTGAGACAACTACTGCTACAGCAAAGAAGGGAGATCGTTCATCATTGAGAGTACTTGCTAAGGCAAAAGAGAAGGCAGAGAAAGCGGCGGAGAAGGCTGTTGAGAAGATACAGAAAGCTGCAGAGAAGGCTGCTGAGAAGGTAGAGAAAGCGGCGGAGAAGTTGGGAAGAAAGTGTCCATCCGTCGTGGTAAGTCATCAGATAGTCCATCTCCGTCCACTACAGGTGCACCGTTATTTCCACATGCATCTCACAAGTTTGTTGAAGACTTGAAGGCGCCTTGGCCACGGAGGGGGGTGCTAATACATTAGAGATTCTTATCATCAATAGTTCCATTGGTAAGCTTTGGGCTGAAAAGGAGAAAGAAGACAAAGTTCCTCCTATCTTCCAAGATGCTCAAGAATTTGTTAGAAGGGTACAATTCTATTTCATTCATTTCATTTTGATGCATCAAATTCTTCATCAAGGTAATTCATTAAAATCCAATCGTAATTTGAGAAATTTATTTTTCTTTTCAAATGTACAGGTTGGAAACGGGAGAAAGAAATTGTTTCAAGGTGTATTGTCGTCTTGCAATGTACGACCTTCAATTGATCTATTGATTGCAGACATCCCTGAAAACCTTCCTGTGCCAACGGTTCCAACCCTTCATCTTTGATTCCTCCTTGGAACGTGCGCAAGAAAGTACTACTAGAACCTGAGGATGGTGAAACCTCAGAGGATTTTATGCAAGACCTATTTGATCATGCTGACAGTTATATTCACGATGATGGAGCACTTTTATTGTTTTATCCAGATGACCAAACCTTGCGCAGAGAAATAGCTGGATATATTGAGCGTGACGGATTCAAGTTGTTCAAGGAGTGGTGGGGGATCAACAGGCTTCGTTTAGCATTGCCAAACAACCCAACCCGCACGGTTAATTTTCCACTCATTTCAGTTTATTAAATTCATGATTTGCATTTCTCATTTTGGAGGTACTAACTCAAATCGATGTGAATGTAGACATTACGCTTCTAGTGTGGACTGTATATCAGAGAACATCCTCCAAGCTCAATAGCAAGGCCATCAAAGTTCTCTTTGCAAGAGATTCCTAGCCTTTCCGAACTTGATAGACATTTAGATTCTGACGGGGTGGTTCACAACTACACTGACAAAGGAACTCAACTCATGAATGAAAAGGTGCCGTGGAGAGGTCCTCGGGAAAAGGACCCTGCATTCATGGGCATGTTGATCCAAGCTTTCACTAAGACTGGAGATGTTGTGGTGGACTTCACAGCATCTATAGGTGTTCATTCATCGCTTGAATGGTTTTTTTCGCTTTTATTTCAATTTTTATTTCTGATTATGGGGTTTTCACGTCTTTGAATTATGTATCTGGTGCCACAGCTAAAGCATACTTTCAGCATGGTCGGCACTATTTAGGCTTTGAAGAGGACAAACAAATCTTTGATGCTCTTCTTAAGCCTTTAATCAAGGTGACCACCACGTAGCATGAGGAAGAGCTTGTAAATGTTCTGAAGGACACTCAGAAAGGAGGAGATGACGATGGTGATGGCCCAATAGCTCCACCTCCAAAGCGGAAGAGAATGGCTATGTAAATCCATGTAAGTGACTTGTCATTTTCTTTACTGCTTTGATTCATATATTCAATATACTCTATATTTGTCAATTTTTTTATAAAGCTTGAAATTCTCAATTCATAGAAGTAATTTTGGTCTTCACTTTTATGCAGAGCAGATGTGGAGTCTCCGTCGAAGAAGTGAATGTTCTTTGCACGGATTGACTTATTTCGTAGCCACACTCTCAGATTAGTTATCTACTGCATGTGCAAGGTTTGGCGGAAGCAATGGCTGCCCAACCAATTACTCATCTCATGTTTGTAGTCTAGGGCACTCTCTTCTATGTGTTGAACATTATATGGATCTACCAGTGAATGAAGCTCTCAAGTCTCAGACATCTGGTACCTCTGTGGCATAATTCAAGATTGTATGTTGCATCTACTAATTATCAAACATGTATGAATGATTTGATCATTTTTTATTTCTTCTATATTTGTAAATTGGCTTACATTCATAAATTGACCTGCATTTATAAACATCATCTGGATGATCTAATCCATGAGCACGTGGATCAACTTATCAATCATGCGGTTGTGTTTAGACACACATCAAACATTGTAATTACACCACACCCTTGAACTACACTTGCATTCTATATGGACATTTTTTTTCTTCAATCTCTTGCAATGCTACATATCGCTTGATCATCATTTTGTATGTAGTAGAGCCGATGATACCCTTGCCATACATGTCCTTTCTACAAATGAGCATATTTTTCCTCCTACACCCATTCTCGTTGACGCCCATGGTATGTATAACTCTCAATCCAAGGTCTTTTAGGGGTTACATTGTGCGTAATCAATGTTGCCACCGCCTGGTTGTTGTATCTTGTTATCTCCCAATTGTCTTAGTATCTAGCCCGGAGGTTGTTGTTTGTACTTGTGATTAGCCTAATAGGGATGAAGCAAGGCCTTGCTGTTGAACTACGGGGCCGGATGCCCGGATTCGTTGTGCTCTTTCTTCTTCATTGCATGCTTGCCTCCCTCCGTAGTTGATATTGTTAGTCAGTAGAGACCACACTACATGGGATTGTGCATTCTCAGTCCGCCAATGTCTCGGCCTTTATGTGCTCTCAAGTCTCGACCCCTGACCTGGGTGTCTTGGCCGGTTCATGTGGTTTCTACGCCCAGTACTATACACTTACCGGCCCACAAATACAAGGCTATATTTCACGAATATTGCCACAAGATTGATTTTCGAGCAGCATTGACAAAAAGAGAGCTCCATGTACAGTTAGTAGATCACATCTCGAAGAAGAGGTTTCTTTCCTTCCCACAACAAGGGTTTTTTTTTCCCACAACAATTGTCAACAATGCATCACACACAGATAGAGGTTTAGTTTAGTTGATGTAGTTTCCAAAAAGCAAATTGTTGGTTTTGTGCGTAGATTGTTGCAACAAAATTTTGATTAGAAATCAATTTTTGTGAATTAGGGTTATCAAATTCAGTACACTAAGCTCAACATAGATGCCAATGTGGTGGTTTGTAATATATGCAGCATCGCTAGCAATTTGAATACACGCTGATTGTTCACATTCTATTTGTTCAAAGGTTGGCAAGTTTGAAAGGAAAGCATTGTTCGAAATCCATGGTAGTTCATTGTGTCTGCTGAAGTTACCGTCTATGCCGGTTACCATCCATGGTATTCTTTGAGCCTTTGAAACAAGATGCCACGTATAGGGCGTTCCAATGATACGCTAAGGGTGTGTTTGCAACCAGTCGTTCCCACAAAGGGTAGTAGCCTGTGTGCCAATTTTTAGCATCAGATTATGAAATACCGATTTTTGTAAAATCGCCAACCACATGACTGCCTACAAAAGGCGACATCTTTGTGCCAATCAAAGACTATAATGTTTTGATCCATACGGTACAATCCCATGAACTTTCTTAGACTCAATCAACTAGTAGATGAGTCCATGATGCAACGGCGAATTTCCAAATAGATCCGTATTTTCGCAACGGTGACAATCTTTCCCGACACATCTCCCTAAAATGCTTTAATTTTCGGGATGCCAACGGTCGTTTAGGAGTTAAGGATAACTCTTTTGTCTCGTATGATTTTTTTGAGATTTGCATACAATAAAAAATCATGCTGTTAGACATAAGAACTATGGTTTTTTTTAATTACTTAAAAATCAATAAAATACTTTTTGAAGCATTATAATAATATTATTTTTATTTTTATCTCTTTTTGAAAGTAGAGTGAATTTAATTTCTTCAAAGCCCCACATCAAAATCCATGACATTATTAAACCCTAGACTTTGTATCCTACTAAAGTTTCCAAGATTCTCTCCAATGCTCTTGAATGCTCTTTGTTTTCACATCTTAAGTTTGTCTTACTTGCTTGATTTCTACTAAATTCCCTCATTTAATGGCATGTGTCATCCTTCATTTTAGTTCCACGAAAAGTTATTGTATTAGAAAAAATCAAACCAAGCAATAGGAAATGCAAAACCCTACTGTTATACAATGTAATGCTATTCCAAAGTTTGAAGTTCTAGTTTTTAATGGAAAAGTTGAATATAAAAGATGATCATTTTTAATTTAATATTAACTTCAAATCAAATTCGTTTGAAAAAGGGAAAAAAAATCACTCGGGAAATAACATTGTGAAATTACCTACCAATTACATAATCAAATAATACCTACATTTCATTTACAAATTTTAAATTATATATCTAATGGTCTTGAAAAAATATATCTAATGGTGTTGCTCAATCATAATAAGTTAATATGTATATTGGTTTTCAATAGCCTACTAGCTCTTGAGCTAGCTCTAATATATCAACTTTGATTGACGAATTTGTATTTGATCTTTGATTGGTGAAAAATGCAAGGTTTTTAATATTAGCACATAATGTATAAAGTTAGAAACACAAAATAAAATACGTAGTTTTTTTAAATCCTAAAAGAATTTCTATTGTTTTGAACAAAACTACTTCAAAACAACACATGTTAAAAATAAGGTAGATTGGACAAATTTGGAATCTTTTCTACAAGTTTTAATCATTGTATCTTGTACCTAACCAAAGAATCGCTATTAGTTAAAAGTCTACAAGCTTTTTCAATAAACATACTTAGCAAAGCTTGATTTATATGGATTTCTATTTTAGGCATTACATGGTCTATTTTTTGACATTATGAATTTAAAATTGGAACATGTGCTCTCGATTTTTCCTATGAAGTCTCCTTCAATTATTCCCCATCAATTTTGTGAATCGATGGGAGGAGAGTGTGATGAGGGAGGTATTAATCAATGTTCTTGGTTCAAAACATGGAAAGATACCATGTAGGCACCAAGCCCTCCGCATTGGACCTTTATTATTAATAAAATAAAATAAAATACATGTCCAAGGGTACGCTCCTTCTACTTAAAATGCAAGATACAACATAAATGAACATCACAACATCATTAAAAAATATCCAAAGACATGCAACATAGAGGTCCCAAAACCTATCTATTTTCCCTTAAATCCATATACTAAATAAATTTATTTATTTAAATTCAAAAAAAATTTACATTATCAAAGCATAATTGTTTTTTTTATAGTTATATTTTAGAACTCTTATTAGAAAAGGCATTTGGACATATTACAACACTTAGTATTGTATTAGAATGAGATATATCACAAAGAAACCAACCATTGTTTGAAATGGTTGTGTTAAATCTTTGTTAAAATTAATACAAATCACTTTGAAACTAATACAATTGCGTCAAAACTAACACAAATTTAACACAAAATCATTTCAAACAATGGTTGGTTTTCTTCTAGTGTACTGTATATAATTAAAACCATGTCATATAATTACAAGACTTACCAGCGTACATGGGATTGCAATGTGCATGCAATACTAAAGGATTGGCACAAGTTGAATGAATTCAATACCTTTGCGAAAGTAGTAAAAATTCCAAAGTTGGGTCAATGTAATTACTCTTGATCATGTAGCTATACGCTATAACCCCTAACCACCCAACCATGCATATTTTGCATGATGTACGGATTTGAACTCCGATTTCTCATCCATTATGCACTTTTTGCAGTGTGGACTTTTTACTGAAACTTTTATGGAAAGTTAGCTTCGTGCATGTGTGATCCGATTAGAAAGGGGATGATTTGTGAAATTTTTATGCCTCATTTCATGTTGTAGTGTTCCACCCAAAATTTCGAAGATTTTAGTCTAAAAGTGCTCTTGAAAAAGTCAACTACTAAAATTAAGCAACCAAAAAATCTCCAAAAATCACTACACTTCAACCCATCCCAAAAAAATTCATTTCAATCCATTTCCATCCCAAAAGTATTACATTTCAACCCATACCAAAAAAATTCATCATTAGATTGTCAATATCTTATTCGTAATCATATTACAAAAGAGCTCTAAATTTTAAGTTTGAAAATTTATACACAAATATTGGTGATAGCAATCGCAAATTTAACTGTATGGATAGAATCTGAAATTCATAATGTACAACTTTTATTCATTCATCAACTTGAAAATATCCCTCTTAGTTGCATTTTATAATGCATCTTTGAAAAACTGCCAAATCTGAAAAGGGTGAGAACGTTTAGGGGTTAATGTGTCCTAGTGTGCCATAAAATAAGTAGTAGAGAAAGAAAAGAGCAATGAGTGATTTTGGTACTTTAGATGTCATTCAAGATGACATACTTTTCAAGTAATGCATTTGACTTTAGGAAGCTTTCAAATCATATATAGTCCAAAAATACAATTATAAATGGATAATTTACAATTTTGATACTCCAAAAGTATATTGTACATTGTGGGCTTTAAAAAATGTTCAAAATTTAAAAAAAATTACAATTTGGTATTGATTTCTTACAAAAATTATTAAATTATTAAATTAATAAAAAATGAAAATTGTTTACACAATACTATATGTAAATGTAATAAAAATTATTTTTCAATAATTTATTGTCAAAATTTTACTCATCTATAATTAAATATTCAAAATATTTTTTGATAAAGTAAAAAAATTAAATATTTTCTATGCAAGTTGTATATATTTTTTGACATTTTTGTGATATTTCTTGTAATTCCAATTGATAGATCTAGCGTCACATTGGAGAGCCAAAGCTAGATTCACATCTAAGCAAAGTTATTGGAGAGCCAAAATCACATACGAGCGTGTTTTAGTCATATTGTTATATAGAATTCAGCCTTGTGGTTGCCTCAATCATCCGTTGCGTTTCCATTTCATGATAGCTTTTACCAAAGCTGCGGTGGAGTTTGAATCACCCAATGGAGCTTGAATTTTGTGGTGGCTTCCGCTAGAGCTGCAATGAAGCTCGTGTACTAGTGGCGATCAACCTCACAGTATTACTGTACGTGGAAGGCATGGTTGGCACTTTCATGTCAAATAATTAATAAAAGTTGAAACAGTGGAGGTCGGCACTTTCAAAAGTAATTATTAATAAATTGGCTATTGATAGCTAACATTAAAAAAAATTGGCAGCTAAACGTTTTATTTTATTTTGTGTCTACGATTTTCGTTGAGTGTTATGTTTTTATTCTATTTTTTTCCGCTTTTTGTCGACTTTATTTTTGTTGATTTCGACAAAATACTTAATATAATTATTTATTTTTTCGGCATTTTTTTGGGGAATTATTTTCTGCCGACCCTACCTTCCACGTACGGTACTACTATCACCGTTCGTTGAATAGTTTTGACACAACCAAGTGAAAAAAAACATAGTCATGAAGGGCACCAAGGATGCAATGGTGGTTGCTACGAACCACCACGCATTGCAAAGATCCGACTCTACGATAGCCATCGCCACAGAGCAAGTCACATCAGTCACAAAAAGAAGAACTCCAATCCCTCCTGCTTCTTGCACGATCCAATATGATCAAGTAACAATGCCTCCAGAATTCAATCAACTTTTATAAGCACGAAGGTACCTATGAATTCAAACCTAAACGCCTCGAAGATAAAAAAAAAAAAAAGCGTTAGAGTGTTCAAAATATGATGGTATCAAATATGAACGAAATAGCTACGAATTTGCTTGACTCGCAATGGAACTTGAATCATTAGGAGAAAAATGGGGTCCCAAAGGGGCCCTCTAAGACAGCCCGTGTTAGGTGAACCGGCTGCCCATACACCCCTCTCCTTGTAAACCCATTGGTGAAGGTCGCTGCCCGCTGACAGCGTCAGGAGCCGCAGTGTTGGCAGTGTTGGCAGCGTCGATTGGCGCGACCCACGGAACTGCACTGCTGGCAACCACGGTGGCACGATTGGTGCCATGTCAAAAGTGCACGGTTTTGCCTAAATTTTCAGCACGTGCCAAAGGCAAGGGCCCCTTTGTGACTATAAATTTCTCCTAATGCACATTAGATTTGTCATATGTAAATGAATTGCTCCATCTTGATTTTGCATTTGTTGCTAGTATGATTCATATAGAAATTTCATTTCACTCTACGATATCTACAAAGTTTGGAGTTTGAGTTGGGTCTTTTAAATTTCCTATTGTTACCGCTCATTTCAAACTAGATTTGTTAACTCCTTACCAATTCAATTGATATTTTTGTTAGAATCTAGAGTGGGCTAGATGCATTTTGATTGTTGGTAAGCTACAATCTTTTTGTGACCGCATCCGATTATGTGATTGGTAGGTCGTAGGGGAAACAAATAAGATATTGAAAATTTGTGGATGAAATTTGTTGTGATGGGTTGAAATGTAATACTCTGAGTGTAGTGATTTTTAGAGATTTTTTGGTTGCTTAATTTTATGAGTTGACTTTTTCAAGAGCACTTTTGAACTGCTTTGAACTAAGATCTTAGAATTTTTTGGTGAATCACTGCAACATGAAACAAGGCATTAAAATTTCACAAATCATCTCCTTTCTAATCAGATCACACATGCATGAAGCTAACTTGCCATAAAAAAATCCAATAAAAAATCCACAGTGCAAAAAGTGCATGAGGGATGAGGAAATGTGGATGGAATTTGTACATCGTCCAAAAATTGGATGCTTAGGCAGTCAAAGGTTAAGGTTAACCCCTAAAGGACCGTAAGGCTTCCTGGGGGCTTCTGTGACTAGAAATTGATGTTTTTGGACTTGTTAGGCTTTGAAAGGCGGATTCAACGGCAAAGTGACCCTGGTTGTTTTTCTGCACTGAATCTGTCGGTTGTTTGCGATCTGAAAATGGTGGAGTGTGCGATTTTTAGTGAATTTTTGGAGCTGTGGAAGAGTTGTCGAGGGCGGAGACGGGCTGGCGGGGCAGCAGCGCTGGAGCAATCGCGCAGTGGTTCAACTGAGTTTAGAGGAGTGTGTCATGAGCCGGCCCCATGGTCCATCCCATGCTCCATACCATGCTCCAAACTGGGTTGGACATGGGGCAGTAAAAAAAATTTCAGTTTTTGGGCCCAATCTCATTGCTTGGAGACTTCAGAGTCCCATATCTTTTTTTCTACACCTCAGAATTTGACGAAAAAAATTCCACATGAGGGTTATAATGTTCTTTACATGTGGTAAAAGTTTCAGATGTTTTGGAGCACTTTTAAGCAATCCGATTTCAGCATAAGTACAAAGTACCCCCTGCCCGAACAATTTTCATCAATCTTCTCAACGGTGGCATTTTCTCAAAAATTGTGCGATCTTGTTGATCTTTTTTTCATAAACAAGCTATGTAAGTCTTCTTTAGTTTCAACGGTGCCGATCGTGAAAATTACCCCACACTAATAATAGATTGAGCTTGCTACAAGAGCTAGTCAAGAAAACAGGAGCTAAGCTAAAACACCCCCAGTCCTTTAGGATGGGACAATTAGAAATCGGTCAAGACATTCATCTAATTTTTCTTCTAGAGTAACAACCCTGGCCTTCACAACCTTTAGTTATGTGCATGTGAAAATTAAGAACAACCATTTGATACTCACTCAAAACTTACAAATTACATTAGTTTGTTATAAACTAAACAACACGTAGAATTATAGGTTTCTATTTTATATTCATTTTCTAGTCGTTATATTGCACATAAAAATAAACAAGATTTTTTAATTAAATTTTGTCTTCCTCATCATACAATTTATTATTCATAAACTTTCAAAATAATAGAGTTGTGAAATAAAAATTATAGGATCTTTGTAATATATTCATCATTTCATATTAAAATTTTAATATTATTTCAGTAATTAAATACTATTATTACTATTATTATTATTATTGTTATTATTATTTTGGATCATGAATAGATTTTTATTTCTAAAGAATTTATACACATATCTTATGAGTGTATAAGACCAAGTCTTGAACATAAAATCTCCACGCTAATTTATAATAAAATCTTCATTTTAATTGTGTTAACATATTTATTTAATTCGATCCAATTAATTTTAATTCTTTCAACTATAATTAAAATGAGGCATTAAACATAGAATCTTAATAAAAAGTTTAAAATTGAAATGACATAAAAAGTTCATGCAAGGAGTACATTTCATTCATTATAAATTTGCTAAATTAATTGGAGAAAAACACAAAAATTTACTGTTGATGTAAATGACCAAAATTATATAGTCTCATCATTATAAAATGTTTGTCTCCTAAAGGACCGAAAGGCCTAAAAGTAGTCTTTCTTTAGTCAAACTTAGTTTTCACTTTTAAAACAACCTTTTTTATATCTAAGTTGAACTAACAAAGTAAAGATAATAAAGTCTAGTTTCTATTCCACTTTATCATTCATAAAAATTTCAATTATTGAGTCCTTTATACATCATACATCAAGTGAAATTATCACTCTTAGTTGCATTTTATAATGCATCTTTGCAAACTGCCCAATTTGGATAAGGGTGAGGACGTTTAGGGTTAAACAACAAAATAAATGGGTTATTAACTTAAATGTATTTTATATTTGCATTATTTATTTTTGGTCATCTTCTTCAGCCATCTTGTTCGCGAAATTGATTTGTTGCTTCTTGTATTTTGGATATCGTGCTAGTCGCTTCACCATGAGACAAAAAATTATCTTTCTTCTTCATGTACTGATTGGCGATGTTTGTTTAATGATATATAAGGCCATGAACTTCCCTCCTATGATGAACAAGCCCTGCTTTCTGCACAAAAATTGTAGACATTGTTCAATCTTGCATAGAAACCTCCATTTTTCCCTATTGTCCCGACTCCAACGGTCGTCAATTTCAATAGTTTCGGACCAAATCGAGAGATTACGGCGGGCTTTTTCATATGATTGAAGATCAAGGATCCCCAAGCATATAGGTACCGGACTTTTTTATTGCATTGTGGTCGAGGATTGACGATTGGCAAAAAAAAAAAAAAAAAAAAAAACTTCTTCTCATGGCATGAATCTCGGATTTAGTTGTGAACCATTTGAGTGTCCCTTTCAATAGGTAACAAGTCGCAAGATAATTTGGTCCCAATTAAAAATTCCAGGTATGATTCAAGGTTACCTCATCTTTGTTGTTGATTGCTTTGAGACGTTGGAGTTTGACAAAGCCTCTAAGGAGGTAAACCCCTAAATGACCAACCGTCCAAAAAGCAAACGATGTACAAAATCAAATCCAATTTTCTCATCCGTCATTAACTTTTTGCAGTGTGGGTTTTTATTATATATTTTATAAGAAGTTAGCTTCATGCATGTGTGATCCGATTAGAAAGGTTCATGATATTTTTATGCCTCATTTCATGTTGTAGCTATTCACCCAAAATTTTGAAGATTTTACTGTAAAAGTTCTCTTAAAAAAGTCAACTCATAAAATTAAGCAACCAAAAAATCTCCAAAAATCACTACACTTAGAGTATTACATTTCAACCAATTACAACAAACTTCATGTACAAACTTCTTGTTCGTAATCAAATTACAAAAGAATTTCAGATTTTATACAAAATATTGGTGACAACAATCATAGATCCAACCGTGTGGATTTTTTCACTTTTACTTCAAGTAATTTTTTCACTTTTACTTCATGTAATTTTCAAGAACAACTATGCATTGAGCACTACACCAATGGAACAAGTCTCAAAATTATTGTGGTTTCAGTTTGGTCACAAAGGTAGCCAACAACATGACTGGGAGGTGGGGTGATGTTGCATGTTGGATGACTGAGAAGGCTGCCGCACAAAGTCATGAGATTCATATTTCGCCTACCAAACCGAGCCTACCGAGCGTGAGAAAGGCGCATCTTCTTGCTCCCCTTGGGTAGGTGTATTGGTGGCGGGCTTGCTTTTCAATGTACCTAAACTTTTGCGAGGTGTAATCTAATTGCAAAAGAATTTTGAATTTTGAGTTTCAATTTTATACAAAAATATCGGTGATTGCAATCATAGATTTAAACATATGGATAGAATCTAAATTCATAATGTAAAACTTCTATTCACACACCAAGTTCAAAACATTCCTCTTAATTGCATTTTATAATGCATCTTTGCAAAACTGCCCAATTTGGAGAGGGTTGTGGACATTTAGAGGTTAAAGAACTAGCAATTTTTCTAATTTTTGAGGGGTCATTTTTGTACAACTTTCTTTATATTTATTTGAGAAATTTCTTTTTGAACATTATAGTGAATACCAAAATGAAGAAAAATATGTAATTTATTGCTTTAATTGATCATAATAGCAAAAGTTTTCATTGCTCCAAAGTAGGTCATCAAAAAGTGCTCCTTGGACCATTTTTTTTGACTTTTTTACAATTTGAAGGACAAGATGAACCTTAAATTAGAAATTGGGCTAATCATAAAATTTGTACAAGTGGGCGGGAATTTAAGCGTTTTTTTTCTATACTCCATAATATAGCCTATTTAATCTCTTCACTTTATCTACCTCCAAATCAAGACACATACTATGTAAAAAATATATATAACCCCGATTTTTTTTACAAAAGGTAATCTTGTTGGTCATGTCGTCATGGGTTTTGATCGGAACCCCACGGTTCCCGACTACAACGATCACCTTTAAAATTCCGATTATAACCCATAATGCTACTCCAACGAAGATTACTTATTACGTATATGACACCGATGGGATACGACTAAATTTTCACTTTCATTCATGAAACTTATTTGTTTATCAACCAAAAATGGTCCCAATTTGGTTTTGAAAAAAATCCAAGCACAAGCACAGGAGCTTAAACGGGCGGTTTTAGGTGCCTCCACATGAAGTGTTTTGATAGGTGGGGATTGGTTCCTCCTGGCCGTCGATGCAAGTGGCGTGCACATCAACGGTCACAGATTGATTGAGGCATTTGAGGGTAACGTAATCTATTCATCCACACATACAACATTCATCCATCTCTGCTCATGTGCTGCAGGTCCGTTGTCTTGAGTTGTCGCCACGCTCGTTTCAAAGCCTTCAGTCTCCCGAACACCAAACGATATTCAATCTCCGCCATCGCCAGCCTTGGATTGCACGCCAGCTGTTCCGTTATTTTCAATCTCTCTCCTTCTGTTTCGTACACTCACTCTTGTAGCTTCAGTTTCATGCTTTGTAATAAGCTTAAATAAATTTTCTATCGCTTCCTGTAAATGGCGCAAGTAAGAAATGGCCTCCTCGTCTTCTCTACCTTCATTGGTACGATGTTACACGCGAGTGTTGCGGATCATTGATTTTCGAGTCCTTCCAATCGTGTTGTTTTTCTCGAGATTTTTTCTTTCAAAAAATGATTGAGATTTTGGATAATTGATCGCTCGGATTGAAATCAGTTTTTGTGGTTTTAGGGTTTATTGATTGCATTGTTTGATCCGAGTTTCTGGGAGATTTTTGAACCCGGCGGCTCGCGTGATTTTACATGATGGATTGGTTAATAATCCGTGGGTTTGGAACGCGCAGGGCTTTTTGATTGAAGGTTTTTGAAACTCGGGGCGCTCTTTCCCACATGATCAGGAAATGGCCACCTTAATGAAATTGCTCTTATTTCTGGTGCTTCTCGGTTACGGTGTCTGTGGTCTACCGGAATCCTTGTCCGCACACGCCGTGTTGGAAGAAACGGAACGTTATGGCGGGCTTGGAGTGGAGCCGGATTCCGATCACATCAGTATGGAGCCCCGGGTGATGTTTCCTGAGGACGACGGCCGGACGATGCAATTGTTGAAACCAGGAGCGAATCATGATCAGCTGGAGCTTAATCAGATGGTGCTTGAGCGACTGGCTGCCATTGAGGAGCCCCTGTCCTTCGTCTCTGTCGTTGGTCCTTACCACGGGTACTATTTTTGTGTTTTCAGAACACTACTTGCTCTGTGCACCTCTTCATTTTGGTTTTGAGAACTATCTCTCCATTCATGGTGTTGGGAATTGGAATCCTTTTTGTTGTCTATTGGATGCGTATTGGATTCCGAATTGGCCTTCTGTATTGGACTCTAGAATTTGGAATATCCATCGCAGTTGGAATTTAATACGGCCCCCCAGGAGCGATGATAATTAGGTTACAACTTCCATTTCAACAGTTCCTCATTTGGTTATCACATGTTTTCTTCTTTCGTACTAATTCTCTTTGATTTGTATGGAAATCAACAGCGGGAAGTCTTTCCTACTCAACGTGCTGCTCAACTCCACTCAGGGATTTTCTGTTGGTGCTGTACCGGATCCCGAGACGCGGGGAATATGGATACGAGTGGTGCCCAGGGAGAAGATGACTGGCAAAGATGGTTCACGAATTGTGTTGATGGACACTGAAGGCTTTTATGGTGAGGGTGCAACTCGATCATATGATGCCCGCATCTTCGCTATTGCGACTCTCGTGAGCTCTCATCTGATCTACAATACGCTTCGAACCATTGGTGAGTAGGCAAATTCTCTTCATAGGTTTAGGTGTTAAACCCTAGCCTATTTAACAGAGTAATTGAAATTCCCAAATATTTTCGATTTCAGTTCATGTTAACTAGCAAAACTTGTTACATTTGGATGTATGGCACGTGTAGTTATTACGGTTCTGTCTGCCTTGACCATCTCCACGGTGACTACAGCAATATACGAATCAATTTCTTTTTTTAGCAAACATTTCATGTTTCATTGCTATTTTGGTTGCAGGAGATGCACAATCCGTGAGTGCTCTGGCTGATTTGGCTAAACAAGCACAAGTGTTCAACCTTCAAAATTGGCTGCATTCTGCGGAGGCTTCATCTGGTTCGTAGACTCCTCTCTTTGATTCTCTATTATCCGTGATTTGCTGGGGTGAGGCGATGAACAAGCGTTCTCTTCGCATATATCTGAAACATCCATCTGTTAGGCCTGAAAGTCAGTGTTGTCTTCGTGGAGTTCTCTGTTTGGACATGGTCCTCTGCATACAATTGTCTAAATATCTCTAACGGGCATCAGTTTCATGTACAGATCAACAGCAATTTTCTTTGCCATCCAACATGGATCCTTTTCTTCTCCTGAAGACACTTCACTTTCCTCCACTCACTTGGGTGGTCCAAGGGTTTGATATGGAGGTTTCTGCACATAGTCCTATGGAACACCTTCAGAGGTATTTGGAGGCTCATGCCCATAGCGGTGACCGAACTATAGATACCCTTTTCACTCAAGGGATTACCTGCCAAACTATGCGGACTCCAACAGATTTGAACAAACTCCGAGAAGAGGTACTGGTTCTTGTTTTCATGCTAGTTTTATACGTTTCAACATCCCTCATTTGATTCGTTTCCATCTTATAATCGTGACTGCATTAATTCCTTGATCTATGTCCCAGTTGTGATTGAAGTTCACATTTGGTTGTATTAGTTGTAGCTAACGGTTTTAGATGGTTGTTTTGTGAAAAGCAACATATAGATCTGTTATAGATCATTCATTCTACAAATTGTCGTTTTCCACGAACCGATTTTGTGTAAGACCATGATACTGAAAGACATTTTAGAATGGTTGGTAATGTTGCTTGTTCTATGAGTCTTCAGGTGGGAGGCGATGGTTTAGCGGCACACACAGAACTCTATTCATACCTACACCCAAACTATCTGGCAGACGCCGACCGTTTGCGAGCTGTGGTCTTTGGAAAGCTCAAAGCCAAAGGTGGTTTCAGTGGGAAAACTCTTGTTGGAGTTTTGCCCTTACTTGTGCACTACGTCAATGAAGATTTCCCCTTGAACGCTGAACGGAAATTGCGAGATGTTTTAACAGAAATTGTGATTGACGGCGCTTTTTCTGGTGGAGCCCAGTATTTCCAAATGTCCATGCAGAACCCAACGTTGCCATCTGGAGCGAGAGGCAAAGCAGGAGAGGCTGCCCTAGCAAAGCTTGAGCGAAATGAATCCTTGAATTTGCTGGTCTCAACTGCTTTTACTGCCAAGGAGCTTGAAGAAATTATGTCTGCTGCAGGTAATACTAATGCTGGTAGTGAGCCATCTGCATGTTGATGATTGTGCGTACTTGGGAAACTTTATCTCAATTTGGATGTCTATCATAATAGCAAAATTACGTACTAGTGCAGAGATCACGTCTTCCATCAAAGACATAGTGTGACTTGCTTAGCAGCCCTGGTAAATACATCATAAATCCGGAAAATTTGAAATGCATTTATCATAATTAGAATTTTAGCGATGGATTTCCAGGCTCGATTTTGTTTCTAGCTCTCTGTACCATTAGCTTTGACTTTCTGTTGCACTTTTTATGTGTCACTAGATCACCGGGACTGAACTACCTTGTTTTTGCAGAAAATAAAGCTGTTGAGTACTGTAAACAGCGTTGTGTAGGAGTTCCGACAGCACGAATTGGTCCAACCTGCATTGCACAACTTGGTGCAAAAATTGGTCGGATGAAGCCAAAATACAGGTCTAGTTTCGCAACTCAGTCAAGCTATTGCCTCACAAATGAAAGAGACAAGTATATGTCTCAAAAATACCTTATTTATGTATTACTTCCTGCCCAGTACTATCTTAGATTGGTAATACTGTGAATATTGGATCCTAGTGAATGCTGAGAAACATGTCTTTCAGTTAAGGTGCCTTGTCAACTTGGATGCTCCTTATTTTGTTTGTAGGACTGACAGTAACGTGAATCGATGGATTACATTTGGTCAGAGAGGAGAACGAGCGTCGTGTGAAGCAAGTCTTAGTGGAGCTAGGGGAGGACCTGCGATTATTGGCTGAGAAAGAAGTGGAAGAGCTGCAGCTACCAATACGTGATGCTGATATACAGCGTCTCTGCAAGCAATCCCAAACTAGGGCTCTTCAAGGGTCAGTGAGCAGCTTCTTTCTACAGCTCAGTCACAAACATCAATTCTCTTCATATCAATTCTCTTTATCGTTACACAAAACTTGGTTCTTAATTTAGATGTTAGGGATGATTTCAGAACTATGACAGGACATATGAAATGATCTTTTCTCCAATGACTTCGTCATATTCCCTAACCTTGGAAGTTGTGGATTTTGGCAGGTATGAGTCATTAGTAGGCCCTCATCGTGGGAGCAACTTGTACAACGAAGCCCGCTCACAGTTCATGTCCGCTATCCAAACAAAGTGCGACAAGGTCTCGCTAATCAACTCTGAGAAAATTACCTCTCTCTTGAGCAATGCTAAACAAGCCTATCAAGAAGCATATGGAAGCACCATCCAGACTGGAGTTTTGGGAGTTGACCAGGGTGATGGCCAACAGAATGACGACAAGAAACAGGAAGAGGCTCCCATTTCTCCCAAAAGACTTCTTGAAATTCACAAGGCAGGCATCAAGGCCGGACAGGAGGCTTTTGAAAAGTTTGTGAAGGCTGCAGGGCTTCCGTGGGTGGGCCCAGGGGATGACCGATATGATTTCCACATGTATACAACTTTGCAATATTCCAAGAAGCAGTATGATAAGCTCCGGGTATGTTATTCTTTTATCAGTACTTTACTTCGATACTAGTGCATCAGTGTGCCGTTTATACTTGCTATGTTACTTCTTATTTTGTATTCAAAACCTGTGCAGAAAATGTTTTACTCAATCTGTTGTGAACGTGCAGGATGAGAACGAGAAGGTAATTTTGGCTTATGTTGCGATGCGGTCAGCAAAATTGGCTTTGCAATACAAGGAAGCAGTAGCCAATATCACTCCATTTCCGGACAACGATGAAGTCCTTTCCGCCAAGGTTAGTGCGTTTGGTTTTTTATAAAAACATAAAGCAAAGACTCCAGATTAGGTCTATTGCCGATAACATTCACGCTGAATACGTAAAGCAGAATGTCCTTTCTATTCGGTGTCCTGAATATTTGGAGTCGTGAAAGCTTTCTAGAAATTCAGACTACGTTTTAGTTTATGTCCTTAACAGATCGTTGGTGACTTGCCAACTTGCAGGCTGATCAACTAGCAAAGACGACTCTTGAGGAGTTTGCCACCACATTGAAGGATTACACATCAGCTAATGGAGTGGACGAGAAAAGAAAGGAATTGAACGCTCAAATTCAGGAAACGCACGGTCGGCTCCTCAACAAGAATACCGCGTTGATGGCCGCATTTTGTTACGATCCCCTCCAGGAAGCCTACCGGGAGCTCCGTATGCAGGTTATTTGCACCCCCTGGATTTCTATCTGGTCATAGTCAATCGTTCATTGAGCTTATGCTTGGTCATGTTAGTATGATGAGTTGATTCTTATATTTTGCACCTCATTGCAGGAGTGCGAGATGAACTACAACAACATCTGCAAGACCCGGACATGGTGGTCTCGAAAATGCTTGTGGCCAGGACCCCGTTACACTTTTGGATTCAAGTATGCTGCTTTTTCAGCTGCACAGAAGCACCTTGATAGGGCACAAGTTGAGCCTCGCAAGGGAGGCAATGACGTTGGTGTTGTCCTCAGCCCTGCCACACGGACCAAGGTGATTCAATCCTGGGTTGAACATGACTTGGCACGATTCTCCACGATAGTGTTTTTCAACTTCAGTCTGTTGAGTGCCATCCTTGTTATTCTCATTACCACTGTGTCATGGGTAGTTGGACGATTGGGTTTGAGCAGGGAAAGCAAGAATGACCCAACCACTAGTTCGCCTTTGAAGCAGTCTCCATTTAAAAAGGAGGGCGCTTTCATTCCACGTTCACCCAAGTATTACCGTTAGATTGAGTTTGAAACTTTCCTTTTAGAGTCTTGATTCACCTGGTGCCACGTTGTTCTTTGTCCATGTGGGCACGCAAATTTTTGTCCTACCAGCCTTAGATACTTTAATTGTATTTGTACAGCTCTTTGCGGTAATTTAGTTGTGCCTGTAGGTCCAGAGAAACGTAGCTGATGCTGGCTTCCTCGTCTCAAGTGCAGTGTACCATTTTAGCATAGTTGTTTTCACATGCAGAGGATAGTGAATGAACCTAGTCCAAGGGTTGTAGGTCGGCTAGATGCACGAGTTAGTGAAATTGCCAGAAAAAGCTGTCAGTCATGAAACAGACATTTGGACTGTGACATTGCTCAAAGATTGTTGGACTCTTAAGACTTTGTATGTGACCTCAAAAGATGGTGGGAGTGACCAAAGAGGGTGCAACTCTCCTGTGGCAACTCATTGAGGTCTATTTTCACGAGAATTATATTGAGGCACATGCTTATTACTGATTTCATGGAATCTGTATTGCTCTGTCGAGCTGCCTTGCAAAACCTATTGATTTTTCCCACTTGTTCTTTGTATTGATTCAATACCGTACCTTCCAAGCAGCTTCGTCTTTAAATAATTCAAAAAAGCCAAGACAATTTTTTTGGAAATTATTAGTAGTTTTTGCTGAATTTCATATTAATTGTTTTTTGAAATAGTCGGAATGTTGAAATATTACCATTTTCACACATCTTAATATTATTGTTTTGAGAGGAAAGTGTGAATTGTTAGGGAAGAAAGAGCTGACCTTGTAATCTAATTCATTCCAAGTCACTCCTAAATGATATGGGATAAGAACTTGCAAGCCCATGTGAATTCTCACCACACCATATTTTCAGTAGATTTTGATGCACAATTGAGCATACCAAATGATCTTATTTTGAAATGTTTTCAACTAAGAAAAGTTAGAAGGACAAGTCGTCTATCACCTCCAAAAAGAATTTTGTGATTTGAAGTTTTTATGCATGATATATGGACAAAATTCATTAAGGCTGTGAAGAACGTGCATGAGTTGAATGAGAAGAACATGTGTTGTGATCGGACTTTCAAGGCTCAATTATGCATAGTAGACTATCTTATTTTGAGAATTGCTCAACTAAGAATACTTGCATTTTCAAGTAATCTTTCACTTCCAAAAAGAATTTTGGGATTTGAAGTAATTTTTCTTAAGTTATTCACATTTTTGTAAAGGAGTTTAACCAGTGATTAAGAGAAAGTTCTACATATCCCACATTCATTGTTGGCACTAGTGTCCTGAATTTTGTATAAAGCACAAGACTTTACAACAATTAATCAATTAGATCTAGCAAGTGAAGTGATCCATATACTAGTACTAACTTGCAAGGCCCATTTGGATGAATGACGAAAATATAATATTATGTTTTTTCAAAAAAATGAATTTAACAAATCTATAAAAATGGCAAATGAACATGACTTTTTGAAAAATATTAAATATTCGTCGGAAGCATGACGAAGCTGCTTGGAAGGTATGGTAGGCATCTTCATTTTTTTTGTCCAACTTTTGGGTGTTGTAGTAATATATAAGGATCCAAATCTAATACAAACTAAGAATTCGTAGTACGTACCATTGTCTTATGTTTATCACTGTCAAAATTTTATGGGCTTAAATGTTTAATGGTGATACACTGTTTTGGTATTAAATTTGGATTTGCCTACCTTACCTTAACCCTTCAAGGTCCACAGTGGCCATTGCAACCAAGCATATATGACTATTTTCAAGTATTTGCACATGAAGTTTGAATGTTGGAATGTTATCAATTTCACACATACCCACTTGTTACATACATATATGGTAAAAGAGAGTAAATTGTGTACTCGAAATTAGAAGCTCAAATTTTATGTAATCACATTTTCATATCCAAATTTTACTATTGTATTTTGTGACTATGGAATGCGCTTAGCATTGGTAGCATAGGTATGTTCTTACTTACTCCCTCCGTCCCGCAAAAAGACCTTGTTTTCACTAAACTCCATGGATTAATCCCATGATTACAGAGGATCAAAATCCATGACAATATCATATTGTCTGCAATGCCATATCACAGTGGTCTTTTTGCGGGACGGAGGGAGTATAATTATGAATGGTGTTAGCAAGGATCTTATAGATAAATTCAGGTACTTCATTGAACTAGATTTAGTTTGCTAATACCATTCCTAATACCAAGTACAAACATACCATAGTTAGATAGAAACGTTACTAGTAGAATTATTAGTATTACTTTTTGAAACACACTATGGACAGTAGTAAGAACTTCAATCCTCTTTCGAGGCTGGCATGAATAAAGTGTATGTTCAACCCAAGGCACACTACGACACTGAGCATTCAATCCTATTGCATAGTCCGTGTCATAATATTCATGCATATCACCAGTACAGTAGTAAGTTATCCTTTTATCAAACAGGTCGTCCTTCCTTATATAACAGCCAAACCTTTTTCCAGAGACAGTGACCATTTTTCATGGGTCCAATTATGTGAACACAGAAACCCCATATATAGAATTCTGGTACTACGACCGGCGTGAATAAAGAGTCCCGTTCGTCCGTAAGAGTGCTGATGGTAGGCCCACACAAAGACCATTGGCTACTACAACTCTAAGCTGTTAACCCTTTATCGTCCAACCCTATTCTGCAGAAACCACAAATTTTCGATGATTTCTTTTTTAAAACTATCTCTGTTGAAATTAGGGATACTGTTAATAGTATTAAATTGTTTAAAAATAAACATAACTTAATTCAACAAGTGTCGGTTAAACCTTGGTAAGATCGGACCATTGGATTGGAAGATCGGACCATTGGATTGGAAGATCATAGTGTGTCTTTGGACTGTATAATGCACACTCAAAAACAAGTTTTTGGAGGGTGTGTGATTTCAAAGTTAAATAGAATCTGGGTTAAATTTTCAAAAATAAAAGTTAAGTTGTTCAGCAATGACCTATATCAACCCCTCTCGGCCTCTCCATTGCAATCTTTCATGTCAAGAACGGACTCACACATAATTATTGTGAATTTTATAAGTGAGAGTGACTTATCTATATACGGTTTAGGACAAAATTTATACGTTAAAATATGAAAGGAGTTGATACATTGATCAAGATCGGAATACATACACTAATGGAACATGAAGAAGAGAACACAATCCAAAAAATAAAACAAGATAACAAACTTCCAAACACGAGAAATACCGCGCAATACATGTGTTGTATTTGTAAGTATTTACTGTATTTTGAAGTATTTGCAGTATTTTGGTGTTTTGTAGATAGGTGTTTGATAGCGTCACAACTCCAAATCAAAATTTTATTTTTGAAGTGTGTGTGTGAGATGGATCCCCACATCTGAACTTCAAACATTAATGCTTGGTTTGAAATAGATCTTACAATAGGTTGCAAAAACATGCCTCCACAACCACAATGTAATCGCATGGGCAGTAAAGGGTTAAATTACATTCATTTCATCAAGCACCCCTGACTCCAATCTGCTGTGGTGCCACATGGGCATCCAGCTTAGCAAAGGCATAGCTCAACTGATTGTCCAGCTCAGCTCTAGTGACTTCCACATCAGCTTGTAATGCACGGATAACCGTTCTCATTACTGTACCATAGTCAGTCGTCAGGATTGACAATTATAAGAAGAGAAGTTCAAATCTTTAGGAAATTATTTTTTCAAACTATTGTTTATTTTGTATGGTGAAATGGATATTCTCAACCCCTAAACGTCCACGAGGATGCATTGTGTCCAAAAATAATTTTATTACTTTGGTAACGTATTTAAATCCCATAATTTTAACTCAATGTTAACTAGAAAATTGTAAATGCTCATTACGAGAACACAAAAATCCTTCAAGATGTGCAATTATGTTGATCGATTTACTGGGAAAACTTAAAACGTCAACGCAGGTGAACTTGGGACATGGTAGTTAGGGACGTTGATGACCTGAATACCGGCCTTTCCCGGTTCTTGCGTACTGCGAGCAGCGTTGTGGAATCCATACTTGAGGAAACCCTTGCACCGTCACTCCAAAATTCAAACTCATTGCTCAACCTAATGATCTTGGTGTGTTCCTTGATTGTTGGACTACTAAGTAAGTTTATATTGTGGTCCAAATGAGAAGCAGGCCCTTATTGATAGCAACATGTGATGTTGAAGCTTATTGTCTTCACAAGTTCGAAATTGCATTTCAAAAGAGACAAATGGATGCATTTTGTGGATTAGGTTTGTGAATTTTTGTTTGGTTTTGGTTGTAAGTATGGCGATGGTGTTGGGATGGCGAGGATGTGCTCCTCTCTGCCATCGCTCCCTGCTATGCACAAGAGCCCTTCGTGTGGGTCTTTTAGAGAACTCTAATTCTGGGCCTCTCCAACACCATAATGACTCTCTTCACCAGCACCAATAAGTTGGGTGCAACTGTCGGATCCGACAGTTCAAAAAAATCCCACATGCTTCTTCGCAAAAACTCCTCCATTCATTTGAGCAACTCCTCACTTTTTCTTCTTGCATGCAACGAGAGTGAGCTTCTAGTCTCTTCAAGAACAATCTACTGCGGATTATAATAACGGGTTGAGAGATTCAAATTCTCCACGATCACAGTGCTTGCGAGTTTGCGACTCATTCTGAAAAAGCTTTTGCCGGAGCCGATCATTCATCACTCTGAGTGTGTTAGAGAGGATTTTGAGTCGTAATTCCGAGGTTTCTTTTGCATTAGGGTTTAATCAATCAAGTCCGAGTTCGTTTACTCAATCAAAATGGATTTTGTTGTGTTAGATACAGATCCGTTTATGATGACCTTGCATCAGTTAGTTCATCACTCGAACCCGGAGAACGACTTGGAGAGAAAAATCAAGTGGCAGCGTCGAGAGAGCCATGACAATGAGTAGCGGCGCCACATGACGATTGCCACTCTTATTGATGTGAAGGATACCAAAGATGCTTACCTTTTCATTTCTTACGGAAGAGCGACATTGAGGTATGTTTGTTCCTTGCCCTACATTCATGATCCCCTTCTCTTCTGCTTAGTTGTTCTCTCAACCCTCTCTGTAATTGCATATCTTGAGAATCTGTCATTGTTGTGAGTAAACAACTTCAGCATGTGAGAAAACAACTTCCGCACGTGAGAGTGTCATTGGAGAGTGTTGAGTGTAACTGACTTTATTCAACTTCTCTTCATGATTGCCATTTTTTTTAAGAATATTGAGAGGAAAGGATTGGTAGTTTATAGCACTCAACACCGGTCCATGGCCTACTCTAGGTAATCATGATCAGTTGTGGCAGCTTCAGATTGGTTCTAAGCAGTACAGTTACAACCTATAATGTAATTTCCTATGCACAAAATCTTTGAAGTGTATTTCAAATCTTTGTAGAGAACTCCTCATCTCTTTCTATTTTATGTGTGCTAGAAATTTCGTTTTAACACCATGTAAATAGTTGCAGCCATAGTGCTTATAACACCCTCTAATTTTGGTAATTTTCCAATGTTTCTCAGAGATCACACTATTTTTGGAGGGGTAGCTGTTATCAAGCCATCACCCCTCACCACGTCGTGTAGTGGGTGCATGCAACCACTTCCTCGCTTTGTGACTCGGAGCTAGCATGCACCCGCTACATGCCGTAGCAGAGCCCATGGAGTACACTATCTAGTACAAAACAATCACATCACAAGTTTACTAGAGTTTCAGTTTTCACCGTTTCAATGCAGACCTAATGATGTATCATCATTGCTGCATTTTAACGTGTAGGTTTGATTAGCCTTGTTAATTTTGAGTGAATTTGGACTCTCCACGTGACAGGACTATTCAGGATTAGGGCGGTTGCAAAAGACATTGAAGAAGGTAATCACTGGTGTATTGGTCGTTTCAGACCGAGCAATCATTCTACAACTCATTTTTATCTTACCCTAAACCTAATTACTTGCAAGGGTTGGGTCATTTTTGGGTTGGATTGGATTGCCATCTCTTCGTGTGATTTGCACTTTTGTGATGTTGTGATAAACCAATGTTGGAAGCGAGTTGCTAGTATAAGTAACCGGTTGGTCCGGTCATCTTCAAGAATTGCCTAAACGACTTGTTACTTTAAATTCCAACAAGTTTTGTTGTATTCCTCAAGTGTATATGATTTTCATACATGTTAATTGTGTATTAGCAAGCTATCATTCCCTCAAAATTTCACATCGTTCGGATGAAATTTGAATTTTACATAAATCCGCAACTAACTGACTTGTTGCGAAACCACGGAAATGATCAAAAACAATATGCATTTGATCATCATAATCTTTGAATCCATACGGTAGATGAATCTAGAAAAATTCACAACCCATCACATGGAACACAACATCAAGATTCAACGGTGAAGTTACAATCAGCCTCATAACCTTTCAGTAGCAACACATCTCTTGGTTTCTCCTTCTTGTACAACCACGTCATTGAAAATAGCTGTGGTCGTTTAGGGGTTAAAGGATATTCACATAATTTGGCATTTGCAGAAAAGTAATTTTCCAAATAAAATAATTATTTGGCATGAGATGCCAACCTTGAAGGATGGGTATGGAATATATGGTCCATCCCTCCCAACATTCACGGTGGCCCTTGGGGCTAGAGTTACTCTCTCTATATGCTCTATGAATTTACAACCAACATTTTGATGCACGTTATTTTAACCCTAATGCCTTGTTTTAGAGTTTTATCCATTTTGGGAAGGAAACCGTGATGCCAAATTTTGATCTTACATTTAAAAGTTTTAGTGTAGATGCGTGTAAGAATTTAAATTTCATAACATTACACTGAAATCGCCATATACTGTGACCCATGGTATTTACAATAAGGCTTAACCAATAATTATTTTTCCAAAACACTGTAGTAAAATCCAACGACAATCTTATCTGAAAATTTGTTCAAGCAGATGGAGTTTGCTTGAAAGAGCCCCTTGAATTTCTTCAACCCACATCAACACTTTCTAGGCCACATCAGACAAACCAAAGCTACAGCAAACATAATCATTAATAGAGTTATCCGCAAAGTGGTCTAGAGTGGGGTGATTGGACCACAATATGTGAAAAGAGAGGTTGAGAACACAATAAAAGTAGACATGTCAGATGCTGTAAATAAACTAGAGGTCTGAAGTTTCAAGGCACCAAAAACGGTGCCCAAAAATTTCCCAACCTCAGTTTCTATTCTCATGGATGCTCGGTCACATGGAGTGGGTCTTCCTTGGATTTATTTTTAAAAAATCAAAGCTTTTGAAAGCTCATTCACTGAAATAGTAACTGACAGCCCCCACCAACCGGGAACTCATTTGTACTTTATGCTCCAGTAAATTCTGAGGCCAATTTTTGTATCCCAAGAAGTTTTCCAAACTAAGGCTCAATCCCCCTATGAGTTTGCGGAAAACTCTAATATTTACAAATAAATCCTAGCTTTTTCACCTTCTTCTCATGTGGTGGTTATGAGCATCTAATGACCAGTGAAGTTGTTAGCTTTCTCCACCTCATAAGCTTCTAAGTTGTTGTGTGGTAAGACCTTAACCTCTAAAGGACCAACTAGAAGATGTTCAGATTTCATCCACGTTTTCTCATCCGTCATGCATTTTTTCAAGGAAAAGAAATATTACAAAATTTTATGGCAAGATAGCATCATGCATGTGTGATTCGATTAGAGAGGGGATGATTTGTGAAAAATTTATGCCTCATTTCATGTTGTTGCGGTTCACCAAAAAATTTGAAGATTTTAGTCTAAATGTGCTCTTGAAAAAATAAACTCATAAAGTTAACCTTTAAAGGTCATGGCTTTCCTGATTTCCACATCTAAAATCTCTTTTAAACTCCATTTTCAGCACGATTATCTTTTTAATTTACTTTGAACTATTCTAAAGAAGTATAGATGCTTTAAATGTGTTCGCTTTTGCATTTAAAAAACTCATTTGGTTCAAGAGAGAAGAGGTTATAAGCAAGATTCTTCCAAAAAAAAAGTAAGCCTGTGGGGCTTAGTATGTCCTTTAAGGGTTAAGCAACCACAAAATCTCCAAAAATCACTACACTTAGAGTATTACATTTCAACCCATCACAACAAATTTCATTTACAAATTGTCAATATCTTATTCGTAATTGAATTACAAAATAGTTTTGAATTTCAAGTTTCAAATTTTATACAAAAATATTGGTGATAGAAATCGCAGATCTAACCGTATGGATATAATCTAAAATTTATAATGTAGAACTTTTATTATACATCAAATTCAAAATATCCCTCTTGGTTGCATTTTACGATACATTTGCAAAACTGCCAAATTTGGAGAGGAGTGAGGACGTTTAAGGGTTATCATAAACACAATCAACATACACACTTACAATTGTATGTTGATTGTGTTTACGGTGTATGCTGATGTTTCTAGCATGTATGTGTTTCGTGTTTTCGTTAAACTTTTATAATGTCGTCGCCAAATTTACTCAATCAATGTACAGAAGGTGCCACAATTGAACGCATTTCACCTCATAACTCGTCATCATAGTAGAGTTATCCAAAAACAGAACCGGTTTATTTCCACTTTGAGACACTCTTTTCGGTTAACTCTAGTAGCAGGAAAAAGTCCCATCTCTCGCCACTTAAAATTCTCAAAAAATAAAATTGGAGGCCCTTTCTTCAGCGACTGATTTTTTTTAATCCTTTAGTGCCCAGGGTGGTTATGGAGAAACCAAAGTTTTTCGGTGGTTTTCTTCTTAAAACTCTCTTTGTTCAAATTATGGATGCTATTAATAGTATTTAACCGTATAAATGTAAGCACAACTTAATCAAACAAGTGCCGGTTAACCCCTAACTGCCTAAGCGTCTATTTTTTGGACGATGTACAGATTTCATCCAAAATTTCTCATCCGTCATGCACTTTTTGATGTGTGGAATTTTTACAGTAGATTCTATGGGAAGTTAGCTTCACGCATATGTGATCCGATTAGAAAGGGGATGATTTGTGAATTTTTTATGCCTCATTTCATGTTGTAGTGATTCACCCAAAATTTTGAAGATTTCAGTGTAAAAGTGCTCTAAAGAAAGTCAACTCATAAAATTAAGCAACCAAAAAATCTCCAAAAATCACTACACTTAGAGTATTAAATTTCAACCAATCACAAAAAATTCCATCCGTAGATTGTCAATATCTTATTCGTAATTGAATTACAAAATAATTTTGAATTTCACGTTTCAAATTTTATACAAAATTATTGGTAATAGCAATCATAGATCTAACCGTATGGATAGAATCTAAAATTCATAATGTACAACTTTTATTCATATATCAAGTTCAAAATATCCCTCTAGGTTGCATTTTATAATGCATCTTTGCAAAACTGCCAAATTTGGAGAGGGCTCTAGGCATTTAGGGGTTAAACCTTGGTAAGATGAGACCATTGGATTGGAAGATTATAGTATGTCTTTGAACCGTATAATGCACACTCAAAAACGAGATTTTGGAGGATGTGTGACTTCAAAGTTAAATAGAATTTGGATTAAATTTTCAAAAATAAAAGTGAAGAGGTTTAGCAATGACTTATGTCAACACCTCTACGTTGCAATCTTCCATGTCAAGAACGGACTCACACATAATTATTGTGAATTTTATAAGTGATAGTGACTTATCCATATACCGTTTAGGACAAAAATTTATACGTTAAAATATGAAAGGAGTTGGTATATTGATCAAGATCGGAATACATACACTAATGGAACATGAACAAGAGAACACAATCCAAATAAATAAAACAAGATAACAAACTTCCAAACACAAGAAATACCGCATAGTACATGTGCTGTATTTGCAAGTATTTATTGTATTTTCAAGTATTTGCAGTATTTTCACGTTTTCTTTATAGGTATTTTGATAGTTGCACAACTCCAAATTGAAATTTTATTTTTCTAGAAGATGTATATTATAAGTCTCCAACTCTGAACATCACAATTCAAAATCCAATTGTTCATGGATTTTCCGTTATTTGCGTTTTCGACACATCAGTGACCAGAATGTGGTCTCCTGGGCACTAAAGGGTTAATAAAGCGTTTCGCAAACCCCCAAAATTTATGAATTTAACCCTTTAGCGCGCCAGCGTCCATATATTGGACGACGAACAGATTAAAGTTGTTTGATTTCCATCCAAAGTGGACAGTTTTCATCCACCAATTTTGTTTTTGGGTTCTTATATAAGTTGACTATCCTTTGTACGGTGTGGATCTTCAAAATAGGTTATCATGATTTTTGGAAAAATAACACAATTAGTTTATGTCAAGTTTCATTCTTAGTTCAAAAAGTGAGACCTTAGACATGATTTTCCAAAATAAGTAGAATCAAATAATGGAAACCATACCATCGCATAGTGCATGTTATTCCAATTTCATTCCAATATTTTTCAATTTTTTTGTGTTAATTCGGGATTTTTAATTGAATTTCAAGAGAAAACCTTGCAAAATTATTTTAAAATTATTAATAAAAAATACGATACATCTAACCGTACAGATGTGATCTTCACATTGGTATTTACAAATTTTCTTTGTACATCAACTCCATTTTCGGTTTCCATCAAACATTTTATAACACTTCTTTGAAAACAGTGTTGAATTGGGACGTTAAAGGGTTAAAGGCTGGGGTACAGTGTCCGAATTGGGTGCTCCTACATTATTCAGGTTGGGGGTACACTGTCGGAATTGGGTGCTCCTACATTATTCAGGTTGCCATACAGTGGGCAGATATTGCTCCTCCACGAATCTGGGGCTCAGTTTTTTGTGCAAAGAATGGGTGACCACCACTGTATTTTTCCTTAACTGTGTTGACACATCTATTTCTGATGATCCAAAATTCCTGTGTCAACGTATTTTGGGCATTCATTGAAGAATGGATGTGTTAGCCACTTCTTTATTTTGACATGCCAAAAGGCCTCATGAAAATATGGTATCTAGACCTCATGAGATTTAGCATCACATCAACCAAGAGTTCATACATGGCATTCCTTTTGGTACAGTAGCTCAATCGCATAAATCGATTCAAAAAATGAAATTTGAATTCTTTTTTGGGAAATTTTATTTTCAGAAAAAGGTTGTTGGTTTTCTAATGAAACAAGAAATCTTGACGAATATTCAAATTGTCAAAATAAAAAACCCAAAATTAATAATAATTCAGCATATAGTATTGAACCAACTACTAACCTACATAACATTCAGTAGCTTGTAGTGTTAGTGCCTTGCCCCACAGTAAATTGTGCAATATATTCCACACCCAACAAGACCAAATTAGTAGCTGACTGAACACGTGGAATCCCAAGATGATGCATGAAGGAAAGGTAGAGAGCATGAAGGCTACTGAATGTTATGTTAGTATAGGATTTTGATCCGTTTTGTATATGAACTGGTCTAAAAATATTGTACTTTTTTTCGTTGTTTTGTTTATTCCAATCTAGCAAAGTGCTACATTCCAGAAATCTATGAGATGTCAGAAATGTCGATGCAGTACCACATCGAACCAACCCCTCACATGACTTTACAAAATGTAACAACCAAGTTTTGTGTCATGATTTTCAGTTGCTGCATAGGAAGCATTTCGTGCATACAACTTAGTGCCCGGCTCACAACTGAAAGCTCCCCCAAATTCAGGCACAATAAAACCATCGTTGAGTCAAACTGATTCTTAGCAGGAAAGTAAGCGCAAGATCCAAAACTGTGAAGATCCGACGAATCTTGAGCCGGCATAGATTCCCTGGCATCTACCGTTTTGGAGGAGAGCAAGCTCCGCGCTGTGGCTATGGAGGCCGCCACATGACCATATAAACCTGTCTGTCCTCAATTTCACTACGAAAGAGTTGGAAGTTCCCCTTGCAGATCAAGCTCACTGCGCTCTCACTGATAGACACCAAATTAGCAAGCGATCAACACAACCTGCCTGCCTCTATGCAGCATCGATTCAGCGTACGTGTACTTTGAAATCAATGCTGTCGTTCTTGCATAATTGCTTGTAATAATGCAGTATTTGCCTCTTAATTTTTTGGTACCTGTTTCCTGACTTATGTTCATTTTGTTTCAAGTGTACTGATGAGTTTGTGGTGAGGTGTGGGCATGGCAGCCTCACAGAACTGGGGATACAGTCTGTGTTATAGCATTATACGTCACTGATCAGGAGAATGCACTATTAACACTTTTTGCATTAGAATCAGTGATATATTTTATTTTTTGTCAGGAGAACAGTTTAGCATTTTTGCTACTTTTCCATGGCTTGAAGAGCAATCCAGACTTTTCATATTAATATATAGGTAATATCAGGGTAATACACAGGTGCTACTTAGGCAATACCTGGGTGATACCTAGGTTTAAAGAGGCTACACATCTTGATTCCATGTAGGAAATCTGGCTATCATTTCTTCATTTTTTCAAATATCAATTAGCCAGCCCAAATTTTATGTCGCAATTTGGCTAAATTTAGCAACAAAAAATCACTGATTAGAACTATTAGAGCACATGTGGCTCTCTCTGCAGCTTTGGAAATATCAAATTCTTAGGACACTGTTGTCTGACTGTACGTGTTTCAGGTTTTGTTGAGATTGGAGAAGTTGGATCACGTGGTGTGTACGTAGGAAGTCGTAACATGTAATTTTTGGGAAAGACTATTTGTTCGGAATGCTGAACTGAAGCTGTAGATTGAAAGTAAAAGTGTCAATTATTTTGGAGGCTTTCAACAAAGCAAAAGCTGATCCTGTGTAGAGTAACTATATATTTATTGGGCTTTATATTATTATATAGTGATAATAAAACCAGTGAGCTCAACTGCTCAAGTTAGTTGTGTAAACTGAGCACATTGTTTGAAAGTGAGAGAACTGATTTTCGGGTGAGGGATCAATTAATCTAGCTTTAGAAGTATTCGTTAAATTGCGAGAATGGTAACGTTCATCTCGCACAAGTCGAATCAAGAGAATGGATCTCACAACGTCGAGCTCCCTCCACCAGATCATGTCGTCAATGGAGTGCCACTGGCAACAACAGATGCTCTATCAGAGGTTTGATAGACTCATTCTCCTTATCACTCCATTATTCTAGTGAGGTGTTAGACAACAAATCTAAAGCTTCAATTTGCACAACTTTAAAGCAATCACTAATCTCATGTTGATTTAGTAGACTCTCTTTTGTCCAATTTATTTAAATTTTTTCTTAGCAACATAAGCAACGTTCTTTGCTGATATAAAATTTGGCCCCGTATGAATTTAACATGATCAATTTAAAACCTTGGTCTTTTAGGGTTTTAAGGTTTTTCTGTCTGGACAACACTGTTGTGGATTAGAGATAATGGTTTGGAATGTTTTCATAGCAGGTTCGTGGAAAATAGAGTATTTAGAGATTTTATTTAGCCACGTGTCACATAGTCATTGGTTGTAACGCGCAAAAGTCTAGGTGGCAGAAAAAGGATTAAATCGATGATGTATGCAGGAAGCCAAGTTGGATGCAGAATGGAATGTGAAAGCTTGCCGAGCAGCCATAGAGAGCACCAATCCAATCCGGGAGCTGTTGGAGTCGTTGTGCATAGGAGGAGTCTCGGCAAAGAAGAAGGAAACAATCTCCTTAGCACAAGGAGACCCAACTGCCTTCGGCCACTTGAGAGTGCCACAGGCCGCAGTGGAGGCCATGGTGGCTGCCACCAAGAGCTCCCTGCACAATGGTTATACACACTCTGCCGGATCTCACGAATGCCGAAAGTAAGCTAGTACCCGCCTCCCTTGTTCTTAGCAACCCTAACATTCTTCTTTAGCTCTTGTAATCCTGCTCCTTTTACTTTGAGAAATGGGAATCAGCATCATGATTGGCCGGCTTTCTAAACTTGAATTTTAATAAGCAATCTTTCACTACCATATTGTTTTGAATTTTAATAAGTAATCTTCCATTGGCTCTTTGCTACGTCATTAATGGCAAAATAGAATGTCAACATAAAAACTTTAGCCAAACATAGCGTCAATGGAACCAATTTATGTGAGAGCATGCTCACCCTTCTCCCTTCAATTCACCGCTATAATCGCATCCAAGGTTTGGTGTCACAAGCTACTTGAACCACTATGTGTCCCTCGTTATAGTGAGTGAATCACTCACAATCACTATACATGGGTAATCATTATTATTAGGATACCAAGCCCTTCCTTAAATTAGCTGTAAAGGGATATCATGCTCATATTGTGTCCCTCACTAGCCTTGACTTTTCAGCATTAAATGCAAGCATATTTCATCCAGTTTTTAGAGTCAAGGGGTCATGCAGGGCGTAGGGTGCGCATGCTCTAAAAGTGACAACTCAATGTTGGGTATGAACAACATGGTTGTATTTCATAATCTTGTCCTTTAGTAGTACTCAGTGTGCTACTCTTCTTGACCAGGATATGCCAACCATTGAGGTTATGTCTGGGAAGTTCTCACATGTTATTTTTCACGAGGCTGGACTTTTGCGTTACCTAGTCCATTTGATAGAATCAGAATGATTGATTCAGCTTGATCAAGAATGTTATGATAGGAACTGAATGTATGCAAATTCTAACAAAAAATAATGTGATGTTTTCGTTTTTGGGGTTGGTCAGGGCTGTGGCTGATTACCACTCTTCGTCTCTGCCTGTGAAGCTGACTGCAGACGACGTGGGCATTACAGTGGGATGCTCCCAAGCAATTCAGTTGTGCATCGCGGCTTTAGCCACACCAGGAGCTAACATACTCCTTCCGAAACCTGGGTTTCCTATCTACGAAACGTTTTGCAAATATTACGGCGTGGCGTGCCGGTTTTATGATCTTGTTCCCGAGCGAGATTGGGAGGTGGACTTGGATCAAATCCTCGCTCTTGCAGACTTCCACACTGTGGCTTGGATTGTGTGTAATCCAAGTAATCCTTGCGGCTCTGTGTACAAGTACCAGCATTTGATCAAGGTTTGCAAGCTGCTGCAACTTGTTTTTTAACCCCTTTTAGTAAAAGACCATATTCATTTAATTGGGAATTTTCGTCATATTGAGACTCTTTGAAATCTACAACTGGCATAAATTCAATGGGAAATTCTATACCAATTGTAGATTTCAAAGAGTCCCGGCGGAAATTCCCAATTAAACGAATATAGCCTTCTAAAGGACCAACACATCCAAATTGGGTCTCATATTTAGCAATTTTGAGTAGGTCCTACGTGGAGTTTCTTTTGTTCCAATTTTTCTGTTTCTTGATCAACACATGCATGCGATGTTCTTCACTGATTTTGGTGTTACAGTAAAATTTGGTCCCCTCTTAAATACATTTTTCACAATATGATCGATTAAACTTGTCATTCTAAAACCATAAATCCTAGGTCCTTTAGGGGTTAAACTTTGACAAAAGTTTTGATAGAGGGTAGCCGTCCCTATTATTGCTCACAACTATTATGGTGCCCGTACTTCATATAAAAAAAGGGCTTAAAAAAATTAAATCACAACAATCTCTAAAATTGCGTTACCTTTAACTTTTATTCCACAAAGTGTTACTTTTGCAAATACATGTAATTTGATTCAATTGCCTTTTTTTGCACATGGGTCTAAAAGACTGTTTAATGTCATTGTTTCTTATTATTACGCACTTGATTTTGGTGTGTAGTCATAGGAACATGAAGTTTTATTGTACGTGTGATGGAATTTGCAGATTGCAAATACGGCGGAGAAATTGAAGGTGCCAATCATATCGGATGAAATATATGCCAATATGGTGTTTGGTGCAACGGAGTTCACCCCAATGGCAGCATTTTCCATGAAGGTGCCAGTGTTAACTGTCGGTGGCATTTCCAAACGATGGCTTGCTCCTGGCTGGCGTCTTGGCTGGATCATCATTGCTGACCCCAAAGGAATTCTTTCTAGAGGGAAAGTAAGTGTCTCTCACCTTTTCATCTAATTAATTATCCCTTAAAAAGACCAATGATTCATAGACTTTTTTAAATGACATATTAGAGTTATTTGTAAAGTCCCTCAAAACCCTTCTTTTTGACCTGTAATTTGGAAAGGACAAGATCGGCATGATCTCACTATAGACCCAAAATAGAACACTGGATAGATTGAAATTTTTATTCATAAAAATTTGGAGGGAGGGAGAAGAATTGGGTAGTGGGGTGGGACCGTGAGGAGGAGTGGTGTCAGATTGATGACGACCAGCTCTGGTACCAGCTCTGGTACCAGCTCTGGTCCATGAAAAAAGGAGGACAAAAGACCGGATGCCTTTACAAATAACTCTATTCAATTGATCTTATTGTGAAAAATATAATTCAAATAGAACCAGATTTTATATCACTGGGATCAATGTCCTTTTGCCAAATAATTATTATTTTGCAAAAAATAGATTTTGTTAAAACGAATATTCCCCGAAATATGGTTTTTATCCTTACAATTTGTTTTTGAAAAATAGTTTCCCTAAAATTTTGGCACCTATTTTTAGAATTAAATGTCGTCGAAACTGACCCTAGGGTACGGTATACAAAAATGAGGCCCAATTTGGGCTTTGTGGTCCTTTAGGGGTTAATACCAGTACATCTAAGTATGCTACTTCAAATTCATGTAACAGCTCTTAGACAAACTTCCCTTGAGAGTTGAGAGTCAAACTCGGGGAGGTCACTCACTTTGTATCTTTTGAGTATCATGTGTGAACAAAGGGTACCCTAAAAATTAAAAATAATTCTTATTATAATTAGTAATATTTTGAGATATTCTCATTTTTAATTCTTGTAATCAATTTTGAGCATCCCATATTAATGTAAATCATTTATTAAATTTACCTTCAAAGATCTATTAATGTTTGCACAGTGTTACGTAATATTTGGAAGTGACCTCCCGGGAAGTCAAAACTGTGTCTTGATAGTTCTTAGTTTTTCTGTTGAAATTTCTGCTGGATCTTCAGTAGATTTCTGATGCCTGTTTTAAAAAAAAAACTAAAAATTGGTCTGATTCTTCCAGGTAGTCGAGGCACTTACAAGACTCATGCAAATGACTATTGGAACCTCAACACTCTCCCAGGTGAAGTTCATACCTCTAGTTCATGACCCCATTTATGTAGACATGATAATTTTGTCCTTTATTGTTATGATCGCCATATTCGTTTAATTGGGAATTTCCGTCGTATTGGGACTCTTTGAAATCTACAATTGGTATAAAATTTCCCACAGAATCTATGCCAGTTGTAGACTTCCAATATGATGGAAATTCCCAATTAAACGAATATGGCGATTATGATGTGCTAACCTTTTTATACCTCAAGATTGAATAAGATCCAACCATATGAGGTTTATATCCAATAATGTGAGTACAACTTCGTTATAAAAATATTGTCTTAGACCATTCCCATGGCTTGACATGTTATAAGACACATACACAAGAGTGTTTTAAGAAAGCGTTTTTAAAAACACGTACATAAGAGTGTCTTAAAACATCGTCCATTACTTGTGAGAGTGTCATCATGACCTCGTCCATTACTTGTATGGATTTTTCTTACCCATTATGAGTCACAAGAGACGTTATTTTCTAAAAAAAAACCAAAATAACCTTTGCATAATTATCGTGAACTCTAAGTGCAGGCTGCAGTCTCAGGGATGCTATTAAACACCCCTTCAAGTTTTTTTGAGGACACCTTGAAGTCATTGAAAGCTGGGGCGGAGTTGTGCTTTGAACGAGTTCAATGCATTCAAGGTCTATGTTGTCCTACAAAGCCACAAGGAGCTATGTACATTATGGTATGCCCCCATTTTCCCAAAACCACTAAATTAAATTCACCTCGTATTGTAGCTTAATAGTTGGTCCTGCACAAATCAATTCAAAAAATGAAAGTTTGGAAATTTCTGATTTTTTTTATCTTCCAAACACACCGTTTTAGTATGGTGAAAAAAGATATCTTGAAAAATATTCATAGTGCTAAAATGAAACAAATCCAAAATAATAATTATTTGGCACATTAGTGTTGAGAACTTACGGTATTAGAAAGTAGTGGTGAATCTATAACTTTGGGATTTCTCTGCTAAGGCATTCAACTTGTATTATTTGGTTTACTTACTTTGTATATAATTTTTTATATTTGTAGGTGAGAATTGATCCTACCATGTTCACGGATATAAGAAGTGATGTGGAATTTGCCTCAATGCTGGTTGAAGAAGAGGCCATTGTTGTCCTTCCAGGTAAAGAATAATTCTACAACTAGTTATATTTTTATTTGCTAGATCTTCTATGGACTAGATGAACTTCAAGAGTTGAGAAGATTATATGATATATAGTCAAGTTGAATTAAGAACGTTCAAATATATACTTTTTAATTGATTGGAATACTCATATTTAGTAGATAAGTCATGGATTGTAATTGTTTCTTTTTACCAGCCAACAAGAACAATGATACACTTGTTTCAAAAATTAAATTTTGCATTATGATAGAAATATGTAAAATGAACAGTGGCCTAAAATGGATTGACTATAGGACAATCTTTCATTTTAAATCTAAAATCTAAAGTTATAGGTTATGCTGGGGGACCATAGAAAACCACGTAAGTTAAACTATAAGGTCCTTTTTATTCATGGGAGGAAAAAATTCTACCTAATTATAAAATTTTATATGTAATATAAGATGCTTTAATTTCAAGTAAGGAATAATTCAAGAATATACTTGAAATATACCTAAAATATTCTAATTATGTAATAGCCCCCATTCAAATACCCTCTTAACGCACGTGGTTACACTAGATAATTATATGCTAGTGACCCCTCGAGAGCGAATGGCGTCCATTTTAGGTTGTATGTTTGAAGTATTTCTACCTTATGTTGAGGTTTCCATGTGCTCATGGACTCTTGCATATGTTGAGATTTTTCATGTGCTAATGGACTTGTGTACATGTGTAGGTGCTGCTTTTGGTACCCCAAATTGGTTGAGGATTGTGTTTGCGACTCCATTACCTTTGCTTAATGAAGCATGGGATCGCATCGATCATTTCTGCTTACGACACCATGTGGCCATTGAGTACATGAACTAAATTGGATTCTTTTAGATAATTAATTCCTGAAAAAATAAAGATTCACCTGCATAAGGTTCTTTAGCTCTTCTCAAAATCTGACCACTATTCTTCAATCACTGATCCCCAAATCATGACAAATCCACATCATCTTTAGCTAAAGAAGTTGGTATTGAAGGTAGAGAAGATTGCACAAGGCACACACACAAACACAAGGAATGCGTAGAAAGAGATGATCTTTACTCAAAGGCCTTCCACCTTAAGTAGTGTACACTAGGAGGTCACCATGGACAAACCATATGGGATAACTCATCACAAGGACACTCTAGAGATCAGCCCATGCCTAACCCCTCCTCCCACACACCATTATTTAGCACCCGTACGTCTTTGGCTTCTAGCAATACTACGTTGCATCAATTACCTCAATACTCCCACTTTGCGTAGAGCCAAAGCCTCTAAGTCCAAATGCTATTACTAATCGTTGGTGTCGGTCTCTACAATGACCCTTTGTGAGCACATCCGCCACCATGTGCTCCGTTGGGCAATACTCCAAATGTATAACTCCCAATTCCAACTTCTCCCGAATGAAGTGGTATTGCACATCAATGTGCTTCGTGCGTGAATGATGTGTAGGGTTCTTTGCAAGTGAAATGCACCCTTGGTTGTCACACATAATCGTTGTAGCCTCACCTTGTGTGCAACCCACATCCACCATTAGTTGCCTCAACCAAATGGCCTCCTTCGTGGCATGGCTCGTAGCCATGTACTCGGCCTCCACCGTTGATGTCGCCGTGGTTTGTTGCCGCTTGCTATTCCACGACACCGCTCCCGATCCGACCTTGAACATGTAGCCCGTTGTCGATCTTCGATCGCTCGTGTCTCCCGCGTAGTCCGCGTCACAATAGCCGCTCAACACAATGTCTTTGCCTCCAAGACACAACTTCACATCGCTTGTGCCCCTCAAATAACGCATGATCCTCTTGACCGTCATCCAATGCATCGAGCCCGGTCTCGCCATGTGTTGACTCACCACGCTAATTGGATACGCAAGGTCGGGCCGTGTCGCAATCATCGCATACATCAACGACCCCACCGCTTGCTTGTATGGCACCTCCGCCATCGATTTAGCCTCCATCGCATACTCCTCCTCCGAAAGCTTGACGAGCTTGGAGTTTGCATCCAATGGTGTTGCCACGGGCTTACAATCCTCCATCCCGAATCTCTTGAGCACGTCCATCACATACTTGCCTTGACTCATGGTGATAGTGCGTGTAGCCCTATCACGCACAAACTCAACACCAAGACAAAAGTGCAATTCTCCAAGATCACTCATCTCGTACTCTCTCTCAAGCATGCCTTTTAATGCATTCATTAAACTCATGAGACTTGCAAGAATGATCAAATCATCAACATATATGATCACAATCACCACATGTTGCCCCTCTTGCATGAAGTAGAGACTATGATCCGCAATGCTCCTAGTAAACCCGTGTGCAACCAAGAACGTGTCAATCTTTTGGTACCACGCTCTTGGAGATTGTTTCAACCCATACAATGATTTTTGCAACTTACAAACAAGGTGCTCATTACCTTGTTGCACAAACCCCTCAGGTTGCACCATGTAGATGTCCTCCTCCAAATCGCCATTCAAAAATGCGGTCTTCACATCCATTTGATGCATCTCCAAGTCCAAGGCCGCTCCAATGGCAAGAATGCATCGAATGGTGGTGAACTTGGCCACGGGAGCAAATGTCTCGTGAAAGTCCACCCCATGCACTTGCGCGAACCCCTTGGCTACTAATCTTGCCTTGTGACGCACAACAATACCCGAAACATCCTTCTTTGTCCGAAACACCCATTTGCAACCAATGGGGTTGCGATCCTTTGGAATGGGAGTTAATTGCCACGTACCGTTAGCAATTAGAGAGTCGTACTCCTCTTGCATGGCGCGCTCCCACTTGACCGCATCCTCACCTTGCATGGCTTCACGAATGGTCAATGGACCATCCGATAATGCCACATTCGCATGCCCGTCCTCCACTTGAGGGAAGATGTGGTTCTTCCACCATTCTCCAGGTGGCTTGCGCGATCTCTCGGGGTACCGCCGCTCGCTTGAAGAAACTTGCTCCTCTTGCGTGCCCTTTGCGCCATTCTTGGCCTTTGAGCTCGATGGCGCTTCAACAACCTCCATGTCGCCAGCTTCGTCATCACCGTCATCATCACCTACATCAACAACACTAGGAGACTTGGAGGGTGTGTCCACCAAAACGTCTCCACTACTCCCACTTGGACCAACCTCCAAAGGAGCCTCCATCGTAGACTCCTCACAAAATGTCACATCACGTGACCGAATGATCTTCCTCGTGTCCACCGACATGAGTCTATACGCCTTGGTACCTTCACAATACCCAAGAAACACACATTTCAAGGCCTTAGCCTCGAGTTTCGTCCTCCGTTCGTCGGGAACCTTCGCATATGCAATGCATCCGAAGATGCGCATGTGTGCAACACATGGTTGCCTCCCACTCCACGCTTGCTCCGGCGTCATGCCTTCAACCGCGCTTGTTGGACACCGATTGCGTGTGTATACCGCATTCACCACCGCTTCCGCCCAAAGGTCCAACTTCAAGTTTTGAGCATGCAACATGCTCCTCGCCATCTCTACAATGGTGCGATTTGCGCGCTCCGCAACTCCATTTTGTTGAGGCGTGTACGGGGCCGAAGTTTGGCGTGCGATGCCTTCATTCTTCAAAAGCTCGTCAAATTTCTTGGACATGTACTCGCCGCCATTGTCCGACTGAAACACCTTGATCTTCAACTCGGATTGGTTCTCCACCAATGTCTTGAACTCCTTGAACTTCTCAAAGCACTCACTCTTGGCTTTGATAGGGTAGAGCCATATCTTCCTTGAAAAATCATCGATGAAGGTCACAAAGTACTTGCAACCTCCCATCGATGTGGTCTTCATGGGGCCACACACATCCGAATGCACGATCTCCAAAACTTTTGTGGCCCGTGTCGCCCCTTCACCCGCAAATGGCAACCGTTGTTGCTTGCCTTCAATGCAACCTTCACACGTGAATGTAGAAGCATCCACTTTCAATTGATGAAGATCCATACCGCTTACCATGCCGCGTAGTGTCTTCACACTCTTGATGTTCAAATGGCCAAGTCGACGATGCCACAACGCCAACTTGTCGTCCTTCAAGTTTGAATGCGCCAACGCCGCCGATTCCTTCGAATGCACCTTGGAGAACTTGATGTGGTACAAGCCCTCGTGTTCTTCAATGATGGCCACCTCATCTCGACTCGGTGACAACACATAACACCCCTTATCACTAAACTCTACTCTCAAGTGCTTTGCCACTAGTTGCCTCACCGATAGTAAATTTGCCGTTAGTTTGGGAACGTGGAGGACATCTTTGATAGTGATTGTCTTCACACGACCCCTCACCTCGGTGTCTACAACAATTTGGCCCTTGCCAACGGCCTCAAGCACCGTATCATCTCCCAAAATCACTCTCCTTGGATTAATGAGAGCATACGAATGAAAACAAGTTTTATGTGGTGACATGTGGCTTGTAGCCCCCGAATCAACAATCCAATCACTCGTACTACCATTGCACGATACATTGCTTGCCATGTTTGCATACTCATCACCAACTTCAATCCAATCACTCATGCTTGCATCACCCTCGATACCATCACTCATGCTTGCATCACCCTCGATGCCATCGCTCATGCTTGCCTCATATCTAGCCGTAAATGCGTACTCATCATCGTCACGAGTTTTAGTGTTGTTTGCACTCTCCCCTTTCTCATCCCTCTTGCGTTTGAAGCAAAATTTGGCAATGTGGCCCTTCTTACCACAATAGAAGCACACCTTGTCGCTTGAGCTCCCACCGCCTCCATTCTTGGATTGCTTCGCCACGAGTGCCGCTCCATCTTCTCGAGACTCGTTCTCCTTTCGCCGCGAAAGCTCGTGCAACAACCGTGAGGTCATATAGTCCAATGTGAGCTCCGTAATGGGTCTTGACTCCATCGCCACGATGAGGTACTCGTATGATGATGGAAGGCTCTCCAAAAGTGTCATCACGATGTCACCATCCGTAACCGACACGTCGCAACCGTTGAGTTGATCCGCGAGAGCTTTGACCTTGTTGATGTGCGCCAACATGTCATCTTCTTCGCCCATCTTGATGGTGAAGAACTTGCGCCTCAAAAACAAAATGTTGGCCAATGTTTTCGCTTCGTGAATGTTGCAAAGCTTGGACCATGCTTCCGCGGGTGTCTTGCACGAACGAATGTGCGCAAGTTGCGAATCCGCGAGGTTGAGTGCCAAAATGGCAAATGCCTTCTTCTCCCTCCTCGTGTACGCTTGCATGATCCTAGGATCCGTAGAAGAGAAAGGAGGTTCCTCACTACCCTCGACAATCTCCCACAACTCCTTCTCGGCCATCACCATCTCCATTTTAAACTTCCACAAGTGGAAATTCACCCCATCGAACTTGTCCACGACCTTGGGACCCTCACCCTCAAAAGATGCCATGATCCTCACTTACGTATGCCTCCCCACACAAATGAAACCTCAAACTCAAACACACAACTTTGTTTTTGTGATTTTTGCTTTGATATTGCACCTTTGTGCACCCAATGGGTTTAAAACAACCCCAAACACTAGATCAGCACTTTTGTGCTCCACACACGCCTCCCAACACTCAAATGTGAGAACCCTCACCCAAAAATGCAAAGAGGCTCACCAAAACCCCTCAAATCACTCAATGGAGCTCAAAACAACTCCAAATGCTTCAATACGACGCCTTAGTGTCCCCAAACACTCAATGCACGTCAATGACACCTTTGTGTCCTTCAAGAGCACTCACTCAATGCACATGAACTCACACAAGTCCCTCAAAACCCCAATCGCATTGAAATTGCTCAAAACCGCACCTTTGTGCACAAACTAGCTCCAAATGAAAATTTGAGCACCCCAAGAGCATGAAACACATGCAACACCTCAAAGCAAGTGCCTAATCACTAGGATCAGATGGTAGACCCTCCACGAGAGTCTTCACACCTCACAAATCACTTGCATTTACTCAAATGCTCACAATTGAACCAAACGAAGTTCCACTCGCAACGAAGAGATAGAAGAAAGAAAAGAAGGAGATCAAGGGAAGAAATTGACCAAAGAGAGTGCTCCAACATGTAACTTCAGCCCATGCACACCTCCAAGAAACACCAACGCTTCAACAAGCTCCAAAACCTCCAACAATGCTCCAAAACCGCCCGTTGCGCACCGACCTCAAAATACTTGCACAAATGCAATCTAATACTCATGAAACACACATGAGTGGGCCCATAACCTATTGAAGGTAGAGAAGATTGCACAAGGCACACACACAAACACAAGGAATGCGTAGAAAGAGATGATCTTTACTCAAAGGCCTTCCACCTTAAGTAGTGTACACTAGGAGGTCACCATGGACAAACCATATGGGATAACTCATCACAAGGACACTCTAGAGATCAGCCCATGCCTAACCCCTCCTCCCACACACCATTATTTAGCACCCGTACGTCTTTGGCTTCTAGCAATACTACGTTGCATCAATTACCTCAATAGTTGGGTGGTGAGACATTGTCGAAGTGTCTACAGTACTACTATTGAAAAGGGTGGACTCCACTAACTGCTAAAGAATCTTATGTATATTTTGAATATACATTTTTTTTCCCTCAAGGACTCACTCAAGGACAGGATAGGGTAATAATATTTTTTCTATCAAGTGATACATCACTTGTATTCTTTCTCTGTATATAGAACCAAGACAGACAGTTTGTACGAGTGATAGAACGTGCAAACTAAAGTGGTAATTTAGCAATTTAGCCTCACTATGTGTGACTTATGTTTAACTCATTTTATGTGTGCTAGAAATTTTGTCTTTAACACCATGTATATAGCTGTAGCCATGGTGCCTGTAACACCATCTAATTTTTCTAATTTTCCAATGATTGCTTCTTACCAAAAGGATATTTCTCGAATATCACACTATTTTTGGAGGAGGTACCCGTATTACTGTATTAGGACATCACCCAGGAGAAAGATGGACTCCCCGTTTTTAAAATTCTACTGATGACCTTTTTAGGTTGGAGTTGGTTTTCAAAAAATTGTATTGGTGTCTATAGGTTCAACTTGTGGATTCCCAACGCTAATAGGGTATATAAGCGAGCGGCGAGCCGTGAGTTCTAGAGTAGGGTTTTCTATAATGCAACCTTTCTATGATGTAACCTAACCTTTCACATTCTTGGATGGTCTTCTCATGACTATTCTATTCCGTCCTCAAAAACCATTATATGAAGTAACCTAACCTTTCAGGTCTTTTCAATTTCATGGCCTCACTTCGTCTTTGGTGGTATGGAGAGAAGCGAAGCGCTAGTATAATTACATGTTTTAATTACAACATGTTTCAATGGACTAAAACTAAACTTGAGTAATCTATAATTAATTTTTTATTGATATAGAAAAATAAGTGATGACCACTCGCTCAACTGAAAATTACCCTTGTAGAATTAACACTAACCACTTTTATTAAAAGCACAGATGCAATGTGAAAAAGGGTAAGACACATAATTACGTATGGATGTGGAGATGATGCGTTTACATCTATTGTGATAGGACAAGGTAGTGGCCCACCAATCATTTGATGTGATAGGGCAAGAGGAAGACGAAGTCACTTTAAACACATCATATTAGAATTTTGTAGAATGTTTACCCATCCAATTTGGTTTCACATGCAAAATACCAACGTGGTACAAATGTCCAATTCACATCAATCAGAGTTATTGAATCGACATATGGATGTTTGTATGGTACGGTCCACTAGAATTCTTGTCACTATGGACTCATTTAAGGATTTTGAGAATTTGAAAAATCCATTTCGAAGAAAGAAAAATATTTTTGTGAAATTTAAATTGGTAAGATGGACCGTAACGATAAAAGAAAAATAAAATGATAGAAAAATAAAAATTCAGAATCATATTTTAATGGAGGATGAAACAAAGCGTAAACTAGTGCATTGTCAGAGTGCATAATATGTACTCTAAATTCTAAAAGAGAAGGAGAAAAAAGGGTTGTGGATGGATTTTGAGCTATAAATTTTTCCAATGTTCAAATATGTGAAGAAAAACATCTTCCAATTTTTTCATTTTTTTTGAATTGATTAAAGTTTCAAATTTTAAAATGTGTTATTTTTGGGAGGGATTAATAGTTTCTCCATTTTGAAAAGCCTTTTTGATGGATTTCTTTTTTGAATGTACTTGAGAATGAAATTTTGCACGTTGGATTATTTTTAGAATTTAAAATATAATATCAAACATGAACTATATTTACATTCAAAGTTTGATCATAAATTGGTAAAATTGTCATTAGAATGGGAGTTTTGATACTTAAAATCTTCATCATAAAATCATTTTCACATTCTAAAACTTTACTTTTTTGGATAATATGTATATAAATTTAGAAGTTGGTTCACTCAATTTCATTGAATTATTGCTACTTAATTTTCAAATTGGTTTGAAAGTTAGAATTTTAGAATATATGCTCAAATGGCACAAATGTGCACCAAGAGGAGTTGGTGGACCGTACTATACAAATGTCCATATATCCGATCCTTTTCATTCGTGCTATATCCAAAATTAGTAGGGTTCCGCTCTCCCAATCAGTCGAACATTTGTAGGCCCATACGATCAGAAGGCCATGTGTATGGGCCTACAAATGTGACCCGTGGAGAATTCCCTACAAATGTGACGCGTGGAGAGAAGTGGCAAAAATATGAGTCAAAGTTGTGAATTTGGGCCATCGTTCCCCAACATTCTATATTAGACCCAAAAGGAAGCATAGAAAGCATCAGAAGGTGCAATTGCAAACTTTCATGTCTCTAATAGAAAACTACCCTCATTTAATGTGATAGGGCAAGAGGGAGACAAAGTCACTTTAGTCACATGATATTAGAACTTTGTAGAATGTCTGCCTTTAGATCCATTTTGGTTTCACATTTGTACAATGACGTACCAACGTGGTACAAAATGTACTATTCATAGCAATTGTAGGTATTGATTGAACATACGTATAGGTGTAGCCATGATGCTTTTACATTTGCTATGATAGGACATAGTATTAGCCCATAAGTCATTTTATGTGATAAGGCAAGGGAGAAACAAAGTCACATTAGACTAGAGTTTTGTAGAATGTCTATCGTGTGTTGCGATGTTCTAACGTGGTACAAAATGTTGAGTTTACATCAATCGTGAACATATGTATGGATATTCATATTTACTATGATAGGGCAAAGTAGTGACACCAATCATTTGATGTGATAGGGCAAGAGAGAGACAAAGTCGCTTCAATCACACTCGCAATCACATCATATTAGAACTTTGTTGAATGGCTACGGTATCTAGCTTGGTTTCACAATTGTGCAGCGATGCCCTATCGAGGTACATAATGGACAACAATCAAAACTACTAACTAATTAAACATACGTATCATGGGTGGAAGGATGATGCATTTACATTTGTTGTGATAGGGCAAGGTAGTGGCATCATTCATGTGATGTGATAGTGGGTGTAATAGTGGAAGAGGGAGATGAAGTCAATTCAATCACATCATACTAGTGTTTTGTAGAATGCCTACCCTATCCACTTTGGTTTCACATTTGTGAACCAACGTACCAACGTAGTATAGAATATCCAATTCACTTCAATCGTAGTTATTGAATGAACATACGTATGAATGTAGGGATGTTCCATTCATAACTTCACATCTTATGTGATAAGTCAAAGTAGTGGTCAACTAATTATCATTTGATGTGATAGGGCAACAAGGAGACAAAGTCACTTCAATCACATCATAAGAGTCTTGTAGAATTATGTTTCCCCTATCTACTCATAGCTTCCTACTAACTTGGTGATAAAATAAATAATTAAAAGGGTGTCTAAAATCGCAGTCTAACGTGGACAATTGTTTGCTACATCAGACTGCGATTTTTATTTTTATTTTTTTTAAATATTATTATTATTATTATTTTAATAAGAATTATTATTATTTTTGATTGGTTGTTTTTTGTTTACTGCTGATCAACAGTTTGACAAAGGGAAGGGGCCTTCTTGAGGCCCCATAACTCTCCTAATGTTTGATGTGGTTGGGCAAGAGGGAGACGAACTCACTTCAATCACATCATTAGAGTTTTGTAGAATGTCTACCTTATTTAGTTTGGTTTCACATTTCGGACGTACCAACGTGGTATTGAACGCTAATAGTATCGATTGAAAATAAGTATGGATGTGGCTATGATGTGGCTATGATCCACCAATCATATGATGTGATAGGGCAAGTGGGAGATGAAGTTACTTCAAAATACATAGACAATTAGAGTTTTGTAGAATTTTTATTCTATCTAGTTTAGTTTCACATTTCTGCAACCTCGTCCTCGGGGAGGTCACTTCCAAATATTATGTAACAATGTGAAAACAAAGATAGGGTCCAAATAAATCTTTGAAGGCAAAATTTACAAATGAATTACATTAATATAGGATGTTCAAAATTGATTATAAGAATAAAATTGAGAATATTACTAATTATAGTAATAACTAATTAAAAAAATTAGAGTACTTTTAAATACCCTTTGTTTTAGACGTGATATTCAAAAGATACAAAGAGTGACCTCCCTGAGACCTTTTCTCAACGTGGTACACAATGTCCGATCATTTGATGTGATACGTATCTTCACATCAATAGTATTGACTAAAGACAAATACATATGGATGTGAAAATGATGCATTCACATCCGGTGTGATAGGACAAGTTAGTGGTCCACCAATCATTTGATGTGATAGGGCAAGAAGGAGACAAAGTCACTTCAATCACATCATCTTAGAGTTTTGTAGAATGTCTACCCTATCTACAGTAGTTTGGTTTCAAATTTGTACAATGACATACCAACGTGGTATACAATGTCCAGTTGACATTCTGGGGTGCACCTTTCATTAAAACTTAGAATCATGTGGATTTGCAATTTTTTTTTAAAACTCCATGTACAGACACTTAAGTTTCAAAAATTGATTGACAAACCATTTGTAGGTAATTTTAAAAAGTTTAAATCAAATAATGTTCACACTAAAATTTTGAAAATAGCTTCAATTCTCATATTTATCTTGAGTCCTTTAAAATGTGAGTCAAATTTTTTAATGCTTGTTATGCCAATCTAAAGAACTTTGGTGAGTGGAACAACTCCTAAGTGAAAAATCATGCTAGAGACAAACTAACGCAACCACATCTAATTGTGATTTTGTTGTTAAATTTATCCATACAAATTCTTGCTTTAAAATGTACACTTTTTAAACATGAGAACCTAGAGTTGATTTTAATACACCTATAATTAGTAGTTTAGTACATTAAAAATTCAAATTCTACTCATACTATAATGCTCAAAAATACATTTTAGGAGGATTTGAGTTTCTTTTCAATTGCCAATAAAATCCAACAAAACTTAAAACAATTTAATAATAGGTACATGCTCACATGCTCAAATGTTTATTCGGATGATTTTAGGTATGATTAACTTAGAACCATGCTCGGGAAGAATTGGCAAAGTTCTATATTACTTTTTGCTGATAGTCTGGTAGTTTGTCTCCAAAGCCTATGGCATCATGAGAAACAAAACATGGAAGAACTAGTGACCTTAACCCCTAAAGGTTGGGCCTATGACCATGGAATCATGCTTTATCTGTCACACTCAATTTTGCTACTAAAAAGTAATACAAGAACTCAAATTTATATTTTTAGTAGATGAAGTCACATGTCTACTACAAATCATGAATTTTTCATAAATTTTGGTGAAAATTTGAAATTACTATGGTTTTATGAAGTAATTGTAAAGAAAATCTATATCAATTACAAAATGTACTAGAAAATTCCGATTTTTTTACCTAAGGTGTAAATTACAATGAAGAAAAGTTTAGCTGATGAAAATCATCCGTGTATCTAAATTTAGAAATTTTGCTACATCTTGGTGATACCTACCGAACTTGTAACTACAATAAAACACTCAATTTTCAAATTTTTCCAAAAATTCAAAGTGGAGTAGAAACTAGACTTGGCAAGCTTCATTTTGTTAGTTAAGCTCTAATGCAATGGAACTCATTTTCATGGCCTAAATTTAGTTTAAGTAGAACAAGCAAAGAAATTCAAAATACACTACACGGTGAACCGTTTTTACGACTCTTTTTGTAGTTGGGACCCCATGTAAAATTTAGAAATAGCTTGAATGATTTGAATTTAACTTGAAGGGGTGGCATGACCAAGCAAAGTCCTTCACATAAAGAATTGAATGGAAATCATCCACGTAGCAGTTGGAATTGAACAGTCAGCTTCATTCATAAGCCAATTTTTGGTCTTTGCAGCGTTTAGGGGTTAACAATCAATAACAGAGTGATAAATCCTACGTTGATAAATTCCATTCTGTAGGCTTCCCATGTCATGACCAAGTCTTCCAAGCACGTATCTTCTGAGATTATACACAAGCCTCTTGCTGCCCACCTCACAGCATGGAAGTGGATGATCATTCGACGTGGGTAAAATTAATGGAATGTCACCTCATATATCTCCTCTTCTCCGGCAAACAGTGTAATACATATGAATCTCGTGGATGACACACGGCATCCATCCCAGCAGGGCCATTGACAGTGTCCACTTGTTAATTCTCAACGTGCGTGCACTGATATTAATATTCATCGTCCTCGCAAACTGGTGCCCTTGATTCCTTCGTATAAGGCCATAGCCTGTCAAGCTCAATCGAAGCACCCTAGTTTGCTTCTTGATCTGGTCTTGGCAACTGTGAACAAGCCTGCTACCTTGAGTTATATACCTTTCTACTCTCTAGATGTGTTACGTGTAAGCTCAGTTGCAATTGATGACGAGACTCAAACCTCGTTAATCTTCTACAGGCAATGATACTTAGGATGAGTTGTAGAATGTCTTCTGCAAACACAAGAATCTTCTCCTGCAAACAATGTAATACATATGAATCTCGTGGATAGACACACGGCAATCCATGATCCATCCCAGCAGTGCCATTGACAGCACTGTCCACTTGTTATCAACGTGTGTGCACTCATTATTCATCATCCTCGCAAACTAGTGCCCTTAAATTCTTCGTACAGCCAAGCTCAATGGCAGATCACGCAGCACCCCAGTCTACCTCACTTTACCTTCCGAGCGTCTTGATCTTGGTCTTGGCAACTGTTGCTACCTTTGGTTACCTGTCGACTCAACGCAGACGGGTAAGTTACGTGACATAAGCTCAGTTGCAATTGATGAAGAGATTCAAACCTCGTTAATCTTACTACCTAGTTTGCTACAGACAATGCTACTTAGGATGTAGTAGAATATTGTCATGTCACTTTGCCTTCTTGATCATTCTGGTCTTGGCAACTGTGGTCTCTGCAGACGTGTTGTAAACGTGTAAGCTCAGTTGCAATTGATGAAGAGGCTCAAACCTCGTTGATCTTACTAGCTAGTTTGAACGGGTGCTACAGACAATGATACTTAGGATGTTGTAGAATATTGTCATGTCGAAGTAAAGAGACCGTTTGAGTGTGCATTCATGTGCAGAAGCAACTGGTGATGGAGGAGTTGGGAACGGGAGGGCCGCAGACGCAGTATGTGCTGAATCTGTACAGGGCCGCGGTGGAGAAAGCGGGGCCAGGGGAGAATGCGGTGCTGTCGCCATTGAGCATCAGCCTGGCGCTGGCGATGGTGGCAGCGGGAGCGCAGGGCCCAACGCTCCAGCAGATAGCCACCGGCCTGGACCTGCCGCCGGGCCTCATGCACAAACGGTCCGCCCACTTGAAGAACCATGTGTTGAAGGCGGATGCTAGCAAACACGGCCTGGAGCTGTCATGTGCTAACAGCATCTGGGTGGACCAGACTGTGAAGCTCAAATCTAGCTTCCAGAATGTGCTCTCGAGCTCCTACGGCGCTAAAGCTGCTCATGTCGATTTCGTCCACAAGGTCCGCTTCACTACCCTCCCATCACCACTGCTATTAATTTGCTCAGGACTGCTTCAATCTACATTTTAGCGTGTCTATCAATTCTCAAACCCTAGGCCATATACGTCAATCTTCTTATGTGAAATGTCACTAAGAATCGCTGTTGAGCATTGTTCTTGTTGGCAAATGAACGAGGATTCCAATGCACTAAAGAGTGTGTTCTTTTGATGCTGTATGTGAAAGGGTCAAAGGTTTACTGGTAAATATTCTAAACTCGATCATGGGCAGTGTACTCGAGATGAATGTGATCATGGAATACTTTTGGTCCTTGGTGCTTTTGTGTGTCCCTATCTAGCTTCAAAATGACCATTGCGACTAAGAGTATACAGTGATCATCATTTCAAATATTTGCCCATGAAGTTGGAATGCTATCAGTTTTGCACACAAAGCATATTTGTAGCATGAATAATAGGAAATTTACATATATAGCATCCAAGAACCATTGACAAAAAATAGCATAGAAAACCCACTTATGTTTAACTTTTCGTGGTGTAAAATTTCACTTAAAAACAAGTTTTTAGGGACTTTGATGGACCAAATTCCATTTGAAATGAGCTTTTGAGAGAAAAGTGGTGGAGAAGTTGTCATGAAGTTTTCAAGCCCTTGAACTTCTACCTAACAAATCAAATTTGTTCATGTTTCATCTTAACCAATCATGCAAGTTCATGGAAGTGCACACCACTTCATGGCCTGTAATACCACTTCTCCCCTCCTCTTGCCTACTTCCATGGGCAACTTCTCAAACCCATGGAAGTTGGCTCTTATGCGTATTCTACAAAACCTAGACACGTTACAATTGACAAGATTTTATGTTAAAAGCAGACATTACAATTGGAAAAGTAAAATCATGCTGCAATCAACTAGTCTTTCACAGCTCCATTTTGAACACCGTGCAGGCAGAGGAAGCTCGAGGGAGAGTGAACAAATGGGCAGCAGAGGAGACACACAACAAGATCACGGAGGTTCTGCCGGCATCCTCCGTGGACGCGGCAACTCGAATGGTCCTGGCGAACGCCATCTACTTCAAGGGCACATGGACAGTGCCATTTGATGAGAGCATGACACAGGACGGCGATTTTTACACACCAAACGGATCCAAAATCGAAGTGCCCATGATGCACTCCCAAAAGAACCAGTACGTGAAATCCTTCCGCTCCTTCAAAGCCCTTCGTCTGCCATACCATCTCCACGGTGACGACACCCGCGCCTTCTCCATGATTGTATTATTACCTCATAACACGAACGGCCTGCGTGACATGGAAGCCAAGCTCGACGTCTCCGAGCTCACCAGTTTCGGAGACAAAGTGCCCATGCGCAAGTTCCAGTTGCCCAAGTTCAAAATCTCATTTGGAGCCGAAGTGTCGGACATTCTGATAGGGCTGGGCGTGAAGCTTTTGTTTGGGACCGGTGCAGATTTGAGTAACATGACGGACGACGCTGTGTGCGTTTCCGGTGTGCATCAGAAAGCTTTTGTGGAAGTGAACGAGAAGGGCACCGAGGCTGCCGCTGTCACCGCTGTGGTGGCCACCCGCGCTATGGCCGTCTGTTTCGAGCGAGAAGAAGAGTTCGTCGCTGATCATCCCTTCATGTTCCTCATCAAAGAGGAGTCCTCCAACACCATCATCTTCACTGGCCGCGTCACTGACCCTTCCAAATCTGGCTAGTCGTGTAAATTTTCCCTTGGCAGTTCATCAACTTGTGTTAAACGTTGAAACCTTGATAGGCGACGTATACATAAACTTTTGTTTATATTACACTGAATACTGAAAAAGCGCATAATCCTAGCATAGTATTGCTCTTGCTGAAATACAGACAATGAAATACAGACAATAGGCTTCGTGTACACACGAGATAAGCATAAGAAAGAGAGGAAGAGAGACGCAGACGCTCTGTTTATACTTAGTAAGTCACTAATGCTATCCCTGATTACTAGTGACTAGTGACACTGCCTACATATCGACTATTTCAACATAAACAAGGACGCATTATGACTGAATTTGCTGCTTCACAACCCCAAAGGCAAGGCACGACATTACTTCTACGCAATCAAGATATGCATGAGTCGATTCAATCACAGATACTAGACTCGGTAGAAAGAACATGTGCTGCTTTTGATCTTTGAATGGAAATGGAGTTGTCTACAGTCACTTGCAGTGATCTACATCCTCTCACTTTGAGATTGTGTAAGAAATTCGTACATGGTGATAAAACTTTGATCATAACAGATTTAACTTAGTATGCAAAGTTATTCTTGTACTGATCTCCCAAAAATCACTCCAACATATTCTTAACCCTCAAAGGACCAAGGATTCATACTTTTAAAATGACAAATTCAATTGATCATATTGTGAAAATATAATAGGACCAGATTTAATATCATTGGAATTAATGAAGAACATTGCATGTGTTGATCAAAAGACAAACAAATTTGAATAAAAGGAAGTCTACATACAACCTATCCAAAACTGCTATAAGAAAACATGATGAGGCCCAATTTGGGCTTCTCGGTCCTGTAGGGTTTAAATTGACGCAAATAGACGGAGACAATGAGGAAAATTTCTTGAGAATCGACTTCACTGAAAAGCAGCAGCAACCCACTGTCTGTAACGTGTATATATAACCTTTCCACAGTTCTTATACAATTCAAAGTGCCTCATTTTACACATTAACCCCTAAGCGTCTAAAACGCCCAATATGGCCATCTGAATCACTGAACTTTGCAACGGTGGCATTTTCTCATTTTACCTCGGTTCTCTGATTGCAATACATCATTTTAAAGCTCTTGTTCTATACTACAAGATCAACAGTGTCGATCGTGTCAAACTGAAGTCATTTTCACACAAACAGATGATTTGCAGCAGGGGGGTCCAATTTTCCTACACTACAGAAAATACACAGTGAACGCTTAGGGGTTAAATACAAGCAAGGCTCACTCACCACCCAAGCTCAGCTCGAAAGGAGGACCTCTGCTTCTGCACAACGCGAAGAAGAGTCTCCAGCTGAGCCAGGTCGATCTGTAGAGGCTGCCGACGAGCGTGATTCTTGCACCACATAATGCGGAAGCACGCATCCCAACCGAAGAGGGAGAGCAGCCGCATCCGCGTGCTCTCAGGAGGTCTGGCGCCCAGCAACGGATACACATCGATGCCAGCAGCGTGCGTGAAGTTCCGGAACGCATCCGTGTGGTACAGATACGGGAAAACCTCCACCACAACGGCCCCGGGCCTTGCAAACAGAAAATTCACGTTCTGTGATCCATGCGGAACCAGGAACAAGTCATCCTCTGCCACACTACGCACCTGCTCGCAAAAGCTGCCAATTCCACCCGAGCGATGCTCCACGGGAACCATCAGCGTCCGTTCCATCACCTTCCCCGCGTCCAGCTTGTTCGCAAGCTTGCGTGGTCCAGCGCTTCGGTCTAACACAATCGCTCGAGTAATCGGCCATGAGGCGTTTCTCTCTTCAATCTTGCAGTAATTCAACACCTAATTCCAAACATTGTTTTTAGTATTCATGAAGCCCATGTTAAGGACCAAGGATTCATGGTTTTGAAATGAGAAAGTCAATTGATTATATTGTGAAAAATGGAATGCAGATGAGACTGAATTTTATACTACTGGAATCAGTGAAGAACAGTGCATATGTTGGTCAAAAAGGAAAGAAATTTGAACAAAAGAGAGTCCACATTGAGCCTACTCAAAACTGCCCATATTAAACATGAGGCCCAATTCAGGCTTCTTGATCCTTTACGGGTTAAACCCCTAAGCGTCTAAAACGCCCAATATGGCCATCTGCAATCACTGAACTTTGCAACGGTGTCATTTTCTCATATTACCTCGGTTTTCTGATTGCCATACATCATTTTAAAGCTCTTGTTCTATACTACAAGATCAATAGTGTCGATCGTGTCAAACTGAAGTCATTTTCACACAAACAGATGATTTGCAGCAGGGGTTCCAATGTTCCTACACTACAGAAAATACGCAGTGCTAGAAATTCTGAAAAAGGACAAATAGGTACCTGAGATCGCAACCAGGAGTTTGTCTCTTCATCAGGTACATACTTCACATGAGTCGGACCGGAGAAGAGCACGGCGTCTTTGAAGCAGATGGAGTCGTCTTTATGAACGGGGAGGGTATGAAACCTAACAGGGAGACCGAGGGCCGTTAACAAACCCTTGCCCCACACGGAGACGTCGCTCTGTGCAGCAATCCATTGCACATTCGCTGTTTTATTGATGAATTCCTTGAGCAGCAACGCGGGGATGAGCTTCTCGGCTTCGTGGTGAGGGTTAGGTTTTCCTGCAGGAAGGAAGCGTTGATCGAGCACGAGGCTAAAGCCTTGCACCCAATGCCAACCCTCGTTGCAATGGGAGTCCCGCTCGACTGGAATGGTCAGGGTCTCCCCGAAGAAGCGCATGAACTTCGGGACTTTTGCGGAGGTTCTGGTTTCTTGACAGAGTCGGACCTTGTCAGAAGCGAAGCATATGTCTTGTACTCGGGGAAAGCACTCCGTGTTGCACTCTCCAGTGCAGTAGAGGTCGGAGTTCAGGAACGGGGTTGTGGAGCACGCGGGACCCGGAACGGGATTTGGAGAGTAGGAACGTGGAAGAGATGAAGGTGAGAGAAGGAACACGACGGTGATCAAAAACAGGAAGACGAGACACGCGATAAACAGATGGCGAATGCTTACGCGCGCAATAGAATTCCGTCGCAGCCTTGCCATCCATACATAGAGTGCGCTGCCCTTGCCCCGCTTTCGCTTCTTGCTCCACCCCGAGGGAAGCATTTAAACCCTAAACCCAACCTCGAACTCGATCAAAACAATACGATACAAAACGAAGCTTGATCTTCACTAACTTGGTTGCAGCAATCTTCAAAGCACCAAGGTAACCAAACGGCTGCCTTCCAAAGTCAAACCTACGCGCTCGTTGCTTGTCCAGAATCTGCATTCCTTGTAGATTGTAAAGTGAATAATTACGGGACAACCTCGAACTCGATCAAAACTATACAAACAAAACGAGGCTTGGTTTTCACCAACTTGGTTGCAACAATCTTCACAGCACCAAGGTAACCAAATGGCAACCTTCCAAAGTCACCTTCAAACTTACGCGCTCGTTGCTTGTCCAGAATCTGCATTTGTTGTAGATTGTAGAGTGAATAATTAGGGCACAATGCCTTAAACCCTAAACCCAACCTCGAACTCGGTCAAAACTCATCAAACGACTTCCTTGCGACCTCCCGCAATCGTCAGCGACGTGACTAAATGGCTGCCTCTACAAACTTACGCGCCTCGTTGCTGGTTCAGAATCTATAACTAGTGTAGATTGTAGAGTGTACAATTAGGGCACGATGGCTTAAACCATAAACCCGTTGTGTTCTCTTCAACGCCCCTGGCCCTCAAAACTTTGTAGCAACGATGGCTGCGTCGATGAGATCGCCACCGGAAATAGACAGCGATGATGAGGAGAGTGGAGATTGGGAAGAATGGCAGGTAACAGGGGCAGCGGAAGAAGACGACGCTGCGCTCTGTCTCTTCTGTAGCGATCCGTTTCTTTCTCCGAAGGCTGTTTTCCAGCACTGTGCGGAAGTACATTCGTTTGATTTTCTCAAGCTGCGAGCGGATGCTCGTCTTGATTTTTACGACACGCTGCGTCTCATCAACTTCATTCGCTCAAAGGTAATTTTCCTCACTTAAACCCTAAACCCTAAACCCTACACACATGGGATTTGATTTCTGTTCTTGTATGGCACAATCTCTAGGTGGCTGAGTCAGGAGGATGGAGTGCTGGAGCTAGCCTGGAGTTACAGCAGTCGCTGTTAAAGCAAAAGGGAACGGTGGCTGCTGCATGGAAAGATGACAAGTTTCTGACGCCATTCATGGAGAATGATCCCTTGCTCTACAGTTTTGACGATGAGGGTGAAGATGACGATGAGTTGAATGCTGCGGAGAAGACCAGTGCATTGCAGGAGCTTCTGGAAGGAACCACCTCCACAGAAATGAAGACTGGTGATCTTGCGGATGTTACGAAGGTGTTTCTGTCTTTGGGCGAAGAACTGGCTAGTCCAGTGGATCTTCCTTTGTCTTCTGATGTTACTGATGACCAGAAAGTCTCCGTCAATGGATCCGAACCAAGGTCTTCCAAGAAGAAGGATCTGAAGGTTACGTTTGCCGAGGTGGCGAAGAGGGAGGCACGGAATGTGAATAAGGACTATTTTGGTTCTTACAGTGCCTTTGGGATTCACCGAGAGATGCTCTCTGACAAGGTTTTGATTGCACACTCTCAATTTTGGTTCTAAAAAATTTCATTGATGAATCTGGGCTGGTTTTTTTAGTTTAGTTTTTGATGTTTCATCTCCTGTGAATACCGGTAAGGACTCTTACAGTGCCCTTGGGATTCACCGAGAGATGCTCCGGTTACACACTCTGAACTTCGGTTCTAAAATTATCACTGATGAATCTGGGCTGGTTGTTTTGTACCGCCAGGTTCGAACTGATGCTTATCGAGATGCCATTGTTGCAAATCCATCCTTGTTGAAGAATGCAGTCGTCATGGATGTCGGTTGCGGCACAGGCATTCTCAGGTATGTTATTTTGCTGTATTAAAACATTTACTGTAGTTTTAAAAATAGCTTCCTGAAGTAGTCACTTAAGTGGAATGCTTCTAGATCTTTCTTGGTAATTCAACTCAGGAATATTACGTTTTGATACTTATGTGACTTGTAGCTTTGAAGGTTTTCATTTTTATTTTTAAAATAATGATCTCACTTGAACACAGAAATTTTAGCTAGTAATTGTTGAGGGCTACAGGCCAACGTCACATAATTTTCATCAGTCACAGCAACTTACATTATTTAGAAGCTGTGAGGGTCTTTCCTTGGCAACTGTATAAGTTTATGTGGGATTTCCATTGCCTGTCAACTTTCAGATTCTTTTCACCCCCCAAGTGCCCAAAGTGGCCGCTTCCATACCGATAGGAATTGAAGTAAATCGTTTAGGAAGATTCAAGGAAGGTAACAAAATGTATCAATAGAACGAAGAAAATTGTATACTACATTTTTGAACGCTAGAAATGTTTTGATAATCGACTATTTGCTTCCAAAGTGGACTTTCTAATCATTAGCTTGGGCACTTAGGGTTTTAGGTACCAGAAGGATAGTGTATTCATAGTTCTTCCACAGTTTGTTTGCTGCGCAGGCCGGGGCTTCAAAGGTCATTGCAGTAGATGGAAGCTCAAAAATGGCTGCTGTGGCCACAGAGGTACCCATTTCAGACGGTTTTTGAATATCTTCTTGAGATTGATATTTTATTTCCGTGATGTAGAGTTATATCTATGCAACTGTTTTGGCTGGTTCACATGGACGAGATTGGTATGTCAGGAATTATCTAAGTTTTTGTAGTAATTCCGTGGTTTGCATAGGACACTACTAGTGATTTTTTGTTTGTCAGGAGACAGTTTAGCATTTTTGCTACATTTCCATGGCTTGAAGAGCAATCCAGGCTCCTTGGATGCTCTTTTCATATTAATATATAGGTAGTATCAGGGAATACACATGTGCTACCTAGGTGCTACTTAGGCAATACCTGGGTGATACCTAGGTTTAAAGAGGCTATACGTCTTGACTCCATGTAGGAAATCTGGGTATCATTCCTTTTTGTTTCAAAAATCCTTTATATCAATTAGCCAGACCAATTTTTTTGTAGCAATTCGGCTATAATTAGCAACAAAAAAATCACTGTCACACTAGTCTTTAGTTTCTCACTAGTCTTTAGTTTCTCACGAGTTTCTCAATGACTTGTGATGTATTGCAGATAGCCAAGGCGAATGGTTTCTTGAACGATGGTTCAGCTCCACAGGGTGTCATGACCATAGTATCAGGCATGATTGAAGAGCTCGATTCAACCATGCCTGCAGAAGTCCACGGAGTTGATGTTCTCGTCAGTGAATGGATGGGGTATTGCTTGCTTTTTGAATCCATGTTACCATCTGTGCTTCATGCACGTGACCGCTGGTTAAAACCGGGTGGAGCTATTCTTCCTGATACCGCAGAGATGGTATGCGAATATTCTTCGATGTATTGCAATAGCCCATTAGCTTATGTTTCCAATTGTGCAACCTCTGAAGTTTGTTGTTTTGGAATTGACTTGGCTGTTTGATTCAGTATGTAGCTGGATTCGGCAAAGGAGGAACGAGCCTGTCTTTCTGGGAAAATGTTTATGGCTTCAACATGAAGTGTGTTGGAGAGGAAGTTGTGCGTGATGCTACTCAAGCTCCAATTATAGATGTTGTCGCCAGCAAGGATGTTATAACTACCTCTTCCCTCATTCAGGTATTTTCAACTATTTTCAGTCCAATTATAACGAGCAAGCAATTAACTTCAGTAATTTATCAGTCTGTTCATGAATTGGGCAGTATTAAACACAAATATTATATTCTCTTGAAAATAGTAGTTCTTTACATTCTATTTGGTGTACTTTACTGGCTAAGTTTGTATAATCACCAAAACATGACTAAAATTAGCGCTATGTCAAAAGATTAAAAAACACAAAGCTACTCCGTATAGCCTAAAAATGCGGCAACACGAAAATAGAATGAAGAGTGTAGCTTGTGCTTGTTGGGAGAGGATTTCTTTAAATACGGGCTAGCTATCTGCTCTATGGCTTAAGACTACTGTAATGGAATTTGTATTGATTACTTGCTTTGGCTCTTCTTTTCTCTTGCTGGCAGGCCTTTGACCTTGCCACAATGAAGGCAGATGATACAGACTTTACTGCAGAATTCAAATTGGAGCTGCTGCCATCAAGTCAAGTACGTGACAGTAACCAGGATTCGACTAGTGTGACTTGGTGCCATGGGCTCGTTGTCTGGTTCGACACTGGTTTCACACAACGGTTTTGCAAAGAGAAACCGGTTCTTCTCTCCACTTCACCTCATTCTTCTAGAACGCATTGGTCACAAACTATTCTCACGTTTAAGGAGCCCATTGCATTGTGTGCACATCATGGTATCAGTTCCGAGAGAGTCGATAAAGAGAAAATTGGTAGTGATGGCTGCCCAGCTAGTGCAATCACGGGACGCATCAGTATTGCTCGCAGCCATAGGCATCGTAGTATAGACATTTCTTTGGAAACGAGTGCCGTTTCCTCTTGCAATGCCATTAGAACCTGGCCTATTCAGATGTTTGACATTTAGACATCCTAAGAGCCTTGTTTTCATCCATTCTTGAATATACTGACCTCATTCGTATAAGGCCAGGGCACTAGTCTCTCAATCTCTACACTTTGAACTCGTTATTATCACATTCTCCAATATCACATTCCAGTATCTGCAGAGAATGTTTGCTATTGTGCACACATGTGGTTGGACACTTTCCACATGTCAAGTATCGACCTCATGCAAGTAATGGGTGGTATAAGAGTTATGAGTTTATCAGTGCATACACCTTAAGAGCACGGCCACCCATGCCCTCCCATAGTCTCTCACACTCAAGAATTAGAAGAAATATGCCAAGGGCCCTTCAAAAATGTCTCTTGACTCTCAATCCTAGCATGTTAAGAAATGGCCCTTCAAATCACTATTTAGTTGACTATATTCCCACATTCTACTTGTGATTGATCCATTAATTATCTGATGTGCACTTTTGATGTGTGAGGGCCGTACAAGGGTGGGGGAGTGTAAGAGCAGCTCCACCGCAGCCCTCCCAGAGTCCCTCGCACTTCAGAACTAGATGAAAAGTGCCAAGGGCCCTTCCAAAATGCCTCTTGACTCTGGATCCTAGCGTGTTAAGAAATGGCCCTTCAAATCACTATTTAGTTGACTATATCCCCACATTCTACTTGTGATTGGTCCATTGACTATTTAATGTGCACTTTTGATGTGTGAGGGGCCTCCAAGGATGGGGGAGTGTAAGTGCAAGGCCTCTTCAAATGTAAATGAATAATTTCAGCGAGTCATCTCTAGCGTGTAGGAGTGGGGATGCTCTAAGTGCAAGTGCTCTTCAAATGTAGATGAATAATTTCAGCGAGTCAGCTCTAGCGTGCATGGGTGTGAATGCTCTAACAAGTAGACATGGTCAATGACCGTACTTTGATGCCCTGTGTCTATCCACTACTTACACTCTTCTGTCTATTGAGTGTGGGTTCCAAATATGGTGGGCACCCTCTTTCGATATTGTGTTCCATTTCACATGATTATTCTCCTCCACTCCATGCACGGGAAAAGATACTTATGCTTTAATTGAACAGAGCATTTGGTCAAGTGGCGGAGGCTCCCATCCAAATTCTCTGAATCTGTTCACAAGAATCTCACCACGCATAACTCCGTCTCACCTCCCACAGACTGGATGTGGAACATTTTGATTTGTACGTGGGTGCGTCCAATTTCCTGTCCCACAAGTTAGGGTCGTATAATGGTATTTGATTTCATGTCTCCTGCATACAGTGTAATACATGCAGATCAGCTACACTCTTGGAGTCTGCGACTTTTAGCTAATTTTTATAAGATAAAATTTGGTAAAAATCAGTTTTATAACAATCGTGATACCTTTTTTCATTTTGTAAAAAAAAGAGGTTTATTTGTAACTCAGCTCCTGCTACAACCTTTGCAAAGCTTGAACCATGTTTTCAAATGTTCATATAGGTCTTCATGACAGCTAGACAGCAACACAACATGCTACACTTAGGGCCACTTCACACTATGGCCGTCCAAGTCGAGAGGCCGTGGGATTGAGTGGCCAAACTTTGTTGAGAGTCCAAAGGAATGAGCTGAAAATAGGCAATAAAATATAGTTTTGATTTTTTATGAAAAGAAATCGACGGCCTCTTGACCATAGTTTGGGTTTTCATTCTTGTCCGACCCAAACTTCCTTTCTAGAGTCCATCCCCTTGGTCAAAAAGTGTTGCCATGTAGGCATTTTGGAGGGCGACGGCCTTTGGACTTTGGCCTCTAGTGTGAAGGGTCGAGAGGCCGAATTTTTGGTTTCTTGCAATCCGATTGGTGAAAATCGACGGCCTCTCGACTTTCGGCCATAGTGTGAAGCGGCCCTTATATTCTCATATTGCAATGATTTTTCTCCTGTTTCAAATTTCCATCAACTTCCTTTTGTTACAAGAGAAGTATGATTGCAATGGAATCTTACATTCTACTACGGTAGCAAGAGCATCTGCATCCTTCTCCCTTCAATTCACCCCTTGACCACTACCAAAATTTGGTGTCACAAGCTAGTCTCCACGCTCTTGAATCGCTATGTGTCCCTCTATATAGTCCGTGAATCAATTGATGACAATCATTATACATGGGTAATCATTATTGTCCATCAATCTAAAAGATACCAAGTCCTTTCTTAAATTAGCTATAGAGGGATGTATTCAGATATCACTATATCGTGTTCATATTCCGTGGCACTCGCCTTGAATTTTCAGCAGAAAATACAAGCACTTATCATCCAATTTTCAAAGTATCTTCTGCTTTCAGTGGTAGGGTGCGGCCATGCTCTAAGTGTTGGTATCTGCATATACAAAACCTATCAAGAGAATCTTTCAGGTGTTTAAACTAAGTGGAACCTTATCACCAAAATGTAAGGGCCATATGAGCACTTGTCCAGAGAGCACTGTTTGACAAGGAGTCCATCCTACTACAAGAGGTGAATAAGGTGGAGGCAGTTTACGGATTTCGACCTATTTAGAGCGATGGTTTTCAATGATAAAAAATTGCAGCACATAAAACTTTGGGTTTAGTAATCAAGCCCAATTTTTAATTAATTTTGTCACAATGTATGATTTTGTTTTGAATTTTCAAACTTAATCTGCATAGACCACTATTGATGTTAGTAAGGGAACCAATATTTGTCTTTCATTTCTAGTCTAATCAGTTTGCTAACTTGGCATTCATAATTGATCACCAAACTACTACAACTAATGATTGTGATAATTTGATTGGGAACTCATGAAGTTGAAACAGGTGCTTGAATAGGTGACTGGAATTGGTCCCTAACAGATTCTGATGCTTCTACCTTAACCCTGGAACGCCGGCAGGGACCAAAAGTGTCCTTTCAATGAAGAATAAAGGGCAGAAAATGCCTTGGGAACTGTTTTTCATCAATTTTTCATCCATTTTGTGAATGAAACATGTAATTGCTATCCATATTGACAGCTTTTGCATGTACAAGGTGTCAATATTGGGTCTCAATTGTCAATTGAGTAGTAAAAACCCACCGTGGTGTAGTGTATTTTAAGTTTTGAGGATCTTTTTGCCAAAACTCAATTTAAACCGTTAAATGATGTGTTTTGAATTTGAGCATAACTAGCAATATAAAGTTTACTAAATATAATTTCTAGTACATTAGATTTTGAAAAAATCTAAGTTTTATATATTTTTTTATTATGGTCACAAGTTGAATACCCATTACCATGGGATGGTTATTTTTTATAGTTTTACTGCCACGGTAAAAAAAAAATACCGGAATGATCTTCATTGCAATTTACACCCATGGTAGAAATGTTGGCTTAATTGAATATATACTGTAATTGATATGAATTTCCTTAGCATTCACTTCAAAAAATTATAATAATTTCAATTTTTCACGTAAATGCATGGATATTTTTTGACATGTAGTATGCACATGCCTTCATCTACTAAAATTATAATATTGGATTTTAATGCTAATTACAGTGCCAAAATAAATTGTGGAATGTGATTCTAATTCCATGGTATTTCCATAGTAATAGGTCCGTCCTTTAGTTGTTAACAAGTATCAATGGAGTTGATTATGAAAAGTTTCAATTTCATATGTGGCTGAGGGAATAGATCAACTACCGAATTTCTTTCTTTATATTTTCTTGGGTTCATCTTGCAGTGGTAATTGAGCCAAGCCGGTGGACTCTGATGAGTGCAAGCTACTTCAACAAAGTGAAAAACGACATATTTCCTACTACTGTAGCGCATGCACATGAAGTACAAGAGAGAATCTTACTTACGTCCACCTGAAGGGTTTAATTATACAACAGATTTTGAAAGGCTCTACAGTAGCTAACAATGGAACTAACAAGTGAGCAGGCTTTGTCAAACAGAGAGGCCCAATTAACCCTTTAGTGCCCGGATAACCACTAAGTGGTCACTAGATCACTGGAAAATGAAATTCTGGAAAATCTGTGAACCATCTCAGTACAGTGTCTGAAGTTCAGATGTGTAACTTTTGATTCTGGAGATGATGCAAAAAGAAAATTTGGAATCCGACTTTCCTAGATATCCAAATACCTATGTACAAAACACCAAAATGCTACAAATACCTCAAAATACAGAAAATACTTACAAATACAGCATATGTACTATGTTGTATTTCTAGAGATTGGAAGTTTGTTATCTCGTTTTTCTTTTTGGATTGTGTTCTCTTGTTCATGTTCCATTAGTGTATGTAGTCTGATCTTGATCACTATACTAACTCCTTTCTTATTTGAACGTATAAATTTTGTTCTAAACCGTACATGGATAAGTCACTTTCACTTATAAAATTCACAATAATTATGTATGAGTCTATTCTTGACATGAAAGATTGCAATGAAGAGGTGTTGACACAAGTCATTGCTAAACATCTTCACTTTTATTTTTTGAAAATTTAACCCAAATTCTATTTAACCTTGAAGTCACACACCCCCCGAAATCTCATTTTTGAGTGTGCATTATACGGTTCAAAGATATACTATAATCTTCCAATCCAACGGTCCGATCTTACCAAGATTTAACTGAGACTTGTTTCATTAAGCTATGCTTGCATTCGTACGATTGGATACTATTAATTCTACCCCTAATTTCAACAGAGATAGATTTAAAGAAACATCACCCAGAAAAAGGTGGTTTCTCCATAACCACCCTGGGCGGTAAAGGGTTAATGGTCTTGCTTGGGTCAGCATTCCTCTGGGAGCAAGTACTTTTCTGTCTGGTCTGTTTGTCCTTCTGTCGTATTAAGTCAACAAAGTCGTTGTTAATTAAAATTGGCACCCAAACCGTTCAATCACCCCCCTTGAATATGGTCCAAGTGGGAATGATTTTTAAACTCAAAAAATTTCCATGGATGGCATCTCAATGATGACTCCCATGATGATGGAAATTGATGCTTAAAATGTACGTTCCTGCAACTCATGCACATTTGTCGCTGAAGCATGCAAGGAGCTGGCCCTTCAAAAATGAAACTTTTCATTCATATATATATAGAGAGAGAGAACTCCGATACTACAACCGACGTGAATAAAGAGCCCGTTCGCCCGTAAGAGTGTTGTTGGTAGGCCCCATGGCTTAGAGAGACTCTTCTTTGGAGTACTGCCACCTTTCGGTGGTGGGACCATTCATATAGAATTTGAATTCAAGCCAGTGATTTTATTGGAGTTCTAGCCCCAAAAAAATCACATGAAATAGACAGTATCAGTGAACATTACATGACCAAAATACATAGAATATTTTTAGATATACGTAGAGCGCACTATTTTTTAATATTTTAGAGGTTGTTGCATATCTAGTGTAAAGTTTAACCCTCAACCTCTAAAAACACCAAATTAGCAATTTTTGCACTTGGCCAAGTGCATTGTCTGATGGCCACGACGGTGCAAAATTTGCACTTTTTTGAAATTTTACTCCCCTAAAATTTCATATATTCTCAATTTTTAAATAGCAACAACACATTCATTCATATCAAATTTGCCGTGAATTTAAAAAAATTAAACATACCGTGCAATATTGTTTTATTACTATTTGATAGAAAATCAAAACAAAACGCTTCATTTCATATAAAAATGAAGGCACACACTATAAAGTAAATAATATTTACACTATCCTACTACATCAAAGAGTTCTCCTTTGAATACTTTCTTCATCTGTACCACTGCTCCACTACGACTTGCTCATATGTGTAGTTATCTTCTTCTCCCAAACGACGATACTTCACTCCCTCGAGGTCCCAAACGACGATACTTCACTCCCTCGAGGTCACGGTATAATCCATCAACTCCAAGTGTCATACAAAGATCTGCCAATGTCAATTGAACAAATCTAAGTCAAATTTGGACTTCTTTAACTAAACAACTATATTTCCCAATTAACTTTTATAATTTTAAAAAAACCCAAGATGAAATTTTCAAGGCCAGTAATCCCTAGAGACTGTAATGTTCTGTATTGCTTTCAAATCACAGAGATCTGAAGCAAATTCGTGTGTACATTGCAAAATATGCTAAATTTGGTTACTTTTAATAATAAATTTTGGAATCCAACATGAAATTTGGGTGCCCCTAACTTCTAAGGGCTCTAACATGGTGTTTGTCTTTAGAAACGCGAAAATCTACATCAAATTTGAATATGTATGACAAAATATACTAAATTTAGCAGCTTTTGACTATAAATCTCGGAACCCAACATCAATTTTGGGTGCCCATAAGCTCTAGGGATCCTAAAATGGTGTTTGTCATTCGAATTGCGGAAATCTACATCGAATTTGAGCATGTACGGCAAAATCTACTAAATTTAGCAACTTTTGTCTATAAATCTCGGAACCCAACATCAAATTTGGGTGCCCCTAACCTTTAAGGACTCTAACATGATGTTTGTCTTTCAAAATGCGGAAATCTACATTAGGTTTAAACATGTATAACGAAATTTACTAAATTTAGCAGCTTTTGTCTATAAGTCTTGAAACCCAACAACAAAGTTGGGTGCCTCTAACCTCAGGGGTTCCTAACGTGGTGTTTGTTTTTCGAATTGTGGAAATCTACATCAAATTTGAGAATGCATGACAAAATACGCTAAATATAGCAACTATTGACTATGAATCTCAAAATCCAACATCAAATTTGGGTGCTCCTAACCTCTGGGGCCCTAATGTGTTGTTTTTCTTTAAAATTGCGGAAAAAATTTACATCAAATTTCATCATGTATCATATATTATGCTATATTTAGAAACTTTAAAAAGAAATTATTGACACCCAACATGAAATTTGGTTGCCCCTAACTTCTAGGGGCCCTAACGTAAAGTTTGTTTTTAGAATTAGAGAAATCTATGAAAATTTTGAGTTCTTAGATTAAATATGCTAAATTTAACAACTGGTGCATATTTGTTCGATCCAAATTAGATGTTCAAAATGTGATTGTAAATAACTACGTGTAATTAAAAGTAAGATCAAATGATTCGAGGTGAAAAGAACATATGCATAACATGTTTTCGAAAATAAACGGACTTATGAAAATAATGCTTACCTCGACTTGTTATTCGTCACGATGTTGGCTCCAATCAAGCACGCCTACAAAGAATTATAAAACACAAGGTTAAAATCATTGTAAACATGCATTTTAAATTTTTTTGGTAATAAAAACATCACCTATACATCCTAGAATGCCTATATATTGAGCTTTACAACCCTAACTAGTGTCATTTGCAAAAAAGAAGAGTAGTGAGAGCATTACCTTTGAGAGGTAAAATGTGAAATGTAGACTATGAGGTCGGTTGGGCATTAAATACTTGGAGCACTTCGAATGGGCTTTTAAAAAAGTCATTTGATACTTGAGCGCACCCTCCCAAAAGGCACGCTTGCCAACCCCGCGGAGGTCCGTGGAGTTGGCAAAGGCCAATCAAGGCCTTTGGTCTAGCCGGACTTGGCCTGGCCCTGCGGTTTGCCCCGTCCCACCGCGGCAGCGGTAGCTACTGCCAGTTGCAGTTTTTATTTTTCAATTGTTTTTTTTTAATTGTTTTTTGTGTTTTCGTTTTCTTGGATTTTTTTAGTTTTGGTTTTTTTTACTATTTTTTTTGGGGTGTTTTATTTGTTTTGTGTCCTTTTTTGGAGTGTTTTCTTTTTCTTTTTCTTTTCCCCTATTTACTTTCTTGGTATTTTTTTGTTTTTCAGTAAAATAATTTGTGTTTTCTAGGTTTTATTTTGAATTTCAATATTTACCAAATAAATAATTTAAATATAAAATCTGCTCTTCTCTTCTAAACTTTTTTCTTCCTTTTCTTGAAACATTTGTTTATTCTCTAATTTATTTTGGCATCCTATCTTTTTATTTTTTTGATTTATCAACAAGGAAATAAACATAGTATTAGAATGTACATAGTATAATACCAAAGTGTAGCGCAATGTGTAGTACAAGAGGAGCACACTTTTGGAAATTGGATCCAAACATTATCTTCAATTGGATCTTTTTTTCTAAATAATGAGGGAATGCCATTTGTGTTCCATGAATTTTGGGACTACTGTGTGAGTGCCACATATACTACATTTATTGTTCTATGTGGGGAAGGTGCTGGAGTTTGGACAAGGCAAATGGGTTGCAAGGATGAAGGTTGTCCCTTAAGACATTGTTTTGTAGTAAATGAAGTACCAGTGCAACATTTAATGCATGTGTGACCAAATTTGCATGATTGGAGTAAGTTGAAACCCCCAAAATCCCACTTTAATACTTCGTCAATCCCCAACTCTAAAACCCACGGGTACCAAAATTATACCCCCCTGCAACTTCAAAAAAGGTCCATTTTTGTTCGACAGGCAACAAGTGCATTGTCATACCCCCAAGTGCAAAAATTCCTAATTTAGTGTTTAAAGGACCAAGGATTCATAATTTTAAAATAAAAAAATCAATTGATCATATTGAGAAAACATAATTCATATAGGACCAAATTTTATATCACTAGAACTAGTGAGGATCATTGCATGTGTTGGTCAAAAAACAAATAAGTTTGAATAAGAGGAAGTCCAAGTAGTACCTATGCAAAACTATTGAAAAACACATGGAGCCCAAATCGGGCTTCTTGGTCCTTTAAACTCAATTACCACTACAAGACAATGACAATCCCTAAAAACAACACAATCGGTTTATGTCAAGTTTCATTTATAGTTCAAAAAGTGAGACCTTAAACATGATTTTCCAAAATAACCAGAATCAAATAATGGAAATCATACCATCTCGAAGTGCATGTTATTCCAATTTCATTACAATATTTTATTAAAATTTGTGTTAATTTCAAGATAAAACCTAGCAAAATTAATTTTAAAATATTAATAATAAATATGATGAATCCCACTGTACAAATGTGATCTTCACATTGACATATACAAGTTTGCGTTGTACATCAAACATTTTATAATGAATATTTGAAAACAGTGTTAAATCGGGACGTTAAAGGGTTAATAATTTAGTACGTGGAAGGAGGTACACAATAGAAAAAATAAAATGATATTTATATGAATATTGAAAGTGCAAGGATAGTCATACTCCACTTGTAATATAAAGAAGAAAAATGCGACTAAGAGAGATATTTTGAACTTGATGTATGAATAAAAGTTGCACATTATGAATTTTGGATTCTATCCATACGGTTAGATCTGTGATTGTAATCCCCAATATTTTTGTATAAAATTTGAAACTTAAAATTCAAAATTATTTTGTAATTTGGTTTCGAATAAGATATTGACAACTTGTGACTGAAATTTGTTGTGATGGGTTAAATGTAATACTCTAAGTGTAGTGATTTTGGAGATTTTTTGGTTGCTTAACCCCTAAAGGACCGTAAGGCCGCCCCCACGCGGCTTTTGGAACTAGAAAGTGAGAAAATTCGGGTTCTTGGGCTTTGAATTGTAGGATGAGCAACAAGGAGACCCTAGCTCTTTTTGAGAACTAATTTGTAGGTACTTCTTGATCGAAAATTCATCAAGTGAGCGATTTTTGGTGATTTTTTTAAGTTGCAAGGAGGGTATTTAGGTGTCATTTCAGACCCTCATATCTTCCTCCTCACATCTCCAAATTACTTGAAATTTTTATCACATGTTTAGAATGATGATCTCTACTCGCAGCAAAAATTTCAGAATTTTTGGAGCACTTTTGAACAATCCGATTTCATCATGTGTACAAAATACCCCGAACAAGTTCCATCAATTTTCTCAACGGTGGCATTTTCTCAAAAAATGTGCGATTTTGTTGATCCTTTTTTCATAAAAAAGCTACGTAAGTCTTCGTTAATTTCAATGGTGCCGATTGTCAAAATTACCCCACACCAATGAGGAATTGAGCTTGCTACAAGAGCTAGTCAAGAAAACAAGAGCTAAGTTCAACACCCCCCCGGTCCTTTAGGAGTTAAGTTTATGAGTCGATCTTTTCAAGAGCTCTTTTACCCTGAAATCTTCAAAATTTTAGGTGAATTACTACAACATGAAATGAGGCATAAAAATCATCTCATTTCTGATGGGATCACACATACATGAAGCCAACTTCCCATTAAATATATAGTAAAAATCCACATTGTAAAAAGTGCATGACGGATGAGAAAACTGTGTTTAATTCTGTACATCATCCACTTTCTGGACGGCTGGACGTTTAGGGGTTAAAATGCAACCATGAAGTAAAGCAGACGAGGAAATTATTGTAAATTGAATGAGTTTATAGTAGTTTGCTTGGAACATAAGTTACATAGGGGCGGGCATAGAGACAACAACATCCTGACAAAACAGGGGCAGTGTATTACAATGGACACTCAATTGAACGTCTGTAAATACGACCTCTTTGCCGACAACCCCATGCACATCATCTGTGAGTGTCAAAGGACGATCAAAGGCTTGATGCCCGCCTGCAGGTAAGTATCATCAACACTGCTGCTGCTCACCTCACCATTCAACACTCGCCAAGTGCAACCCAACAAAAAATTATAGCCTGTCATTCACCGCCCCGACTGCCACTTGCAGACCCACGACGGAAGCTTCTTTACTATTTATTGTGCATAAAAATCATGACATTTACAAATTTTACCATTTCACCTGTATACAACGTTCAATTTATATTGAAGAAAAATAAAATAAATTCGAGAGAGTAACATGGGCCGTAGGTCTGCATGAATGAATTAGGATGGCTTTCCATGGAGAGCTTGAACCTACATGGTGACGTCAATTAGTACTTTATAATGGCTTTTCTTAGATTGTAAATAACCATGTAGAAAAATGGGTTTACAAAACGAGTGAAATTGGTGGCAACTAGGAGTGAATGGGTGGGTTTAGGTATAAAAAGATTCTTGAATGCAACTTCTTATTGAATTTGAGACTTATCCATGGGTAAGAGACAAATAGAAGAAATCTGATATTATTATATAACGCAAAGAGGTTCATGCACGAACGCACACTCTCCACAATGATTCCGCCATTGGGACTATTATGTTGGAGTCACTCCGGTAAAAGCCAACCTAATCTATTATACAACGTATGCATGCATGCTCACCACGATGGTTCTACCGCCAGAACAATTGTGCCGGGAGCTAGCAAAGGCCGAACTAATCAATGTAAAATCCAGATTCTATGTTTAACCCCTAAAGGTCACAAGGTGTCCCTAGAATTGACAATCCAAGAAAAACCATTATAAAGTACTTATTGGAGGGATGATTTTGGAATTGATGTACAAATTATAGTTGTAGATTTTGAATTTTAGATTCCATCTGTACAATAAGATTCAAGAATGATATCACCAATATTTTGTTCTAAGATTTGAAAGTTAAAACTAAAAATCCCTCTTAAATTTGATTACAAATAAAATATTAACATTGTTTGAATTTTTTTGTTGAAATGGATTTGAAATGTTATACTCTTGATGTGGTGATTTTTTTTAAATTTTATGTTTGTTAAATCTATGACCTCATTTCTGCAAAGACACTTTTAAACTAAAGTCAATGCAATTTTGGCTTGGTCAAAATTTCACATACTTCTACATTTGTAATTTTAAAGAAATATGTACTCTAGTAACACCAAATCCAACCATTAGATAGGACAACAATTGGATAAAGTATCTCCGAAACAATGTTTTGTGGTAAAGAAGTTCATGAAGAGGGAGATCTGGAAGAACAAAAAATGTCATCGGGTTGGTAAAACATTTAGGATTTAATACCGCCCATTACTTATTCTAAGTAAAGATATTTTTAGAAGCCCCTCTTAGACCCTCGACTCAAAATCCCCCCCCCCCCCCCCCCCCCCCCTTTTTTTTTTGAAACCAAAATCCCCCCTTTGACGTTAATGCAAGCACTATTCACCAATGGGCCCCATTTTATGAAATTTCCATTTTAGGCACCCTAGGGACGTTTTGGCAAATTGTTTTGCAAATTTGGGGCCTACAGCTCCAATTTTTTTTAGGGGATGCTCCCGATAATTTAAAATCTTAAGCGTGCAAGGAGCCCCGTGGAACCATGTTTGATCGTTTTTCAGTCAAACGTTGATTTTCACCTAGTTCTTAATTTCAAATGAAAATGGTCCCAACTAAGAAAGTGTGGAGGCTATCTTCTACTTTCTAGTCCAATTTACCATTCTTCAAAATTGTTAAAAATTGAGTTTTTTTACAGCACTTTAAAGCTCAAAACCCTAAAATTTCAATATACATTATTGAGAAAGTTTTTATATCGAATTTCTCTTTATGTAAGCTCAAGATGCATGCTACCTACACTTTGCTGTTCATCACTATTATTTACATTTTTCCTAAAAGATTCCTACTATTCTAAGTATTTTGTTAATTACTGTGATTTTTACAAGAAAAATCTTTGAAAAATCTTATGAATTTTATTTTTATTTAAGTAATTATGAAAAAATCAAGGAAAATCGGTTGAACAATACCTTATATGAGAAAAATACCAGAAAAATAATACATTTTAAAATGTGAAGAACTGATGAGGTTTGACCATGTAATTGTAGTGTAGACCCTGAAGGGTTAAACCTTTGGAAGAGAGAATTCCTTTTCAGGTGGACCGCAACATGTACAAAATAGGAGGCAGGTTTTGTCATTTTGTCCTCTTGCATGAACGTCGAAGGGGGATTTAGAGTCAGGGCTCTCAGACTGTTCAGTTCTGTACAGTACAGTTGGTGGGGACTCAGTTGGATATTCTGCAGAGAGTGCTGAGTTAGTGAAGGGAATCTTTGGAGAACAGGAGAATCTCCATTGAGAAGGCATTTTCAAAGGGAGCATATGGGAATCATTTTAGGGTCGTTGAGCTACCTCGCAGGGATTTTTCTGCAATTTTTCATTTTTCGAACAGGTGGCATCAAAGAAACAACATTGTAGCACTTTCATCCAGACTTTAGATGAAGTCATCATAATTGAATGAGAATTTGTTCAAATAGATGAAAATATGTCAATGTGGATAAATGTTTTGTCGATAAAGGAATGAGTTTTGGGTCCAAATTTAGCTCTTCTTAAAAATAATTTTGTTTTCTGACTATATTTTGCCAACTAAAAAAAGGCTGCTTCCAGCTCTTCATATGTGATACTTCAATTAGGGAGGATTTTAGGGAGAATTTGACTTTTTAATGCTGACTACACTACACAATATAACATTTTTAAACACTCATGGCAAGTACCAATGTTCAATAAATGATTTTTGATCATTAACTCCTAAATTATGATAAAGGGGTATTGGAAAAAACGTAGATGTGTTATAACATGTGACCACTTTATCTTCAATGAAGTTTGGTCCAATAGAGAAAATGAAAAGCAAAATGTTTTAAAATTATCTGTACGATCAAATTTTCAAAAATAGTTTTAGATCTTCATGTAATGAATTTAGAAGCATTCAACTTCAAATTTTATCAAAATTAAAAATTCTATTTTAAGGATTTGAAATTTAGCCTATGATTGGTTAAAACTAAACATTCTATTCTAAAATTAAAACTAAACATTCTTCTCAAAGGAGAGAACATCATTACTTTCCTCAAATAGTAAATTTTACAACACCGGGACAATATTGAGGTCTTTGTCATTGAAAAATATCCTCAGTGGAGTTTAACTCGGATTGACATGATCCAAATTGGGTTGGAAAGTAGACTCGATTTCCTATTTTGAAAATATTTTTTATTTTTTTACAAAAAATATATATTTCTTTATGAACAGTTCGTAAAAAAGGGCAATGACCATAAAATGGTTGTTCGGGCACTTAAGGATTAACAATAATGGTCACATGGGCCTCAAAGTAAATTGTTCAACTTCCTAGAATGATGAGAGATTTTAGTTGAAATTGCTAAAATGATGCAAATTTTAATGGATAATCAAAAGAAATTCTTAAAATTTACAAAATTTTAATCAAAATATCCATAATCTATGAATTAATTTTTCAAGATTTACAAGAATTCTTGGCTCATGCTCATCTTTATCTGGGATGCCTTATACTACTTGTCAAGTCTATGTGCAAAAATTGGAGGTAAATCACTTCAAAAGTTGTTCAAATTCCTATGTTATTGTAGTTGTACTATATAACAGTTTGGTAAATATTTATTTTTAAAATTAAAAAAAAATTAAAAAATAGAGAGCTAGTTTTACAAACACTTACAAGTACGGTGTTGATTCATTTGAAAAAAGTATAAAAAAGTATAAAAAATCCACTAAACAATGATAAGGTCCATTTCCACATAGGCAAGTGGGACTAACCCGTAAAGGACCGAGGATTTATGGTTTTAAAATGCCAAATTTGATCGATCATATTGTGAAAAATGTGATTCAGATGAGACCAAATTTTATATCATCGGGATCAGTGAAGAACATTGCATGTGTTGGTCAAACAACAAATAAATTTGAACAAAAAGAAGTTCACATAGGACCTACTCAAAACTGCTAAAAAAACATGAGGTCCAATTTGAGTTACTTGGTCCTTTAGGGGTTAAAGAAAGAGAAGAAGATTCTAGATATTCCAAGTCTCACTGTTAATCTTTGACAAGTTAGCCTGTTAGCCTGTTAATCTTTGACTGTTAATCTTTGACAAGAGGAGGGATATTCCTCTTGATATACCTTGGTAATTTTTAATAAAAAAACTAGTACGTAACATAAAAATACCATTATTATTTATATGCAACTTAAGAAGGATTCTATCCTCTTCGTGAATGAAGAGTCTACTTATTTTTAATTTTGTTTGGTTTATGTCCATCTTACTTATTTTGTAACATTCACGAGTTTTGTTATTGAAGTTCTTTCTGATGTGACATTTTGGTAAAGAGGCAACAAATGGTAGTACTTTGTCATTAGTTGTCTATATTCATGTGGCTTAATTAGTACATAACATTCACTAGCATGCATTGTCCCTACCTTGGCTCTACAGTAGATGGTGTGGAATATTTCACACAACTATACTTCATCGATAGCTAAGTGAATAAAGTGGACAGGTGGAGGCTAAAGGTGATGAGCAGAGTGCATGAAGGAAAGGCAATGGGCATGAAGGTTACTGAATGTTATGAGAACTATCATCAATAAACTCTTCATTTCCACTATTTTGAAAAAAGAACACCTATTGTAAGTAGTTAAGTAGTTACCACCCCTTTCCAATCCACTGTCCTCGAGGCTCAAGTTGCTAGGTAGAAGTACCTAAAAGTGATAATTTAATCTACCTAAACTATTTCGGGACCACCTATTAATAGGGAGATATTTTTCTTATGTTGAAAGTTGCTTCCCTGGGAATAGAGAAATTTATTGGTTTTAGATCAAGTAATGGGTGGTTGTGTCAGAAGTCTTTAAATCATTCTTGTGGAATTGGTCGCTTTAAGGTTCTTTTCATTCATATAAGTTCAATTAGCTTGGAGATGGTTTATTCAACCTTCAATTTTGAGGTGTGGGTGATGAGAGCGAGAGAGTACTTTAGCCCGATCAATGTGAATGAAGAGCTTGTTGGAAGATGTTAGAGGAAGTGTAAGTGCTGCAACTCAGCCACAAAAATCAAGTTCGCGTGTCCTACCCTTGATGCCTTCTTTAAAGGATAAACTCTATGTGGATGATAAAATCTCCACTCCGCAATCTATTCATAAGACATCACCTTGTGTTACCATCATTCTTGAAAATCCAAACTTTGAATGTGGTGTTGTTTCGTAGTAAGAACTCCTGTCCTTTTTCAAAGCCGGCGTGAATAAAGTGTCTGTTCGACCCACCCATGATTCTATGACCAATCATCTCTAAAGTGAGTTTAACCCCTAAAGGACCGGGGAGGGGGGGGGGGGTGTTGAACTTAGCTCTTGTTTTCTTGACTAGCTCTTGTAGCAAGCTCAATTCCTCATTGGTGTGGGGTGATTTTGACGATCGGCACCGTTGAAATTAAAAAAGACTTACGTAGTTTTTTTATGAAAAAAAGATCAACAAAATCGCACAATTTTTGAGAAAATGCCACCGTTAAGAAGATTGATGGAACTTGTTTGGGGTATTTTGTACACATGCTGAAATCGGATTGTTCAAAAGTGCTCCAAAAATTCTGAAATTTTTCCTGTGAGTAGAAATCATCATTTTAAACATGTGCAAAAAATTTCAAGTAATTTGGAGGTGTGAGAAGGAAGATATAAAGGTCTAAAGTGATGCTTAAATACCTTCCGTGCAACTCAAAAAAATCACCAAAAATTGCTCACTTGATGAATTTCCGATCAAGAAGTACCTACAGATTCGGCTCTCAAAAAGAGCCATGGTTTCTTTGTTGCTCATCCTACAATTCAAAGCCCAAAAACCCGAATTTCCTCACTTTCTAGTTCCAGAAGCCGCGTGGGGGCCTTACAGTCCTGTAGGCGTTAATCTTGTTTTATATCTTACGTTGGGATTTAACACCAAAGTTCTCTTTTATCATATATTTCCCAATTATCTATTCACACATACGTTAAAAGTGATATTAGCAAAGTGAATCTAATCCAAACGTATTCAAATTCGTTAGTTGCTAAAACAAAACACATCATTCCCAACAAAGTTTGTCTCATAACAGAATGATGTCCAAGAAGAATGAATTCTGTTACCTTGGATTTTGAGAATAATTAGATGATAAGATCCTAGCATTGTCCAAGCACATCTGCAGCCACCGACCTTCCGCACAAAGGTGGGAGCAATCTCTGAAATGAACACAGGGTGTTCATTTCAGGGGTCAATTTTGGATGCTCCCACCTAAATTTTTAGAATATCAATGGATGCAAGCATGCAACGATTCTCGAAGCCCAGTTTCCAAAACAAATTAGACCAATTTCCAAAGCACACTATTATAAATATGTATATGTGCCACTGCTCCTGTCGATGTGTCAGTCGTCCCTTCCGCTGCAGTGCTCAGAGTCCTTCCTTTGTACACAACAAACAGGAGGAGAAAAGGATTTCAATCTGGGCTCAGTGATTCAGTTCGCATCAACTTGTGATGATCGTGAAGAAGAAGAAACGAGCAGAGAATTGTCGATCAGTGCGCCGGGTCTCAGTTTTGCAGGCTCAAGCTTCTGCGGTTGTTTCGGTTTTCAAGCTTTTGCTTAGATTCCTGCAATGGAGCTGGCTGGTGCGGCGAGCTTGTTCGTGCGTTTTGAGCTTCGAAATCATACCAGCTTGCGGAATTGTGAATAACAGTAGCTTGTATTATTTAAAAGAATCCTCTGTGCAAGCGGCGTCGTCTGAGGATTTTGTGGACTCTATATGATCCCTCTTTGGATTTAAAATTTTAAGGTAAGCGGTAGATTCCTCTCTCCTTAATAGTCAACGGCAGGACAGATTGTTTGTGTACACGTTGACCGTGTGCTCATTAAAACGTTTCGTTTGTACAAAAGAATTTTGTACGATTTGTGATTTGTTGTTAAATCTCCCCCCCTAAACCCTGATTTTCTTTTTTTTTCTCTTTTTTTCTTTCCTTTAATTTTTTTTGGAATAGTTTTCGGCATCTTTGCATATGAATTAGTTGCTTCTTCTCCTTCTCTTCAACAGAATCTCTTTAAACACGTTCTCTGTAATTTCAAAACGGGTATTATCACAATCTCAAAACCTGCTTTATAGTCGTTTCCTCGGGAACTCCGTCAGCTTTTGCACCAAAAGTGTTGGTACGGAAAAGCCCTTCAAGAATTTGGAATGTCAATGATCTATACGAAATTTGGGGAGCCTCTCTCCTTTACTTTCTATCTGCATAGAATATGCATATAATCTTCAGCTTTTTCTTAGAGTTTTGCCACAGGGACTGACTTTAATGGTGCCCAGAATTTGCAAAGCACAAGAAACTATCCTCCTCTTTTTTTTTTCCGTGTACAAGAAATCTGTTAATGCACAATGTAGGTTTTTTGATTTTTTTTTTGGTCCGAGCAGAAAGCCATGAGGTTATTGATATAGATCTGGAAATGCAGGAAGGAGAGATTGGGGCCCAATGATCGAAGTGGCGCATTGAATCCCTGCAACAAGAACATCTGTGGAGCCATGGGATCTACGGAGCCAGCGATGGCACCCGTGTCTGCAACGGAAGAAGCAGGCCCACAAGTGGCCATTCTGTTTGTAGGCGTGTCGTTGTTTCTGGGCATTGCATGCCGCCATGTCCTCCAGGGCACCCGAGTCCCCTACACGGTGGCGTTGCTGCTTCTGGGCATTGGCCTTGGAGGATTAGGTCAGTTTTGACAAAATTGCTCACTTTCAGCTGAAAAAGGCGTTCAGTTAGTTCCCTACCATTTGTACAATCTGACCGTGGTACCCTCTTTGACTAATTTCATAGTTTTATTCTGCACTGTGCTTGATCACATATTAGGTTTTTTTTTTTTTTTTCGTTACTTACACTCTGCCCCCTCTAATGCCACTCTGTGGAAGTTATCCAATCAGATGTACAGACTCAGAGGAATGTGCAATTAGAGTGTGTCGTTAGAGAGGGTTGAGTGTATGATTTTTTAACCCCTAAAGAACCAAGAAGCCCAAATTGGGCCTCACAATTTTTATAGCAGTTTTGTATGGGTCCTATGTAGACTTCCTTTTATTCAAATTTCTTTGTCTTTTGATCAACATATGCAATGTTCTTCGCTGATAAAATTTGGTCCTATCTGAATTATTTTCACAAATATGATCAATTGAATTTGTTATTTTAAAACTATGAATCCTTGGTTCGTTAAGGGTTAAGTTGTGTGATGAGGTAGTTCTGGAGTTACTAAATTAGCCATCTCTTTTTTTTTCTGCAGAATATGGCACTGCGCAAGGTTTGGGTGTACTTGGGGACAGCATTCGAATGTGTAAGTGTTTCAGTCTCCTGCACGGTTTTTGAATTTTAAAAAAGAAAAGAAAAAGTTCATGTGTGTGGTGGTGTTTTGAATATGATGTTGTTCTATTTGGTGCTCTTTTGGTGCAGGGTCAAATATTGATCCCGGGCTCATTTTGTTTCTGTTTCTGCCTGCTCTCCTTTTCGAAAGCTCCTTTGCCATGGATTTTCACCAGATCAAGGTAATGAATTTTTACTCAGCGCACACCCTTGCTTTTTCTTCCTGGAGAAAGTTGTGGTTACTGATTTTGTGATTTAATGAAATGGTGTGTGCTTGTACAGAGATGTTTTTTTCAAATGTTCCTTCTGGCTGGTCCGGGGGTCCTGATATCAACATTTCTCCTTGGTACCTTGGTGGTTGTGAGTATTCAAACCCTCTAAACTAAACCCCACGGGCTTACTTTTTTTTGGGAGAATCTTGCTCATAACTTCTACTCCGTTGAACCAAATGGGATTTTTTAAATGCCAAATTGAACATACTTAAGGCATCTATACTTCTTTAGAATAGAGCCAGTGTAAATTAGAAAGAGAATCGTGCTTAAAATGGAGTTTAAAAGAGATTTTGGGTGTGGGAATCAGGACATCAGGAATTTAGGACCTCACTGATTTTTAACGATTTCCGTGCGATGTTCGATATTTCATGGGTTCGTGCATTTTTCGCATGGATTTCGTACGGATTTTGTGCTAATTCTGCACTGAATCCGCACGGCTTCTACATTCACTCTTTTCGTTATCTAACAAAGTGTAGAATCTGTGCGGAATTAGTGCAAAATTGGTGTAAAATCCGTGCGAATAATGTACGAACTCATGAAATATCGGATATCGCACGGAAATCGTTTAAAATCCGTGGGGTCCTAAATTCCTGATGGAAAGCCATGTCCTTTAAGGGTTAAGATGGACAGAAGAGAGAATAGTTGGGGCTCTTGACAATGTTTTGCATGGTGTGTCAGAAGCTGTTATAGAATGTTATGTTGTGTGGAGTCATCACTTTGATATTAGGTTCTGAATATTTAATAAGACCTTGGTCCGTGGATGGTGGAACAGAAGGTGTTGCCATACAATTGGAACTGGAGCACTGGGCTTCTGCTGGGAGGCCTGTTGAGTGCCACGGACCCAGTGGCAGTGGTGGCATTGTTGAGAGAATTGGGTGCCAGCAAGAAATTGAGCACTCTCATTGAGGGCGAGTCTTTGATGAATGACGGGTGAGTAAACGTGCATAGATGCTGCTTCATGTCGTTCATTAGAAGTGGAATGGTAGCTTTATTCTAGTAAGCCCAACCAAGTGCTATTTATATGAAAATGTAAAATGGAAAACTAATAGATGGGACAATGAGTAGACTCATAGCATAATAGAGCAATGGGAGACAACACCCTTTTGCAATGGGACCACAGTCTAATTACAATTAGAAACTAAGTTTACGTGGCAATGACACAGTAGTCCCAAAATTCATGGCATTCCTTCATTACTTAGAAAAGTGGATTCTCTTTCAATCTAGTTTTCAAAAGGGTGCTTCATTGCACTACTCTATTATGCTATGCTAGAAGTAATTGAATAAACAATAATTTGAATAGACAGTAATTAGGATAGACCAAGTACTTTGAATTAAACTGTGACAACTGACCTATTTCACTTTATGAACTAAAAATTATTATGATGATAACAATTTACAGTCTCTGTTTTAACCCAGATGGCTAAAAGTGTCCGCTTCAAGAGTTGACACAAATCATTTAGGAAGCTTAGGATGAAGAAATCATACGCTATGTTTTTGAATGATGGAGATCTCTTTTGGAAGTTACTATAATCGACTATGGTTTTTCTGTTTTTAGTTTGAGTTAGCAGTTGCATACATCATGTGGCTTGTCAAAGATATGAAGACCTCATTTCCCATTGCACTGGCATGATTTTTGTCTAGGTTTGATTTGAGAGAGGAGGAGGTTATGGTGGCTTGAGGACACTAATATTGTGAATTGCTCTGGATATCAGGACTGCGATTGTTGTGTTCCGTTTGTTTTTACAGATGGTAGAGGGGAAACATTTTGGTGCTGGTGATGTGATTTCATTTCTCTGCAGGGTCTCATTGGGAGCGTAAGTGATGCTCGTTTCTTGATTTGTTTGGAAGTTTTTACTTCGGTGAGGTTCTTTTTGCGGTGTAGAAGAAAAGAAATCTTCTCTACTTATTTTGCTTCTTGTCCTTCAAAAATTCAGTACATAGGATATACCTTCTCAATGGGGAGAGGATATGTACGAGCTAATGAGATTTAAAAACTTCTGATTATGGCTTAATCTTTTTGCAGATTGGCCTTAGGGCTGCTTTTTGGAATAGTCTCTGTCTTTTGGGTGGGACTTGTGTTCAATGACACCGTTATTGAGATTACCCTCACCTTGACAGCTAGCTACATGGCTTTCTTTGTGGTAAAGTACTCTTAAACAGTCCATATATATATATATATATATATATATTTTGTAGGTTTTGGTGCTGCTATTCCAATAGTTCGGATTTGTGCAAAAGAGTAGTAATCGACAGAGTCTAATTTGGAGCTTTTTCCTTAAGCTAGGAATGCTTTTAGAGTGCACTGTATGCAAAGGATAAGTACTTCAATTTACCCAACTTGATTTGGGAGTGTTCTCGTATTAGAATACTGACTTACAGATTTATGGCACCATGTATGTGGGGTTTCATGATTAGGCAGAGCAATCGGCTCATGTCTCTGGGGTGCTGACTGTCATGACTATTGGCATGTAAGTCTTTTTCCCACTCTCATACCTCATCAATTTTCTTTGAGCTTTACCAAGCCCACATTAATATTGATCAATGTGCATGGCTTCGGAGCGGTGAAAATTGCACACACCTTATTATTCCATGTGCAAAAATTCTGATAGAGAGACTTGCATGTGTAGCTTCTTTGCAGCATTCGCAAGGACAGCCTTCACTGGAGAGAGTGAACAAAGTATGCATCATTTTTGGTATGCCATTCGTTACCTGCAATTCCTTTCAAGAAAAATTTATAGTACCATTGGGAGTAAGTTCCAGTTGCTCTGACACCTGCTTTTTCATGTTAACCGAGCAGGGAAATGATATCCTACATCGCCAATACTCTCATATTCTTACTCAGGTGTGTAATTTACACAGCTTTTTAGTCCTTTCACTTCATATTTGCAGTCTACTTTCTGAAGCAGCTGTGATATTAAATATCATGACAGTGTTGACAACGCTGGTGTCTTGCAGTGGGGTGGTGATTGCGGAGAGCATTTTAAGAAGTCACAACAAGATTCAAGGTTTGTAACTGCTGTGACTGTGATTCAAGAAGTGTGGCCAAAATTCTTCACCCTTGAATTAGGCCTCATGTTTTTTTAGTGGTTTTGAGTAGGTCCTATGTAAACTTCCTTTTGTTCAAACTTATTTGTATTTTAACCAACAGATGCAATGTTCTTCACTAATTCCGGTGATATAAAATTTGGCCTCATCTGAATTATTGATTTTTCACAACATGATCAATTGAGTTTGTCATTTTAAATCCATGAATCCTTGATGCGTTGCATGATATTTGCAGGGCGGGATTGGAGTTATCTGTTTGTGCTCTACATTTTTGTCCAGCTCTCTCGAGCGATTTTAGTGGCAATACTTTACCCTGGCTTGAAGTACTTTGGCTACGGAATCAGTTGGAAAGAGGCTACAATGCTAGTATGGGCTGGTCTGCGTGGTGCTGTCGCTCTGTCACTTTCATTATCAGTTTCTGTAAGTTGATTTTCATTTGATGCAAAACGGTGCCTTGGCTTTATTCTTGATGTTTAACGTACAAGTGTTCACATTCTCTGAGAAGGGCATACTTTGCTTCTTGCTTGGGAAATATTGATTCTTATCATTGGGTTCTGCCCCTGCAAGGAGATATATCATTCTCTTGTTTGGGAACTTTAGGTTGTCTGCAATCGTTTAAGAAATTTTGTACATGTATTTCTGATATTTTACTATCACTAATGCTTTGAAAATTGCGTTGTGACGACGATTCAGCATGACTCTCAAATTTCCGAATTGACGGGGGCCAGGGTATGTTATATAACTTTTTCTAGCCACGACAGCTTTCCACGCACATTTTGAAGTTAAGAATGTAACTCTTCAATTACCGTTCTTGCTTCATGGTTGTCATGATGCCTTATGAAACCCAAATGTGATTTATATGGTGGAGGAGGTTTCAAGGGGTCTCTCCTAAAGGGTTTTGCATTTGTCAAATGCATCAGTTTGTGTTCCTCACAGGTGGCGTGGTGTTCTTGACCCTCATCGTCAATGGCTCTACTACGCAATTTCTTCTTCACTTCCTTCGAATGGATATTATGAATGAAATGAAGGTAAGAGCATTCTTGGCCTTGAGTTTCATTTTCAAGCTGGTTCAGGAACTTTTAGACAACATCATATAAGAGAATATCATACAGAGGCCTCCATATGATCATTGTGACAATAGGGAAACCGCCCTATGAATCATGGTGATGATGTCTGAAATACCTGAAACACTGTTGGATTTTATTATGCTTCAACTCTCTGACGCTATTTAGCAAAGGCTTGAGGTTGGTTTGCATGATCAAAGACCAGAATGAGAACTTGACACGTGAAGGCTAATTTGGTTTAGGGTTTAGGGTTTTTGGGTTTTTGGTTGACGTTGGGTGTTGTGCAGTTACGTATGCTGGGAAAAATGAAGCATGAGATGCACAAGAAGGCGAAGGAGGCATTTGGAGAATTAGGAGAAGATGAGGAGCTGGGGCCAGCTGACTGGAATACTATACGCAAGTATGTGACCTGTTTGCCAGAGGAGAATGAAACCGTTTCTCATGTCCACGATCCCAGTTTTGCTCTTCCAGACGGTGAACATCTCAAACAGAAAATGCTCGACACACGTGAACGCTTCCTGCGTGGTAAGCATTTCAACACTGCATGCATGTGATTATGAAGAAAGTCTACACAACACTAATAATATGTTTCTCTAAAGAGACGCACTTCATCAATGTTACATTTGTGTAAAATCATGTGTCATGCAAGTGAATCAGGGCTCTTGATAACTTCAGTACATGTTCTTGTTAAGGCACACTGCTTTTCAAGTTGCTTTAGTTAATGGAGTAAAAACCTCAAAACTGATGTCTGCAGGAACCTTGTCTGGTTGCACGATATACAGTATTGATTTTTCGACTGTTGTTGCACAAGATACTCAAGAGTTTAGTTGTGTCTGCAGGTGTGCAAGCAGCATACTGGAGCATGCTGGAAGAAGGACGAATCACACGAACTGCGGCCCTTCTCCTCATGCAATCCGTTGACGAGGCGTTAGACAAGGTAACTTTCCAGATCAAAGACTACGTGATTTTATCAATTATTTTCGGTTAGAGGCTTGAAGTTCTGAGTGCCGTTAACACTACTTAGGTCTGCACTTTGTTACCTACCAGTGAGTTATCGCACCACAGAGCTACACTTTTGCATTCCACTGAATTCGTTAAAAGTACACTTGACTTTGAAAAATGCCCATTCAGCAGTTTCTGCACAAAAAGATCTGTCTACCACTTTAGTTTCTGCACAAGTTTTAGTTACCATGTTAGAATCACAATGGATAATGTTTGTATGGGTGGAACAGGATGATGAGGTAGAAAAATAGGGCTCATTTAACCCCGAAAGAACCAAGAATTCATGGTTTTAAAATGGTAAATTCAGTTGAAAAATATAATTCAGATAGGACCAAATTTTATATCACTGGAATCAGTGAAGAACATTGTATGTGTTGGCCAAGAAAAAAGTAATTTGAACCAGAGGAAGTCCACATACGATGTACTCAAAACTGCTTAAAATGAATGAGGGAATTCTCATATTTACAATGCAAACAACTGTTTTATATCATGCGTCTTCCATGGCAGGTGAATAGGCATGCTAAGTTGCAGGATTGGGAAGGACTCCATTCACACGTTAGTTTCCCCCCCTATTTGAGGTACTCATCATGGCAGAGTAGCTCATTCATTCGTCGAAGAGCCTCTACCTTCTTCCTGTTACAACAATTGGAGCTCGCATGCTACATTTCTGCAGCTTTTCTTCGGGCACATCGCATGACTCGCAACCTCCTCCGGGCATCGATTGGTAGGTCTCATGCTTAATAACTCAAAGTCAATAAATCCTAAACTAGTTTGTGAAATCTAGACCATGAATGAATGAGTCATCCATCCTTGAACAATTTTATTTTAGTTTTGGTCAGAAATCACTTAAAATGTCATTGAAACTTTTGATTTTTGGTATGCTTTTAAGAATGTTTAAAATCATTTTCAATCAACTCATTAGAGTTGAGTTCATTTCTATCAACCAATATAGGGTTGAGTGGAAACCCGTTGGTTGGGATCTGCAGACATTCATTTGGTCTGGAATTACTTAGATTTGCAGTTTTGAAGATACAGGATGGTTGAATATGCAGCTAGTCTGTTGCATCTTGGAAACTAGACCATGCATTTTGAGCACCACTTTGATGCTTTGTTACATGTGTAGGTGAAAGTGATGTGACGGAGGTTGTCATCCAAGAAAGTGAGGCAGAAGGTCGGGCTGCTCGTGAGTTTCTTGAAGACGTGCGCCAATCTTTTCCTCAGGTGATCCAAGATTCAATCGCTTGTCACATTACTAAATTCGTACATGCTGATTTCTTCTTGTTTTGTGCTCCATTTTGAATACAAATCACTTGCTACTTTGATCCTGCTACACTAGTAGAGCACCCCTGATATATTCTCTCCAACTACTTTAGAAATTGCCTTAAGTGGTGTTACAATTAGATTTTCTAGAATACCTTGCCATGGGGGGGTTTTTCTACTAGTGATGTAGTCATGCATGAATATTCACTAATTTAGATGATGTCAGGTTTCTTTAGGAGCACGTGCTTTTATTTCTGAAGAATTCTCGATTCAAACTGAGGAATTGTTCCATTTGGATCCAGGTGTTGCGGGCTGTGAAGACAAAGCAAGTAACTCATGCAATTTTGGCACACTTGACTGAATATGTGAAGAGCCTCGAAATTAGTGGGCTCCTCGAAGCCAAGGAGACTCTCCAACTTCATGATGCCGTCCAGGTTTGGAGTTCTACCATTACTCTATTTATATCTGGGTTTTGGTAAGAAAATGTATCAATCTCTATTGATCACTTAATGTTCACTCAGATCTGAGTCGAAGATTTAAGGCTGAACACTTATTTTTTAAATCACTCAGCCTACTGGAAAATCACAGGCATTAGTGAATCTTAGATGATAAATTACAAGCAAATATATTCCAGTCTGTTAATTCTGAGTCGTGTTACACTCCAATGTTGGGCATGTGAATTCTGAAGGAAGGAATTGAATGTTGGCACATATCAGGTGGACTTGAAGAAGCTATTGCGGAAACCGCCTATTGTTGAAATGGCATCAAGAGAGGAAACGTTGCAGAACCAACCTTTTATAGGGGCAATGGAAGACCCTGTTAAAAAAGTGCTTCTGAATGCGGCCAAAGAGCACATGAGAGTGCAGACTAGCATAATCTACAGGGAGGACACGAAGCCCGATGGCATCTGGTTGATCGCAAATGGTGTCGTCAAGGTTAGTTTTTAATTTAATTTAAATCTTTGACTTCTCTGTCCCCCGAAATACTGTCACCTTTACAGCCATAACAACTGGTGCACCTCAAATACTGAATCCAACCAAGTTCGTTATATAAAGATGAGCGTGATTTCAGGACTTTTTTCTCTTCATACTTGCAATGGTGAGGTCACCATAACAAAAAGAACTGCCATGTGATAGAAACTCTTAAAAACTCAAAATTTGGAAGCTAGTTGGGTGGTAGAAATGGTTTAGGGTTTAGGTGCATTGGTTCTATTGCTAAAGAATGTTATGTAAGTCGTGCTGTCTGTTGGAATACCTGAAATATCCTGTGGTTATTAAGATATATTTAGTGTCTTCATTTGTAATTGGCGTGGGTACAGTCAGTTACCTAATCGTTCTGTTGACTTGGAAAATTTCAGTGGAGCAACAAGGCAACCAATGGACAGAGGCTGAGCCAACCCACGTTCTCCCACGGCAGCACGTTGGGCTTGTACGAAGCGTTGACAGGAAAACCCTACTTGTGTGATGTTGTCACAGGATCAGTGGTCCGTTGCTTCTTTATTGAACGCTCTAGGATCTTGTCGATTCAAAAGGAACACCCAGAACTCGACGATTTTCTTTGGCAGGTAAATTTTGAGCCTTTACTGGAGTTTATCAAACACTAGTAGGATTCGTCTGGAAACTTATCCTTCAACCCTAAAGGACCAAGGATTCATGGTTTAAAATTGTCAAATTCAATTGATCATATTGTGAAAAATATAATTTAGACGAGACCAAATTCTATATCACCACAATCAGTGAAGAACATTGCATGTGTTGGTCAAAAGATAAAGAAATTTTAACGGAAAGAAGTCCACATAGGACCTACTCAAAACTGCTAAAAAAAACATGAGGCCCAGTTCAGGCTTCTTGGTCCTGACAATTTCAGAATTGGGAGAATCTCAACTAAACTATTTGTTCTGGTGAAAGAACCATTCATTGTATAGCTATTAGTCCAAATTGAGCCTCATGTTTTTTTTGAGTAGGGACTCGTTTTACGTATTTATTGACCAACACATGCAATGTTCTTCACTGATTCTGATAAATTAGAATTTAGTCCCATGTGAGTTATATTTTTCACAATGATGAATCGAATTAGTCATTTTAAAACCATGAATCGTTGGCCGGGTTAGTATGGGAAACTAGTGCTAAGGTAACTATATCTAAAAGCAACCCTTTCCTTAAAGCGTCCTTAGTTCAATCTTCCATAATAAGTAGATTCTGACACCCTACTATTGATGAGAATGTGCACAATCTGAACATCAGAGTTTAGGGTCGCTTTAAGGTCAACCTATAGTCAGCACTTTGGAAATTCATAACTTATTCATACGGTGTCCAAATAATGCATGCTAAAGTGCGTTGGAATCCTCTTGAACTTGCTATTAAGACCCACTGAAAGGTAAAATAATTTATGTTTTATGTGTGTAAATAGGCTCAGTTGGTAAGGTGGACGCTTTAAGGTATACTTACCTTAAGTGCATGTTATGTAGGCCTGACGAGCCGATTGAATGGCTCACCCTGGCTGGCTCGTGTGTAGGAAAGCGCACTGGCGGTGACGAAGATGGTATTAGCGCCGCAATTCGACACGGCGACGTTACAAGAGATTCGGGCGCTGGTGACGGAATGCTCCTCCATGCGCATCTTCCTGCGCAGCGAGGTCTTTGAGCTTCGGCCCCGAGAAATGGGCGTGTTGCTGGAAGGCTTTGTCCGCCAAGAGCACAGCACCGAAATCATCACTGCTCCCGCTGGCCTCCTCCTCAAACGTTCGCCCCTCCTCAGCCCCGCTGGTACGCTTCCCCTTCCCAAGATCTATCTATGTTTGTCACAACTGCCTATTTCGAAGAAGCTGAATCATTATTGAGCATTATTCAAGCATTATTCAAGCATTATCAAGCATTCTTAGGCAGAAGAATTCTGAGTTGTGTGGAATATGTGCTTCATGTCAGTTCTTAACCACTAACGGACCACAAAGTCTGAATTGGACCTCGTGTTGTTTTAAGCAGTTTTGAGTAGATTCTATATGAGCAAATAAGTTTGTTTTTTGACCAACATATGCAATGTTATTCACTGATTCTGGTGATATAAAATTTGGTCCCATTTGAATTATATTTTTCACAATATGATCAATTGAATTTTTCATTTTGAAACCATGAATCCTTGGTCCTTTAAGGGTTAACCTTGAGCAGATGGAGACTGAAGTGGGAAGTGCCATGTGTGCTCCAACATCTTGATAACTCCAAGGCTAATGTTACAATAGTCGTATTTGTTAAAATGGTGTGTTTCAGAGCGTCAAAATTGTGACTAGTTGAAGTGTCCAGAGCTTTAGAAACGAGGGCTTTCAACTGCAAATTCTAGAATGTTGCACTGGTATAGAGCTTCAGGTGACTGAAACTGTTCCAATACACCATTTTAATGGATAATTTTAAGTTAGAGGTACCTAAATACAACACCTACCTGAATGTGACACCCTCAAAATCTAGCACAATGACTACATATTGATCGTTGGAATGTACACCTCTACATCAAAACTCGTGGTAGTTTTGAACCCTTATAACTTTTGCATATGAAATTCAAATAAGGAATTCTTTGGTGCGTTGGAATTCTCTTTGATTTTATAACAAGAAGATTTAAAAATCTGATGATTCTGATTGCTATGCTCAGTGTAGTCCTACCTGAATGTGACACCCTCAAAATCCTCATAACTTTTGCATATGAAATTCAAATAATGCATTCTTTGGTGCGTTGGAATTCTCTTTTATTTTTATAAAAATCCGATGATTCTGATAACTATGCTCAGTGCAGTTGCCTGCCTTATGAGGCTGTGACGATTAACCGTGGAGGGGTGACATGCATGCAGGTAGTAGGAGCAATCTGTCACTGCAACAAGCCACCGTGTTTCATGCGGAGGCCAGGTCCCGGATCCTGTTTTTTGACTCCGGAGTGCCTGCCAAGCTTTTGTCGACGCAAGGATCGGCGCTGCACACACCCCGGCGCTCGTTCCCGGAACTGCAGCAGCCTTCCGTGTCTTCCCGACACTCACGAGTTACCAATGCCGACAGTAACAATGAGATCGGCTTTGCCAGTGACAATTCCATCCCCGTTTGGCCAGTCTGGGGTAGTGGCACCAGCTCCGTGCCGGATAAATACACGGCCAAAGCTTTGGAAATCAGTGTCTTCGGCGCCGAGGTATTACGTTATTTTGCTTTAACTCAACCGTCTGTTATCATTCGATTTCAGTGTACTAGCCTTTGTTTTCTGAATTGATTCAGCTATGGTCATATGCTCGTCCCAGATTTTAGAGCTCTGAAAAGAACTATCAACTAGGCGTCACAGCAGTTTGTGATGCCCATCTGGAACTTGATCGGCTTGAGACTCATCTGAAATCTATGCTGTCGAAGATTTTAGAGGTTTCAGCTGGTCAACTAAGAACACGTGCGCACTAATTTTCAGCATTTGAACAGTGAAATTCACCAAAAGAAAGTAAAATATGAGAGCCAGGTTGGCTGTCATATAATATAGAGGATGAGGTTGTTTGTGCATTCATTCATTCATTCATTCATGAGGGTTTGCGATGCGCGCAGGTGCAAGGCAAGAGCAAGAGCAAGAGCTGTACAGGATCACAGCATGATGAAGCACGGACTCCCGAAGGGCCGATTCGAGTGAGCCAGTCGCACACCAACCTGGTGAGGCGGATGTCCATGCTGATGCAAGACACGCCGCCGGCCGTGGGGTGGCCCGGCAGCCAAGGCAGCATGCGACAACAGTTGGGCAGGCTCAAGCCCGTCCACAACAACGGCGACACCAGTGACGACTCCGACAAGGAGGAGCCCACTGTTGTTCACTCGCCCAGCGCCCTCTTCAACACTTCTCATGGGGTAACATAGATCTGCACAGTATCATGGCATGGTATCATGTACTGAGGCCATGCATGACAAATCATGCGTCATGGCATGGTATCATGTACTGAGGCCATGCATGAAGAATCATGTGGCATGGCATGGTATCATGTACTGAGGCCATGCATGAAGAATCATGTGGCATGGCATGGTATCATGTACTGAGGCCATGCATGAAGAATCATGTGGCATGGCATGGTATCATGTACTGAGGCCATGCATGAAGAATCATGTGGCATGGCATGGTAGCATATACCCAGGCCATGCATGAAGAATCATGTATCATGGCATGGTAGCATGTACTGAGGCCATGCGTATACATATTACATTGATAAAAATTACATTTTTAGAATGCTAACAATGGGGGATTTAAGCTACATTATTTGTACTAAAAGAAATGCTTTGAACATGGAGATATTTACATTTGAAAATAATAGGCAGTTCAATTTCTTCTAAGTTTTTGGTCGTTTTTAACACTCCTTTGTACATTTTTTCCATTTTAATTCATTTTAATTAACATTTTTTTCTCCAATCGTGAAAGAGAATTTCTAATCTTAGTATCTTTCGATTGAACTTTTGATTTGAAATTGATTAATTTTTTATAGTTTTTAGTTAAAAAATTTGTAAAATTGGTTTTAATGTTTTAAATGTGAATATTTTTTCTACAATAAACATTCAAGCACTAACTTCAAAGAGAGAGGACATTGGAAGTACAATCAATTGATCAAAAGTGGAGCATGCCCATAGAAGTTAGGAATGTACAATTCTAAGACATCAAAAATAGAATATGAACATAGTATGTTTATTAATAGTACATTTACCAATTGAACTCTCGTAACTTTTGTTTAGAGTATTCAAATAAAATTATTTCACTTAATTTTTGTTTGCATTGAAATGTACTACAGTAAAGTAGTTCTAGTGGAAATTTTAATCTTCTACTAACAGCCAAAAAGTAAGAGAGCGGCTAAAATTTGCTCAATTATAGGTGTTACAACCTAATGAGAAATTCAATTTGAACCTGTTTATAGTGGGTATTAATTTCTTCCAAATGAGGAATTATTAGGTTCAATCAAACAACATAACATTCTTGAACTATTATGCCTAGGTCCCTTTTCTACAATGCTATTGTAAAGGTATCGTTCGTCAAAAGTGAAAAATGTTGCCTCTAAATTAAGGTAGGATGTTGTGAAACAGAGAATGACCTAAAACGATTAGAATGTACATCCTTTCCTTATTTCATAGCAGAGATGTAGCTCTAAAGTAAATGGTTTAATTCTTGGAATCCAAAAAATAAAGTGTGCACTAACGAGTTACATTTCCCCTCAAGAATGAACAAAGGAGGTACATTTTAACCATTTAAGGTCATCGACGGTTTCACACCATGCTTAACACGTTCAATTCAAGATTTTTTGTGCAAAGAAATGGGACTCACATTAGAAAAGGGACTTAGAGTAGAAAAGGGACTAGGCTAAGGTAGTCCACAAATGTTATGAAAAGAGCACGGTGCAGTGCTAGATTTGTGACTGGGTCGGCGATTGGGTCCCATTACAATTGCAGTCTAACCCCTAAATGACATAGGGGATAAGGGCAAAACCTATATGTGTTATAAAATGTTACTTATGCAACTTCGATGAAGTTTGGGCCAAAAGTGAAAATGAGAAGCATGACGTTTGGTAATTGAATATACGGCCAAACTCTAAAAACAATGTTTTAGGTACTCATTTAATGAATTTAGAAGCATTTATCGTTGAATATTCACCAAAATTACAAAATTTATTTTTAGAATTTGAAATTTGGTGTGATTGGTAAAAATTAGACACTCTATTCTAAAACAGTCAATGGAATTTTTTTTAAAGGAGAGAACATCATTACTTTCCTAAAATAGTAAGTTTTATAACACTAGGACAATGTTGAGGTGTTTGTTTTTGAAAAATTCTCCTCAGTGGAGTTTAACTTGGATTGACATGATTCATATTGGGTTGGAAAGTAGACTTGATTTCCTATTTGAAAATATTTTTTATTTTTTATAAAAATATATCTTTCATCTTAGGCAACTCGTAAAAAAGGGTAGCAACCAAAAAATGATTGTTTGGTCACTTATTGGTTAACCCTTAAGCGTGCAAGGAACCCCGTGGGCCTAAGTTTGATCGTTTTTAAGGCAAACTCTAATTTTCACCTAGTTCCTAATTTTTGGGAGCTAAGAAAATGTGGGAGCTATCTTCTACTTTCTAGTCCACTTTACGGTTCTTCAAAATTGTTAAAATTATGGCATTTACAACACTTTATAGCTCAAAGCCCTAAAATTCCAATTTACATTGAAGAAAAAGTTTTTCAATCAAATTTCTTTTCATGGTAGTTCGAGAAGCATGCCAGCTACACCTTGTTGTTCATCACTATTATGTACATTTTTTCTAACAATTTCATACTGTTTTAGGCATTTTGTGATTACTATGGCTATTACAACAGAAAAACTTTCAAAAAACTTATAAAACCCATTTTCATTTAAAAATTATGAAACAATCAGTGTAAATCGATTTAAGAATAAATTATATGAGGAAAATACCCAAAAATTATAATACATTTTAAAATGTGAGAAATCGATGAGGTTTGACTGGGTAAATGTAGTGTGGACGCTTACGGGTTAACAAGCTAAGCATGCATTACACTAAATAGTGAAATTAGGTTGCTTGAAAAATTAGGTTAACTTACCCCAAGAAAGTTACTTCACAAGCCATCAAAGTCAACAAATGTTTCACAAATATTTCTATTTGTACATATGAAAGTTCATGAGTCCTAATTACAACAATATCTAATTCAAAAATAGTGCATTCTTCTACAGTAACAATAAATATTTATATAGTATCAAATGTTGAATTAGTGAGGGGCAACCTAATTTCACTATTTAGTGATGATTCTGCGTGAGTAGCACAATGATACTGTTCATCACAACATATGGGTACACAAAAGTAGTGCACAAATTTGACTACTTTAGTTGCTATATTCTTCATACAAAGATTCCACAAAAAGATTCTGAGATTTCTCCTAGTCTTGTTTTTAATGTTAATTTTATCTTAGTTCTTGCTAGTGCACATTGGAAGTATTTTACATTCAACTTATGATATCATGTGCAAACAAAGAATAATGTTTTGGAGTCTATCAGTAATAATTATACTGCTATTCTTAATATATTTTGATGTCACTTTTAGAAAGTATGGAATATTTTTGGAATAGATCTTAGATATTCTTGACATGAATTTTGAACCTTGTTTTTTTGAGATTTTTTTAATAATTTTTACTTGAAAAGAAAGAATTTTTTTTACCCTATATTTATTTCGTACGTAGATTTTTAATACAAAGGTAGTGATGCCCTTGAACATGTATGTTGGCACTATTCAATGAGGATTCCAATACATTTTAGCATGTACTTTCAACTTCAAGGCATATACATTTAAACAAGAATCTATAAGGGCTGTTTATTGTCTCTGCCCCGCCGGGGGAGAGACTACGGAAACACTTTGAGGAGTTACCAGGAGTTATGTGCCTGGACAATAAAATGAAGCCGTAAAAATAAATCTGGGATAAATACTAAGGCAGAGACTTTGCGACTAGCTACTTGTTTATATATATATATAGAATTATAAGGGCTCCTTACATATAAAGTCACAATTAGATGTAGTCAGCCAAAAAAAATCACGAATTTTGCCAAAATCTTATTTGATTTTGGGAGTGGATACTTTTACACTAGAAAAAATGAACAAAAAAGTAAATGAAATTGTAGAAGTCTTTTAAAACAAATACTAAAATTGTCACTATTTGGATGGAAGTGTCTTATAATAGATAATTTTATAGATGAGTATATATACCAATATGAATGATTCAAAAAGGCATTGAGAGGGAGAGGAGAGAGGGGAGGGAGAAGGAGAGTGACATAGAATGCGCAGCTGCGCACCCTACGGCCGAAAAAAGCAATTTATTTTTCTTTCTTCTCCGCTGCCGTTTAGGGTTCAAGGACGATTTGGTGACTATATGCACCCTATATTTATCTATTTATTATTATTATTTTTTTTCTTCTTTGTTAGGGTCAGCGCTAGGAATGGCAAGCTAAACTCTAACAAAGAAGAGGGAAAAAAAATTAAAAATCAAGAATTAAAATTAAAATTATTATTATTTTAATTAATTAGGCTTTAGAGTTGCAAATGGCAAGTTGAACCCTAACTAAGAAGAAGAAGAAAGAAGAAAAAATGAAAAAAAAAAGAAAAAAGAAAAAAGAAAAAAAAACCTTGGTGCAAGTGTGGAATCCGCGGCTACACAATAAGAGCCAGAAATGAAAGGAGAAGGATGAAGAAAAAAATAAAAGAGAATAAAAAAAGACAAGATGAAAGACAAAAAGGAAGACAAGAGGAAGACAAGAAAGAAGACAAGAAAGAAAACAAGATAAAACAAAAGATAAATGAAAAGATAAAGATAAAGATAAAAAATAAATAAAGAATTGTTTGTTTACAATGTAAGATTGTAAGTTATTGTAGAAAGACAAAATCGATTATTTTTAAGTTAGAACATTTTAGAGAATTATTTTAAAGTCAAATTTGCTCATGAAATGAGCACACTTGGCCAAGTGCATACTGAATAGCAAATTGCATGTTTTTTGTTGTTTGGATTTGTGTTGGCATCCAATTATGAGAGAAATGTCTTATGTCTATGCTCCTGAAGTAGAATAATTTAGCTTTCAGTTGTAACTATGAAAAGAATTCCTTGATTTCTTAGTACTTGGTAGCCTAATATATGCCTCGGTCTAAGCATTGTACATTCAAAGAAGTGAGGGTAAATGTCAAAGCCATATAAGATATCATTTCATCTCCTTCTATTTCCAAAATCGATCTATATAAGCTTATTTCCTAAGTGCAAGAGATCCTACTGCACTCTAGGAATATGACAGAAAGAATCTATAATTGACATATATTAACTAATAAAAATTTGATTATTCAAAGTCCTACATCAAAACTAAGGTTGTCTAACTAGATTTTCCTATTTAACACTCAATAAGACATCAAACACGACATCGAAGGCAAACAACAAACTATTAAACAAAGCCCCTCGTCTGTTAAACAAACATATTTTTAGAACATTAACACACATTTCGTTAAATTTGCACGATTTTCAATCCGGAATTAGTATATTCTGTTAATTTTGGACGGGATAATAGTGATGGGGAGGTGGCTAGAGCAGCTGGATATGGGGAGGCCTCCCTAGAAGACAGGGGAGGCCTCCCCAGAAGACAGCTGCTTGCACGCAGCTGGAGCGTGGTATTGAACTGAAAATGGGCTAGAGGCGCAATGTTGGTTGGGGAGATCTCCCCAGTGTATTCAGAAATCGGCCTGTGGGGGGGTCTGATTGCCACAGACTAGACATTTAGACGGTAGGGAGCCCTCCCTATCCAAGGTCCGTGGAAGGGAAGGCCTCCCGACCTTGGTAGGAAGGTACGACGACTGAGTATTGAACAAGACGCGACTGTCCTATGCAGAGAGAATCCCTACTTTAGAGAAAATATGGGGTCTCCAGGTGTCCAACTTGCATTTCGAATTACCGTCGAAAATAAATAAAAAATAGAGCCTCCGCCCTGGCGTATAAGGTGGTGACATTGGATATTCAACTGTTGCCACCAATGAGAGCACATTGTGGAAAACAGTTTAATATGTTGCGTACCATCAGTCGTGGTACTGTTTGAAACAATATTAAATTTATGTACCATTGTCCCATGTCCTCCCGATGTGAGTTAGAAACAATATATAATTGTGTGTACATCCGAGGACTAGTCCTACGTTTCTATCGTGGAGCCGCCAACGATGTGACCACAACGGTCAATGCTGTGACCAACAAGTGCATTTTAAATTTGGTGTAACAAGCCGTTGCAAACAAAGAGCCCTACAACTGCTTGAGACTAGCAAATCAAGTTTCTAGCAACCATTCACACATGTTGGAAACTAGCAATGAGTTGGAAACGAAGAGTCAAGCAAGTGGAAAAGACTACCGAAACTAGTTGTTGGAAACAACTACAATACAATTGGTGGAAACTAGAATGCAAACAAAGAGCCCTACAACTGCTTGAGACTAGCAAATCAAGTTTCTAGCAACCATTCACACATGTTGGAAACTAGCAATGAGTTGGAAACGAAGAGTCAAGCAAGTGGAAAAGACTACCGAAACTAGTTGTTGGAAACAACTACAATACAATTGGTGGAAACTAGAATGCAAACAATCTGGCGGGAAAAGATGCCAACAGTACAAGGTGACCATCCGAATTGTTACCAACCGTACAAATAGTGATGGCAGCATCTCCACGTGGAAATAAGGTCAACGTTGGAACTCCCGCCATGTTGGAACTCCTGCTACGTTAGAACTCTCGCCGTCCTCGTGTACAACGCAAGTACCATCATGTCAAACACTAGTTTCTAGTTTACAGTAAGTTAAACCAGGTTTATTTGTGGTATTTTACGTGTTTTGGTACTTGAAGGGTTGCATAAAATATTCGGCTCGATATTCTATTTTAAGCAGGTGCTCATTACAGTTACCAACACAAGTACATGTTGGACACGCACAGTCGTTGCCACTTCGGCCTGTACGTTGCCAACAGGGCCCATGATGTTGCCACATCGGCCCATCACGGTGCCAACTCGGCCATGGCTCCGGGTTCTGATTGGCTTGCGGAACTGATTGCAACTTGCTGCAGGTACCATAAATGTGCAATATATGCCATTTTTGGAAACAATTAATTCATTTCCAAGCCAAAAGTACCGGCCACAAAAGACCCCAAATTTTCTCCAATGATTTTTTGATTCCCTTGGTGGTAACAATTCCATGTACAGTGTGGATTACATCCCGATAACAAGAGGACTGTATATTTACATTGATGAAAGTACAAAATTCCGGCGAGGGTCATTACAATGCATTGCAAAGTTCAGGGCCCACATCGTTCATGCAAACTTCGGGAAGGGAAGGTCACTCTCCTACACTACGAGGTCGTCACTGCGGCCCTCTGTTGCGGCGCCTTAGAGCCCTCCAAGAGGAGTCTCACACGATCAGTTGTAACAGGTGGAGTAGACCAAGTGGGTCTGTTCCACTCAACGAACTCCCGAACGTCGCCTGTCCATGCACGCAAATTGACTAGCCACCTCCTCATTGCCACGAGCCCGGGAGGTGCTTTCGGATCACTGGAACGGTACGTAAACGGGTGGATTGCATTGCGGGGATCGTTCATGCAACTCTTGTCGGGCGAGTCGTCGATGAGGATTGTGTTCGACGTGTTAGCATCGGGGCATTGTGCGAAGAACTTGGAGAGGGGTTTTAGGAAAATGGGCTTCTCCGGGTTCAAGGGATCCCGATGCTGGGAGCACTCACAAAGGTCCTGGCCAAATAGCCGGTCTGACCTTAGAATGACTTGGGTGAGTGTCTGCAGTTTTTTCTTGTATCGGTCCAATTTTTTTCTCCCACACGCGGACCAGAAAACGACATCGAACTTGGCAAAGCAAAACTGCAGGAAATTGTTCAAGTTCTCCCTCCACCGAATTTTTCCGCCGCTCCCGGAGTCGGAGTCACACAACAGTCCGTTCACGTCAAACACAAGAAATATTGTCGGCGGCGGAGACAAGGGTTGCGAGCGCGAATCCCCCTGCGGAAAGTGTGCCATGGGGAGCGGAGACGGCAGTGTCGCCCGGTCTGTGCAAGATACAAACGACGGGTTGTCAGAACCAAAGGCGACGCTTGGAACGCATTGTCTTGTCATGGAATACTAGAGTACCAATGGGGAGATCTCCCCATCCAAAGAGAACACAACACTCATGAAATGAATGACCTATACATGCACTATACACATCGGGAGGGCAAACGTGGTGAAAACATAAGTCATATTCGATAGTCCAACTGACAGGACGTACATTACACAAAACGGTCCATCGCAGTTATCACGGCAGACAACACATACGGGCCGATATTCTACGAGGGGAGGCCTCCCTATCTACCTGGAGACATATGAGTGTCCGGCGCCTCCAACATGCTCGCCATCATGCCCTCCGCGCTACTGTCAACAACGTCCATGTTCGATCCAGTGACAGGGTCCGCTCGCTTGGTGGAGTCCTTGGATTTGCCAGCCTTGGCCCGGGCACGCCTCGCCGATTTCTGAGACCCGCCGGCGTCTGTGGATTCCGAACCCGCAACGTTCGGGGCACCCGATCCCACGGGTGTACTGACGGGGGCCGCGCGGCCACGTGCAGAACCTCGGCTGGCACTCCCGGGAGAGCCAACGACATCACCGGGCGCCCGGAACTGAGAACGCGAGCTCCCCCCCGTGTTGGCAGAAGCTTCGGCACCTTGTCCGCGACGCCCGGCGTTGCCACCTCGGACATTCGTTGCAGCACCAGCACCTCGGCCCGACGGGGTCATGTCAGGGAAAACCACCGGACGGCTTTCCCGACTGGACCTCCGGATCTGACTCGCACCACCGTCATCCCCATCCGTCCCAGGGTTGTCCGGTTCTACCTGCCGGCGGTCTTTTGCCTTCCTCTTCTGCGAACCCTTCCCCAAACCCCTCTGCGATAGGGAGGCCTCCCCGCCACGGGTTTCCTCGCCTCCGCTATGGGGGATCCGTAGGCACGGAGGCTTGCGGAGCCAGGGAGGCCTCTCCAGGATCACTGCAGAGCTGGATTCCAGCCAGACGTGAATTCAGATTTGTCTGACTCAGTGGCATTGGGGAGTGCTCTCTACCAAGTCCCGGCAGGGCGGGGTGCACTCCACCGATGGGGAGAGCTCCCCATGACGGCTAGACGGTGTGTCAGAGCTCAACGGCATCGGGGACGACTCCCTCGGTCGCCCAGACTGACTGGGAGGGACGCTTTGGGCTGGGGAGGGCTCCGCACGTCGGGCCGGTGGAGAGAGGCGTGACGGACATGTATCGGACGAAATGTTGTCGGGGTTCTCCACTTCTGGTCCAGAGGACTCCTGCGCGTCATGTGCGTGTCCCGCCCTCGGGATATTGAAGGTAGAGAAGATTGCACAAGGCACACACACAAACACAAGGAATGCGTAGAAAGAGATGATCTTTACTCAAAGGCCTTCCACCTTAAGTAGTGTACACTAGGAGGTCACCATGGACAAACCATATGGGATAACTCATCACAAGGACACTCTAGAGATCAGCCCATGCCTAACTCCTCCTCCCACACACCATTATTTAGCACCCGTACGTCTTTGGCTTCTAGCAATACTACGTTGCATCAATTACCTCAATACTCCCACTTTGCGTAGAGCCAAAGCCTCTAAGTCCAAATGCTATTACTAATCGTTGGTGTCGGTCTCTACAAAGACCCTTTGTGAGCACATCCGCCACCATGTGCTCCGTTGGGCAATACTCCAAATGTATAACTCCCAATTCCAACTTCTCCCGAATGAAGTGGTATTGCACATCAATGTGCTTCGTGCGTGAATGATGTGTAGGGTTCTTTGCAAGTGAAATGCACCCTTGGTTGTCACACATAATCGTTGTAGCCTCACCTTGTGTGCAACCCACATCCACCATTAGTTGCCTCAACCAAATGGCCTCCTTCGTGGCATGGCTCGTAGCCATGTACTCGGCCTCCACCGTTGATGTCGCCGTCGTTTGTTGCCGCTTGCTATTCCACGACACCGCTCCCGATCCGACCTTGAACATGTAGCCCGTTGTCGATCTTCGATCGCTCGTGTCTCCCGCGTAGTCCGCGTCACAATAGCCGCTCAACACAATGTCTTTGCCTCCAAGACACAACTTCACATCGCTTGTGCCCCTCAAATAACGCATGATCCTCTTGACCGTCATCCAATGCATCGAGCCCGGTCTCGCCATGTGTTGACTCACCACGCTAATTGGATACGCAAGGTCGGGCCGTGTCGCAATCATCGCATACATCAACGACCCCACCGCTTGCTTGTATGGCACCTCCGCCATCGATTTAGCCTCCATCGCATACTCCTCCTCCGAAAGCTTGACGAGCTTGGAGTTTGCATCCAATGGTGTTGCCACGGGCTTACAATCCTCCATCCCGAATCTCTTGAGCACGTCCATCACATACTTGCCTTGACTCATGGTGATAGTGCGTGTAGCCCTATCACGCACAAACTCAACACCAAGACAAAAGTGCAATTCTCCAAGATCACTCATCTCGTACTCTCTCTCAAGCATGCCTTTTAATGCATTCATTAAACTCATGAGGCTTGCAAGAATGATCAAATCATCAACATATATGATCACAATCACCACATTTTGCCCCTCTTGCATGAAGTAGAGACTATGATCCGCAATGCTCCTAGTAAACCCGTGTGCAAGCAAGAACGTGTCAATCTTTTGGTACCACGCTCTTGGAGATTGTTTCAACCCATACAATGATTTTTGCAACTTACAAACAAGGTGCTCTTTACCTTGTTGCACAAACCCCTCAGGTTGCACCATGTAGATGTCCTCCTCCAAATCGCCATTTAAAAATGCGGTCTTCACATCCATTTGATGCATCTCCAAGTCCAAGGCCGCTCCAATGGCAAGAATGCATCGAATGGTGGTGAACTTGGCCACGGGAGCAAATGTCTCGTGAAAGTCCACGCCATGCACTTGCGCGAACCCCTTGGCTACTAATCTTGCCTTGTGACGCACAACAATACCCGAAACATCCCTCTTTGTCCGAAACACCCATTTGCAGCAATGGGGTTGCGATCCTTTGGAATGGGAGTTAATTGCCACGTACCGTTAGCAATTAGAGAGTCGTACTCCTCTTGCATGGCGCGCTCCCACTTGACCGCATCCTCACCTTGCATGGCTTCTCGAATGGTCAATGGACCATCCGATAATGCCACATTCGCATGCTCGTCCTCCACTTGAGGGAAGATGTGGTTCTTCCACCATTCTCCAGGTGGCTTGCGCGATCTCTCGGGGTACCGCCGCTCGCTTGAAGAAACTTGCTCCTCTTGCGTGCCCTTTGCGCCATTCTTGGCCTTTGAGCTCGATGGCGCTTCAACAACCTCCGTGTCGCCAGCTTCGTCATCACCGTCATCATCACCTACATCAACAACACTAGGAGACTTGGAGGGTGTGTCCACCAAAACGTCTCCACTACTCCCACTTGGACCAACCTCCAAAGGAGCCTCCATCGTAGACTCCTCACAAAATGTCACATCACGTGACCGAATGATCTTCCTCGTGTCCACCGACATGAGTCTATACGCCTTGGTACCTTCACAATACCCAAGAAACACACATTTCAAGGCCTTAGCCTCGAGTTTCGTCCTCCGTTCGTCGGGAACCTTCGCATATGCAATGCATCCAAAGATGCGCATGTGTGCAACACATGGTTGCCTCCCACTCCACGCTTGCTCCGGCGTCATGCCTTCAACCGCGCTTGTTGGACACCGATTGCGTGTGTATACCGCATTCACCACCGCTTCCGCCCAAAGGTCCAACTTCAAGTTTTGAGCGTGCAACATGCTCCTCGCCATCTCTACAATGGTGCGATTTGCGCGCTCCGCAACTCCATTTTGTTGAGGCGTGTACGGGGCCGAAGTTTGGCGTGCGATGCCTTCATTCTTCAAAAGCTCGTCAAATTTCTTGGACATGTACTCGCCGCCATTGTCCGACCGAAACACCTTGATCTTCAACTCGGATTGGTTCTCCACCAATGTCTTGAACTCCTTGAACTTCTCAAAGCACTCACTCTTGGCTTTGATAGGGTAGAGCCATATCTTCCTTGAAAAATCATCGATGAAGGTCACAAAGTACTTGCAACCTCCCATCGATGTGGTCTTCATGGGGCCACACACATCCGAATGCACGATCTCCAAAACTTTTGTGGCCCGTGTCGCCCCTTCACCCGCAAATGGCAACCGTTGTTGCTTGCCTTCAATGCAACCTTCACACGTGAATGTAGAAGCATCCACTTTCAATTGATGAAGATCCATACCGCTTACCATGCCGCGTAGTGTCTTCACACTCTTGATGTTCAAATGGCCAAGTCGACGATGCCACAACGCCAACTTGTCGTCCTTCAAGTTTGAATGCGCCAACGCCGCCGATTCCTTCGAATGCACCTTGGAGAACTTGATGTGGTACAAGCCCTCGTGTTCTTCAATGATGGCCACCTCATCTCGACTCGGTGACAACACATAACACCCCTTATCACTAAACTCTACTCTCAAGTGCTTTGCCACTAGTTGCCTCACCGATAGTAAATTTGCCGTTAGTTTGGGAACGTGGAGGATATCTTTGATAGTGATTGTCTTCACACGACCCCTCACCTCGGTGTCTACAACAATTTGGCCCTTGCCAACGGCCTCAAGCACCGTATCATCTCCCAAAATCACTCTCCTTGGATTAATGAGAGCATACGAATGAAAACAAGTTTTATGTGGTGACATGTGGCTTGTAGCCCCCGAATCAACAATCCAATCATTCGTACTACCATTGCACAATACATTGCTTGCCATGTTTGCATACTCATCACCAACTTCAATCCAATCACTCATGCTTGCATCACCCTCGATACCATCACTCATGCTTGCATCACCCTCGATGCCATCGCTCATGCTTGCCTCATATCTAGCCGTAAATGCGTACTCATCATCGTCACGAGTTTTAGTGTTGTTTGCACTCTCCCCTTTCTCATCCCTCTTGCGTTTGAAGCAAAATTTGGCAATGTGGCCCTTCTTACCACAATAGAAGCACACCTTGTCGCTTGAGCTCCCACCGCCTCCATTCTTGGATTGCTTCGCCACGAGTGCCGCTCCATCTTCTCGAGACTCGTTCTCCTTTCGCCGCGAAAGCTCGTGCAACAACCGTGAGGTCACATAGTCCAATGTGAGCTCCGTAATGGGTCTTGACTCCATCGCCACGATGAGGTACTCGTATGATGATGGAAGGCTCTCCAAAAGTGTCATCACGATGTCACCATCCGTAACCGACACGTCGCAACCGTTGAGTTGATCCGCGAGAGCTTTGACCTTGTTGATGTGCGCCAACATGTCATCTTCTTCGCCCATCTTGATGGTGAAGAACTTGCGCCTCAAAAACAAAATGTTGGCCAATGTTTTCGCTTCGTGAATGTTGCAAAGCTTGGACCATGCTTCCGCGGGTGTCTTGCACGAACGAATGTGCGCAAGTTGCGAATCCGCGAGGTTGAGTGCCAAAATGGCAAATGCCTTCTTCTCCCTCCTCGTGTACGCTTGCATGATCCTAGGATCCGTAGAAGAGAAAGGAGGTTCCTCACTACCCTCGACAATCTCCCACAACTCCTTCTCGGCCATCACCATCTCCATTTTGAACTTCCACAAGTGGAAATTCACCCCATCGAACTTGTCCACGACCTTGGGACCCTCACCCTCAAAAGATGCCATGATCCTCACTTACGTATGCCTCCCCACACAAATGAAACCTCAAACTCAAACACACAACTTTGTTTTTGTGATTTTTTGCTTTGATATTGCACCTTTGTGCACCCAATGGGTTTAAAACAACCCCAAACACTAGATCAGCACTTTTGTGCTCCACACACGCCTCCCAACACTCAAATGTGAGAACCCTCACCCAAAAATGCAAAGAGGCTCACCAAAACCCCTCAAATCACTCAATGGAGCTCAAAACAACTCCAAATGCTTCAATACGACGCCTTAGTGTCCCCAAACACTCAATGCACGTCAATGACACCTTTGTGTCCTTCAAGAGCACTCACTCAATGCACATGAACTCACACAAGTCCCTCAAAACCCCAATCGCATTGAAATTGCTCAAAACCGCACCTTTGTGCACAAACTAGCTCCAAATGAAAATTTGAGCACCCCAAGAGCATGAAACACATGCAACACCTCAAAGCAAGTGCCTAATCACTAGGATCAGATGGTAGACCCTCCACGAGAGCCTTCACACCTCACAAATCACTTGCATTTACTCAAATGCTCACAATTGAACCAAACGAAGTTCCACTCGCAACGAAGAGATAGAAGAAAGAAAAGAAGGAGATCAAGGGAAGAAATTGACCAAAGAGAGTGCTCCAACATGTAACTTCAGCCCATGCACACCTCCAAGAAACACCAACGCTTCAACAAGCTCCAAAACCTCCAACAATGCTCCAAAACCGCCCGTTGCGCACCGACCTCAAAATACTTGCACAAATGCAATCTAATACTCATGAAACACACATGAGTGGGCCCATAACCTATTGAAGGTAGAGAAGATTGCACAAGGCACACACACAAACACAAGGAATGCGTAGAAAGAGATGATCTTTACTCAAAGGCCTTCCACCTTAAGTAGTGTACACTAGGAGGTCACCATGGACAAACCATATGGGATAACTCATCACAAGGACACTCTAGAGATCAGCCCATGCCTAACTCCTCCTCCCACACACCATTATTTAGCACCCGTACGTCTTTGGCTTCTAGCAATACTACGTTGCATCAATTACCTCAATACGGGAGTCGTGGAAATGGGGACGCGGCGTTGCGGGGGGGCCTCTCTATCTGTACGCCAGTTATGATATTCCGCATTTCAAAGCTATATCTGGGCCCACCGACCACCCCCAGGACTTCGCCTACTTCGCGTGCAGCCGCCACCGAAGGAGGACGCAGAACCGCAAGAAAACTTAAATCATCATCGTCTGAGTCCTCTAACGGCGTGCTGCGCACTGTATCCTCAACTGGGCGCTGGCGTTCGCAGGGAGTGTACGTGGAGGCTAGACCAGGCGTCGCTCCGGCAATTGCAGCAGTCGAGTTCGGACCCGGTTGCTCCAATACGGCGTTATGAGCGGTATCGTCCAACGACAACCTTGAACCGGCACCAGCGTTGTCCGCTGGGCCGCCATCGGCCGCACCAGCCACCACATCATCGCCCGCCTCGTCTGTGTTATCACAATCACCGCCGTCGAGAGGAGCATCGTCATTTCTGTCTCGGTTGCGCCCGTCGTCCTCGCCTCTAATGTCGAGGTCCTCGGCCTCCTTGAGGATGAGTAGGATTTGCGAGGCCATTAGCTGAGCCGGTCCGATCTCCGCTTCCGAATGAACAAACTCCACGACTTTGCATCGGCATGACTGCAACCCACAGTGACAAGTCAATGGCTATTGCGATGGACGATAGGTAGGGAGGGCTCTCCAGGGATGCTAAAAAGCTGGAGAGGGCTCCCCAGCGACGCAGAGAAGGTGTAGACTCCCAATGCAGCACAATAGAGAGATATCCCGATTGGGCCCCATGTCTAGAAAGACTCGACAACAGTGAGCGAACCAAGAGGTCCGTGATATCTCAACAAACAAGCCTCCCATTGACCTTCTACTAGGGAGGCCTCCCCATGAACATCCAGTAGAGAGTCCTCCCCACAAACCTGCAGTGCGGAGACCTCCCCATACACTTCTACTGGGGAGGCCTCCCCACGAACTTCCACTAGGGAGGCCTCCCCAGGAATTTGCACTGGGAGACCTCCCCAAGAACTGGGAGTGGGGAGACCTCCCATGAACTTCCAATGGGGAGGCCTCCCCATAAACTTCCAGTGGGGAGACCTCCCCATGAACTTCTTGTAGGGAGGGCTCTCTATAAACTTCCAGTGGAGAGGCCTCCCCATCAACTTCCACTTGGGAGGCCTCCCCATGAACTTCTACTAGGGAGGCCTCTCTAGGAACTTGCAGTGGGGAGACCTCCCCAAGAACTTGCTGTGGGGAGACCTCCCCATCAACTTCCACTGGGGAGGCCTCCCCATGAACTTCCACTGGGGAGACCCGAGTAGAAGTTTATGGGGCCGAGGCCTCTCCATAAACGTCCAGTGGAGAGACCTCCCCAAGAACTTGCAGTGGGGAGACCTCCCCAGGAACTTGCAGTGGAGAGACCTCTCCATTAACTTGCACTGGGGAGACCTCTCCAGAAACTTCCCGTGGGCAGGCCTCCCCATGAACTTCCACTAGGGAGGCCTCCCCATGAACCTCCGTCGGGGGCACAATCTAAAAGAGTAGGAGAAACAAGGAAATAAGGCAACTCACCAGTCCTTCGAAGGTCATGGGGCCGCCGCTCCAGACGTTGACAATGACCCGGTTGAACTCCTTTAGCACGCAGTGCGCAATGGCCGCCATCGCGCTCTGGCAGGGTTGAGCCCTCCCGCTGGGATATTGCCTGTCATTGTCGACGTTCAAGAACTCCGTGTTGCCCAAGATGTAGGAAGGCAAGTGTTGCCTTCCAATATGCTTGGTCATGTTCACACGGGCCTCGCCGACGTCATCGATTCTCCCCGGCGTTGGCCAGAGGTACACAACGTAAACTATTTGTCCGTCGGTCAAAAAGTCTGGAGTGAATCCATCCCCTGAGTGCGGAATGTAGATGCACACGTGCATGGCCCATATATTGACCAGGTCGCCTGCGTGATACCAAGACAAGAAGTCGTGTAGCCTGGCACGACCGCACAACAGGACGTGTACGCCCACCGACAGTCTGACGTTCTCGGTGGTCTCCTCATTCACCACCAACTCCTCGAAGTGGGAGAAGAACGATTTGAAGTGGATGGGGCCCTTGACCTCAGTACCCGTCTCCGGTAAGAAGAGATTGGTGACCGTGTACAGTGCCTCTGTCGTGGAGATCTGCAATTTCGAGCGCACGTCACTCCAGTGCTCATGGAAATGAGCAAGGGAATCCTGCGCTAAGCAGATGTACTGGCGCGCCGGGCCGTATACCTCCTCCACATCCACCGCAGCCTCTCCAAGGCGTGTGATCCAGTTGTCCAGTGCACGGCCGAATTGCAGTGGCGGAGACTTCTTCTGGCCTGCAGCGCGTAGGTTATCCTTCATCTCGGAATCGAACCATTGCCGGCCTGCTTCCATCTCCCGTGCCACCCTCGCCATGTACCTCAAGAAGGTCTCGTCCATCTTATACCGAGTGGCAATATCATTCCATTCCTCCAATGTGAAATTCACCTTTTTGCCTTGGAGAGGATGCCCGAACCTATGCATGACGCGCCGCATGACAACAATGTCTTCCTTCTTTGACTTTGCCCACTCCGCGATGGATCGCAAAGCCAGTCCCTGCACAACAGGATCCGTGTTAAAAGTGAACTTGAATGCAGCACTGCGTCACGTCCCCGCATGGAGAGGTCTCTCTAAAGCTCCTGCATCGGGAGGACTCCCTACAGTCTCCCCGTGGCGAAGATAATCTACAATTTCAGTATGGGAAGCTCGCCCTAGTCCTGACATGGAGAGGGCTCTCCACAGTGAACGCCTCGGGAGGTCTCCCTACAATCCCAGCATGGGAATGTCTCCCTACAATTCCAGCATGGCGGGGACTCCCTACAATCCTAACATGGAGAGGCCTCCCTACGGTCTCCGCTTGGAGAGGTCTTCCTACAATCCTAGCAAGGGGAGTTCTGCCTACACTCTACCTACATTCTCCACCTGAGGAGGCCTCACTAACGATAGCAACATGGGAGGGCCCAGATAGAAACAAACTGCCAGCCCCACGCAACGCTGTCGCGGCGGGGCTGACACCAAAGAAATGCGCAAGGGCAATCCATACCTCTTCGGTCACGGTCTTCACGCACAACTATCCCGACAGCACTTTCTTCCCGCACTCGAGAATTGCCTAGTCTGGCATCGTGTGGACGGGCTTGATGTCCGTCTTCGTTATGGTCGACCGTCCCTGTGCACCCCTCCGTGGGTCCAGCGTCATCCCTTTACCGTCAGGGAGAGATCCTTTCACCCAGAGGTCTGAAATCTTCTTCCACAGATCATAGGCCGCATCTGTTAACCGTAATTTAGGAGTTATCGGTAGAGCTACCAATCTGAGTCTTACCTGGGTAATTTTCCAAGTTACCCCAGTAGGTAGATCTAGCAGACACTGTTTACCGATCTGACCTAACTGTCAGATCTGGTTGTACTATGGTATAAAAGCAATAGAACCAACTCCATTGGCACGCCTCATTTTTCCTAGATGATTGATTTCTTGTGATATTGATTCTTCTCTACCGAGTAGTCTCTTTAGGTAGTTTTGATATGGTCTGATTAACTTATTGTACCTTAGTTCCGAGGTAATTGACCTAATCTTTAGTGTTCGAGCGTCCAGTCTGTTAGCTTCCTTCTTCTCGGTAGTTATTAAACTCTCGGTACTGATTACCGAATAGGTGTTGTACCAAGAGGAGCTACCATTTGGCGACCATCTAGTGTTCAAATTCTAGAACTCCATTACTTCACAACCGAGCAGTTACTGATCCCCATAATCTATTAGCAACTAGCATCTGTGTGACACCACACCTTTTTCTGTCTTATCAACATTTTCTAGTCCAGTTGTCAAAAAGCTCTAATACACCAGACTTTCCTATGGCCCGGCGTCACACTAGATCTGCAGGACCACCGCCCGAGATTGACCTCGAGGCCATCACGACTTCCAACACTCGCAGGCACCGGAGCGTCCAAGATTTGTTACCGTCACCGATGTTCCGCGCTCCCTCCACAGCGACTCATCCGACAAGACGGCCTCCACCTTTACTCACACGAGACGAATTACCGACACCGCGAGCACTCCAAACAGCAAGGCATCTCCACTCATCCACTTGGCCAAGGCCATCTTTCGATCCGGTACTTCACTACCCAGCAGCTCCCGGAGAGACCTTACAACTTACCGACGCAGAACGCGAACAGTTTCGTGTCCAGTCATTTCTACAGTCCTCAGCCATTCAAGACCGACTTCAACAACTTCCCCCAGAAGACGCCACGGATCACGACCTTCTCGCAGCCCTCGAATCAACTCCTCCATTGGATCTCGACTTAGCTGCGTCAAGATTACACCTACCCCATTATCACCAAGATCATGGACGTAACCCGGTCATACATCAAGCGGCCCATCCACAACCGATACCATGACAACAATACCCGGTACAACAGCAATCTTTGAGATATCCTCCTTCACCACCTTACCACCAGGTTCGTCCTAGACCTCCTAGTCAGTTTTGCACGATCTGTGGTCATACCAATCATCCTTCTATTTCCTGTCCCTATAATTTTCCTCCACCACACTGCATTATGGGAACCGGAGTACCGACCCCAACCTACCGACTTGCCAGCGACCCAAGTGTTCAACCCGCAGGCCGACGCCCTACCTCGATCGCTCAGAAAGCGGTACCGTATCCTGAGTATAAAACCGGTAAGTGCCCCGAGACACATTGCCGTAAGTTTGAAGCTGCTATTAGATTAAATGGCGAAACGGAAAACATGGTCCAATTGGAATTATTCGGTAATTCTCTCACCGAGAAAGAGTCGAATTGGTTCACATACCATAGACGGGTACATCCTACTAATACAATGCAGGAGGTATTTACCGCATTCAAAAAGCGCTACCGAACCATCAAAACCGACGACCAAACCTATATCCAATTTCGAACGATCAACCAGCAACCGAAGGAATCTGTCGATGATTACGCCGAACGTCTCCAGCAACTAGCGGACAATCTAACAGTACCTCCGGATGATATGTTCATGTTAAGCAATTTTCGCCCCGACTTATTAGAATACCTGCAGGTAGCCACCGTCGGCCTCCAACGAGACACATTTTCCGAAGCGGTGGACTCGGCACGTACAGTAGAAGAAGGTCTACCCCAACCACGAACACCACCGACTAATACCGGAGACAACCACCGACATAACCTGAAGTGTACCGGCTGCGGTCGTATGGGACATGAATGGGGGACTTGTTACTGCAATCCGACCAGCGAATACGGGAAGAAAACCGGTATGGCTTCCATCCATCAGATTCAACCACAGCCAGCACCATCTCCGGTAAGTACCGAAAACCGACACACTTCTCGTAGTATAACCCCGGTACAGCGATATCCTTGCAATATATGTGGATCCCTTGAACATCAGGGACATCGTTGTCCACTTTTATTAGATGAGGATGTAAAAAAAGCCATACAAAGCAAAATACCTACCCAATCAAGATCCTCGGTAGTAATCACCGATGTCCATACCATCGATGTCCCTCACATGGGCCCTCGCACTCGGAGCCAGACACAGCCTCCAGACTCGGTAACTACAAACAGTCCTACCAAAGCTCCTCAACCAACCAAGGCACTGGATTGGCGGAACGAAGAACAACTGCGCGAAGAAATGGTCAGGACGGTCCGCGAACTACAAGACCTCTCGGCATTGGAGTCACCATCACACCGTGATACTCAAACCGCTCCGACCAGCACCATGGATATATACGAAACCCTCCTTCAACAAATTCTATCACAAACCATCCAGGTCAGTCTACAAAACCTTATGACTATAGCACCTAAGATTACCGACCACCTCCACCGCCATCTCGAACATATAAATCCGACAAAAATCCCAGTTACCGGAGAACCAACAGTGGGAGTCCATTCGGTAGTAGCGATAGACCGACACATACCCATCATCTCAGCAAAAATTGGGAGTCATCAATTACATGATGTCCTGTTGGATGGAGGATCGGGAGTAAATGTCATCACCGAAACCGAGCGACAAAGACTTGGACTACCGAACCCAACACCGGCACCTTTTAAATTACGAATGGCACATAGTTCCCTCGTCCAACCCCTGGGCTTACTCAAGGACATCACGATCTTCATCCACGGTATTCCCTATATCATTATTCTCACCGTTATTTCTTGCAAAGATCTCAATTCGGCGTATACAGTATTGCTCGGTAGACCATGGCTCAGGGATGCCCGAGTCATTCATGATTGGGCTCACGACAACATACAGATTATGGGTAATGGTACCACCCGAACAATACGGATTAACCGGGCGCTAGGTTTTGAAACCATAACTCCCGATGCTCTCGTCTGCTACAACTACGTGGAAAACTCTACCGACAACCTCATTCTACCCCAAGCAAATAAGCTTCTCCTTCCGATTGGAACATTGGTCATTAACGACTGGTACCAGGGAAAAACTACAGAACTCACCTTCCCAACCATAACCCATACGGAAGACAACATGCTAGTTACTACCATACCAATTCAGGAGACCAAGTCGTACCCAGCTACCAAACCGATATCGTCTTCACCTCGATCTACTACCCCAATACGACAACCGACCTCGTTTACCGAAAACGACACCACAACCAACACCACAACAGCACAAGCACCACCGAAACGGTCACTACGACATACCGAACCGACCACCTCGGCATCACCGAGGCAGAAACCGTACTGAGCTCCAGGTTCGGCAGTATACAACCCTAACGCGCCGCCACCCTCCCAGCCTAATTCGTACCCCCCTACTTCACTTCTCTTTACTCCCCCAATCTATTCACTCATTTCCTTGTACACCTCTCCCTCTATTTATTCTCCCCTCAACATGCTTGCCTCCACGGTTCTCTCCCCTTCTCGGTTAGCTCTCAGCCTCCGCCCTCCTTCTCCGTCTCCCTCTCTTCTTCTCCGGCAACCACGACCGGTAGCTACTGTTCACCGCCACCGACATAATCGACCGAGGCGAATAGCGCGGATTAGTGTTCGTCCTCCTTCTTACTTGATAGCCCCTCTTTCTTCCACCTTTCGAGAGAAAAGGCGAGGAACTCCTTGTGTGCGTTTTTGCAGGATGACCGGTCAGAAGAAAACTCCAGTCGAAAGTCGCCGTGGAAGCTCATCTCGCGGTAACGCGATCGGCCCGAACTGGAAGGAGTTCACGTGCCTACCGCTCAAACACATGGTTGCCTGGCAAGCATTCGCCACCACCCATCCAGAAGAATGCGAGTGGATCCACCGAGTCGGCCTTGAAGATTTCGTCAGCCTACCGTGGGGTCAACCAATCCGCAAGGATGTCGTGGAGAATTTCATAAACACCGCGCACAACACCAAACAACAGTCAATCATCGGCGAGGCGATTGGGAGAGTCTACATTATCACACTGGAAGACATCACCAAAGTTCTCCGACTACCGATTGGCACGACTACCGAAGTGAACTACAACCCGGATCCGGAGAAGTTCAAATACTAGAGCATCGGTCTCGACGGGCATGAAGCTCTTCACCGACCTGACACCGACGGTTACAGTGTTTCATTGGGACCGGCAGAGTTACGACCTCGGAAGTACGCTTTACTCCAATCAATCTACTTCAAGAGGAAGCAGTCTTATACATCCAAGCAGTGCCTACGTGAGATACTCACGGCCGATGAACTCTCTCTTACGACTACCGGAGCATCTTGGAACTGGGCTCTCTTTATGCTCGGACAACTTCAGAAGGACCTCACCACTATCCAGAGCGGCCATTCTCCACCATGTCTCTCAGCAGAAATCTGGGACATGCTCCTCCGAGCACAAGAAGCCGCCGACACCACAACCGAACCAGCAGCACCGGTAACCGTCCCGACACCAACCACAACAGCAACACCAGGACCAGTAACAAGCACCGCCAACCGCATTCCACCTTCCCCAACACCAGGACGTGTACATCGATATGAACTACCGAAGCAGCCGACGTCACTACCCCTTTTTTCTACGTTTCCTGACTTAGGCATCGCGTCTCGACTCCGCAGTCACATCACACCAACTTCCAAACGTAAGCACCGACTCGACCTTACCAACGCCCTCAACGAATTTGGTAGGAATTCCCGACCCCGAACCGACCGTGGCGGCGACTCCTCCTCTACATACCGATCCTCCCAGCACACTCCGTCCCCGGCACCAAATCAGTCACCGAATCGCTCATCCTCGTCACCACCACGGATCATTGGCGAGAATCCACCACCACCGCCACGGAACCAACCACTGCAAACTTCAGGTACACTCCCTACCGAGACCACTCCACCTACCAATTTCCAAGCTTCTGAACAGATGCCACCACCCTGGACTTCGGGACCTCACGCAACGGAGCATACCGAACCTCCGAATACTCGGCTCCATGGCCCGCAGAACTTGTTTCAGAATGTCTGCTTTCTTCAACGCACAACAGACACGCTGACAGAGGTACTTACCGAGGTCCAAACACAAGTTCACCGACTCACCATCTCTATTGAAGGTTAGATTAGAATGCCAAAGCCTCACACAAACACTTGGAATGCATAGGAAAGAGATGATCTTTACTCATGGGCTGCCCCTCTTAAGTAGCACACCCAAGGGAGTCCCCTTGGCAAACCATATGGGACATCAGCCCATACTCCACTCCTAGTACACTAGGATCAGCCCATATCACTTGGGAGACCCAATTCTCATTACTTCTAACTAGTACCACTTCTCTAGTTGCAACTCTAGCTCATTCGCATCATCTACTCTAGCTAATGCGCATGGCTATGAGCAACTTCAGCCCACGCAATCATCCTACTTCAACACTCCCACTTTGCAAATAGCCAAAGCCTTCGAGCCCAAATGCCACCACTAGTCTTTGATGTCGATCTCTCGCAAGAGCCTTTGTGAGCACGTCCGCCACCATGTGCTCCGTTGGACAATACTTCAACTCTATCACCTTCATCTCTAACTTCTCTCGAATGAAGTGATATTGCACATCAATGTGCTTTGTACGTGAGTGATGCGTTGGATTCTTCGCCAATGACATACTCCCTTGGTTGTCACACATGATTGTTGTAGCCTCCTCTTGAGTGCATCTCACATCCGCCATTAGTTGCCTCAACCAAATGGCCTCCTTCGTACCGTGGCTCGTCGCCATGTACTCCGCCTCAACCGTTGACGTGGCCGTGGTTTGTTGGCGCTTGCTATTCCATGAAACGGCCCCCGATCCAACTTTGAACATGTACCCCGTGGTGGATCTACGATCATTGGTATCACCCGCATAATCCGCATCACAATACCCACTCAACACAATGTTGTCACCTCCAAGACACAACCTCACATCACTTGTGCCTTTCAAGTACCGCATGATCCTCTTGACCGCAACCCAATGACTTGAACCCGGTCTTGCCATGTGTTGACTCACAACGCTGATTGGATACGCAAGGTCCGGCCTTGTTGCAATCATAGCATACATCAATGACCCTACAGCTTGCTTGTATGGCACATCCACCATAGATTGAGCCTCTAATGCATACTCCTCATCGGTGAGTTTCACGAGTTTGGAATTCACATCCAATGGAGTGCCAACCGGTTTGCAATCCTCCATGCCAAAGCGTTTGAGCACATCCATAACATACTTGCTTTGATTCATTGTTATGGTGCGTGTTGCTCTATCTCGCACAAACTCAACTCCTAAACAAAAGTGCAACTCACCCAGATCACTCATCTCGTACTCGTTCTCAAGCATTGCCTTCAATGCCTTCAAAGAGCTCATACAACTTGCAAGGATGATCAAATCATCCACATATATGATCACGATGACCACATGTTGCCCCTTTTGCATGAAATACAAGCTGTGATCAGCGATGCTCCTTGTGAACCCGATATGAACAAGAAACGTGTCAATCTTTTGATACCATGCGCGTGGAGATTGCTTCAACCCATACAATGACTTGTTCAACTTGCAAACAAGGTTCTCATTACCTCGTTGCACAAATCCTTCGGGTTGCACCATGTAGATGTCCTCGTTCAACTCGCCGTTCAAGAACGCCGTCTTCACATCCATTTGATGCATTTCCAAATCCATGGCAGCCCCGATGGCCAAAATGCATCGAATAGTGGTGAATTTCGCCACCGGTGCAAAGGTCTCATGAAAATCAACACCTTCGATTTGTGAAAAGCCCTTTGCCACCAATCTTGCCTTATAACGAACCACATCACCCGTTGCATCTCTCTTTGCACGAAATACCCACTTACAACCGATAGCGTTGCGATTCTTGGGGAGGGGAGTCAATTCCCAAGTGCCATTGTCCATCAACGATTTGTACTCCTCTTGCATGGCTTGCTCCCACTTGTTTGCATCATCACAACTCAACGCTTCACGAATCGTCAATGGAGCATCTAAAAGTGCAACGTTTGCATGCTCCTCCTCACCTTGAGGGAGAATATGATTCTTCCACCACTCGCCAAGTGGTCTACGATTTCTCTCTGGATAACGACGATCGCTCGAGGATGCATTGTCTTCAACCGCCGTTGCTTGTGCCTTTTTCTCGCCATTCTTCGTCTTCAAAGGTGGCTCCTCAATATGTTCGTCACGACCTCCATCTTCGTCATCTTCGTCTTCATCAACAATATCAATAACGGGAGATTTGGAAGATTGGTCCACAATCGCTGGTTTATCGCCACTTCTCCCACTTGGACCATCGTCCAAATTGTCTTCAACCTTGGAATTCTCGCAAAATGTCACATCACGAGCTCGAATGATCTTCTTGGTCTCGAGCGACATGAGCCTGTACGCCTTGGTACCTTCACAATATCCAAGAAACACACATTTTGTTGCCTTGGCCTCAAGTTTGGTTCTTTGGGAATCGGGTACCTTTGCAAATGCGATGCATCCAAATGTGCGCATGTGCTCCACGCGGGGTGGCCTCCCACTCCACGCTTGCTCTGGTGTCATGTTTTGAACCGCACTCGTCGGGCATCGGTTGCGTGTGTACACCGCAGTCACCACCGCTTCCGCCCAAAGGTCCAAACCCAAATTTTGTGCATGCAACATACTCCTTGCCATTTCCACAATTGTTCGATTTGCACGCTCTGCAACTCCGTTTTGTTGTGGTGTATATGGCGTTGTGGTTTGTCTAGCAATGCCTTCTTTCTTCAATAACTCTCCAAATTGGTTGGACATGAACTCGCCGCCATTATCCGATCGAAACACCTTGATCTTGTGCTCGGATTTCTTCTCAACCAACGCCTTGAACTCTTTGAACTTCTCAAAACACTCGCTCTTTGCTTTGATCGGATACAACCATATCTTCCTCGAAAAATCATCAATGAACGTCACAAAATACTTGCAACCCCCTATAGACGTGGTCTTCATTGGACCACACACGTCGGAATGCACAATCTCAAGAACCTTGGTTGCACGAGTTGCCCCATCAACTGGAAACGGTGAGCGTTGTTGCTTGCCTTCAATACAACCCTCACATGTGAATGAATTAGGTGCGACGTGTGATTGTGCAAGATCCATGCCACTTACCATTCCACGGAGTGCTTTCACACTCTTGACATTCAAATGCCCGAGACGACGATGCCACAACGCCAACTTGTCTTCGTTTGAACTCGATTGCACCAACGTTGCGGATTCCGCCGCGTGCATCTTGGAAAACTTGATTTGGTACAAGCCGTTGACTTCGTGTATAATGGCCACCTCCTCACGACTTGGGGACAACACAAAACACCCTTGGTCGCTAAATTCCACTCGCAAATGCTTCATCACCAAATGTCGCACCGATAAAAGATTTGCCTTCAACTTGGGAACGTGGAGGACATCATGGATGGTAATTGTCTTCACACGACCCTTCACCTCGGTGTCTACGACGATGGATCCTTTACCCACGGCTTGAAGAACCGTATCATCACCCAAAATGACATTCTTTGGAGATATGACGTGATATGATTGGAAACAAGTCCTAATGGGCGCCATGTGACTCGAGGCTCCCGAATCAACAATCCAATCGATCACACTACCATTGCATGACACGTCACTTGCCATCATTGCATACTCGTCCCCGTCATCACTACAAGAAGAGACGCTAGTCATAAATGCGTACTCATCACCTGCATCGTTGACCTTTGTATTGTTGGCACTTTCCTCTCTCTTGCGTTTGTAGCAAAATTTTGCCAAGTGGCCCTTCTTACCGCAATAGTAGCATACCTTGTCTGTAGAGCTCCCACTGGCACCGCTCTTGGATTGCTTCGCCATAAGCGCCGCGCTATCGCCACGAGTCTCGTTCTCTTTGCGCCGCGAGAGTTCATGCAACAACCGTGATGTCACATAATCAAGAGTGAGCTCGCTAATGGGCCTACTCTCCATAGCAACGATAAGATACTCGTACGACGGCGGCAAACTCTCGAGGAGCGTCATAACGATATCACCGTCGGTAATGTTGACGTCTGCGCCGTTGAGCTGATCCGCAAGAGCCTTGACTTTGTTGATGTGCGCCAACATGTCGTCGTTTTCTTCCATCTTGATGGTGAAAAACTTGCGCCTCAAAAACAAGATATTGACCAAGCTCTTTGCCTCATGAATATTGCAAAGCTTGGCCCATGCCTCGGCGGGAGTCTTGCACGACCGAATATGAGAAAGCTGGGAATCAGAAAGATTAAGAGCCAAAATCGCAAAGGCCTTTTTCTCTCGCCGAGTGTACGCAGTTCGTACCCTAGCCTCGGCGTTGGACGAAGGCGGTTCCTCACTACCCTCAACTATCTCCCACAATTCTTTTTCGGCCATGACCATTTCCATCTTGAATTTCCACAAGTGGAAGTTGACGCCATCGAACTTGTCTACAACCTTAGCACCTTCACCCTCAAATGTAGCCATATCCTTGATTGAAGGACGTACGCTCACAAAATTCAGCCCCTAGAAAGCTAAGAAAAATTGTTTTTATGATTTTTGACAATTTTGTGATTTGTGAAGCAAATTGCACACGTATGTGCTTCTAATGCCTCCAAACTAATTCCAAACACTAAATCAGCACCTTTGTGCTACACATCAACCTCACAACACTCAATCGTGATGGTTCTTAGTGAATTTGCAAAAGATCATACCACAACACCCTAACTAGGAGAATTGCGCACTCGTTGGCTCAAATCCACTCAAATCAGCACCCTTGTGCTTCACAACACGTAATGCACCCTATGGACACCCTTGTGCCTTCCAAGGACTCTAAATCAATGCAAATTCAGCCCCTTCAAGTCCTAATTGCATTGAAATTCATCAAATCAGCCCCGTTGTGCATTCACTAACCCAAACTCTAATTTTGAGCACTCCAAGGGCATAACTCACATTCCAAACCCTTGTGCAAGAATTGCAATACCAAAATCAGATTGTAGACTCACCCCAAGAGCCTCAAAGCATAAAAGTGCCTTGCAACAACACAAGTGCACAAATTGAGCACAAATTGAGCCAATAAGCTTCAATAAGCTCAAATACGCTCCAATAAGCTCCAATAAGCTCGAATAAGCTCCAATATACTCCAACAAGCACCAATAAGCTCCAAAGCTCCAATTCAGCCCTTGTAGACGTGTATAAACTCCAAAGGTGCTCCAAAGTGCTCCAAAAGCTCCAAATCAACAAATGATAGCTCCAAAGTGCGAATTCAGCCCTCCAACACGTAGATCAAAGGTAGGAAGATTGTAATACCTCCCAATGTCGAAATCAGCCCACCAAAGCTCGAATTCAGCCCTCCAAAGCTCCAAATGAGCGCTCCAATACTCCAAAATCAGCGCTCCAACGCACGACCTCCACACAATGAGCAATCTAATCTTTGACTCACGCAAAACACATGAGTGGGCCCATAACCTATTGAAGGTTAGATTAGAATGCCAAAGCCTCACACAAACACTTGGAATGCATAGGAAAGAGATGATCTTTACTCATGGGCTGCCCCTCTTAAGTAGCACACCCAAGGGAGTCCCCTTGGCAAACCATATGGGACATCAGCCCATACTCCACTCCTAGTACACTAGGATCAGCCCATATCACTTGGGAGACCCAATTCTCATTACTTCTAACTAGTACCACTTCTCTAGTTGCAACTCTAGCTCATTCGCATCATCTACTCTAGCTAATGCGCATGGCTATGAGCAACTTCAGCCCACGCAATCATCCTACTTCAACAATCTCCGACCCGGCAGCACATCAGCGCCAACTTAAGACCGCCCAAAAGCGGATTACCGAGCTGGAGGGACAACTCGACACCTCCAAAAACGAAGCCCGACAACATGCTACCGACCTCGCTAGAATTCGCGAAGACCGTGAACATGCACGCACCGAAGTCGCCGACCTGACTCAGCAATTACAAGACCAGAGAACTCTCTTAACCGCCGCCCAAACCGAAAGCGAGCAGCTCAGAGCCGACACAGCGGAACATAGAGTCACCATCCAATCTCTCCGGCAGGCTTTACAGACCGAGACGAACCACCGCGCAACCGTCACCACCGAACTGGAGCATCTCGTTACCGAATACAGCTCGCTGCACAACCAAGCACAGGACATCGAGACGGCACTGCACAACACCTACCGAATGCTTAACCAGTACCGACAGGCACATCCGGCTTTTATTCCGCAACCTCCATCACCGGGCTCTACCGACACCAACATTGTCAACCCCGTCACGACAGAAAATGACCCCATCCAAGCTCCCCCCACTACCGACGGAGGGCTTTGACTCCTTCTTCAGGGATTCATTTGATGGCCGTGAATTACTCAGCCCCCTCACGCAAGGAAATATCAGTGCACCAGACACCAGGACGCCCAGCCATCCTCGGCACAACACACCGAATATCGAGGAGCCTACCGGATCAGAGGACGAAGGGTTTCGGGTGTCTCGCACCATCACTAGGCAAACCGACCCTACAGTGTAAAAATCCCTCCAGTATCTCTCAGTTAAACAAGTTCCAGGTGTGAACTTGGTTTAGAGGGGGGATAGTGTTAACTGTAATTTAGGAGTTATCGGTAGAGCTACCGATCTGAGTCTTACCTGGGTAATTTTCCAAGTTACCCCAGTAGGTAGATCTAGCAGACACTGTTTACCGATCTGACCTAACTGACAGATCTGGTTCTACTATGGTATAAAAGCAATAGAGCCAACTCCATTGGCACGCCTCATTTTTCCTAGACGATTGATTTCTTGTGATATTGATTCTTCTCTACCGAGTAGTCTCTTTAGGTAGTTTTGATATGGTCTGATTAACTTATTGTACCTTAGTTCCGAGGTAATCGACCTAGTCTTTAGTGTTCGAGCGTCCAGTCTGTTAGCTTCCTTCTTCTCGGTAGTTATTAAACTCTCGGTACTGATTACCGAATAGGTGTTGTACCAAGAGGAGCTACCAGCATCCGTCCCACAGACAAACCCGTAGACCTCCTTCAGGTCAACTTTATCTGCGGCGTTCAGGATACTAGTCACGGCCCCCTTGAATTCCTGCGGAAATTTAAATAATTGGTCACATTTCTTAATGTCAACCGCGCATACTATAGGTAGAAACTCCCTATCCACTCCGTTCATGCAGGAAGGCCTCCCTCTTCAAGGCAGTGATTGTGAATGGGGAGGCCTACCCTAGTCACAGTCAATGGAGAGACCTCCCTACAGGAAGTTCATAGGGAGGCCTTCCAAGTGATGCCTCCCTACTGAGAGCTCATGGGGAGGACTCCCTACAGGAAGTTCACGGGGAGGCCTCCCTACTTGGAAGCTCTTAGGGAGGTCTCCCCACTACACATTGATCATGGGGAGGTCTCCCCACAGCAAGTTCATGGGGAGGTCTCTCCGGTAGAAGTTCCTGGAGAGGCCTCCCTACTAATAGCTCATGGGGAGGACTCCCGAATGAGTTCACGGGGAGGCCTCCCTAGTTCAAAGCTCTTGGGGAGGCCTCCCCACTTGAAGTTCATGGGGAGGTCTCCCTAGTGCAAGGTCATGGGGAGGTCTCCACACTAGAAGTTCCTGGAGAGGCCTCCCTAGTGATAGCTCATGGGGAGGCCTCCCTACTTGGAAGCTGTTGGGGAGGCCTCCCCAGAAGAAACTGTTCATAGGGAGGTCTCCCCACTGCAATTTCATGGGGAGGTCTCCCCGACTAGAAGTTCATGGGGAGGCCTCCCTATGAACGGAAAAAGCAATAAGACTTGTACAGAGGGAGGGAGGGGGGGCTTACAATCCATTCAGGAGTCCTCCCTTCAACCGAAGAAGGAGGGCTACCCATTTCCTTCCAGACAGCCCGCGCTTGCTTGATTTTGTCGAAGAGGTCCGGGGTGCTCTCCTTGTCCCAAGCCCGGGAATTAAGAATCCTGAACAACAATCGAATATGATTCATGTCCCGGCTCCAAACCACGATGATCTCGTGCTTCCCGTACAGCTTTTGGAACGTGCGGTCCGTCGCATTTTCTCGGATGACAGCCTCGGATGCCATAACAGTATGTTGGCCGCCAACAATCCAGAAGTGGTGCGAGGCCATGGCATTGCGATTTGTGGGCCTGGTAGGCACCACTTCGTACTTCGCAGGCTCCGGACCTGGGACTGGTTGCACGGGGATGACAATGATGGGGAGCCTTTGCACGGTGCTCCGATTCCCGATGAATTGGGCCTTCAACTCCTCCACCTGTTTAGGCACAATGCCGTGGTAAACCCAAGTGTCTGGTGCCTTGTGTAAGTTCTGGAGCGGCACCTTCACGCGCCGCCCTTCCGAATCATCCACCGCGGAGTTGCCCCAGGGGTACAAATGGTCCACCTGCCGTGCTAAAAACTCGGAGCAGTCGGCCAGTGCTTTTGTATCGCGCACGTGTTTCTTGAGGTCGAACGCATTCTCCAATTTTATGATGACGTCCTCCATTTCCTTCAGCTTTGCGAGTCAGGGTTCATGGATTTCTTTCTGGATCGTTTGGTGGGAGAAGGTGCTGCACCGGCCGTCAGTGCAATACCCTGGTGGTGGTTGTCGTCGTCGATGCCCTCCAATTCCGCAAATATGTCCCGGAATCCGGTTATGACGTCGCCTTGAGAGAAGGCCTGCACGTGCCAGTTAAACGCAAATCCCTTCTCCTCAAGCGCCGGCGACAGCCCACTGCAAAGCTTCGCAATGGGTAAACGAAGGGCAATTCGTCGGGACAGCCGACGCCCACCCGGGGACTCTTCCATATTGACATTGACTTCGTGCGCACCAGGGGCGGGAATCACTTGCAGCACAGCGGTGTGGAGAGGCTTGATCTGGCGCTCGGGGTCGGAGGCCAGTACGTACAAAAAACACATCCTCGGCCGAACACCTGCTGTCTCAACATCGATGCCCCACTTCAAGATGTTGGGGTTGCAAACAAAGGCACAGCCCGGCTTGCTCTTAAAGCCAGTAAGGTCATCGAGGACGTTAGCGCAAAGAGGCTTCAGCGCAATTGGTCCAATGTCATCGGGAATCTGAGACATATCAACCCTGCGAGACAACAGTGACAGCGAGTCAGAGTACGCACCTACATAAAACTAATCTGGGGAAACTGTCAAGGGTCCTCCCACGCTGCAATTGTAGGGCACCAACCCAATGCAGTGACTGTAGAGACCTCCCCATACTTGGGTTGTGGGGAGACCTCCGGGCTATGCTTGGGTTCTGGGGACACCTCCCCAGGCTGGGATGGTAGGGAGACCTCCCCATGCTTGGGTTGTGGGGAGACCTCCCCAGGGTGGGATGGTAGGGAGATGTCCCCACGTTTGGGTTCTAGGGAGACGTCCCCATGGTCGGATGGTAGGGAGACCTCCCCATGCGTGGGTTGTAAGGAGACCTCCCCAGGCTGGGATGGTAGGGAGACCTCCGCATGCTTGCGTTCTGGGAGAGACCTCCCCGTCCTTGGGCTGTGGAGAGACCTCCCCATGCTTCCGCTGTGGGGAGACCTCCCCTCGCTGGGATGGTAGGGAGACCTCCCCGTGCTTGGGCTCTAAAGAGACCTCCCCATGCTTGGGTTGTGGGGAGACCTCCCCAGGCTAGGATGCTAGGGAGACCTCCCGTGCTTGCGTTGAGGAGAGACCTCCCCGTGCTTGGGTTGTGGGGAGACCTCCCCAGGCTAGAATGGTAGGGAGACCTCCCTGTGATTGCGTTGTGGGGAGACCTACCCGTGCTTGGGCTCTAGGGAGACCTCCCCATGCTTGGGTTGTGGGGAGACCTTCCCAGGCAGGGATGCTAGAGAGACCTCCCCGTGTTTGGGCTGTGGGGAGACCTCCCCACGCTGGGATGCTAGGGAGACCTCCCGTGCTTGCGTTGTGGGGAGACCTACCCATGCTTGGGCAGTGGGGAGACCTCCCCAGTGTAGGATGCTACAGAGACCTCTTCGTGCTTGGGTTCTGGGAGAGCTCCCCACGCACGCGCCTCGGGAGAATTCCCCACGCACGTGCCTCGAGAGCGCTACCCACACACGCGCGTGGGGAGTGCTTCCCATGCACGCGCCTCGGGAGCGCTCCCCACACACGCGCGTGAAGAGTGCTTCCCACGCACGCGCCTGGAGAGTGCTCCCCACGCACGCGCCTGGGGAGTGCTCTCCACGCACACGCCTGGGGACTGCTCCCCACGCACGCGCCTAGGGAGTGCTTCCCGCGCACGTGCCTCGGGAGAGCTCCCCACGCACGCGCCTGGGGAGTGCTTCCCACGCACGCGCCTGGGGAGTGCTTCCCACGCACGTGCCTTGGGAGAGCACCCCACGCAAGCGCCTGGGGAGTGCTTCTCACCCACGTGCCTCGGGAGAGCTCCCCACGCACGCGCCTCGAGAGTGCTTCCCACTCACGTGCCTCGGGAGAGCTCCCCACGCACGCGCCAGGGGAGTACTTCCCACGCACGTGCCTGGGGAGAGCTCCCCACGCACGCGCCTGGGGAGTGCTTCCCATGCACGTGCCTCGGGAGAGCTCCCCACGCACGCGCTTGGGGAGTGCTTCCCACGCACGTGCCTCGGGAGAGCTCCCCACGCACGTGCTTGGGGAGTGCTTCCCACGCACGTGCGTCGGGAGAGCACCCCACGCACGCGCCTCGAGAGTGCTTCCCACGCACGTGCCTTGAGAGAGCTCCCCACGCACGCGTCTCGGGTGACCTCCCCACGCACGCGCTTCGGCAAAGCCCCCCACGCACGCGCTTCGGGAAAGCTCCCCAGGCACGCGCTTGGAGAGTGCTTCCCACGCACGTGCCTCGGGAGAGCTCCCCACGCACGCGCTTGGGGAGTGCTTCTCACGCACGTGCCTTGAGTGAGCTCCCCACGCACGCGTCTCGGGCGACCTCCCCACGTACGCACCTCGGCAGAGCTCCCCACGCACGTGCCTCGGGAGAGCTCCCCACGCACGCGCCTGGGGAGTGCTTCCCACGCACGTGCCTCGCCAGACCTCCCCATGCACGCGCCTGGAGAGTGCTTCCCTCGCATGTGCCTCGGCAGAGCTCCCCACGCACGCGCCAGGGGAGTGCATTCCACGCACGTGCCTCGGGAGAGCTCCCCACGCACGCGCCTAGGGAGTGCTTACCACGCACGTGCCTCGGGACAGCTCCCCACGCACGTGCCTGGGGAGTGCTTCCCACGCACCTGCCTCGGGAGAGCTCCCCACGCACGCGCCTGGGGAGTGCTTCCCACGCACGTGCCTCGGGAGAGAACCCACGCAAGCGCCTGGGGAGTGCTTCTCACACACGTGCCTCGGGAGAGCTCCCCACGCACGCGCCTCGAGAGTGCTTCCCACGCACGTGCCTCGGGAGAGCTCCCCACGCACGCGCCTCGAGAGTGCTTCCCACGCACGTGCCTTGAGAGAGCTCCCCACGCACGCGTCTCGGGTGACCTCCCCACGCACGCGCTTCGGCAAAGCCCCCCACGCACGCGCTTCGGGAAAGCTCCCCAGGCACGCGCTTGGAGAGTGCTTCCCACGCACGTGCCTCGGGAGAGCTCCCCACGCACGCGCTTGGGGAGTGCTTCTCACGCACGTGCCTTGAGTGAGCTCCCCACGCACGCGTCTCGGGCGACCTCCCCACGTACGCACCTCGGCAGAGCTCCCCACGCACGTGCCTCGGGAGAGCTCCCCACGCACGCGCCTGGGGAGTGCTTCCCACGCACGTGCCTCGCCAGACCTCCCCATGCACGCGCCTGGAGAGTGCTTCCCTCGCATGTGCCTCGGCAGAGCTCCCCACGCACGCGCCAGGGGAGTGCATTCCACGCACGTGCCTCGGGAGAGCTCCCCACGCACGCGCCTAGGGAGTGCTTACCACGCACGTGCCTCGGGACAGCTCCCCACGCACGTGCCTGGGGAGTGCTTCCCACGCACCTGCCTCGGGAGAGCTCCCCACGCACGCGCCTGGGGAGTGCTTCCCACGCACGTGCCTCGGGAGAGAACCCACGCAAGCGCCTGGGGAGTGCTTCTCACACACGTGCCTCGGGAGAGCTCCCCACGCACGCGCCTCGAGAGTGCTTCCCACGCACGTGCCTCGGGAGAGCTCCCCACGCACGCGCCTCGAGAGTGCTTCCCACTCACGTGCCTCGGGAGAGCTCCCCACGCACGCGCCAGGGGAGTACTTCCCACGCACGTGCCTGGGGAGAGCTCCCCACGCACGCGCCTGGGGAGTGCTTCCCATGCACGTGCCTCGGGAGAGCTCCCCACGCACGCGCTTGGGGAGTGCTTCCCACGCACGTGCCTCGGGAGAGCTCCCCACGCACGTGCTTGGGGAGTGCTTCCCACGCACGTGCGTCGGGAGAGCACCCCACGCACGCGACTCGAGAGTGCTTCCCACGCACGTGCCTTGAGAGAGCTCCCCACGCACGCGTCTCGGGTGACCTCCCCACGCACGCGCTTCGGCAAAGCCCCCCACGCACGCGCTTCGGGAAAGCTCCCCAGGCACGCGCTTGGAGAGTGCTTCCCACACACGTGCCTCGGGAGAGCTCCCCACGCACGCGCTTGGGGAGTGCTTCTCACGCACGTGCCTTGAGTGAGCTCCCCACGCACGCGTCTCGGGCGACCTCCCCACGTACGCACCTCGGCAGAGCTCCCCACGCACGTGCCTCGGGAGAGCTCCCCACGCACGCGCCTGGGGAGTGCTTCCCACGCACGTGCCTCGCCAGACCTCCCCATGCACGCGCCTGGAGAGTGCTTCCCTCGCATGTGCCTCGGCAGAGCTCCCCACGCACGCGCCAGGGGAGTGCATTCCACGCACGTGCCTCGGGAGAGCTCCCCACGCACGCGCCTAGGGAGTGCTTACCACGCACGTGCCTCGGGACAGCTCCCCACGCACGTGCCTGGGGAGTGCTTCCCACGCACCTGCCTCGGGAGAGCTCCCGACGCACGCGCCTGGGGAGTGCTTCCCACGCACGTGCCTCGGGAGAGAACCCAGGCAAGCGCCTGGGGAGTGCTTCTCACACACGTGCCTCGGGAGAGCTCCCCACGCACGCGCCTCGAGAGTGCTTCCCACGCACGTGCCTCGGGAGAGCTCCCCACGCACGCGCCTGGGGAGTACTTCCCACGCACGTGCCTGGGGAGAGCTCCCCACGCACGCGCCTGGGGAGTACTTCCCACGCACGTGCCTGGGGAGAGCTCCCCACGCACGTGCCTCGGGGGAGCTCCCCACGCACACGCTTGGGGAGTGCTTCCCACGCACGTGCCTCTGGAGAGCTCCCCACGCACGTGCTTGGGGAGTGCTTCCCACGCACGTGCGTCGGGAGAGCACCCCACGCACGCGCCTCGAAAGTGCTTCCCACGCACGTGCCTTGAGAGAGCTCCCCACGCACGCGTCTCGGGTGACCTCCCCACGCACGCGCTTCGGCAAAGCCCCCCACGCACGCGCTTCGGGAAAGCTCCCCAGGCACGCGCCTGGAGAGTGCTTCCCACGCACGTGCCTCGGGAGAGCTCCCCACGCACGCGCTTGGGGAGTGCTTCCCACGCACGTGCCTCGGGAGAGCTCCCCATGCACGCGCGTGGGGAGTGCTTCCCACGCACGTGCCTCGGGAGAGCTCCCCATGCACGCGCGTGGGGAGTGCTTCCCACGCACGTGCCTCGGGAGAGCTCCCCAAGCACGCGCCTGGGGAGTGCTTCCCACGCACGTGCCTCGGGACAGCTCCCCAAGCACGCGCCTGGGAAGGGCTTCCCTCGCACGTGCTTCGGGAGAGCTCCCCACGCACGCGCCTGGGGAGTGCATCCCACGCAGGCGTCTCGGGCGACCTCCCCACGCACGCACCTCGGCAGAGCTCCCCACGCACGTGCCTCGGGAGAGCTCCCCACGCACGCGCCTAGGGAGTGCTTACCACGCACGTGCCTCGGGACAGCTTCCCACGTACGTGCCTGGGGAGTGCTTCCCACGCACGTGCCTCGGGAGAGCTGCCCACGCACGCCCCTAGGGAGTGCTTTTCACGCACGTGCCTTGGGAGAGCTCCCCACGCACGCGTCTCGGGCGACCTCCCCACGCACACGCTTCGGCAGAGCTCCCCAGGCACGCGCCTCGGGAAAGCTCCCCACGCACGCGCCTGGGGAGTGCTTCCCACGCACGTGCCTCGGGAGAGCACCCCACGCAAGCGCCTGGGGAGTGCTTCCCACGCAGGTGCCTCGAGAGAGCTCCCCACGCACGCGTCTGGGGAGTGCTTCCCACGCACGTGCCTCGGGAGAGCTCCCCACGCACGCGTCTCGGGCGACCTCCCCACGCACGCGCCTCGGTAGAGCTCCCCACGCACGCGCTCCGGGTTTGGGGAATGCTTCTCACGCACGTGCCTTGAGTGAGCTCCCCACGCACGCGTCTCGGGCGACCTCCCCACGCACGCACCTCGGCAGAGCTCCCCACGCACGTGCCTCGGGAGAGCTCCCCACGCACGCGCCTGGGGAGTGCTTCCCACGCACGTGCCTTGGGAGACCTCCCCATGCACGCGCCTGGGGAGTGCTTCCCTCGCACGTGCCTCGGGAGAGCTCCCCACGCACGCGCCTAGGGAGTGCTTACCACGCACGTGCCTCGGGACAGCTCCCCACGCACGCGCCTGGGGAGTGCTTCCCACGCACGTGGTTTGGGAGAGCTCCCCACGCACGCGCCTCGGGAGTGATTCCCACGCACGTGCCTCGGGAGAGCTCTCCACGCACGCGCCAGGGGAGTGCTTCCCACGCACGTGCCTCGGGACAGCTCCCCACGCACGCGCCTGGGGAGTGCTTCCCATGCACGTGGTTTGGGAGAGCTCCCCACGCATGCGCCTCGGGAGTGATTCCCACGCACGTGCCTCGGGAGAGCTCCCCACGCACGCGCCTGGGGAATGCTTCCCACGCACGTGCCTCGGGAGAGCTCCCCACGCACGCGCCTAGGGAGTGCTTCCCACACACGTGCCTTGGGAGAGCTCCCCACGCACGCGTCTCGGGCGACCTCCCCACGCACGCGCCTCGGCAGAGCTCCCCACGCACGCGATTCGGGAAAGCTCCCCACGCACGCGCCTGGGGAGTGCTCCCCACGCACGCGCCTCGGGAGACCTCTCCACGGAGGCGCCTGGGGAGAGCTCCCGACGAACGCGCCTCGGGAAGCTCGCCCCGCACGCACCTGGGGAGTGCTTCCCACGCATGTGCCTCGGGAGAGCTCCCCACGCACGCGCCTGGGGAATGCTCGCCACGCACGCGCCTCGGGAGACCTCTCCACGGAGGCTCCTGGGGAGAGCTCTCGACGCACGCGCTTGGGGAGTGCTCCCCACACAAGATGCTCAAGACCCAGGGAAGCAGCCCAAGACCATATCAACTTATGAATTGCAAGACCGGGCAGGGTCGAGGAACTTACCCCATGGCCGTGGATGAATATCTCGTTGTCGAGGACAACGACGGTAGAATCCGGCAGCGCTTCGCAACGGCACCAAAAAGCGAATGAGGGAAAAGTGAGGTCGGCAGAACTTATATAGTGCAGCGCCGCCGCTTCAGATTCATCGCACGGTGCACACTGGCCGCCCTAGATCCGACGATCCTCAGCGCGCCACGTGTACTGCCTACTGTAGGGTCAATCTCGGCCGTGTATATCCGGGTCTCGGCCGTTTACGATGGCAAGGCAGCCGGGTACTCCAGGGTTTCGGCCGTGTAGTTGCGGATGTCGGCCGTGTAGGTGCGGATGTCGGCCGTGTAGGTGCGGATGTCGGCCGTGTATGCCAGGGTCTCGGCCGTGTCCATGGGAGAGGATATTCCAAGAAAAAAATCACGACACGTGGCGCCATCTACGCCGTTCTTAATCCCGATCGGATGGCTCCGGCAGCCCACCAATGGGAAGCGACCTTAGGACAGTATGAGTATGAAACCCTACAATAAATCCCCATTTGAATGCGGCCAAGAATTTTGAGAGCCCACTTTTAAGTTTCAAGCCGCCACTTCCGTGTACTTTCCCTCGTAATTGCTGCAGTGTCGACGTGGCGCATCCACCGCTTGACAAGTGTCATTTCTGACGTCATCCGCTGACATGGCAGGTGGGTTTCTTGACACCTGCAGCTCTGTCTATTCATTTTTTATTCTCTTTTTACATTTAATTATTGTACGGTCCTATTTTTTCCATTTATTGTGTACGGAAATTTTGTTTCGACGGCAACATTCATCCCCGTCTGACACGCGGAAAGGAAATGTCCCTATCCGATTTGGTCTTATCTATGGGGAGCTTTCCCTATATGGGAACCCTAAATTTCCCTACAGCAGACGGGGCCCGTAGGGAGGTCTCCCCACGCGGATGGCCGGGACGACCGCTTCGCCTGCATGGTCGCCCCTGTCACGCTTCAGGGAGGCCTCCCGGAGTGCCAGGTGGGCAGCCGTCCCCTGACCGCCCTTCGTGGGGAGCGCTAAATGATGGGGAGGTCTCCCCACCCGGATGGCCGGGACGACCTCTTCGCCTGCATGGTCGCCCCTGTCACGCTTCAGGGAGGCCTCCCGGAGTGCCAGGTGGGCAGCCGTCCCCTATCCGCCCTCCGTGGAGAGCGCGAAATGATGAGGAGTTCTCCCCACCCGGATGGCCGGGACGACCTCTTGGCCTCCATGGTCGCCTTTGTCACGCGGCAGAGAGGCCTCCCGGAGTGCCAGGTGGGCAGCCGTCCCCTATCCGCCCTCCGTGGAAAGCGCGAAATGATGAGGAGTTCTCCCCACCCGGATGGCCGGGACGACCTCTTCGCCTCCATGGTCGCCCCTGTCACGCTTCAGAGAGGCCTCCCGGAGTGCCAGGTGGGCAGCTGTCCTCTATCCGCCCTCCGTGGGGAGCACTAAATGATGAGGAGTTCTCCCCACCCGGATGGCCGGGACGACCTCTTCGCCTCCATAGTTGAAGCCGTGACGCGCCAGGGAGGCCTCCCGGACTGCCAGGCGGGTAGCCATCGCCCGTCCGCCCTCTGTGGGGAGCGTTTGCGGTGCGTTATCCTCACAGAGAAATTATCCGTGCAGGAGTCTGTGAGGTGGAGGTAGAGTGAATCCCCCGGCCAGAGCTACCGTAACTGGGCAGTTGTTTCTGGGGGGTACTCTCTATCTTCCACTCGCTGTCTCTTTGGCTGGATGATCGGAGGGATTCATTGTCATGCGGGGCCTGCGCGATGGATCCGACATGTGACGGCACTGATGGGAGTGATGGCGTGTTTGCATCTGGCAGAAGCAATGGCAAACTGCCCAGTGCACGAAGACATCCTCCTACAGATTGATGGGCGATTCGCTGCATCGGTGATTGTCGTGTCTAGTCCTTTCTGGCATGTTGGTGACGACGGCCAAGAATCCGAAATGTTTCTCGTTAGGATTTCCACCGTTGAGGCCGACTTTGGAGACACAGTATTGGCGGGGTTCAATGCCTGGAGGCTTGCTGACTGTATCGGCAAGCAAGTTCCTTGGCCGGATGTGGATATTGTACGTGCATCAACTAGCGCTGCGGACTCCAATGCAGCCTCCAATGACTTTTCGCGGTGCCTGAATGCCATCATTGCCGCTGACGCAACGGATGGCACTGACTACCTCGTTGGAAATGACGACGGCGGGGACAGTGTGAATGATAGTGAATATGAGGACGATGGAGAGGCCTCCCCGTCCTCTGACAACGAGGAAGATCCAATGATGGACGACGGCCTTTGACGTTTCCCACCTCGAATTCTATGGCGGGGGAAAAAGTGTGTGCTCGAAGGTGAGGGTGGAGCCGTAGTAGCCACAGGCAGAATTCAAACGAGCATGCCCGAAGACACATTTTTGGACGCTCTATTGGGACACGACGAGGTTGGAGTTCTGGTGCTCCAAGAGACTGACGCCACCGCGGGAGAGTTGATGTCGCACCGTCGATGGCCCCTTACATCAGTGCATTTGGAAGGGAGCAAGGTGCTCGCCACCATCGCCGCTTTCCACAGGGATGATCCGTTAGCGGACGCCGTGGCCAGGCTAAAGCGTGGCGTCCCAAAGGCGCCCTACACCTCCAAGACGCGGGTGCTGAGAGGCGATTGTGGACCGCCATCGAAACGTCTCAGACTGTCCGGAGAAGATGTTGCTAGACAAGTCAGCATGGAGGAGTGTTGCCCGTGGAGTTGCTGCCAAATATTCCCGTGCTCCAAGACCATTCAGGTCCGTTCACAATTTTGGGAGAAGTCCTTCGCCAAGCGCCGAGAGTTTGGAGTGGATCTAGTCGGCCGATTCCGGGCCGTCGATGGGGCTACCTCCGCAGTAATAACAAGGGAAGGGGTGGACGTGTGCGAGACTCCTTGTTGGAAAATACTCGGCATAGGACACGGGACCTTCTACGATTACAAGCGGAGATATCGACATCGGATTCGTTCGGCCCGTCATGGCAATAGTGGGCAGCCTAAACATCGGCCGGCGACCATGCAGGCAGAGGGGACGCTACTGTCCATTGTCAATGATACTTGCGACGTCATGCCCGCGACCAGGATGAAGGGAATCGGTGACGGGCAACAGGACGTCCAGAAGTACCTCCCGGTTGCCTTCACCTGGGAGGTCGTCCGCAAGAAGGTGAACGATGTAAGGTCACGCTCCTCGCGCCTGTGCTTTTTTGCACTCAATGCCATATGTAAATTGACTTCAAACCGCCCTTTGGTTCCAAGATGTCGTCATCGGTGGAGAGGCCTCCCCACGGTCGGGATACTGAACTACTGACGGGGAGATCCCCGCGCTGTGGGAGTATCTTTCACGGGGATAGCAGGCGTCTCTCGACGCCCTTTTTTGGATACGGACGCCTGCTATCCCTGTGAAAGATACTCCCGAGCACCATGCGTGGGGAGCTCTCCCCACCACCGTGCGTCGGGAGGTCTCCCGAGCATCGTGTGTGGGGAGCTCGCCCCAGCAGCGTGCGTGGGGAGTTCTCCCCACCACCGTGCGTCGGGAGGTCTCCCGAGCATCGTGTGTGGGGAGCTCGCCCCAGCAGCGTGCGTGGGGAGTTCTCCCCACCACCGTGCGTCTGGAGGTCTCCCGAGCATCGTGTGTGGGGAGCTCGCCCCAGCAGCGTGCGTGGGGCGCTCTCCCGAGCATCGTGCCTGGGGAGCTCTATCGAGCATCGTGCGTGGGGAGCTCTCCCCTGCAGCGTGCATGGGGAGCTCTCTCGAGCATCGTGCGTAGGGAGGTCTCCCCAGTTGCAAGCGTGTAGGGAGGGCTCCCCAGTGGGAGTATCCTCGATGGGAATGATGGGCGGCGTGTGTGGAGGGCTGCCCGGAGTCCGAGGATGTCTTTGTAACGGGTTTTGTTTTGGCAGGTGAACTCCGCAGTTGGTATGGACGCTGTGTCGCAGTCTGCAATGAGCCAGATGAAAAAGAAGGTGTTCAAGAACGTCAACGTCAAGAAAGGTGGCTCTACGTTTTCGAAGTGCTCCGACTGCAACGAGCTAAAGGAGTTCGTGGCAGCAGCGGCAAAGGGTAGTGCAGAGGCGTTGTACCACCAGAGGTTGTACGACGCTCACGTTGCGCACCAGCAGTCATGTCGCCGGCTGTACTACAGCTGGAGGAGCAAGTCGGAGATGAGCCGGTCTGATGTGCTCTGCATAATTCACGACGGAATGGACAGCCGAAAGACCGCCCTGCCGCGTTTGCGGGTGATTACCAAGGGAACCGCAGACCTCGAGCAGCTACCGGTGACGCTGACTGGAATGGTAACGCATGGACATGGCGACGGGGCCTATGTCGACTTCTCGACGGATCTTTGGCCACGCGATTCGAACTTCACTATCTCTTCTCTTGCCCGTTGCCTCCGGAAGTTGGAGAGGCCGGCCATCCGGAATTCCAAGATCCTTTTTGACGAACAACCACTCAACCGGTTCTTTGAAAAGCTCATGAGGGGGAAGTCTCGATGTGTAGCAGCGATACCGGAAGCCACCGCCGACGATGAGCACGTGGACCCCCTCCCAAAGAGGTTGTACCTACAATTGGACAATTCCGCTAAGGACAATAAGAACCAGTTTGTTTTTGCGTTTCTCTCGTTACTTACCTCACGGAAAGTGTTTGTGGAGATACAAGTCGGGTTCTTGATGGTCGGCCACACGCACGAGGACATCGACGGATACTTCAGTTACATCTCCAACGTCCTGAGGAGGAGCAATACTTTCGTGCTCGCGGACCTCATGAAGCACTTCATGGAATCGCAGAAGCTGAGTTTCATGCCGCATGTGGTTTAGGAGGTGGCCGACTTCAAGTCATATATCAAGGGATATGTCCGGCCGTTGGAGGGGATCAAAGACAAGCACATTTTCCGCTTCTTTGTGGACAGCGATGGGTGGCCGGTATTCCAGTACAAGGAATCCGCGACGGACGGGGCCTGGTTGCCACGTGCAGGCCCTCACAGAATGTGGAAGGAGGACCCTTACGGTCGGCCGTTGCTTCCTACGGGTACGCTTCCGATCCTACATGCGTGCTAAGTTGTTGGCATAATGTTCAGGGCCCGCTGTTGGTGGGGAGAGCTCTCCACCCGTCGTCGAGGTTTCGTAGGGGCAGTCGTAGCGGGGAGGCCTCTCCACCCGTCGTCAAGGTACGGTAGGGCCAGTCGTAGTGGAGAGGCCTCTCCAGCCGTTGTCGAGGTATCGTAGGGGCAGTCGTACTGGGGAGGCCTCTCCACCAGTCGTCGAAGTAATATAGGAGCAGTCCTAGTGGGGAGGCCTCTCCACCAGTCGTCGAGGTAATGTAGGAGCAGTCCTAGTGGGGAGGCCTCCTTGCATCTGCAGAGCTTCGTAGCCTGAGACCCGTCACGTCGGATGGAACTAATTGTGGCTTCCCCAAATCCCCGTGAGTCGCAGGTGACTCCGCCCCGGTGAAGATGAAGCCCGTCTGGGGATGAGAGAGCGGTGTCAACCCGAGCACGAACTCTGAGGTGACCAAAGAGGACGCCGCGAGGTCACGCGAGAACAAACAGTTAATCCGAGCGGGGCTCCAGAAATTCGTGGACATCTGGAGGGGTGGCTGCCATCGCAGCGAGGCCTACAGGAGTTGGATGGAGGTTTACGTGCAATATTGGGTGGACATTATTACGGAACTCCGCTCGGACGATCCGCCGCAAGCCCCAAGGACATTGGTGTATGGGTTTTGGTCGACGACGGAGTGGACGACGGCCCACCCTCCTCCCCCGCCAGCTCTAGATGAAGTGCGGAAGCAGAGGGATCTTGCCAACGCAACTCCGGAGGACGAGCAGCCCGATCCTTGGTGCGGTCCAGTACGGCGGCGACCAAGGCCGGCGTTCAACCCATACCGCGACGCCCTCGTTGGGAATTTTGTCCTCATCAGGCCCAGCGACACCGCAATCTATCCAGTGTGGATGGACAGGGTGCTTGCACCGGCCGTGCGCGACGCCCGGTCCCCACACCATGGGAAGTGCCAGATCCAATTTTGGAGGCCTGCCAGAGGAAGCCGGGGGATGACAGACAAGGAGAGATATAGAGGTTGTTGGGATGTGAAGTGGGAGCGCAATGGCAGCGACGACGCCGTGCAATGGTTGGACTGCACTTCCATCCTCTATGGAAGCTCGCCGAACATTAACTTCACCGAGACCTCGCTACGCAAGATTCCAAGGTTGAATGCGGACAACGCCAAGGCCGTTTTGGCCGACTCGCAAGCCGCCTCCGAGGCCGCGGGTGACATGCGTCATGTAGGGTAGGTTGTTGAGAATGTCAGTCCTGGAATTCTGAGTAGAGCGTGGACACACCAGCGGAAGCGTGTCCTCATGTAATCGATTTGAATCGAAATAAAATGATCCTTCCCTAAATGGTGTGCATGTAATGCCCCGTGCATATGTTCAGGCTTTGCAGTGCCCCGTGGTACAGGATGACGTATGGCAGTGGGGAGGCCTCCCCATCACAGATTCACAGCCTAGGACTGCACACAGGGAACCCTGAAAATTGCATCGCTGGGGAGGCCTCCCCATCACAGATTCACAGCCCATGACTGCACACAGGGAACCCTGAAAATTGCATCGCTGGGGAGGTCTCCCTATGACTTGGGAGACGACAGTGAGGATGAATCCCTATCACGATGGGGAAGCACCACTGTTCTACAGAACTACCATGGACAGAACTCCCGATCGCACAAAATCAGAGTGCCGATACCTCCATATTGGAACACTCCTCCCCACAAAGAGCGACCTCTCCATGAAATCTCCCCATGGCAATTCCGGATTCTCAATCCAAATATCAAGAAATAATTCAAATTTAACAAAATGTGTGTTCATTCCCAAATTTATTCTTGGAGATTCGATAATATTTCATCGAAGTTGTTTAACATACTTGACACTTGTGTAATGTAACACTCAATGTCGAATGTTGAATATGATGAATATTGGTGAAAAAATGTCAAACAAGACACCATGCTTGAGAGGTCATTAATTGACTCATTGGTGATTTTCGTATCACCTTCATGAAAACGAGGGTGATGTATAATGAGAGAGGACATCAATGCATTGCTATAATCTAGAAAAAGTTTGGCTTGTCCACGTTATGTTTGTCATTACTTCGTTACTATATGATAGGATATTCTACAGTGACACGGTAAAATAATTACCATAATGGATGGACTGAATGAAAAGGATACATAGACTAGATTGATGGACTAAATAAACAAACGGACGGACCAGTAGGACGAATTAGAAAGACAATCTATAAAGAAACTTTTGACATAGTTTTTTACCTACCCAATTGGAAAGAAGGTTTATAAAGAGCCTTTTGACATACCTTTTCACAAACCAGATTTGAAGAATAGACTAGTAGGATAGATTGGAAATATAGACTACTAGGACAAATTAAAAACATAAGATAAATTGGAAAGATAGACTAATACGACAAATTGAAAACATAGGATGGATTGGAAAGATAGACTAATAGGCCAAATTGGAAACACAAACTAGTGACACTTATGGAAGGAAAACTACTAAAAACGATTGGAACGATATATAAGGATGTTAGTGTTTCTAAATCCTTGCAAAAATCTCCAAATCAGCAACAATTCAATTCATTGTGAGTTCAATATTCATGTACATTCATTTAAAATTTAAATATTAGGAGTATACTTGTCATCTATATAAAACTGTTGTTCTATCAAATTTTGGACCCCAGAGAATCACTAAAACAAATTTTAGTCATTTGGCCATATTCCAACCAAAAGGAATCTGGTGGAGATGCGGGGTATCGATCCCCGTACCTCTCGCATGCTAAGTGAGCGCTCTACCATCTGAGCTTTGAAATGCCAGTTCAGCTTAGAGAGAGAAAAATACATTGCGTGCCCAGAAGAGGACACGTGGCCACCCACACGGGTGACGGGACCAGCCAAAGGAGGCCAGCGCAACAAGCCCTACAGAACAAAGGACGGAACCAACTAGAGATAGAAGGCTACAACGGGGAGAGACCCCAGGGAGACTACAAAAACCGAGCAGTCTGAACCCAAACCTAATCTGCACAACAAGGAAGGGAAGCGCCAGGCGAAGCCGGGGGCAGGAGCGACGAGGGGAGCACGCGTCGAAGAGGACCACAACAGGCACGAAGACGAAAGTCAACACCGGGGAAGCTTGCCGTGGTAAAGACCGAGGGAGCTGAAGCCGAAGGAGCCGCAGTCGAGAACCAAAGCTCTACCATGTGAGCTACATCCCCTAAGACCGTGGACTACACTCTGTCATGTTGGGTAGGTTCTGAGGAGCCCATGACCGTGCGATCAGCCTCGAGACAAGCCAGTCTAAATGCTAACCCGAGTTCCCAGCAGCTGCGACCATTGTATTGTATTGGCAACTCCTTGTAACTTATTGGAGAAATACAGTGTCCATGATGTGGATCCCCAACAGCCAAACAGTGCTTGCACACAGTACCATATTGATCGTAGACTCCTTCACAGGGAACCCTCACAATTTGACCCCGGGGCTAAACTTGGGGTGGGGGGTAAAAATGAGGGACTTTTACCCTGGGGCAGTTTTTTTTTGGCCCCCATGCAGGTCAAAAGCACCATTGTTTTACCCCGGTAAAGGTTCCGAAAAGGGAGTCAAAAATTGACCCCCAACTCCCAATCTTCGCTTTTGAAAACAGGGTAAAAGTTCCAAAAATGGGGTAAAAAATGGGGCCAAACCATCCACTTTTTACCCCGGCAAAAATGTTTGGGACCCCTGTGCTTACGGATACCGTAGCTAGCTCACACCGTCCGGCCAGACGGAGCTGACTTCCAGGGTCAATAATCTTCAATCATGCTCAGTCGCAACAATGCAGGACCGGGCCTGCGCGCTGGCTGCACCATTCGTGGGCTGTCTCTCAATAAGTCATTAAGCTCCAGGTTCTAGCTTAGCCATGCATCGCAAATTCTCAACTGAGCAGCATTCATGCCGGTGTATTTAAAAGTGACGGACTCCTTATTGAAGGTAGAGAAGATTGCACAAGGCACACACACAAACACAAGGAATGCGTAGAAAGAGATAATCTTTACTCAAAGGCCTTCCACCTTAAGTAGTGTACACTAGGAGGTCACCATGGACAAACCATATGGGATAACTCATCACAAGGACACTCTAGAGATCAGCCCATGCCTAACCCCTCCTCCCACACACCATTATTTAGCACCCGTACGTCTTTGGCTTCTAGCAATACTACGTTGCATCAATTACCTCAATACTCCCACTTTGCGTAGAGCCAAAGCCTCTAAGTCCAAATGCTATTACTAATCGTTGGTGTCGGTCTCTACAAAGACCCTTTGTGAGCACATCCGCCACCATGTGCTCCGTTGGGCAATACTCCAAATGTATAACTCCCAATTCCAACTTCTCCCGAATGAAGTGGTATTGCACATCAATGTGCTTCGTGCGTGAATGATGTGTAGGGTTCTTTGCAAGTGAAATGCACCCTTGGTTGTCACACATAATCGTAGTAGCCTCACCTTGTGTGCAACCCACATCCACCATTAGTTGCCTCAACCAAATGGCCTCCTTCGTGGCATGGCTCGTAGCCATGTACTCGGCCTCCACCGTTGATGTCGCCGTGGTTTGTTGCCGCTTGCTATTCCACGACACCGCTCCCGATCCGACCTTGAACATGTAGCCCGTTGTCGATCTTCGATCGCTCGTGTCTCCCGCGTAGTCCGCGTCACAATAGCCGCTCAACACAATGTCTTTGCCTCCAAGACACAACTTCACATCGCTTGTGCCTCTCAAATAACGCATGATCCTCTTGACCGTCATCCAATGCATCGAGCCCGGTCTCGCCATGTGTTGACTCACCACGCTAATTGGATACGCAAGGTCGGGCCGTGTCGCAATCATCGCATACATCAATGACCCCACCACTTGCTTGTATGGCACCTCCGCCATCGATTTAGCCTCCATCGCATACTCCTCCTCCGAAAGCTTGACGAGCTTGGAGTTTGCATCCAATGGTGTTGCCACGGGCTTACAATCCTCCATCCCGAATCTCTTGAGCACGTCCATCACATACTTGCCTTGACTCATGGTGATAGTGCGTGTAGCCCTGTCTCGCACAAACTCAACACCAAGACAAAAGTGCAATTCTCCAAGATCACTCATCTCGTACTCTCTCTCAAGCATGCCTTTTAATGCATCCATTAAACTCATGAGGCTTGCAAGAATGATCAAATCATCAACATATATGATCACAATCACCACATGTTGCCCCTCTTGCATGAAGTAGAGACTATGATCCGCAATGCTCCTAGTAAACCCGTGTGCAACCAAGAACGTGTCAATCTTTTGGTACCACGCTCTTGGAGATTGTTTCAACCCATACAATGATTTTTGCAACTTACAAACAAGGTGCTCATTACCTTGTTGCACAAACCCCTCAGGTTGCACCATGTAGATGTCCTCCTCCAAATCGCCATTCAAAAATGCGGTCTTCACATCCATTTGATGCATCTCCAAGTCCAAGGCCGCTCCAATGGCAAGAATGCATCGAATGGTGGTGAACTTGGCCACGGGAGCAAATGTCTCGTGAAAGTCCACCCCATGCACTTGCGCGAACCCCTTGGCTACTAATCTTGCCTTGTGACGCACAACAATACCCGAAACATCCCTCTTTGTCCGAAACACCCATTTGCAACCAATGGGGTTGCGATCCTTTGGAATGGGAGTTAATTGCCACGTACCGTTAGCAATTAGAGAGTCGTACTCCTCTTGCATGGCGCGCTCCCACTTGACCGCATCCTCACCTTGCATGGCTTCTCGAATGGTCAATGGACCATCCGATAATGCCACATTCGCATGCTCGTCCTCCACTTGAGGGAAGATGTGGTTCTTCCACCATTCTCCAGGTGGCTTGCGCGATCTCTCGGGGTACCGCCGCTCGCTTGAAGAAACTTGCTCCTCTTGCGTGCCCTTTGCGCCATTCTTGGCCTTTGAGCTCGATGGCGCTTCAACAACCTCCGTGTCGCCAGCTTCGTCATCACCGTCATCATCACCTACATCAACAACACTAGGAGACTTGGAGGGTGTGTCCACCAAAACGTCTCCACTACTCCCACTTGGACCAACCTCCAAAGGAGCCTCCATCGTAGACTCCTCACAAAATGTCACATCACGTGACCGAATGATCTTCCTCGTGTCCACCGACATGAGTCTATACGCCTTGGTACCTTCACAATACCCAAGAAACACACATTTCAAGGCCTTAGCCTCGAGTTTCGTCCTCCGTTCGTCGGGAACCTTCGCATATGCAATGCATCCGAAGATGCGCATGTGTGCAACACATGGTTGCCTCCCACTCCACGCTTGCTCCGGCGTCATGCCTTCAACCGCGCTTGTTGGACACCGATTGCGTGTGTATACCGCATTCACCACCGCTTCCGCCCAAAGGTCCAACTTCAAGTTTTGAGCGTGCAACATGCTCCTCGCCATCTCTACAATGGTGCGATTTGCGCGCTCCGCAACTCCATTTTGTTGAGGCGTGTACGGGGCCGAAGTTTGGCGTGCGATGCCTTCATTCTTCAAAAGCTCGTCAAATTTCTTGGACATGTACTCGCCGCCATTGTCCGACCGAAACACCTTGATCTTCAACTCGGATTGGTTCTCCACCAATGTCTTGAACTCCTTGAACTTCTCAAAGCACTCACTCTTGGCTTTGATAGGGTAGAGCCATATCTTCCTTGAAAAATCATCGATGAAGGTCACAAAGTACTTGCAACCTCCCATCGATGTGGTCTTCATGGGGCCACACACATCCGAATGCACGATCTCCAAAACTTTTGTGGCCCGTGTCGCCCCTTCACCCGCAAATGGCAACCGTTGTTGCTTGCCTTCAATGCAACCTTCACACGTGAATGTAGAAGCATCCACTTTCAATTGATGAAGATCCATACCGCTTACCATGCTGCGTAGTGTCTTCACACTCTTGATGTTCAAATGGCCAAGTCGACGATGCCACAACGCCAACTTGTCGTCCTTCAAGTTTGAATGCGCCAACGCCGCCGATTCCTTCGAATGCACCTTGGAGAACTTGATGTGGTACAAGCCCTCGTGTTCTTCAATGATGGCCACCTCATCTCGACTCGGTGACAACACATAACACCCCTTATCACTAAACTCAACCCTCAAGTGCTTTGCCACTAATTGCCTCACCGATAGTAAATTTGCCGTTAATTTGGGAACGTGGAGGACATCTTGGATAGTGATTGTCTTCACACGACCCCTCACCTCGGTGTCTACAACAATTTGGCCCTTGCCAACGGCCTCAAGCACCGTATCATCTCCCAAAATCACTCTCCTTGGATTAATGAGAGCATACGAATGAAAACAAGTTTTATGTGGTGACATGTGGCTTGTAGCCCCCGAATCAACAATCCAATCACTCGTACTACCATTGCACGATACATTGCTTGCCATGTTTGCATACTCATCACCAACCTCAATCCAATCACTCATGCTTGCATCACCCTCGATACCATCACTCATGCTTGCATCACCCTCGATGCCATCGCTCATGCTTGCCTCATATCTAGCCGTAAATGCGTACTCATCATTGTCACGAGTTTTAGTGTTGTTTGCACTCTCCCCTTTCTCATCCCTCTTGCGTTTGAAGCAAAATTTGGCAATGTGGCCCTTCTTACCACAATAGAAGCACACCTTGTCGCTTGAGCTCCCACCGCCTCCATTCTTGAATTGCTTCGCCACGAGTGCCGCTCCATCTTCTCGAGACTCGTTCTCCTTTCGCCGCGAAAGCTCGTGCAACAACCGTGAGGTCACATAGTCCAATGTGAGCTCCGTAATGGGTCTTGACTCCATCGCCACGATGAGGTACTCGTATGATGATGGAAGGCTCTCCAAAAGTGTCATCACGATGTCACCATCCGTAACCGACACGTCGCAACCGTTGAGTTGATCCGCGAGAGCTTTGACCTTGTTGATGTGCGCCAACATGTCATCTTCTTCGCCCATCTTGATGGTGAAGAACTTGCGCCTCAAAAACAAAATGTTGGCCAATGTTTTCGCTTCGTGAATGTTGCAAAGCTTGGACCATGCTTCCGCGGGTGTCTTGCACGAACGAATGTGCGCAAGTTGCGAATCCGCGAGGTTGAGTGCCAAAATGGCAAATGCCTTCTTCTCCCTCCTCGTGTACGCTTGCATGATCCTAGGATCCGTAGAAGAGAAAGGAGGTTCCTCACTACCCTCGACAATCTCCCACAACTCCTTCTCGGCCATCACCATCTCCATTTTGAATTTCCACAAGTGGAAATTCACCCCATCGAACTTGTCCACGACCTTGGGACCCTCACCCTCAAAAGATGCCATGATCCTCACTTACGTATGCCTCCCCACACAAATGAAACCTCAAACTCAAACACACAACTTTGTTTTTGTGATTTTTTGCTTTGATATTGCACCTTTGTGCACCCAATGGGTTTAAAACAACCCCAAACACTAGATCAGCACTTTTGTGCTCCACACACGCCTCCCAACACTCAAATGTGAGAACCCTCACCCAAAAATGCAAAGAGGCTCACCAAAACCCCTCAAATCACTCAATGGAGCTCAAAACAACTCCAAATGCTTCAATACGACGCCTTAGTGTCCCCAAACACTCAATGCACGTCAATGACACCTTTGTGTCCTTCAAGAGCACTCACTCAATGCACATGAACTCACACAAGTCCCTCAAAACCCCAATCGCATTGAAATTGCTCAAAACCGCACCTTTGTGCATAAACTAGCTCCAAATGAAAATTTGAGCACCCCAAGAGCATGAAACACATGCAACACCTCAAAGCAAGTGCCTAATCACTAGGATCAGATGGTAGACCCTCCACGAGAGTCTTCACACCTCACAAATCACTTGCATTTACTCAAATGCTCACAATTGAACCAAACGAAGTTCCACTCGCAACGAAGAGATAGAAGAAAGAAAAGAAGGAGATCAAGGGAAGAAATTGACCAAAGAGAGTGCTCCAACATGTAACTTCAGCCCATGCACACCTCCAAGAAACACCAACGCTTCAACAAGCTCCAAAACCTCCAACAATGCTCCAAAACCGCCCGTTGCGCACCGACCTCAAAATACTTGCACAAATGCAATCTAATACTCATGAAACACACATGAGTGGGCCCATAACCTATTGAAGGTAGAGAAGATTGCACAAGGCACACACACAAACACAAGGAATGCGTAGAAAGAGATAATCTTTACTCAAAGGCCTTCCACCTTAAGTAGTGTACACTAGGAGGTCACCATGGACAAACCATATGGGATAACTCATCACAAGGACACTCTAGAGATCAGCCCATGCCTAACCCCTCCTCCCACACACCATTATTTAGCACCCGTACGTCTTTGGCTTCTAGCAATACTACGTTGCATCAATTACCTCAATACTCCTCGATTGTTTGTCGGTGACGTCCACCAAGCCCCGTCACACATGCACTGCCTCGCACGTGACTGAACCGAATGAGACCCACACAGCTCGCTCTTAGTTTGATAAAACACTCCTGACTGATATTCCAAACGGAACTTACAATGGGAGTTAAAATTTGAATAGGACTGTACTTGTTGGTGACAAATGAATGAGTGTTTTTTGACCCCAGAGAATCTCTAAAACAAAATTTACTCGGCCATATTTCCGGCCAAAAGGAATCTAGTGGAGATGCGGGGTATCGATCCCCGTACCTCTCGCATGCTAAGCGAGCGCTCTACCATCTGAGCTACATCCCCGAAGACCGTGGGCTACTCAATGTCTTGTCGGATGGGTTCTGAGAGCCCATGACCGTGTGACCTCCACCTTGACGAGGTAGTCTAAATTCTAGCTGCGACCATTGAACTGGCAACTCCCTGTAAGTTATTGGAGAAATACTGTACAGTACAGTGTCCATTCCATCATCTCCTTGCGGGTGTGGATCCCCAACAGCCAAACAGTGCTTCCACTCGTGCAGTACTGCATTGATTGTAGACTCCTTACGTGGGCTGTCTCTCAATAAGTTATTCAGCTCTTGTCGTCTAGACTACCTTGGCCATCCATCACAAATTCTCAACTCGGGAAACATGCATACCAGTATATATTCAATATTAACTGACTCCTCGATCGTGTTTGTTGGTAACGTCCACCATACCCCATCACACATGCACTGCCATGCACGTGACTGGGCCGAATGAGGCCCACACAGCTCGCGCTTAGTTTAATTGATAAAAACACTCCTGACTGATATTCCAAAGGGAACTTACAACGGGAATTAAGATCATCGATTTCAGTGAATGTCCCCGGCCTGAGTCACTAGCTGCATGAGCTAGCTTGCATCAACCAACTGACTACAATTAATTAAATGAAACATGCAAGTCTACCGTAATTTCACTAATATATCAAGGGTCGGAACAAATCAAATGGTTCAGTCTTCAGGAGCATTTAATTTGTCAAATATTCTTCAACTAATGGCATGGCCGACAAGTAACACGTACAATACCTGACTGCACTGCTATCAGCTAGCCGATCGATCCCAATTAAGGGTACTGCTCAGTCCCACGTACCCCAGAAAGCGAGCAATGACCATGGATCACATACAGCCCGCAGTTGAGTCAGCTAGCGTGAGTGGATTCTGCTTTGTGCCAACTCCACTAATTGTTAATTCACTTGCCCGATCACTCGGCGGATCTCTCCCGAACCGCCCGTCAGCACCCCGAGTCCCCGACTCGGCTCATGGCCACCACGGCGGTGCCGAAGTTGCGGTAGAAGGCGGCGCCGCTGTTGGCGTACACGTGGCCCTTGGTGCGGGAATCCGAGAGCAGCGTCTGGTCGGACGTGAGCAGGCCCCGGCCGCGGATGATGCCGTCCTTGAAGTACTGCGGGTCAAACTTGCGCGCCGTGGAGTCTAGGACCACCCGGGTCGTCAGCCCGGCCGTGGGGCACTGCGTCTTCAGCGACGCCGCGAAGCTGGCGGGCAGCGTGGAGTCGACGGGCGACTCGTGCAGGCGGTTGACGAAGGTAAGGCAAGGCGCCTTCCCGATGGTGTGCGTGCCGGACAAGATCACCAGCTGCGCGGCGTTCAGGCCCTTGCTCTGAAACAGCTTCAGCAGCGCGGACGCGTCCATGACCGGCGTCGGCAGGTTCACGGCCGTGGTCTCGGCGGTGTTGGACACCCGTTGCGGCGCCCCGAGGGCACGGACCACCCGGACCCGCCAGCCTGCATACATCGTTTACGTTCAGCAATCGAATGGCTTACATTGTTGACATTATGCGCAGTTATGCATTATCATTTATTCAATCATCGATCAGTCGATTCCAAGTGGATCGATCGCAATTGAGAAACTTCTACGGCTGCACTTGTTTAAGATATATAAATAAATGATGCACCATCATCTCAACAGTCCTCGACAAATTGACTGATTTCCCGTACTGAAGTCCTGTCGGGAATTGCATTAAAGTGATCCATGGGAATCGATTCGACACATGGGCATTCCGCTTAGTCGTAGTTCTTGACCGGATCCATGCACTCCATGCAGGCTAGCCAGCCTGGGATGAATTATTATGCACGATTGGGAGAACTTACCAGGATGATGGAGTCGCGGGCGGCGAATTGCAGGAAGTCGGAGGCGGACACGACGCCGGGGCAGGCCTTCTCCACCGCTTTCTTGGCAGCGTCCACGGTGCCGAAGCCGTGCAGTCTCGCGTTGAACAGCGCCGACCTTTCGGTTCTGGGTCCAGTCAGAAGGACGGAGGCGCCGTATCCCTGCACGTACATGTGCATGACACATCAAAATGTTTCAGAATTTGAGTCGTTACACAAGGAGATCCTCTGAAATTCCCTAATACACATATGGGAGATTAAAGCAAATTCCCTTGTAGGAATGGACGTATATAAACGGGATTCAAATTTTCAGTGTTAGACGTGTATATGGGAATTTTACATTCCCTGCTAAACACCGAATTAGCAATTCATTTGTTCTCAAATTTCCTTAGCAAATCCCTTATGCATCAAAAGTCCCTCATACACTATGAAGGAACTGTGTATTTTTTTCCCATATTGCCACATTCCCTCATAAGTGTAATTGGAATAGGGAAATAACTGGGAAAACCAAGCTATTTCTCATATGGAACACCCATGGTCATATTCGTTATATTGAGACTTTTAGGTGATTTTGAGACAGAATGCCAGTTATTCAAAAATTCATTTAAAAAATAATAATTGAAATCAAAAAAAATTAATGCTCAAATAGTGATTCTATAATGAAATTCCAAAAGGTGGTGTTGTTAAATATTTATAAAAAAATAGTAGTAAGGAGATAATACGGTTTATCTTCGAGTCGAAGATAAAAATGAGACTGCGAAAAGTCTCAATATAACGAATATGTCCCACAGAATCTCCTTGTGTTACCGCGGTACTCTGGAGAGCAAAATCATCAAAATGGATGAAATCGACAATCATCTCTGATATATGTAAGAGACCGACGCCGAAATTTTACTTTTTCTATTTACTGATATTGTAATGGATGATCGTGCAAAATGGATAATGAAAACACAATACGTTTCATTTTCTTCTGACTTGTCTGTCTTCTAGGATGCCACTCGTTCTGCCACCAGAAGAACAAAAGAATTTGAATGACATTGAAAAATTACTGCATCGATTCTGGCTTATAAATGTTTGAGCCAATCAGGTTAGCACATTTTCATGTAAAGTTAGGTACAGTAACTGCGTGCTCCGATTGCGGTAGAATCGGGAAACTTTGGTTTTGTTAACCTTCGATTTGGATTTAGTAGTGTACTTTCAACGATGATTTCCTTAAATTTGATTTCTTATTCGGCGTTTTAAATCACTTGCCAGTCACCCTATAGACTTTGTACTGTCTAGTGAATGACGATGGCATATTCGGTTCTTCTGTGGAACTTTAGTCGTCGTCTTGCACATCTCTTGGAAGTTGGAACAACTCAGTCTTCACACGCTGCGGTATACCGGCATCTTCTTCGGAAAAGAGCGTCATCTCCTTCTTGGAGGGTGCATGAAACCCGTCGGTAAATTGAGGATGGGACTCAGATGTGTAGAGTCCGTGACTCCGTGTTAGTGTTGGGCCAGATTGATTCGATCGGTCCATGGTTCCATTTCATTGCCATGCAAGACTTACAACACACAAGCTGTAATTTTGTGGTGCACTGAAGAGTGAGGGGTCATGCACTCATGCATGCAGGTCATGATAAAGCGGTGTTCCTGAATGGATGAAGTTTAGCCTCATGCCAGGGCGCGCCACGCGTGCCATGAAGCAGCCGGACTGAATCGGAATGATGAAGGAAAATCTATTTTTAATCTGGGAACAAGGTATTGTGCTGTTTGGCTAAACACTTAACCTCTTCACTAGTCAAGGAATGGCCGGAGTTTGTAGACAGTTCTAGTTCAAGGCTCCAAATCTTTTTGTTTTTTCTTTGAAGAAGTAACATGCACTTTGGAATGTATGTAGTTGGGTAAGCAATGAATAGATAGAATCATTTACAAATGCATGGTCATGAATCCATAAAACTATCTATTATGAGGAACTTTCATTCATATATATTGGCAACTTTATTATTTTTTGAGAGAGACTTGAAAATTTCTTTCACTTTTTCATTCATTTTTTTTAATATGAAGGTAACCACTCCGAAATCAAGTTCTTAGACTTTGGTTCACAAAAATTTCCAACAAGAATTTGGTTGCACTGGTTTGTCAACTCCAAGAATTTCCGATTTTAAATATATAGAACGGTTCAAATTTCTCTGTGAAAATCCAGCATCACTATTCTTAGACAAAACGAGTAATAATTTGGTTGCACCAGTTTGTCAACACCAAAAATTTAAAAATGTCGATTTGAAATAGAGCAGAAATTTCACTGTCAAAATTCAACATCACTATTCAATGCTTTTTTTTTCACAACCCTGAATTTCCTAAGTCAATTCAAGAAGTGTGCAACTAGACAGTGTGCAACCCTGAGTGCAACCCTGAGTGCAACAATTATTTAATCTGTGCTGCACTGTTACGGTTGGTGATTTGGTATCCAGCTGCTGTTAGCATTCATATGTAAGATTGTGGCTTAACCCCTAAACGTCCCATGGGGATAGTAGATATGTTGCTGTATAAATAACTGGCATTTGCTACGGTCAACAAGAAGCTCGAAATTGGGATCTCAATAACTCACTAGAGCCGCATTAATCTAAATTCCAACTTCTTTGTTGAACTCAAACCCATTAAAGTTGTGGATTCATTCCAATTACAAAAAAAGTTACACCGTATTCTACTTGCTGCAAAGGCATTTTCACACGTTTAGGGGTTAGGCTAACTGCTACACCCAGCCATTTTTATTGTTACTTTTCCCTTGGTAGAGCAAAACCCACCCTCGAATATAGCCATGTATTACTACGGAAAAAATCATACCTCATTCGGCCCAGTCACGTGCATGGCAGTGCATGTGTGATGGGGTATGGTGGACGTTACCAACAAACACGATCGAGGAGTCAGTTAATATTGAATATATACTGGTATGCATGTTTCCCGAGTTGAGAATTTGTGATGGATGGCCAAGGTAGTCTAGACGACAAGAGCTGAATAACTTATTGAGAGACAGCCCACGTAAGGAGTCTACAATCAATGCGGTACTGCACGAGTGGAAGTACTGTTTGGCTGTTGGGGATCCACACCCGCAAGGAGATGATGGAATGGACACTGTACTGTACAGTATTTCTCCAATAACTTACAGGGAGTTGCCAGTTCAATGGTCGCAGCTAGAATTTAGACTACCTCGTCAAGGTGGAGATCACACGGTCATGGGCTCTCAGAACCCATCCGACAAGACATTGAGTAGCCCCCGGTCTTCGGGGATGTAGCTCAGATGGTAGAGCGCTCGCTTAGCATGCGAGAGGTACGGGGATCGATACCCCGCATCTCCACTAGATTCCTTTTGGCCGGAAATATGGCCGAGTAAATTTTGTTTTAGAGATTCTCTGGGGTCAAAAAACACTCATTCATTTGTCACCAACAAGTACAGTCCTATTCAAATTTTAACTCCCATTGTAAGTTCCGTTTGGAATATCAGTCAGGAGTGTTTTATCAAACTAAGAGCGAGCTGTGTGGGTCTCATTCGGTTCAGTCACGTGCGAGGCAGTGCATGTGTGACGGGGCTTGGTGGACGTCACCGACAAACAATCGAGGAGTCCGTCACTTTTAAATACACCGGCATGAATGCTGCTCAGTTGAGAATTTGCGATGCATGGCTAAGCTAGAACCTGGAGCTTAATGACTTATTGAGAGACAGCCCACGAATGGTGCAGCCAGCGCGCAGGCCCGGTCCTGCATTGTTGCGACTGAGCATGATTGAAGATTATTGACCCTGGAAGTCAGCTCCGTCTGGCCGGACGGTGTGAGCTAGCTACGGTATCCTTAAGGAGTCTACGATCAATGTGGTACTGTATGGGAGCACTGTTTGGCTGTTGGGTATCCACATTAAGGACACTGAATTTCTCCAAGAACTTTCAGGGCGTTGGCAGTACAATACAATGGTAGCAGCTGCTGGGAACTCGGGTTAGGATTTAAACTCCTTTCTCACAAATCTAATTGCACGGTCATGGGCTCCACAGAACCCATACAACAAAGCAGAGGACTGTTCACGGTCATAGGGGATGTAGCTCAGATGGTAGAGCGCTCGCTTAGCATGTGAGAGGTACGGGGACCGATACCCCGCATCTCCATTAGATTTTTTTTGGCCGAAATATAGCCAAATGGCTAAAATTTGTTTTAGTGATTCTCTAGGGTCCAAAAGCTTATTTTTCTATCACCAACTTCTATTAAAAGTGATGAAACAATAGTTCTATAGAGATGACAAGTGTACTCCTAATATTCAAATTTTAAATGAATGTGCATGAATATTGAACACACGATGAATTGAATTGTTGCAAATTTGGAGATTTTTTGCAAGAATATAGAATTTAACACTAATGTGTTAAATTCATGCCATATTCATGTCGTAGTGGTTATCAAACATCCATGGTTAGAAATTACGTAGGCTTTATCTTGTTGAACATTCAAAGTTGCTCATTGCGCTCTTTGTTGTATAAGTGTAATATGTTTTTGTGAAGGTTATATATTTTGATGTGACGTGGGATTTTCTCGTTTGTTTTTAATGATGGTTGCCAATCCCGATGCCTCTTTTAATTTGGAGAAATTTAAGAAATAAATTATTACTTTTTAGATTTTACCATTAGGTGAAACCTATGAATTAAATTTGTTGTGGCTGTCCATCCGATCCGACTTGATTACTATTCGGTCTAGACCGTCCTTATATGTCGTTCTAGTTGATAGCAGTGCTACAAAGTGCATGGTCGACCTGCATCACCACTAGATGTATACTCATAATTTGGCTGGTTGCCTGAACACTTACCCGCACGAAGCAATCCATCCGAAGGACTCCGGGTGCCACTGTGCTGTCCTTCTTGTACGATGTCTTCATGGAGTTGTACACGATCGTCTCCACGCTGGAACAGCTCTGATTGTAATACCCCATGCCAGTAGCATCCACCGCCGGGGCCAGGAAAAGCAGGACAACGACGCAGTAGAGCTGGACAGCCCAGATGATGTTTAGTCGGACGTACTGCCCGGGATGCACTCGACCAGCCGCAAGAAGTAGCTGCCGATGAGCCAGCCATTTCAAGGACCGCAATCATCTAGTTGACATGCAGTAGCTAGTAGATGGACTTGAGGATCAATTGAAGTCGGTTGAGTTTCCGCCGACAGGATGGAGTCAGAGATCTGAGTAGTGCGAAATCAATGATATGGAAGCGGTACAATTGCTTGCGCTTTTATACAACTCGATCCCGGGCCGGGGTACAACAGATCAGTGCCGAAGTAACTGTTGCTTGCTTGGTGGACTGTGATTACAAAAATTCAATTCTTTAGTGCGGTGACTAGAGTTTCTCCACGCACGCTGAAGCTTACCAAGCTCATACCGTACCTACCAAGCATCTTCTCACCAGCTCCACGGGGGCACGTGCCATTGGTCAATGGGCCGAAAACTATTTCATGTCGGATGTCAATCTGGTAATGGAGTTCTGTTAATCCAGGGAATCTATCACGGGGCCTCGTGCACTGTCGGTGGGCTTCTGTTCAGGTTCCCTCTAAAGTCTACACTCTGTCGCTGCATGGCCGTTTTTACACCATCCATACGAGTGTGACCCCAACCCCTGAATTTTTACCATTTCTGTAGTCGAAATTTTAACGTGGGAGTGAAACCAGGAGCTGAATAGTGGCGTACTATCTAAATTTAGCCCACAGCCTGCTCCTACTGGAATCAGCAAACTTTTGTCTGATGTCAACGCTAATTTTGGTTTTATTTCGTCACTTTCAACAACGATTTTCTTTTCCCCGACTCTAAATGCCCCCCTCGAAGTAAATGCAAACACTAAGGAATTCTAGCTTCTTCCAATGACCCTCCATCGGGAAGCTGAGAACTGGATTCGTCATATTCAAAACGTTCCCAGGCTGAATTGTTCCAAGGTTTTAGGGTCTCCTTACATGTTGGCTCCGGTAGGCAACTAATCCTGGGGAATTCCTTTTATAGAGTCATTTTATTCTTGTCTTATATGCAATTTCCACCCACCTGGTCTAAATGTAAGGTCGCCCTTAGGGCCTCCTTCCATGCAAAGTTGGGTCAGTCCTTGAATCTTGCTCTTCACCGATAAAAATAGTGCAGAGCACTTCCCTGCACACCTGGGTAGAGAAATTCAGTAGATATAATTAGAAAATTCCACAAAGCAAGCAATCACATAGCCCACCGAGCATGGGTGAAATGGGTGACTTTGCAATTCCATTTTCAACGCTCACCGAGCATAAGTAGAAGTTGGGACCTCATTTTTTGCCCTTTTGCTGTCTCTACCGGACCGATGCTCACATGGAAGCCCGCCCTTAGACTACTTTCGGTATGCAGGACCTCATAAACTGTAACCGTCAAAGTCGACCACAAATTTTGTTAAAATGGTGAATTTTCAAGAGATTTTTTCCGCACTTTCGATCCAGGGAACCTCAGATCTACAGTGGCCCTAGTTTTTAGATCTCTTGAGCACTTGAATCGCCCAATTGTGGCGCTCTGAAACATGCTAATTTAACGAATTCGGCCATTGCGTCAATACGAAGTACAAAGCGGTGCTTCTTTGATCACATCTGTGCCGGCTTTCACGAGGTGCTACTCTTTGAAGCCTTCCGTCGATCTGTCGAAAAATACCTGCCTCATTCGGTCCTCGGTTTCAGGTGTCTGTGATGCAGAAGCCTGTTTTGAGGTGCAAATCTTGGAGGCACTGAACCTCCAGTCATCAGCTTCAATCTGGTTTGAACGTTTAGCTGGTGGGAGAGCATCTAATTTTAGAACCGTTCAACCGGTCGACGTTTCCAGACCAATTAATTCAAGATGACAAAATGGGTGAATTGCGTGTACTTTTGTGCACAATGAAGCACAGCCAGGTTACTAATAGTAGATAAGCATAAAGTAAGAGCCTTCAGTTACGGTATCCGAGGTTTACAAATTAGGCATTTGAAGCTCGCAATTGCATGGAATATGATCGACGATCAAGTTTCCTACTGCGACTAAGTAGGAAACCCGGCAGGAATTAGAGCAAAAGAGCAAGCTGCAGTGCTGGATTTGCTCTGGACTGTCCAGGTCAAACCTAATTACACTTACAACCGAATTAAGCATTAATATTTAGTGTTTCAGTGTGATCGAAGGGCTCGAAGAAACAGCTGTGCGTCACGAGAACACGATAGAACAGAACCAGTGGTTGACTAGATCACCAAAATATGTTAAAATTCAATATAATTGCCCATAATTTTCTGCCGTACTAAAAAGCAGAAATCTAGCAACTGAGTGACGTCGTTCAACGGTGCCACTAGTAACCTCACAAGTACGAAAAGACGTGTGCAGAAGCAAGCAATTGAATCAAATGCTTTTTTGTCCTGAGACCAGGTCTCAAATTCATGGCACGCTTTTTGAGAAAGAAAGTTCATTTGTCTCCATGCTTAAAGTTAAGATTCTTTAGTGACAATGCTTACAATATCAGAGCAGGTACGTTTAGAGCATGGCCACCCTTGCCCTCCCAGAGTCTCTCACACTCAAAAACTAGATGAAAAGTGCCAAGGGCCCTTCAAAAATGTCTCTTGACTCTCAATCCCGGCGTGTTAAGAAATGGCCCTTCAAATCACTATTTAGTTGACTATATCCCCACATTCTACTTGTGATTGGTCCATTGACTATTTGATGTGCACTTTTAATGTGAGGGACCTGCAAGAGTGGGGGAGTGTAAGAGCATGCCCAAAAACTATAAATTCGTTGATATAGGCAGTTGCTCCTTTTTTTGCCCCAGCAGTAGTGACGCCAATCCAAGATGATGTTCAACGCCATTAAATTTGATTTCTCCACGCCAAATACTATTGTGTTGGCGGGTGCTTTTTTTCTTGCACAAAACTTAATTAAGAGTTGTGGAGGATACAGCAGCCAGCAGTTGACTGACAGCATGATGGGGTACAGTTTACAATGCTTTGACAACAGGGAATAAGGTGTTGGCTACAACAAAATATTAGGTGCTACTGGGACAAACATGCAGACCCCTCCCCCTATGCGCATGTTCCCCCAATTTAAAATGGCGTTGTACCCATGAATTCATCAAAATTGTTGGGCTTGCTCTAAATGCAAGGGCTCTTCAAATGCAAATGAATGATTTCAACAAGTCAGCTCTAGCGTGCATGGGTGTGAATTCTCTTACACGGAAACAACCATGATCTACCCAACTGTCTATGCTCAGTACGGATCGGAGGTTGACACATATGGATGAAAATTAAATAGGGATACATGCATGTGGTGGAGCCGTGGAGCATGGGATGGCTTTTAGTAACTCTTGGCTGGTGCTATATCTCTTATATTAAGTACTCACGGGAGTACTCAGTGTCACGATACCATGTTACTACCTTGTTTGGTATCTGTCACGATACTATGTCATGAAATCATCCACATTTTACATCCATGTTCTTCATCCAATTTTCCATCATGTTCTCAAATCATTCTCTACAGTTCCCACTATGTTCTCCAAAGGTTTCCTAGCATTCCCATCATGTTCTCTAATGTTCTTAACTTCTCTTTATGTTCCCAAAGTTCCCATGTTCATTTTGTGTTCCCAATTGATTCCCACGTTCCCAATGCAATGTTGGTACATTGCAACGGGGTGTTTGCTAGTATAGCTATATATGACGATGGCTGATGCTATTCAGGCTCAATTGCTCTTAGAGTTAATCCTTAAGCGTCTACACCAGTGTTGGACTGGTATGGCATCTTTCTACAGTGAAACCTTGGACAGTGGTTCATTCAAAATACCCGTTTGAGGTCCACTACTTCTCATCATGACTCTGATTGATTCATTTCACTGAGAACCGTGACATACCAGTACTACACTAGTCCACACTACATTTATCCGGTCAAACCTCATCAATTTCTCACATTTTAAAATATACTATATTTCTTTGGTATTTTTCTCATATAATTTATTGTTAAACTGATTTACATTTATTTTTTCATAATTATTCAAATAAAAAAATTAATTTATAAGAAGTGCATCCAACCTCCCTTTTTTCTCTACTTCTAACCTCTCCATTGAACTAATATACTTGGGTTGAATAGTGTCGTGTCATAAATTGTCCCCTCATGAACCATAGGCTTGGAGCTTTGGTGGAAAGTGTGGGAGCGATAGCGAGGTATGGAGATAATGATAGTACCTTGTTTTAAATTATCTCCCAACTCATCATAGACTAGCTTTTGGTCTATTTATATTTCAATATGAATTCAAAAGGAATTCAACACGAGTTTGCCAAAACTTTCCTCTTTGGGTTGACTTTTCGATTACCTCTATTGCCACAACAAAGTTCCTGGCATTGTTTGAGAACGATAGGATGAGCTAAAACCATGCAAATTATGCTTAGAGCATCTCCAATGGGGTTATGAATGAATAACTCTCTTCTTGGATGAAAACACGTGAGGGTTATGGACACAATGATACTCTACTCTGCTCATGGATGTGCAATTGGTTTGTTCCATTTTTGAGATCGGTTGAACCAAGGAATTAGAGGACCGGAACACCATCACACCGACTGACACTAGTAGGAAATGTGTTGTTTTTCACTTACTATAAATGAAAAAGGAATGAAACCTCGCCATGCACATGGGCTATATCATGCTGGTGAGTGATTTTGATCATAAGAACATAAGCATGATATTAATTGTTCACTGTTCACTGTTTCCACAAAATGGGGAATGAAAAACGACAGGTCTTCTACTAGTGTGAAGGATCATGTATGTGCAGGGTACTCTAATTTTTTTTAGGGTTTTTGTGCAGAGTACTCTGCAATGGGTCTTCGCTGGTCGTGGAATAATGGTTGGCTTCTCAACATGGACGAGGTTTTGGAAGCTTCAGCTTTTCCAAATGAAGTAATGGGTTGCAAAGATGGTTCGAAACCCTTCAATGACGAACCTGGTAAGAATCAACTATTTGGTCTCATTTTTTAAGCAGTTTTAAGGAGTTCATATATGGATTTAGGTTTTTTCCAAAAATCATTCTTTTTTAACCAGCACCTACAATGTTCTTCACTCAGTTTAGTGATGTAAAGTTTTATCTCCATTTAAATTATACTTTCCACAATATGATCGATTGAAATGATCATTTTAAAACCATGAATCATTGGTCAATGTTCAGGAGCTTCGGAATGTCCTGCCAGCAGAAATATTGAATCTGCTCAGAAATTGGTGTTGGCTTCTGGAGTCAATGACAGAATTTGTGGTAATTATTCGACAGGCTTCTGTATCATCTTTTCCGTTTTCAATTTTCAACTGCTCCAACAGAAAAAAATGAATTTTCCTATTCATATGGAAACGCCATTTCAACAACACTACGAGTTCGACATGTTTGCGCCTTTTGTATGCATCAATCTCTCCTTTCCTGTTACACCCTTAGTTTTAAATTTGATTGATCATATTATGAATATCATGATTCGAATGGAGCCAAATTTTATACCACCCGAATCAGTGAAAAACATTGCATATGTGGGTTAAACTTATACATAAAATTGGATAAAAGAAAGTCTGCATATGACCTACTCAAAACTGCTTAAAAAACATGAGACCCAATTTGGGCCTTTTGGTCTATTAGGGCTTACTGAGCACCAAGCAAATGTAGCTGTCATTGTGCTCTTGCAACAACAGAGGAGCTGTCATTCTGTTTCTTCAAATTTAACATTGTTCTGTAATTTCTTGAAGTCGTGTACAAGACCTCATATTTGTGAAATGGCAGATTTCATTGAAATTGGCCCAGTTTCAATTGCCCAACTGCAGCGTTGTCACAGTGCCCGATGGGCCGCCTACCTGTCGAGTCCAATTCACCTGTCCAATTAGCCTCCCACTGCCCAATATCGAATTTTCTTAGCATATTTACAAAATATGTATAACAAAACTCTAATCTGTTCATAAGGTTCTTTAGCCCATCTCTGCAAGACCTCAGAATTTGGCCACTATTCCTAAATCACTGTAGCAGATTCCGAATCATGGCAAATCCACATCATCTTTAGGTAAAGAAGATGGGTGGTGAGACACTGTTGAAGCGTCTACATTGCTACTGTTGGGTGGACTCCACTGACTGCCAAAGAACCTTATATTCAATTCTAACAGGACAAAAGGACCGTCCTGTTTGCTCGTCCAATGACCCAAACCCGCCCAATATGACAACCATGCTTGTAACTGAAACCTTGGAAGTATTTGTATCCTAGTTTTTAGAGCCTCTGGAAGGCAAAGTTTTGGCACTCTAACATGATGCCAGTTTGATGAAAATGACCATACATTCAGACGGTGTGTAAAATATCCAATTCAAATGTGCAGAGCGTTGTGATGGAAGTGACGAGTGCAAGAAGCAACAAAATTGTAGAGAATCAAGTGGAAATTCAAAGGAAGGTTTGGGTCACTCGACAATTTTGGACACAGATGATGGCTCTGAAGCCATTCCAGACCAGCACGAGAAAAAGATTGAGGAGGACTTGGTCAGCAAGCTGAAAGGTAGGTTTTTCTGTGAGGCACAAAGAAAGACCTTATATAATTCCTAAAAGGACCAAGAAGCCCAAATTGGGCCTCATTTTATTTTTTTATTTTTTTTTGCAGATTTGAGTAGGTCCTATGTAGACTTCTTTTGTTCACATTTGTTTCTATTTTGACCATCACATGCGATGTTCTTCAGTGATTCTAGTGATATAAAATTTGGTCTCATATGAATTATATTTTTCACACTATGATCAATTGAATTTGGCATTTTAAAACCATGAATCCTTTCGGGGTTAATATGTCAATAGCACACACAAGTGCCCCATGTTTTAACCCTTTAGTGCCCACACAGTTCTGAGCTCAAAAAATGTTAGCATTTAGTAGGCCATAATTCATACAATTTTTTGAATTTTTAAACAAAATGTTTTCTACACCTTCTTTGTTAGAGTATGCACTTTCCCTGAAATTTTCAGAATTTTTTCAAATTTTTTCTTTTTTTATAACTTTTTACGTGATCTGCTCTTGAAAACACATTGCAAATACAGAATAGAAAACCCAATACTAAATAAAATCTGAAAAATTTACAATAACATCAAACCATAACCGTTTCATTCAGGAATCATTTTCAAGGTCACCACATGCTTATATTAGGAATTTCGACTTTTTAGGGTTTCCAAATGTACCTGTTAGGTACATGCATTTTTAAGACCCCCTTCTCTTAAAAAATCATAGAAAATGGAGTTTGAGGTATTAATTTCAACTAAAATTTCCATTAGATTGCTTGACTTGTAAAGCCAATTTGTTCTTCAGAAACAAAATGCTAATTTTTTTTCATTTTGTTCACTTTTTGGCCTCCTGGGCACTAAAGGGTTAAGCAAATTGCAATGGTAGGCACTAGGAGGCAGAAATCTTCTCTTGCAAGCCCAAATGCATATTTATGGAGCCATTTTCATACTCATAACATTCAATAGCTTTCATGCTCACTGCCTTTCCTTCATGCACTCTGCTCATCACCTTGAGCCTCCACCTGTCCACTTAGCTATGGATGAAGTAATATTGGGTGTGGAATATTCCATACCATCTACTGTAGAGCCAAGGCAGAGACTTTGCATGCTACTAAATGTTATGGTTGTGTAAATGACCCATCCGTCTGAGGATGATTTTAATACCTCATCCTTATTCAAGGCTTTATATAAACTTATTCCTTTGTAAATGTAGACTTCCACTTCCCATTCGTTCCAAGAGCGTACTTATTGTCTCTGCCCTACCAAGGGAGAGACTACGAAAACACTTCGTTTTCAAGGAGTTACATGGTTGAATAGTATAAACAAGCCGTAAAAGTAAATCTAGGGTAAATACTAAGGCAGAGACTACGCGACTAGCCGCTTGTTCTATGCCAACAATGCTCCTCATGATTTATCAAGTAACTTTACTTATTGTGACCATCACATTGTATGGGTTGCCGTGGATTGTTGGTTGCAGGTGTAACTCATACTTTTTTCTCTCGCTGGAAGTTCAATTTTCGCGACAAAGTTATTTGCATGGTGAGCAATAAAAAATGATATCCTCTAAAATGGTATTCTAAAATATGTTGTGCACTTAATATACAATCATTGACCATCATAGCACACTTGTCAAACTATGTCAGTCAATTTTTTTCGGGACTCCACCCAGTCAGATTGAAAGAGGTCAGGGTATACTGTCTGTATGATCTTTTGAGTTATTTTTCATGTCATTTGACATTGTGGGGATGGGTTGTTGTCATTGTAGAAATGAAGGCGATGCAGTTCCTAGTTCCTACCCCCATTGTCCCTCTTATCTTGACTACGCTGAATGTGGGGTATGTCTACAACTTTACCCTTAAACGACATTTGAAGTAAGTCCCATGCCGGGCTTAGTTATGAGAGAATAAGGAGAAAAAAAGTGGATTTTCTCAATTAAAATTGAAATGGATAGGAGTTTTGGAAAGGTGATGAAAAAGCAAGGCTAGATTCCCAGCTTGTGTTGGAATTAGAAAAATGTAGAACACATGCACATCACAAGAGTGCATCAAGGGATGTTTGGATAGGAAGCTCGGATGGAAGAGTGTGTGAGTGAAGTTGCGAAGGAATTGTGTGAATGATGCTTGGAAGGAGTTGTCAATGTAGACGTGCTTCTCCACGCGCTACGTGGCGGGCGTAGGGAGTTTTTGGCAGGCTTGAGCTCAAATTGGTAAGATCAAACCGTTGGATTGGAAGATTATAGTATGTCTTTGAACCGTATAATGCACACTCAAAAAAGAGATTTTGGAGGGTGTGTAACTTCAAAGTCAAATAGAATTTGGGTTAAATTTTCAAAAATGAAAGTGAAGAGGTTCACCAATGACCTATGTCAACACCTCCCCGTTGCAATCTTTCATGTCAAGAATGGACTCACACATAATTATTGTGAATTTTATAAGTGATAGTGACTCATCCTTATACGGTTTAGAACAAAAAAAAAAAAATGTTAAAATATGAAAGGAGTTGATACATTGATCAAGATCGGAATACATACATTATAAAAGTACATTCAACAGCATCAATCTTAGGTTTTATATTGGTTTTTCATATAATACAATATTTTTCTCTAAAAAACTTCACTATCAATTCAAAAACTTATTTTTGTTCGATTTTAGAGGTATTTAAAAAGAAGTTGTGTTTTTCCACCTTCTATATTCACTTTCACTCTAAAAATGAGTGTTAGCAAGAAAAATTAATGAATTTTTTTAAACCGGATTCCTAGCATTGGAAACAAGCGTCTTAACTTTGAACATGTGTCTGTTTTCAACTTCAATGAATGTGGGTTATTTTAACTTCCAAACTTATAATTATTTTCCAACATCTTAGAATGTTGCTTGTGGATAATCATCATACAATAGCATATTAAGAACTCAAGTGAGCTAATATAGTTTTGAAAGGGTAATAATCATCCCCTCTCGATGGTCTGCAATGGGAAAACGTATGATTTTTCTTTTATTGACTACAACATTACTTTATTCATTTAATATTGATCAAGTTGAAATATTCTTCAAATTTCTATTTTATTTTAACAGTATTATTTTAAAGAAAAAAATCTAGTGGATCTAAATATGTGCAATGATCGAAGTAAGAATAATGGACTATAGAAAATATTTGAATTGTTAATATAATCTCATTTCTTCATCTAGATGGGAATCATTTCTATAATTGAAATCAACAAACCAAATTAGCAAATTCAAAATTTCAGAAGTAATGCCATCATTTATCCTAAACTGCCTAACCATGCAAATTTTGCACAATGTCCCACATGATGTACAAAATCATCACTACTTTCCTTATGGATGAAAGGGTTTTGAAGTGTGGTTTTTTTACATGATTTTTTAAGGTACCTACCTTTACGTAAATGAAGTCATATTAGGAAAATATTTAAAATTGAATTTACTAGGTCCTTTTATTCCATGTGAGCTTTTATTAAAACAAAAAAAATCCAAAGGTTTGAGATATAAAAGGCGCACTAAATCCATTCTTTGAGACTGACTATCAAATGAAAGTTGTAGATGGTTTCTTTTCAATGACATTCATATAGCTGAATTAAGTGATAGTGCCAAAATATGTTTAAATTTGATTTTAAAAGATATATATTTTTTAATTATATGATAAATACATAAATACTCATTATCTTATGAATTTTGGAATATTTAGGCATTTTATTTCAAATTCGATTGTATGGATGTCTTCTAATAAGGATGTCTTACATATGTTCTTTAGAGTTGAAGCTCAAAAAGGTTAAATGAGCCTCATTTTATAATATATTTAGGCATAGCCCAAAAACTTTAGGCATTTAGGGTTACTAAAATTTGACGTTTAACCTCACAAACTAAGCCAAGGTGGCAACTTTTTATTGTATGTGAGCTTCAAAGTCTCTTATCACCACTATCACCATTTCAAAGCAAATTTTGATCACTCATAACTTGTACAATTTTAGGGATTAGAAAGTGTATATGGTGTCCATTAAAATTGGCTTGGAAAGAATAGCAACTTTTCAAATGCTCATAACTATAAACATTTGTGAATTAAAAGGCATTGGTAGAATTTTTCAGTTTTTTATTTTAAATTTACTATAAGATTGAGTAGTTGCTTGTTTTTATTTTTATATTGATTTTTAGTATAATTGATTCAAGGAAACTATGAAAACAATCCAATAATACCATTCAAGAATTGCTTGGTCTTTATTTAAATCTTAATTTTTAAAATTTAAGTATATTGATTCTACAAAATCTATTGTGCTAATAATAATTTATAAATCTTTTTAAGAATATCGGGGACCCTCAATTAAAATATGTCAATTTTTTTCGTTTAATTATATTTAGAAATTTAATTAATAGTTGTATTTGGTTTTTTTATAATTAATTATCCATCCATTCTACACAGTATTGTTATATCCATAGTGACATTATTTTTACATCTATGCTATACTTACTAGAATTAGTGAATCCAATTTTCAACATTTTTCCAAATTTCCTAAATAGAAATATTTATCATAAAAGAAGTTTTATTAAAAAAATCTTTATAAATTTTGAAAGAAAAATTTGAAAAATTGCACACAATTTTAAATGCTTCAATTGAATTTTCACTAAAAAGCTATATGAATTAAAAAGAATTAAGAAGTACACAAAATTTCAAAATGTTCCTACAATATAATATACTTCACAAAGTAATTGGCATGTAATCATATATCTACAAGTATATATGACTTAACTATGTTATTGCTTTAGTTGCTACAATTGCAACAATCCAATCATTGCTACATTGCATTTTTATTTTTATTTATTTTTTCAATTTCAATATGTTTTAATGATTAAGATATATATTAAAATACAATATCTCCTATCATTAGAAAAAAATTTAGAGCAAGAAAGGGCTACGAGTTGGTGCAGCATTTGCATGCAAAAAAATATTTTAAATATATTAAAATAAAATAAAAACTCGATTTTTGGCCATGTCGGATTTGACATTTTTTAAAAAAATAGTTAATTATTTAATTATTTTTCATGCAACTACTGCACCAATTCACAAGCTTTTTCTTGCCTTGAATTTTTTTTTAATGATTGTAGGTTTGAATTTTATAAAATCACCAATGTCAACACCCCTATTTCAAAAGTCTTTTTAACAAAATCAAGAAGATCTTTACAATATTGATTCTACTATCGCAAAAATTCAATGGCTTGAATTAAAATAAGAAAAAGAATACAAAATACAAAATCTTGATTTAATATGAAGGTTTAATAACATGCATTATTTCCACAACTGTGATAAGTCAATATGAGGTAACATACCCAAAAAAAAATTGTTATTTTTCCTTATCTAAGAATTTTTTTAAGAAATTACTTGAAATTGATATCTTACATCATGTAGATTCAAATTGTATAAAACTTTTAATTCATACACTCTTTCTTTAGATACTTCATAACAAGATCTATTTGTGTTTTTATTAACACATTAGTAATCATTGCAGTTTAGAGTTTTATATACATTGGTAGGTGTAGAAATGATTTATAAGTTTGCAAGGAAGTTAGGTTGACACGCCTTAAGGCAAAAATGTACTTATTTTTATCTTGTGTTTTGGAAACCGTTCTTCTTTCCAAGCCTTTCAATGAAAATTAAAAAACCATAATTATGAATTTTTTTTATTGAATTATGGATTTTGACTTTTAAAACTATAGGCTCTTTTAGATTTTAAAAAAAATTAAAATATGAAAAATGTACCTTGAAATTCAAACATATAGTGTACTTTCAAGAAAAAAAACAAAAAAATCAAATCAAACTTAGAATTCAACCTCTTGATCTTTATATAAGAATGTGTTCTATGAATAACATTTTTTTCCTATTTTTTCTTTATTATTTATAGTATACAGAAAATTGCAAGTTACGGTCTACTAAGTGGGGGATGCAACTAAAACCCGTGCAACTCATGCACAGTGGTGTAGTGTGCATCTCTCAACTTTCAATTAAATTAAAAATTTCACCATCCAATATAGGGTTTATGCTAATAATTCCTCTTTAATGATTGTTAATTTTATTTTGAGACTCTAGACTTTACTCAATAGCCTTTCTTGTTTTTTACCCATTAGGGGTAATGAGAGCCTTTTTTACATAACCTCCGTAGTTAGGTTTTATGAAAAATGTGTTTCATATCCCACCTTTGAAATTTAAAAATAAAAATAAAAATAAAACAAAATTAAATTTAAAAACCTTCAATTTCGACCACGTCAAATTTGATAATTTATTTATTTATAATTATTTTTTGCATGCAACTGCTCCACTAACTCGCATTCTCGCAACCTTTTCTTGCCCTGAATTTTTTTCTAATGGTGCACTTTTGACAAGCAACACGCAATCAAATCCAAGCAGAGATGAATAATTTGGATAGAAAAATTGGAATTTTGCAAAATTTATTGTGGTAGACATCTTAACTTTGAAATTTTAGAAACAATGCAACTTATTGTCACAAAATTCCATCCCAATATTTATTGGTGATTTTTCAAAGATTGAAAAAGAGCAACAATCCTACACCGCGACAAAAAAGTTGGGTGACCGTAGCTTGCAATCACCTACACAAGTGAAAAAAATTCTACAAACTTCACAAATAAGAATTTTGAAATCTTCATTTAATTATTTGTATGTTTCATGAATTCAAAATCTCTACACATTCCTTAGACTTTAGGTAGATATAGATGCCACTTATAAGTGTTTGAAATCATATAATTTGTAAGCCAAGTGAATTTTTTATTTTTTATTTTCAAAAAATCTTCAATACTATTTATAATAAAATTAATGGTCTTGAGATATTTTAGTATATCTTTTTATCATGTCACAAAGAAATAACCATCATAAAATACAATTATAATAAGCAAAAATCACATGAAAAGGTGACAACATGACATTAGTTCAAAAATAATCGATTAAAAGTATATTTAAAAAATTCTCACTTATCATTTTCTTTTTGGATACTTTGACCTTTGAGGATTAAATTTCATCAAGTTACTTTGACAATCTAGTGTAAAATGAAGGAGGTCTAGATGTTAGAATTATCAAGTAATTTAATAATGTTGTAAAGGTATTATCCTTGTTAGCATTTAAATTAGTACTTTTGGGAAAGGAAAGTGTTTTTCCCCTATATATGCGTTCAACATGAGCTTAGCTAGCCATCATACCCGTAGCATAGGTGCTTTCATGTCATTGGAGATGAGGACATAAAGTATTGGTGTTTTCCTATTATTGAAGATGAGGACGTAGCTTGCATTTATTATCTTGTAAACAATTATGGTCCTTGCAATTTTCCACACAAGATACTTGTTAACTCCTAAAGCACCAAGTGTCCTAACTAGGACATTTCAATGTTTGGATAGGTTCCCACGGTGTCAATTTTTATTTTTGTTTTTTGAAATAAATTATGTGAATTTGGTATATCAATAAAAAAAAAATGGGGATCTAATTTCTTTTTGATTCCGACTTTTTTAATGGAAGTTATGGAGCAAAAGGGGTTTTTTTGGGGAAAATGGGCAGTGCGGGCAGGGCTCAAAATAAACCTCAGAAATTATTATTTTTCAACTTTAAATGTAGGATCTTGATATAGATTATCAAGAGAGTGCATGGTAAAATTCTCATAGCATTTGACCGTACAGATTGCAAGATTATAGCGTTTGAAGTGAAAAGATGAAATTGCAGTCTTTTTGGATATTTTTTGACCGTCTTTGAAGACATGGGTAAAATTGTTAAATTGGTCAAAAAAATTCTTAAATTTTATTTAAATGTATCATTTGGTATTTTCTATCGAGAGGAAAAAAATATTCATAAGAAAATGAATAGAAAGAGGTGAAAATGATGCTCAAAAGTAGGAAAAACCGCTGTCCTTTAGGGGTTAAAAACTAGGTACTTCAGCTATCCAATCACCTCTAGTTAGTAGATTGTATATAAGACTTCTAGGGGTCTTGTTGAGGGCTAATTATCTTTCTCATGTTTGTGACTGAAATGATCCCATGTGACGCAGTTGTGATCCATTGTGACCATTTAAATCATAAGTGACTGGTCATTAAGGATCAAATTCCTACTCGTGAGTAAATATACAAATTAAAAATCATGATAATTTGTATTGTATTTTATTGCAATATCGTATCTCACTCATAGATAGTTATTGGTGTATGGTCTGCTTTTCCATCCATCCATAAGTTGGGGTCTTTATGCATGAAAGGGATGCACAAGGACCGAGGGATAAATGCACACATGTGGGTCATCCAAGTTTCCACATGCCGATAAAGATGGTTAGCTATTTATAGGCTATACATGATGATGAGGAATATGCTTGATATTTTCCTCAAGGACAAAGCAAAGGTGGCACTAGCTAATGAATGTTATGTTGTTAAAATCATTTCTTTAATATGCAAAATGTTCTCCACAAAAATTTCAAAATATAACGATATTTCATTAGTTAAAAAAGAATTGTTCAAAATATAATGATATTTCATTAGTTAGAAATTTTTTTGTTCAAAACCCAATTATATAGTTAAAATATGTTGTTCAAAGGGTTAAGTTTTCTTTCATCTTTCCTCTATTAAATTATATATGTATATATATATATATAAAACTTGAAAACTTATTTGGAAAATTCTACATGCAGAACTTTAAAATATTGTACGAATTACTAGTTAAAAAACACTAGTAGAGATCTTGTCCAATGTGACTTGTCTTTAATGACTAAATGTTTGTTGTTACTTGTTTTTAGTAATTTAAAATTAATTAGTTTCCAATTAATTTTGAGTCACTAAAAACAAGTCACAACAAACATTTAGTTGTTAAAAACAAGTCACATTGAACAAGATTTCTACTAGTAAAATGTTTCAAAAAGCCATGTACATAATTTAAAGACATTATAATACTTGAAGAAATTATCACATATGATATTTTGGGATTCCCCTAAGATATTAAAAAAATATGTTTAAGATTGTATAAACTCAAAGTAAACCATATTTGAAACCTAATTGTGTTTAGAAGGACTCAAATTAGTGTTGTAAGACAGAACAAATGATAAAAAGTTAAGGTTGAGATTGTTCAATGATTAAAACATTGTTGTCATTTTGTCAATTTATCTATTTTTGAACTATTTAGTGAAATCTAAACATTAGAATCATCGGGTACTCCCCCATACATCACGGGGATCATGGAAAAATGTCTCCCACGATCATCAAGAATCTCCATATGTAATCATCAGGAACTCCTCAATGATTCGATTTAGAGGGATTTTGTGATTTGAGTTGTGTAACTACTAACATTCTATTTTGACTTATTTTATTTTTGGACTTTGAATTGTCTAGATTTAGATAAATTGTGCATTCAAATCATAGTAAATATTATAATCGTGTAAAGACAGTTATGACATCACTAACCAAAAAGTTTATTATTTTTAAGTCCTTCAATCATTTAAAAATAAAAGTAAAGACTTTTTAATATTTTAAACAAATATTTTTGTCGTAATAAAATAATAAATCAATAATAAACGTAACAATTACGATAATCTCAAAATATGTACTCCTATGACCGTGTAGTGTGTTTTTTTATTAGTAGCATACTTGGAGTAGTTATCTAAACCCTAAAATCATAAATGTCAACCTTCCACTAATGCATTTAGGACTATCTTACTCGACCACTAAACAAAGTGTCAAATATGACATCAAAAACGTTTAGTAATGTTTATTAATGCCACTAAACCTCTAGTAATGACATTAAACATTTAATAATGTCAATACACATTTAGTAATGTCAGTACACGTCTAGTAATGTCAGTACACGTTTAACAATGTTAGTAAAACGTATAACATCTAGTAAGGTCAGTCAACATTTAGTAATGTCAGTCAACGTTTAGTAATGTTAATAAATGTTTAACATTTAGTAATGTCACTAAACGTTTAGTAATGTCAGTACATGTCTAGTAATATATAGTAATGACAGTACATGTCTAGTAATGTATAGTAATGTCAATAAACGTCTGATATGTTAGACAAGCATATTTCTAGAATATAGTCAAAATTTTCTTGGATATTCTTGGACATTTGGGGATATTTCATCCGAGTTTAATGTACTTGACACGAGTTCATTTAATTAAACATAACAACCATTACTAGAAACTATGAAGGCCTCCAAGGTTTATAAGTGATGAGGTAGCATTTGATAGGAAAAAAAAGTGGATTGCCTTTGAGAAATCAACCTTGGCAAAAATAGAGAAAAAGACCATGGTACTTAGGGTTTTCAATTCTTTAACTTCACCGAATGTATTTATCTCCCAACCTAGCACATATGGGACGTTTAATGAAGCTTGTATATGCAACTCCTATATTATACGTAGGAGACATCGGCATTTACACAACTTAGAAGACGGCTTTTGTAAAAATTATATCAAATTATATAAAAATAAAATGACCAATTTTTCTGGTGAAGACGAAAATTAAATAAAAAGAGATGTAGAAAATGTTGGGTTGCATATTTAATTTTAAAAAAGATGCTCCACAACGTATGTAAAGAATTGAAACACCTATGAATAATTTTGAAAAATTCATATAAGAAGTTGCCTGCAACTAATATTAAAAGTCATTGGCAGTGTTTTATTTATGCCACAACAATCTTAAAGTTTTATTAAAAAGCCCAAAAAGTTCAATAGTTTGGCCTATGCTATATGAAAAAAAACTCATATAATTAAGTTTTTAATGCTATTATTGTTTTCAAAGAATATTCGGTTGTTATATATAGTTACATTTTTTGATTCCTTGTTAGTAGGGTACAAGACTTTCCTACATTAAAACAAATTATATTACTTGAAATTGAACAAAAATGCAATATAAGTGATTATAATTAGGGCCATATAATACAAGAGTTGCGTACTTGGGTTTACTAACAAATGTTACCAAAAGTTTGATTACATTACTAAACGCCCAATGTCACTAAACGTTTAGTGACATTACTAAACATTACTTTTATCACCCAAACATGAGTGATTTACAAAACCATAACATATATAATGATACTATGTCAAAGAGGAAAATTGACTTGTGGGGTATATACAAAATGTCCCAGTTTTAACATATGTGGTTTAGGAAGAGTTTAACCCTTAAATGCCAAGAGGGTTCTAAATGGGTAGTCTAAAGGAATTAAAAAATTAAAAAGCTGCCCCGAACAGTAGCCTCTTAAGTAACATGAACAATCAGGGAGAATTTCTTAAATCCTCTATAAACAATGAATGGAGTGAACAGTGTCATTTCAAAAAAAAAAAACACAATGAGATTCCGACTCTGCAGTGAGTTCTATAATTCTAGTATATTTAATATTAATGATATAAAAACAAAAATAAACACTGATATACAACGTTGGCCAGCGCTGGTACCTTTGGTATCCATCAAGATCTCAAGCTGCCCGACTCCCTCCCCTTCCTCCCCACTAATTCTTTTTCCAATTTCCTTAGAATGTACAAGTTTACTAAACCATACATATTTGCTAAATTTAGCCTCTCTTTTTCATCACCTTTTCAAAGCACTAATCCATTTAAATTTTGGTTGAGAAAATCCACTTTTTTCTTGATTATTCTCTTAAATCAAGATCGTGAGGTTTTTTTGACGTTTAAGGGTTACGGTTCAACAATTTTTCCATTGAGGAACCTTCAATTTATTCATCGTCTTTCCTATCCTCAAAATCTGATCTAAAACCTAATGTTGATGAGTCCTCCGTATCACTTGCATTTCTAAAGGAGGGCTCTAATGCATTTGGATCATCAACACAATGATACTTAGGGCTCTTAGTAATGCTAGTACACATCTAGTAATGTCAGTACACGTTTAATAATGTCAGTAAATGTTTAACATCTAGTAATGTCAGTACTAATGTCAGTAAATGTCTAACATTTAGTAATGTGAGTACTAATGTTAGTAAATGTATAACATTTAGTAATGTCAATACTAATGTCAGTAAATGTTTAACATATAGTAATGACAGTACTATATAACATTCAGTAGCCTTCCAAGAGGCTGCCTTTTAGTTTCATATATCCACCTTTATATATATCAAGTGACTAGTGATTTGTAATTGAATGGACTATTGAATCAAATAAACAATTACAAAACATTGTTGAATTGTAATTGAGTGAGTACTTTGGATTACTGTTCACCATGGTTGATTGATCTTGCTTAATGCCACATGCCCCCATAGCTACTAATGTGATGTGGAATATCCCACATCATTTCATTGGGGGATGAAATGATGTGGGATCTTCCACATCATTCAGTTGGGAGAAGGCATTAGTCACAGAGGCTACTAAATGCTATGTAATGTCAATAAATCTCTAACATTTAGTAATGTCAGTACTAATATCAGTACATGTCTAACATCTAGTAATATCAATACTAATGTCAATACATGTCTAGTATTGTCAATAAACGACCAGTATGTTAAATTCATTTTGGTACATAAAGGATGGACGCCCTCATCTATGCACTCAACACTAATTGTAGCTAGCAACCAAAAACATGGGAATTAAGTCTCCTAAACAATAAATATGCAACTCCTCATTAGTAGAGTAGAATTTAATGTGAATCAGATCATGCAAATAGAAGAATCCACTCCCAAATTTTTGTTTTGCACAAATATTAACATATGGCCCCTAATTCTATAACTCCATTGTGGTGAGAAAAGTTGCCAAAATTTTACTCAAGCAATGAACTTGTGCCACCTAATCCCCATTTTCATTGAAATCTTACCTTTTGATTTCTAGTAAGAACTACTCATTCAATGCCATGTGCTACTTTGTTATATTCGTGAATCAAAGAGAATACAGTAAATCACAGTAAAAAAATGAATTCAAACCCAAACACCATGGTAATTGGAAACATGATAACTTAGTGATTAACCTTCATTCTATGGTAAATTGAGATGTGAAAACACCAGCTCAATGACCAACAAGTAAGAGTGAAAATGTACAAACAACTAATGCATTTAGAGTTGTTTTATTCGATCACTAAAAAAAGTGTCCGATATGACATCGAAAATGTTTAGTAATGTTTAGTAATGTCACTAAACATTTAGTGACATTAGAGTTAACCGAAAAGAAGAGAAAAGACATGTTAGGTGAGGTGAATTTGACCCGTATCTAAGACAGCCAAGCAAACTGGCATGGTTTCCAAAGAATTCAAAATAGAAAGGAGTGTGAACTAGTTTTGCCGTCACAAAGGAGGCAAAACTGAGATGAAGGTGAGTTCAAAGAGAGCCAAGGCTTGGAGGCGATGGCCCACATCCACTTCAGATATAATTAGGTGACTGCATTGATTAGTTGGCTCTCACAACTTGGAGCTCGTGTCTAAAATTGAAGATAGAGGGTATCTTCTTCCCTATTTGCTTTGATTTCGGTTACACTAAAAGAGGGCATAGACTCTGACTTCCTGATTTTTTGGGGATCAGAACACCTGTTCTGTTTTCGGTTAACTCTATTGCGCGTTTAGTGATGTTTAGTAATGTCACTAAACGTTTAGTGACATTGCGCGTTTAGTAATGTAATCAAACTTTTGGTAACATTTGTTAGTAAACCCAAGTACGCAACTCTTGTATTATATGGCCCTAATTATAATCACTTATATTGCATTTTTGTTCAATTTCAAGTAATATAATTTGTTTTAATGTAGGAAAGTCTTGTACCCTACTAACAAGGAATCAAAAAATGTAACTATATATAACAACCGAATATTCTTTGAAAACAATAATAGCATTAAAAACTTAATTATATGAGTTTTTTTTCATATAGCATAGGCCAAACTATTGAACTTTTTGGGCTTTTTAATAAAACTTTAAGATTGTTGTGGCATAAATAAAACACTGCCAATGACTTTTAATATTAGTTGCAGGCAACTTCTTATATGAATTTTTCAAAATTATTCATAGGTGTTTCAATTCTTTACATACGTTGTGGAGCATCTTTTTTAAAATTAAATATGCAACCCAACATTTTCTACATCTCTTTTTATTTAATTTTCATCTTCACCAGAAAAATTGGTCATTTTATTTTTATATAATTTGATATAATTTTTACAAAAGCCGTCTTCTAAGTTGTGTAAATGCCGATGTCTCCTACGTATAATATAGGAGTTGCGTACACATGCTTTTAGTAATGCTAGTACACATTTAGAAACGTTAGTACACGTTTAATAATGTCAGTCAACATTTAGTGATGTTAGTAAACGTTTAACATCTAGTAATGTGAGTACTAATGTTAGTAAATGTCTAACATCTAGTAATGTCAATTCTAATGTCAATAAATGTTTAACATCTAGTAATGTTAGTACTAATGTCAGTTGATGTCTAGAATTGTCAATAAACGACTAGTATGTTAGAAAAGCATATTCTTAGAATATAGTCAAAATATTCTAAAATATTCTTGGATATTTGAGAATATTTCATCCCAATCGTTTAACCCCTAAAGGACCAAGGTTAGTTTTTCAAATTCGGTCAACACCGTGAGGAATGAGTTTTGATCCTAAGTATTTGAGATTGTTTTTAGTGGTTCTACTCTTTTGTAAGGAAATTGGGATGGTAATTAGCGTAAGTGGATGATGTATAAATTGATAGATACAATCATGCAAATGTGAAAAACTTAAATGCAGGTAACTCTATAAATTTTACATACAGCAAGCTTTGCATGTATTTTTTTGCACATAATGAGCTAATGTACCCCCACACACACGACTGCCAAATCCATTTTTATCAAATTTTGGGATTGAACTTTGCATTAAATTGGGTCTTTTCAAAAAGTTTCAAACTTGAGCAAAGGGCAAAAAAAGAAGGTGAAACCAACTTTGTAGCTTATAATCTTACTCTCAAAGAACCTTGAACGGTTGAAAATTTGTAAGTGTTAATAAACTCAAGTTGATTGAAATATCCAACGGTTGGAACAGTCAAAAAGGCTTTAGATCAAAAACTATTTGCCTTTTTGTAAGATGTGGTACTTTTAGGCAGCTATGGAATGTTTAGAGAAAAACATAGTCCTAGTCCTTTAGGGGTTGACGTACTTGGCACTCGTCTAATTAGACAAAACAACCCTTGAGTTCAATAATAGTATCAGACATAACAACCCTGAATGCATTGTGCATTCTACAATCACTTTCTGGGGACTACAAAAGACTGGGTTCAAATCTGTTCTCTAATATTCACACTTTAAAACTCTTCGTCTGTGATTTGGTTCTTCACATACACTAGGTTTGTTTATTATTCAGAGTTCTTCAAGGCTCAGATACATCATTCACAGTTCTTCCAAATAAGTGAATTACCGGTAGTTGGACATCAATTCATATGCTCAGATGACGCTGCATTACAGTTCTTTGTGTGCAAAATGAACCACTTAGATATACAAGTTAGTGTAACGCTTAAGAGCCCTTCTACAAGTTGGTGTAACCCTTGAGCTTCTAAAGAGAGGTAGTGCAAAACTGTTCATTGTTCAGTCTTACAATGAGGCTAATTAATCACGGTGACCAAATCGATATAAATATATACAGGAGAAAACTGGGAGTACCATCTGATGGCCCGTTCTCAACAACCATTGACGTTGCCAGAGTTAAGCCTTCAAGAGCGAGCTGAACATATGAGGCTACAGACTGTAGAAATCTCTTGAAAGTGATGAAGAGAGCAACAAGGTACACAACATAGAAAATGCATATATCTGCTCACTCATTCCCATCAGGCAGATCAGATCATCCATATGCCGTGAGTCAGTAAATTCATCTGAGATCAAAATCTGCACACACTCTGCCTGTCGCAGGACTGGAAGGCCTTGCCAGCTCAGACAGACCCGTCCAGAGCATGCTATTAATTACGAGAGCACGTCTAATCATCACCATTATTAATCACGTCTATAATTTCCAACACCTGCAGTATTTCCGAATGATTGTTCAGTACATGGCTCATGCATTAATTAACTCCTGTCCTGCTTCCTTATCGATCACTAAGCGTATGAACCTGGAAGGACTGAGTGAAGCTAGCTTACGGGACTAAAGTTAACCACTCGATCAAGATGCTAATTAATGGTGTATGCTGATTAATTAGCATGAGCCATTCAAGTAATAGTACAACCTGAGATGGAACTAAGAATCTAACATCAATACGAACCCAGGGTTCAACTAGTAAGACCGAGACTCGGTATATTGTCTAGGTATCTTATTTCGTCGTTTACGATACAAGTGACAAAGCAATATGAGCACAGTTCACTAGAAATCCATTCATCGGTAGACCTCATTGCAGGCAAATGACGGAACTGTCGATCTCTATGCTACGGTATAACTCAAATACTCAATCGTATTCAAGGCATCAAGTCAACTTCATATACATGGGTTCATCAGAAGTACCTTGATATCATGGCCCTGGCACCTTGCAGAATATCGATCGCCCTCCATCGATCTGCAGCAGAAATCTTAATTCCCCGGTCCAACATTCCTACTAAGTGTCATTAACAAATTAGTTCACAGATGCTTACATACGATGATCATACACTGTATGTCAGCCATCTCCACGTGTACTAATAATTGTCTTGAAAACTTCATAGTTAATTAGGAGCACGTTTCGTATCACATTCATTCAACTGCTACCACTTAATATCAACAAAGCTATACATGAAATATTGACAAAGCTCAACTGACAGAAAGACTCTGAAGTAGTCCTCCATGGTGGAAGTCAAGAAGAGCTGATACAAACGAAGTTCAGGTACGTATATAGACAGGAAATGCAGATCACAATTGACAAGGATGAAAATATGGAGAGTGAATTGGAAGTAGGATATCACATTACAGCTTCATTCACGCCGAAGCCCAGAACAATAACATCATCTTACGTACACGCGATTGTAAGAATCACGTGGCTCATGCGGAAAGATTCCAGTCCCTATAACCAGTGGAATAATTAGTAATGCGATAATAAATACTCCGGGCTCTGCAGTAGCTAGACTTCGATGCAATCGCAATGAATTCCAAGCTTGATCTCTCTTATGTGAATATTCGATGGAAACTAATCACTATCTAAAATGTACCAGATATATCAATGCATACTCCCAAACTGTCTCTGTACGTACTACGTCTACGCCTAATATAAACTCTACTGTAAGTTGTGAGTCTCATGCTGGGAGCCTAGTAATGTCATGGTACTATACAAAGCTCTAGTCCTGAGTCATCAATCATCTAATCTTGATCATTAGCTAGTAAGCCATATGGCTATTAATAGCTGGGTTGAGTTCTGAAACTGAAAAAGTAACTGACGGACAAACATCTATTCTGATGAGTAGTAATTCTAAGTACTACGCTTCACCCAGAAATATTGCGTAGATTAACGAAGTGTCTTATTGGGGAGTCAAATCTTTAACTTACAAAGCCCCTGACGAAGAAAGAGAATACTGGCGGCAAATTGGCTTTCGAACTCACACTCCAGAAAGCTAGTAATAAGAATGAGCATCTGTGATTCTTGTACAGGAAAGAATGAGATCGACTCAAGATGAAAAAAAAGGGAAACTTATCAGATGATCAGTCGTCGAGCTCGGAGTTTTGGATCGATCAGATAAAGAAGAACCTTCACTTGACTGTGTCTGTCTGTCTGTCTGTCTGTCTGTCTGTCTGAGTGTCTGTCTGTCACGGCTTCTTGCCCATGGTGTGCTTGTTGTTGTGCATCCAAACCTTCAAGACGTGCCGCTTGACGCCGACAGAGGAACAAAACTCGTGCACAGCTGCCTCGTCGTGTTTCTGGATGCGCCAGCCGACCTTCTCCGCGAACGCCAGCATCTTGTCTTTCTGCTCTGTCGTGAATTTGGTCCGGAACCGTTTCTTGATAGCAGACGGCGACCGCATAGACGACATCATCATGCCGCCGCTGGTGACGATGTGTCCCGGCCCGTCGTCCTGGTCGCCGTCGCTGTCGGCGCTCATCGCCCCGGCAGCCATCGTGAGAGGCGCCATCTGCCCCCCGGTCAATGCCAGTGTGGTCACGGGCAATGTGGTCGGGGGGACCGTGATCGACTTGTTCTGCAGCAGCTTGCCCGCCTGTCGCTTGTTGCAATCGCAGTCCCCTTCGACCTCGCGGCGGTGGAAGTTGCGGTGACAGTCGCAAGCCGCGCACCGCATCTCGCCGCCCTCGTCCCCGTCGCCCATGGGCATAAACTCCCCGCACCCGTCGATGGCGTGTCCGCCAATGCTGGCCGCGTGGTTCTTCTGGCACTCGCGGTACCTTACGGCGCCCGGCACCGCCTTCGTCTTCACATTATTATTGTTCCCCGTGTTCATATTGCTCGCCACCGCCGCCGCAGCCTTGTTATTCGACTCCGTCACGGCCGTCACCACCGCCTGGCGCAGAATCTCGCGCGCTTGATCCGTCACCACTTGATCGTTCGTCTTGGGCGGCGCCCCAAGTCCGTTCCCGCTCGTGGCGAGCTTGGTCATCTTCGTGAGGGACTCATGATGGTGCTGCATCAATGGGGCTGGCGTCGAGTAATAGTTCGATGCCGCTTGCAACATCGATGCGGCCACGGGGCGCAAAGGTGACAGCGGCGTGACGGTCGCGCTGGTTTGCTGATGTTGCTGTTGCTGGTATTGATCGACGTTGCTGCTGCTGCTAACGAGCTGCGGCTGCTGCTCGTGACCAGATGTCCCCAAATCCATCGCACCACCGTGTTCGATTCTCTACTCCCTCTAATTCTCCCCGCTCCTCCACATGACCCCAATCGCTTCCCTCCTCCCAATGCCGCCCCAAGCTTTCTACCCTTCTCGATGTCGATGCGAGGACCCTGACCATACCCTGCAGCTAGCTCAAGTCGCGTCCAAATCTCATCGACGCTTTAGCACCACCCCCTGATGCACAGAAGCTGTCAGAAGGTGCAAACTAGTCGGTAAGGGATGCTTTTAGTGGCATAAATTAGTAAACCTGGTTGACCGAATATTCTACACACACTCACACAAACACACACACACACACACACACACACACACACACACACACACACACACACCGCTAACGACTTGTCCGAGCCGTTCAATCACACAGCTTCTTTCGTCCCATGGTTGTATCTCGAAACTAGAACTAAGCTAGTTACTGATTGAATTACAACAACCCCAGTTACGTTAGTTTCGCCAACACGCACGCACATCTACAACTTGGCTCAACTGAGAAGAAGAGAAGAAAAAAAGCGGCAAGCCGGCTCATAAGTAGCTAGCCGTACCTGCAACACAGACTGAAGCAGGTAGCGACTCGTTGCCAAAAAAACTGGCATCTGAAAGCTCAACGTCGCTTTATATGACACAGTTCAGTCGATCGCCGGGCAGCTAGCAACACGTTACGTTCGTCACTCTTGCTACTAACACCACAATTGCAAGCTAGTAAGCTATCTCGCCAGTGAGCACCAAAACCGACATGCAATCTGCAGAAACAGTGGCGCGGACCATACCCCGAGACGACTAAAAAATCCTTTTTATTCGTGTGCAGCGGATTCCCCACATCCCGGCATGCAGCAGCAGCATACACCACTTCAGACAGAATCTAAGAATGATGAAAGTCCACCCCAGTGGTAGTAGTAGCCCCGACCGGCCCCTGGATCTGCCCACAAGAGCCGGAGCTAGTAGCCCTCCCTGGTTCGCATGGGCTGCACTAAAGGCAGGCAGGCAGGCAGGCAGGGGCTCAGGCACAACTGAGGCACAGGGGTAAAGTGAACTCCTGTTGAGGCAAGCAGGGAAATGACTCTGTTTCTCTCCACCTCATAATAATACTAACTACTTGAGCAGCCTCCCATCCCAGTGAGTAGTAGTAGTAGTAGTATTGTTGTAGTACATACAGCAACACTTGCCTTGTGATCCATTGAAAAAAACAATATTGGCAGAGCAACGCACCCGGGTGGTCACGACAGAGACCCTTCAATCTTGTGGGTAAGGCGTAATAATAATATCCAGGCAGGCAGCCAGGCTCTCTGCTCATACGGTCCTCCCTGTATTCATACTGCCAGCGTCGACGTTGCCAAGGAAGCTGGCTCTACACTCTACTGTCCATGGGAGGAGCAATTTTTATTGACTGTACGTACAGTACTCCGTGTGCCTACACTGAAATCACCAAATACTGTGGGTGCGTGAATGTCGTGGGTGCATTCATCCATTTGCACAAACTTTCATCTGTGTGAACACTTTTTCATCCATTTGAACAAATGTTTCATCAAATTTGGATGCATTTCATCCAAAGCCTCTCGTATATACTGTGGGCCACAGTATATGGCGATTTCAGTGTATTAACTTAGGCAAGGGATTGTTTTGGCTTTTACTTTTTTTTTGCCGTTCCCGGTCTCTCCCTTCACTTCCATCAGTTCAGTTCTGTTCTGGCCCCCTCCCTGCCTGCCCATGTTTTGGGTCAGTTTGTTTCTGTGTGGTTTGAGATTAACCACATTATTTACTGTGTCGTTATCTGACTTTGTCAAAAGAGGGCAAGGAAAATTATGTTTGCCATAAAGAGGATAAGAAGTGAGCAATCCATCCGATCACAAGTGGGGTCACCCCGGTGATGATGCTGTTTTCTCATTAGTAACTTCCACCCATTAGTCATTCTATTAGTTTGGTCTACACTATTTATCTCAAGGACACACTATTTGTCATCTCATCATATTACCTCTTACAATGTTCCCTCACTATTTGTCATCTCATCATGTAACCTCTTACATTGTTCCCTCACTATTTGTCATCTCATCATATAACCTCCCTCCTCTTTCTCCCAGTTGAAAATATACCTCTTTGTGATGCTTGGTAAAATAGTAATTAAAAGGTTAAAATCGATTCAAGCAAAATACTTGTGAACAGAAAGGGATATCCTTTAACAATGGTAAAGATTGTTATGGTAGCATTTGTGATGTGTAGTATTTATCTCCAAAATGTACTATTTGTTGTCACATTATATACTAACCTCTTCCAATATTCCATCTTCCTAATTAAGAATATACATTGCCCTTGGTTCCTTGTGATGTTTATGTTCTCTCAAATGAATAAAATGTCTTGTTGTTTCTTATTTATTTATATTTATATATATATATATATATATATATATATATATATATATATATATATATATATATATATATATATATATATATATACTTCTTCATAATGTTTGGTAAAAGAGTAAAGTTAAAATTGACTATTGAAGCAATTGGCATCTCCACTCCTACATTTTCTCCTAGACGCTTTGTATTCATTAGCAAAAATAGATATCCCTTAACAATGGTGAAGACTGTTGTAGTAGCATTTGTGGTGTGTAGTATTTACCGAGAGTATTTATCTCAAGGACATACTATTTTTCATCACATTATATAACCTCTTGTAATATTCTCTCTTGTCAATAGAGGATATTATTCTTTGTAATGTTTAATAGAAGTGTAAAGCTAAAATTGACTAAAGTGATTGGCTCCTCGGCTCCTAAATTTTCTCCTAGACGCTCTATATTTGTTTAGCAAAAAAGGATTTCCCTTAACAATGGTGAAGAATGTTAATTTATAGTAGCATTTGTCATGTGCAGTATTCATCTCAAAGACATACTATTTTTCATCACATTATATAACCTCTTACAATATTCTTTTTTCCTAGTTGAGAATATACTTTTTTGTAATGCTTGATAGAAGAGTTTTAAAGTTAAAATTGACTAAAGCAATTGGCTTATTGAATTATCTCCAAGGCACTTTTTATTTGTCAAGCAAAATCACTTAACAATAGTGAAGAATGTTATGGTAGTATTTGTGATGTACAACATTAATCTCAAAGACATATTGTTTGTCATCACATTATATCTCGGGGGAGAGTGAATTCCAAAATCGGGGTGCAAATAAATATAGGGTGCGAATAAATCTTTGAAGGTAGTTTTTATGAATGAATTACATTAATGTAGGATGCTCAAAATTGATTTCAGAATTAAAATGAGATTTTATAAAATGATACTAATTATAGTAAGACTTTGGTAGATGCCTAGATTGGAAATACTAATTTCATGTTGGCCTAATATCACCCCACACTAAATAACCATTATGGTATAGTGGGTTACTATGATTGTATTAATTTTGTTTTCTATATTTCTAGATAGTACAACAATAAAGCTTGCAAGTCCAAACTATTGTTCAGTCTTGTTTAGAATTACTTACTTTTAATACTACATATCCTTCATTGTATGTGTGGCTTTTGTTACATAAGTCCTATATTTGTAAGCATAAATTGGATGAGTTGTAACTGGAAGAAAGATAGTTTCCATCCTTTGGAGGTTAAACATTGACATTTAAATCTTGTGCATTAAGATTTGATAATGATTGAGAATCTATACATCTATAAATTTCTTATACTAGTTCTTATTTCAAGTTCTTAGTTTTCAACTACTTCACTACTACTTTGAAGATAAAACTCACTTGTATTCAAAATTTGAAAATTTTAATTTAATTTTTTTTTTTTGTAAATAATACACAACATCATTTAATAACAACTTCTTGCACTTAATGCATTAGAAATGACAGTTTTAATTAGAAATGACATCACCATAAATGTTAGTTCCCATGTCAATTCACTCTAAATGACATTATTTTTTAGAAATGACATCACCAGAAATGTTAATTTCCTGGTCAATTCACTATAAATGACACTAAGTTTTAGAAATGACATCATTAGAAATGTTAGCTCCATAATCACTTTACTATAAATGACACTAATTTTTAAAAATGACATCACCAGAAATGTTGGTTCCCATGTCAATTCACTAGAAGTGACATTAATTTTTAAAAATAACATCACCAAAAATGTCAGTTCCCGGGTTTAGTTCACTAGAATGACAATTTTAGTGTGTTTGTGGAACAAAAACACCTCCAATCCTTTAGAGGCTAAAGTTTATGTTATATTTTCAATCCATATACTAAAACAATTATGTAGAACATCATTTAATTAATTCCTCCTGCACTTCATGCATTAGAAATGAAATTTTTAAGTTAATGTCAATTACATGACATCTTTGGTGGAATGACATTTTTAACTAATAAACTTAAGAAGATGGAGACTTTGCAATTTTTTCACTCAATGTTTCAACAACAATAGCTTGACTAAAACTGTTATTACAAGGAATCGCAATATTTTAGAAGGTTCTCTACATTGACAAGAAGAAACATTATATTTCTCTCATAATTTGCCATGTATCATTTTTGCATCGATTAAGAGCCACTTAAATCTTGCGTGGAAACTACAATTCAACACTAGTAAAAATGATATAGAACATACTCTACAATATGGTATACTAGTATGTGGATAGAAAAAAAATGATATAAACTCTAACCCCTAAAGGATTGGAGGTGTTTTTGTTCCAAAAGCACACTGAAACTATCATCTCTAGTGAATTGACATTTTTGGTGATGTCATTTTTAAATATTAATGACTAGAAAACTAATTTTTAAGCTCACTAGTTAAAAATGTCATTACACTAGAAATGTCATTTCACTGACATTAACTTAAACCTCTCATTTCTAATGCATCAGAAAGTGCAAGAGGCAGTAATTAAATGACATTGTGCATTATTTTCTATTTATTATTATTTTGATACAAGTGGATTTTATCTTCAAAGTAGTAGTGAAGAAGTTGAAACTAAGAATTTGAAATAAGAACTAGTATAAGAAATTTATAGATGTATGGATTCTCAATCACTATTAGATTGTAATGCACAAGGTTTAAATGTGAATGTTTAACCTCTAAAGGATGGAGACTATGGTGTCGAAGTTTGTCTTCTATATATATAACCTTTGAAAATAGAAATCATTTTTAAATAACTTAATTTTAATATTCACTTATAAAACATAGAAAAAAAACTAGACAAAATAATCATAATGAGGTAATCTCGTCAAATTGAATTTTGAATTAGTTCAACACACGTTTGTTTCTCAATTGGTCTCAACACAGGGACCTCTAAACTGAGTTTCAAAAATGATTCTCACTTTAACAAATTCCTGAAAAATGATTCTTTTGGCATTATGGACTAAACAACTTGTAGAGTTGCGGAGCGAGGAGCTCGTTATTGGACATAATTCGCTCCTCCAAATTAGATTAAAACCGTTAAATTATGAAGATCTACGGCTCTCTTAACCCCTAACGGCCACTGCCATTTTTCAACGACATGGTTGTATAAGAAGGGAAAGCCGGGAGATTTGTTACTACTGAAAGTTTATGAGGTTGATTGTAAATTCACCGTTGAATCCTAATGCCATGTGATGAATTGTGAAAATTTTCATATTCATCTACCGTATGGATGTAAAGATTATGATGATCAAATGCATATTGTTTTCTGTTATTTTCATGAGTTTGCAACAAGTTAATTAGTTGCGGGATTATATAAAATTCAAATTTCATCCAGGGAATGTGAAATTTTGAAGAATAATAGCTTACTGATACACAATAAACAAGTATGAAAATCATATACACTTGAGGCATACAACATAACTTGATAGATTTCAAAGTAATAGCCCCTTTAGGCAATTTTTGAAGATGACATGACCAACATGTTACATATACCAACAACTCGCTTCCAGCATCCGTTTCTCACAGCATCATCAAATGTAAATTACATGAATAGACAACAATAACCTATTCTCATGATATCTAAACCCTAAAAACAACAGGCATTGTGATTGTGTGTGCGTTAATCAACAATAGAAATGACTGACATAGTGTGACCTTGTGTTTAATATTAGTTATTATGAAAGGGGCCATGAACTTGTGTGATGTGGAGTATGTACATTAAGTTCATTCTCCTAAGGTAAGTACATCATGTTAGTGCACAAAGGGGTATTCATTAAAATATCATTGTATAATTATGTATACATAAGGTAGATTGTAATTTTATATATATATATATATATATATATATATATATATATATATATATATATATATATATATATATATATGTATATATGTAATTATGCATATTAAAGTATATATATAGCCATTTAAAATATTGATTATATATACTTGTATAGTAGGTCTTAGAAGTATAATTAATTCAAACTTAGGATGGATGAAATTTGCACAATAAATTGTCAATTTCATTCAATGATTATAGAATTTTTATGTAATTGTGTCTGTTTCACAAACCGTTTACCATTGGTGAAAAGGTAAAAACAAGGCATATCATGCCAGTCACTTCTAAGTGAAACGACTGCCATGGTCAATTAAAAGTAGAGATGACTGACACGGTGTGCATCAGTTAAAAGTAGAAATGATTGTGACCGACATAGTCTGACCCTATGTTTAATATCAGTCATTATAAAGGGGGCCATGAATTCGTGTGATGTGGAGTATGTACATTAAGTTCACTCCCCGAAGGTAAGATTTTAAAGTTGCAAATAAAAAATAATCCATAACAACTTGTCTAAAAACTTCATACTACCTCACGATTATAGAAACTTCAATTGTTATAATTTAATGATTCACAATATCATATGATCATAAAATCTCAATTATGAATCCACATGTACTATACTTTAAGATTTTGTGATTATTCTTAGACGAAAGTGCTCACCTTTACTTGTAATTTTTCCTTTAGATCCTTGACAACCTTATTGAATATCCATAAGTGGACGACAAGGTCAAGAAACATACGCTAATTTTTTAAATTTTAAATTTTAAATTTAAATTTATATGAAAGGAACATTAGAGTTAACTAAAAAGAGTGTCTCAGAGTGGAATCTCACCTCATACTCACCTTAGACTGGTTTTGAGTTCAAAAAGATTGCAAATCTAGTCTATGGTGACTTGGAGAATAATCTAAAGCAAGGCCTTGCGGCCACCATGGGGCATGGAACTCGTGACCTCTCCAATGCTAGAGGAGAGTTTCCACAAGTTTCCCAAGCCTAAGGGACTATTCATGAACAATGTTCGTCAGAAATTGATTATATTAGAGTTATCGGAAAACAAAGGAGAAGAAGAGAAATTGAAGAGTTGTTTGCTCTTTATAATTACAATTTCTGACAAGCATTGTTCATGAATAGTCCCTATGGTCGGGTCTGTTGGCTTAGGGGAACTTCTTGGAACTCTCCTCTAGCATTGAGGAGGTCACAAGTTCCACACCCCATGGCGGCGCCGAGCCTTGCTTTAGATTATCCTCTAACTCACTATAGATTAGTTTTGCAGTCTTTGAACTCATAACAAGTCTAAAGTGAGTTAAAAAACAAAGACACCATAGAAGTTAGAAAAGCCTTGTTTTGTTTTTTGATAACTATATCATCAAATATTCTTCACATCCTCTTCTCCACAATATTAAAAATAAAAAATAAAAACTAAAAACATAACTTTTCAGGAAGTTTGATATTTATTTTTAAAATTAGTGTCTGCCAACTATGCCCACTACCTATAGTAATAAGGTTATAGTGAATGGCCTATATACTAACCTTTTAATCCCTAAACGCTCAAGGGGGGTCCCCCATCCAAATCTACCTCATTTTGGACATTTTTGTTGATAATCTCTAATTGATTTTTAAACCCATTTTTACACATTCCAATCGTAGGATCTTGTATTCCTAAGCCTTATAACGCATCCTTCAAAATTTCAAAACATTAGACCGTTCGGATGTCAAGATAATAGCAAATGAGGTTATCATTTTGAAATTTACGATGTACTTAACGAGATGTAGCACTGAATTTGACAAGATGTTTAATTCATTAGCATTTTTTGAAAAGACCTTACAAAGGGTGGGGGTATGAAGGGAAGCAAGAGATTCTCGGTAAATTAGATTATCCATTCAACTCTTCTCCAATTGGAAGAGCCCACAACTCATGGCATGCAGCCCATGTGAGTTGGAAAAAAGTTCCTTTGAGGTGTCCAATGAATCTCATAGATTTAGAATTGAGAGCAAGCCTACCCAAAGTGTTAAAGTTGCGTTCAATATTGAGGTGTTGCACTTAGATAAATTCCCCTAAGTGGAGTTTTGATCATATCTACATTATTCCAATTGGATTAGAAAGAAGACTTGTTTACTTCTAACATCAAATTTTTTGTTTGAAATTTTTTTTTTTTGGGCCTGGGTAGCCCGGGAAAATGGGCAACGACCACAAAATGGTCTCTTAGAAGCTTAGGGGTTAAGCTTTTCACACAAATCTAGTACTAGTATAGAATTAAAAGCTTCAATGAACACTTGTTGGAGATTTTGTTAGTTTATGGTATATGTAGGTTCTTGGATCATCGACCTTACCATAACTCAAAAAGAAACTTCAAAAATGTGAATCCACTGAATTGGCCTCATAACATATAGTAGCCTTCATGCCCACTAATTTTCTTTCATGTACTTTGCTCATCACCTTGAGCCTCCACATGTCTCCTTAGCTATTGATGAAGTACTGTTGGATGTAGAATATTCCACACCATCTACTATAGAGCCAAGGCAGAGACAGTGCATGCTACTAAATTTTATGCTCTTCACTTACAAAAAGAAAACAAAAAACAAAAAAACAAAAAAACTGATATAAAAGTATTTTAAAATTGTATGCATCTCCCTAAGTAACTTTAATTTTAAATATAATCTTAGATAAAATTCAACGATAGATGTGTTGTAGGTGAAGGGCGTGATCAGTAGTAGAAAAGGTGGTGCACACCAGAGAGATGCCCAAACAAAATCATTGTGCATGCATGGAATTGGGCACCACATGCCTGGGCAACTCCCTCCGCAATGCCACCTTTTCTACTAGTGGATTGACATAAAACAAACTAAACATAGTTACATCAATTTTTAATTTTTTTTTTTTTAGGAAATCTTTTATGGTGATAATTTTGAAGAATATTTACAAACATTCCATTTGCTAAAATTTAATTTTGAAAATAATCAGATATTTGACACATATGTGCCAAAAACTTTGTCATCCTTCTCTACACTGAAATCACCATATACTATGGGTGGATAATTGATGTGGGTACATTCATCCATTTGGACAATTTCTCATATGTTTGAACAAATTTTCATCATATTTGGATAAAATTTACCATAATATTTTGAAAAAATAATTATTAGTGTGGCTATGTAAAATACCATGGGCCATAGTATATGGTAATTTCAATGTAGTAATAGCTAGGTAAAAAGATAGAAAGTAGTTAAAACTAAATTCACATTCATTTAACCCTTTGAGGTGCTGCATCCACATAGTGAACTATGAACATATTCAAACTATTCTCCTAACTGCATACATGGATAATTTTAATCCATCCAAATTTTTCTTGGTTCTTGTGCTAGTTGACTATCATTTGTACAATATGGATCTTCAAAATAAGATATTATGATTTTTAATAAACAACACAATTGGTTTATGTCAAGTTTCATTCTTAGTTCAAAAAGTGAGATTTTAAACATGTTTTCCAAAATAAGTAGAATCGAAAAATGGAAACCATACCATCTCGTAGTGCATGTTATTTCAATTTCATTACAATTTTTTTTAAATGCGTTAAATTGGGATTTTAAATTGATTTTCAAGAGAAAACCTTACAAAATTAATCAAAAATTAATTAATAAAAAATATGATGAATCCAACCGTACAAATGTGATCTTCACATTGACGTTTACAACTTTTTCTTTGTACTTCACCTTCATTTTTGTTCTTCATCAAACATTTTATAACAAATTTTTGAAAACAATGTTGAATTGGGACATTAAAAGGTTAAATGTGGCATAGATGTGAAAGAAAATATCAAAAAATAAAATGTATTTCCAAACTTAGGTATTGTGGATACTTAAAAGAAAAATGTTTTGAACATGTTTGAAATGTGGCTAGTATTATCAAAATATTTAATAATGTGAATGTAAATGTCTCACCCCTTTATAATCAATTGCCCTATGTTATTGTCTAAAAAATCTTGAAATAATTTTGTTTGATCAAAAACCATATTGTTTTTCATGAGATGTCTTTTTTGAAAAAAAGCTTTAGAATTGCACTTCATATAAGCTTTTGAGTTTGAGCTTTGAAAGAGAACATAAGAAGAGAAATGTACTTGACATTACTTTCAACAAGAAATAATAATCTTGAATATGGTAGTATTGAACTTGTGGTTTTTTGGTTGCATTGCTAAGAATACTTGGAATACTTTTTTCTCAACAATGTCACTTTCCACTCAATAGTATCATTCTTATTGTTAACTAATATTTACATTCTTTTTGAGGAAGCATTGCTACTATTATTACATTGCACAAATTGTCAAAACTTATTTTGAGTACAACTTAGCACTACATATTCACATAAATTTGTTGCTCGACTTGTTGTAATAAGGGAACTAATCTAGGTCCATTACGTTTTATGTTTTGTTTTTCTAATGTGTGTTTTTCAAATCCTTGCCATTTTGTATTAAAGTTTAGTGTGGACTCTTGAACTAATAGAGACATATAATTTGCAATATTTTCACTTGTCCAAAGTATTTATCCATTAAGAAAAGGCATTCATACTTGATTTTTTCAAGAGTACCATTGCATCAAAAAGTATTTCAATTCAATCACAATCGTAGTAGAAGGAGGATTAATTACCATGGCAACACCCAAGATAGTTGTAGAGGTTCTCCATTGGAATTCATTTATCGTATATATTGTCTTTTAGAGATTTTTTTTGAGCTTGCTATTATTATTTTTTCTTTTCATAATCAATAACAAATAACTCTATTGCCATATCCTAGCTCTTAGGGTGGAGTTTTTACTACCATAACATGAGAAGTTTAAGTAGTTTTAAGCATAGTCCAACCTTTTTTTAGCACAATATCACTAATAAAAAAAGGGTGGTCTTCATGCACCAAGGAGTAGTGCCAGTGCATGGAGTCCAAGGCCCATACTGGCATTAACTTGGTGCCAATATAGGCCTTAGAAACTACGCTCTACACTATTCCTTGATGCCGAAATACTCCTTTTTGACTAATGTATTTTTAGGAGAATTTTACTGAGAAAACTTTCTTCTTAATTCTTAGAAGACATACCAAGCCCCTCGGGCTTAGTTTTCTCAATTTTCAAACAGCTTTAACTATAAATTGCTAACAATGGAGAAATGGTTTTATGAAAAAAATTCAAGCATCATCCATGACAAGAATAGTATGTACCTACATTTTTAGAATGTAAAATTACTTCTATATTTTGAAGTCATAACTCAAAAATACTCCTTTCTTTCTAAATTAGGAAACGTTTTTAAAAGGTTAACCCCTAAATGAGGTCCTCAACCCTCTTCAAATTTGAAGAATTGCAAAGACTATGAGGGATATTTTGAACTTGATGTATGAATAAAAGTTGTACAATATGAATTTTAGATTCTATCCATTTAGTTAGATCTGAAGATTTATGATTGTTATCACCAATATTTTTGTATAAAATTTGAAACTTAGCACACGATGAAAGTTGAAGACCTAAGTAGTTACAATGCAACAAAACATCCATTTATATTTCTAATTATTTTTGAAGTTAGACATATGGTTCTTTAGTCCTTGCAAGGGTTCACCCTTTTGCTCTCACTACATGAAAGATAAAAAATTCAAAACATGTAATTCTTGAGACGGAGCTATTGTTGACTTCCAACTCTTCACTGTCATTCTTTAGGTAAAGAATTAGTACGTGGCATGTCCAATATTCTAAAATCCGCTACAAAGATTCTCGTGCAAAGATTCTTACTCCTAGATACAGCTTATAAGGGCTAAAGAATCTTATGGAGAATCGAGAATGTGTAACCATGCAAACATTCAATCCCTGTGGGTAAATGGGAGACCACAAGTCAATGAGTCCCCCGCAGTGGAATCTAGACTGCACAGCCTTTCCCTGAATTAAAACTAAGTCTACACTAAATACGGATACCATAAAAGTAGTACACTGATTATCCCATTTAGTGAGGGGGTTTATAGTGCGTGTGGGAAATTAGTAAAGGTGATACTAAATATCATTATGATGTAAAATTAGTGTGATATGAAAATTTCAGACATTCGGTAAAAATTTCAGCCCTCACTAATTTTGAGATTTGGCAAAATAGTGTGTGCTTCGGAAATTAGTACCACACGCACTAAATGGGATAATCACTGCTTATGTTTTCTCAAACTTAGCAAAATTTAGTGTGTGTGGATAAGTTTGTTTTTCTCAAACTTAGAAAAATTACTACAACCTTTAACTTTGGATAACCATTTTTTATAATTGTATTTTATATTTTACAATCATTTTGCAACAACTTACTATATTTGATACATTCTTTATATATTTTGACATTTTGTAGCAGTTTCTATGTTTTTGACTAATTTTCATGTATGAGCCCTTTTAATGTAAATAGTGAAGGTTTTTATTTTTTATTTAAAAAAAAATTTGACTAGAAAATTCTTGTGAAAAAAAATCAATAAATTGTATCATAACATTATTAAGGAGGAGCAATTTGATCCTTTTGACTTGTGAGGAATATTACACACTATATCATATTTTAAGTTTTTGACCTTAAGCACATGAAGACTTATAGTGAAAAATGAATTAAAAAGTGCTATGAGTTCCAACATATTTTTCCAGTGTATTGCACCCCAAGGATGTTGCTTAACCCTAAAGGCCAAAATGTGATTACAGTTGATCGATAGCTTCCATTTCTAAATGTAGTTTTTGTTCTTTCCAAAAAAACAGATCCTCACTCCTAGGAAATTTCTATACAACGATATACACTATTCACTATACAACGATCGTATGTGAACAAAGTCCAAAAGTGTGAATACATAAAATTTACTATACAATGTGTTGCACAATTTGTAAAAAAAATATAAATAAATAAGAAATAAAAACATAAATAGTATAATGGTTTTTAATTAAATGGATTTCAAAGTTGGCCACTACAACAACTCATCTTTGGTTCTGTGTTCAAAATTGCTAATTTTTATTTTAGCTATAAAGACTTGATTGTCCAAGTCAGAACAACTCCAACATATCTTGAGAAGTTGGTTTGTGTTATTTAAGGTCCAACCTCAAAAACAAAATTATAAAAAATAATAATAATAAAATAAAAAATAGTTTAATAGATATATAAAATGTACCAAAATGTAAGGGACATTAGTTTGATGGCTTTTGGAAATTTTGATGGAATCAAAAGCATGGTCTCATCAACAATCATAGATGATTGTTGAGGTCGAAATTTGAGTAGTTGTTGCATCCACTTTGTAGTATTTTGAAAAAATATGTGAAATTCAATAATTGCACAAAACAAATTCATGGTGTTTTAAGAAACCACACAATTTTTTTTCACCTCAATTGCTTTGTATCAAAAAGAACTGGTCTTGTACATGGCACACTTGTTTGAACTACCGTACTTAAGGGCAGCTTTATTGACCCTCCATTGAATAATTAATATTTTCTAAAGATAGATTTGACAAATCAAATATACTCCAAAATCCGTTTTTTTCCTTTACAATTTTTTTTTTGAAAAAAATTTCCCAAAAATTTAGGCATCTATTTTTAGAATTTTTTTTGGCCAAAATTTACCCTAAGGTACAATATATGCAATGCATTTTTTGGAAACATTATCAAATGCCATGCATTCTTAGAAGAATCTTTAAGTTCAATATAATATATCTATTTTCCAATATTGGGTAATATAGAAGTATATTAACTACACTATGCTAAATGCTAGTCATGAAGCTTTGATGGCTTTATAAATTTCTTTAATTTGACTAAATTTACAATGCTTTCTCATATATGCATGATATTTAAGAGTGATTCAATGAAGTGTACATTACGTATAATTCAAAGAAACTGTAATATGTATACAATCCCTTGTAGAGTGACACTTTTGTATGAAAATTTTGAGGTCAAAAAAAAATTGGTACTCTAAAATACATTTAATATATTTTGAGTAATTTTTGAATTTCACATATTTTCAAAAAATCTTACAAAGTGGATGAGGCAATAACTCACATTGTATTGTACATATCATCAATGATTGTTTATAAGGCCAATATCTTTTTAAAACATATTGATGATTTTGTTTCTTTTAACTTGTTTTTGAGTTTGGATCTTAAACGATGCATGCTAACATTTCAAAACATGTTGACATTTTTGTGGCTTAGGAAAACCAGTTTTGATGACATTTTCAACAATTTTCAGAACATAACCAAAGTTTAGTTGATGTGGGTGGGAGACTATAAAAATTCATTTATTTAAAAATAATAATACTATTTACATAGGTTTTAAAATTAAAAAATCAAATAGTGGAGTACATTGAATACTAGAACTTGATGTTTACTTTATAGATTTTACTCTCAAATAATCACCTCATAGTTGTTTTAATAAACTGATCTAAACATTGACTTAATATCCCAACTCATTATATTTTCTAATGGTGCTTTTGTTCTTGCAAGTACATCATGTTGATGCTCAAAGGGGTATTAATTACAATACCATTGTATAACTAAGTATACATGAGGTACATTGTAATTATATAAATATATACATATATATATGTAATTATGTATATTTATGTATATATATAGCCAATTAAAAATGTTGAGAATGTATACTTATATTGTAGGTCTTAGAAGCATAATTATTTCAAGCTTAGGATGGATGAAATTTGCATAATAAATTGTCAATTTCATTCAATGATTATAGAAATTTTTTATACCGTTGTGTGCGTTTCACAAACCGTTTACCACTGGTGGAAAAGGTACAAACAAGGCATATCATGTTAGTCATTTCTATGTTAAACGACTCACATAGTGTGCGTTTCACGATCTGTCTACCGCTAGTGGAAAAGGTAAAAATGAGGCATATCACGTGAGTCATTCTATGTTAAACGACTCACATGGTGTGCGTTTCATAAACCCTTTACCGTTGATGAAAAAATAAACATGAGGCATATCACGTGAGTCATTTCTATGTTAAACTATTGGCATGGTGTGCGTTTTACAAGCCGTTTACCGCTGGTGGAAAAGGTAAAAATGAGGCATATATATGAGGTCAATCATTTCTAAAATAAACAATTGAAATCTTACTAAAATAAAACCGAGGCATATCATGTGAGTCATTTCTACGTTAAATGACTGATATGGTGTGCGTTTGAGAAACCGTCTACCGCTGGTGGAAAAGGTAAAAATGAAGCATATCACGTCAATGATTTCTATGTTAAACGACTTACATAGTGCACGTTTTACAAACCGTTTACTGCTGGTGGAAAAGATAAGAACAAGGCATATCGTGTCAGTCATTTCTATGTTAAAAGACTGACATGGTGAACGTTTCAGAAATCGACTACCGCTGGTGGAAAAGCTAAAGATGAAGTTGATATCACGACAGTCATTTCTATATTAAATGACTTATATGGTGTACGTTTCACAATTTGTTTGACGCTAATGGAAAAGATAAGAATGAGGCATATCGTGTTAGTCATTTCTATGTTGAATGACTGACATGGTGAACGTTTCAAAAACCGTCTATCGTTGGTGGAAAAGGTAAAGATGAGGCATATCACGTCAGTCATTTCTATGTTAAACGACTCAGATGGTGTGCGTTTCACAAACCGTTTACCACTAGTGGAGAAGGTAAAAATGAGGCATATCATGTCATTCATTTCTATGTTAAACGATTGACATGGTATGCATTTCACAAGCCGTTTACCGTTGTTGGAAAAGATAAAAAATTAAGCATATCACGTCAGTCATTTCTAAGTTAAACGACTTACATCGTGTGCGTTTGACAAACCGTGTACCGTTGGTGGAAAAGGTAAAGATGAGGCATATCATGTGAGTCATTTCTATGTTAAACAACTTGTATCATGTGCGTTTCACAAGCCGTTTGCCGCTAGTCGAAAGATAAGAATGAGGCATATCGTGTCAGTCATTTCTATGTTAAATGACTTACATGGTGTGCGTTTTACAAGCTGTTTATCGTTGGTGGAAAAGCTACAAATGAGGCATATTACACAAGATATTACATCAGTCATTTCTATGTTAGACGACTTACATGGTGTACGTTTCACAAACCATTTACCTCTGGAAGAAAAGAAGAAATTGAGGCATAACACGTGAGTCATTTCTATGGTAAACGACAAACATGGTGTGCGATTCACAAACCGATTACCAATAGTGGAAAAGGTAAAAGTGAGGCATATCACATCAGTCATTTTTATATTAAACGTTTGACATGGTGTGCTTCAGTTAAAAGTAGAAATGACTGACATAATATGTCCTTATGTTTAATATCAGTCATTATGAAGGGGGGCATGCATGAACTTGCGTGATACGGAGTATGTCCATTAAGATCATTCCCCTAAGTTAAGATTTTAGGGTTGCAAATAGAAAATAATCTCAAACAACTTGCCTGAAAACTTCATAGTGCTTCACCATTTTAGAAACTTCAATTGCTATAATTTAATGATTCACAATATAATACGATGTTAAAATCTGAAGTATGAATCCATATGTACTACCGTATACTTTAAATTTTGTGATTATTCTGGGACTAAGGTGCTCGGTTTTATTTCTATTTTTCGTTTGGATCCTTGACAACTTCATTGAGTTTCTATAAGAGGACAAAGTCAACACACATATGCCAAAATAATTTAATTTAATTTAATTTTTAATATATATAAGTGGGATATTAGAGTTAACCAATATGGGTGTCTCAGAGTAGAAACGCATTTCATACTCACCTTAAACTCATTTTGAATTCAAAAAAATTGCAAATAGTTAGTTTATGGTGAGTTGGAGAATAATATAAAGCAAGGCCCTGCGCCACCCTGGGGTATGGAAGTTGTGACCTCTCTAATGCTGGAGGAAAGTATCCACAAGTGATCCAAGCTTAAGGGACTATTAATGAACAATATTTGTCAAAATATGATTATATTAGAGTTATCGGAAAACAAAGGAGGAAATGAAAAGGAGTTCAAGAGTTATTTGCTCTCTATAATTACAATTTTTGACAAACATTGTTCATGCATAGTCCTTATGGTCGGGTCTCTTGCGCTAGGGGAACTTGTGGGAACTCTCCTCTAGCATTAGGAAGGTCACGAGTTCCACATCCCATGGCGGCGCAAGGCCTTGCTTTAAATTATTCTCCAACTCACCATAGACTTGTTTTGCAATCTTTTTGGACTCATATCGAGTCTAAAGTGAGTCAAAGATTTTTTTCCACTTTGAGACACTCTTTTCGGTTAACTCTTACTATTGGCATGCGAATACACCATAGAAGTTAGAGAAGTCCTCTTTTGTTTTCTAGATAACTCTATTTTTCAAATATTCTTCACAATCCTCTTTTTCACTATACCAAGAATAAAAATAAAAATTGAAAACATAACTTTCCAAAAAGCTTGACATTTATTTTTTAAATTAGTGTCTCCTAACCGTGTCCTCTACCTACAGTAATAAGGTTATAGTAAATGGCCCATATACCAACGCTTTAACCCCTAAACGCTCAAGGGGGTCCCCCACCAAAATCTACCTCATTTTGGACATTTTTGTTGATGACCTTTGAATATTTTTCAAACCCATTTTTGCACATTCCAACCGTATGATCTTGTACTCCTAGTTTTTAATCCATCCCTCAAAATTTCAAAACATTTGCCTACATAGATATCAAGATAATACCAAATGAAGTTGAAATTTAGAAATTTCAAGCCATGAAAAATCCGGGCAACCTTAATTTGATAGGCTCCCTCACCCAAAATGAGGTTGGAATGAAGTGTCATTTTTTACCATCCCCAAAATGAGGTACTTAACAAGATGCATGACCCAATTTGACAAGATGTTCAATTCATTAGCATTTTTTCAAGAAACCTTGTGATGGATGGGGATATGAAGGTAAGCAAGAGATTCTAGCTAAATTAGATTATGCATTCAACTCTCCTCTAATTGCAAAAGAGCCCACAATTCATAGCATGCAACCCATGTGAGCTAGACAAAAGTTCCTTTGAGATGCCCAATGAATCTTATTGACTTAGAATTTTTGTGCAAGCATACCTGAAGTATTGAAGCTGCATTCAACATTGAGGTGTTTCACTTTGAAAAATTCCCCTAAATAGAGTTTTGATCGTATCTTCATAATTCCAATTGGGCTGGAAAGAAGACTCATTCACCTTTAAAATATATTTTTTTGTTGCAAAAAAAATTATATTTTTGGACTTGGGCAGCCCGGGAAAATGGAGAGAGATCCCAAAATGGTCTCTTGGGATATCATGGGTTAAGCTTTTCACACAAATCTAGTACTAGTATAGAATTAAAGGCTTCAATAAACAACTGTTGGAGATATTGTCGGTTGATGGTACATGTCGGTTATTGGGTCGTCAACCTTACTATAACTCAAAAAAGAACTTCAAAAATTTGAATCCAGTGAATTGGCCTCATAACATTCAGTAGCCTGCATGCCCATTGCCTTTCCTTCATGCACTTTGTTCATCACCTTGAGCCTCCACATGTCCACTTAGCTACTGATGAAGTACTATTGGGTGTGGAATATTCCACACCATCTACGGTAGAGCCAAGGCAGAGAGAGTGCATGCAAGCTCCTCACATAAGCATGACGAGGGAAGAACCCAGTGAGTGCCAGCCAAAAACTGACAGGGCAGACTGTGAAAGGAATAATAAACCTGAGTACGTAAAATTAGTATTATTGGGCAGGGAAGGGCAGGGGGGCAGACAGGGCAGGGCAGGGCAGGCCGGGTCACACTCTTTACTTCTGCACCCTCTGAGCATACTTGACAGTCACTACTGTAAAGTACTGGTCACTGGCGCAGCAGGTCACAAGTTCCTTGTTCCCATTGAGCCAGTCAGACGGACTCGACTTGTGCCTTCAGTAGTTTGATGGAACTTCGTCCATAATTTCCGATCAAATGAAAGCCCACAAGTTCCATCACACTCTGCGCTTTCCGGCTCACGATTACCACGATTAGCTTCTTTTCAACCTCCTACACGTATTGACCCTTTGAACACAAGTAGGTGTTAGTTTCAAAAATAGATATAAGTATGGCTCATATGTACATGAGGTGTACATGAGAGGACCATGAAATCTACCCAAAAGATTTGATATACTTGCATTTGGAAGCCTCTCCAATGTTATCAACATCTCCCCATCACAACTAATTTACTTTAACTGGTAGAGAATTTAATAGGCTTGCAAAGGTGACTTGGATGAAAGTCATCCAAGATTGTATGAGAAAGTTACAAGGCTTTTAATCTATTCGTGATCTAGTTTTTGGACGTTTACGGGTTAATCCCGCTTTAAAGTTTCCCATGCGATTACACCTCTGCAAAGTACAGCGTACAGTCAAGCTGCCCATACAAACACGTACAGCCATGTCGTATCAACCACCTTGTTCGGCTCAAGTGAAAAAAGTCTAATACTGTATTGATTTCATCAAGTAAACCACTTTCCTGCATGGCTGTGTGTACAGTACATTGATTGTTTGGTGGGGTTTTTTCATGCACTAATCTAGGTTAAAAATAACAACAGTCTCGTATTCCACATTAAGCGTATAAAACGCCCAGTATGTCCATCTGCATCAGTGAACTTTGCAACCGTGGCATTTTCTCATTTTACCTCGATTTTCTGATTGCCATACATCATTTTAAAGCTCTTGTTCTACACTACAAGATCAACAGTATCGATCATGTCAAACTGAAGTCATTTTCATACAAACAGATGATTTGCAACAACGGGGATCAATTTTCCTACACTACAGGAAATACACACTGGATGCTTAACAGTTTAACCAAGAGCACTAACGTCAGATTCATACAAACGGAATCTCCATGTCAGATGTCCACATCATCCTATCTCAATCACAAGATGACACGTGGCACTGAATTCATTTATGTCGAAACTGACGAGTGAAAACAGAAATCCAAATTCTTTTCTCATCGTGAGGTTTCTTCTGACCAATGGAACACAAAATGTCTGCCCGGAGTGTCTTAATCCATGGATTGTTGAGTGTCATTTTCAGTTTGCTCGTTACTGCTCACTTCTTGGCCACGCAATGAAAATGGGAGCAACATTAATGGGAGCTGGCAGATGCTCTCCTTTTTTCTCCTGATCAGTGACAATTACCAAACTACCCCAATTATGTATAAAACATGCAGTGACTACTCATTGTCCATTGACACACGAGATAATAATAATAGTAACAATAATAATAATAATAAATAATAATTATAATAATGCTTTTTGAATCCGAGTGCTCATTTGCCCTGCCCGGACCATCATGGATTCTACTGTACATTGTCACAAAGTCCATGTGCGCACTCGCTCTGTCTCAATGTGTTAATACTCATCAATACAGTTTGGGTACTCATTTCTTGCATCCAGAGCAGGTGGGCTAAAATCATTTTTTAACTCCTCCAGTTGCGTGTTACTGGTGGATCTAATGCAATTGATACCACTGCTCCCTCTTTTCGTTCCAAAACACCATTAAATGTTTTCTATTCACCAATATCACTCGAGAACTAACGCCCAAAATTGGAAAATTTCATAATATGAATGTGACTAGTTTAATTGGGTTCTGGATTCATGCACTAGCCATCAAATAAAGTCACATTACACAACTAATGAGTACAGATTCATCAGGTAAGCCATGCAGTATCAAAAATCCCTGTCTTAACGAATTTGGGATCCTTTTAATTTTCCCTCTCTCTCTCCTCTTTGACCCTGTAAATCAGGGAAGTTCTGCAATGACTATTTTGAACATAGTTTTCTTTTTTTGAAAGCATCAATCTATCAATCCGTTCCATGCTTTGCAACAGTGTATTTTATTTGTTTATTTGCACTTGTGGCATTTTATTTATAGTATTTATAGTTTATTTTATAGTATTTATTTGCACTTGTGGTATATTTATTTTATTTGCAATGTGGCGGTTTTGGATTTTTTTAAATGGAATATTTTCAATTTTGTAGTGGATGAAATGACCATGTATTGGATGAATGTATATATTTAGATGAATAAATGATGTTTCATCCAGAATTTGTACATTCATTGACGTAAAAAGCCAGTGAAGATTGCAAATTATACAATCTCAAAAAATAAAAATAAAAAATAAAAAATTACTCTTTAACATTTTGAATTTTTCAAGAAAGGTTAGGAATGGACAACTTTTTTTTTTCACTTAGCCTTTTAGTGTCAAGGAGGGCACTTTTTGGTCACTTTGTGTGTATATGTGAAGTGTAATTGCAATGTATAAAATATGTAATGGATTTAAATTTGAGTTGTAGAAGAAGATTTCTATTCTATAGCCTTTGGAGAAAAAAATGCCATACTTAGAACTTGGGAAGTCAGCCAAATAATATCAAGTGCATTGTCAAATACACTGAAATCACCATATATCATTGTATACAACCATATATGGTTATGTATATCTTTAATATTAAATTATTGAACAAATTCATTGTTTTAGAAGAGTTCATTTATGTAGTATTATTGCTCTGAAACATGGTGTTCAATTAGACTTGATTGAATGCATGCATGAACCATGGCATGTATAAAAATAGTATTGAAACCCATATAGAAATTTTATGTCTTAGCTTCAAAAATTTGTAAAAAAAATGGGGAAAAAAATGTGCACAAGAAGCGTCTTTCGAAAGCTATAAAAGTGTGGTTTTGTGTTTACTATTAATTCAAAGTCTTAAAAAAATGCAAGCTCTCCCTTATTAAGAATTGTTTCAATCTCAGAGAGTCTACAACAATTTTGCAATTTCACCATTTATATTCCTCCAAATACTCGTTATAATGTGAGTCGTGCATTGTTGATTTTTTCTATTTTTTCACTAAAGGATGACAAATCAAGTGTAGGAAAAATTGTACAATTAGAATCTCTTTATAGAATTCTATATTGGCAAAACATAAGAAAAAGAAAAAGAAAACCTCCCCAAATTTTAGCTACTCTCTCAAAACACTCTAGAGTAATAAAACATGAGTCTTTATACCTTTTTGGGTGGATTATGCAATTTTTTCACTCAATGTTTCAGAAGCAATAACTTGATACTAACTATTCATCACAAACTTGTCAATGCATGTTTTTGCAATGTTCTTTGTATGTTGTTGAGATAAATAGGGGTGAGTATGTCCAACAAACAATAACATCATGTTCACTAAAAGAAATAAATATACATGTTTTTGATACCATAATTTCAAATTGAATACAACATGTCTGTTACACAAAAAGCGCTCATGCAATTGTTGTGAGTTTTCAATATCCATTTTGTGCTCGTGTTTTATATGTAGAACATGACGATTGTCGTATATTTGCAGCACGTCCTACATGTATTGGGCAAATCATTTACAGAAAAATGGTTTTTGTATTGCATTCTTAGTTGAAAAAAATATAGATTTATAAATATAATTTCAAAATAACCACCTATTATGATATTTGGTTTTAGATCAAACATGAAATTTAGTGTATTCTCCCATAAAACCTTTCTAAACAAATAATTGATCCAAATGATCAACTGATCTCAAATACAGATTCGAGGATGCATATTGGTTATACAAATGAGAAGTCTACTATCATGATGTAGAGATCTCAAGTAATTCCAAAAAAAATGCTATAACACTTTGATCTCCACTTAGCTTGGGAGTCCTCAAGCATCAAACCAACTTTGCTAGCAATATTTGCAATAACATCTTTTACTACAACAAATTCATGTGCAAATTCTAAAGCTCGTACCAAGTCCTTTGTTTTCTTGCTTAGTTCTAAAACTCCTTTAATTCCCAGATCTAAAAAAATATAGGTTGGGAATTAAAGGTAGTCATTTTTAGATACAAGATAGCATCACTTAGCGTTGCCTTAAAATTTTAATAAAATGATCACCTAAATCTTCAGTCTTTGTATCAATAGTTGTGACTTTGATATCTTCAGCAACAACCTTATATGGAAACAAATCCAAAATTGTTGAAATTTTAAAATGTCCATGTCCAGCTTACATAATTTGCACAAAACATGGTCAAATAGTTGTATGAAAATAGCCCAAACAATTGGAAAATTAGCAAACTGCTTTGAACACTTAGGGTGTTTGGGGTGCTTCATCTCCTTGCACATTTGCACCATTCTCAGTCCTTCCAACCCTTAAAAACATATGCATCATTACAAAAGTTCTTCTTATAAAGTTTAGGGTTTTGGTACGAGAAGAGGAAGTAAGTAATGCTTGTGGTGGCCTATTACCTTAGGAAAATCAACATATTGTTTTAGTGCTAATGCATTAGAAGGCTAAACCCTAAACCCTAAACCCTAAACCCTTGATACAAAAGTCCTTATAAAGTTTTAGAATTTATGTACAAGAAGAGGAAGTAACTAATGCTTGTGGTGGCCTAACACAATAGGAAAATCAACATATGTTTTTAGTGCTAATGCATTAGAAGGCTACATTCTAAGTACATGTTGGATTCTATGTATGTTCAAAAATCAAAAAAATAACTCTGTTATCATGCTCTCAAAAGTGATGGCATTTGAAATTCTTTTTGCAAGATTTAGCGGCGTTTGTGTATATGCTCACACTCTCATGGATTAGAAGTACTACTTTGTTGTTTTACTAGTACAATACATATACAAAATTTAGTGCTCATTGGGTAGATGCAAGTGTTTAATTAAGAAACAAACATAAAAAACATAAGAATTTAAGATAGAACAAGTCTTGGATGTAATTGCCATATGGTATGTAACATAATTTTAGAAGCACAACTACCATGTGATGTATGTAAATGTTGTAAACATTTACATACATCTTTACATACATGTATGTAAGATGTATGTTGTAAACATACATCTTACACACGCTTTTAATGTCAACCTTCAAAAGTCCAAAAACATAACCCCTTGATAATTCCTTTGCATGTCATTCACTTATGTTTCACTTGTAGGCATGTTGAGCGAGCAGGTAATGCAATCGTATGAGTTGCGTACAAATTTTTTTACGTAGAACTTACATCAACACTTTTGAAAACAAAACGTATCAAAAACATTGGAAAAACATGACTTGCCAAGTTTGTGATGTTGTTATGAGGAATCGTAGTATTGTAGAAGATTCTCTATTTTAACAAAATGAAATATTATTTTTTTCTCCAAATTTTCCATGTATCATTTTTGCATTGATTAAGAGCAACTAAAATCTTACATGGAAACTACAATCCGGCATTAGTAAAAAAAAGACATAGAGCATCCTCTACAACATGGTATGCACAATAGTATGTGGATTGAAAAAAATGACATAAACTTTAGAGCTCCCCTAAAAGATTAGAAGTGTTTATGTTCCAAAAACACACTAAAACATCATTTTTAGTGAATTGACCCAAAAACTGACCCAGAAACTGACATTTCCAGTGACGTTATTTCTAAAAATGAGTGTCATTTCTAGTGAACTGACCAGGGAACTAACATTTCTAGTGATGACATTTTTAAAAATTAATGTCATTTATGGGGAACTAACTGGGAACTATCATTTCAAGTGATGTCATTTAGAGGGAACTAATTAGGGAACTGACATTTCTAGTGATGTCATTTCTAACAATTAGTGTCATTTATAATGAAGTAGCCAGGGAACGGACATTTCTAATGATGTTATTTCTAACAATTAGTGTCATACATAGGGAACTGATCGAGGAACTGACATTTCTAATGATGTCATTTCTAACAATTTGTCTCATTTATAGTGAACTAACCAAGGAACTAACATATTTAGTGATGTCATTTCTAAAAATTAGTGTCCTTTAGAAGGAATTGACTGGGAATTGACACCTAACATTTTTGGTGATGTCATTTCTAGTTAAAATCGTCATTTCTAATGCATTACGTGCAAGAGGTCATAATTAAATGAAGTTGTGCTTATTTTTTATTTTGTATTTTTGATACAAGTGAATTTTATCTTCAAAGTAGTGGTGAAGTAGTTGAAAACTAATAATTTGAAATAAGCACTCGTATAAGAAATTTATAGATGTATGGATTCTCAATCACTATCAGATCTTAATGCAGGAATGCAGGAGCTTTAAATGTGCATGTTTAGCCTCTAAGCGATGGGGACTATGTTTCTTAAAAATTGCTTTCAAATTGTCATTTCAAGTGCAATGACTAAAAATTTATAAAGAAAAGGGTTTTTTCTTTTTTTTAACTTCCAATCACACAATATTATCCTAGACGACTATAAAAACGCATAGAACAATTTCAACCCATCTACTTTTATAAATTATGAATTTATAGCAATTAAAGTGGGTTTTACTTTTTCTTTTTGTCCATCCCGATCATTGGACTTTGACTCATGCTTGTGAAGAATTTGGGATTATGAAACTTTGAAGTTTTTAACCATTTCGTAGAAGTCACATTAGTGAACTGTATGCAAATTTTCAAACATAATTGAATTCTTCAATATACCCAAAAGTATCTTGCACTGAGACAGTGTTCAAAACATGGTAACTATATTTGCAAGGATTCAATAATATTTTGAGAATTCAAATTTTGGACGAATTACAATCCCAATGGTGAGTTAGAAAAAATTTCTTCTAAAACAATTACCAAAAAAAATCACCCAAAAATTCAAATCTTGTGATTTTTAACTAGAATTTAACTTAGAAGTCCAAAAATTGCTTCAAATCACCCATTTTTGATGCATTGTTCAAAAATGTTGGAAATAAGATTTTTCACTTCAACCATAGAATCCTGTACTAGACCACTATGAGAATGTGTGGAAAAGAGAGTGTCAAAAATGAGAGGTGTCAGTTAATTTCTAAAAGACGAAGCAACCAAATTATAGTTTGATTCCCTTCTTGTGACTATGTAGGTGACGGTTTGACTCTATATTTTGAGTCAAATAGTTTGAATGTAGGATTAGTAATTATAGTCAATAGTAGTGTAGCAAGTGTGTAGGATATTCCACAATGTCATTGTAAAGAGGGTCAAAATAAAAGAAGTACAAGTGTATGATTCCTCCACACTTTAGATATGATGTATTTCACACTAATTGAACAAAATAAGAAGAAAATATGAACATTCTTGAATTATATACATATATATATATATATATATATATATATATATATATATATATATATATATATATATATATATATATATATATATATATATATATACATATACATATACACACACACATTACTCTCCAATAATTTGAAATGATCTTAACCCCTAAGCGTCCCGGCGTCTATATTTTGGACGTTTTTGGGGGTACAGCCACCTTTGAAGTGCTGTAACTTTTGCAAAACGTGTTCGATTTTGCTGAAATTTTGAAAAAACTCCCCGCATGATGTATGGAATGTGTGGTAAAAATTTCAGATCAATCCAAGATGAATTGAATTTTTGGTGATCATTTGAAAGTAGGTATGTTTTTTTTGGACAGTTCTGTGAATTTTGATGGCAGCAGCTTCGGGGGCTTGTATCTCCTTCATCCCAAGTCCGTTTTCAATAAAAACTTGTTGGGCTGAATTCCCCTTGAAGTCTAGTTATCATGGTAAAATTTTCAGGTCAATCCATGTTGTTATGAATGTTTGGGAGTCATTTTAGTGCACGGGTCTAGTTTGGACACTTTTTGCTTTTTGGTTCAAATGGGTCACTTTTCGGGCTACTTTTTGACATTGCAAGGCCATTTTTGGGCACATTAAATTTTTTCATGAGGCTTTTTTGGTACTAGTGTGTTTATATGATGATTTTGAACAACTTTATAGTTCAACATTTTTTCATTTGAGTAATTTTGAAAACGAATTTCACCTCTAACTGTGTTGCTAGGAAAATTTCAGCATCCTTTTTTAGCACTAAAACACTATGATCTTGCAATCTATATGGCGAAATGACCCCAAAATTGATCCACATGATCTACAACATGTATGTTACAAGATTGTACGGTTGAGATTTCTATACCTCACTTACATTTAGACCTATAACACATCAAAAGCGATGATGATTTTAAGCCCAAAAAAGCTAGGGACCTTTAGAGGTTAACCCCTAAAGGACCGGGGGAGGGGGGGGGGGGGGGGGGGGGTCAACAACTTTGAAAAAAATCCCACCGTTGAGAAGATGAATGGAACTCGTTCAGGGTATTTTATACATATGATGTAATCGGATTGATCAAAAGTGCTCCAAAAATTCTGAAATTTCAACCATGCATAGAAATCATCATTTTGAACACGTGCAAAAAATTTCACATAATTTGGAGGTGTGAGGAGCCTCCTTGTAGCTCAAAAAAATCACCAAAAATCACACACTTCATGAAATTCCGATCAAGAAGTACCCACAGATTCAACTTTCAAAAAGAACCAGGGTCTCTTTGTTGCTCACTTTATAATTCACAACCCAACAACTCGAATTTCCTCACTCTCTAGTTCCAAAAGCTGCGTGGAGGCCTCATGGTCCTTTAGGGGGTTAAACTATTTGGATGATTCCAATTGTTAAGTTTGTTGATCCACTTTGGAACTATAAGGTAGGTGGGTTAACCCCTAAACGTACTAGGGTGTCTCTAGAATTGATGATTTGAGAAAAAACATCATAAAGTACTATTTAGCAAAATATTTTGGAATTGATATACAAATGAAAGTTCTAGATTTTGAATTTTAGATTCCATTTGTACAATTCCATTCACCAATACTATCACCAATATTTAATTATAAAATTTGAAAGTTGAAATTAAAAATTCCTTCTAAATTTGCTCACAAACAAAATTTTAACATTTTTTGAGTAAAATTTGTTGGAATGAATTTGAAATGAGATACTCTCAAACGTGGTGACTCTTTGAATTTTTTGTGTTTCTTAACCCCTAAAAGCCCGAGGGGTATTGGACAAAACATAGACATGTTATAATATGTGCCTTCCATATGTTTGATGAAGTTTGGTTCAATAGACGAAATGTAGAGCATCATCTCTACAAATTATCCGTACGGTCAAACTTCCAAAAATAACTCTAAATCATTTTTTAATGAATTTAAAAGCATTAACCTTTGAAAATTTGTATAAATTATAATTTTCAATTTTAAAGTTTAAAATTCAGTACGATTGGTTAAAGTTGGGTTATGTATTTTTTTTTTTTGAAACAACCGGACGCTTTTATTCCGTTGAAAGAAGAGAAACATCACAGAGAACCAAGAGCACATGGCTCCGGCGACAGATATTTAGATTTTCAATTTTCTAAAACTCATGTAAACTACAAGCCAGGAAGTTCAAACAAACTGGCCAACTTTGGGCCGGCGCAATGACCATGTCAGTTGATTGCCGTTGCGAGTGGCAAAAAAACTGGATTGCAGCCACACCTTGTCAAATTTGGAGAGGTAGAGACCGGCCCGCAAAGGATAAAGTTCCATCAAACCTTGAGTCTTCAACCACGCAACCCGAATGTGATCGATGAAGTATTCCCAGAGTACCACTTCCAGCTTAGGCAAATTCCAGTCATCCTGTGAGAAGCAAATGGCGTTTCGATCTAGCCAGCTTACCCAAATCACTGAACCCCTGAATAACAACCACATGGTGGATCCAGCTTTCAACCTTCTGGGAAGCTTCGATCCAAGTATACATTGCTGCCATGTCAAGCTTGGCCACTTGCCAGCAATCAATGGAACCTCTAACGCCGTGTACATAACCGTCAGTGCAAAATTCCACGCGTGACGAGTTTTTTCACACTGGAAAAAACGATGAAGGATCGATTCTTCCAAGCCTGCAGTACAACTAGTGCAGAATGTGGAAATCCCGGGCGCCATCTGAGCTCGCCAGCAGTGGACCGCAACCGCACAGTGGTAAACCGACCATAGAAAGCCAGCTTCCTTTTGAGGCCGATTTTTGTGCCACAATTCGCACCATCGCGGGACGTAAATAGCCGGCAAAGCTCCGTGCCACTTGTCCGGGATCTGCCGGGAAAGTTGAGAGCGCTTTGTCAACATGGTTCGACCTTTCTTCACTGTGTACGAATGCAAGGAGCCAGCGGTGCCAAATGAGAATCTGCCTGGGTCGAAATGAAGCTCCCTAACCACTCCAACATACATTTTGCACTTAGGTGTGGAAATGATACGAACACGTTCCAGCCATCCATCAACCAGTTCATTCTCGAGCGCATCCACAAGTTGTCGACGGCGCAGTATATGCGATTGATGCCCAACCATGAAACTGGGTGTGGTAGCCGGGATACCAGTTCAAATCTGACCACCTCGAAGTTGCGGCCGGTACTCAGTTGACGTCTCAAATACCATCATGGACAACTCATCGTGTTCATTGTGAAAAACCCCCACGTATTCGTGCTGGGAAGTGTAGATTCGATCCCGTGTGAGGAAGAGGATCCAATGTTGCGGGATCCGGGCCAACAGCATCTCATACTGCGGTTGTTCATGTGGCATGAGGCCGAATTTTTCTTGAGCCTCCATCCATGTCAAGAAAGTTTGAGTATGGCCTGACCAAATGTCATGAATCTGGCACATGTCACGATGCATGAGCTGGGCCGCCCGCTGTTGGGAGAACCCAAAGTTCCCCCCAATATAAAATGTTGACCACCAAAGGTTGGTGGAGAGCACTTCGTCACTGTTTTGCGGAGGACTGACTACCACTTTGCCCACAATGCGGCGCCATGAGTGAACAATTCGATCCCAGGCTCGAGAGCCTCGGGTGGCGCGGAATTTGTGGAGTAGAATCCACTGTGGCGAAGCCGGCCAATTGCCTCGCCCTTGTGGCCGAACGAGGAGCATGCGATAACGTAGCAAAATTTGCAACGCTGTGGTGCCTGGTGACATTGCTTTGAAGATCCACTTTGCCATCATGGCATGAAGGGCTTCCACGGGGTCAACAAGGTTGAGGCCGCCAACATTCCGTGGCGCGCAGCAGTCCGTCCAGCGAACACGGGACCGGCTCCTGTGAGCGGTGCCTGACCAAAGGAAGTCTCGCAACCGGGCTCTGATGTCTCGCACTGCTTTTAGAGAGCCGCCCCATATGTTGAAGAAATACCACAGGGTTGACAAATGTACGGAATTGACGATGGTTGCTCGTCCAGCTAGTGACAAGTGAACTGTGGACCAATATGCTAGCTTTTTCCGTATCTTCTCAGCAAGAAATTCGTCAATGTTCTGGACATCAAGATTGAGTCCAAAAGGAGTACCCAGGAGCTTCGTGAGTTGCTTCTCAATCGCCCAAGGACACTCTAGTTGTTGTAGCCATGGAGGTGCTGGTCGTGGAGAAATCCAATAGGCCAAAGATTTCGGCCAATTGGGGAGAAGCCCGGAAACCTGTCCAAACTGGGTGATGAGCAAAGTAAGGCGCTGAAAACTCTCCTCGGTACCGGCGACTGTAAAATGCGTGTCATCCGCGTACTGAATAATGAGCTGCTCATGTGAGCCTCCTGGGAGCTGGATGCCACGGAGTTCATCATTGTCAAGGGCTGTCTTGGCGGCGATATTAAGTGCCTCTCCAACGAAGAGAAAAAGATACGGTGCGAGGGGGCAGCCTTGGCGCACCCCTCGCAGCACCGGGAAGGAGCTGGACTCACTACCATTGACCCCAACCGAAGCTTCTGCATTGACGAACAACGTCTGGACCATCCGTAGAAACAAAGGAGGAATGCCAAGAGCCTCCATAACCTGAAAGAGGAATGGTAAGTGTACCGTATAATACGCTTTTTGGAAGTCGAGGTTCAAGAGGATCATGTCTTGATCTGACTCCTTCGCCCACTGTATGATCTCGTGTTGAATCAAGACGTTGTCTAAAATGTAGCGAGATGGTAAGAACGCCGTCTGTTCCGTACTAATAACATCAGAAAGGAAAGGTTGGAGTCGTTTCTGAAGTGCCTTTGCCATGATTTTATAAGCAACGTTTAAAAGGCTAATCGGTCTCCAGTTGGCTAATTCCTCACGGTCCCCACCTTTGTGCAGTAAGGCGATTAATCCCCGGTTGACGCCAGGCGGTAGTGTGCCTTGTTGAATGGATTTCTGGATCATGTTCGTAAAGTCAGTTCCAATCAAATACCAGTACGTCGTGTAGAATTCTACTAAGAATCCATCCGGGCCAGGGCACTTTCCTTTTGCCATTGATAAGGCGGCGTCCTTCAGCTCGGCTTCCAGAAAAGGTCGGTCCAGGAGCTCTTGAGCTTCCATGGAGAATCGACGTGGTATGAGGGAAATTATTTCTCTTGTGGCCGCATCTTGCTCAGGAGAGGCAACCTTGTCCTTGTAGAGATTACTGTAGAACGATGCACAAATCTCACCAAGCCCTGTTGAATCGAAAACAAGCACGCCATTGGAATCACGCAAGCTTGTGATCGCCGTGACGGAGGCTTTCTCACGTACAGCCTTGAAGAACTCACTAGAAACCATATCACCCTTCAGTTTCCACCGAATGCGGGCTCGTACTCGTTTGCCAGCTACAAGTTTTGTTTCTACAGTCTGCAAATGTTGACGAAGCTCAGCTTGTCTCCGCTGGATCAGTGGATCATCGGGAGAGTGTTGGAGTTCCACGCTAGCCGCCGCAAAGGAGTCGCCGACTTGCTTCTCCGTGGCGCGAAACTCGGCTGCCTGTTGCTTGCAGAAAGTGCGGTACTGCCGGGACACCGCCTTCATCTTTGCAAAGAAAGGTGTCTCGGGTGGGAGGCTGTGCCATGCGCGCTCAATGATGGCCCGGGCAGGCTTGAGCCAACAAGAATTCATCTTCCACCGAGATCTCCTTGCCGGGCCTTCCTGTAGCATTACTGAAGCCATCACAGGCTGATGATCCGACCATGGATTGTCGCTAAGAATCTTGTATGAGATGAGTTTGCGAGGTGCAGCACTGGGCGTGTTACGAAATAGATATACTCGGTCGAGGCGTGCGAGGACTCTCACTCCGTCGAGGCGCCAATTATCCCAGGAATATTGTAAGCTCCCAGCCGACCGGGGATTGTCCTCAACGCCAAGAAATGATTTGAGGTTGTGAAAGAGCATACGTTCCGTGATAGGAACCAACCTGCTGCAAGGGTTGTTTTTATCTTGTCTAGATTCGACAAAATTAAAATCACCAGCTAGTATCCATCGCGGGCCAACCGGAAGCTGTTGTAACATAAGCTCCCAAAGTTGACTACGTTGATGAGTATCGTCGGGGGCGTATACGTTGATTACACCAATGTCGCCTCCCGGCAACCCCTGGATGACAAACCAGTGTGCCTTGTTTTCCATTAAGGACCCGGATTGAGTCACCATTGATGAAAATTTGGGAGCCAAGAAGGATGCTATGCCACCCTTACCCGCACCTTGGCCATCAGGGGTGTTTCCGTACCCAATTGACGCCTCTAATGACCAAGATTTGGCTTCCGGCCATAAGCTCTTGCCAAGGTTACGAGCTTTGTCGTTACGTAACTTAGTCTCCTGAATCAGAAGAATGTCCACCTGAGGAAGCGTCCGGATGTAATTCTTGAGCATGGAGACCGATGAGGCATCGTTAAGGCCTCTTACGTTGAAGGTCATGAGTTGTAGATTCATAACGCATGAATGATGTTTGGGGATTTGTGACTAGCGTCCCCGCCGCTATTTGTCTTGTGTGTGATACTCGAATGACCCCAACAATCGAGGCCGCAAGAATTTGAAGCAGATGGTGCTGACAGCCCCGGCGACGAATTTTGATGCTGGGGTGATGACCTTGCTCGGGCGGCGGCTTTGGCCGAGCGCACCGAGGAGAAACAGCCATCGACAGGGCTTGGATTCTGTTCAGTTGATGTCGAAGCTGGCGATGACTCTGCTTGAGTGACGCAAGGCCTGACACGTTCAGCTGTGAGCATTTGGAGGTGACGGACTACTCTCTCATTATCCAGCTCTTCCATCGTTCTTCGTGAGGGTTGTGGCGTGCGGAAAGATGGTGACCCAGGGCCATGATTCAGGTGGAATCGAGGCGGCATGGCAACTTGGGTCGCTTGTCCTTGCAATTGTAAGGAATGTGACGGGCCACAATTTAAGCCCGGGTGTCCTGTACGAGGAAGCAATGAGCCAACAGCTAGAGACGGAAGTGGCTCGGTATCGGCCGGAAAGGACCCAAGCTGTACATGACCATCACCTCGATCACTGGTAACCGGTGATAAGAGGCCATTTTGAGCATCCTCAAAAGCTTCTTCTTCATGAGGATTCCGTATATAATCGCCCTCATCCTCCTCTCCGTCCGACCCGATGTGAAAGAAAATGCGATTTCGTGCCTGTGGAGTGATTCCAAGGAGTTCTAAAGTGATTGAAGCCGGTTCAAGTTGAACAGGAGGTCGGGGCTCTGGCTCTACAGATGCTTTTGGCGAGCAAGGAATTACACACGGGTCAAGTGCTGAACCACTCCCAACTTGGAGGAATTCTGAACTGCGTTCCATGGTGGTGGATCTTGGTCGCGCCGGCGTCGTAGATGCCGATAGAGGGAGTGAATCTAATATCAGCTCCACCTCCATCTCGCTAGCTTCGAGAGAATCATCAACAAGTGGCGGATCCAGATCACTTAAGTGAACTGGATTATGCCATGGCTGGAGCGGAGGGGGTTGTGCCGACAAAGGAGGCTGCTCTTCTACTTCCATGTTCCGGCTTGGTCCTCCTATTGAACTCGGCCTTGCAGTCTCCGGTAGCTTGGAGTCCGGTGAAGAGGAATTCACTTCAGCTTGGCGTAGTGTAGGCGACAGATCCATCGTGGGTTCCACGTCCATGGCTGTAGGGCCTTCTAGGCTCACGGATTGTCGTTCGCGGACGCTACGCCCGCCTCTGTGGGAGCGCCGTTGGCGTGGTCGATGTGTGGGTGAAGTTCGTTGTTTGCAAACCACCGTAGTGAATCCGTCGTCATCAGGTTGTCCGCGACGATCTTCAGGCGGCTGATCCTGTCGTGCGCGACTGGGCGTGGCCCGGGTGGGACCAGGACCCGAGTGTGGAGAGGCTTGCCAATTACCTGACGGGCCTGGTGACGAATGTTGCGGGGTTCCGTGACGAGAGTTATGATATTTCCCGGGGACCCGATCCGGATTCGGTTCGTCGTAGAGAATTGTGACTTCTACATACGACCCATCAGTGCTAGCAATATCAAGCTTGGGCACACGCGGTTGCCCGGGGGTCAATATAACTTGGAATCTGGGAGCCAAGACTCGTCCGGATGAGGAATCCACCTCGAGTACTTTGCCCACCGATCCCGCAATCCGTTGCGCCATACATACGTATTCCTCTGGTAAATCAATCAACGAGATCCAAACAGTGGCAAATTGTCCAGATGGCTTACTGGGATTGAAGGCAGGCACCCACTTCTGGAACAGAGCCAGTCCAACTGATAACCGGCATGGTGTCAGGCGCAGCACAGACTGAACGCGTTCAGGGGAGTCAAGTCTGATGAAGTAAAACCCCGCGCCGGTGATACGTATGAGATCAACCCGCGACCGGATCTTCGCTCCCAGTTCCCGCACCCACTGTTCGTGCCGAGCATCTTCAGCTAGAGGAGTGACGAAACTCACAATGACCGCATGTTGTTGCAGGTACGTAATTTCCTTACGGAGATTCTCCATATCCAGCGCCGAGGCGGGCACCACCAGGCTTTCACATCGCTGCCGCACTTCCGGGGAGTGTGAAGGATCCCGCACTGTTATTGTCTCCCGTGGCGGAATCAAGAATCTGCTAGTATTCGGGGATGTACTGTAGAACCTGGAAGTTTGAGCGTCCTGACTCGAAGTGGTTGCATGCTGCTCCACGCGCTTCCCATGATGTCTAGAATCTCCCTTGTCGTCCTGTAGTCCACGCCGCAGTGCCGAGCAATAGTTCCCGGCTGCCATCTAGATTTTTAGGTCAGATTCCTACCCTAAGGTTGGATGCTCAAATTCCAAGATTCGACCATCAATCGCACGCGCTTCGCATGAACGCAACCTTTGTGAGTTCGGAATTCACACAAGAATCAGAGCGGTGTATCAAAATGAGATTGCAGCACAGAGAAAGTGGCGGCGCGGCGCCAGGCTCCTGCTCTCATCGCTCTGTATTATCCCAGTGTAGAGGGATTTCAATACGCCAAGTTGGGTTATGTATTGTAAACTTCAAAAAAGAAAAAGAAATGATGGAGGGAACATCATTACTTTCCCCAAATAGCAAATTTTATAACACTAAGACAATGTTGAGGTGATCGACTTTGAAAAATTCTCCCGGGTGGAGTTTAACTCGGATTGCCATAATTCAAATTGCATTCGAAAGTAGACTTGATCTAGTATTTTAAAATATTTTTTAATTTTTCAAAAAAATATTTTTTTGTTTCGGGCAGCCCGTGAGATTCAGGCAGCGACCAGAAAATGGTTGTTTGAGCGTTTAGGGGTTAAATCTATAACCTCTTTTTTGCGAAGCCGCTTTTGAACTACAGTCAATGCAATTTTGGCTTGGTCAATGACTTGACATACTTCTACATTTGTAATTTTAGAAAAATATGTACTCAAGTATGACTAAATTTAACCATTGGATAGGACAACAACTTGGTGAAGTATCTCCAAAAATTGGATGACTTTCATCCAAGCATTGATGAGAACGTAGGATGTGTTTGAATTGCCGGTCCTTCATAAACTGGGTACTGTGACGTTTAGGGGATAATTCATAGTAGCATTCCTAGTCCATTCAAGTGCAACCCGCTAGACCGACGGGCACCAACTCTTACCTATGGGAAAAGTGCCTATTAAGGTGAGCCTAGAGCTTTCTAACACTTCTAAGCAAGGGCCATGTAAGGAGATTTTTGTTAAATTAAAAAATTAAAAACGTAGAAAAGTAGCAAACTTTATAAGATCAAATCATAAATTATTAAATTAATGACCATACATGTGATGATATGGTGGCTATATCTTGAATGATTATTTAATTATTTATGTTCAATTTCATCAAGAAATTTGGCTTTCAATATATGCAATGGTTGAATTTGTCAAATTTTTATTCAAAAATAAATAGATTCATGTTTAGATATTTGAATATATACACACACATATATATATAATATTTTGCTACTAGGGAAGTTTTAAGGCTCTACAACAATTTTGCATATCGGTGAAAAATGCCAACAAAACAAGAATTAAGCTTTTAATAATCTAATCTTGGGATATAAAAACAAAGATTGGTTGAAAAAACTTATTAGAAATTTTGGTTAAAATTTTAAATCATCATAAAGTTTTGGAGGAAAATTGGAAAAAATCTATATGTATTACTAATGCACTCAACTAATATCAGAATCTCAACTTATGTATCAATCATAATGATAACATTGTGGTGTGAACACAATTTCAAATTCATTTAATATTTGTAAATTCAATAGGAAAAACAATAATCATGCTAACATCCACTAATTTTTTCTCTAGAATCTCAAAATAGAGTAGATACCATATTTGGTATCCTACATTTTGTTAGTTAAGCTCATCAGAACATACTAGAGTACTACATATTAATGTGATTTTTCCCATACAAAATCCAAAATTTCCAAAATTATATGAATTTGTATAGACAACATGACATTGGTACCAACAACGCATCACTTAAAAAGAACAAATGAAACAATTCAAAGACATATAAAACTCATTTGAATGTGAAATTGATCAACAAATCCAACAATTTGATACTAAAAAAATCCGACCTCTTTTCATTTAAAGAATTGCGTTGAACCACTTGTCGCCCGTTTTGACCTCCTCATCTTTCAAGGATTAATAGGTAATTTTAATTTGCCGTGACCAGGGTTCAGTTCTCAACGCCGCCCGGAGGTTCTACCACCATGGTCTATCCAACCATGGTAGGGTCTCATGACCTTGTTATATGAGTACCCTAAATTGTCCTAGGGGGAGAACATGTTCATTCTTCTTAATGGTACTTAGTCATACACTAGGTAGTTATAGGGTTCACTTTTGAAAGAAGACATCAAGGGTAGCATGCACTATGTAAATCCCAGTGGCATCCTTACTGTCACTATCCCCCAACGGAAGCTTTTGGACGGCTTTTCATGGAGAGCCTGAACTTTCATGATAATGACATTCACAAATTTTACTTGTTTGACAAAACATGCCTTTGGGGATGTAGCTTAAATTAATTGAGGACTTTGGAGGTTGTAACATATTGAGTTGTCATGTGTTTATAACATATGTCAAAACTTCTGAATAAAGTTTCCAAGCTTCCAGTCTTGTTTTCTTAACTTTGCAAGACTGGAAGTGAATTCCCAACCTGAACCTCATTTATTCTTCCTACCTTCTAAACATATTAGGAGGTACACACATGCAGGTTCAGGCTCTCTATGGAAAGCCATCCTAATTCATTCATACAGGCCTACGGGCCACATTACTCTCTCTCTAATTTATTTATTTATTTATTATTTTCTTCAATATAAATTGAACGTTGTATATAGGTGAAAAGGTAATTGTAAATGTCATGTTCTGATGCACAATAAATAGTAAAGAAGCTTCCGTCTTGGGTCTGCAAGTGGCAGTCGGGGCGGTGAATGACAGGCTATAATTTTTTGTTTGATTGCACTTGGCGAGTGTTGAATGGTGAGGTGGGCAGCAGCAGTGTTGATGATACTTACCTGCAGGTGGGCATCAATCCTTTGATCGTCCATTGACACTCACAGATGATGTGCATGGGGTTGTCGGCAAAGAGGTCGTATTTACAGACGCGCAATTGAGTGTCAATTGTAATATAATGCCCTGTTTCGTCAGGATGTTGTTGTCTCTGTGCCCGCCTGTGTAACTTATATTCCAAGCAAACTACTATAAACTCATTCAATTTACACTTTGCTCGTCTGCTTTACTTTCATGGTTGCATTTTTACCTCTAAACGTCCAACCGTCCAGAAAGTGAACGATGTACAGAATCAAACACAGTTTTCTCATCCGTCATGCACTTTTTGCATGGAATTTTACTATATATTTTATGGGAAGTTATATGTGATCCGATTAGAAAAGGGATGATTTGTGAAATTTTTAAGCTACATTTCATGTTGTAGTGATTCACCCAAAATTTCAAAGATTTTAGTGTAAAAGTGCTCTTAAAAAAAGTCAACTCATGAAATTAAGCAACCAAAAAATCTCCAAAACTCACTACATTTAGAGTATTAGATTTCAACAAATCTCAACAAATTTCATGTACAAATTGTCAATATCTTATTCGTAATCAAATTACAAGAGAATTTTCAATTTCAAGTTTCAAATTGTATACAAAATATTGGTGATAGCAATCATAGATCTAACCATATGGATAGAATCTAAAATTTATAATGTACAACTTTTATTCATAGATCAAGAGCAAAACATCCCTCTCAATTGTATTTTATAGGACATCTTTGACATTCTCCAAATTTGGAGAGAGGTGAAGACTTTTAGGGGTCAACTTTCCAACAATTGCTATTGTAGCATCACTATACCGAAATCACCATATACTGCAGCCCACGGTATTTACAAGAGGCTTTACTAATTTATTTATTTCAAAGTATTGTAGTAAAATTCATCCAAATTGGATGAGAATCTTTCAAATAGATGATTATACCCACACTATTCACGCACCCACAATATATGGTGATTTTAGTGTAGTAAAAACACCATCTGCATAGATTAGAGAATAATGCTCAAAAAGACCCACATTTTTGCTAGTCTACATAGGCGGCATTTTGACGAGTGTATATGTGATATGAGATGGATGAAACTCTCTCCACCCATTTTTTTTTTGGCATATAAGGTAGACATGCCCCACGCTCAATTCCGCCCTCATGTACGAGTTGTATACATTTTTGCTTTAAAATATGCACCAACAGTATATGAGGGCGAAATCGAATGTTGGTGGTAATGGGTCAACCCGTACCCATGGATATATCATACTTCCACCTTCCTACTAAAACACCTTGTTTTCATTAAAACCTATGGATTAAACATTGTTTTCAATGAAATTCATGGATTAAGTGAGTTCGAAGAGAGTATTTTAATTGCCATGAAAAGTATACATGATCAAAATCCATAACAATAATCTATGATTAACATGATCAAAATTCATGATCAGCATGATCAAAATCCATGGATTAAGCTGCCAAAATTGTCTGCAATGCCCTAAAGCAGTTGTCAAGCGCGTGTGTAGTTTAACCTTTTGACGCACCTACGTCAAGATAGTGAACGATGAACAAATTCAAATTATTCTCTTGACTACATACATAGACAGTTTTCATCCATTCGAATTTTCCTAGGTTCTTGTGCTAGTTGACTATCAGTTGTACGGTATGGATCTCCAAAATAATATATTGTGATTTTTTTTAAATAACAAAATTATTTTATGTCAAGTTTCATTCTTAGGTTCAAAAAGTGAGACTTTAAACATGATTTTCCAAAATAAGTAGAATCAAATAATGGAAATCATACCATCTCGTAGTATGTGTTCTTCAAAATTCATTACAACAACTTTTAATTTTATTTTGTTAATTTGGGATTTTTAATTGAATTCTCTCAAGGAAGTCACTTAGTGTAAATTTTGGGTACATATGAGCGAACAAAGGGTATTTAATGGGGGGCTATGAATAATTGGAATATTCTACTATTTATAGTATAATTAGGATATATTCCATATATATTGGGAATATTCTAAAATATTTCCAAATTGGTTTTAAAACACCTTATATTACTTCTATAAATTTATAATTTTTTATCTCAAATGAATAAAAGACACCCTATTTTGTTCTCTCATAGTTATCTAAATTCTTGACAATAACTTCCCTGGGAGAATTCTAGAAGAAATCTTGAAAATTTAATTACAATTTGTTAGTAAAAAATGATAAATCCAACCGTACAAATGTGATCTTCATATTGACATTCACAACTTAGCTTTGTACATCAACTCCATTTTTGTTATTCACCAAGCATTTTATAACACATCTTCGAAATCAATGTTGAATGATTAATTGCCAGCGGTGGTTACTAAAGTGTCCATTCCCAGCACGGGAGAGTAGTTTTGTTCCAATGGCCTTTTAAACAGTGGGCACTGGGTCATTGAAATTACGAACGGACACTTTATTCACGCCGGCGTCAAAAGAGGACCAGAGTTTCTATCTATCTATCTCCTAGTGGTGAATGAGTACATGTGGAAATCCACATTTTATTTTATGACAAAATTTAAGTCGATAGCATGGTCTTTTAGTGGCACAGAGGGAGCATGTAGTTGGATGCCATGATTGAGGATCCTATGACCAAACCCCGCCCATCATTCAACAAAGAATATCGTGAGTGTGATAGAATTAGAGAATACTTAACCCCTAAAAGCCCGAAGGATGTTGGACAAAACATAAATGTGTTATAATATGTGCCTCCTTATGTTTGATAAAGTTTGGTTCAATAGACAAAATGTAGGACATCATCTCTACAAATTATATGTACAGTCAAACTTCCAAAAATAACTTTAGATATTTTTTCAATGAATTCAAAAGCATTAAAGGCCATATTCGTTAAATTGAGACAAAATGGTCATTTTGAGACTTCAACTCTAAAACAATTATAGTCATTTATCGTCGAGTCGACGATAAGATGAGACTGTAACCTTTGGGCAATCAAAGGTTTTTATACATATTAATATATTAAAGTCTCAATTTACCGAATAGTCGCAAACCTGAACAGTTATAATGGTTTATCCTCGAGTCGACGATAAAATTGAGACTACACTTTGTCTCAATTTAACGAATAAGGCCTTATTAACCTTTGAAAATTTGTATGAATTATAATTTTCACTTTTAGGGTTTAAAATTTATCATGATTGGTTAAAGTTGGTTTATCGATTGTAAACTTCAAGAAGAAAAAGAAATGATGGAGGGAACATCATTACTTTCCCCAAATAGAAATTTTTATAACACTAAGACAATGTTGAGGTGATCCACTTTGAATTTTTTTCCTCGGTGGAGTTTAACTTGGATTGACATAATTCAAACTGCGTTGGAAAGTAGACTAGATGTGATATTTTATTTTATTTTATTTTATTTTCAATCTTTTTGTTTTTCTTTTTGTTTGGGACAGCTCGTTAGATTTGGGCAGCAATCAGAAAATGGTCGTTTGAGCGTTTAGGGTTTAAAAGAAAGAAAACAAAGTTTTCATTAAAAAAAATTCTCAAATGATTTTTGAATGTCAATCATGGAGAGTATAATTAAATAGGTTAATTGTAGGTGGACCGCCATATTCATTTGACTCAATTTGTTAAAAAGTTGTAAAGTACCGTAGGTAGAGGGCAAGATTGGACATTTTGTGTCAAAGATTTTATCATTTTGAAAAACAAGGGCTTTGAATTTTCATATTAGAAAATATTCTCCAAGGTTTTCTTTTCTACCATTAAAAAAAATTCCAAATAAATAATTTCCCAAATTTTTCATCGTTTATTTTAATCAGATTTATTTGGGTCAATTTTGCCCTTCACCTATGGTAAATATTTTAAGTAGTAACAAAACCCGGGATGCACTCTGTATTAAACTTTGGTATCACGTGCGTGCATGACCCCCTTTAAAACATCCTTCGTATACGTTGGAATATTCTTTTATTTGTTCAATTATATATGTGTAATGTAAATACACAACCCTATTTTCAGCCCTACATATGCTTCTTGTATGAATACGTAGTACGGTAGTGTTCAAATTAATCCCCTTCTTGTGCATTCACGTCATTCCAAACACACATTAAAACAGTGCACCCGCGAGTAACAAAATCACCTTACAAATAGGCGATCAAAGCAAGGTCTTGGTATAAAGCATGGGATGCCGGTCTCCCGCGATATATCCAATAAAATATTGATGTAAAGACCTCGTTTCATATTTCTTTTTCGACTTGGAAAATTGCATCATTATAAGAAGCTTTAGTTCATTTTTTTATATTTATATTTACTTTTTACTTTTGGGCTGATTTTTGATACAAGTGTCCGTACCGTATGTGGGTTTTGTCGAATTCACCAGGAGCACGAACGTTGGCGTTTACCGGTAACAATCTTCAAAACAAAACCCATGATCCTAAAGGCCCCAATGATCTACCTGGGTCCATTGCGCACCATTATAAAAGCTAACTTGGAGTAATTACATGTCTACCTTCTACTTGGCCCGGGGTGGTCAGTACAATCACGGTTCACCTACGACAGGTAATGAACATTTTTTTACCAAATTCATTGGTACTCCTTTTCCCACCTTCATTTCATGGACTGTCCCACATGTCACAGACATTCATAATTCATCATGTGATCGATCAATGGCCTTCTACTCGCTTTTTAGATTTTTCTTGCACTTATCCAAGTAATAATAGAAAAATTACCCTTAAGGTGAAATAGTGCCAAAGTATGGTGCCACATGCCCGTTTGGGAACGAGTTTGGTGTTCAAATCAGTGTTTTTTTTTTCCTTGCAATTTTCAACTTTTGGCAGCTATTTAGAAGCAGCCGCCAGAAGCTAAAAATCGCTAGGAAAAAAAAAACATTGGCCCAAATCGACCTTGGGACTGCTGTTTTGTTTTTACTACGTTGATTATTGTCATTACTGTGAGACACAGTAGTTGTTTTAACCCCTCAAGGACCAAGGCTGATTTTCCAAGTTCGGTCAGCTCACTGTGGAATGAGTATTGATCCTCAATTCTTGAGATTTTTTGTGGTGATTCTACTCTTTGTAACGAAGATGGGATGGTAATTTGCGTATGTAGGTGATGTATAAATCAAAAGATACAATCATGCAAAGGTGAAAAACCTAACTGCGGGCAGCTTAAATTTTCACACAATGAGCTATGCATTTGAATTTTTGCACACAATGAGCTAACACCCTCATGCACACAATTGCCAAATTCATTTTACCAAATTTGAGACTAAACTTTGCATTTTTGGCATTTTCAAAAAGTTTCAAATATGGGCAGCATGCCAAAAAAAAAGGTGCAACCAACTTTGAAGCTTATAATCTTACTATTGAAGAACCCTGAACGGTTAAAAATTTGTAGGTTGTAATAAATTCAAGTTGCTTAAAATATCCTATGGTTGGATTGGTCAAAAAGGTCATAGATCAAAAAATATTTGTCTTTTTATGAGAAGGGGTACTTTGGAGTGTTTGAAGAGGAACATAGTTGTGGTTCTTTAGGGGTTAAAATGACTACAACTTTTTATACAAGGTGATTCTTTTTACAAAATATGTTTATGGACATTCTATTACATCAATAGTACAAATATCTTCGACATTGGTAAACATATTTACCTTTTGTAAAAAGTTATAGCCTTGAGTAAATAGTTAGTGTCTCTCACAGTAATGGCAATAATAAGTGTAGTGAAGTATGTCATGGCTTTTCTTAGAAACTTCAAATCAAAAACGTAACTTCTGCAAATGTTAGTTTTACACATAAATTTAGTATATTTGGGTTTGTCATAAAAAAACAAAAAGAATAGACCATGTTAAGTTAAGTCCTAATTATGGCACGCATACTCTAATGCAAATGTGACGGTTTTGATTTATTTATTTTTAATTCAAAAATGAAATAAAAGTCTCAAGTTTTCTTAACCCTTTAGTGCGCCAGCGTTCATATATTGGACGACGAATAGATTGAAGCTGCTCGGATCTCATCCAGATTGGACAGTTTTCATCCACCAAAATTACTTTTGGTTCTTGTGTAAGTTGACTATTCTTTGAACAGTTTGGATTTTCAAAATAGGTTATTTTGATTTTTAGAAAAATAACACAATTGAATTATGTCAGGTTTCATTCTTAGTTCAAAAGGTGAGACCTCAAGCATGATTTTCCAAAATAGGTAGAATCAAATAATGGAAACCATACCATCTCGTAGTGCATGTTATTCCAACTTCATTACAATTTTTTGAAATTTTTTTGTGTTGATTTGGGATTTTTAATTGAATTTCAAGAGAAAACTTTGCAAAATTAAATAAAAAATATTAATAAAAAAATATGATGCATTCAACCGTGCAGATGTGATCTTCACATTGACATTTACAAGTTTTCTTTGTACATCTACTCCATTTTGGGTTTTCATCAAACATTTTATAGCGCATCTTTGAAAATAGTGTTGAATTCGGACTTTAAAGGGTTAAAGTGAGAAGATTGCAATTTGTATACGTATGTATGTATATTCATGTTTAAGTATGGGATTTTTTACTATACTAGTATCAAAATATGTGGTAAAAATTTCAACAATTTTGATTACAAGATACTAGCATTTGAGCTGACAAAAAAAGGGGTTTTCTTTGCACCTTGTCGAGCTAGATCAACTGACTTTGAATTTTTTTCAATCTAAAATTTTATACTATGGATTTTAATGCTTTAAATTTTTTACAGTAAAAAGTTGAAATGGAAATTTAGAATTTTTTTAATTAGTTTTTTTTAACTTGGTCTGTTCTTTTAAAAATAAAAATAAATAAAAATAAAAATAAAAAATAAAAAATATATATTTTTTTTAAATTTTATTTTTAAAATTTAAAATTTTTATTTTATTTTAATATGGACTTGAAAAATGTCACTCTTACCAGTGAGAATGTTATAGCAAGCAATCTAAATGCTATGGACTTTATTTCAGAGAATTGTGAAAATTTAATTTGGAAAAAAATCCCATTCGTTATTCTTTTTAAAAAACATCTTAATTTTTCACACAACAAAATTGTTCATAATTCTCACATCACTAATCCAAATGAAATGAATCAAAAACTCTCATGTAGATATAGATATATTCTATGAATTTATGTGTTTTACATTTAAATTAAATTACTTTACATTTAAATTAATTTAATTTAATTTTTTGACTTCTCAATCTTCAACATTTCGTGCTTAAAGCAGCATAACATTTGTTCTCAAACATTGATTGAATTTTTTTTATATATAGTCGCAAACCTCTTCTGCTCTTTCATCTTCAAAAATATTTCCTCCAAAAATTATTTTGTAGGTACTTGCCCAAACTTTTATATGTCCCTCAACGAAACACTAATCTTTTATAGATAAAATCTATGATAAGTAAATTTTTAAATGTTCATAAAAAATATTCTATTACATAGTCAAATTCCTTCTTTGAAAGAAGAGGCTTTAAACCCCTAAAAATCTTTTGTTGTTAATACCAAAATCTACTTCCATTCCCCTTTTACCAAAATAATGCTAAAATCTTTTTTAAAATAAATAAATTTGATGGATCTAGTTGTATGATCTTTTCTAGTTGTTTGATCTTTTCATTAACATAGTAAAGCATGTCTTCCTTCAATTTCATAGTGAACTTCACCAATTGCAAGATTAAAAATAAGATTTTTTCAGCTCTTCTCAAAGATAAAGTTTCATCTTTCAAACTTTTTAGTGAAATTTGTGTAACTCTAGAAATTTGTGAAAAATACAAAAAGTCACATCCAAAATATCAAAAAATGAATTGCAAATTTGAAGTCACTAGAACTTGCCTAAAAACACAAAAACTTGTTTTGTGCTTCAAAATACTTTTGAGGCTAAAATGTGTTTCTCTTATCCAATAAAATTCAAAAAGTTGTCATCTTTTTAATTTTATATTTTGTTGCAAATACCCCCTCAATTTAGGCTACTCTTGAATTTCTACTAAATGTAAAACATTGAAGTTTTACTCAAACATCATGTGGAACAATCACATTCATCTTTCAAAAGCAATGACTTGATGTTTAGCTACAAGAGCAATTGAAAACCTAATTTTAAATAGGTGTTTCAAAATTGAGTGATTATACACGACACAATGACAAGAGTTAGGACAATGACAGAATGACAAGAGTTAACGCCCTGACAAAATGACAAGAGTTAAGGCCCTGACACAATGACAAGAGTTAACGCCCTGATAGAATGACAAGAATTAACGTCCTGACAAAATGACAAGAGTTAACGCCCTGATACAATGACAAGAGTTAACGCATGATTATAGTTTTGACACCGTTATGAATGTAGTTTAGTTGATGTAGCCTGCAGGTACGGGCAATCAACTTCAAATAGTCACATAGAAAAGAAATGTCAAAAGATTTGGTTACTTTCATAAAATTTCCCTCTAATAGGGTATTGGCAAGAAATGGATTTCAAGGATGTGTTACCTATTCCGTGAAATTTTGCATAGATTTATGTCCTTGGTATAAATCACATTAAATATCCTTTATAGTTAAAAATTGAGATACTATGCATTAACACACAATGCAAAATATAAGAATCAATTAGCACGTGTAGAATAGATTTCAATTGGACCTTTAACCTCTAAAGGCCCATGAGGACGCATTGTGTCCAAGAATTATTACATTACTTTAATAACTTATTTGGATACCATAATTTTGACTCAATGTTAACTACAAAATTGCAGATATTTGCTACAAGAACACAAAAATCTTTGAAAATATGCAATTACGTTAGTCGATCCGCCGAGAAAAAACTAAAATGTCAACGTAGGTGAATTTGGGATAGAGTAGATAGGGATGTTGATGACCTAGAGAGCGTTTTCACACTAGGGCTTCACATTTGTCAAAAAAAATAGTGTACAATATGTAAAATATTTGTCATTACTGCGTCATTAACACTATATAATGATCACAGAAATTTTAAAATAATTTCAATAGAAACTTTGGGATCGTTTCTATATATTTTATATTATTTTGGAATATTTTAAAATATTCCAAGAATATTTTTGAAATCTTTACACATTTTAAGCAGTGTAACAATAAATAATGATCACAAACACTAGTTCACCCGGTCATCGACAAGTCACTTCACCCAAACATCAATCTTTTGGAATCAATTATTGTTGTTGTGTTTAGTTTTGAAACACCATTTTTTGTGAGCACCTAGATACAATACACTTTTGTATGCCTCTAAAATTTCAAACGCTAATCGTGATTCTAAAATTTATAAAAATGTTAGCAGTGAATGACATGTTCATTTTGCACAAAAACTTTAGTTAGCAATTAATGATCAAACTTTTTAATCATGAAATCTATACAATAGATTGTCCTCAAAATTGATATACAATTTCACAACTAAGTCCTCTTTGAACTTCAATGGTAAAGTTTTCTACATGAACACCAATTGAAAGATACAACTGCCTTCTTGAAAACATCAAGAGAAGTGATAAAATTTTAGGGATGAACAATGTCTTTTCGGGGTTAAAACAAGGTGTTACGTGTTGTAATGGTCATTTATCATTTTTATTTTTTCAACTTTTTTCATATACCTATATTTCATGCTTGGAAGCCTCACCAAACAATGTGGGACAATTCTATCAGACAATATTCATATACACATATGTATATAATATTCACATGCACATATGTATATAATATTCACATACACATATGTATATATGTATATAAATGGAATAATATATGATAAACATGTTATAGAGTGTATAATATATATTGTAATGTACAATATACAATTAAAATTTTCTTGATCTACCATGTATCATTCTTGACGTAATGCATGGTATACCTGATGAAACATGTGGCACACCTTGTACCAACATTAATTAATTATTGAGGTCCAAACCACATTGGTGAAAAAAGAAGTGAGATAGAAGGAGACCATTGTTGACCCTTTAGGGCGGGCTTCCATGTGAGCATCGGACCGGTGGATACAACTACAAGACAAATAATGAGGTCCCAACTTCCACTCATGCTTGATGAGTGTTGAAAGCAAATTTTGAATTTCACCCACTCTCACTCCCATTGGTGGACTAAGTGATAAGTTGTTTTGTGGGATTTTTTTAATTATATTTACTAAATTGCTCTACTAAGGTGTGCATGAAAGAACTCTGCGCTATTTTTATCGGTGGAGAGCAAGAGTCTAGGACCGGCCCCACTCTGCATGGAAAAAGGCCTTTAGTGCCCATGAGACCACACAAATGTGTCGGAAACGCAAATAAGGGAAAATCTTTGAACAATTAGATTTAAAATTGTGATGTTGAGAGTTAGAGTTTTGTAATACACATCTTCTACAAAAAAAAAAAAATCAATTTGGAACTATCAAAATACTTATGAACAAAACTTGAAAATATTGCAATACTTGAAAATCTAGTATATACTTACAAATACAACACATGTACTATGTGGTATTTATTGTGTTTGAAAGTTTGTTATCTTGTTTTATTTTTTGGGTTGTGTTCTCTTGTTCATGTTCCATTAGTGTATGTATTCCGATCTTGATCAATGTACCAACTCCTATCATACTTTAGAGTGAAAGCACGGTAAAAATTCGAATTTCCTTTATTTTGAAAATTGAAAGATTGACTATTTAAAAATAATACAAATTATGAATAGATTAAGACATTATAACACCGTTGCCAGAGTGTATGGGAGAAGAAATTTATTTATTTATTCTTATTTTCCAATTTCTTATTACTGTTTTTGTATGCCAAAAAGTACTTAAGGCTGGGTTTTTCTCCTTTTCCATCCTTCAAAACAACATTTGAATGCCGCGTACCATCAGCCCCTCCGCCACACCCAAAAAAAAAAAAAAAAAAAAGATTTAATTTTTTTTTCTTTTTAATGTTTTTCCTTTTTCCGGGATTTTCGGGATTTCCGAAATTTCCAAGATTTCGGGGGCTGAGGGTCCGCGCGCGCAGACCCCATTCTATTTTTTCCTCAAATTCTATGCTTCCATGGCCGCCTTATATACTCATGAGGCGGTAGGAGAGGGTATGGGAGAACATATGTATGTTCTCTTGAGGGCTGTAGGACGGAGAGTGTGTTGCCGCGTACCCTCAGTCCCTTCGCCACGCCCCCCCCTCCCCAAAAAAAAAAAAAAAAAAAAAAAAAATCCTTTTTTTTCTGAGATTTCCGGGATTTCTGAAATTTCCAAGACTTCGGGGGCTGAGGATCCGCACGCGTGGACCCCGTTCTATTTTCCCCTCAAATAAACACAAATGTGTTCTCCCATGCTCCCATGGCCACCTTATATACTCTTGAGGCGGCTATGAGAGGGTATGCAAGAACATATGCATGTATTCTTTATGAAAGGAAGAAAACAAAGGGACGGCTATGTATCATTAGCGACCCGCAAAAAGTGTATATATACATATATATATATATATATATATAATATTTATAAATAGACAGATAGATAGATGTTTAATGATTTTTTTTGTTTTATTTTTTGTACAGGTGGTTGAGTGTGCATGGTCGCACATTCTTTTTTCCCTTTTCTTAGTGCATTTGGAAGCCCTGTTGGAGTTGACAATGATGTTGTTCATGTGGAATTTTATGGATTCTGTATAGGGGAGTGAATCGCTCGGCTTGTTGTTCTGATGAGTTTGTTTGAAGAGGTTGGACAATTTATTTTGATAACATAGTAAAGAAATGCCATGGTGGATTTGCTATTTGAAGGGAGGAAGCAACAAATGCAACAGTGGCGCTATATGATTACGTGCGGATGAAGCAAATCACAATTCCAAATGAAGCAAAGTTGCACATACTTGAATATGTTGCAATGCACATTGAAGGCATGGGTGACAAGAAGTTGCTAGATGCTTACTAGAGTAGATGAGTACATTACTATATAGTATGTAATTTTCTAGTTTAGTTGTCAAGGTACTGATTTAAAAGTTTGTACTATTTGTATAAATTATAAATAAGTAAAGTGTTTTTATATACTAAAATGTATATTTAAAACATAATTGTCTATTTGTGGCCTACTTCTAATTGCTTACAATATGTTTATATGGTTTTGTAAGATGTGTGTTTAACCTCTTGTTTGAGAACTCTAACCTCATGTATTTTTCTAATATATTATGTGTCAAGATCAATTTCAAGGAGAGTTTTATTGCATATATAATTAAATTAGAAAATATTCAAAGCACAAGTAATGACTTTTCAAGAAAAAATGACTCGACAATTTCCAAATTATCCTTTTTGCAACCAAATCTGTAGAAGAAAAAAATTGGCCAAAATTTTCATGCAATTTCTACTGGTTTGAATGTTTAGTGCGCCCGGAAGCCAAGTGCATGATTATATGGCCGAGTGCAAAAATAGGGAATTGGGTGTTTTTAGTGCTGAAATTACAATTTTCTTGGTCAAAGGCCATAAATTACAACTAAAAATTCATATATTTAAGTTCTAATTTGGTAGAGCCTTCCATAGTTCTATTCGGTATTTCAATCTAAAGTTTAAAATTAAAATATTAAAAAAGGTTACTAAAAGTGAAGCTTGAAAATAGATGTCTAAAACAAATTTCAGGAGCAAATATGATGAATTGAATCATGTTCAATATGAATAAAAATTATATATTCTATAAGTTCATTGTGCATTTGAGGGCTCCAAAGAAAAAATTCTTGAAAAAATTAACATTTAATGCAATTTCAACATGTTTTATATCTACTTTTCAATTCGGTCAGAACTACTTTTCCAATTTTAACCGCTTTAACCTTACTATAACGCACATAAATACTTATTGAACATGATTTTTTCAATTTTTTGGTTAGACTTTGTTAAACATTGTATCTTTTATTTTATCCACAAAAAAAAATTCACAAAAAATAAAAATTTAATAGATTTTTGGACCTTGCATTGTTGCTTCTTCACAGGGATCACAAGTGGTTCAGTTTACCATGCTCTCACCCTTTAACGAATAAATTTTTGTCCCAAACCGTATATAAATAAATCATTTATACAATTCACAATAATTATGTGTCAGTCCGTTCTTGACATGAAAGATTGCAACGGAGAGATGTTGATATAGGTCATTGGTGAACCTCTTCACTTTCATTTTTGAAAAGTTAACCCAAATTTTATTTAACTTTGAAGTCACACAACCTCCAAATTCTCATTTTTGAATGTGCATTATGCAGTTCAAAGACATACTATAATCTTCCAATCCAACAGTTCCAATCTTACCAAAGTTTAACTTGTAGTTGTTTGATTAAGCTGTGCTTTCATTTATATGGTTATATACTATTAATAATATCCACAATTTGAACAAAGAGAGTTTTAAGAAAAAAATCACCAAAAAACTTTGGTTTCTCCGGAACCACCCTGGGCACTAAAGGGTTAAAAACATTAGTGGGAGAAATGGACTACCGCATAAGATGAAAGGAAGCAATTATTGAATAATGACTCACATTAACTTTTTAGGTTTGGGTTTAGCTTTATAAATCATTTGTGGCATTTATCGGGTGGCATGCTAAAAGAAAAAAAATTGTAGGATACTTCTAGGCACTACTTCTTGTAAGGGCCAGTTTATATTCTGACCATTTGGACTGAACCTTGGACAACTCTGCTTAAAATTGACAGAGGAAAATTGATATAGAAGTCCATTAGAATATAACAAGCAGCTAGTCTTTGCTTTAGTATTTACCCGAGATTTATGTTGACAGCTTTTTCTACTGTCCAATTGAGTAACTCCTAAAAACAAAGCACTTTTGTAGTCCATCCCCTTGTGGAGGAAAAGACAATAAATATGGCCTTGGTTGGTCATATTGTGAAGGCCTAAAAGAAAAGTCCACTTGCTATCACACTATGACCGGCCAAAGGCCATATTTTTGTCATATTTTGAATATATTAATGAAAATAAAATAATGTCATCTCAACAAACAAGTGGATTTTTATTCTCATGTGTCCCAATTTTATGTTGAGTAAAAAACTCCTTGGTGCCAAAATTGCTAAAAAGTGCTTGCTATGTAGGAACTTTTGAGCAAAACAACCTTTAGCCATTGGCATCTAATGTGAATGCGGATAGGACAAATTTCTACTCTTCACCAATCAAATTGTCGGAATTTTTTTCTTTGTTTCTTTAATTGCAATATGGATGGCAAACACTAACCGCTACCGTACCCAGACATCCGGATCGATAGGTCATGACGAGTAATTATTTTTTGCCAAAATGTTACAAATATTCTCTAATGTTCCGTGGGTACTCCCTAAGATTATTATTTTTACCATAGAAAATAGATTTCTTTTTTGGAAAAAACAATTTCCTAAAGATCTGGCCTTCACTTTTTATAATTATTTTTTGCCAACACTCAGGGCCTATTACGGTATCCCAGAGATGACAATTGTGTTTTCAAAATAACAATTTACACAAAGCATTAGTAAAAATTTGTAAACACATCCATACCAATATAGCGTAATAGAAAATAGGAGCCAACACCCTTTTGTAATGGGACCACACTCTAGTTACAATTAAAAACTAAGTTTACAAGGCAATGACACGGTACTCCCAAAATTCACAATGGCATTCACAATGGCATTCCTTCATTAACAGAAAAGTGAATCTAAGTGAAGATTCTCTTTCAATCTTGTTTTCAAAAGGGTGCTACATTGTACTACTCTATTTGAGTTATCCAAAAACAAAAGAGGGGTTCAAGAGGAGTTCCAGAGGAACTTGTTCTCTATAATTATTACAATTTCTGACAAGCATTGTTCATGAATAGTCTCTATGGTCGGTCTCTTGGCTTGGAGGAATTTGTGGGAAACCTCCTCTAGCATTGGGGAGGTCACGAGTTCTACACCCCATGGCGGCGTTAGGCATTGGTTTAGATTATTCTTCAATTCACCATAAACTAGTTTTGCACTCTTTGTGAACTCAAAATGAGTCTAAGGTGAGTTTAACCCTTAAACGTACCACTCCTTTGTAGGAAAGTCAAACTACACAATTTAGCCTTCAAGATTTATCAAAATATATTTTGTAATAATTTTCATGCATGGAATTGAATGTTTCCTATCAGTCTTGAAATTTTCAGATTTTTTTGATTTAATACGGCATTTTTAACAAATTTTTAAGTCAAATACTTCAAAAAATAAAATTTATTACAAAAAAGCTTTAAAAGTTTAATATTTTTTTGGGAGCAGGTACAAATTACAATAGAGAATCACATGATATGTTTTCTATAGAAATTTTTTATTTAAATTTTGAAATTCGAAAGGTGAACATCCTATGTAGTGTAATTCAAACCTTGAGCTACAAAGCTTGCACAATCAATAAAATACTCAATAATTGGAATTTTTAAGATTTGAAAAGTGGAGTTCAAACTAGACTTAATAAACTTCATTTTCTTAGTTGGGTGTATTAGCAACAAAAGTCGTCTTCAAGATCAAAATTGGGTTTGACCAACAAACGTCCAGAAACTGGATGCCTGGACGTTTAGGGGTTAAGGTTTCTTTCCACTAAGAGACACTCTTTTAGTTTACCTTTAAACGTCTTTCAGAGCCCAACGGACTTGATTTCCAAGGAATCTTGCTTCTAGGAGGAGCACTATTCAACTCCTTCTAACCAAACATGGATCATTGGATGCACAACAAGGTGAGGCATCTATGTGCGTAGTTGCAACAACAAATTCTTCAGTGCTTGTTCACAATGTTTAAATCAAAGGTATCGTAGGATCATTTGATTCTTGCCCAAGTTTCCAATTGATTCCTTGTGTGCTTGTTTCTTTGTTGTGATTGGTCGTACACCCATTCCCGGCCTAAATATGTAATTCATATTCTTTCAATGATGCGCAGGTTGCCCACTGAGGACCTGAAAATGTTGTTTAAGGTAACTATATCCAAAAGCGACCTTTTCCTTAAATCGTCCCCAACTCAATTTTCCATAATAAGTAGATTCAGACACCCTACTATTAATGAGAATGTGCATAAACTGAACATCAAAGTTTAGGGTCGCTTTATGGTCAACCTATAGTCAACACTTTGGAAATTCATAACTTATTCATACCGTGTCTAAATAATGCATAGTAAAGTGCGTTGGAATCCCCTTGAATCTACTATTAAGACCCACCAAAAATATTTTCTGTTTTATGTGTGTAAATAGGCTCAATTGGTAAGGGGATGCTTTAACCCCTAAAAGCCCGAGGGGTATTGGACAAAACATAGATGTGTTATAATATGTGCCTTCCATATGTTTGATGAAGGTTGGTTCAATAGACAAAATGTAGAGTATCATCTCTACAAATTATCTGTACAGTCAAACTTCCAAAAATAATTTTAGATAAATTTTTAATGAATTTAAAAGCATTAACCTTTGAAAATTTGTATAAATTATAATTTTTGATTTTAGAATTCAAAATTTAGAATGATTGGTTAAAGTTGGGCTATCTATTGTAAACTTCAAAAAAGCAAAAGAAATGATGGAGGGATCATCATCACTTTCCCCAAATAGCAAATTTTATAACACTAAGACAATGTTGAGGTGATCTACTTTGAAAAATTCTCCATGGTGGAGTTTAACTTGGATTGCCATAATTCAAATTGGGTTGGAAAGTAGACTTGATGTAATATTTTAAGATATTTTTATTTTTTCAAAAAAAAATATTTTTGTTCCGGGCAGCTCGTTAGATTCGGGCAGCGACCAGAAAATGGTCGTTCGAGCGCTTAGGGGTTAAGGTATAGTTACCTTAACCCTTAAACGTCAAAGCAAGCCCCACGGGCTTTATGAAAAAATAATTTAGAAAAAAGCAATATTTCTCAACCAAAACAAGTGAAGAATGGTGCGTTGGAAAGCTACTAAAAAAGTGAGTTAGATTCTCGACTTGCGCCTCATTTGGAAGATTGTAGAATCATCCACAAGCAATCAAAGTAATTAATTTGAACATGAGTTGAGGTTGGGCAGCTGAGGTCGTTTTTAAAGAAGTGTCGCAGTGCAACAGTACCACAGTGCAACAATGTCGCAACAATGGCTGGCCAACAGAGCCGTTTTTTTTTTTTTTTTTTTTTTCTTTTTTTTTTCAAAAATTTAGATGCCTTCCGAGCTGCCCTGCCGAGGCCCTCTTGACATTTAAGGGTTAACCCCTAAGTGCCCAAGGGTTTTCTTGAAATGCTAGATGTGTCATAATGTCCATCTTACTCAACTTTTATGAGCTTCAATTTTTAAACATATATAGAGCACACCAGTAAGACAACATCTATACGGTTAAATTTTGGAAAAATGCTATGAATTATTTAATAATCAATTTATAAGAATTTTCTTCGAAAATTCATAAAAAATACATGTTTTGTCATTTTGACTTGGAATCAAGTATGATAGGTCAAAAACATTGGTTTTATATGGTGGTTACCTTGTTCATGTTAGAACTAATCTTATTTGGTAGAAAACTTAAAGATTCCATTCCAGGCAGACTTTCAAAATTGTGACAATTTGAGATGCTGTCACTTTGAGGGCTTTAGAGGAAAACCAGTAAAAAAAATTTCAGAATTTCTTTTTGGAAAAGTTTCTCAGTTTCAATATCTACAAGGGAAAAAAAATGACGCTCAAAAATTGTTAATTTTGCAAAAGTTATGGACGTTTAAAGTGGGCTGAACTTTTTTTAAACTCGAAATTTTGGATCGACCATATATGGTCGATTAGGCAGTTAGGGGTTAAGGGTTAACTCTATTATGGTATGAGGTTTCACAGGAAACCAAGGCAACTAAATTAATCAATCCATCAGTATATTTTTGCTGAAACTGAACTGAATATTTGTGCATTCTCTTCAATTTCTCATTGGCTTTCTCAATAACCGACAGTGCAAGACCTTGGCATAAGTCAACCCAATTACATACTGCACTAGTGCAGTACTTTGCCATCAAATGAGTGCCATAAGACTTCAGTTAGAAGAAACGGTTTTTATTATTGGATGATAAAATTCTTCAGATTTGGTGCTGGGCACTGCATCACCATGTGCACTTTAGATGCTGTTTGAAAGGCTCTATCTCTATGATGGTTTTTTTAAAAAAAATTATCACTTGTTGAACCTCGGTGGTTACTTTTTGGTCACTTTGGTGTGTAAAGTGTAAAAGTGTTAAATTCACGAGGTAAGTCATTTGAGAATGCGTTTTATCTGGGGTAAATCATATGTACGATTTTGACACCATATGAGTGCTCAAAAGGGGATGTCAATGTAAAAATTATACATATATCATGCATATTACATTTCATAAAAAAATAATTGTATGTAGGGATATTTTAGATGATATGGTATATATATAAAATTCAAGCCGGGTGTTTTGAAAGATTGGGTTTTGTGAATTGCTTACGTAACGATCATAACAATGGTCCGAGGATCATTATTAACGTAAGAAAGAATTCGTCTACCGTACCTTCATAGCAGCTTCATCCTTCTTTGAATGAATAATTAATTATTTCTAAAAAAAGAGATTTCGTTTTTTTGCGAACATTCTCTAAAAGCTGTTTATTTCCTTGACAAAAAAAATATTTTTTTGAAAAAATCATTTCCAAAAATATTGTTATTGTATTTTTAGAATTATTTAAAAGTGAAGGTACGGTATTTATGCCTCAGGTACATGAGTAAGTTGATTACAAATGTATAAAAAAAGGTAACGCAATTGGGTACCAGGAGGGCCTCCAAATATGACTTTAGCAGTACAAAAGAAACTTCCAAATGCTGTGAAAGACTACACTGCATTATACCAAGAAAGTGATCAAATCATCCACGGCTGGTTGATTCCAGAAATGTGATCATATATTTGGAGCCCACGCAATCATTTTTTGGTCACTTTGGATATGTGTTGTGTAATAGTATAACATTTGTAAAGAAACTGACTTTGTGTTATGAATAATAGATTTTCTCCGTTCTATTCTACATCTTTTTTGGAGGAAAAAATGCGGTAGTCAAAGCTTGGAAAGGTTTTTGAATATCATCATGTATGGCCTCAAATACATCAAAAACCGCAACTAATTGAGAAGCACCCGGCCAACCAGGGCAAATTTCTTAGCAGATTTGAGAAAGTTGGATGAAGAACCAAGTGCTTGAGGATCGCGCTGAGATGCAGGTGACATGGAAGTTTGCTTGTCTTGTGATGGGCCAGCTTCTGTCAGGTGTGCTGCGTTGTTTAGATTGTGAAATTCTTTGCCAAAAAAATTATCCGTCATTTACTTTTTGCAGCAAGGATTTTTTGCTATATATTTTATGGGAAATTAGCTTCATGCATGTGTGATCCTATTAAAAAGGGGATGATTTGTGAAAATTTTATGCCTCATTTCATGTTGTAGTGATTCATTCAAAATTTCAAAAATTTCAGTGTAAAAGTGCTCTTAAAAACGTCAACTCATAAAGTTAAGCAACCAAAAAATCTCCAAAAATCACTACACTTAGAGTATTACATTTCAACCAATCACAACAAATTTCATGTACAAATTGTCATTATCTTATTTGTAACCAAATTACAAAAGAATCTTCAATTTCAAGTTTCAAATTTTATACAAAAATATTGGTGATAGCAATCGTAGATCTAACTGTATGGATAGAATCTAAAATTTATAATGTATAACTTTTATTCATACATCAAGTGAAAAATATCCCTCAGTCTGGGTTGCATTTTATAATGCATCTTTCCAAAACTGCCAAATTTGGAGAGGGGTGAGGACGTTTAGGGGTTAAAGGGTAACCTCTATAGGACTAATTGACCATATTGTGATTGCAATTTAATTTTTACTGCCATTTACGAATAGATTTTATGCCCATTTTTAGATTTAGATTTTATTACTTTCTTTCTAACTTACAAAAAGTTCCCTCTATCTAATGACACCAAATTCGACTCATTTTAAGCTTGGATGCATTCCGAAATGAAAAAATATATATTGAAAATTTAAGAATTTTTTGCGCAAATACTTTTATTGCCACCTAAAAGCAATTTTTATTTCGAGAATTTGTGATTCCTGAGTGCCACTTGAATTCACTTGTGAATTCAAGTGGCACTAGGGAATATCATTTACTTGTGAATTCACTTGTGAAATCATGAAAATTCACTTGTGAATTTTTTGTGGATCAATACTACAGATCCAAATGCATTCATAGATAATGCATAGTTTCATGTACTGTACATACACTACATACAGTGTCTTGCAAAAGTGAGTCAGAACCTTGGAAAGAGAACCTTGGAATGCATTTTTCTACCAACTCATTAAATGAAATCATGGTTTTCAAGATAGAGGAGATACATCATGGAGTTCATGAACTATTAATAAAGTTTACATTGACACATACATGGGATATAATTAGAGAAAATTGTCCTAATATAAACACATGCCATGACTCAGTTTTGCATGCCATTGAGAACTCATGAGTCAAGACATGTGTTTTGCATGCCAAAAATGTATTGAAAACTCATGAGCCCAAATTGGCTTGGGTATATTGAACTCCAATGTTGCACTACTGATTCAGAGCTTCATACACATCTTGAGTGGATTTTAATTACACACCATGGTGTACTTAGAGGAGCTTTCTGCAAGTGCTTGTACAGATCTTGATAATTCCATTCTGGTGAAGTTGCAAGCTAGTAGGTCCACTAGGGATGTAGGAAATGAATTGCAGGTGTCTCAAAGTCATGTTGCAAGACTGAGAAAGAAGAGATTGTCTGATATTCCTACTAGTAGTAGTGGTAGACCACAAGCATTGACAAATACACAGAAGAGAGCATGCATTAGAGCTGTCACGTCAGGAGGGTTTGAAACAACAACACAGGCTACCAAGTATGTACGTGAGGAATGTCAAGTTATTGTAAGTGTTGATACGGTGAGAAGGGTCTTACGTGCAGCGGGGTTGAAATCAAAGGTGAAGCAGAAGAAACCAAAATTGAACGAGAGGCACATCAAGGATCGACTTGAATTTGCTAGGCGGCATGAGCATTGGACCATTGATGATTGGAAGCACGTCATCTTCTCTGACGAGACAAAGGTAAATCGATTTTGCTCAGATGGTCGCAGTTGGTGTTGGATTCGCGATGAACAGTCTTGTGATTTAAGACAAGTGAAACAGACTGTAAAGTTTGGTGGTGGTTCAATCATGTTGTGGGATTGTATGACATTCCAAGGCTCAGGCATGTTTTGTAGAATTGAAGGAAGAATGGATCAACATCAGTACAAAGAAATCTTACAAAGAGATTTGATGTACACCGTGATGGCATATGATCTTGATCCTTCAAAATTGATTTTTCAGCATGACAATGATCCCAAACATACAGCAAAAAGTGTTAGCCAATGGCTAAAATTACAAAAGTTTGATGTTCTTAAGTGGCCTGCACAATCTCCTGACCTAAATCCAATTGAGCATCTTTGGGCAGGGCTAAAACGTTGACTTAACCAATATGAAAGTGCTCCAAAGGGAATTTTAGAATTGTGGGAACGTATTGAAGAGTGTTGGGCTTCTATAGAATTAGAAGAGTGTAAGAAGTTGTATGAAAGTATGCCATGGCGAATCCAAGCTCTTTTAGCTGCCAAAGGCAAGTGGACAAAATATTAGATTGTTTCTTTGATTGAGGATGCAAAACTGAGTCATGAGACACAGTTTCCTTTTGATGTAATTTTCTTGTACATATTAATGTAAGAAGGATTTTCTTTTGCATCAAATTCTAGCTCACTAAAAGTACTATCATATACAAGTTGTAATTTGTGCAAATCTATCACCAATTTTCCTACATTAGTAACTGTATTCTGATTTACAAGAACTTGACTCAGTTTTGCTAGACACTGTATATAAGGCTAATTCAGAACATTCATGTGTGGTTACAATTGAATGTATAGCTTATTCTACCATTGTGTTATTGACAACCTCTCAAAGAATCGGCTTACCACATGAAACTCTCACAAATCAGAATTCAACCTCATAGAGAGTTTAAATTGATATGAACCACATACAAATTATTTTGTATATAATAATAATAGTAATAATAATAATAATAATAATAATAATAATAATAATAATAATAATAATAATAATAATAATAATAATAATAATAATGATGATGATGATGATGATGACAATTTAAAAAAATTATAAGGTTTGTGTTGTACAAAGTATGAAAATTATTACCTTTTTATATACGGTACATTGAGCCATGAATTTCATGATATATATTTGAGACAAATGAAACCCGTTTATTGGTAAAGAGAGAATACTTCCTCTAGCTTTGGAAAGAATTGTCTTAGTTTTTTGTTTTTGGTTTTTTTTTGCAATATTTGTCCTATGTTTTATACTTTCTTTGATCCAATTTGATTGTTGCAAATGAACAAAATAGTGTTAGTTCATGCAATCAAATTGGATAAAGTGAGTACTTCAAATGAGAGCCTTGTCCACATCAAATAGGGCGGACAATGAGAGTGACACAAAACTACATCTTACTATTAAAGATAGACTACTTTTCAAGTAATGAGACTTGTTTTTTTGGCAAAGCAAATAGTAATCCCTAACTGCCTAAGCGCTCATTTCTTGAACGATGTACGTAATCACTGTACAGTTTCCCATCTGTAGTGATGTTTTTGCAATGTGGTTTTTTTTACATGAATTTTCCAGGTAGCTACCTTTACATAAGTAAAGTTAGATAAGGAAAAAAAATCAAAATTGAATTTAGTAGGTCCTTCTATTCTATGTGAGCTTTCATTTAGACAAAGAAATTGCAAAGTTTTGAGCTATAAAATGTTCACTAAATGTTCACTAAATCCATTCTTTGAAGCCGAACATACCAATGAAAGTTGTAGATGATCCCTTTCCATAACAACCATACAAACAAGATATTGACAACCTAAATGCCCACAACCCTCTCCAGATTGGGCAATTTTGCAAAGTTACATTATAAAATGCAACTAAGAGGGATGTTTTGAACTTGATGCATGAATAAAAAGCTGTACATTATGAATTTTAGATATTATCCATGCGATTAGATCTATGATTGCTATCACCAATATTTTTGTATAAATTTTGAAACTTTAAAATTCAAAATTATTTTGTAATTTGATTACAAACAAGATATTGACAATTTGTAGATGAAATTTGTTACGATGAATTGAAACGGAATACTCTAAGTGTTGTGATTTTTGGAGATCTTTTGGTTGCTTAATTCTATGAGTTGACTTTTTCAAGAGCACTTTTGGACTATTTTGAACTAAGATCTTAGAAATATTTGGTGAATCAATGCAACATGAAATGAGACATAAAAATTTCACAAAGCATCCCCTTTCTAATCGGTTCACACATGCATGAAGCTAACTTCTCATAAAATCTATAGTAAAAAATCTACACTACAAAAAGTGCATGACGGATGAGAAAATTTGGATGAAATCCATACATCGTTGAAAAAATGAACGCTTGGGTAGTTAGGGGTTAAGTAGTAGTGTTGAAATGTGTATAAATTTGATTTTAAAAGAGTGATTATCATTTTAATTTTATGAGAATACAAAAATACTCATTATTTTATGAAATTTGGAATCATTGGCCAAAAGTGCATAATGTACAACATTAAATCTTCTTTTGCATAATGTGCAATATTTCAACCTATAAATTTATCTTTTGATTGCTTACAAAGAGTGCCTAAGACAGCTCTATTAAACCATAATAAAACTTATGTGAACAACTTCATGAATCATTGGTTGAGATGAGAGTTCTAAAATTGTAACTTTAGTGGATTGTCAAAGTTTTTTCTTGTAAATTCATATGAAAAATATCTAGGTATTTAGAATGGTTCTACACCTCCTATAGGTTTAAGATCAAAAGTGAAGTTAAAATTCATGTCGACATGATTTTAATGAGCTATTGCCCGGGTCTCAAATGGAAACTTTCTACTTACAACAAATACCAAATGTACGGCACTGTATCTACTGTCCCCAAGGGACCTCTAAGGGTTAACCCCTAAAGAAGATCACCCATGTTCATAAGGTGTGCAAACAGGGAAGAACATCTGCATACAAGTGGAATTTATTATAGCATAACGTGTCCTATGGGGCCAATTTTTTAGTTTTTATTTTTTATTTTTTTGCCAGCCTCATAAAAACTACAAGAAATGTTGCTCTAAAATTTTAAGAATTTTTTCTTGTGCAGAAGATTGTGAAAGAATTTCTTGTACAAATGTGGTAGTGAGAAATAGTAGAGCACATTGAGGTTATTGCATGCATTAGGGGTTAATCCTTAAGAGGCCCTTGGGGTCCCTCTCTACAACCCGTATTTAGCCTTATAATTGTTCAATGGTGGTTTAATATATGAATTGTGATATATTTGTATATACATATTATCATGATTATTAATTTGACTTTGTAGAAAAAGCGTTTGGTTAGTGTTATTTTGATCAAATACCACCAAATACAAAATATACTATACAGCTAAATACCACCAAATACAGAATTATATCATACAACTGCAAAGGGCTTTCGGGCCGTTTAAGGGTTAACAAGATGTCGGTAATACTGGTATACACTAAATTATGTACGACCTCACGGCAGGCAGAGTGCAATACAACTCTTGAGCAATACACGACGTTAAGGTAAACATAAATTACCCTACCAGCACTATTAATCACAATCATCAATTCATCACTCGTAAATTCCAGAGAAAATGCTGTCCTGCACCTCACCGGAAGGTCATTACCAAAGCAGTACAGAACATTCACCATTGGAACTCACTCACTCACAAAGGAGAAGTTGGAACTCACCCCGGCAAGGACAAGCCAAAAAAATATTGGTGAGGTGGACAAGGGCAAAACGGGTGGTCGACCGGGACGATGCTGCTGCAATGCTGGAGAACATGAGACCCAAATCCAAAGAACAATGACACATAACCGACTCCATAGCTGCCGTATCATCGCAGCCTGGGTTGTTTTCTCACTAGCAGGTCATGGATTAAGTTATATGGACAGTGCCATGACAACTACGGCTCAACAAGATGGATGGGCCAAATTAATTGCTCCCGCCCTGTCAGTCTGCAGTCTCTGTGCACCTTGCACACTTTCCCATCGCACTGGAAAAAATTACTCGGATTTTCCGCGGCTGGTGGTTGACGAAAGCTGGTGCAACTCACGGACGGTTTTTGTTGACAAATTTGACTCCATACCCGCGGGATGCACTTCACTAAATATGCGTGAGTGTATTACTTTCACCATTGCCGTATTACGTATACATACAATGAACATATTCAGAGTTGAAATTAATTTACATTTACTTACATTAAACATAGATATTTAGGACGGATTTAATTTGTATACAACATAACATTCAATAGATTACACTATTTCTAATGTGGAATATTCCACACCCAATAGTACTTCATCAGTAGCTAAGTGGACAGGTGGAGGCTCAAGGTGATGAGCAGAGTGCATGAAAGAAAGGCAATGGGCATGAAGGCTATTGAATGTCATGAAAGGTTTTTTAGAGGGTTTTTTTTAAGAGGGGATCATGAATGCATGTGATTCTCAAGCAGAATGTAGAGTGCACCCCTCGGGTCTCCATAGCGGGCGGGTGTTAAATTGGTTATCGCGTGCACGGCAAGAAAGAGATGAAAATCAGCCGATGGGGTTTTGGCATTTACTGTTTAGAGCAAGAGCGGCTTGGGCTCCATTAAGACGAGTGCCATCACATGTACAAAGAGTTTCTGTACATGTGTACAAGGCGATGTGAATGTGGTCCCAATGGAACCTCACAGCACAGTACAAATCCAGTAGTTTGTGTGCTGCTCTCTCCCATCATCTTCAGTATGTGCCTATGCGATTAATGCTACTTCCCCGGCCTACTATCATCATGAATCCTGCTTAATAATTATTTCCATTGCCTAATAATTCCTCGCTTTGATTCTGTCACGCTTTTCCAATGTCGCAGAAAACGGTGATAATTGAGAACGTCACGGGCTGCTCAGGGTTTCACAGCTGTGCAAAACCCACAAACTGATTATGCACTGGAGAATTTTTCATTGTGTCTACATCTTTAGAGATAAAATGATCAGCCTAGCAACATGGACCGTGTCAGAGCTGGCCCTGCTATTCAGAATTGTCGTCCCAACATTTCAAGCGGGGCCAGTACGTACTTTGGGAAAAGAAGAACTGCGTATGTAACCACTGTAGAAAAATGGGGGACCTATCTCTATTGAGAACGGCAACACTCTCCATCACTTTCTAGTCCAGTTTTAACGAAATGTGGTTCAATTTTAATGAAATGTATGTTATATTGTGCCAAACCTGCAAAGCAAGAATTATTGCAAGGTTTGATATCCCTAATGAAAATTTAGTACTTAAGAGGTTTTTTTGTTTTTGGGAGAGAATTCATTGAAGAGAGATACAACATATATGATCATGGAAAGTCCACCATGTGATAGATATTCACTTTGTTTGATTTGCACTGAAACTTGTGTTACACTGCTGGGGTTAATTTTCAAGTAGTTTTCTTAACAGAATGTTGCCTGAGAATCAGTCAGCGAAAGACACAATCTGTATGATTTGGACACTTTGATAGGGAGTCTACTCAGCATTCGCGAAGAAGCTCCAAATGAATCCCATGACATTTCTAGTTAGTCCACGTTATGAAAGTGATCTATTGAACTAAGCCCAAATTCGTCAAACTGCCACAATCAGTGCTTTCAAAATCCACAGTACTTAGAACCAAGCAGTATTCAAAGGCGATTTTTGTCACAAAATCATATGTCAGAGCTGGCCCACAGACTGAAGAAGGCAATTTCAGAACCGCGTTCCAAGGGCCATTACTTTGAGGAAAAAAAATAAAAAATCTGTGTTGTGTAACAAACCCGCAAATTACGGCTCAGCTGGAATCACAATATCTGTCATTGTTTCAACTCGGTCCCCTTTTCTTCTAGGCTTCAATCCACCACAGCAGCAGAAATTTTATCTGCCTGCAATATCCCGACATGAATGCCTTTTCCGATCAAATATTTGGATTTTTGCTCCAAAAAGGAGCTGAGGTTTGATTTCATTCACTCGAACGTGTGTGCACACTTTGATGCTGAATCCTGGAAGTTGCAATTTGATTGTGACCAGAGTGAATATGACAACAATGTATGTATGTCAAGGGGAATATTCACAAGATTTTGTGCATCGTTCCACACCCACGAGATATATATTAGGATTCTATGGTAAAGGAAGGATATTTTTTTCTGACTCTACTTTTAAGAATAAAAAAATCTCCAAGTATGGACCATGGTGGATTCTTCTTCCTGAAGATTCCTTTTTTTTAAACCAAAAGAGGCAAAGCCCAATCCTTCAAAGGAATTGGTAGAACTCCACAGTCTAAGGAGACAGGAGCAAAGACAAACACAAGACACCCAAAATCAAACCGCTAATCCACCATTCTAGGTTGTAGAATGAGCACTACAAGGAGAAGGCGTCGCTTTTCACTCGGTAGGTGAGTCAAATGGCGCTACTTCGTACTCAGTGCCCAGGCGCTCCAGACTTGGTGAGTGCGATTTGTCACGTAGGACAAGTGTGTACAGTGAACTCTGACACTGCTCTTGCTTGAGAAGCGACGCCTTTGCTAGTAGTGGAGACCCTTGTTTATGCGGTCTTTTCCTGGCAAGGTGGATTCTTTTGTTTCCATTTACAAGAAAATCAAGAGATTAGAGCTTCTCCAGTGGTGCTCCCTAGCCTTGAACTTTAGATGATCTCTGAATAATTTCATCCAGCATTCAGGAAAAGTTCTTGAGGTTCTTCATTTTACACTGAAAAAGGCGAGTGGGTTCAAACTCTTCAGGAACAAAATTCTGCTTTCGATTCAGATTCAGGGACTGACCGCTGGAGCTGCTCTTAGTACCCCAGAGCATGGTCTAAATTCCAGCCATTGCGAGATGGTGAGGGTTATCAGAATGCCTGGGCTAATGGAATAATGACATGAAGTTTAGTACGCTAAGGTATTATGCTGCTGATTGTCGATGATTATACAACAGGGAAATTACGCTGACGATATGTGAAAAGGTATGCACACCAAAATCTGAGGTGAGTAGACAAGGTGAATAAAGCCACTGAGACCATTTTGGGTGGAGATGCAATTGGAAAGTTTCATGAACGTTTACTCATTCAAGTATAAATAAGAAGCTACTGTGGTACCAGTGCAGAAATTAATCTTAAAGGAATCTCCAGCAGCGACGAACCAGTCAATGGTGAAGATGAAAGTACGAGTGTAATGAGAAAGGCATCACTTATTCACTCACTGCCACAACTGGGAGCAAGTGCTTAGAACGACATTGTAAGAACTATGTGGTTAGAACAATATTCCAATGTCAGTCATTCTAAGTTAATTGCTCTACTCATTTGTATGTCGAATGCTAACATGCACACTTCATAGTTAAGAGTGGTGTGATAAAGCTTAAACTTTCAAGACGAGTTAGGACGGCTTTCCATGTAGAGCCTGAACCCACATGTTGATGTCATGCAGAGCATCTTTGCCCAAAATTCAAGGTCCTTCACTAATACTTCTACCATGTGGCATTATATATTTGGTGTAGCAGGCCCTTTTGGATAGAGTTTCGGTTATTACCAGTCTTGTAAACCAGAAATGCAAGACCAGAACATCTTCATGTCAACCTGAATGACTATTAATTGCATCAACCTTCCTATTGATATGACGTCACACTTGCAGGTTCAGGCTCTACATGGAAAGCCGCCCTTAGTCACTAGAGGAGATCAACATCCTCAATTACTCAAATTATCTGGAATCTAATTCATGACTACAGTCGCACTATGTATGAGGTAAATTGAGTTTGGAGCTTAATTGGTTGTAAAAAATAATGCATGCTGGGTTGCATAAGCAGTAAAGGATGTACATTTTCCAAAACTGCGTTCCAGATTTGAGTTTCATGGTGTAAACTCTATGTGAACACAATGATCATTTAGTGCTCAAGCAACCACATTGTGGTCTCTGTTGTGTCGAAAACGCGAATAACGGAAAATCTGTGAAGAATTGAATTTTGAATTCTGAAGTTCAGATGATGAGCGGTATAATATACATCTTCTAGAAAAAGAAAATTTCAATTTGGAGTTGTGCAACTATGAAAATACCTATGAACAAAACGCAAAATACTGTAAATACTAGAAAATGCAGTAAATACTACAAATACAACACATGTACTAAGCGGTATTTCTTGTGTTTGGAAGTTTGTTATCTTTTTTTTTCTTTTTTTTTGAATTGTGTTCTCTTGTTCATGTTCCATTAGTGTATGTATTCCGATCTTGATCCATGCACTAACTCCTTTCATATTTTAACATATAAATTTTTGTCCTAAACCGTACATGGATACGTCACTCTCACTTATAAAATTCACAATAATTATGTGTGAGTCCATTCTTAACATGAAAGATTGCAACAGAGAGGTGTTGACATAGGTCAATGCTGAACACTTTTACTTTCATTTTAGAAAATTTTACCCAAATTCTATTTAACTTTGAAGTCACACACCCTCTAAAATCTCAGTTTTGAGTGTGCATTATATGGTTCAAAGACATACTATGATCTTCCAATTCCACCATTGGATGATTATCTAATTTTGGCAAAGTGTTTGCACTCCGGTTGAGAATACAATTGTACGGTTACTTTCTAATTTAATCCATACTATTTCTAGCAGTATCAATCATAGTGGAAAAACCCAGTGAAAACCAATGAACCTTGCTATAGTACCCAAAGCGTTAAAGGGTTAACTAATCTTCTGACGGTGAAAGTATATATTGGGAAAGGTAATGTCCAAGTATAAACTAAAAAGGCATAAGTAGTTATGGATTATAACCTACCTCCTCCTTTCAAATAGTTTCCTACTACTTGTAGATTCTAAGGGACGCTTTACATGAGGGTGGAGGCCAAGAGAATTTGAAAGTTAATTTGAATCAAATATAGTGAGGAGCTCGTGAGGAGTGAAGAAGGAAGAAAGCGTTGACACGGCCCGAGGAAAGAGAGTTGGTTTTTTGATTTGGTCCAACATAATTTTTGGAGCATGACATGTGTTAAGGGTTAATCTTTTGTGCATTAGAATATAATTCAGCCCATTGATATATAAATTTCAAAAAATGGCCTTGATTCCATCATGTAAAGGTCTTGGGGTTGATTTTGTGGATTCGACCAATGAGCTACAAGGCTTCAAGCTTGTCAGACTGCAAAAAAACACACATTTTGTTAAAACTGAACTACCATACTGGAAAAGTGATAGGGAGTGTTGCTCTTCTCAATAGAGATAGGTCTCCTATTTTTCTACAGAGCTCTTATTCGTGAACCCTCTTTCCTCATTTCCTCACATCTCCTCTCATTTCTCTCACATACCCTCCGACATTCTCTCTCACATGCCTTCCCACAACCACCTTGTAGTGTGTTTTTCACCTCATTTTTCTCATAATTGTGCAAGAGCTAACCTTGATGAGAGCATCCGCACCCAAGTCCTCAAAGAGTCTAACATAAGAAATAACTAGATGAAAAATGCCTCTTGACCCTCAATCCAAGCATGTTAAGAAATGACCCTTTAAATTTAAGTTTAGTTGTTATATCCTACATTCTACTTGTGATTCGTCTATAGTGACTATTTGATGTGCACTTTTGGTGTTTAAGGGGCGTTTGAAGGTGGAGAAGTGTAAGTTCAAGGGCTCTTCAAATGTAATTGAATAATTTTAGCGAGTCAGCTTTAGCATGCATGGGTGTGGATGCTCTGAGAGCTCTACACTTCATTCTCATTGGGGGGCTGCACTGTACTAAACATGTACGAGTATACATGAGTGCACAGAAGGGGTATTAATTTGAACATTGCCGTATTACGTATACATACAATAAACACATTTAGAACTCAAAATATTCACATATACTTACATTAAACATATATTTAAAACGAAATATATTTGTATACAAAGGTATTTAGACATACAACCTCTCGTATACAAGGGGTTTTTTAGAAGGGGTCATGAACGCACGTGATTCTCAAATATACTGTAGAGTGCACCCCTGGGAATTCTTATAATGAAACCACTACCATTTAAATATATTTATATCTTGGATTCAATGAAGGATTGTAAAATTTTCACATGTTTTAAATTAACATTTTAATGAATATTTTCTTTTATTTTGATAGTTTGGCATGTTGGAAGTAGTAAATCGCATTATATTAAAAGTGTATTCATGGTATTTTGGAGTGACGAATTCCAAGCTTAGAGGTATGGAACTTCATTCAATAAACTTTCAATCCTTGTATGGATGATTTTGAGCAGTGCCATCGCTGTGGACCCCATTTGGACTCCAAATGTGTTTGGGACCTCCAAATGTGTTTGGGACCTCCAAATGGAGCCCTCTTGGAGGCTGAATATTTTGGAGATCCCACCAGGGGTTCCAAAGGGATGAATTTGAACGAGCCATTGATGTGGGCCCTATTTGGGATCCAAATATGTTTAGGGTCTCCAAATGAAGCCTACTAGGGGGCTGAACATTTTAGGGCACCCCACTTGAGATTCCTACAAGATGAATTTGAACAGGGCTATTGCCATGGGCTTCATGTGGGGCACAAATGTGTTTGGGACTTCCACATAGAACCTTCTAAGGAGCTAAATATTTCGGTAATATGGTATTGGCCTATTATGAAGAATGGTTTGCAGAATAAACTCGGTTCTGAGGCACATCGGTACATGAATTGCATTGAAGCACTTTGAGAACCATCTGGTGAAAGACACGGCTGCATGGACAAAAAGTTGCTATATTTTTGTAGAAAGATGTGCGAACAAGAACGAGAAGTGGACAGTTAAAGTTGAAGTTTATTTTTATGTAAGGAGTACAAACAGAGAAGCAAATTACTATTCCGAACAAAGCAAAGCCGCACATACTTGAATATATTGCAATGCAGATAGAAGGCATGGATGATGAGAGGTTGCAGAATGAACTAGATGCTTACTAGAATAAAAGAGTACATTATCTACAATATATGGTTTTCTAACTTAGTTGTGAAGGTATTGAAAGAAAGTTTACACTAATATTATGAATTATGAACATGTAAAATGTTTTAATGTACTAAAAATCATACTTAAAATATATGCATCTATTTCTAGCCCACTTCCAATAGCATACAATGTACTTGTATGGTTTTGTAAAATGTGTACCAAAACTGGTGTTTAAAAACATCAGGAATTTAGGACCCCCCGGATTTTAAGTGATTTTCTTGCGGCATCCAATGTTTCATGAGTTTGTACATCTTTTGCGTGGATTATGCACGGATTTTGCGCTAATTCCGCACGGATTCTACACTCTGTTAAACAAAATAAAAATGAGTGTAAAATCCGTGAGAATTTAGTGCAGAATTAGTACAAATCCGTGCAAAAAATGCACGCACCGATGAAATATCGAACTTTGCATGAAAAATCGTTAAAAATCAGTGAGGTCCTAAATTCCTGATGAACTCCAATCACCTGGATTTTTTGCATACTATGTGCCAGAATAAATTTCACAAGAGAGTTTTGTTGGATATAGAATCAAATTATTAAATGTCCAAAATACAAGTCATAGCTTTTTAAAAAAAAACGAACACGACAATTTCCAAGAATTTGCAATTTAATTTTTTTGCAACCAAAGCTATGGGAAAAAATTGGCTGAAATTTTGATGCAATTTCTACCGGTCTCAAATTTTAGTGCGCCCGGAAGCCAAGTACATGATTATATGGCCAAATGCAAAAATAGGGAATTGCATGTTGTATGCTATTATATTTAACCCTTAGACGCGCCTGCGTCCAGAATCTGGACGATGGATGATTCTGGACGCGTCCCTTCACCACGCAGGAGATGTTTTTCATCCATTCAATTTTTATTTAAATTCTTGTGCTAGTCGGTTACCATTTGTACGGTATGGATCTTCAAGATAAGATATTGAGAGTTTTTGAAAAATAGCAAAAGTGGTTTATGTCAAGTTTCATTCTTAGTTCAAAAAGTGAGACCTTAAACATGATTTTCCATAATAAGAAGAATCAAATAGTGAAAACCATACCATCTTGTAGTACATGTTATTTCAATTTCATTACAATATTTTTTAGTTTTTTAATGTTAATTATGGATTTTTAATTGAATTTCAAGAGAAAACCTTGCAAAATTAATTAAAAAATATTAATAATAAATATGATGAATCCGACTGTATAGATGTTATCTTCACATTGACATTTATAACTTTGCTTTGTACATCAACTCCATTTTAATTTTTTATCAAACATTTTATAACGAATCTTTGAAAACAGTGTTGAATCGGGACCTTAAAGGGTTAATATAGGGTCATGTTTAATACTATGTAATAGATTTTACGTAGGAAAAATATAGGAGGGCATACAATATGTAGGTGTTTTCACAGTAGGGCATTCAAAATGTGTAGTGTGACATTGCATAACAAGCAAAATTTGGCAGAAAACATTATCTATTGGTCATTGAAATTGTTTTTTTGGCAAAAAGTTAACCACAGTGAAAAGGTATTTTAGGACTGTATGTATTTTGAAATTTCAAAAATAATATAAAATAGTATTTGGACCAAAATGTAAAACATTGCGTTGAGTGACGCTGTAGAATAAATACTTTATTGTCTTAATTGATATGTTTCATTGAAGATATAATGATTCCAAATGATTATATGGGCAAGGTAGATATTTGAGGTTTATGGCGGCAATTTTTGTTCCTTTGCATTAAACGCCCCTTAAAATGACAAGTTCCCATAAATTTTCTTGCGAGCTTGGCCTGGGGGGTGCACTCTACATTATGTTTGAGAATCACGTGCGTTCATGATCCCTTCTAAGAACCCCCTCGTATACGTGAGGTTATATGTCTAAATATATTTGTATACAGATATATTCCGTTTTAATATATGTTTAATGTAAGTATATGTGAATATTTTCAGGTCTAAATGTATTTATTGTATGTATACATAATATGGCAATGTTCAAATTAATTCCCCTTCTGTGCACTCACGTATACTCGTACATGTTTAGTACAGTGCAGCCTCCAGGGAGCTTGGTTGGTTAATTAAAATAGAGCATGCGGTGTAGCTGGAATATGCATTTGACGTGGTTGCAAACGGATAAAATGAAATCAGTAGGAATATTTGAAAGATTCCAAGATAATATAATTTTGAACAGATTCCAAGATAATATAATTTTGAACAGATTCCAAGATATCTCAAAATATTCCTTTTTTATTATATTAAAATATATTTGGTATTTTCCCTATTTATTATATTACGTCGTTAAATCAATTCTACAACATTACAGACTTTTTTGTTCAAAACTATGACACCTATAGTGAAAAAACACATATGTGGGAGAAATTAACTACTTAAAGTGGGTGTTTAATTTTCTTAAAGAAGGGATGGATGGAAAATGATACATTATATGTCCCGAATTATGTGTGAACCCTAAATGAGAGGTTATGGTTGCACGAGGGCTATAAGGTAGATGTTTTCTGTGGAAGTATACTCAGTTTCACTCGTTTGTAGTCGAAGACGTTCAATGCATTTATCAGTGCACTTGTAAACTTGTATAATATATGTACAAACAGTAAATTATGTCTGGTTTTTTCGTGCTCGTTTGCAGTGTTGTAATGTAGTATCAGCCTATATTAGCTAGATACTTGCATTCAATTTATTCATTACAGTGTATTGTAGATGCTTAGCAGTAAGTGGTTTGATACAACTAAGGTGCATTATAGCTTCATTAATTGTTCAAATGCAGTTCAAAGTACTATAATGAAATGGTTTGAAAGAGAAGGGACAAAAGAAAAAGGAACAAGAAAGATAAAAAGGAAAAGAATTATTACACCTATTAGTTTTAAAATTCTTAAATCTAATTTAGGGTCATTAAAATCAGACTCATAAAATCAAAATTAAAATACTTATTTCATACAACAGTGTTGAAATCGAAAAGGCAGTATGATAGTGCTACTTTAAAGGAACAATTCTTGTACCTTGTATGTATTGTAATTCCTTTAACCCTTTGATGCACTTGTGTCCATATAATGGACGACAAACAGATTGCAACCTTTCTCTTGATTACATCATGTGCAATTTTCCATCCATCCAAATTCCTCTTGGTTCTTGTACTAGTTGACTATCATTTGTAAAATATGGATCTTCAAAATAAGATATTGTGATTTTTATAAAAACAACACAATTAGTTTATGTCCAGTTTCATTCTTAGTTCAAAAAGTGATACTTTAAATATAATTTTCCAAAATAAGTAGAATCAGATAATGGAAACCATACCATCTTGTAGTGCATGTTATTCCAATTTCATTACAATATTTTAAAATTATTTTATGTTAATTTGGGATTTTTAATTGAATTCCAAGAGAAAACCTTGCAAAATTAATTTTAAAATATTAATAAAATATATGATGAATCCAACCACACAGATATGATCTTCACATTGACATTTACAACTTTGATTTGTACATCAACTCCATTTCTGTTTTTCATCAAACATTTTATAACGAATCATTGAAAACAATGTTGAATCGGGACATTAACCCCTAACATCCCAACCATGCATATTTTGCATGATGTACAGATTTGAACTCAGTTTTCTCATCTATCATGCACATTTTGTAGTGTGGATTTCTTACTGAAACTATTATAGGAAGTTAGCTTTATGTATGTGTGATTTGATTAGAAAGGGGATGATTTGTGAAAATTTTATGCCTCATTTCATGCCACATTGTTCCACCAAAAATTTCAAAGATTTTAGTCTAAACGTGCTTTTGAAAAAGTCAACTCCTAAAATTAAGCAACCAAAAAAACTCCAAAAATCACTACACTTAGAGTATTACATTTGAACCCATCACAACAAATTTCATTCTTAGATTGTCAATATCTTATTTGTAATCAAATTACAAAAGAATTTTGAATTTTAAGTTTCAAATTTTATAGAAAAATATTGGTGATAGCAATTGCAGATCTAATCGTACGGATAGAATCTAAAATTCATAATGTACAAATTTCATTTATGCATTAAGTTCATAATATCCCTCTTAATTGCATTCTATAAAGCATCTTTGAAAAACTGCCAAATCTGGAGAGGGTGAGAACATTTAGGGGTTACCGTACGTGGAAGGTAGGGTCGGCAAAAAATAATTCCCCAAAAAAATGCCGAAAAATAAAATAAAAATTATTAAGTATTTTGTCGAAATCAACAAAAACAAAGTCAACAAAAAGCCGAAAAAAAATAAAACAATCGCTACATCATGCCGAAATCTCCAAAATTAATAATATCACAACTGTAAAAGACCCTCTTATCAAACGCGTTGACAAAAATAATAAAGCTCACACCCACATGCTCCACGCGGTTTACAAAACTACCCCAAAATCAACTGACCACACAACGAACCAATTCCTTGGCATAACGTCTCTTTCTCTTGGGGATAAGTTCTCTTGGTAGACACATCGTACAGGCAATTGTAACATAGGAGCTGCACCACGGTCGCAGTATGAACCTCCTAGATGGTCTCCTCTTCAATCGTCTTCTCGCCTTGCACCTCCCCATCATCATTCTTCGCAACGTCTTAGGTACGCTCCCTCACCGCTTTTCGTTGAGATCTGTTGAAACTAGGTCATGAACTGAAAACGTGTGGATGTGTGTGAGATCTGGTTGAATAGTGCTCTGTTTGTATAGATCTGGGTTTGGAGCAGCGAAGGGCTCTGTTGTCTCTCTCTTTTCAGCTTGCTACGTTTGCTCAAGCCTTGCGGGCTTTCACTCGCCACCATGGTGCGCGTTGCCTTCTTCCGGAATTGTAAGTATCTTGTCCTCCTTCACCCAAACACGGCTCCTCCCTTTTCTTTCCTTGTCGGCATTTCAACTCTCCAGCAATGCAATCAATCGTATTAGAGTTTTGTGCAGAGAGTAGAGACGATGATTCATCCTTTTGTGTCCAAATTCGTCATTGACCTTCGAAGCTCATGAGGGGAGTCCACGGTAGAGAATCCCCTCAGGTTTCCAGCTCGCAATCCACTCATCCGCTTGTTCGCCGATCTCGAGGATTGCACACTCTCGTTGTCGGAGCTATCACGACGACTGCTGAAGCTCCGGTCTAATCTCCGCGCGTATCGTGGCTCCACTTCGCCTACTCGTCGTGGATTCGCCGATCCTACACTCTCATGTGAGTTTGTCGTGGTCCCTTTGTGTTGCTCGTCTTGATACCATGTTCCGTCGTCGCTGCGGTCTTCCGTTTTTGCATGCGATGCTGCTAGTCCTCTTCATGTTCTCAGCGTTGCCCTATCTCTGTTGATGTCACTGGTCCTCTCACGTTCTCCGTCGTGTTGCGCTTGTCTTCATCTTGCCCTCGCTAGTCCTCCTTATGTTCTCAGTGTTGCCATGGTTCTGTAAATGTTGTTGGTCCTCCTCTTCTGTTCTCCGTCATGATGGTCGTTGTCTTCGTCTCCATCTTAAAATCAACTCGCACTCTTCGTCATGCACTTGGTCGACTCCATCTTCCATTGTTGTCGATGTTGTTTTCTTTGTTGTCATGTTGTTAGTGTTCCGCCTCTCCTGCTATTGTTGATCTTGTTCTTCGTGGTATTTGTCGTGTTCCTCTTGTTGTTCATGCTGCTAACTCGTTTTGATGTTGGCCGTGATATTTATGTGTCCTTCGTCGTCATCCGTTCATGCTGTTCTTTGTGTTTGTTGTGATGAAAGTTCGTGCTCTTTATGTTGTTCGTGCTTTGTTGTTTCATGTGGTCGTGTTCCTCCTTGTGCTGCCTTATACTGCTGATGTTGTTATAACCCTAGGTGATGTTGGTCTTCTTCTTCCATGTCATGTTGTTATGTGTTCTTCATTGCAATGTTGTTGCTCCTACTCTTTGATGTGATGTTATTCACTTGTTCCTCTTTGTCAAATCTCCTTTGATGTTTTGGCTCTTTGTTGTAGGTACACATGATCCATGAGCTGCAAGGACGCTTCAAAAAATCATTAGGTCTCGTAAGTTTTCTAAATGTTACTTCAATAGATAAGAGATTAGATCAAAATTAGAGTAAATTTGAAATTTGGCTTCTAAATTGAATGGAATGTAGCAAAACTAAATATGAGTTGATATAAAATACTTATCTAATGTTGTTGCATGCAAACTTATTTCTTCCTTGCCATTCCACGGAGTGAAGCCATGGAAGTTGTACCATGAGAAGTGGAGAGTTTTTCAACTCTTGAAAGTGTGTCTTCCATTATTGCTTCCAAACTCTCCTCAACATCCATGTCTTCATCTTCTATATTTCTGCTTGTATCCACTTGAATGCTTGTGTCTTCCTTGAACAAAGGTGACTTCATGTTTTGTATCATGGCATCTTTTTGAAATTAAAGGTCAAACAAACAAAGTAGTCTGCACTTGCTCCACCCCACCTTAACCATCTCTTGCTTATTGCAAATATATAACCATGAAGTAAACAACCAATAACAAAGTAGAGGTTTCAAGGTAGACATCTTAAAATCAACTTTGATGCTGGAGTTTGTTTCAATCTGACTTGTAATCATGCTCATCGTATACTTGTTAAATTCTTGGCGAAAAGCATGCTTGAATGAACGTTGCAGGATTACATCTGCGGGTTGGTAGATGCTAGTGCAATTTTCCGGGATGTATAAGACATGAATCTGGGGATAATTGTCTTTCATCCACTCCCTGAATTCTTTGGAAATGTGCACGCTCCAGCGATCGATCAACCAAATCATCTCTTAGATTTTTGGCAAACCCAAGAGATTGATTTGCAACCGAAGATAGCTTGATAGAATTGTCTTGACAAAATTCTTGCATGTCTCCATAGTAGACCAATGATTGTGACTAAATGTAAGGTCCCATCCACTATCAACACATTCTCGTCTTCCATCATTCAATGGTGGTAAAGATCGAGAAGTAACTCCTTGAAATACAACTTGAAAAGGTAAAACTTGACCGGTAGCAGCAGATGAAACAACCACAGTCATTTGCCTTTTGTCCTCTAGCCCATGCACACTTACTTGCTTAATCCCCTTAGGATCCCACGTTCTTGCTCCTCCTGTAGGTACCAAATGAATACCACTTTGATCACTGTTCACAACAAGAGATTTGTAGAATGTTGTGAACCTTAATCAAATAAGCACACCTTTGTGCCATCGTCAATCCTTGCAATTCGAAGTCGTCGGGAAGTTTCCCAGCAGCACGATAACTCCAATTAAGTTCAGATTTGACAAAAGCCCTTGTCTACTTTGTGGAAACCTTAAACTTCTCATCGTCAAGTAGTTGAGGCTCACGCTTTTGGATAAGGGCTTTTATCAAGGGCTGGATGATAACCACGTAGAGTGGTTGGCCGGCAGTGCGTTGCTTTCTAAGTACATTGCAAATCTCATCTTTAAGGGCGGGATAAATAACAAGTATAGGGTAGTGTTGTGTAGCCTTGTCAAAATACGTGCCAAGTTCCACACAACGTTTGTAATTTCCTTCCTTGGCCTCCCCACCGGTCGCTTTGCAAGTGCATGCTTGGTCATTGATCGTTCTTTCTCCAACTTAACATTCAAATTGGCAAACTCCAACTCCGACCTCCTCTCTATTTCCTCATGACTTACTGATGGAGGCAAAAAACCCCAAATCTAATCGTTTTTGAGTAGGAGCCATAGTCACAACAAAACAAGTACCAAGAGCACTCTAAACCACAATCAAAGTACCAAACACACAAAGAAAGAAAGAGCTCCTTCTTACGCACTCAACAAAACATAAGAGAAAAGAGAGTGCTCATTGAAATCATAATTCCAATATAGACCATTGTCGCCAAAATTGGATGAAAACATAACACTCAACGAAAATCGTAAAAATAAAATAAAATAATAGCCGCCAAAAAAAATTAATGTTAGATGTGTTATAAAATGTTACTTCTGCAACTTTGATGAAGTTTGGTCCAAAAGAGAAAATGAGAAGCATGATGTTTAGTAATCATCTGTAAGGTAAAATATCCAAAAGTAGTTTTAGATACTCATTTAATGAATTTAGAAGCATTTACCATTTAAATTCACCTAAATTACAACTTCTATTTTTAGAATTTGAAATTTGGTATGATTGGTTAAAACTAGACATTCTATTCTAAAATTTAAAAAGGAAAAATTTTCAGTTGAGAGAACATCATTAATTTCCCAAATAGTAAGTTTTATAACACCAGGACAATATTGAGGTCTTTGTCTTTGAAAAATTCCTTAGTGAACCTCAATATTGCAAATGAAATGTATTAAACAACACTAAAACATGATCTTTACCCCAATTTCAATAGAAAATCAAAATTTGAAAATGTCATTTTTTGCCCATGGGAAGTCACTGCTGTTTGGGCTGCGTCCAGAAAATGGTCGATCGGTCACTTAGGGGTTAACCCTTAAACGTACCACTCCTTTGTAGGAAAGTCAAACTATACAATTTAGCCTTCAAGATTCATCAAAATATATTTTGTAATATTTTTCATGCATGGAATTGAATGTTTCCTATCAGTCTTGAAATTTTCAGATTTTTTTGATTTAATACGGCCTTTTTAACAAATTTTTAAGTCAAATACTTCAAAAAATAAATTTTATTACAAAAAAGCTTTTAAAAAATTAATATTTTTTTGGGAGCAGGTACAAATTACAATGGAGAATCACATGATATATTTTCCATAGAAAAAAATTATTTAAATTTTGAAATTCAAAAGGTGAACATCCTATGTAGTGTAATTCAAACCTTGAGCTACAAAGCTTGCACAAGCAATAAAATACTCAATAATTGGAATTTTTAAGATTTGAAAAGTGGAGTTCAAACTAGACTTAATAAACTTCATTTTCTTAGTTGGGTGTATTAGCAACAAAAGTCGTCTTCAAGATCAAAATTGGGTTTGACCAACAAACGTCCAGAAACTGGATGCCTGGACGTTTAGGGGTTAAAGGTTTAAGGACCAGTTCAGTGAAAATAAATTCTAAAACTAGACTACATGTATGGTTCAGCCTTTGCCCTTACTGTCACATGTGCCAGGGGACATGCCGCTTGGGAACATCACAGCGAACCTGCTTGAGCACCTGCATTTCAACACCTGGTTTGGGTACCTGGATCCCGATATCTCGAACCACCCTTCTGCAGACACTCAAGACATGAACTGAGGTGTCACGGACTTTAATTGGGACGTGGATGCTCCGACCTCGGAAAAACACGTCGGGGGAGACGAAGACCCATTGCGTGGACGTTGAGGCAGAAGCGAAAACACAACACCTCTGAAGCGCTGGTATGCGTTTGGATTTCTTCCCAGACTTGCAAGGATTACAGAGTTGCGGTGGTTTAAGTTTTCCAATTGTCGATCGCACGAGTCTTGACAGCAGCAGCAGCCATGGCGCCTGATCCCAAGGAAAATGGCGGAGCGCTCGGGGAGCGGATGGACCATGATGCAGTGCCGCCGACCGGGAAGAAGGACGCCGCCAAGGGAAAGGACAACAAGCGGAAGAAGGACGAGAATAATAAAGACGATGACCTGGTGAGTTTCGTTTTTTCCGATTGGTTTTTGAAGCTATGGGCCGTTGGAACCCTGGTTTTTGTGAAGCAAGTGGCGTGGGGTAAATTTTCGATTTAGTTTCGATGGAGTTCTAATGGGGTGCGGAGTTTTGGTCAGCTGTTAGTCAGTCGGGAAGCGAATTAGGTCAAAACCCTAGTTTTGTATTTTTGACAGTAGAAGCTCGTGGCAGTCGCAATTGATGATTATGTAGCTCGCTGTCCTCGGGATTTTTCATTCGGGGGAAGGATTTTGACAGAATGGCGTTATTTCCAAGAGTGGAGTGTGTGCTGCAGTTATGTAGCTGATTTATAGGCTATTTCGGTTTTGGATAGATTTTAGGTCAATAGTATGTAATTGTCGGTTGATGTGAGGAGGACATTAGGGTTAGTCTATTGTTTTGTTTGATTAAGATGCGGTGAGGCAGATAGTGTTTAAGAGCACGTTGATGCAATTATGGAGATTAGTACATATTCGTAGGATTTTTCATTCGGGGGACGGTTTTTGACAGAATGGCGTTATTTCCGAGAGTGGAGTGTGTGCTGCAGTTATCCCAGTTGTGTAGCTGATTTATAGGCTATTTCGGTTTTGGAAGAATTTTATAGATTTTAGGTCAATAGTGTGTAATTGTCGGTTGATGTGAGGAGCACCTTAGGGTTGGTCTATCGCTTTGTGTGATTAAGAGGGGGTGAGGGAGATGGTGTTTTGATGCGATTATGGAGATTAGTGCATTTCGTAGTGTGGTGATGGCGGCTTGCTGCTGAAGGTTCCTAATGTTACAGAAGAATGGATTATTATTTTTTTCAATATGGACGACGATGAATGCTCGTTTTTGATGGCGGACTTTGGTTCTTGTTGCATTTGATTGGACTGCAGTCTGAGGAAGATCTCGCTTTAAAGCAGCAGTTGGAACTATACGTGGAAAGAGCCCAGGATTCTGAAGAGGGAATTCAAAGAGCTGCTTTGGAAGCAATGAGGTAGAGTTTACAGCGCATTGAATGTTCATTTGTGGAATCGTTGCTATTGTATAGAGGCGTCTATTCTATGCAGTTGTCTTAACAAGGGAGGCTTTACACGGTTTGTTAATCACCAAGAATAAAGCTCTATCTATAAGGCCATCTGGTTGTTTGTGTTCAAGATAATGCACGGAACTGGAATATGAGTTTTGTTGTGCGAGTTTAATCTCATTCGTGGAGGGGTTTTGCAGGCAGGAAATTAGGACAGCTACAAGCTCCATGACTTCAGTTCCCAAGCCACTTAAATTCCTTAGACCGCATTACAAAACCTTGAAGACACAGTACGAAAAAATGCCAGAATCTGAACTTAAGGCAATTGACTATACCTTGTATGAAGCTATTGGTTTTCCTGCATTCATAATTTGCTATTGGTTTTCTACCTTTGAGGAAGCTGAGTGTTTTGATTTCTCCCCAATTTTGCAGAGATTTATGGCGGATATTATATCAGTTCTTGCCCTCACAATGTCGGAAGAGGGGGCCAGAGTAAGTTCTTTACTTAATACTGATTGCATACTATTTTTGAATTTGTGTTTTTCTGTAAGCTTTGTCAAAGCCTGTGTATAACCTGGGGATGGGAGCCTTGTGCAGGAAAGCTTGGGGTTTAGATTGCAGGGTACAGTTGGAGATATTGGTTCTTGGGGCCATGAATATGTTAGGTACACCGTGATTCCCCCAAAATCAAGTTATGCATATATGGTGATCGTCACATTCTGATTAGACTGTGTAGAACCAGGTGGTCGCTTTAGTTTTATGTAATTTGGCTGTCTGAATATGTAAGCGATAGCGTGATTTGTGGTTGATTCTCTCGGGCATTCTGTAGGAACTTGGCTGGAGAGATAGGCAACGAGTTTCAGCAACGTCAGGTATCTATTGTGGGGCAAAGGCACATCTGAAGATTTATGACAAAATTGGCTAGTGTTTAGCTTGCAATTGTTTGTTTTCCCTTTAGTATTTTTACATTATTTTTACATTAAGTAGTTATCCACGAGATCCTCTTGTTGCGCCATGCTTCTTTTGTTAATTTTTGGTGATATGTTTTTTTGGTGTTTCTTGCAGGCTGCTGAGCAATCTGTTGATGACCTGATGGATTTGGTTAAGCAGATTGTTCCTTTCCATGTGAAGGTAAACCTCAAGATTTCAAGTTCTGGTTTTTGACTTGAATTAACTAGACTCGTTTCGTTATTGATTTGTTGAAGCAACGGAATATCTTACTGCTGTGCCTAATTTGGATGAAGCAAGTATTTGTCTGACAAGTTGCTGAATCTATCTGTGTGCAGCACAACGCAGAACCTGAGGCCGTGGATCTTTTAATGGAGGTTTGTAGACACTCCTCCATCAATCTGGTTTTAACCTGATATGCATTAGAATATTCGAGTCTTTGTTGGTGCACGATTAGTACCACAGAAAGCTTTGTTCTTTTAATTTGTGTTGAAGCATGCATTTAATGATTATCGGTTATTTTTTTTACAGGTGGATAAACTTGATATGCTCATGGATCACATTGACAAAGCTAACCACAAGCGAACCTGTTCCTATTTAACCAGTTTTGCTAGGTATACAGCTCCTACACCTATTTCTTTTATATGTTTTTTTTATCTTGACATGATCGTTTTCTTGCATTCTTAGTGTGCCATCTGTCTTACTAGATACATGGTTTCTATCAGATGAAGTGTGGGTGCAAAAGTAATTACTAAAGCTTTTCTTAAAGAGTGAGTAAATTTTTCTCTTGTCTAACATACACTATTTTTCAAGTCCACTTCTGGTGGAGCATATAATCGGCTTTTATTTCATGCATATAATCTCTTGAGTCAAAGCTATATTATTAACACTGTTTAATCATGATAGCATATTTCTGGAGTACTTGTGTATTATTATCTTCTTATTGGTATGCGCAGACTGAGTTTCCTTGAGTATCTACAGTAGTTACCTACCTTGGATGGTCTCACCCAAGTCTAATGAAGTGATTATGGATGCTGATGCAGTTATGTGCCAGAACCAGATGATATGGCAGTTCTGAAAATCGCATTTCAGTTGTACTGCAAGTTCAATAAATTTCCTGAAGCTTTGCGAGTTGCTTTGAGGATGGGCAATGCTCAGGTATATGATGGAAAGTCGACTTGGTGTTGTTACTCTTCTTGATGGTTGTTGAAGAACACTCACATGGAAGCCTATTAATGTTCAAGTAACTCATCCGGGCGGTTTTCTCCTAGCAGTGTGTAGTACCTCTACTCATGAAATTGCTCATTAGACTTGATGTTTTTAACACAAATTCCCCTGGAAGTTTTTATTGCTTCAGAAGCTTATGATTTAACCAAGAGAAATGAGACAGAAGTATGCATGTGTCTTTGTTTTGCCAACCATAAGCTGTAATTTAAAACATGATTTTTTACTACATCCTTTATGTTAGTAGGGTTTGGGGTAAGTGCTGAAAGTTGTGATGATGGTGCCCTGTAGTATGTAAAATCAACATTTGCAGCGTGCAAAGATCCGTTGGAAAAGCAGCAGCTTTGCTACATTCTGGGCAGACAGGTGAGCATCTAGTTGTATCCATATTACAACCTCCCTTGTCACAGTCAGTCAGTTTGGAGAATATGTCAGGACACAAGCTGTGATTGGTCACGAATGTAATTTTTTAAACTAGTGGTTGCCTGTGTTTTCATCCATTTGAAGGGTACATCCTTTATTCTTTATTCAAAATTCTGCAGTTGACTGCTGTTATAATTTTCTGTATTTTCAAACTTCACATTATCTTATCAAATGCTGATCTGATGCAGGGTATTTCTATTGAGCTTGATGAGGAGATGTCTGACAATGAAGAGCAACGGGAGCTGCTCCAAGAACTAATTAGCAATAGCAAGTTGAGCGAAGGCTATCTCACCCTTGCTCGGGATCTTGATGTTATGGAACCTAAAACCCCGGATGATCTCTACAAGGTGTGAACATGTTCCTTGATATTTGCGCAACCTTAGTTTTTGAGCATCGCAACAGTTTAGATTTAATGGAATCATGTTCTGATCATTGTTATTGAAAAGTTTTTGTCGACCACTGTTTGTGATGGAGTTAAGGTGTTGTTATGGGATGTTAGTTCAGCATCCAGTTAGTATATACCACTTTATATACTACTGAAATTTCTTCACGCAGGGAACTGTCGAAGCATTAAGGTATCAACCTCTTCTTGTACTAAGATCATGTTTCTGTGTTTATCTCAGGCTCATTTGGTGGATGGCCGTGCAAGTGCTGGAGCTAGCGTAGATTCTGCTCGCCAAAATCTGGCTGCCACTTTTGTCAATGGATTTGTGAATGCTGGCTTCGGCGTGGTATGATTATCCTGCACCATTTCCTCGTACTCTCTCTGCTGGCATACTTTATGCATAGATGCCTCTATCTAAATTGCTGCAGGGTAATGTATATCATGTAATGACATCTTTACCATGTATTGAACAGTTTATCTGTACTACTTGTTTACATACCTCATTATCTTGCAGGACAAATTAATGACCGCTCCAACTACAGAGACGTCGGGGGCAGGTAGCTCTGGCGGCTGGCTATTTAAAAATAAGGAGCATGGAAAAGCAAGCGCGGCAGCAAGTTTGGTAATGTTCTGGTTTCTGCTCTGCTTAATATGAACTTAAGGTTGGCAAGCTACTCACTATTGTATGTTAGTGTTATTCTATTGACATCTCCTTGTATTTACTTGTTCAGGGACTTATTATGCTATGGGATGTTGATGGAGGCCTTCCTCTGGTTGACAAGTATCTTTACAGCAATGACAACCATGTGGTAGCTGGGGCTCTCCTTGCTGTGGGAATTATCAATTGCGGTGTTCGCAATGAGTGTGATCCGGTAGGTCCCATATGCCAATTTCTTTCCAATTTTTCTCTGTTCCTGTTCTTGTATTCCCGTTCATTCGCCTTTTGCCGTTCCATAAGAATTGGTGGAGAACTGGCATCCTATTCTAATTCCGGTCAGACAAACATTATTCTCTCTGACTTGAACAAATAATTGAATGGTTACCTGCAGAACAAAAATAGGATGATAGCTGAGTGAGTGTGTTCTGAGTGGTTAAAGAAATATATGGACATAATTAGGAGCCTATGGAGATGAACTTTGAAATTGCATTAGAAATTTATACAATCTCACAAATTTATGATTTCACTTCTCTTCCACAAATTGCTATTCTATTATGCATAATTTCTAGCCTTCAAAATAGGAGCAACTATGAAAATTTCTTAGATGAATGGGAATGTGAAATTCCAATTTCTAATTGGAAAACTTGCTTATGTCAGGCTTATGCTCTTCTGTACGACTCTGTCAACAAGGAAGACCTTACAATCCGCATTGGGGCCATCATGGGTCTTGGGTTGGCATACGCTGGATCTCAAAAGGAGGAGGTTAGAAACTCATGATTATTAAATTATTGTTATTGTTGAAAGCTTTCCGTGGCTTTAAGTCAGAGCAGGTAGGACTTTACTTATTTGTCTTTTGTGATTCGCCAGCTTCTTTCAAACACTAATTTTGAGGATGGGCGGCTTCTACATGAATAGGAGCCAAGTGCTGTGATAAATACTCCAAGAATTACAGCTTGGCTGGTCAATCCTTGACATTCTCATGCGTCTAATGCATTGTGTTGGTTGCTGATCTTATTCAGGTATTAGATCTACTTACACCAATAGTGCAAGACTCCAAGGTTGGGATTGACTTGGCAGGATTTGCTGCTGTAGCTTTAGGGCTCATCTATGTAGGCTCTTGCAATGAAGATGTTGCACAATCGATTGTTCTTGCTTTGATGGACCGGAGCGAGTCTGAGCTCGGAGAACCCTTAGCCCGCTTTTTGTGTCTCGGCCTTGGCCTCCTGTACCTTGGGAAGCAGGTACTTTCTTTACTATTTGTATTAATCTTTTTCCTTATACCTCATATATCTCTCAATTTATTCTGGATGTAAGATGGCGACCTTTGTTTTGCATTTTGTTGCGAATTTTTTTGTAGTTTTGAGAACATTCAGCTTATTTAAACCACTCTTTCAATGTGCATAAATTAATTGTCATGCAGGCAGAGCTTGATTATGTTGATGTATGTTGATTGAAGAAATGTATGTCAAGTCTATCAACATTTTGGTACGATCGAAATCCGTTTTTTTAAATGGAATGTTGTTCGGTTTTGCAGGACGCTGCAGATGCAACCATGGAGGTGGCCAAGACATTGAATGAGAAGATTTCCAAGTATTGTCTCGTCACTATAGAGACTTGTGCATACGCAGGCACAGGCAATGTTCTAAAGGTAGCTATTATTTTGCCCTCTTCATAATCTGTTTAGAGTTCTGTCTTTCAATAGATTTTTTTGTAATGAAAAATGCAGACATGTGTTTAGAAATACTAGTGTTTTGCTAGTAGTTCTGCTTACGTGCAGGTATTTAGGGGCCGTAATTGTATGTTGTGCTTGCGTTTTGTTTAAATGTTTTCATTTTGAATGCAGGTACAAGCTCTACTGAGCATGTGTGGCGATCATTTGGAGAAAGGTGATAACCATCAGGCTCCTGCTGTCTTGGGTATTGCTTTGATTGCAATGGCTGAAGAGTTGGGTTGTGACATGGCCATTCGATCCTTGGAACATCTTCTTCAGTATGGTGAACAGAACATCCGGCGAGCAGTTCCACTTGCTCTTGGGATCTTATCCATCTCCAATGCGAAGGTAAATCGGAAGATTTTCTTGTGGCTGGTATCAAGTCCAAGATCAAAATGGTGCCATTTTTTGCAAACGTTTTCAAGATGGCTCTTGCTTATCAATAATTATGTATTTAGTTTGTGCAAGGATCATATCTGTTCTCTTGAACTGTTTTTGTTTGTTTACAATTCTCATTTTTAGGGAAGGTCTCTTACTAAAAATGTGGTTTTTTGGATGTTTCTATTCGCATAATGATTGTGCTTTTCTGGTTGCAGATTAGTGTTATGGATACACTGAGCCGTCTTACGCATGACAGTGATTCTGAAGTGGCAATGGTATATATGATTCCTTGTGGTTTTTTTCGTTCCTCATTAATTTTATAGCACATGCCTTAGAAGACCTGATTCTGTCAGTACAGTACCCTGTCTATTGCTGCATATGAAAATGAATTATAGGTTTTATTTCTTGCTCTTTACTAATACAGCATTGTTTTTACCACAGTCGGCCACAATTTCTTTGGGACTTATTGGAGCGGGTACCAATAATGCTCGAATTGCTGGCATGCTTCGCAATCTATCTAGCTATTATTATAAGGATCCGAGCCTTCTCTTTTGTGTAAGTACCTACCTTCTGTCCGTTGTACTTCTTGAAATTTTTGTTATTTTGAATATTCTAATACTTCTTTCTTTACTGATGGATAATGCAGGTTAGGATAGCTCAAGGTCTTGTTCACATGGGAAAAGGACTGTTGACGCTCAATCCCTACCATTCAGATCGATTTTTGCTATCAAAGTAAGCTATTGAGCATCTTTCTCTTGGGATCTTTTAAGAGGCTATGTCTTCCGGCTGAGTATTAGAAAGTGTGTTGGGCCAATTCCATGTCATCCTTATTGTGCGTGTAAGACTGGCCTGTACATGAAGTAGATTACCATCTTTGTCTGATTACAGTTGGTTTTGAATTATGATATCTGCAAGTTGAGGGTATATGATACCTTTTAGGAAGACGACCAAATTCCTGATGACATTTTTGGGAGTGCAGTGTGGCATTGGCGGGATTGATCACGTTTTTGCATGCAAGTTTCGACATGAAAGCGTTCATTCTTGGCAAATTCCACTATGTTCTTTATTTCCTCGTTCTTGCAATGCAGGTAACTCGTTATGCATACTGATATGCTTAAATGTTGATGCCGTAGTGAGCTGTTCACGTGATATCAACGCATGTTTATCAGATTGATCTGAAATTTATTCGTTCTACTGTTCTTTATATCTTGTTCAAGTTTCGCTAACTTTGATTTTGGATGACAGCCTCGGATGCTGATAACTCTAGATGAGAATTTGAAGCCCCTACCTGTACCTGTACGAGTGGGCCAAGCTGTGGATGTGGTTGGTCAAGCTGGTCGTCCAAAGACCATTACTGGTTTCCAGACACATACAACTCCTGTTATTTTGGCTACTGGTGACCGTGCAGAGCTAGCCACTGAAAAGTAAGTTTTCTCATGAACAGAATCCCAGTAATTTTTCTCCTTGAACATTTTCTGAATGGGTCGTTGATATCTACTCGCAAACTTGCACATGTAACTCCATTTATTTGATCTAGAGGCGCCAGTAACTAACTAAGCAAACATGTTCGTGTAGCATGTCTATCTCACAAGTTCCATTTCTATTTGCTAAGTATTGCTATAACAAGCTGTCTAGGTAATGATTAATTGAAAATCTGACCTGAATTTGTGGTGGATTCTTGCAGGTACATTCCTCTGTCGACTGTGCTTGAAGGGTTTGTGATTTTGAAGCTCAATCCTGATTATCAGCATGACCATTTGAGTAGTTAGGTTTGTAGGAATATTCCTTCTGATATCATGCATATTGCCTCATAATCTCATAAAAGTCACAACTCAAAGGTCCTCGATATATTTTCTCTTCCGTTGGTGGAGACCCGTTGAGTGTAAATGAAATGTTTTTTTTGCTGTGAGTGTGGCTTCTTTGTAGTACTTCTCAGTATTTTTTAACAACTTGGATTTCATCATCAATTCCTAGACTTCGTTGACAAATGCCCTGAGGCATTTTGGTGTTTATTGAATTCAAATACACGTTAATTTTTGAAAAGTACTGTACTTCCAACCATTCGTGAGCAAGCATAAAGAGTATGTCCAACATCTGTTTGCCTCCGGTTCTAATGTAGAAAGGATGACAATATATTGAATATAGTTGAAGTATCCCACCAAGATGTTTACAGTTGCAAGCTTGTGATTCAAAAGTGGTGTGAAAATACCAAAGCTTTGATACAGTGATGCAGAGAACAGGAGCTTCTCACATCGTGGCAAAAAGCTTTTAAAGTTGCTCCATTTTTATTTTCTCGACATCTTCCACTAAGTTACCTAATCACTCAATGATGCAATGGTGGAGTTGACACACTTGGCACACTAAAGTAGCCAAGATTGGTTTAGATTTGAGGTACTACATTTTTCACTTTATTTATAGTAGTTGAATAACATGATGAGTACAAAAGGTATGTGAAGTATTGTATACTAAGGTTCTCACTTGGTATTAGCAAAGTGAAATTAGTCCAAACGTGTATCAAAGTTTGTTCTTAAGACTCTTAACACCAAGTGAGAACATACCTCAACCCCTCATCGTTTCGACATCTATAATTTTTTTGGGTTGCTTTTACCTTTGAAGAGTTGTAAGTGGAAACTCACCTCATATTCACCATAGATTCGTTTTCAATTCCAAAAGACAACAAAACTAGTCTATGATGGGTTAGAAAATAATCTAAAACAAAGCCCTGCACCATTAGAGAGGAAGATAACCAAATCTAAAACCAATTTTGAATTGAGATGTTCCTAACCCTCAAAGGACATACTAAGCTTCACAAGCTTATTTGATAGAGAATCTTCAAGAAATCTTTAGTTGTGGTTAAGCATTTTCTGATTGGAATAACAAGCTAAAGGGATGATCGAATTGCGACATAAGATTCTCTTCGAGCCTGGATCCAATTGATCAAGATAGCATCACATAAATGATTGAATTCCAAGGTAATGAAGGGAGCTAGAGGAGGGACATAAGCGAGATATAGTTTTGCGAGCAAACTATTGGGCTAAGGATATGATGAACATATGACATGATGAAGATATGATGGATCAAAAGGTCATACACATGGTTGCTTTTATTATCCTTTGCTTTGATTCGATAATTCTTCTTTTAACTGCCATGTGATAGCCTTACACCTACTAGTGGTCCAGCTATTGCTCCATTATTTCATCAAACAATCCTTAGAAGGGGCAACAACAATAAACGGTGCTTGAGAGGACCAAAATTTCAAAGTGTCGTTCGAACTACCCCTCTAAATGGCCAAGGACGTTTAAGGCTTAAACTACTTCAGGTGATAATCATATTGGCACTACTTGTTGAACTCACTTTATGGTGATGAGGTTGGCAATTCAATTTCTACTACTATCTATAGCCCATGTATATGAAACCTTTTGACTTGATTAGGAAACACAATTTTTGCCATTGGTAGGAGATTGTTTTTGGAAAAATGCGAAGGTTTATTGCATTTGGTTGTAAGTTCAAGCCTTGTACTTATCATGTTTTTCAAAAAAATAAAAATATTAAAAAAGACCAAAAACTTGATTGCACGTCTTGAGTAAGGATATGGTCTGAAATTCCAAATGAATGAGTTAACAAATGAAAGAGAGTTTTTAAAATTAAACATACTTTCATTTTTGCCAATTTAAAAAATATATATAACAATTTAATATGAAAAAAAAATCATAATACAACTCATTTCATAACTTTTTATACTTCAACAATTATTCTATGAATTTCCAACTTGAGATCATAGACAATCCTACTATTGACTGCCAAATCCTAAATTGAACATCCTTAACTAAACTTCTATTGGTTACCTCCAAAAATTCTTTAACTCCTATCGGCCACTTCTTACTTCTTAACTCCTATCGGCCGATAGGAGTTAAATTTAACTCCTATCGACCAAATTCTTTAACTCCTATCGGCCGATTCAATTAACGCCAAAAAATGATATTTTGGGCCAAAGTTTGTGTTGTGTCCGCTATTTGCAAGAGCATTTGCATGTGAGAAATTATTGCACAAAGCAAGATTGGTGTCAAGTCAACGGAGAATAAATGCATTGGGAGACCTCGCAATCAACACGTAGTTGTCAACAAGGCTTGAGGTATTTCCTAGGGTATTTCTTGAATAAAAAAACCATGTGTCAATGTGTCATAGGGGTGTGCCTGCTACCCTTAGGTGGCAGAATTCACTTGAAGTGTTGGCCATGCTCTTACAAGAATTAATTGAGACCTTTGCACAAAAAACTATGACGCATTAAAAGACCCGACATGAATTGATTGAGACCTCTGCCTAAAAACTAAAAACTATGACGCATTAGGTGATCAACATGACATGAATTGATTCGACACATTAGGTGACCTGACATAAATTGATTGAGACCTTTCACTAAATTATGACGCATGAGGAGACTAGATATAAATTGATTGAGACCTTTGTACAAAAATTATGACGCATTAGGAGACCTGACATGAATTCAGGGGGCAGAGCAGGTACTCCTCGGCAACATCTAGTTCTTTTGCCTAAACACTACTTCAAGCCTTGCTGACACCCACGTGTCAATTGCAAGGTCTCCCAATGCATTTATTCTCCGTTGACTTGACACCAATCTTACTTAGTGCAAGAATTTCTCACACACCAATGCTCCTCCAAATAATGGGGACAATGCAAACTTTGGCTCCAAATACCATTTTTTTGGCGTTAACTAGGTTGTTGTTGGGCGGACTTCAGAGCAATTGTAGGTGGCTACACCAAATTTTGGCTTTGTCCACAAAGATTTTCAATGTCCCATGCTTTTGGGCATGCTCGAATGTGTCATAACTTTTGTGCAAAGGTCTCAATCAATTCATGTCATGTCTCTTAATGCATCATAATTTTTGTGCAAAGGTCTCAATCAATTTTTGTCAGGTCTCCTAAGAGCATGCCCAATAATTCAAAAAATTGGTGCAAGAATTTCTCACACGCCAATGTTCCTGCAAATAGTGGGGGCAATACAAACTTTGGCTCCAAATACCATTTTTTGGCGTTAACTAGCTTGTGTTGGGACGGACTTCAAAGCAAGTGTAGTGCAAGTGTAGTGGGCTATACCAAATCTTGGCATTGCCCACAAGGATTCTCATGCTACTGGACATGTTTTAGAAAGACCTGACATAAATTGATTGAGACCTTTGCACAAAAACCATGACGTATTAGGTGACCAAGCTCATCACATTGTTGAAGAGTGAAGACAAGCCACTTTTTCTTAACATACTTGGATGAACTTTGTTCAATTTATACAACTCCTATAGTAAACATTCAAAAAAATTCATCATCCAACCTGCATATGCCAACTCTCTAAAGCCCTCTTTGCACTTGGATTGGAAAAAACTTCTAAAGAGCTATGGTTTATGCTCGAAAGGTCGAGCATTGGAGGCTAAGTTTTTTGGATACAAAATAAAGCAAAAAGGGTCCATATAATTGACTACTAACATTTTTAATACATTTTTTAAGCGCAGGGCAATTTGAAATTTAAGAGTCCTATAGGATAATTTATTTTTTTCTAAATTAAAAACGTTCTTTGGAATTTTGCGTTAGACCCACATTTTGATCTCCGTCAAAAAATTTGTTGAGCCTGGTGGAGGTGACTGTCAAAAATTTAAAAAACCATGCGAGATCAAATAGAAGGTCCATCTTAATTCATCGGGACGTAAAATTTCTACCTAATTATAAAAAAATTAATGTAATATAGGATGCTTTAAATTCAAGTAAGGAATAAGTCAAGAATAAATTGGCCAACATACCTAGAATATTCTAGAATTTACCTAAAATGGGTGAAAGCATGGTATTTAGATGTGTACCAAAAAGTTGATCCGATATGTTGAAATTACAATGTTTTTGATTAGAGGCTATAAAATAGTATAAAATTGTTTTTTCTATTGGTTCTAATTTCATAGCACCTTGTGTTGTTTTTATAAGTACTCAAATCCAAAGTTTCAAAGTAAGAAAAATAAAAATAATTGTTAAAAGCAAAGCTCAAAAATAGATGTCTAAATCTAATTTCAGGAGAAAATTTGATGAACTAAATCATATTGAATATGGATATAAATATTATATTCTTTAAGTCCATTGTGCATTTGAAGGTTCCAAAGAAGAAAAAAAATTAATGCATTTTTGGCTTGTTTTATATCTACTTTTCAATTTGGCTCAAATCTACTTTTACAATTTTGATTACTTCAACGTCATTAACACATACATAAATGATTATTGAAAATTAATTTTTTAATTTTCTTTGTGAGGCTTTGTTGAACATCATGTCTTTTATTTTATTAGGAATTTCTTTTACAAAAAACAAAATTTTAATGTATATTTTGACCTTGCTTCTTCATAGGGATCAATGTTGATTCACTTTACCATTGCTTTCACCCAAATATTTCAATTATGTGATAGCCTCCATTCAAATACCCTCTTAATTTAGGTGGTTGCACTAGATATATGTTAGTCCCCCCCTGCCCCCTAAAGTATTGGGCCTAATGTAAATTCCGCAAGACTCAAAATTTGTGAACTTTTGTTGCCATGCATGAAGAACAAAAGTGTTGTCCAAATCATTTTTTCTTCTTGTCATTCATGTACTGAAAATGTCAATTATCATAAAATATTCCTGATTATCATCTCAGTTTTTGAAACTTGAAAATTTGCTCTTTGCGGCTTCTCGCCTCAAGTGTAAAGAAGGCCTTAGAGATTAAGACCATGAATGGTGATGCAATTGCCTCCTATGAGTGGAGAGGCCCTTAACCCTAAAGGACCAAGAAGTCTCATGTTTTTTGGCCTATTTGATGTAAGTCCTATGTGGACTTCATTTTGTTCAATTTTTGTTTTTTGTTTTTTGACCAACACATACAATGTTCTTCAATGATTCTGAAGAAAGAGAGAGGAACTCTGGCTTGAAGGACCAACGTGAATGAAGGGTTTGTTAGGGGAAGTGTTTGATTCTAACGATGTAAAATTTTGTTCCATCTGAATTATATATTTTTCACAATATGATCAATTAAATGCGTCATTTTAACCCCTAACTACTTAAGTGTGCTATTTTTGGACGATGTACAGAATATATACAATTTTTCATTTGTGGTGATGTTTTCATCCATTGGTCTTTTTGACATAATTTTTTCAGGTAGTTTCCGTCATGTAAGTGAAGTTCGATTAGGAAAAAAATCAAAATTGAATTTACTTGGTCCTTTCATTCCATGTGAACTTCCATTTCGAAAAAATAGTAATTCAAGGTTTTGAGCTATAAAATGCGCACTAAATCCATTCTTTGAGGCCGACATACAAACGAAAGTTGTAGATGATGACTTTTCCATGACATCCATACAGTTGGATTAAGTAATACTGTCAAAAAATGTTTAAATTTTATTTTAAAAGAGATTACCGTTTTAATTATATGAAAATACAAAAATACTCATTATCTTATGAATTTTGAAATGATTGGCCAGAAGTGCATAATGTACAACATTGAATCATCTTTTGCATTATGTGCAATATTTCACATTATCTTTTGATTGCTTACTAAGAGATCACAAGACACCTCTATCAAACCATAGTAAATTTCAAATGTGTAAATCCAACACTATTGAAGTCTGATGATTTCAACCAATCATAATGAATTTCAAGATGAGAGTATTAAAATTGTAATTTTAGTGAATTTTCAAAGTTTTTTCTTGCAAATTCATTTAAAAATATACAGGTATTTCATTTGAAATTCAACCGTACAAATGTCTTCTAGTGAGGACGTCTTCTATATGCTCAAAAAAGTTAAAGAAGCCTCATTTTATAATACATTTAGGTGTTGCTCAAAACTCTAGGCATTTAGAGGTTAAAGCCATGGGTCTTTGGTCCTGCAAGGGGTCAATTAATGAGTTACAAAAATGTCTTCACACTACCGTAGTACCATAGCTGAGTCGCCAAAAAATAATTCAAAAAATAAAAACGTAAAAAGCCGGAAATTATGAGGACAAAGTACGAAGATAGAGTAAATTATGTTTAGCTATATTTTTCTATTTCTAAGCTATTTTGGACCATTTTGGACCATTTTCTATCATTCTTTCGCTCAGAAATGAAAATCAAAAATTCATTTTTTAGGAACAAACCTTATTTTTCAAAAGATATTAAATATTCATTCGTGGGTGGTGACCCAATTATGGTACTACGACACTAACTAACCTTCTTTTCTTTTTTGGATGCTTTATTTCCATTGCACAACAACAAATTACAAACACCACACTGTGAACGAAGAGAGCACTAGTAACTAAATTCCGTTTCCCAGACGCTACCAGTCCTCACTTTCATGTCCATGCTGCCATTCCTATGATCCTGCATTGCCATTGATATAATTCCACTTTAGGGTTTTGCAATTGCTCAATCAATTCATTCATACTTGTGATCAGTCGATCATCTTTGCAACAATTCAATCATAAGAATGGGGCGTTTCCAAAGCGAATCCGTGGCCGAGCAAATCTATAAAGCCTTCACACGGAAGAATTCCGTTTAGGTCTCCGTCATCATGATCGGTGCCGTCATCGGAGAAAAGGTATGTCCATTACTTATGCAATAAATTACTAAACACGAGGGGAACAGATCCTTTTTAAAGCGAATTTTTTTTCTTAGTCCAGAAACTCTCCACAGATTGATGTTTTGAGGTGAGAATTTGAATGTGGCCCGGTTGCAGATGGTGGTCGATTTCGTAGAGGGATGTTGGCAATCGAGCAACCAAGGAGTAAGTCGTGAAGAGTTTTTGTTTCGAAACCCTAGCCTGTATGTATATGCATCATGCTTTGTTGTTTTGTTGCTGGACAAGTAACTGCATGTGGAGAAATTAGGGTTTCATGAATTGCCGGAGTGTAATGTGCAGAAATTCTACGAAGATATACCTAATTTAGGGTCTCTTGCCGAAGGGGAGGAATGAAGATGACAAGATCTCGTGGAACTCAAACATGTAGCAGGTTCCAATGGAACATGGAAGATTGTCACTTGTGTATGGCCAGTGATCTTAGCACAGCAAAATTATTTGAAACTATTATGATACTCTCCAAGCCAGTTTCATGTGCATAGTTCCTTAGGATCATCCGATCGTGATATATTGCCTGGATCGGTCACCATGTGTGTACACTGTCCGCTTGAAGAGTAATAAGTTAACTATTTTTTGCGTCCAAGTTTCTTCACCGACATTGTTTATCTTCACCGACATTGTTGTGGCGGTTAACAGAACTTTACTGTTTCGGCAAGAAAAAATGAATAGACCGGCTTACCAGGTGACCAGGGTCAAGTTGCTTGCATTCCAAGCACGGAAGTTCGATCAAAACCCTGAAAACGTGTACAGTACTACAGTAGGATAGGGTCAAATACGGTATCCTATCTATGTCATAGGATAGGCCCCCTTGTCATCGAATCTTTGCCTTGGTGCTTCGAATCTCGTGCATGAAAAGTCGTTGGCTTATGTTGGATGCCTGTGTCGGTTTTTCTAAAAGCGGCCTTGACCGAACAAACAACTGTTTTCTATCACCATTAGCAAGCTGGAACTGTGGAAAGAAAACCCAGCGGTCAATTAACTTAAACAATAAGTTTTATGATGATTCAAAGACACGCTATGTGGCTGGAGGTTTTCTGCTGCGATCATTTAGGGCCACCTGCCAGTTGTAACATCTCGCTGGGAGTAAGTTACTGTACAGTATAGTAATGAACTAGGGTTTAGGCGAGGAGGGGCCTTTCTGGACTGAGTTGGGGGGCATGGAATCGTGACTGTGTAGAGATTTTACGATGCAGACATTCACGACTGATTTTGCAGTGGCGTGATCTGCACTGACTCACTGGTTTGTTACCAAATAAAACTTTTATCGTTCGTTTTCAAGGTGAGCGATCCTCGTACTAAACCGACTTCTTTCTTTCTCCAACTTTTGTATATATGTGCTAAGCTCGTGTATGTTCATTTCACCTCTAGTTTCCAACGGATTTTGATTCGCCGTGTGAGTTTCCAACGAATTCATTGTAAGCCTTGCAATTAATCCGTGACAAACCTGCTGGCTATGGCGGAGGTTTAAGCCAAAGAACACCTAACACCAAAAACGGCATTTCGTGCCCCAAAAGTGCCACTTCTAGAGTGTATGATGGTCTTTTCGAATGCGGATTTTGCCGTTGAGTGCTTGGAGATCAATTGATTCGTAGTTTTCCATTTCTGAGGCTACACTCAAACTAAGGGTATTGACAATTTCATCCGCTTGTTGGTTGCATCAAAATTTAGGTTAATTTCGAAGTAAGGCCACAAGATTGCATCTAGTCGAGATTTTCGTAACGTGACCTTGTTCCATAATTTGGTCATTCCGAACGAATGATTGGCAGTCAACAATGGCATTAGGAGGTGCTTCTGAGTCTGTGATCCCGAGCACAGACGAAAGGAATTTGAATGAAGATAGGCGGGGTCTGCGTCACTGGCCTACGATGTCGCAGCTTCGTGTTGCAGTGAGCAAGTTAAGGCAAGATTTGGACGAGTTACAGAGCCCTGTTCCTCAGGGATCCGAGCCGGCATCACCGGGATCACACATGCGCAGGAACATTCGATCTATGGGCTCAGGGCCTCTGGCTTTCTACCATCGCGGCGTTGCGGTGCGGATGCTGCGAGATTATTTGCAGGACCTCGTGGTACTCAACAACCAGCAGCTGGAAGGTGTTGCAGAGACTCTGCGGCTTTCGCGTCTGAAAACCGTGCAGAGACAGATTGAGGAGTATCAAAAAGCTTTGGAGGAGATGGTGAAAGCAAATGAACGAGAGCCTGATGGTCAGCTCACGTGGCACGAGCGCGATATATTGAAGCGTATGCTGGAGGATTATTCGCGTGGGTTGGAGGAGTTTCTGGACTACCCGTTCGAACTCGAGGACCAGCTGACGATGGTGCGAGCCCAGATCGATTTGGTGGGCGATGGCATGCCGTTGGAGTTTTCGGACACGCGATTTGATGTCATGATTGAGTCTTTGACTGCGTCCTTGAAAGGATGCGAAACACAAGTACTCGAAATTACGCAGCTGCACACACACGGATTCGAGGTGTTTAACCTTCAGTGTGGTTTTCTTGTGGAGACTCTGTTACCGAACGCAAAGGAGAGACTGAGCAGGTACAATGAGGTGCTGGGACTCATCACGCACTTGGAGGTTGAAGGCTACGAAGTCAGCACCAGACAACGGATTTTCAAGAGTGTAGCCTTCTGCATTGAGTCGCTGTCGGGGCTTGCGCGTCAACTCCAAGCAGTTGTGGACCTTCTCACCCAGTGTGGCAGCGACAAGTGGTGGATCACTGCGCTGGAGCTTTCCAATGCTCCTCCACAGTTCACGATCTTGCGGTGGTCGAGCTTCTCCCTTGTGATTCGATCGTGCGAATGGAGCATGGACATTGTGGAGCTTGCGTTTCATGCGCTGAGCCAGCTCCTGGATGGTGAATCCACTTTGCTTGATGTGGTTTTCAACTGGTCTGACGAGCAGCGGAGAATGGTGCTAGAAATTAATGGTAACCCTGTGCACAGACAGGAATCGAGAGTTGGAAGATCAGGGTTGCTTGCAGTCATGCGCGACCTCGAAGCCAAGGACACTGTTGCCCTTGTCCAGAAGCTTGTCGAACTAACTGAAAAACCCCAGAGACGATGGCTCCTTGATGACTCGGATGCGAACATGCATGCCATTGCAAGGTTCTTGAGCCAGAAACTAAACGGACCCATTCCCGGAGTGAACTCCTTACCTTGGACATTCACATTGACTTTCTCGGATTTGAAATACTCACACTACATAGATTCTGGGGCTTCAGGTATGGTGGCGGAGTTCAAGTGGTTTGGGCAAAAGGTGGCCGTGAAAACCATCAAATCTCCGGGGCTGGAGCGAAAGAAATTCGAGGAGGAAGCTGCCATTCTGGCCACTGTGCAACATCCATTTGTTGTGCGAATGATCGGTTGCGCATTCAATGGCAAAATCGAGACAGGATTGTTGGCAATGGAGCTCATGGCACATGATCTGAGGTCGGTGATTCAGAAACGGTGTCCAAATCCGGCACCAAACCTGAGTCCCTTCCCTCTCATCGTTGCCATTGACATCATGTCGCAGATAGCGGAAGGCATGCTATATCTCCGAGAGCACAGGATCCTGCACAGGGATTTGAAGGCAAAGAATGTGCTCTTGAATCGGTGTCGGCGCGTGCGCAGATCCTTGAGTGCAGCGTACCGAATGTTTCCAGATTTAGCATCTCTGCTTCACACAGAAGAATACTACCTTGCAAAGCTGGCTGATTTTGGCATTGCAAAAGCAAAGCCGTTGTCGTCGTTGACACAGATGGTAGGGACGACGCCGTGGCGGGCGCCGGAGGTGTTCCATGTTCCTGACCTGGAGACTGCCCCTCACTACAAATGGCCTGCTGATGTCTACAGTTTTGCGATGACATGCTATGAAATCCTTACTGGCAGTATACCATTTGACGGAGTCCCCAACACGAAGATTTATGAAAGAATCATGGCAGGCGTGAGGCCCTCCCTTGACGACGTCGTCATGCCGTCTCCGGCTTTGAAGAACCTCATCCATCAATGTTGGGCCACTGATCCAAATGATCGACCCAGCTTTGATGACATCTGCCGAAGGTTGTGGCAGTGCAAGGTTGAAACTATCTTACCCGTCTTCAGGCTTCATATCAGTCCATCCAGATCTCATAGCTTGTAAAGAGGTTTGCATTTCTTGCATATTTATAGGTTAGGCCAATTCCTGCAGTTTGTTTTATCCGTCCTGGTTCATTTACTGGTAGAAATGGGAAAAAAGAGGTACAGGTTGTTTTATCCGACCTGGTGCATTTACTGGTAGAAATGGGAAAAAAGAGGTACAGGTTGTTTTATCCGAACTGGTGTATTTACTGGTATAAATGGGGAAAAAATGAGGTAGCAAGTGTTTGCTCAATGGGAGAGCAATTTGAGTCATGTTTTTTATTCCTGAATTAGATGCAGGTTGTTCTGGAGGATTTAGAGGTACACAACTGATTTATTGATACATTCAATTGAAATCCACGAGTTGATATTGAGCACTGTTTTTGGAATGAAGTGAGCAAGAAATTTGATGGTTCACATATTTCACTTTAGGAGAACTTTGAGCCCTAGTGAGGGTTGCCTTCATTCTTCATCCTCCACATTTTCTATGTTTCCGTCATTGTTTCAAAACCATGAAATTCAAAGCAGCAGACTTTGTGTGGACCACCTTTTTGAATTAGGAAGAGTACCCTCCATTATTAATAGTGAATTTTAAAGACCTTCCAATGGTATATTACACACCTAATTTGGTGGTGAGTTGATTTAACAATTATCGTGTGCAATCATGGCCCTCCGTTGTGTTCAAATCCTCTAAAGTGTTTATTGATTTGTTTTGAAACTCAAAAATTAAATTAAATTAAATAATCCACTTGAGGGTCAAAATCAAGATTTAGAAACAAACAGTAAAAAAAAGTTAAATTATACTAATTGTGTATCTTTATTTTGAAACAAAGCCCTATTAGAAATTGACAAATAACTAATAATATGCAAATTTAATTCAATGATGTCGAAATACTATTTATAATGTTTTACCTTAAGTAATAGATGATAGAAATCGATCCATTCTTTTTTATTATGACTAAGAACTATATGACCATTCATAAACCACTTTTTAGCTCTACTTATTTCAGCGGGGATTAGTTGTAAAGAGATGGGCCTATCATCATATTCATCAAATATTAGTAGGGTTTGTGACCAACTAGGTACGATAATGAATGAAAGTCATTCAACTTTGAAGAAATGAAAGGGATTCAATAGCAAGGGAAAAGTCATTTGTAGGTTAATTTTTGGCCTTCTCGTCCTTCCTAGGTTAAAATTTGAATAAATAAGACTTCTCCAAGTATGACTAAAAGTTTTACATGACTTTTTGAACGTATGTTGTAAGAGTAAGGGACAAAACATTTTTATGATTTTTGGACTTGTGTTCCAAAACAAGGGATAAAATACGGTTATGATTTTTTTTATTTGTCTCTTGATATTAAAGAATAAAACAAGTTTGTGATTTTAAAACCTGACATGTACCTTGGTTGGAAGAATTGAAACGGTGGTTATGCCTTTTGGAACAATGTCATAGTTGGAAAAGATGAAAGATGGTTACAATAGAACTTTTTGACGATGTCTTAGTTTGAAATAATGAAATATGATAAGTTGTGATTTATAAACCCTAGCCTTAATTGGAAGGAATGAAACACACTTAGACTTTTGAACCTATGCCTTGATTGCAAAGGAGGAAAATCTTTGGGCTTCGTCAAACTTTAAAAAGTAAAGGGAAGGATACCTTTTATATTGATAATACTATTAGCACAGGGAGCTCATAATGGTTTCCCTATGTGCGTTTCCCTTTTAGTCTCACTTTTCCCACCGAGCCTCAAGAGTTGACACTTGTTAAACTTTCTTTTTACAAGCAGGTGAGTCAACATTAAACAAGTGAATATGCAGCTTTAAGACTTAGTGGGAAAAGTGAGACTCGCAGGGAAATCACACAGGGAATCGCATATGAGACCCTGGTGTAGAGAGTTTGGAGGTGAAAAGTAACATTATCTTTTGGTGACTATGTTTTTTTGGTTTAGAGATAAGAACTCTTAGCTCAAACCCTTGAGATTTTCCAAAGTCTCATGTTCTTTTGTTTGAATTGCACCTTTGGTTTTCGATGTTTGTTCTTTTTTAGTTATTCTTTTACTTTAAAGTTTTAATTGCCAATAGTACATAACATTGGACTTAATTATCTTTTAACATAGAAAATGATGAAAGCTTTTAATGAAGTCAAGCCTCCAAAAGGTGAAAAATACAGAACTCTTGGTAGTGATAATATCTTATAAATATAGGCGCTATTTTTTAATTTTTAATCTCTATAATTTTTTATTTTTTATTTTTTATTCAGCCCGACTGACTTCAACTAATCAGAAGTGGGGCTTGTTGAGGCCCCATATCTCCTTTTGCATTGTTAGTGTATGTTTTAGATGTCTATTTTCCTTTTGTATGTTAGTTTTTATGAGTAATTGGTTGTCTCCGTGCAAACATGTGTTGATGAAGGTGGAGTCCTTTGGAGTGACTGTCTACATCGGTATCACGTGAGCTAATTAAAATGTGGTCTTTTGGCAAGTAATTGGCTACTTCATTGGAATTATTGGTTTATGAAAATACTATCCTTTCAAGTGATTGTCCACTTGACGGAAGCATGTACTATGAACATACAATTTTTTTGAGTCATAGTGACTACCTCTGAAGAAGTATATCCTATGATGAACTGGAGAATCTTTTCTAGTGAATGACCACATTATTAAAAGTGTGTTTTTTTCTAGTGACTGACCACTTTAGAAGGTGTGTGATCTTTTCTAATAAATGACCACTTTTGGGAACATATGGTTTTTTCTAGTGATTGACTATGTACTTTGGTGAACGTGTGTGGTCTTTTTTAATGAATGACCACCTTAGTAGACGTGTATGGTGATGAAGACGTGGTCTTATTGAGTGACTGTTTACTAATGATGATGTAGTCTTTTGTGTGATTGTTTGTTGATGATAATGTGGTCTTTTAAGTGATTGTTTACCAATGATGATGATGTCTTACCACCTTTGTAGAAATGTTAATGGTGACAAAGATGTGGTCTTTTGTAGTAATTGACTATCTTGGTGGAAGTGTATGTTGATGAAATGTCATCTTTTTGAGTGACTTATTAACTAATAGGAAGTGTATATTGTATATTGATGAAGGTGTGATCATGTAGTAAGAATAAATATTTCTTCGAAAACTAACACAAGTGATTTTAATTAATTTATTGTTAGATTTTAGTGATATTACAAATTGAAGTAAATTTTATACGTTCTATGTACAAATACGTTGAACATAAACTGTGATTTTACTTTTTTTACAGTTTTTGTATATAATAAAATTGGTATATGTACAAAATTCCATAAAATGAACAATAAAATATGACACAATAATTATATTAAATAAAAATTAGAACAATATAGAAAATATTTAAATATTTAAAATATCTAAATGCATTGCAAATAATTTGTCATCTAGGAATGAATATCACATGCTCAAATGTAGGTGGAGAATAGGGTCGTATTACTCGGGGGTGCATTCTACATTATGTTTGAAAATCACGTGCGTTCATGACCCCTCAAAAAAACCCCTTGTATACCAGAGGTTATATGTCTAAATACCTTTCTATACAAATACATTTTGTTTTAAATATATGTTTAGTGTAAGTATACGTAAATATTTTTAGTTCTAAATGTGTTAATTGTATGTATACGTAATACAACAGTGTTCAAATTAATACCCCTTTTGTGCACTCACGTATACTCGTACATGTTTAGTACAGTGCAATCCTCGGGTCGTATTATGTGTGCTAAATAGTTAAAAACAAACTCATAAAAAAAAGTTCAAAAAACCAAATATTCTTCAATATTCTCTTTCTCAAATGTGTAGTCTTTTTGAATGATTGAACTCCTCAACAATAGCATGTTGTCAAAGATGTAGTCTTTTTGAATGAGTGACTACTTTAACAAAAGTGTTTTTTGATAACTTAGATGTGTCTTTTTGAATGAGTGATTACCTAGGTAGAAGTGTGTGCGTTGATGAAGAAGTTGTAGTTTTAAGTGATTGGCCACTTCAATGAATTTTTTTACTAAGGAAGATGTAATTTTTTTGAAGAGTTGACTACTTCAACCAAAACTTGTGTTGATAAAGATGTAGTATTTTTGAGTGACTAACTACCTCGGTAGACATATGTACTGATAAAGATGGATATTTTAGAGTGGTTGAACTGTATTGGTAGAAGCATGTGTTGATGAAGATGCAATCTTTCTACGACTTAGTTAGTGGAAGTGTATGGGGTGTTTTCATGGTAGGATGCCCAAAATGTGTAGTGTGACATTGCATAACAAGTAAAATTTTGGCGGTAATCATCTTCTATTGGTCATTGAAATTGAATTTTTGGCAAAAATGTTAACAACAGTGAAAAGGTATTCTAGGATCTTGTGTATATTTAAATTTTGAAAAATAATTATATACAATAGTATGTGGACCAAAATGTAATACATTGTATTAGGTGATGCTTTAGAATAAATACGTTATTGCTTTAATTGATACGTTTCATTAAAGATATAGTGATAGCAATATTTTTCCTCAATTCCTATAACATAAAGGTATCGTATTCAAAAAATATTCCAAAAAGATTATATGAACAAGGTGGATATTAGAGGTTTATGGTATCAGTTTTTGTTCCTTTACTTTAAACTCCCCTTAAATTGGCGAGTTTCTAGAATTTTTTTCGCAAGCTTGGTTGGCTAATTAGAACGGAACCTGTGATGTGGTTGAAATATGCATTCAACGTGGTTTGCAAGTACATAAAATGACATCAATTGGAATATTCCAAATTTATAAGAATATTACATAAGATTCTAAATTTATATCATTTAAAAGATTCCAGAAGATTCCATTTGCTATATTAATTTTTTTGGATATTTTCCCTATATACGTCATTAAATCAACTGTTCTACAACATTCAAAACTTCCTTTGTTCAAAATTACGACACCCGAAGTGCAAAAACCCCTATAGTAATAAATGTGAAATCTTTTTGAGTAATAAATTCTCTCAATAGAGACATATATTGATGAAGATGGAGTCTTTATGATTAAATGATCACCTCATCAAAAAAAACGTGTTAATGAAGATGTGTAGTTTTTTTGAATGACTAACCACGATAGAAGCGTGTGCTAGTGACTAATCGCATTAGTGTAAATTTGTGCTAGTGATTGACCACATCAAACGTGTGCGAGGTGACCGACCACAATGGTGTAAACGTGTGCTAGTGAGTGATCACATTGGTGGAAGGGTGTGCTAATTATCATGTGGTCTTTTCAAATGACTAGCTACTTCATTAGAATCATTTGTTTATAAAGATGTGTTCTTTCAAATGATTGACCACCTTTATGGAAGCATGTACTATAAAGATCAATATTTTCAAGTGACTACCACCTCAGTGCATGTATATTGTGATGAAGGAGCAATCTTTTCGAGTAAGGCGGTGGACATGTGTGGTGATGAAAGCACAGTCTTTTCAAGTCAGGTTGTGGACGTGTATGGTGATGAAGTGTATAGTAATCAAAGAGCAGTCTTTTCGAGTCAAGGTTGGGAACGTTTGTGGTGATGAAAGAGTAGTCTTTCCGAGTCAAGTTGTGGACTTGTGTTGTGATGAAAACACAATCTTTTGAATCATGTTTGGACGTGTGTGGTGATAAAGGAACGGTCTTTTCGAGTCAGGTTGTGGACATGTGTGGTGATGAAGGAGTTGTCTTTTTAAGTGACTCACTGTTTCAGTGAACGTGTGTAGAGATGAAGATATAGTTAGCCTATTTTTGAGTGACTTGACTACATGAGTGAAAGTACATGCTAATGAATTTGTCTTAATACCTTAGAGGAAATGTGTTCATAAAGGTGCGGTATTTTGTAGTACTGTGACTACCTTAGTAAAAGTGTATGCTACTAAAAATAGTCGTTTTTTGAGTTACCAACCAACTAATAGGAACCATATGTTGTGTACTTGTGCAATGATGAAGATGTGATCATATAGTAAAAATAAATATTTCTTCAAAAACCAACACATGTGATTTTTATTTGTTGTTAGATATTAGTGACATTACAAATTGTACATGCTCTTTGTACATATACTTTGTGAGCAATTCTTTTTCTTTATTTGTAGTAAAAATTTGGTACATGTACTAAATATCATACAATGAACGATAAAATAACACATAATAATTTTATTAAACAAAAATTAATGGTCAGTCATTAGCACACGCTTAAACCGATGTGGTCAATCACTAGTACTCTACATTTGATGTGGTGAGTCATTAGCACACATTTGCACTAATGTAGTTAGTCACTAGCACACGTTTTTATAGACAATATACGCTTTCTATTAACTGGTTAGTCACCCCGTTAGTCACTCAAAAGACGATATTTTTATAAGAATACACTTCTACCGACATAGTTGATTACTACAAAGGACCGCATCTTTATCACCACTAGGACTTCTACTAAGGCGATAGGACGTAATCATCGGTGAACAATCACTTAAAAAATACCACAGATGTCATCATTAGTAGCTAATCACTCAATAAAACCACATTTTCATCACCACACACATTCACAAAGGTACGGGTCAATCACTAGAAAAGACCACACGTCTTCATTTCCATACACGTCCACAAGGTACGTGGTCAGTCACAAGAAAAGATCACGAGTCTTCATCACCACACACATTTACCAAGGTACGTGGTCAGTCACAAGAGAAGACCACACATCTTCATCACCACACACGTTCACGAAGGTATGTGGTTGGTCACTAAAAAGGATTGCACGTCTTCAATACCACACGTATTCACAATGTACGAATATTTGCTATATTGTACTAATATTCATTCAATAAAATTATTATGTGTTATTCTATATTTTGTTATGTCGAATTTAGTATATGTACCAATTTTATTATTTTTTAAAAATAAAAATAAAATAAAATTGTACACAACGTATATGTACATAGAACGTGTATGATTTACTTCAGCTTGTGGTGTCACTAATGTCTAACAATAAATGAATTAAAGTCATTTATGTAATTTTTTTAAGAAACCTTTATTTTTACTACATGATCACATCTTCATTAGTGCACAAGAACATAATATAAGCTTCCTATTAGTTTGTCAATCACTGAAAGAGATGACATTTTAAGCAATATATACTTCTATGGGGTAGTCAGTTACTACAAAAAACCGCAATTTTATCACCACACTTCCACTAAGGTAGTAAGATATCATCATCATTATATATTTCCACTTTGTAGTCAATCACTAGCACACGTTTGATGTGGTCGGTCTTTAGCACATGTCGTTTGATGTGGTTAAACAATAGCACACGTTTGATGTTTGATGCATGGTCAGTCATTAACACAAGTTTGATGTGGTTGGTCACTAGCACATGTTTGATGTTTGATACATGGTCAGTCATTGGCACACGTTTGATGTGGTCCGTCACTAGCGTAGGCTAGATGTTTGATGTATTGTTAGTCATTAGCACATGTTTGATGTTTGGTGCACGATCAAGTATTAACACACTTTGATGTGGTCAGTCTCTAGCACACATTTAATGTTTGATGTGATTAGTCATTAGCACATATGTTTGATGTAGTCTATCACTAGTACACGTTTGCATTGATGTGGTTAGTCATATTTTGTCCCAATGGCCCTTTGTCCAGTGGGCATAGAGTCACTGGCATTACGAACGGACACTTTATTCACGCCAGCCCTTTGAAATCGGACCGGAGTTTCTATCTATCTAGTCAGTCATTAGCACACTGATGTAGTTAGCACACGCTTACACCAATGTGGTCAATAAGTAGTACTATACATTTGATGTGGTGAGTCACTAGCACACATTTACACTAATGTAGTTAATCACTAGCACATGCTTCCACTGATGTTTTTGAGTGACTAGCTAACCTATTTTGAATGACTTGACTGCATTAGTGCTAGCACATGCTAATGATTTTGTCTTAATACTTTAGTGGAAGTGTGTTCATAAAGGTGCGGTATTTTGTAGTGATTGACTACCTTAATAGAAGTGTATGCTACTAAAAATGTCATTTTTTTAGTTATTAACCAACTAATAGGAACCTTATATTGATTGTGTACTTGTGCACTGATGAAGATGTGATCATATAGTAAAAATAAGTATTTCTTCAAAAACCAACACATGTGATTTTTATTTGTTGTTAAATATTAGTGACACTACAAATTGTACAGTGGGGTGACACCCAAATTGGCACCTTGTGCAATTCCAGGGATAGTGCCCACACTGCTGCCAACTTTGACACCCTCCCGCGGGCTCGAAAATTGTTATTTTAACATGAAATTTTAGAAACAAAATCATTATTATGTTGAAAACATGTGTACCAAATTTCAAGGCCAGAAGATTGATACAAAAAACGATATTCAAGATTTACTAACAAGGGGTAACTATAAGAAATGTTTCACTACTGCCAACTTTGACACCGTCCCAAGGATTGAAGAAATTTTTTTTCCCATGGAATTTTTGGAGTAGGAATGTCTTTATGTTGTTTATACATATGAGAAGATTCAAATCCAAAAGACCCACCAAAAAAATGATATTCCAAATCTACCAACAGATGTAGTTGTGAGAAACAAAGAGGAAAATTGTCTCACAACTTTGACTACCTCTCTAGGGTTGGGAATTTGTTATTTAAAAATGGAATTTTTGGCACAAAATCACTTTTTAGTTGATAACACGTGAAAAAACTTTCATGTTGAAATAACAAATATTCAACTCAAGGGAGGTTGTCAAAGTTGTAAGACGATTTTCCTCTTCGCTTCTCACAACTACACCTGTTGGTAGATTTGGAATATCATTTTTTTTGTGGGTCTTTTGGATTTGAATCTTCCCATATGTGTAAACAACATAAAGATATTCCTACTCCGAAAATTCCATGGGAAAAAAAAAATTCTTCAATCCTTGGGAGGGTGTCAAAGTTGGCAGTAGTGAAACATTTCTTACAGCTACCCCTTGTTAGTAAATCTTGAATATCTTTTCTTGTATCAATTTTCTGGCCTTGAAATTTGGTACACATGTTTTCAACATAATAGTGATTTTGTTTCTAAAATTTCATGTTAAAATAACAATTTTCCAGCCCTCAGGAGGGTGTCAAAGTTGGCAGCAGTGTGGGCACTATCCCTGGAATTGCACAAGGTGCCAATTTGGGTGTCACCCCACTGTACATGTTCTTTGTACATATACTTTGTGAGAATTTTTTTTTTTTTTTTTTTCTTAATTAAAAAAATTGGTGCATTACTAAATCTCATACAATGAAAAATAAAATAGCATATAATATTTCTATTAAACAAAAATAAGTACAATATAGCAAATATTTGAACCTACACTAATTTAAATGTATTGCAATCTAGGAATGTATTACAATGTATTACAATGAATTTAAATGTATTACAATATTATCACCTAGGAATGATTACCACACGCACAACTGTAGACGGAAGGTAGGATCGTCATATATGTGCTATATAGGTTTTTTTAAAAATCATAAAAACATCAAATATTCTTCAATATTCTCTTTGTCAAATGTGTAGTCTTTTTGAGTAATTGAACTTCTTAACAATAGCATGTTGTTAAAGATGTAGTCTTTTTGAGTGTCTGATCACTTTGGCGGAAGTATCTTTAATAGATGTGTCTTTTTGAATGAGTGACTATTTAGGTAAAAGTGTGTGTTGATGAAGAAGTTGTAGTTTTGAGTGATTGGCCACTTTGATGAAAACATTTACTTTGAGGAAGATGTAATCTTTTGAAGAGTTGACTACTTCTACTAAAATTTGTATTGATGAAGATGTAGTCTTTTTGAGCAATTGGATAAAGATGGATATTTTAGGGTGGCTTGAATTGCATTGGTGGAAGCATGTGTTGACAAAGATGCAATCTTTGTATGGCTTAGTTTGTAGAAGTGTATGGTAATAAATGTGAAGTCTTTTGAGTAATCAATTATCTCAATGGAGACATGTGTTGATGAAGGTGGAGTCTTTTTGATTTAGTGTCCACCTCATTAAAATGTGTATTGACGAAGATGTAGTTTTTTCGAATGACTAACCACCTTGGCGGAAATACGCTGTGGTTAAAAAGTTGTTTTTTCAAGTGAATAACCACATTGATGAGAACATGTATCAATAAAAATGTCATTTTTCACATTAGTGAATATCTTGGTAGAAACATGTGCCAATGAAGATGTGGTCTTCTAAGTGATTAACTACCTTGGAGAAAAGATTGTGTTCATAACTTCGATGTGATCATTTTAAGTGACTGATCATCACATCACTGGAAGCGTGTGCTAGTGACTAATTACATTAGTGCAAATGTATGCTAGTGACTCACCACATTAAACATATAATACTAGTGATTGACGACATCGGTGTAAGCGTGTACTAGTGCTAATGACTTACTACATCAATGCAAACGTGTATTATTGATTGACTACATCAAACGTGTACTAATGACTAATCACATCAAACATTGAACGCGTGCTAGTCAAGGACCGACTATGTATCAAACATCAAACATGTGCTAGTGACCAACCACATCACACATGTGATAATGACTAACCATGCATCAAACATCAAACGTGTGCTAGTGTTCGACCACATCAAACAACATGTGCTAATTGTCGACCACAACAAATGTATGGTGGTGTTGACCACATCGGTGTAAGCGTGTGCTTAATTAGTGATTGATCACATAGTAGAAATATATGTTGATGAAGATGTAGTCAATTTGAGTAAGTGACCACATTAACACTTGTTTCATTAAAAGTGCACGTGCCATATAATTAATGCACATGTTGAAATTTTCTACATTTGAAAAAAATATAGTCATATTTTACCTATAAAGTGCCAAAGTTGAATGTACATTACATAAAAAAACTGTAGTGCGAATTTTAGAGGGGGGTGGGTATGTTCCCACCCCCCTCCTTAAAATTAAAAGAAATGTAGTGCGAATTTTAAAGGGGGGTGGGCATGCTCCCACCCTCCTTCCCCATTTTAATAAAAAGAAATGCAGTGCACATACCACTAAAAAATAGTGCACATGGCTATGTGCACTTTTAACAAAACAAGTGTTTAAATTAGTAGAAGTAGATGATGATGATGATGATGATGATATCTTACCACCTTAGTGGAAGTGTGGTGATAAAGTTGCGGTCTTTTGTAATGATCGACTATCTCGTAAAAGTATATACTGCTAAAAATGTCATCTTTTTGAGTGATTGACCAACTAGTAGGAAGTTTATATTATGTACTTGTGCACTAATAAAGATGCGATCATGTAGTAAGAGTAAATGTTTCTTCAAAAATTAACACAAATGATTTTAATTCATTTATTGTTAGACATTAGTGACACCACAAGCTGAAGTAAATCATACACATTCTATGTACATATACGTTGTGTACAAATTTATTTTATTTTCACTTTTAAAAATAATAAAATTGGTAGAGATAATAAATTCCACATAATAAAATATAAATAACACATGATAATTTTATTGAACAAAAATTAGTACAATATATCAAATATTCGAACTTGCACTAGAAATGAATATCACACACATGACTGTAGGTGGAGGACAGATCGATACATCTACACCAAATAGTTAATTCTTTTTTTTTTTCCAGAAAGAAAAATATTCTTCACTATTCTTTAACCCCTAAACGTACCAGGGTATCCCTAGAATTGACAATTTGAGAAAAATCATCATAAAGTACTATTTAGAAGAATATTTTGGAATTGATATACAAATGAAAGTTCTAGATTGTGAATTTTAGATTCCATCTGTACGGTTCAATTCACTAATACTATCACCAATATTTAATTATAAAATTTGAAAGTTAAAATTGAAAATTCCTTCTAAATTCGATTACAAACAAAATTTTAATACTTTTTGAGTAAAATTTGTTGGAATGAATTTGAAATGAGATACTCTTAAACGTGGTGATTCTTTGAAATATTTGTGTTTCTTAAATCTATGACCTCATTTTTGCAAGGCCACTTTTGAACTACAGTCAATGCAATTTTGGCTTGGTCAACGACTTGACATACTCCTGCATTTGTAATTTTAGAAAAATATGTAATCACGTTGTCGCGATGCAAATGCGCATATAGTGTAAAAACTTATAGTATTGTTATTTTGATGAGTTTTAAGATATCTCATTTAAAGAAGAAAGGAATAGGGAATATTTGAGAAAGATTATGAATTGATTCATAATCTCTACAAGGTTTTAATTGCCTTGTGTTTTGACTAATAAGAGTCAAACTTTACATTTATCTTCTTAGAATGAGTTTTGATATTTAATTTGAGTTTTGATAGTTGTTGAAAAGAAAGGTGAAGATTGTTTTACCTTTCTTTTAGTTTTTTGTGAGTTTATCATTAAAATAAGCGAATGGATAGAGGTATGGGAGACTTTTGGGTCACCCAATTAGTTTTAGGGTGCCCATGTGGCTAGGTATGGGCTGATGTGTTCCCCCTTGTGGCTTGATAAGGGGGGCCTTCTTCTCCCGAACCTCATTCTTCTTGTGTTCATGTTTTAGTTTTTTAGTTTTGTGCCGTGTGTTTGAGGACAAGTGACTTACTGTGTATAGCTCGGATTTCAATGAAATTTTGAGAGCACGTTCCTCTTCTTGTTGTGATTCCAATGGTGTGTGGCGCTTGTCATTTGGAGTTAGTATGAGAAAGTTATGCCTTGAGAAGTGAAAGAGGGTTTAGTGCCGTCGAAATTCAAAGGCAGTCGCTTTAAACTCTTGTAGAAATTTGTATAATGATCGATTAGTTTTGAAATTTTGTGAGCACATGTGTTATGTTGATAGCTTTCTAAAAAACTATTAAACTCTTGTTTTGGAGTTAGGACGTGAAAGTTATTCTTGTAGAAGTTTGAGGGTGTGAAACTGCCGCTCAATATAGAAGTTCCATTTTTGACGAAGTATAGAAAACGGACATTATGATATTTTAAGCTAAGATTTACAGGCAACGTAGATGGTGATGTTAGCTTTCTAAAACATTATGGCATCATGTATTTGGAGCTTTTATGAAGATGATATGCATCCCGAAGTGGAGAGATGTACAGCTGCCGTGAATATTTGGAGTCTCAACTTCAGCACGCTATAAATATTGAATGGTAAATCATTTTCTCTTGAAATTTTTACAGATTGTGTAGCTTTGTGTTAGCTTTCCAGAAAGTTATAGCACACTTGATTTGGAGCAAGTATGTGTCTGTGGCATTCATTTGAATGCTGACAGTGTTTTTAAAGGTTTAAGCCTTTACACGGTTTGCTATTTTGCAAAATAAAACATAGATTTGGGTTTTTAATGGTATAAACAATAAATTACACTATCATATTTCCCCATACCTTGAATTCAAACTAGTTGCAGCTAGAAACCCCGCGTTTTCCCAGAGCAAAACCCTCTCTACCCGACAACGTATGACTAAATCCAACCGTTAGATAAGAGAACAACTTGGTGAAGAATCTCCAAAAATTTGGATGACTTTCATCCAAGCATTGATGAGAACGTGAGAAAGGTTTGAATCTGTTAGTCGTCCAGTTTCTGGACGCTCTGACGTTTAGGGGTTAATATTCTCTTTTCCACTTAAAAAAAAAAAAATCCAAAAAAAACTTCCCAAAGATTTTGACATTTATTTATTTTTACAAATATTTTCCGCCGAACCTGCCCTCCACATCCTCCTCATTACAATCCAATTTGACAGCGTGCTTATCATTCACAGTACACACCATACACATGTGGCAATAGCCCAGACTGTACTACATCAAGCCGGGAAATGACACCTCGATGAGCTCGCTCGCCCGTGTGAAAGCGACCCAAAACACCCAGCGGGACGAACGAAGAATTCCCAACGACCGGATCCGTCGAACAGACCCCGTCGTGGTGGCTCCGTCCGTCGAACAGGCCCCGTTGTCGCGGCTTCGTCCGTCGACAGGCGGATACTTCGACCCCGTCCACGCTCTTTGCGTCGTCTCCGACAGCTGTGCGCAGTCGACCTCCGTCGCCATGGACGGGTTTCTATCGTCTCTTCGGGGACCACTCTGCTGCACAGTCCTCACAGGGGACCTCCGGCTTAATTTGCACTTGTTCTGCAGGCACTTGGCGATTGTTGATCCGCAACAACGTTTGGCCGGTGCCGGGACCGACGTAGTCCATGCGCAGTCCCCGTCGTTGATGCGCCATTTCCGAGGTGATTATTGTTCCGTTCGTCCATTTCTTTCTTCCATTTCGACCTTTCACTTTCCCCGTTGCGATGACGACGGAGTAACTAAGTTCTGGCGGAGTTCATTTGTCGGTTTTAGAAAAAATCGGTGACCTTGCGAATCGAGCCTTCTCGATTGCTCTCTCTGGCTGGTGGCAATTCGATTGGTACGGTAGGTGATTGAGAGCTTTGCCTTGGAAAACAGGGCAGCACGAGTTCCTGCGAGTTCGCGATTGTAATGTTAGGGTTTGGTTAGCAGAGACTACATTATTGATGCTGGTTCTCTTAATTAGTCGGTTTGGATTATTATACCATTTTAGTGTTGGATATGGCAGGCTGTTGTTTGTGTAGTGATCGGAGTGGCATCGTTTAGGGGGAAATTTAAGTGGCATCGTTTAGGGGGGAAATTTCAGGGGAGCAATTACCGACTCATTCTGTTTGTAATTGAGCTGCTGTTTTAAGGTTTCCGGAGCTGTTTATTCGAGGTATTTCATACTGGAGTTTTTTTTTTGGTTGTTGTTGTTGTTGCTGTTGTGTTTTGTGAAATTTTTGTTTAAAACATGAACGTTTACTAGCTTATCAGGTTTTTTTGTGATAAGAGGAAAACAATGGCGTAGTGAAATCTGGTCGTTTTCGTTCGATTGTTCAAAGTTAGGGCAATCTAGAGGTATCAGGTTTTTATCGATTTATTTATTTCGAAGAGCGCTTAGGATTTTGAAAATTTGTTAGGCGTGAGACCTAAAAGTGCTGGTTCGTTTTTGTATCCTTATAAAGTGTCGGTCTTACTTTTGCGGCAGCTGAATCCATTTGTGAAGCGCTTCTAATCTGAGGACTGGATCGTGCAGAGAACGAAGTAGGATCGTATATGGGAGCACCAATTCCAAGAAGCTAGCAGGTGAGTCTCGATCTTAACAAACTTTTCAAATTCTTTTACTAACTAAAATGGCTGAAATTCACCAATCGCACATATTTACGTGAAGTAACGAGGGTTTGCAAATTTGGAGGTCTTGGAGGTCTTTCGGTAGCAACCTCGCAAACTACCATTTTATCCAAAGCCTCAACAGGAGCTCTTGGAATATCCAGTTATGCTCAAGTCTCGACAGGAGGTCGAAGTTTTTCTTCTGTTCTTTGTAGAGGAAGCAATGGATGTAGATATGTTCCCTGCAGGAGTGCCTGTCGTGCACCTGGTGCAGTACCAGGTCTGGTGCATCTCGTTAAGTACACGTTGCTCGCCTTCCGAGGGCTGGAAACAGTTCGACCGCCGAGGAAAGAAGTCTCGGTTGTTGGAATTCATGAATAATGCAGAATTCCAGACCTGTTAAAGCAGAAATTGCAAGCGATCTTTTCACTTCTGCGCAGCTCTTTCGCACTCTCTTTACCCGTCGCTCGTTGGTGTGATCTATTGCGATTTAAGTTAGAGACGGCTTTTGCAATTTTCCAGGCCAAAGTTATATGCGTGAGTGACGCAGTAAGGTTTCTGACAGCAGTACCGTATACTGTTCTAGGTGCCAGTTTACTTTTCCACGCTCGTTTGTGTTACCCGGAAATCGCGAGGTAGTTGTTACTTTCCGCAACACCTACTGAGTCTTCTTCTATCGTTGTTGTCAGCTATTTTAGCGGAGTGAAATTTCTGCTTTTGCTGTTGAAGGAGTTTCGTGTTTGTCGGGTGAAACGATTCGCGTACCTTTCAGGTACTGAAGATACCTACAAATGTATCTTTATCGAGTTGCTACCCCGCTTCACGATCACATCAGGAGGGGGTGCTAGGAGTGTTGAAATGAGCCCAGTCTTTTGCTTTCGGTTTCCCTTCTGTTTTTGTGTTTCCCTTCTGTTTTTGTGTTTCCCTTCTGTTTCAAGTAACATTCATTGCACTAATCTTTTGTGTGCAAGGTCGCTTTGTTTCCAGTGATAATCTGCGATAGTTTACTTAGTGTCTGAACTGGCAATCGTTGAGTGCAGGACTCAAGCATGGAGGGAAGTAGTACTTTCGACCGTGCCGTGTGGGTTGCACTGGCCGTAACAGCTGGTGTGGCAGCTGGAACGGCAGCAGCAGTGACAGCTAGCGCATTTCCATATGCATTTGGTGCGGCCTTCACCGCCTTAAAGTCCAAGAGAAAGAAGGAACAACGGGAGCATCGCCATCGCAACAAGTCTGATAAAACCAAAAGGTCTTCTAGTAAACCTAAGGAAGATCAGGCTTACAGGGATGCTGTACGACGGTGCTTATTGGAGTGGAAGGACATCGATGTTTCCCTTGACGACTTCCCCTATTTCTTAAAGTAAATACTCTTTCCTTCTCCCGTAATCGATGGCTTCTATCCACGGCAACATAGAATTTGTTCAGGTGTTGGATCCTGTAGCTTTTTTTGTCTCTGCCCCACCAGAGGAGAGACTACGGAAACGCATCGTTTTCAAGGAGTTACATGGTTGAACAGTATAAACAAGCCATAAAAGTAAATCTAGGGTAAATACTAAGGCAGAGACTACGCGACTAGCCGCTTGTTCTCTATGGAAGTATTGACAGTGGCAGGACCAACTTGCAATTATTGTCTGCAGTAACACGACTTTACTTTGCTTTCCTTTACTTGTTGATGCTTAGATAACTAAACGTGCTGGATGGATGCAGTGAGAACACAAAGACTGCATTACTGGATTCCATGTATGTCTTTCTCAAGAGACCAGAATTCTCCAAATACACAAATGAGTTGGGGAGTGTGAGCCCGCGAATCTTATTAACTGGTCCCCTTGGTGAGTTGTCTCCATTGATGCTGAAATCCTCACTTGTTAGAAGAGCGGCAATTTTTTTGTACAAAACCATGGCACATGATATATGTTCTTGATTATTTGCTGGGCAGCAGAGTCTTGATTTACTCTGATGATCTTTTTATGAGTTAGAATAACCAATTTTATGGCTTAAACGTTTATGAGATCATCTGTATTCTTTCCCAAGCAGATCGATGGTGATATTTGGTTTTCTTTTCCTTTTTGTTGATGATGAAAGTGGGGAGGTTTGTACGTTTATACAAGTTTTGCACGATTGCAGGGTCAGAGATCTACCAAGAGAAGTTGGTCAAGGGATTGGCCCAACAACTGAAAGTCAACCTACTTGTATTTGACAGCACACGCGTCTTCTTGGAGGTGCAGTCCTTATCCTGTGTCTCCTGTGTAAGCACACCATTTCGCACTATTCTCTTCTCAATCAGAATATAAGGAACTCCTAGCAGAGGGGAGAAGATCGTAAGAATAGAGAGACTTTGGACGTTTGTCGTGCATACTGTCTTACAGATTTGGTTTTCTCCCAAGAGTCCAGCGCCTTCTCGACACAAGGAATAGGAAGGATAAATACTTTTGTACCTTTCTTGTATCTTCAGATGAGACAATCAATCTTTTAACCATTACTCTGGTGCTAGGACTGTGGTTTGTAACCTTTGGGTTTATTGATGCAGAGGGTTTGTTGATATATTTTAAGGGGTTGCATGAATTGAATGATTGAGGCTTTAAATTTGTAGTAAGTCTTCTATTTGGGACTCCAGATTAATACACGTTTTGATGCTTATAGGCAAGTGAAGCAATTCCTGCTGTTATGGAGAGGGTTGTTGAAGATTCGTCAGCTGCAAATGAGCACTCTTTAGATGCACCCGCGATCCAGCTAATGGATGGTGCAAATAGCGACCTCAAAGAACCGGTAGGTGACGCTTTGGTATGTTTGAGCGGTTTGTCCTCTTTTTTGCTTCAGAAAATATATCGAACACCAGTTTTTACTTTCTTAATACATGGTCTTTGCAAGTCTGGTATTATGGAAGGGCCCTTTTGCATATGCTCGTCAAGGTCGTGGTATCTTCCAAATAGTTTAACATCACTGGTATGGAATAGCTGCTGTATGGACAACTACTAGTTGTTGATTCCAGAGTACGACAGTTACTGACTTCGCACCGTAGTATATGTGCACCTCATCGAAGTTCAGTGCTCTTTAGTAAAAGTTGAATGCATTTTTCCAGATCATTTCGGACTGAAAATGGCTCTCAAGCCCTGTTATCCAGTGGCGAAGCATGAGCTGTACATGGCCCTAAGGTGGTTTTGTTGTTTGATTCTGTGAACAGAATGGTGTACCTAACCGACCTGCAATACAAGAGGCAAGGGCTCCAGAACCCACTAAGATCATGAGAACATCTTCTAGTGGTCGTAGTAAAGACGCAGGATCTGAGGATACTGGTTTAGGACCGTTGGCCAATTTACGTACGAAAACCAAAGGAGATCCAAATGTGGATGCAAAGACTTTAGCAAATGCTGTTGCAGCAGCAGCTGCGGCTACTTCTGTCGAGTCTCGCCGAACCTTAAAGAAGGGTGAGTTTAATATTTACCCATCTCTGAAGATCACTTAGAGTGACTAGTTAGCTGATGCTGGACTGCTTCTAGATAACACAGGATTTTAATTTTATTTCTTTTGCTGCTTATAGTGCTGAAGGACGAATGTGTCCTCGGGGAGGGTTGTTTGTGTTGGAAAAAAGCATGCCCTCTCTTTTGGAAATTTGATTTTCTGATCTATCTCCTACAGAGTCGGAAATTCTTAGAACCTTTTTCCAACTCATCATGGTTTTAATATTATGTGTCATACTTCTGTTTCGTCGATTTTGGATTAAAGTTTATGAAAGTGGGGACATGACAATTTATTGTTCGGATGCAGGTGATCGAGTGAAGTATATCGGTGCCTCCAGTGCAGGATTGTCCAGTGGTCTTGCACTACTCAGCCATGCAACCACTTCTGGGTATAGACAGCGGTCCCTTGGTTGCTGGCCTTCTAGGCCTTTGTGATATGATGATTTTATAGTGAGGGGTCTGGAAGTAGGTAGCGTCTATCAACTGCTTCATGATTATGAGGAGATTGCGTTGTGGCAGCGTTCTTACAATGACGCATGTTTGTTTTTGAAGCAGGGGACCCTCAATCGGAATCAAAGGTCGGGTCCTCATGGTGCTGGAAGACAATCCCAATAAAGTCGGGGTACGGTTTGACAAGCCTGTGTATGGGGGCAATAATCTGATCGATCTATGCGAAGATGGCCATGGATACTTCTGCAATGGTGGGTAAAGTGGGATTAATGTTTTAGTTTCATGGGTTGAGCAAAAGATATGTCATGTTCAGAATCAGGAGATGCTCATGTATGTTGATATTTTTACTCTTTCTCCATAATGTAGTAAATTTGGGTTGTGTTTTGAGTGTTGTTGAAATTTTATCTGACATAACCTGCAAAGTCTCCTAATAGACTTGTTTTGTGGAAAGCGGGTGATGAAATACTAGTAAAGGAGGCAGCATGTCAATGCTGTTCGTAGGAATGTTATTGGTGTCTGCTTTGACAGTTGCCACCACATCTCTGGTGCAGTGACGGAGCTAAGGCTGGAGCCTCCTGGAGAAGATATAGACAAGCTGGTATTGGAGTCACTTTTTGAGGTAAATACTCTTTGGGGAAATAATGACTGCCCTAGTGTAGCTTTTTGCAGTTTCTATCTTCCTCTTGATTCCGATGGTAGATCAATAGCGCTGATGAGTGTGCACCCTCTCACAGGTTTTCGTTTTGTAGATAGTAAGTTGTTTACATGGATTGGTGTAATTGTGAGCTTTAAGGGTCAGTCTAGACATTGGTGTTCCAAAAGAAACCCTTCTTCATGCAAATCATGCCTAATTATTATAGAGGGTGCATATATTATTATTATCATGCCTGTTGATGTGCCTATTTATTATACAGGGTGCAGAGTTGGCAATGTTATATTGTAAAATTTTGAAAAGAGAAAAATGGGTATTAAGTAATGGTCAGATTTTATGGGAAGGGAATCCTGTGATTTATTGCGTTAAGTGTTGTTCTGAAGGAATTTTTAGGGTGTTGCTTTAAGGGTTTATGATCTGAGTTAATGCGCCACTTACCTGCAAGAATTTGTTGGGAAATCAAAATTGATTCAGGTTCTGAAGACGGAAGCTCAAAAGGAACCTCTGATTCTGTTTATACGAAATGTAGAGAAATCCATATTGGGAAACTTCGAGCGCTACATTAAGCTGGAGACTTTGAAAGATGTAAGGCTGGTAGTCATTGGGTCACATACAAGTGACCAAACGAAGGAAAAGGTGCGTAACAAAATATCCGGCTTTCTGAGACAGTTACAACTCTTGATAATGGGTATGTTCATGATAATGTAGCTGCTATCATTATTTGATAGCCAGTTAAGTAGATTTCTCATAATCGTTTTAGGTTTATCTTTATCTTTGATGGTAAAACATTCTTGGCAGTCTCTGGACTTTGGCTTGTTGAAGCACGTTTGTGACTCTATGTGGATAGAAAATCTGTTAAATGATTGCTTTATGTGGTTTTTCAGGGTAGTGCGGGTTCTTCAAGCTCTTCAAAAGCTGGGAATAATGTCACTGCTCTTTTGGATCTCTCGTTTTTGGTAAGTTTTGAGAATACTGTCCCCACAACGTGTATACTAGTAATAGGGATTACACGTGTACTAATAATTTTTTACGTATCATACCAGGATCATTTGGCATCCCGTATGGAAGACTACAAAGGGGACGGTCAAAAGGCTTCAAAGATGCTTGTCAAGTTATTTCCCACTAAGATTCACCTGCAGCCACCTCAAGTAAGTATTGGGGCCTTGACCATTTTCTGGTTATATATTTCACATACTTTCATAATTATAGGTTTTTAAGGGAGCAGAAAAAAGTCCATTTTATGATAGTTTTAAGTTCAGATTTAGTAATCGTCCTAAAGCTTCTTCTTGGCCATTGTGATTGTATGCGTTAGCAAGATGTATTGTGATTAAGGGGAATGGTGAAACATCTCAAGGCATAAGATTGGCATTGTTGTTCTCTGCTCTCTCGTCCATTCCAATATTGCATACGTGGCATGTGATGACTTTGGGGTTGATTTGGAGCTGCAGCTATTATGCTGTTTGCATCACTAAGATTGTCAGAATCATAATTTTCCGTAGATCAAGTATTGTATTTAAGTTGCTTGTTGTTTCATGTGCAGGAGGAAGCTCAGTTGGCAGATTGGAATAGGCAGTTAGAACAGGATACAGAGAAGCTTAAAGCTGAGGCGAATAGACAGCAACTGCGCATGGTCTATCCATCACTCATGACTTAATGGTTTTGTGGCCGGTCACTTGCTTTGCATTTTATAGGACATGATCAAAAGTACCTGTTTGTTGATGCATTCTTCACTTCTGGTTTCTGTAGTCGTTTGTGGTTCGTGGCTTTGCTACAGCATTGATCTTACAATTCATCTCTTTGAGTAGACTCGTTTCAATAAAGTTCATTACATTTGTGAAGCAATAGAAGTTGTGTTCCTGTTTAGTTGCCTGCACTGTTTTGAAGATGATCCTGGTACAATAATGACTTATATGATGTCGGATGTGTCCTATTTTTGGATGGAGATGGTGATATTATAATCGAATAATTTAGTCTAACTGGTGTCATTTATCATGGAACAGGTTATGGGAGCTTCAAGCGTAGATTGTGATGATCTTGAAAGCATCGATATCAGAACTTATCTTCTCACGAAAGAAAGTACGTCAGTTTTGTTCATCTGAGTGGGATTTTTCTTATTTTTAGAAGTTGTTAGTATGCCTTGGTTATCGTTTGGTTGTTTAGCTGCTTTGGATTTATTTCTTTTGTCCTTGTTTTTTGTATGCAAGCTGTTTTCTTTTTTTGTCTTTTTCTGTCTTTGTTGCTTGTAAATTTTGAGAATCGAGGCAAGTTCTCATATTGATTTCTATTCTATTTTGATGAGATGCAGTGTCAGAGAAGGTGGTTGGCTGGGGTATTAGCCACGATTTGCAGAAGGAGAGCGAGCCTGTTCTCCGGAATAATAAACTTGTTATTGGTTCAGAGAGGTCTGTTTTGCTCATTCATTTGCAGTAATTGTTTTTCGTGAGCATGTGCTATAGCTATTGAAGTGAATAGTGTACAAGCTAAAAAAAGCATTATGGCACAAACTAAAATGCTGAGGATTGTCACGTGACTCTGGTCGTGTTGGATTGTGGTGGCAGTTTACAACACAGCTTGGCCGAATTGCAGTCTGTGCAGCGGAGTTCTTCCTCTAGGAAGAAAAGTTTAAAGGTACGTTACCTTTTTTAAAAGTGTCAGTCTCATTAACTCTGGCCATAGGCTGTGAGAGGTTATTAGTGCCTCTTTTTTCCATGATATTTAGTACTCTGCCTGCGCTTCAGCCCTGTCCTTGTTAAATGTTTTTTGGCTTTCGTACAGACGCTAGCTTCTCATGGTCTTCTATATTTGGCTAGTATTCGTGTAGGGGCTTCAATGAGGCAGTCCGTTTTTAAGCTTTAGATGTAAAGAAGTGGGATTGACATTATGGCCTGCATCAGGATGTTGTCACCGACAATGAGTTTGAGAAGATGCTGCTGCCGGAGGTCATTCCTCCGGATGAGCTTGGGGTAACCTTTGACCATATTGGTGCCCTCGACAATGTGAAAGAGACTTTGCGTGAATTGGTAATGCTTCCGTTGCAGCGCCCGGAGCTTTTTGTCAAGGGCCAGCTGACTAAGGTGGGACGTCTTAGCTATATGCAACAACCCTTCTCATATCGTTAGAACACCGAAGCAGTTCTTTTGATCTGATCGTCCTTTATATTGAACTATTTGAGGAGTTGAAATTATCTATTATTTTATGTTAATTTATCTTTCTATGTGAAGCCTGAATCTTGTAGTTACATTATCACTTACATGCGGAACAGTATTTTTCCACCACCACTGTGATTACCACTATCTTCAGGAGAATATGTTCACAGACTGGTTGAAGATCATGTTATGCACAAGATTTGTTGATTTTTCCTTTTCTTGAATCTTCATAACCATAACCCCTTTCTATCTATGCAGCCATGCAGGGGCCTCTTATTGTTTGGACCACCAGGAACAGGCAAGACAATGTTAGCCAAGGCTGTTGCCACTGAGGCCGGGGCTAATTTTATAAATATTTCCATGTCCACCATTGCTTCCAAGGTGGTTACCAATCCTTTCACAGATTGAAGAGTTAGAGATTTTTTATTGTTAGGCCTAAGCCCCGTCAGTTTTGCCAAGTTTATGATACCGGAGGCCATGTAGGTATACTGTGTTCTAGATCTATGTTTTAGATTGTACTTCTTTACCAGTCTGAGGTCTTTAGTTCTGTTTACAGAATCTTATACTATTATTTTTTTCTTGTACACTATTGACATTAATTTGTATGTTTGCAGTGGTTTGGTGAAGCTGAGAAGTATGTGAAAGCAGTCTTCACCTTGGCTAGCAAGATCTCACCAAGTGTAATATTTATTGATGAGGTACGTTGAGTTAGGAACGTAGAATGCATCTGGAAATCACCTATTCGTAAGAGGTTGCAATGGTGGCGCTTATTTTAAGCTGTTTCTTTATAGTACATTCAATAGCAATTGGAACTTCCCACAGAATCAATCGTAAGTAATATTATGTTGCTGGAACAATGATCCTTTTGCTGGAGGTATCTTATTAGGCGTGATCATCAGGAAGAATAAATGGGTAGATTTTCTGGCTTTATGATTTAGTTTGCATAATCACGTGCATTTAGGATGCCTAATCTCAACATCTTCACATATTCAGGTGGACAGTATGCTTGGGCGCCGTGGAAAAGATACAGAGCACTCGGCCATGCGAAAGTTAAAGAACGAGTTTATGGCTAGTTGGGATGGTTTGCGTACTAGAGAAAGGGAACGTGTGCTGGTCTTGGCAGCGACCAATCGGCCATTTGATCTTGATGAAGCTGTAATCCGAAGGTTTCCTCGCAGGTACTTTTGTAGTCATTATGTTCGCATGCGTCTTTGTAGCTGAAGAAGTAGAGTAGCGTGTAGTTTGCCAATATTTGCATGTCTGTTCTTGTCAAGTTGGGCTGGTAATAACACAAATGGATGAAATTACAGTGTGTGAGGTTGGTTTATTTCATTTTTTCCATTTAATAAATGGCAATAGTGTCACCAAGTTTGAGTTGTAACTTCACTTATTATTATTACTTCTCATGAAATCAAAATATTTTCAGTGTCAGTATGGTTTTGGGCTTTCTTAGCATGTCAGTTTTTTCTTCCTCACATTCATACACATGTCAACTCTGTCCTATCATTTCTTTATAGATACATGTCCAAATCTACTGAGCTAATATCATTATGCTCTCATGGTCAGGTTGATGATAGATCTTCCAGATGCAGACAACCGTGCAAAAATCATGAAAGTCATCTTGGCAGAGGAGGATTTAGCCCCAGATTTTCATGTGGAAGACGTTGCTGCTTCTACTGATGGGTACTCAGGCAGTGACTTGAAGGTATCTTCTATATCCACAACAGACCATTGCTTTATTTGCTGGAGAGGTTTGAATGCTCATACAAGGTGTAAAAGCTTGAGACGTAGATACTGCAAAAGCACGGGCATTGTAACCTCTATTAAAGTCATTTTGGGATGAAAGTTGATGGGGGGAGGTTGCGTCTTCAATTTGCACCATGTGCTGAAACTGTCTTGTTTCCGCAGAACTTATGCACAACAGCTGCATACAGGCGAATTAGGGAACTGCTAGATCAGGAAAAGAAGGTAAAAATTAATGCATCAACCATTTCGTGAAGTATTTCAATTTTGTCAGTTGTGCATCTTTTGTGTTTTAACAGTTCCAAGCGCTTTCAATGGCTACATCATACAGCATTACAGCATTATTATCTACATCATCAATGTCACTACTGTATTCTATTTGTCTGCCTTTTCATCCTGTTGGGTGGTCTTGTCGATCATGACCAGGACAAAGAGAAAGCAACGGCAGACGGCGTAGATCCACCTCAAACTGAAGCAGGAGTGACGCCTTATATCCGTCCTTTGAACATGGCTGACATGAAACAAGCTATGGAGAAGGTACGCTAGATTCATAACACTAAATGCCAGAATCTGTCTGTCTGAGTGTTAATGCATTTCTACAGAAAGACTAGTCAGTTGTTGGGTGTTTACAGTTCTTTCATGTTATCAGGTTGAGGGACATTTGACAGTTTGGTGTTTTTCTATACAAGAAATTGTCATTGTTGATTTACACCTCCTGGCTTTACAGGTACGATCTAGCGTAGCTTCAGATGCTGGGAGCATGATGGAGCTTCAGCAATGGAATGAGCAATATGGAGAGGGTGGCACACGCAAAAAGACAACTTTGAGTTATTTTATGTAATATTTTTTTTTATTCTCAGGCACTTGCAGTCCTACCTTTTGAGTGAGCGTATCAGGAATGCACAAAAGCTCTTTTGGAGCTAAACCGACCATCGTCTGTCTAGCTTCAGTTCCAGACGCAACCCTTTCAAAAGCACTATTCTGGCACTGTGTAAACAGAACCCTTACAAGTGATTAGAGGTTGCCACAGATGGTATTTTTGTGCTCAATTGTCAGGAGCTGTGAGGTGTGCCAGGAGGTGTTTTATGCGAGGAAGCAGTTACTAGATTATCAAGACATTTTGACATACGTTTTCCTGGCTCTTTATTGCGAGACGAATGCTAAAGATATTCCTGTCTCGCATTATTGTCAATGTCATTGTCTGATTTTGAGGCTTGGGTTAGAATTTCAGTCTGCTCTTGGACTGTTGTTTGTACTGGTTCCAGATGATATGTACTACACTTTCTTGGTTATATGTATTTCGAACTCTGCAGGTTTTCTTATCCTATATATTCTTTGTTCGAGTCCCTTGCAGTGTACTGTAATTATTTCTGTAATCAGCATCGGAGGTATCTTTACTGATTATGAAATTTCCTTTTATTTCTGACATGATATTGACACACTTCTAACATTATTAAAACTCTTCACGGGTACACTCCTTGAAAAAGGTTTCTGAAATTTCAGCTGTTTTGAGTGCTTTCTCTTAGATTTATTTAATGTGGTTATTATTTGGATGTTGTATGAATAAGTAATGAATCTTTGGAGCTTTGCTCATATGTTGAGTGTTATTTGGTAGAAACATTCTATGCTTTATTGGTCAACATATTCATATTCCGCATACTTGAATAATCTTGTTTATATAACTTTGTAAGGATTTTAGTACATCTCAAATTCACCTTAGAGTCGGTCCGATACATTTCCGACACTTTTTTTGCATATTTCCAATTTAAATTAGGTTTTCATAAAACCCAATATCGTTCCAACATTTAATCATTGTCAATACTACAACAGTTGATTCAATAGAAAAACTACATCATATGAATAGTGAAACAATATCGATAATATGCCATTGATTTAACAACAATACGATACAAAATCGACATTCACTGAAACAATGTTGGTTTTGTATTGTAAAAACGATAATACGATTACTATCGATTTTGTGTCAAACACAATTGGTATAATGTTGAAACATTATCAACCCAATATAAAATCAATTGCACAAATAAATACTATGCAAAAAAATTAAAAACTAAAAATCTTCATGATCCATCACAAGGCAACTTCTCGTGTTGCCAGATGGCATCACATCTCTGACTTATTCACCACTCACTCCTCTCCATGCACTCTGACTCTACCTGAATCATTTGACGGCATGAGGATCGAACCCTGAACTGCAACATCAGCAATGTAACACTCTATCATTAAGTGCCTGTAAACTCACACTGAACTCAGTTCCTAGTTATGCTTAATCCAATGAGCTATGTTCCAGATAAGCACAGTTAGAGCAAAAGTCCTTTATACTAGCAGTTCAGTTTGACTGACCTCACAAAAGAAAAGAAAGGAAAGCATTCCTTCTGTACTTAAATAGCTTTCCTTCCATTTTTTTTCCTTTTAACCCCTAAACGTTCTCACCCTTTTCAAATTCAGTTTCGCACTTTTTTAAAGATGCATTATAAAATGCAATTAACCCCTAAGTGACCGAACGACCATTTTATGGTCGCTGCCCTTTTTTTACGGGCTGCCCGAGATGAAAAAAAAACTTTTTTGAAAAATAAAAAATATTTTCAAATAGGAAATCAAGTCTACTTTCCAACCCAATTTGAATTATGTCAATCCGAGTTAAACTCCATCAAGGAGAAATTTTCAAAGACAAACACCTCAACATTGTCCTAGTGTTACAAAACTTACTATTTCGGGAAAGTAATGATGTTCCCTCTTTGAATTTTTTTTCTTTTTTGAACTTTAGAATAGAATGTCTAGTTTCAACCAATCATACCAAATTTCAAATTCTAAAAATAAAATTTGTAATTTTGGTGAATATTCAACGATAAATGCTTCTAAATTTGTTTAATGAGTATCGAAAACATTTTTTGAAAGTTTGACCGTATGGATAATTACTAAACATCGTGCTTCTCATTTTCTCTTTTGAACCAAACTTCATCGAAGTTGTAGAAGCAACATTTTATAGCACATTTAGGTTTGGCCCTTACCCCCTCTGTCATTTAGGGGTTAAGAGGGATATTTTGAACTTGGTGAATGATTAAAATTTGTACATTATGGATTTTTGATTCTATCCATACGGTTAAATTTGTAATTGCTATCACCAATATTTTTCTATGAATTTTCAAACTTAAAATTTAGAGCTCTTTTGTAATATGATTACAAATAAGATATTGACAATCTAATAATGAATTTTTTTTGGAATAGGTTGAAATATAATACTCTAACTGTAGTGAGTTTTTAAGTTTTTTTGGTTGCTTAATTTTAGTAGTTGACTTTTTCAAGAGTACTTTTAGACTAAAATCTTTGAAATTTTGAATGGAACACTGCAACATGAAATGAGGCATACAAATTTCACAAATCATTCTCTTTTCATCCTCTTTTCTAATTGGATCACACATGCACAAAGCTAACTTTCCATAAAAAATTCAGTAAAAAATCCACACTGCAAAAAGTGCATGATTCTAACAATGGAAAAAAATACCCCAAAAAACCACATCCTTGAAAATTTCAAATGCGTTTGACTGTGACTAAATAAAAAAAACCTTACTACGGAAACCTTTTGCACTTCATTTTCACATTCTATATGATGTTACTTAGTTGCATACAATTTTTTGTTGCATTTAAAGATGTTTAGTATGTTGAAGAACACCTTGCACTTGTTGAGGGTTTAAAAATTTAGAAAAGGCTCTTTGTTTTTGGAATTGCAATATTTTTTATTTTCGTTATTTAAAATACGAATCCAAGTAGTGAAACACAAGTACATTCCCTCTTCAATAGAATGGCAAAAACAATTTGAAAAAAATATAAATCTCCAAGTTGTATTTGTGCAATAAACTTATATAACTTACAAGTAACTAACATGGTCTACTTTGTGGAGGTCAAAAAAATTTCAAATATAATTACACAAAGAATCTTGAAGTTTTTCTGACTTCCACAAAATGTACCATGTTCGTTACTTGTAAGTTGTATAAGTTAAATTATTATTATGTTGTTGTTTCATTTACTAGCTTTTTTAATACATTTATTTATGTAGTAGAATAAATTGTCATCAATCATTTATATGTCGCCTTTTATCATTATCAAATGGTTGATTTTTTAGGAAAGAAGTTTAAAATACAATTATTATTGCAACGATACTGTTTTAATACTAATTCATTGCAATTTTTACAAAAATTGCATAATACATCAATGTCGTTTCAACATTGTTTTAGCATCGTTTCAACACTAGATGAACCTATGTCAACTTATCATCGTAACGACAAATGTAGTGACTTTAACATAAAAACACTATCGTTTTATCATTGGTCCGATGGTTATCGAACCGTTGTCGAAACGGTGTTATTTTTTTTTAAATATATAATTTGCTTAAACGATGCCGTTTTAACATTAAGTCATTAATACCAATGGTATGATGTCAAAACTATGTTAAATCAATAAGATAAAACCCAATGTTGTTCCAACGCAAATACAATGCCCATTGTTACGAAGCTTATCCGATACATTTCTGACACCAAATCAATGTCAATTTTGTATCAAAAACCGATAGGCATAAGTAAACCATTGGAAAAGTGTCGGACCGACTCTAAGGTGAATTTGAGATGTAGAGTTAATATTCTAGTTTTGCTTTAACCCTTTAACGTCCCAATTCAACACTGTTTTCAAAAATTAGAGTTATCCTTAAAGTCACCTTGTGTTTGAATAAGATACCGTGAATTTTGCTTTAATGTACTCTTATTTGTTCACCCCAAATAGTTAAAAAGTATGGAAAAGCGTGGTGGTCTCTCATTATTAGGTGCGTAAGAGCTTGGTGATCTCTAAACTCAAGGGAAACTAGTTTAGCCGTCAAGAAAGACGGCTAAACTAGTTTTCCATGAGTTTGAAGACCACCAAGCTCTTACACACCTAATAATGAGAGACCACTAAGCTCTTCCCTACCTTTTAACTATTTTGGGTGAACAAATAAAAGTACATTAATGCAAAATTCACAGTATCTTATTCAAACACAAGGTGACTTTAAGGATAACTCTATTCGTTATAAAATGTTTGATGAAAATAAAAATGGAGTTGGTGTACAAAACAAAGATGTATATGTCAATGTGAAGATAACATATGTACAGTTGGATTCATCATATTTATTATTAATATTTTTTAATTAATTTTGCAAGGTTTTCTCTTGAAATTCAATTTAAAATCCAAAATTAACACAAAAAAATCAAAAAATATAGTAATGAAATTGGAATAACATACACTACAAGATGGTATGGTTTCCATTATTTAAATCTACTTATTATGGAAAATCATGTTTAAGGTCTCACTTTTTGAACTAAGAATGAAACTTGACATAAACCACTTTTTTTATTTTTCAAAAATTCACATTATCTTATTTTGAAGATCCATACCATACAAATGGTAGTCAACTAGCACAAGAATCAAGAGAATTTTGGATGGATAAAAAACATCACCGTGTGTGGTGAAGAGACGCGTCAGAAATCATCCAGCGTCCAAAACGCTGGCGCGTCAAAGGGTTAATATACGTTCATTCCAAATAGTTATAAGGTTTGGATGAATTTAATAGATAGAAGGTATGGATGAGTTTAGTGGTCTCATTATTAAATGTGTAAGAGCTTGGTGGTCTTATTTAAGCAAAACATATGGTATCATATTTAATCACAAGGTGACTTTAAGGGTAACTCTAGTATCTATTGAATATTACTCCATTTTGCATTAAACACTTTCCATTGCTTACCGGTATAAATCCATGCTTCTTTGAACTTTTGAACCCAAAACATGGAAGCAACAACATTGCTTTTGACTTGAACTCTAGAAATGGTCATTGGCATGTTTTATTTCAATCATTGACAACTACTTGACCATAAGTTGAACAAAAATTAGTTTTAAATCTATACATTAACCCCTGAAAGCCCGAGGGGTATTGAACAAAACATAGATGTGTGCCTTCTATATGTTTGATGAAGTCTCATTCAATAGACAAAATGTAGGGCATCATCTTTGCAAATTATTTACAAATTATCTGTACAGTCAGACTTCAAAAAATAACTTTAGATCTTTTTTCTAATGAATTTAAAAGAATTAACCTTTGAAAATTTGTATGAGTTATAATTTTCCAGTTTAGAGTTTAAAATTTAGCATGATTGGTTAAAGTTGGTTTATCTATTGTAAACTTTAAAAAATGCAAAAGAAATGATGGAGGGAACATCATTATTTTCCCCAAATAGTAAATTTTATAACACTAGGACGATGTTGAGGTGATCCGCTTTTGAAAATTCTCCCTGGTGCAGTATAACTGGGATTGATATAATTCACATTGTGTTGAAAAGTAGACCTGATGTAGTATTTTAAAATGTTTTTTATTTTTTCAAAAACATATTTTTGTGTTTCAGGTAGCTCGTTAGATTCGAGCAGCGACCAAAAAATGGTCGTTTGAGCGTTTAGGGGTTAAGGAAGGTAGTTTGTTGTCTCTGTCCCACAAGAGAAGAGACTACGAAAACATTTTGTTTTTAAAAGTTACACAAACTAATAGTCAAATACACCATAAAAGTAAACTTGGAGTAAATACTAAGGTAGAGACTACATGACTAGCTTCTTGTTTTTCTCTAGAGTCTAGGAGCTTTGCACCATGTACATGTTTGTTTGTACGCAAAAGTAGAAGTAAAAGTAAAATTAAAATAAGTCTACTCACAGTCAAATGCACATGGTGATGCTCGAGTCCAACACTTTTTTCGGGGGCTTTTTAGTGCCAAATTACACAAATAAAAAATAATCTAGCTACAAATTCAGTTTAGCACTATTTGAAAAATGAAAGAAAGGGCTGCTAGAGTCCAAACAGAACGCTGCTGATGGACATGCTGTTACTATGATTAAGGTTTGCTACGTCGCTACCCTGCTAGGGCCTTGATTTCACATTAGAAGAGAAATGAGCCCTCCAAGGGGCCTTTTCGAAGTTCGGGCCAAAATCTAATTTTTTATTGGAATTATTTTTTAAATGAAAATATTTTTAAAAATAAAATGTTAATAAAATAAAATAAAAAATTTTATTTAAATTTTTTAGAAAATGTTTAAAAAATGTTCAAAGATTATTTGAACAATTTTTAATATTAAAAATATATTAAAATATATATTAAAAAATTAAAAAAATTAAAAAAAAACTTTTAATATTTAAATATCCAATCTGAAATGTCGAACTCATGCCACATCAGATTTCATTTTTTTAATATTTGTATATTAATTAAATATTTTTTTAAAAATTCAAAAAGTTAAAATAAAAATAAAAACTCGAGGCTTCTTAGAGGGCTCAAATTTCTTGTAATGTAGACTTTGTGTCCTCCCTGTTTAGTACGATTGAGTTAACCTTTAACCCCTATTCATCTAATGTAAATATAATTTATGTAATTGCATTTTAATTAATATACTTTTGTGCAAGATTCTTATAATGTATAGTGCACATATTGAGCTACACCATGCATGTCGACTAATGTCAAAGATATGTGGTTTGAAACTTCAAACATTTATAAATTTTAGGCAATTTTCAAGTTTTCAAGGAACTGCTTGAAAAATCAAGTTTAGATTTGTTGTGAACTATAAAAGCATATATTTAAATTTCTTGTCAATGGAAGCAATGTTCACGATACTCTCCACTTTTATTATTTTATGCACTTATGGATTAAGTCATGTATTAGGTACAAGTGTTTATTCAATGCAATGTTCCAATGACATATGACAACTTTATAATAAACATGGCATGCCACTTCATGTCACTTTCATCATTTTGAAGGAACATGGCACTCGCAATAAAAGTGAGAAGGACAAGTAGCAAACTCCTATGTACTGTTTCTCCTCACGTTTGAACAAATTGTAGTACAATGAAGACATCAATTCTCGCTAAATACTAAATAGGCCATTTGGTGTAGTTATTCTAAACCCTACATCGTGCCCACTTTCAACATAAATTTATTTTATTTAAATCAAAATTGCCACATGTCATATTGCGATTAGTGCAGGCTGACGTGTAACTTTAAAAATCTGACGTGGAAGTCCTAGCTGTCTGTCACGTTCGGGGCAGTTCTTAAAATTAGGGTTCCAAAGTTATGTTTCCCGACGCGTTCGTTTTAGGGTTTCAGTGCATCTGCCGCTCTACTGTTTTCTCTTCTCCTACTTAATTGTCTTCGCGCCCATTCTCTTATTCAATTCACTTCCCTTCGCCCTGTTTCCTTGACACTTAGGGGCTTGCTTCCGTAGGATGCTTTGCGAATTGATTTTTTTTGTACTTTTCGTCTATGCTTTTGGCGCTGCGATGAGTATTCGGCCTCCGGTATCTGGTGTAGTGAGCAGGCTCCGGCATGCAACGACCTTCGCCTCGTTAACGGGGCCGACATGAATTTATTCAGACGCGACGTGGATTGGGATGTCCCTCTACCATTACTTATGTTCTTTGCACATAGTCTTTTCAAGCTCTTAGGTTTTATTGATAGCTTTCTCCTTCGCGGCCAATGATGGTTACCTCTACGGGCGTTAGTTGTGGGCGGTGCTGAGACCTTGTTTGACAAGGAGAACCTCCTCAGTATGCCGCCTGCATTTCTGTGACGCGACACTGTAAACTGAGGTCTTTAGGGTTTTAAGTTCGTTTTTGGAAGCCGATGATGAATAATTGTTCAAAAATCACTGATTTCCGTGATGTTCAAAACATTACACCATCTTTCGACCGAGGCTCCTTGGATTTGTTGGCTGGATGACGATAAATACATAGACCTGTTCTGAATATACATGTTGTATAAAACATGCACTACCAACTGACAGCCTGAAGGTTTTTGTGTTCAGGGTTTAGGGTTTGGGGTCAATGACGGGAGTAGCACTCTTGGCGGGGTGTTGCTTTGACAGCATGGAGCGACCCACCGCATTCAACGATGCACTTGTGGTCGTAGAGTCCTTTGTCAACGTCAGAGAATGATAAGTCCATGTGTTAAGTGCCTCATATAATGCTGTCGGCATTTTCTTGCCGTTACCATTCTCTGGGGGACTAACTTTTATGGATTTGAGGTTGCATATTCCATTGCCCTAGAGAGCAGCGTCGCTGCAATTACTCTTTGGGACAGACCATGCCGCCGACAGTTTATTAGGTAGCAACCTGTTCTGTATTGTTAGCTAAACTGTCATTTACAGAGACTGATGATTATAAATCTCTTTAAATCATCTTTCGGGACGTAGTTCACCTTCGGGTGGTGACGATACTGTGCTATATGACGGTCTCTGTGCTGAAATTTTGGTTTGTAATCTTCCTGTACAAAAAGCAGAGGTCGTTGATGCTTGGTGAAATGATCTCTCGTCAGTTCCAGGTACAGTGTATGCATCATCTTTAGGTGGTGAGCCACTGCCTCTTTAGTGGCAACAGGTTCAATCCATGGTGCCACATTGTCTCGATTTTGAAGTGTTGTTATGAGCTTGGAGAAATGATGAACAAATATATCCGTTACCACTCTGAAAGAAGACGTGTGGACGAACTATTTTACCATGGCTGTGGTTCTGATCTCTGCTCTTAGTGAAACACAACTCAGAGGCTCCTTGAGAATAGCTGCAATACATTTAAATTTAAATTTGTACAACTAACCCGGAGTTCTAATTTGTACCTCTAACCTGTAGAGGACATCCAGGGTGATGATCGGATACTAAATTTCTGGCGCTGAGCAAACCTTAGCTTCTTTCTGAGAGTCTACATGGATTACAAAGCTGGGATTTAGAGAAAATTCAGGTGAGTTTCACGTGCGACAGTTCCGCGACGTACCCCGACATTTCTGAGGGAAATTTCTCAAAACAAAAGCAGCAGCTGAAAGAAATAATTCAACAGAAATTACGAGTGACCACAGAAGCCTAAATACTCACCTCTGCTGTCGAGGAGGCTCAAGAAACGTGTACTGATGACCGTAAAGGTTCCATCAAAACAGCCACTCCCTCTACCCCTCCCAGTGGGAGGAAACCCCTCCCAGTGTAAAATAAGATGAAAGACTTGAAGCAAATAATTAAATCTTGTGGCCAGTGGGGCTTCTGTACTTGGCTCAATTCTGCACTGGAATAAAACTATTTCCATTTGTACCAAAGAAGACGAAAAGAATGTTGTCGGCATTTTCATGGCGTTACCCATGAATGTGGAGTTGCATGTTCCTAGATGAGGCGATTGATAAACTTGTTTCCACCTTCCACTTGAGCGATGGAATTGTGTTGATCTCAACATGAAGTAGTGCATCATCTCTATCATGTTTATTGTCTCTTTCCCACCAAGGGAGACTACAAAAATGCTACATTATTGTAATTAGTAACGATTTTTTTCAATTTGTCACAATTTGTCTTAAATTTCAACTCTGAGTGCGTCTCTTTAGATCCTTAAAAATTCCAAGGCGTTCACAGATACTCGTCTTCCAACATTGTGTGACTCCCCTTATAGCACAACCATCAATCCTACTTGCACAATTGATTCCTGAAAATAGAACTGGCAAACATACAGTGCCTACGTTGACATGCTCCTCGTAACATGTTCACGGCACAAGTACAATGACGATCTGAGGTTGTGGCGATGTGATAGAAAAGGAAGTTCGGTAATTCTAATTTGATGTTATTTATATTACAATTTGTCTCCCAAGTTTGAGAAAGACCTACAAATGTGGCTGCCCCACGTAAAATCGAACATTACTCTGCCAACTCGAACACATTCACTTTTTCGCCACTTTGGCTTTGCCAGCAAAATGCTTCTTGTCTAACTTCTCCAACGGACTAGTTTTCAGCAAGAACAGCCGTCCTGCTCGTTCTGATAGGCTACCTCCACATTTGAGACCCCTAGACTGAAGCTCCATCTTCAACTTCTCCAAACCAAGAGCCTGCATTGCAAGCATAGTCAGTTAAGAAAAGAATCTGCAACTTCTAATCTTGAAGAAAATATCATCAACAAAAAATATAATTGGGCGTCTCGTCTTCTGAGCTAGAAAGAAAGCAAACCACTTGTCCATCCAAAGTTAGAAATATACTGAAAGCAATAATTCGTTGCATGTTTTCTACCATCTGTACTATTTCTAAAACAACTGTTCCAACATATTGACACAAATATCTGTAGTCAGATTCAGGATCGCACCTCCATCTCTTCCACTGATTGGTACTTCGAGAAATCCAAAGGCTCATCTTGCGCGCCTTCTGAAACTTTGGCAGCCTTGGGAGCTGACATAACCTCCACTGTCGACGTCTCCGTTCGGTCGACTGCAATATGTTCTCCATTCATGTCAATTGTAACTGCCATTGTGGTTTCTGATTCAAATGTCACCTTCTCTGGGCTGCCATCATTTTGGCTACATGAGGCTGGCACCAAAACGGTTTTTGGTGACTCTACCCTGTCCCCTTCAATTGCAACCCCATTGGCAGGTTGTGACTTAACGTTGATCGCGACTGGCGAAACTGTCATCAAGGTTTCTGTCGTAATTGTCTCGGTTGTAACTGTCACCGTTTCCAAATTAGGCACTCCTGATACAGCATCAGCCACTTCAGTTTCAATGACCACAGTCTCCACAACTTTTTCCTGTGTACTTGTAATGCTGGCCCCAAAAGAAGGCTCCACCTGCTCTGGTGTCGTCACTGCTACATCTGCATCACCAGCTTCGCCACTTGAAGAAGGACGCTCGTCTTCATCCATGTTCTCTTCATCACTATCATCCTCTTCATCCTCGTCTCCCATCCTGATGCAATGCCAGAAAAAGATTAGTAGGAAATAAACAAGGAGTGTAAATAAATAAATATTTGAAAAATACTGTTCCTAAAGGTAGACAAAATGCCATTCGCGGCATATCCCAACACCAATGTAAGCAAACATTTCCCATCTAAGCCTCTGTTTAAGGATTCTCCCAAGTCGAAGTAACAAAGAAATGCAAGATTTAAACATTCAAACCTGCTACTACATTTCTTGCGCTTGAAGAGTAAGGTTACCACCGAATAAACAAACCCTAATTCCTTGAATACGCACAAATGTTCTAAACTTTCCAACATGCCAAAGGATTTCATACCAAGCCCTAGGAGCTATCATTGAAAGCCATGGGAGACATTTTATACGAGGAATTCCATTTGCTTTTAACCTCTAAAGGACCAAGGGTTCATGGTTTGAAAAGACCATTTTGATTGATCATATAGTGAGAAATGAATAATTCAAATTCTGTATCACCGAAATCAGAGAAGAATATTGCAAGTGTTCATCAAATAAAAAATGAAATTCCCACATGACCTCCTTAAAAAACATGAGGCCCTCTAGGGATTAAATAGGACAGTAAACCAAAGGCATCACAGGACGAAGAAAAAAAACCGATCTTACCATATCTTCGCTCGTTTCTCCAACACGGCAGCCTCCTCTTCCACCTTGCGCTTACTATTACTATTCGATTTTCTCGCAGCAACTAACCCTGACGCCACAGCTAATTCGACTTCCTCCATAGCTTTAGACGTCTCAGCCCTAAACTTCTCAAGTTCCTCAAATACACCATTATCCTCTTCTTTCGCTTTCGTGGCCTTCTTCAAGAACTCCTCCGCCGTTTTCTCAAGATCCCGCTCCTCGGCGTCCGCTTTCCATTCCTTCAGTTTCTTCTCGGCATTCACATGACGCAACCGCCGCCCACTCATATCCCGACACGCATCAAAATTGCTCGTTTTTTTCTGTCCCGCCTTGGTGGCCGCGCCACGGAGAAGAGAACCAAACCCTCCCTTGCCGCCCGGCAAACGCAGCAACAGATTACAAGACGGGAAAAATCCTTCCGAGCAAGTGAGGGAGGAATCGGGATGTACCACGGCTGTGCCGGTTACTAAGCGCAGGGAGTGCGTGGGGATGCCTGTTCGTGCGGACAACTGCGCCGCGACGAGGGCGCCGGACACCGTGACGCCATCGTCGAAGCGGAGACAGAGCGTTCGGCCGTCCAAACCCTTCACCAGCAGATGCCGCACCGGCGACTTCCCCATTGCCACCATCGCACAGTAAGAAATTCCTAAACAAACTGTCTCCTGCTCTTCTGTAATGCAACAATCGACGTCAACAAAAAAAATGGGCTGCGAACAAGTGAAACCCTAATTGCAGTCGGTGCCTCTGAGAAGATGAAGACGAAGAAGAAGTTCGCAAGGGAAGGACCCTTTTGCCTATAGACAAAATGTACAGTACTGTGGACCACGGTAATTACGGTACGAGAGGCCACACTAATATGTACTACGTTGGGCCACTTTTAAAGTATTCCCGTGTAATTTTAAAACTTTAAAGTAAAAGCGTGAGTCACCCTTACTTCCAGAATCTGGCTAATTATCGCCAATTTTCACCCAAATAATCATGGCTGCTACACATACAAAGGAAACAGAGGTGTAAAATGATGGAAATTAAGGCTGCTTCACACTATGGTCGTCCAAGTCGAGAGGCCGTGGGATTGAGTGGCCAAACTTTGTTGAGAGTCCAAATAAATGGGCTGAAAATAGGCAACAAAATATAGTTTTGATTTTTTATGAAAAAAAATCAACGGCCTCTCGACCATAGTTTGGATTCCATTCTTGTCCGACCCAAGCTTCCTTTGAGAGTCCGTCGCCTTAGTCAAAAAGTGCTGCCATGTAAGCATTTTGGAGGAGGACGACGACCTTTGGACTTTGACCTTTAGTATGAAGGGTGAGAGGCCGATTTCTTGAGTTCTTGCAATTTGATTGGTGGAAATCAACAACCTCTCGACCTTCGGTCATAGTGTGAAGCGGATTTTAGCCTAAAAATCACCAAAGGAAAACGAGATGGAGTCACATCCTCTTTCATTGACCATAGATTAGGAGTCGAAGAATCAGTACACAAGGATTGCCTTGGAGTCCGGGTTTCAATTATAGCCACTAGATTAGAGCTTCTAATCTACATCTTAGCCATTGGTTTAGCTTGAGATCCACGCTTTTTGGGTTGGAGGGAGCCATAAACCTTCACCAACGCTCTCTTCAGAAGGAGCGTGCAATCTCTGCTTTTAAGTTCTGCAAAGGAGCCACTTGTTCTTCTGTTTCACTACCTAGACTCCTGGACATGTGTGCAAGGATCACCACTTCTCTTTCAATCTTTGTCTTGCATTTGTTGTGGTATTCATAGCACCTTGGTAGGATAGTTTTTGAGTGAGAATTGGCGCTTCATAAACTCTGTTTTCTTGATGTTAGAAACGACGCTGTTGCTTGTAGGGTTGCTAAAGAGGTTGCTACTTGTTATTAAATTTATCTTTATTTGCTTCCAAACTTCTTTTTATTTAAGGGATGCTTGGTGATTTAGTAATGCACTCATCTTTGCTCATTTAATCTATGATCTGAAATCTGCTCAAGTAATCTGATATTGAGGTGTTGAATTTAGTAATACTGTTATGTTTTCTTGCAACATTGGGTCATCTTGCGATCAATTAGGGTTTTGGGTTGATTAAAAGGCTGATTATTAATTCAAAAATATTGGTAATTACTCCCTCCGTCCCATAATAGATTATGCTTTTGATAAAAAAATTGTCCCAAATTACTTAATGCAAATTATTTATTCAATTTGAAATTGTTTTACAAATTCTAACAAAGTAGTGTGGTATACATGACTTGGTGCTACTAGCGATTTGTCGTAGGCAGGAACGTTGTAACAACCAACTAGCCCCATCCTACTTTCCTAAGACAATTGATTACGTCGAGCTGACGGATAAAAAGACAAAAAAGAAATAAATAGTGGTCTTCACCACTACCCCCCCCTTTCTTATATATATATATATTGGTAGTGGTTGGTTATTCTCTGTTTGTCTTTTATGTAGTAGGATTGATTCGGCATAGTGTATAGCAACGGTGTTTATTGCTTTGGCGATCACATACAACATATGAGTTAGTTAAAATCAATGCTAGCATATGTTTGTTGCATTAGAGAAGACAATGCAACGAACATCACTATCCTGTGACATGCGACATGCCAAATGCCACACATACCATAGCTTCGTAGCAGCTTGGTCAGAAAATAAATAATTAAAAGGGTGCCTAAATTTATGGGAAATTACTTACCTAGTTTGCCCAAATTTTTTTATTAAAAATTAAAAGGCCCGTGGTTTTAATTTTTTTAAATATAAGTTATTGCCCATTTTTAATATATTTTTTTATGCATAAATGTTTTTTGCACTTTAATTAATTATTAGGCAGAAAGCTACTCAAGCTACTAGAAAGCTATGGTACCATGTTCAATATGATATTGCTTTTACAGACAACTACTCCAAAATAAAAACTTACTATATTTAGAGATTTGATGAAATAATTATAGTTTTCTTTATTTTTTTATTTTTCCCAAAAACATCATCTATTGTGGGACAGAGGGAGTAATATTAATAGTAAATTCAACCGAACATACATAATCTACACATCAATATCTACACCTTTGATTTGTATTAGAACTTCATATTTGTGAGTCATAAGGAATTTCTAAATACATCTTTAAAATGCATACACCCCTTGACTTATAAGGGTTAAAGTAATTACATGAGTCACCTTGAGTTAAACAATATAGGAAGCACCTTGGTCAAAATCAATTGTGAATGTCAAAATATCTATTTTTTTTTTATCAGTTTTAAATTCAAGAATGAATTTTATAAAGTATAATTTCTACCTCATTTTAAATATTTGAATCTAAAATTTTAGTAAATTACTGCAATTACAAGCTTCATACGTTAAAATCAAATATAGAGAACAAATTTTCTATTTTGAAGATATTGTTTAATGTAAATTACAGCCAATTGTTTTCCATTTTGATCTTTGTTTCTGTTTAGAATTTTAAGTTATCCTAATATGTTGATTTTATTTTTTTCATAATATATTTATTTAAAAAATATAAATTCTTTATAAAAATACAATAATTTTACTTTTCACTCAAAAAAATCTGAAAAATTGAGCACCAATCACAAACCATCATATTTTAAAATATATTGAATTTTGAATATTCAACCATCCAATGGATAAATTTAGTATGATGGGAATATTTTGACTTCAAGGTTAGAGTGTGAAAAATAAATTTATTGCTTGAAAGTTTCTAACATTATGCTTCCGATTTTCTATAAGTGCCTTAAGAATAAATTTTACATCAACTAGGTCTATTTTATATATATATATATATATATATATATATATATATCAATTTATTTTCATCTTCGAGAGTTATATAAATCACTAGCAAAAACTTGTGTTGCAATGCAACACAAAACTAAAAAAAACATGATGAAGAAACATGGACCTTGTTGCAAAGAGTGTTGATAAAAAGAAATTGAAAAAATTGTGTATAGATGAAAATAGTCAACAAAACATGCAAATGAATGAAAATGATAAACGATGGGATATTGGATGATAATTGGCGAATGAAAACGTGACCATCAGTGTGAAAGATGAAATCGTGACCATCCTTGTGAAGATGAAATTGTGACGGATTTTGTGACACGAGGGTTGTGACATTGGATCGTGACACTCTACATTTAATACATATACTAGAATGGAGCCCATTGAGTTTAGGAGTGAAGGGTTAGGCGTTTAGGAGTTAAGATAAATGAACCTATTATCAACACTAATTCCAATTGCATTGAAATATTGATAAGGGATTCATTTCTGATTCTCACGATTGGAAAATAAAATAAAATCAAGTGAAAGTATATAATAACTAGCACAGACATGTTGCATTGCAACAATGAACATAGGAGATAGAAAGGTGTCCATTGCATTCGGCATCAATGCATGCAAGAATGAAGTGGGATGCCCTAGACATGATATCATCAAGTTTGGATGAAAAACATTCAAGATGAAAATGTGATTGTTTTTGTAACAACGGGGTCATGACAGATAACATGACAACGTGCGTTTAATATAAATAGATAGATAGAAACTCTCGTCCTCTTTCAATGCCAGTGTGAATAAAGTGTTTGTTCGTAATATTAATGACCTAGTGTCCACCGGACAAAGGGCCATTGGAACAAAACTACTCTCCCCTGCTGCGTTTAATATAATAGGTGTAAGAGAAATGGGAAGATATTAAGCTCCAAGGCAAACTTTAGTAAAGCACCATTAAGTAACCAGAAAGCCAATACCAAATATATATTGTGACAAATGCTCTCTCTCTCTCAATACAAAAAAACAGTATTGAAATAATTATGTAGCGTTATGTATAGCATTGGCTATATAATTGTAACAGCTTTTAAAACAAATTAAGTATTGATACCGAGACACTATTGATTTTACATCCACTTACTTGGAAAAAAAATTCATTGATGATGTATCTATCAAAAATGGTTTCCTACAGTATGAAAATAAAATACTCTATTCTTTTTAATTGTTTTGTTTTGTTTAATTGATATGAAGGGCAATTATTACCGAAGAGGTTTACATGTTGGTATTCTATCCTAATGGTTGGGAGGAGAGCCACCACAAATAACAACGACTACATTTCTCAAAAACCATAGGATTAATAAAAATCTTAACATAGTAATTTGTTAAAAAATAAAATCATGTTTAAGAACAATCAACAAATTCAACATTTGTCAATGGTAGTGCAGAGCATTGCGAAACTCTATTTTGATTGGTTTTATAATAGAACATGAACTGACTTGGATTCCAAGAACTAAAGTTCCAAAAACCTCGTCTAAAATGGCCCTAAACAACCTCATAGGATGCAAGCGGTGGTCTCGCAAGTCTCGGCACTAGAGAGGTCGGCGGTTTGACTCTAACCAAATGCACGACATCAAGGCCAATACCACTCGGTTGATGGAAAATGCTCTTGGATGTTTAAACACATTGTAGTTATGAAAACAAGTCGCTCTTGATAGGAAATGATTAGGAGCTCATGGTCAAGTCCAAAAATTGTTGTAGAAAAATAAAACAATCACCCATGGGGGGAGTACAAATACGTACTCTCTACATCTTAGTGTAATGTTGTAATTTGTTGTTTTCTTCGGAAACAAGCGGCTAGTCGGATCCTTAGTATCTACCCCAAATTTACTTTTACATCCATTATTTTGATTGTCCAACCCTGTAACTCAGTGTTTTCGTAGTCTCTTTACTTCACTACATTATTAAGCTCTAGACTTTCTACCCCTACTAAAGTTTCCAATAATCTCTCTCATGCTCATTTCTTCACATCTTAAGTGAGTTTTCCTTGTTTGATTCTTACTAAATTCCCTCATACAATGCCAAATGTCCTACCTCACCATAATTCCAATAAAAATTATTGTATTTGTAAAATTCAATCCAAGCAGTAGGGGGTTTGGAACCCTATTGTTATAAAATATTATGTATGGGGTAGAGACAATAAGAGCCGGTTTACATGATCGTCTACCCATGCAAATGAGCAACAAATATTTTCTAAAACAACTCTATATCAAGCTAGAGGGTGGGGAGTGGGCCTGCCAATCTGCTACAACTGTGGGCAATTTGTTTGTAGGAGCCCATGGAAACAAGCTCTAAAGCATCCCCTTAACCCTTTAGTGCCCATGCAACTACCATGTAGTCATTGGATCACCCAAAACTTGAATGATGTAAATCCGTTACTAATATAGGATCGCACTTTGAAGTTCAGAAGTGTAACATTTGTATATGGACTTGATGGAGAAAAAAATAATTGAATCCGAGTCATATTACTACCTGAAAGTGCGTGATTTGTACTGCCTATACGGCATAGATGTGTACTCTCCTTGAAAAGAAGACACTTGCAACATAGAAAGAATGTGCCACTGTGGATGTACTCTCACCCACTGAAAGATTTGTTTTTCGATGTTGCTCTAGGTGCACTGTAAAGATGGAACAGGTGGCAGCTGCTCAACGACAAAGAGAAGGCCGGAAAGAAACTACTGGCTCAAGATACGTTATTGTATCAATTACCGTATATTGATGTATTTTTGATGCTTTCTAGAAGATTTTGGAGAATTGGTTTTTCTTCCCGTGTACAACACAATGTAGTGAGGGTTGTGCAATGATTTGATTAGAAACCAGATCATATGTGCTACAAATTTCAGTGCATATTATATGCGCTCCACAACCGTACACTTCAGGCTTGTGACTATAAAAAAATTCACAACAAATTGTAGGATTGTCTGATTGAGACGCAATTTACGTAATCTCGAAGAGTACGAGTTGAGGAATAGCTGAACTGAACATCGAAGATTTAAAAAAAATGTTTAGTTCTCAATGTGGAGACGAGAAAACAACACCCCTTAGAACCGCCGCATGTAGTTGGTCAATATACGGTCCCATCTGTGGTTATATTCTCCAAATATAGCCGTTGGATCTTAAAAAAAACTCCCTCTTCGAATGGTCTCAAAAACCATACGGTTCAATTCTGTGTGTGGTGCATCCAGTTGACGCTGAGAAAGCCCAAAAAAAAAACCCATGAAAAGACTCATCCCGCTCCACACAGCTCTGGCATCAGAAAAGTTGGGACAAACTATTTTGGTGCCATTTTGACACCAAAGGCTGCACACAAGTCATTTTAATGTCATTTTATCCATACTAGGTTGGTATGGAGGTTGGCACCAAATTATCTTAATTACATTTCAATGCACCATGTTCACATGCCTTGAAGTTCCTGATGGGGCACTAAAGGGTTAAATCAAAGAAAAAAAGAAAAAATATCTCGAAAAAAAGAAGAGCATAATACTGAAGAAAGAGCCCAAGACTGTTGCGGATAGGCCAAAGGATCCGACGGCGAAGAGCCAGAAGATCGGGCGGTACAGATCGTCTCTCAGCCGTTGCTTTGTGGTCCTCTTCCCTTTCAGCTGCAGCCCCACCTAGCTCTGCTTTGCTGCGTTGCCGCTGTGTGCTCTCCTTGCTTGCAGCAAATTCACCTCCTCTTCATTCCTCACTATGATCCCGCAGCTCGCACAACATTTGGCTTCAAAGCTCCAGCTCCCGAGCATCCAAGTGAGCGCAACACACTCCATTCTTCATTCCCTTCTTTTCTGAATTCATGACTCAACACTCAACACTCTTTTGTAACTTCGTGGGAGTTCTCTAGGGTTTTTAGAATTGTTTCCCGAGCTCGGTTGTATATTTTTTCCTCTTTGACGAATATCCTAATTTAGTTTTGGATTTGGTGGATTGATTGATTAAGGTTTAGGGAGCAGGAGAAGAGTGTTTAGTGTTGGCAAGCGGGCGGCGTTCATTTCATCATGGAAAGCTTGCAAACGCTACGAGCGCGCGGACTGAATGAGCCAGCCTTGTTGAGGTCAGAATGGAAGGGAAGGCGAGTAGTCGGAGGGCAACAACAAGTGCTGCTGCGCAAGTTCAACCATTTGCCGAGTCCACTCACGTCCAGGAATTTGATCATTAGAGCTCAAGGTAAAAATTGAACATTCTCTCCTACTGTGTAATTGATATTCTACACCATTTCGGTTAGTTGGAAACGCAATGTATAATATTTAGGTTTTATTGGACTTCCGCACCATTACGTTTAGTTGAAATTCCTCCTGTTTTGTTGACTTGCACGCCATTACGGCTAGTTTTCAATGGCGGAACAACGAATGTTCATACCTAGGTTTCATTGATTTCAAATGGAATTCCACACCATTACGGTTAGTGAAATTCCTCCTGTTTTATTGATTTGCACACCATTACGGCTAGTTTCAATGTCGTAACCGCAGTGTGTAATACGTAGGTTTTATTTGGAATTCTACACCATTACAGTTAGTTGAAATTCCTCCTGTTTTATTGATTTGCACACCATTTTGGCTAGTTTTCAATGGCGGGACAACGGATGAATTTTTTTGGTTGAATTTTCAGGAGCGCCTGCTTCCGCGCAGCGGCAGTCCAGGCAGCATCGGTCCGGGCACAATAGTCACGATGGGCCGAAGCGGAGCCGCGACGATGCCGTGACGCGCAAGATGAAGACGTTTCACGAGGGGAGTGACGGGCCGCCGTTGCGCGTGTTGCCCATCGGTGGCCTGGGCGAGATTGGCATGAATTGCATGCTCGTCGGCAACTATGATCGCTACATTATGATCGACGCAGGCCTCATGTTTCCTGAGTGAGTGTTTGTTTCCGAAGTGTTTAGGGTTTAGGGTTTAAGGTTTCAGGTGTTGTCTTGTTTGTTTACTAAGCCATGGTTCAAAAATGCAGAAAGTTCTGGTGTCCAATGAAAATATGACATGTGTTAGTAGCATTCCAAAGAGTGAATCTCTCTGTGACCTGTGGTTATAGAAATATTTAGAAGTACCTTTAACCGATAAAATAAGGTTTTAGCATGGAAACCGTTGAAGTTTCACTGATGATATATTTTTCTTTCATAGAGAAACAGAGATACTGTAGAATGATAAAATTTTCAAATTTTCTTTCTCAAAATTAAATTTATTAAAAAAAAATTAAGTGAAAAGTTCTTTGAAACCCATAACTAATATATAGGCGACAATTCCCGAACATAAAGCTGCACCATGTGGTGCCGAGGTGGCGGCTCTTGGTTAGCCTGCACTGTGTTGGCTTTTGGGTCCATGAAACGCAGCTTCTAGGAGGTCTACAGATTAGTTATGGCATGGGGTACTTATCGACTATGGGTACCTCTACTTTAGTGGCATTCCAAGGTTGTGGAATAGGGTTTTTGAATTTTCATGAGGATTATTGGGGTAAGTCATGAAAATTATACATGAGGTAGAGATTTGAGGTAGAGACACTTGTGATCAGCTGCTTGTTTCTTTAGGAAGAATTTAATCGATAAGTGTTTTGTGTTATTGTATTTTCACAGCTATGATGATCTGGGGGTTCAAAAAGTGTTACCGGACACTACATTTATTCATCGTTGGAGAGAAAAAATTGAAGCTGTTATCATCACTCATGGCCATGAAGATCATATTGGAGCTCTACCATGGGTATTTTATTTCACCCCTTCTCTTAGTAGTTGTATTCTGCTGTGCATATATTTCTGTGTATTTCACATTGTCACTATTACCACCTAGAATTTATGTCAGCAATAGAATTTTGATTTGAAACAGATCACTGAATTACCGAATGTTAGACCTCTCTTGGGGGTTGAAAATTCAGCTATCTTACGAAGTTCTAAGTTAACAGTAACCGAGCTCGGTTCCGTTCTTTAAAGGGTCTTGTTAGCAATTGAAAGACGATTCCAGCGCAGTTTTGCATGTCTCATTCGGGTATTATATGAATACGTTATGAATTTTCAAAGTCTGGCTTATAGGTGTACTAAAAACCGACCCTAGGCTTTTCTGTTCAGATGGTCTACATTCTCATAATCAATGTGTTCACTGTAGCCAAGTTTTAGCAGGGGTTCGCTTTTGGGTCAGGGTCGCTTTATGACTTACATATTACATTATGGGCTCCTTTTCTTGTTGCTTACAGGTAATTCCAGCCCTTGACCCTAAGACTCCAATTTATGCAACGGGCTTCACCATGCAGGTACTGGTGGTTTTTTTGGTGTTTTTGGATTACTATCTGAAGCTTGTTCCAGTTGTTGCAATCGACTTTGCGTTTGATTTAACCATTCTGGTAGATTTATGTAGCAGCTGATGTGTTTTGATTCTAAATCAGCTAATCAAGAGGCGCCTCAAAGAGTATAATATACCAGCGGAAGGCAGACTGCGCACCTTCAGTATGCGCGCCCGCTTTGATGCGGGCCCCTTTTCAATTGAGCCAATTCGAGTGACACATTCCATTCCGGATTGCTGTGGGCTTGTTCTGAGGTGTGCAGACGGAACGATTTTCCACACAGGTGACTGGAAGGTCAGTTCCACTGGTTATCAATCAATCGCTCTCCCTAGTTTAGACCCTTCTAAATACAATATTGTTGTCCACATGCTCTGGACTTTCAGGCTACGTTTCCTCTATCAAGAATATTTACGCTCGAGCTGTTTTGCGTTATCAAGCCCATGGAATCCTAATCAGTGGAGTCAATACACTTTATTGATCGCCAATGAATTGCTGCTTTTGAAAGCTCTCTGCTGTTAACCTGCTTTTTCTGATTGTAGTAGCCAATTACTGCAGATTGACGAGTCCCCTGTGGATGGCAATGTTTTCGACCGTGTTGCACTGGAGCAGCTCCAGAAAGAAGGCGTGACTTTGGTATGTTCAATCGAGCTTCAAAGAGTTCAGTTATAATGTTGACTACTCTAGAGTTTCAGTGTATGAGACTAATCCCTGAGTAGATAGAGAGTGTGGTGCTCTCGCGATGCTGTGGATTTCTTTTAAGTTTTGGAGCTCAAGTTGCAGTTGTGGTTGATTGTTCAGATGATGAGTGACTCCACCAATGTCCTGGCACCGGGCAGGACCAAAAGTGAGGCCGACGTGGCAGAGGCTTTGATGCGTAAAATCGTTGACGCCAAAGGTCACCGTGTCATCACCACTCAATTTGCCTCGAATGTCCATCGCTTGGGCTGTGTGAAAGCAGCTGCTGAAGTATCAGGTCGCAAACTGGTCTTTCTTGGACTTTCACTGAAGACTTACTTAGAAGCAGCCTGGAGGGACGGACAGGCGCCCTTTGACCCCTCTATCCTGGTATGCCCAACTCTCTGTATTCTTGGCTTTACTGAACCTGCTTTATATGAAATACTATAATGTTTTGCGTTTGAAAACTGGATGGTTACCGGTACCATGGTGCACTATGTAGTGTACATATTTTTGTAATTGTGTTGCCCCAAATTGTAGACATATTGTTCCTTTATTGCAGATAAAATGTAGACAACGTGTTGTGTACAAGTTCCTTCTTCATGTTGACATGTTATTGTGGCTTATTCAGGTAAGAGCAGAGGATATGGAGGCCTATTCCCCGAGTCAACTTCTTATTGTTACCACTGGATCACAGGTTTGTCTTGATTACTACTTCTTTTGCAGTCATGGACTTTTAGGTTGGTTAAACTTTAGACCACATTTTGGTGTAAGTAGATGTGGTTTCGGAACATGTCTGAGTGTGGAAATTTTTGTTGGGGCAGGCAGAACCGCGGGCAGCACTGAATTTGGCTTCTATGGGAACCAGTCGCTTGCTCAAGTTGAACAAAGACGATGTCATTCTCTATTCTGCTACGGTGAGTTCTTTTTCAAACATCTTAGCAGCTCAATGGTGTTTTGAGCAGTTGTCCGCTGAGTAAATTAATACCATTTGTGGTTTCTCATGCTTGACCATGAGTTATGCCCTTGCTGATTTAGTCGATATTGGGATCTAGTTCTACAGTACTTGATAAATTGCCAGAATATAGTTAAGTGAAAATCACTTATATCAGTTCATCTGTATAACTTTAAAATGTTCTGCTCATACAGATGATTCCAGGTAACGAGACTCGAGTGATGAAGATGATGAATCGTATTGCGGAGATGGGGCCTAATATCGTAATGGGAAGGGGCCAGGATCTGCACACTTCTGGTCATGCATATCGCGGTGAGCTGGTAAAGCTGTCTCACCAGAGTTCTTCCTTCCACTTCCTTTACTCTGGCCCCTCTTTAGTTTATATCCTTCAGCTATAACCTCTAAAGGATCAAGAAGCCCAAATTGGGCCTTATGTTTTTTTAGCAGTTTTGAGCAGGTCAATTGAGCCCTTTTTTTGTCCAATTTTATTTATTTATTGATCAGCATTTGCAATGTTCCTCACTGGTTCCGCTGATATAAAATTCGGCCCCCATCTGAATTATACTTTTCACAATATGATCAATCGATCTGGTCATTTTAAAACCATGAACCTCAGTCTTTTAGGGGTCAATGCAGTTGATGGTTTAGATATGGCGTCGCAGTTTCATTATTTCACAGAACTCTTCATGAAGTGTAGGTAGGGAGGAAAGTAGTTTATCCACAATCTGACAAGGGATGGCCTGCGTTTGTTCGGTTTTGAAGGAGGAGGTCTTGAGACTTGTTAAACCGCAACATTTCCTACCCGTTCATGGAGAATATGCCTTTCTCAAGGAACATGAGCTTCTTGGCAAAGCTCAAGGCATCAGACACACTGCAGTATGTCATTGTACCAAGCGCTACTTTCGTTCTTGTTTTGATTACACTGTTGTTAAGGCTTGGGAAATCGCAAATATATCAGGAAGTTGTAGCAACGGTCTACCATTTTAGAATTATCCGTGTCACTGATATTCTGACTTACACACAATTCTAAAATCTGTTCATTGGCCAATGACTATTCAGGTTATTAAGAATGGCGAGATGTTGGGAGTAGCTCCATTGAGGAACGGTCGAGTGCTTTCCAGTGGGTTCTCCCCGCTTGGGAGAGAGAAGTTGAAGGTCAGTAGCAACTGTTGCTTCATCTTGTATCGTTAAAAACCGCAGTCTTAGAATCAAACTAGACTGTTTTACTACCTGTTAGGCTTGTAGTATTTGGATTTTATTTTTGTTTTGCAAGTGCTATTCCCATATATATAGGAGTTGAAATAGATCATCTAGGAAGCTTCAAGGTAACAAACTGTATCAATAGAACAAAGAAATCATGTGCTACATTATTGAACAATAAAAAAATGTTCTGAGACTTGCTTTAATGAACTATTAGCTTCCAAAGTTGACTTTCTACTTTTAGCTTAGGCACTTAGAGGTTAATAAATTTCTTGAAGTTAGTGCTGCTTTTCCAAAATTCAGTGATGCCCTACCTGGTGTTGCATTTTAATCTTATGTAACAGCGATCTTGAAGTGGAGTTTGAGATGTGCATTAAATCCGAAGAAGCCAAAGGTCAGTAGGTGCTCGTATGTTGTTCTGAGATATCTTAACAGAAAGGAAATTTATGATGGCGTTTTCCATGAACTGTCGCTGCAGTTGATGTATAATGATGGGGACAAAGCATTTGGAACAGCAGCCGACTTATGTATCCAGGAACGAATGAACATCGCCTTGGAGGGGCTTGTGATTGCTAGGTACATTTTGCAACCATGACGGCGTACTCTACCTAAAGGACCAAGAGTCTCAAAATGGGACTCGTGGTTTTTTAGCACTTTAAGTGGGCCACTTTTTGGACTTTCTTTTGTTAAATTTATTTTATTTTATGATCAACACATGCAATGTCCTTTATTGATTCTGGTGATATAAAATTTAGCCCGTCTGAATTATATTCTTCATAATATGATCATTAAAATTGGTCATTTTAAAACCTTGACAGAATATTTTCATGTATTTTGAACAGAATATATGTGTGTGTGTGTATATATATATATATATATATATATATATATATATATATATATATATATATATAGATAAGTAGCGATTTTTCTTTCTCCTGACATGAGTTGTACGAATTGGGTTTGTTCAGTGTGGAGGTCATAAGAGGTGACGAAGAGGGAGCTATTGACGAAGAAGATGATGATGAGGACAAGCTCATGAGAGATTATGATGGTGATGAGGCTGATGAATATGGATTACAAGGAAGGATCCGCATTACGACGCGGTGTTTGTGGATAGACAATGGTAAACTTTTGGAGTCGTTGCAAAGGGCAGCGGATGTGGCCCTTGCAAGCTGCAGGAAGGATGCAAGGTTGTCAACTATTGAGCGACATGTTAGTGTGGTCCTCCGTAAAGTTGTACAGAAGTACAGCAACAAACGACCGGATGTAATTGTAATTGCTACGGACGCTTCAGAGGGGGTGACCCCTAATAGAACTTCTTCTCCCGAAACTATTAACAATTTTGACCAATCTCGTAATAAGCAGCAACCTTGGAAAAGAGCCGATGACGCTAAGTCGAAACATTTTAGGGGCCCTGTAGGAGGAACTGTTGAACCTGTAGAGCTGGCGGTGGAAAATTTTGAGAAAAAGCAAGACAAACGAGAACAAACGGGGACTCCGGAGGGTAAGACACAACCAATTCTTTCGGGAGTTCAAACGATTAGTGAGGATGAAATTGTGAAAGGGGAAGCAGTTAGTGAATCTGTGGATGCCTCACCAGGATCTCTTGCACCAGAAGGTACGTTTAAGCTTATTTATTCGTATGTTGATCAACTTTTCTGTTAATCGTTATAACGTTCCACTAGCATGCCTGCACAAAAGTTCATGTTGTGAAAATACAAACAAAACAAAAAAATTGTAAAAGCTACTGAATTGCCAAATATCACTCTTCCTTTTTGACCTGCAGAAATTCAGAGCGATGAAGAAGGTGTTGAATCAGATGCAGATGAGCCTGTTGCATCAGATGGAGCCGTTTCTAGCATCTCAATAGATTCTAAAGTTGAAGTAGAGCCTTCTAAGAAGAAGCGTCAAAAGTGGAGGTACGGAATCTTGTAAATTTCTCAATTTCTTAGGGTCGCCAGTAATTTAGATATCTTAGCTTTTAGAACGTTATGCTTCAGCATAATGTCCAACTAAATCTTCCCATATTCCATCTACATCATCACATTCATCTAATTTTGCTTCCTCTTTTATCGTGTCTACCCCCGAAGGGTAGAGACAAGGTCTCAGTAATGGTTAAAAATTGTAGAAAGTTCTAATGCCCAACGAAAATGAGTTTTGTGCTAAATGCGATTGTAGCATTTTGGAGTCCATCATTTCAAATAATGAATAATTTTTTTAGTAGATTTGTGACATGTGGTTTTAGGAATAGTGGCATTCTAAAGTTGTCAAATATTGTTATTGAATTTTTCAATTAGTGAGGATTATACAGAGGATTGTACTGAAGATTACATGGAAAGAAATTATACATCTCTATTTGAGGTAGACAATTGCGATTAGTCACATGCTAGTCCCTAGCAAGAACAATGAATTCTGTAGATGGGAGGTTCTTATATTTCAATTTGCTTATTTTGTAACCCTCGTTTGGGTGCACCACTTCATGACTGCAACCAAAGAGTTCATTTATATCTGGTTTATGTTTCTCCATTGATATAATCAGCTTTTTATATAATTGTTTCTTGCTTGATGCAGACATGACGAGACAATGAAGCTCATCGGATTACGAAGTGAGATGGTAGACCAGCTACTGAAGGAGGGAAAGAGCCGAAAGCCAAGTTGGAAAGACATTGCTGCATCGTTCAATGCAATCGGTTTTGAACGTAACCCGGAGCAATGCAGCTCCATGTGGTCTTCGCTTGTGAAGAAATACGAGGTAGTTACCTACTCTAACTCAGTGCTCTTGCTTCCTTTGTCAATACCACTATCAATCTCCTTCTGAATTAGACTTGTTCAACTTCAAAGATCAATACGTTTCAACTCAAATTTTAGCTCATCTGCTTGGACAAAATCATATTAAACGTCAAATAGTCTTCATGTGTGACTGCTTGGACAACAATCATATTAAGAATCAAATAGTCTTCGTGTATGACTACTTGGACGATATCAAGAGTCAAATAATCTACATGTGGAGCAAGTGTGCTATACTCAATGATAGTGCGGCATGTGTGCACTCACATGCAGTAAAGAGAGCTAACATATGTTCAACCCAACAGTTATTGTACGCTCTTGAGCAAGTTTTATATAGTATGTGATTGCATACTATTTTTCTCCTCCATTCTGGGGTGCTGAGTAAGTATTCTAATTTGTCAATCTGGGGCTCTATATGGGCCCAGGCAGTGGTTGAGGAAACGGCTTCCAGGGACCCAAGTGCTGCCCCGCCCAAGAAAGAATGGCCTTATTTTGAGTCTATGGATGCCATTATGAAGAAACAGGTGAACGCCCCTGTCGTCCCAGAAGAAGTGAGGGAGCGTGACAGACGGAGGACCAAGAGGACCAAGAAAAGCAGTTCAAATGACACAACTGCAGCTTGAGCACTTCTAAAGACAGGCAATCAACTAACACCCGTCTGAGTTGACACAGAATTAATGTAGCAAAGCATTCTCTCATATTATTGATTGATCTAATGGGCGATTTAAGCCCTGTTGTCTGGGCATATATTTTATCTCAAGTTGCTGAGCTTTTTCTACGTGTGACTCTTTTGTTGGCTTTTGCACTTGGTCATTTCATTTTACGGTGCACAAACCTGGTGTGATGCGTTAGTAAGATTCAACGAACTCTTGCATTGTTTGACCCCGAGAGTTGAAGGTTGAGTACACGGTTTCAAGGTCATCAGAGTGACGTGAGAGACCTGTCTGGCCTCTAAGCTTAAGAACATATATTCTGAACTTGTTAGCCTAGCTTCATTATTTGCAATTTTGGTAATGGTAACCCTGTAACGTTCTTATTACTCGAGCCTCTTACTGCCCTTTAATTCCATCACCTTTAAAATTGGGGTATTTCTTATAAGACAGTGTTTAGATTGTTGTATGAGTATCCTCCAATGGAAGACATTCACTTGGCAAGCTTGGCAAGTCATGTTTTTGCAATGTTTTACGTTGAGATGAACAGGGATGATTACGTTCGACATATGTTTTACGTATGTTTATCGTATAAGAAACGTACGAACGACATATTACAAACATGAAAAAACACATCATGATAAAATTTACATGTTTGTAATATGTCCTTCGTACGTTTTTTCTACGATAAACATACATAAAATGTATATCGAACGTAATCACCCATGTTCATCTCAACAACATACGTAAAACATTGCAAAAACATGACTTCCTAAGTTTGTGAAGTTCACGTTTGTGAGGTGACTGAGGGATGTGCATGATGTGATTTAGCCATGAATGAAGTTTCTACAGCGGACTTGATCACAGTTTCTATAATTTGCATACTTGCGAGGGCGTTGTTTTGCATGTCATAGTAAGAGAAAGTAATAGTCTTCTGTTGTACACATGAGCTGTAAAAATCTTGAATTGAAGGTTTACAATGCTACTGTAAAGACATCATGATTTGTATTGTTGAAGAATGATGCCTCTATAGTAGCATTGGTGTAAAAAAGAGATCAACCCAAGTTAGCTTGAGAATGTTATGTATCAAGGCATTTTTATAGTGCCAGATTATACCATAAAAAAATTATCTGGCTAAAATCATGAAGTTTTTGCCATAAAATTTAAGACTAGAAAAATATCTTGGATGAAATTGCCAAGTTGTGGATGAAAACAAAATTATGGATATGTGATATCTTCTAATGTGATATTTTCTATCCAATATGTGGATGAATGTTGAAATATGGAGCACCACTATGACATTTTATATTGCCACTTTGGCACTTCATGAAAAATGAAAAAAAATGCCTTGTTATGCATACATATTGCATTGTGTAATTGAAAATCAATTTTAGAAAAAGAAAAAAGAAGGGATAATAGATAGTGTAGAGCTATTATTCCAGTGACAATTCAATTGGAGTTGGTTTAGCTAACATTGGGTGGAAATAGGGACCTTGTGTTGCAAATTTTCGTTGTGGCGAGCTTGCACCATTTTGCGAGCCGTCCTTGGAACTGTCAACATGGGTCGCAATAGAACGACCGGTCAACATGGGTCGCCATGGAATGGTCAACACGAGCTAGCCCTCAACGGTTCCTCTTTCAAACCCATTTGTAATCTATAATAATTAACATGGTTCAAATTCCAATATTGCATGTCTACCGTATTCCATTATTCAAATTACAGTGTTAGAATACATCAATTGCAACTTTAAAAATACAAACAATCCAAATTGGGAAAGGAACTCATTAAAACTTTGAAGAATTAAAAGACAACTCTATTGTATCAAATAAAATTTAAAAATCAAAACTAAAACAACAATAATTTTGCCTAGATAGGTCTATATTAAGTTATTTGTGCTCACTTCAAGAAATCAATAAAAAAGCCTTACTAAATCAATATGTTCCAAATAATATAAAACTTAGTTTAATTTACAAACATAATTATAAAAACTTTACTACAAAATAATTGTTACACGTTTAGACTTGTATCTATCAATAAAATAAAAAAGAGTTACAACTTTAAAGTTGATGTTAATGAAGATATTATTTGAAATAGTCCTACTTACTAAATCATCACCAAGATTTAGAAAGTGTCTAGCAACAAAGTTGTGCAACAAAAGGAAAAGTAGTTGTTGCATTGCTAAAACGAGATAAAACAACAAATGCTTTTCATTTCTTGGAATTGAGGACTGACCCTTGTAACATTTTGTGTCCCAATTAGTTGAAATTTCTAAGGTCATGTTGTAGAAGCTACATAGTAGGCATTAAATTTTATGCTTTTTTTTTCAATTCATGCTTGTATGATTTTTCACTTATTACATGTTTGTTTTATTTCAAAATATCAAAAACTAAAGATCGTAAAAGTGAATTTCTTTAGCTTGAAATTATGGCCTCTAGCAGTAAATCATCTAAAACAGAATCTGAAGAAGTATGCTTCAATACTATGCTTTGTAACTTTTGTATTATATTCAATCTTTAATATGATACACGAAGTTAAATTTGTAGAATTTATCCAAATTCATTTCAATTGTGAATGTAAGTACATAGTTTGCGTTTATTTATTGATTGTAGAAAGTTTGGAATTGGAATTTGTAAATTTAAATTCTTAACAAAAATCGAATTCTATTGATTATTTGGAAATGATTAACTCTTTAAAGTTCATTTTTTGATTGTCTATATTGACAAGGTTTTTTGTATAAATATTCAATGTAAAATTTAAAACATGTTATCATCAAATTGATGGTTATATACGTATCCAATCTTTAATGTTTATTATTGGAGATAACGTTTATTACAAGATTAACTTTATTTTAAGAAGTTTTATTTAAAAATTCTCTTTTTGATATTTTGTAAATGCAAGAAATGAATTGAATGTAAACATTGAATTTTTTAATCAAATGGATGATGGAATACATTCGTTCGTTGCAAATATTTATATAATTGAACCCTAAAATAAGATTTTTATTTTTATTTTTGAAGGAACATGAATAGAATATTCAAATAATTTAATAATTTTTGTTATTTACTTTTCTCTAAACACAAAATCACAAAAAAATTCAAGATCTATATAAAAAATCCAAATGGGTTCTATGTTTTCAAAGGTGCACATGTGTGCATAAGTATTAATTTATTTAAGAATTAATTTTTTTCATTGTATCAATTGGTTTCATTCATTTACAACCCATGTGGTTTGATAAATTAAACACTGATAGATTGACAAAGCTAAATAATTAATTTGTGTATGGAATTATGTTGTAAAGTTCATTTCTCCAATACACTCTATCAAATTTTTCAACTAATTATTTTGAATGCTTTAAATATATGTAAAAAATTAATGCATTTTAAAATGTAATTTGCATGTTGATTGTTCCGTTTGCATATTTTAAAATATAGTTGTATTTGATGCTTCACACTGAAAACTTATCAAAAAAATTCCTTAAACCTCATTACGTATATTTTATGAATTTTACAAAATTTGTTTTATATATAGATTTATTGGTTTGAAATTGTATTTTTTATAGACTAAGCGGAAACTAACTTTATCATTTCGAAGAATTGGAGTTAGTGCGGAATCTACAATTGTAGACACCACATATGTACCAAAGGTATATTGCACTTCAATAAATAAAATATATATATTAATAAGTTTTATTAAAGAAATTGATATTGGAAACAATTACTACTATGAGATTGATATATTTAGCATTTTCTATGAACAATAATTTATAAGTAGTGTAAGAATTGCCATATCATTGTATTATTGTAAAGAAACGTGCTTAAAACGATATGTTGTAGATAAAATTTCTTTTCTTTTAACCAAATATGAGTCCAAATTGGTAAAATTGATACTTTTAAAAAACTAAGGGGGGGGGGGGGGGGGAAGGGAATATACAACTCGCATGAATAAAAAATGCGCTTTCAATTTAGGAATATTTTCTTATTTAAAATAATTTTTATATCAAAATTTGAGCAGTTTTGATATCTTTTTGAATATTTTGTTCATATTTGTTGACTTTAGTTTACATTTATTCTTTGAGCTAATGAGCCAAATTCTTTATCTTAATAATATTGCATCCAACCTTTAATTTAGGAGTTTTTATTTCTTATAACAACTTCTACTTCAAATAATTATAGAATTGATTTTTAACATTCGAATGTGAATATTTTCCCAATGTAAGATTAACATGTCTTGTACAAATCAAATTAACTTCATTTACATTTATCAAACTTTGTAGTTGTAATTTTTTCTTATAAAATTTAGAACAAAAACAATAATAGTCAAATATATTGGAAGTATATCTTTTTGAGTCCATACTTACTTCTAAAAGCATTGCAAGAAACTTTCATATATTGAAAATGTTCAATTAAAATGATCATAAAAGCTTTCTATCTAAACAATTAGATATTTATTGTAGAGTATTACATTTAAATAAGTTTGCAATTTTATTGATGTTTGTAGATTGTTCCCAAATCTGATGATGCAAAAGAAAGAATTAAGAAGGCAATAGAAAAAAGTTACATTTTTAAAGGTCTTGATAAAGAACAAATCAAAACGGTTAGTATTAATAGAAATTTTATTATATACGTAATTGATGTAAATCTTAAATCAAATCATAATAGAGCAATGCAATGGAGTTGCACCCTTTTGAAAACTGAATCGAAAGAGAATCTTCACTTAGATTCACTTTTCTAAGTAATGAAGGAATGCCATTTGTATTTCATGAAGTTTGGGACTACTGTGTCATTGCCACATAAACTTAGTTTCTAATTGTAACTAGACTATAGTCCCATTGCAAAAGGGTGTTGGCTCCCATTGCTCTATTATGCTATATGTTATCTCATTTCAATATGAATAATATATTATAAATTGGAAAATTAATTAAATAAAAAATACTAAAATTTATAATAAAATTATCAAATATTTAAGGAACAAGGTTTAAATTTAAATCATAAAATAAATATTATCATGCAAAAAATTGAGCTTAAATTGAATGTTAGATTATAACAATTAATATTTAATATTCAACAAGAAAAAAATGAAAAATCCAATTAATCTTTTTACACTTAATCTTGCATTTAATTCTTCAAAAGTTGATTTAGTTGTTCTAAACATATTAAAAGAAGAATGAATATATTTGTATAATTAAAAAAATTTACATTAATTATAAAATGACAGGTAATTGATGCTGTAGAAGAAGAAAAACATAGAACAGGTGATATCATAATCAATCAAGGAGAATCCGGTTCTAATTTTTATTTTATTGAGGTATTTATTATTTACTATTACTTTATTAAATTAGAATAGAAAATTTATATTTAAAGCTCTAGTTAGTTGAAGCTAAGTATACAAATCAGAAAGTGACTAAAATTTTAGCATTTGGGTCGTTGAAATATTTATGTTTCTTGAAAGACGGTTGTTCAAATTTTACTTGATAAGATTTGTGGTCGATTTAACCCCTTAAGGACCAAGGATTCATGACAAATTCAATCTATCACATTGTGAAAAATATAATTAAGATGGGACCAAATTTTATATCACTGGAATTAGTGAAGATTATTGATGTGTTGATAAAAAGAAAATATTTTGAAACAAAGGAACTTCAAATAGAACCTACTGAAAAATGCTAAAAAAAAACATGAGATCCAATTTGGGCTTCTTGGTCCTTTAGGGGTTAAAATATCGAGAATTATATCATAGATACATGTGATATAGTTGGTTGATGAGAATACTTAATTTCAAAAACCTTTTTTTAATAAATTTTAGCGATTTATTCTTTATTATAATAAATATATATTTTGTTTTAAATTAGTAAATAAATATTTTCTTCAAAACTATATATCAAATTGCATAATATAAACCACATTCAATGGCAGGCTGGATCATGTGAAGTGTGGATTGCAAAGGAAAAAAAATCAAAACCTGAGCTTGTACATACGTATTCCGCAGGTGATAGCTTTGGAGAACTTGCTCTTCTTTATGATGCACCTCGTGCCGCAACCGTCAAAGTGAGTAACTATTATATATACATATACATACATATACATACATACATACATACATACATACATACATACATACATACATACATACATACCAGTGGTGGGCGTGTATGGCATCTTCTGCATGTAATGAACACAGCCTGAACAATGTTCTACAGTATATTGTAGCTCCAAATCAAAATTCGTTTATTTTTAGTTATTTTTATTAGATACACATCCAACTCTGATACATATCCACCGTCATATCTTTTTAACAATTAAATAACAAAAATTGTATAATTTTTTTTTTAATGTTCGAAAAAAATATGTTTTGATTATAATGCTAAGTATATTATTTTATTCTTTGTCTTCATAAAGTTGATAAAATAATGATTTGTAGGCTACTACAGATTGTATTCTATGGGCAATGGATCGTGGAACATTTAGAGCAATTTTGATGACATCTACAGCCCAAAAAAGAGATTTGTATGAAGAATTTTTGACAAATGTTCCTCTTTTGAAGGTAACTTATATATTGATTTTGCAATGTCATGCCAATGCGGGTTTTTGGTGTTTTCTACAAAGTGTTTTTTGGTCACTAAAGTGTCTATTCTCGATAGAGGAGAGTAGTTTTGTTCCAATGGCCCTTTGTCCTGTGGGCACTAGATCATTGACATTACGAACAAACACTTTATTCATGCCGACCTCGAAAAAGGACTGGAGTTTCTTTCTATCTATCTATTTTTCTTTTATAAAACTATAGCTAATCAATTTTGAATTTTGAACTTTACTATTAATTTTTTTGACACCTATCGTACTTAGAAATTTGATATTTATGCAAAATTATATAATGCGACTAATTTTTTAAGTATTATATTTGAACAGAGTCTTGATGCGTATGAAAGATCAGCAATTGCTGATGTTTTAGAACCTGAATATTTTGATTCGGGAGAATCTATCATTGTTGAGGGTACACCCGGGGATAAGTTTTATTTTTTGGTTGAGGTATGAATTTTATATTTTATAATTTATTTTATAAAAATAAAAACAATTAAAAAATGAAAATGATTTAAAAAAATACTCACATACTTTTTAATTTTTTTTTCTATTGTATTTTTTGGGATAATATTTCTAAAATAATATGTTGTGTCCACTTACTAGAGAATTCATTCATGTAATCTAATTCCACAACACAAAGCACATTAGAATTTTTATTATACAAAAATTGAATTGAGGCGTAGATTAACAAACTACCCCCAACTAACTCTTTATTCACAATGGTCTATAGTCATGCTTTATTATTGTTAACCCCTAAACGTTCAACCGTTTAGAAAGCGGACAATGTACAAAATCAAACACAATTTCAAAGATTTCAGTGTAAAAGCAGTTTTGAAAAAGTCAACTCATAAACTTAAGCAACCAAAAAATCTCCAAAAATTACTGCACTTGGAGTATTACATTTCAACCAATCACAACAAATTTCATGTACAAATTGTCGATATCTTATTCGTAATCAAATTACAAAAAGAATTTTCAATTTCAAGTTTCGAATTTTATACAAAAATATTGGTGATAGCAATCATAGATCTAACCGTATGGACAGAACCTAAAAACGATAATGTACAACTTTTATTCATACATTAAGTGCAAAATATCGCTCTGGGTTGCATTTTATGATGCATCTTTGCAAAACTGCCGAATTTGAAGAGAGGTGAGGACATTTAGGGGTTAACGTACTAGATTGAACATCCAAATATTAAATTTCAATTTATTAAAATTACAATTGGTTTTTATAGGGGACAGCAGAAGCTAAAACAAGAGGTCAAGTTGTTATGAAGTATGGTGTTGGTGATTATTTTGGTGAATTAGCTCTTTTGAACGATGAACCGCGAGCTGCGTCTGTAATAGCAACGTCGTATTGCAAAACAGTTTCCATCGACGGTGAAAGTTTTAAAGTAAGTTAAACATTTTTTTAAAAGTATTTTATATAATCATAAAAATCACATATGATTTTATGTAATGAATAATATTCAATGTAATTTTACAATTAGAAATATGATTTATTTTGTTTTATTCATAAATATGTTTTAAAACGAAACTTGCGTGTACTTTTTTAAAATTGCAGAGGTTGTTAGGAAAACTTGAAGATATTTTACACCGCAAAAAAATGGAATATCAATCAGCATCAAAATCTCTTAGCTAGTTATAGTAGCTTTGTTTTTGTACAACATTTGAGAAAGAAATATGTGTAGCCCGCGCGAGTGGCGAATTGGAAGTGTTTGTGTACGATTAATTGGCAAATTGGAAGCAATTTAGAGAAAGTTAAATATCTAGCAAATATATGATGACATTTATAACACACATTTCATTAAAACTGGACTAATAGACTGGAAAAGTGATAGGGAGTGCTCCCTTCTCAATAGAAATAGGTCTCCAATTTTCCTACATTGCTTTTATTTGTGAAATAGTCTAGTCCGATAGTCCAATTTTGATGAAATGTGCGTTTTTGGTGTTTTTTATTCATTGTTATTGAGTTTTCCAAAAAAATCAAATACATGTATAGATGATGAAAATGAAATTTTCATTTTTTTTTTCTGATCAAAAGTATTGTCAATAAAATAATTCATATAAAAAACTTGTTTATTGAATATTGTAAGTCAATTCTTTCAATTTTATTTTGTTTGCTTATGTGTTACTTTGTTTTTTAAGAGTTTATTTTGTGCCATCACCCAAAGGTTACTTGGAGCCTTGGTCGTAATGGATTTATAAAAAAACAACGGTAGTTTTGTGACTACCTTGTCTTGTCTTGGAAGACCTACCAAGTAACAAAGAATGATAGAAATGATCCAATTGTAATATCTTCTATTGAGCGAAAGAAAAGCACTATTTTAAGATTTTCACACTATGATACACTTCTCTAAAGTATGCTTAATATTTTTTCATCGGCCTAAATAAAACCTCAAAATCAAATATTTATTAAACTGTGCATATGGTCAAATAATCTCGATTTTTCCTGGCTCTCACTTTTAACACGACTACTACAACATCCTATGGTTACATTTACAAATGTTTACAAATTCAACGACAAGGATTATTCAATTTTTGGACAATTTTAGCACATTTTCAAATTTAACGGCTTCTCTTGGGTCATTGCAAACTCTTACCTCTTTAGTGATTGAGGACAAGGGGACATTTACATCTTAATTTAGTTGAGCTACAAAGGCTAATTATTTATAAAAAAAAGAAAAAACTAAACGTGTGCTCTACAATGAAAAAAATAGTTGTTTGCAAGAATAATTGTTCTTTTTCTTTTTGAAATAGTAATGGGGTGGTTCTGTATAGAACTTGCAAGCAAGCAACTTGTGTTTGGTTATGACCACTTTTGGAATTAAAAGGTCTTCTTTGTAACTTTTTATGTACGGTTGCAAGTTCGATTTTTTTAGATTGATTTATCTAAAAACAAAGTTGACACTATCAATTTTTTTATAAAAAGAAATAGTTGTATGCTGAGCTCTGTTTTTATTCTTCAATTTTTTTCAGCCACCAAACTCCCTACTTTGGGAGAACATGAGGTTGGTGTGGGGGCACTTGGAGGTTTCATCATGGGAACTCAAGTGTGGCTTGGCCAGCATCGGGAAGATACAAGGCTCAAATCTCCTTGACACCGTAGTGTGTTGTGATTGGTCAGAAAAAAAGGGGCCAAAACTTATTTTTGCCGCCTTTCAAGCTGAAAAACTAGTTTTTCCTTGTCGTTCCTCTTGTGGGAACTTTTTGCTCGACTTTACGGATAACTCTCATGTAGTTTTATTTATAAATGTATCACAACAATATACCGTAGTAGCATAGCTAGGTCGCCACCCCACGAACAAATATTTAATATTTTTTGAAAAATAAGGTTCGTTCTTCAAAAAATGAGTTTTTTTATTTTTGTTTTTGAGCAAAAAATGACTAAAAATGGCCTAAAATGGCCCAAAATAGCTTAGAAATAGCAAAGAATAGTTAAAAATAGTTTATTCTATTTTCGCTTTTTGGTCCTCATAATTTCCAATTTTTTACGTTTTTTATTTTTTGAAGTAATTTTTGGCGATCCAACTATGGTACTACGGTATATGAGTTCTTTAATATATATCCGCTTATAGTCACCACTAATAACTAGTTATAATTAGTAAGTATACATTATTCTTATTATATCTTATTGAAAAGTATTAAAAAGTAAAAGAATATTTTAACGTACTTTAGCATGGATTATTTGAACACCAATTACGGAATATTAATATTCAAAATACCGGTATCAACCATAACCATATATGTATCAACCGATGGATGATTTTGAACGGATGAAATCGGATGGATGATTTTCATCGCTCCAAAGCCCTAAAACTCTCCGCTCTCCGATCATTAGGCTTGAGCTATGGAAGAAACCTTGTTACCGCAGATCACGACCTCGGTGAATGTCGACGCTTTTGTTGGCATTTGATGCGATTGAAATGAAAGCAAGTGTTGTTTCTGGAACAGAGAAAGGAAATTTGAACTAAGGAACAGAAGAGAACAACTGCTTGATCATATCATGGAGGAGTCTAAGCGGGGGAAATATGCGTTGGAAATCAATGACACGGTTATCAAGAGCATGGGCATGGGTGCGGTCTTCAAGGATTATGTACGTCCTTCGTAATGCACTTGGAATGGAAAACGCTCCGTGTCAGTGTGCTGTGCAGAAAAATTGTGATACCTCGTTTTGGACTCCGCGGTGTAATTTCTCGTTTTTTAGGGTTTTGGGTGGCATTAGGGCACTTCATTTTGTGTCAAGTGATCCGAGACTCTCAGGAGCCTCTCGCTATTTATTTATACATTTTATACGTTTTTTTACGAGTAGTCAGAGTGAGTGAATTGAGCAAGAATTTTAGTGATCTCCGCAGCTGATCAACTTCCTTGAGGGGTTTAGGGTTAGGGTTGTAGTTACTTCTACATTGAGGAGTTGTAGGTTGTCAGGTATCTCGTACGAGGTGCCGCTTTAACATCTCAACCTTAACCCCTAATGTACCAAGGATTCATGGTTTTAAAATGTCAAATACAATTGATCGTATTGTGAAAAATATAATTCAGTTAGGACCAGATTTTATCACTGGAATGAGTGGAGAATATTGCATGTGTTGATCAGAATACAAATAAGTTTGAATAAAAGGAAGTCTACACAGGACCTATTCAAAACTGCTATAAAAATCATGAGGCCCAATTTGGGCTTCTTGGTACTTTAGGGGTTAAGCATATGTTTGAGATTTGAATACTGACAATTATATGCGTCCATACTCGATTTACAAAGATTTAAAAGAAATCATAGAGTTCAATCACTTATATATCATTATTTAGAAAAACGAAGATTGACATTACCATTAGAAGGATACTTTAGAGAGGGTTATTTTAGGTGAATTGATTTAGAATTGACGGATTGTCATTTCGACTGTGTCATAACCTTCATATCGTGCATCATGACATTTAGGGTTAAAGTGAATTTTGATTCGGCTGTTTGTTGTGTTCACTGCTTCTAGGGAGGGAAGATTAATTCATTAGATTTCCATCGAACCGAAGATCTTCTTGTAACTGCCTCTGATGATGATTCTATACGCCTTTATGATACGGCTACTGCCTCGTAAGTACTCTCATTTCTTCATACACTTATATCAATTGCATTTATGCATGCTAGTCTTGTGTTGATTTGCATCTAGATGAGATCGCTAGTGAAATTCACAGCTCGTTTCTGTTGCCCAAGCAGGTCGCTGAAAACAATACACAGCAAGAAGTACGGGGTAGACCAAATTTGTTTCACCCATCATACCAGTTCAGTGATTTATTCCTCAAAGAAGGAAGGGGATGGTAAGGTCATCGTGATCCATCTCATTGTTATAAATGTTGCTAATCAACTATCAATCTCGGAGAAGGTCTGTTGCAGTGATTTTTTATTTTTTTGTCAGGAGACAGTTTAGCATTTTTTCTACTTTTCCATGGCTTGAAGAGCAATGCTCTTTTCGTATTAATATGTAGGTAATATCAGGGTAATACACATGTGCTACCTAGGTGCTACTTAGGCAATATCTGGGTTATACCTAGGTTTAAAGAGCCTACACACTTAGGAAATCTGGCTATTATTCCTCTCTTTTTTTTTCAAAAATCTTTTGTATCAATTAGCCAGCCCAAATTTTATGTAGCAATTTGGATAAAATTAGCAACAAAAAAAGTTGTCGGTTGGGGATTTTGCAGACTCTTTGCGATATTTATCTTTGTATGATAATCGATATTTGCGCTACTTCAAAGGGCATCGTGACAGGTCACTATCTAAATCTGGTGATATTTATAATTTTGTCATATATCGACTATTCATCTCCTTTTCTTCAATGATGACTATCGTTTATGTAATTTTTTTAGTACATTTGATTTGTAAGTTTGACTCTATCATGTACATGCTTTGACTTTAAGAGAAGATGTGATGGCAGTGCAGGGTGGTGTCACTATGTATGTCACCCAAGAATGACTGCTTCATGTCTGGTGCATTGGACCACACTGTACGTCTGTGGGACTTACGCACTAATGTGTGTCAGGTAGTGATTCCTTTTGGCTTAATCTTACGCCCCATCTTCTGTACCTGTTTTTCTGTCATATACCTTTGGGCCCTAGAATTTTAGGATTTCGATGTGGACACCATCGATACAAGTTTTAGGAAACTCATCGAAGCACTCATTCAGCTGGAATTGACCATACTAGCCCCTAAGCGTCCACTGTGTATTTTCTGTAGTGTAGGAAAATTGGACCCCCTGCTGCAAATCATCTGTTTGTGTGAAAATGACTTCAGTTTGACACGATCGACACTGTTGATCTTGTAGTATAGAACAAGAGCTTTAAAATCTTGATGTATTGCAATCAGAAAACCGAGGTAAAATGAGAACATGCCACAGTTGCAAAGTTCAGTGATGCAGATGGCCATATTGGGCGTTTTAGACGCTTAGGGGCTAGGTAATGCCCTTCTAGGGATTGCCGATTGAGGTGGTTGTAGGGGTATGAGGAAGCTTTGTGCCAGCAGTTGTTTAGAATGAGTTTGAGGAGAATAATCTTCTCTGGTTTCCACTTGTAGTCTCTTTTTCGGAGTCATTTTTTGTACATTGATTGCAATTTCCTGGCTCAGGGGCTGTTACGTGTAAGGGGGAGGCCCGCTGTTGCATATGATCAACAGGGTCTTGTATTTGCTGTGGCCATGGAAGGTGGAGCTATCAAGCTCTTTGACGTGCGCTCTTATGACAAGGTTAGCAATTTGCTTGACAAAAAATTATTAAGCGTCTCTGTACATGCACCTTGCTCAATAGAACCTCAAATAGAAGTTAATTATTCTTTGGGAACGTCATGCAAAAATCTCATGCGCATGATGGTTAATTTATGGATCCCTTTGCCACTTACTATCTCCAATCCGTTGCTTGCAAAAGAGTATCCACATATTCTGATACCCTTTGTTTAAAGTGGTTTCTGAAAGGGTCCCTGTAGTCAATTCTTAACATTCATTCGTTTAGTATATCTATCTTATGTTTCTTTGACCCCTGCTTTTTTAAAGTGCCGATCATGTTCTGATGTTCCCTATGTGTCAAGTGAAGGGTTGACTAATGAGTACATGATTTTCTGGAACAGGGGCCCTTTGATACATTCTTGGTAGGGGGTGATACAGCTGAAGTGTCTGGCATGAGATTCAGCAATGACGGCAAGCTTATGCTTTTGTCAACATCCAACGGCCATGTGTATGTCGTGGATGCGTATACTGGGAAGAAGGTATGCAATATTGCAATCCTGATCCTGGTAGTTGTTTTCATCAACTGGAGTTGACATAAATATTCTGACAATGGTGGTGCCGTGGGTATGATGACAGCTTCATGGTTTCACTTTGGAACCCAATCCTGATGGCAGGCAACTGGAGGCTTCCTTCAGTCCAGATGCACAGTTTGTGATTGCAGGTATGCTCAGTTGTTGCCTTGTCTATTTGTTGCAAAGGGGAACATCTTCATTGTGTAGTTCTGGCATGGGTTGATTCTTCAACCAAGGCATTGGGTTGTGCTTGTCGTGTTGGGTTTTTTCCCTGGCCTAGTGTTCTTTCTAAGTTGACCAAGGACTAGAATTCTCAAGCATCTTCTTAGTGTGCTTCGGATGTACTGCATGTGTAGGGGTTTTTGCTAATGTGCATCTGTACTCCCATTATCTAGTACTGCATCATGCGAGTGCGCTTTTGCTGTTGTGATTATGAACCTTGATGTTCTGCATATGTTGAATTGCTGCAGGTTCAGGCGATGGCACTTTGCGAGCGTGGAGTACGTTTTCGGGTGCTGAGGTACATTCTGCTTTACTAAGTCGTGACTTTTGGATCATGAGTTTCCACTTCACCTGGTTTCTTTTAAATTTCTATGTGTGTACTTTCTATGTAAGTGTGAATGGTTTCTCCATTGGGAGTAGGGGTCTACACAACCACGTAAAGAACCCCAGATGTCATGGTAGTGTACCTTTTGTGATGGTTCAAAGAGCATAATCAACAGAGTGATGGTTATCACACTGCATGCGGTGAAGGAAACCGTAACCAAACAAATATGTGCCAAATCTTGTGATCTCCGTGATTCTTTACATAGGATAACCAACTCTTTATTGGGACTCCCATCATTGTAAAGCAAGCTTGTGCTCTCGTGCTCAATGCCCTTACAATGGTGAAAGCACTCAAATGAGTTGCTTATCCTACATAAAATAGGGGGAAAGTTTAGACTGGAGCCTATGCACACGTAGAAAGTTCACTGCTCTACTACTGTGGGCGGAGCTGTGTACCACAGGAACTGACAAATTCTAGGTACTTTGGTAAACCTGCCAGTTTAGCAACCCAATGTTTTTTTCTAAGATGCACCAATTAACCCCTAAACGTCCCAGCGTCCAGAAACTGGATCACGAACAGATTAAAAGCCTTGCAACTTTCTCATACAACCTCGGATGACTTTCATCCAAGTCACCTTTGTAAGCCTATTAAATTCTCTACCAATTACAATAAATTTATTGTGATGGGGAGCTGTTGATAATATTGGAGAGGCCTCCAACTACAAATATGTCAAATTTGTTGGGTAGATTTTATGCTTGCAATGGTCCTCTCATGTACATGAGGTATTATGAGATGTTTGGGAAGCCATTCAAGGTGGCAGGCATGGATTAGTCACAGAAATGACTAGTCACATGTGTATTGCTTGAAACAATGATGTCGTCATATTACGGAGTGTCGCTGTATGGAGGGTAGACTGTACCCTAAATCTTTACAAATGTTTGGCTAAACTTTACTCTAATGAACTGCCAGGTTGCGTGCTGGACGAACAACGCAGGGGTGCCTGCATGTGTGAAGTGGGCACCTCGCCGGTTTCTGTTAGCCACTGCCTCAATGGCATTGTGTCTGTGGATTCCTGATCTATCAAAGCTTCAAAGACCAGATTTTAATGGCCCTTGAAAGTGAGTGGCGATTGAGTATCTCTGGAACGACCACGACTCTGCAGATAAATAGACATTATTAGGGCGGGTCACCACTTGTGAGGCGGTATTTAGGATGCACGGCAGTTTTGTTCCATTAATAGTTGTTGGTGAAACTCCTTTGTATGTTGTATTTCAAAGAGGTGACTTTTATTTTGCCAATGGTGGCACCTTTCAGAACTGGGGCTTGTCTATCTGATTAACATTGTACCTTGGAGAGTATGGTATTTGATAACTCCTAAAGCTCCTTTGGCTTTTTGTTTGGACAATTTTTTAAAAAACATCAACATACCTTATCTGGCTGTCAAGGTTGGAATCTCATGCCGAAATATTATTATTTTTGGAAAATTCTTTTTCGAACAATTGTCAAATTCTGTGAATATCCTTCAAGATTCTCTTTTTTACCATACAAAATAGATTTGTTTTTGAAAAAATAATTTCCTAAGGATTTGGGCTTCTCATTTTTTGGAGCATCTCTAGAAGTTAATTCGGACCAAACACTTGAATGGATGAAGTGGTTGGATTAGGATCTGGTTCTTGTGCTTCGGGAACTTTAACAATGGCTTGCAACCACCCACCACCCATGAGATGAAGCACGGACTTGGTTTGCATAATTTGTAGAGATGTCATCGCTCGAGTGACAGCACGTTGGATCCACTTATCGCTTGTGCATGAGCTCGCTGGGCCCTCTCCGAAAACAAAGGTGAAAGACGACCAAACACTCTCCAGAGCCTTGGAAGCATGTTCAACATTTAGAGCCGACATAGTGAGAAAGCGCAAGAGGGGAGCTTTTTATGAGGTCTATGGCCACTGTTGGTGTTTTGAATTGGCCGTTTTCCACCCTAAAATTGGAGATGTTCTATTCTAGAGTAGAGTTGCGTGACTTCTGGAGATACTCTTATAATTATATTTCTCTAATCCTAACGACTAACTACGGTAGTTGGAGAAATTTAATTTCCACAAAAGAAAAAATAATCTTATAGTTACCTTGTTATACATCAATCTAAAAAAATTTAGGCCCTAATTCTATAGGATCCAAGAGATTCTAAAGTTCAAACGTGAAATATGAATTAAAGTGTTTTTTTAGGGGGATTGTTTTAGTAGTGAAGTTCAGACTTGATTCAAAATTATGTAGAAATTAGATAATCTTCTTTATTTCTTTGTAAAATTTGGAAATTACTTCTAAATCAAGTTGATTGAATATATAGATCTATTTTTAGACTAATATGTGTGAGTGTGTACGTGCTACAATTTATTTTTGAATTACTTTTCCTACATCTTGCCCAAAACGATACAAACCAAATTTTGGTTCTAAGGAATTTTAGAGATTAAAAACACTAAGCTTCAAATATTTTTATAGATCACAAAATCTTCAAATTTTATATGAGTTTTTTAGATTCTTTAGATTTCTTTTATAAATGTAGATCTTGCTACAATAGAAAGTAATTGTATATTTTAGTATAATTATCTTACTGATTCCTACAAGAATGATGTGAATATTGGCTTGCCATCACTCCTCTTAAGTTGAACATCTACTATAGAATACATTGGGTTAAATGTTTAACCCCTAATGTTTCCAAATGCTATATTATGGTATTTGGACATTCAGCTAAAGCTCCCTTCCCACCTGGCCTTAGTTAGGAGCTGGAGTTTTAGATAAAAATGTGAAGTACGTTGGAAAAGGACCGTTTCACACTGATATTGATATTCGTGTTTCATACCCGCGTATATAGGGCCGGTTAAGGGGCGGGTGTTCACATATACCCTGGCAGTCCCCGGTCTTATGGACAGCTGGCTGATTATATATTTTAACATTCCCAAGCAGTCACCTGCGTAGTAGGTGCTTTGGATCACTTCAGCTGAGCGCTCCCGGTCGTTGTCTGCTTTTGGTCAGTTCATGTGTGTTCTTCTTCTTCAGCAGCTTTGGGCTCCCACCATTCTTCAGAATTGCGCTTCCTGCTGTCGTCTGCGTCTCTGTGGTTTTAGAGGGAAGGATCTCTGTGTCACTCTGAGTTTAGGGTGGCCGTCGAGTTCTGAAAGAGGGAGGGCGAGCCGGTTGAGGGCAATACGGTCCGCGTCTGTGGACTTTGAGTTCCGGTGTCGATTGTACTGTACGCTGCGATAGGGTTTCTGTAGAACGATACTGCCGGCTTTGCACAAGCGACCGGTAGACCATAATCGTGGGGGTCGTAAGGTAAGTGACTGATTTTGATTGCAATGTCAATTGTGTTTTTTCGGTTGCATTTCCTCATGTTTCGTTTAGGGTTTTTCCTCTTGTAGTTTTGTTATTTTTGTTTTGAGGAGGGTTTAGGTTTAACTCTATGCTATCGTTGGTTCTTTGTGTTGATATTGTGTCGCAGTAGCGCAGTTCAATCGGTGTTACAATTGTCGAGCTCCGATCACTGCATATCCAAACCTGCTGGAGGGGGGACCTGCTGCCTAATTTTTCCGTCCTGCATCACGATTCCGTAGTCCGGCAGGGGAAGCGCTCGCCCCTTTCTCCCTTCGTGTCATAGATTTCTAGTCCTGTGGTGTAAACACTGGCCATTTTTTTTTTGGAAGTCTCGTTTTTCTTCGATGGCAGTGGAAACGCTGCGGAATTTTTTTTCTGGGATCACGGTGTAGGGTCCATTGCAGTGGAAACGCTGGCAATTTTTTTTTTGCGAGTGACGGTTTTCCTCTAGAGAAGTGGAGACGTTGGCAAAAAATTTTGGCGTTTTAGGGTTTCGAGGGTTTAGGACACAATCACAGTAGAAGTCTGCGTTTAGGGTGCAATTCCATAGTTTCGTGTTTGGAACTCAAGGTCTGCCATGGATAATTTATCCAACCTGACCACTTCGTTCGCATGGAGTACATGGCTGGTTCTCATGTTGCTGAAAGTGCAACAAGCGTTAGAGATTCCAATGCTGGTAGAGCCAGAAGAGGAAAGTCATGACGAATTGTCCGCTATTGTCCATGGACTGCACGAGTCCCAACCTGATGCTACCACCATGCTGCGGGCAACCTTGCACAATTATAGATTGTGCACTGCTTTTATGTTTATGGAAGAAGACCTTGGGTTTTGGGTAAAACCGAGGTCCACTACATGGTTCTCTTGATTTTTGATGGAACAATACGATAATAATCGTTGGGTTTAGATGTTTCACATGACCAAGCCGGCCGTGTTCACCTTGGCAGGTTTGTTGAGGCCCCCTGTGGAAAGGGCTGACACAAATTATCGTGTCACTACTAGAGAGTGCGTAAAAACCAAGACAAAACCAAGACACATCTGTTGGAACCAACAGAGAATGGGTTTAACGTAGCAAACATTTAGTCATCTGCACAGAACCAACAAGTTTTCTCTTGGAACCAACAAGTTCCTGTTGATTTTCCGGAATCAATTGTTCCTAACCTACACAGAACCAACAGAATTTCTGTTGATTTTGTGCGGGTTAGGAACTCCATTTCTCTAGTAGTGTGTAGCTGTTCCAATGTTGGTCCGCGTAGCATGTACTTTGTTTAAGCTTTCGCACGGTGCTAATTTTACCATTTGTAGCAAAATGTTTGCTATAGGGAGAAGCACCGTGTCAAAGGTTTTGCGTGAAGTAGTTCACGCTATTAATGACACAATGTGTCATGAACTTGTGTGGCCTACAGGGGACCGATTACGAGAGAAACACTCAAATTTTGCTAATCTATGTGGTTTGCCTGGAGTCGTAGGGGCTATCGATGGAATGCATGTATCCATTAGCAAATCGACACGTCCCTGCCGATTACTATTATTTTAAGTCTGGGGGATATACGTTAAATTGCCAGGCTGTGTTTGACAGTGATAAGAGATTTATTGACCTATTCATATGGATGCCAGGGTCAACAAACGATGCCCGCATGTTGCGGCAATCGTCCTTGTACAATATGGCCATGCAGGGGACATTGTTAGATCCTGGGCAGTCTGTACAGGGGTTCACGCCTTCCATCATTGGAGATCTTGGATACCCGCTCTTGCCATGGTTAATGGTTCCTTACCGCACTTATAACCAGTTGACTGTCGCAGAAACCCTCTTTAATAAAAAGCTGCGCCGAGGTCGTTGCCTTGTTGAGAATGCCTTTGGCATTCTTAAACAAACTTTTAGGGAGTTGTTGCAGAAGTCAGACTTGTCGGTGACATTCCTCCCAGATGTAATAATCTCGTGCGCCATTTTACATAACGTGCTTTTGGGACAGTCCCACGAAGAAGTTGAAGAGTTGTTGGAGGTTTTGCGTATCGAGGGACTTGATGGTGTGGTGGTGGACGATGTAGAAGCACGACAAGACGGTGGAGATGTTATTGTTGACGATATGGCGAGTGTTGTGGCCACAGAGAAGCGGACGGATCTCGGGGTGTACTTGATTATGCAGCAGCGACATCAAGTCTAATTTCTCGTGCAAGGTAAATACATCTATTCTATTGTATTCAATGTATGGCATTATAATTTATTCATTGCAATTACATAACGTACTATGAAAGGTAATGCACTGTGAGAAGTCTAATTTCACGGAATTCTTTGCAGTTCACTTCAATTAAGTGCATTTATATCAAAAACATTGGAATCTAACCATTCACTGTATAGCTCTTAATTTTTCAAATCAAATCAAATAACACAACTTCATTAGAAATGGTAATTAACATTTGCATTCCCACATGGATTGCTAATCATAACATTCTACAATGCTTGATAAGTGCAGGTGCACGGGTGCAAGTCACTACATGTCGATGGAGTGGCTACTACGGTCATCACAACTACTTGCTGGAAGTGAGATATGGGAGCCCGGGAGGAGGATAGTATCAGTACCCAAGGCCGATGTTGCTGACCTTGTACTGCGAAGAGTCCTCTGCGGATGGGCCGGTTCTGCAGTTGCAAGAACTTCATGGTGCTGGGCCAAAGCTGCAGTAGTCACAGAATATCGGTGGTGGTGTAGATCGGCAGTAGTAACAGCAGCATTGGGCATGGCTCGGCCGGCATTACTGCTTGTATGTGGGTGCTGGGCTAGGCCTGTAGAGGTCAGCATTGCTGGGCCGGCAGTACTGCTTGCAACAGTGTGCTGGGCTAGGCCTGTAGAGGTCGGAATTTTTGGGCCGGCTTCACTGTGTGTAACAGTGTGCTGGGCTGGGACTGTGGAGTTGGTCACCACACTCGGCTATGTTGATGTTGAAGCGTATAGGTTGACAGTAGGGGTATTGAATCCAAAGTTTGGAGTTTTTGGCATTGTGGGCATCCCTTGAGCTGTAGAGACGCTCATGCCCCGGCCTAGTACTAAAGAAGTTGCGATAGACAACTGACCATTTCCCCTTGTTTTAAAATGGCCAAACGAGCATTGTCGTTTGCGATTTGTGCATTCTCATACATTCGTCTATCCTTCTCACGCTGGTACTCCATTTGCTCGGTGAAGAGCTTCAACTGAACTTCTATTTTTGATCGTTCTAATTCGCGGCTTGCATCCGCGATCTCTTGCATTTGAGTTGCCATTAGTGCTCCTGTTGCTTTTGTAGCATCAGCAATGACAGTGTGCCCGGACATATTCTTACACCGTACACCTGTATTGCCAGGGCGTCTGTGGACAGCAAACTGAGATGTATCAGAAGAGCTGAGTACCTGGGGAGTTACGCCTGGGGGCAGTCGGCTAGATGGTCTAGAACTTGGACTTGCATTTGTGTCAATGAATGCATGAACCGCTGTGGGAGTACTGGGCATTTGTCGTGGCGACCGCGGCGGAGTGGATCCTTCTGTCGTCTCAAATGCTTCTTGTTGAGACATTTCCAATGGGTCCTCCATGTCAGGTTCGCTATCCCCTTCATCTGCATGATGGTCGGTATCGTGTTGAGGCTGTCTGTAGTTTGTGTCATTCGGTGCTAGCATATCTCGTACGTGCGGGGGATTTATCTGCGGACGGTTCCCGTACCACTCATGGATCGCATCGAAGACATCTTGGGCAAATTGCCGTGGCAAACCTTCAGCTCTGCGCTCAGCACTGCTCAGCTCCCAGTAATCAGGTACATTTCTGCCCGTGCGACACAAATAATCTGCAATGCGCTTATAATCACGAAGAAGCTGGTTCCACTTTGTCTTGCAAGCAGGGCCGTCTCTCAGAATTGGCGAGTAGCCGCCACGCATAACATGTTGAAAGACGCGAAGCCACTTTGTCGTGTCCGGGGTCATCAAGTCACGGCCATCCACGGTGTCCAGTTCCTCTAAAAACATGTCTCGTTTTGCCTTGATTAGGAAAAAAATCTCTTGAGGTAGCCAATTCGGCCCACGGTCTTTACGGGCTCGCTTGGGCTGGCTGGCAACTGCATTGACAGGAATAGGTGCTGCACGAGCAACGCCAGCTGTCCGGCGCCCACGACCAAGTGGGCGATTCTGTGCAAAGCTCCCAGGAATCATAGAACCTGCAATTGCATCATTCATTGAGATGTAAAGCATGTGTTGTAGGATAAATATTTACTGAAGCATCGGAGAGTGTTTGTGTGCTGTGCAGGTCCAATTTCTAAGCTGGAGGAATGTATTAACACAATTAAATGATAAAGATGTAAAGATAAATTTGTTTTCGTAGGCCTTTACTTATTTAGGCATCGGAGTGTTGTTTTATGCTGTGCAGGTCCATTTTCTACGATGGAGTGCACATACTAATTATGAATATAGCATCCTAAAATCCTCAATTTCCCCGGTCTGGTTACTCCCTCAATTCATGAGTTGTTCGTTTTGATTTTTTATGTTGTGGAATTTGAATTGCACATCTCCTCACTTTGTATGTCCAATTTCTTACGTACATAAGTTCAAAGCAAAAAAACTTTGGAAAAGGAACACATACCGTCCATTGGCATTGCTGTTGGACAAATGGGGGCTCCAAATGCTTGATTGTTTGATCGGTTCTCCATTGCAAGGGACTGGAAGAACAGTAGAGATGTTAAAAATAAAAATAAAACCCAAACTTTAATCATAGGAGGATTGAGCTATGCATGAACGCAGCCTCCATGCTGCATTGTGAATTGGAAGAGGGCAGTAAATGTCCTCAACCGTATGTACCGTCCTGAAAAGGCCGAAATTTTGGACACTGACTGCCTATTCATATGATTCTATGAGATGAGATGAAACCAGGGTGACTGCCTATTCATGAGATTGGACACTGACTACCTATTCATGAGATGAAACCAGGCTACGTAAAACCAGGAGATGAAACTAGCCTATTCATGAGATGAAACCAGGAACGTAAACAAGGAGACATTTGAAACAAAAATGTAACTAAACCGCAAGAAACAGAAAATCCGAGGGTATCAGATAGGGAAAAAAATCTCAAAAGCCAAAGACCGAAGCAGTGAGAAGGATTGACGATGAACATAGGCACTGTACTGCGAGACTCTAACGCAAAGTGCAGCGATCCACATCGTGCAAGCAGCTACAGGCGTACCTCAAGAAACCGCAGCCTTCTCAACTCCTTAGCAGGTACGTCACCGCCCTCCCGCATTGTGAATTGAATTTTCAATAGTTCTATCATTTGTAGTCTTGATTTGTAATCGGAGTTCTGTGCGTCCCGATCAATTTGCGACGTAGGTCCATAATGTGCCGAGGAATTTGCATAGTGGGACTGAAATTGTGAGACGGCGCTCGAATGTCGCAACGTGCTGTGAGTGCGCCTACGTAAAAGCGGTCTTTCATAATGTGGCGCAGATGGCCATTTTAGATAAAACCGGGGGTCAAGCTCTAAAATGTACATATTCCTAGATTTCAGAGGAAGTTGCTCTTAACTAGGCACTCCCTCTTTTCTCGCAGTTATCTAAAAAAAAACTCCACTACTTTTGCTAACACTGGGTCTTTTGTCTTGCCACATGGGCGGCCACCTAGGATCGGCATATCCAAAAGAGCGGTGGTGTGAATTGCACCGCCCTTTCGGCAACAAAGACTGCTCCTCCGCCGGCACTTACGACCATGTGAGAACATACCTTAAATGTTATTCCCTGTGTTTCATAAAAATATGATAAAAACTACTTTGCTGTAGAGTAGTTTTCATCATCTTTATATGGGACATAGGGCGTATAAGTTACCTTTGTTTCTTTTGGCATTTAGTTTTTTTTTGAAGATATATTTTTTTACCATGAATTTGTGATAAAATTTGTGTGTTATTTGTATACATATGCACATCCTATGTATTATTTCTTTGTCTAGGCCAAATGTATTATATTTTTATTAAAATATTATTTTAAATATTTTATAATATATTATAAAATATATTATATTATATACTTAATCATCTTAAATATATGCTTGATGAGCACGGTGATAGGCACGGTTAACCCGCCCGGTCACAGGACCGTCAATTCTTGTCCTCCGCCATCAACAATTCCCTTCCCCAGTTCGGCGAAGCTTGTTGCTCTCTCTGTGAAGATCGTGCACACCCACCGACGATTCTCGACCGTAATCTCCGATTTCCACTGCACTCATCGTTGTGCGCTTTTCTGTGAAAAAATTGCGTCAATTTTCACCTCGCATGTCGAAAATTCTGGAAATTATTCAATCACCTTTGCGTTTAGTAATGCGTGTTTTGAACGTGGGCTTGTCGATGAATTCTTGTGCGGATATTTGCAGCTTGAGATTGCTCGTGAACCCAATTGGGACTCCAGCATGGTTCAGGTTTGAGCACGGGTGTTAGTACGATTCAGTATCGGCGCCAATTGTATGTTCTGTTGGTAACCTCAGATCGCTGCTCTGGCTTGTAAGTTACACTTGCTTCACTGATTTTTTCTTCAATATTTTGCCGATTGGATTCCCTTCACTTTCATTTTGTGTGCATTTGTCAATTTGGTACGATTCGCGAGTTATTTTTTCGTGTCGATCTCATGCTACGATTGCTAGTGTTGCAGATCATCACTCTGTCGGCACCTCTGAAAGAGGAAAGCTGACGGGTAAGCTCTCTGTTTCAATTAGGTTTTAGGGTTTTAGGGTTTTATGGCTTCCATGTTATTTCGGATCTCAGGAACCGTGGTTGGAAAAAAGGACCAAAATTAAAATGATCGTATTGTGGATGATAGAGTTCAGACAGGGCCAAATCTTATATCACCAGAATGAGTTAAAAGGACATACTAAGCTCCACAGGCTTGGGAGAATCTTGCTCATGAACCAAATGGGGTTTTCTAAATGTCAAAACGAACATATTTAAGGAATCTATACTTCTTTAGAATAGAACCAAAGTAAATTAAAAAGAGAATCATGCTTAAAATGGAGTTTAAAAGAGATTTTGGGTGTGGGGAATCATGAAAGCCATGTTCTTTTAAGGGTTTAAAATGTTGCATCATGTGATAGTCAGAAAATAAAGAAAAGTTGAAGAAAAAGAAGTCCTCGTATGATCCACTGAAAAGTGCTAAAAAGACAACATGAGGCCTTCTTGGTTATTTAGTTAACATTTATTTGATTATTTATTTACTAGGCCTTCTTGGTTATTTGGTTAACATTTTTCATGCGTGTTATGGAATTCTAACAGGAATGACGTTGGCGTATATGAGTGTGCCGGATGCATATGGCGTGGTAGAATCAGGCGTGTTCAGATCCAAGGCCCTGGATCTGCACAATCTGCCGTTTCTACTGCACCTTCAGCTCCGCACCATTCTGTATCTTTCCCCTGACCCTCTTGCCAAGGCTGTAACCGACTTCCTCGACAACAACAAGATCAAACTGGTTCGTTACTAACCATTCAAGGACCAAAGATTCATAGCTTTAAAATGACAAATTCAATTGATCATATTGTGAAAAATAAGACCAGATTTTATGTTCCTGGAATTAATGAACACAAAGGAAGTCTACATAGGACTTACTCAAAACTGCTATAAAAAACTTGAGGCCCAATTTTGGCTTCTTGGTCCTTTAGGGACTCTTGTTGTCTTGCTCCCGCTTCACTCTTTTCCAAGTAATTGGGGTTGAACATGCATTGCCTTTGCTTGCAGATGCATCTAGGTGTTGGAGAATGGATGCCACAGGCCTCATGGAAGCCCATCAGTGAGGAGCTTATAAAGGATGCACTGGAGATTATTCTCAATGTCAACAACCATCCAATCCTTGTCATGTGCTCGTGAGTGTTCCTTAACCCCTAAGCGTCCACTGCGTATTTTCTGTAGTGCAGGAAAATTGGACCCCCTGCTGCAAATCATCTGATTGTGTGAAATGACTTCAGTTTGATACGATGGACACTGTTGATCTTGTAGTATAGAACAAGAGCTTTAAAATGATGTATTATTGCAATCAGAAAACCCAGAAAATGCCACCGTTGCAAAGTTCAGTGATGATGCAGATGGCCGTATTGGGCGTTTTAGACACTTAGGAGTTAATTTATTTGTTTTCACAATCAGTAACAGTGTTTTCAGTAAAATTAGACTATTATAGGAACTTTCAGACAATATTGTAAAGAGAATCTTCTCCATGATTCATGTGGAGGTCTCCTTATCTATGACCATAGGAAGACCTCTCCATGAAACATTGGAAATATCCTTTTTAATGATATTGTCTAAAAGTTCCTGAAACAGTCTAAATTCTCTGAAAACCATATTTAATGTTTGATGTGATGGTTTGGTATTTAATGTTTGATGTGATGGTTTGGTATTGATTTTTATTTGTGTTCTACCAGGGCAGGTATACATATGACAGGCACGGTTGTAGGGTGCCTTCGCCGCCTTCAGCAGTGGAACTTGACACCCATCTTAGAGGAGGTTAGTTTCTATTACGCCTTTTTGGAGCATAGAATTGAAACCAATTGATATTTGTTAGTTGCATTCTTTTCCTCTGCAGAAGAATAATCTGGATGCAGAGGGGTAGGTCTTGTGATAATCTATATTATGGTGGTTTTGATGAATTTTTGTGTTTGTATCCCTTTCTGATGACTGGCTCCTCTGGGTGACACAAGCAGTATAGGCGTTATGCCAAGAGCAAGGCTCGATACGCTAATGAGCAGTTTATGGAGCTCTTTGATGAGGATCTTGTGACACTGCCAGAGCATTTACCGGAATGGTTCATTGACCAGCGCCGGATGATGGTACGTTTTGCTTGCATAAGCAGTGCCAGCATATGATGGCTTTTTAACCCCTAACTGCCTAAGCGTCCATTTTTTGGACGATGTACAGATTTCATCCATAATTTCTCATCCGTCATGCACTTATAGCAGTGTGGAATTTTTACTGTAGATTCTATGGGAAGTTAGCTTCATGCATATGTGATCCGATTAGAAAGGGGATGATTTGTGAAATTTTTATGCCTCATTTCATGTTGTAGTGATTCACCCAAAATTTTGAAGATCTCAGTGTAAAAGTGCTCTAAAAAAAGTCAACTCATAAAATTAAGAAACCAAAAAATCTCCAAAAATCACTACACTTACAGTATTACATTTCAACCAATCACAATGAATTTCATCCGTAGATTGTCAATATCTTATTCGTAATTGAATTTCAAAATAATTTTGAATTTCACGTTTCAAATTTCATACAAAATTATTGGTAATAGCAATCATAGATCTAACCGTATGGATAGAATCTAAAATTCATAATGTACAACTTTTATTCGTATATCAAGTTCAAAATATCCCTTTAAGTTGCATTTTATAATGCATATTTGCAAAACTACCGAATTTGAAGAGGGCTCTAGGCATTTAGGGGTTAAGCGTATTATGATTATTTGTGAATCCTAGGAATATCGACCCGTCTAATATGCTTGTGTAGCTCTTGTCCTTAACCCTTAAAGGACCAAGGATGCATGGTTTTAAAATGTCAAATTCTATTGATTACGGTATATTGTGAAAAATATAATTTAGATGAGACCAATTTTATATCACTAGAATCAATGAAGAACATTGCATGTGTTGGTCAATAGATAAATAAATTTGAACAAAAAGAAGTCCACATAGAACCTACTCAAAACTGCAAAAAGAAACATTAGGCCCAACTTGAACTTCATCTTAGTTGCTGAGGCTAATAGAATGGAGACGCATGGGGAGTACTAAGCCCACGAAGCTCCAGATGTTTTAATGCAAATTTTGTTATGTTGAATTTGCAATAGGAGGAGGAAGAAGCTGAGTTTGCAGAGCAACTGCGTCGAGAGCAGGCCTCTGAACGATTGCAAGGGAGCATGTTCACGAAAGCAGAAATTACCAATGAGGTATGCTACTGGTAACGGATCATTGGATGCTCTTGCTAAGAAGCCACTGTGTTGTTTTTACTCCGGAAATAATTGTCCTAGTTTTTGGAAAAAAAAGTCATCTCAGTACTTGAAAAATGGTCCATCTTTAATAGTAGTATGTAGTTTTTTATGTCACTCTCATTGTCTGTCCCTTTTGAAGTGGACAGGGCTCACGTTTGAAGTATAAAACATTGGACAAATATTGAAAAAAAGAAAAAAGAAAATGCCAAAAACTAGGACAATTATTTCCGGACAGGGGGGAGTAATTGGCACTGATGCTTAGGCTACGTGTTAACCCCTAAAGGAGGTTGCTCATGTTCATATGGTGCGCGTATAGGGAAGAACATTTGTATACAGGTGGTGTTTACTGTAGCATAACGTGTCCTATAGAGTCAATTTTTTTGTCAGCCTTGTAAGAACAACAAGACATGTTACTGTAAAACTTTCAGAATTTTTTCTTGTACAGAAGATGGTGAAAGAATTTCCTGTACAAATATGGTAGTGAGAAACAGTAGAGCACATTGAGGTTGTTGCATGCATTAGGGGTTAATCATTCAGTCTCTGGAATACATTGTCCCTCTAAATAATTCTCATGAAGGCTATTTTTGGAGTACTTTGTTGAACTTCAAAAAGTAGTAGTTTCTAGGTTCTGCTTTCAGTTGTGTGCGAATTCTGAATGTGCGATTTGCCTCGTGTCCAGGTGCAAGCAATTGCAGAAACGGAAAAGCCCAAAGTAGTGATGACAACTGACGCTGACAGACCAGGTTACAGGAAGTATTACTATTCTTCGAGTAGTCCACTGACGACAGAGAACCGCTCGTATAAGCGAAAAATCATAGGCAAGGTCTGAGTACACTCAACTCAAATGGTTTCACAGTGAACAGGGAATGGTTAATTGTTCTCAGCATGGATTATGAATGCATAACTGTGCATGTAATTATGCATAATTACTCTTAGATTATGCATGTATGAATGCAGATTATAGCCTTGACTATCACTTTGGAAGTAGATTGGTACTTTCAAGCAAGCTTTTAGAATTCTTTGGTTTAATTTAAAAGTAAAAGAGCTAGATGCTGCGCATGTAGCATAATTGACTTCGTCTTTACAATGACTAAGAACTTGTGTCATATAAGGGCCGCTTCACACTATGGCCGTCCAAGTCGAGAGGCCGTGGGATTGAGAGTCCAAACTTTGTTGAGAGTCCAAAGAAATCTACTGAAAATAGCCAATAAAATATAGTTTCATTTTTTATGAAAAGAAATCGACGGTCTCTCGACCATAGTGACGGGTCTTGCAAAATGTAGGACCCTAACTTCCTCTCGAGAGGCCGTCACCTTGGTCAAAAAGTGTTGCCATGTAAGCATTTTGAAGGTCTACGGCCTTTGGACTTTGGCCTCTAGTGTGAAGGGTCGAGAGGCCGAAACCATGGTTTCTTGCAATTTGATTGGTGGAAACCGACGGCCTCTCGACCTTTGGCCATAGTGTGAAGCGGCCCTAAATGTCTTGAGAACATATGCATGTGTCTCAATAATGTACACTAATAGGTACACTGCCTTAATTTGTGTTTGGACTAGTTTCTAGTGTGGTCACTTTATTTTTGGGCGAATTTTTTATAGCACCAATCATCTTGTATCTTACACTATTTAAAATCTAATGTCTTGTCTTGACGGCTTGTTTTGAACACATTCCTATACTTCAATATTGGGTTCAACATCCATTTTATTTCAGATTCTAAGCAGACAAAAGAGTATAGTTAGCAATCAAAAAAGGATTTCAATATTCTTTAACATATATGTTTTGAATATTGTATCAATAAAAACTATGTGATGTTTGAATGCTAATGTTTAATGTACAAATGCATGTACTTTTACAATACACATTGACTTAAAAATTCATGGCAAATTGGATTTGAACTCTAAATTATTTGAATGCTAACGTTTATTATACAAATGCATGTACTTTTACAATATTCATTGACTTAAAAAATTCATGACAAATTGGAAACTTCAGTTGTTTAATCCTTGAAAAAATAATGTGACTTGATCGAAACCTCTCAAAGTCGTTCATGCCAGCCTACTGTAAAAGTGTTGGTGCAAATGACGTGGCGGCAAAGATACATCAAGGTGAGTCATCGGGTTGGCCTAAATCATTGATGAGTTGGTTGAACTCCATCCATCTTGCTTAGCGTTGGGTTAGGGTGCATTTTTAGAAAAACCCAAAATCCTTTAGTGTTGCATAATATGAAAGGGAAGGTTTATTGTTTTTAATATTAAAAATTTCTACCAATTGTTGCAGTCAGGGGCCTACAATATTCATTGTCAGCAAGGAGTGTACAATGTGATATTCTTGCGCATGTGCCTACGGCTCTCAAGCAGCATTACAACTTTTTTTGCTTGCTAAATTTTGCCAAATTTCTCTACAAAATATGGCATTTTTCTTTCATTAAGAAAAAATGAGAATTTTTTGAATTTTATCGCCAAGTTTTCTCTATGTTTTTGAGGAAGATGGTTACACCAAAAATCACCACATACCGTAGTTTACTAGCAGGTTTGGCAATTTACTGCCTAATATTTAATTAAAGTTTAAAAAGTAGGCTCAACACTTAAAAATAGTATATTAATACTTTTGGTAGTTTTCTCTTTAAATTTTTAAAAATTCGGCTTATTGTCATGTACAAATCTCTTGCATTTGCTGATAAGTAAGATGTAAGTGAAGAGTGGAGAATGCTCTGTGCTTTATGCAAGTGGAGTGGAGTTGTATCCAACAATGCACATGGGATATGTAAACTTTGAGGTGAAGCACCTAGTTAGTCTTCATTTTTATAACACGCATAACTTTTGCATAGAGTCTTCAAATGACATAAAATTTGTTCGAGGTGAAAGAATACTTGATTTCTAAACTCTTCTTAGACCAACAAAATTCCAAAAAAGTTGATCTTCTATGCACAAATGAGCTCCGAAAAACTGTTAGGAATGCATTTTGATTTTTTGACCTTTATACGGCTGCGCTGTTTTGTCCATATCTTTTGCATAAAGACTTATTTTGACACAAAACTTGTTGGAGGTGGAAGAAGGCTTGATTTCTCAACTTTTGTTAGTTGGACAAAATTCTATAAAACTTCATCTTCAATGTTCAATTGGACTCCAAAAATCTGTGTAAGACACATTTCAAAAACTAGAGTCTTACTACTTCTTAACCCATATTCTTTGTGGATGGATGTAAATGAACTTGATTACAAGAGCAACACCTTCTCTCCACTAAAATTCACGCATGCTTCCAATCTAAATAAAAATCTAGTGGAAGGTAAGAATTTCTCATTTTTCAGCAATTTTGAATTATAATTTATATTATATTTGGCAGAAAATGCCAATCCCCGATCATGGGAACTATTCATGAACAATGGTTGTTAGAAAATTTAATCATAGAGAGGGAACTCCTCTTCAACTCCTCTTCTATTTTCGGTTAACTCAATTCTTTCTCAAATTTATTACGCCGCCAGTTAGGTTTCAAGAAGAAAATCACAGAAAAATCACTGGGCAACAATATCGCGTTCCACACACAAGATGCACCATAACCCCTTTCACACTTATCGGTAACTTATCAAAATGGTACCGTATACAAAACGTACAGAAACCTAGAATACATACGGCGGGACAGGTATTCCAACGGTCCGACCTGTCTCTCTCTCTCTCTCTCTCTCTCTCTCTCTCATTCTCCTCTCCCCTTCTCTTGAGCCTGTGCTTCTCCCTCAAGCTTCTTGGCCTGCTTGCTTCTACCTCTTCTCTGCAGCAGCCGTTCGCTCCGTCGACAGACAGATGCGCACCATCCACGTCGTCAGTGCTTCTTCTTGCCTGTCCATCGCTGCTGCTCACTGCCTGCCTTCCTTCCCTGGATTTTGAACTACTCCGTGCCGGCATGCATGCTGTCCTCGCCAGCGTTGGTTTTCTTTCTGCGCTTCGCACCCTCCCCCGGAGCTGCGTTGGCCGGAGGCTTCTTGGTTGAGTTCGCGCTTCATTTCTTGATGCCCGACGTTGTTGATTGCTTCGTTGCAACCGTGTCTTGCCCGCTCTAGCTAGCTAGGGGTTCCAATTTTCTTGCCGAGTCCTGGAATGCGCGGACGACGTTCTGGAGAATTTTGCATTGCTGACGAGTGTTAGGAGAAGTTCGACACAAATGCCAACTGATGGACCTTCTTAAGTACGTACTCGCGCGTTCTTGGCTTTCTTGTTGGTTCGTTGCATGGGTGTGCGCGATGATGGAAACCTTTCTGTGAGGAGTCTTTCGAGGTTCTTGAGAGGGATAATTGACCAATAGACTTATAGACCACCTTGTCCGTTACTTTTTGTTGTGAGTAGTTTTGTCGGGGCGCGACGAAGGAAATGCTTAGCTCTGATATAGCGTGGTGCTCATCCCTAGTCTTCAGTTTAAACTAGATCTTTCAGCTACCTTCTCTTTGCATTTTTGCACCTGATGAAGAAAGATTGATATCGCTGGTGTGACACATGTTACTTTGCCGCAATCAGAAAGGTTTTGTAGATCCATGCATGTTTGATGTGAAGGGAGAGACTGAGCTTGGATTTAGAGTTGGTGTCAAGTCGAAGCAGAATCCGTAAGAAGAGTCAGTATATTCGACTAGTTGATTCATTATCTCGACATTGCCTTTTTGATTTGGCGATGGAATTGGTTGAGCTGCGGCTTTGTAATGAGGACTCTGTGTCCATGGTTGCTCGATCAATATTAGAGTCATCTAATATGTAGGTCTGTGCATGTGGTACGGGAGGGTGCTGTTGACAGTATGAGTAAGGGCTTTACGTTTGGATTTGGTAGAGTTTATTGTTGGCGAAGCATATGAAATTTAGAGGGGTAGCCTAAGTGAAATGAAGACGTCCTATGTTGATATGATTTGGTTTTTTATTCCAGGCTTTAGACATTGGCAATTAGTGTTTGTGGTATCTTTTGTTGCTGATGAATGTTGTGTAACAAAGATTTGACGCCTGACTTGGTAATTGTGTTTTCAGTGAAAGACGTACCCTATAAACTGGGCAAGCCTCGACTACGACATCTGCCGTCGGATTGGGATATTCGGACGGTGTTCATATGGCCGAGTTGGTCTAAGGCGCCAGATTAAGGTTCTGGTCCGAAAGGGCGTGGGTTCGAATCCCACTGTGAACATTGCATCCCCGTCACTGGGAGGTGTCCGCCCCCGATTGTTGTGTTTTCTGACGATGTTCATATGGCCGAGTTGGTCTAAGGCGCCAGATTAAGGTTCTGGTCCGAAAGGGCGTGGGTTCAAATCCCACTATGAACATTGCCCCCTCCGTCACTGGAGTGTGGAGCCCCATATCGTCATTTTTTACGAGCACTGCTCAGTTGGTAGAGCGGAGGACTGTAGAGTTGCAGAGATCCTTAGGTCAATTCGGTTGGTCGGAGACATCTTTTTGATAATTTGGTGCTTCGATGGAGCAGGCCGTGCTGATGACTGCGTTTTTTTTAACTTTGGGATGGTTTTCATGTATACCGACAGTGTTCATATGGCCGAGTTGGTCTAAGGCGCCAGATTAAGGTTCTGGTCCGAAAGGGCGTGGGTTCGAATCCCACTGTGAACATGTGGCCCCTCCGTCACAGGAGTGTGCGAGCCCCCAGTTGCCGACCATAGCTCAGTTGGTAGAGCGGGCCATTTTTAGATCGTTTCCGGTCGATTTATTGTCGTTTACGTTGTTAACCTTATGTTTCCTGTGCATTGTCGCGTGGAACAGTGTTCTTGGTCGTTTTTCTCGTTGCGTGAGGTTCTTTTTGTGCTTTTTGAATACTTGAGGGGTAGCGTTCGGGGTTCGGGGTTTTTCACTGTAGAAATCTCTTATTCTTAGCGTTATTAGTATTCGGGGTACTATAGAGCATTGTGCGATGGGAGACTTGGAGCGGGTTAGCCAGGCGCCGGCGCTTCTTGATCTTGAAGCAAGAAGCTGCTTCAAGCAGCTTCTTGATCAAGAAGCTGCAAAGCCGAAATGCGTAGACGGAACTCTCACATACGACTTCAGTGAGGAGGAGCTTGCTCTTTTTGAGACTTGCAGGAAAGAGGCTGAAGACAAGACTGTCATTGGACATTTACCGGTCAAGAGCCCAGGGTTTAAGGTTTTAAATGAATGGGCCAAAGCGGTCTTCCATGAATCTTTTACCGCCGTTGCTCTAATTGGGAACGGCTTTTTTGAGGTGTCTTTTTCTAAAAAAGAAGGTGCATTACACACGCTGATGAACACCTATTTCTTCGAAGGAAAGACGGTGATCTTTACGACTTGGAGCGCAGAATTCTCATCGCAGAAAGAGGACTCACTTGACACGGTGCGTTTTCCGATTTGGGCGCACTTTTTAGGACTACCGATCTACGTCAGAAATGAGAAATGTCTCACAGCGCTCGGCAAGCGCTTGGGAGAGATATTGTCGATGGACCTCTCCGACACATGGGTGGGCAAGACTGCGGGGCCACGCAATCGCATTCTTGTTTCGGATATACACTCTCTCCCTTCAACAGTCTTGATTCCGGGGAGAACTCCAGGGTCGACGGTGGAGCACAAAATGACTTATTCAGGCCTCCCCGACCAGTGCGGGAGGTGCAAGAACTTCGGCCACAATGTGAAGCAGTGCACCCTCTCGGTGCCAAAGAAAGATTCCGATCCAGAAACAGACATAAGAGATGGACGGTATGGCGGAGGCAATCAATCCCGTGCTAACATTGAGGAAATCGGACAGCAAGAGCAAGGCTGGCGGCCTTACAATAAAGGGTATCGGAACTTTTCGGGACAAAGAGGTCGTGGCAGTTTCCGAGGCAGATTCTCTGGACGAGGAGGTCAACCATTTAGACAATACGAGGGGGAGCAGTTCGGAGAAAGAAACACACCTTATGGTAGCCGAGGCCGGGGCCGTCCTCAACCGGGACCGAGAGAACCATTTCAGCCCCCGCAACCTCAACGGCAGCAGTGGGTACCTAGACCTGCCAGTAAAGAAGGTACCTCTTCCGCTCAGGTCCTTCCAGAAAATCCCCCACAGACATCTAACGCAGTAGGGGTCATTCATAATAATCTAGAGGTCGTTCCTAACATTCAGGATATTCCGACCGCCCTTCAGGGAGCTATCAGGCAAGACTCTTTACTAACTAATCCTCCGCCTGGTCCAGCATTAGTACCGGCTTTATCTCCTTTACTTGACAATCCTTCAGGAGATGGACCACTAATCCATTCACCTAACGCAGTTGCTGACACTCCAGTAGCTAGAAACGGGGAAAATGGACCGCTCTTATTTGGGTCCATTATCTCTCACCCTCCCTTAATGCAGGGATCGGAATCAGAGGATGTTTCATCACACACACACTCTGTAGAGGGGGAGAATTCTTCGGATCAGTTTAAATTGGTCTGGAAATCACCCCTGGCTAACACAGAACATCCTTCCTCCTCTCAGGCCACGCCCACAGAGAGCTCAGTTAAAAGGGGATATTTTACTACTAACATTCCATCTTCATTCACGGATGCCCTGAAGATGATTCTTCCCTTCCGATTGAAGAATAACCGTTGTCGAGTCTTCCCTATTCTTACTTGTTTAGGCACTCCTGCAAACCCAGCAGAGATGAGAATTTTACAAGAAAAGTCAGTACCCGGCTCTCACGGTAGCAGAGCTATCACGTACAAACAATTAGCGGTACTAGAGGGTCAACAAGATTGGGATTCTAAATTGGCTACATCACATATGGTCAATGAAACAGCATTAGCCTTGAGAAAGGTTATTGTCAATACTAACAATAAGATGAACCCTTTACGCAAGTGGGGAGATGCTGCGTGGCTGTATAAATGGCTTAAAACGGATGAAGAGAATAATCATTGTATCTGTTTAGCCTTTATTGGAGTCCCCAAGGACTTAGTGGTTATGCAGAAACCGGAGAAATATTTCTGGAAGATTCTTCCTCAAGAATTCCAGAAAATTTTGACAGAGGGAGGGAAACCTGGACATCTAACTAAACTCCCTAACATCACTGAGGAAACCATTACCAGAGTAGTGGGTGACGATCTTTATGAGACCGATTCCTCTCCCGCCAAACCCCCGACCAAAAGAAATAAGAGATCGGGCTTATTAACAGAAGAAGAGGGAGTCCCGTTAGGAGACACCTCAAACCCATCTTCCGTTAAGGAATGATATGTAAACAACTAGTTATTTCCTCCCAAAACATTCGCAGTTTAGTACAGGGAATGTTAGGGATTAGGAAGAGGAAAGAGTTCCGGGACCTTCTAGATAAATCTCGTCCCCAAGCGGAACTAATACTAATTCAGGAACATCACTTGTCCCTGGAAGACTGCTTGTCCATTACTCATCAGTTGGACTATAAAGGAGGTTCTTCATTATGGAATAACGCTATTTTTAACGCTGACACTAACAGATTCAAAGCTGGTACCGCCATAATAATAGGTGCTAGACTTTCTCCTTTCATTGTTGAATCCGGAGTTGTAATTGAGGGGAGAGCGCAATATGTTGTCCTAGAAATTGGTTCCAAACGCTATGGCATACTAAATATATATGCTCAAAATCACACAGCTGCTAGAGCTGCGTTTTGGATCTCACTGCTTAACTACGACTTTCCTGTAGCACATTGGGTCGTAGCAGGTGACTTTAATATGACAGTACATCCTGAAGACAGGAATCCCGGTTACATTGGCAAAGTAATGGGTCGAAGAGAATCCCAAGCATGGAATAGATTCACCATGCACTTAGGACTAACTGATGTAGCACATACTGACGAATTTAGAAAAATCGGTACAAAGATTCATACCTGGTGCCGAGAAAAGCCAACACCGATATGGTCACGGCTCGATAGATTTTATATCGATGGATTTCTCCAGAGCTGTGGAGGAAGATATGGCATCAGACCGACAGTGCCACATATTTCTGATCATGCATCAATTTTCTTACAAATATATCTAGAGCCGGTCAACACTTCCCGTCATGTGCCATTCAATAACGCACTGTTGAAGGACATAGAATCTCTGGACCAACTTATTGAACTGTGGAGGAAGGAGATGACCCAGGGTCCTAGAGACAGCATCGTTCCAAGAGTGGTGGCGGCGCTAGACACATTAAAGAAGGGCAGTGACCGTATCACGCGACTGAAGAAACGTCAAGGTCGGCAACAATATGAGACGCAGTTTCAAGATATTAGGGAGGCAGAAGCAATTTTACAGAGAGACTGGTTCAATCATGAAGCATGGGACAAGCTGAATGCTGCCCAGCAGAAGTTGGAAGAAGTCCGCATGGACAAGCTCGATAAGAAGAGATTCGCCTCTGGTGCGAATTGGGCTAAGATGGGAGACAGATGTACCGCAGAGTTTTTCCACTACCATAAAGACAAGAAATTCAAGACCGGTATCAAGGAACTGGTGGAGGACGGCAAAACTCTAAGAGCCAAAGAAGACATCATGGACTACGTGAGAAGGTTCTATGAGCGGCTCTATACTGCTGATTTGGAGGTCGAAGCAAACCAACAGGCGAGGGATACATGTTTTAGCAGTGTTCCGATTGTGGTCACAGAGGCACACAATTATTTTTTGACACAGGACATATCACTAGGAGAAGTGCGTGAAGCTACGAAGAACCTTCCCCCTTACAAGGCGTCGGGACATGATTCTGTCCCAACAGAATGGTTCCATGAAGCATGGGATGCGATTGGACAGGATGTAACGGATTTTGTTCAGGAATCTTTACTTGCCGGCCGGCTACATCCTAGCATAAATTTCGGGTTGCAATCGCTAATTCCGAAATCTGGGCCTCAGCATCTTTTGGACAATCAAAGGCCTATATCAGTCCTCCCTGCTATCTACAAGATTATAGCTAAGACGCTAGCCAATCGTGCACAGAAGCTACTCCCATCATGGATCAGAACCACTCAAACTGGATTCGTCAAAGATCGATACATCTTGGACAACGTGTTCTGCGCATATGAGGCGATGCATTAGGCTAAGGAGTCAGGACAAGAATTAGTTGTCCTCCTTCTCGACTTTGAGAAGGCATATGATCGCGTGAACTGGACCTTCCTTGAACAGTCCATGAAAACATTAGGGTTTTGTGCCAAATGGATCAGATGGGTTGCTACCCTTTACAAGGGCGGAGAGACAGCAGTATTGGTCAATGGTCAGATTTCATATCCGTTCCAAGTAGGAAGGGGAGTCAGACAGGGATGCCCTATGGCTCCCTATCTGTTCCTCTTTGCCGCAGACATCCTTGGATATATGCTCTCGGACCCTTTTTATGCTATTAAGGGCTTAAAGCTACCTAACGGCACTACATTACGGGAGCTTTTATTTGCCGATGATACCTCGTTGTTTCTACGTGGCTCTAAGGCAAATCTTGATAGGACACTGGAGGTACTCAATATATTTTGTGCAGCATCGGGTGCCAAAATTAATTGGAAAAAGAGCAAAGCCATATGGGCTTCGGATAATCCTAGGAGATTTGACTGGGGATCTCACCTGGGCCTTCAGTGGCTATCTGCGGGGGCGTCCACACGGCATTTAGGATTTCCCATTGGCTGGAACATGCCCCAGAAGGATAAAGATGAGAAGGTTCTGCAACAAATCAGGGGCAAATTAGCAATTTGGGCACCCAAACCTCTCTCGATGGCAGCAAGGATACTTGTCTCCAATCAGGTCATCCTTGCATCAATTTGGTATATCGCGTCATGCGCGAATATATCCAATGATATTCTGAAGAAGGTGAAGGCACTGGTTCGGAACTTTGTATGGTGCGGGAATCCAGAAAAGAAGTGTCGAGCAAGAGTAGCATGGGATTCCGCGATCTTACCTGTGGCACATGGTGGAGTCAAGATTTTCGACCCTGAAGCTCAGTCCAAAGCTCTCCTAGCCAAGATGGTAGTTCGAGGGTTGGCCCCAGGCAATGAGCCTTGGAAGGCGTTATTACAGCACCGGTTGACATCGCTGCAACTGGAAAATGGAGGCACGTGGGTGCAGAACGAGTGGTGGCTTTTCTCGGCCTCTAAGGTGGCTTCTCAGGGGTCACCGTTATGGCAGGGAATTTGGCAAGCATGGACAGCAGTTAGAAGCGGAGTTGCAAAATATCTGCCCACCTCCAAAGAAGAAACGTTGAGACAGCCTCTGTACTTTAATGAGCATATTAGGAACGACGATGGCAAAATGTGGGGCGAAGTTCACACACAGCTTTTCAAGCATTGGGCTAACATAGGGATATATAGGGTAAGAGATCTTTGGGACCCTATCCGTAATTCTTTCAGGTCTCCAGAAGACATTTATACTCAGGTCAGACCACACTATATTGACGGGCTCTGTGCTGAGATCTTTCAGAGCATTCCTTGGAAGGAAACTCCGGTACAGAAAGAGGATTGGCTTGGTCTGGATTACACTGTGTCGGTGCAAGAACCCCAATTCTATCATATTCAAGAGGTCATCGACTTTGGATATAAGGCAGTCCCCTACAGCTTAGTGAGCAACTCGGAGAAGTTAGAACAGTCATTGGAGGAGTCAGTAGTTATTCCGAGGCTAAATATGACTGCAGCCAGGACGTTGTACAGGACATATCAGGGGAAAATTGATTCTTTTAATCCAAAGACACCCCCGGAGGGCGCTCTTCATCCCTGGATTTTTAGAGGCGGATTGGTAAGGGAGTTAGACTTTGACCCCAAAGAATGGAGGTGGAAGCAAAAAGGGAACTTACAAGAAGAAGGGTTTTTTGGTTACACGACAAAACGGGGTTATAGGATCATTACGGATAAACAAGCCAAACAGCCCAAGTTCGACAAATTTCTAGCTGAAAAGGGATACTCGGGTCTTCAGCGTAAACAGTTCTACTTAGAACTGTGGCACCCGTGGGTGCCAAGGAAAATAGGAACAATGGTGTGGTTAACTTGTAACGAAGGCTTACCATTAGCTGAATGGCGCAAGCGCATTGGAATGCCGTGTGATGGGTTATGTAACTTATGCAGGGACAATCTTCTGGAAACACCGGAACACTCATTCATGACTTGCGAGGCGTCGAAGCAAGCTTGGACTCAGTTCCGTCTCCTACGACAGGCAGCTGATCTACCGGGGGCGTTTGACTCTTGGTTAGAGATACTCTCTGGCCTTCGTCCTCCCTCCACACCTGTACAACAGGACGATAGCATTCCAGAGGACAAGTCAGAGGTCAAGATGACTATAGAAAAGCCTTGGGACATATTAAGGTTTTCTATCATTTGGTGTATCTGGTGCTCTAAGTGTGCTCATGACCTCAGGGATCAGGAATTTCACTTGGGCACAGCACTTTTTAGAGCCTGGCAACTCACTGTGCAGGCAGGAATGGGAGCGTACAGAGCAATGATAAGATACATGAAGCCTCCACTTTCCGAGCGATCTCAAGCAAAGATAGCTAACTTTACTAAAGTATGGACTCACGGACAAATTTTTTGCAGGAATGAAAGGGGTTTGAAGTGGCAGATGGCACCTCACCCAATATTTTTGTCGAGAGATCTGGCTAACTCGCTCCGACGGTGTCCCACGGTCCCGCCGGACGACTCGCAATCGCAGCAGTCGCCAACACAGAGCAGATCGGCTTCGCTTTCCTCTCAGGAACGCAACGCAGTACTAAGGGCAGAAGCTATTGGTGACGAACTCCTTCGAGATATCATGGATCATATTAGGGCCGACATCGAAGACGAACTTGAAGCGGAGGAGGGAGATTCCAGCACTCTTCCCGTTACTCCAGGCCCAAGAGCATCCCCAGACGAAGAAGAAGACGACATCACGTTACCTGCGGACCTCCAATCTGAGGACGACCTACGGGAACTTACTCGTTTCTGGCTGAACAATCTCCCCTCGTAAAGGTGGCGATTTCAAGCATGTTTTGCGACGACAGATCACGCGTGCCAAACACCGTTGCAGACCAAGAACCAGCGGGGGAGGAAGACGAAGCTCAAGACGGAGCTCGAGAGCCGACTCACAAGTTGGCTGTTTTAGGGTTTAGATGTTTTTCATCCGTTGATCACCGTTCACCTAAGTTAGTATGGCAGTTACAACACATGGCAAGATACATGTTTTATGAAATAGAATGCCACAAGGTGAGTGCTGCAGCAAAGGCGTTCACTCACGGGAAACAAAAGCTGAAGCTTGTCGATATGTGGGGTGGAGAGTGCATCGTCAGCTGCAGGATTTGAACCTGCGCGGGGAAACCCCAGTAGATTTCGAGTCTACCGCCTTAACCACTCGGCCAAACTGACATCTCTCTCGTCGACCATGCTGGGGATCGAACTCAGAGTCTCTTGCTCCGTAGGCAAGCGCCTTATCCATTGGGCCACACGGTCCCGGATTCATGTCCATCACAGCTCCGTTTCGATTCCGTACCTCCAGGGCCTGGGGGAAAAATTGGTATGGGGGCAATCCACGACGCCGAGTCCTTTACAAGATTTTTTCCTCGTTGGACTTCATGCTATCCAAACACCCAAGAGTCCCTTGCAAACAAGAGATCATGCTTTGCTTGGGCTTTACATTGGGTATTTAACTTATGTGAGGGATTTCGGGGATAATCTCATTGGAAAAAGCCCTTGGAGATTATCCCTGAAATCTCTTGCATAAGTTAATTTCCCAAAGCTCTGTGATCCTTCCATCAAGTTTATATTTAGAAACGGTGTACTTTTGTCCTAAGCAATTTTGCCCACGGAGCCAATTACATACTGGATGGGATGGAAGAACCCTGTTGGTGGGTGGTGAGCCACTGCAGAGAAATTTGGGGGGACGGAGCTTCGTAGCTAGTTTAGGTCAATGGAGAAGCTCTTAGTTACTAGGAAAGTTAATTGGCATATCATGCGCTTCTTTTGAGATTCCGGCCCTATCATTCTACACCAGCTCAAGCCCTAAAGCACTATTGGAAATTTTCCTCTTTGCCAAATTCTATACCAATTGTAGATTTTAAAGAGTCCCAATATGATGGAAATTCCCAATTTAACGAATATGGCGATCGAGCATTATATTTTTTTAAGGGATGCATCGCTAGAAGACAACTCCTAACATAGAAATTATACTATATTTTGTGAGTTTGCTGGAAACCAGAGAATTTGTCATTTTATTCCAAAGGAAAGTCATGAAGAGGGGAATGGCTTGATATGGGTAACAATTTTACTCGTCTCACATAGTGTGACTTATGTTTAACTCATTTTATGAGTGTTAGAAATTCCGTCTTTAACACCATGTATATAGTTGCAGCCATGGTGCCTATAACGCCTTCTAATTTTTGTAATTTTCCAATGTTTTTTTTCTTACTAAAAGACATTTCTCAAAAATTGACACTATTTTTGGAAGGGTATCTATATCAGGCCATCACCCAAGATGGAAATATTTATTTCATGAGTAGTCCTCAGTTTTCTAGAAACTGTGTTAGAACCAACAGTCAGTAACATCACTTTATTATGCTACTTTGGCCTACTCTTGGCTTCTAATGGAATGCAACCGTATTGATGGATTTTAACGGGGTCTGTACCTTAACCCTTAAACGTCAAGATAAGCCCCATGGGCTTATTTATGAGAGAATGATGAAGAAAAAAGTGGATTTTCTCAACCAAATCAAGCAAGGATTGGTGCGTTGGAAAGCTACTGAAAAAGCGATCTAGATTCCAAATTTGCGCCTCATTTGAGAGATTGTGGAATCGTTGATAAGCAATCAAAGTTATCAAATTGAATAGGTTTTGAGGTTGGAGCAGCTGAAGTGCCGCAGTGCTACAGTGCTAGCCAGCAGTGCCCAACAAAGTCGTTTTTGCATTTTTATTTTATTTTATTTTATTTTATTTTTCCCTCCGAAAATTTAGATGCCTTCCAGGCTGCCCCGCCCAGGCCCTCTTGACATTTAAGGGTTAATATTCTATTACTCTAGTATCCATCACATGGAATATGAATACTCCCCATATTTGAGGTTTAGGAATACTGAAAGAGCTCTACCTTTCCTTATGAATGAATAAACGGGGTTATTCATCTCTGTATTAGATAACCAACGAGCCACGGTTGCAGCAAGTAGGTTATCGTACATAATTGGTTGTTCACTTTTCAATCACAACCCTTGATCTTCATGATTTAAGTGTGTAGGATGCAAGTTGAAAGGAGAGAATGTTATGAGTTGCAACTTGTGATGGCAATGGTGATGGGCTGCCAATGGGATGGAGCCACATTAGCGTTGTAAAGTCAACAACCGGTTATGGAAACATAAACACTTTTCTTCCATTCTTGGGTTGAATAGGACGATTATTCTTCTCCTGTAACGATGCACCAAATACACTCATCAATATCGCCTACTAACTTCACTGAGCAATTTCCAAACATAAAGCATAATTTATGACTTGGGAATTCATCTTCTTCCAACATCTCAAGTTTTCTTTTGACACATTTGCTCGGCAGTTTACATCCAAAGAATTACAAATGGTGTGCAAAAAAATATAGGGTCCAAATCAATTTTGGAAGGTAATTTTTATAAATGAATTACATTAATATTGAATGCCCAAAATTGATTATAATAATAAAGATGAGAATATTCTTGAAATATTACTAATTATAGTGAGAATTACTTTTATTTTTAAGGATACTTTTGAATGCCTTTTTTCACACGTGATAAGCAAAAAAGTTACAAAGAGTGACCTCCCCGAGCACATTTGTTATGAAGTGAAATTTTTGAAACATCACTGAAAATCATGTATGGAATAGACACAGGATATGGAAATGCATACTGGTAGAGCAGCTTCAAGTTGTTGAAGCTGTTGCACTGATAATGTTTGAAACTGCAACATGGCACATCATCATCAATGACTTTGTTAATATGTGCAAAACTATAGTGATGAAGTGCATAAATTAAAAGTGATATGGGTCAGGGGTTTTTTTTGGGCAAAATATCGCCAGATTGCACATGATAAAAATATTTTGGCTAAAAAACAAATGCCCAAAAACCATGTATTTTTCGCCAAGAAAACCTCAAATAAAAAAAATAAAAAAAATAAAAAAAATAAAAAAAATCTTGGACGACATCACTAGATTGTGAATGAAAATTATTAAAAAATTATGAATATGTGATATTTTCTATGCAATATGTGGATGTATGTTGAAATATGGAGCACCACTATAACATTTTATATCGCCACTTCTGGAACTTCGTGAAAAAAATGAAAAAAATGTAAAAAAAATGCCCTGATATGGGTGCTTAACGTGACGTTTTAATTTGAGGATTTTGGGTAGCTCCTAGATGTCAAAGGACTCATGGTTTAAAAATGAAAAATTCAATCGATCATACATAAGGTTCTTTAGCCCTTCTACTATTAACCTCATACTATTCTCAAATCACTCTAGCAGATTCGGAATCATGTGCAAGTCTGCATCATCTTTAGCTACAGATTGGGTGGTGAGACATTGTATTTAATATTAAAGCCTCTACAGTGCTACTGCTGAAAAGGGTGGATTCCACTAATTGCTAAAGAATTGTGAAAGACATAATTATAATTTTGTATCACTGGAATTTACGAAGAACAACTAAATGCATGTGTTTGGTAAGAAAATTAATAAATTTGAACAAAAGGAAGCCCACATATTGATTATAGAATGGAAATGCAATTAGACTTACATTACTAATGATGGTCCAAACAACGCCTTCATAGCATGGTGGGGTGGTGAGATAGCCATTGTAGCGGAAATAAGGGCTACATTGTTGAATGACAGGTAACTTGACTTCAATTTCTGTCTTCACATTTGGAGTTGTGTTTGTTGGCAAGTTGTCAAAAAACTACATCACCAATCAAAATATTATCAAACTGCCGAATGCCGGCGCATTTAAGTTACTTGGAATTCACAAAAGTAGTTCTAAGGATCCAAGTCTTTTTTTCACATGCATGAATAAAATACGTCAATAAATTCCTATCAATACTCCCTTCGTTTCATAATAAGAGTCCACTTTTTTGGGCAGTTGACGTTACTTCTTTTGCCAAAAAAAGTCATCTCAATACTCAAAAAATGGGCTATCTTTAATAGTAATATGTAGTGTTTGTATCACTCTCATTGTCCGCCCTGTTTGAAGTGGACAGTGCTCACATTTTGAAGTATAAAACAAAGGCTAGGAGAAAAAAAAATGTCAAAAATGTGGATTCTTATTATGAAATGGAGGGAGTATATATAAGAGTAAATACCTGAGATAGAAATTGATTTTCGGCTCCAAGGTTGTAAAGAACAGCAATCACGGCTATTTGGCCTTGGGTTGATTTATGCACTAGATGCATCTCCATGCAATATCTAATAATTATATAGGCAAAATAAAATTATAATACTTAGATCCATCTCAATTTCGGAACAAAGGTCTAAATTTAATTAGAATATGCACTTCAATGCAATTGAAATGAATAGCGCACTTAAATGATGTTGATTTTAGATGAATGTTGGTTTTGGGTGTTTAGAATAAGGAAATTTGTTCCTTTCAAAGAGCAATAATATTACATTAGTTACAATCTTAACAATATAAAATCATCGCAAGTTCTTAAAAAATACGTTCAACAAGTGTTCACTTGGAGAGTGAAAGTGAAAGTCTTCAAGATAATATACCACACCAGAAATTGTGAGGTTCCCAGAATTATGGTTTACCATCTCCACCTAAGTATGCTCCCACACAACCACAACACAATTCAATTAGCATTTGAAAGACAATCAAATGTTTCATTAACCCCTAAACGTCCTCACCTATGTCCAGTTTGGGCAGTTTTGCAAAGATGCATTATAAAATGCAACTAACATGAATATTTGGAACTTGATGTATGAATAAAAGTTATACCTTTTTAATTTTAGATTCTATCCATACTGTTAGATCTATGATTGCTATCACTAATATTTTTCTATAAATTTTGAAACATAAAATAAAAAATTATTTTGTAATTCAATTACAAATAAGATATTGACAATCTGTGGATGAAATTTGTTGTGATGGGTTATAATGTAGTGCTCTAGGTGTAGTGATTTTTGGAGATTTTTTGGATGCTTGATTTTATGAGTTTATTTTTCAAGGACACTTTTAGACTAAAATCTTCAAAATTTTGGGTGAAACACTGCAACACGAAATGAGGCATAATTTTTTCACAAATTGTTTCCTTTTTGATCGAATCACACATACATGAAGCTAACTTCCCGTAAAAAATTCAGTAAAAAAATCACACTACAAAAAGTGCATGACGGATGAGAAACTACAGATGAAATCTGTACATCATGCAAAATATGCATCGTTGGGCAGTTAGGGGTTAAACATTTCCATCTTGCATGACTTTAACCCCTAAACGTACCAAGGTGTCCCTGGAATTGACAATTTGAGAAAAATCATCATAAACTACTATTTAGAAGAATATTTTGGAATTGATATACAAATGAAAGTTCTAGATTTTGAATTTTAGATTCCATTCGTATGGTTTGATTCACTAATACTATCACCAATATTTAATTATAAAATTTGAAAGTTAAAATTAAAAATTTCTTCTAAATTCGATTCCAAACAAAGTTTTAATATTTTTTGAGTAAAATTTGTTGGAATGAATTTGAAATGAGATACTCTTAAACATGGTGATTCTTTGAAATTTGTGTGTTTCTTAAATCTATGACCTCATTTTTGCAAGGCCACTTTTGAACTACAGTCAATGCAATTTTGGCTTGGTCAACGACTTGACATACTTCTACATTTGTAATTTTAGAAAAATATGTAATCAAGTATGACTAAATCCAACCGTTAGATAAAACAACAACTTGGTGAAGAATCTCCAAAAATTTGGATGACTGTCATCCAAGTATTGATGAGAACGTGAGAAGGGTTTGAATCTGTTAGTTGTCCACTTCCTGGACGCTCTGACGTTTAGGAGTTAAGCTTTCTATGAAAACGTAATTACATCATAACATTCAGTAGCTTTAATGCTCACTGTCTTTCTTTCATGCACTTTGCTCATCACTTTAAGCCTCCACCTGTCCACTTAGCTACTAATGAAGTACTCTTGGGTGTGGCATATACCACACCATCTACTGTTGAGCCAAGGTAGGGACAATGCGTGCTACTAAATGTTATGATGAAACTCTAGAATTTACTACAAAACTCCATTCTTATAATGAGGTGGTGCTTAGCATCATAAATTCATTGTTTGTCACCTATATTGAATCTTTTTTGTTTATCTGAATTCCTTTCCTATCATGAGGAAATCTAAAGCCGCATAACTTTACATGGAAGTATTAATAGTTAAATTTTGTTTTTGAAATTAAAACATAAGAGTAAGAAGGCTATCATTGCATAATAGAGCAATGGAAGGCAACACCCTTTTGCAATGGGACCACATTCTAGTTACAATTACAAACTAAGTAACTTACGTGGCAATGACACGGTAGTCCCAAAATTAATGAAATACAAATGGCATTCCTTCATTACTTTAAAAAGTGGATCTAAGTGAATATTCTTTTTCAATCCAGTTTTCAAAAGGGTGCTCCATTGCACTATGTATGCATTGAATCAATCTTTTAACTAGAATTACTACTAATAAATTCTACTACATACAAGTATATTTTAGGGACTAAATTCCTAAACATTTATATGTAGAAATACATTGTTGTGCTGAATGGTAAAATACAACAATAGGGGAATGGCCTGATATGGGTACCACTTTTACGTCTTTCACATAGTGTGACTTATGTCTAACTCATTTTATGTGCTAGAAATTCCATCTTTAACACTATATAGTTGCAGCCATGATGCCTATAACACCCTCTAATTTTTGTAATTTTCCAATGTTTTTTTCTTACCAAAAATACATTTCTCAAAATTCACACTATTTTTGGAGGGGGTACCCATATCAGGCCATCCCCCAACAATCACATATTTGTACACAAAAATACATGGTGAGAGAGGGCCTTTTGGACATTTTTGGGGTTATTATAATACAAACCGTTGGGGAATGGCCGTTGTTGTAAATCTCAGCTTCAACAGGAGTTGTCACGTAGACGACAGCCAAGGACTTGGCTTGTTGTGGAACAAGACCGCCCATCGTGACGTTAATGGGCGATTGATTCATGCCAGTTTTGCACAGTTCCCACGTCGGAGGATTCAAGTCACCCCAATGAGCAGGCCCATTTGTGCCATTGCTGTAGTCATAACCCACTGCAAACCGTGGTCCAACAACACGTTAATTCGGTGAACATTGCATGTCACGACATCCCGGGGTGCACTCTACATTATGTTTGAGAATCACGTGCGTTCAGGATCCCCTCTAAAAACCCCATGTATGTATACGAGGGGTTCTGGGGAATGGCCTAATACAGTACCATTTTTGTAATATCCAATGTTTTTTTCTTACCAAAAAGATATTTCTTTAAATTTCACACTATTTTTGGAGGAAGTACCCATATCAGGCCATCACCTTTCTATGTCTAAAAACCTTTGTATAACAAATCTATTCCATCCTAAATATATGTTTAATGTAAGTATACGTCAACATCTTCAGCTCTAAATATGTTTATTGCATGTATACATCATACAGCAGTGTCCAAATAGTAATACCCCTTCTGTGCCCTCACGTATACTTTAGTACAGTGCACCTCCGGGCATGACATTCCTAAAATATGTGTATTGTTGAAAAATCTCGGAACTCGAAGAAAACCACCTATGATGCATAATGTATCTCTGTTAAAAAGTTGGTGTTAAAACAAACACAAATTCATTGCTCTGAAACTAATATAAATGTGTTGAAACTAACAGATGCTTCGATCTCTGCCTACATGGATTTATACTAGAATTCGATCCTTTTCATCTGATGTTTCACTTGTAAAATTGACTCCCAAACGCACACAGCTTTTTGTTTAGACTAAGGTAAAAAAACAAACCTTGAATTGTCATGCCGGAGCATGGATTTTCTATTTTTGAAAACTTTGATTTCAAAAGTGTCAAATTAGTGTAGGGACTAGAAGCTACATGAATCAAACATCCTAATAACAGATATCTAAGTTGAATAACTTTGACCTTGAATAACTTCTTCACTATATAGAATCTTCCCGGGGTGCGCTATACTAATTAAACACGTACAAGTATAAGTGAGTGCACAGAAGGGGATATTAATTTGAACATTGCCATATGATGTATACATACAACAATAAACATATTTAGAGCTCAAAATATTGACGTATACTAACATTGAACATATATTTAGGACGGAATAGATCTGTATACAGACATATAACCCCTCGTATACATGGGGTTTCGGAGGGGTCATGAACGCACGTGATTCTCAAACATAATGTAGAATGCATACCCCTCCCTCGCCCGGGAGAATCTTCACACAACCTGCTAATGTGATTTGTATTTCATTCCACAAAACGATACAATCCTCGGACAAAACAACGCTTAAAAGTGCCACATTTGGGTATCAAAGTCAATTGCGAGCTCTACCTTGACAGGAAACCAGACTGAAATATTGCAGCCATAGAACCAGAAGGACCGCACCCAAAGGAGTAGCACCTTTCATCATGCAACCTCAACACACAATCCGTATCATATGAGACTTGTAATGAGATTTGTTGAATGTGGAGATCAATATACCGGTATATTTTATATCACTAGTTTTACCAATTCTACTCATGCATAGTGATATTGCCTGGACATCTCCCTGGGGAGCGTCACTTTTTCTACTAGTGTATATAATGGATGATGGACCTATAGCAAAAAAAAAAGTCAAAATCATCTCAACACCGAAAATTGTCTGTACACCCAGTCTTGACATGTAGAGTTGCTTTCAAACTGTCGCCATAACGTACATTGAAATCATCCTCATACTTTTCTCTCATTGATTGTAATTATAAATATTGGTTTTGAACATGAAAATTTGTAGAACAATTTCAATGGTCTTCCACTTTGAAAATTCATCATAATTATTTATGTGACTTGTCCAAAAAAAGGCTGAAAATTATGCTTCTATTTTGCTTACAAAATTATCTTTTTCAAATTGCTAAGAAGGTAACTATACCTTAAAGGGAGCATTTTACCTTAAAGCATGTAGTGTGACATTTTAGCCGTGAAATGTCACACTGCAGTAGAAACGCACGCTTTAAAGTAAATGCTCCCTTTAAAGTATAGTTACCTTAACACTAAAATATTCTACCTTAGTGAGAATTGTAAACTACCGTAGGGGGACAGGATATTACTTCTAAGTTTCTCATTAAAAAAATCCCAGTATTATTATTTATCTATTCAGATTATTACCACACATGCCACGTCCTCAGAGTTGAGACTGATTTTTTTACACCATTTTAAAGTACAGAAGTACCCTCAGCAATTACTTTTAAATTAAAACTTTAAGTTACTTTAAAGTGTCAGAACGTGTATGTGCTTCCATTCAACCCTTTGTAATAGATCATGACATGTCCATAGCGGCCCATTTGTGTAAAGTGGCACCAACCGTTGAATACCGTAGTACCATAGCTGGGTCGCCACCCACGAACAAATATTTAATATTTTTTGAAAAATAAGGTTTGTTCCTTAAAAAATGACTTTCTTGGTTTTCATTTTTGAGCAAAAAATAGTTTGAGATGGCCCAAAATACCTTAGAAATAGTAAAATATAGCTTTAAATATTTTATTCTATTTTTGTTTTTTGGTCCTCATAATTTCTGATGTTTTTTGTTTTTTGTTTTTTGAATTATATTTTGGCAACCCAACTATGGTACTACAGTATAAAGAGTGTGGTTATATTTCATGATTAAGTTCTTTATTGATGTGTCATTTATCGACGTTTTGGTGTATTTTTAATAAAACCCTTGATTGAACATCATTGAAGAAGATCAACTTTTGAAAGTGAGTATTTCTACATGTGTGTACTTTCTACGTATGGGAGTGTAAATAGCTTTGTCATCAAAAGCTAATGGGGCCTATGCAACTACATAATAGGAGGCATGCTTATATCGTGTAGCGTAGGACATCACATGTAAAATTGCTTTGTTCAATCATTGAAGTTTGGTAACGTGAAAGTAAAGCTTTGTTGTGGAAAATATATCTCTTGTCATTTACGTCACTTAACATAGAATTTCTTCATTGTAACAAGGTTTGACTTTCACAATACCTACTCCGTTTTAGATGATTCAATTTTGAACTCTTTTGCGTCAACTTGAATAGCTCATGGCTCATTTGTATTCAAACGCAACATTCATGGCTCTCACTTCAAAGTAACTAAAATATTTGTATTCAAAGGCAACATTTATTTAATATAGAAAATAATCATATCTAGAATATAGTATATTGCATTGCAATGGAAGTAGAGCCTCGTAAAAGCTTCAATGACCAATTTATTGGATAGTGTTCTAAATTTCTTATTTGTTTAAATGATATTCGATTAATATAAAATAAAAAAAACTATACAAAATAAGCTATTATAAAAATATCAACTATGCTTAGAAATGATAAGCACAATAAGATTTGCATTACCTTATCATATTGTCAAACAAACTTCTTATATTATAAGTTAAAAAACACAACCAATGCCATCTGGATTTATTTGTTATTTTCTAGTAGTTGAAAGCGAGTTGCTTGGCTCTAATTTTATAACAAACTATAAATAATTAAAAGCAATTCTCTACATCCACAAAGTAACCTTGGCTTATTATTGAATGACAATGCAATTAAGTGCTATAAGTTTCAAATTAGGCATCAAATCCGTCACTAGCTAGACATAATAAAGACTATTTCACATAATCGACAATGCATAAAGTTAACACAAAGTCAAGTAACCAAATGATAATCTTTTGTTCTGATATAGCTTCTAATTAACCCCTAAACACCCAACCGCCTATTTTCTCGTCTAATTTCTGAATGATGAATGATAAACATCAGTAAAAGTTCATTTATCAAGCCACTTTTTGAAATCCAAAAAAATACTACAAAATTCTATGGCAAGATAGCTTCATGCATGTGTGAACTTTGTGGAAAGGAATTGATTTGTGAAATTTTTATGCCTCGTTTCATATTGCAGTGATTCACCAAAAAATTCTAAGATCCTAGTTCAAAAGTGCTCTTGAAAAGAAACAACACATAAGATTAACCAATCAAAAAATCTCCAAAATTGCTACACTTAGAGTATTACATTTCAACCCATCACAACAAATTTCATCCATAGATTGTCAATATCTTGTTCATAATCAAATTACAAAAGAATTTTGAATTTTAAGTTCCAAATTTTATACAAAAATAAACACGCAATTCACTATTTATGCACTTGGCCAAGTGCGTTCATTTCATGAGCAAATCTTGCTTAAAATTTTTGTGTAAAAAGTTCTCTAAAAAAGAACGATTTTGTCGTTCTACAATTACTTTCATTATAAACAAATAATTATTTAATTTATTTTTTATTCTTATCTTTATCTTTTCTTTTATCTTTTCTTTATCTTGTTTCATTTATCTTATTTCTTTCTTGTCTTCAATTTCTTTTCCTTCTTGTCTTCCTTCTTGTCTTCTCCTTTTTCTTTTGTTTTTTTTCATTCCTCTTGTAGCAACCGCAAACCCTTCGCCCGCGCCAAAGAAAAAAAACCCAATTTATTATTATTATTATTATTATTATTATTATTATTTGTTTAGGGCTCATGAACCCTGATGATAGAAATTTTAAAAAAATAAAAATTTAGGGTCTAGCCGCGGATGGTTGAACCCTAAACGGCGGAGGATGCACCAAAAAAAAAAAAAAAAAAAAAAAAAAAAAAAAAAAAATCTTTTTTTAGTTTGCTGTGGGCTAGTGGGTGCGCGGCCGCGCACCCACTCCCTCATTTTCTCCTCTCTTCTTCTCCCACTCTCCCTCTCCCTCTCTCCCTCTCCCTCTTCCCTCTTTTCTCTCCCCTCTCCCCTCTACTCATATATATAGGGGAGAGGGGAGAGGGAGAGGGAAGAGGGAGAGAAGGAGAGGGAAGAGGGAGAGGGAGAGGGAAGAGGGAGAGAGGGAGGGAGGAAGAGAGGAGAAAATGAGGAAGTGGGTGCGCGGCCGTGCACCCACTAGCCCACATCAGACCAAAAATAGTTTTTTTTTTTTTTTTTTGTGCATCCTCCGCCGTTTAGGGTTTAGCCGCCGCCGGCTGAACCCTATTTTTTTTTTAAAATTTTTATTTTCAGGGTTCATAAGCCCAAAAAAAAAAAAAAAAAAAAAAAAAAAAAAAAAAAAAAAAAAATTGGGTTTTTTTTCCTTGGTGCAGACAAAGGGTTTGGGGCTGCTACAAGAGGAATGAAAAAAAATAAAAGAAAAAGAAGAAGACAAGAAGGAAGACAAGAAGGAAAAGAAAATGAAGACAAGAAAGAAATAAGATAAAGAAAAGATAAAAGAAAAGATAAAGATAAGAATAAAAAATAAATTAAATAATTGTTTGTTTACAATGAAAGTAATTGCAAAACGACAAAAATGGTTGTTTTTTAGACAATTGTTTAGACAATTTTTTTAATGCTTCCGGGGGCCAAGTGCATGATTATATGACCAAGTGCGTAAATAGCGAATTGCGTGTTAATATTGGTGATAGCAATTGTAGATTTAACTATATGGATAGAGTTTAAAATTCATAATGTACAGTTGTTATTCATACATCAAGTTCAAATATTCCTCCTAGGTACATTTTATAATGCATCTTTGTAGTTATACAATTATGGAGAGGGGTGAGGTCCTTTAGGAGTTAATCAGTCTCCAATATAGTTTCTAATATAGTTTACAGACCTTCTAAAATTCGCAACTAAAATTTTCAATTAATCATTTCTACTAACAAATGAGCTCACAATTAGTTGTGTACTAGGTAATAAGACAAGAGACGAACCTTTGAAAAAAAGAACCTCAAAGAATGTGAGCTAAAAACTCTTCTTCTCAATTAGAGCTCTTCCTCTCAACTAGAGCTCTTTTACTCAACTAGAGCTCTTCCTCTCGACCATAGAGGAGAGAACAAAAAATGCCCTTCCTCACCTTGGGTTCTCTTTTTATTCACATACAAGCACAAAACTCTTGCCGTTGGCATCAGAATGATAATTGTCCTTTGGACTTTCACCGTGTCTTTTGGTAGGTTCCTCTTGCTCATCACAGACTTGCACTATGCTTCTTGTTAAGTCCCTCTTTCTCACTACAGACTTCCACCCAATCCACCGTGTCTCTTGCAAGGCCTATTTTTACTCATCAAGGACTTTCACCATGTCTCTTGTTGAAAGCCTCTTGCTCACTATGGACTTCCATCGTGTCTCTTGCAAGGCTTGTTTTTGCTGACCAAAGACTTTCACCGTGTCTCTTGTTGTTAGGTCCTTCTCTTGGGGAGTCCACTTCCAAATATTACGTAACAATGTGCAAACAAAGATAGAGTCCAAATAAATCTTTGAAGGTAAATTTTATAAATGAATTACATTAATATAGGATGCTCAAAATTGATTGTTAGAATAAAAATGAGAATATTTTCAAAATATTACAAACTATAGTAAAAATTGTTTTTAATTTTTAGGGTGCTTTTAATTACCCTTTGTTCACACGTGATGCTCACAAGATACAAAGTGACCTCTTTGAGGTCCTTCTTACTCACCACAGACTTTCATTGTGTCTCTTGCAAGACCTAAACATCCATTTGAAAGAGATGAGAAAATTTCTCAACATTGACACTATTTGACTTTTTAGAAATATAATAAAATATATTACTATTTTAAATATAGTAAATTTTGAAATGATAAAAACTTCAAGTAAACCTCAGGGGAGACACTAGGTGAAAATCTAAAAAGTACTTAAGATCAAAATTAGGGTATTTTTTATTCATTGGAGATTAAAAAAATAATAATAATCTACTATAGGATATTTGAAATATGCAAAACCCATTTATAAATAATTAGAGGGTTATTATATTACCTCAATTTAGGCATATATATAAGGGTTTAACATAAGCTCAGGGAGGACACTGGTTAGTGGAAAAATGTGTAAGCATTTGAGTTAATGGGTATTTGATGTGGGAGTATTATGTCCAATTTTAGGAATTTTAAGACCCTTTTATTACATAAAATCCTACTTAGATGTATTTTCATACACTTTACAACAAATTTATGCTAAAATGCAAATATTATAAATAAAAAAGGGATTGGTTTAATAAGGAGATTGAAAAATTATAACTACATATAGGATAGGCAAAAATGGGAGAATTTAGGAATTTATATAAACATAGGGTGATGAAAATTCTAGACATGTAGATGAATTGCCCCCCAATTAATACATGGTGTTCGCACATGTATTCACCTTTTATAAGGGATGGTCACCCCCGCACACCCCCCCCCCGCCCCCCCTCTCTCCGCCCCTTATAATAAACATGGCATGCCAATTCATGTCACTCTCATGACCTAGAAGGAACATGAGGCACCCTCAATCGAAGTGGGAATGACAAGTAGCAAACTCCTATGTACTGTAGGAATTCTATTTATTCTCACCTTTGAAAACTATGTTAAAAAAAAAAATCAATTCTCGTTGGACACTAAACTACAATTTTAGTGTAATGATTGAAGACCTCTATCTCCATTATAATAGCTCATCAGAATCAATTAGGGATAGTAATAGGAACCAACAATGAAACTCCATGCTCACCAAAATCAATTATGAGCAATAATAGGAACAATGAAACTAAATTCTCGTCCTTTTTTACTCATGAGCAAAAGGACGCAATTTAGATTACATTCACTTGCAAAAAGGTAACACTTTGCCATGTAAAATCAAAACTTGACTTGATTTTTTTGAGGTTGTGATGAATTCGATTTTGAAAAAAACTTATTTTTTAAAGTGAAACAGGAATAGTGTAATAGTTGTGAGCAATTATAGGGACAGCTACCCTATATCTCAAAAGTAGTGATGAACAGTTTCTTAAAAACAGTGCCCCAGTCTTTGCCTTAGTATTTACCCTAGATTTACTTTTACACCTTATTTGTATTGTTTAGCCATGTAATTCCTTGAAAACGAAGCGTTTCAGTAGTCTCACCCTCGGTGGGGCAGAGACAATAAACACAGCAGCTGCTGCAAGAAAACATATGGCAGAACACATAATTATTTCATGAAATAGAATGATACAAGGTGAGGATGAATGTGCACTGCAACAAAAGCATTCACGCACGGTAGCTAGTAAAGCATCTATGAGGACAGACAAACAGGGTGGAGAGTGGGTCACTTTTTTAAGAACACTTTTATACTGAAATCTTCCAAATTTTGGATAAATCACTTCAACATGAAATGAGGCATAATGTTTTTCACAAACCATCCCCTTTCTAATCGGATCACACATGCATGAAGCTAACTTCCTATAAAATGTATAGTAAAAAATCCACACTGCAAAAAGTCAATGATGGATGAGAAAACTGTGTTTGGTTTTGTACATCGTCCACTTTATGGACGGTTGGACGTTTAGGGGTTAAGTATGTCTTTGCTCAAGTGACTTGAACACCTGCCACTTCTTACTTTGCACATGTCTATGCTTAAGTGTCATTCAAGTGTCAGTCAAGTCTCACTAATCTCTTTTAGTCACTATCTATTATTTCTGGAGGGCCTATTATATGAATTGTGGGGCTTCCACGATAAGATTGTGCCGAAATCTGATAGATATCCTTACGCAAGTTTAATTCTTGAAAAACCCTTGGGGTCCCTCTCTACAACCCGTATTTAGCCTTATAATTGTTCAATTGTAGTTTAGTATATGAATTGTGTTATATTGTTATATACATATTATTATGAGTATTAATTCTCTTTGTTGGGAAAAGTGTTTGTTATTATGATTAAATACCATGGAATACAGAATTTACTATACAGCCAAAAACGGGGCTTTTGGGAAGTTCAAATTGAGCAGTTGACGCTCCACTCTTTACTGGGGCCGGCAACTGTGTGGTGTGGATTTTTGGAATGTTCTTGGAATCTTCTGCCATGTTAGCATTGCTACATGGCAATTTAGGATCAGGGTTTGGGATTTAGGATTAGGGTTTAGGATTTTGGAGTTTAGGGTTTAGAATTTGGAGTTTAGGAAAAAATTTGTTGACGTCAACGGATATTACGAGAATATTCTATAAATATACTGCACCCGCACTCCAAATTCCGCACCACTCATCAAATTAAGCAACCAAACAATCACCAAAAATCACTATACTTTATTACATTTCAACCAATCACAACAAATTTCATGTACAAATTCTCAATACCTTATTCATAACAAAATTACAAAAGAATTTTGAATTTGAAGTTTCAAATTTATACAATAATATTGGTGATAGCAATCACAAATCTAACCATATGGATAGAATCTAAAATTTATGATGTACAACTATCAAGTTCAAAATATCCCTCTGAATTGCATTTTAGGATGCATCTTTGCAAAACTGCCAAATTTGGAGAGGGTGAGGACGTTTAGGGTTAAGAGGTACAAGGTGCTCTCTAGAGTTCATTTTGTGGCTAACTTTAAGTTCTTAGAAGTTCTTTAGCTTCCAAAAAATTTACCACAAGTCTGTTACAAATTTGCCGAAATCCTAAACCAGCTCAAGAGCTCAAGATCACAGGTTCTCTATTTGCATCACGGGAGACCTATACTAGGATTGTGCCCAGATTTTGATTCTACCACTTTAAGCCCTAAATGTCCCAGTATCCAGAAACTGAATCATGAACAGATTCAAAGCTCTGCAACTTTCTCATACAATCTCGGATGACTTTCATCCAAGCCACCTTTGTAAGCCTATTAAATTTTCTACCAATTACAATAAATCTCTTGTGATGGGGAGTTATTGATAATATTGGAAAAGCCTCCAACTACAAGTATGTCAATTTTTTTGGGTAGATTTTATGCTTGCAATGGTCCTCTCATATACACCTCATGTACTGTACATCTAAGCCATGCTAATATCTATTTTTGAGGCTAGCATCTAGTTCTATTCAAAGGGTTGGTACGTTTAGGGGTACCAACGCTTGGATTCACCCATTTCGGTGATGACAGCTTCCATTTCGGTGATGACAGCTTCTACCTCTTGTGATTCTTCCTCAGTAGTGTTTTGGACGCTTTTTAAACATTTGGACACACGCTCTCCATTCCTACCCAAGAGTCTACATTGAGTCTGTTTATGATGCCAGGCTTTAACAATGCATTTAAGTTCTATAGCTATTTGAGTGACAGACTCCGTTTTAGAAGTATGACATTCTATTCCGTAGCTTAGAATTTGAGTTTGTAATTTTCAACACTGAATCCTGAACTACAAATTTCCAAATCCCATTCAAGATTCGTCGACTGACCCAATATTAAACCGTGCTTACTTCCCAAAACCATGACAAAAATGTCATGGAAAAAACTAAAACCATCAAGGTTGTCCAGCACCAAAATCCTAGAATTTACTTTGTTTAACCAGATCCAGGTAGCAAAGAAGAGTGGCTAGAATAGGTTTAGGGAGTGACTGCAGGAACGGGTACCTCTCTACTACAAATCGATCCATATTAGTAGAGAGCTGCATACACCCGTTATTGGCTAAACTGCGACAGCTTACCATCGCAGGAAGAATGAATTTCATATAATTTTTTCTGTGAAGGGAAGGGATACGACTTCTCCACTCATCAACAACTAACATTGCACGGTCCCACTACTTTTCTACAAAATCTTCACTCTAGACGATGCCTAGATGTGAGGTTCTCCGATGAGGTCTCACTGGTAATTTTCAATAGGAGAAACCAATTATTCAAATCAGCTTGCTTGTCTTTCACGCCGACATCTTCCGGCTATCTTGTCTGTTGTCCTCCAAGTTAAGTGCAGACAACAGTCGTGGCCATGTCTCAGGAATACCACCAGCCACATCAAAATCAAGCAGCATGCCTTGCCTACGGTAAAAATCTTCGACAGGTTGACTCTGCAAATAACGAAAACGTGTCAGCCATGTGATATACTCACGGTCATCAGAGCAAGCCACCAGCAGTTTCATACAAGGCAAACAGAAAAGATGAGCAGGCGATGAGTTTTCCAAGCGTCTAAAACGCCCAATATGGCCATCTGCATCATCACTGAATTTAGCAACGGTGGCATTTTCTCATTTTACCTCGGTTTTCTGATTGCAATACATCATTTTAAAGCTCTTGTTCTCTACTACAAGATCAACAGTGTCCATCGTGTCAAACTGAAGTCATTTTCACACAAACAGATGATTTGCAGCAGGGTGTCCGATTTTCCTACACTACAGAAAATACACAGTGGACGCTTAGGGGTTAAGAACCAAAAGATCAGCACCTTCAACAGGAACGTGCATGGAGTTCGAGAATTATTACCTCTTGGTAATAAACACGTAGCCTGGCCCGAACAACCTCCTCAGTGTCGTCAGCTCGAGTTGTCATCTTCTCAGCACAAGATGGGGGTGGCAGGAGAGGCGGCATGACAATACGAGGAACGCTGTCGTAGCCATCGACGTCAATAGAAGCAACGTTAAAGTTACCTCCACATTGACTGCAAATGCGCCTGCCCAGACACTTAGTCACCAATACGTCCTCACGTAATCTCAAATTCACCACCAGGTCAATGTTGGCAACTTCATCCATGATCTCCTGAAAAGTTAAACGTGTAACCAACAAATAAAATGTGATTGTCCCCTCAAAATCAGACCTAATTCCATACACCGTCCTGAAGGAAAAACCACTCAAATAAAAAGCATCTTAATGCATGCGATTCTTAATAAAATTCTCCTGAATAGTAACAAAGCAGAGAAATGTTGGTAACTCACCGCCTGGTTCACTGTTCGAGGGAACCCGTCCAGAATGAAGCCTGATTCACCTCGCGAGACTCCACTCTCAAGGCGCTTAGTTAGAAGCTTGAAGATAATCTCATCAGGAAGCAACTGTCCTGATCCCATTATTTGTTTCAACTGCAAGTATCAGGTAACAAAAATCAGATCAACACATCACATGCGAAGCCATTACAATTAGATTCCGTCAGCTAAATTGAACATCTCTGGGAAACAAAACGCTTCCTGTACAAAAAATGGACGCATTCATCTAATCGGTCGTTAACCTATCCCAAAACCAATCTGAGTACACGAAAAAAACATTTCAAAACAAAAATATACCAGACCTATAAGCCTAAGAAATCAAACATAGAGGCTGATAAGTTCCATTACTATACCCAGGTCCAAATGTTTCAACACATCACATCACATGCGAAGCCATTATATTTAAATTTCGGTCAGCTAAATTGAACATCCCTGGGAAACAAATCGATTCCCGTTCAAAAAATTCGCCGCATTCATCTAATCGGTCATTACTAAAACCAATCAGAGCAGACCACACATTTGAACACGAAAATATATATGCCTTAAAATTCAAACATAGAGGTTGATACGTTCCATTACTATACCCAGATTCAAATGAGTGAAACATGAAAAGATCAACACATCTCAGATCAACACAACACATGCGAAGCCATTACAATAAGATTTCGGTCAGCTAAAATTGAACATCCCTGTGGAAAAAATCGTTTCCCGTAAAAAAAATGGACGCATTCATCATACCGATCTTTACTAAAAACCAATCTAAGTATACCACATTAAAAGCAACATAGTACCGACATTTTTCATCGATATCATTGGAAGGGAGACAAACCTGCTCTGCCATGGGTGTTTTTCGCAAGATCTCATGGCGGACCAAATCGCCCATAGCAATATGCGGGACTTCCAGCAACTTCGCAAGCCGACTGGCGTACGTGCCTTTGCCAACGCCGGGGCAACCGAGGAACACCCACTGCACGCCGCGATCTTTCTCCTGCGAGTGCATAGCCTCGAGCGGGCGATTGGGCTGGCGCCACAGCGTGTCGTCCTCCATGGACGCTTGCGCCGCGTACCCCATGGAACGCGCCCAGCCCATGCGCATCCCCAGCATGGTCGTCCGCAGGCGGCTCACCGCCGCCATCGCACCGAAAGGCTCAAAACCCGAAAATCGACTCACAATCAAAAATCCGCACAAGGAAAAATCCGCTCAAGCAAAAATCGGCTCGCAAAGCAAAATCGGCTCAAGGAAAAATCGGCTCGCAAGCGACGATTGGAGCCCTAAGCGGCTGGGTTCCAACGGAAACGGGGAGCTAGGGTTTCAGGGCGAGAATGAAGTGGCGATGGCGATGGTGCTCTTGCGCTTTGCAAGTTGCGAGCAACAGTGCTTTGGGCAGACAGGGCAGGCTGGCTGAGCCTAGGCCGTCCAGCTGGCGGATTCTCATTGGCTGGATGTTTATCGTGTTCACACTGGTGTGGAGTTTTGGGGGTCTTTTGTTTCGGCGCCGGGGGAGTCGGCCGCCGCTGGCGGCGGGCCTAGCGACCGACGGTCGGGTGTGAGGGAATTAGGGAAGACTATTTCCTTTTCTATACTATTCAGTGCACTGTGTCACGTTCAGTTGTCCTCCGTCCAGATGGATGGTCAGGTTTTCATCTTCATTGATGTACAGTCGGGTCCAATATGCTTACGAATTTCCCTCTGCAGGATTTTTTTTAGAAACTTTGAACAATGCGTGTGTACTCAAAAATGATCCGATTTGGAAACCGTAAAGTGCATTGCAATCACATTGAAGTGTGCTATAATGTCATTACAAATTTACATATGTATTAGTGAAAATCATACAACAAGTTAAAAATCTTATATACACTAGAGTTAACCGAAAAGAAGCCCATCTAACCTCCCTTTTGCCCTCCTTCTAACCTCTCTTTTGAGCTATAGTTGGGTTGAATAGTGTCGTGTCATAACTTGTCCCCTTGTGGGTCATGGGCTTGGAGCTTTGGTAGGAGGTGTGGGAGTCATTACGAGGTGTGGAGAATAATGGCAGTGGCTTGCTTTAGATTGTCTCCCAACTCATCGTGAACTAGTTTTTGGTCTATTTATATTTCCATATGAGTTCAAGAGGAGTTCAAGAGGAGTTTGCTAAAACTTTCCTCTTTGAGCTGACTTTTCGATTAACTCTACTATCTACCATTGAGTATTCTCACCCTTGGCTTCAATTACAGTGTTCATTTTAGCAAGCATATTTGAAATGAGCGTTTGAAATTGTTTTTGAGATACTTGAGCCTATACTTGTTGAATGATTTGTATCATTTCATCTGTCTCCTTCGTAATCTTTTTGATTACATGGGCTTGTCTCCAATCATCAGAATACCTACTACGGTGTATTGGAGCACCATCCTCCATCAATGTGAGTTGAATAGGTCTATCATGCATAAAATAAAAGTCCATCAATGTATTTTCATAAATAAGTTCCACAAAATCAACTACTCATTGTTTAGTTGGAGGAATGATAACAAATAAATTTTTGTCAAAACCCATGAAAGCCCCTACACCATTACAAAAGAAGAAATTACAAAGGAGACAGATGATATGATATAAATCATTCAACAAGTATAGGCTCAAGTATCTCAAAACACTTTCAAACGCTCATTTCAAATATACTTGCTAGAATGGACACTGTAATTGAAGCCAAGGGTGAAACACTCAATGATAGATAGTGTATATAATATTTTTAAATTGTTGTGTGATTTTCACTAATATATGTGTAAATTTTTTATGACATTGTAGTACACTCCAATGTGATTCCAACGCACTTTACGATTTCCAAATCGGATCATTTTTTAGTACACAAGCATCGTTCAAAGTTTTTTTTTAAAAATCCTGCAAAGGGGAATTCGTAAGCATATTGGACCTGACTGTACAACACCGATTACTGTGGGTCACAAAATTAGTGTGAGAATTTACACCAATCCTCGCACTAATTTTAGTACTATACATACTTCTCAAATATACATTTGAATTAACCAAAATCAAAACTTCAGTCCTGACCCCCAAAATTCACGTGATTCAAAATCTATGTTGTCAAGGAGTGTAACCGGAATCAAAACTCATGTTGAAAACTGAACTTCTTTTTGGACTTCGGGACAAACACAATCCCAAAATCGACAAGATTCTGTGTTTAACGAGTTTGACGGAGGGGTAAGATTCTATGCTACGGGGTGGAGCTCGAGCAGACCCTAAACCAAAACTGACTCGTTAGGTTCTTTCCTACAGGCCAACGAAGGATATGACCCTAAACTCACCATAGTCTTTGTTGTTGTCGTTTTTTTGACAACAAAAGTAGTTTACACTTATTTATATTTTGGATTTATTGGAATGCTACTAGTCCACTCGGTTATTCTTCACTCGGGTCAAATTCACCTCACCTAAGGTGGCTTCAATCTTCTTTTCGGTTAACTCAATTACTGTAAGAATTTCCAAATACTCTCAATTACTGTGATTCACACTTTTATTCTAATGCCACAATTATTGTAAGAATTGTAATGGCAATAACTGGCAATATTGAATTACTGTAACTCAATAATTGGTATATTAGAGGCTTTTGAAAAGTCACAGTGTGTTTTTTTTCCTTAAAATTCCACTAGTGTGGCCCTACGCCATTGGCCCAAGTGTTCCTCATAATTTAGCCATGCTTTTACTTTTATATAATTTTTTGGATTTAAAATATTGCCAATTTTTGGGGTTTCGACACTCTTTTTTTTTACATTATTTTTGACACTAAACTATCGAAAAAAAATGTTTTGTGCAATGATTTTTTGATACATTTAGTGACAAAAAGAAGGGTGTCAAAAACAACACCCTTTTTTGGTACACTGATTATCCCATTTATTGAGGGGGGGGTTTATAGTGTGTGTGGGAAATTAGTGAAGGTGATGCTAAATATCATTATGATGTAAAATTAGCGTGATGTGAAGATTTCAACCACTCGGTAAAAATTTCAGTCCCCACTAATTTTGAGATTTGGCAAAATAGTGCGTGCTTCGGGAATTCGTACTACACACACTAAATGGGATAATCAGTGTAGTGAGGTTAACCCTTAACCCTTAAAGGTCCAAAGAGCCCTTTCCGACCAGTATTATACACCAATGTTTCATTGTATTTGGCATGGTTCCAAACCTCCTATGGGTTTAAGATCAAAAGTGAAGTTAAATTTCACGTTGACATGATTTTAATGAGCTATTGGGGTCTCAATTTGGAACTTTCTATTTACAACAAATGTCAAATATACGCCACTGTATCTACTATTTCCATCAGCCCTTTAAGCCGGGTTAACCCTTAAAGGTCCAGAGAGCCCTTTCCGACCAGTATAATACACCAATACTTCATTGTATTTGGCATAGTTCCACACCTCTTATGGGTTTAAGATCAAAAGTGAAGTTAAAATTCACGTCAACATGATTTTAATGAGCTATTGAGGTCTCAATTTGGAACTTTCTATTTACAACAAATGTCAAATATATGGCAATGTATATACTATCCCCATCAGCCCTTTAAGGGTTAAATGCCCTTCCAAGCCCCTCGGGCTTGATTTCGAATGAAAGGTATTGGAGGATCATTTGATTCCTACCCAAGTTCTCAATTGATTCATCGTGTGCTTGTTTCTTTGTTGTAATTGGTCATGCATCCATGCCCGGCCTAAATATATAATCCATATTCTTTCAGAGATCCTCGTGTTGTCCGCTGAGGACCTAAAATGACATTTAATTCCTAAAAGCCCAAATTGGACCAGCCTCATGATTTTCTAAGCAGTTTTGAGTAGCTCCTATGTGGACTTCTTTTAGTTCAAATTTGTTTTTCTTTTAATCAACACATGTAATGATCTTCATTGATTTTAGTGATATAAAATTTGGTTCCATCTAAATTACATTTTTTTTGATGAAATTTGCCATTTTAAAACCCTAAATCCTTGGTCTTTTAGGGTTAAGGGTTAAGTTACCATGGCAAACAGTCAGCAGTGAAAATTTGTATGGACTTGAGAACAAACCGAGTCAGCACCAGTGAAAAATTGCATGGTGACTTTAAAAAAAATCCCACTGGAAAGTGCTCAAACACAGGACCAATGGCAATAAAGAAACTCCTAATGTACAACCTTTTGGACTCTTGTTAGTGGCGGAGTGATGGCCACGTCAGATGATGGGATTGGAGCTGCTGTGCATTTGGCCCAATTGGTCCAAGCATGCTTTAGGACCAGCCAAATTTTTTGTGGCGAATTTTCGGCAGAATCTTACCTGATTTTGGGAGTGGCTATTTTTATATTAGAAAAAAAAATGGGTGGGAAAAAGTGGATGAAATCACGAGTATTTGAATGGAAGCAGTTTTTTCCCTCTATTTCTTTTCTTGTAGCCTAACTGGCAACGTAAAAAAAATTGGGAAAGGATATTTGGCAAAATCTTAAGCTTGCAATCATATTTTGATAGAATTTCTTCATATTTCTATAGTTTTCTTCATAAAATCTGGCTATCTTCACAAAAAAATGTAGAAAAAATTTGGCAAAAAATTTCAAAATTTTCTTATGTTTTTCCTTAACCCCTAAGCGCTCAAATGACCATTTTCTGGTCGCTGCCCGAATTTAACGGGCTGCCCGGAACAAAAATAATATTTTTTTGAAAAAATAAAAAATATTTTAAAATACTACATCAAGTCTACTTTCCAACCCAATTTGAATTATGGCAATTCGAGTTAAACTCCACCCGGGAGAATTTTTCAAAGTAGATCATCTCAACATTGTCTTAGTGTTATAAAATTTGCTATTTGGGGAAAGTAATGATGATTCCTCCATCATTTCTTTTGCTTTTTTGAAGTTTACAATAGATAGCCCAACTTTAACCAATCATACTAAACTTGAACTCTAAAATTGAAAATTATAATTTATACAAACTTTCAAAGGTTAATGCTTTTAAATTCATTAAAAAATGATCTAAAGTTATTTTTGGAAGTTTGACCGTACGGATAATTTGTAGAGATGATACTCTACATTTTGTCTATTGAACCAAACTTCATCATACATATGGAAGGCACATATTATAACACATCTATGTTTTGTCCAATACCCCTCGGGCTTTTAGGGGTTAACAAAATAGAAATGCCATGTTTTGTAGAGAAATCTGGCAAAATATAGCCAAAAAGAAACGTTGGATGGAAGTGCCTTATAATAGAAAATATTATGGATGAGCACATAGGTATGGATTATTCTAGCCATGTTTTCCCTCTAGGACCAGCCAATTTTTTGTGGCAAATTTTGACAAAATCTTACGTGATTTTGGAAGTGGCTACTTTTTATACTCGAAAAATGGGTGAAAAAAAAGTGGATGAAATCATCACAGAAAAGTTCTGAAATCGTCAATATTTGAATGGAAGTGCCTTATAATAGAAAATATTATCAATGAACACATAGGTATGGATTATTCTAGCCATGTTTTCACTTTAGGACCAGCCAAATTTTATGTGGCGGTTTTTTAGCAGAATCTTACTTTATTTTGAGAGTGGCTACTTCTATATTAGAAAAATGGGTAAAAAAAGTAGATGAAACCATCACAAAAAAATCTGAAATTTGAATTAACCAAAAACAGAAGAGGAGTTGTAGAGGAGTTTCCTCTCTATAATTATATTTTCTGACAATCATTGTTCATGAATAATCTCCATTGTCAGGTCTCTTGGCTTGAGGGAGCGTGTGGAAACTCTCTTCTAGCATTGGGGAGGTCACGAGTTCCACACCCCATGGTGGCTCAGGGTCTTGCTTTAGGAGATTTCCAACTCACCATAGACTAGTTTTGCAGTTTTTTTGAACTCAGAACGAGTCTAAGGTGAGTTTAAGGTTTCTTTCCACTTTGCGACACTCTTTTTGGTTAACTCTATTACTATTAGTATTTGGATGGAAGTGCCTTATAATAGATAATGTTGTGGATGACTGACACATATGTATGGATGATTCTATCCATTTTTTTCCATATGGCTACAATCATTCTATGGTAGTGTGTGTTGCTCTACCAACGGAAAACCAAAAAAAATTGGTTGGTTGGGACTCGTCCAATGAAGCCATTGTAGCATGTGCTCAATGAATATACTGCTGCATTCAGTAATCCCAGCAATATAATGTGGGTCACATGGCCAGTTCACTCCGCTACAGCACTGCTGCAGTAGGCAAGGTTGTACTTGTCACTTTGGTCATTGTAATTTTAATAATAATAATAATAATAATAATAATCATCATCATGATCATAATAATAATAATAAATAATATTTGGAAAAGGAACTAAGAGTGTTTCAAAGTGGACAGAAACCTTAACCCTTTAACGTCCCAATTCAACATTGTTTTCAAAGATGCGCTATAAAATGTTTGATGAAATCCTAAAATGGAGTAGATGTACAAAGAAAACTTGTACATGTCGATGTGAAGATCACATCTGTACGGTTGGATGCATCATATTTTTTATTAATATTTTTTATTTAATTTTGAAAGGTTTTCTCTTGAAATTCAATTAAAAATCCCAAATCAATACCAAAAAAATTCAAAAAATTGTAATGAAATTGGAATAACACGCCCTATGAGATGGTATAGTTTCCATTATTTGATTCTACCTATTTTGGAAAATCATGTTTGAGGTCTCACTTTTTGAACTAAGAATGAAACTTGACATAAACCGATTGTGTTATTTTTCTAAAAATCATAATAACCTATTTTGAAGATCCAAACCGTTCAAAGAATAGTCAACTTGCACAAGAACCAAGAGTAATTTTGGTGGATGAAAACTATCCAATCTGGATGAGATCCGAACAGCTTCAATCTATTCGTCGTCCAATATATGGACGCTGGCGCGCTAAAGGGTTAATCCTTTTATGCGTCGTCGTCCATATAATGGACGACGAACAGATTGCACCTTTCTCTTGAGTACATCTTGGGGGGTGCACCGTACTAAACATACATGAGTATACGTGAGTGCACAGGAGGGATATTAATTTGAACATTGCCGTATACATACAATGAACATATTTACAGCTGAAAATATTGACATATACATACATTAAACATATATTTAGGATGTAATAGATATGTATACAAAAGTTTTAGATATAAAACCCCTCGTATACAAGGGGATTTTCAAAGGGGTCATGAACGCACGTGATTCTCAAATATAATGTAGAGTGCACCCCCCGAGGAGTACATCCTATACGGTTTTTTCATTCATCCAAATTTATCTTGGTTCTTGAGCTAGTTGACTATCATTTGTATCATATGTATCTTCAAAATAAGGTATTGTGATATTTTGAAAAATAACATGATTGGTTTATACCAAGTTTCATGCTTAGTTCAAAAAGTGAGACCTTAAACATGATTTTCTAAAATAAGTAGAATCAAATGATGGAAACCATACCATCTCGTAGTGCATGTTATTCCAATTTCATTACAATAATTTTAAATTTTTTTGTGTTAACTTGGGATTTTTAATTGAATTTGAAGAAAAAACCTTGCAAAATTAATTTAAAAATATTAATAAAAAAACATGATGAATCCAACTGTACAGACGTGATCTTCACATTGACATTTACAACTTTTCTTTGTACATCAACTCCATATTTGTTTTTCATCAAACATTTTATAACGAATCTTTGAAAACATTGTTGAATCGAGACGTTAAAGGGTTAAACTCACCATAGACTTGTTTTGAGTTCAAAAAGACTACAAATTAAACTAGTCTCGGGACTAGTCTATGGTGAGTTGAAGGATACCGTAGTGTACTAGCAGGTTCGGCACCTTGCTGCCTAACAATTAATTAAAGTTCAAAAAGTAGGTTCGGCACCTAAAAATAGTATATTATTAATTTCGGCAATTTCCTCCTTTAATTTTTAAAAATTTCGGCTTCTTGTCAATTCCAACTTTTTTACTTTGGTTGACATGAGTGATTTGAGTCTAGAAGGGTAAGAATGCTCTGTGCTTTACACAAGTGGAGTGGAGTTGTATCCAACAATGCATATGGGATATGTGAACTTTGAGGTGAAGCACCTAGTTAGTCTTTATTTTTATAACACGCATAACTTTTGCATAAAGTCTTCAAATGACATAAAATTTGTTGGAGGTGAAAGATTACTTCATTTCTAAACTTTTCTTAGACCAACAAAATTCCAAAAAAGTTAATCTTCTATGCACAAATGAGCTTCGAAAAACTGTTAGGAACGCACTTTGATACATTGACGTTTACAATGCTGTGCTGTTTTGTCCATATCTTTTGCATAAAAACTTATTTTGACACAAAACTTGTTGGAGGTGGAAGAAGACTTGATTTCTCAACTTTTGTTAGTTAAACACAATTCTATAAAACTTCATCTTCTATGCTCAATTGGACTCCAAAAATCTGCGTACAACACATTTTCAAAAGCCTCACCTAGAGTCTTGCTACTTAACCCATATTCTTTGTGGACTAATGTAAGTGGGCTTGATTACAAAAGGAGCACCTTCCCTCCATTGAAATTCACACAAGCCTCCCAACTAAGTAAGAACTTAGTGAAAAGTAAAACTTTCTCACTTTTTGGCAATTTTAAAATCTTAATATATAATATTCGGCAAAAAATGCTAATAATTTCCCAAATTTTTAGGCATCTATTTTTAGAATTATTTTCCGCCGAATCTGCTAGTAAACTACGGTAATCTAAAGCAAGGCCTTGCACCGCCATGGGGTATGGAGCTCGTGGCTATATGGAAAATATATATGACTAAAAAAGTGACTTTTAGATTGTTAATTTTGGGTACTCGAAAGTCCTAAAAAACATGAAAATTGACAACATGAAAAATTAGCAAAATTTCATTTTAAATAATTTTTTTTTTTTCAAAAAATAAAAAATAAAAACGATAATTAGAAGGGTGATATCCACCTTCAGCATAAATTTTAATTTGAAACTTTGGATTGAAGTACCTAATAGAACTATGGAGGGCTCTACCAAATTAGAACTCAAATTTTTGATTCATTGGCTCATTATTTGAACAATCATGATACAAGACTTCTGTATGCGCAATTGGTGTGTCACCGAAATAGTAGAGGTCTTTCATGCAATCACCCAAAAAATATGTACATGGAATGTCTTTTGAGTATTATATTCATTTCAATTCAAATATGATTTATAGTTGATTTAAAGGTTCCAATGCTTTATGTAGTTGAATGGGGGTGAAATTTTATATTGCACCACGTTCTCAAACAATAAAGACAATTAGCGGATTCATTGTATGTGGCCTCAAAAGTGGCATTTAAATTCAACGTGTAGTAGGGCCTACAGTTTAAGTATGTCACCCCGTATGGCACCCACATACAACTCAACTCAACCGGATTAAATTACGATTGAGTTTTGTTTTCATCTCAGTCATTAGTATAGGGTCAATTAGGAAATTCAAACCAAAAGATGGGTCCAAATAGACCCATTATTCAATTCAACTACAAGGCGGGTCATGAATGTTTGTTGTCTCTGCTCCACCAGGGGAGAGACTACGAAAACGCTTCATTTTCAAGGAGTTACATGGGTGAATAGTGTAAACAAGTCATAAAAGTAAATCTATGGTAAATACTAAGGCAAAGATTACGCGATTAGCCGCTTGTTACTAGTGTTTGAAATGTTATTAACAAATACAATTGTTGAATATGAACACAATATTGGGTGAAAGCATGGTAGACTAAACCACTTGTGATCCTTGTAAAGAAGCAACAATGCAGGGTCTAAAAATCTATTAAATTTGTATTTTTTGTGAATTTTTTTGTGGATAAAATAAAAGATACAATGTTTAACAAAGTCTAACAAAAAAAAATCATGTTCAATAAGTATTCATGCGTGTTATAGCAAGGTTAAAGCAGTTAAAATTGGAAAAGTAGTTTTGACCGAATTGAAAAGTAGATATAAAACATGTTGGAATTGCATTAAAAATTTATTTTCTCAAGATTTTTTCTCTTTGGAGCCCATGAATGGACAATGAACTTATAGAATATATAATTTATATTCATATTGAACATGATTCAATTCATCAGATGTGCTCCCGAAAATTGTTTGACACCTATTTTTAAGCTTTACTTTAAGTAACCTTTTTTTAATATTTTAATTTGAAACTTTGAATTAAAGTACCTAATAGAACTATGGAGGGCTCTACCAAATTAGAACTTAAATATATGAATTTTTAATCGTAATTTATGGCCTTTGACCAAGAAAATTCTAATTTCAACACAAAGGATGACTTTAATGGTGCAGTTTACCAGGCTTTCACCCTAAAAATAATGTATCAATTGCAAAGAAGGAAAATGCAGATTATTCTCTAAATTCATTTAGATAGAGTGTTGTCAACAAAAAATTCTCTCTATGTATGTATGTATGTATGTATGCAATGGATGAACTGGCGAGTTCGATCTAGAATTAATCATAACCATACCCTTTTATTTATATAATTATTTTTATTTTTATAATCCTTTATAACAGGCGAAAGTGAAGAATACTCAAAAAAAGTTTGGGACAAATCCATAATAAATAAATAAAGTTATTATAGACAGTCAAAGCAAAAAAATCAAATTTAATTTGTGTAAGAAAAAACAAAGTGGAAATGCATTTATTTAAAGATTTATTTTGAAATTTTTCAAAATATAGAAATTGAAATTTATACACTTTAGTAATATGTAGATGAAGACAGTTAAAAGACATATTTAAAAATAAAAAAAACTATTTCATATTCAACAATCTCAAATATTTTTAAAATTTAGGGTAAAAATTAAAAAATGATATAATATTGAACTACAAAGGAAATTCACAGATAATATTTTATGTGTGATTTTAGAAAGCTTATATTTTTAGAAATTGAATTTGTGATAATAATAATTTAATCAAACATCCATAAAACTACAATTTTTCCCTTTAGTTATAATATTTATAAAAATCAATATATAGTTCAAAATATTGAGTACATAATTGAAGATGATAGAAGTATACAAGTTTCTCATATAAATTTGCAGCGTTTAAATTATATAAATGGAATGTTTCAGTATACAATATTTTTAATTCAATTCCAATCACAAAATCTAGGGTTTTTCATATATTTATCATAGATATCATTTTGTGCTTGTAGAATTGAAGAAGTAAAATCCTTTGATGAGTTTTTTTCATTCTTTAGACATCTTCTTTGGTTGTTATGACTAAATTCTCTTGTATAATTTTGTTGAGAAGTTTCATGATGATTTGTTGTTTGAAATGTTGCCTTCCTTTTGCGTGTTTTTTTCAAAATGTCATTTGGAAGTATTTCTAAAGCATTTTTTGTCCAATTAATTTCATACAATATTTCCTCTGTACGACTTAAATGAAGTGTCTTTGGAGGATGGACGATTGTTACATCATCACATGTGTATTTATTGGGATCACTTTTCAACTGAAGTACCTTTGGAAGATGGGTAGTTGTTACATCATTGCATTTGTATTTATTATAATTTCTTTTAGTTAGATCAATTATGTTTGATTCCAAGCATGGAACAATAGTGTTTTTGTTAGATTGTTCAACAAGTTTTTTCTCACGGCCTTGAACACAAAGGCTAATTGGAATATTTAACTCATCAAGAAAATTCACTGATTTGGTCATAGTTGAAGTAAATATTTGAGTAGGAATGAAACATATACAATGCATTTGTTTCACTTTTTTCAATTGTCAAATATTATGTGAGTTAAATATAAGTGATTCATAATTTGCTTTGTGATGTATTGAAATATTAAAAAAATTGACACTTGAAAAAAACCAAGAGATATAAGAGTTGCCTCTTTACAATATGTATTCTTTTTATACGTGTGCAAAAGTAAAAGATTTAATTATAAAGTAAAATCATCAAATATAAGAGTCACTTCTTAGCAATAAAATACAATTTTTTTCTCTAATTAGCATTATTTTTATAGGTGTTGGAAAAAACACAAGGTTACAAACTAAAGTAAAATCAATTGTTTTAACTTTGATTATGTTATATCTTTTTGGTTTTGTTTTGTTTGCATGTTTTGTTTGTTGAGATCTTTTGAACTGTAGGGCCGCCAGCCGTGTCCTTAGAATTGTCAGAAAGATCTTGATGAGAAAGGGTGCACAAAAGATATTTTGTCGCTTTTGGACCTATGGTGCAGAAGATATGGATTTTTAATAGATGAGAAAGGGTGCACAAAAGATATTTTGTTGCTTTTGGACCTATGGTGCAGAAGTTATGGATTTTTAATAGAATTTCATCATCATAAATTGAATCAAATTATGAATGAATTATTCTAAACATAAAATACAAAGTAAAAGCATAGCTAAATCACAGGGAACACTAGGCCAATGGCACAAGCCCACACTAGTGCAATTGATAGTAGGTGGCTTAATAGTATTAATTATTTTATTTAAAAACCTAAAATTATTAAAACACTTTATTTATAAATAAAATGTCTACAAGAAAAATTCAACATTCTTTTTGGAAAATTTGAAAATATTCCTTTTAAATTCTTTATTCATCATGCATAAAAAAATTATGATCTTTTTTGAAATATATTTTAAAATAATTTCTTGCTAACCATACCATTTGGATATTCAATTAACACTTATTCAACATTAATAGGATGGTAAAAATTTAATGTAAGTGGCAAAGTAAGTGGTTTATAAGTAATGCCAGTTATACTGATTAAAAAAATTAGTATATTTAAAAAAAAAAAGGTAAAAGTAAAGCAATCCTTTCATATGTCATTTTGGGATGATATGATATATTATATTCATGTGATGAAAGGAAAACAACTTCATTCAATTGGTTCCATAAAGTTTGGAAAAGGTTAATTCAGAGGTTTTAAAAATGATTATTACTATCACTATTATTAAAAAAAATTGGTGAAATGTACCTATAAATAATTGAGGGTCCCATTGATCAAAGATTAAAACGAATCTCTACTCCAATAGACAACCAAGATGCAAACGTAGTTGAGCAGAATAAGGAGCGTCAATTGACAACTACAACAGGACTCTTATAGAATATAGTAGAGCAGGAAACATGAACATCAACAAATAGTAAGGTATTAGGGTTTTTGTCAACTTATTGCAAATTTTTGCTACCTTCACATACGTAGAAGAGACATTGAAGTGAATGATAACAAGACAATTTACATAACGCATGCAAGCTAAAACTACATTAAACGCTGTAGAAAAAGGACCTTGCTTCCATGATTCAAGAATGTTGTGTGTATCTAACACATGCCTTGCATTTTTCACCAAAGCTCCACTATTTACAAAAGCAGGATAGAAAATGTTCCCTTTGTTACAATAGGTAGGTTAAATTTGTTTGCAAAAGCACAAAAAAAAACTTATGAGAAGCCACAGGACTGCATAACATTCTCTATTAACCCACTGCTGCACTCAAGATTCTAAATCCACAGTTAAACTCTATGAAATGATGACTTGCTATGTTGCCATTAACATCATAGCAAAGAGTAATAAGAGTTAATGGGAGTGAAAGAATGCTTAATAAAATTCAAATTCAGAAAGCCAACTAATCTTGGGCTAATTGTGTTAGAATGTGATGCTCATTGATTCGCAAAGTAAAGGGTGCAGGCTTACAAGGGCTAAAGAATGCTATGTGTAGCCCCAAGAAAAGAATTGTGGTTGCAAACTCCCAAGACACCTTCATTTGTGTTGGTACACTTGACTACAAGTACTGCTGATAACTTACAGTTGGGCTTCATCTACCACTACAAATTTCCCCGGATGGAAGCTTGTAGTGATTCCGGATGTGATTACCTCCTGCAAATCTCGGTCAGTCCACCCAAATTGCTCCTGTCATCTTCGCAAGGAAGGCGTAAGCATCACTCACTTCATCAATCTGCACAAGCAACGTACCAGACGATTTCATGTCAAATGTCACAGAATCACGAAATCCTATATGGGAGTGTAATGCGCTCAATTGATGATGACCTAAAGAAACAGGGGGTAAAGTTACAATTGCTTAGTTGAAGGCAGAACTACACAAAGCAGGAGAACTGACTGGAAAATCATTTCTGTGAATGTGGGTGAATGTGGAAAAGTTTAGATCTGATCTGTTTGCACAGAGAATAGTTTGAGTTCTTCATAGTGGCTATCAGTTTCTCAAACGCCAGTTATGCCAATCTTTGGAATGCCAGTCCCGTCCAATAGTTCCTAACTGGAGGATCACGCCAGAGACAAGTCATAGTCCTGTAACAAAAGGCTATATGTAATCCTGCCTTCAACTAAGGTTATATGTAGTCCTGTTATGTAGTCCTTGCATATGTCTCCGAAGCCTGTGGCCCTGGCAATAGATACATTTGAACATAAGAATTATTGAAACTCACCATCTTTTGCGTGGGTCGGCCAGCTCCATGTCCAGCTTTTCTGTCAATACGTGCAATGATCGGATTCGTTTGTGCGCTATCTGGCAAGCTCGTGCAAAGTGTATACTGAAGAGTCTGCACGCAAGTTTTAAACCAGAGATGTTAGCCTCATGACACTAAAACGTCTATTTTATGACTTGTAAAATGACATTCTAGAATTACTACACACTTGCCATACTATCATTGATTGTAGCGCACTTGTCACACATTCAAAATCTATGTCATCGCAAAAAGTTGGGCACCCAGATGGAAAGATTTTAAGAGGTTTGAGACTTCAGGATCGGTACGAGATTACTGTTCTGTTTTTCTCCTGCAATGTTCAAATCGTTTTCAGTTTTTATTGGTTCTAAGAAAACAGGTTCGATAAAAGAAAAATAGTGTTGAAGATGCACACCGCCAGAAGCTTGAGGGAGTGGAGAGGGACCACTCGGTCGTCGTGGTCAGCAGTCAAGAGCATGGTAGGTGGATACTGTACTCCAGTTATCTTTTCCCAAGGCCTCCGGACGTTATGAACTGGCGAGAATCTGTAAGCAGTGGAATCAGCTCCAATAAGTTTCTCAAACAGACTAAAATACACTTCGATATAAATCAACTCAACTTCGAGAGAGGCGAAGAGGAAGGACATACTTGATCAGATTATGAAAATCTTCCTCTGATTTTTCAGAGCAACCATAGTCAGAGGTCCATGCATGTCCTACACATGCCAAAAAAAGCCAATGTCACATGTCGGCGTCGCCATTTCCAAGAAAATTGTGAATTTTTGAAAGGTAGCATGTCAAGTGCAGGGGAGGACATCCCAACACCACCTAGTGCTGAAGAAGACGAGACAATTGCCGCACATTACCTATTGTGAATTTGTGGAACCGTAGCATATCCATGACACCCACGTGAGCCAAGGCGCAACCAAAGAGTTCAGGTCTCTGCATGAACCAAGGTGAGGCGTACTATGAGAACACACTGGTGTAAACCGTTAAAAGGCAAAGACCTAAAGACCTTTGACAAATGCACTACGTGAAAAACAATACCTTGTTGGCACAGACTCTGAATCTTGATAAGTGAATGTCATTTTGAGACTACTTGGAATTGAATAGAACTCAGAGACCAAATCTTAAAAAAATTCTTCTAATGCATGTCATTCAACAAGGTATCCGCCATTTTGTGACAGACACATGGTGAAAATTCAAAGGACGGGTGAGCACACTACCTGATTGATGCAGGCAGCCACAAGTAACCCGCCATTACTACCACCTTCAATACAGAGTTTGTCGGATTGCGTATAGCCCTCCTTGATCAAGTATTCTCCACACGAAATGAAATCATCGAAGCAGTTTTGCTTATTCAAAAGAGAGCCAGCCTTGTGCCACAGTTCACCATACTCGCCGCCCCCTCTGATGTTGGCCACCGCCACAACTGCACCATAATGACGGGCGAGGACCAGGCGAGAAACACTGAAGCTGGGGGTAATACTGATGTTAAAGCCTCCATAGCCATAAAGGAGTGCAGGATGATTGCCGTCTTGAACCAGTCCTTTCTCAGAGACTATGAACATGGGGATTCTGGTGCCATCCTTACTAGCCACGAATACCTGCTTGGTCTCAAACCTTGAATGATCAAAGCCAACCTCATGCAAAACCTTCAACTCATGCTTGGATGCACTCAAATCGCATCGAAAGACCGTTCCTGGATTTAGAAAACTGGTGAAGTTGAAGAATATCTCACTATTCTTACGCTTTCCTGATGCATCGGTCACACTGCCGATCTCAAGTGGCAGCCGCCATTGGAACGCTCCAGTTTCCAGACCATGAATTTGAAGCAAGTGCTTCACATCATGTATGTAACAGAGAAGCAACTGATTCCCATTCACACAGATTGCAGAGTGAAGTACGTCTGATTCTGACTCAGGGATCACGTCTGACCAAACATCTGGCTTGTTGATGTCAACTCTTGTAATTTTGTACTTGGGCGCATTTTTGTTAGTGAGAAACGTGAAAATGGGCCCATCATTAGCCACGTATTGGTATTGAGCTTCAAAGTTATCGACTAGTTTGTCGAAGGGCAGCAAGGAGTCTGTGTCTTTCAGACTTGCCAATCCCCCTGACAGCGTTGTGAGGTCAAAGTAGTAAAGCCGATTTACAGGGTCACATCCTTCTCCAATGATCAGCACCAGATACTGCAACGACACATAGACTGCATATCATGAACTCGGAAGGTACAGAAGAAAAAAACACTTTTGGCAGACCTCCTGGACCATAAACGAACCGGCGTTTACGACCTACATGTACAATCATCCCTCTCCAAAGATACTGCCTTCGGGGACAAATGGGCTTCTAACTGCATGAATGTTCACAATTTGACATGTAGAAGTTGTACAATCAGATGTGTACACAACACGACACTTTCCAATGCAACCCTCTCTAATGGCACACTCTGTAATTGCACATTCCCAGTATATCCGAGGTCAGAAAGTGGAATGCTAATCATATCATACCTGGCCGTCATCAGTGATTTTGGCATTGGACGTCCAAGCTGCGTGTTCCAAGTCCCTCCAGCACAAAATGTCTTCAGATTGATCGGTACCCAGAAAGTGATAATAAAGTTCGTGGAAAAGATTGATGTCCGTCTCAGTGCCAGCGTCCGTGCCCTCCATATTTCTAAAATACACAATGACCAGGGTACTCACTTCAAAAACCAATTTAACATTCTTGAGCAGTAATAGTGGCATGTCACCTTTTGAAAACAGTGCCAATTAAGAGCAAAATTCATGTCAAATTGGAGCAAAACTAAAGATTTCACATACACATGTGAAGACAATGGCTCGTTGACTTCAGAAGCTCATTTTTTCAACTTGAGCGCAATTTTGCAAAAAAACGTTTCAGGGATTCATTCCTTTTCATGAGTCAGGGATTCCTTTTCATGCCAATTCTGAGGGTGCTCAACAAGGGTTTTCGAAATGGTATGAAACAGCTGAAAATTTAGAAAATGTTAACTAAACAACGACTCAGTTTTGGACGGAGAGTGTTGAGTACGTACTTGGGCTGCGGGTAGATATTATAGAAGAAACCTTTGTGGTCATGAGTCCAAGCTATGGCTGTAAATTTCACCTGCAAATGCCACATGAAAAAATCCCAGACAATGCTTTCAATGACGTGCTTCAAATGCCATCATCCCTCCAACGGAATTAGATGAGTTGAAACTGATCACACGAGCCTGGTGTTCAGGAGTGCCTGGTCTTCGGATAAAAAGCATCTACAGTCGAATTGCTTGTAGAGTACAGATGCTAGAGTATTACTGTTTTTGTCTAGTGGCAAAGTACAGCTTTACAAACCAAATTACAAGCAAACCGTTTAAACACAAGATAACATCTTGATAACTCTCCAACAAAACTTAACTCAATTGTGTTTGCATGTACACAAGGTTGAGTATGTTAACTCGTGAGTGTGAGTGACTCATAAATTTGCACACAGTAAGAGAAGATCGTTACTTCATGAATTGAAGAAGCACAAGGTAGCAGTACCTCACCCATGATAGGGTATCAGGTTGCACAACCCGATCCGCCACACGCATTACATTGATGGTGACCCAATCGCTCCCGCTGGAGCTCAACCCGTAAGCCAGGAATTCGCCATTCTCACTGAAACTTTTATATGAAAGGGCCACAGTGCCATCTTCACTTAACGAGTTGGGGTCAAGCAGCACCTCAGCCTCCCCGTCCACCGAGTCCTGACGAAATCTCAAAACAAGGAGCACCGGCTTAAACCCAAAACTCATAGTCACAACCATGGGAAAGGAATAGTATACTATCCAGACCTGGCGCTCTTTAGGGTATCAAAAGTGACGAAATCCAAATCTAGAGTATACAGGATCCTAGTGTATTTATAAAACCCGAAAGTCAACCATAACATTCTTGAGCAGCTGTTTTAACACCCTTGTATTGTTTTAGAGAAGCATCGACACCCTTAGAAAAAGAAAGTACCATGCATACTCTGTCCAGTGCTCACCATCGATGCATCCTTACAGGTGGTGCTGTTTTAATAAGTTAAATTGAGGTCTCTCTGAGCGATCTGTGGAAGATTCAATACTCCCTCTGTTCCGAAATAAAAAGCACCTCTGAGATTACAAATACATGAATAAAGTGATCGGGCGAGCCTTGGCGTCATTGGTTAATTAATGCGATGTATAGAGCGCTCGACGACGTAAGCTCAGGCACAGTAGGCGAGCAGTATAAGCGAGAGGTCGTTTTTGTTACAGAACAAAAAATATGTTACCATGTGCTTTTTATTTCGGAACAGAGGGAGTATATATGATGATGAGATCAACCTCTAAGAGACCCCTGTTTCGTAATCTTTTTATTAGACCGTAACCGGACATGCTTAATATAAACTCTCTTCAATCCGCTCTTTAGGATTTGTGATTTATGAGGGTCACTAAAGAACACTTTAAAGCCAGGATCAGAGGTCTGCAAAACATTGAAGAAACCCTAAAGCGTACTGATTTCCTCCTCATGGTCCTCTACAGTAAAAGCTAGTGAAACATATGTCTTCGAATTCACAGCTTGCGGGTTTATTCTTACAGCACATTAATTCTTCCATCAGAACTGAAACCTAAAAGTAATGGGAAACCCGGGGAATACCTGAATGTAGACAACACTCTGGGCTTGTAAGCCAGAGTTGTGGCTGTAGGAGAATTTGTTTCCTACTTTGACAGGACAACCAAATCGCGGAAAATTGTAAAGCGCAGTGATTTTCTCTTTCAATGTCTCCCGGTTCGGACACTCCGCCAACACACTGTTCGCAAGCTCCACTTGCGCGGCCACAAATTCTTTCGTTTCAGGTGCATCTGGATTTTCCAACCTATTGTGCAAGTCACACCAAAAGGAGCAGACGTTTTTTTAAACAAAATTTCGTTATTTCAGAAACGGAAAAAATAAATCATACAAGGTTTGCCACATAACAACTTCTCCACCACAACAGAGGCGAAATTCGCACAAAACGTGTAAGGTAAGCAACTACGGCAAGGAGCTTCATGGGAATAACCCGATTTATAGAAAGAAAACCGGCATACTCATGAAGCATAACCCCTGTTACAGAAGTTCACTCGCAATTCATGCAAGTAAAATACAAACGAAAATTTCAGATTTCGGAAAAAAATTAAATGAGGAATGATCAGATGGAAGTGAAGATAGTACCAGCGATACGGATCGGGGATTTCGACACCGTGATAGACATCCTTCACGGACTCATCACGGTGAGCTTTGGGATACTGAAGCCGGTTGAATTCCATCGGTACTGAGCCCATGGTTTGCTTTGAAAACGACGACACCAGATGCGTTCCCGGAGGGTTTCCCTTGAGAAGGGAAGACGCGGCACGAGGAAGAGCAACGCCCGCATCCAGAAGAGCAGAAACGCCTGTATGGTCACAGCCCGACATAATTCTTCTATCAAAACGAATTCCGAAACTCGCAGCAACAAAGAAAAAGTGGCCTCACAAAAGAAAATAATTCTACATTCAGTGCTTTTTTAGACCATAACTTACAACTGAAAACGGTTTCACAGAAAAGCAAAAAAATGGTCAACAAACTGTCAGTTCCCTTCACGACCGCTCCTTTTTGCCTTTTCCAACTGCAACTTAGATCCACAAAACGTCGCACATTGACTGCCCAAACCCTCGGGTTAAGGTCGACGAAATCCCAACTGGAGGGAAACCAACATCCATTCCAAGTTTCAAACTCATGAACACCCCGCCCTTTTCAAGACGCCAGAGCGGCAAAATTCAAAAATGGAATGATGGGCTTTCAAAGCAACCATAGCTTACAACTTTCCTACAGACTGGAATATACCTCGACAAGAATCATATACCCGCGAAGAGCTTCTTCTTCTTCTTATGAATCCTGCAAGCACATTTCTCATCTGTTCTGGCCCCTTTTACAGTGTTGGATTGCTGACGCTCTTGTAAACGTGATGCTCACACTGTAATGCTGACACACTGAACCCTGTAAATGCTGCAATCAAGCGTATTTCAAGGTTAGAGAACTCTCTTAACAATCTGGCACGAGATATTGATGGCTTGATCTACTCATCCTTGCGTGACCATTGACCACCTGATTAAACTAATGTAGGAACCATTTGAATACCGGTACTTTAATTCCTTCTTCTTTTTTTCTGGTTTTTTACAATGCTTATCTTGAATCCTGCAATCAACCGCATTTCGAGGTTAGTGAACTCTCCAACAACCTGGCACGAGAGATTGATAGCTTGCTCTACAGTACATTCTTTGGTTGACCAGATTAGGAAACCATTTGAATACTTTAATACCTCTTGTTTTTACTGGTTTTCTACAATGCTTATCTTGATGTCAGAATTATTATAGTGGATCTCATTAACTGCCTTAACAGTTGAAACTCTTTTGAAATTGGAAAGACGGCTCTCGGTTGATGAGTGAAGATACACCAAGGTGCAAGAATGTCAACGTTGTTTACAATTTCTAGTGGACCTTCGTTTGCTTTTGTCTTGAACAAACGGACTCTTCGGATTCTTAACCCTTTTGTGCCCAGGGTACTGTAGCTGGGAGCACTGGATTTCAGTAGATTTTTTCACTGTGGTTGAGACTACCTGAAATAGAATGGATTAAATTAGAAAATAGCCGTACAATTCTATTCTCAACTGGAGAGCTCACGTTCTATTAAAATTTGAGAATCATCCAATGGTGGGATTGGAAGATTATAGTATGTATTTGAACTGTATAATGCACGCTCAAAAATGAGATTTTGGGGGGTGTGCGACTTCAAAGTTAAATAGAATTTGGGTTAAATTTTCAAAAATGAAAGTAAAGAAGTTCAGCTATGCCCTATGTCAACACCTCTCCGTTGCAATCTTTCATATCAATAATAGACTCACATATAATTATTGTGAATTTTATAAATGAAAGTGACTTATCCATATACGGTTAGGACAAAATTTTATACGTTGAAAATTGATAGGAGTGGGTACGTTAGTCAAGATCGGATCACACGCACTAATGGAAGATGAAGAAGAGAACACAATCCAAAAAAATAAAACAAGATAACAAACTTCCAAACACAAGAAATATTGTATAATACATGTGTTGTATTTGTAAGTATTTACTGTATTTTCAAGTATTTGCAGTATTTTCGCGTTCTGTTGATAGGTATTTTGATAGTTGTACAATTCCAAATTGGAATTTTCTTTTTCTGAAAGGTGTATAATGTATATGGCAAAATCTAAACTTCAAAACTGAAGTTCCAGTTCTTCACAGATTCTCTGCTATTTGCATTTCAAACGTTGCAGTGACCATAATGTGGTCAGCTGGGCACTAAAGGGTTAAAAGGGATTGAAGATGGATATTTTGGTATGATCAACTTACTTGAAATATATATAAATATATATATATATATATATATGTAATTATGTATACAACGTCACGATACCAGGTCACGAAATCATCCACATTTCACATCCATGCCTTTCATCCAATTTTTCATCATGTTCTCGAATCATTCTCTACAGTTTCCATGTTGTTCCCCAAGCTTTGCATAACATTCCCTAGCGTTCCCTTCATGTTCCCTAGCGTTTTCTAATGTTCTCAAGTTCTCTTTATGTTCCCGAAGTTCCTATGTTCTTTTGGTGTTCCCAATTGATTCCACCATTCCCAATGCAATGTTGGTGCATTGCAACAAGGTGTTTGCTAGTGTGTGTGTATATATATATATATATAAAGTTCAATGTTGTTTTTTACATTGGAAAATTGATTGTTGATACTAAGGTGTCAAAAGAGTATTGAAAACAACATTCCTTTTTTGGTACACTGAATGGCATATTTAGTGTCTCGAGACAATATTTCTAAACCTGAACACTATTTAATCTTAGGGAGATACAGTGTCCTCGTAAGGAAAAAATTGAATGTAGTGTTCCAATGACATATGACAACTTTATAATAAATATGGCATGCCACCTCATGTCACTCTCATTACTTGGAAAGAACATGGCACTCTTAATGAAAGTGAGAATGACAAGTGGCAAACTCCTATGTGGTGTTTAAAAACACTATATCTCATTACCTTTGAACAAATTGTGGTAAAACACATCAATTCTCCTCTGACACTAAATACACCATTCAGTGTAGTGAATACACTAAGTAAGGTTTTTCTACTCTCACATCAGATTTGAAGAGGACTAAGGGTTCTCCTTTGCAAATAGTAAAACATATGTATATGCATGTCAGGATGTTTGGAGAAGTCTTTCGTTCAAAATTTGTAATTCAAAGGATTAACTAATAAGAAAAAAAAGGTTTTTTCCCTTCTTTGAAAATTAAGAGCATATTCTAAACAATCCCAAAAATCAAATTCACACCAACCCTAATAAGAACAAACTAGGACTTTGCTTCTCTCCGTACTACCAGTGACAAAGTGAAAGGTCATGAAATTGAATAAGACGTGACAGGCTAGGTTACTTCACATAGTGCTCTTTGAGGGCAGAATGGAACAATCATAAAAAGACCATTCAAGGATGTGAATGGCTAAGTTACATCACACAAAGGTTACATCATAGAAAACCCTGCACTAGAATTGTCATCGACTGCTGGTTTGCGGGCTCACTTACAAACCCTACAACTGCTGGAAAGCCACAAGTCGAACCTAAAGTTGTCAATATCATTTTTCTAAACCAGCTCCGACCTACGGTCATCACTGGAATTTAGTAAATAGACTCATATCCACTACTAAATCAGGTTACAAACTTCATGCAAAATCACACAACGTCACAAAACTGTTCATGTTCTAAGCTTATAGGGAAGCAAAGAATTATAAAAAAATCCAATATCACAAAATTGTTCAAATTCTAAGTTTACACGATAATCAAAGAATTAAAACACAATCCAATATCACAAAATTGTTCACATTCTAAGTTTAGACTATAATCAAAGAATTAAAACACAGTGTAATATCACATAACATCACAAAACTGTTCATGCTTTAACCTTACAGAATAAACAAAGGAATAAAACAAAATCCAATATTGTAAACTAATCGACAGAGGCATCTTTGTAAATACTACAAACCCTAAGTGTAAGTTGCTATTATGGATTCACTAAATCAAAAAATATAAAGCCCCATCATATTCAGAAACAACAACTATTTAGACACCAAATCGCTTAAAGAAGATCGACAATCCCAAAAGAAAGCTATAATAGCAAACCAGAGTGAATTGTAGGAAAAGAACATAAGCAACAAACAAAGCTCCACAAAGCTCCAGCTCCAAGTGTGTGAATTTCTTAAGAGGTGGTATCCCTCACATGTACCCGTGACAAAAAATTAACGGGTAGTCAATTTTAAGTTATACACGAGGTATCTGCAATACCATAGTTTACTAGCAGGTTCGGCACCTAGCTGCCTAATAATCAATTAAAGTTCAAAAAGTAGGTTCGGCAACTAAAAATACTATATTAATAATTTCGGTAGTTTTCTCTTTAAATTTTTAAAAATTCGGCTTGTTGTCAAGTCCAACTCTCTTTCATTAGTTGACAAATAAGATTTGAGTAGAAAGAGTCAAGAATGCTCTGTGCTTTATACAAGTGGAGTGGAGTTGTATCCAACAATGCATGTGGAATATGTGAACTTTGAGGTGAAGCACCTAGTTAGTCTTCATTTTTATAACACGCATAGTTTTTGCATGAAGTCTTCAAATGACATAAAATTTGTTGTAGATGAAAGATTACTTGATTTCTAAACTTTTTTTAGAACAACAAAATTCCAAAAAAGTTGATCTTCTATACACAAATGAGCTTCGAAAAACTGTTAAGAACACATTTTGATTTTTTGACCTTTACAAGGCTGCGTTGTTTTGTCCATAACTTTTGCATAAAGACTTATTTGACACAAAACTTGTTGGAGGTGGAAGAAGACTTGATTTCTCAACTTTTGTTAGTTAAACGCAATTCTATAAAACTTCATCTTCTATGATCAATTGGACTTCAAAAATATGTGTAGGACACATTTCAAAAGCCTCACCTAGAGTCTTGCTACTTCTTAACCCATATTCTTTGTGGACTAATGTAAATGAACTTGATTACAAGAGCAGCACCTTCTCTCCAATGAAATTCACAAATGCCTCCAAACTAAGTGAAAATCTAGTAGAAAGTAACAATTTCTCACTTTTAGGCAATTTTGAATTATAATTTATATTATATTTGGCAAAAAATGCCAATAATTTCCCAAAAATTTAGGCATCTACTTTTAAAATTATTTTATGCCGAACCTGCTAGTAAACTACGATATACCACTACTTGTTATCGTATATTCATAAGAGAAAAAATCAAAAGTAACAAATGCAAATTGGATAGCAATATCTAATAAGTGTTGCATGCTGGACTTGTTGTCTGCTACTTTGTGATCTGGGTGCCATCATTTTAGAACTCTCGATCCACGTTCAACACAATTGGAGCACCAATAACTCATAATTCACAAACATGCAGCCAAAAAATGAGACTACTTGCAAGCTTAGGGTTTACCTAAGTATCTCATACAAGGCGTCGACTAAGTTTTTGTGGATTACAGTATCGTCGCATAGAAAAAAACCCTTTGAGCATTGATTGTTGTTGCATAATGCATGTATGGTACGTTTAATGCATAAAGCCCACTGCGCTGCCAATTTGACACAATCTGTGGGAGTATTACCGAGAGTATTACAAGAATAAACGATCTCATAACTAAGTTCTTTAAAACAAATTTTGAAATGTAGAGGGAGGGTAGGGTTTTAGCAACCCAATCTCCCATGTAGGAAGCTGGTACTCAATGATTAAGCTCATAAAATGAATCCAATCATTCGGAGGCAGTCTACTTTAGCATAAACAAGTTCAAAATTTGAACTCAGTAAGTAAGATCACATGTACAATTTAGTTTGAGCAGCAAGACACATTTGTAGACTTAGGTTTCAAAAACCAAAGCTAAATCCAAAAAAAAAAAAAAACCGCATTGAATTTCAGCTGCAGTTTTTTAAACCACCCTGAACTATTGTTGAAAACCAAGTGCAAAATATTTTTTGCTCATACCAACTACAATTTTGGATTTAGAATACGTTTAATATACCGTTGAAAAGGTTTTGTAAATGCGCTTCCAACGGTATATTACAAGCCTCCTAATTCTTAATATTGCAGTTGCTACAAGCAAAAGAAGATTATGCAGTCTATTTTTACTTTAGTTTCAAGGTAGTTTGTAAAACCGCAGCTAAAATCCAGTGCGTTTTTTTTTTCCCCCTTATTTGTATTAGTGGTTGCATTGTTTATTCTATATACTATATTGTACTAGTAAAAAATATTGTAAAGTTGAACTATTATTGTTCACTTCAATCTTAAGTGTTTTAACCCCTAACTGCCCAAGCAGGCGTTTTTGGCCTGATGTACAGATTTCATCTGTATTTTCTCATCCGTCATGCACTTTTTGTGGTGTGATTTTTTTACTGAATTTTTTATGGGAAGTTAACTTCATGTATGTGTGATCCGATCGAAAAGGAAATAATTTTTGAAAAAATTATGCCTCATTTTGTGTTGTAGTGTTTCACCGAAAATCTTGAAGATTTTGGTCTAAAAGTGTTCATGAAAAAAAAAACTATTAAAATCAAGCATCCAAAAAATCTCCAAAAATCACTACACCTAAAGTACTACATTATAACCCATCACAACAAATTTCATCCACATATTGTCAATATCTTATTCGTAATTGAATTACAAAGTAATTTTTTATTTTATGTTTCAAAATTTATAAAAAAAGATTAGTGATAGTAGTCATAGATCTAACTGTATAGATAGAATCTAAAATTAAAAATGTATAACTTTTATTCATACATCAAGTTCTAAATATTCATATTAATTGCATTTTATAATGCATCTTTGCAAAACTGCCTAAACTGGACATAGGTGAGGACGTTAGGGGTTAAACTTTTGATGGTCACCAAATGCTCCTTTTAGTTATTTAAGATCCCTTGTGGCAATTAACTTGTTTTATATGATGTTGATTTCTAGCTATACATTAAGACAAGTTGTTTGTTGTATTTTGTTCAATAAGTTGAGATTTTTTGTCGCGTTTTTAGTACCGGCAAAATGCTCTTAATGAGTAACAGTGCACAAAGTTTGTTTTGTCAAATTTGGACCTGCAGTGTGAAAGTTATGCATTTTTAATCAAATTTCATCATTGTAAATTGAATCAAATTATGAAAAATGGAACATGAGGGTTTTTAATGTCATTCTTGGTATCGTCAAAAAGCTCTCTTGATAAGGAAAAATGCACCAAAGTGGTTTTGTGGCTTTTGGAAATACAGTGTGAAGGTTACGGATTTTTTTATTGAACTTTGTCACTATAAATTGAACTATTCTAAAAAGAAAAAGCAAAAGAAAAAGCACGAGGAACACGGGGAATGCACAAGAGCACGGGGAACATGGGGGACGCATGGGAGTACGGGGAACATTAGGAACACGGGGAACGCGCGGAAGCACACGGATTATTAGGAGCACGGGGAACATGGGGGACATTTGAATCATCTAGGACAACAATACATTCTATACTAGTCAATATTGTAGTACCTAGTACTCTATTTTAGCATAAATTAGATTAATTTTACTACAAACAATAAATATTCAAAATAAATTGGTTGATTACGGCAATTGATCTTAAAAAAACATGCAAGATGATTCTAATAAATTCATAAAGATTTCTAATCATCCAAAAATAGAATAAATACACGGAGAAGCACCAATAAAAGTTACACGTTCTAAATCTCCAAATTACACAAAGACGTGGTTCTACACTATCAAAAAGTCAAGAGTTTCCATTTTTTTCACATTTTGAAGATTGATTCAATCTAAAAAAATTCCTTATTTCCTTTCTAAATCATATATTTATAATATTTATCCCTCTATTTTTTTACTTACAAGTTTTCATTGTTATTTTCTACTAGGTTATGGTTTTAAAAATCATCTTCTCTTTCAACTAATACATGGGTCCAAAAGTCACATTTATAATTCATTTTTTCAAACCAAGTACTGATACAAATTCAAGAAAAAACCACAGTGGATTCAACTACGATTCTTTAAACTACCTTGAAACTGCAGTCGAAAATAACTAGAGACAAAAACAACTGTAAAATATTCCTTTGCTTGTAGAGACTGCGATATTGAGAATTAGGAGGCATGTAATATACCATTGGAAAGGTCTTGAAAATGCGATTCCAACAGTATATTACATGCCTCTTAATTCTTAACATCATAGTCTCTACAAGCAATAGAATAGTTTGTAGTCATTTGGACTGCAGTTTCAAGGTGGTCTAAAAAACTGCACCTAAAATTGAGTGTTATTTATTTATTTAAATTATTATTATTATTATTTTTATTTGTGTTAGTAAAAGCTTCTGTTCAAAAGTTGCAATTGTGTCTTGTCATTCTAATTAATGCATGGGTTCAAAAGTCATAATTGTATTCATACTTTCCAATTGAAAACACAAGTTTAAAAAATACAATCATGTTCATTTGGTACCTAAAACTGCCCAAATGGTGGAATTGAACTAGTGTGTAGAGCTTCATGAAGAGTGTTGTCCCTTTGATCATCCTTCCACTACACTAACATTGTGATTTCATGTCCATCTAGGATTGATATTTTTTACCAAGTTGCTATTCATCATTGGAATACTACATTTAGAAGGTTTATTTGAAGTTTTTATCATTTTTAATTTTACAAGGACACTATATCTCCAAAAAGTCAAATAGTGTTCTGTCGAACCTCGTTTTCTCAAAAGCGGGCAGTTAGGGTTTCTAGGGCAACTAGGAGTAGCCTAACCGCCATAAATAGGAGAAGTAATGGCCATAACGGCCCAGTTATTTATTTGAAAGAGAGTGGCGCTCGTGCGCACCATAGAAGAATTACTGCAGGACTAGATAGGCGGCGGGTTCCGGTCGGAAACCGGATGGGAGACCGGATAGACGAGGACGGGTCTCTCACGGACCCGGCCACGATCCGAGCATTAAAATGGGCCGCTCTAAACTGGGCGACTCACTGTTCATTTGTTCTCCACACTTCGAGTTCTCCGCGCTAACAGAATTTTGTGCTTCCGGACAGCATTAGAGTTGATAGTGCGCGACCGGAGTTAGAGCAGAAAGAGCGCCAGAAACTTAGGCGCAGTTCGCGGAGGAGAAGGAGAGTGTGTCCGGAGTCTGTAGGAATGGCACGGAGACGAGAGAGTTCTGCAGGAATCAAAATCACGGAGAAGAAGGTGGTTCCGGTAGTGCCACAACATTCGGGCGATTTTGAGGTGCTGCGCAGGGACCTCGCGACCATGAAGTGCGAGGAGCTTCTTTACCAGAACTGGGACATCCAGGATTCCGGAATGCTGGCAGAGGTGGTGGGAAAGGCAGTACCACTAGCTTTCCGGGAGAGCTACATCCGGGGGAAGCGCAAACACTGGACCCGGAATCACTGGTGCAGGACCTACAACTTTCCGGATAGCGAGTACGGGCTCGAGTCAGGCCAGAAGGGAGATTTGAATTGGGTGAAGGAACGGTTCTCCTAGCTCTCGGAGAAGGACGGATTTAAAGTGGAGCATTGCCAGACGCCCCGGGAGAAGCGGCTGCTTCAATTCCTGGTGCCCATCCTCAGTCCGGATAAGCCCACTACCGTCACGATCAAATTGGTGAAAGATATCTACTCCGCGCTGCATTACAACAAGACGATCGGGTGGGGGGTGGTGATACAAGAAATTGTAAACCGGGAGGCTTTAAAGATCGGAGGTTCAAAAGGTTGTCCCATTGCCCCCTTTCTTTACCACCTGTATGACAAGCATGGATGCCTCTCGGATGGGGAGAAGGCGAAGTTGAAAACACAACCATTTCCTGCAGTAGACCGGAGCCCAGCCAAAGCGCGCAAGCTTCGTCCGGAACCAAGGAGACAACCGGAGAGGAGAGCAAGAGAGGAGGAAGAGGACGAGGGCGCTCAGAGCGACCGGAGCGAACCGGATGTACCCCGACCGCTCAATGTCAAAGAACCTCAACCGGAAGAGCGCCGGAAGAGATGAGAGGAACTGGGAGATGCCAGCCCACGACCTGAGGAGCGCCGGAAGAGGAGAGAAGACCCGGAAGGAAGACAACCGGGAGGCACAAGCCCACAGATGGAGGAGAGACGGAAGAGGAGAATGGATCCGGTAGAGGATGTGCAACCGGAAGGGGAGGGTCCCTCAACACGCACCCGGGGACAGCAGCAGCAGAAGAGGAAGCGGGTCATCCGGAGTGATGGAGGGGAGGACTTGGATATCCAGGAGGTTTCTCCTTCCCGGAAGGATGCTTCTCCTCCCCGGAACACTACTAGAAAATCACGACCAAAACAACAGAAAATCAACTCATTTCTGTTGGTCCGTGCACTGTAAGTGCCTTTTTCACTGATTTCTAACTTTCTGTAAATGCAACAACAGAAGTCGCTTGATTTCTGTTGGTCCATGCACTGTAAGTGCCTTTTTCACTGATTTCTGTTGGTCTGTGTACTATAAGTGCCATTTTCACAAATTTTTAACTTTCTATAACATTAAAGGAAATCTGAAGCCTCATCAAAACTGCGAGTTCTCATGCACATAAATTAATAAAAAATATATATATTAAAAAAATTGAATAATTTTAAAATATATATATAATATAAAATAAAAATTGAAATCTCACGTGGATATGTGGCAGCATTTCGGCCACATCAAGTTGGATAATAATTTTTTAATAATTTTAAAAATAAATTATTAATATATTCTTAAAATAAAATAAAATAAAATAAAATAAAAATAAAACATCTTTAAAATAAATTTTAAACATTATAAAAACACTTTTTAAACATTTCTGTAATAATTAATATTATTATTTTATTAAAAATTTATAAAAATTTAAAATTAATTGTAATTACAAAAAAAATAAAAATAAAAAATGTTTTTGTCAAATTTTTTTTTGGGAGTGGATCTCGCAGACTTTTCTATATAGTTACTAAAAGTTTCAAAAAATTCCAAAAATATATTTTTTTGAACGAAATTTTGATTGCTACGAACGGTTTCTTTTTCACAGCAGACTTTGCATATTTTTAGCGAAGTCAAAAACTTTTTTTTTTCAATTTTTTTTTCATTAGATTAGGCAGGCTTTTTCTATACCTACAAAAAGTTTCAAAAAATTCCAAAAATATTTTTTTTTCGACGAAATTTTAATGGCTGTGAGCTGTTTTTTTTTCCATAGCAGCCTTTGGATATTTTTAACGAAGTCAAAAACTTTTTTTTTTCAATTTTTTTTTTCATTAGATCAGGCAGGCTTTTTTCTATACCTACAAAAAGTTTCAAAAAATTCCAAAAATATTTTTTTTTCGACGAAATTTTAATGGCTGTGAGCTGTTTTTTTTCCATAGCAGCCTTTGGATATTTTTAACGAAGTCAAAAACTTTTTTTTTTCAATTTTTTTTTCATTAGATCAGGCAGCTTTTTTCTATACCTACAAAAAGTTTCAAAAAATTCCAAAAATATTTTTTTTTCGACGAAATTTCAATGGCTGTGAGCTGTTTTTTTTTCCATAGCAGCCTTTGGATATTTTTAACGATGTCAAAAACTTTTTTTGTTTTCAAATTTTTTTTTGTAGTGGATTAGGCAGGTTTTTATCTATATCTATAAAAAATTTCAAGAATTTCTAAAAACATATTGTTTTGGGTATCAAAGATAAAAATTATTTTTTAGTTGAACCCCCTTCTACTAAAATGTATGTAGAAGCTTCACAACATATTGGATCAAAGTGAAATTTTTACCACTAATACTAGACTTTAGAACGCAACTTTTCCAACAATTTTTATTAAAATCGGATTCCATATGGAGAAGAAACAAGCCTTAAAAGTTCACTAAAATTGTCAAAAGTCCAAATTTTTGATGTCGGCATTTATAAGTAACAATAAGTACACCGTAGTAGCACAAAGTAACTTACCATTGGTGAGTTGGTAAGATCTCTTGGTTACCATGTAGGAGGTCTCGGGTTCAAATCCGGATGGTGGAGGTGTTGTGGGGTATTGTGGTCCGGGCAGCCCGAAACTATGGTCTGGGCAGCAGAAATTTTCCCCGGGCAGTAGAAATTTTTTCCCTGGGCAGCAGAAAATTTTCCCTGGGCAGCAGAAATTTTTCCCCGGGCAGCAGGAAATTTTTTCCCGGGCAGCCGGAAAATTATTGTCTAGGAGGCTGCAATTTTTAGGTCGGGCAGCACAAATTTTGTTTTCAGCAAAGCTAAAAATTTTAATTCGGGTAGTAGAATTATTATTTTTGAGTAATTGAATTTTTTGGACCAGAACAACAAGAATCAAACAACATATCTCTGTTGAAAAATGTCCAGATCAACTTGTCCAAATCAACTCCAACTATCAACCATTCTCTGTTGATTTTTTGTTGTTCTGGACACATATTTTCTAGTAGTGGAAGAAGACCCAGACCCGGATGAAGACGGCTCCAGTGGACGGTCAAGGTACCCGTTCCACCGGAGAACCCGGTCCAAGCAACCGCAGGGGAGATGCAAAGGAGAAAGGGAAGCGGAAGATGAGGTCAGGACCGGAGGAAGAAGGGGAAGATTCCGAGGAGCAAGACCGGGAGGACGAGCCAGCCCGGAGAGAGGAGCCCATCCCTGCAGCAGAGCCAAACCAGGAGGCACAACAGGACGCACCGATCCTCGCGAGATCGGACGTCATGCTCATGCCAATCCGGACAACCTTGGACATGGTGGAGGAGCAGTACACCCCACTTTACAACGTAGTAAGGGGAATTGGGAATGCCCTCAGGAACACGGAGGTGAAGGAATTTCCGGATATGATCAAGCAGATCCGGCGGGAAGGGAACCGGATTCGCAAGGAGTCCGCCAGTACGGCCCTACTCATGCGGGAGCAGAAGAAGGAGCTGAGAAGGGCGAAGAGGGCCATCCGGAATATGGAACAACAGGACCGGGCCTGCTTCGAGTCAGTATCCCGGTTGTTCCAACCGGATGGGGAGGTACAGACCAAGGCAAGGCTGAACGATGAAATGGTGAGCGATTCAGAGGAGGAAGGAGCAGTACGGGTGAAGAGCATCGTGAAGAAGTATGCTGCCCAAGTGGAAGAGGCGCTCGTGGGATTCCGGGCGTTGGTGGCAGATGTGCTTGCAAGGTGCCCACCCGTACTTGAACGGAAGTGGGAGAAACCAGCAACAGGGGTGTGAGAGTTCCCTTGTCCGGAAGCGAGCTACATGAGAACTTCTGGTTATCATAGGAGGCGCCCCAAGCAGGGGATTTAGAGCGGTTGCTGGGAGTGGGAAGCTCCACCCCGGAACAGACCTCCCGGGTGGTGGAGAATATGGAACCGGTTCAGGCAGCCGAGCCAGGAGAAGCAAGTCTGGCTGGTTTCCTGAATCCGGAAGAGGAGATGGTGGAGACGGGTGCCCAATAGGGTGAGGTGGGAAGGCCAGAGGGTTGGCAAGGAGGCAGCCCGGACGGTCAACCGGACGGTACGCAAAGACGCGAACCGGAGGGCGAACAACCATGGGAACGGGGCGAGCAAGAGAGCGGACCGGTTGTTCCAAATTAGGCGCCAGAGACAGGGGTCCAGGCGCAGTAGCAGGAGGACCAGCAAGAAGAAGGAAGGGAAAGAACGGAGGCGTAGCGGCTCGGAAGATCAGCTGGGTAGTTAGGTTTCGGGTTTGGTGGATCCGGCCTTGTGGGCCCGTGTGGAGTAGGGTAGGACTCTTTTTGTGAAGTAGGCTTTTTAGGATTCCAATGTTAGTTGCAGTGTAGGAAGAGAACTGAACCGTGGGGTAGCTCCCCGGTTTTCCGGATCCCGGGTTTTTAGGATCTGCGGGTTTCCCGGATCTGGTCGGTTTTGAGTTTGCTTTTTATCCAAGGATGTTCCTCATTCCTGGGGTCTTTTTGTGTACCACTGTTCTTTGTAAATGATCATAGACATACTCTTCTACGAACCGGTGTGTTTGTGTGTATGTGTGTGTGTGTGTATTGTTGATTGAGACAGTGGTCCAACTAGTCCTTTGGTAACCGGAAGGATTGACCGGGTTCTGTTGTAGATCCAGTTAAGAGTCCGGGTATAGGCTTCGGGAAACTCAGAGGTTGTTTGAATGTGGATTGTTCCGTGCTTGGTTGCAGGGTATAATCCGGGTTAGTGGCTGAGTGGATAGGAGGGGGTACTCCGGTCCTCTCAGAACTCCTGGACGGGTAGTCCGGTTGAGGTGCCAGCACCTGGGTAGATCATGTGATAGAAGAGTCCGGAATAGCCAGAGTAAATGAACTGTTAGGAGTCCAACCGATCCCGGACACCCCGGATAAGGGTCCATCCCGGTTAACAAGTCGTTGTAGTATTTTGAGAAGAGGAAAAACCGGGTTGCGCTTGTGTGACCGGCTGTGGGTTTGGGATGAAACTGTAGCTGAAGTGCAGTACGGGAATTACCCGGATCGAGGAGTTGAGCTAGAATAACCGGAAGGTAGTGAAGTTCCCATCACAGAAATCAGCAGGAAGGGTGTGTCTTTAAATCCAGTACCGCTAAATGTAAATGGAGAACCCTTTGAGGGAAAACAGAGGTTAACATAAACCGGGTTGAGTTGTTTGGATAGACCGGACAGAGTAGGGTTGGATAAATTCCCAATCAGGACGGAAACCAGATCTAGCCGCAACCGGGTCAGTCAGTAGATGAAGACCCGGTTTAGTAGGGAAGAGGAATTTAGCTGGTGATAGCGAGAGAGGGATCACCTGCCCGGGTCAATCTCCGGAAACCTCCCACTTCACAGAATCTCCGCGGAACGATAACCCGGAAATCACCTCTACGAGCATTCTTAATACAAAAAAGTGTGTTCTAGGGGAGTATCCGGTATCACGTGCTACGACATGTTCAATTTGAGAAATAGTGTTTGGGACACTAAATCACAATTTAGTGTAGTGCTTGATGAAAGCCTGCCGTTGCCATTATCATAATATTAGGCAACGTGGGTGTCACCCTTGGAGTAATATGCCAAGGGCTCCATCAAATTTGTCCTTCACCGCGATATGTGTGAATCGGGTTTTTTTTCTAGCTTTTATAGCCAGTTTGCTACAAAAATGCACTAGGAGAATCACCATGTGGGAACATAATGAGAAAAAATGCCACCTCATGTAGCCACCAAGGCAATGGATTGCACTGGTTGCAAGCCAGGTTGGGACTTTGTATGTGACACGCAGTGGATGAAAAGGCAAGATGTTGGATGAAAAAGATAGGATGTATGAAAAAACATAGATCCATCACTAGGTTTTTCAAATAAAAATATAAAAAACAAAGGATAAAAAAGCCACCTCATTCATTTGCATGCGAGCTTTGTAGCCTAAAGTTAGATGACCCAAAATAAATAAATAAATAAATAAAAACCCTGGTGTGAGTCGTATGTGCTCAAAACTATTAGAAAGATTTTGAGGCCTCCAAAGGGCCGTGAGTTGAACCAACACCTTCATGCACAAAAATGAATATGAAAAAAAAGAAAAAGGGCAAAAAAAAACAAAGAAAAAAAGAAAAAAAAGAGTTAAAATTTTATAATTAAACCATTATTAAATTATTATTGAAAAAAAATTTAAAAATAATAAATCCATATATGACGTGGCCAAATTTTGGCCACGTAGGATTCATTTATTTATTTGTTTGTTTTCTCCTAATTGTTTTAATAAAATATATTGTATGAATTTCTTATTAAATATTTTTATTCAAATATTTAAATATTTTCTTTTTTCTTTTTTTTTTTTCTTTTTTTTGCATGGTATTTTTGGTCAAACTTGCAGCCCTTTGGAGGCCTTAAAACTTTTGTAAAAAAAGAAAAAAAAAGAAAAAAAGAAAAACACAAAGCATAGGACTGGCATAACCTGTACTCCGCATGTGGAAGGGGACAGAGCCAATAAAGCTGAGTTGCGTGAGCAAGGCCTGAAGCTCTGGAGGCTGTACCTTGTCATATGTTAGTCACCAAACAGTTATCATTGCTCGTCAGCGTAAATCATATCGGCTCAATCTTTGCCAAATCAGTCTTCCCATGCAAGGCAGACTGCCGGCAGCACAAGCTTAACCCCTAAACCACCTGAAGTTCCACTGAGGCCATGTATTTTTTGCACACAAGCATGTGTGTGATTGTTGTCGTATATTATCGCTAAGTTATAGTGGATGGCCCATAAACCAACACTTTAAGCTTTTCAGGCAAATCTGATACTGGTATAGAATTCGACACTTTCAATGAACATCTGTTGGAGATATTGTTGGTTTATAGTACACGTAGGTCATTGGGTCATCCACCTTATATAGTTTCTATCAAGTACGCCACCACAACCATTTTCCTGATGACCAACATTGTCCCCTCACATGAAATCTTCATATGTACCATTCCTGTTTCCCAATGTCCCCTTGTCCGGTGGCCACCGGGTCATTGACATTACGAACGGACACTTTATTCACGCCGGCCCTGAAATAGGGTCGGAGTTTCTATCTATCTACCATTCCTGTCCTTCTGAGCACCATCACGCTATTGTTGCAGTCAATGAGAATCACACTTACACAATAAGGGCTTGTTCACATGGGCAGCTTTTTTCACGATACTTGGGTGACACTTGGTGTTACCATGATGATACTTGGGTGATACTTGGGTGATACTTGGTGTTACTATGATGATACTTGGGTGATACTTGGTGTTACCATGATGATACTTGGGTGATACTTGGTGTTACCATGATGATATTTGGGCAATACCTAGGCAAACTTTGGCTACTCACCTAACTTTTTCCTAAGTATTTGGTTATTTTTTCCTGTCATATTTTAAAAATCCTTCATTTAAATTAGCCATTGTATTCCAAGTGTAGCAATTGGGTTATTTTTAGCTGAAAAAATCACTGGTTTGAGGCATTTTTTTCTTCTTGTAGTCGAATTTGCACCAACCAATTTTTTTTGGTGGTAGAGTGCTATGTATCATAGAGTGCAGCCAGGTAGGGAAAATGGATAGAATCATCCATATATATTATAAGGTACCGACATCTAAATGTTGGATATTTCAGTATTTTTAAGAGAATCAATGGTTGTCAAAATGTGTTTGGTCTTTTGTTGTTTTTTATTGGTTGTCCAAAGCCAAATATGAAAAAAGAAAATTCACTAAAACTTCTATTCTTTCCATCATTCCTCTTGCTTCATATACGCCTACAAATGAGTTCTTTTCACACAAATATTTTTTGAACTCATTTAGCATAATAGAGCAATGGGAGTCAACACCCTTTTGCAATGGGACCATAGTCTAGTTACAATTAGAAACTATGTTTACTTGGCAATGACACGGTAGTCCCAAAATTCATGAAATACAAATGGCATTCCTTTATTACTTAGAAAGTGAATCTAAGTAAAGATTTTTTTTCGATCCAATTTTCAAAAGAGTGCTCCATTGCAGTGCTCTATCATGCTATGCTCACACACTACAGGACTGTACACTCTTTAGGCTACTTTATCCAATATATAAATACATCATGAAAATTTAGATTTCAATACTTACAATAACAAGAACAAACTGGAAACTCAAAATTACTTTAACCCCTAACAGCTTAACTAACCGTTTTTTGATTGATGTATAGAATTAAATTTTGTTTTCTCATTCGTCATATACTTTTTGCAAGTAAGAAAAATACTACAAAATTCTATGGCAAGATAGCTTCATGCATGTGTGATCCGCCCAGTGATCCGATTAGAAAGGGGATGATTTGTGAAAATTTTATGCCTCGTTTCATGCCACTGTTTTCCATAAAAAATTTCTAAGATTTTAGTTCAAAACGGGTCAAAAGTGCTCTTGAAAAAATCAACTCATAAAATTAAGCAACCAAAAAATCTCCAGAAATCACTACACTTAGAGTATTACATTTCAACCCATCACCAAAAAAAAATTATCCACAAATTGTCAATATTTTATTTGTAATCGAATTACAAAAGAATTTTGAATTGTACGTGTCAGATTTTAAACAAATATTGGTGATTGCAATCATAGATCTAACCGTCAGGATATAATCTAAAACTCATAATGTACAACTTTTATTCATACATCAAGTTCAAAACATTCCTCTTAGTTGCATTTTATAATGCATTTTTGCAATTCTCCAAATCTGGAAAGGGCTATAGGCATTTAGGGATTAAGTATCATTGTGAGTGATTAACGAAAATAGTGTGAAATGTTGAGAAGATAACATAGTCTAGTCCATAATCCATGTCAAAATTTACCATGATGGGATATGATGCTTCATCCTGAAGTGATCTGCAAGAGTACGTTGAATATTCATACAAGAGATGAATCTTCCTTTTCCTACATAACATTCAGTAGCATGCACTATCCCTACCTTGGCTCTACAGTAGATGTTGTGGAATATTCCACACCTAATAGTAGTTCATCAATAGCTAAGTGGACAAGTGGAGGCTCAAGGTGATGAGCAGAGTGCATGAAGGAGAGGCAGTGGGCACACTACAAGCAGAGGCGTCGTTTCTCACTCTGAAGGATCCTCTTCATTGTCGCTTTTCACTGGATATGCTTGTCTTACGTGACGAATCGCATTCACCAAGTCCAACCAAAAAATTGGTGTCTGACTGCAAAGTGGCACTGTTTGACTCACAGAAGGAGTGAAAAGCGACAACTTCTCCTTGAATTGGCATGAAGGCTACTGAATGTTATGTAAAGAAGTTGCTCACTGCGATAAAAGTTCAGTTTCAAAGTCTCAAAAATCTGTCATAACCTGCTTTATTGGTACAGTTCAAACTCACTGCTGCTGGTAATCAAAACAATGTAACGCCCTGAACCGAAAAGCAAAAGCTAGACCAATTCCTCTCAATCAAGGGGTGGTCAGTATATGAAGAGGCCCTCCCCGTAGGGCCTCACATGATGTGCGCGCCCTCACCAAGAAGGAAAGCGCATTAGCCCGTCCCAACGAGGATGGGACCTCACATTGCGTGAGGCCCGAGGGGAGGGTGTCGTCCAACATAACGTCCTTCAGATTTTTCTCTCTCGTGATTTTCACAAAAAATCCGGGAGGTAGCACCAATGCCGCCTCACGCAAAGTATAAGGTTCTTTAGCAGTTAGTGGAGTTCACCCTTTCCAACAATAGCACTGTAGAAGTTTTAACATTAAATACAATGTCTCACCACCCAATCTTCAGCTAAGAATGATGTGGACTTGTCCATGATTCTGAATTTGCTACAATGATTAGGGAATAGTGGCCAAGATTATGAAGTCGACAGTAGAAGGGCTAAAAAACCTTATGAGTGAGGAGTGTTGTTTTTCTATACCAAAAAAGTAATATGAAGGGTGTTGTGAGTTCACAAACTTACTTGTGTAATTTGTTGTTTGTTTCTAACTCCAGCCCCCACACAATTCAAAAATAAAAAAATCTTGTCTCAAAGTACTGTAGTAGACATGCCAACAACCGCACATGCAATACTCAAATTCTTCTCCACAAGAATGTAGAAACTTACACCATCTCAAATTTTGAAAGATTGTGGTATGTCAAGTTGGGATTTGCCTTGAAAAAACCATGCTCAAAAATGTTTTGTACAATAACTTTTATGGCACGTCTGAAACACATTGGGTATGATTTCTAATGGAAATTTACTTGGAACCTTTCACCACATGGCATGCGGTGATTGGATGATACCTTACAATTCTATTGGAATTGTGCGATGAAACTGTGCATTCATTGGCATGTCTACTATGATTAGAACTGTGCGGTCATTGGAACTGTGTGGTCACTGGCATATCTACCATCCCGGCCCGTTAGAGAATTCAAATCACATTTTTCCAAATTACCTCCATTTCTCAGAGCACAAGTCTTGAACTCTTGACATCCAAATACGAGAATGCAGATTCATTCCTGGACAGCTAAACGATTAATGTATGAGATGAGATGGTGCAAGTTCATGCAACCTCTAAAAACTTGATCCTGCAAGCACAAATACAATCCAGAGATACTGTAGGGACTCAGAAAAAGAAAGATGGAATAGAAACATAAAATCATATAAAATATATTTGATCCCGTCTCATATATTCATACACTTGATTGGACTTATTAGCAAGTGGTGTAAGCATGACTTGGCTAAAAGTTAATAGCCACTGATCTTTGAATGAAAATGAAGTTGTCTACTGCCACTTTTAGTGGTTTACAACCTCCCATTTTGAAATTGCATAAGAAATTCCCCAAAAATCACGCTCCATATGTTAACATGTCTTGTATCCACAAATAGGGCTAAAACTTGCGTCTCAATCCATTCTCTTGGCATATACTAGAGTTAACCAAAAAGTCAGCCCAAAAAGGAAAGTTTTGGCAAACTCGTGTTGAATTCCTCTTGAACTCATATTGAAATATAAAGACCAAAAACTAGTCTATGATAAGTTGAGAGACAATTTTAAAACAAGGCACTATCATTATTCTTCATACCTCGCTATGGCTCCCACACCTTCCACCAAAGCTCCAAGCCATGGCCCACAAGGGGACAATCTATGACACAACACTATTCAACCCAAGTATAGTTCAATAGAGAGGTAGAGCAAAAAGGGCGGTTGGATGCACTTCTTTTCGGTTAACTCTACTATTTGCAAAGCTTCCAGGCTTAATTGGGAGAAGGAACTCAGATTGAATGTAAAGCTCCACTAACCAAAACCACAACATTCAATAGCCTTCATGCCCACTGCCTTTTCTTCATGCACTCTGCTCATCACCTTGAGCCTCCACCTGTACACTTAGCTACTGATGAAGCACTCTTGGGTGTGGAATATTCCACACCATATATTGTAGAGCCAAGGCAGAAACAATGCATGCTACTGAATGTTATGACAGATCCTGTGATTACTAGAACCAGAAAATTGTTTGATACAAACCTCGAGCATGTTGAACTTTCCAATCTAACGATTTGAAAAGACGCAGGAAGAGGTGGGTTTCCATTACCTGACCACTTTACTGGGCATCAGAGTTGGTGAATGAGATTTGTGTGAGCAATGGGAACTGCAAGCTGTGACTTGATAGATACCCAAAACTACACAATGAAATATAAATTAACTAACAATAAACACATTCTCTTTAGTGGCTCGTTCAACACCCTCAAAGACTAGATTCCAATCTTCTTACAAAAATGATCAAAACCCTCCTTAGACCTTGGAATTCTCCCCAAAAAATTAGCATGGGTGATGCTCCTTAACTACAGGGAGATGTTCTGAACTTCTGTTAACCCTTAAAGGACCAAGGATTGATGGTTTTAAAATGACAAATTCAAACGATCATATTGTGAAAAACATAATTCAGATAAGACCAGATTTTATATCACTAGAATCAATGAAGAACATTGCATGTGTTGATCAAAAGACAAATAAATTTGAATAAAAGGAAGTCTACATAGGACCTATTCAAAACTGCTATAATAAACATGAGGCCCAATTTGGGCTTCTTGGTCCTTTAGGGGTTAATTGTTCACCAAAACAATTTCCCCATCTTGACAATCGCTAATGACTTGCACATGCAAGAGAAAACACACAAAAGTAGAGAATTCCCGACTAACAAAAACCTAAATGTGCACAAGACTATGTGGTTTGTTTCCAAATCCTACTCTGTGCAATTCTGAGCTCCCGAATCTCGTCTCAAAGTCCAAATCACGTTGCGCAAATCGCCTCCATTCTCGAACCCTGAATACTTCCCCTAAAACCCTAAACCTGAAACCTTAGCCATCAGTTGCATCAATACTCCGTGATTTGAAGGTGGATGAGCAAAAACCCTAAACCCTAAACCTGAAACCTAAGCCATCAGTTGCATCAATTCTCCGTGATTTGAAGGTGGATGAGCAAAAACCCTAAACCTTAAACCTGAAACCTGAAACCTTAGCCATCAGTTGCATCAATTCTACGTGATTTGAAGGTGGATGAGCAAAAACCCTAAACCTTAAACCTGAAACCTTAGCCATCAGTTGCATCAATTCTACGTGATTTGAAGGTGGATGAGCAAAAACCCTAAACCTGAAACCTGTAACCTTAGCCAATAGTTGCATAAATTATCCGCGATTTGAAAGTAAATGAGCAAAATTCTTACATAAATTGTATGTGAAAGATCTTCTTATTCTTCTTCTTCATCTTTCTCTCAGAATCTAGGTAATTTTCGAGGTTTCCTCTTGAAGAAGCCTTGTGGTACACGAGGCCATGAATTCAAGCTCTTCTTTCGTTGCCATGCCACTGGCACGCCACCTGACTCTGCCTTTTCTATCAACCAAAAACACATACCCAGAGAGCAGATTGGGCACGCCTAATGCTTTTCTGAAATCGTAAGTGTCGCCAAACGCATACACCACCTTGCATCGCTCCAACTCATTCCCTCGCACGATGCGCAGCAGCAACTGTTTGATCGGCCAAATTCTCAACACCCACGACTCAATGACCGAAACTTCGAACACATCGCACGAACTAGCGAATTTCTCTACAAACGGAGAGCTCCATGAAACCACCATCGGCTGCGCACTGGCACGAAATGCCATACAAATTAAAGTAGCATTGGCGTTTTCCACAGGTAGGGTTAGGGTTTTCCCCTTTGGAACGTGAACCTCCAGTGACGGGAAGCGCGGCGAGGCTGCTACGGGCATCAAGCTTGCGCTTGCGGGGAAGATCTTCCCGGCTGTTTTCTTCATGTCCCGGAGATCATCGAAGTAGCCGCGGTTCAGCTCGTCTTTCAAGCGAGCTTTCTCCTTCTCCCGTGCCTCCTTGCTGAACACCGAGAAAATGTTCAAGCCCCGGCTCAAAACAGGCGTGGAAACATGACTGGAAACAAAAGCTCCGGGGAAAATCGTGATTGCGCCATGGCTTGGAAACTGTGGCGGTAGTGTTCGGATCCACTGTCGCCACAATGATCCCCTCATTCTGTGTAGAAATTCACATCGTAGCATGGGGAGAATTCAGAGAGAAAATGGTGTTCACAAGGAGAGTCACGAAGCGTTCACGGTGAGTGAGAGAGACGACGAAGTGTGAACGTTCGTCCGTAGCTTCGACGATGAAATGAAATGAAATGTTAACCCCTAAACGCCGCCGAGACCAAAAAATGGCTTATGAATGAAGTTGACTGTTCAATTCTAACTGCTGCGTGGATGATTTCCATCCAATTCTTTATGTGAAGGGCTTTGCTTGGTGATGCCACCCATTCAAGTTAAATTCAAATCATTCGAGCTATTTTTAGATTTTACATGGGGTCCCAACTACAAAAAGAGTCGTAAAAACGGTTCACCGTGTAGTGTATTTTGAATTTTTTTGCTTGTTCTACTTAAACTAAATTTAGGCCATGAAAATGCGTTCCATTGCATTTGAGTTTAACTAGCAAAATGAAGCTTGCCAAGTCTAGTTTCTACTCCACTTTGAATTTTTGGAAAATTGAGTGTTTTATTGTGGTTACAAGTTCAGTAGGTATCACCAAGGTGTAGCAAAAATTCTAAATTTAGATACACAGATGATTTTCATTAACTGAACTTTTCTTCATTGTAATTTACACCTTAGGTAAAAAAATCGGAATTTTCTAGTACATTTTGTAATTGATATAGATTTTCTTTACAATCACTTCATAAAACCATAGTAATTTCAAATTTTCACCAATATTTATGAAAAATTCATGATCTGTAGAAGACATGTGACTTCATCTACTTAAAATACAAATTTGAATTCTGGTATTATTTTTAGTAGCAAAATTGAATGTGACAGATAAAACATGATTCTATGGTTATTGGCCCAACCTTTAGGGGTTAACATCCACTGATGGTCCATTCACACAAAGAAGCTCCAGCACTTGTGTTGCGTTCCTAGAATGCTGCAAGGTAAATTTTGAAAATAATATGCAATTTCTTGCGGTGTCAGAGCCTTGTCTCTTCCTACTTTTGGCCAACGCATGTGCGTTGGTGGAGCGCAAATTTCTTGCGGCACCCAAAATGTGTTGGAGCAACTTCTTGCATGCGTCAGGTTTATTTAATTTAATTTTTACAGGAACACACTGTAGCTACCAAAAACTTACTTGACGAATGCAAATTCTCTAACGCATTTGTATTGGGTGACTGGTGTGAATGGGCCATGAGAGGTTTGTGGCCTATGGGACTAGCAGACGCCGAAATGAGCACCCTGTGATTGGTGCTCAGTGGCATGCTATAAAATTTTACTGATTAGCTTGTGTCAATTAGGCGTGAAAAGATCAAGATGTTTCGTTCTAATATTATCATCTGACAATAAACCAAAGCTTTCCATATAAAACGTGGAACCCAAAGATGACGTCATTTTTTATTTTTCACAACTAGTGCGCTCTCTCTTCTTTTCTCTCTAACACAAGACTACGGGGAGCTCTCTTTTGTGATGTCATCTTTGGTGGTTACCACCAAATCGTGGATATAAGTTGCCATCCCAAGTATTCATGACCAATTCAATTAATCATATTGTGCAAAGAATAGAATGTGATAGTGCCCAAATTTTATATCACCAAAGATTTATGAATATGGAACGTGTTGGTGAAAAAATCAAAGTAAAAACATTTGCCGGATTTTCCTGACATCTACTATCATCTAAAGTTAGCATTAAAACTGAAATTTTCATCATATATGAAAATTTTAATTAAAGATTGGGTGAAATTTTGTATCACCAATATTGATGAAAAACATTATATGTATTGGTAAAAATAAAATAAAAAGCTACACAAGAATTCCTCATACACAACATTCATTAGCATGTAGTGGCTATTGAAGGTAGAGAAGATTGCACAAGGCACACACACAAACACAAGGAATGCGTAGAAAGAGATAATCTTTACTCAAAGGCCTTCCACCTTAAGTAGTGTACACTAGGAGGTCACCATGGACAAACCATATGGGATAACTCATCACAAGGACACTCTAGAGATCAGCCCATGCCTAACCCCTCCTCCCACACACCATTATTTAGCACCCGTACGTCTTTGGCTTCTAGCAATACTACGTTGCATCAATTACCTCAATACTCCCACTTTGCGTAGAGCCAAAGCCTCTAAGTCCAAATGCTATTACTAATCGTTGGTGTCGGTCTCTACAAAGACCCTTTGTGAGCACATCCGCCACCATGTGCTCCGTTGGGCAATACTCCAAATGTATAACTCCCAATTCCAACTTCTCCCGAATGAAGTGGTATTGCACATCAATGTGCTTCGTGCGTGAATGATGTGTAGGGTTCTTTGCAAGTGAAATGCACCCTTGGTTGTCACACATAATCGTTGTAGCCTCACCTTGTGTGCAACCCACATCCACCATTAGTTGCCTCAACCAAATGGCCTCCTTCGTGGCATGGCTCGTAGCCATGTACTCGGCCTCCACCGTTGATGTCGCCGTGGTTTGTTGCCGCTTGCTATTCCACGACACCGCTCCCGATCCGACCTTGAACATGTAGCCCGTTGTCGATCTTCGATCGCTCGTGTCTCCCGCGTAGTCCGCGTCACAATAGCCGCTCAACACAATGTCTTTGCCTCCAAGACACAACTTCACATCGCTTGTGCCCCTCAAATAACGCATGATCCTCTTGACCGTCATCCAATGCATCGAGCCCGGTCTCGCCATGTGTTGACTCACCACGCTAATTGGATACGCAAGGTCGGGCCGTGTCGCAATCATCGCATACATCAATGACCCCACCGCTTGCTTGTATGGCACCTCCGCCATCGATTTAGCCTCCATCGCATACTCCTCCTCCGAAAGCTTGACGAGCTTGGAGTTTGCATCCAATGGTGTTGCCACGGGCTTACAATCCTCCATCCCGAATCTCTTGAGCACGTCCATCACATACTTGCCTTGATTCATGGTGATAGTGCGTGTAGCCCTGTCTCGCACAAACTCAACACCAAGACAAAAGTGCAATTCTCCAAGATCACTCATCTCGTACTCTCTCTCAAGCATGCCTTTTAATGCATTCATTAAACTCATGAGGCTTGCAAGAATGATCAAATCATCAACATATATGATCACAATCACCACATGTTGCCCCTCTTGCATGAAGTAGAGACTATGATCCGCAATGCTCCTAGTAAACCCGTGTGCAACCAAGAACGTGTCAATCTTTTGGTACCACGCTCTTGGAGATTGTTTCAACCCATACAATGATTTTTGCAACTTACAAACAAGGTGCTCATTACCTTGTTGCACAAACCCCTCAGGTTGGACCATGTAGATATCCTCCTCCAAATCGCCATTCAAAAATGCGGTCTTCACATCCATTTGATGCATCTCCAAGTCCAAGGCCGCTCCAATGGCAAGAATGCATCGAATGGTGGTGAACTTGGCCACGGGAGCAAATGTCTCGTGAAAGTCCACCCCATGCACTTGCGCGAACCCCTTGGCTACTAATCTTGCCTTGTGACGCACAACAATACCCGAAACATCCCTCTTTGTCCGAAACACCCATTTGCAACCAATGGGGTTGCGATCCTTTGGAATGGGAGTTAATTGCCACGTACCGTTAGCAATTAGAGAGTCGTACTCCTCTTGCATGGCGCGCTCCCACTTGACCGCATCCTCACCTTGCATGGCTTCTCGAATGGTCAATGGACCATCCGATAATGCCACATTTGCATGCTCGTCCTCCACTTGAGGGAAGATGTGGTTCTTCCACCATTCTCCAGGTGGCTTGCGCGATCTCTCGGGGTACCGCCGCTCGCTTGAAGAAACTTGCTCCTCTTGCGTGCCCTTTGCGCCATTCTTGGCCTTTGAGCTCGATGGCGCTTCAACAACCTCCGTGTCGCCAGCTTCGTCATCACCGTCATCATCACCTACATCAACAACACTAGGAGACTTGGAGGGTGTGTCCACCAAAACGTCTCCACTACTCCCACTTGGACCAACCTCCAAAGGAGCCTCCATCGTAGACTCCTCACAAAATGTCACATCACGTGACCGAATGATCTTCCTCGTGTCCACCGACATGAGTCTATACGCCTTGGTACCTTCACAATACCCAAGAAACACACATTTCAAGGCCTTAGCCTCGAGTTTCGTCCTCCGTTCGTCGGGAACCTTCGCATATGCAATGCATCCGAAGATGCGCATGTGTGCAACACATGGTTGCCTCCCACTCCACGCTTGCTCCGGCGTCATGCCTTCAACCGCGCTTGTTGGACACCGATTGCGTGTGTATACCGCATTCACCACCGCTTCCGCCCAAAGGTCCAACTTCAAGTTTTGAGCGTGCAACATGCTCCTCGCCATCTCTACAATGGTGCGATTTGCGCGCTCCGCAACTCCATTTTGTTGAGGCGTGTACGGGGCCGAAGTTTGGCGTGCGATGCCTTCATTCTTCAAAAGCTCGTCAAATTTCTTGGACATGTACTCGCCGCCATTGTCCGACCGAAACACCTTGATCTTCAACTCGGATTGGTTCTCCACCAATGTCTTGAACTCCTTGAACTTCTCAAAGCACTCACTCTTGGCTTTGATAGGGTAGAGCCATATCTTCCTTGAAAAATCATCGATGAAGGTCACAAAGTACTTGCAACCTCCCATCGATGTGGTCTTCATGGGGCCACACACATCCGAATGCACGATCTCCAAAACTTTTGTGGCCCGTGTCGCCCCTTCACCCGCAAATGGCAACCGTTGTTGCTTGCCTTCAATGCAACCTTCACACGTGAATGTAGAAGCATCCACTTTCAATTGATGAAGGTCCATACCGCTTACCATGCCGCGTAGTGTCTTCACACTCTTGATGTTCAAATGGCCAAGTCGACGATGCCACAACGCCAACTTGTCGTCCATCAAGTTTGAATGCGCCAACGCCGCCGATTCCTTCGAATGCACCTTGGAGAACTTGATGTGGTACAAGCCCTCGTGTTCTTCAATGATGGCCACCTCATCTCGACTCGGTGACAACACATAACACCTCTTATCACTAAACTCAACCCTCAAGTGCTTTGCCACTAATTGCCTCACCGATAGTAAATTTGCCGTTAATTTGGGAACGTGGAGGACATCTTGGATAGTGATTGTCTTCACACGACCCCTCACCTCGGTGTCTACAACAATTTGGCCCTTGCCAACGGCCTCAAGCACCGTATCATCTCCCAAAATCACTCTCCTTGGATTAATGAGAGCATACGAATGAAAACAAGTTTTATGTGGTGACATGTGGCTTGTAGCCCCCGAATCAACAATCCAATCACTCGTACTACCATTGCACGATACATTGCTTGCCATGTTTGCATACTCATCACCAACCTCAATCCAATCACTCATGCTTGCATCACCCTCGATACCATCACTCATGCTTGCATCACCCTCGATGCCATCGCTCATGCTTGCCTCATATCTAGCCGTAAATGCGTACTCATCATCGTCACGAGTTTTAGTGTTGTTTGCACTCTCCCCTTTCTCATCCCTCTTGCGTTTGAAGCAAAATTTGGCAATGTGGCCCTTCTTACCACAATAGAAGCACACCTTGTCGCTTGAGCTCCCACCGCCTCCATTCTTGAATTGCTTCGCCACGAGTGCCGCTCCATCTTCTCGAGACTCGTTCTCCTTTCGCCGCGAAAGCTCGTGCAACAACCGTGAGGTCACATAGTCCAATGTGAGCTCCGTAATGGGTCTTGACTCCATCGCCACGATGAGGTACTCGTATGATGATGGAAGGCTCTCCAAAAGTGTCATCACGATGTCACCATCCGTAACCGACACGTCGCAACCGTTGAGTTGATCCGCGAGAGCTTTGACCTTGTTGATGTGCGCCAACATGTCATCTTCTTCGCCCATCTTGATGGTGAAGAACTTGCGCCTCAAAAACAAAATGTTGGCCAATGTTTTCGCTTCGTGAATGTTGCAAAGCTTGGACCATGCTTCCGCGGGTGTCTTGCACGAACGAATGTGCGCAAGTTGCGAATCCGCGAGGTTGAGTGCCAAAATGGCAAATGCCTTCTTCTCCCTCCTCGTGTACGCTTGCATGATCCTAGGATCCGTAGAAGAGAAAGGAGGTTCCTCACTACCCTCGACAATCTCCCACAACTCCTTCTCGGCCATCACCATCTCCATTTTGAATTTCCACAAGTGGAAATTCACCCCATCGAACTTGTCCACGACCTTGGGACCCTCACCCTCAAAAGATGCCATGATCCTCACTTACGTATGCCTCCCCACACAAATGAAACCTCAAACTCAAACACACAACTTTGTTTTTGTGATTTTTTTTTTTTTTTTTTTTTTGCTTTGATATTGCACCTTTGTGCACCCAATGGGTTTAAAACAACCCCAAACACTAGATCAGCACTTTTGTGCTCCACACACGCCTCCCAACACTCAAATGTGAGAACCCTCACCCAAAAATGCAAAGAGGCTCACCAAAACCCCTCAAATCACTCAATGGAGCTCAAAACAACTCCAAATGCTTCAATACGACGCCTTAGTGTCCCCAAACACTCAATGCACGTCAATGACACCTTTGTGTCCTTCAAGAGAGCACTCACTCAATGCACATGAACTCACACAAGTCCCTCAAAACCCCAATCGCATTGAAATTGCTCAAAACCGCACCTTTGTGCACAAACTAGCTCCAAATGAAAATTTGAGCACCCCAAGAGCATGAAACACATGCAACACCTCAAAGCAAGTGCCTAATCACTAGGATCAGATGGTAGACCCTCCACGAGAGTCTTCACACCTCACAAATCACTTGCATTTACTCAAATGCTCACAATTGAACCAAACGAAGTTCCACTCGCAACGAAGAGATAGAAGAAAGAAAAGAAGGAGATCAAGGGAAGAAATTGACCAAAGAGAGTGCTCCAACATGTAACTTCAGCCCATGCACACCTCCAAGAAACACCAACGCTTCAACAAGCTCCAAAACCTCCAACAATGCTCCAAAACCGCCCGTTGCGCACCGACCTCAAAATACTTGCACAAATGCAATCTAATACTCATGAAACACACATGAGTGGGCCCATAACCTATTGAAGGTAGAGAAGATTGCACAAGGCACACACACAAACACAAGGAATGCGTAGAAAGAGATAATCTTTACTCAAAGGCCTTCCACCTTAAGTAGTGTACACTAGGAGGTCACCATGGACAAACCATATGGGATAACTCATCACAAGGACACTCTAGAGATCAGCCCATGCCTAACCCCTCCTCCCACACACCATTATTTAGCACCCGTACGTCTTTGGCTTCTAGCAATACTACGTTGCATCAATTACCTCAATAGTGGCTCTACCTGCCTCATAGTAGATGGTGCAACATATTCCACACCCAACAGGACTTCATTAGGACTTAACCCCTAAAGGACCACAACTATGTTTCTCTCCAAACACTCCAAAGTTGCCTAAAAGTACCCTTTCTTCGAAAAAGGTAAATATTTGTTGATCTAAAACCTTTTTCACCGATCCAACCGTAGGATATTTCAACTAACTTGAATTTATTAGCACCTACAAATTTTCAACCATTCAGGGTTCCTCAATGGTAAGATTATAAGTTAGAAAGTTGGTTGCACTTTTTTTTATTGGCCCCTTGCCCAAGTGTGAAACTTTTTGAAAATGCCCAAAATGCAAAGTTAGTCTCAGATTTCAAAGTTGGTAAAATGAATTTGGCAGATGTGCATATGGGGTGTTAGTTCGTTGTGTATAAAAATTCAGATGCATAGCTCATTGCATGCAAATTTTCAAGAGCTGCCCGCAGTTAGGTTTTTCACCTTTGCATGATTGTATCTTTTGATTTATACATCATCTATGTACGCAAATTACCATCCCATCTTCATTAAAAAGATTAGAATCAACAAAAAAATCTTAAACATTGAGGATCAATACTCATTCCACAGTGAGTTGACCGAACTTGAAAAACCAACCTTGGTCCTTAACCCCTAAGTGCCCAAGGGTTTTCTTAAGATGCTAAATGTGTTATAATGTCCATCTTACTCAACTTTTATGAGCTACAATCTTTAAATATATGTAGAGCACAACACTAAGACAACATCCATACGGTTAAATTTTGATAAAATGCTATGAATTTTTTACTAATCAATTTATAAGAATTATCTTTGAAAATTCATAAAAAATACATTTTGTCATTTTCACTTGGAATGAAGTATGGTAGGTCAAAAACATTGGTTTTATACAGTGGTTAGCTTGTTCGAGTTAGAGCTAATCTTATTTGATAGAAAACCTAAAGTTCCATTCTGGGGGGATTTTCAAAATTGTGAGAATTTGAGATGCTGTCACTTCGAGGACTTTAGAGGAAAATCTGTAAAAAAATTTCAAGTTTTCTTTTGAGGAAGGTTGATCACTTTCAATATCTACAAGGGAAAAAAAATTACGCTCAAAAATGTTATTTTTGCAAAAGTTATGAACATTTAAAGAGGGCTGAACTTTTTTTGAACTCTGAAATTTTGGATCGACCAAATATGGTCGATTAGGCAATTAGGAGTTAAGGAGTTAATTGGACATGTAGAATCCTAAAGCGATGAACAAAGTGCATGAAGGAAAGGCAAAGGACATGAAGGCTATTGAATCTTATGTATGATTCCAATAATTTCTTTTTTTGTCAGAAGATAATTTGGCATTTTTGTTACTTTTCCATGACTTGAAGAGCAATCCAAGCTCCTTGGATGCTCTTTTCATATTAATATATAGATAATATCAAGGTAATACACATGTGCTACCTAATTGCTATTTAGGCAATATCTGGGTGATACCTAAGTTTAACCCTTTAACGTCCCAATTAAACATTGTTTTCAAAGAAGTGTAATAAAATGTTTGATGGAAACCAAAAATGAAGTTGATGTACAGTCCCCAGCAATATGTCTTGCAACCCCACTTTCAAACCTCACACTAAAACATTTATCACACTCACTACGATGGTTTGTTGACCATGAAATTTTGCACGTACCACCGCTTGGACATAAAGCATTTTTGGGCCAAATTTGGTACCTTAAAAATGCACGGTTTATAAAATAATGCTAATTTGCTAACTTTTAGGCCTCTGTTAAAAAAAAATCATATATGGTACCCAATAGCTGCCAAGGATCCAAATTTTTGGTAGAAGGTAGAAGTCGCAATGAGGAACAATATGGTGTTATAAAAAATAATGGTATTCCTAGGTATTTTTGTGTCCACATGCAATTCAAAATTTTAAAAATAATACCAAATTTTAGTCTAATTATATAATAAAGTAATTTTCTACTTTTGTCACTTTTTTTGTAACACCATGTTGTTATGGTACGGTTTCCATTATTTGATTCTACTTATTTTGGAAAATCATGTTTAAGGTCTCACTTTTTGAACTAAGAATGAAACTTGACATAAACCAATTGTGTTATTTTTCCAAAAATCATAATATCCTATTTTGAAGATCCACACTATACAAAGGATAGTCAACTTACATAAGAACCAAAAAAAAAAATTGGTGGATGAAAAATGTCCACTTTGAATGGAATTCAAAGAGTTTTAGTCTGTTCGTCGTCCAATATATGAACGCTGGCGCGCTAAAGGGTTAAAGAGGCTACACATCTTGACTCCATGTAGGAAATCTGGCTGTTATTCCTCCTTTTCTTTTCAAAAATCCTTTGTACCGGTATCAATTAGCCAGCCCAAATTTTATGTAGCAACAAAAATCACTGCTCATATGATCTACTCAAAAATGCTAAAAAAACATGAGGCTGAATTTGGGATTCTTGGTCCTTGAGGCGGCCCTGTCTGTACAGACACCGATAGATGGACTGTTGTAAAGTGTTCAGTTGGAGTGAGTAATGCAAGAGTGGATTCGCAGCAAAGAGCGAAATCGGTGGCGAAGGAGATTTGAGAGGTTTTGCGAGGATTTTTGTTTTTTTGTTTTTTGAGTTTTGAAGAGCGCTGCTGCTGCTGCTACGGCGGTGGGATTGATGGGGCGGTGATCGATGTTGCGAGAGTTACGACGACGGGAGGTCGGGGCCGCGCGGCCCCGATCGCTTGCAACCCACATCCGGGCCGACCGAGTGCGCCACATCGATTTGTCCACCCACAAGGAAATCGTCAGTGCGCATCACAGCGGTATCAACAGCCTGCAGGTCAGTGAACAATTTCCCGAGCTCTGTTGTTGCTTTAAACAATTTTATTGCTATTTACCCTATTTCTCAATTGTTTGGTGAATCAAGATTGCTCCCACCAATCATGAAATCTTTTGAGTTGTAAGCTTTCTTGAACTGTCAATCCTGTTGTTTTAGAATTTGCAATGGTTGTAGAACAGGCTTATTTCCCAATTGTTTGCACTCAATTCGTGAATTAGGGTTGCTCTTAACAATCATGAAAAAAAATTCTTTCATATTCAAGTGATTTGTTAGCTTTTCTTGAGGACTTTTGAACTGTCAATCCTGCTATTTTAGAAGTTGTCTTCTGTGACATCCATGTTCAACAGACTCCTGTCCATACTCTACAATTATTGAAAGAACCTGTCTATCATGTTTAACACTCGACAGACTAAGACATTGGCTAGTTTGTATTATAGAGGACCCGCACCCCCAAGCCCGTGCTCTTCAAAGACCCTCATAAATCAGAAACCCTAGGGAGCAGAGCAAGTAGGGTTTGTGAGAAGGTTGTGTAGTGTAGGGTCTACTGAAAAATTTACAAAAGAAGTCTCCTCACTAGGGTTGATCTCATTGACCTTTGGTTTTATAAATTCACTAAAGTCCTCTATACTGAAAATTTTACCAAAGAAGTCTCCTCGCTAGGGTTGATCTCATTGACCTTCGGTTTTATAAATTCACTAAAGTCCTCTATACTTTGATCAGCGTCCGGGAAGAACCGGCGGTTAGTTACAAGTGAGCCGATTGACTTTGCAAAATAACTGGTTGCATCTCAAGAATAGAGGCAAAAAACCGCACCAATGACTAAAAATTAGTTATATTTAGTATTTATAAAAGAAACATACTGGATATATTCTTTAAAAACCGGTTGGTTTGATAAAATAAAGGAAATTGACTGGTCGGCTCAAAAAATATCCCGAACAGTGACTTTGATTGCCTTCCATAAGAACGCCGGATCTGCACATCTGCCTCTAGACTACATCATACATCAGACATCATAATGTTTAATATGCCTCACGCATATGATAAGACAGCCCTGATGTAGAAATAGCAGCAGTTATTTAACCAAGATTCCATGGTTTTAAAACACGACCAATTTGATTATCATATTGTAAAAAAGTGTTTTTTATATCTCCAGAATCAGTAAAGAACATTGTATGTGTTGGTCCAAAAATAATTAAAATTGAATATGGTTTAACCCCTAAAGGACCACAGCTATGTTCCTGTCCAAACACTCCAAAGTATCCCTTCTCATAAAAAGACAAATAGTTTTTGATCTATGACCTTTTTGACCAATTCAACCGTAGGATATTTCAAGCAACTTGAATTTATTACCACCTACAAATTTTCAACCGTTCAGGGTTCTTCAATAGTAAGATTATAAGCTTCAAAGTTGGTTGCACCTTTTTTTTTGGCTTGCTGCCCATAGTTAAAACTTTCTGAAAATGTCGAAAATGCAAAGTTTAGTCTCAAATTTGGTAAATTGAATTTGGCAATTGTGTGCATGAGGGTGTTAGCTCATTGTGTGCAAAAATTTAGATGCATAGCTCATTGTATGAAAATTTTCAGGAGCTGCCGCAGTTAGGTTTTTCACCTTTGCATGATTGTATCTTTTGATTTATACATCACCTACGTACGCAAATTACCATCCCATCTTCGTTACAAAGAGTAGAATCACCACAAAAAATCTCAAGAATTGAGGATCAATACTCATTCCACAGTGAGCTGACCGAACTTGGAAAATCAGCCTTGGTCCTTGAGGGGTTAAGATGGTTTTTGAGAGTTCTAAATGGGGGTATTCTTATTATTATTATTATCATGCTTTGGCAGATCGACTGCACAGAAGCGCGCTATTTGCTTGCAGGAGCTGCGGACGGTTCAGTGGGTGTGTACGATACACAGCAACCCAGTTTTGTGGACTCTGCTCTCAACGTTGCCAAGCATGAAGCGCTCTTCACGGTGGACAAGACCGTGCCAAAGGGGCATCTCTACTCCGTGTCTTCTGTTCAGTGGTATCCGGTCGACACAGGGCTCTTCGTCACCGGCTCCTTTGATAAGAACATCAATCTCTGGGACACCAACACTCATCAGGTACTTAACCCCTAAATGACCAAGAAGCCCAAATTGGATCTCTTGTTTTTTTAGCAGTTTTGAGTAATCCTATGTGGAGTTCCTTCTGTTCAAATTTATTTATTTTTTGACCAATGTTCTTCACTGATTCTGATGATATGAAATATGGTTTCATCTAAATTATATTTTCACAATATGATCAATTGAATTTGACATTTTAAAATCCATGAATCCTTAGTCCTTTAGGGGTTAATCATTTGGGCATCGACAGCAATTCTGTGATCTGTCGAAACTATGTTGTGTATATTATGTAAGAGGACTGGTTTCATTGGGGGTGTCGGTAGTTTCGCAATAAGAGGTGATTCTAGTATTTTTGACGAGGATTTGGTTGCGTAGGGCTCAAAGTGGAAAGAAAGAAAGGAATCTTGCAATTGAAGTTGCACACCGCTATTGATTCTTTCCGAGTCATGACATCTGTATCAGAACAATGCTTGACCTAAAACTGAACTAACCCTAATCTGTTTTTAATGAGTACTCATCTCAAGCACTTGGAGATGGGAGACTTCTCCATCTCGAGAGCCATCTCTAGATGCTCAAGATGAAGAGGTTTCCTCATTTCTAGGCGCTTATAAAAATTCCTCTGCCCGTTTTCAGTTTGGATTTAATCAGTTTTAGTTGAAATACTGTTATCAGGTTGATGCTAAAACAGGGTATTGATCTTAGAAGCTTGGGAATGTTGCAGGTAGAGCTACAATTTAAAATGCCTGGGAAAGTGTATGCAATTTCAATGTCAGCCATGGCCACGACACACATGCTAGTAGCTGCTGGAACAGAGGATGTCAGGGTGCGACTGTGCGATCTGGCTTCTGGAGCATGTACTCATACCCTCTCCGGCCATAGAGGTACTGAGCAGTTGTAAAACACACAAAAGATCTACTTTGAATTGAGAATTACTTTGTCACGTGAACATGCATTTCTACAATCAATTTAGAAGGTAATTTAACCCCTGAAGGATCAAGAAGCCCAAATCGGACCTCATGTTTTGTTTAGCAGTTTTGAGTAGATCCTATGTGGACTTCTTTTTGTTCGAATTTATTTATTTTTTGACCAACACATGCAACGTTCTTCACTGATTCTGGTGATATGAAATTTGGTCTCATCAAAATTATATTTTTCACAATATGATCAATTGAATTTGTCATTTCAAAACTGTGAATCCTTGGTCCTTAAGGGGATAAGTTGATGTGTACAAAAATGAGTCTCTTACAAGCAGTAGTTTTGGCAGATGGAGTGTGGGCATTGCAGTGGTCGGCGTCCAGTGAGTGGGTGCTTTACTCCGGGGGATGTGATGGGGCTATCCGCTTTTGGGATATTCGCCGGGCTGGTTGCTTTCAAGTTCTTGACCATAACCGTTCACAGATTGAAAAACGGCCAAATGTGACTAATAATGCCCCTCAAAGGCAAGAGCTGGTAATCATTCTTATATATTTGACAGGCTAACCTGTTTTGAACTTTGAAGCTAATATACGCAATATACTGGTGCATTCAACATACTAGCAATATGAATATGAATATACTGCAATATGAATATACGCAATATACTGAAGCTAATATACGCATTATTCATAGTGATGCTTTCAATATTATCATTGTTTAGGTGGTGACTGTTCAACATTACATGCCTACTTATTGTGATTTGTAAATCTGATGTTCATCTACGAAATATGTATGTAGCAGGGCTAATTCTGTCTGGACTTGTTGAGTATCTGAGTGTATCTTAAGAAGCAGTTACTAATAGGCACTGTACAGGCAACAGCTTCAATGGGCAGCAGTTCTAATACAGGGAGGCAGCAGCAAGGGCTCAAACGGGCCAAGTTGAGTAATGCATCATCAGCACTCAAGAATGCCAAAATCAAGGAGACTGCAGTTCAAAGACAACATCCAGGAATGACGTCGGTGAATGATCGATCAACAGCTCACTCTGGCTCAGTTACATCTCTGCAAACTTCAGACGATGGATTACACCTCTTCAGTGCTGGTATGTCTTGCAGCTCATTTCTGTCTTTGCACGATAAGAATGCTTGGTAAAAAAACTACACAAGTTTGTCACGTGCAGTTTTTTAAACCACCCTGGACTGTAGATGTAAAACATGTGCTGAGTCTTCATTTGCTCATTACAAGTGCAATTTTTAGAAGTAGGATGCGTATAATATACCCTTGGAAGCGAATTTTTGAGACCTTTCCAATGGTATATTATATGCCTCCTAGTTCCAAAAATTGCACTCAAGTTGAGAAAATGAAGATTCAGCACATGTTTTACATCTACGATCCAAGGTGGTCTAAAAAACTGCACATGAAAAACTTGTGCAGTTTTTTTTACCAAGTTTTCTTTTAGTGTTGCTTGCAGTCTTGTTTAGGTTGAGGTTCAATTCCTAATAGGGCCATATGACGGTGCTACAATGCATGATTTCTAGCTACTGTACAATTTACAGTTTAACCCCTAAACGTCCTCACCACTGTCCAAATTGAGCAGTTTTGCAAAGACGCATTATAAAATGCAACTAAGAGGGATATTTTGAACTTGATATATGAATAAAAGTTGTACATTATGAATTTTAGATTTTATCTATACGGTTAGATCTGCAATTGCTATCACCAATATTTTTCTATAAAATTTGAAACTTAAAATTGAAAATTATTTTGTAATTTGATTACAAATAAGATATTGACAATTTGTGGATGAAATTTGTTGTAAGGGTTAAAAGATCACTATCGGATGTATTGTATTGTTACAAAATTCAACTCGATTGCATCACACGGAGGCTTGTAAGTTTTCTGTCCACTTAGCAAAAGCTAATGGCTCAATCTGCTTTTTATGGATCAGGCACAGACTCAAGAGTGCGCCTGTGGGATATAGAATCAGGTTGCAACACACTAGTGAACTATGAGGCAACAAGGATAAGAGCCCATCAAGGAAGTCAACTAGCTGTATCTATGGATTCCTCACTCCTCTTCGTTGCATCGTCCCATTCAATTCAGGTTATTAAATATTTCTCTGCAAATCAGAATGTTTGTGATTGTGCAATGGGGTTGTTATCAATCGATGAGATTACATGTTTTACTTATCACCATCTCTCATATATTGGTTCTGAATGGCAGACTTATGATATTTGGAGTGGCCGCATGCACTCAAAATTAGTTGGACATTACGATAATGTAAACTGCTGTGCTTTTCTTCCGGAGGATCAGGTATTTTTTCTGCGTCCTGGTACTTTGTTCATTGCTGGCCGAGGTTTAACCCCTAAAGGACCAAGGATTCATGATTTTAAAATGACAATTTCAATCAATCATATTGTGAAAAATATAATTCTGATGAGACTAAATTTTACATCACCAGAATCTGTGAAGAACATTGCATGTGTTGGTCAAACAACAAATAAATTTGAACAAAAAGAAGTCTACATAGGACGTACTCAAAATTGCTAAGAAAAACATAAGGCCTAATTTGGGCTTTAGGGGTTGAAAATAGTTGCTGTGGAATGCCAACAATTACAATTGTTTAGTTAGTGATTATTTGCAATAGAAACGGAACAGTCAAGTTGGATCAACACGTAGATTGGGCTCTGTACAGTCGGGTACAAGTTGCTTACGAATTTTTGACTCCTCCCTCATAAAATTAGAGTCCCTTCCCTAAATTGTAACGTGCTCGATATGGCACCCATGGACCTACAAATTGAAAGGGACATTCCTACTCTAGTCCTCTACTGGTAGGAATTTCTTCTTACCATATTTGCAATCTTCAGAATCAATGCGGCTGCTTGATATAGGATCTACCTACTTTCAATGCTTACGAAAAAAATTGTAAGCATGTTGTACCCGGCTGTACTATCGTTGGAGACGATTTTAGTCTATTTTAGATGGGCTTATGTCTGAAACAATTCTGGCTAGTCACCTATTAGAGAAAAGATTCTCACAGTCTGACTTTCCTGCAGGAGCTTTACACGGGTAGCAGTGATCGTCAGATTCTTGTTTGGTCTCCACCGAAGCATGTTCCTGTTGAGGATCAGGCCAGTAGATACATGATATTTTGCTAATTTTGTAATCTATGTTTTACTAACCACTATACATTGAAATTGAATGTCGTTTCTTGGTTTATCACTCCTTGTTCTTGTTTTCATCTGTTTGTTTCTTGAAGCGTGGATTGTTTGATATTGTAATGCTAAAACATTTGAGTTACTACTTGTTATAACTGTTGTAGGAGTTGATTGGTTTGCACTGAGCCATGCCCTGAAACTTGCTGTGTTCAACTCACATGACTTTCGTTTTCTTGCTTGTACAGGAAGAGAAAGAAAGGTTGAAAGGTGGTGTGAAGGCAGACGAAGATGCTTGGAGCGATTAATTATTGCAGGCAGAAGATCTCTCGAAGCTTAGGAAAATTTGATTTTAGCTGTTGAAACTTAGGAATTTTATCTTTTAGCTGTTAACCAATGGATCTTGAAGATAATCATGTGTAGAAAGAAATATGAAAATTTAAACCGTTCATTGTAGGTAATTTGGTGCAAAAAATTTGAACCTTTCCATGTTGAGAATGAAGATTCTAATGTTAAAAGGAATTTAATAATTTTTGTGCGTATTAATCATTAAACGTTACAGCATGTTTTTTTTTTTTAAGTGTATTTTGGAATTATGTGACGTTTAGAGTGAAAATTGGAGCCAATAGGGGCCCTTCTTCATGAAGGTGTGACTCCCCTTTTCTGTCATGTGGAGAATGAGAATGGACACAACTTGTTAATCTTCTCCACAGCTTCTCAATCTTCACAGTTTTTAATTCTTTACGCCTATGCTTCACCCTTGGAGGAGAGGAATGAAACTTCTCAATCTTCAGAGAATGGGCCCTCTTCAATTCAAGGAAAGAGTGCCACGTCCTCATTCTCTGAAGATTGAGAATGGGGAGAAGGTGTGACAACCTATATTGTTGATTTCAACGTTTTGTTGTCTAAGAGCACCTCCATTTCAAAAATAATAATCTTATTCACATGGAATTAGAACTCTACTATTACACATAATAGAGACATGGAAAATCATAATTTGGACATCAAATGATCGAACCAAAACTCTTGTCAAGAGACAAGCTACCTGGCTTCGACTTTACGGATAACTCTAATAAGTAGTACATTTCAGCTTTTTTAGAAAAGGAAGTTGTTGGAGTGGATTGTTTGATTTGTGCTTGTATTCGGTTTGAAATGGTGATAGATTTCTTTGTTTGCAAGGGTGAGATAACTATCCAATTGGTGGTTGAGAGTGACGTAAGAAGCATTGTGAAGAAAACATAATTGTAGTAAAAACCCTTATCATCAATTGATTTCTTGACTACCATACCTTCCTAGCAACTTTGTCACACCTCCGATGAATAATTCATATTTTTGATAAAAAAATCATTTTCGTCAGCCCAAAATAGAATTTTGTAAAATTTGATTGACAAGAAAAATAAATACTTGTATTTTCAACTTTCATCCAAAGCAATGTTCATCCAAGTAGTTTCATTGAAACTTAAGAACTATTCATTCAAGAGTTGTTGTGTAGGGATAGCTTTACTTCCTTGACTTAATTGTATAAATGAGGTAAAGTCTTGTGCTTTATATAAAATTAAGTGCAGTAGTGACAACAATGAATGTGGGATATTTAGAACTCTCACTTCTTGTTCTCACTTAATCACCAATTAAACTCCTTTACAAAAATGTGAATAACTTAAGCATAAATACTTCAATTCACAAAATTTTCTTTGGAGGTGAAAGAATATTTAAAAATACAAGTATTCTTAGTTGAACGATACTAAAAAAAAATTAGCCTACTATACACAATTTAGCCTCGAAAGTCTGATCACAACACATTTTCTTCTCATTCAACTCGCATGCATATTCTTCACAACCTTACTGAATTTTGTCTATATCTCATGCATAAAAACTTCAAACCAAAAAATTCCTTTTGAAGGTGACAGAAGACTTGGCCTTCTAACTTTTCTTAGTTGAAAACATTTCAAGATAAGATCACTTGGTATACTCAATTGTGCGCCAAAATCTATTGAAAATATGGTGTGGTGAGAATTCACATGGGATTGCAAGTTCTTCTTATCCCATATCATTTGGGAGTGACTTGGAATGAATTTGAATACAAGGTTAGCCCTTTCTACTCCTACAATTCATACTTGTTTATACAAGAAATACCAAGAACTATGAAAAATTGGTAATATATCGACATTTGTCTATCTCAAAAAACAATCTTTGTGAAATTCAACGAAAAGTACTTATAATTTCCAAAAAATTCGTCTTGATTTTTTTGAATTATTTAAAGACGAAGCTGCTTAAAAGGTACGGTATTGCACTTCAATATACTGGTATGCTAAGTCAAATGATCAAACATCACGCACTACAAATTCAAACGGGTGTCTGAATTCAAAAGAAAGTGGATGAAAAACAGTCCTTCATCCCATACTAAAATCATTCATGAGCCACTTTGTGGCTCCAGCGTTAATACAACATTTCTGTTCAAAGACATAAGTTCTAGCGTTTTTATTGCTCTCAAATTCAAGCACATAATTTCTTCAAGAATAGATTCAGAAATTGCAAACCAAAAAGAACATTCAGTTTGTGTCACCTCGCCTTGCTTCCACTTGAAAGTTTGAAATTTGCTCAACACGCTCTCATACAGTAAGTTTCTATGAGACAAGATAGTAAGAATAAACCATGCCACTTAGCAGATGGCTTTAATTGAAATTGAAAGAATGTTGATGACAGCAAGAATCAATATCGCCACATACACTTACGTATATACTATACACAGAACTATATCTACAACCAACGCAACTGTTCCATTGACATACTAATATACATCCTGCCAAGAACGATTTTCAGCTAGAGGAGAACTGTACGGGCTGGTAGAATGTGCACGTTTTACGTGACCAGCAAATCGGTTGCTGCACTATTTTTACTTTCCTCTAGAATTTCAAAATTCGGAAAGCCTACGTTCTCCTATTCCAAACAGCATGTGCTCACCTTCAGTCTGAAGGCGATGACACAGTCACAGTCTTCAACACAGGCAGGCACAAGCCATGGTCACAGACATCGGGTTTTTCATGGCGAACAACCTTCGGATTTCCTGTCTCGTCCAAGTCGAGAAGGGCTGTGTCTCCATCCTTGAACTCGCCCGCCAGCAAGGCTTCACTGAGATTATCCTCCACCAAAGCGGTCACTGCTCGTCTCAAAGGTCTGGCACCGTAACTTCTATCATAACCCTGGTCGCATATAAGCCTGACCATTGCTTCAGAAACCTCCAGATGTAATCCCCTACTCAACAAGCGTGTCTTTGTTTCCTCCAACATGATGTCAACGATAGAACGCACCTGATTCAGTGACATGACAAATTAGTAACTTGTTTCGAATATGCCAATTTCAACCAGGATACTTCATTTGACAAGGATGGAAAAACATCAAATAACAGGTGAAACCAAAAGGCCCTGTCGAAAAAACCTATTAGAACAAGCAGACATTGAGGGTTTGACCATTTTCCAGAGATGGGTACTGACTCCCTGAAATGATAGATAAAGAAAATTGTCATAGGAAAATGAAGAGAGCCATACCTGTGATTTTTCCAACGACCTGAAGACAACGACTTCATCAAGCCTATTCAGCAACTCTGGCCTGAAGTAGCCTTTTAATTCATCCATAACAAGTTCCTTCAACTGTGAGTACTTGCCACCATCTGCTTCGTCGGAGTTGTAGTAGAATCCAATTCGGTTACTACCTCCTTTGGCGATTTGTTGAGAACCCACATTAGATGTCATGACAATCAAAACATTCTTGAAGGAAACCTTACGACCCTGGGAATCAGTGAGATGGCCGTCTTCAAAAATCTGAAGTAGCATGTTGAAAACATCTGGATGAGCTTTTTCAATTTCATCCATAAGAATCACTGTAAATGGGCGACGGCGCACAGCTTCAGTAAGTACGCCACCTTCGCCATATCCTACGTACCCAGGAGGAGACCCAACAAGCTTGCTGACAGTGTGTCTCTCCATGTACTCACTCATGTCCAAACGGATCATAGACTCTTCCTGCAAAGCCAAGAAAGCTTGTTCAATTAAGTGGGCACCTTGGAAAGGAAGGCAAAAAAAATCACACGTATAATAATGAGTATGAAACCTATCCCAAGTGAACACAAAATTTCTCATCTTAGAATACGGTAGCCAGCAAACCATCTGGTCTTCAACACAAAACATCGGCCCAATATTCCACAAAAACTCACCGATCCGAAATAGTGTTGGGCCAAAGCCTTGGTAAGCTCTGTCTTTCCAACTCCTGTTGGACCACAAAAAAGCATGGCGGCAATAGGCCGGTTAGGATCCTTCAATCCCACACGAGCCCTCCGTACAGCCCTTGATATTGCGTTAACTGCATCGTCTTGGCCCACAACACGCGTCTGGAGAAGTTTTTCCAAGTTCATCAATTTCATTTGTTCATCGCTTGTTAGCTGTTCAACCGGAATACCAGACCACATGGACGCCACGGCTGCAATCTCAGCTGGTCCAACGACAACAGGTCTGCAATCATAAACACCTTCATAAGCTAGCTGCAATCATGAAAAATAAGCAACGACGAGAACACCAGTAATATTAAATACTTGGAACTTGAATCTATAAAATCCAAGGACTTTAACTGAAATACCAAATTGAATCTCCAACACGCTCATTTGAATTTTCATCACTATTTTGGCATTCCTTACTTAAGATGTGAATTTTAAAGTGAAATACCCACACCAAATAAGTTTTATCAACCATGTGCTTTGAAATTTGGCACATACCCTTCGGCAAACTCTTCATCATCACTGACGATACTAGCATCCAAAGTATCATTATCTGGCACAGACAAGTCATCGTTATCCACTTCTGCGCCCCTTGAGTCAGTTGTTGATAAGCTCGATGAATCTTGTATAAAGGAGTCGGTGCTTCCTGTAGCAGTGACCAAAGCCTGTGATAACATTACAATAAGTGGATGAGAATATTAGTGACACATGCACCTGTCCATGAGGCATCATTTCAGCTCCAAATCTTATTTCACCAAAGTCAAAATATCATTCAAAGTCAATCTTGACAAGTCTTTTCAGCTTAAGAAGACAAATCAAGCTGAATAAAGCACAAAAGGAAAAATTTCAGACACAAGCTAATTACCGTTTCTTGGGAAGCCTGAACGGCACGAATCTCTTGCCAGTACTCACTGGGAGACTTCGTCAAAATACTTGTTTGTAGCTCTTTCCTCTTCCTATAAGAATTGATCCGAGCTCGACTGCCCGCTTCGTCCAAAAGATCAATAGCCTTATCAGGCAAGAAACGATCAGCAATGTACCGGGAAGACAAGTACACAGCAGCCTCGACTGCCTCACTAGTTATGTGGCATCTATGATGTTCTTCATATCTACTACGCAAGCCCATCAGGATTGTCACTGCATCCTCCTGTAACATGACCAATTAACCACCGTTAAGAGATGAGCTGTAGAGCATCTCAGCTTACGAGAGCTATCAGATTAGAAAGTATCAAACCCTACTCATCTCTCTAGAGATAGCTGTTACGTCTTCACCAGTTACTGAAAGCCTTCATTTGAAAGGACTATTTTCCTAGTTCTGCTAAGGTAAGAACTTGGAAACTTTCTTGGTGCCTCCGTCTTATATCAAGTCACTCAATGTCACACCATAGTACAAAAGTTCACAAGAACCGGGTCTCACGTTACAATTATCTTACTCGTTAGTTACCTTCTCATGTTCACAATTCTAATGATCAATAATTTCTGAGGCGTGAGACTCACAATTGTTGAGGATATATTAAAAACCTATATCAAAATAGTGAGGCAAAGTTTTATAGTTTACCTGTGAAGGCTCCAATACCATGACCGGCTGGAAGCGGCGAGCCAGAGCTTTGTCTTTCTCGATATGCTTGCGATGTTCATCCAATGTCGTTGCGCCAATGCACTGGTCGAACAACAAATGAAATGCAGTTCAGCACTTTCTCTTCGATATTCCTCCTTAAACCCTTAGAGCTTAATTCATTTCACGGGTGCACATTTACGTGGCCACTTGATGCTGTAAAAACAAACTTTTATTTACCTTCTCAGCAACATCCATGTTCTGGATGATGAAAAGATTCAAACATGCCCCTTGAGCACCTGAGGTTGCTTATTTCAAGCATATATATATATATATATATATATATATATATATATATATATATATATATATATATATATATATATATATATATATATATATATATATATATATATATATATATATATATATATGTATTCTCCTAGGTTCTTGTGTTACTTGTCCACCATTTGAACAGCATGAATGTCCAAAACAACTTTATGCAAACATTTTTAAATTTAAATGGCAAAAACTATATTGAATTTTATAGTTCCAAAAACAGCCTTTTGAAACTTTACGTAATATAAAATTGAGAAATTCATCAAATTTAAAATTCACATTTCAAACGTGTGGCAATAAATTAATGTGAAAATCACTAATATTCAAATTTGGAAAAAAATTTATTATGGGCTTTACATTATATTAAAAATTGATCTTTAGCATATGGCTAAGGTCATAGTGTACATCTTTTATTCAAATATCATCACTAAACTATTTTTCTAACTTGCACTTTATAACCCCTCTTGGCGGTTTTTGAAATCTGGAGTATCCCAAGGACTTTTAAGGGTTCAATTTCAGATCCATAAATGCTTTTGTAAACCGGTGCTTATTGAAGCTGTGCATGAGATATATCACCTGAAGTTCTCCTCTTGCAAGGGCAGGCTTTAGCAAGTTAGCAATGTCTAAGCCTGCTCCAGCACTACCTCCTCTTCCCACCGAACCCGAACCCACTAGGGTATGCACTTCGTCAATTAGCAGAATTACATTCCCTGCACATGTGCACGGACATTACTGTTAACAAGCGTTACACGTGACACTCTTGGGTTCCTGTTCTATCTACAATGCCCTAGTCTTCTCAACACAAAAGTCTCTTACAATGATGCTAAACCTCAACATCAAAAATATAAACACCCGGACGTCACAAAACACACCTGCAGATCGAGTTTCTTCAATTAGACTTGTCACCCGCGTCTCCAGTTCACCACGTTCCTTGGCTCCAGCCAGCAACAATCCCATGTCTAACGACATCACCCTCTTTCCCTGCAGACGAACTGAAATGAGAAATGACAAATCTGTAGTCTACAAACCCTACTCAGGACTCCTAGGGCATAATTAAGGCAGGGTGTACGATCACGAGGCAATCTAAAGGATGCTCAAGCAGTGGCAGTGCTAAATATTAGTAGGTCAGCACCGTAGCGCAAGACACACTGAATAAAGATCTGAAAGAAACTCACAATGAGAAAATCTGGAACTTCTCCTTTGCATATTCGCATTGCAAGACCCTCAGCTATAGCAGTTTTCCCAACCCCAGGTTCTCCTAGAAGGATCGGATTGTTCTTCGTCCGCCGAGCGAGGATTTGGACCACTCGCTGCACCTCTTTGTCACGACCGATTACAGGATCTATTTTACCTTCTGAAGCTTGAGCTGTGATGTCAACGCAGAAATCGTTCAAGGCCCCTTTCTCTGCGGAACAATTCATCCAAATTTCGTCAACAATACACCTTTTCACAGAACTGGATGCTTCCAAATTTTAAATGTAGTCCAAAATTCATTCGGGGAGCTCATGCTTCGACGACAAACGCTGAGCAAAGGACTTCAATTCACTCAGGTCGTTCCTCAATTACAGAGTACACATTCTACACAACCTTTATTCTAATTATGGTAAAAATCAAATCAAAATCAAAATAGCTACATTAACTAAAATTAGATACCAGTTGCTACTAATCACAATCGACTAAACAGAGAAATGCATCTCTTTAGAACAAAGAAAACTCCTGCAAGAAATGCCCAGAGGCGGGTAACAAAAGGACCAACCTTTCCGAGAAGATGAGCGCTTAGAGGCGGTGGCCCCAGCAGCTGCCTTTTGTGGCATGGCTACAGATGAAGATGCTGCACGACCTTCTTTCTCCAGCTCACCTTGCAGCTTAGCTACTGCTTCTGACTGCAATTTTCCCTTCTTGACACCCAACCTGATGATCACAATGCAAAATTTAGAGATGTTCAAAACCAAGAGACAATTCTGATCTCGTACAACATCAACTGCAACATAGGATTCGCAGCAGGAATGAGTGGAACTTATTCACATATCTCGACAATCATAAACCTACACGATCAAGAGCAATGTAGATAGTAAGTTCTGATTGACAATGCATTTCTCCGATGATTGATTTGAAACGAAAACGCATAAAGACTATACAAAATGCTCATGATCTTTACGGTATGTCACGGAGTATCCTTCAATACCAAATAGATAGAATGAAAAAAGGAATTGTGTAAAGGAACATACTTGTCAAGGACCTTGCTGGCGCCACCATCGTCCACCGCCAAAAGAGCAATTGCTATGTGCTCGGGCGCAATATAATTATGTCCCATTTTTTTCGAATGTTCCAATGCCGCTTCAAACACTCTTTTGCTTCCGTGAGAGAATGGAACATCCGTGGCCGGCCCGAGCAAATTGCTGCCCGCGGATTCATCTAACAAGCTTTTCACAGCCTCTCTGGCCCTCTCGATCGTCACGCCAGAGCCAAGGTAGCCTTCACTCCCTCTATCCTCAGCAATCAACCCCAGCAACAACTGCTCTGTTCCAACTTCTCGTTTCCCGAGGGCTTTGGCTTCCCTTTGAGCCAGCATCACAGACTTGATCGCCCTCTCCGTGAACCTCTCAAACACCGCACTAACGACTCCACGGCTCTGCTGTCCATCACTCTTTCCCACTCCCAAGTGCGAAATTACAGCTACATCAAAACCATCGGACAGAGACAGAGGCCGCAAAACATCTACCGCGGACGACGTCCGTAAACCTTCATATTGCCGCCCAAGGACAGAGTTATGCAATCCAACACTTCTTCGTCTACTCGGTGCGGCTTGCGACCTTCTAGGTACGTAGTCGGTAGAAGAAGGCGATAGTACTGAACTCCGAATGGTCACCGCACTTGCAAGAACCTCCATAACTACGTCTAATTCGAACGACGAGAGCAATTGTTCTCGCTCAACAACCAGCAATTTCGACAAATTCAATTATATTTCCCAAACGCAGTGATTCTCTGCGCACAATAGTATATACAAGATAATTGCAAAGAACACGCGCTCCTTATATACAATTCCAAAAACTCAAGCTCCAGAATAGCAATGAACAGCGAACAAAGAAAGGAATCTTTCTGTTCTTATTTTTCTCCAAAATCTCGGAAAAAAATTACACCAGCAAACACGAAGCTCAACGATCGTACTCCACCAAAGAGCTACAACTCCACAATTCAAGTCGAGAATCCGCGCTCTACCGCTACGTAGTGTACAAGGACAGAAGAACCACGAAAAACTCTCAGTGCTGGAGGCGATCTATACCACGAAGTTTCTTCCGGTTCACGTCACCTCTTGCATCCGGACCGAGCCCGGGTTTTCTACACTCGGCCTGCCCCTGAAATTGCGGCTGTCTCAACGGACGGAGGCGTGGAGGCGTGCGCTGGAAAGATGAGCGGCAAACAAAAGAGAATATGGCGGATCGGAGACGCAAACAAAAGGGAATATGGCAGATCGAAGGCTGCAGACGCCATCGCCATAGCCGGCCATGGCCATGTAAAAATAGGCCTTGCCTCCACCCCTATGGCACAGAAACAGGACCGTCGCGTTTTTTCCTTGCCCGTGACCGAGAGATACGGTCACGTATTCTACTCATATTGTATTCTACGCGTCTACACGTACTTTCGTGTCGCCTGCCTGCCGTGGACGGCCGGTAGCGGCACCACGTAAACAGGAGCTTCGAGTGACCGCGAGGTACGGTATCGTATTCTACGCGTCTTCAGGTACTTTCGTGTCGCTGCCGTGGACGGCCGGTAGCGGCACCACGTAGCCACCACGTGGCCCAACTTGACAGCTTGCGTGGCTTGCTTCAAAAAAAGTTCCTATTTTTGGCACTTTTCACACGGGCCAGATTATTATCGCCACTGGGATTGGTGGGATCTTCTGGTCAACAATGGCTGGTCACCGGTTGCTGAAATTGCAATGGAGTTGGGATTTCATTCTGTCCACAAATGCCCGGGCAGGCCTTTTAAGTTGCAGACAATGTATATGACCAGGTGAACCACTCCATGATGGCCACATGAAGAATGAATTGGGGCTCGCACGTCATAACTTCCGTTTGTGGGCATGCAAGCCAACTCGTGCCCCAGTGAAAAGGTGACATTTCCATGTGCTGTTTTGCTCACACTGACTGAATGCAACTGGTTATGAGTAGAAAGGAAGCCTCTACGGATGCATCACCCATGCGCTTTCCGACACTTGTTGCATTTCTACTCCACCATCAAAGGTGCTTTGGGTGCCTTGTCATCTTCGTTGCCTAGTGCAACTTGAAAAAAAATTGAGTCAACTTCCATGGGTTTGAGAAGTTGCCCACGGAAGTAAGCAAGAGGAGGGGAAAAGTAGTATTATAGTTTGTCTCATTCCCTGTCATGAAGTGATGCACACTTCCTTGGACTGTGAAACATGAACAAATTTGATTGGTTAGGGAGAAGTTGCCGTGAAGTCAAGGGCTTTCATTCCATGTGAGCTTCCATTTCGACAGAAAAAATTCTAATGTTTTAAGCTACTAAATGCGCACTACTGAATTCATTCTTTGAAGCTGACATAAATGAAAGTTGTAATGATGATTTTTCTATGACATTCATACAGTTGGATTAAATAATAGTGTCGAATTATGTTAAAATTTGATTTTAGAAGAGATTATCGTTTTAATTATATGAAAAATGCCAAAATAGTCATTATTTTATGTATTTTGGAATGATTGGCCAAAAGTGCATAATGTGCGATATTTCAACTTATAAAATTATCTTTTGATTACTTATAATGAGATCTCGAGACACCTCTATCCAATCATAACAAAACTTATGTGAACAACTTCACTACTATTGAAGCATATTGATTTCAACAAATTGTAATGAATTACAAGATGAGAGTATTAAAATTGTAATTTAAGTGAATTTTCAAAGTTTTTTCTTGTAAATTCTTGAAAAATGTCTTGGCATTTTATTTCAAATTCAACTGTATGGATGTCCTTTAAATAATAAGGGTGTCTTATGTATGCTCTTTAGAGTTGAAGCTCAAAAAAAGTTAACCCCTAAATGACAAAAGATAAAGACAAAACCTAAATGTGTTATAAAATGTTACTTCTGCAACTTTAATGAAGTTTGGTCCAAAAGAGAAAATGAGAAGCATGATGTTTAGTAATTATCCATATAATCAAACTTTCAAAAAATATTGTTAGATACTCATTTAATGAATTTAGAAGCATTTACCATTTAATATTCATCAAAATTACAAATTTTATTTTTAGAATTTGAAATTTGGCATGATTGGTTAAAACTAGACATTCTATTCTAAAATTCAAAAAAGCAATTTTTTCAAAAGAGAAATCATCATTAGTTTCCCGAAATAGTAAAGTTTATAATACTAGGACAATATTGAGGTCTCTGTCTTTGAAAATTTCTCCTCGATGGAGTTTAACTCCTAAGTGACTAAACGACCATTTTATAATCGCTGCCGTTTTTGTTACGCAAGATGAAAATTTTATTTATATAAAACAAAAAAAATTCAAATAGGAAATCAAGTTTATTTTCCATCCTAATTTGAATCATGTCAATCCAAGTTAAAATCCACCAAGGAGAGTTTTTCAAAGACAAAGACCTCAATATTGTCCCACTGTTATAAAATTTACTATTTTGGAAACTAGTGATGATCTCTCTTTTTGAAAAATTTCGTTTTTGAATTTTAGAATGGAATGTCTAGTTCTAACCAATCATACCAAATTTCAAATTTAAAAAATAAATTTTGTAATTTTGGTGAATATTCAACAGTAAATGCTTCTAAATTCACTAAATGAGTATCTAAAACATTTTTTGAAAGTTCGATTGTATTGATAATTACTAAACATCATGCTTCTCATTTTTTTCTTTTGAACCAAACTTCATTAAAGTTGCAAAAATAACATTTTATAACACATTTAGGTTTTGCCCTTACCCCCTCTATTCTTTAGAGGCTAACCCCTAAACGTCAGAGCGTCCAAAAAGTGGACGACTAACAGATTCAAACCCTTCTCACGTTCTCATCAATTCTTGGATGAAAGTCGTCCATTTTTTTGGAGATTCTTCACCAAGTTGTTGTCCTATCTAACGGTTGGATTTAGTCATACTTGATTACATATTTTTCTAAAATTACAAGTGTAGAAGTATGTCAAGTCGTTGACCAAGCCAAAATTGCATTGATTGTAGTTCAAAAGTGGCCTTGCAAAAATGAGGTCATAGATTTAAGAAACACAAAAATTTCAAAGAATCACCACGTTTAAGAGTATCTCATTTCAAACTCCTTCCAACAAATTTCACTCAAAAAATATTAAAATTTTGTTTGTAATTGAATTTAGAAGGAATTTTTAATTTTAACTTTCAAATTTTATAATTAAATATTGGTGATAGTATTAGTGAATCGAACCGTATGGATGAAATCTAAAATCCAAAATCTAGAACTTTCATTTGTATATCAATTCCAAAATATTCTTCTAAATAGTAGTTTATGATGATTTTTCTCAAATTATCAATTCCAAGGACACCCTCGTACGTTTAGGGATTAGATTTGATTTCCTATTTGAAAATAACTTTTATTCTTTATAAAAGTATATTTTTTATCATGGACATCCTGTAAAAAAAGGGTAACGATCATAAAACAGTCGTTCAATCATTTAGGGGTTAATCCCTAAATGACACAAGGGGAAAGAACAAAACCTAGATGTGTTATAAAATGTTACTTTTGCAATTTTGATGAAATTTGGTCCAAAAGAGAAAATAAGAAGCATGATGTTTAGTAATTATACGTACACTCAAACTTTCAAAAAATGTTTTAGATACTCATTCAATGAATTTAGAAGCATTTACCATTTAATATTCATCAAAGTCACAAAATTTATTTTTAGAATTTGAAATTTGGTATGACTAGTTAAAACTAGACATTCTATTTTAAAATTCAAAAAAACAATTTTTCAAAGGAGATATCATCATTAGTTTCCCGAAATAGTAAAATTCATAATACTAGGACAATATTGAGGTCTTTGTCTTTGAAAATCTCTCCTCGATGGAGTTTAACTCGGATTGACATGATTCAAATTGGGTTGGAAAGTAGACTTTATTTCCAATTTTAAAATATTTTTTATTTTTTATAAAAATATATTTTTCATCGTAGGCAACCCGTAAAAAAAGGACAACGACCATAAAATGATCGTTCAGTCACTTAGGGGTTAAAGAAGCTTCATTTTATAATACATTTAGGTATTGCCCAAAACTTGTAGGCATTTAGGGGTTAAGTCCAAGACAATTCTAAAACCAACAATCGCATGCAAAAGTAATTCTTGCCTCTCTACATGTGAAGTGGTCCTAAATGCCTCGCAACTTCTAAAAGCCATGGCACTTGTCTCTAAGCTTGGTTTAACCCTTCAATGCCTAGGTAACCCGTAAGTGGTCACTAGATCATCAAAAAATGAAATGTTGTAAAATTTGTGCACCATCACAATCTGGTGTTTGAAGTTCAAATGTGTAACTTTTGATCCTACAGATGATGCAGAAAGAAAATTTGGAATCTAACTTTATTAGATATCCAAATACCTGTGTACAAAACACCAAAATATTGCAAATACCTCAAAATACATCAAATACTTACAAATACAACACATGTACTATGCGGTATTTCTTGTGTTTGGAAGTTTGTTATCTTGTATTTTTTTTGGATTGTGTTCTCTTGTTCATGTTCCATTAGTGTATGTATTTTGATCTTGATCAATGTACCAACTCCTTTCTTATTTTAACGTATAAATTATTGTCCTAAACCATATATGGATAAATCACTTTCACTTATAAAATTCACAATAATTATGTGTGAGTATGTTCTTAATATGAAAGATTGCAATGGAGAGATGTTGAACATCTTCATTTTCATTTTTGAAAATTTAACCCATATCCTATTTAACTTTGAAATCACACACCCTCCAAAATCTCATTTTTGAGTGTGCATTATATTGTTCAAAGACATACTATAATCTTCCAATCCAACAGTCTAATCTTACCAAGATTTAACCGACACTTGTTTCATTAAACTATGCTTACATTTATACAGTTGAATTTTATTAATAGTATCTCCTAATTTCAACAGAGAAAGTTTTAAAGAATATCACCGAAAAAACAGTGGTTTCTCCATAACCACCTTGGACATTAAAAGGTTAAATCCACACATATTTCATAAGTATCATTGTCAGACAGGCCTTTTGTCCGGTGGACATTGGCTCATTGTCATTATGAACAAACAATTTATTCACGCCGACTGGACTAGAATTTCTATCTATCGTTGTCAGACTATGATCAAACTGAATTGTTTTGTGAAGAATCTACGAATGGTTAGCCTAACCCCTAAAGGACCATAAGGCCCCCACGAGGCTTCTGGACTAGAAAGTGAGGAAATTCGAGTTTTTGGGTTTTGAATTGTAGGATGAGCAACAAAGGGACCCTGGCTCTTTTTGAGAGCTGAATCTGTAGGTACTTCTCGATTGGAAATTCATGAAGTGTGCGATTTTTGGTGATTTTTTTGAGTTGCAAGGACGCTATCAAGGCGTCACTTCAGACCCTCATATCTTCCTCTTCACACCTCCAATTTACGTGAAATTTTTTGCAGATGTTTTAAAATGATGATTTCTACGCACAATAAATATTTTAGAATTTTTGAAGCACTTTTGAACAATCCGATTTCAGCATGTGTACAAAATACCTCGAACAAGTTCCATCAATCTTCTCAACGGTGGCATTTTCTCAAAAATTATGCAATTTTGTTGATTTTTTTTTCATACAAAAGCTATGTAAGTCTTCTTTAATTTCAATGGTGCCGATCGTTAAAATTGTCCCACACCAATGAGGAATTGAGCTTGCTACAAGAACTAGTCAAGAAAACAAGAGCTAAGTTCAACACCCCGGGTCCTTTAGGGGTTAATCTACGGGTCTTTGGTTCTTTAGTCACGGAAGTTGTCCTGCAGGTATGGAAGTTGTTCTGCAGGCATGGAAGTTGTTCTGCGGTCATGGAAGCCTGGTTCCGGTTTAAATCTACGTATATTTCGTAAGATCTTTGTCAGCCTATGATTAAACTGAACTGTTTTGTGAAGAATCTACGGATTTTTCGATTAATCTACGGGCCTATGCTTCTGCAGTTTGTTCTGCACACATGCGCCGTCACGGAAGTTGGCTCTAAGTCGTCCGAATCCAGGTTCGTTCAACTTTCGTTCAGCTTTCGTCCAAGTGGGATGCACGTCTCGTCTCGTCTCCTTTTCGTCCAGTTCTATCTGTTTGCATTTGCGAGGGGCTCATGGGCTTTGAGGCAATGAAGGTCGAAGCTGAGCTATGGCGACCGCTGTGCTGTGTCCTCGCACTCTCCCCTCACCACCTCCTTCCTCTCGCTCTTCGTTTTCCTCCCCGCGCCCCACCCCCACTCTTGCCACCCTCTTTCCGCCCTTGAGCCTCGTGCCTTCTTGCAAATCATCCCGATCATGGGCGCGCCACCACTCGTCCAGCTCGTCGCCCCGTGCTGCGGGCTTCTCTGTGGAAGATTACGAGGAAGAAGAAGGTACGTAGCTGCCATAATCTCACGTTTGAATGCCGAACCAACCCATTACCGAACCTGTATGTGATAAATTCAGAAGCGAACTGGAAAATGCGTCAGAGATATTGCATTCCATGGTTTAAAATTCTTAGTTTAGTGCTATTACTCCTCTTCTTTGCGCATCAGTGTGTCTGCAAATTATTAAGTTACCGGTCATGGCCATTGAATTTATTAAGAGAATTCTTAGCATTGATTCATGCTTCTGTTAACCAAGAGGCTCGAATTGGGCCTCATATCGCTTTTTCCCAGTAGGTCATTTGAGAGTTTCGGTGAATCGGTTGCTACCATTGAATACTGAAGAATCCCAACCCATTACCGAACCTGTATGTGAGAAATTCAGAAGGCGAACTGGAAAATGCGGCAGAGAGATTGCATTCCATGGTTTAGAAATACGAAAGAAAATTCTTAGTATAGTGCTATTACTCCTCTTCTTTGCGCATCAGTGAGTCTGCAAATTATTAAGTTATCATGGCCATTGAATTGATTCATTTGCGAAGATTCTTAGCATTGATTCATGCTCCCGTTAACCAAGAATGGGACCTCATATTGCTTTTTCCCAGTAGGTCATTTGGGAGTTTCTTTTTCCAATTTTTAAATTTTTTTTTATGGCAAAACCAGTGTTCTTCACTGACTATGGTTGATGACATAAAATATGGTCCTATGTTATTTGCAATATGATCAATCACATTGGTCATTTTCAATTTATGAATCATGAAAATTAATTTTGGTGTTAACCCTAAAACATCAAGAGATCCGAATTGGACCTTATGTTCATTTGAGTAGATTGTTTGGGACTTTCCTTTATTCAATTTTATTTACTTTTTTGACCACCACGTGCAAGGATTTTGGTGATATAAAATACGGTTCCATCTTAATTACACTTGATCAATGAAATTGGTCATTTTCACAAAGTTTGTAGGTAAATTGTAGACAAAGTTTGCACATTGTTCTGATTGTGGTGTAAATGATAATGTGATGATGCTCAGTGGGTGAGGGCGTTGTTCCTGCACCGCCTCCGACGCCTGGAAGGATTGACATCGTGGTGACCAAGGAGCAGATCCAGCACCTTGACCTTTCCCCTGCCCACAATGTCTTCAGGAAATACGTGCACCAAATAGGTATCCCTCCATCTCCTTTTTCAATTCCTAAAGGTGCATTTACAACACCGTCTTTCCATCTCTTTAGGCGCAGTAAAGAATCTCATCTGCGCCATGTCTGAAGTCTTTTAAGAAATCAGTGACTTTGCTCACCAGATTGAAATCTGAGTAGCTAAGCCATAAGCTTATGTATGACTGGTCATAAATATGATTCACTTTTGAGGACAGAGACTCGCCGTGCAGAAGTGCATTTATAAAAATCAAAGGTCAATGAGATCATCTCCTTTTTTGGTAAAATTTTAATGAAACTCTAAGTGGAGCGCCCGTTTGTAATTTACGAGGATTTGTGAAGAGCACCTTGAAGTCGGAATTGGTTCTTCATTTGTAGCATTGTGGGTTGCCTCCTCTGAATGAGTCCTCTACAGTACAAACTACATCAAAATCTGCATTTATTGTGGATTTGAAATTATTGAGTTGGGGAATGGCCTGATATGGGTACCACCTTTAGTGTGACTTATGTCTAACCCATTTCATGTGTGCTAGAAATTCTGTCTTTAACACCATGTATATAGTTGCAGCCATGGTGTCTATAACACCCTCTATTTTTTGTAATTTTCCAATGTTTTTTTCTTACCAAAAAGATATTTCTCAAAAATCACACTATTTTTGGAAGGGTTATCCATATCAGGCCATCACCCAGTCTGCAAAATCTTCAAACTAGAAAGAGTGTTTCCACATACGTGGATATCTTGGTAGTGGAAAGCAACTTGTATTCCCTCTGTCCGGAAATAATTGTCCTACTTTTTGGCAATATTTGTCCTATGTTTTGTACTTCAAATGTGAGCCCTGTCCACTTCAAACGGGGCAAACAATGAGAGTGACACAAAAACTACATACTACTATCAAAGATGGATCATTTTTCGAATACCAAGACTGCTTCTTTTGGCCAAAAAAAGGCCTGAAGCTAAAACACTCCAAAAACTAGGACAGTTATTTCCGGACAGAGGGAGTACTCCAAAAACTAGGACAGTTATTTCCGGACAGAGGGAGTAGTACCCAAAGTAATTACAATTTTTGGTGGAGAGTAAAAATGCAGGACAAGTGTAGACAGTACGTGGGTACAGACGAAGTTAGTGATGATGGCTATGTGGTGTTATGTTCTCTGATTGCAGGAATAAGCTTTGTGGTTGGCAGGTGACAACACAACAGAGGCGGCAGAGGATCCCCAGGAGCTCTTGGAGCGGACAGTGGGCTTTGTGCTGGAGTACGAGAACGACGACCCTTTGGATCCTCGGGAGCTTTCGGAGCTGCCTGACATCAGGCTGTGGTTTGTGCGTCTGGATGCTGCCTACCCCTGGCTCCCTATTGTGGTGGATTGGCGTGCAGGCGAGTTGTCTCGTTATGCAGCCATGCTTGTGCCTCACCAGGTGCTCCTTCTTCGTCTCTCAAATTCGTTTGCTTTCCTTTCCCCGAGGGGTGCACTCTACATTATGTTTGAGAATCACCTGCTTTCATGACCCCCTCTGAAAACCCCCTTGTATACAAGGGGTTATATATCTGAAACTTTTGTATACAGATCTATTACATCCTAAATTACATCCATATTGACGTATCCAAATCTATTACATCCATATTGACATATCCAAATCTGTTACATCCATATTGACGTATACATACATTAAACGTCATGTATGTATACGTCAATATTTTCAACCCTAAATACATCTATTGTATGTATATGTAATACGGCAATGTTCAAATTAATATCCCTTCTGTGCACTCACGTATACTCGTACATGTTTAGTACAGTGCACCCCCGGGTCCTTTCCTGCTAGGATACGTTTTATAAATTAGCTCCGTTTCCTGCCGACTATGTCTTGTATGTGCTATACATAACACATTCTACAGCAGTTGTGAGGGCTCAACCTTCTGTACAGCTCCCCAGTGTAGATGGCAATTAACCCCTGAAGGACCTAGGATTCATGGTTTTAAAATGACAAATTCAATTGATCATATTGTGAAAAATGCAATTCAAATGAAACCAAATTTTATATCACCGGAATCAATGAAGAACATTGCATGTGTTGGTCAAACAACAAACAAATTTGAACAAAAAGAAGTCTACATAGGACTTACTCAAAAGTACTAAAAAAAACATGATGCCCAATTTGGGCTTCTTGGTCCTTTAGGGGTTAAAAAGAAATCCTCCATCACTATAAAGAGCATGCATGTGGCATTTCTTTAGAGAAATCACCTTTTCGGTTTACAGTTATTTCTTAAAAGAAACAAGAAATCAAAGGGCTTGTCATTGAGTGATACAAAGAGGTTCCATAGAATGCTATGTAGTATATGACTTTCACAACAATTTTGAAGTTGATATCAAACAAAGAAATTGTTCATAGGGTTGAACTTGAAAAACCGTGATAGATCTTTGTCAAAAGCATGTAACTTTGAAAATCATCTATTGAATTTTGGTACGATAAGCCAAAATTTAAGGTAATCAACATTGTATAATAAGTCTACAAAATTACCTATGCAAAGTTTTTATATAGAATAATTTTATGAATAATGAGAAAATATGAATATGTTAGTGAGTTTAGATTTTCAAAAGAGCATGCATTGGTGTTGGAATAAGGAAGCAATATCCAATATGCTTGTATTTTGGTACGATAAGCTAAAATTTAAGGCAATCAACATTGTATAATAAGTCTACAAAATTACCTATGCAAAGTTTTTATATAGAATAATTTTATGAATAAAGAGAAAATATGGATATGTTAGTGAATTTAGATTTTCAAAAGAGCATGCGTTGGTGTTGCAATAAGGAAGCAATATCCAATATGCTTGTATTTTAGGATGAAAGCAGTGGTTGGATGTGACAAATGAGAATGAATGTGCTGACTAATCCAACCTGCATTGTGGCTTTGATGTAGATGAGCAAACGACTTGGGCTTGTGTACAACCCGGAGGCATTGGAACTGTTCGCCATGAACAAACTGTTTTTGATACATGAATGGCTCAAGGCGCGGAAAGTGGCCAAACCGGACGTGAAGCTGAGCAACATGCTGCGTATACTTGGGTTCAGTATCAGCACCCAGCTCTATGACCTTGTTGAGAAATACCCGCATCCATAGATGACCCGTCTGGGCTTTGTAGTTCGAGATTCTTAGTTCTGTTATTGCAGCACTTCACTTTCTTGATGAGAGTTTTTCTTGTTTGATGTTTGTCATCCTTGTTAGAGCAGATTCAAATCTCTCCGTAAGCTGAGAAAGATCCTCTTGTACTGTACATTCATGGCTCGCCTTTTCAATTTGCTTTCAATGTCTCTCTGAAAATGCTGCTGCAAATGCTGCATCTTGTTTTATTACTCGAATGGTTGTGTTCGTAAATTTTAATTGCTCACTGTTTGCTCATCTTCACCTCAAATCGTTCTATGCTTATATCATAACATTCAGTAGCCTTCATGCCCACTGCCTTTCCTTCATGCACTTTGCTCATCACCTTGAGCCTCTACCTGCCCACTTAGCTACTGATGAATTATTGTTGGGTGTGGAATGTTCCACACCATCTACTGTAGAGCCAAGGCAGAGACAGTGCATGCTACTAAATGTTATGATAGTGTTGGTTATAGGCTTCATTCAACTCAACCTCCCACATGTCTCTGCAACATATCACAAACTTCCTTCCTCACTGATTTTTACCTGTTTCATTGCTAAAATAATGCAAAAATAGTGTTAAAACAACGTTGTTTGATTACAATACACACACAACTAAGGTAGGAGCACCCAATTCTGACAGTGTACCCAATGGTAATAATTTCTAAACATGGTATTCATTTTAGAACGCAAAAATAAGTACATCATATAGCCTTTATTGTTTGTTGACAAAAATGATAAGCTATCTATGGTCTATTTAGATTTACGTTCTTGAATGACTACCATGTTTAGAAATTATTGGCATACGGGGCACACTGTCGGAATTGGGTGCTCCTAACTTACGTCACCATTTTTTATTTTATTTTTTGCACTATTACAACATTGAAATAGTGCACGAAACAATGCTAAAATTATACCATCAAGGTCGGCAACTCATGTCTAATATTCAATCTAATATTAAAAAAGATATTGCCAAAATAATGAAAATATTCTCTATGATTCTCTTTTTCACCATAGAAAATATAACTTTTTTGAAAAAAATTCCTAAACGTTTGGGCTTCTCTTTATTTTGGTATAATTAATTTTTGCATTGTTCTAAGTAGTGCTTTACGAGTATCACTTGATTCTCAATGAAAGAAGTCATTATGAGAAGTAGTGAACCTCAAACGGGTATCTAAATGAACCATTGTTCAAGGTTTCATTGTAAAAAGATGCCATATCAGTTCAACAATTATGGTTGTTCTCACATCAAAACAACACTAAACGATATATATAAAATTGTTTCAACAGTGCATAATGTGCGGAGGGTAGTTTGTGATGATTGCAAAATCTAACCTTGTAAATGTCTCCGCAACACAAGATGAGTTCCAATGATGCAAAGACGTGTATCTCTCATTGATAAGTTTACAGTACAAGGAGGGGTGTCATTTCTCATTGAAACCGTACCGCTTGCTTCTCACTGCGTTAGAAGAGGTCAGTTCACAACACACTTTCCTGGACTTTTGGCAATGAGAAACGACATGTTAGCTTGTATTGTTATAGAATTATGAATTCAATGGTGAATACATATGTTTCAATAAACTCCAGTCCCCTTTCGAGGCCGGTGTGAATAAAGTGTCTTCGTAATGTCAATGACCTAGTGCCCACCGAACAACAGGTCATTGGAATAAAACCCTTGTTTGCTCTACTAACAATTGGTTTCTAAGTTATGTCTCAATGCAGTACCAACGTCAAAGTCTAATTTTTGTAATTTTTGTCCTTTTGTTATTTTTATTTTTGGGTCTTTCTAATCTTTTCAGACTTTGATTTTTTTTTTTAAGGTTTTGGCCATGGTCACTTGGTTTTTGGCAATGAGAACTTAACATTTTTGCAAAAAAGAAAGAGGAACTCGTGAAAAGAGTATCCAACTAACTAGGCACAAACATAATAGTATAAGGCATACTCGTTTCACAAAATAGGTCACATGATTGTCATCTTAGAGTTCCATTTTATCTATAATATAATAATAGAGCATGTGGTTGCCATGCTCCAGACTCCTTGCTATTCTTCTAAAATTGTATGACACTCATCCCATTCTGGCATCATCTGCTGAACAGGGAAGAATTTTTTTACAATCTGGTGGTCTGCTTCAGTTGTCCTTCATTTTCCAAGCAACATAAATTATATCAAGTGTAAAACAAGCGGCTAGTTGCGTAGTCTCTGCCTTAATATTTTATCTTAGACTTACTTTTACGGCTTGTTTATACTGTTTAGCCATGTAACTCCTTGAAAACGCTCTGGTGGGGCAGAGACAATAAACACTCAGCTTACATACGAACCTCTTTGACTTCATTTCTGCACAAACGCACTCACTCCTAAGACTAATGCACATTAGGGAAAAAAATTGCATTGGATTTTAGTTGCGGTTCTTTAGACCACCCTGCATTGCAGTTGGAAATCAAGTGCAGAATCTTTTTTTGAACCACTACAAATTTTGGAATTAGGAGGTGTGTAATATACTGTTGGAAGAGATTTCCAAGAGCTTTCCAACAATATATTACCTGCCTCCTAATTCCAAAAATTGTAGTGGCTACTTAAGGTTTTTTAATCCTTGTAAGAGTTCACCCTTTTGCTCTCACTGCATGAAAAATAAAATATTCAAAACATGTGATTCTTGAGGTAGGGCTACTGTGGACTTCTAACTTTTCACCATCATTCTTTAACTAAAGAATTACGTGGCATGTCCAATATTCTAGAATCCGCTACAACAATTCTTATTCCTAGATATAACTTACAAGGGCTACAAAACCTTATGTATGAGCAAAAAAAAAAAAAAAAAAGAGAGTTTTGTACATGTTTTCCAACTGCAATTCAAGGTGGTCTAAAGAACCACAACTAAAATCTAGTGCCACCTTTTTTCTTTTTTTTCTTCTTTTTGGCCTGGATTTGTATTAGTGTCGGGTTCATTTAGTCTTCCTTCTCGTCATCATGAATATTATGTGATTCTTGATCGGAACTTTGTTTCTTCTTATTCTCTTTCAAGGGTGGCAAATTCACGGGCTTGTTGAATTTTTGAAGATTTTCAAGGTCGTCATCATCAGGCATGTAGTCCTTCAATGCACCCAATTCAAGCAACATATCATCCAGCCGTTCATTCAATCCCGCCAACTTTTCAACAGTGATATCGATATTCTGGCAATTTTTTCCACTGAAGTTTTTGTCATAGAGAGTTCTTGCATGATATCAGTATGTTATGATAATCAATAAAGTTGTTGTTTTAGTTAGTATCATAAGGCTTCAACACCACTTCCGTTAAAAGTGCACACCAATTTTGAACTTTAAAAAACAAAATTGTGAAACTGCATGATAAGGAGGTCAGTTGATGATTGCCAATTTCTTTTAACTCCTAAATGCCTTCATCCCTCTCCAAATTTGGCAATTTTGCAAAGATGCATCATAAAATGCAACCAAGATGGATATTTTGAACTTGATGTATGAATAAAAGTTGTACATTATAAATTTTAGATTCTATCCATGCGGTTAGATTTGTGATTGCTATCACCAATATTTTTGTATAAAATTTGAAACATGAAATTCAAAATTATTTTGTAATTCAATTGTGAATAATATATTGACAATATGTGGATGAAATTTGTTGTGATGGGTTGAAATGTAATACTCGAAGTGTAGTAATTTTTGAAGATTTTTTGGTTGCTTAATTTGATGAGTTTATTTTTTCAAGCACATTTAGACTAAAATCTTTGAAATTTTTGGTGATCACTGTAATATGAAATGAGACATAAAAATTTCACAAATCATCCCCTTTCTAATCGGATCACACATGCATGAAGCTATCTTGCCATAGAATTTTGTTGTATTTCTTTTCTTTGCAAAAAGTGCATGACGAATAAGAAAACGTGGATGAAATTTGTACATCGTTCAAAAATTGAACGGTTCGTCCTTTAGGGGCTAATTCACAACATAAACTTCAAAAGTTGCATCATAAGAGGGTTCATAACATTCAGTAGCACGCAGTGGCTTTGTCTGGCCCCAAAATAGATGGTGCAACATATTTCACAGCCAATAGGGTTTCATCAGTAGCTAATTGGATAGGTGGAGTCTTAAGGTGATGAGCAGAGTGCATGACGGAAAGGCAGAGCGCATGAAAGCTACTGAATGTTATGTTGACAATCACCAACCCCATGAAATTCAAAGCTCAAATTCATAATCAAATTCATAATCATAATGTTGTGCCATGTGTAGTTTTCACATCAATTGCACATGTGCTCACATTAACGGAAGCGGTGTTCTATCGGATGTTTGTATCATCAAATTAAAAGTGAGGATAAAGATTTCCTCTATTGTGCATTTCAGAGATTGTAATGAACAAAGTACCTTGTCTTGTGATTCTGAATTCTCCATCACACATCAATTATTTTTTGTGTCGTCGTCTTTCATAGAATCATTCAAAGCTTGTCATTGAATGTGTATTTTGTTCTTTGCAATCAAATGTGTGTCATTTGTTTTAAAAAAAAACAAAGCTTGTCATTGCCCTCTTCTCTGCAGACAATAATGTAGCTCATTTGGAAGAAAACAGGCCTTTCACATGTTCATTGAACATTCATATCCAAGCCACTTTAATTTGCTTTCCATCACATAAAAACAGGTGACAGTAATTTTTGAACAAGAGGTTAATCAACTGTTTGTCATGACATAGAAAGGAAAAGTTAGTTTTAACAGTTCTGACAGTTTAGTACATTATGTGGTACAATATTTAGCACAATATGTTTGACAAGTCAATCTATTCAAGAGTAAGTTACCAATAAGTTACCCAAACTTTACTACACTAACTGTCCCATTTAGTGAGGGTGGGTTTAAAGTGTGTGCGCGAAATTAGTGAAGGTGATACTAAATATCATTATGATGTAAAATTAGCGTGATATGAAGATTTTAGCCACTCAGTATAGATTTCAGCCACTCAGTTTAGATTTCAACCTTCATTAATTTTGAGATTTGGCAAAATAGTGGGAATTAGTATCACACACACTAAATGGGATAATTAGTGTATTACCATTGTCAGTCTTCCAGATTGACATAAAATAATTATAAAAAGAGAAACACAAATCTTTAGGAAATGATTTTTTCAAAAAAATTCTATTTTATATGGTGAAAAAAATAAATCTTGGAGAACATTCATAGAATATGACATTTGTTATTGAAAAGACTTTTTTCAAAAATAAATCAATTTCGGCACGACGACCTCCAAACCTAACAGCTGGATATAGTAACTTGAAAATACCATGTGCGATCTTCCATTTATAAGTATAAGAAAAACAAATTTGAGCCAATCCTTTCCTTTTGCCTTTAACAGTGATAACAAATGGTTTTTAAATAACTTTTGAAATACACAAAGAACTGTTTTATATCACCCCTTTGGTAATAAACGGATGTTGGTGGGTGATAATAATAAGTTCATACTGGTAGTGTAATCTTTATAAAAATTTTGAAACAATCTTTTTAAACAACTTTTAAGAATCTTTTTAGCAACCTTTCAAACAACTTTCTAAGTCCTAACTAAACCAATCATTCATCAATACGAGCCATAAATATACCCTGACTAATTCCAAACCTTTGTCCATTAGATTCCACATTTTTAGAACAGAATTATAAGGATATATTTAAAATTGTAATTACGAAGTGTATAATTAAACTGCTAAAAAACTAGGAGCATTGATTGTTTAGTACTTTTGGATAGTCATAACAAACAAATGCCAAAAATTGCCACAATTCTTTGAAATTTTAATGTAGATGCGCATAAGGATTATCGTGAAGAGAAGCTAAGTATATAGTGTTACAAATGTGCTAAATACAAAACAAGGCATGTTTTCTCTTTAGAATTAAACCATATCATAAGACAAAGATCTCAACAAAGATGACATATCTTCTTAAAAACTTCACCACGTTTCAAGGCAAGATGAACCACTACCCAAGGAACCTAAATTTGACAATTATTTTGTGATCCCTAAGGAATCTAAAATTGATGATTTGTGATCCGATCTACAAGTGGACAGGATTGGCCCCAGTCTAGGATGCAATTCATGATACTTTTTGTGTTGGGAAAAACACCACGTATACGGCACAAGTGGGACATGACCAACTTCTTACTTTCAAATTCTTATAAGGGTGTAGTTTTGCTAACACAAGTCATAAGCATCTAATTTAAGGACTCATTGAGGACTTGTAGTAAGTATTTAGGCAATGAAAATTTTAAATTATATAGGTTTTAAGCTCCTTTTTAGTCCTTTTAAGGACTAGTTACGTACAGATGCCATTTTTAGTCCTTAATCCATACTTAAAATCAAAATTTACCAAACCAACAAGTGGACAAAATAAATGAACTATATAGGGTTACTAGTTTGCAATATTGTTACTATAGTTTGAAAGTGAAAAGGTACTATTTGCGTGAATTTAAGTAAAATCCTAAGGACTGGTTACATTTAGTGTGGCTTGTATTAACAAAACTTTACCCATAAATCACATTTCTATTATTGTTTCTTCTATTATTATTTAATTATTTTTTCACTTATATTCTTGAATCTTATATGTCTATCAACGAAAAAAATCCCCATTTTCTTTTCAGAAAATCCCAAGCATAGTAGTCTAAATAGGCAGTTTTAGGTGCCTCCACCTTATTCTAGTTGCAAAGAAAATAAGCTAAATCAATAACAATGTTTGGTTAGAGCATCTCCAACATGTGGTTTGAACATACTTGCTATGCACAAGTGGCATAGCTCCAATCCTACTTGTGCCACACCATAGACCTACCAATAGACAGAAGTAGCCTTGCCACTAGCTTCAAACGTGAGTCCAGTCTCGGTAGTATGCAGGGACCAAAGTGTCTCCTCAAGCAACCTTGGACTCCATAATTATGTCCAACTCTCTTATTCATCGACCTATTTATGTAAAATTCATATGTAAGGCGGGCCTTATGGCATGATAAAGAGCTTCGATACAACTATCAGCAGTTCTTTTCGCCAAAAAAAGAGAAAGTGCCAGTGTGAGGGCATCTCCATTAGCACTTTGGATACCGCTCTGGCTATGGAAAAATGGATGAGACCGGGTCGATGAACAATTTATTTGACCTGTGACATTGGATAATCCTCTAAAAATCAGGGCCCTCAAAATCACTCTTGCTAGTGTATCTCCTCTTCTTAATTGCACATGATAATTGCACAATCCATGCGTAGTGACTTGTGAGTGGCTCACTTACTATTTTCAAGAGTCTAATTGAGTAATGTTGGTGGGGGAACTAAATGGTGCACTAGTAGAAAAGGTGGCGTTGCCGAGGGAGATGCCCAAGCAAGTGGTGCCCAATTCCACACATGCATAGTGATTTTGCCTGGGCATCTCCATAGGGAGCGCCACCTTTTCTACAAGTGGTGAGGTCTGACTTTTTGGATGACCTTCATAATGCAATCCAGAGTGCTAGTGGAGATGCTCTGCGGGACTCAAATTTTGAAACGCCAGTAGAAAAGGTGGCGCTGCCGAAGGGGATGCCCAGGCAATGTAATGCTCAATTCCACGCATGCATAGTAATTTTGCCTGGGCATGTCCCTGGGGAGCGCCACCTTTCCTACTAGTGAAATATCAGCCACAGGAAACAAGATAACTAATGGCAAGTATGGCAAGTCAGTGTGACGTTCATGTGACGGGGCGAACTGGCCATGCTCTTAATAAGTGTGACATGAGTCAGGAGGTCTGCCATGTGGTTCTGCAAGACAAGGACTTCAGATTTGAGCTTTGCCAGAGAAGATAGGAACAACTGATACTCTCTGAACATCATTTGCAGTACAAGCTCGAAGAGCGTCGGTGCACTACAAATGGAAGCCCATGCTTGGGAGCAGTGATTGCTTTTTTTTTTTTGGTCAGGAGACGGTTTGGCATTTTTGCTACTTTTCCATGGCTTGAAGAACCACAAGGCAGAGGCGTCATTTCTCACTTTGGAGAATCTTGTTCATTGTTGTGTTCATTGTTGTTTTTCACTGTACACGCTTGTCCTACGTGACAAATCGCACTCACCAAGTTCAAAAAAAATTTGGTGAGTGCGAAGTGACGCCGTTTGACTCATAGAAGGAGTGAAAGGTGACGCCTTCTCCTTGTAGTGGTCTCCGACACAAAGGTTTGAATCTTCTACTTGAGCTGCTAAGCTTAACCCCTAAATGCTCAAACGACCGTTTCTTGGTTGCTGCCCAAATTTAATGGGCTGTCCAGAAAAAATAAAAAATATTTAAAATAGTACATTTCTTTTGCTTTTTTGAAGTTCCAATAGATAAACCAACTTTAACCAATCATGCGAAATTTTAAACTCTAAAAATTAAAATTAAAATTTATACAAATTTTCAAAGGTTATTGCTTTTAAATTCATTAAAAGTGATCTGAAGTTATTTTCGGAAGTTTGACTGTATAAATAATTTGTAGAGATGATGTCCTACATTTTTTCAAAGTGAACCAAACTTCATCAAACATATGGAAGGTACATATTATAACACATTTATGTTTTGTCCAATACTTCTCGAGCTTTTAGCGGTTAACTTAGTTAGTTGAAGCAACTGCAATTGATACTTGATGCATGGAACTATTATCTATGAATTTAGCTTAGCTTACAGTGAGCAATCCAGGCTCTTTGGATTCTCTTATCATATTAATATATAGATAATAAAGTTAAATGAAAAGAATATCTCAAAGTGGAAAGAAACCTTAAACTCAATTTAGACTCGTTTCCAATTCAAAAAGACTGCAAAATCAGTTTATGGTGAGTTGGAGAATAATATAAAGCTAGGCCATGTACCGCCTATGAAAGTGGAACTCGTGACCTCCCCAATGCTAGAGGAAAGTTCCGCAAGTTTCCCCAAGCTTAAGGAACTATTCATGAAGGGACGAAGGGACTATTCATGTACAATTTGTGTCAGAAATGGATAATATTGGCTCGTACACTCCACATAGACTCAGCAGCAAGAACTTCTTGTTTTTGGTTAACTCAAATATCAGGGTAATACATATGTACTATCTAGGTGCTACTTAGGCAATACCTGGGTGATACCTAGGTTTAACCCCTAAACGTACCAGGGTGTCCCTAGAATTGACGATTTGAGAAAAATCATCATAAACTACTATTTTGAAGAATATTTTGGAACAAATATACAAATGAAAGTTCTAGATTCTGAATTTTAGATTCCATCTGTACAATTCAATTCACCAATACTATCACCAATCCAATGGCCCTTTGTCTGGTGGGCACTGGGTCATTGACATTACAAATAGACACTTTATTCACATCGGCCTCGAAAGGGAGCCGGAGTTTTTATCTATCTATCTATCTACTATCACCAATATTTTATTATAAAATTTGAAAGTTAAAATAAAAAATTCCTTCTAAATTTGATTACAAACAAAACATTAACATTTTTAACATTAAAATTTGTTGGAATGGATTTGAAATGAGATACTCTTAACGTGGTGAATCTTTGAAATTTTTGTGCTAATTAAATCTATGACTTCATTTTTGCAAGGCCACTTTTGAACTACAGTCAATGCAATTTTGGCTTGGTCAACAACTTGACATACTTCTACATTTGTAATTTTAAAACATGCATACATACATATGTTAGGCTTTTGCTTTTTTCTCATACAAGTTTTTTTTCCTACTACAAAAGTTACTGTAGCTAGTGCAATGATAGATTTTAAGTCTACCATGATATGATCTGTCAAGTCATAAGTCCATAGTGATTCATGATCTTTTTGGTACCAAGACAATCCAATCTCCATATAAGATGGTCGATTCAACAAATCAATTAGTTCTCTATATTCAACCCACTTATTAGCAATTTTTTTACACATTTTATCCCGGGGGACACTTAGAGTAATTTTTTGGAGACACGTGCGATAACCACTTATTTCTAGGGGGTATTATTTCTAAAAATTGGAATATTAGGTGTCCTTCTAAGTAGAAAAAATCTACTAAGCCTGATTTTTTAATACCCTATAGGTAATTAGAAAACAAGAATGCATTCAATATTAAATACAGTATTTTACTTACAATTTTTTGATAGCCTCCAATTTTTTTGGGGGGAAAGGGGCAGGGGGGGGGGGTGGGGGGGGGGTGTGGTGGTGAATTGTGAATTGACATTTTTGATAAAGCAAATTGCATTGTTGTGGTATGGCAAAAAGGAAAACACAATGAAACAAAATACACCAAGAAAATTGTAATGGTAAATGCCAATAGAATGCTACTTGAAAGTTATAGTGTTAAGAAACACAATTGTCCAACATTGGAAAGATGCAATTTTAATTCATTCAATTTAAACCTCTCTGATATTCAACTTGGGATACCCTTATCCAGGGGTTTTTTAAAATCAAAATAAAATAGCACGTATTATATGATATGGTATCTTTTTTATAAATTTTTTTCAACAGTAATTAGCCCCTGTATTTTATTTAGATTTTTTCAAAATTTTATCTCAAACGAATATTAAATATCCTATATTTTATCGCAAGTCGTTTCTAAAATACCACCAATGCCCCCCTCCCCCCCAGGCATTCTATAAACCCTTCCTAAATACCAAGTTTTAGTGGTCAATGCTTTTGATTTGCTTGGCCTTCCTCTTTTAAAATTTTTTTCAATGAAGAGGCCTGAGAATTACTCAGGCTACCTAAATGTTATAAGAGAATGGCCCTATATGTAAATTTACAATTCTTATCACATTAAAAATGGGCTATGTATATTTATGAAATTGAACAAAGCAATACCCTAAGCTTATAACTCCATATTGGTTAAATTGGTCAATCCCTGTTATTTTAGTGTAACAAGTTATTGATTTAAACAATATGGCGTTTTATGTATAATTTGTAAGACCACCCCACAGTTAATACCCTTTTTGTTCACTCACATGATTCCATACGATATATTGTAGTGCACCATGGGTAATTGTTTTGAGCCACCTCAGCAAGAAAAGAAAAAAGAAAAAAGAAAAACCATGCCGGCTTGGGAGACGGTACAACCTGGACAACACAAGTTTGTAAGGGGAAAAAATGGTTTTAAGGGAATATTTGTTTTGCCGAAGGGCGCTGAAATTGCTATCAGCCTATGGTATGTTATCTTCTCTTCCCCGACTCTAACCCCCCCCCCTTTATGTTAATACATGCACCGTTCACCATGGGCCCCATTTCTCTGAAATTTCCATTTTGGGCATCCTATTTGTTTTTTTTGGGCAAATGTTTCTTTTTCAATTTGAGGCCTACGGCTCCGAATTAGTTTACGAGGACTCTTTTGAGAATTTTAAACCTTTGGAGGAGGGGTTATTTTTTAAGGTGGGCCCCCCAAATCGTTCAAAATAGGGGGCAGTTTTGTCCTCATGCATTAATGTCGAAGGAGGGATTTAGAGGCGGGGTCTTCTCTTTAGATCCTCTATTGCTTGATAAATTTTGTTGATCATGGTGACATTATGTGAGTGTCACTTCTCAGAGCACCTCCACCAACAACTCAAAATTATTGCACTCGGAGGTCATCCGAAAACTAGAACATCTTCAATTATGGCTCTTCAAAGGGCCGCGCCATTTGCTTTCTCAAGGCTGTGGTGATGTGGCTCTCGATGAAAAGCGAAGGGGCAGAAAACTGGTCAAAAATCATGAAAAGATTGAATCATGAGATCAGGAGATGAACATTGCACTATGAGATGAATAAAGTGCTTAGTAAGCCTCACCAAAACTAAGGTGGAGATTTGGAGAGCCAATGTGCCCTTATAGCGAGCAACCGATCTTTGGTGAGTGGCCGTTGGAGCCATGCCCTCGCCCATGCCACAACCATTGAGGACTCAATTGAAGAGTCCCATTGGAAATGCTCTTACAAAGCATACCATGTAGTTCCCTACAAACATCACTCAATTAGACTATGAAAATAGTAAGTAAGCCACTCACAAGTCATCACGCATGGATTGTGCAATCATGATGTGCAATTAAGAAGAGAAGATACACTAGCTTGATTGGTTTTGAGAGCAGCTCCACTGCTGGTACTCTGAAGGGCCCGGGAGCTGTTTGTGCTCGCTAGAGTTCCCTAGAAAATGAGCCTGGCTACCGTAGTGTGAAGGCCCGGCCTGATCAACAGCGATGGGACGAATTATTTTTAGCGGCCGCCATCTCCTTTCTGGGCCCGCGATCACAACTGCTCCAGAGCCAGCGGCCTCCTCCAGCGGTGGAGCTGCTCTTAGGACTGTGGATATCTAGGAAATTTACAGACCCTGGGGTGATTTCGTGTTAGCTTTTCATCCATTATTTAGAGGGCGGGCCTCTTCAGAGAGTGCTGCTGGAGATGCTGCCGGGTTGAGCACACTGTAACCTGGTCCAAGTGTACTTTGTGTATCTTAAAAAGTAAGTTAAAAAATCTAATTTATTTTTTTAAGATTTTAAATCCCACATTTGGATTTGAGTTTCAGATTACAGTACACAATTGACAGTGAGTTTTGCCGCTTCTGAGCTCTCATAATAACTGTGCAATCCGGTACACTAAGTTAACGTGTCACATTGCGCCTGAAGTCAAGACTGCCACGCTGAACGAACCGGCGAATGAATCGACTGCTTGATCCGTGCCAAATTTGGCATTTACTTCGCCCAGTGAAGAATCCGGTGCTGCATCGAGACAAGATCAATCAAACCGTCACCATTAAGCAACATGCCCAGACCATGTTCAAACTCCAACGATCATTGAAAGCTGTCAACTGTGGACGTCATCCTAGTGACTGCCTAGACCACATTAATCTCAGACCCCTCCCACGCTTCAAAACACAATCGATCAACACACCCCATCGATCGATTCTTCCCATTGCCACTTTGCGGGTGTTTCTAAGGTACCACATCTTGAGGTGACATCTGTTTTGGTTAGTATTGTCGTGTCCACCAGGTCTACAGTGAGCTATCGATCTCTGTTTGTTTTATGTTTCGGAATAGGATTGAACAATGGCGATCCGTTTTAGTTTTTGAACACTGTTGCATTGGTTGAGTAGATGGTACTAGATTGGATCATGCTGAGTATGAAGCGTAATTTATTGTCTTTGTGCGGTTTTATTGATATTTGATCGGCGTTTGTGTACGTGCCCCGGACTGATTATCGATGTGGTGGAACGCAGCTCCCTGGGAAGGCATCGGATGTTCAAGAGCATGGCGAGCATGGCGAGATGTTCAAGAGCACTGGTGCTGCTCGGCGTCTGTCTCGTCTCATTCTGCCACTCGGCAACGGCGCAATGCAGTGCCGCTGAGAGCGCTGCGTTGCTCACGATTAAGTCCGTGGTTCTCGATCCCCGCGGCGACCTTGCAACGTGGACTGGCGCTGGTGCCAATTGCTGCAGCTGGAGGGTACGTGCGCCTCTCAACAAATACCCATTTTTTGAAGCAGTATGTTGGTTTTTTGTGTCGCTATCATTTGTCCGCCCTGTTTGAAGTGGACAGGGCTCACGTTCGAAGTTTAGGACAAATAATAGGACAAATAATGCTTAAAAAAATGTCAGAAACTAGGACAATCATTTCCGGACTGAGGGACTCGTAACTAAAGATGGGGAGGAAATAGGAGACCACCACATCAAGCACTACAAGCAGAGGCATCGTTTCTCACTCCGGAGGATCCTGTTCATTGTCGTTTTTCACTGTACACGCTTGTCCTTAGTGACGAATAGCACTCACCAAGTCCAACCAGAAGATTAGTGAGTGTAAAGTGGCGCCGTTTGACTCACAGGAGTGAAAAGCGATGCTTTCTCCTTGTAGTGAAGGTGCCTCTCCATCTGCAAATTTTGTCTCGCCATCTCGAGTATGAGTTCAGTTTTAGTTGAAACAATTTCATCAGTGCCAGAAGTGCTCACAACAAGCTAGGCTCTTATAACAATGACACGCTTTCATAACAAGGCGGTTCTTACGACATCCCAATGTTGTTCCAAGTGTCATTCTGTTGCTCTGTGGTGACGACGTGGTTGAAATACTCTCGGTTTTGTGTGTCACGACAGGGGATTGAATGCAGCAAGTCAGGAGTGAGCGCGATCAGGCTACTTCTGGATCCTCCAGTCCGCGGCCAGACCGTGACACTCGACCCGAACAACCCGGATGTGGGACACGTCATCGGTGGGGCGCTCGCGTCAATGACGCAGCTCGTGATTCTCCACACGGACAACCTCGTGTGGCGCGGCCCGCTCCCTATCAAACAGCTCACGGTCCTCCCCCTCCGGGAGATCGTGATCCGCAACGGCCAGCTCGGAAACCGCAGCCCCCCGGACTCAATCGGCGGGTCGGTCTCGAACGACATCGGTGCGTTCGCGGGGACGCTGGAGGTGGGTAAAATCATGCTAGTCAAGGCGGTCAGAATCTGTTCAGATTTCTAGGTTTTTTCTGGCATTCATAACATTCTAGCATCTCATGTTAGATGCTTACGCATGTTTTACATATTTTTTTAGACAAATTTGACGCCCTAGCGTGTAAACACGCAGGTGCTCATCCTAGCGGGCACGAACTACAACTCAGGGCTGCCGACGGTGCTCTGCAAGATGGAGAAGCTGCGAGTTCTGGAGGTTTCGGAGAGCTTACTGTCGAACCTGGGCCCGGCTTGCTTGAGTAATGTAACGACGCTGCAGGAGGTTCGGATGATGGGGAACCACAAGGTGACTGGAGGGCTGCCGTTGTGGCCCACGCAGCTGCCCAACTTGAAGGTGCTGGACTTCTCCAGGAATGCGCACTCCGGGAGTGTGCCGGTGCCGTATGGGAAGCTGGGGAGCGTGGAGCTCCATCTGGGTGGGAATCACCTCGCCGGGATGATTCCTCCGGGGTTGAGTGCAAAGGCTGCTTCGGCGTTTCAGCCTGGCAATGAGAAACTGTGCGGCGCGCCGCTTGCATCTTGCCATGCGTAATGCCAGCCATGCATGGTTGGCTCCGGCCGGGATTATTAGAATCATAGGACTCTAGTTCCATAATTGGTTCTAATGATGTCTCCTTATTACCGAAAAACATCTTTCATGGCATCAGACTTTGGTTGATTATGGCCTGCCTGCATCGAATATATGTACGTGTAATTTTTTCCTACAAGAACTTGCTGTAATGGTGTCTGCTTTTTCTATCATGTCACCGACACTCTTGGTAGAGTGATTTGCATGGCGTTGTGGACTAGTAACGTGATCTCACAGTGAAAGTCAATGTTCACCCAGCGTCGCTTTTCATTCCTTCTGTGAGTCAAATGGTGTCACTTCGCACCCTAATTTTTTTGGTTGGACTTGGCGAGTGAGATTCGTCACGGAGGACAAGTGTGTACAGTGAAAAGCGACAATGAACAGGATCCTGGAGTCAGAGTGGGAAACGATGCCTCTGCTTGTAGTGACCTTAGAAGATTACTGGCTAACGAACTTACAAGCAAAACTTGATTGAGTCTTTGGTCACTAAGGTAGACATACAAATTACTTCATTAGCACCCAACACTCAATTTTGTCTTCATGTATTGGTGGTGTACATTTTAGAACAAAAGTGTAAACAATTGGTACATGAGAAGGGGATCGAGAGCTTGGTGGTAATAGATATGTCTACCTTGCATATTAATCTTTTAGTGTTTAGATATGTTTTCAAGAAGACGAGTTTTTTCATATCGTCTGTTCATTGTTTCCCCTCTTCGTATGTTGGCTCAATAAAGTGTCCAACCATACAAAATAAAAACTATTGTTTGGACAACATGTTCAAAAATAGTTTGTATTCAATGGTTCAAGTTAGGGGTTGTTCGCATCTTACAGATGGACCAAGTTGGTTCGCTTGCTAAAAAACCAACCCAACTTTGGATGTAGAGCTCAAGTTCCTCCCTTTATCTCTTCTCCTGGATTATAGGACTTGCAAGCCTGGATTATTCTTTCCATGAACCCAAATTACTAAAATAAACTCAAATAATCTTCCATTTGTCCTCTTGTTTCACCTCATTCAAGATTTCCCTTCCATATTGCCTTGTTAAGGCCATGTTTTCACAATCTTCTGAAACTTAGATATTCAAGCAAGATTAGAACTTGCATTATGACCTCAATTGAAAAGTGAATCTTTTCTATTGATATTTTACTTCAGGTTGGATGCACATCCGGAAACATGTAGTTTTGACCTGACATTATAGGTTGGGTGCCTTGAGCTCCACCTCAAGTCAAGTCCATACATGCAAATAGAGCTTTAGAGATTGTAATATGTATTTGTGAACAAGTGGTGCATTAATATGTTGAATGTCAAATCTTATCGTGATTCAAATGAATCTTTATAGTTTTTTCCTGTTTAAATTCTACTTGGGTGCAAAATAAATAAATGTACTTATCTAATGATGTCACGTGGCAATCTAGATGATTTTTTTTCTTGAGTTTCACTAGAATTTCAAAATTCATTAATCACATTTTTATATATTTCTCACATTAGAGGAGAAATGAGGATTCAAGAGGCCCTCAAAATGCTCATTTTTTTGGTCATTGTACCCGTGAACATGCTCAACCACATGCTGCCATAGTGAAGTTCACAGACTTACTATGCCAGCATGGCATTTACACCAAGAAAAACAAAAAAAACAAAAAAACAAAAAAAAAATTGCGCCGGCAGGGGATTTTTATAAAAAAAAAAAATTCTTTTCCCTGGAGCACCTGTAGGTGCTGCAGCGGTGCTCGGTATGGTGTTTTTATTTTTATTTTTATTTTTATTTTTATTTTTGCATGTCCTTTTGCTACTTTCCAAAGCCATTAGGGCCTTCTAAAGCCCCATTTCTCCTCTAATGCTTTGTTTTATACATGAGTTGTATAATGCATAACTTCAATCAATTAAAGATCTAAAAACACATATTTGTAAACCATACCATTATTAAATCGTGTTTGAAAAAAGAAACGTTACCAACCTTAAGGAATATCAAGAAATACTTAATAGTATAAAAACTGCTATGATTGCGTAAGCTATATAATTTTTGTTCTTTTCCTTTGGCTCTTTACAATCTACAAATCAATACATGTCCTTTCTTTTTCTCCAATTGTTTATTTTCTAAGCTTATTTATTTCTAATGAACAGTGTATACGGTACAATCCTTTAGTATATTGCACCATCTTTGGAAAACTTAAGTTGGTCCAAACTAAGATTTATTTTTAGCAACATATGTAAACAAATTCTCTAAATTTTTCTTAGTTTTTCTCTTGAATAGAACTTGCATTATTCAAGATTTTACAAGTGATCAATATTTTTTCCAAAGGAGACAAAAGGATTAATTTATTCATGCATTTGTAATGTTAAAGGTTGTAATTGACATGGACCAACATTTTTGAAGAGAGATACGCGAGGAGATACATAAACAATTGGCAAAATGATGTAAATGTATAGTGGCGTGAAATTACACAAATTCCTACCAAAAAAATCCATGATGTAATTGTTCAATCTAAATACCTGTTGGAGATAGTAGATAATTAACTCGTGGTTTTATTTTATTCCCTCTCTATTTAGATGCATGTAACCAATGGAATTTAAGCTTTCCTTCAAGTGTTTAACTGTGGACAAAATGATCATGTAAAATTTTGGATGCTTAGGTTGTAACATTATCGAGACATGGGTGTACCATAAATCAAGGGCAAGCCTATCACCATTAGTGGAAATGTATGCATGTTAATTATTGTTTTGTGACACGTCAAGGAATGTTGCAAACATAGCAGAATTAACTCCTAAAATTAAAAGATGGTGTTTACTGCTTGATACTTTGATTGATTTCAAGGTAATTTCATTTTTGATTCCAAAATCATAATTTTGTAAACATTCTATAGCAGTCGTAAAAGTTCATCTTTTTTTACATTTTTCTATTATAAATAGCAAAAACAAATATTTACATGCATTCACTATAGTAAATATGCACATGGTGCCCCCTTGTAGAAATTAATTTTATTAGAATTTGGCAAAATAAAAACAACAAATTGTTGTTTGGAATAAAAGGGCTCATGTCAAGAATAGAAGGGTTCTTGGCATTGTTTTGGAGAGTAAAATTGACTTATGTTATAGAATGTTTTGTGTGAAGAATGTCAAAAAATATACATCAGAACTCTTCATATGCCAATGTTATTGCCACAAGTAAGATTAGATCAAAGAGATAGACCCAAACCTTTTTGAATTGACCACCTTGGGTCCTACAAAAATTATTGACATAGTTTCAATGTGTGGCAATCCATGATAGTATAACAAGTGTGCAAAACATTCTACAGGTTCAAAACATTCAACCACTAATTAACAACATCATTCAACAAGGTTGGAAAGTAAACTCACTCATAGTCGTCACAGCCGGCCGGAGCTAGAGGAACAAACCCCGCTCCCTCAATGAAACACCTTGAAACGAAATTCAAACTATCAGAAACCTTCATTAAGCACACATTCAAAGCAATAAACACCATCGCTATACACCATGTCGGATCAATTCTACTACATAAAAGACGAATAGAAAATAACCAGCCACTATTGATAGACTAAATAGAATAAAATAGCAAAAAGAAGGATAGTGGTGAAGACCACTAATTATTTCTTTTTCTGTTAGCTCGGCGCAAACACTTGTCTCAGGGAAGTAGGATGGGGTCGATTGGTTGGTACAACTTTCTTGCCTAGGATAACTCACTAGCAGCACCAAGTCATGTATATCACATTATTGCTCTAACGGACCCAATAGGAATCAAACTTAGACCACATAATTGCGATACAAGCCCTTCACCAACCATTACAAGAAATTTGAGCCCTCTAAGAGGCCTTGAGTTTTTATTTTTATTTTAACTTTTTGAATTTTTTTAAAATATTTAATTAATAAAAAAAATTAAATGAAATTTGATGTGGCATGAGTTCGACATTTCATATTGGATATTTAAATATTAAAAGTTTTTTTTTTCAATTTTAAAATATATCTTTAATATTAAAAATTGTTCAAAAAAATCTTTGAACATTTTTTAAACATTTTCTAACATTTTTAAATAATATTTTTTAAAATTTTATAAACATTTTATTTTAAAAAAAAAAAATTATTTAAAAAAATTCCAATAAAAATTAGACTTTTGCCCGAACATCAAAAAAGCCCCTTGGAGGGTTCATTTCTCTTCTAATGCAACCGCAGAACTTATGACTTGGCAATCTTACACCTCACCAAAATTCAAAATATACCCGGCAACTATCCAACCACTAGTGTGTGGTTACTTTTTACTAGTTACTAGTCAATAAAGTGCCTATTCTTGCAATGAGAGGGTAGTTTTGCACCAATGGCCCTTTGTTTGGTGGACACTGAGTTATTGTCATTACGAACAGGCACTTTATTCATGCCGACCTTGCTAGAGGACCGGAGTTTCAATCTATTTATCTATCTTCAAAACATTCTACAAGTTCATAGTAAGTTCAATGAACTTCCCATGAATTTACTAGGTCTTTCCATTCCATATGAGCTTCCATTTCGACAAAAAAATTCCAAAGTTTTGAGCTATAAAATGCGCACTAAATCCATTGACATACAAATGAAAGTTGTAGATGATGACTTTTTCATGACATCCATTCGGTTGGACTAGGTAATGATGTCAAAATATGTTTAAATTTGATGTAAAAAAATATTATCTTTTTTATTATATAAAAATTGCAAAAACACTCATTGTCTTATAAATTTTGGAATGATTGGCTAAAAGTGCATAATGTACAATATTGAATCATCTTTTGATTGTTTACAAAGAGATCTCAAGACACCTCTATCAAACCATAATAAAACTTATGTGAACAGCTTCATCACTATTGAAGAATAATGTTTTCAACCAATCATAATGAATTACAAGATGAGAGTATCAAAATTGTAATTTTAGTGGATTTTCAAAAAAAAAATCTTGTAAATTCATTTGAAAGATATTTAGGCATTTTATTTTAAATTCAACCATACGGATGTCTTCTAATAAGGATGTCTTACATATGCTTTTTAGAGTTGAAGCTCAAAAACGTTAAAAAAGCCTCATTTTATAATACATTTAGGTATTGTCCAAAACCTTTAAGCACTTAGGGGTTAACACTTAAACCCAGGGTCCCCATATAAAAGGTAGAACCCTAAGATGATGTCATTTTATTTTACATTCAATGCGCACTCTCCATTTTTTCCTTTTTGGCACAAGTCTATGGGGAAGTTCTCGTGTGATGTATCTTTGGTGGTTGCCACCGAACCCTGGGTTTAACCCTTTAGTGCCTAGGTAACCAGTAAGTGGTCACTAGATCATCGAAAAATGAAATGCTGTAAAATCTGTGAACTATCTTAGTTCGGTGTGTGAAGTTCAGAAGTGTAACTTTTGATTATGCAGATGATGCAAAAAGAAATTTTGAAATCTGACTTTCTTAGATATCCAAATACCTATGTTCAAAACATCAAAATACTGCAAATACCTCAAAATACAGCAAATACTTACGAATACAACACATGTACTATGTGGTATTTCTTGTATTTGAAAGTTTGTTATCTTGTATTTATTTTTGGATTGTGTTCTCTTGTTCATGTTCCATCAATGTATGTATTCCGATCTTGATCAATGTACCAAGTCCTTTCTTATTTTAACGTATAAATTTTGTCTTAAACCGTACATAGATAAGTCACTCTCACTTATAAAATTCACAATAATTATGTGTGAGTCAGTTCTTGACATGAAAAATTGCAATGGAGAGGTGTTGACATAGGTCATTGCTGAACTGCTTCACTTTCATTTTTGAAAATTTAACCAAAATTCTATTTAACTTTGAAGTCACACACCCCTCAAAATCTCATTTTGGAGTGTGCATTATACGGTTCAAAGACATACTATAATCTTTCAATCTAACGGTCTGATCTGACCAAGATTTAACCAAAACTTGTTTCATTAAGCTATGCTTATATTGATACGGTTGAATACTATTGATAGCATTCCTAATTTCAAGAGAGAAAGTTTAAAAAAAATATCACCGAAAAAACTGTGGTTTGTCCAAAACCACCCTAGGCACTAAAGGGTTAAACATCATGCATTTGAAGGTCATTTCCACTTCTTTTTTTTCTCACATCTACAAAACTCGTGCTGGAATTTATAGATTATATAAAATTGAAGTAAAAATTGAAGTTCTATTTCAATTGAGTCGGTTACTGATTATTTTTTCATGATTGCAAAGGTATACATCAAAAATTGAAATTCAAACCTACTTTTAGTATTTTGAAAATTTTGAATAACAAGATGCATTTTAAGATTAGATTATTTTGAATAGTATACATAAAACACGCATTATTATAATTCCAAATAATTCATTTAAAGTCCTAACTCATCAACATTTGAGCACAAGTGCCCCACATCTATGTAAGTCTTTCATCTCCCTATTTTAAACTTTTCACGTTAGTCATGTATCCTACATCATGGTCACTTTCAACATAAATACATGATGTCATCTTGGGATTGGATTAGGATGGCATGGACCCTGACGTGGAAATGACGACCCATGACGTGGAAATTCATTTTACACAGGAATCTGACCCTCACGTCCAGTAACCTCGGCTCTTGGCAGCTACAGGTGCTCATGATCCGGATTTCCCATCAGCCAACAACTCCAACACGATCCAAATAATTTCAGTCTTTAGTTTTGGAGAGCAAAAATAAAAGACAGACATTGAAAGGATCAGCAAGAACTAAAAAATCTATCCACATTGATAAATCACAATCAAACAAGCTAGCCTAAGATTGAACTAATTCAAAACCCCAAACCAGATGCTGTCACAAATCACAAGACAGGTCTCCAAAAACACAATAGAATGGTTCAAGCTGCTTTATTGAAAATCTGATTTGATCTCCGAAAAGGTATGGACATGGACCCATCTACTCTAAAGGGTATTTATAATACCTAGTAGAAACGTGTATGAACCCGGAAAATAACAGGAGCATCATGGGACTCTGCAGATGTAAAATTTGGAAAAACATCAAAATTTGAGTAACCACTGGCTTCGCTGATTTCTACGGATCAATCAAGGCCACGAAATCTTTTCTGTGTTGCAAAAGTAGCTGACACCTAACTCATGGTCTAGGACTTGGGACATTCCCTTGCATGAAGAAGCACTTATGGTTGGGAACTAGAAAGAATGACGACTACTACTAGCAGTCCCCAAAACTGAGAATTCTCACCTAGTTTTTAAGCCGGAGAACAACAATCTGCTCAAAATGCCAGCCTCTCAGAAGTCGATTTCCAGTTGGTAAGTTGCACCAAACCAATATATCTGATCAGAATCAGAAAATTTTCTTCAACATCCTAGAAAGGGCACGGCCTTTAGGCCTCCACCACTCCATATAATCTGCATACTGGTCTACTGCATAATCTCCGAATTCGTGTAGCTTATTTACAGAAAAATCCTTTGCACTAGCTGCCGCCTGCCCGCTGGACACATAAACTGTGATCTCAGACCTTTTTGTTGTTACCTTCTCCTCCAATTCAGCCAACTTCGATTCTACCAATACCCTGGCTTTATCGGGTAGTGTGCCCTCCTTTGCATCCTTATATAACGCCAAGGTTGTCGCACTCAGTTGAGCTCTCTGACTTGCTGTCTTCTCAGCTACTATGCGACTTAACTCAGCTGCTCGACAAAATTGTCGGATTATAATGCCCGTACTCAATGGACCCAAAATCCATAACGGCAGCAGGTCTTGTGACACTGATAGTCCAAAACATATTGTCACCAGCAAGTAAAAAGGTACACTGCACAAACAACCGGTGTACGCATCATCATAGATCAGTACAAGCCAAGAGTAGATACAAAAAAATCCCCACGGTCTGATAAAAAAACTACCTAGAATAAATATACCAGAGTTGTTGTAAATAAACAACCACAAAGGCTGAACCATGTTAGAACAATATCATCTGAAATTAGCAATCACGTGTGGTTTCACATAGCTGCGTCATAACTACGGGTAAAAATCATAATATCCTTGATAAAACCATTCAGTAACCAGGCAGCAGAGATTACTTACAAAATGGCGATCGGCCACTTAATCCAGGGATCTGTATCCCGCCACCACCTGGCTCCATGCAAGCTCAATTCAGAGGACTTCAAGTCTGTGATCAACTGCTTGGCATCAAGGTTTTTAACTTTCTCCTGAGCATCTTGATATCCTAGTTTAGCACTTTCCAACACTCCACGGTCACGCAAGTCTTTCAGCCCTTCCTGGAAGCCTTGCAGAGAATCGACCAACATCTGTCTCAAGTGCTCTTTTCCTTGCAACTCTAATGCTGATGAGTCTGTAGCTTCTTCAACTGCAGATTCCGGAGAAGGTTCAGGTTCCTGCTCGCCGCTGTTGTTGTCATGGTCGGCAGTGACCACCTGAAATGATAGAGCCTGCAGTCTCTGCAACCGCAGAAGATCTCTGCTTCCTGAAATCAGGAAACTACCACCACTGCAACAGAGTAAATCATTGGTAGAGTTTGGTTGACTACCACACATGAATTGATACTTGCAAGAGCAAACAACATTAAAGGCATTCATAGATCTATTATTCTGTACTGCTTAACCCCTAAAGGACTAAGGATTCATGGTTAGAAAACGACCAATTCCATTGATCATATTGTGTAAAATATAATTCGGATAAGGTCAAATTTTATATCCCTAAAATCAGTGCAGAGCACAGCATAAAATTGGACAGAAGCGGCGAGCAGGATGACCTACTCAAAACTGCTCAAAAAACATGAGGCTTCATCTTGATCCTCTAGGAGTAAATTTGAAAGCTGCCCGCACCCCCAGGGCATGCCAGAACAAGCATCACAAGCTAGAGGAAGGTAGGAGTCCTAACCAAGAACGATGTTGAATTCCGCAAATCTTTCGAGGTGTAGTAGTAACTAAAGCAGCAATTGTACAAGAGGATGCTCGAGACTGACACCGTGTTGATGGAGCTGTTACTGACACTGGGCGCAAAGTGCTCGTACCCTGCAAAAGCAACGCAAAACAGGTCCAGCTCATCAAGATAAAATACATTTGTGAGAAAGCATTCATCAAAATTCAGCGTGAAACTGATAAAAAAAAAATGACAGCATTATACCATGACTCATTTCAGAAAGGAATATTACTTACCAATCCTTTCAAATTCAACAATGCCATGCTTTCAAAATTTGACGCAGCAGATGAATAATGTGGTTCCCAACATCAACTACACCCTGCAGAGAAAAAAAACAAAAAAACAACAACCATTCGCAATCAATACACCGCTCAGTCACATCAACTTTGCTCAGAATTTCCAAGTGAAAAACCAATACAATACACACCACTGTGCAGCTTGAATTTTTTTTCCAACATTGGCCACAGAGCATAGTAATATCCTCTACACACTATGCGCCTCTAAAACCCTTTAAACACAAAATTCAACAGGTGCCATAAAACTTCAAAAATTCGCACCAACGCATTGAGTGTCCGTTCAATCTCAATAGCAGACCTAGTAGATTCGCGAAATCCTGAGTCTCACAAACGGAAACTACTTATAGGATTTCATGAGGATATTCTGTTGATTGAAACCCTAGGAACAAAATTGGTATGCCAATTGAACTGACACCCTAGAGCTTTTAACACCGCTAATTCCAAACCCTCGACACTAAACCCCGTGATTTCTGTGTCCTGTTAAACCCGCGGTGGAAACGTACCAAGCGACGGGGAACGAATGCATCGCCCGAGATAGGAAGGAACCCTAAAGTGTGGGCAACGTCGGTGGTACTGGAGAGGAGAGAGAATGATTCTAGGAAACGAGAAAGAGCAGGGACAGGGGAATTCGAAGGGCATTACCGCGGGCGTTTGAAGTGGGTGGGTGCCGAGGTGCAGCGGGAGATGAGAAGCAGTAGAGCAAGCATGGCGCTCTTCAAATCTGCACCTCCATCGCCAGAAGAGAAGCAGGAGACGCAGAAACGAAAACAGCAACGACAAGTGAGCGCAGAAGAGTTGAGGAGCTTCGGAGATGGAGGGTCGGTTTGGCAATGAGTCCCTCTGGATAACAGGATGACGGATGAAAAACCCGCGTGCGGCACAGTTTTCATTCGTGGATGAGTTTTGGATGAACGTACGCGTGTCAGTTGGCTCAAAAGTCCCGTCCAATGAACGTGGAGTGTCGGATGAAAGTGAAATCACGCAACTCAATTCCATCCTGCACCCATTGGCGCATCCATGCATTGAAATCATTCCCATAATGTACTTTATTAGTATGACCTTGTGCCGTTGGCCTAAGTGTTCTCTGTGATTTGATTGTGCTTTATTTTATTTATTTTATTTTAATCCACAAAATTAATTCAATTTACGTTAATGAAATTCGATTAAAATTCCATAACTCTCACATCGTAGGTCCAATCGCTACATCATTGAAATTAAGCAAAAACTGAAAGCCGAAGTAAAAGTCAGGGTGAAGTCCCTGGTGAACAAAAACAAACTTGGCAAGAGATACGGTGAAAATCCGTGGTAAGCAAGAGGGACCTAGTAAGAGTCATGGTGAAAGTCAGTGGTGAGAAAAACCAGACATTGCACGAGATATTGTGGAATTCCATGGTGAGCAAAAAGGATTCAACAAGAGACACGATGATAGTCCATGGTGAGCAAAAACGGGCCTCGCATGAGACATAGTGGAAGTCCGTGGTGAACAAGAGGGATCTCGAGGGTGACGACCCAAGGGACCTTGCAACACTGTAATAAAACATGGTAAAAAAAAACCGCACTCAAAATTGACTGCGGTTCTTTTTGCCACGTTTTTGTGCATGCGCAAGTAATGGGCTGTTAACTTCTTTTGCAATTTCAAACTACAATTTTTAGAATTTTGGTGCGTGTAATATACTGTTGGAAAGGAATTGAAAATACCTTTCCAATGGTATATTACACGTTCCAAATTTTCAAAAATTGCATTTGGAAATTGCAAAAAACAATTGTTGCGCGCGTAGTGGGCCTGCACAAAAACGTGGCAAAAAGAACCGCAATCAATTTTGAGTGCGATATTTTTTTACCATGTTTTGTTATAGTGCAAGAACTAAGGTGGAAAACTAAGAGGTATCCAAGAGATGACAGACGTAATTATAGGTTTATAACAAGGCAACGAGGTAGAAAATATCATTCTTAAAGTGAAATGTCAAGGCCAAAGTTGTTTCAGTAGCATAGGAAGAAATAAGAGCTTCTAAGTTTTACTGACATATTGTAATTGTTTATGCTTCAATGTATAAAAACTAGGGCTCAAATGTTCTTTGCACTACTATTGAAAATCAAGTTGTAAAATTTGTAATTCTTTATATAGTGTATGCATGAATTCATTTTTTTGGGTGTTAGAAAAAATTCCCTTTTTCTCTGTTTTAGTCATGGATTTCATTCTTTGTAACTATGTGGAGACTTTCTTTCAAATAAATTGGTAGACTTTTACATTTTCATTTCTTTAAAGAAAAATGTGAATACCTTTTCTTCAAGGTATACATATTTTCCAGTTTTTTAAATTTTAAGTCAAATTCAACAATGAAATTTAGTTTTCGATTTATTATTATTATTATTATTATTATTATTATTATTTCTATTTCTATTAAGTTAAATTTTTGTTTTTCAAATTATCAATTTTTGTATTATGTCAACATATCAATTTCAATTGTTGATTTTAAAATTTGTCAACATGTCCTTCATGTTATATGATTAAATTAGGGTTTATGATTTTGATTTTGATTCGTTTATGGTATCTTTTAATTCCTAAAAGACCAAAGTCTTGAAATTGATTTTTCAAGATTTTGAGCACTTTGTTGTGGTTAGGAGTTTTTGTATTTTAAAACAGAATAAAATCTAGAGATTCAATTTCATGAATTAACGTACAATAGGTGCTCAAATTTCATAGTATATAGACTTGTATATTTTTATATTTTTAGTTTTATATTTTTTCCACATATCTTTGTTTCAAAAATGAATATAGAATTTAAAACAACCAAAAAAAAACACCCAAACTTATCCAATTTTGAAACAAAATGAAATTTATTTATGAAACAACAATGACCTTGTTTGTAAGTATAGATACTGTAAATACACAAAAAAAATTGAAATGTATAAGAATGTCTTAATGTACAATACAAAAAGTCATTCCATCTCCAAATGGAAACAACCTTAGAAGAATTCTGAAAGGTTGTAAGTTGAGTACCTAAAACTCCTGGGCTAAAACTATTTGATTGATTCCAAATGTAAAGCTAATATAAAAACATCTTCCATGTGACTTTTGTTGGTAGAGGATAGGATTAGTACGCCTATGCTAAATATATAATTAAAAAAAGGTTTTGTAAATGAAAAAATTATGAATATTCTCCAATATTCACTTTTTATCCCACCATTGCAAAAAAAACATTCCCAATTTTTTTTGAGATTTAGAAAAATGTATTTCTGTCAACTATGCTCTAGACTTACAATAGTATAGAAATGAAAAATAAACAATGAAAGTTTGAGTGTTAATGGAAAAGAATTGTTGTAAACATCTATGTGCCCAAAACCTAATCTACATGAAAAACCATTTTGAAATATATAAAAATTCCATTTTCATTATTACTCACAACCTTGCCTCTCAAGGTTCAAGGTTTTTCTACCTCAACCCTTCAATGCCACATGCTAAAAAGTAATTTTGAAACTTAAAAATTTGTAGTTGTTGATTAAAAAAAATTACTAAAAATATTAGAATCTTCAGACAATATTGTGAATAGGACTTTTAGCTTTTTCCAAAAATTTTGGGATGAAAATCATAAGCATGGATGAAAACAAGGTTTGTAGTTATTTTCATTTAGTGTAAAATGCCCTTAAGAAAAGATTGTCGCTCATTTGTACCACCACTCACAAAACTGTATGTACAATGATACGAAATCAACTTCTTTAAAAGTACTTATTCAATGCCTCAAGGAGACAATGTTTTGATCAATCGTACTAAATTTTACTTTCCAAAGTTAGAATTTAGAATTTTGGTGAATTTTTAAAGAGTTTATAGAGTTAAAATTTAGAAATTCATCATTAATAAATTTTATACCTATAATTGGATACATGCATATATAATTTAGAAATAAACATTTTTTCAGATTGAAGAAAGTTCGGTAAAATTATACATTTTCATATAAATCCAGTGAAAAAAAGATTTTCACCTACTACATATGACTGATCAAAGTTCTACAACTTAGAGATGTAAACTGATACTAAATTGTTTTTTTTTCTAAAATTTTCAATTGAGACTTCAAGAAGAAAACATTTCAATCAATCATGCAAGTTTTTACTTTTCAAAAATAAAATGTTAATTTTTAGTGAGCTTTTAAAGAATTTTATGGTGTTTGATCTTAGAAAATATAATAAATAACATCATAGATAGATTTTGAACATCTAATTAGACATGTGTATAATTAACTTAGAAATAAACATCTTTCAAGTAAGATCTTTTTAAAAAAAATTATAGAATTACATATAAATCTAGTAAATTAAAGAGCATTTTCTACTACATATGCTTACTCAAAATTCTACAACTATTTGAATGTTAAACTTCTCACTTACATTGAAATGATCCAATGACAACAAAATTCTATCAATCTACCAACGTATATGTCCACCCTTTGGCTTCATCCTTGCTTATAATCTAGAAAGCATAGACTGACACAACTCGAGAAGATTTGTGAGCTTTGTCTGTAATAAAACCATATTTATAATTCAAAATATTCCAAATAAATCCAATATTTTAATAAAAAACTAAAAGTCACAGTAAGAATTCCATTGGTAAAAGAAAATCATTAATTTTTTGGGGGGGAATATAGCTAGTGAATGTAATGTAGAATATAGTATAAATCTTGACCCACAAGGCTTGTAAAAGCAATAGAATGTACAATATATAGATTTCGAAATTTAAAAAATAAACTCTAAATTAGAGTTAATAAGCTTCAATTGTGAAAATTCCTATTAGGAGATCATGAAGATATGTTGTTTGTTTTAGTACAAAATTTATGGGTTTAGTAAAGAGACGACAATATTTTCTTAGGGGGACTCTACATAATGGGGAGTGACACTCCCCGACTCTAAATCCCCCCTCGACGTTAATGCAAACACTATTCATCCATGGGCTTCATTAGTTTGAAATTTCTATTTTGGGCACCCTAGGGTCTTTTTTTGGCAATTTGTTTTTCAAATTTGGAACCTACGGCCCCAATTTAGTTCGGGGGATCGCTCGGGAATTTTAAACCATTGGACGAGGGGGTTATTTTTTAAGGTGGGTCCCAACATGCACAAAATAGGGGCAGTTATTGTCCTCTTGCATTTGAGTTAACTGAAAACAAAAGAGGTTGCAACATGAGTCAAACAAGAGTCTTGTCACTAAAAATAAGATCCACTGTCACATATTTTCAGTGAATAGTAACTTGGTCTCGAATTGAATAGCAACTGAGGGTTGGGAGAACGTGTTCGCAACTGAGGGTCCCGCAACTAAGATACTGTCAGGTGTTTGTTTCAGAGAATTTAGAAACTCGGCTTAGTCTCAGTTTTGGAGCTTTCTTCAACTCAAAACGAGTCTAACATGAGTTTGAGCTGATTTTCTTCTTTGGGAGCTTCTTTTCGGTTAAACTCTATTAACGTCGAGGGGATTTAGAGCCGGGGATACTAAGGGCCGCTTCACACTATGGCCAAAGGTTGAGAGGCCGTCGATTTCCACCAATCAAATTGCAAGAAACCATGGTTTCGGCCTCTCGACCCTTCACACTAGAGGCCAAAGTCCAAAGGCCGTGGACCTTCAAAATGCTTACATGGCAACACTTTTTGACCAAGGTGACGGCCTCTCGAGAGGAAGTTTGGGTCCTACATTTTGCAAGACCCGTCACTATGGTCGAGAGGCCGTCGATTTCTTTTCATAAAAAATGAAAACTATATTTTATGCCTATTCTCAGTAGATTTCTTTGGACTCTCAACAAAGTTTGGACTCTCAATCCCACGGCCTCTCGACTTGGACGGCCATACTGTGAAGCGGCCCTAAGTTATAGCTAAAAGTCAAGCAACAACCGCCTTGAAGGCAACACTTCAACGCGCCTCCCCCGAAATTCCACGCGGAATCGTCGCCGAAGCCAGAAGACCTGCCCGCGCTCTCATTGGCCAGGGCCCAAACACCACGTCATCGCATTCCGTGATTGGCTGCCCGAGTCGCCCACATGGCCTGTGCCCGCCGCGTCTTCTCCTCCCTTCTATAATACACGCTCCCCTGCTCCTGTCTCTCTCACTCATCACATTCTCCTCTCCACTCCATAGCTTGCAGAGATCCAACAATCTCCTTCGCATTCCACAGATCCGTGTGTTTCTGAAGCCCCCGCAACAAGATGACGACGTCGAAGAGGCTGGCGGACAAGAAGAGCGCCAAGTTCCAGAAGAACGTGCACAGGAGGGGCAACGTGCCGGAGACCACGCTGAAGAAGAAGAGCCAGTACCCCGTGGGGCCGATGGTGCTTGGCCTGTTCGTGTTCGTCGTCGTGGGCTCTTCCATCATTCAGATCTTCCGATCCGCTACCAGCGGCGCCATGGCGTAAGATTAGCGTCGTGCTAGTCGATTCTTTGGCGTTTCCGTGAGAGAACCCCCTGCCGCATGGCGTTCGTTGAGGGTTTTGTTGGAGGGCCCAGTAGTTACTTACTTTGTTGATCACATCCTTTTCTGAGGATGTTTTCTTTTGTAAATTTGCGCGACTCACTTTTAATCTGAAGATTTAGACCCTATCATCGCATCTTGGTATGTGCACAAAGTAGTCTCTCTCTGATTTAGGGTTTTCTTTTTCTCTTTCGTCATGGTCCTCCTTTGCCTGCATAGTTGCTGATATGCCTTTTGTCTCTTTCGTTGGTTCTTGAATGCAATGTATCTTCCTGTAAATTTTAGGTGTGTTATTGTAATCGGAGGATGCGCTCACTTATTTGTGACTATGCTTATGCCTTCTGCTATTCTTCCAGTAGATGTTTTGTGTTTAGAGTCCGATGAATTTGCAGTATTACGAATCGTATCATTGTAACCCTCTTTTACTCGTTTGATACTCCTGTTCGGAGCAATCATCGTTCCTGAATTGCATATAAGTAGCACGATTTCTGATGTACATGATATGATCATACTGTGTCCCTGATGTTAAACATTTTCAGCGTTCATTATGTTCTAATCATGTAGGATGTAGATGGGCTTAGTAACAGCAGAAATCACTGGTGAGAGTAGTCATGCGAAATGTGTGTATTTTTCAAGCAAAGTAAATTGTACAGTTCCAGTAGTACGTAGGAGATGCATGTTGTCTTGCATACAAGAAGTGTGAAAAGTTTGTACAGAGGTGTATCACTGGCATGATCAATGGGGCAAACTTGTGAACCTTCATAGCCGTGGTACTTCAGTGAGCCTCTGGAATTGACTAAGAGCATCTCTGATTTGCAGTCTGAAGGTCATCAGAAATTACATTGCATATCATGTAATGTAACATCCAACATCACTCAATTATGAAAATAGTAAGTAACCCACACACAAGTCACCACGCATAGGTTGTGCTTCAGAATCATGATGCTCTTCGGGCTGCCCTCCAAGGACCCTCTTGATGTTCAACCTTTTAGTGTCCAGGGTTCAACCTTTTAGTGTCCAGGGTGGTTCTGGAGAAACCACAGTTTTTTGGGTGATGTTCCTTTAAAACTCTCTGTTGAAATTAGGGATACTATTAATAGTATTCAACCGTATGAATGTAAGCATAGCTTAATGAAACAAGTGTCGATAAAATCTTGGTAAGATCGGACCGTTGGATTGAAAAATTATAGTATGTCTTTGAACCGTATAATGCACACTCAAAAATGAGATTTTGGGGGTGTGTGACTTCAAGGTTAAATAGAATTTGGGTTAAATTTTCAAAAATAAAAGTAAAGATGTTCAACAATGGCTTGTGTCAACACCTCTTCATTGCAATCTTTTATGTCAAGAACATGTCAAGAACAGATTCATACATAATTATTGTGAATTTTATAAGTGAGAGTGACTTATCTATGTACGGTTTAGGACAAAATTTATACGTTAAAATAAGAAAGGAGTTGGTACATTGATGAAGATCAAACTACATACACTAATGGAACACGAATAAGAGAACACAATCCAAAAAAATAAAATACAAGATAACAAACTTGCAAACACAAGAAATACCACATAGTATGTGTGTTGTATTTGTAAGTATTTGTTGTATTTTGAGGTATTTGCAGTATTTTGGTGTTTTGTACATAGGTATTTGGATAGCTAAGAAAGTCAGATTTCAAATTTTCTTTTTGCATCATCTACAAAATCAAAAGTTACACATCTGAACTTTAGACATCGGATTGAGATAGTTCACAGATTTTCCAGCATTTCATTTTCTAGTGATCTAGTGACCACTTAGTGGTTACCTGGGCACTAAAGGGTTAAGGGTTATGAAAAGGAGATACACTACACTCAATGGCGTATTTAGAGCGGGCTTCCATGTAAGCATTAGGCTGGTGGATATAGCTACAGGACAATAAATGAGGTCCTAACTTCCACCCATTCTTAGTGAGTGTTGAAAGCGGACTTTGCATTTCATCCACTCTCACTCCCATTGGTGAGCTACATGATTGGTTGTTTTGTGAAAAGTTTCTAATTATATCTACTGAATTGGTCTATTGAGGTGTGCTCTGTGCTATTTTTATCCATGGAGAGCAAGATTGAAGGATCGGCCTGACTCTGCATGGAATGAGGTCCTTAATGTTTGGGACACTATTTCTCAAATCTGGACACTATTTAATTTTATGGAGTTAGTGTCCTCGTAAGAAAAAAAATGAATGTAGTGTTCCAATAACATATGACAACTTTATAATAAATATGGCATGCCACCTCATGTCACTCTCATTACTTGAAAATAACATGGCACTTTCAATGAAAATTGGAATGACAAGTGACAAACTCCTATTTTAACCCCTAAAGGACCGTAAGGCCCCCACGCGGCTTCTGGAACTAGAAAGTGAGGAAATTCAGGTTCTTGGGCTTTGAATTGTAGGATGAGCAAGAAAGAGACCTTGGCTCTTTTTGAGAGCCGAATCTGTAGGTACTTCTTGATCGGAAATTCATCAAGTGAGCAATTTTTGGTGATTTTTTTGAGTTGCACGGAGGGTATCTAGGTGTCACTTCAAACCCTCATATCTTCCTCCTCACACCTCCAAATTACTTGAATTTTTTTGAACATGTTTAAAATGATGATTTCTACTCACAGTATAAATTTTAGAATTTTTGGAGCATTTTTGAACAATCCGATTTCAGCATGTGTACAAAATACCCCAAACAAGTTCCATCAATCTTCTCAACGGTGGCATTTTCTCAAAAATTATGCGATTTTGTTGGTCTTTTTTTCATAAAAAAGCTACGTAAGTCTTCTTTAATTTCAACGGTGCCAATTGTCAAAATTACCCCACACCAATGAGGAATTGAGCTTGCTACAAGAGCTAGTCAAGAAAACAAGAGCTAAGTTCAACACCACCCGGTCCTTTAGGGGTTAATGTCAAGAGACACTATTTCTCTTCACCTTTGAACAAATTGTGGTAAAAGACATCAATTGTGGTACGCCATTCAATGTACACTAAATGGGCTATTTAGTGTTTAGGAGACTATATCTCAACACGGACACTATTTGATTTTAGGGAGATATAGTGTTTTTGTAAGAATTTTTTTTAATGTAGTGTTCCAACTTTATAACAAACTTGGCATGTCACCTCATGTCACTCTCATGACCTAGAAGGAACATGACACTTTCAATCAAAGTAGGGAATGTGTCAAACTCATATAAAGTGTAGAAACACTATTTTTCTTTACCTTTGAAAGAATTGTGGTAAAAAACATCAATTTGAATTGGACACTAAATAGCCCATTTCTCACCCTCCATGGAAAACTGAATTGGCTAAAAATAGAAATTGGGTGGTTAAAAATAAATGTCACTAGAGTGTAGATCTTGTCGCGCCTGTCAAAAAAGTATACCGTACGTGGAAGGCAGGGTCGGCAGAAAATAATTCCCCAAAAAAATGTCGAAAAAATAAATAAATTTATTAAGTATTTTGTCGAAATCAACAAAAGTAAAGTCAACAAAAAGCCGAAAAAAAAATAGAATAAAAACATAACATGCAACAAAAATTGTAGACAAAAAATAAAATAAACCGTTTAGCTGCCGGATTTTTTTAATGTTAGCTATTAATAGCCGATTACTTAATAATTACTTTTGAAAGTGCCGACCTCCACTGTTTCAACTTTTATTAATTATTCGACACGAAAGTGCCGACCTTGCCTTCCACATATGGTATAGAATTCAGAATGACTATTTTTAGCCAATTTACTTTTTCCACGGAGGGTGAGAGTTAGTGTAGCTACACTATAATGTAATGACCCAAGCTATCAGTGCATTGCTAATAAGAAAATGGATGTGTATAAGTTGGGAAAATGGATGTGTGTGGGTTGGAGTTGGTGTAGATTAAGAGTATGTTCAAATCTCACATCATTGTCTTTTGAGTACACTGATTATCCCATTTATTGAGGGAGGGGTTATAGTGCATGTGGGAAATTAGTGAACGTGATACTGAATATGATGTAAAATTAATATGATATGAAGGTTTCAGCCACTCAGTAAAAATTTAAGCTCTCACTAATTTTGAGATTTGGCAAAATAGTGAAGGCTTCGGAAATTAGTACCACATGGTGACATGAACTAAATGGGATAATGAGTGTAGTTAGATTGACTGTCAAACTTGAAAATATAACCAATATTTGGGTATGAGATTAGACAATGTATTTTTGGGGTGATTTGTCCCTAAATTGAACCTATACAAAATATATTGTCCCAAAATGGACTAATGAAGACATAATGCCACTAGAAAAAAGGTGCATGAATAATATCACTACCACTTGAGCAAAGCGGTGGACAATTTTGTAAGTATGGTGAGAGAATAACATCCTATTAATGTAATGGAACAGAAATAATGATTCGGGTCTGGCCTAGATTCTTACTTAAAATGAAGATGTTTATTAACCCTTTAAGAACATTTCCTAATTTAGAAAGAAAGGAGTATTTTTTGAGTTTTAACCTCAAATTATAGAAGTAAATTACATTCTAAATTGTAAAATTTAGGATGTACGTACAATTTAGGATGTATATATATAAAATTAACAATTCATAGTCCAAATGGTTTGAAAACTGAGAAACTAAGCTCAAGGGGCTTGGTATGTCCTTTGATCCTTTATTGCCCAACCCTATTATTGAGAAACCACAAATTTTCGGTGATTTTTTTAAAACTCTCTCTTGAAATTAGGGATACTATTAATAATATTTAAATGCATGAATATAAGCAGGGCTTAATCAATCAAGTGCCGGTGAAACCTTGGTAAGATTGAACCATTGGGTTGGAAGATCATAGTGTGTCTTTAAACCGTATTATGCACATTCAAAAACAAGATTTTGGAGGGTGTGTGACTCCAAAGTTAAATAGAATTTGGGTTAAATTTTCAAAAATGAAAGTGAAGAGGTTCAACAATGACCTATGTCAACACCTCTCTACTGCAATATTTCATGTCAAGAACGGACTTATGTTACTTGGAGAAAAATCATAGGTTGAATAGACTAGTAATTACTCCAGGAGTAGGGCTAGTACTAAGACCAAAGCCAGTACCAAGACCATGGCCAGATCTTAGACCAGGGCCTGTACTAGGACTAAAGCAAGATGAATGGGGGCAGAGTCAAGATTGATAACATCCATTGATGGCGGTTAGAGTTTGTGGCGGTTGGGGGGGGGGGGGGGGGAGGGGAGTAGTGAGGGCTTTGAGCTCTCACTTCCCTCATTCTCACTTACTCTCATATGTGTTAGTGGAGGTAGTGTTAGTGTGTGTTGTTAGAACTTTAGATGAATTTTTTGTTAGCAAGGAGGATTGAAGAGGCCAGGATATAGACAATGTACATTGCCATTGAAGCTTTATAACTAGTATTTAAGTCCCCTAGTACCAAAGGGGCGAAATTATGCATGTTGTGTTCTAGATTTGACCTTCTAGGTGTTGTTGGAGACCAGTTGTGTGCGTGGATGTTGCAGATCTAGAGTTTTGACACTTGGAGCTTGTAGATCTGTCTTATTGTGTAGGAATCTGTGGTGGATTTAAGAAAATGAGATGAAACTAGCTAGCCGTAGATTTAAGTTATTAAGTTTCAAGGCTCCAGGAGCAGTAATCCATAGGGTCTAGGAGTAGTTTTTCATGGGATTGCAACAACAGTTATTGAAGGCAATCATCAAAAGGGGAGACCTAAAGGCATCTCTTTCAAAACTCACACATAATTATTGTGAATTTTATAAGTGAGAATGATTTATTGATATACAGATTTGGACAAAATGTGTACGCATAAATATGAAGGGAATTGGTACATTGATCATGATCATAATACATTCACTGATAGAACATGAACCTCGGGGAGTGCACTTAAAGTTAAGACTAGGAATCACACGAGTGCGTACTTTTGACCCCCCTATGTATGTATTAAAAAATCATCTAAAAATTGTAAAAAAAATATGAAGTTATTCAATACAATCTAAAGTTCTTGTTGTATGAATTTCAAAAAATAATCACTTGTAAATATTTTTAAATTGATTTTTGAAGCAGAAAACAACACATTTCAGTTCAAACTTCTATCAATTTTTTTTACTAGATTTAAAAAACTTTTGGTCTTGAAATTTATACCAAATGATTGATATATACGTAACGATTTAGCACATAAAAAATCTTTATTTAAAAACTATTTTAAGGCCAAGTATTGTAGGGGGTATGCTATTAAAATGCACTCACGTGTATTCCTAATCTTAACTTTATGTGCACTCCCCGGGACATGAACAAGAGAACACAATCCAAAAAATAAAATAAAATAAACTTCCAAACACAAGAAATACCGCATAGTATGTGTCAGTTGTTTTAGTGAGTATTTCATGTATTTTGAGAAATTTGTAGTATTTAGGTGTTTTGTAAATAGATGTTTTGATAGCTTCACAATTCCAAATTAAAATTTTATTTTTGAAGTGTGTACGTGAGATGAATCCCCACATCCGAACTTCAAACATTGATGTTGAATTTGGAGTAAATCTTACGGTAGGTTGCAAAAATATGCCTCAGTGACCACAATATAGTTGCGTGGGTTGTAAAGGGTTAAGGGTTAAGAAAAAATGAACCATCTAAATAGTAGAGTCAAGGTTCGATTTAATGTATATCTACTTTTAATATTTTGAAAATCCATAACTTATGTATACAATGTTATGTTAAAGTATATTGAAATCTTACCAAGCACCTAGAATTTTCAACTCAAAGTCTCAAACCCCTATGTAGCTTTTTCTCCTAAATTCATGTAATCCAAATCATGTTGTGTTAATGTTGAATATGTATAACATAAGTATGTTATATAATGTTAGTATAACATAAGAGGTGTTAATTTAATGAAAGTGAAACTAGCAAGAACATCAACTTGTCCAAAGTAGTTGAAAGTGTCTTTGTGCCTACTGTAGATTGGTAGTACGTTGGGCACGTCAATGCCCAATAATTAATGAAATTTGGAAAAAATATTGGGCAAAAAAGAAAGGATTTCCTATATTTGGGGATTTTAAAATTTAATTAAAAAAATTGGGTTTGTAGTGATGAAAGAAATTAAGAAGTGATGATTTGTATTATGTTGATTTTAGAATTAAAATGAAAGTAAAGAAATTAATTCAATGAACATAGCGTAATAGAGTAGTGCAATGGAGCATCCTTTTGAAAATGGGATTGGAAGAGAATCTTCACTTAGATCCACTTTTCTAAGTAAAAAGGGAATGCCATTTGTATTTCATAAATTTTGGGACTATTGTATCTTTGCGACTTAAACTTAGTTTCTAATTGTAACTAGATTGTGGTCCCATTCCCAAAGGGTGTTGGCTCCCATTTCTCTATTCTGATGTGAAGAATCTCTAAATGGATTTTTTTTAGTGAATCAATTAAATAAAAAATATTCACTAAAAAATAAATAGACTTACCAATTTTCAATTTGTAAACAAATAAATAAAAATAAAAATAAAAATGGTTTCCATAGTCTAAAATATTCACAACTACTTTTTACAAATAAAAATAAAAATGGTATTCCTAATTTGAAGTATGATAAAAAAGTACAAATAAAAATAAAAATGGTACTCCTAATCTGAAATATGATAAACAAAATACAAAGAAAAAAATAAAACTTAGCAATTGTAAATTTGTAAAAATAATAATAAAAATGGTCTTAGTGGCACATGAAGAGATGAAAAGGTAATGATTAATTGTAGATGGAATTTGGTGGTCCGCCCACGTATAGTATGATGGCATGATGACAAAGGATGCTTTTTGTCCAACGCTCTAGACTAGAACCCCGTGGATGGGGAAGGGAGCTCTAGATTTATTTAGAGAGTTTTATAATGTTTTAAGAAAAAATAAAATTGGTTTTCATAATCTAAAATATCCACCAACCAATTGTCAATATGTAAAAATAAAAATAAAATAGTTTCCATGATCTAAACTAACCAACAAATATTTTAAATTTTTCTAAAAAAAAGATTTTCATAATCTAAAATACCATAACATTTAATAGTGAACACAATTTCTGCCTCCCCCCAATTAAATGATGTGGAATATTCTATATCATTTCATCCTTCACTAGGACCATCACTAACTATAGAGACATATGGCGGGGCGAGGGAGGAGGGAGTAATGGAGGTCTCTCCCATGATGATTTTGTATTTGGGTGAAGCCATATGAAATGAAAAGGCACCCGTAAGAAGGGCTACTGAATATGTTTTACACATAAATAAATAAAACTTACCAATTGTCAATTTATCCTTTCAAGATAATGGAAAATAGTCATTTTGTTAGAGATATAGTAATATAGTAATGAAAGGGTATTAATGAAAGGGTGGCACATGACAAACAATTCTTTTTTGCCCAACATTTTAGATAAATAGAGAACAAACCTTTGAATCCCCGTAAAGGACATGAGTTAAGAGTCTTGGCACCATGCGAAAGTAAGAAGGAAAACCACCTTTCTTTATAGTACATGGGATAACATTAAAAACAAACCTTTGGAAAAATTCCTATAGTTCCTCATTACCATAGAGGAGAGACCAAAATGTTTTTCACATTTATTTGTTGAACTTTCTTTTTATTCCCATATCCTCGGGGAGTTCACTCAATGTATTTTATGTGTATCACGTGCGAACAAATCTTTGACCCCCTATATTACATTATAAATAATCAATCAAACAACTTGAAAAATTTATAGGATGTTTCTTTATGTTGAAAGTTTATATTGTGAAGTTTTGGGAATTTTCTTTGTTCAAATTAATTTCTTACAAATTTTTGAAGTAAATAAATACACTATGCAACTAATTTTTGTATTTTAGAGCTAGTTTCAATTGTGTTTTTAGAATTGGTTTTGAATTTAATTGAAGTAAGAGTTTTCTAAAGTAAAAGATACAATGATTATGTGACCACACTCAAAAATTTGGAGCCAAATTAAACTTTATAAAAAAGTATATAGGGGGTTGAAAATCACTTATTCGCACGTTTTTACGTAATATTTGGAAGTGACCTCCCCGAGCCCATATCAAATGCATACCCTTATATGGGATATCATCATTGCCAAGGGTTTCTTCCCTACACCTTTACAAAGGTTGGTTAAGTCTAAAGGTTCTCATTCTTATCAACACTTAGAGTGACTAAGTCTCTTATCTTATGATATTCTTTCAACTCTTTCCTATTCACCGTCTCTTAGCACAACCAAAATTTCATTTTCAAAAGTCACTACATGTTTCATCCGTTTCTATGGGAATACACCATTCCAAAGTTTACTATTGTGTATTATTCCTTTTTTTCAGGACACGGTGCCTAGATCTCTTTCAATCAAGGCTTGGGTTCAATACCTTGCTTAGATCTTTATGAGCCTTAGTAATCTAAAGAACTCATTCCCCTAGCTTTACAACAATATTTAATATGCTCATTTGATTGAGAGTGTCATCAGGAATCTTCAATTCCAGTTTCAATATTCATTTATGTATCCAAATCACTACCAACTTTGAATAGCCATTATAACTTTTGACTTAGAGTTCCTATTTACGAGTTCTTTGGACCTATGGGTGCATGCTCTTACAAAATTTCCAATAATGTATAGCACTCATCCAATTTTAACTTCCCACAATACGCTATTCGTGCATGTTATTATTTCGGAATGCCTTTTGGTTTTCTACCTTGTCCCTTGCATCTACCTTGTCCCTTGCAAGATCGTCTGTATTGTCATCACCGTGTCTCTTGCGAGACCGTTTGTATTGTTACCATCTTACCTCTTGCAAGACCGTTTGTATTATCACCACTAGGTTGTCTCTTGCAAAGTTTGGACTACCACCCTCTGAAAGGTCACTATGGGATCTTCCTTATCTTTTACAACCGTGCTCGAGTAGGTTTTGGAAAGGAATGTGCTGGCAGTGACAAAGAGATAGGCTTCGAGTCACTTACATGCCACGTGCAATGAGGATAAACATGTCAAAAGGCACAATATCAAGTCTTGTTTGGATCGGATTTCAAGAGCTATTAAAGGAGGACCTTGAGGCAGTCTAGTCATTGTTTAGAGATTTTCTTGAGACGTCACAATCTGGTATAGTAGTCTAGGAGGTAGTTTGTACGAGTTCTCTGCCATACACCTTTATGGTGTAGTGGTGATTGATCTTGTAGAAACCCAAGTCGTTTGTTTGTGGTTGTCGTAGGATGTTGAGCATTGCTTTTAGCGCGAAAATGGCAAAACCAACGATAGCACCGATGATCTTTTTAGTGCTAGTGCTCCTTGTCGTAGAATTGAGCACCATAGCCTTTGCCGACACAGGTTCAGTGAATTTCTACCAGGAGATTGGAGACGTGCCTCTCACAATACATTGCTTTGATGAAGCCGATCGGGACCTTGGAGCGCACACGCTCATCAAGCATCTTCAATGCTATGGGTGGACGTTTTCGTTTGGATACGGGTGGGGACCTACTCTATACCGTTGCAACTTTTTATGGGGATATTCAAAGCGACAATCTTTTGTGGTGTGGCACATCAACAACGTCGGTGATACTACTCATTGCGTCAATTGTGAATATCATGTGCGAAAAGATGGCTTCTATAGAAGCAAACCTGGCGAGGTCCCTATCTTTTTTTATCCTTGGCATTGATAAGCCAATCTGGTGATTAGTAGTAATTGTTCCATACGTAGGGTCACGTTGAAGTATTAGAGATTGAATCTCCTTCAATTCGAGCCCTCTGTAATGTTGTCAATGCAATAAAAGAATTTACACTTGTGGGAGTTTTTATTTGTATAAATCTTTAGTTTTTTCCATAGAATATGTCATGTCTATGGTTGTGGTCACTAGTTAGTATTGAACATTGCAAAGTTAATTATTTTTCAGTATTGAGTATTGTAAGTAATAAAAGTTAATTAGCTACATGGGGGCAACGATCTTGTGTAGTACTCTAGCTCCAGACATTTTTATCAATAGTTGATGTATTGTACTGGCTACGAAATGAATGCTTGTTTGATATAACCCTAGAGTCGTGAGGTCTCATGTTCATTAATCCCTAAGCGTACGAGGAGTTGGACCGTGGTGCCATATTTGGTCATTTTTATGTCAATCGTTGATTTTAACCTAGTTCCTAATTTCAAATGAAAACGGTCTCAATGAAAAGAAGCGTGAAGGTTATTTTCTACTTTTATAGTCTAATTTACCATTTTTCAAGATTGTTAAAATTGTGTTTTTTTTATAGAACTGTACAGCTCAAAACCCTAAATTTCCAGTATACACCGCAAAATTTGTTTATCTATCAAATTTCTTTTTAAGTAAGCTCAAGAAGCATGCCACCTACACCTTGTTATCCATCACTATTATTTACATTTTTCCTAAGAGTTTCATACTATTTAAAGAGAATTTATACAAGATTTTTTTTTTGAAAAATCTTATAAAATTCATTTTTATTTACATAATTATGAAAAAATCAAGATAAATCGGTTTAACAATAACTTATATGAGAAAAATACCAAAAAAAAGAAAAATAGTATATTTTAAAATATGAAGAATTGATAAGATTTGACCTGATAACACTGTAGTGTGGACGCTTAAGGTTTAAAAATAGCCCTAAGGCTTTACGATTTGTTGTTGTCCGATTTTGCAAACACATCCTCCTCTTGTCACCTGCGCTCTCTGGACTGTCTCTTTCGATCAACGTCGACGTCCAACACACTCCCATGGTGAAAGTCCCGGCCCAGGGCTCAGCAATCTATTATGCGCAGTTGAACGGCATCCAACATAGCATGATAGAGCAATGGGTTCCAACACCCTTTTGCAATGGGACCACAGTCTAGTTACAGTTAGAAACTAATTTTACGTGGCAATGACACAGAAAGTACAACGGCATTCCTTCATTAATACTTAGAAAAACTGGATCTAAGTGAAGATTCTCTTTTAATCCCGTTTTCAAAAGGGTGCTCCATTGCACTGCTCTATTACACTATAAAGTGGTCGGTTTAGGCTCTCTCAATGTCAATCCCATTGTGTTTGCAATCATGGCCCATTCACACCAAGCCCCTGCCGCACTTGCATCTGCGTTCCCAAAATGGAGGAAGGTAAAACTAAGAAGGGAATAGATACTCAAAGCCTTGTCTTTTCTTGCTGCAACTACTGTTCAAGCACTATGCAACTGCATTACAATGCCGCAAGTAGAGCCATGCTCCTTTTTTGCGTTGCGTTCCTTTCTGTCATACGTTAGAGTAATTTCTAGTTGCGTATTTTATATTTCTTGGTTGACAACAAATTCCCTCAAAGTTACCTGATGCATGCATGCATGCGGCAACATTGGTGTATGTGAATGAGCCATCCGTGACACAGCTCTCCCTACGACGCGCTCTCTCTCCGACTCGAGGCCCTCACATCGCGGGAGCCTCTCTCACTCGGGCCTCTCCCTATAAAGCAGTGCAAAGGAAGCCTGCATGTGCAAATTCAATTTAAAAAATATTAAAGAACTGCATGTGCAATTCTGCTGCCCTTGCAGTATTTTTGCGGTGTAAAAGTCTCTAGAATGCACCGTGAGGAACCTGTGCATCTGTATCTCCCTCATATAATGCGACTGTTAATTTGTAAAGCAGAAATTTTCTTCACAGTGCTTTACGATCAGGTGGAACAATCCTGGATTCTGGATCCACTTAGATGACCAAAATCCTCAACTCAATTCCAGATCATATGGCACTCAAGTTCCAAGGGGTCGAATTCCGTACATCGGTGGATAATTTATTCGTTTTTTTATGGCGACACCACTATAGTTGACATGCCAATGACCGCACAATTTCACCGCACAATTCCATTCAATAGAAATGTAAGGTATCGCCCTATCGCCCAATCACCACACACCGTGTGGTGAAAGGCTCCAAGTAGATTTCCATTTAAAAATCATACCCAATGTGTTTGATGTGCAATAAAATTTATTGTTCAAAACATTTTTGAGTGTGATTTCTTGAAGGCGAATCCCAACTCGACATACCGCAATCTTTCAAAATTTGAGATGGTGTGAGTTTCTACATGCTCGTGGGGAAGGATTTGAGTATTGCCATGTCTACTATAGTTACTGTTTGGTAGTGAAGGGAGTGACTTGATATATAGAGACGGCCTTAGAACATCTCCAACAGGGTTCTTTAACCCCTAAACGTCCTCACTCCTCTCCAAATTCGGCAGTTTTGCAAAGATGCATCATAAAATGCAACCGAGAGGGATATTTTGCACTTGATGTATGAATAAAATTTGTACATTATAGATTTTAGATTCTATCCATATGGTTAGATCTACGATTGCTATCACAAATATTTTTGTATAAAATTTGAAATTTGAAATTGAAAATTCTTTTGTAATTTGATTACAAATAAAATATTGACGATTTGTACATGAAAGTTGTTGTGATTGGTTGAAATGTAATACTCTAAATGTAGTAATTTTTGGAGATTTTTTGGTTGCTTAAGTTTATGAGTTGACTTTTTTAAGAACATTTTTACACTGAAATCTTTGAAATTTTGGATGAATCACTACTACATGAAATGAGGCATAAAATTTTCACAAATCATCCCTTCTAATCGGATCACACATTCATGAAGCTAACTTCCCATAAAATATATAGTAAAAAATCCACGCTGCAAAAAGTCAATGATGGATGAGAAAACTGTGTTTTATTCTGTACAGAAAATAAGTTTTTGAAAAAACAAAATATATTTAAAAGACTACATGATCAAGTCTACTTTCCAATACAATTTGAATTATGTCAATCCGAGTTAAAATCCACCGAGGAGAAATTTTCAAAGTGGATCACCTCAACGTTGTCTTAGTATTATAAAATATGCTATTTGGAGAAAGTAATGATGTATTGATGTTCCCTCCATCATTTCTTTTTCTTTTTGGAAGTTTAAAATAGATAAACCAATTTAACTAATCATGTTAAATTTTAAACTCTAAAAGTGAAAATTATAATTTATACAAATTTTCAAAGGCTAATTTTTTAAATTCATTAAAAAATATCTAAAGTTATTTTTGGAAGTTTGACTGTATGGATAATTTGTAGAAATGATGCCCTATAGTTTGTTTATTAAACCAAACTTCATCAAACATATGGAAGGCACATATTATAATACATCTATGTTTTGTCCAATACCCCTTAGGCTTTTAGAGGTTAAGGATGCTCTTGGAGCATTTCCAACGGGGCTCTTTAAAAGAACCCTCTAGTTATGGAGCAACTATGGCTCTTTCACACGTTCAAACGGCTACCTGACAATGGTTACAAATTCAAAAGGCTTGCCAAAATTAATGGCCCCCTGGGTGAAAGCACGGTAAACTAAACCATTAAAGTCATCTTTAGTGTTGAAATTATAATTTTCTTAGTCAAAGGCCATAAATTATGACTAAAAATTTATATATTTAAGATCTAATTTGGTAGAACCCTCCATAGCTCTATTAGGTACTTCAATCCAAAGTTTCAAATTAAAATATTAAAAAAAGGTTACTAAAAGTAAAGCTTGAAAATAGATGTCTAAAAAAAAATTTGGGAGCTAATCTGATGAATTGAATCATGTTCAATATGAATATAAAATATATATAGTATAAGTTCATTGTGCATTGGAGGGCTCCGAAGAAAAAAGTTCTTGAAAAAATGAATATTTAATGCAATTTCAACATGTTTTATATCTGCTTTTCAATTTGGTCAGAACTACTTTTCCAATTTTAACCGCTTTAACTTTACTATAACACACATAAATATTTAGTGAACATGATTTTTTCAATTTTTTTTGTTGGACTTTGTTAAATATTGTATCATTTATTTTATCTACAAAAAAACTCACAAAAAATAAATTTAATAGATTTTTTGACCCTACATTGTTGCTTCTTCATAGGGATCACAAGTGGTTCAATTTACCATGCTTTCACCTCCCTAACACTCCAAAATTCTACCTTTTGAAACGCCATGTTGCACTCTCTTAGTATTTTTAAGTTCCTTAACCAGTTTTCTCCTGCTTAAATGACATGGCTCGAAATCGTTTGAACTACATCACCATGGCCTTAGCTCATGGCGTGTTGTGGATCCAATCGGCTGCCGCATCAAAGGGACAGAGGAAGAGCACTGGAAAAGCATATGTCGGTTGCTCTTTGAAGAACTAGAATTGGAGATGCTTTTACTTAGTATCATTGGCAACATCAATTAGCAAAACTATGTCGTTGTTTATGAGTTATGACAAGGTTCTACATGAAGATTTGCCGGCATTAGGTGGGGCTAACGCCACATGTGTTTCGGGGGGAGGAGCACTGGTGGTATTTTAGAAACGACGTGCAATAAAATATAGGATATTTAATATTCATTTGAGATAAAATTTTGAATTTTTTTAGATAAAATATAGGGACCAATTAATGTTGGAAACAATTTATTAAAAATACTATACTATATAATATGTGCTATTTTATTTTATTTTAATTTAAATGAACCTATAGATATAAATATCCTAAGTTGAATATCACGGAGGTTCAGATTGGATGAATGGAAAATTGCATTTTTCCAATGTTAAAACAATTGTGTTTTTTAACACTATATATTTTTGCCTTTTTGGTTGCAATTTATTGGAATTCACCATTACAATCTTGTTGGTGTATTTTTGTTTGATTGTGTTTTTTCTTCTTGCCATACCACAACAATGCAATTCCTTTATCAAGAAATCCAATTCACAATTCACCCCCGCCCTTTTCCAAAAACAAAAACAATTTTTTTAAAAACTTTGCAGCTAGGCTACTAAGAAATTATAAGTTAAACAAGATATTTAATATTAAGTGCATTCTTGATTTCTAACTACCTATAGGGTGTTAAAAGATCAAGGCTTTGTAGATTTTTTTCTACTTAAGGAGGTCTAATGTTCTAATTTTCAAAGATAATACCTCCCTTAAAAATAAATGGTTATCTTAGGTGTCTCCAAAAAATTACTATAATTACTTCCCTAAGTTTATAACTTGGGGTAGCAACTCCTATTATTAACTAACTACAGGGCGGACCATGGTTAATAAGTTACTAAAGGGTGGGTTCTAAACGAATCTAAGCTTATGCATTATAAGAATATTAAGAAAACAAGTGGATTAGTAGTATTTATGAATTATAAGCATATATATAAGCATATATGTGTATTGATTATATAATAAGTATATGAATTGTGTTATAAAACTATGCAATGCTGCATAAGCATATAAAGTATGAATAATTATGTAATAAGTTATGTTATGTTACACAAGTAAGTTACGTGTGTACTGCTCGGGAAAAATTAAAGTCCGACTCTTGATTTTCGGTCTGACCAAAATTAGCAACAACTTATAGTAGACATGCCAATGACCGCACATGCAATACTCAAATCTTTCCCCAAGAGAATGTAGAAACTTACAACATCTCAAATTTTGAAAGATTGTGGTATGTCAAGTTGGGATTTGCTTTAAAAAATCACACTCAAAAATGCCCGAGTACGCAACTCCTATATTATACGCAGGGGGCATCGGTATTAAAACAGCTTAGAGGTTGGCTTTTGTAAAAATTATATCAAATTATGTACAAAAAAACAGATCAAAAAGTTAGGTGAAGACCAAATTAAATAAAATGAGATGTACAAAATGTTGGGTTGCATTCTTATTAAAAAAAAAGCTCCACATTGTATATAAAGAATTGAAAACCTATGTATAATTATTAAAAATCCATATGAGAAGTTGCCTCCAATTAAAATTAAAAGTCATTTGCAGTGATTTATTCATAATAAAACAATTTTGAATTTTTATTAAAAAGCCCAAAAAGTTGGATAGCTTGGCCTATGCTACATGTATTAAAAACTCATATAATTAGGTTATTAATGCTAAAATTGTCTTCAAAGAATATTTAGTTCCTGTATATAATTACATTTTTAGATTCCTTGTTAAAAGGGCTACAAGAGTTTCTTACATTAAAACAAGTTATATCACTTGAGATTGAACTAAAATGCAATATAAGTGATTATAATCAGGGGCATATAATACAGGAGTTGCGTACCCGGGAAAAAATGTTTTGTACAGTAACTTTTATTGCACGTCAAACACATTGGGTATGATTTTTAATGAAAATTTACTTGGAGCCTTTCACCACACGGCGGGTGGTGATTGGGCGATATCTTACATTTCGATTGGAATTGTGCAGTGAAACTGTGGGGTCATTGGCATGTCTACTATGATTAGAACTGTGCGATCATTGGTATGTCTACCATACTTAGGCCAAGCTTCCCAACTGAAGTTCAAGGTGCGCAGCATACAGTTAATTACAGTTTTCTAAAGATTTGAATCCTGGTTTCTTGAATTTTACTTTACCTTTTATGCTTGAGGCCAAGTGAAGTTGATTCAAGTAAAAGAGTGCCTGGGCTGTCTCTTGTGATTATGTGAGATATGCACTCCTAATACAAAAAATAAATGTAGATCTGAATTCAATGTCTGGTTCTAAAGTCGGTCTAAACGAATGCCACCAGTTCTATAATTCGCCTTGGCCTGATAATTGTTTGAATATCATTTACATACCAAATCATCATTGATGACTCCTTTACGTATGGTGTCCCTCACTGCGAGAAACTAAAGCATGCAAATTTGTGATAAAACAGATTGGACCAGAAATCCATTGCAGAAAATGGACAGCCATATAAACAGGAGTAACTGAGTACTCCGTACTTAATTTATATATATATATTGATCCTCAAGAGCAGAATCGAAACAAACGGTGTGCGCCAATGCAATCAGACCAGTTTGCATTTTTCATATATATTTTCAAAACAATCTGATAACAAATGAATAATTCTAGGCTTGTCATGAAGGCACTATTCCAACGATGTACTCAACAAATACACACACTCTACATTAATATAAAATTGAGAAGAGCTTAGGCCGGATACCTTTCTTCTACTAATGTCACTCTCTGTCACTGTGACGTGAGAACTGAAGTAAGTAACAATACTATTCCAGACATGCCGGAACGACGGAGTGCGAACATCGGATCGATATGTCAGCCGATTGTTGATATGCACATGTGCAGAGATCATGTGCCGCAGATTGGGCAACGTGTTTTCGGGCAATAGTGATCGGGTATTTTTGTGCCATCTGGTTCAGAGTTATGTGGCAACAGCTTCTGCACAACTTGTGCCGCCATGACCTCTGCCGATCGCGCGCTGGGCTCTTCACGCACTGATACAAGATGAATGATCAACTGGCCAAAGATTGACACCGACGCAGTGCTGTACGTATAAAGCAACGTCTTCACTGCTCACTCAGATCATATGAATGGGGGCGATTATGCATAGAAATCAGTCACGCTACTTGCCAAGAAAGACGTATATATGAAAGCTGATCGATCAATTGAGTCACTATGCAAAGCTGATGAATCAATAGGTGAGTGTTGCACTTCTGTTCGGATTGAGCTCATTATATACATGCAGTAAGCACGACCTGGCAGACAAACTCGATTTTCAAACTCCGCTTGATTCATGACAAGATTACGATAACAATGGTCATGAACCTTCCAGTTGCAGACTTAGAATCGCGTCCCCAACCGGCTTGTTGATGTCCTGCGACTCCAGACTATGTAAATATCAAAACGATTGGAAGTTTAATCACGACTAGCAAGCATTGGCAGACGATCATGTTACTAACAGGACACCTAGCTGACTGCCGGCATGCAGACACGCAGACACGGACGTTATAACATTATCATCAACGAAGGTGTGTAATTGGTCAAATCGTCGCCAAATTGCACAAACTAAATTTGGTGAAGTCTGCGCCGCAAAGTTACTTGATTTTCTAGGAAGTTGTCTTGCTAGTCAACGTTCACTGGAACAGCTACCAGGAACGTTCACTAGTGCATGGAAATTGCGAACCCAATTGCGAATCCAACAATTTGCGCCGACTTATAAGCGATTGTTGACCCTGATCGATCATGTCAAAAAGAGTGGATTGATTTGCCGGAGCAAGCTTAGGCCGGTGGTGGGCGGTTCTTCCCGCACATAATTTTGCCAGAGCTGATAAGTTACATTGAGTGCAGTATCTAGGAAGTTGTACTGTTGAAAGTGTCTGTCTAGCTTTCTTCTGAACACCATGATCTTCGGATTGACTGTCTTGCAATGCAAGTGCCTCATTAATTGGACAACAATTGTCCGGCGACAAGTCGACTGTTAGTCGAAAATGTCGGTACACAAACCACCACCAGTCGGTACACAAATCACCACCAGTCGGTACACAAATCACCACCAGTCGGTACACAAATCGTCCAGGGCCAATAAGTCACACTCACGAGTGCCTGGGCTATCTGTGCATGAATGTGATTATGTGAGATACCGTAGTACCATAGCTGGGTCGCCACCCCAAGGAGGAATATTTAATATTTTTTGAAAGATAAGGTTTGTTCCTCAAAAAATGAATTTCTTGGCTTTCCTTTTAGAGCAAAAGATGATTAAAAATGGCCCAAAATAGCTTAGAAACAGCAAAATATAGCTAAAAATAATTTATTCTATTTTTTGTTTTTTTGGTCCTCATAATTTCCAATTTTTTTACGTTTTTTATTTTTTGAATTATTTTTTGGCAACCCAGCTATGGTATTACAGTATGCACTCCTAATTAAAATATGTACATCATTCAATTTCTGGTTTCATAGTCTGTCTATACTAGTGTAAACCAATGTTGGTCTAGTATTATGTGAAATGAATCAATCAGAGTCATTATGAGAAGTGGTGGACTTCAAATTTACAGATATTTAGAATAAATCACTATCTAAGGTTTTACTATAGAAAGATGTCATATCATATTAACACTAGTCTAAACGAATACCACTAGTTAATTAACTCGTTTGGACTAGGTAATCGTGAAGTAGGGCAAGTTACGAAAGATAATCCCCAGGTTAGTACATACTGAGCCGCGGAGCGGCAAGGAAGGTATTCATCTGCTCATCATCTTTGATGTGTTGTCCTTCACAATCTCCTTAGAATAATTCTTGATCCCTTCATCTAATACACTATTTTTATTCTCAACAATTAGAATATATTCTAATATTTTGAACTTATTTTAATAATGAATTGTTCATTTCTACAATTATTTCTACACTTTCATTTTTCAATAGTAATCATATGAAAACTTGCCTATAGTACATACAATAGCTTTGTCAAAGAGTATTGGATAGGGTTTCATTTGAGAAAATTTCAAAGGCCAACCGTCGTTAGAAATTTAGAAACCCTAATTTCTTCCACAATTGCCCCGAGGATAGCCATAATAGCCAAGCTTGAGAGAGACTACGAGCTCATGCACATGCTGGTGGTAAGGTGGTTTGAGATGAACTTCATCCGCCCTCGCTAATTGGCAGTTTTGAGCTCCGCTACGCTTAGCGACTCCGTGACTTTCATGATTTCTTACCTTTCACAGGTTTTTAGGTTCATCATTTCTTTTTAACAAACACCCGACATTAGAACAAATGTTCGATAATGAGCGTTCTCATGGTACGGGTGAGTGAAAAAAGTAGTCCAAAGCGATGGATTTTCGGAAAAAATGGACTTTGAAAATTCTAGTTAATTTTTGGTAAATGATGGATGTATGAGATTTTGAAGGTTTTAGGGGTATAAGGGATATTCACAAAATGATGTTTTTGACTCGGTTTATTTTTGAGCTAGTACCTTGCTACAACTACATTAGTAAAAAATACGATGTATTGTTTTAATTAAATGTAGTGTAAAAAGGATCGTAAATAATTAGAATTTTATTAGTCAAAGTTTTACATGGTCTCATGTGACTACATGTTGAATAATTACAAAATTATATTCTAAAATTAGAATCCTTCCATTCCATAATATTTAATAAGCCTCGAAAAGCTAAGAATGAAATAATGTGCAAGATCATGGAACTTATATGAAGGGTTTGTTTCTTAAAACACATGTACGTATGGTGATTTAGTGAAACATAAAATTTATATACAAAAAATAGCGTGGGAAGGGCAAAAACCATTCAAATATCATTTTCTACGGTAAACAAGTTTTTACATTGTTATTACAAACCAAATTTATCTAATTAAAGAGATTTTTACCACTACATTCACTACTTCAAAAAGTAGTACTTCATATTGAGGCCTTTTACTCACCCATATCATGAGAACGCCCTAATGTTTGATATCACATGCTTATTGATATAACCATAGTTGCTATGTTTTCCTTCTATTGGACTTGGCAAGCTCATTTGGTTTTCAAATGAAAATGAGATCATTAAGCCAGATCAAATATATTGAAAAGTAACATCAGAAGAAGCCATATGATGTTCATTGTAAAAGAATCCTTCTCTTGTGTATTGTTTAGCATTTGTGCTTGCAATTAGGATTAAAGGGCGTTTGTATGGTAGGGTCCACCAACTGCTCTTGGTGCACGAACTACATCTCGGTGCAGATTTGTGCATTTTGAGCATCTTGTGTCAAAAGCTAACATTCAACTGAAGCCAATTTAAAAATTATGTAGCAATGATTCAATGAAAAATGAGTGAATCAACTTCTAGATTTATGTACACATTAACCAAAAAATAAAATTTTAGAGTGTTGAAATGATTTTATGTTGAAGATTTTGAGTATCAAAACTCCCATTCTAATAACAATTTTACCAATTTATGATAAAAGTTTAAATGTAAATATAGTTCAAGTTGATTCTATGTTTAAATTCTAAAAATAAACCAACTTGAAAAAATTCATTCTCAAGCACATTCAAAAAAGAAATCCATCAAAAAGGTTTAAAAAAATAGAGAAACAATTAATCCCTCCCAAAAATAACACACTTTGAAATTTGAAACTTTAATCAATTCAAAAAAAATTGAAAAAATTGGAAGATATTTTTCTTCGCATATTCAAACATAGGAAAATTTATAGCTCAAACTCCATCTACAACCCTCTTTTTTCTTTATTTTTTAGAACTTGGGGTACATATTCTTCTTGTGACAGTGCACTAGTTTACCCTTTCTTTCATCTTCTATAAAATTATAATGCCAAATTTTCAATTATCTATCAAAAATTTGTTCTCTTTTATCGGTATGGTTCATCCTATCACTTTAGATTTCACAAAAATGTTTTTCTTTCTTTGAAATGGATTTTTCAAATTTTCAAATTCCTAAAAAGAGTGCACAGTGACAATAATTCTAGTGGACGGTACCATACAAACGCCCTAAATTTTTCTTTTGTCTAATGCACAAGTTGGAGCAAATGTCATGGTGCTCAATCTATCTATTTTTTTATTTTAATACATCCTCTATTTTTTTTAAATTATAATATTTTATGCAAGAGGAAGTACATAATGTTCACACTTGGCAACCACAAACAAGTTAGAGATGGCTAGCCTCTTCACCCTTAAAATTCTAAGGTATTTCTCATTATTAAGCATCATCTTTGTCTCCATAATTTTTCTTTTTTTTAGAATATTTTAATTGCTCCATTTGTAGAATGTAGATATTATCAAAATGAACCCAAAGATGTTAAATTTTACTCCAATGGACCAATTTATCACATTTTTCCACTGCTCCAAAGTACATCATAAAAACACGCTTTCTATTACTATTTATGTTTTTTCTCAAATTCAGATGGCGAGATGAGCCTCAAATTAGAATTAGAAAATCTTACATTCTATGAATAGAAGATTTCATTTTACAAAATGAAAAAAAATCAACATAATTGAATAAAAACTCAAACTTTAGATTTGTGTACTGTAAAAAGGTTTGTTGAATTTTAATGAAATGCAATCTTTTGATGTCTATTTATCATTCAATATTGACCATTTTCACAAACGAACAACTTCAATAAATGCATAATTTAATTTGACTAAGGTTGTAATTTGAAAGGTTGGTTTAGAATAGAAATTTAAAGTACTATATTGAGTTTTAGTAATCTAAATGACCTCTCATCTACATTTTGCATCATTATTGTGAAGTCTTTTTAAGGACGAAGATTCTTGATTTTAAAATGACAAATTCAATAAGTCATATTGTAAAAAATATAATTTAGATGAAATAAATTTTTGTATCAACATGAAGGAAGTAAAAAAAATGATATGAAGTAAAAGAAATTCATGTGAAGTAGCTGGCGGCGAGCGTGGCGGATGGTAGAGCCTGGCCTATGGGCGGGAATTCTCTAATAAAATCCCTCCCAAACATTAAAGTTTGGGGACAAATTTTCCCCCTATTTTGGGCCGGTTGAGGGCTTACCTAAAAAAACTAGCCCCTTTTCTTATGGATTTTTCCCAAGTAGGTCACTCTAAACTACTTTTGGCGTTGTAGGCCCCAAATTTGAAAAAACCGCCAAAAAAAGCCCAAGCTACAATCTCCAAAATCGAAATTTCAAAGAATTGGAGCCTCGTGTGAATAGTGTTCTCATTAACTTCAAGGAGGAATAAGTCCAGGGTTTCATGTATCGTTGGCGGGTACTGAAAAGTTGGAAGCTAACGATTTACCACCGAAATGGGCAAATCAATGAGTTTGTTTTCCATTCTTACCAAAATGGGTACAGCCGTACAACATGGGTGGTTCTTGAGACCTTGTTTCTTGTCTTTTAGCGACTTTCAGTAGCTCGATCTTCACATAGAAGCCTACTCTTAGCACGGGGAGGGTGGATGGACCCCCTCGCTCGTACCAATCATTTTTTTGGTTTTCTCATTTTTGAGGGTCTAGGTGGTTTTTTTGGAAATTTTAATTCTAAATTTGGGGTTTGTGACCCCAATCCCAGTCCCAATCTTGTCTAAGACTACCCACCATGTCCAAAAATAGGGGCAAAATTTTGTTTTTTATCTCGGGTACAAACGAGGGAGTCACTCTGCCCAATCCTTAGAGCATGTTTTCATTGTGGAGGTGGAACTGGATGGGCCTCTTGGTTGACTACAGATAATTCCCCGAAATAACTTTCAAATCCTTACATGAGCCCAGAAAGAAGAATATTAAATAGCAGGAGAAAGAGACTCACCATGAGGTTAGTCTACTATAATTAGATTGTAGCAATTCTGATGTGTTCGTCCACTTCATTATGATGATCGTTTGTCGATTCACATTTTTTTTGGTTCTGAAGTATGTCCCATAGAGGACAATGGTAAACTCGACAGCTAGCCTTTCTTATGCAAGTTGATACCGATTTAAGTTTGTACCGTGGCATTTGCTTGAGGACACTAGGTTGAAATAGCAGAAGGGAGGCAAAAAGCGAAAAAGAGGACATGCATGCATGCGGTTAAACGGTGCAAGAAAGAGGAGCCTGAGCGGGAAGAAGAGGAATGTCGCAAGGTTAGTGTGATTTCGTTTCAAACAACTGCTATAACATGTGTAGTATTCTATGTGGTCATTTAATAATGAATTGTTCAATTCTACAATTAATCCTACATTTTCATTTTTCAATAGTAATCATATGAAAACTTATCTATGATGTACATACAATAGCTTATGCATGATCAATAAAAACTTTTCAAACTATGTGTGATCATAATATATCAAATATTAAAGAGGTTGTGCCTTTTCAAACAAGCATTAATAGTACTTTAAGAAATTTTATACAATGATGGGTAGTCAAATGCATCAATGAGAGTGGTCCACTTTGAAAATCTGTTATTCATTTACAAAACTTGTTCAAGTCATGATTGTTGTGGCTCATCAATTGGAAACCATTTCAACAGCTCACTCATTTCCTCTGTAAACTGTAAAACTGTTCACAGAATGCGAAAAAAAATGGTTTATCCTGATCAGCGGAAAAAACAACATAGAAAGAGTGATACCAGTTCTAATCAAAATAGTCTTCAAGGCTCACGACCACTATACAGGTCCATCACTAGAGCAGATGCGTTGCTTCTCACTCAGAATAGTGTAAGAGTTCACTATACACACTTGTCCTATGTGACAAATCACACTCACCAAGTTTTGAGCGCAAAGTGACACCGTCTGACTCACCTAGTGAATGACAAAGAGACGCCTTCTCCTTGTAGTGCATGGAAAAACATTATGCCAAACTCACTCTCTTTGCCGAACTGTGTTCAAGCTTTAAGTTGCTTTTGAAACTCGGCTCAAAACTGAATGTGACGGGGTTGCAGGTGTAGAAATTCGATTCCCCACTTCCATTCCAAGTTGGCGAACTCAACTTCCCAGTGCATTTTCCAGTCTGCATGTCGTAAATGTCGCCGGTGTGCTCTATGGTGTTGAATATACACATCTTTCCTTCCCCAAATGGTACGCAAGTATACTCTGGATAAACCTGAAGCCCTACCTGACTGCCAAATCTCCTCTCCGTCAACACATTCCTCCACCTGGCCATAGAACTACTTAAACCAGCATTGGTGTGCATCACGAATTCCAGGACGTCGATGCGACGCTCCAATGTCCTGTGTGCATTATACGGATTCTCCTCAATCTCTGAAAACACCACAATCTCTCCGTTGATGTTTTCCACTTGCAAAGTGTTGAAGTTTTGTGCTATCGGCAGAGGGCATGCCAGATGTGACAACCATTTCCCCTCTTTCACACTGTATGCCAGAAGACCTCTGCCACGATCTTCATCTAGAAAGGCGATGCAATACACAATTCCGTCCTTGTATGCGCCCGTTTGATGCTCATTCAAGGCAAACAGAGGCCCAGGCAACTCCTCGTTGACTTTCCACTTTGAAGCGCGAGAATCGAAAACTTCGGTGATCTTCGAGAGACGATTGTCGCCAACTACCCTTGCACTTCCGGCAACGATAACCTTGAATGAATCTCCCGTTGGAGAAACAACCATGTGCATAAGCACTGGACTTCGTGGATGGTTCAGAGGCGGCAGCTCCCTCCACCTTCCCGTCAGAGGATGGAATATTACCATCTTCTCACAGGATGGCACCTGTGAGGAGGTTATTGCCTCGTTGAGTGCAGAGATATAGACACACATGAACCCGCCAGCTCCACAAATGAAATGATCCTTGAACAACTTGGGATCCAGGCCTGGGAGCATTGCAAACGGCGGCAGCTTCCTCCATGCTTTGGCATCCAAGTCATAGCCAGCACATCGCCAGACTCTATCATCGTGAACGGTGTGATGTAGCGCTGTGAGCAGTCCCTCCCGGGGATGCATGTTCTTTCGGCAAGCGTCAAATCCATCACCCTCGATGCGAGCTTTGAATAACTTGCACACTGTCTTGGCCCGAAACACGTCCTTGTAGTCGAGCCTTGCCAAGATGTTGTCCTGAACCTCGTCGGGTAATTTATCGAAGAATCTGTCTTCATTGCCTTGGTACAGCGGTGAAGTCTCATCTTCTCTGCTGGCGGCTGCTTCAACTGAGTTCTCATCCACGGAGCGTGCCTGTTTCGTTGGCACAGCACGACGCGTCATATAGCTCCTGAAGGAATCACCACACCCCAGCCACATGTTAATATGTTTCAAGACTCGAGTACGTAGTTAGACTGGACTTAATCGGATGCTGTAGATTGAGCTGATGCTACAAATTGGTATACGATTCATGACAGAGTACAAAATGAGTGCGTATCCACTCCAAATCAATGAAGCAAATGAAGGATCTAATCCGGAAATCTATTTTCTGCGCTGTAACTCTATTAATTCTACAGTGCCATGCATCATCACGATCTGATGTCATGTTTTCAACCAGTGTTTCACTCAGCTCATACCATGTGATCACATCGTCCTAGCTTATTCTACGTTTGGACAAGTTTACATTGTACACGACCGTGAGCTCTTACTCTAGCTTTGCGACTAATATTCAACCCGTACCTTAAAACCCTATTTCTCATAATTAAACTCAGATGAATAACAATTACAAACTGCGCAGTTTGACACCAGGCATTTGATTAATCACATAGCCTTGTACAGAAGTAGAGAAGTTTCGTCAGCCTATAGCGGACTCAGATCGTGACACAATCTTTTCAAATATTCTCGGTATCGACGGAAGTAAAACTTAATGAAAAATATTGGAATCATGCACAAGTGAAATTGGAAAGCCTCTACAAGAGTAACAGGGATAAACCCTAAGGACGAAAGCCGTATCGCAGGTAGATTCTTTCCAACGATACTGCTTTACGTCTTTGAAGAAGATGTACTCTACTTTTCCAATTGCTCTACAAGGCAGGGCAGAGTTTCCCCCTTTTGATTCTTGGGGTCGCATTTGTGTTTTCCTTGGGGTCTAAGGGTGGCTGGGCTGGAGTTTTTGGGCTGGCTTGGTGCTGGTTCTCTCTTTGCAATGAGGCTTTGGTTTCGTTTGTTCCAAAAAAAACACAAAAAACAAAAAAAAAGGCAAATGAGGAAACTTACGTCATATGACCTTCAACTGCAGCAACGACAGACTCCATCAGCCCGGGCGCCATAGAAGGGAATCCGTACGTTGAAATTAACCAAATTAACCAACCAGATGATCGATGATGCCCAAAAGCGCCCGACGAGACCCTCAAGATCGAGAATTGCAAGGAAGAACCAAATGAATTACTCGTGCACAGCGGCTGAAAGAATCATGCAGATCATTCACGAAAATGCGCACATTGTGACTAATGCATCAGTGATGGCGGAAGAAAGCTCTGCTCCCTCTGGCTGACGCTTGCCCTGCTTTATACCCTCTCTGCGTAATGGAGTCTGCTCATACGCCCAAGATTGTCTGTCAAGCCGTTTGAGAGTCTACCGAGGCTACAGACATTGCGGTACAGACACATGAAGACACAAGTTCTAGACATGGTGGGTCCCACTCAAAATCTCCCATATATTGCGCTTGGTGGGCCCCACTAAAAATCTCCCCGATATTTCGCTTGGTGGGCCCCGGTTATAACTAAACCTTGGTTGTGTAACTAGGTGGGCATGGAGCGTCGGACGTCCTAATTAATCGGCCACTAGTGAGCAGACATCCATGTTCAACGGTTGAACATAGCCTCGGGGAGGTCACTCTTTGTGTCTTTTGAGTATCACGAGTGAAAGAAGGTGTTTAAATGTACCTTAAAAAATAAAAGTAATTCTCACTTTAATTAGTAATATTACAAAAATATTCTCATTTCTATTCTTGTTATCAATTTTGAGCATCCTAGATATTAATAATTCATTTATTAAAATTACCTTCATAGATTTAGTTGGACACTAATTTTTTTTGCACGTTGTTACGAAATATTTGAAAATGTCCTCCCCGAGGATATCGTAGACATATTCTTTGAATATTTTTGTAAAAAACATGGGTATTCCTCAAAAATGCTACAATACACTCACCCTAATCCTAATCAGGCAAACATGAGGCTTTGTTGGACGGGCGCAATCAAGCGGGTGGACCTGTTGACAACCTTACTAAACTCTTAACTTATAATTGTGAACTTGAATTCAAAATAGTAAAAATATTCTTTAAAAAAACTCCTGACCGGTACAAATTGACAAATTGTGTTGACTAGTAGTTGCCATCAAGGCAACAATCATTATATTTCAAACTTTGTGATTTAAAAAACGAACTTGTGATTCTACTTAAAAAGGAGCTCAATTCGTGTACTCGAAGGATCTTGCACTAAAATTTACATACACTAGTAGAAAAGTCATAGTTGGACACCATGCTATAGTGAGAGAGTGTGGTGCTAAAGCCTAAAGGCCCATTTAGTGTCTAATGGACTTTTAGTATCACACTCTTGCACTATATCATAAAACCCAAATACGGTTTTTCTACTAGTATTAGTTTCATTTAAATCCTATAAGTGATTAGATTAAAAGAAATCCAATTGGGTGGTCCGCCCACATATAGTATGATGGCATGATGACAAAGGATGCTTTTTGTCCAACACTCTACACTGAAACCCCGTGGATGGAGAAGGAAGCTCTAGATTTATTTAAAGAGTTTTACAATTTTTTGAGAAAAAAATAAAAATGGTTTTCATAATCTAAAATATTCACCAAATGTTTTATAAATCATAAAAAATTATAAATATATAAATAAAACTCACCAATTTTCAATTTGTAAAAACAAAAACAAAAACAAAAATAAAGATGGTTTCATAATCTAAAATATAACTAAAAATAAAACTAAAACTAAAAATAAAAATAGTTTCTACATTCTGAAATAACCAACAATAGTTTTACAAATTTAAAAAAGAAGAGGTTTTCATAATCTAAAATACCATAACATTTAGTAGTGAATACAATTTTTGCCTCCCTCCAATTAAATGATGTGGAATATTCTATATCGTTTCATCCTTCACTAGGACCATCACTAACTATAGAGACACATGGCGGGGCGAGGGAGGAGGGAGTAATGGAGGTCTCTACCATGCTGATTTTGTATTTGGATGAAGCTATATGAAATGAAAAGGCATCCCTAAGGAGGGCTTTAAATAAATAAATAAAACTTACCATTTGTCAATTTACTCTTTCAAAATAATGGAAAAATAGTCATTTTGTTAGAGATATAGTAGTATAGTAATGAAAGGGTACTAATGAAAGGGTGGCTCATGACAAACAATTCTTTTTGCCCAACATTTTAGATAAATATTAAATAGAGAACAAACCTTTGAATCCCTGTAAAGGACATGAGTTAAGAGTCTTGGCATCATGCGAGAGTAAGGACGGAAACCACCCCTCTTTATAGTACATGGGATAACATTTAAAACAAACATTTGGAAGAATTCCTAAAGTTCCTCATGACCATAGAGGTGAGACCAAAATGTCTTTCACACAATTGAACTTTCTTTTTATCCCCATATCAAATGCATATCCTTATATGGGATATCATCAATGCCAAGCCGGTTTCTTCCCTTCACCTTTCCGAAGGTTGATTAACTCTAAAGGTTTTCATTCTTATCAACATTTAGACTGACTAAGTCTCTTATCTTATAATATCCTTTCAACTCTTTCTTATTTGAACACCATTTCTTAGCACAACCAAATTACATTTCCAAAAGTCACCATATATTTCATCCCTTTCTATGGGAACAGGGTGAAAGCACGAAAAACTGTACCAAAAAGTTAGTCTGCTATACTAAAATCATAATTGTTTTGGTCAAAGGCCATAAATTTATATAAAAATATATTGTATTTTGGTTTTAATTTCATGAAGCCCTCTAGAGTTCTTATAGGTATTTGAATCCAAATTTTCAGGACAAAATCTTCAAAAAAGTTTACAAAAAGTAGTGTTTGAAAATGAATGTCTAAATCCAATCTCGGTTGCAAAATTGATGGCTTTAAATATACTCAACATAAATATAATTTTTATGACTTTTGAGATAATGATAGAATTGAGGTCCTTGTCCAAAAAGAAAGTAGAAAAAAATATGTTTTGATATACATTTTGCTTGTTTTATATCAACTTTGTTGATTGTACGTAACTACTTTTTCAATTTTGGCCACTTCTACGTCAATAAAAAATTTATAACTACTTATTGAAGATTATTTTCTCAAACTTTTTTGGTAGACTTTATAAAACAGTAGGTGTTTTATTTTATTGTTATTTAATTTTTTACGAAATTCAAATTCATAATGTATTTTTGAACCCTGCATTGTTGAATGGTCATAATAGTTAGAGGTGGTACACTTTTTCGTGCTTTCACCCAACACATAGTTCCAAAGTTTACTATTGTATATTATTCCTTTTTTTAGACATGATGACTAAATCTCTTTCAATCAAGGCTTGGGTTCAATACCTTGCTTAGATCAATATGATCCTTAGAAATCTAAAGAACTCATTATCCTAGCTTTACAACGACATATAACATGTTCATTTCATTGAGAGTGTCATCAGAAATCTTCAATCCCACTTTCAATAGTCATTTATGTATCCAAATCACTACTAACTTTGAATAGCCATTACAACTTTTGACTCATAGCTCCTATTTACGAGTTCTTTGGACCTATGGATGCATGCTCTTACAAAATTTCCAACCATATATAGCACTCACCTATCTTAAGTCTTAACTTCCCAGAATACGCTATTTTTGCGTGTTATTCTTTCAGGACGCCTTTTGGTTTTTCTACCTTGTCTCTTGCAAGACCGTCTACATTGTCACCACATTGTCTCTTGCAAGACCGTTTGTATTATCACCACCTTGTCCTTTGCAAGGTCTGAACTATCACCCTCTGAATGGTCACTATGGGATCTTCCTTGTTTCTTACAACCTTATTTTACAAGCATGTTTTTGAAAGGAATGTGCCACTGACAAAGAGCCATAGGCTTCAAGTCACTTACATGCTCGTCATGTCGCGTGCAATGAAGATAAGCATGTCAAAATACACAATTTTAGGGCTTGTTTGGATTGGATTTCAAGAGCTATAAAAGGAGGACCTTGAGGCAGTCTGTTCATTTTTTAGAGATTTTGTGGGACGTTCTCCTCTCTTGACGTTCAAACTTGTCTGTCAAGCCGTTTGGACATGCTACAGTCATCGCGGTACAGACACATGAGAAGACAAGTTCTAGACAATGTGGGTCCCACTCAAAATCTCTCGTATATTGCGTTTGGTGGACCTCACTCAAAATCTCCTGTATATTGCGCTAGGTGGGTCCCAACTATAACTAAACCTTGGTTGTGTAACTAGGTGGACATGGAGGGTTGGACGTCCTAATTAATCGGGCGTTAATACCGTTGTACCGAGCAGACATTCCTGTTCAATGGTTTGACATAGCCTTGGAGAAGTCACTCTTTGTATCTTTTGAGTATCACGTGTGAAAAAAGGATATTTAAAAGTGCCCTAAGAAATAAAAGTAAATAAGTAATTCTCACTAAAATTAGTAACATTTCAAGAATAAGTTCATTTCTTTCCTTGTAATCAATTTTGAGCATCCTATATTATAATTCATTTATTAAAATTACCTTCATAGATTTATTTAGATACTAATTTTTGCAGGTTGTTACGTAATATTTAGAAGTGACCACCCTGAGGATATAGCAAAATGGTCATATTTGTTATATTGAGACTTTTAGCTGATTTTGAGACAGAATGCCAGTTATTCAAAAATTCATTTAAAAAATAATAATTGAAACAAAAAAAAAATTAATGCTCAAATAGTGATTCTATAATGAAATTCCAAAAGGTGGTGTTGTTAAATATTTATAAAAAAATAGTAGTAAGGAGATAAAATGGTTTATCTTCGAGTCAAAGATAAAAATGAGACTGCGAAAAGTCGCAATATGACAAATATGGCCTTCAAAAATATTCTTTGAATAATTTTTGAAAAAAAACATGGTTTTTCTTCAAAAATGCTAAAATATACAAGCTCACCCTAATCCTACGAGGCAAGCATGAGGCCTCATTGGGCGAGCGCGATCGCGCGGATGGACGCGTTGACAACCTTACTAAACCCTTAACCCTTAACTTATAATTATGAACTTGAATTCAAAATACTCTTAAAAAATAACTCCCGGTACAAATTGTGTTGGCCAATAGTTACCATCAAGGCAACAATCATTAAATTTCAAACTTTGTGATTTCAAAAATGAACTTGTGATTCTACTTAAAAAGGAGCTCCATTCGTGTACTCGAAGGGTCTTGCACTAAAATTTACATACACTAGTAGAAAAGTCGTAGTTGGGCACCATGCTATAGTGAGAGAGTGATGCTAAAGGCCCATTTATTGTTCAATGAACTTTTGGTATCACACTCTCGCACTATATCATAATACCCAAATACGGTTTTTTTACTAGTATTAGTTTCATTTAAATCCTATAAGTGATTAGATTAAAAGAAATCCAACTCTTGACCTCCCCTTAATAAAAAATGGCCTTCAATTTTAACCTTTGGATTTATTCACCATCATTCAATTATTAAATCAAACATTTAGCTCGCATCCTTTGGGGTATTTTCTAAAGGTTTGTCTCTTGTGTTATCACACGAACGTTTAGTTGTGAGTTCATTTGTCTTCATTGATGTCTTGCTTTTATCTCCCTGTACTTGCTACATCATCGAAACTTGCTAGCATTGAGTTTATGGTCTGATAATTGCTTGAATTTTATTTACATACCAACAATGAGGCCTCATGCTTGAATATTATTTGCATACATACATCACGGGCCATTGCAGATCTTGTGCCGCAGAGTGGGCAGCCTGTTTTCGGCAATAGTGATTTTCTACTTTTGGGCCATCTCCTTCAGAGTTATGTGGCAACAGCTTCTGCACAACTTGTGCCGCAATGACCTCTGCCGATCGCTAGCTGATACAATATGAATGATCAGTCAAAGATTGACACCGACGAACACAAGAAGATCCTCTGAAATTCCCTCATACACATATGGGAGATTCAAGCAAATTCCCCTGTAGGAATAGTACATTTACTATTCCTACAGGGGGATTTGCTTGAATCTCCCATATCACAAGGAGATCCTCTGAAATTCCCTCATACATATAAAATTCCCTCATACACATATGGGAGATTCAAGCAAATTCCCCTATAGGAATAGTAATGTAAACGGGATTCAAATTTTCCCTGTTACACGTGTATATGGGAATTTAATTCCCTCGTACTAGTAAGGGAATGTTACATCACACATGGAATTTGACATTGATTGGGGAATTTCCCAATTTATCTCAATGAAGTATGAATTTCATTCATATTCGGTATGGTAAATTCATAATGATTTTGATAATTATTTTCAATATAGACCACACTATACCTACATTACCACAAGTACTACAAGTTATCTCAATTACTTCGAATTTAACTTTCTTCGAATTCTACAAGTAGTCCAAATTTTTATTATTATTCCGGATTGGATTAAATAAGATAATTGGTGTATAGTGGTATACATTACTTCTTAAGTCCTAACTACCTACCCAATCATTTTTTGAGTGATGCTTGCTAAAACATTCTAACCATTCAAATTTTTTCCAATCAATCCAAATTTATGCACTTTCAAGTTTACTTTTTTACTTTCAGTCTACATACCTCTTTTTTTTACTACATTTCAAGGTGAATATCCAAGATTTTACGTTTCTTTAATTTTTTTTATTAAACCACAACTAGTTTTTCTTAACATACATCAAAAAACTGCAATTGAAGTAAAAAGGCATATATGATGAAATGTCATAAAGTGGTAAAGAAGTTACAAAAACATAAAAACACTTACAATGATAAAAATATAATTTGGTTGAATCAAACATAAAATGAAACATAAATTGGAAATAAATGTCTCTGTAACATAAAATAAAAAATATATATTGGAAAATAATTTTTTTTAACATCACTAAAAATATGCAAATTGAAAAAAAAAAAAGCTTTCAACCATCATGATTTCCTCAAAAAGAAACAATTCAAGTTCTTTGAATTTTTTTTAGATATAGAGAAAAGCCATCATGATGTAGTGCAAAAAAAGAAAGAATCATTTTTTTCTTTTCATCGCAAAAATATATATAAAGTCCGATGGAAGGGAAAAAAAAAACAAAAAAATTCAAAAAAATCTGAATTTTTTTCTAGATACAGAAAAATCCCTGCATGAAATTGTGCAAAAAACAAAATTCAAATTTTTTTTTTTTTTACGATGGTAAAAATATCCAAAGCCTGCCGGGGGGAAAAATACAGCTCTAGCAGACCAGCAGTCCAGCCCCCAAGATTTCAGCAAAAATAAAATAAAATTCAAAAATAATTGAAATTTTTTCTAGGTACAGAGAAGTCCCTACATGAAATAATGCAAAAAAAAAATTTGAAAAAAAAGTGTTTTTGACATGGAAAAAAAATTGCCAATGGTTAAGTTATTTTATAATAATGAAGAAAATCCACCCACTTGCATAATCATTTGCATGTGGTGTGGTGGCTAAGTATATGGTTGGGGTTTGGATGATCTTGGGTTCAAATCCGGCCATAGGCAATTGACCTTGTGTTGACTGTGGTGGGCCCCATTGTGGTGGTTGGAGCTCTAGATATATTGGTGAGAGTTGTCAAACCTTTTTTCGGACAGCTAGTTTTTCCCGGGCAGGCCAAAAATAATTTTGAAAAAAAAGAAAAAAGTTCAATAATTTACTAGGTCAAACCGTGAAAACTATTTGAAGTTTTACTCATCCTCAAAGTCTCGGATCAATTCCCATATTGAAATTCCCTCATTCACAATGTGGGAACTGCCCTTTTTTTCACACATTGCCACATTCCCTTATAAGTGTAAGTAGATGAGGGAAATAAGAGGGAAAATAAAGCAAATTCCCATATGGGATAGCCGTAAGATCTCCTTGTGGAAGTAGCTGCACGTAGAAAGCAATGTCTTCACTGCTCACAGACTCAGATTATATGACGGGGCGATTACACATCATTCACTGGAGAAATCAATCACGCCATTTGCCAAGAAAGTTGTATGAAAACTGATCGATCAATTGAGTCAGTATACAAAAGCTGAAGAATCAATAGGTGAGTGTGGCGATTCTATTCGAGTTTAGTTCATTATATACATGCAGTAATACAGGGGTCCCAAACATTTTTTCCGGGGTAAAAAGTAGATGGTTTGGCCTCATTTTTTACCCCATTTAGCACTGTGTCCAAAAGTGTAGATTGGGAGTTGGGGGTCAAACTTTGACTCCCTTTCTGGAACCTTTACCGGGATAAAACATGATTTACCGGGGTAAAACCATGGTGCTTTTGACGGGCAAGTGGGAAAAAAAACTGCCCTAGGGTAAAAATCCCTCATTTTTACCCCCACCCCAAGTTTGGCCCCGGGGTCAAATTGTGAGGGTTCCCTGTGTAACTAGCTCGGCAAACTCTATAATCAAATGCGGCTTGATTCCGCATATCTCTAAAGGAGATGAACAGAGCTGATAAGTTACATTCAGTGCAGTGTCTAGGAAGTTGTACTGTTGAAAGTGGATGTCTAGCTTTCTATTGGACACCATGATCTATCACAGGGGTCCCAAACATTTTTGCCGGGGTAAAAAGTGGATGGTTTGGCCCCATTTTTTACCCCATTTAGCACTGTGTCCAAAAGTGAAGATTGGGAGTGGGGGGTCAATTTTTGACTCCCTTTTCGGAACCTTTACCCGGATAAAACATGATTTACCGGGGTAAAACAATGGTGCTTTTGACCGGCATGGGGGCAAAAAAAAAACTGCCCCGGGGTAAAAGTCCCTCATTTTTACCCCCCACCCCAAGTTTAGCCCCAGGGTCAAATTGTGAGGGTTCCCTGTGTATATCTTCAGATTGACTGTCTAGCAAGTGCCTCATTAATTGGACACCATTACACAAATTATATTGTCCGGCGTTAAGTCGACTGCTAGTCGAAAATGTCGGTACATGTGGTGCAAATCACCACCAGTCGGTGCTACACAAATCGTCCAGAGACAAGTCACACTGGCACCAGTGCCTCGGCTGTACGTCACATGTGATTTGTGAGATATGCACTCCTAATAAAAATATGTCGACCATTCAATGTCTGGTTCCAGAGTCGGTCTAAACCCTGGGGAGTGCACATAAACTTAAGATTAGGAATACACGTGAGTGCGTTTTAATAGCATACCCCTACATTACTTGGCCTTAAAATAGTTTTTAAATAAAGATTTTTTAGGTGCTAAATCATTACGTATATATCAATCATTTGGTATAAATTTCAAGACCAAAAGTTTTTTAAATCTTGTAAAAAAAATGATAGACGTTTGAACTAAAATGTGTTGTTTTTTTGCTTCAAAAATCAATTTAAAAATATTTACAAGTGATTATTTTTTGAAATTCATACAACAAGAACTTTAGATTGTGTTGAATAACTTCATATTTTTTTTTACAATTTTTAAATGATTTTTTGATACATACATAGGGGGGTCAAAAATACGCACTCACGTGATTCCTAGTTTTAACTTTAAGTGCACTCCCCGAGGTTTAAACGAATACCACCAGTTAATTAATTGCTCTGAGCACTCTAATAATTGTTTGAATATTATTTACATACCAAATCATCATTGATGCGAGTAATGATGATTCCTTTATGTATGGTGTCCGTCACTGAGAGAAGCTCAATACAGTAATGCAAATTTGTGATAAAAATAGATTGGACCAGAGTTGAAATCCAGTACGTGCAGTAAATGGACAGGAATATAAACAGAAGTAACTTAGTACTTGATTTATTGATCCACCAAAGCAGAATCGAAACAAATGAGTAATTCTAGGCTCATTACGAAAGCACTACTCCGACGATAAACTCAAGAAAAGCACACACTCTACATCAATATATAATAGAGAAAAGCTTAGGCTAGTACCTTCCTTCTACTAATTTCATTCTCTCTCACTGTGACGTACGTGAGAAATGAAGTAACAATACTATGTTGAAGAGAATTCCAGCCATGCCGGAACGATCGACGGAGTGCGAAACATCGGGTTGCGGATATGTACATGACATGTGCAGATCATGCGCAGAATGGGCAGTTTTTTTTATCACAATGATGATTGGGTATTTTTTGGCCATCTCCTTCAGAGTTATGTGGAAACAGCTTCTGCACAATTTGTGCCGCCATGACCTCTGCCGATCGCTAGCTTCACGCACTGATACAAGATGAATAATTAGTCAAAAAGATTGATAGACACCGACGAAGAAAGAAATCAGTCACGCCACGTGCCAAGAAATATGTATGAAAGCTGATCGATTAGTTGAGTCAGTACATACAAAAGCTGATCATGAATCAATAGGTGAGTGTGGCGTTTCTGTTCGGGTTGAGCTCATTATATACATGCAGTAAGTCGGCTAACTCAATAATCAAACGCGGCTTGATTCATGTCAAGCTTACGATAACAATGGTCATGAATCTTCCAATTCCAGAGTAGAATTGCGTCCCCAAACGGATAGTTGATGTCCAGCGACTCCAGACTACGTATATCAAAAGGATTAATTGGAAGTTTAATCGCGACTAGCAAGCATTGGCAGACGATCTTGTTACTAACAAGACACCGACCTGAGGCTTTTGCCGGCATGCATGCAGACACGTATATTATCAACAACGAAGGTCTGTAATTGGTCAAATCGTCGCCAAATTGCACAAACTTCAGTAAAGTCTGCGCCGCAAAGTTACTTAATTTTCTGGGAAGTTGCCTCTTGCTAGTCAACGTTCACTGGAACTGGTACCAGGAATGTTTTCTGGTGCATATATATGGTAATTGCGAATCCAACAATTTGCGCCGACTTATATATATTAAGTGATTGTTGACCCGGATCGATCATGTCAAAAGAGTGTGGATTGCCGGAGCAAGCTGAGGTGGTGGCCGGTTCTTCCCGCACATACTGTAATTTTGTCAGATATATAGCTGATAAGTTATATTCAGTGCAGTGTCTAGGAAGTTGTACTGTTAAAAGTGGTTGTCAAGGTTAATTTCTTCTAGTCAGACACCATATACTGTATGATCTTCGGATAGACTGCGTAGAAAGTGCCTCATGAATTGGACACCATCACAGAAATTATATTGTCCGGCGACTAGTCAACTGCCAGTCGAAAATGCCGGTGCACAAATCACCACCAGGTGGTACACAAATCGTCTAGGGACGAAGGCACGTCGGAAAAGTGGGTGGCCACCACCAGTCGGTAGGGAGTATTGTGTAGCTCCAGGAATTTTTCATCGACTGACTCATGTCATGTCTGTTTGTCTGACTTGTGTCACGTTTTTCATTAGGTGATTCATGGTTTCTTAACCCCCAACACTAGAAGTTTTGGAAGACTTAGCCGGGGCTAACGCTTCATGCGTTAGCCCCTTTTTTAGCCCCGTAGCACTGGGTTTCTTAACTCGGGAACTCTTTTTTATGAAGACATTAGCCCCCAAAAATAGTTCGCTTGCCCCGGCTAAAGTTTGAGGGATTAACCCCCATTATTGGGGGATTAGCCTTCCATTGGTCCATTAGCTCTGGGGGCTAACACTCCGAAATCTTCCTGTGCAAAGAACTAAGAATTCATAGGTTTTGAAATGACAAATCCAATCGGTTCTCTGTTTGACCACTTGGTTGGCGGTAGAACGTAGTACTGACATAATGAATTGCAGTTTCTAGGAAATAGGATTGCAAAGTCTAGTTCCTTCAAGTCAAACACAGGAGAAAACAGAGAGGGACATTGACTTGGGACATGGTGCAAATGTCTCCTTGTGGTTAATGTCCCAAGTATTTGCAAAAAAAAATTGAACTACACTGAATGGTGTATTTAGTGTCCGAGGGGAATTGATGTCTTTTACCACAATTCATTCAAAGGTGAAGTGAAAAAGTGTCCCTTGATACTACATAGGAATTTGTCACTCGTCATTATCACTTTCATTGAGAGTGGCACTATGTTCTTTTCAAGTAATGAGAATGACATGAGGTGGCATGCCATATTTATTATAAAGTTGCCATATATCATTGGAACATTACATTCATTTTTTTCTTACAAGGACACTATATCTCCCTAAAATTAAATAGTGTCCCGAGACACTAAATACACCATTTAGTGTACCCGATACCTTGAACATTAACCACAATAAGACATTTTACGATTTTACTGTGTTCCACGATGAGACAAGTTTTTTTTTCTCTTGTAAAAGCAATTGTTGCCAAGACAAGTAATCAAGCTAGACATTGAGCTCGAATCAAGCTAGACATTTACTCTATACATGAACTATTTGACCATTCATAAGCCACAAATTGGCTATATGTGTTTTTACAAAGTTAAAGCGAGGAAGGTAGAGACTATTCTGGGATCAGTCTCAATTCATTGTCTAAATTACAATGTTTACAAATTGAATTTATAAACACGATGCACTATTATGTTGAATTCACATCTCAAAAAAAAGCACTAGTACTAGATTAAATAACCTTCGTAAACATCTCGGCTCTTAAAGATTTTAGAACATAATAAATTAAATTGTGCTTTGAATCAAGAACATCTATAAAAGTAATTTGTAGCTGGTAAAAGGACTCACATGGAACATAAAATTATGAGTTATAACACTCTTTCTCAACCAAAGAAAACTAGACACAATGTGTTGACCAATCAGTCAACATAGCAAATATTATGTTTTCATTTTAGTGCATTTATAAAGTAATATTTTTGTCACTAAACCCTGAATTGTGACATAGTAACTAAATTCTCTATTAATAATGATTGTTATCATAACATTCTTAAACATTACAAGGGTCTCCTCCAACCCTAAGAAAATAAATTTAGACCCAAAATTTCCTCCTATTTCATCACGAAGCAAGCTTGTAGTTGAATTATAGGCTCCTTACCATTCCTTTTGTCATTGACTGAACTTGAATTAAAGAAATTCCAAGAAAAAAAAAGGAACCTTGCAACATTCACTACTAGAAAATTCATCGTCCAAATCAACAGAGAAGCGTTGATATTTTATGTTGATTTGGTCGCGTTGTATAGGTCAATAATCAACAGAAATCTGTTGATATTTTCTGTTGATCTGGTCAAAACAATAAATAAATAAATTGTTGTCCGGATTTTTCGGGCAGAAAAACCTTTTTTTTGGCTGCCCGGCGCCTCCGGGCAGCCAAGCTTCACACCCACGGTTGTCTCTCGGGTTTGAACTGAGAACGTCACATTTATGACTAAACACTCTAACCAACTCACCAAACTTAGAATTCAATGAACAAAGCATTATTTTTTTCTTACATATACACTTACAATTCGATGTTTTGAAGCTCAGCAGACTTTGGCGGCAATTTCGACATAGTAAAATAACTATTTTCAAAAATCCTTGGACTAAGAAAAGTTGGGAAATCAACTTAAGTTTTATTTTCAAAAATCCGTTTGTGATTTTAAACCTCCATTCAAAAGTTATAGGCAAAATGTCTTTCACATTCATTTGTTGAATTTTTTTTTAATTCCCATATCAAATGCATACCCTCATACGGGATATCATCAATGCCAAGGGTTTCTTCCCTTCAGCTTTCCAAAGGTTGATTAAGTCTAAAGGTTTTCATTCTTATCAACACTTAAACTGACTAAGTCTCTTATCTTATGATATCCTTTCAACTCTTTTTTATTCACCGTCTCCTAGCACAACCAAGTTACATTTCCAAAAGTCACCACATGTTTCATCTCTTTCTATGGGAACACACGGTTCCAAATTTTCCTATTGAGTATTATCCCTTTTTTCCGGGACACGGTGTCTAGATCCCTTTCAATCAAGGCTTGGGTTCAATACCTTGCTTAGATCTTTATGAGCCTTAGAAATCTAAAGAACTCATTACTCTAGCTTTACAACGACATATAACAATCATGCTCATTTCATCGAGAGTGACATCATGAATCTCTAATCCCACTTTCATTACTCATTTATGTAGTCAAATCACCAACAACTTTGAATAGCCATTATAACTTTTGACTTATAGTTCTATTAACAAATTCTTTGGACCTATGGGTGCATGCTCTTACAAAATTTCCATTAATATAAAGCACTCATCCATTTTAACATCCCACAATACGCTATTCTTGCGTGTTATTCTTTCGGAATGCTTTTTGGTTTTCTACCTTGTCCCTTGGCAGACCGTCTGTAATGTCATCACTGTGTCTCTTGCGAGACCGTTTGTATTGTCACCATCTTACCTCTTGCAAGACCGTTTGTATTATCACCACTAGATTGTCTCTTGCAAAGTTTCGACTACCACCCTCTGAAAGGTCACTATGGGATCTTCCTTATCTTTTACAACCGTGCTCGAGTAGGTTTTGGAAAGGAATATGCTGACAGTGACAAAGAGATACGCTTCGAGTCACTTACATGCCACGTGCAATGAGGATAAACATGTCAAAAGGCACAATATCAAGTCTTGTTTGGATCGGATTTCAAAAGCTATTAAAGGAGGACCTTGAGACAGTCTAGTCATTGTTTAGAGATTTTCTTGAGACGTTACAATCGGGTATAGTAGTCTAGGAGGTAGTTTGTACGAATTCTCTTCCATACACCTTTATGGTGTAGTGGTGATTGATCTTGTAGAAACCCAAGTCGTTTGTTTGTGGCTGTCGTAGGGTGTTGAGCATTGCTTTTAGCACAAAAATGGCAAAACCAACGATGGCACCGATGATCTTTTTAGTGCTAGTGCTCCTTGTGGTAGAGTCGAGCACCATAGCCTTTGCCAACACAGGTTCAGTGAATTTCTACCAGGAGATTGGAGACGTGCCTCTCACAATACATTGCTTTGATGAAGCCGATCGGGACCTTGGAGCGCACACGCTCATCAAGCATCTTCAACGCTATGGGTGGACGTTTTCGTTTGGATACGGGTGGGGACCTATTCTATACCGTTGCAACTTTTCATGGGGATATTCAAAGCGACAATCTTTTGTGGTGTGGCACATCAACAACGTCGGTGATACTACTCATTGCGACAATTGTGAATATCATGTGCGAAAAGATGGCTTCTATAAAAGCAAACCTAGCGAGGTCCCTGTCTTTTTTTATCCTTGGAATTGATAAGCCAACCCGGTGATTAGTAGTAATCGTTCCATACATAGGGTCACGTCGAAGTATGAAAGAATGAATCTGCTTCAATTCATGCCCTTGTAACCATGTGTAATGTTGTCACTGCAATAAAAGAATTTATACTTGTGGGAGTTCTTATTTGTATAAAGCTTCAGTTTTTTCGATTGCATATATCATGTTTAGGGTTGTAGTCACTAGTTAGTATTAAATATTGCAAAGTTCATTATTTTCTCAGTATTGAATATTGTAAGTTAAGTTAATTAGCTACATGAGGGCAAAGATCTTGTGTAGTACTCTAGCTCCACATATTTGTATCAATAGTTGATGAATTGTACCGGCAACAAAAAAAGAAAATGTTGTTTGATATAACCCTAGAGTCGTGAGGTCTTATGTTCATTAATCCCTAAGCGTGCGAGGAGCCCCGTGGTGCCATGTTTGGTAACACTGTAGTGTGGACGCTTAAGGGTTAAAAAATCGACGTAAAGCATTACAATTTGTTGTCGTCCGATTTTGCAATCACATTCTCCTACTGTCACCTTCGCTCACTGAATTGTCTCTTTCGATCAACGTTGTCACCTTCGCTCTCTAGACTGTCTCTTTCGATCATCGTCGTCTTCTAGCGCGCTCCCATGGTGAAAGGTCCTCACCAATCTATTATGTGCAGTTGAACGGCTTTGAACATAGCATAATAGAGCAATGGGTGACAACACCCTTTTGCAATGGGACCACTGTCTAGTTACAATTAAAAACTAAGTTTACGTGGCAATGACACAGTAGTACAAACAGGTTGCACATTATATTGAATTTCGACTCATGTTACAATCTCGAGTTCACACAAGTTGTATGAAACGGTCACTGGATGCTCAGAAACCTAAAACCCAAAATCTTAAACCAGATCAAGGAAACAGGAGTTGCTGAAGGAGCCCACAATCCTCAGGGCAGCCCATCATCAGGTTCAGGTTCTGCAGTGCTTGACCTGATGCACCCTTGACAAGATTGTCGATCTGTGGAAATAAATAAATAAATAAACAATGATGTTAGTATGGCAAAGTAACAAAACGTGACTATGTTCAGCTTTGAAATTCTGATTTGAGTGTAGAGAAACCTACCACAGAGATTATGATTGCTCTGCCAGATATACGATCCTCAAACACATTCAACAAACAATAGTTTGAGCCTCGGACATGGTGTGTATGAGGTGCAATGCCCTTCTCTAGCACCACGACGAACTCCTTGTCCTGCACATCAGGCATTCGTGTTGATCAGAGGCTACTCATCAAGGGGAAGTTGAATCTTCAATGAAGGTGCCAAAATACAAAAAAATATATCTAAATACTAATGAGGTTTCAACCATGATATCTTACCAAATATCGATCAACAAGGTGCTGCCGTAAGTCATCTATTGTCACCCCTTGCTTCATTTGAACAAACATGGTAGACATCATTCCTCGGCTCTGCAAAAACAATCAGAAAGCAAGTCCCTTTCATTCCAAGCAGAACACCAAGACGGAGGCTCCATCATTCTGAGCCTCAGGTCACCTAAGGAAGCCCTTTATCATAGCATCTGTAGTTAATGCCCAATCATTTTAGACCTGGACTGGTCTTGCATCCAGCATCCAAAAAATTCTGTGTGCCAGAAACAAGAAAATTATCAGCAGATTCGGATTATTACCATGGGCATGAGGTTTGGAGTGAAGCTGATTGTAACATCAGAGCCAACTGCATCGCTGAGTCCTTGTTCAATTTCAGGCACTGTGATGAGGCAGATATTAACCACGTTAGGGACAAATTTACGATACCATGTTGTAGTTGAACATACATGTAGCAGCTCTGTCTAAACAACCTTGGTACCAATCTGGTGGGGATGCAATTTAGAGTGACTTGAAAATGTGTACAAGAAGGTAAACCACACTTCTTTAGAGTACAGTGCCCACCATCAAGTTTACGTTCAAATTTTTGAACTCCAAGCGCCAATGAAAAAAAGTGCAACTTTGAAAAATGATATCTCCCAATTTACAACTCCAAACTTCACGAAACTGCCACATGTTTGTTTAGAAACAAGTTAACTACAATCATTCTAGGTGTCATTAGTATGCAAACTTGAGCCATGTGTCTAAGAAAAATTAGATTGTATTAATTGCACTCCAAGTTGTGTTTGTAGCTCCTACACCATGAAGACAACATCCATGCTTCTTGAGCCAACACACTTCAGATTTTTGTGAGTTTGAGCTTCATATATGGATCTCTAGCAACCTTTCAACAAAAAACATACTTCGTTCAAGCAATGTGGTAGCTTGTGAATACATTGTGTGAGTGTTTTTGGTGAGTAGATGTAATTCTAGTGGTTTTGTTTCTTGAGCTTGCAACTTTGCACAAAAGGTAGAATTGGAAGGATTCATTACTTCTTTAAGATTTTGGTGAGCATAACATCAAGTGGAAGAAAAGAATTCACTCAAATTTGTAAGTGCTGATGCTCCAGTTCTCAATTCAAATGGTCTTGAATAGCTTGAAAGATGGTCTTGAAAAATGGTCTTGAAAGATACTATCCAAGAGGAAAAGCTACTGCAAAACAAAAAAGAATTAGTCAACACCATTCAAAGAGCATGGATAGAGCTGTCTTTAGAGATGATTGAAGTTCTCCTTGCTAGTATGCCTCATTGTATGAAGGCTGTAATCAAAGCTAATGGTGGTAGCACTAGATGTTAGATAGTTTGTCAAAAAATGCTACATTTACATATAAATCTATAAGAATCTGTAAATGCTTAATATATTAGTAAAGTAGATTTCATTATCTCTCCAACGCACATTGCGGTTTGTGATTTGGATCATTTTTGAGCAAATGGTGGCAGTTTGAAATTGGAGATATGTGCCTTGTTTCTGCAGAATGACTGCTGTGAACGTAAACTTGTTGGTGGGTACTGTACATGGGATAACATTAAAAACAAACATTTGGGAAAATTCCTAAAGTTCCTCATTACCATAGAGGAGAGACCAAAATGTCTTTCACATTCATTTGTTGAACTCTTTTTTTATTCCCATATCAAATGCATACCCTCATATGGGATATCATCAATGCCAAGGGTTTCTTCCCTTCAGCTTTCCAAAGGTTGATTAAGTCTAAAGGTTTTCATTCTTATCTAATCTTATACTCACTCAGTCTCTTATGTTATGATATCCTTTCAACTCTTTCTTATTCACCATCTCCTAGTACAACCAAGTTACATTTCCAAAAGTCACCACATGTTTCATCTCTTTCTATGGGAACACGCGGTGTCAAAATTTACTATTGCGTATTATCCCTTTTTTTTGGGAAACGGTGCCTAGCAGGGCTTTTTATTTTAGCGATTTGTAGACAAAATGCACGAAGAAAAAGCACTTGGTGAATGACTTTTTGTAATAAGATTAAAAATAAAAATGAAAGCAGCCGAATTGCGAATAGTGTCCATTCTTCACGTGCCAGGTTGCATCTTCACCAAGTAGACGTTTCGCTGGATTTTTTGGATCTGTGCAAGATGCGTTATCTTCTCGTTTTTGCCACTTTTCATCCTAGTTGAGGCCTTCATTGCTGAAGTGCTCCTCTTCCTAATTGCCTCTTCGCCAAACGCATTCATTAAGTGCTCTACTCATTGAACTCCTCGCCATATTTGTTGTTGTCAAGTGTAGACGGTCGCCATTTATTCTCTCCAGAGCCCCTACTTAGTTGCCATTTCAAAACCCATGTAGGCATTAGCATTGTACTACATAGCCAAATTGAATGAGGTTTATCAATTTATGGCCTCGGTCGCCTCACATACAGAAATACATAATGCACTTCATTCTATTTCGCTGTGTAGTAACTTTTCATTGTGCTGCGATACTGTGGAGACTGTAGAAGCGCCAAAGCGGTGGGCGACTGGGCGACGTTTCTTCAATTCAGGTTTGTGAATAATTGATTTGTCATTTATGTTGTCAGTGTTGTGCCACCAAGAAATTGTTGCCATGAATTTCAAGCGCTTCAGACTTAGGGCTTCCTATACATATGCTTTGCAGGTGTGCGTCAAGAAATTGTCTTTGCTTTGTTTCAGGAGTGATCCCTATTTAAGTTTGCACTTCTTAGTTCTTTTCATGGCTTGCATCTAGTGTATTCTTATTTACCATTTTTTTGGGTTCACGGAGTAGCGTCCAATACGAACGCATTGGGGTTCAGGAGTGTCTAGGACGTTTCTGAAGTTCAAGTTGGATTTTTGGAGAGTTTTGGTTCAATCATTGGTTCTAAATTTCTACATAATTGTGTTTTGACATGGTTAAGACAAGTGTCGCTATGGACGTGCACGTCCGTAAATGACTATGTTGAAGTCATTCCTCTTAGCTCCTCTGAGATGACACCGCGAGTCTCTTTGAACGCAACGGGGGTGAAGAGGGTTGTTGAGAGGGAGGCAAGGCTCGCAGAAAAGAGGGTAGCGAAGGCCCTTGCTTTGAAAAGGAAACAAATCAAATTGGGATCAGTGCAAGAAATGACTTTAAGAGATAAGGCGAAGTTGGCACATGGGATAGGAAGTTATTTGTTTTCCTCAAGGAACCCCAATACGTTGGGGGAGACCCTACAGAGGTCCAATCCCGTTGTCGCCTTGTTACCTGCAAGCCCACCCCCCAATCACATGAGATGTTTATCTTTGGCATTCATGCGGAGACACAAGGATCTACTTTGACATATGCATCAACGGAGACTGGGTTTGATTCAATCGGCGTTGGGAGTAAGAGACCTCACGAAGGCAACAACAACAATTGGGTAGACATGGAGCATCCAATTGACACTTTTTTTGATGAGGACCTTGAGGAGCTCGACGTAGACGACGAGGACGACGTCTCAGATTCGGACGAGGACGAAGATGTGCAAGCAGAGAAGCGACAGAAGCGCAAAAACGGCAAACCAAAGAAGAAGAATTATGATGCTGGTAGGCGGATTAATATTGAATGGTCTGCTAAACATACATGGGCGGAAGGAATCATGGAGGATGGCATGCACATGGTGAGTGAGCCTTTTCAAATCTTAATATGTTTTTTCTTTTCATTTTCATTTTGATGATTCTCTAAAAGATTCATGTTTGTGATTAGCCTCTTTGAAGAGGCATGCACTAAAAGCATGTGTATTCTCTTATGTTGTATGATTGGCATCTCTGTAAAGTGACCAGTACTATTAGTGTGTGCATATGCTCTACTTATATTGATTAGTGTTTGTGAAAAGACTTTGTATTCATTGACATAAGCAATACAAAAGAAGTCACGTGATTTACATGCATGTGACTGATCAAACAAGTGCTTTGAACTTTGTTCTTTGGTTGATGGGGTGTAGTTCCTTCCTAATGTATGTTTGTTTTCTATTGTAGGTGAAATGCAGGCCCTATAGCATTATGGAATGTAGAGCAAAAATTCTAATGCCCAAGCAAGACACACTGAGAAAGCATGAAGGCCAACATCGTGCAGAGAAGGATATCCCAACTTTGAATGTCAAAAAAGGTGATATATATGTGAACCGAGCTTGTAGGCACTTGAAAAATGTGGCAACCTGCAATAAGTTGAACGGATCGAACAATGCGGAGAGAGAGCGCAAAAGGGTGCAATTTGCCGCGATATTTGAGATTTTATCCCATGGCCGCCCCATAGTGGAGTATGAACAACAAGAGAATCTATACAATTTCATAGGTGTTCCCTCCATGCCATACATGTATTGGATTGATTCGAGTGGATGGGTCATGGCAGAAGTAATGTTCAATCAGGTTAGTTTGAACTTCGTGCTCTACATTTGTACAAGTTCCCATTTCTTTCGTTCGTTTTTTCATGTCATGTTCTGCTGCAATGAAACCATGGTAGAACCATAACATTTGAATGTGTTCTGTGTTAATCTGCTTGTTGACTAGTTTTCTTCTTCTTCTAGGGTAACAATTCATTGCATTGGACCTTCTCTAGATTAAGCAAGTTGTTGCAAAAAAGGTAAGCTTAGCTAGGTACTTTTCTATCACAACCGATGAAGTGATTGTTGTAGATAATACTCCATGGATTTGCGTTCATGCTTATGTCGTTGAAGAATGGACCAGGACCCTATTATCATCACCTTGAAAAAGGTGGAAGGTGGCCAAGGTTCTGACAATCTAACGTCCATTATCTTGAAAGCCATTGAAGAAGGTGGGGTGTTCAGAAAGAGGATTTGGCAGGAAAGTTTGTCTGCTTCAGTTCAAATGGAGCCAATGCAATGCAAGGGTATAAGACATGGGTATCTACTCAGATTGTGGAGTACCATGCTCCTCATATGACCCCCATCCACTGTTATGCCCATCGTGTTGCATTCGTCTTGCATTGGTAGCTGGGATCCTTGAACAGAACACCGCCATGGCAGATATGGAGCAACTTCTGAATGCCTCATATGTCTACTTCGCCCATCCAAAGAAACATATGGAGATGAAGGCATTGGCGGAGGAGCTTGAGAGTAGGGCCTTGAAGCTTTTGCGGAATTGCGAGACTAGATGGATCGGAGTTCTTGCACCTCTTCAAAGGCTCACTTCACAGGACCGTATTATAATGCACAAACTATTGGTCGATTCTAGATCACCTAAACCTCGGAAGTCTAAGGTAAGACTCATATCCCTGCATTTCAATCTTCATATGGCTTCATTGTACATTGCTCTATGTGTTGCTTCTCAGCCATGTGAAGTTCCTCACCATTGAGGTGTGTTTTGCAGGCATGCTTTGACTTGATGGTGGACCCATATATTTTCCTTAGCATGACTTGTCTGACCCCATGATCCTTGCCATGGATGTATTGTCACAAGCTGCCCAATCTCGTGATTTGTTCATTCAAGATTTCATTGTTGCCATTAGGCACTTCGAGAAGCAGGTGTTTGCACTCACAAGCTGCCCAATCTCGTGATTTGTTCATTCAAGATTTCATTGCTGCCATTAGGCACTTCGAGAAGCAGGTGTTTGCACTCTATGTTGATAGGGCTACAGCCTATGCCACAAATGATCACTTTGTATTCAGAAGCGTGCAAGCATGTAGTCATTATGACATACACATGAGTTGGGTGACAGATCCAGATGGTTTTGGCGTTCGTAGTAAACAATGAAAACCAGCTTGCACTTCGTGATGGCTTCGTGGTGTCTCAACTCTCCTTCCAAAACCTTATTACCCGAGTGAAAAAGGAGTGCTCTGGTAAGATTCAACAACCCCCTTTGCATTCAACATTAGAAAGTTCCTTTGTATTTAGCATTGCTCTAGTGTTTTTATGTTCACACATTAACCCTTCATTCAAGGACGAAAAGACCCAAATCACGCTTCATGTTTTTCTTAGCAGTTTTGAGTGGGTTCTATGTGGACTTTCTACAATTTAAATTTATTTGTATTTAGAAAAACTCGTGGAATGTTCTTCACAAGTTCTAATGATATAAATTTTTGTCCCATCTCAATTATGTGTTTCATGATATGATCAATTGAATCTGTCCTTTTAAATTTATAAATCATAAGATTGTGTTTTAGGCGTTAAGTATGATCCTTGCTTATTGATATCCCTATCTTTGCTACAGATATTGCCTCACAACTTATATTTGAGGTCAAGAGGCGGTTCCCAAGGACTGAGCTTTTGAACGCATTAGGCGTTTTGTACCCGCATTATTGGTGCGAACCTGAAGCGTTGGATAATTTTCCGGCCCATTTGGAGACTATCAAACGGTTCTACTGTGAGTCCAAGGATGTGATCTCGGGGAGAAAGGTGCTGATGGCAAGGACATCTTGAACTGTTTCAACTATGCATGGTTTACACTTTCGCATCTTGTACGAATTATTTCTTTGCTAATTTGTTTATCATTCTAGTTTCGCAATTTCTCATTATAGCATCGGAGTGTTGTTGTTTTGTGTGCAGGTCCATGTTCAAAGCAAAGAATTAACAACCCCAGTCCAAAGAAGCACTTAGAGGCGCTTGACACTTGTGACCAAGAGCCTCTAAAATGTGTGATTTGTCCTATGAACTCATCTTGGGATGACTTGGGTTTATACCACTTCAAGAAATGAACTTGAACCATTAGAATCAAGGTTTCCAAAAGGATTATTAAGATGCCTTGGTAATCAATGTTTTATGGTCCGAGTTCATTTTTCATGAATCAAGCAAAAGAGATTCTTTAGCTACAAAAACTAGAGACGATGGGTCACGCTCGTTTTGGTGCAGTCACTCCTCCCAATCCAAGTTTGGTTTATACTATGGAAAGTGACCTTTGGCTTCAAGAATTGCATTTTCATTTTCTTTGGTCACACCTCTTGGTCACGAGTGTAAATCACCCGTTAGCAAAATTTGAATTATAATCTTTGTTGCCAACTTCAGATTTCCATATGAATTGTTTTTTTTTACCATTTTTGCATCTCTTGCTTTTTTTTCCCTTAGCCATATCAAATACAATAAAATTTAAGAACTTGCCAGTTTTACTTTATTTCATTTCATCATGATGCCATATTACACCCAAGTGGCACACCAAGTGGCCAAAACAAAAACTTCACTCGAAGACGTAATCGCCTAAGTCTAATTCTTAACTTCATCATTCATCGCCTGAAATTGTTGTATAAATCCACCCCCTTCGCTAGTTAAAACTCTCTAAAATTAAAAGTTTGGCCATATAGTCCTATGCCCTCATAAACTTATGGCCAGTCTGTTTCCTACACGTAATTTTAAAAAAACCGTGGTGCCTAGATCTCTTTCAATCAAGGCTTGAGTTCAATACCTTACTTAAATCTTTATGAGCCTTAGAAATCTAAAGAACTCATTACTCTAGCTTTACAACGACATATAACAATCATACTCATTTCATTGAGAGTGTCATCGAGAATCTTCAATCCCACTTTCAATATTCATTTATGTATCCAAATCACTACCAACTTTGAATAGCCATTATAACTTTTGACTTAGAGTTCCTATTTACGAGTTCTTTGGACCTATGGGTGCATGCTCTTACAAAATTTCCAATATTTTATATCACTCATCCATTTTAACTTCCCACAATACGTTATTCTTGCGGGGTGAAAGCACGGTAAACTGAACCATTAAAGTCATTCTTAGTGCTGAAATTACAATTTTCTTAGTCAAAGGCCATAAATTACGACTAAAAATTCATATAATTAAGTTTTAATTTAGTAGAGCCCTCCATAGTTCTATTACGTACTTCAATTCAAAGTTGCAAATTAAAACATTTAAAAAAGGTTACTAAAAGTAAAGCTTGAATATAGATGTCGAAAACAAATTTCGGGAGCAAATTGATGAATTGAATTATGTTCAATATGAATATAAATTATATATTCTATAAGTTCATTGTACGTTCGAGGGCTCCAAAGAATAAAATTCTTGAAAAAATAAATATTTAATGCAATTTCAACATGTTTTAATATCTACTTTTCAATTCGGTCAAACTACTTTTTTGAATTTTAACCGCTTTAAGCTTACCATGACACACAAAAATACTTATTGAACATGTTTTCTTCAAAAAAATTTGTTAGACTTTGTTAAACCCTGTATCTTTTATTTTATCCTCAAAAAAAATTCACAGAAACATAAAAAATTAATGGATTTTTGGACCCTGCATTGTTGCTTCTTCACAGGAATTACAAGTGGTTCAGTTTACCATGCTTTCACCCTACGTGTTATTCTTTCGGGATGCATTTTGGTTTTCTACCTTGTCCCTTGCATCTACCTTGTCCCTTGCAAGACCGTCTGTATTGTCATCACCTTGTCTCTTGCAAGACTGTTTGTATTGTCACCACTTTGTCTCTTGCAAGACCGTTTGTATTATCACCACCAGGTTGCCTCTTGCAAAGTTTGGACTAGCACCCTCTGAAAGGTCACTATGGGATCTTCCTTATCTCTTACAACCGTGTTCGAGTAGGTTTTGGAAAGGAATATGCTGACAGTGACAAAGAGATACGCTTCGAGTCACTTACATGCCACGTGCAATGAGGATAAACATGTCAAAAGGCACAATATCAAGTCTTGTTTGGATATGATTTCAAAAGCTATTAAAGGAGGACCTTGAGGCAGTCTATTCAATGTTTAGAGATTTTCTTGGGACGTTACAATCTGGTGTAGTAGTCTAGGAGATAGTTTGTACGAGTTCTCTTCCATACACCTTTATGGTGTAGTGGTGATTGATCTTGTAGAAACCCAAGTCGTTTGTTTGTGGTTGTCGTAGAGTGTTGAGCATTGCTTTTGGCGCAAAAATGGCAAAACCAACGATGGCACCGATGATCTTTTTAGTGCTAGTGCTCCTTGTGGTAGAGTCGAGCACCATAGCCTTTGTCGACACAGGTTCAGTGAATTTCTACCAGGAGATTGGAGACATGCCTCTCACAATACATTGCTTTGATGAAGCCGATCGGGACCTTGGAGCGCACACGCTCATCAAGCATCTTCAACGCTATGGGTGGACGTTTTCGTTTGGATACGGGTGGGGACCTATTCTATACCGTTGCAACTTTTCATGGGGATATTCAAAGCGACAATCTTTTGTGGTGTGGCACATCAACAACGTCGGTGATACTACTCATTGCGACAATTGTGAATATCATGTGCGAAAAGATGGCTTCTATAAAAGCAAACCTAGCGAGGTCCCTGTCTTTTTTTATCCTTGGAATTGATAAGCCAACCCGGTGATTAGTAGTAATCGTTTCATACATAGGGTCACGTCGAAGTATGAAAGAATGAATCTGCTTCAATTCATGCCCTTGTAACCATGTGTAATGTTGTCACTGCAATAAAAGAATTTATACTTGTGGGAGTTCTTATTTGTATAAAGCTTCAGTTTTTTCGATTGCATATATCATGTTTAGGGTTGTAGTCACTAGTTAGTATTAAATATTGCAAAGTTCATTATTTTCTCAGTATTGAATATTGTAAGTTAAGTTAATTAGCTACATGAGGGCAAAGATCTTGTGTAGTACTCTAGCTCCACATATTTGTATCAATAGTTGATGAATTGTACCGGCAACAAAAAAAGAAAATGTTGTTTGATATAACCCTAGAGTCGTGAGGTCTTATGTTCATTAATCCCTAAGCGTGCGAGGAGCCCCGTGGTGCCATGTTTGGTACCACTGTAGTGTGGACGCTTAAGGGTTAAAAAATCGACATAAAGCATTATTTACAATTTGTTGTCGTCCGATTTTGCAATCACATTCTCCTACTGTCACCTTCGCTCTCTGGACTGTTTCTTTCCATCAACGTCGTCTTCCAGCACGCTCCCATGGTGAAAGGTCCTCACCAATCTATTATGTGCAGTTGAACGGCGTTGAACATAGCATAATAGAGCAATGGGTGACAACACCCTTTTGCAATGGGACCACTGTCTAGTTACAATTAGAAACTAAGTTTACGTGGCAATGACACAGTAGTACAAACAGGTTGCACATTATATTGGATTTCAACTCATGTTATAATCTCGAGTTCACAAAGGTTGCATGAAACGGTCACTGGATGCTCAGAAACCTAAAACCCTAAACCCTAAACCCTAAACCCTAAACCAGATCAAGGAAACAGGGGTTGCTGAAGGAGCCCACAATCCTCAGGGCAGCCCATCATCAGGTTCAGGTTCTGCAGTGCTTGACCTGATGCACCCTTGACAAGATTGTCGATCTGTGGAAATAAATAAATAAATAAACAATGATGTTAGTATGGCAAAGTAACAAAACGTGACTATGTTCAGCTTTGAAATTCTGATTTGAGTGTAGAGAACCTACCACAGAGATTATGATTGCTCTGCCAGATATACGATCCTCAAACACATTCAACAAACAATAGTTTGAGCCTCGGACATGGTGTGTATGAGGTGCAATGCCCTTCTCTAGCACCACGACGAACTCTTCATCCTGCACATCAGCCATTCGTGTTGATCAGAGGCTACTCATCAAAGGGAAGCTGAATATTCAATGAAGGTGCCAAAATAAATAAAAATTTATATCTAAATACTAATGAGGTTTCAACCATGATATCTTACCAAATATCGATCAACAAGGTGCTGCCGTAAGTCATCTATTGTCACCCCTTGCTTCATTTGAACAAACATGGTAGACATCATTCCTCGGCTCTGCAAAAACAATCAGAAAGCAAGTCCCTTTCATTCCAAGCAGAACACCAAGACGGAGGCTCCATCATTCTGAGCCTCAGGTCACCTAAGGAAGCCCTTTATCATAGCATCTGTAGTTAATGCCCAATCATTTTAGACCTGGACTGGTCTTGCATCCAGCATCCAAAAAATTCTGTGTGCCAGAAACAAGAAAATTATCAGCAGATTCGGATTATTACCATGGGCATGAGGTTTGGAGTGAAGCTGATTGTAACATCAGAGCCAACTGCATCGCTGAGTCCTTGTTCAATTTCAGGCACTGTGATGAGGCAGATATTAACCACGTTAGGGACAAATTTACGATACCATGTTGTAGTTGAACATACATGTAGCAGCTCTGTCTAAACAACCTTGGTACCAATCTGGTGCTGATGCAATTTATTGTAACTTGAAAACGTGCAAGCGGACAGGAACTCACCATGGCGATGTCTTGTAATTCCGTAAGGATGAATACCCTCACAAATCTCCGTATATAGATTGGCTTCCTTAGCACCTCGACCTAACCATAATAAACCCCCAAAGTTATAAAAAGTACTAATGACACATTCAATTATCATCCATAGTTATCTCCTGTAAAGAAGCTACGAAACAAGCAGCGAAGGCAAAGAATGTGTGATCTACCTGCACCACTGACACCAGAGTTTGCATTGATGATAATGTTCTCCTTCTCGATTAATCCAGCCTGGAGAAGTTCCACTTTTCTCAGCAATAAAACGTCACACAATGTGCTAGCAGTAAAAAAACAATTGAAAACAGAGGTTTCTATATGACTGAGAGTGGAGAGTGCACCTTCAGTAAAGGAATCAAGGGAAGTTGAATTGAAGTTGGATAGCACCCTGGATTTGCAACTAAACGTGCAGCTCGAACCTCTTCTCTGTATATCTCTGTCAATCCATACACTGCTTCAGTCTGTGCACATTCAACGGAGACAGTAAAAACGAATAAATTCTTTGTCCCAAAAGTAAGAGAAAGTATGAGCAAGAACTTCCTGAACGAGCACTCATAGATCCACACTCAATGAATGATAGACTCAAAATTAAACTGAGACATAAAATGCACCTCAAAGACATCAATTCTTCTCCATAATGCAGCAATGTTTTATGTATTAATCCGAGCTGATGAACAAGGAATTCTTACGTTTCTAGACAAAAGTACACAGTCATGAGGAGACTTCAGACTGAGTCATGAACCACACAAAAGTTTTCGCTACTATCAAGTGGAATAATCTTCCAAACACCAATTAGAGAGGTACTCCGAAATGGCTATTGAAGATTTGAGGAGGTAACCTGGAGCTCAGGAGCACGATGGGGTCCGTTGTACCACTCTTCATATACATCTGTGTTCCGAAGACGAAAATCCTGTGTCACAAACGTGTTACTCACATATTCCATTTATCACTCTTGACTGAACACTCCCAGGCAGCTACAAAAAATGACCCTCGAACAACCTATGTGACAACAAAGCCACTTTCTGCCATTTCAAGTGATTGGAAAGGTCCCTCCGTAACTTGTATGAGCTTTCTCACCACCGACATCATGCTGCCAACATTCTTAGTTGTAATAGCACAGGATTTCAGTGCGAGCTTACCGCTGATAGATCTACCACCTTTAAGTCCCTTGGAAGAGCTGCAATTATCTCCTGCGATACATACCGTCAACCAAGTTCATCAACTAAACATGGATTAAAACGCTCTAGAAAAACTCTTCACATATAATGAGCTCATTAGTAGTTGGCAAACCTCCCAAATAGTCCTCTACATACAATTGACGTTAATGAAAGGTTGTATGAGTCTTCAACTACACCTGTGTGGTCCCATGAGGAAGGCAACAAAACACTGCATCCACCTTCGAGAAATCAGCATCCTTGACCGCAACCATATTCGGCAAGTCCTGCAAATGATACCATCCATGTCGTGGAACCAAACGCACTGAATTCCTCTAAAAAGGGGAAAAAATAAAATCAGATGCCTTATATCCTAGACCAAATCAAATGTTTCAAAAGTGACGCATATCAAACCTGTGTAATCAAATGGGGGAAGACAGATGCTAGGGATTGGCCGGCCTTTCGATCAGCAGTCATCATGGTCACTTTGAAAACTGGATGTGTCGCTAGCAGGCGAATAATCTGCCCAACACACACCCCAATTGACAACCCACACTATTAGTACTATTGGCATCAGAAGTCGAATCACTCCTAAGGCAGACCTCATTGAACAAGTACTGAAAGCCATTGCTGGATACCTCCGATCCAGTGTACCCACTAGCTCCAAGAACGCCAACGCGAACAGTTGGATTCTGACCGCTCTTGGAGGATTTGACTGCCTCTAGGTTTCTGGGAGCCGATGTCAAAGTCATTCGAGTCTTGGAGCCTTTGCAGAGAACCAGTAACTCGCTTCCAACAGCACTTCCAGAGAAAAACGACGACCTGTTGGAAGTTCCACATCCCTGCAACCACAATCCATCTGGTTAGCCCAATTCATAGAGGTCTGCTACATCTATAACAGGGCTATTAATAAAATTAGATTCCTTCTGAAAAATTTAGACAACATCATACAGAAGATCTTCATTCATGGGGAGGTTTCTTTCTCATCATAGTGATCATATGCAAGCCTCATGGGAGGTTTTGTATGATCATTGTAACCATCAAAGTAATCATACGAAGGCTTGTCTACGTATCATAAAAAGACCCCTTGTGAGACCTTCCCATGAGAAAGATATGTTCTCTAAATGTTACTGAAGCAATCAAAGTTTACTGAAAATCTTATTCAATGCTTCAAGTCCCAGCATCTATCACAGACAACTTACTGTACTGTACATAACAAATTATTTTGAGCCGATTCAAAATTCTTCATTACAGTAAATTGAAACTCTGACAAATAGCCACCCTAACTGCATGTGTGACTGATTGGACTTTTACAGAGCAAAAGCAGTCACTAATAATTCACAGTAACGAGAACTCCAAGAAACCAAAGGCGATTGTGCAACGCCTCCCTATGGCTTGATGGTAATTTGAACCTTGGTGAATCATCTGTTTCGCCAATGCTAGTGCAATTTCAACGCTGAAAGATCAAATCATTCACGACAAGAAACGCAGGAGACGCGTACCTGGAGGAACGTAGAGGAGGGAACATTCAATGCCATTCCTGCGTGTAAAGAAGTCGCCATTTCTGCTGCTACTGCCAAAACCCAAAATCCCGAGCCCCTCGGCGAGCTCAGCAATTCAAGTAGTGTACTGCGACGCAAAAAGTGAGGATTCGCAGTGAGGGAAGAATGTTGTGTAAGGACTGAGCGTTGGCGCCGCCTCCGAGTAAAGGAACAGAGGCTGAGTAAGGAAAGGAAAGCGGGGCTGGCAGTGAGTGAGGGGGGTACTGCGCCTGGGATGCAGCGATCCGAGTGTGGTGGCCGTGGCGTCGTCGAAATGGGTTTTGGCGGATTGGAATTGCTTGCCAAGTGGGGTCGGAGAGGTGGCAACGGCGATGGAGGTGACAGAGGAGGTGAAGGAGGCCATCGAGCCCATCCGGCTTGCATTGGGATCTCTTCCTTTGTCTGTTGCCGCTGGATTGATACCCTGTCTTGATACCCGCGCCTGCATGATCACTTTGACAACACGACAAGGGAGTTATCTACAGTAGGCACGTTAGATCATTGCTACAAAATAGATGAGGACGGTATTTTTTGGATGAAAAGAAAGCTTGGACCCCTTTGTCCTAGTAAATAATCAATTTTTGTCATGGTTGTGCAACCCTCTTAACCCCTAAATGCCTAGAGCCCTCTCCAAATTCGGCAGTTTTGCAAGGATGTATTATAAAATGCAACTTAGAGGGATATTTTGAACTTGCTATATGAATAAAATTTGTACATTATGAATTTTAGATTCTATCCATATGGTTAGATCTATGATTGCTATTACCAATAATTTTGTATAAAATTTGAAACGTGAAATTCAAAATTATTTTGTAATTCAATTACGAATAAGATATTGACAATCTATGGATGAAATTTGTTGTGATTGGTTGAAATGTAATACTCTAAGTGTAGTGATTTTTGGAGATTTTTTGGTTGCTTAATTTTATGAGTTGACTTTTTTTAGAGCACTTTTACACTGAAATCTTCAAAATTTTGGGTGAATCACTACAACATGAAATGAGGCATAAAAATTTCACAAATCATCCCCTTTCTAATCGAATCACAGATGCATGAAGCTAACTTCCCATAGAATCTACAGTAAAAATTCCACACTGCTAAAAGTGTATGACGGATGAGAAATTATGGATGAAATCTGTACATCGCCCAAAAAATGGACGCTTAGGCAGTTAGGGGTTAAATATTACTTTTTTTTAAACAATTAGTAGGTTAGATAATGAATTATGAAGTTTTTTTTCTTTTGAACACTAAGAGACAAATGATTGGTTGGAAATTGATATAGCAAGTTGTATGGGTGGGGTAATCAAGTGACCTACCCTTTAAATGAGTAGCCCCCACTAGTGATGAAGTTTTAATGTGATGAAATGTTTTTGTACAAGTGGAGATGCTTTTAGAAGCAAAGACGAGTTGTCTGGGTCATTTGTAACATTCTTAACCTTAACTGCCTAAGCGTTCATTTTTTGGACAATGTACAGATTTCATTCAAGGTTTCTCATCCATCAAGCACTTTTTGCAGTGTGAATTTTTTACTATAGATTTTATAGAAAGTTAGCTTCATGCATGTGAAAACCAATTAGAAATGGGATGATTTGTGAATTTTTAATGCCTCGTTTCATGTTGCAGTGATTCATCAAAAAATTCTAAGAACTTAGTTCAAAATAGTTCAAAAGTGCTCTTGAAAAAATCAACTTATAAAATGATGCAACCAATAAATCTCCAAAAATCACCACAGTTATTACATTTCAATCCATCACAACAATTTTCATCCATAGATTGTCAATATCTTATTCGTAATCGAATTACAAAAGAATTTTGAATTTTAAATTAAACGTATGGATAGAATCTAAAATTCATAATGAACAACTTTTATTATACATCAAGTTCAAACATCCCTCTTAATTGCATTTTATAATGCATCTTTGCAAAACTACCCAATTTGGAGAGGGTAGTAGGCATTTAGGGATTAAACAAGCTTCCTAGAACAATAATAGCTCTCTATAGCAAGGATGGGAGGTTGTCATGAGAGCAAGCAATTTTTCACACGGTAGCTACATGGAACAATAGAAATGAGGGGACAACGTAAATGATGTGTGGCAAAGCAAATTGTTGTGACTCTTGAGGCGAAAGGCTATAGTGTGTAATTTAAAATAAAAAAATCACATTTGCATCTCATTCTCATGTATTGCATCTATTATAAATTGCTAGTGTTTGGCTGAGTATGAGTTGAAATTTGGTGGGTCTTCGTGAAATGATAATCGCTAGTGAATGCATTGGTCTTGGTAGGGTCTAGTGGAGGGCCATTCAAGTGCAAAGAGTTGTGCATGCCCTTACACAACCATGTTCAATAGTGATAAGAGCCCCATTTATTTTATCACAAGAAAAATGAAATTAGTTTTTACAAAGGAGTGCCATGAGTGTGCATGCTCTCTATAGTAACAGTAAGCCATCCTTTGTTGAACGCTATCTACATTGAAGTACTTAAGAGAACGGTGAGTTCTTACAACTTCTTCAGAATGTTATATTAGGAGTCAACTTTGTAGAGACACCCCTTGAGACACCCACATTACCTACCAGGGTTTCGCTTCTCTCCGCACCACTAGTAACGAAGTGAAAGGCCATGAAATTGAATGAAACATGAAAAGGTAGGTTACTTCACATAATGATCTTTGAGGGCGGAATGAAATGGTCATGGAAAGACCATCCAAGGATGTAAAAGGTTAGGTTACATCATAAAAAGGTTGCATCATGGAAACCCCTGCCCTAGAATTGTAGATTGCCGGCTCGCAGCTCGCCGGCTGACTTACATACCCTACAATTGTTGGAAAGCCACAAGTGGAACCTACAGTTGTCAATACCAGCTGCGACCTACGGTTGTCACTAGAATGAAGGATGTTCATTTCATCATTCTTTTTCAATAGTGTTTTTTTTTTTTGGTTTTCAACCTTTATTATTTTTATTTTTTTATTTTTTTATTTATATACACACTTTTTGACATTTTTTTGACATATAAAGTTTGATACTTTTTTAAATACCAAAAAATCAACAATCATTTTTGGTTACTTATTTTTTAGAGGTTAATATAAGAAAATTTTAAGCCACTTGATAAAGGAAGCTTCAAAGAAGGTAATAAAATATATCAACAAAAAGAAGAAATCATATCCTAAAATTTTCAATGATAAACGTATGATTTTTAAAATACTATAATTAACTATTAGCATAAAAAAAGAAATTTTTACTTTTAGTGTCAAAACATAATTATTATAAAATATCAAAATTTTATTTATTTTATATTTGATTTTTTGTAATTATTCATTACTTTCAATTAATGAATTTCACGTACAATATTACATACATCATTGTATATCAAGAAGTCCACTTCACTTCATAAATTATCAATAATTCTAAAATGCTTTGTTCATGCTTGCTAAACTTACATGTTTAAATGTCCACAATGCGTATAGCTAAATTCTTGTTTCATAATTTTATTTTATTTTTCTTAAATCTAATAATGATTAAAATGAGGCACTCCAAAATCTCATATTCAGAGACAAAGAAATTATATAATTTGAATACATCGTTATAATCTCAACTTTGCATCATTGGATTCTTTTGCTGTTGTTCTTTTTTTTGCACGATGCACACACATACGTTGGTATAGTTGAAAAATTCCTAGTTTGCTACTTTTGTAAGTATTAATTTGGAATTTTTAAAAACACCATAACATACTAAAGGTAATGAATAATATCCCTCCAAAATTAAGCAAAACAAAAAAGACTACCCCCTCCAAAATTTCCCAACCCATCTATTGGAGCTGTTTATTTCTTAAAATAGTTAATATTACGTGCGACATACATATAATCTTTTTTGCATATCATGAAGTCAACTTGACATTGACCATGTATAATTTTATGATGTTTTGTTCATTCATATTATTTTTTTCAAAGTGTGTTAAATGAATATTTCTTTGTTTTGGTCTTATAAATTTTTAATTTTAAGTTTATCCCATCATCCAAATTGATGAAAACCCAAAAAAAATGATCTCAATAGTACTTTTTGATGACCTACTTTGTAGCAATGAATTTTTTTGCTAATTTGATCAATTAAGGTAATATATTACATGTTTTGCTTCATTTTGATATACACTATAATGTACAAAAAGAAAATTCTTAAAAGAATGAAAGGAAAGTACCGTAGTACCATAGTAGGGTCGCCAAAACACAATTAAAAATTAAAAAAAAACATAAAAAGTTGGAAATTATGAGGTCAACGAAGTGAAATAATGGAAAAATATAGTTGATAAAAACAAAATAATGGAAAATTCTGTGAATAGGCAGCTACGGACATACAGAGCATAAATATGGAGCAATGGAAGTCAACACCCTTTTGCAATGTTACCGCAGTCTAATTACAATTAGAAACTAAGTATACATGGCAATAACACGGTGGTTCCAAAATTCATGGAATACAAATGGCATTTCTTTGTCATTTAGAAAAGTGAATTTAAGTGAAGATTATTTTTCAATTTAGTTTTCAAAAGGGTGTTCCTTTACACTGCTCTATTATGCTATATAAAAGGGTCGCTCAAAAGTCATTCCTATATTTTGAGCATGGCGATTACTCCTAGCTGTTTGTCCACGAATTTTTTCAGAGAAGAGGCAAATATATTTTTTATTCCATAAAAGGCTGGCCGAATTTTCAAAATATTTATTCTTAGCGGACGAACCTTATTTTTCAAAAAAATAATTATTCACTCCCGGGGTGGCGACCCTGCATAACCAAATATATAGTAGTTCAGGATGTCCCCCTTTTGAAACTGAATCAAATGAGCATTTTTTTAATGAGATCCAGTTTTCACCTTTTACAGCAAAAGATGGTTCTCTTTTCAAGAACCATGCTTGGAACTTCAGTTCTTTCATTTTTGTAGGTCCACACGATAATTCACTTGTTGAAAGTTAACATTGCCCATGCTCACATCTATGCTCATGAAGACAATGACCCTATGCAAGTAACTTGCCAATTATAGAAAAAAGAAAAAAGACTTCATGAACTGCTCTATTATGTTAACCCCTAAACGTCAGAGCGTCCAGAAAGTGGATGACTAACAGATTCAAACCCTTCTCACGTTCTCATCAATGCTTGGATGAAAGTCATCCATTTTTGGAGATTCGTCATCAAGTTGTTGTCCTATCTAACGGTTGGATTTAGTCATACTTGATTACATATTTTTCTAAAATTACAAATGTAGAAGTATGTCAAGTCGTTGACCAGCCAAAATTGCATTGACTGTAGTTCAAAAGTGGCCTTGCAAAAATGAGGTCATAGATTTAAGAAACACAAAAATTTCAAAGAATCACCAGGTTTAAGAGTATCTCATTTCAAATTCATTCCAACAAATTTTACTCAAAAAATATTAAAATTTTGTTTGCAATCGAATTTAGGAGGAATTTTTAATTTTAACTTTCAAATTCTATAATTAAATATTGGTGATAGTATTAGTGAATTGAACCGTACGGATGGAATCTAAAATTCAAAATCTCGAACTTTCATTTGTATATCAATTCCAAAATATTCTTCTAAATAGTAGTTTATGATGATTTTTCTCAAATTGTCAATTCCAGTGACACCCTGGTACGTTTAGGGGTTAAGTGCTATGAGGCTACGGTATTGAAAATGACCCTCAAAAATCAGAGAAACTGCAGGGAGCAGTTGAAAGTCACGGGAATAGGGGAACTAACTTACCTCAGTGGAGAACAGTTGTAGGGTTTATGAGGGATTAGGGTTTCATAGTTTCCTTCGAACAAGCTTGAACAGAGCGTCTTCTGCTCCTGTTGTCGCAGAGTTCTTGCTGGCTATGGTGCTGCACTCGTCTTTCTTTTTCTTCTAACTTCCCTTCCATCTTCCTCTTCCTCTTCCGTCTCCGTCTTCGTTCCATTCTTCCCTGCACATTCATTCTCATCAGGCGATCGATCATCGCAATGGCGGGACCCAAGGCGCGGAACAACACGGAGAAGTACGTGGACACGAAGCGGAAAGACGACATCCGCCAGGCCAACATGGTGGCCGCCAAGGCCGTCGCCGATGCCGTGCGCACCAGCTTGGGCCCCCGCGGGATGGACAAGATGTTGTCCTCCGCCAACGGCGATGTCATCATTACCAACGACGGTGCCACCATTCTTGACAAGGTGCGCAACTCGATCGCAATAGAACGTTTAGGGTTTGCGAGTTCTGTTGTTGTGAACGATTAGGAATCCTGAGTGCACGTGATCTGTCTATCTGTAGATGGAAGTTGTGCAGCCTGCTGCGAAGATGCTTGTAGAGCTATCGAAATCGCAAGATATTGTTGCGGGAGACGGCACTACAACAGGTACTTCACTCCTCCATCGGTGTTCAATCGATCGGTAGGGACACTCAAAATCGTGTGGCAAAAAAAAAAGCCGTCTCAATACTCGAAAAATGATTTATTTTTAATAGTAGGATGTTTTTGCGTCTCTCTCATTGTCCATCCCGTTTGAAGGGACAGGTTTCACGTTTGAAGCATAAAATATAGGACAAATATTGCAAGAAATAAAATGCCAAGAACCACGGGTTTTTTAGTGGGACAGAGGAAGTAAGTTTCATAGCTAGAGCTTGCTGAACATTTGATCAAGTGATCTTAGGTGTCCGTACCTTAGTCGTTCAATGAAGGGGGAATTACAGACGGCCACACTCTTTGCTGATTTAGGGTTTTTGGTTTGCACTCCGCAGTTGTTGTGTTAGCAGGAGCGTTGTTGAAGCAGTGTTTGAATCTTTTGGGAAAAGGTGTTCATCCCACCACTATCTCTGAAGCTCTTCACAAGGCCTCTGAAAAAGCTGTTGAGGTGAGATTAGCTTCATTGGCCCATCAAAATATTCTCATTTTAAGAATCGTCTTTGATATGGGTGGCACTGTCTTAAGCATATGTGAAGTATTTTCGTCCTCTATGTTATGTGAGAAAGGAAGTGGTTCAACAACATTGCATTGATTTGATGAGTTGGGATGCAGGTTATTAAATCTATGGCCATTCCTGTCGAGCTTACTGATCATGATCAGCTTATTAAAATTGCAAGCACTTCTCTAAATAGCAAGGTATAAGCTTTGAATGACAATTTTGAACTTTTTTGTTGTTATGTGTGGAATTATGTAGAGTAACCGTAAGTGACAAAAATATAAACAGAAAGCTCATAGTCGATCATATTAGCTTTCAAAAAAAATGTAGGGTACGATTTCTTCTTTCTATCGGCACATTTTGTCACCTCAAATTAAAAGCTCCTTAAATGATTTATTCCAATTCCTATGGATATGGAAGCGGCCTTTTGGGCACTTAGGGGTCAAAAGCAAAAGCTGCCTGGTGTTTAATAGTTTTGATATAAAGCATATTGTGAGATGTAACGCATTCTTCCCTGGACTCACGAGAAGGCATGCAGGTTGTGAGTCAATATTCATCACTGCTCGCACCACTGGCAGTGGATGCGGTGCTAAACGTGCGTGATCTTGATCGACCTGATAGTGTCGACCTTCGAGATATTAAAGTTTTGAGGAAGTTGGGGGGAACGGTAAGCTTAATCAGACATTTTTCTATGGTTTCAACCTAATTGCTTACATAAATTGCATCTGTTATTATTGTCTCGTTAAATCAGTTTTGTTTGCTTAGTAGTTTCTATGCTAAATATTCGGGAATTGAGGTGTTGAACAGGTTGATGATACAGAGTTGGTGAAAGGGCTTGTGTTCGATCACAAAGCAAGTCATACAGCTGGAGGACCCACGCGTGTAGAAAATGCAAAGATTGGTTTGATTCAGTTTCAGATTTCTCCTCCCAAAACTGATATCGAGCAGAGTGTTATTGTGTCTGATTACACCCAAGTAAGTCTTTTTGTCTATCTCGATTTCTGTTGTCATTGAGCATCTGCTTTCGACCAAACAATGCAAAACAAGTCGTTTCTCTTCCGATTCTTACTGTTGTTTGTTCTTATTGCAGATGGACAGGATTCTCAAGGAGGAGAGAAACTACATTTTAGGTATGATTAAGAAGATCCGGGCTACAGGTTGCAATGTTTTACTTGTACAGAAGAGTATATTGAGGGATGCAGTGACAGACCTGTCATTGCATTATCTCGCCAAGGCAAAGATTCTTGTGATCAAAGATGTGGAGCGAGAAGATATTGAGTTCATTAGCAAAACATTGACATGTCTTCCTATTGCAAACATTGAACACTTCCGTGCTGAGAAGCTTGGACATGCTGACCTGGTTGAGGAGGTCTCTGTCGGGAATGGCCGGGTAAGTCTGAAGTCTTTCATTTTTCTTTATCTTGGTTTACGCTATCTGGCACTTACTAGAATGCTCACTTTCGGTTCTGGTTTAATATTTTAGGGCTCTGTTCACCTTGACTAGTTTTGTGTCTATCTTCACTATTATTTCTTAGTCTTATGTTGTGGATACTTATGGTTCTTGTGCTTAAAACTGCATTGGCTACTTTGGCCTTTATGTGAATGATGGTCAATATCTCATGAATTCTTGTAGAGAGTTCTTTTTCGATGTGAGACAAGTATAGGAATTGATGCTGGATTTTGTTGTGGAGTGCTTTTAACAGGTTGTGAAGGTGACTGGGATTAAGGATATGGGACGCACAGTTTCAATCATTGTTCGAGGCTCGAATGCTTTGGTATGACATTGGTTTCAGTCTGAGATTCTTGTTGCCTTACAAACGCCCCCTTGTAGTTTTGATGTGTTTTGATGTTATGGAATTGCATATTTTTCTGCATCTCAATTGCCTTATGTCACTGCATCAGGTTCTTGACGAGGCAGCACGGAGCTTGCATGATGCGTTATGTGTTATCAGGTGTCTGGTGAATCAGCGGTATCTAATTGCAGGTTGGTTTTCCATCCATTATTTAGTTGTGTGTTCTATGTGATGATTTTTTTGACTTCATAGTATAAAAGTGCACTATGATTATCTTTTAGTCCTATGCATAGCTAAGTTCTATAAAGTAGGCTCTTAACTACACTGGTGTGCAGGTGGTGGTGCACCTGAGATTGAGGTTTCTCGGCAATTGGGTATATGGTCTAGAAGCCTACAAGGCATGGAAAGTTACTGTGTGAAGGCGTTTGCTGATGCGATGGAGGTAATTTTCGTTCTGAACCGACCACATATCGTCGTTCATTTTTTTGCCATGCTCCTTGAATGATGAAGCTTTAGATTTTCTCCTCAACATTTATCATGGGATTCTCTACTTTTTGTTATTAAGTTGTAATTGCCTCTAAAGAGGCTGTTCTCTGAGATTTTTCAAGGATTTGATGCCGTCCTCATTAGCATTCTTTCACCGATTCTTAGTATTGAACTAACAAGTGGTTTATTTCAATTTCTTCGCTGTGTAGGTGATTCCCTTCACACTAGCGGAAAATGCTGGTTTGAACCCAATAGCTATCGTAACAGAGCTTCGTAATCGACATGCAAATGGCGAGGTATGTTTGTGTGGTTGGCTGGCATTTGTTTTTTTCTGGTTGCCTATCTCAGATGCCTTCCAGATTTGAATTATAATTTTCTAGTCTGTCGGGATAAAGTGCTTACAGGAATTATATGGTTATTCCAGATAAACACAGGTATCAATGTGAGGAAAGGACAAATTACCAATATTTTGGAAGAAAATGTGGTACAGCCAATGCTGGTGAGCACCAGTGCGCTATCACTAGCTACTGAATGTGTCCGCATGATTCTGAAGATCGATGATATAGTGTCCACTCGGTAAAGTAATGAATATGCCGTTTTAATCGAAAGAGGGTATGGCTGGTTCCATTCCTCTGGAAGAATGAAGCTCGTGATGACCACAATTTGTGCTGCACATGTTGGGATACATGATTATATTTGAGTCTCCTTTAGGGTTGGATGGTAGCAAAAGATGTGATCGTCTTCATTTTTGTTGAAGAGTGTGCTTCGTGAGTTCTAGCACTGTGACAATTAGCAGGTGAATTAGCTTATGAAGTGGTTCCTTTTAACTCTACAGTGCTTGTATGTAAAATTCAACTGCTGTACATCCGAGTATATGTTATGATAACTCCACAGGAATTAATGATTTTTTCAACTGTTCCTATTTATTTTGCCCCTTGTATCAGCTACGAAAAACGTGCAACTACTGTGTACGTTCACGAAGTATCCGCAATCGAGTGTGCTCACGTAGACTTTGTGCACGTGCAATTTTTTCAATGAGGTTATTTGTCACGTTACTCTAATTCTAAAAGTAAACTTTTGTCATTGCTCTACATCAGTGGATATCACAAACCAAATAAGTCTACATAACTTGCCAACAATTCAATTGCTGACTTATTGCATGCCACATATACACTTCAACCCTTTGGAGCTAGGAGACCAAAAAGTGGTGACTTTGTTGAGTAAAATTTGAATAAATTGCTTGACTAATTGTGATCGATTTTGAGGAATGCATGATCATGAATTGGATAGTAAGAGGCCTTCCAAATACAACAGTATATGATCCGAAATTTAGTAAAATACCACAATCATTTGAATGTACACTAACATACACAAATGTATCGATGTGTGTTTCCAATTAATTGTGGAGTATTAATACCAGATATAGATTTTGAGAGTTCATTTATATAATTGCATGCTTAAAAGCTATGTGTGTTTTCAAAAGTGGCCTTGCAAAAATGAGGTCATAGATTTAACCCTTTAGCGCGCCAGCGTCCATATATTGGACGACGAACAGATTGAAGTTGTTTGATTTCCATCCAAAGTGGACAGTTTTCATCTACCAATTTTTTTGTTTGGTTCTTGTGTAAGTTAACTATCCTTTGTACAGTGTAGATCTTCAAAATAGGTTATCATGATTTTTGGAAAAATAACACAATTGGTTTATGTCAAGTTTCATTCTTAGTTCAAAAAGTGAGACCTTAGACATGATTTTCCAAAATAAATAGAATCAAATAATGGAAACCATACCATCGCGTAGTGCATGTTATTCCAATTTCATTCCAATATTTTTCAAATTTTTTGTGTTAATTTTGGATTTTTAATTGAATTTCAAGAGAAAACCTTGCAAAATTATTTTAAAATTATTAATAAAAAATATGATACATCTATCCGTACAAATGTGATCTTCACATTGGCATTTACAATTTTCTTTGTACAACAACTCCATTTTTGGTTTCCATCAAACATTTTATAACAGTTCTTTTAAAATAGTGTTGAATTGGGACGTTAAAGGGTTAAGGAACACAAAAATTTCAAAGAATCACCATGTTTAAGAGTATCTCATTTCAAATTCATTTCAACAAATTTTACTCAAAAAATATTAATTTTTTCTTTGCAATCAAATTTAGAAGGATTTCTAATTTGAACTTTCAAATTTTATAATTAAATATTGGTGATAGTATTGGTGAATTGAACCATACGGATAGAATCTGAAATTCAAAATCTAGAACTTTCATTTGTATATCAATTCCAAAATATTCTTCAAAATAGTGCTTTATGATAAATTTTCTCAAATCGTCAATTCCAGGGAGACCTAGAACGTTTAGGGGTTAAACCTTTACAAATACATATACTCTCTTCACAAATTCATTTTCCAATTAGGTACAAATTTAGCTAGTATAGGCTCCAGTTTGGTAATTTTAATTTTATATGGTTGAATTATAATAATAGTATGCCAATTTTCAACAAATGAATGTAGAATGAGATGATTGAGGTAGTGAATTTGACGTTTTGCAAGAAAACACTATGGGCTTCAAAAGGTTATGTCCCTTTTACAATCTGCAACTAAAATTTTCAACTAAACATCCTAGAGACGAATAGACTCACACTACTAGATGTGTATGTGATAACATAACAAACAAACTCTTGGAAAAAATCCCAAAAAGTTGTGAACTATGAACTGTCATTCTTAGAAACAAGAAAATGTCCCTCCTCACCGCAATCTATGTTTATATTCAATTTTGAGATGTACAGTACATCTAATGTTGCCTATCTCTCTATTATCAAAGACATACCCATCCTCTTCAATTCCCCCCTTAAATTGCATGTCATTACATATACTTCCATAACAAAATAGAGAGTCGGTTCCCTCAGGGCTCCATGAGAAGCTATTAAGGTAGAAGGTGATACAAGTGTTTTACATCCATGCCAATCTCGTGCATGAAGGGTATACATCAAGTAGTAAGTCCTAAAGTATCATAGTTCTGAAATGAAAGTACTAAAAAGTTAATAGAGTGTTGAACATCAACTAAAGGCGGTTATTGCTGGTGGCAAGAATACGACTACTGGGTACTTAGGTCTACAACATTCTGATGTCACCAATTGCATGTCTTGTTGAAATTCAGGACTAATATGAATATTAACATTGTAGAAACGTGGCATATGTAGTGTTACCCAAGTTATGCATGTTGTCATTAAGAAAAAGTGAATCGTCGTTTATACATACGAGGGCAAACGTCACTAGGATTTGAGATGTCCAAAGACACAATAATTCATTACAAGGAAACTGGTCACTTCTCACTAGTCACTTCCCACTTGGTGAGTGCAAGTGGCCACATAAGACAAAGTCGATGAGTGTAATTGGTCACATAAGACAAGGGTTTCCTCAATTTCAATCAATGAGAAAAGACCAAATTCCTTGTAGTAATCAATTACTTTTACAAATGCAAAATTGCATCCTTTTACACATCAACGTGAGCTCATCCATCAATTGTCAATGTTCTCAACAAATTCGAGCTTCTGTATCTTCATGTTGTTGGACTGCGGTTTGGATTTGACGGAGACGTTGAAACAGACATCAGCAAACGGTCGACCTGTTATGTCCACATTTCTACGTAGCTCGGAGGTATAGCTCAGTGGTAGAGCAATCGGCTGCAGTCCGATAGGTCATCGGTTCAACCCCGATTGCCTCCTTGCGATCCTTTTGTATCATCGCAGTTGATGCTCTCCTCAGGATTGGCGAGATGCACGATGACTAATCCCCGTGTCCATCCACCTTTTTCTTTCATCGACCCCTAAGCTAAAGAAATGCAGGAAGACCGTTCTCTTCTTTGACAGAACAGATTGAAGGTCTGTTAAGTAAGTTAGTCAACACGGGTGTTGTGTGGAACAAAAATGTCTGATAAAAGTGAATCGGTCACTCGTTTTGATACGGAATAGGGTTGGCTGTCCTATTACCAACCACTGACCCAAATATGAAATGTAGACTTTTCTTGGGGCCATCACAGTTGAGACCCAAAACCAACCAATTTCACTATTCAAGTAGACCAATGGCACGCCAAGCATTGCGAAGAAATAGTTGGTGGTTTTGGGTATCATTATGAGTGAAAGTTAGCACCACATGGTGTGGAAATGGGGAAACCTAGTGATCGGTTTTGGGTCGCAGGTTACTTTCCACTTTGGAATTTTGTATAAAATTGAGAAATGCAAATTATAAGTTGCAATTTTTTGCAATCCTCATGAAATCCTATTTCGAACGCGGTCATAATTTTTTTCCGGATTTACCATTGCCAAATATAGGTCAGATTGCTTAAGTGGTTGGTAATAGGACAGTCAACCCTAGACAGAGCTAGCTGGCAAAAGAGCAAATGGCTCGTTAAATTAGCTGCACGTCCGGCACGTGAGCAACATGTGTCCAGCCGCCTCCATTTCTGCATCGATACCGACTCTCATTGTACAGTACATATGGTGCCTTGGATCCACGGCCCCGACTGCCAATCAGCTTGGTCTTCGTCTTCATCATGTGGTCTTCATCTGATAACTACTGCACACCATATACTTTATGTGAGGTAGACGTACCTTAAAACCACCAATACACCTAAAACCATCAACTTCTACACCTCTCTTTCATTTCAGGAAGGAAATGTAAGCTTTCATTACATGACTTATGCATCAATTGCTCAAAAGTTAAGTCATGTACCAACAACTTACATTTCCTCCCTAAAATGAAGAAAGGGTGTAGAAGTTGGTGGTATTAGGTGTTGTGGTGGTTTAAGGTACGCCTACCTTACACGTACCAGGTTACTGCAAACCATATTATATGTGCAACCCAACCATATAACTGCACAGTCACCATATTTTTGGCACCTAACGTAGGAGCACCCAATTCTGACAGTGTACCCAATGCCGATAATTTCTTGACATGGTAGTCATTCTAAAACATAAATCTAGTTTGACCATAGATAGCTTATCATTTTGGTCAACAAACAATAAGAGCTCTATGACATGCTTAGATTTGTGTTCTGAAATGGCTACTTTGTATAGAAACTATTGGCATTGGGTACACTGTCGGAATTGGATGCCTCACTAAATTGCTGTTTTGCACAGAAGTCGAGACAACCAACAAATTGCGAAACTCTGTCTGTTAAAGGAAGAGGGATCCGTCAGCACGTTAGGCCTATATCATGTCACTAGATCTGTCACCCATTGAGCAGGGAAAGAAATATTCACAAATTCACTGTAAGCAAGTGACGCAGTGAAACACACATTTTTGTAAGCTGCAATTACCGACTTCTAATTAGAGTTTTATCCATGGTAAATTTGCAATTAGAGTCGATGTCTTGCTTGGTCGTTGTGATAGGTGGTTTCCCTGATTAACAGAAGTAGACTTAAAATAGGTCTGATAAATGTAACTGTAACTCACAAGTACATATTTTGTGTAGCATTTAATGATTAAGACAATTATAATAAAAACGCAATCATGGTTTAATCTTTTAACGTCCCGATTGAACATTGTTTTCAAAGAAGCGTTATAAAATGCTTGATGATAACCAAAAATGGGGTTGATGGTCAAAGTAAAGTTGTAAATGTCAATGTGAAGATCACATCTGTATGGTTGGATTTATTATATTTTTATTTAATATTTTTAAATTAATTTTGCAAGGTTTTCTCTTGAAATTTAATTAAAAATCCCAAATTAGCACAAAAAAATTTAAAAATATGGTAATGAAATTGGAATAACATGGACTACGAGATGGTATGGTTTTCATTATTTGATTCTACTTATTTTGGAAAATCATATTTAAGGTCCCACTTTTTGAACTAAAAATGAAACTTGACATAACCAATTATGTTGCTTTAAAAAAAATCATAATAGCCTATTTTGAAGATCCAAACCGTACAAAGGATAGTTAACTTGCTCAAAAACCAAGAGAAATTTTGTGGATGAAAACTGTCCAATTTGGATGAGAATTTAGCAGTTTCAATTTGTGGGTTGTCCACAAAGTATCTGATAAATATTGTTGGTCCAATAAACGGGGAGGTTTGCCCTTTAGTTACAAATTGGCTAGATCGGTTGAATTTCCAACACTTAAGGGAAAAAAAGATGCATTCCTATATTTAAAAATGACACATGTCATGTCCTAATTGGATGAGACAACCAACATGTTAGTACACTAAATAGGGGTATTAAGGGGATTGAAATACTAGGGGAAATTATCCTATAATTAAAGTTCATGGCTCATGAAAACAAATTTGATTATTGGTTCTAAAACTCTGTTGTTTTGCATGTACATATAAAAAAACATAAAAGATATTGTGTTTTTGTATGGTAATGGCAATAAATATGTGAAATCTTAATAAATTAGTATAGGTCTCCTTAACCCTTAAAGAACATACTAAGCCCCTCGGGCTTAGTTTTCTTAGTTTTCAAACCACTTTGATCATGAATTGTTAAAAATGGAGAAATATTTTAATGAATTTGTTCTAAGCATCATCTGTGACAAGATTTAGTATGTGCCTAAATTTATAGAATGTAAACTGCTCCTATATTTTGAGGTTAAAACTTGAAATTACTCCTTTCTTTCTATGTCGTTTACTCCTATGTGTGCAAGGAGCCCCATGAGGCCATGCATATTTGGTTGTTTTTTTAGTCAAACGCTAATTTTCACGTAGTTCCTAATTTCAAATGAAAATGGTCCCAACTAAGAAAGTGTGGGGGCTACATTCTAATGTATATTCCAATTAACTATTCTTCAAAAAATTTAAAATTCCGTTTTTAACAACATTTTAAAGTTCAAAATCCTAAAATTCCAATATACACCAGAGAAAAAGTTCTTCTATTGGATTTCTTTTATGTAAGCTCAAGAAGCATGCCACCTACACCTTATTGTTCATCACTATTATCTACATTTTTCCTAAAATTTTCATACTATTCTAAGCATTTTTATAATTACTATGATTTTTACAAGAAAAAAACTTTGAAAAATATTATAAAATTTATTTTTATTTAAATAATTATGAAAAAATCAAGGTAACAATTCTTCATATGAGAAAAATACCAGCAAAATATAATGTATTTTAAAATGTGAGGAATTGATGAGGTTTGACCGGGTAATTGTACTGTGAACGCTTAAGGGTTAATACCCCTATTCATAGTAGAACCGAATGGGAAGGACCCTGCCTCAGGGGCGGTTTACACTACGGACCAAGAACTCGTCCCATGCAACTCTAAAATCTGTGATTGGCCCAAAAAGAGCTCTTGGTCCCATTTGGCTTTACACTACCTTGAAAAAAGGAGACTGACCACTAACTTTGAGGTCCCCAAAAATGCTAAAATTTCACAAATGGATAATGTTTTCATGGTCTCCTTGATTATAGTTGAGTCGAAGCAAATGCCTCGACTCAACTATAATCTAGGAGACCATGGGGCTCAAAAATCATTGATTGGCTAGTGTTCAATTATTTAAAGAAAAAGGAGGAAAAAGGGGAGGATAAAAGAGAGAATGATGAGCTTAAACTTGTCCCGGTCTAAATCCACTTTACACTACAAAGAGTGACCAAGTCATTTAAAATTGCATTTTTGATTTTTCATGGTCACGGCTCTTGACCAAGAGCCATGTCCATGAAAATGATTTAATTTTCTTGGTCATGGCTCTTGGTCCATAGTGTAAACCGCCCCTCAGTTCCAGTCGGTGCAAAGGCCTGGACGTACGTCGCTCTCCGTCCTTTCCGAGTCGCCGACGATCTCTGTCAAGTTCCCCGTTTCCTAGTCACAATGGCGCAACAGTACTCACCACGCCACTTGAGTTTCCATTATGTACCAGATCTGTAGATATATTTAGCGATATCGTAGATTTTGTTCCTCCTGCAAGGTTACGTGTTTCGGTGTCGCCGGTGAAGTTGCTTCGACGCTTCCGCCCGGCCATGTCTGCACCGTTGTTTTTGCATTGTGAATTGTGAAATTTCACTGGTGCCTGGAAACCCGCGGGGCACTAATATATGAATACATATAAGAACCCAGAGTAAGCGCAGACTCTTAACTTCACAGACAGTATTCTGGATTACTTGCCTTCAATCCAAGGCACTTCTCGGCTTCTCGTGTACTGTAGGAGCGCTCAAGGACTTCGGCGTTGTAGCTGGGAGCTCAAATTCAGGGACCTCCAGCTCTACAGAGTACGTGATCAGATTTTGTCAACCTAGCTCTCCTTCATTGCTCTCATGTTTTGCTTTTAGATTCGGATGGGGTCCAAACTGTCACGTTTAAGTCTCTTGTCACTGTTGGCGAACCCCAATTTTGTAAAATCAGGCAACCCCAACTTTTGGTAACTTGAAAGTACGTATAGTTTCATTACACTCCCACCGTCCCATGATCCATAATATCTGATAAATTTGGGGTTTCTTTTTGTCCTACATTAAATGACAGCAATTTTCAAATGCTCATAGTGTGCATTATGTAGTTGAAAGCCTTTGATTTTTGCTTGCTGGGATCTTAAGGAAACGTTCACCTCATGCAAAATTTGTGAACATAGAGAAAATTGGATATAATAACTTTTTATAATTTCATTCAAGTGAAATTATCTTGTAGAACATACTTAATATTTTGCTTCAATCTAAAGTGATGAGGTATTGCATGAAGGAGAAAGTAAGTCGAGAGAATTATAGGATCAAATGCCTAGTTGGACTGTTTATTCAAAAGCTTTCAGGTCTATATTTTTTTTTGAATTTTTGGGTTGACCTAAGGGTTTACAATTAGATTGAAGGATTATGGACTAGGTAATTGTGTAGCAAGGCAACAAAAGTTATCAAAGATGATCTGCACGTTTTTACCAACCGAGCTGTGGGCGGCGAGGAAGGTACTGACCTGTAGATCATCTTTGATGACTTGCCGTGCTTCACAGTTACAGGACATTATCTCAATGGAGACTAGTTTGAGCTATTTGATTGCTACAAATTTTTGACACAAAAAAAAAAAAGAAGTTGCAGCTCTATCATTATAGCTCCATTGATTTAGATGAATTGTTAAAGATCAAGGGTTGAAATTCTTGAAGTACAAGAAGTATTAAACGAAAAAAATCCTTCTCTGCTATTGTGTGCATACTTAATGTCTTGTGCACATAGTTATTGCACACTCTGAGGCTTCTAGCATTAACAGTCTTAACGTGCCTCCTCTTTGCCAATCACAGCTTGCCACAACGGCAAAACTAGTCTGCATTGAGATTATGGAACTTGATATTATGAAGATAACGTCTTGCTCATAACTAAGATTCTACTTTCACAACAATAAAGATTGATTTCAAGTGGTTTTGAATGGTACTAGTTTTCATTATTCTGGAGTTCATATCTCTAACCTCGTTGAATACGTTGGGTGGCATGCAGATCGTGTACATGTGTTCATAGGGGCACTTGATGTCGTTTTGACCAGGGCGTGAACATCCCATAATTTTCACAGCAGTTTTTATTGGTCAAGTGTCACAAAAGGTTTCAATTTCTTTAGAGATTATTCTGGTAACGAAGTAGTCAATTACGGCTTTTGGAAAATTTCAGCGCCGCCCATTGAACGAGTTAATTGTATAGCTACCTACGTGAAGGACTTGACGCGGTTTTGGTTCATTCTCTACAAAGAAACTTTGTCGACCCACGAATTCGTACCTTGTCCGACACTGTACCTATCTTGAGAAGCTTCTTCGCCAACCAGTGAATTGATACATTGTCGGATTTGATCAACTTTCCTAGAAGCTACATTGTCGGAGAGCTGATACGTTGATAAATTGTCGGTGAGGTGATACGTTGACCACTGTCGGTGAGGTGATACGTTGACCCATTGTCGGTGAGTTAATACGTTGATACAGAGTCGGTGAAAACATTCGCTGATACATACTCGGTGAAAACAGACGCTGCCGGGGAGAAGATACTTTGTCGACAACATGGAGTACCCTGAGTCCATCCATCATTTTGTGCATGGGCATTCCAAGAGAGATTCCAAGAGGATGTTCAGGGAACATGCGTTCTTCAACGCAGAACAAGCATTTCGAGTTACTGCAATAGCCATCTGCGCATGTGGTCGGTTTCGAAGAGGGATTCGAATCCAGCCCTCCGACCAACTCCCACATGGCTATGGAGTCTCCACCACCGCACTAACGGAGTTACTTCAAGACCGGCAAATTGAACCTCTCGTCCGGTTAGGCGGAATCGAAGGACTCTCTTCAAAACTTCACACTGATAGAGAGTATGGACTTGACGAAACAGAAGATCAACTGCAGAAGAGACGGGAGGCTTACGGCGCCAACACGAACCCCAAGAAGGTCAGCAAAGGCTTCTGGTCCTTCGTCTGGGACGCGTGCAAGGATACCACGCTCAACATCTTGATGGTGTGCGCAATCGTCTCCCTCGCCACCGGAATCTGGACGGAGGGGATCAAACAGGGGTGGTACGAGGGCACCAGCATTGGCTTCGCGGTGCTGCTCGTCATCATCGTCACGGCCGTCAGCGACTATAAGCAGGGCCTCAATTTCCGCAACCTCAACGACGAGAAGGAGAACATCCAGCTGGAAGTCCTCCGAGCCGGGCGAAGACAAACGGTCTCCATTTTCGACCTGGTGGTGGGCGACATTGTGCCGCTGTCGATCGGCGGGCAAGTGCCGGCGGATGGGGTGCTGGTGGAGGGGCACTCGCTGTCGATCGACGAGTCCACCATGACGGGCGAAAGTGAGCCCGTGAAGAAGGACAAGACGAGACCGTTTCTGTTGTCTGGGTGCAAAGTGCAGGATGGGCAGGGGACGATGCTGGTGACGGGCGTGGGGCTGAACACGGAATGGGGCCAGGTCATGGCGTCCATCAGCACCGACAACGACGAGCAGACGCCGCTCCAGGTGAGGTTGAACGGCGCGGCCACTTTGATTGGGAAGGTGGGCCTGTTCGTGGCGTCGGTGGTGCTAATCATCTTGGTGGTCCGATACTTCGCGATCACGTTCAAGAATGCGACGGGGAAGGATCGGAGAGCGATGCAGGTGATCAAGGACATGGTGCACATTTTCTCCATTGCGGTGACGATCGTGGTGGTGGCGGTGCCCGAGGGCTTGCCCTTGGCTGTGACGCTCACGTTGGCGTACTCCATGCGGAAGATGATGGCTGACAAGTCGTTGGTCCGTCATCTGGCCGCTTGCGAGACCATGGGATCGGCGACCACGATTTGCAGTGACAAGACCGGGACACTGACCACGAACAAGATGACCGTAACGAGAGTCTGTTTGGCGGGGGAGACGAAGAGCGTCGAAGATATACTTGCCAACGCCGAACGTCTTCCTGCGAATCTGCGAACGACTATGGTGAATTCCATTTGTCTGAACAGCAACGGGAATGTGTCTCCGCCAAAGGAAGGAGAGGAGCCAGTCGTGACCGGCAGCCCGACTGAAGCCGCGATTTTGACATGGGGACTGAAGCTGGGGATGGACTTCCACGCCGTCAGGCACGAGATTGAGGTGCTGCACGTGGAGACTTTCAACTCGGAGAAGAAACGCGCGGGGGTTGTGTACAAGAACGGTGATGGCGAGGTGGAAATGCATTGGAAGGGTGCAGCTGAAATCATCCTCGACCTGTGCGATCGGTGGGTGGATCCCAACGGGGAATGCCAGCCCATGACTGGTGAGAAGCGCGACGAGTTCAACGGCGTGATCGAGGGCATGGCCGCACAGGCGTTGCGGTGCATCGCATTTGCGTACAGAGCTTTGGACGAAGCGGAAATCCCCGAGAGCGAAGATGCTCGGTCGGACTGGAAGGCGGCGGACCAGGGCCTCATCCTCATGGCCGTGGCGGGCATCAAGGATCCCTGCCGGCCCGGAGTGCGAGAGGCGGTGGCGCGGTGCCAACGAGCGGGCGTGAAGGTGCGCATGGTGACGGGCGACAACATTTACACCGCCAAGGCCATCGCGGCCGAGTGCGGGATCCTGACGGAGGCGGGGCAGCTGGTGGTGGAGGGCAAGGACTTCCGCACCTGGGACGACGCCAAGCTCAACAGCGTGGCGTTGGACAATCTGGTGGTGATGGCGAGGTCGTCGCCCTTGGACAAGCTCAAGCTGGTGAAGGCGCTCAAGGAGCGACGCGGCGACGTGGTGGCCGTCACCGGCGACGGGACCAACGACGCGCCGGCGCTCAAAGAAGCCGACATCGGTCTGTCCATGGGCATCGCCGGGACCGAAGTGGCGAAGGAGAGCTCCGACATCATCATCCTGGACGACAACTTCGCGTCGGTGGTGAAGGTGGTGCGGTGGGGAAGATCCGTGTACGCCAACATCCAGAAGTTCATCCAATTCCAGCTGACCGTGAACGTGGTGGCGCTGGCGATCAACTTCGTGGCGGCCGTGAGCTCGGGCGAAGTGCCATTGACGGCCGTGCAGCTGCTGTGGGTGAACCTGATCATGGACACCATGGGCGCGCTGGCACTGGCCACGGAAGCGCCGACGGACGACCTGATGGACAGGAAGCCCGTCGGGATGACGGAGCCGCTGATCAGCAACATCATGTGGCGGAACATCTTCGGGCAGGCGTTGTACCAGATCGTGGTGCTGCTGATACTGACGTACCGGGGGATCGGGATTCTGGGGCTGAAGGGAACGCACGACGAGCACGTGCTGGAGCGCAACACCATCATCTTCAACGCGTTCGTGTTCTGCCAGCTGTTCAACGAGATCAACGCGCGGCGCCCGGAGTCATTGAACGTGTTCCAGGGGATCCACAAGAACTACTTGTTCCTGTCGATCATCGGGATCACGGTGGTGTTGCAGGTGATCATCGTGACGTTTTTGAACAAGTTCGCGGAGACGACGGACCTGGCGATCAAGTGGTGGGGGTTGTGCGTGGGGATCGGAGCGGTGGCGTTGCCGCTGGCGGTGTTGATAAAGTGCGTGCCGGTGCCGAAGAAGCCGTTGCTGGAGATTTCGTGTTTCCCGAGCAAGGCGTGCTTGCGGCTGAAGCGGCGGAATCGACCGAACCTTATGGGGACTACGAGCGACGATGAATTCTCAGCATCGTCGAGGATGGGCAGTAGTCGTCGGCGACCAAGGACTGTGGGCAGGAATCGTGACATAGCGAACGGCGCCGAGTTCAGATCCAGAGGCAATGGATTGAGCTTCAGTAGCAACGTCATTACCATCCACTCCTGATTTGTTTTAGGAGGGAAAAGCTTAATGCAAGATTGCACGGATACATTGGTATGTACATGTGACATGCGCTAAGACAGGATTCAAGGTTTCTAGTTCATTTGAACTGTAGTGCACGGTTCTTATGAGGAGCCAGCATACGAGCTAGTAAGTTTCGGTTTGTACTTGTGTAAGGAGAGAATTGTGGATCGGATTCATTTATTCATTCTTTGGGCTATTTTAGCTCCATTTTTTGTAGTTTATTCTCACAATATGTCACTGTTACTCTATGGGTGACTTTGTAAAACTTGTATTCAACCAATATATGCTGAGTTTCAAAATTGCAAAAACAATCTCAGGGCCGCTTCACACTATGGCCGTCCAAGTCGAGAGGCGGTGGGATTGAGAGTCCAAAGAAATCTACTGAAAATAGGCATAAAATATAGTTTTCATTTTTTATGAAATGAAATCGACGGCCTCTCGACCATAGTGACGGGTCTTGCAAAATGTAGGACCCAAACTTCCTCTCGAGAGGCCGTCACCTTGGTCAAAAAGTGTTGCCATGTAAGCATTTTGAAGGTCCACGGCCTTTGGACTTTGGCCTCCAGTGTGAAGGGTTGAGAGGCCAAAACCATGGTTTCTTGCAATTTGATTGGTGGAAATCGACGGCCTCTCGACCTTTGGCCATAGTGTGAAGCGGCCCTCACTGAACTACTGAGACGAGTCAGATTTTTTTTTCTACCATTCAATCATGCTCTTCGGAATACAAGATTCTCGAATACTGTAAGCTTACCAAATATGAAGACGCGATTGTTTTGGTGTGCTATCCATAGGCAGAGCATTCAAACCTTCACAAATGAATGAAAAGAACATTGACCGTCACTAGGCTCATTGCATAGTACAGGAGAAGGAAAAGAGAGGCTTTATAGAACATCTCGGAGAAAGCTCACGTCTCATGTCCTAAGAAACCAATGATATGCATGCATGCCTCTACATAATCTCAGATTCTCAGCCCTCAAAAACTCCTGCCTCTGCTACCCCACCGGACTAAGTCCAGCCAGAAACGGGGTTAAAATTAAAGAAGCAACCTGGAATGAAGGACCCAGCTTGCCTAACAGGTTGATTAATGATCAACGTCCTTGCGTTAAAAACATTGGTTTTCAACTAAGTTCTGTGAACGAACAAGAATGCTGACATCTACGACTGATCTAGTTAGTTCAATTCTCTCACATGTACACTTGAAGCAAGTGAGCTGTGCTTCACTAACAAAAAGCACTAGTAGGAAATGTGTCGTTTTTTCACCTACTATAAATGAAAAAGAAATGAAATCGTGCCAGGCACATGGGCTGTGTCACTGCTAGTGAGTGGTTTTGATCACAAGAAGATAGAAATATAAGCATAATTTTCAGCCATTGTTCACTATTCCCACGAAATGGGGAATGAAAAACGACAGGTCTTCTACTAGTGAAGTGAGTAGCCACATGCATCCTTCAACCTGCTCAAGGTCAAAATTGCTGGGAGTATTATCTCACATCGTATGAGTCATGGATCATCCTCCCCCGCATCATCCCCTTGAAATGCAAGCCAATACGGATTCATGGGAGGCGGTTGTGGTGCCCATTTAATTTCCCTCTCAACAACCTCACACGTCCTACATTGCTATCATCCCAAACTGCTGCAGACTGCACGTTGTTTGGACCCTCATATGGAATACAATTTGTTACATTTACTACATCATAATGCCAAAAACCACATTGCCGAAGCCAAGGACCATGTAGCCGAAGTCAAAGACCACGTTGCCGAAACAGAAAAGCACGTTGCTAAAGGTTATGGTCATTGGTTATAGCACTAGACCTTTGGTCTTCGGCTTCGGCTACATGATGTCTTGCTTTGGCAATGCGATTTTTGGCTTTGGTAATTAATTAAGATGGTCTTTAGCTTCGGCAATGTAGTCTTTGTCATTATGATATAGTAAATGCAACAAATTGTATTTCATACCCTTGACCGCCACCCCTCCATTTCCATCAAACTATATTGGCATTGTGCCATTCTCCGAACTTGCACATTCATATAGTCGGGAGCTGTCATTAAGTTAGTTGTATGTGTTTTGAGTTAGTTACAAAGGGGAGTGGTAAACCACATCACCACGTATGAATGTACATTCATCCAAATCTCTCAATACATTCATTAATAAGTGGGGATCTTTCTTTAGATCATTGACTTTCATGAGTGTAAATTGCAAGAGTTCCAACTAAAATAGCACGAAGCCATAAATCTCTTTAAAACACGGTGGTATGCAAAATTGTTCTTTAATTTGGAAAGGCATTGTGTATTTAGTTGATTTAGAGTAGCTGGAAAACGTCGAAAGCAGTCACTCCAACAATCTAGTTGTTGCTATATTGCCCCTTCAGTGGGTTTTGAGTGCCTCATTGAAATGTCCCAACATTATAGCCTTCAATGGCATGATGTTGCCGCATTGGGCACTAGTGCAAAGGGCTCCCTATTTCACCAAAAATTACCACCAAAACGTGTTCAATTCCACCAAAGATCTAAATTTTTGGTAAAATTGAACACTTTTTGATAGTCATTTCTGGTGAAACAGGGAGCCCTTTGCAATGGTGGGGGGTTCTATTTGTAATAAGGCCCAATGCTATATTTTGAAAGTTGTAATGCCCATCACATTGCAAAATGCTTCTAAACTCAATCCTTTTTAATCTGATCACCTTGGGTCCCAACATTTTCTTTATGACATAGTTTGAATGTTTGAAATGTGCTACACTCAATGATAGTGTCACAAGTATGCAAGATATTCTAAAATGCCCATTAGAATGTCATTAATTGTAAAAGGTCATTATAAAGAGGTTTTAAGTGTATATGAAGGGAGGAAAATAAAAATAATAATAGGCCAACTTGTCAACTCTTTTATGAAAATTTGAAAATTTGAAACCTCACTACCCATATCTTTGAGGTAGAAATACACGAGCTACCTATGTCTTTGACGTAGGAAATAGGTATAGCGAAACTACCCCAACAGACTCTTTATTCATGATGATCTTTGGGTCAGCATTACGATTATTATGTGAAAATTTTGACTATTCCTATCGCTATTCAGAGCATTTCCATGTGTAGAGTGAGGAGATTTGACATAAAACCAAAGTGGATAAAAAATGATGAAGGCTTGCCAGGTTTCTAATTAGTCTCCAAGGCCTCAATTCTATGGTGTCAAGCAATCATGTCCCTTAATTTAAATCTAAGTTAACATGACCCTTAATTTACATCTAAGTTCGGTTAAATATATCTTAGTCTCTCTTATTGTGGTTGATCCATTGACTATCTAGAGAACACATTTGGTGTGTGAGGATAAAGCTCTTCAAATGTACAGTACAGATTGAAATTTTAGCGCGTGTAGATTTGGAGTGCAGCAGTGGAGATGCTCTAAGGTGTTCATATAGCCGAGCTTTCTGAGATCAAGAAGACACGCACAGATCGCAAAGAGAATGCATGTTGGCCATTTCAAATTATTTATATTCCCGGTCCTTTCGCCAACCGGCCTACTGATCAATAACGACGCCTCACTTGCATATCCAATCCAGGCAATCATGAATTCAAAGGAGCACTTACCATCACTTGAAGAGGATGCCTGTCAATGGTTCGATCGAGCTAGACGTGTCAGTTCTAGCCATGGCGAGAGCTAGCGGTGACTGCACTGTTGACGTTCTTGGTTGTGGCTGTCTAGGCGTGCACCTCCATGAATGTGCAAATTCGGATAATGGCGCAGTGGCCAGTACAGTTCGATGCAAACGGAGGGGTGGCGGTCCATGATCCAAGCAGCCTGCAGTCTGCAGCGGTTTAGGATGAATGCCGTTGATGACAGCGTTGGACGTGCGAGGCTGTTAAAAGGGAAATGGGCACCTCAGCCGCCTCCCAAGAATCCCTATCGGCCTGCACTTTAACATGAAAGAATGATCCATGACGACTCATGCGAAGTGAGATGGTCACTTGAAATACTCCCAGCAATTTTGACCTTGAGCAGGTTGAAGGATACAGGTCACCGCTGCTCGCTTCTTGTCAGTGAAGCACGTGCAGTTCACTTTCTGCACGTGTGCACATGTATGAACTGTTCAGGGTGCCGAAGTCGCAATACTAGCAAAGGCGTCCCTTCTCACTCATAACACTGTTAGAGTTCACTGTACACACTTGTCCTACTTGACAAATCTCACTCACCAAGTCTTGAGCGCCTGTGCAGTGAGTGCCAAGTGGCGCCATTTGACTCACCTACCAAGTGAAAAGTGACGCCTTCTCCTTGTAGTGTCGTGAGTGAGCTCATTGCGAAGTTTGAACAGGTCTGCAACTTTACTATGTGAAGGTTTAGATGAAGGTATTTATTATTGAGTTTTGTAGGCTGCAAGATATCTCATGAAAGAGTCAAGATTGACTATCATAGATCATAGAACTTAAAAATATTCTTACAAGTCATATGTTTGAATGGCACTTGCATTGTAGTTACAGGGGTGATTGTTAGGGACCCCACGTGAATTAATGGGTTCCCTATCAAATGCAATTTATACATTCAGTTGCGTCGGTTACATTGTTATGCATGAGCTGCTGTTCTAACACGAAAAGACTCGTCCCTTTACTTGCTTTGTATCCCAACATGTATGTCACGCGTCTGTAGGTACTGTGGGTATGGACTAGGTAATGTGCAAGCAGCCCCTGGTTATGAGAAATAACTTTGTTGAGCTACGAGAGTGGCGAGACAGGTTATGAAACCAGGGCTGCTGGCTCATTATCGGACATGACGTCAAATGAATAGTTGGATCGTGTTCAATCTTCTTCAATGATGATTAATCAAGGATCACAGAAAAAGGCATTATAACTTCAAAGTAGCCCTTCGTTATGGGCAATAACCTTGTCCTTCTTATCCAATGGTTGTCTGCCACCTCTACAGGTTTGGGCTGCAAAGACGTTATATTTTCTTGAATGGTACATATGCGTACTTGAATGGTACACATGTTTGAAATTACTATTTTAATCCACTGACACAAAGGGTGTCCCGCATTCGTGGGATAGAGATCTCTCACGATTGAATTCAAGCCTAGCAAGAAGACACCAATTAACTACAAAAAAAAAATGGAGCTCACTATCGAGCAAAAGCGATATATCGAGGGCCACTGCCCCCTTCCTGCTACTTAACTCCTGAATGCCTAGAGCTCTCTCCAAATTCGGCAGTTTTGTAAAGATGCATTATAAAATGCAACTTTGCGGGATATTTTGAACTTGATATATGAATAAAAGCTGTTTATTATGAATTTTAGATTCTATCCATACGGTTAGATCTATGATTGCTATTACCAATAATTTTGTATAAAATTTGAAACGTGAAATTCAAAATTATTTTGTAATTCAATTACGAATAAGATATTGACACTCTACGGATGAAATTCTTTGTGATTTGTTGAAGTGTAATACTCTACAGTAGTGATCTTTGGAGATTTTTTGGTTGCCTAATTATATGAGTTGACTTTTTTTAGAGCACTTTTACACTGAAATCTTCATTATTTTGTGTGAATCACTCCAACATGAAATGAGCCATAAATTTTTTACAAATCATCCCCTTTCTAATCAAATCACATATGCATGAAGCTAACTTCTCATAGAATATACAGTGAAAAGTCCACACTGCTAAAAGTGCATGCCGGATGAGAAATTATGGATGAAATCTGTACATCGTCCAAAAAATGGACGCTTAGGCAGTTACGGGTTAACAGAGCCATACCACTGATCCCGCCGGACATCGAAACCTAAAAGAATGTCATGTACAATCGTGAATCATGACTAACATACACTACAAAATTGTCGCCTGGCTTAGTGATTCACGAATCCCGCAGTGACAAATAAACCTGATTCAAGAATGAATAGTAATGACGCGGCTACTGAATCCCAATTCATTGCCTCTGGATCTGAACTCGGCGCCGTTCGCTATGTCACGATTCCTGCCCACAGTCCTTGGTCGCCGACGACTACTGCCCATCCTCGACGACGCTGAGAATTCATCGTCGCTCGTAGTCCCCATAAGGTTCGGTCGATTCCGCCGCTTCAGCCGCAAGCACGCCTTGCTCGGGAAACGCGAAATCTCCAGCAACGGCTTCTTCGGCACCGGCACGCACTTTATCAACACCGCCAGCGGCAACGCCACCGCTCCGATCCCCACGCACAACCCCCACCACTTGATCGCCAGGTCCGTCGTCTCCGCGAACTTGTTCAAAAACGTAACGATGATCACCTGCAACACCACCGTGATCCCGATGATCGACAGGAACAAGTAGTTCTTGTGGATCCCCTGGAACACGTTCAATGACTCCGGCCGCCGCGCGTTGATCTTGTTGAACAGCTGGCAGAACACGAACGCGTTGAAGATGATGGTGTTGCGCTCCAGCACTTGCTCGTCGTGCGTTCCCTTCAGCCCCAGAATCCCGATCCCCCGGTACGTCAGTATCAGCAGCACCACGATCTGGTACAACGCCTGCCCGAAGATGTTCCGCCACATGATGTTGCTGATCAGCGGCTCCGTCATCCCGACGGGCTTCCTGTCCATCAGGTCGTCCGTCGGCGCTTCCGTGGCCAGTGCCAGCGCGCCCATGGTGTCCATGATCAGGTTCACCCACAGCAGCTGCACGGCCGTCAATGGCACTTCGCCCGAGCTCACGGCCGCCACGAAGTTGATCGCCAGCGCAAACACGCTCACGGTCAGCTGGAACTGGATGAACTTCTGGATGTTGGCGTACACGGATCTTCCCCACCGCACCACCTTCACCACCGACGCGAAGTTGTCGTCCAGGATGATGATGTCGGAGCTCTCCTTCGCCACTTCGGTCCCGGCGATGCCCATGGACAGACCGATGTCGGCTTCTTTGAGCGCCGGCGCGTCGTTGGTCCCGTCGCCGGTGACGGCCACCACGTCGCCGCGTCGCTCCTTGAGCGCCTTCACCAGCTTGAGCTTGTCCAAGGGCGACGACCTCGCCATCACCACCAGATTGTCCAACGCCACGCTGTTGAGCTTGGCGTCGTCCCAGGTGCGGAAGTCCTTGCCCTCCACCACCAGCTGCCCCGCCTCCGTCAGGATCCCGCACTCGGCCGCGATGGCCTTGGCGGTGTAAATGTTGTCGCCCGTCACCATGCGCACCTTCACGCCCGCTCGTTGGCACCGCGCCACCGCCTCTCGCACTCCGGGCCGGCAGGGATCCTTGATGCCCGCCACGGCCATGAGGATGAGGCCCTGGTCCGCCGCCTTCCAGTCCGACCGAGCATCTTCGCTCTCGGGGATTTCCGCTTCGTCCAGAGCTCTGTACGCAAATGCGATGCACCGCAACGCTTGTGCGGCCATGCCCTCGATCACGCCGTTGAACTCGTCGCGCTTCTCACCAGTCATGGGCTGGCATTCCCCGTTGGGATCCACCCACCGATCGCACAGGTCGAGGATGATTTCAGCTGCACCCTTCCAATGCATTTCCACCTCGCCATCACCGTTCTTGTACACAACCCCCGCGCGTTTCTTCTCCGAGTTGAAAGTCTCCACGTGCAGCACCTCAATCTCGTGCCTGACGGCGTGGAAGTCCATCCCCAGCTTCAGTCCCCATGTCAAAATCGCGGCTTCAGTCGGGCTGCCGGTCACAACTGGCTCCTCTCCTTCCTTTGGTGGAGACACATTCCCGTTGCTGTTCAGACAAATGGAATCCACCAGAGTCGTTCGCAGATTCGCAGGAAGACGTTCGGCGTTGGCAAGTATATCTTCGACGCTCTTCGTCTCCCCCGCCAAACAGACTCTCGTTACGGTCATCTTGTTCGTGGTCAGTGTCCCGGTCTTGTCACTGCAAATCGTGGTCGCCGATCCCATGGTCTCGCAAGCGGCCAGATGACGGACCAACGACTTGTCAGCCATCATCTTCCGCATGGAGTACGCCAACGTGAGCGTCACAGCCAAGGGCAAGCCCTCGGGCACCGCCACCACCACGATCGTCACCGCAATGGAGAAAATGCGCACCATGTCCTTGATCACCTGCATCGCTCTCCGATCCTTCCCCGTCGCATTCTTGAACGTGATCGCGAAGTATCGGACCACCAAGATGATTAGCACCACCGACGCCACGAACAGGCCCACCTTCCCAATCAAAGTGGCCGCGCCGTTCAACCTCACCTGGAGCGGCGTCTGCTCGTCGTTGTCGGTGCTGATGGACGCCATGACCTGGCCCCATTCCGTGTTCAGCCCCACGCCCGTCACCAGCATCGTCCCCTGCCCATCCTGCACTTTGCACCCAGACAACAGAAACGGTCTCGTCTTGTCCTTCTTCACGGGCTCGCTTTCGCCCGTCATGGTGGACTCGTCGATCGACAGCGAGTGCCCCTCCACCAGCACCCCATCCGCCGGCACTTGCCCGCCGATCGACAGCGGCACAATGTCGCCCACCACCAGGTCGAAAATGGAGACCGTTTGTCTTCGCCCGGCTCGGAGGACTTCCAGCTGGATGTTCTCCTTCTCGTCGTTGAGGTTGCGGAAATTGAGGCCCTGCTTGTAGTCGCTGACGGCCGTGACGGTGATGACGAGCAGCACCGCGAAGCCAATGCTGGTGCCCTCGTACCACCCCTGTTTGATCCCCTCCGTCCAGATTCCGGTGGCGAGGGAGACGATTGCGCACACCATCAAGATGTTGAGCGTGGTATCCTTGCACGCGTCCCAGACGAAGGACCAGAAGCCTTTGCTGACCTTCTTGGGGTACGTGTTGGCGCCGTAAGCCTCCCGTCTCTTCTGCAGTTGATCTTCTGTTTCGTCAAGTCCATACTCTCTATCAGTGTGAAGTTTTGAAGAGAGTCCTTCGATTCCGCCTAACCTGACGAGAGGTTCAATTTGCCGGTCTTGAAGTAACTCCGTAAGTGCGGTGGCGGAGACCCCATAGCCATGTGGGGGTTGGTCGGAGGGCTGGATTCGAATCCCTCTTCGAAACCGACCACATGCGCAGATGGCTATTGCAGTGACTCGAAATGCTTGTTCTGCGTTGAAGAACGCATGTTCCCTGAACATCCTCTTGGAATCTCTCTTAGAATGCCCATGCACAGAATGATGGATAGACTCAGGGTTATCCATGTTGTCGACAAAGTATCTTCTCCCCGGCAGCGTCTGTTTTCACCGAGTATGTATCAGCGAATGTTTTCACCGACTGTGTATCAACGTATTAACTCACTGACAATGGGTCAACGTATCACCTCACCGACAATTTATCAACGTATCAGCTCTCCGACAATGATGGCGCACTCAACAGGGCTGGTATCAACTCAGCGACTAATCGTTTATCTCAGAAAATTTAACAAATCCGCCTTAAGGCCCTTACCTAGTTTATTCTATGGGCGCCACCCAATTAATCACATCATCCCACATATCTGATCGAGCATGAGGATGTACTGAAGGAAGATTGGCAATAGTATAGGTATCAGGTAACGTACTCTGAAGGCTTTGCAGCAGGTGTCGCAGCTCTCAACGAGCCTCGGAGGATTCGAGCAAGTGCGAGCACATGATCACGTGAGCTTCGGCGGATGGCTGCGATGAAATGAGCAAGGCTGATCGATAAAATGTACGTCGTTGGACAATTTATACATTAATGTATATGCAGGAGCTTGCAGACATTGTCGGTAGCTGATCCGTTCCTTCCTTGATTCGCGAAGCGGTCATCGAAACAAGGAAGGAATCAAAGGATCAGCTCCGTACGTGATCGGTTTATCTCGGCCGGTGGTACTTCAAGCCGTCAAGGATTTCTCTAGAATCCTGGTGGTCTTAAATGAATGGGACAAAAGTCCGGCTCAGGCCCCACCTTAACCCTTTGACGTCCCAATTCAACACTGTTTTCAAAGATTCGTTATAAAATGTTTGATGAAAAATAAAAATGGAGTTGATGTACAAAGCAAAGTTGTAAATGCCAATGTGAAGATAACATTATTGATTAAGGGTTCACCCCTAATCGTGCAAGAAGCCCCATGAGGCCATGTTTGGTTGTTTTTTAGTCAAACGCTAATTTTCACATAATTCCTAATTTCAAATGAAAATAGTCCCAACTAAGAAAGTGTGGGGGCTACATTCTAATGTTTAGTCCAATTAACCATTCTTCAAAACTGTTAAAATTGCGTTTTTAACAACACTTTAAAGTTCAAAACCCTAAAATTTCAATATTCACCGTGGAAAAAGTTTTTCCATCAAATTTCTTTTTATGTCAGGTCAAGAAACATGCCACCTACACCTTGTTGTTCATCACTATTATTTACATTTTCCCTAAAAAAAGTTCATAATATTCTAAGCATTTTTATAATTACTATGATTTTTATAACTTTGAAAAATCTTATAAAATTTATTTTTATTTAAATAATTATGAAAAATTCAAGATAAAATGGTTTAACAATTCCTTATATGAGAAAAATACCAGAAAAATATAATGTATTTTAAAGTGTGAGGAATTGATGAGGTTTGACCAGGTAATTGTAGTGTGGACGCTTAAGGGAATAAGGTAGAAGCACCAAAAACTGTTAGGTACCAATTGTGGTCACTTATAAAAGCACCAATTTCAACTTCAGGAGTTCCCAATCTAGTTATCACAAGCATTAATTATGAATACCAAGTTATCAATTTGATTGGACTAAAAATGAAAGACAGTTATTGGTACACCTACTAACATCGATAGTGGTCTATGCATATTAAGTTTGAAAATTCATAACAAAATCATACATTTTGAAAAAATTAATTAAAAATTGAGCTTGGTTATTAAATCCAAAATTTTATGTGCTGCAATTTTTTATCATTGAAAATCAGCGCTCCATGTAGGTTGAAATGCTTAAACTGACGGCAACTATACCCCTTACCTTACCCCTATTCATAGTAGAACCGATTGGGAAGGACCCTCCCTCAGTTCCAGTCGGAGCAAAGGCCTGGACGTACTCCTTCTCCGTCCTTTGCGAGTCGCCGACGTTCCCTGTCAAGTTCCCCGTTCCCTTCTCACAATGGTGGCAGAGTACTCACCGCGCCACGTGAGTTTCCGATATGTACCAGAGCTGTAGATATATTTAGCTATATCGTAGATTTTATTCCCACTTGTTTCAGTGTCGCCGGTGAAGTTGCTTCGACGCTTCCGCTCAGTTGTCTGCACCGCATGTCTTATTGTGACATTTCATTGGTGCTTGGTTCCAAGAAACCTGCGGGTACCAATATATGAATACATATAAGAACCCAGTGCAAAGCGCAACAGTATTCTGGATTCTGGATTATTTGTCTTCAATCCAAGGCACTTCTCGGCTTCTCGTGTACTGGAGGAGCGCTCAAGGACTTCGGCGTTGTAGCTGGGAGCTCGGATTCAGGGACCTTCAGCTCTACAGAGTACGTGATCAGATTTTGTCAACCTAGCTCTCCTTCATTGCTCTCATGATTTGCTTTTTGATTCGGATGGGGTCCAAACTGTCACGTTTAAGTCTCTTGTCACTGTTGGCGAACCCCAATTTTGTAAAATCAGGCAACCCCAACTTTTGGTAACTTGAAAGTATAGTTTCATTACACTCCCACCGTCCCATGATCCATAATATCTGATAAATTTGGGGTTTCTTTTTGTCCTACATTAAATGAAAGCACAGTTGGATTCATCATATTTATTATTAATAATTTTTAATTAATTTTGCAAGGTTTTCTCTTGAAATTAAATTTAAAATCTTAAATTAACACAAAAAAATCAAAAAATATTTGAATGAAATTGGAATAACATGCACTACAAGATGGTATGGTTTCCATTATTTGATTCTACTTATTATGGAAAATCATGTTTAAGGTCTCACTTTTTGAATTAAGAATGAAACTTGACATAAACCACTTTTGTTATTTTTCAAAAATTCACATCATTTTATTTTAAAGATCCATACTGTACAAATGGTAGTCAACTAGCACAAGAATCAAGAAATTTTTGGATGGATGAAAACATCACAATATGTGGTGAAGGGACGCATCAGAAATCATCCAGCGTCTAGAATATGGATGTTGGCGCGTCAAAGGGTTAAAAAACAACCCCCTCCTCCAATGGTTTTTTATTCCCAAGTAGGTCCCCCAAGGGTAAATTGGGGCCATAGGCCCCAAATTACTAAAAAATTTTGCCAGAAAAGCACTGAAGGTGCCCAAAATGGAAATTCCAGACAAAAGGAGGAGTGGATGAATAGTGCCCGCATTCAAGACCACCGGGGGATTTAGAGACGGGTGCCATCAAGGTGTGACTCCAGATGGCGAGATGGCTGCTAAGAGCATGCCCAGCAGCAGGTGTTTTGGAGGGACCAATGCCAAGATTTGGTGTAGTCATCTCCACTTGTTTCGAAGTTTGGCCCAGCAACTACCCACTAACGCTAAAATATAGTTTTGGAGCCAAAGTTTGAGGTTTCTCTGTCATCTACAGAAGCTTTGGCGCAAGCAAATTTCTCACACCAAGCAAACAAAGATGCTCAATCAACAATTAAATAATGAGCTCAAAGACTATTCACCGGCCCGTGCTTCAAGGTCATCACGTTACTTTCATAAAATCTTCGTTTTATAAGTTGCCTTGGTGTTCGCTCCAGGAATGTTGCTGGGCTACTTCTTGTATGACATTCCTCTAAGTTAAAAATGGCCCTCAAATTAATGTTTGGCGGACATATTTTCTTTGGAACTGCTGGGCTTGCTCTAAGAGCAGGCCCAGCAGCACCCATTTTCTACTCACCAACGCTATTTATGGATGATAAAGTACCTCTTATGGCGTGGAGTTTGATATTTGCCCACCAAATATTGCCCATATGGCGAGAGGTGATTCTTGCATCAAGCAATTTGTCCCATTCTTTGATAAGTCCATGCTCCCACTATGAACTTTAGTTTAGTAAATTTATTCTCCACCATTATGACTGTCCCAAGTAATGACAAAACTAGAAGTTTAAAATTGATTGATGTGCTCTATTCTAGGCACACTTGGTGGTTGTTGCTGGGGAAATTCTCAATTCTCAGACACCATCTTGGATGCGCACAAAGACGAACTGCTGGGCTTGTTCTAACTCCCAGTGTCGGATTCAAGCGCGTGGCCCATGTGGTTGAGTACGGCACACGTACGACACTTGAGGTCTCGAGTCGGTACTCGGTACTATTGTCCCCGTGCAAAAAGCTCTGCTTTTTACAGGTGGGACCACAAGACACTGCTGAAGCCCCAATTGCTGCGTTTTTACTATTCCTGACATGTGACTACAGTACCTACAAGATCTCCTTTTTGTGTCATTGAAGGCGGGTTCACACTATGGCGAGAGCAGGGAGTTTCTCTGAAATTGCACAACACTGAATACGGTTTTTAACGTTTTAACCCCTAAACGTACCAGGGTGTCCCTGGAATTGACAATTTGAGAAAAAGCATCATAAATTACTATTTAGAAGAACATTTTGGAATTGATATACAAATGAAAGCTTTAGATTTTGAATTTTAAATTCCATCCGTACGATTCGATTCACTAATACTATCACCAATATTTAATTATAAAATTTGAAAGTTAAAATTAAACATTCCTTCTAAATTCAATTACAAACAAAGTTTTAATATTTTTTGAGTATAATTTGTTGGAATGAATTTGAAATGAGATACTCTAAAATGTGATGATTCTTTGAAATTTTTGTGTTTCTTAAATCTATGACCTCATTTTTGCAAGGCCACTTTTGAACTACAGTCAATGCAATTTTGGCTTGGTCAACGACTTGACATACTTCTACATTTGTAATTTTAGAAAAATATGTAAGCAAGTATGACTAAATCCAACCGTTAGATAAGACAACAACTTGGTGAAAAATCTTCAAAAAATTGGATGACTTTCATCCAAGCATTGATGAGAACGTGAGAAGGGTTTGAATCTGTTAGTCGTTCACTTTCTAGACGCTCTGACGTTTAGGAGTTAACCCCTAACTGCCTATTTTGCATGATGTACAGATTTGAACTCCAATTTCTCATCCATCATGCACTTTTTGCAGTGTGGATTTTTTACTGAAACTTTTATGGGAAGTTAGAGCATGCCCAGCAGTGAGAGGGCAAACCCTCACTCCAACGTCATCTGATTTGGCTTTCAATAAGAATTGGAGGGGGCGGCCAACATGCCACCCCAGTAGCAAGTTCATTTTCTCAAACCAAAAATATTAGCAAATATTGGAAAACCCCCAAATAGGAGCTCATGTGTAAAATCCATTGCACAAGGGAGTATAATAACAAGTTATTGTAGTTAGCTAATTACTGCAGCGCCATGTGTTCCATGCCCACTCCGTGCTAGTCCCTCCCCATGTTGTGCTTGTCTCCTTGCTTCGTTGATTCCCATGCTTAGCGTCAGAAAATCAAAGCCGCCAGGAGAGGAGTATATGGCGTCCTCAATTCAAATAAAAGCCACCACCCATGTATCTTAGTGTTCGATTGAGAGTTTTCTACTGCTGTTGGGGTCATGTTTACCCCAAACCTTTACTATATTAGCGTTTGATTGGTACTTTCCTCTGCTGTTGGGCATGCTCTTAGCTTCATGCATGTGTGATCTAATTAGAAAGGGGGATGATTTGTGAAAATTTTATGCCTCCTTTGATGCCACTTTGTTCCATCAAAAAATTTGAATATTTTGGTGTAAAAGTGCTTTTGAAAAATTCAACCTATAAAACTAAACAACCAAAAATCTCCAAAAATCACTGCATTTAGAGTATTACATTTCAATTTACCACAACAAATTTCATTCATAGATTGTCAATATTTTATTTGTAATCAAATTACAAAAGAATTCTGAATTTTAAATTTTAAATTTTATAGAAAAATATTGGTGATAGAAATCACAGATCCAACCATACAGATAGAATCCAAAATTCATAATGTACAGGTTTTATTCATACATCAAGTTCAAAATATCTCTCTTAGAGTCTTAGTTGCATTTTATAATGCATCTTTGTAAAACAACCAAATCTGGAGAGTGTGAAGACGTTTAAGGGTTAAGCGTATCGTTCTTAACTCTTTAGTGTCCAGGAGTAACTGCTAAGTGGTCACTAGATCACCACAAAATGAAATGCTGTAATATTTGTGGACCATCTCAATCCAGTGTCTAAAGTTCACATGTGTAACTTTTGATTTTGCAGATGATGCAAAAAGAAAATTTGGAATCTGACTTGCTAGATATCCAAATTCCTATATACAAAACACCAAAATACTGCAAATACTTCCAAATACAACAAATACTTACAAATACAATACATGTACTATGCGGTATTTCTTGTGTTTGGAAGCTTGTTATCTTGTATTTTCTTTTTGGATTGTGTTCTCCTATTCATGTTTCATTAGTGCATGTATTCTGATCTTGCTCAATGTACCAACTCCTTTCTTATTTTAACGTATAAATTTCATCCTAAACCGTACATGGATAAATCAATCCCACTTAAAAATTTACAATAACTATGTATGAGTTTGTTCTTGACATGAAAGATTGCAATGGAGAGGTGCTGGCACAGGTCATTGATGAACATCTTTACTTTCATTTTTGAAAACTTAATCCAAATTCAATTTAACCTTGAAGTCACACACCCCCTAAAATCTCATTTTTGAGTGTGCATTATACGGTTCAAAGACATACTATGATCTTCTAATCCAACGGTCCAATCTTACCAAAATTTAACCGACACTTGTTTCATTAAGATATTATTACATTTATATGGTTGAATATTATTAATAGTATCCCTAATTTCAACACATAAAGTTTAAAAAAAATATCACCCAAAGAATTGTGGTTTCTCCACAACCACCCTGGGCACTAAAGGGTTAACCCCTAAACGTCCTCACCTCTCTTCATATTTGGAGAATTTCAAAGATGTCTTCTAAAATGAAACTAAGAGGAATATTTTGAACTTGATATATGAATAAAAGTTGTACATTATGAATTTTTGATTCTATCCATACTGTTAGATCTATGATTGCTATCACCAATATTTTTGTATAAAATTTGAAACTTAAAATTGAAAACTCTTTTGTAATTTGATCACAAATAAGATATTGACAATTTTTACATGAAATTTGTTGTGATTGGTTGAAATCTTATACACTAAGTGTAGTGATTTTTGGAGATTTTTTAGTTGCTCAATTTTATGAGTTGACTTTTTTAAGAGCAGTGTTACATTGATATCTTTGAAATTTTGGGTGAATCACTACAACATGAAATGAGGCATAAAAATTTCACAAACCATCCCCTTTCTAATCGGATCACACATGCATGAAGCCAACTTCCCATAAGATATATAGTAAAAAATCCATACTGCAAAAGTCAATGACGGATGAAAAATCTGTGTTTGATTTTGTACATCGTCTACTTTCTAGACAGTTGGATGTTTAGGGGTTAAGCGGGCCATTGTCGCACTTGTGGCATCTGAAGAATTTGCATCTATAGTGCCTTGGAATTACAAGCATTTTGGAGGATCTACAATAATTTCAACTGGACCAAGTAACGAGGGATTGAGAGTTAAATTATTTTATTAGTACTTTACACTGTAGCAACACTACAACAAAAAAGTGTGGTCTAGCAAGGGATAAAGAATTTTATAACGGGATGAAAAAATTAAAGGAACTTATCATGTAAAAATTACGTTGTATTAAAAAGAAGACCGTGTGACAAAAATTAAATAAAATTTGTGATTGTTTGACTATTTGTGTCAAAAAAATAAAAATAAAAATACCGTATTTTTTACAGTAATGGTAAATTATCATATAGTGTGAAATGTTGATAAATTAGTATGGGTCCCCTTAAAACCCCTATTCAATTTACCACTCTAGCTCCAAACATTTGTAACACGCAATTCGCTATTTATGCACTTGGCCAACTGCTTTCATTTCATGAGCAAATCTTGCTTAAAAAAATTTGTGTAAAAATTTATCTAAAAAACACCGATATTGTTTTTCTACTATTACTTTCATTGCAAACAAACAATTCAGGCAGCTGAACCCTAAACGGCGAAGCAATGACCACGCCAGGGTTAATGCTGGGGTCGGGAAGGATATATATCTATTTTTAGACTATTGAGGGTTGTTGGGTGCGCGGTTGCGCACCCAACATCCCTCAATAGTCTAAAATATATATATATATATATATACACATACATAATTTTTTTTATGTTTTCAAGTGAGTTCATTTTAATCTTCTTGGCTGATTTTTTTAGCTTATAGTATCTTTTGACTTTTAAAACTCACTTTTTGGCTTGTAAAGATGTTTACTATCTAAAGGACCAAGTGTCTTGGATAGGACATTTCAATGTTCACGTAGGTTCCCACAGTGTCAATTTTAAATTTTTATCCTAATGTTTTGAAGAACACTACGTAAATTCGGTATGTTGATACAGAAATGGGGATTCAATATTTTTTGATTCTGACTTCATAAATGGAAAATATGGAGTAAAAGACGTTTTTTTGGGGGAGAATTCACAGTTTGGGCAGGGCTTAAAATGAACCTTAGAAATGATTTTTTTGCATATCTAACGCATGGTAAGACTTCCATGTTCAAGTAGGTTCTCACGGTGTCAATTTCAGACACAGTGGGCAACTTTCGTAGAATTTGATGCATATAATAATTTGATGCATTTTTTTATTTTTTTCATATCTAACCATAAAACCCAATTGAAGTGAGATTATGTAGTTTTGCTTGCGGAATGCCTTGCGGAATATTCAAGTAAATAATGCAATGATTTTGTACAGTCCGCGGATAATTACGAAGGGCTTTATGTTCAATTTGTGGAAGCTTGGGAGTTCTCAATGACATTCTCCAATGATGTTTCCTATCAGGGAACATTAGTAGGCACTTCAAAAATGTCATTGAGAACTCCCAAGCTCCCTCAAATTGAGCATTACTCTTTGATGGGTGAAAATGTGGAATGTGAATAAAATAAAAGGAATGAATGAAAATGCAAGTATTCAATGAGAAAAGGCCATATTCGTTAAATTGAGACAAAGTGTAGTCTCAATTTTATCGTCGACTTGAGGATAAACCATTATAACTGTTCAGGTTTGCGACTATTCGGTAATTTGGGACTTTAGTATATTAATATATATAAAAACCTTTGATTGCCCAAAGGTTACAGTCTCATCTTATCGTCGACTCGACGATAAATGACTATAATTGTTTTAGGGTTGAAGTCTCAAAATGACCATTTTGTCTCAATTTAACGAATATGGCCTTAGAACCTAGGAATTGTCTGATGAAAACGTGATTTATGGATGAAAAAAAGTCAATATTAAAAAAAAGAATCAGGCAAACACATCTCTGTTGCCTGCGAACCGTTGGATTTTCACGTGGAGATCCAAAACTCCAAAAGGGCCTCTCCTTGCGAAATGGACAACGCATCTTAGAGCTCTTGAGTGATATGGATAGGATCCCTCCTCTTGTACCACTAGCTCACCTTAAAAATGGCGGCCCCACATGACAAACCATTTCCATATTTTTCCTCACCTTTTTCGTAGGGGAAACAAGTGAAGTAACCAGTGGCACTGTGAATACCCCTATTATTATGTTCTTACATGTATTTTTTTCCGCTAGTGGCTTCCGGACTCCAAATGTATGCGAATTAGCAAAAACACATTAATATAGGTGTTTACAATATTTTAGATAAAATCGATACAACAAAATTTACACTACCGTAGTATATAGGTTGGTTTGGCACAAATTAAATTAATTTTGAAATTGCCGAAATTTTCAAATATTGTATTCCTACAAATCCTAAGAAATTGTGAAGAAATCTGAAGAAATTTACGAAGAATTTGCTTTGCCGAACTTCTCAATTAAAAATAGAATAATTATTAGGCAAAAAATTGCCGAACCAGCCAAGGTAGTACGGTATTTTCATATTATCATTATCATTCATCTTTCATCAAACGTTCATCCATATTATATTATTCAATATCATTGAGATGCCATCCAAGGGTTTACAGTAAATAGACCACGTTCATCCGAAATTAATGCAAATTTGTGGGTCTAATTGAATTAACCCTTTGAGGCGCCTGCGTCCACATAGTGGACGCTGAACAGATTCAAATTGTTCGAATTCCATTCAAATTGGACAGTTTTCATCCACCAAAATTTCTCATGGTTCTTGTGCAAGTTGACTATCCCTTGTACGGTTTGGATCTTCAAAATAGGTTATTATGATTTTTGGAAAAACAACACAAGTGGTTTATGTCAAGTTTCGTTCTTAGTTCAAAAAGTGAGACCTTAAAGATGATTTTCCAAAATAAGTAGAATCAAATAATGGAAACCATACCATCTCGTAGTGCATGTTATTTCAATTTCATTACAATTTTTTTATTTTAAATTCCATTAATTCATGATTTTTATTTGATTTTCAAGAGAAAACCTTGCAAAATTAATTAAAAATATTAAATAAATATATGATTAATCCAACCGTTCAAATGTGATCTTCACATTGACATTTACAACTTTTCTTTGTACATCAACTCCATTTTTGGTTTTCATCAAACATTTTATAACAAATTTTTGAAAAGAGTGTTGAACTGGGACGTTAACCCTTTACCGCCCAGGGTGGTTCTGGAGAAACCACCTTTTTCTGGGTGATGTTTCTTTAAATCTATCTCTGTTGAAATTAGGGGTACTATTAATAGTATCCAACCGTACGAATGTAAGCATAGCTTAATAAAACAAGTCTCCGTTAAATCTTGGTAAGATCGGACCGTTGGATTGGAAGATTATAGTATATCTTTGAACCGTATAATGCACACTCAAAAATGAGATTTCGGGGGGTGTGTGACTTCAAGGTTAAATAGAATTTGGGTTAAATTTTCAAAAATAAAAGTGAAGATGTTTATCAATGAGTTGTGTCAACACCTCTTCATTGCAATCTTTCATGTCAAGAATAGACTCATACATAATTATTGTGAATTTTATAAGTGAAAGTGACTTATCCATGTACGGTTTAGAACAAAATTTATACGTTCAAATAAGAAAGGAGTTAGTATAGTGATCAAGATCAGACTACATACACTAATGGAACATGAACAAGAGAACACAATCCAAAAAGAAAAACGAGATAACAAACTTCCAATCTCTAGAAATACAACATAGTACATATGCTGTATTTGTAAGTATTTGCTGTATTTTGAGGTATTTGCAGTATTTTGGTGTTTTGTACATAGGTATTTGGATATCTAGGAAAGTCGGATTCCAAATTTTCTTTTTGCATCATCTCCAGAATCAAAAGTTACACATTTGAACTTCAGACACTGTACTGAGATGGTTCACAGATTTTCCAGAATTTCATTTTCCAGTGATCTAGTGACCACTTAGTGGTTACCTGGGCACTAAAGGGTTAACCCTTAGACGCGCCTGTGTCCAGAATCTGGACGATGGATGATTCTGGACGCGTCCCTTCACCACGCAGGGGATGTTTTTCATCCATTCAATTTTTATTTAAATTCTTGTGCTAGTCGGTTACCATTTGTATGGTACGGATCTTCAAGATAAGATATTGAGAGTTTTTGAAAAATAGCAAAAGTGGTTTATGTCAAGTTTCATTCTTAGTTCAAAAAGTGAGACTTTAAACATGATTTTCCATAATAAAAAGAATCAAATAATGAAAACCATACCATCTTGTAGTACATGTTATTCTAATTTCATTACAATATTTTTAAAAATTTTAATGTTAATTATGGATTTTTAATTGAATTTCAAGAGAAAACCTTGCAAAATTAATTAAAAAATATTAATAATAAATATGATGAATCCGACTGTATAGATGTTATCTTCACATTGACATTTATAACTTTGCTTTGTACATCAACTCCATTTTTATTTTTTATCAAACATTTTATAACGAATCTTTGAAAACAATGTTGAATCGGGACCTTAAAGGGTTAAAGGGTTAATTTGAATTGTGTATCTTAGAATTGTTATAGAGAATTGAGTAATTGACAGGGCTCCCACCACCTCACCAAAATTGTGAAACAGATGCCAAAAAAATAAAAAAATAAAATTGTGGAACTGACCTCGCCGACCGTCAGTCGGTTACTCCTATTAGAGCATCTCCACCGGGACTCGCCAAATGGGGCCGCCAAATGGGGACTCGCCAAATGGGTCCTGAACGTCCCTCACCGGGACTCGTGATCGTGTCGGTGGCGTCGCGGCCGTGCGATAATCCCAGCTCCGCTCGCCATTGTTCGGGGTTTTCGTTGTTGTTCTGCGCGCCCCTTCTGCGGGAATTTTTGGGAAGATTGTGTCTATTTTTTGGTGGTTTCGGATTTTTGATTTATTTTTGTAGTTCCCAAAGCAGGACGCGGGCGTGGGCTGTCGGTGCGTGGTCGCGGCGGTCACGGCGTTGGCGTCGACGCGGATGGTGGCCGGATCGGGAGGCCAGGCCGAACGTTGTTCCAGGACGCCGAAGTTGATGAGGAGGGCGAGCAGCGATGCAGGCCGGCGCCAAGGCAGGAGCTCCTTCTCGAATAGGGCTCAATGCGGGGTAAGGGACGTGCACGGTTTATAGCAGCAGGACGGGCTGTGGGAGCGACATCGGCTGGAGCGGCTCATCATTCATCGGCTGCTGCTGGAGCGGAGCAGACGCAAACAAGCTGGCACGATTCAGCAGCAGGACCTCAGGTGAGTGATCAAAACCCTAATTTTTTTGGTGATGGAATTCGCAATTCGCAAGAAATAGGTCGTGGACGTGGTCGGGGTCGTATTGCAGGAACTGTGCGGCCTTCAAAAGGTAAGAATTTCGTGCCGAAAGAAGAGCGGCAATTAACAAGAAGCGTGTTAGCAATCTCTCAGGATCCTATCTGCGGTAATCAACAAAAGGGGAGTGCATATTGGGAACGTATATTTCAGCATTATGAGCAAAATAGACCCGGGGGGGGGGGGGGGGGGGGAAGGGGGGGCATAGGGGAGCTCGCTCGTTAGAATCTAAGTGGGGCACGATAAAGCACGATGTTGCCAAATTCATCGGTGCTTACAATCAAGTGAAACGATTACATAAGAGTGGTATGAATGAATCCGACATTATGCGCATGGCAAAAGAATTGTACCGCACTATAAGTCAAAAAAATACCGAATTTACCTTTGGTCAAAGATTTCCCCCGCTGGGCTGACGGTGTAAGTACTTCGCGACAGAGCACTCCCTCTCACAGGTTGTCTGGTTCATCTGAGTCGGGATCGGGCTCCCAGGTGGGCACCCAGAATTTGGAGAGTCATGTTGAAGTTGCAGGTGATACAATCCCAAGTCCCACCTTCACATTGAGGCCCGGTGGTACAAAGGCGGCGAAGGAGGTCGTACGTATAGGGAAAGTCCAAAATAAGGCCGCAATGACTCAAGCCAAGGCGGCCGAGAAGATGGCGGATGCTACATTGCGCAAGGCTGAGAGTTTAGAATACCACAACAGGTTGATGTTGTTTATCACACCCTTGGCCGAAGTTGTGGAGCCGGAAGCTCAAGAGTACATACGGCTTCTCCGAGAGGAGGAATTGGACAAGTTGCGGCGGCGGAGGTCGGAGTCATTGCGTGAACAAAACAAGCGTCAGGAGGCGGAATTGGCGGAAGAGGAGCGCGCACGAGAGGCGGCGGCGAATGCGGCACGAGAAGAAAATGAGACGTGGAGGCAAATTCGGTTGGCCCGATTGACGTTCCAAAATTCATTGCCGGATGAGGAAGAGGAAACCGAGAACGATTGCAACGGCGAAAGGAATTTTGTGGTTGAAGAAGATCGAGAAGTCGTGGTCTTGCCGGAATCCGATGAGGAAGACGTTGAGGTATGGGAGGTTAGTTCTTTGTGTTCATTTTACTTTTGGATTTTGTTTTGGTTTTTGTTTTTGTATTTAGTTATGGATTTATGTTCATGGTTGTGTTTCGTTTTTGCTTTTTGTTTTTGCCTTATACTTTGGCTTTCGTTTTCGTTTTCGTATTTGTGTTTGTTTTCGTATTTGTTTTTGATTATAGAGGAGGGGCTGTGGTTTTCAATTTTGGTTTTAGGAGCGACATTTGTCGCCCAGCCAAGGGTGCCCCCAGCCCCCTGTTGCAGCCGGGGCCTGCAACAGCAGCCCTGGATTGCAGTTACAGCGGGGGCCGCAACTGCCGGCCGGGGCCAGCAGTCGCAGCCAAAGCTGCAACTGCAGCCCTGGTCTGCTGCTGCAGCCAAGGCAGCAGCTGCAGTCGGGGCTGCATGGCCTGGGCGGGGACAATTTTTGGCCTTTTTTTTAAAAAAAATCTTTTGGTTTTGGTTTTTGCCATTTTAAAAAAAATAATTATTTTTTGCCTTTGTCCGGGCCCTTTATCCAATTTTTTTTGCGCGGCCGAAGGCCTATTTTTCTAAACCGATTTCATTTGCTTTTCAATCACGGCCACCAAATGTTCATGCCCACTCCCACCAAATGTTCATGCCCAAATTTTTGTTTTTGTAATGCTTTTAGCGCGATGGTATAATGTTTTTTTGGAAACCTTTTGTCATGATCACATGAATATTAATCTATATTGTGTGGCAGGCACGAGAGGCATCACAAGAGCGGGATGATTCGAATTTGCATTTGGGATTGGGCGGGATGGTACACTCTCAAGTTCATGGTGGTGGGAGCGACATTTGGAATGATTATGAAGACATTCGTGGTAGTGGTGCACCATGGGACGACTTAGAGCATGTTGGTCCGGGAATGCCCACCACATGGAACGTTTTTAGAGGAAATGATGACTCCCAACAAGATTTCTTGGGTTTAGAGTTGGACCTTGACTTGGGTATGAGTAGCGGTACTAGTTTTTATAGATAAATGTGATACTAGTCACGATTTTATTTATCATGCCAAATTGGCACCTTTCAAGTTCCATAAATGCTCAATGAGATCACCACGGAGTCCATAATGTGTGTCTACATCCGCTGTCTCTGTAGTACTAGTCAATAATTGCTCAAAGGACAACCCTCTCTCCAATGGCACATTTCCCACTTGTAATTCCCCAACAATATCATCTAAACCCTCAATGTCCTCCTCATCCTCTAAAATCATGTTGTGTAAAATGCAACATGTAAACATGATATTAGAGATGGTTTCCATGCTCCAAAAACGGCATGGATTGCGTATAATTGCAAATCGTGCTTGCAAAGCCCCAAAACACCGCTCCACATATTTACGTACCACTTCTTGCCTCTCCGCAAAGTAGCTCCTTCTCTCATCCTTGGGCTTGTGAATGCTTTGGACAAAGCAAGCCTATTCGGGATAAATCCCGTCCGTTAGTAGGTAGTAGCGATCATATTCACTACCATTGACCATGAAGTGCATGTCGTGAGCGGCACCCGTCAACATATTGTGGATCAATGGAGACCGGTCCAAGACATTCAAATCATTGTTGGAACCCGGTAGCCCAAAAAAAGCGTGCCAAATGTGGAAGCCTTGATCCGCCACGGCCTCTAAGACTATTGACTTCTTCCCATCTTTGTCAACAAAATCCCTTTGCCACGCTACCTGGCAATTTTTCCACTCGTAGTGCATACAATCTAGAGATGCAAACATCCCTGGAAAGCCACGGTCACAATTAATCGCCAATTGTTTCTCAAAGTCCATGCGTGTCGGTTGCCGCATATGATAACCTTCGAACTCCGCCCTAATTGTAAGGCAAAAACGCTTCAGTGACATCATGGCGGTACTCTCACTAGTCCTACAGTACTCGTCAGTCGCGTCAGCACATAAACCATAACAGAGCATCCTTAAAGCCGATGTAATTTTCTGATGGGGTGACAAGCCTAAAAAACCAGCCGCATCTCTTTTCTGAACGAAGTAGTCATCTCTAGCACAAACCCTAGCTAGAATTGTCAAAAACAAAGACCTCCGCATGCGATAGCGGCGACGAAAAATATGCGGTCCATACACGGGCTCATTCGCGAAATAATCGGACATCATTCGTGCGTGCATATCGTGCCTTTGTCTATCAATGTTGGGCGATTTTCCCGGGGTGACCCTCAAACATGGCGCGATATTTCACGTCCCGGTACCCCTAACCCTAAAAACCAATTCACATTCGAATCATCCTCGTCATCATCCTCCAAGAAGAGCTCGCGTGATGCAATAAGGCGTTGCCGCCATTGCTCCATGGTGCCTAGGGCTACTCACCTGCCCTACACGAGCATGTACATGACCTAAAACCAAAAAAACAAAAATCCAAAAAAACAGTGAGCAAGGGCGTGCTCACAGGCAGCCCAAAGAGCTCACAGTAAAAGCTCGCAGTGTCTCCACAGCTCTGTACATTCAGGCCCTACAGCCGGGCATGTTGGGCAGCCCTTCCTTTTCCCGTGTAGACCCTAAGACCCTATACCGTGCCACCGTGGCCGGAGCTTCGACCATGAGCTGGCGACGTGCATGAGCTGGAGATTCCCTCGCTCCTTCTCCTGACAGGTCCCCTAAACCACAAGCGCGTGGTCCGGTGAGGCACGCAAAATTTGAAGAGTGACTGTTCATTTTTGAGGCCCTCCAAATCTCGTTTGGCGAGCTAGAAATTTGGAGTCCCGGTGGAGATGCTCTTAGCCTGTATTCATTTTTGTTGATTTGGTGTACTGTTATCCTGATTTCATGGGAACTTTCTGCTAAAGAGTCCTCTTGAGTCTTGACGGCTAACTTACATTAGAAATATTTGCAAACTTAAGTCTTTTAAAAGAGGAAAGAATTTCGGCCCAAACTCCAACACCACTGAGGGGGTCTTTACACTAGTGACCAAGGGCCGTGGCCAAGGGAAATTCTGCACTATGATTGGAGGATAAGAGCCGGCCGGTCGGCCCGGTCCAAGTACACTTTACACTAGCCATAAAAAGAGGAAGTGACCAAGACTAAAAATGGATGAGAAAAGGACATGGAATCCTACATGTCCAAAAATGGATAAGGTTTCGTGGTCACCAGGATAATGCGGCGAGACCACCAAAAGAGGTTCTCTCGGCGCAATATCCGGGTGACCAAGAGCTGAAAAACGAAGAACCAATGGAAATTTTTTTTTTAATAATTTTTTAAACATTTTTTGCCTATTTTTTTTTTGCTCAACTGTTTTTACTGTTGCAGGGCGGCTACCCGTCTTTCAAAGATGAAAAGAAACCGTTAAGTCTTTAAGATCCCAAAAACCGTTAACTTTTGAATCCTTCCACAACAAATATGTCTCTCCCTTCTCCAATTCTCTCATGTCATGTGATTTTTTTTTCTTGCATTGTTTGTGTGTGTTTGTAGTGCAATTTATTTGCAATGGAGGGATATGGTCCGGACAATGAGTACTCTCAATCTCAAGTAGGACAGGAATGGTCTCAGAATTTAGAGTGGATGACTAGATTTCCTGTGCCAAATTTTTCAGAAAATCCGCAGCTACAGTTTGCACATGGACCAAATATGTTTACTTCAGGTCAAAGAGCGTTTCAAGGGTATCCTACACCTTCGTATAGGAGACTTCCATACAGTGAGGACAGAGAGATAGAAAACATAGGACAAGAAACCGAAATTTTACAGGGGGCCCAGATTTTAGAAGTGAAAAGAGAAGAAGCTGCAGCAAAGGGTCCTAAAGTTGTAGCAAAGAAGAGGGCGAGAACAACTCCAGCAAAAGAGAAAGCTAAGAAGAAGGGAAATAAGACAGTAATTGAGCTAGGATCAGATGAAGAGGAGGAAGCTGCAGCTGTGAAGTGGAAAGATGTTGAAGTGGAGACTCTCATAGCCATCCGAGGTGAAATGGAAGAGGAATTCGCCAAGACAGCAAACAAGCAAGGTATGAATGTCTATACATCAAGCTCAAATGTTTTGAAGCTTCGGTAGGTAATTTTGAGCAAAAAAAATTCGCCGATTCGCCGTTTTGCCTGTTGCGGCCTTGTTGTGGCCATGTTGAGGCCATGTTGTGGCCAATGGTGGCCTTTTCAAGGCCTTGGCCGCCATGCCAGCCCCATGCCCCCCTACCCCCAGAATACGTGAGCGGCCGCTGCCGCGGGGGCTTCGGGGTTCCCTTTTTCCACCTTGGAGGTCTCGCGCGCAAGGGGGTTTGAACCCCACTCTCCTCCGAGGAAAGAGTTCCAACACCTTCCACCACCATCTCCTCCTACTTTCTTGGTGTCCACAATCTCCTCCCACTTCTCTTTATGCTAAATAGAGCCACCACATGTGCTGTCCACTTTTTTCAGGAGCTAATTTGATGGCCTTGGAGCATTTTTTTGACATTTTCTTGGTGGTTTCTCTCTCCTACCATAGGGATGAATACATGGATCAAGTTACAAGCTTAAATGGTCGCGGGAATTAGAGGATTTAACCGCACATGGCTTTCTTGCAAGAAGAAGTACAAGGCCATTTTGAAGGATTACAGAAATGACAAGAGGGCAAACGAGATTTCAGGCACGGATAGGAAACAAGACTGTAGGTGGTTTGATGAGATGGACATATGGAACACCACTCGTGCTAGTGTAAAAAATGCGATCCCAGCAAGTGCAACAGAAAGAAATGAGGACCTTGACAATCCATCTACACCAAGTACATCACCTTCTTCACCGCTATCATCACAAATTACTTCTTCAGCACCAAAATCAGAAGAGAAAGGAAGACTAACCAAGAAAAAATGCATGCATTGCTGGAACAGGTAATTAGCAATTCCAGTACTCTCATTTCCTCATTTCAACAATCAACGGATTTGTTGAAGAACATGGATAATTTTTTTGCAAACTTGCTAGAGAAATTCTAACTACTCTATTAGTTAGAATCTGAATCAGTATCAGAATAGCCACTAGGATTGAATTCACGAAGTTTGGCTTCCCACAGGCTTGTAGCCAAAACTTCATGCATGTTTGTTGCTTCCCAAAGCAAATCTGTGTCCTTCTCATTTTCTGCAATCAAAAAAGCTTCAGTTTCTTCATCAACTACATCTTCAACTACTGAATTTTGTCTATATTGAATTCTGCTCCTCACTTCTTCAATTGCAGCTCGTGCACCACGCACTTCTGATCCTTCCCTTGCTTCGCCATTTGCAATTTTTTTGGCCAATTCACTCTCTCCTTCATCAATCCAGGTTTTGTCAAAAGCATCCTTCATAGTTATGCACAAATTGTGCAATACTATACAAGTACAAACTACATCAGAAACCATACGTAATGGAATATCACATCGTTTCATTATGATTCTCCACCTCCCTTTCAATATGCCAAATGCTCGTTCAACACACATTCGTGTTGAAGACTGGATAAAATTCCAGTTTGCACGACATCGAGATAGTCCATCTTTTTGCCCTTTGAATGGACAGTACATCCACGGCCTAACCGGATAGGCTGCATCACCTATCAATTTATATGGCATATATTTTCCTTCCATGAATGCTTTCCCTACTTTTGTCACTTGAAAAACAGACCAATCGTGAAGACTACCAGCCCACCCAAATTCAAAATCCCAAAACTTGCAATTTACATCAACAATTCCCTGTAAAATTGCTGAATGGAATGATTTCCGACAATAGTAATCTTCCCTTCCAATTACAGGAGCTAAAACATGAATATGTGAACCATCAATTGCACCCACTATGTAAGGAATTCCATGTAAGGCTTCGAATTGAGAAGCCAAAACCCTAAACTGCGATTCACTAGGAAATTGGACTAAAACCTTTAATAAGTGTTTTCTAACAACCTTACAAAATTCCCTTACTATGCAAGAAGCTGTACATTTAGCAATTCCATACACCTCTCCTACAAGCAACAACCCATTTCCAGTACCCAATCTGCACAAAGAAACCCCAATCCTAGTTTCAACAGAAATAGCAGCCCTCATACGTGTATCTTTCTTTTTCAGAAATGGACCCAATTTTTCACAAAGAAATCTGAATGTACCATGGCTAATCCGAGTTCTTTGCTTAAACATCTTCTCTGTGAAAGAACCCAACAAAAAACGATCCGTAAACCCAATTTGTCGTGCATGACTCCAAATACTACGCTCCTCACGTCCCATGCTCTCCCACAAAATGCTGAAAATGGCAAATTTCTCCCATTCTCCTTGCAAAATCAGAGATTGCATATTCACAACATGTTGTACTATCATATACAAGCACATATACAATCCCAACGCCAATACAAGGTCCCTCTTCCTCTCTTCCATTACAACCCTAATTGCTGAAATTCCAGTACAAGGTGAGAAGATGAGTGAAAACAAGAGAAGAGAGGAAAGGGAGAAGAAGAGAGAGACGAAGACCTAGACGAGGAGTGCAAAAGAAATGTAACTTATCAAATCTACTCTTTCCAAATATACATTAAAAAATTCAGCCCACCTAGCCAGCCGGTCCAAGTTCACTTTACACTATTGTTGGTGACCAATGGATGGGAAACTTGGCTCTTGGTCATGGCTCTTGACCAAGGGCCGTGACCAAGAGAATTATCCATCCCGGCTCTTGGTCACTAGAGTAAAGACCCCCTGAGAATAAATAAAAAAGAGTTTCACCTCATCTTTTTTCCAGACTTGAAATCCCCCCTTCGACGTTAATGCAAGCACTATTCACCCACGGGCCCCATTTTCTGAAATTTCCATTCCGGGCATCCTAGGGTCTTTTTTTGGCCTTTCTTTTTTTCAAATTTGGGGCCTACGGTTAGAAATTAGTCTCGGAGGACCCCCTCAAGAATTTTGAATCTTTCAAAGAAGGGATTTTTTTTTAAGGTGGACCCCTACATGCACAAGATAGGGGGCAGTTTGTTCTCTTGCATTAACGTCGAGGGGGGGATTTAGAGTCCGGGACCTTTTTCTGCACCAATGAGAAGGAGAAGCGAGGGTGGTGGGATTTGAACTTGGGACCTACCCAATGCAAGGGCACGTTCTCCTAATCCAAGCCCACACTTCCATTCGTTGATTACATGTTCCCCCACATCTATAGGAAGTTCACTCAAGCCAAGCCATGTGCTCCTTGCGGTCTCAAATAGAATCGGACAACTAATATAAGGCATAAAAAGATGGGTGAGGAAAGGAGGTCACCCGCTCCTTACTTTGCGAATTTCTCTATAAAATGGTGTATTTAGTGTCGGGGACACTATTTCTCAACCTAGACACTATTCAATTTTAGAAAGATATAGTGTCCTTGTAAGAAAAAAATGGATGTAGTGTTCCAATGACATATGGCAACTATATAATAAACATGGCATGCCACCTCATGTCATTCTTATTACTTGGAAAGAACATAGCGCTCTCAATGAAAGTGGGAATGACAAGTGGCAAAATCCTATGTAGCCTCGTAGGGACACTATTTCTCTTCACCTTTGAATAAATTGTGGTAAAAGACATTTATTCTACCTGGACACTAGATACGCCATTTAGTGTAGCTGATGTTAGTCATCAGTATTTATTTATTTAATTCACAATGAAAAGCAAGTTTCACTAGAAAAAGGAAAAAATACAGTACTAATTGGTATTTGTTAAATTGGAGAATGTTTTAATTTTTGTGGTTACGGTACTCAATTTAAAGTAAACATACCCATTACCATCCATTTCACAATTCCACCATGATGTACCAAATGTATACATTTATATTCTAGAATGTACACTATGAGTACATGAGGGCGGAATGGAGTACTAGGTGGTAATGGCAGTATGTCTACCTAATGGGTGATAATCACTAATCACCATTCTAAGATCATTGAGCACCACCAAAGTAGAGCTTGAGTTCTTAGTGGCCTTACAATTGTGGGGTTATAAAAAGTCTAATTAACATTTAAAAAATATCTATTTTACAAAATTTGGGGTGATGGCACCAGAAAATTGAATTGCTTCCAGAGTAAGTTCTACAATTTTCTTGAAAACAAATCTTAAAAAGGTGATGTGTGATGTGTGCACTGTGCAGTATGTTTTTTGTTCCATTCGTCCCGCAAAAAGACCTTGTTTTCAGTGAAATTCATAGATTAAGCTTAATCTCATGATTACAGAGGGAATATGTTGACTGTCAAGCAAATCTATGGATCAAGTGAGTACAGAGGGAGTATTTTGATTGCCATAAAGTGTATACATGACTAATATCCATGACAATTCATGATTAGCTTGATCAAAATCCATGACAATAATTCATGATCAACATAATCAAAATCCATGGATTAAGGTGCCAGATTGTATACATGCCATGAAGCAGTTATCAAGCGTGCGCAAAGCTTAAATCGCCATATTGTGGGTGAAAATAATACAAATTTATATGTGATATCTTCTAATGTGATATTTTCTATCCAATATGTGGATGAATGTTGAAATATGGAACACTACTACCTGGGGAAGTCACTGTCAAGAATTTAGATAACTATGAGAGAACAAATATAGGGTGTCTTTTATTCATTTGAGATAAAAATCATAAATTTATAGAAGTAATATAGGGTGTTTTAAAACCAATTTGGGAATATTTAAGGAATATTCCTAGAATATATATAGAAGTCCTTGCGTTAAAAACATTGGTTTTCAACTAAGTTCTGTGAACGAACAAGAATGCTGATATCTTCGACTGATCTAGTTACTTCAATTCTCTCACGTGTACACGTGAAACAAGTGAGCTGTGCTTCACTAACAAGAAGCACTAGTCGGAAATGTGTCGATTTTCACTTATTATAAATGAAAAAGGAATGAAATCGTGCCAGGCACATGGACTGTGTCACGGCTGGTGAGTGGTTTTGGTCACAAGAAGATAGAAATATAAGCATAATTTTCAGCCATTGTTCACTATTCCCACGAAATGGGGAATGAAAAACGACAGGTCTTCTACTAGTGAAGTGAGTAGCCACATGCATCCTTCAACCTGCTCAAGGTTAAAATTGTTGGGAGTATTATTTCACATCGTATGAGTCATGGATCATCCTCCTCCGCATCATCCCCTTGAAATGCAAGCTAATACAGATTCATGGGAGGCGGTTGTGGTGCCCATTTAATTTCCCTCTCAACAACTTTACACGTCCTACATTGCTATCATCCCAAACTGCTGCAGACTGCATGTTGTTTGGACCCTCATATGGAATACAATTTGTTACATTTACTGCCAAAAACCACATTGCCGAAGCCAAAGACCATGTAGCCGAAGTCAAAGACCATGAAGCCGAAGTCAAAGACCATTTAGCCAAAGTCAAAGACCATGTAGCCGAAGTCAAAGACCATGTAGCCGAAGTCAAAGACCACATTGCTGAAGGCTATGGTCATTGGTTATGGCACTAGACCTTTGGTCTTCGGCTTCGACTACATGATGCCTTCTCTCGGCAATACGATTTTTGGCTTTGGCAATTAATTAAGATGGTCTTTAGCTTCGGCAACGTAGTCTTTATCATTATCATCTAGTAAATGCAACAAATTGTATTTCATACCCTTGACCGCCACCCCTCTATTTCCATCAAACTATACTGGCATTATGCCATTCTCCGAACTTGCACATTCATACAGTCGGGAGCTGTCATTAAGTTAGTTTTATGTGTTTTGAGTTAGTTACAAAGGGGAGTGGTAAACCACATTACCACGTATGAATGAACATTCATCCAAATCTCTCAATACACTCATTTAAAAGTAGGGATCTTTCTTTAGATCATTGATTTTCATGAGTTTAAATTGCAAGCGTTCCAACTAAAATAGCACGAAGCAATAAATCTCTTTAAAACACGGTGGTATGCAAAATTGTTCTTTAATTTGGAAAGGCATTGTGTATTTAGTTGATTTAGAGTAGCTGGAAAACGTCGAAAGCAGTCACTCCAACAATCTAGTTGTTGCTATATTGCCCCTTCAGTGGGTTTTGAGTGCCTCATTGAAATGTCCCAACATTATAGCCTTCAATGGCATGATGTTGCCGCATTGGGCACTAGTGCAAAGGGCTCCCTATTTCACCAAAAATTACCACCAAAAAGTGTTCAATTCCACTAAAGATCTAAATTTTTGGTAAAATTGAACACTTTTTGATAGTCATTTCTGGTGAAACAGGGAGCCCTTTGCAATGGTGGGGGGTTCTATTTGTAATAAGGCCCAATGCTATATTTTGAAAGTTGTAATGCCCATCACAATGCAAAATGCTTCTACACTCAAACCTTTTTAATCTGATCACCTTGGGTCCCAACATTTACTTTATGACATAGTTTGAACGTGTGAAATGTGCTACACTCAATGATAGTGTCACAAGTATGCAAGATATTCTAAAATGCCCATTAGAATGTCATTAATTGTAAAAGGTCATTATAAAGAGGTTTTAAGTGTGTATGAAGGGAGGAAAATAAAAAAATAATAGGTCAACTTGTCAACTCATTTATGAAAATTTGAAAATTTGAAACCTCACTACCCATATCTTTGAGGTAGAAATACACGAGCTACCTATGTCTTTGACGTAGGAAATAGGTATAGCGAAACTACCCCAACAGACTCTTTATTCATGATGATCTTTGGGTCAGCATTACGATTATTATCTGAATTTTTTTACTATTCCTATTGCTATTAAGAGCGTTTCGATGTGTAGAGTGAGGAGATTTGACATAAAGCCAAAGTGGATAAAAAGTGATGAAGGCTTGCTAGGTTTCTAATTAGTCTCCAAGGCCTCAATTCTATGGTGTCAAGCAATCATAACCCTTAATTTAAATCTAAGTTAACATGTCCCTTAATTTAAATCTAAGTTAACATGACCCTTAATTTACATCTAAGTTCGGTTAAATATATCTTAGTCTCTCTTATTGTGGTTGATCCATTGACTATCTAGAGAACACATTTGGTGTGTGAGGATAAAGCTCTTCAAATGTACAGTACAGATTGAAATTTTAGCGCGTGTAGATTTGGAGTGCAGCAGTGGAGATGCTCTAAGGTGTTCATATAGCCGAGCTTTCTGAGATCAAGAAGACACGCACAGATCGCAAAGAGAATGCATGTTGGCCATTTCAAATTATTTATATTCCCGGTCCTTTCGCCAACCGGCCTACTGATCAATAACGACGCCTCACTTGCATATCCAATCCAGGCAATCATGAATTCAAAGGAGCACTTACCATCACTTGAAGAGGATGCCTGTCAATGGTTCGATCGAGCTAGACGTGTCAGTTCTAGCCATGGCGAGAGCTAGCGGTGACTGCACTGTTGACGTTCTTGGTTGTGGCTGTCTAGGCGTGCACCTCCATGAATGTGCAAATTCGGATAATGGCGCAGTGGCCAGTACAGTTCGATGCAAACGGAGGGGTGGCGGTCCATGATCCAAGCAGCCTGCAGTCTGCAGCGGTTTAGGATGAATGCCGTTGATGACAGCGTTGGACGTGCGAGGCTGTTAAAAGGGAAATGGGCACCTCAGCCGCCTCCCAAGAATCCCTATCGGCCTGCACTTTAACATGAAAGAATGATCCATGACGACTCATGCGAAGTGAGATGGTCACTTGAAATACTCCCAGCAATTTTGACCTTGAGCAGGTTGAAGGATACAGGTCACCGCTGCTCGCTTCTTGTCAGTGAAGCACGTGCAGTTCACTTTCTGCACGTGTGCACATGTATGAACTGTTCAGGGTGCCGAAGTCGCAATACTAGCAAAGGCGTCCCTTCTCACTCATAACACTGTTAGAGTTCACTGTACACACTTGTCCTACTTGACAAATCTCACTCACCAAGTCTTGAGCGCCTGTGCAGTGAGTGCCAAGTGGCGCCATTTGACTCACCTACCAAGTGAAAAGTGACGCCTTCTCCTTGTAGTGTCGTGAGTGAGCTCATTGCGAAGTTTGAACAGGTCTGCAACTTTACTATGTGAAGGTTTAGATGAAGGTATTTATTATTGAGTTTTGTAGGCTGCAAGATATCTCATGAAAGAGTCAAGATTGACTATCATAGATCATAGAACTTAAAAATATTCTTACAAGTCATATGTTTGAATGGCACTTGCATTGTAGTTACAGGGGTGATTGTTAGGGACCCCACGTGAATTAATGGGTTCCCTATCAAATGCAATTTATACATTCAGTTGCGTCGGTTACATTGTTATGCATGAGCTGCTGTTCTAACACGAAAAGACTCGTCCCTTTACTTGCTTTGTATCCCAACATGTATGTCACGCGTCTGTAGGTACTGTGGGTATGGACTAGGTAATGTGCAAGCAGCCCCTGGTTATGAGAAATAACTTTGTTGAGCTACGAGAGTGGCGAGACAGGTTATGAAACCAGGGCTGCTGGCTCATTATCGGACATGACGTCAAATGAATAGTTGGATCGTGTTCAATCTTCTTCAATGATGATTAATCAAGGATCACAGAAAAAGGCATTATAACTTCAAAGTAGCCCTTCGTTATGCGCAATAACCTTGTCCTTCTTATCCAATGGTTGCCTGCCAGCTCTACAGGTCTGGGCTGCATAGACGTTATGTTTTCTTGAATGGTACACATGCGTACTTGAATGGTACACATGTTTGGAATTACTATTTTAATCCACCGACACAAAGAGTATCCCGCATTCGTAGGATAGAGATCTCCCACGATTGAATTCAAGCCTAGCAAGAAGACAGCAATTAAGGGCCGCTTCACACTATGGCCGTCCAAGTCGAGAGGCCGTGGGATTGAGAATCCAAACTTTGTTGAGAGTCCAAAGAAATCTACTGAGAATAGCCAATAAAATATAGTTTCATTTTTTATGAAAAGAAATCGACGGCCTCTCGACCATAGTGACGGGTCTTGCAAAATGTAGGACCAAAACTTCCTCTCGAGAGGCCGTCACCTTGGTCAAAAAGTGTTGCCATGTAAGCATTTTGAAGGTCCACGGCCTTTGGACTTTGGCCTCTAGTGTGAAGGGTCGAGAGGCCGAAACCATGGTTTCTTGCAATTTGATTGGTGGAAACCGACGGCCTCTCGACCTTTGGCCATAGTGTGAAGTGGCCCTAACTACAAAAAAAAAATGGAGCTCAGAATCAAGCAAAAGCGAAATATCGAGGGCCATTGCCGCCTTCCTGCTACATAACAGAGCCATACCACTAATTGTGCCGGACATCGAACCCTAAAAGAATGTAATGTACAATCGTAAACCATAACTAATATACACTAAAAAATTGTCGCCAGACATAGTGATTCACGAATCTCGCAGTGACAAATAAACCTGATTCAAGAATGAATAGTAATGACGCGGCTACTGAATCCCAATTCATTGCCTCTGGATCTGAACTCGGCGCCGTTCGCTATGTCACGATTCCTGCCCACAGTCCTTGGTCGCCGACGACTACTGCCCATCCTCGACGACGCTGAGAATTCATCGTCGCTCGTAGTCCCCACAAGGTTCGGTCGATTCCGCCGCTTCAGCCGCAAGCACGCCTTGCTCGGGAAACACGAAATCTCCAGCAACGGCTTCTTCGGCACCGGCACGCACTTTATCAACACCGCCAGCGGCACCGCCACCGATCCGATCCCCACGCACAACCCCCACCACTTGATCGCCAGGTCCGTCGTCTCCGCGAACTTGTCCAAAAACGTCACGATGATCACCTGCAACACCACCGTGATCCCGATGATCGACCGGAACAAGTAGTTCTTGTGGATCCCCTGGAACACGTTCAACGACTCCGGCCGCCGCGCGTTGATCTCGTTGAACAGCTGGCAGAACACGAACGCGTTGAAGATGATGGTGTTGCGCTCCAGCACGTGCTCGTCGTGCGTTCCCTTCAGCCCCAGAATCCCGATCCCCCGGTACGTCAGTATCAGCAGCACCACGATCTGGTACAACGCCTGCCCGAAGATGTTGCGCCACATGATGTTGCTGATCAGCGGCTCCGTCCTCCCGATGGGCTTCCTGTCCATCAGGTCGTCCGTCGGCGCTTCCGTGGCCAGTGCCAGCGCGCCCATGGTGTCCATGATCAGGTTCACCCACAGCAGCTGCACGGCCGTCAATGGCACTTCGCCCGAGCTCACGGCCGCCACGAAGTTGATCGCCAGCGCCACCACGCTCACGGTCAGCTGGAACTGGATGAACTTCTGGATGTTGGCGTACACGGATCTTCCCCACCGCACCACCTTCACCACCGACGCGAAGTTGTCGTCCAGGATGATGATGTCGGAGCTCTCCTTCGCCACTTCGGTCCCGGCGATGCCCATGGACAGACCGATGTCGGCTTCTTTGAGCGCCGGCGCGTCGTTGGTCCCGTCGCCGGTGACGGCCACCACGTCGCCGCGTCGCTCCTTGAGCGCCTTCACCAGCTTGAGCTTGTCCAAGGGCGACGACCTCGCCATCACCACCAGATTGTCCAACGCCACGCTGTTGAGCTTGGCGTCGTCCCAGGTGCGGAAGTCCTTGCCCTCCACCACCAGCTGCCCCGCCTCCGTCAGGATCCCGCACTCGGCCGCGATGGCCTTGGCGGTGTAAATGTTGTCGCCCGTCACCATGCGCACCTTCACGCCCGCTCGTTGGCACCGCGCCACCGCCTCTCGCACTCCGGGCCGGCAGGGATCCTTGATGCCCGCCACGGCCATGAGGATGAGGCCCCGGTCCGGCGCCTTCCAGTCCGACCGAGCATCTTCGCTATCGGGGATTTCCGCTTCGTCCAGAGCTCTGTACGCAAATGCGATGCACCGCAACGCTTGTGCGGCCATGCCCTCGATCACGCCGTTGAACTCGTCGCGCTTCTCACCAGTCATGGGCTGGCATTCCCCGTTGGGATCCACCCACCGATCGCACAGGTCGAGGATGATTTCAGCTGCACCCTTCCAATGCATTTCCACCTCGCCATCACCGTTCTTGTACACAACCCCCGCGCGTTTCTTCTCCGAGTTGAAAGTCTCCACGTGCAGCACCTCAATCTCGTGCCTGACGGCGTGGAAGTCCATCCCCAGCTTCAGTCCCCATGTCAAAATCGCGGCTTCAGTCGGGCTGCCGGTCACAACTGGCTCCTCTCCTTCCTTTGGTGGAGACACATTCCCGTTGCTGTTCAGACAAATGGAATCCACCAGAGTCGTTCGCAGATTCGCAGGAAGACGTTCGGCGTTGGCAAGTATATCTTCGACGCTCTTCGTCTCCCCCGCCAAACAGACTCTCGTTACGGTCATCTTGTTCGTGGTCAGTGTCCCGGTCTTGTCACTGCAAATCGTGGTCGCCGATCCCATGGTCTCGCAAGCGGCCAGATGACGGACCAACGACTTGTCAGCCATCATCTTCCGCATGGAGTACGCCAACGTGAGCGTCACAGCCAAGGGCAAGCCCTCGGGCACCGCCACCACCACGATCGTCACCGCAATGGAGAAAATGTGCACCATGTCCTTGATCACCTGCATCGCTCTCCGATCCTTCCCCGTCGCATTCTTGAACGTGATCGCGAAGTATCGGACCACCAAGATGATTAGCACCACCGACGCCACGAACAGGCCCACCTTCCCAATCAAAGTGGCCGCGCCGTTCAACCTCACCTGGAGCGGCGTCTGCTCGTCGTTGTCGGTGCTGATGGACGCCATGACCTGGCCCCATTCCGTGTTCAGCCCCACGCCCGTCACCAGCATCGTCCCCTGCCCATCCTGCACTTTGCACCCAGACAACAGAAACGGTCTCGTCTTGTCCTTCTTCACGGGCTCGCTTTCGCCCGTCATGGTGGACTCGTCGATCGACAGCGAGTGCCCCTCCACCAGCACCCCATCCGCCGGCACTTGCCCGCCGATCGACAGCGGCACAATGTCGCCCACCACCAGGTCGAAAATGGAGACCGTTTGTCTTCGCCCGGCTCGGAGGACTTCCAGCTGGATGTTCTCCTTCTCGTCGTTGAGGTTGCGGAAATTGAGGCCCTGCTTGTAGTCGCTGACGGCCGTGACGGTGATGACGAGCAGCACCGCGAAGCCAATGCTGGTGCCCTCGTACCACCCCTGTTTGATCCCCTCCGTCCAGATTCCGGTGGCGAGGGAGACGATTGCGCACACCATCAAGATGTTGAGCGTGGTATCCTTGCACGCGTCCCAGACGAAGGACCAGAAGCCTTTGCTGACCTTCTTGGGGTACGTGTTGGCGCCGTAAGCCTCCCGTCTCTTCTGCAGTTGATCTTCTGTTTCGTCAAGTCCATACTCTCTATCAGTGTGAAGTTTTGAAGAGAGTCCTTCGATTCCGCCTAACCTGACGAGAGGTTCAATTTGCCGGTCTTGAAGTAACTCCGTAAGTGCGGTGGCGGAGACCCCATAGCCATGTGGGGGTTGGTCGGAGGGCTGGATTCGAATCCCTCTTCGAAACCGACCACATGCGCAGATGGCTATTGCAGTGACTCGAAATGCTTGTTCTGCGTTGAAGAACGCATGTTCCCTGAACATCCTCTTGGAATCTCTCTTAGAATGCCCATGCACAAAATGATGGATAGACTCAGGGTTATCCATGTCCACCGGCGCACTCAACAGGGCTGGTATCAACTCACCGACTAATCGTTTATCTCAGAAAATTTTACAAATCCGCCTTAGGGCCGTCACCTAGTTTATTCTGTCGGCGCCTCCCAATTAATCACAGGGATATCAATGGCCCTCTCGGCCTCCTTGGCAACTGTATAAATTATATGATTTTAAAATTGAAAGCTCTAACTTGTGACACTTGACCACTGAAATATTTGAAATATACAGGATATGCCGGATCAAAACGATATCAAGTGCCCTTATGAACAGATTTATACGATCTGCACGCAACGCAACAAAACAACTGCTTGAGTGAAATGAACTCGGTCAGACGACATCACCGGCACTAGCACTTCTCAACTAATCAGGCCAAGCGACTGGAAGTCGGTTTGGCCGCCCGTGATCAATAGCACCTGGAGATTGCATACAACAGGAACCGTTCTGGTAACACCGGATACAAGGTATACAATGCATTACGCTGTCGGAAGTATTGTAAAGGTTTAATGTCATTTAGGTCAAGCTGTTTTAAAGTGTCGAAACCATTACAATGGTTCTCGTAAGAACCAATCCCACATAATTAGCAAACCCTCATGAAACCATGCATGCCTAACGAATTCAATTCTTGATGGAGCCTCATCCCACATATCTGAGCATGAGAATGTACTGAAGGAAGATTGGCAATAGTACAGGTATCAGGTAACGTACTCTGAAGGCTTTGCAGCAGGTGTCGCAGCTCTCAACGAGCGTCGGAGGATTCGAGCAAGTGCGAGCACATGATCACGTGAGCTTCGTCAGATGGCTCCGATGAAATGAGCAAGGCTGATCGATACAATGTCTGTACGTCGTTAGACAACTTATACATTTAATTTAGCTAGACAACCGACTGTATGTGCTCGAACTTGCAGACATGCATTGTCGGGGGCAGCGCGTCCGATCGAGAATCGGTGATCGATCAAGGAAAGGATCAGCTCCGTACGTGATCGGTTATCTCGGTCGGTGGTAACTCCCAGTGCCGGATTCAAGCGCGTGGCCGATGTGGTTGAGTACAGTACACGTACGACACTAGAAGTCTCAAGTCGGTACTCGGTATTATTGTCCCCGTGCAAAAAGCTCTGCTTTCTACAGGTGGGACCACAAGACACTGCTGAAGCCCCAATTGCTGCGCTTTTACTATTACTGAATTGACAGGGCTCCCACCACCTCACCGAAATTGTGAAACTGACCTCGCCGACCGTCAGTCGGTTACTCCTATTAGTCTATATTCATTTTTGTTGATTTGGTGTACTGTTCTCCTGATTTCATGGGAACTTTTTGCTGAAGAGTCCTCTTGACGGCTAACTTACATTAGAAATATTTGCAAACTTTAACCCTTTGACGCGCCAGCGTCCATATTCTGGACGCTGGATGATTTCTGACGCGTCCCTTCACCACATACTGTGATGTTTTTCATCCATCCAAAATTCTCTTGATTCTTGTGCTAGTTGACTACCATTTGTACGGTATGGATCTTCAAAATAAGATAATGTGAATTTTTGAAAAATACCAAAAGTGGTTTATGTCAAGTTTCATTCTTAGTTCAAAAAGTGAGACCTTAACCCCTAAAGGACCAAGTATCCTAGCTAGGACATTTAGAGAATCGGGTAGGTTCCGGTGAACACATTTTTAATCAAAATTTGAAGGAAATTTAATAGTAGATTCCCCAATGTGCCACGAAAATGGGGATTCTTTTTTTTTTGAATTCCAACACCGTATGTGAAATTTATGAGGGGAAATGTGTTTTTTTCGGGAGAAAGGGCAGCGGGGCAGTAGAGAAATAGTTGAATTTTAGGGAGGGGGCAACAAAATGGGCGGCATGTGAAAAATGGGGTGGACTGTGGGGGGGCAGAAGACCACCCCATTTTCAAAACTCATTAAATTTTTTGAAAAATAATGTTTTTAAAATTTTTAAAATTATTTTTTATAAATAAAAAATATTATTTTTCACTGAAAAATATTATTTTAAATGAAAAAATAATATTTTTAACTAAAACTTCAATTTTATAATTAAAAATATTGTTTAAAAAATAAAAAACAAAAATCGTCCAATGAGGGACTGCCACGTGCCAGTACACCTTGAGAGTTAGTGGGGTCATGAACATTGGAATGGGTTTGCACTTCAATTCCCTTCCTCCACCCTTTATTTCCCCCCTAACCCCCAAAATTCTTAGAAAATGTGCTACATGTCTTCTAAAACTTGGAGATTTATTTTTTTTTCAAAATTTTTTTCGCCATTCTATAGAGGGTGGAATGTACTTGTGTTTCACCGCCCGGATTTGTATTTTAAATAAAGAAAGTCAAAAATATTGCAATTCCAAAAACATATAGTCTTTTCTGAACTTCTAAACCCCCATCAAGTGCAAGGTGTTCTTCAACATCCTAAACATCTCCAAACGCAACGAAAATTGGTACACAACTAAGTAACATCATATAGAATGTGAAAGTGAAGTGCGACAGGTTTCGGTAGTGAGGTTTTTTTGATGTAGCCATCGTCAAACGCATCTGAAATTTTCGGGCATGTGTTTTTTTGAGGTGTTTTTTTCCATCAAACACAATTATCTTGCAATCCGTGTGGTCAAAATCAACGAAATTTGTTGTGTATGTTTTTCAAATAGTTTAGCACAAGATCTTATGGTTAGAAGGTAAAAAATAACATTTTTTTGGATTTTTTGCATGGGGGAGTAAAAATGGCAGCATTGGAGTGTTTTTGGAAGAAAAGCACTCCGGTCCTTTAGGGGTTAAACATGATTTTCCATAATAAGTAGAATCAAATAATGAAAACCATACCATCTTGTAGTGCATGTTATTCCAATTTCATTAAAAAAAAAATATTTTTTTTTGTGTTAATTTTGGATTTTAAATTGAATTTCAAGAAAAAACCTTGCAAAATTAATTTTAAAATATTAATAATAAATATGATGAATCCAACTGTACAGATGTTATCTTTACATTGACATTTACAACTTTTCTTTGTACATCAACTCCATTTTTATTTTTCATCAATCATTTTATAATGAATCTTTGAAAGCAGTGTTGAATTGGGACATTAAAGGGTTAAGTCTTCTAAAAGAGGAAATAATTTGCAAATTTCAGCCCAAACTCCAACACCACTGAGAATAAATCAAAAAGAGTTTCACCTCATCTTTTTCCTAGACTCAAAATCCTCCTTTTGACGTTAATGCAAGTACTATTCACCCATGGGCCCCATTTTCTGAAATTTCCATTCTGGGCACCCTAGGGTCTTTTTTTGGCCATTTTTTTTTCCAAATTTGGGGCCTACGGCTAGAAATTAGTCTCGGAGGACCCCTTCAAGAATTTTGAATCTTTCAAAGAAGGGGTTGTTTTTTAAGGTGGACCCCTACATACACAAGATAGGGGGCAGTCTGTCCTCTTGCATTAACGTCGAGGGGGGGATTTAGAGTCGGGGACCTTTTTCTGCACCAATGAGAAGGAGAAGCGAGGGTGGTGGGATTTGAACTTGGGACCTACCTAATGCAAAGGCACGTTCTCCTAATCCAAGCCCACACTTCCATTCGTTGATTACATGTTCCCCCACATTTATAGGAAGTTCACTCAAGCCAAGCCATGTACTCCTTACGGTCTCAAATAGAATCGGACAACTAGATTAAGGCATAAAAAGGTGGGTGAGGAAAGGAGGTCACCCGCTCCTTACTTTGCGAATTTCTCTATTAACCCCTAAAGAACCAACGCTGATTTTCTAAGTTCGGTTAGCTCAGTGTGGAATGAGTATTGATCCTCAATTTTTGAGATTTTTTTTGGTGATTCTACTCTTTGTAACGAAGATGGGATGGTAATTTGCGTATGTAGGTGATGTATAGATTAAAAGATACAATCATGCAAAGGTGAAAAACCTAACTGCGGGCAACTCCTGAAAATTTGCATACAATGAGCTACGGACCTGAAATTTTGTACATAATGAGCTTACACCCCCATATACACAACTACCAAATTCATTTTACCAAATCTGAGACTAAACTTTGCATTTTGGGCATTTTCAGAAAATTTCAAACTCGGGCAAGGGGGCAAAAAATAAAGTTCAACCAACTTTGTAGTTTATAATCTTACTATTGAGGAATCTTGAACGGTTGAAAATTTGTAGGTCCTAATAAATTCAAGTTGGTTGAAATATCCTACGGTTGGATCGGTAAAAAAGGTTTTAGATAAAAAACTATTTGTTTTTTTTTTTCGAAAAGGGGTACTTTTAGGCAGCTTTGGAGTGTTTGGAGAGAAACATAGTTGTGGTCTTTTAGGGGTTAAATGGCGTATTTAGAGTCGGGGACACTATTTCTCAACCCAGACACTATTCAATTTTAGAAAGATATAGTGTCCTTGTAAGAAAAAAATGGATGTAGTGTTCCAATGACATAAGGCAACTTTATAATAAACATGGCATGCCACCTCATGTTATTCTTATTACTTGAAAAGAACATAGCACTTTCAATGAAAGTGGGAATGACAAGTGGCAAAATCCTATGTAGCCTCGTAGGGACACTATTTATCTTCACCTTTGAACAAATTGTGGTAAAAGACATTTATTCTACCTGGACACTAGATACGCCATTTAGTGTAGCTGATGTTAGTCATCGGTATTTATTTGTTTAATTCACAATGAAAAGCAAGTTTCACTAGAAAAAGGAAAAAATACAATACTAATTGGTATTTGTTAAATTGGAGAATGTTTTAATTTTTGTGGTTACGGTACTCAATTTAACCCCTAAATGCCTAAAGCCCTCTTCAAATTCGGCAGTTTTGCAAAGATGCATTATAAAATGCAACCTAGAGGGATATTTTGAACTTGATATATGAATAAAAGTTGTACGTTATGAATTTTATATTCTATCCATACGGTTAGATCTATGAGTGCTATTACCAATAATTTTGTATAAAACTTTAAAGGTGAAATTCAAAATTATTTTGTAATTCAATTACGAATAAAATATTGACAATCTAAGGATGAAATTATTTGTGATTGGTTGAAATGTAATACTCTAAGTGTAGTGATTTTTGAAGATTTTTTGGTTGCTTAATTTTATGAGTTGACTTTTTTTTTACCACTTTTACACTGAAATCTTCAAAATTTATGGTGAATCACTACAACATGAAATGAGGTATAAAAATTTCACGAATCATCTCCTTTCTAATCGGATCACATATGCATGAATCTAACTTCCCATAGAATCTATAGTAAAAATTCCACACTGCAAAAATGCATGACGGATGAGAAATTATGGATGAAATTTGTACATCGTCCAAAAAATGGACGCTTAGGCAGTTAGGGGTTAAAGTAACTGACATACCCATTACCATCCATTTCACAATTCTACCATCATGTACCAAATGTATACATTTGTGTTCTAGAATGTACACCATGAGTACATGAGGGCGGAATTGAGTGCTAGGTGGTAATGGCAGTATGTCTACCTAATGAGTGATAATCACTAATCACCATTCTAAGATCATTGAGCACCACCAAAGTAGAGCTTGAGTTCTTCGTGGCGTTACAATTGTGGGGTTATAAAAAGTTTAATTAAAATTTAGAAAATATCTATTTTACAAAATTTGGGTGATGGTACCAGAAAATTGAATTGCTTCTAGAGTAACTTCTACAATTTTCTTGAAAACAAATCTTGAAAAGGTGATGTGTGATGTGTGCAGTATGTTTCCTGTTCCATTCGTCCCGCAAAAAGACCTTGTTTTCATTGAAATTCATAGATTAAGCTTAATCTCATGATTACAGAGGGAATATGTTGACTGTCAAGCAAATCTATGGATCAAGTGAGTACAAAGGGAGTATTTTGACTGCCATAAAGTGTATACATGACCAAAATCCATGACAATTCATGATTAGCATGATCAAAATCCATGACAATAATTCATGATCAACATAATCAAAATCCATGGATTAACCCCTAAATGCCTAGAGCCCTCTCCAAATTCGGCAGTTTTGCAAAGATGCATTATAAAATGCAACCTAGAGGGATATTTTGAACTTGATATATGAATAAAAGTTGTACGTTATGAATTTTAGATTCTATCCATATGGTTAGATCTATGAGTGCTATTACCAATAATTTTGTATAAAATTTTAAAGGTGAAATTCAAAATTATTTTGTAATTCAATTACGAATAAGATATTGACAATCTAAGGATGAAATTCTTTGTGATTGGTTGAAATGTAATATTCTAAGTGTAGTGATTTTCGGAGATTTTTTGGTTGCTTAATTTGATGAGTTGAATTTTTTTACAGCACATTTACATTGAAATCTTCAAAATTTAGGGTGAATCACTACAACATGAAATGAGGCATAAAATTTTCACAAATCATCCCCTTTCTAATCGGATCACATATGCATGAAGCTAACTCCCATAGAATCTACAGTGAAAAGTCCACACTGCAAAAAGTGCATGACGGATGAGAAATTATGGATGAAATCTGTACATCGTCCAAAAAATGGATGCTCATGCAGTTAGGGGTTAAGGTGCCAGATTGTTTACAATGCCATGAAGCAGTTATCAAGCGTGCGCAAAGCTTAAATCGCCATATTGTGGATGAAAATAATACAAATTTATATGTGATATCTTCTAATGTGATATTTTCTATCCAATATGTGAATGGATGTTGAAATATGGAACACCACTACCTGGGGAAGTCACTGTCAAGAATTTAGATAACTATGAGAGAACAAATATAGGGTGTCTTTTATTCATTTGAGATAAAAATTATAAATTTATAGAAGTAATATAGGGTGTTTTAAAACTAATTTGGGAATATTTAAGGAATATTCCTAGAATATATATAGAATATATCCTAAATATACTATAAATAGAAAAATGTTCCAATTATTTCATATCTCGCCATTAAATACCCTTTTTTCGCTCATATGTACCCAAAATTTACATTAAGTGACTTCCCTGAGCACCACTACAACATTTTATATTGCCACTTTGACACTTCATGAAAAATGAAAAAAATGCCTAAGCTAGCATTGAATGAGTACAGTTGGAAATCTTGGTTTTATTTCAGGACAAAATTTAAGTCAATATCATGGTCTTTTTGCGGGATGGAGGGAATACATGTTTGCACAATTAAACTTAAAAAATTCATCACCAACATTCCTTGTTCATTTTTTACATGAAAAAATGGAAAATTTTGAAAATACCTCACCATAAATGAAGTTTTTATTTTTGAAAAGTGAAATTTGGCACAATTGGCTAAAATTACATAAAATGCAATGTTGATTATCATCACAAAGAATAGCTACATTAACCCTTTAACGTCCCGATTCAGCACTATTTTCAAAGAAGCGTTATAAAATGTTTGATGAAAACCAAAAATGGGGTTGATCATCAAAGCAAAGTTGAAAATGTCAATGTGAAGACCACATCCATACGGTTAGATTTATTCTATTTTTATTTAATATTTTTAAATTAATTTTGCAAGGTTTTCTCTTGAAATTCAATTTAAAATCCCCAATTAGCACAATTTAAAAAAAAATGGTATTGAAATTGGAATAACATGCACTACGAGATGGTATGGTATTCATTATTTGATTCTACTTATTTTGGAAAATCATATTTAAGGTCCCACTTTTTGAACTAAGAATGAAACTTGACATAAACCAATTCTGTTGTTTTTCTAAAAATCATAACAACCTCTTTTGAAGATCCAAACTGTACAAATGATAGTCAACTTGCTCAAGAACCAAGATAAATTTTGGTGGATGAAAACTATCCAATTTGGATGTGAATCTAGCAGTTTCAATCTATGCGTCGTCCACATAGTGGATGCTCGCGCTTTAAAGGGTTAAAGTTATTCGTAAAGCCAAAGCCAGGTAGATTGTCTCTTGACCATAGTTTTTGTTTTGTAAATAACTTTCACTGTCCATCTCTGACATGAAGCGCCGGCTTGCTTGGTGTGGATGAGCATGTGTTTTGTGTGCGGAACTAGGGGTATGTGGAGATTCTCCTTTAAGAACTCGTGTGACATATGGGGGAGCTTCTTTAGCATTGGAGAGGTTCAAGGTTCAAATCTCTCTAACAATGCAGAGTGTTGTTATTCGTTGAAATTAAAAGAGCCAAACTTGTTTTTGCCGCTCTTCAAGCTGAAAATCCAGTTTTGCCTTGTCATTCCTTTTGTGGAAATTTTTTGCTCGACTTTACGGATAACTCTATTATCACTCACAATTGTGGCAACATCGCAGGGTTTTGCTCTACACTTTTCATCCCAGTGGCCACTTTGCTGATGGGAGAAAAGATAGTGATTCCCCTTCTAATGGTCGGGCCTTCCAGTGAATCCTCAACAATAATAGAGAAATTCGTAAAGTCGTGAAATCTCAGGCTTTTGGTACTGTGTCAGTCAAGATTCTGGTTCACAAGACAATAAAAGTAGGAGTGTCGGGTTCCAAAAATAAAAATCGGATGAGTTTCGGAAAATAAACTTGGATGACTGGGTTTGGTCCCGTGTCAAAAGCACGTCACTGGGTAAGGCGCCGGAGCCGTCCGTAAATAAACCACATGACCGAAATACGGCCATCGCCAAGGTTTGAACCTTGAACCTCGTGGCTCCAAGAACCTCATGGGCTTCTAATCCTAGCCCGACACACCTCTTTTGAGCTTGTGACATGAGTTTGTGGATATCTGTAAAATAGAGGATGGGGGATGCAACCATGGATGGGTGATCCAAAGACTTTGCGAATTTCTCTAATATATGTCTTTACATTGCAACCCTAAAATCAAGTGTACAGTAAAAATATATTGCTACAGTTCCAACAAAGTAGGCACAATTCAGCTTTTACAAGCACCTCTCATAAGAATGGCAAAAACTGTTCAAAAAACCCTTGCAAAGAACATACAATAAGGGAAGATCCCCATGAGAGACCCGCGCTCGCTTTGTAGAGAGAATAAACTAATTTTACACCATGCATTGGATTAGAGGACAGGTGCTAGTGCGGTTGAACAGGCTTGGTACTTCCTCAAACCAAGGTCGGTGTCTTTCACATGCCTGCTGTCTCTCGCTTTTATTAGAGTAGAATCAGAGGAGATTGAACAGTGAACTGGTTGTTTATTTTCTACAACATCGGTGTTGGGTGCTTCATGAGGAGCGGCTGTAAGAGTTTGGCCACCCATGCCCTCCCAGAGTCTCTCACACTCAAGAAGTAGATGAAAAGTGCCAAGGGCCCTTCAAAAATACCTCTTGAGAGCATTCCCACCCATGCATGCTAGGACTAACTCGCTGAAATTATTCATCTACATTTGAAGAGCCCTTGCACTCACACTCCCCCACCTTTGCACGCCCCTCACATATCAAAAGTGCGCATCAAATAGTCAATGGACCAGTCACAAGTAGAATGTGAGGATATAGTCAACTAAATAGTGAGTTGAAGGCCCAATTTCTAACACGCTAGGATTGAGAGTCAAAAGGTATTTTTGAAGGGCCCTTGGCACTTTTCATCTACTTCTTGAGTGTGAGAGACTCTGGGAGGGCATGGGTGGCCATGCTCTGACTCTCAATCCTAGCGTGTTAGAAATTGGGCCTTCAAATTACTATTTAGTTGTCTATATCCTCACATTCTACTTGTGATTGGTCCATTGACTATTTGATGCGCACTTTTGATATGTTTGGGACGTGCAAGGGTGGGGGAGTGTGAGTGCAAGGGCCCTTCAACTGCAGATGAATAATTTCTGCAGATGAATAATTTCAGCGAGTTAGTCCTAACGTGCATGGGTGGGAATGCTCTAACCCCTTGCAACAGAAAGCATTCTGCCCTCATGCGTATTCAGGCATAATCTGCAATCTTCCATTCAAAGTTGGCTTGTACAGCAAAGAACAGTCTCATATTCAGTATGTGTGCAGCTTAAGTTATTTACTAGTCACAAAGACCTGGTTTGACTTCTGTAAATGAATAGGTGAACATGATTAGTCAACGCACGTACCGTTTTTGGATTATTCTCATCTGTTGACTTTTGTTGAGGCTTTTGTGCAAGGTAGGTTTAACTCTTAAAGGATTCTTGTTCATTTTTGTCTTTTAGTGCTATCTTTGTGCACACATTCAACATGTAAGAATGCCCTAAGGCCCTCGGGTTTACTTTTCTTAATTTTCAAACCACTTTGACCATGAACTGCTAATAATGAAGAAATGTTTTTATGAATTTTTTCTATTCATCATTAGTTACAAGAATAGTATGTACCAATACTTTTAAAATGTAAATTACTTTTATTATTTTAAGGTTAAATCTCAAAAATACTCTTTTCTTTTTAAATTAAGAAATGTCCTTCAACCCTTTAACCCTTTAACGTCCCAGTTCATCGCTGTTTTCAAAGTTTTGTTATAAAATGTTTGATGAAAACCAAAAATGGAGTTGAAATACAAAGAAAAGTTGTAAATGTCAATGTGAAGATCACATCTGTACGGTTGGATTTATCATATTTAAAAAAAATACATTTTTATTAATTTTGCAAGCTTTTCTTTTGAAATTCAATTAAAAATCATGAATTGACGGATTTAAAAAAATAAAATTGGAATGAAATTGGAATAACATGCACTACGAGATGGTATGGTTTCCATTATTTGATTCTACTTATTTTGGAAAATCATCTTCAAGGTCTCACTTTTTGAACTAAGAATGAAACTTGACATAAACCACTTCTGTTGTTTTTCCAAAAATCATAATAACCTATTTTGAAAATCCAAACCGTACAAAGGATAGTGAACTTGCACAAGAACCATGAGAAATTTTGGTGGATGAAAACTGTCCAATTTGAATGGAATTCTAACAGTTTGAATCTGTTCAGCGTCCACTATGTGGACGCAGGCGCCTGAAAGGGTTAATGCCTAGGGTACTGTAGTTGTGTGCACTAGATTTTAGTAGTTTTTTTCACTGTGATTGATACTATCAGAAATAGTATGGATTAAATTAGAAAGTAACTGTAAAATTGTATTTTCAATTGGAGTGGAGACAATTTGTCAAAATCAGAGAATCATCCAATGGTGGAATTGCAAAATTATAGTATGTCTTTGAACCGTATAATGCACACTCAAAAATGAGATTTTGGAGGGTGAGTGACTTCAAAGATAGAATTTGGGTTAAATTTTCCAAAATGAAAGTAAAGAAGTTCAGCAATGCCCTATGTCAACACCTCTCCATTGCAATCTTTCATTGCAAGAACGGACTCACACATAATTATTGTGAATTTTATAAGTGAGAGTGATTTATCCATATACGGTTTAGGACAAACATTTATACGTTAAAATATCAAAGGAGTTGGTACACGGATCAAGATCATAATACATATACTCATGGAACATAAACAAGAGAACACAATCCAAAAAAATAAAATAAAATAACAAACTTCCAAACACAAGAAATACCGCATAGTACATGTGTTGTATTTGTAAGTATTTACTGTATTTTCAAATATTTACAGTATTTTCGCGTTTTGTTCATAGGTATTTTGATAGTTGCACAACTCCAAATTGAAATTTTCTTTTTTTAAAAGATGTATATTATAGCGCTCATATCTAAACTTCACAATTCAAAATCCAATTCTTCACGAATTTCCCGTTATTTGCGTTTTCAACACACCATATATCACAATGTGGTCACTTGAGCACTAAAGGATTAACCCTTTAGTGCCCAGGGTACTGTAGCTGGGAGCACTGGATTTCAGTGGATTTTTCCACTGTGATTGAGACTACCAGAAATCGAATGGATTAAATTAGAAAGTAGCCGTACAATTCTATTCTCAACTGGAGAGGACACATTTTATTAAAATTTGAGAATCATCCAATGGTGGGATTGGAAGATTATAGTATGTATTTGAACTGTATAATGCAAGCTCAAAAATGAGATTTTGGGGGGTGTGTGACTTCAAAGTTAAATATAATTTGGGTTAAATTTTCAAAAATGAAAGGAAAGAAGTTCAGCTATGCCCTATGTCAACACCTCTCCGTTGCAATCTTTCATATCAAGAATAGACTCACACATAATTATTGTGAATTTTATAAGTGAAAGTGACTTATCCATATACGGTTTAGGACAAAATTTTATACGTTGAAAATTGACAGGAGTAGGTACATTAGACAAGATCGGATTACACACACTAATGGAAGATGAAGAAGAGAACACAATCCAAAAAAATAAAACAAGATAACAAACTTCCAAACACAAGAAATACTGCATAATACATGTATTGTATTTGTAAGTATTTACTCTATTTTCAAGTATTTGCAGTATTTTTGCGTTCTGTTGATAGGTATTTTGATAGTTGTACAATTCCAAATTGAAAATTTCTTTTCCTGGAAGGTGTGTAATGTATATGGGCAAATCTGAACTTCAAAACTGAAGTTCCAATTCTTCACGGATTCTCTGCTATTTGCATTTCAGACGTTGTAGTGACCATAATGTGGTCAGCTGGGCACTAAAAGGGGGGTTAAGGGTTAACCATCAAAGCTGAATAGCTTTCGCTGGAAGAAGAAAAGGCCGTTAGGGTAAGCAGCCTGGGGCAGAAGAGACAACCACGCACCTTCCTCAACAGAGAGTTCGCTACTTGGGCTCATCGGTCTTCACATGACCTGAGGATTCATGTTTATAAAATGATAATTCAATCGATCTTATTTTGAAAAATATGATTTAGATGGCACTGAATTTTATATCACCGGAATCAGCAAACAACATTGCATGTGTTAGTCAGAAAAACAAATATATGTGAACAAAAGAGAGTCCACATTCGACCTACTCAAAACCACTAAAAAAAACATGAGACCCAATTTCGGTTCTTTATAGGAGTTTTAACGGTTAATAGCCATTTTGGGTAGAACCTTCTATGCTGTTGTAGCAACTATACATTTTTGGCGAATTTTGACATTTTGAAGCAAATCCTACACTTTTGGCTAATTGCTCTCGAAAACTCCTTTAGTGAACATTAGTCAAAAATGTTCTCATTCTAGCCATTTGATTAAATTTCATGCGAGATTTTTTCACTGACCTGGGTGGACGCTGTTGACATAAATCTTGTGTTGCTCCTCAGTGACACGCTTGGTGAGCAACCGAGAATAGGCATTTATCAAAATCTTTGACATGGAGTAAGGAAACCCAAATTTCGCAACCGAATAATATTGATGATTGTGCTTTGGGTGAAAACATTAGGGTCACTTAGCTGCTCCCTCAGCTCTGGAATTCGGAGATTCTGTAGTTTCATCAACACATTCACACAGGACACGGAATTAGAACATGAAGCACCTTCAACCAAACAGGAGTAGCACAAAGTCTAAGCCTATTGTTTTTCTTACCAGCTTTGAAGATATGGGGATTTTTCTTCGTCCAAATAATTATTTTTTTGAACGAACACAAGCAATGTTCTTCACTCAATCTAATGATATAAAAAAAAACTCTTACTTTCCACAACATGATCAATCAAAACGGTCATTTTAAAACAATAAATCCTTCGTTCAATCTTTGCACGTTGAGAGCCTACAATGAGCTGTCCCCATCGAGAGCTAATGAAAACAATCCGTCACTACAAGGAGAAGGCGTTGCTTTTCACTCGTCGGTAGGTGAGTCAAACGGCGCCACTTCGCACTCACTGCCCAGATGCTCAAGACTTGGAGAGTGCAATTCATCAAGTAAGACAAATGTAGTGCGTGCGCCTGTGTCTTAGGGCTTGTTAAGTGGCAATGTGGTCTCTGTCATGTTCATTGTCCCAATGTAGTTCACTTCCAACACTCTCATTGCACGTTCTTTTTGACATGGCCCAGGGTTTGCAGCTCCGGCGTTGTTTACCTGACCACCCACATCCAGTGCTACATCAGTGGCCACTGATTCAGTCATTGTTGTTATAGCACTGAATCAGTGATCATATTGTGTTGCTTTCATGTCATTGAAACACGAACTTATGACCAACTGAAACAACACAAACCTATGTTGGCAATCAGTCAGTGGGCTGGCAAATTCGAGATTGGCTGCTTCCTAAGGATGGAAAGGAAAAGGGTCACTACCAAATGAGACTAAATGAGGCTTGTGAATTGTCATTTGACAGGATTTCTACTAGTGAACTGAGAGACTGTCAATTCGCAACCGTGATAGCATTTTCAACTGAAAAATAGCAGTAGCCGAAAATCATATTGTGCAGTGGCTCACTCGTATAAAGGTTCCAACCATACCAAAATGACCAAGAGTCCCAAACTGGGTCTCATGTTTTTTGAGTGCTCACATATGAGGACTTTCTTCTGTTCAATTTTCAATTTTCAATTTTTTTTGACCAGCACGTGCAATTTCTTCGTGATATGAAATTGGAGATGTATTGAGAAAAACAAACACTTGGCATCTACGGATTAATTGATCTCATAAACTGCTATAATGGGTGGCCTCCATGGACGATAGACTTACTGGGGACTCGAGTCCATATTGAATTCTGTTGCCGAGCTGAACCTCTTCCACAGATGCTTCCAACTAGAGAATCCCTTTCAACGCATGGAGATCAAACCCAACTATTATAAAATTAGGGTGGCGCCTCACAATGTATTGTCTGAAAAAAATTCAGTCTATGATTTCCACATGGCAGAGCTTCCATCTGAAGCATACATCTCATAAACTTACTTGTAAGGGCCGCTTTACAGTTTGCAAGTCCCACCAAGAGGTGAAAGTCTCAAGTTCATGGACCCTAGAATTGGAATAATAAATGAGAAAAAATGCATGTTGTGGGACATAATGTGAAGGGCAAAGTCCCAAGTGTAAGTCCCAAGTCTCACAAATCACATTTCTAGATTAGCTAGAAACCTAATTTATAAAATGAAAGGAGTACCGGACAATTTCTTCCTCTAACCAACACTTACAAGCCTGAAGGCTTAGCACTCACAAAAGTCTGCTCCCCAAGAAACTTGGTCCAGTCGACCTCAAAATCACAAGCCTCACTGCTTTCACTACGACATTAATTCTTCCCACCATAGAATGTGTTCAACGGGAGACTGATAGAATGATAAAGAAACAGAGCAAGATGATATTTCCACGTGGAATGTTGAATCTAATCACCAGAGCTTGTGGTGAAACTCGGAATGTCCGTCATCAAAAAGACCCAACGATGCCACAAATGCGTTATTTCAAGGCAAAGTTTGAAGTAACTCTGAAATAGCTGCCATGATGTGAAAGTCCCTACACACATGTTCAATCAACATTCAGAAGAACTCTAATACCACAATGACAAATGCCAAAAGTGGGAGGGTAGTACTTGCAATATCCAGACCAGGGGCAACTAGTAGAGCAAACATGAATTTTATTGTGAGCCCCAGAAGTCTTATTCAGTTTTTCCAGAATAGAAGGATACAGTGTACCATGCCCATCTTATTTTGAGTACAATCACACTCGGCTTGAAAGGTGGCTCCGCTTGAAAGGTTGCATTTGCCCCATTCTGTCTAAAGAGGCAGAGACACAGACAAGTGAGCTCACAAGCAAATAAGAAATCAAATGACACTCGACTTCCCCCAATTCAATGCACAGCCTCTACGATTAAATCTTTTTTTTATCTTTTCACAAACGCAAAGTGCAAACTTTCCAGAGCGACCATCAAGACTTGGAATGGCACTTTGGATATATTGATCGAGGTTAAGGAAAAAGAAGTGACAAGAAATTATCAAAGCTCCCTGCAAGCATGCAAAGAAAACAGGGCCACAATCACCATCGGTACTTCCTGTCTGGAAATAATTGTCCTAGTTTTTGGCACTTCAGTTTGTTTTTTTTTTTGCAATATTTGTCCTATGTTTTATACTTCAAACATGAGCCCTGTCTGCTTCAAATGGGGAATATAATGAGAGTGACACAAAACCTACATACTATTGTTAGAAACAGACCATTTTCGAGTATTCAGGCAGCAAAAATGCATTAAAAACTAAGACAATTATTTCCGGACAGGGAGTACCATTGTAGGAAAATCAACGTACCCATTGTCACCACTTATTATGGTGGAGTCTAGTTCCTATTTATTTGTTTGAATTTATTTTAATCGAATCCTATTGACAAATGAAAGAAAATTTTAATACACTTTAGTATATATTATTTGGATACCATTGGAATAAGTTATAAATTTTCTTTGCACTCTCTCATCGTGATTCTCAAATAGTATTCACCTCACAAAAAGGAAAAAGGGGGTTAAAAAATATACCAATAGAAACCCAAAAAAGGTAGAAGAGGAATTCAATCTTCCATGTTGTTTTTCATATAGTATTCGTCACTTGTTATTAGGAAAAGAGGGGTATAAAAAAACTTGTCCCATACAAACCAATAGAAGAAGAGTTCAATAGAAGAAGAGTTCAATAGATAACTATAAGTTCTTTAACCCCTAAACGTCACAGCGTCGAGGGACGACTAAAAAAATTCAAACCTTCCCTATGTTCTCATCAATGCTTGGATGAAAGTCTTATAAATTTTTGGAGATACTTCACCAAGTTGTCGTCCTATCTAACGGTTGGATTTAGTCATACTTGATTACATATTTTTCTAAAATTACAAATGTAGAAGTATGTCAAGTCGTTGACCAAGTCAAAACTGCATTGACTGTAGTTCAAAAGTAGCCTTGCAAAAATGAGGTCATAGATTTAAGAAACACAAAAATTTCAAAGAATCACTATGTTTAAGAGAATCTCATTTCAAATTCATTCCAACAAATTTTACTCAAAAAATATTAAAATTTTGTTTGTAATCGAATTTAGAAGGAATTTTCAATTTTAACTTTCAAATTTTATAATTAAATATTGGTGATAGTATTAGTGAATCGAACTGTACGGATGGAATCTAAAATTCAAAATCTAGAACTTTCATTTGTATATCGATTCCAAAATATTCTTCTAAATAGTACTTTATGATGATTTTTCTCAAATTATCAATTCCACAGACACCATGGTACGTTTAGGGGTTAATTTTTTCTTTTCAAGTACAACTTCAAGCCATATTTAGATGTAGTTTAACCCCTAACTATCTAACCAGTCGTTTATTTTTTTTACTAATGTACATAATTGAATTTTTTTTCTCATCCGTCATGCACTTTTTGCAAGTAAAAAAATACTACAAAATTCTATGGCAAGATAGCTTCATGCATGTGTGGTCCAATTAGAAAGGGGATGATTTGTGAAAATTTTATGCTTCACTTCATGCCACTGTTTCTCACCAAATGTTTTTAAGATTTTAGTCCAAAACGAATCAAAAGTGCTATTGAAAAAAATCAACTTATAAAATTAAGCAACCAAAAATCTCCAAAAATCACTACACTTAGAGTATTACATTTCAACCCATAACAACAAACTTCATCCACAAATTGTCAATATCTTATTCGTAATCAAATTACAAAATAATTTTGAATTTTATGTTTTAAATTTTATATCAAGCTCAAAATATCCCTCTTAGTTGCATTTTATAATGCATCTCTGCAATTCTCCAAATCTAAAGATGGTTGTAGGCATTTAGGTGTTAACTCCTAGTAAACATCTCATTTAGATAAATTGTATAATTCTATGTCAAAGACCATTCTTTTAGAATTGACTATCTCCTAGTGTACTTGTCATTTAGATAATACTATCTAATACTCTAATTCTATGACAAAGACCATATTTTTGAGTCGTTTAACCCTTAAGTGCCTATGGTGGTTTTGGAAGAACCACAGTTTTTTAGTGTTTTTTTTTTTTTTTTTTTTTTTTAACTCTATGTTGAAATTAGGGACACTGTTAATAATATCCAATTGTATAAATGTAAGCATAGCTTAATCAAACAAGTGTCAGTTAAACCTTCGTAACATCGGACTATTGGATTGGAAGATCATAGTATGTCTTTGAACTATATAATGCACTCTCAAAAATGAGATTTTAAAGGGTGTGTGACTTCAAAGTTAAGTAGAATTTGGGTTAAATTTTCAAAAATGAAAGTGAAGATGTTCAGCAATGACTTATGTCAACACCTCTCTACTGCAATCTTTCATACCAAGAACGGACTCACACATAATTATTGTGAATTTTATAAATACACTAATGGAACATGAACAAAGAGAACACAATTCAAAAAAAATTAAAAATTAAAAATTAAAAAGAAAATTCAAACTTCCAAACATAAAAAATACCACATAATACATGTGTTGTATCTGTAAGTATTTGCTGTATTTTAAAGTATTTGCGATATTTTGATGTTTTGTGCATTAATATTTTGATAGCAGATCATTTCAGAATGAGTTTTTTTTGCCCAATAGGTATTTTATACAAGGGGGCACACCTGAACCTCACAACTCAACTTCAAATACCTCACAGATTAAGAGATATGCCAATTGCAAGAGAAAAAGTGACCCATCCTAGGTTATTTGGGCACTAAAGGGTTAGCACCTAATGCACTTTCATAATTTTGAAGTTGTTTTAACTTTTGCTGTTGTTTCCAAATGAATAATTTTAACCCAAGTCACCTCCTACTTGCATATTAGCGATCATAGTTGACATGTCAATTTATTAGTAAAAATGCACAAGACGTTTAAAAGTTTATGAGCTTTTTCGGTGCATAAGCTTGAGGAGGCCTAAATTTTTGGTTTTCCAATGTCCCATGGTCTCTTTTATAAAAAAATTGAAATCAAAATTGAGGCTTGTGACTGCAATTTACAGTGGGGACGTTCACTTGGAAGAATTTGGGAGCCTTGACAATTACAATCTAGGGCCAACATTTTGATTGGAGGCCTTCAAAATCTATGTCCTAAAAAACTCATAGACCTTGCATAACGTTTTAAAAGAAATATGGCCATAATGTTTAGTAGGTTGCATTGCACATATACCGTAGTGTACCTCCAAGTTAGGAAAGAAATTATTATTTTATCCCATATTCTATCAAAATTAGAAATTACAAGAGGATTGTGCCTAAAATTTCAGAAATTCAGGAACTACAATGTTTAGAATCTCATAAATTACACCATGAATGTGACAAGATAAGTTGTTGAGTAAAATTCAAGATTTGCCCTGAATCGTTGTAAGTTGCACTAAATGAATGATTTGCAATGGTTTTTTTAAACAGTGCCTAAAATTTTCATAATTACTCGTAAAGAATGCCTACGTTTTTCAAAATTTTCCTATGGATTTGCCTATAATTTTGAACACGTTAAAAATAATTATTAGGCATTTTATTTGTCCAACTTGGGGGTAGACTATGGTAATGTATAGAAGTATGAGTAACATGTATAAACTCTCTTGTGCACAATTGGTTAAAAATAAATAGTAATAATTAAAAAAAAACAAAACGTTTGCAAAGGTTATGTTTGGATTTCATAAGATGTAATTTTGATATTCTTATAAAGGAAATAAAGAGTTTATAATATTTATGTTGTTCATACATCTAGTAGGTATGTTTTGAAAACAAACGTCAACTTTTCTATAGTTAATACGTGTAGTTTTAAAGTTGGGATTTAGAAACTCAGTTTAGAAAGTCCCAATATTTGGAAGATTGTTTAATTTGCAATGCATTTGACCATCAGCTTCTATTTTCAATGTAAAATTCTTTGGCAAGATTCTCAAGTTCTAAGTAATCACAAGGATAGAATTAAGGAAGTTTATGTTTTTATTAATTTTTGTATGTTCATAACACCACACTGGAATATCTATTGAAGAGTTACAACGTGTCTAACATTAACTCAAATTCTATTGGATAAGATTCTACAAGAATTGACGATTGCCTACTTTTCTTTCGATGTGAGTCTTGTATTGCATTATGAGTATGAAGGTTTGAGATTGTTGCTTAAAGACTACATCTAAATGAGTGTGCAAATCCCACTTTGGTTGAATCTATTAGCATTCATGCATATATCAGAAATTTGATTTTGCATCAAGTCAAACAGACAGTTCATGAAGCTAGTAGCCATTCTTATGTTCCTACTAACAGTGTTATAAGTCGATTATAATCCTCAATATATGGTTATGGCACATAATCTACGATTAAGAACTGACTCTTTTTGAACTAATATAGAAAGAAAGCTAGTCCTCCAAATACTTGCATGGGGTAAACTAGTAGTTCAAAGATGAAGGCATAAGTTACAAAAAATAACCCATGAGTGATTAGCCAACCACGTTGTGCCACCTTTGAGAAACTCACCATGGAGTAGGTTATGGCAAATGCCCACTTCCTTTTCTTTTTCTTTCAGTTTGTCTATTATTTTTGTTTTGATTTTTTGGAGGAGAAGCAAATGCGTTAAATTCATAGCATAATAGAGCAGTGTAACGAAGCATCCTTTTGAAAATTGAATTAGAAAAAAATCTTCACTGAGATTCTCTTTTCTAAGTAACAAAGGAATACAATTTATATTCCATGAAATTTTGGGACTACTTTATTATTGCCATGTCAACTTAGGTCCTAATTGTAACTAGATTGTGGTCTCAATTCAGAAGGGTGTCATCAAGAACTTCAACGCATGTGAACATGGTGCCATGATGGTGCATTGAAATGCAATTAAGATAATTTGGTGCCAACCTCCGTCGCAACCTCGTCTGGATAAAATGACACTAAAATGACTTGTACATGAGGCCTTTAAGTGTCAAAATGACACCAAATAGTTTGACCCAACTTTTCTGATGATTGGCTCACATTGCTCTATTAGAGTTATCCCTAAACTAAAGGGTTGAATAGGCCTTAGTTTGACTAAAATTTGGAGAAACGAAAACTATTGAGAGAAGTTCTAAGAAATCAAAATAATGGGTGAGTGGGGACGATCTAGGTATATATAGCGAGAATCTATTACCAGAAAAGGGGCTAGCAATGACCTTCTTTACGTGTGAAGGTGAATAATAGAAACTTGGGTGAGAAGTTTTTTAGCACCGATTCTGGTGCTTTCAAAGTTTGCATCCACAGTTTTTTTTTAGTGCCCGACACATGTTCTTTTTTGAGAATTAATGTCACTATTCACTCAAACTACGGTCCACTCACCCACTTTTGAGGGACTTTACGGATAACTCTATTATGGTTGGCCTTTCCGGCCGTCGGTGCTTCAGAGCAGGGCCACCCATGCCCTCCCAGAGTCTCTCACACTCAAGAAGTAGATGAAAAGTGCCAAGGGCCCTTCCAAAATGCCTCTTGACTCTGGATCCTAGCATGTTAAAAATTGGGCCTTCAAATCGCTATTTAGTTGACTATATCCTCACATTTTACTTGTGATTGGTCCATTGACTATTTGATGCGCACTTTTGATATGTGAGGGGCGTGCAAGGGTGGGGGAGTGTGAGTGCAAGGGCCCTTCAAATATAGATGAATAATTTCAGAGAGTTAGTCCTAGCCTGCATGGGTGGGAATGCTCTCAGGAAAAACTCCCCAGTTGGCCAGGTCCCAAGCCCAAATGTAATCAGCATGACACCTGTCATCCGATACTGCATCTCCGTACTAAGTGACTGGCCTAACCGAAATCTCCAACGTCAGCGGAATCGTACACGTGGACCCCTTCGAATCCAACGTCAGCAACCGTTGACGTCAGTCTTCACGATCCCGTCCGGCTGGAGCCTCATCACTCATCAGCCGGCTGCATGCTCCACGCTCATCACTCCATCACTCACCACACGTTGCTGCCCAACCACCTTCAGTTGAGCCAGGGTCACACAGCAAGCTAGATAAACCAACTTTAACCAATCATGTTAAATTTCAAACTCTAAAAGTGAAAAATATAATTTATACAAATTTTCAAATGTTAATGTTTTTAAATTCATTATTAAAAAAAATCGTAAGCTATTTTTGGAAGTTCATTGTACGGATAATTTGTAGAGATGATGTCCTACATTTTTTCTATTGAACCAAACTTCATCGAACATATGGAAGACACATATTATAACACATTTATGTTTTGTTCATCACTCCTCGGGTTTTTAGGGGTTAAGAGGGATATTTTGAACTTGATATATGAATAAAAGTTGTACATAGTGAATTTTAAATTCTATTCATACGATTAGATCTGTGATTGCTATCACCAATATTTTTCTAAAAAATTTGAAACTTAAAATTCAAAATTATTTTGTTAATTTTTATTACTAGTAAGGTATTGACAATTTGTGAATGAAATTTGTTGGGATGGATTGAAATGCAATACTCTACATGTAATGATTTTTGGAGATTTTTTGGTTGCTTGATTTTATGAGTTGACTTTTTCAAAAGCTTTTTTAGACTAAAATCTTTGAAATTGTTGGTAAAACACTGCAACATGAAATGAGGCATAAAAGTTTTGCAAATCATCCCCCTTCTAATCGGATCAAACATGCATTAAGCTAACTTCCCATAAAAAATTCAATCAAGCATTCACACTGCAAAAAATGCATGACAGATGAGAAAACAAAATTTGCTTTTGTGCATCATGCAAAATATGCATGGTTGGGCAGTTAGGGGTTAAATATTGTTGTCTCTGAATTGATGGAACCTATATAAATGATAGAATTTGGGAAGACTTTGAAAACACCAAGAACTACCTACATGATTTAGAACTTCACACTCATAACTCTTTTATATCACCCCTTTGGAAACTAAAGTACATAAGTTCATAATTTGACATGTGGAAAGTGTCCAATCACATGTGTACACAACAATCCTAATCCCGGATCCATTGTCCTGTGGACATTGAATCAAAGGTAGGATGAAAAGACACTCTATTCACGCCGGTCCATCCAGGGCCAGAGTTCTTTATGTTTATATATATATACAAAACAACAAACACATACTTCAATGTGATATTGGAGAGTATGATAATAACGAGTTCAAAGTGCAATTGTAAAAATAAAATCTAACAATTCTTAAACAAAAAAAAAAAAAGTTGTCACTTGTTTCTCACATGAGCTCCATCTGTTCGAACGTCGATCTGTCCATGGAGCTGCCTCCTTCGTATGGCGGTCCGGACGATCGTTAGCCGAGACGAGAGCACTTGAGTGAGTGACGCGCACGCTACCTCCTGCACCTCGCAGCTTCTCGCTCACCTGCATTTGCACTGGCGCGATTGGCGACACAACAGCCCTGCCAATTGCAAAATTGACAAGAAATCATTTGCAAGCGGAAACTTCGCGCTCCGTTTCCCAAATGTTCTAAAATCTATATCCACCATCCCACCCACCCACAAGCTAGTACCGTACCGCCATTGATAATTCGACGTACTCATAAGAAGTTGTTTGAGAATTCTAGACTACAGTACCGCCGCAAGTTCTGTCACGGAGTGTGCCTGGAACAGTACTCCGTTTCATTCCTTCTTTCTTTATTACATAAGTTGATATATGTAGCTGGCCTCTTCCCTCCAGGATCAACTGAATCACAAGCGGTGCAGAATTTAGTAAGTCCTACTGTGTTTGCGACAATCAATTCTAGAGTTGATTTGAACCGCTGTGTACGTGACGAGATGGAGCTTACGTGCTTGGCGCGGTCGACGCCGTCGCTGCTCGGACGCTGTCACCTCGCCCCCAAACCAACAACAACGGTCGTCGGAACGGGATTTCGTGCACCCTCGGCCATCCAGCAGACTGCCAAAGACGTAGACTCCAAGCGTGCTCGGCGACCGGAGAATGTGGACGGGGAGTTCTTCGTTGGTATGAGCCTTAATTTCGCAAGCATCCACTGTGTATTTTCTCTAGTGTAGGAAAATTGGACCCCTTGCTGCAAATCATTTGTTTGTGTGAAAATGACTTCAGTTTGTTACGATTCACACTGTTGATCTTGTAATATAGAACAAGCGCTTTAAAATGATGTATTGCAATCAGAAAACCGAGAAAATGGCACCGTTGCAAAGTTCAGTGATGCAGATGGCCATCTTGGGGGTTTTAGACGCTTAGGGGTTAATCATTCTGGTTTGTGGAAATCCATTGTTGTTGTTGGGCCATGGACATTGACAGTGCCGTGCACAGATCGTACCTGCATCGACTGTGACACATGCCGTTGGATGGCGCCCTCGGTTTTCAAGCACACGAATGCGCAATCCGCAGTGTATCACCAGCCGGAGTCGGCGGAGGAGAGATTGAAAGCCCTACAAGCCCTCCTCGCGTGCCCCACTGCTTCTATTCACACGGACCGCCCTCCTAAAGATATCAAGGATGCGCACAATTCGTTCCCCATTCCTGTTGACGCTGACGAACTCCCGGTATGTACATATATTTCTTTCTTGTGCAGGGGCTACTAGTAACCCTAATTTTATCTGAAGTTGAAGAGCCTCCTATCTCCACCTGTTTAGACTCTTATTCATGGCCAGGAAGTGATTGAGGAGGCATTAGACTTTTGAAAACGTTTCTCAATTATTCAGTTGTGCTGTTATTGTTGTGGGTTATGGCAGGGAGTGTACCATTGTGGCTATCACTCAGAGAAGTCATTTGCTGCAACTTCGTACTTCATCACCCGTCCTGAGGGCAACATTCTTGTCGACAGGTGGGTTTACATCTTCTTCTCCGAATTTCTTAAAATTGCACACTTTGCATTCCATATATATAACCTCCAATATTATATCTATTGTAGATAACTGTTCAACCTCGTTTTGAATGTCTTAGACGATCCAAAATTGCTTGATAGGAATTTACGCTGAATGCACACTTTCCAAAGTCAAGTGCACTTCTTATCACTATTTGAATTGCAACGTTTATGACCATTATGTTTTTTGAGGTTATTTACTTGGCGATAACCAGCGTTGGTGGTTTGTCTTTGCAGTCCTCGCTATTCGGAGGTTTTAGCGAAGAAGTTGGAGGCCATGGGCGGGGTGCGTTACATGTTTCTGACTCACAAGTAAGTCAATTTTTTCGCAATGGACTGATTTCCTTTCACAAAAAGCTTGACAGTCATACATAGCAAGTAATGTTTTTCAGTTAGTACTAAAGATAAGTAATCTGCCACTGAAGGATCAGCAACTTGGATTGTGCAGAGACGACATTGCAGATCACAAGCGTTGGCAAGCTCGTTTTAATTGTGAGCGCATCCTACATCAATTAGAGGTAAAAATAATCGATAGTGTCGTGTTCAATGTGAGCCAAAATGTACACTTATGAGTAGAGCTTAGCATTGTTATCTAGTACATTGTTAGCATAATTATGAGTAGAGCTTAGCATTGTTATCTAGTCCATTTTGTGTGTAAGTTGACCTTTCTATTGTGTATCATGGCGATTTCCAGGTGCAGCCTCAGACTGAAGATGTAGAGATAAAATTGGAGGGTAATGGTCCTTGGACCTTCCTAGGCTCTGACATCGAACTCATTTTCACCCCTGGTCATACAAGGGTACGCTATTCTTGAACTCTAAAACCGCTATTATGTGGCTAATTAGAATGTTCCGACTCCATTGCTAACCCTGTGGTTGCACATGATTATCCAGGGACACGTCTGTCTACATTACAAGAAAGGAAAGGGTGCTCTCTTTTCCGGTGACCATTTGGGCGGAGACGAGTCCCTTGGTCTAGAACTGTCGGCGAACATGGCGTACAATTGGTATTCAAGTATGTGGTATGCTAATTGATTTTCCTGCAAAGTCTAACGTAGTTCCAAAATTGACATCTAGCAATCTATACTTTTAAGCTTGTTGCTTCAACCTGCTTTGAACAATCTGGAATGGGTTCCTTGAGAAGCAAGAATATTGGGTTTGGGAAGGAAATATAGGATTGGGTTCCTCTATTGCAAGCTTCAAATTCAAGTAGTTTGCAAGTATACGGGATAGCATATTTTTTCACTGAGTGAGGATTAAAATGAAACTTCGAAAAATGTTATAATTGAGCAAAAAGGAACATGGTCTGAGGATCCTGTCTGATGTTGGATTGTTTGCAGTGGCTGTCCAACTTGAGAGTGTAAAAAATTTGCTTCCTCTGGAGTTCACATGGCTTTTACCAGGTACGTTAGATTGCTTCAATTGTTCTCTCGTGACCTTAGAAATTCATGTTTAGAAGAAGTCACGTTGACCCAAGAGGTAATTCCACATAAGAAATTTTTGTTTACATTCGAAACTGTAAGTTCAACCACTCGTGTTGATGGGTGTTTCGTTTTTCAGGTCATGGACGAAGACGACATTACAGCAGCGTGGAAGAAAGAAACGCAACAATCAAGAGCTATCTTGCACGGGTTAACGTAAAATCATCCAATTAAGGAAGAGACTCTTCTGGTGGTTTGAACAACTCTTACCACCACGTGTATATTAATCTATATAAAGTTTGCTCATGTGATTTTCTATAACCCCAGCATCGACTCCTTCGAGTATAGCCAGGCAAATGTTGTCTCTGCTTATTCATTTTCAGTCTATTTTCGGTTCTGATTCATGATAAATGATATTGAAAAAGCCAAAATCCTTCAACCTTCGGTATGAGCTTTCTGTATTCCACTTATTAACCTTACATCTAGGAATCTTTTCAGAAGACTTGCCAAAGGTCCTTCTAACTTCACACCTGCGCCTTTAGATGGCAATGCAAAGACAACTCGATTCACGTCACCTTCTACAGCAGTTTCATACACATCATCAAACACAGACAGTAGCGAAGTAACCACCCCACGGTAAGACTTTGCTCCATTGGGTACCACGTTCATGGCAAGCAAACCTCCGTCGTGAAGCACAGTCCTCGCAGCTGAGAGGAAGCTAGGTTCCAGGAAACTTAACGGAGGAGAGCTCAATCTGCACCGAGCATCTCCTTCATCCACATCAACAACCATCACATGCACTCGATGGTCGTTAAAACCGCGCTTACTTCCATTAACCTGACTAACATCATGTTTAGTGCTACATGGAGCTTGACCTTCCTCACCTTCGGCTGCAGAAATAATACTCCCAAGTGAACCTGATGCATCTGCCGATTTTTCAGAATTCAGTCTGACGTCCTCTGCTATGACTTTCACGGCAAGTTTGCCAACGATTTGAAGTGCATCCCCAACTTGGACCTTCATGTCGACGCCATCCTGCAGACCAAAGTGTCGACGAGCGAGATCAAGCACAACGCTGTCCACATCCACAGCCTGCACGCACACAAACCTCTTAGTTCCCAGCAGTGATTTTTTTTGTTGCTAGTTTTAGCCAAATTGCTACATAAACTTTGGGCTGGCTAATTGATACAAAGGATTATTGAAAGAGGAAAAAAAAAAAGGATTAATAGCCAGATTTCCTACATGGAGTCAAGATGCGTAGCCTCTTTAAACCTAGGTATTGCCAAAGTAGCACCTAGGTAGCACGTGTATTACCCTGATATTACCTATATATTAATATGAAAAGTGCATCCACGGAGTCTTGGATTACTCTTTAACCCTTTGACACAGGTGCGTCCATGTAATGGACGATGAACAAATTGTAAGCCTTCTCTTCACCACATCTCGTACAGTTTTTCATCCATTCAAAATTTTCTTGATTCTTATGCTAGTTGACTACCATTTGTACAGTGTGGATCTCCAAAATAAGATGTTGTGAATTTTTTTAAATGACAAAATTGGTTTATGTCAAGTTCCATTCTTAGTTCAAAAAGTGAGACCTTAACAATGATTTTCCAAAATAAGTAGAATCAAATAATGGAAATCATACCATCTCATAGTGCATATTATTCCAAATTTGCTATAAAACTTTAATAAAAATTTGTTAATTTGGGATTTTAAAGTGAATTTCAAAAGAAAACCTTGCAAAATTAGTTAAAATTTATTAATAAAAGATATGATAAATCCAACCGTATAGATGTGATCTACACATTGAGATTTACAACTTTTCTTTATATATCAACTCCGTGTTTGTGATTTATGTAACATTTTATAACACATCTTTGAAATTGGTGGTGGATCTGGACGTTAAAGGGTTAAGCCATGGAAAAGTAGCAAAAATGCTAAACTGTCTCCTGACAAAAAAAAATCACTGGTTCCCAGTTTCGGAATGAAATTTCTACAAGAATGGACACTGGTTTGTGGATTTGGCACTACCTGAACATGAAACCCTAAATGCTTTTGCAGAAAAATTGGAAGTGCGCCTCCACCGACTCCGAGTGCCAACACCTTGGCTCTCCCCCCGCACTCCATACAAGGCTCAATGCATGATGCAGCAAGGACTAATCCTGCCACAATTGGTGGAAGATACTTGTGAACTAAAAAACTATGATCAATTTGCGAATCATTTATGAATTCTTCGCAATACGCTCCTACAGATTCCTTGTCAATCACGGTGTCACAAGCAATGGAGTTTCTTCGGTTGACAAGCGGCACTTCTGTCTGGATTAGATTCGGCATGCGCTTAAATCGCAGCCGACGCCGATACAACACTCTGTCCAATTTTCGACACCCTCTACTACGTATCCTGTGAACACACTCTGTTTCTGATGAAACACCTCCGTTATTTTTCCTGCACAAGCAAATTCAATTCATTACATACTTGAACCATGACATTGTATGCATTGTGCATTTCCTTCAGCATTCAAAAAGTAAGAAATGCTTACGGTTGAGAGATTCCTAGTCTACAGCCGTCGTCATTCTCATTGAAATCTAAGCTCTCCATGTCCAAATGATCCAACGCAACGTCTTCAACCACCATTGAACCTGCCAGAGACGAGTAAGATTCCTCGACCACGACGCGATGAATGACGTTGGTAGTGTAAACCACGAACGGGACAACGGGTATGCCACTCCGGAAGCAGATCCGTGGCGCAAGTGCAACGACGACGGAACGTAACCTCGTCTTCAAAGCTTCATCCTCGCATGGCAAACAATCGAACCCTAATCGAACCATAATCGAGCCAATCCGGTCCACTATGATCATTCGGGCGACGCCAGCGGTGGCCAGGAGCTGCCACTGCCCACCCTCGGAGCTGTAGATCCAATCGTCTTCCGCCCCTGCCGGCACCAGCATGGCAGCACAAGCGACCTCGTCGGAGTCCCACTCCATAGCCGAGTCCAGAACCGCAAAGCGCACAATCTCGTGATCAGAAACAGGCAAATCGAAAACGATCCGTCGCCCCGGGTGGAGATCCTCGAATACACGGCGGTCCAGCAGCGCCATCTCGATCCAATTGAGGCATTTGGTAGGGGGAATTTGCAAATTGCAAAGCTCTCTCACGATCTGTTGGTGCACCAGAAATGTGCCTCTCGGACCTCCGAGCTTAAACCCTAAAATGCTTTGAATGAATGTTGCGGTGCCTAAGTTATGTAAGTTAGGTCTGAACGACCAATTTTGGCAAAGTCCAACTTTCAGATGGCTGATTTGGACACTGAAAATGAATTTTTTTAATTTTTAATCTTTTCCCCAAGTAGTACTAAGCGAGCTCTTCAAAATTGTATTGCTCCCAATAATAATAAAATTTTATGAAGGATTGTAGAGGCAAAAGAAGCCCAAAATACCAATACCGCGCAATGACGTTATCTTCCAATCTGGACCTCCTATTGAATTTCTATCATCCTAATTTTGCTTGCATTCGATGCCTTTCTAATCAAAGCACGAACGGAATCAACTTTTGCCTGAAAAGCTCAAATGTACCCCGAGATATTAGCTACACAGGATTTCATCACGGTAATGGGTTCCACTGGAGTTTCAAGGCACGGCCATAGACTCCGGCGATTAGGGGTTAAGCTTTTTGCAGAGAAAGAATTCGAACCAGTGATTTCTTTTTCTGCTAATTTTAGCCAATTTGCAACACTTGAAATTTGGTGGCTAATTTTCATAAAGAATTTTTGAAAACAGGAAAGAAAAAATAGCCAAATACTAAGAAAATATTAAGGTCTATAACCAAATATTGCCCAAGTATTACCTAGTTATCACATGAGTATTAAGAAAAAAACTTGGCTACAAGGAAAAATTGGAAAAAAAATCACATAAGGTTCTTTAGCCAGTTGGAGATCACAAACTTCTCTTCATTTGGTACTGTGCATGGCCAGCCTTATAATATTGTAAAAATGGAATAACTATGCTCACCTAAATTTTGCTTACCCAATGTTAAGGTCGAGTTCTCTGATATAATCCCTTTTTCCCGAATATTGGATGTTATTCTCTAACAAAATATGGTTTGATTTGGAGGTGAGCAGTGCATGGGCTAAAGAACCTTATGCACTGATTCGAACTTCATGTCGTTTATAAAAATTTCACGAACAAGTGAATAAGAAAAGCGAATGTGAAGTTTCACTTTGGTGCCACCTAGACTAGGCCATTTATTGGATGAAATCTTCAAATTTGGATGAAAATAACATTAATATGTGGATGAAAAGTATTTTCTATCTAAAATATGGATGAATGTAGAGATATGTGGTTCTACCATATTATTTTGTGATGTTGGTTAAGCAACGTCTGCAAAATTGAAAAAAAAAGGCTAACCTAGACTACTTTGAAGGTTCCATCCAATGTCTATGGGTGGTATTCCTCTTCCTTCTTTATAATTATTACTCATAAGCACAAGGAATAAACCCTATCTTTTAATGAAAAGACCACAAAATGTTGTTTTATGCTTTTAAAGTCATGTAAACTAGTATAAAAATTTAATTAACCCTTAACCCCTAACCGTCCCGACGTTCATATTTTGGACGTTTTTTGGGGTACATTCACCTTTGAAGAGCTGTAACTTTTGCAAAAAGTGTCCGATTTTAATGAAGTTTTGCAAACCCCCCCCCCCCCCCCCCCCCCCCCCCCCCCATGATGTATGGAATAAGTGGTAAAACTTTCAGATCAATCCAAGATGTATTGAATTTTTGGTGATCATTTGAAAGTAGGGGTCTTTTTTTTGGACAGCTTTTGTGCATTTTGATGGCTGCAACTTCGGGGGCTTGTATCTCCTTCATCCCATGTCCGTTTCCAATAATAATAATAAAATGATTGAGTTGGATTCCCCTTGAAGTCTAGTTATTATGGTAAAATTTTCATGTCAATCCATGTTGTTCTGAATGTTTGGGAGTCATTTTAGTGCACTGGTCTAGTTTGAACAGTTTTTGCTAATTGGGTCAAATCGATTAATTTTCGAGCTACTTTTTGACATTGCAAGGCCAGTTTAGGGCACATTAAAAAAAATTCATGAGTTTTTTTCGGTACCAATGTGTTTATATGATGATTTTAAACTACTTTATAGTTGAAAGTTTTTTCATTTGAGTAATTTTGAAAACGAATTTCACCTCTAACTGTGTTGCTAAAAAAATTTCAGCATCCTTTTTTTACACTAAAACACTATGATCTTGCAATATATATGGCCAAATGACTCCAAATTTGATCCACATGATCTATAACATGTATATTACAAAATTGTATGGTTGAGATTCCTATACCTCACTTACATTTAGACCTATAACACATCAAAAGCAATGATGATTTTAAGCCCAAAAAAGCTAGGGACGCTTAGGGGTTAAGCGTGCAAGGAGCCCCGTGGGGCCATGCTTGATCATCTTTCAGTCAAATGTTGATTTTCACCTAGTTCCTAATTTCAAATGAAAATGGTCCCAACTGAGAAAGTGTGGGGGCTACCTTATACTTTCTAGTCCAATTTACCGTTCTTCAAAATTGTTAAAAGTGTGTTTTTTATAGAACCTTAAAATTCCAATATACACAGGAGAAAATATTTTTCTATCAAATTTATTTTTATGTAAACTCAAAAAGCATGCCACCTACATTTGTTGTTCATCACTATTATTTACATTTTCTTTAAAAAATTCATACTATTTTAACCATTTTTGTAATTACTATGATTTTTACAAAAAACAAACTTTGAAAAATCTCATAATTTTTTTTAATTTAAATAATTATGAAAAAAATTGGATAAATCAGTTTAACAATACCTCATATGAAAAAAAAACACCAGAAAAATATACTGTATTTTAAATGTGAGGAATTGATGAGGTTTTATAGGGTAATTTAATGTTGATGCTTAAGGGTTAATGACTATATATATATATATATATGGAAATATAAAATTATAAAGTAAATCATACTCGGATCTCACTAGTATTAGAGGATGGCGAGAGCAGTGCAAGCTTGATCAGACACGGCGAACTTCACATACAGTGCTAAACTTTTGGATAGGTAGACATCACCCCCAGCAACCAGAGCAATGCACCCAACAAATTTCTTTTTGTTACAAAGAAGACACCGCATATATCGCATAACAAACAAGTGAAGACATGCACAAAAGGCAATACTTCACAAAGAAAGATGAAAAGCACCCACAAAAGGTAGTATTGTGACCTTTTCTAGGAACACCAATGAATTAAAGAATGTCATGCTACAAAGATGGAGCAGTCCCCGTTTCTTCATTGTACCAAGTATATACACACTTACTATGGCTAAAGTTTTCAAAATGACAATTTTTTTTGAAATGTCTTGTTTATTCCCCTTTCTTACAAGTGAAATCGTCAATTGAAGGGGTAGCATAACATTTTTAAGCTTCTTTGGTTTGATCCCTTTTCTACAATTTTACCATAAAGGTATCATACTTCTACAATGACATTGTACACCTTCGTTTCCTGATTATCCAAAAGAAATGAATTGAAGAAAAAAAGACTATGCTAATGCAATTCAAGAATGAATAAATGAGTATAACTTCGTTTAATTTTGTATATTTGTAGTGGATAAGATTTTCAAAACCAAACACATCAAACACAACCCATAGCTTGAAAATACACATGTCTAAAACAAACATATCTTTAAATGAATTTTATTTACACCCCAAGAGGTGTAAATTCTTTTATTGCATTGACAACATTACAAATGGTAGGGCATGAAGTTGAAGGAGGTCCAATCTCTACCACTTCAACATAACCCTATGAAAGGACAATTACTACTAATTACCATATTGGCTTATCAATTCCAAGGATAAGCAAAGACAGGAACTTGACCAACTTCATTTCTATAGAAGCCATCTGTTCTCACATGATATTCACAATAGACACAAGGAGTAGCATCACGGTCATTGTTGATATGCCACACCACAAAGAATTGTCTCTTGGATTCCCATCCAAAATTGCAACGGTATAGAATAGGCCCCCACCCGTATCCAAATGAAAACGTCCACCCGTAGCGTTGAAGATGTTTGATGAGCGCGTGCTCTCCAAGGTCTCGATTTGCTTCGTCAAAACAATGTATCTTGAGTGGCTCATCTCCGATCTCCTGGTAGATGTTCACTTCACCAGTGCTAGCAAAGGCTGTGGTGCTCAACTCTACCACAAGGAGCACTACGACTAAAAAGATCATCGAGGCCATAGTTCGCCTTGCCATCTGTGTGCAATACTGCAATGCTCGACACTCAACCACTACACTGTAAAGTTTTATGGGAGAGAACTCATATATTCTACATGCTAGGCAACCACACCAGATTATTTCGCCCCAAAATATCTTATGAATGAACAAAATGCTTCAAGTTAACATCTTTTGGAATCAAATTGTGTTGATTTTTGACATGTTTGTCTTCATTGCCACGCGGCATGTAAGTGACATTGAGCCCATCTCTTTACATACGAGTAGTTGCGAATCCTTCAATATCTCTTGAAATTGTGTTGATTGGTGACATGCGTATAGTCTTCATTGCCACGTGGCATGTAAGTGACATTGAGCCCATCTCTTTACAAATAGTTGTGAATCTTTTAAAAACTCTTGAAATCCAATCCCAAACAACTAAAGTTGAAATTGTATTGATTTTTAACATTCATGTATTCATTGCCACGCAGCATGTAAGTGACATCGAGCCCATCTCTTTATGGATAGTTGCAAATCCTTTAGTATTGTGAAACCTGAAATTAAGTTGTAGAGAATGCAAAGAGAAAACAAGATAAGTAGACAAATGGATGCAGTGATCAAGATCATGAGATCAATTTACTACATTGATTAGAAGAGTGATCATGTTACATGGAAAGGTAACATGCCATAAGAATGTTGCCTGAGTATTGATCTCTTCTCAATGATGTCATCTCTTCTTTGTTTATAGAACAGATGACAAATGTTGCCTGAATGTTGACAACTAATGTAAGACAACTGATTTTCAATACTTCTACACCTGATGGTTGGCGATAAGTTCTAAACATTCTTATATTCACCACCTTAGTACCTTTGATGCTTACTTGTACCATTGGTGGACTATGTGTGGTACATGAAAGGTCCTTTTTGTAAGAGCTAACACTGTTGATTAATGATAAAGTATATGCTTACTAGTGCTATGTGTGGTACATGAAAGGTCCTTATTGTAAGAACTAACACTAACACTATTCATTGATGATGAAGCATGGATCATCTGCTTGTATCTATTTGATTAAAATCACCACTAACATGTCGGATTAAACAGGGTGTACTAGAAGGACATCCTACTTTACTAAGTGACGACCAAATTGGATGTATATCTTTAACAAGTATCTCTTGGAATCCAATCCCAAACAAATTAAACTTGAAATTGTGTTGATTTTGTCATGTTTATCTTTATTGCCACGCGACATGTGAGTGACGCCGAGCCCATCTCTTTACAGGTAGTTGTGAACTACCTTGGAACAATATTGAAAGATAAAAGTCCATAATTGAAAATCCGTGATTATACAACGTTCTTCCTAAAATCCTAAACCACCGTTGATAGTGACTAGCAATCGCTTCCACGTGGTGAAGATCCCGGAAGATTTGACGCGGAACACGGGTTCATTTAGAAATTAAACAAGAATATTGGACATGACTACTGACATGAGCATCTATGACATCATTGGCATCTAGCACTAATGGCAACTTAATAACCAAATATTTTAAAAATACAACTAGTTCATCCATTTGGAAAATCATGTTTTATGATGTATAAAAAATTGGCATTTAGGTTTTCATTTTTTTTGCATTTTGGACCTTTTTTAAATATATGATTTTCTATTAAAAGATCGATAGAAATATTGCATTTTTGCTCGCATTTTTGGACCTTCACTAAAAATAAAACCTCAATTGAGATATACCCCTACAAGATAGTTTGATTCATTTGCATAAGAAACATATACAATGATAGGTAAAGGTCCATTTTTTGTTTTTTTGGAGACTACGAAAGATTTTTGGTAATTTTTTAAAAAGTCCACCAGCACTTGGATGATTGAGTATAGCATTTAAATTTTGTTGTACTTTGACCCGAGCAAGATAACTAGTAGCTAGTATTTGCGAAAATTCGAGTATATCACAAAAAATCTAGTGATGGTGATGTTGTATTGCTAAAATCGGTAGAGGCTATCCATTGAGGTCAATCCTCCTACTTTATGATTATTTTCTACTTTTAGCCCTCACCCGGGCTAATAAGTAGTCCCTTCTTACACAACCGGCTCCATTAGTAGTCATTGTATTTGACTTTATGTACATAAGGAGGGAATTTGCATTTTGAAAGATTTGACTATATATGTGAGTATAATTTTTTTTCCTTAATATATATAGGGATATTAGTATTAAAGTGAAGCATATATACATAGGATAGACTTTTAACAAATAACGCACCCCTTGCAACAATGCAAGGCCAATAGGCTATGGCTATGGTTGCATCTTCCATTGGGATTTACGCATAATAGAGGGTAAGGCAACAATGCAAGGCTAATGACTATGGTTGCATCTTCCATTGTACGTTGATGAAGATCATTGATTTCTAATAGTTTAAAGTATATCTTGAAAGATTAAATTGAAATTTGGATGGAAAATAAGGAATCCAAACGAATATTGTAGTTTCACTTGTAATGAGGATTACAAAAACTTATAGAATTGTAGTGAAAATACAGAGAACGTAATGTGATTGATAATAACTGCTACCCATGTCCTTGAGGCATAGGTAGATGTACCATCCTCAACAAAATCTTTATTCTTTATAGACAAAATATGCAACAATTTCAAATTTTAATTTTCTTAAATAATCTTCCTATGTGTTCGACATTAAGGTGGATGTATATCTATTACCACCGAAGACCCAATTTTGTCTTCATGTACTAGAAGCATACATTCTAGAACACGAATGTACACTTTTGGTACATAAAGACATAATTGTTAAATAAGTGGTAATGTGTATGTCTACCTTAACAGACTCCTCCTTGATCCCCACCCTTCAAAAGGGACCGGAGTGTTCGAGATTACCCCAAAATACCAGGTGATGGTGGAGAGCTACCCAAACTGAATGGCCTGGTTGGCAGTTTGATTCTCGGCCGTAAAATAGTCTATCGTCTTGACGGGTTACAAAAAGCAATTCGTGTGTTTAAAAAATAAAAATACAAAAAATGACTAGATTTGTTCACCTTCTTCACGTAAAGTAGAATGACCCTAAACCACCAACTGACATAAACCACCAACTTCTACACATGTCTTTCATTTTAGGGAAGAAATCTAGGTTGTCAATATGTGCCTTATCTTTTGAGCAATCATTGCATTAGTTGCCACGTACTAAAATCCTACATTTTCTCCCTTAAATGAAGGATGGATATAGAGGTTGGTGGTTTAAAACATTTCCACCGCAGTCCTCAATATGAGGGCAATGGTCTAATATGGGCATCCCGAAAAGCCCTTTTAATTCTTAAATCAACCCCTATGGCAACTTTGAATGACTCCCTCTTTAAAACAAAATAGAAAATGAATCGACCGGATGTGGATTTGATTTCTTACACTCATGAAGTACACACAAAAAAATCACGTAAAAATTGAAGAGTTTTAACCCCTAACCGTCCCGACGTCCATATTTTGGACGTTTTTGGGGGTACATTCACCTTTGAAGAGCTGTAACTTTTGCAAAAAGTGTCCGATTTTAATGAAGTTTTGGAAAAACAAACCGCATAATGTATGGAATGTGTGGTAAAAATTTCAGATTAATTTGAGATGTTTTGAATTTTTGGTGATCATTTGAAAGTAGGGTCCTTTTTTTTGGACAGTTTTTGTGCATTTTGATGGCTGCAACTTTGGGGGCTTGTATCTCCTTCATCCCATGTTTGTTTTCAATGAAATTTGTTGAGTTGGATTCCCTTGAAGTCTAGTTATCACGGTAAAATTTTCATGTCAATCCATGTTGTTCTGAGTTTTTGGCAGTCATTTTAGTGCACGGGTCTAGTTTGGAGACTTTTTGTTTTTTGGGTCAAATGGGTCACTTTTCGGACTACTTTTTGACATTGCAAGGCCATTTTAGGGCACATTAAATTTTTTCATGAGTTTTTTTTTGTACCAATATGTTTATATGATGAATTTGAACTAAATTATAATTGAAACTTTTTTCATTTGAGTAATTTCGAAAACGAATTTCACCTCTAAATGTGTTGCTAGGAAAATTTTAGCATCCTTTTTTAACACTAAAACACTATGATCTTGCAATACATATGACCAAATGACTCCAAAATTGATCCACATGATCTACAACATGTATGTTACAAGATTGTATGGTTGAGATTTCTATACCTCACTTACATTTATACCTATAACACATCAAAAGCAATGATGATTTTAAGCCCAAAAAAGCTAGGGATGCTTAGGGGTTAAAGATTTTAAAAGAGACTTTTTGTACAAAAAATTAGAGTTTGTTCCAACTACTTAAAAACATCCAAAAGATTTGTTTAAAATATTCAATGACGTCATTTTTGTACCAATTTTTGATATGAAGTACATCTAGATATGTGTTATTTGAAATGATTAATTTGAATGATTAAAAATATTATTTATTTTTTACTACAACGCCAACAAATGTTGATTATTGGCAATATATTCCACAAAGCATAAGAACATGAAAATTAATTTATACAATTAAAAAGTTGAACTTGAATTAAAGTATTTCATATCATTTAGGTGTGGATATTTTTCTAATTTTTGAAATTTTAATTTTATTCAATTGAAATGGACAAATTCGTTAAAATTTGGAAGAACAAATATATGTTTGAAATTTCCAAATTTCCACACTTCAACAAAGTTTTCCACTTCATTTAACCAAAATTACTTTTTTTTAATTGAAAAAATATCCACACCTGAATGATATAAAATACTTTAATTCAAGTATAACTTCTTAATTGAATAAATCAATTTTCATGTTTTTATACTTCGTGGAGAAAAATTGCCAAAAATCAGCATTTGTAGGCATTGCAATACAAAATAAATAATATTTTTAATCCTTCGAATTGATCATTTCAAATAACACATATCTAGATGTATTTCATATTAAAAATTGGTACCAAAATGACATCATTGGATATTTTAAACAAATGTTTTGGATGGTTTTAAGTAGTTGAGAGAAACTCTAATTTTTGCATAAAAAGTCTCTTTTAAAATCTATAAAAATCTTTATTTTTTACACAATTTTTTTTGTGTACTTAACCCCTAACCGCCCAACCATGCATATTTTGCATGATGTACGGATTTGAACTCCGATTTCTCATCCATCATGCACTTTTTGCAGCGTGGATTTTTTACTGAAACTTTTATGGGAAGTTAGCTTCGTGCATGTGTGATCTGATTAGAAAGGGGATGATTTGTGAAATTTTTATGCCTCATTTCATGTTGTAGTGTTCCACCCAAAATTTCAAAGATTTTAGTCTAAAAGTGCTATTGAAAAAGTCAACTACTAAAATTAAGCAACCAAAAAATCTTCAAAAATCACTACACTTAGAGTATTACATTTCAACCCATCCCAAAAAATTACATTATTGGATTGTCAATATCTTATTCGTAATCATATTATAAAAGAGCTCTAAATTTTAAGTTTGAAAATTTATACACAAATATTGGTGATAGCAATCGCAAATCTAACCGTATGGATAGAATCTAAAATTCATAATGCACAACTTTTATTCATTCATCAACTTGAAAATATCCCTATTAGTTGCATTTTATAACGAATCTTTGGAAAACTGCCAAATCTGAAAATGGTGAGAACGTTTAGGGGTTAATGAATGTAGGAAATCAAAACCACGTCTGGTTGATTCATTTTTTATTTTATTTTAAAGAGGGACTCATTCAAAGTTGCTATAGGGGTTGATTTAAGAGTTAAAAGGGCTTATCAGGGTACCTATATTAGACCATTGCCTATGATCCTCAACACCAAGATGAAAGCACTGTAAACTAAACCAATAAAGCCATCCTTAATGCTGAAATTACAATTTTCTTGATCAAAGGCTATAGATTGCTACTAAAAAGTCATATATTTAAGTTCTAATTTGATTGCGCCTTCTAATATCCTATTAGGTACTTAAATCCAAATTTTCAAATTAAAATATTAAAAAAGGTTACTAAAAGTAAACATTTCTAAATCAAATTTTGGAAGCAAATATGATGAATTGAATCGTGTTCAGTATGAATATAAATTATATATTCTTTAAGTTCATTGAGAATCTGAAGGCTCCAAAGAAGAATAATCTTGAAAAAATTAATATTTAATGCAATTTCAACTTGTTTTATATCTACTTTTTAATATGGTCAAAACTACGTTTCAAAATTTAACCACTTTAACTTTACTATAACAGACATAAATATTTATTGAAGATGAATTTTTCAATTTCTTTTGTAAGACTTTGTGAAACATTGTATTTTTTATTTTTTTCAGAAAAAAAACACCAAAAAAAATTTAATAGATTTTTGGATCTTGCGTTGTTACATCCTCACAAGGATAGCAAGTGGTTTAGTTTACCATGCCATTTTCACCCACCATTATCTATGAAGTGTGTTGGAGGTTTACACCCCTCCCCACACTCTCCATGTGCACATGGAATAGAATGAGAACACCACTTGCACGTTGTTGTGTGTCATATTATACGGGTCATTCAATGTGGTCACCCAATCTAGAAGAAGATCCTTGTTAACTTAGCTATGATCCCAAATATTTTGGAGGGCCCTCATGCTTTCATGGCCTTCACACTTTGAGGGCTTCATGAAAATTTAAAAGGCTATGTACTATATTAGGCCTCTTTTGGAGTGTGTCAAAAATTTGAGGGTCATATTGCGGGTTGCGGTGGAGATGCTCTTAGAGTCATTCCACTGAATGGGGAGTTTTCCAAGGGAACCAACAAAAATCCAATATTTTACAAAAGCAACCGGTTTTAGACAAGAACCCATCCGGTTATTACCTAAGTGTCATTTAGGTAGCACCCAAGTACCACAAATTTTATCCGGATTTTAGCTTAAAACTATAAGTTTCAACACGTAATTTAGCAATTCCATTCAGCTGATTTTACACTACATAACATTTAGTAGCCTGTATGTCCACTGCCTTTCCTTCATGCACTTTGCTCATCACCTTGAGCCTCCACCTGTCCACTTAGGGCCTCGGCTTCCATGCAGAGTCGGGCCGGTCCTAAAATTTAGCTCTCCACTGATTAAAATAGCACAAACCACTTCCATGCACCCTCGGTAGAGCAATCCAATAGATAAAATTAGAGATTCTCCATAAAGCAACCAATCACGTAGCCCACCGATGGCATGGTGAAGTGAGTGACTTTGCAAGCTGCTTTCAACGCTCTCAGAGCATGGGTGGAAGCTGGGACCTCATTTTTTGTCTTTTAGTTGTATTCACCGGACCGATGCTCACATAGAAACCCGCCTTTAGCTACTAATGAAGTATTGTTGGGTGTGGAATATTCCACACCATCTACTGTAGAGCCAAGGCAGAGACAATGTTATGTAACTGCCGGATCTCCCCGTACATTGGGTCATTCTACCTTACATCAAGGTACGTGTAAACGAAGTACCTGTACTGTTCAGGGTACTTGTCAACGCAGAGTGGTTTCGTAATTTTCCCAAATTCTCCTTTGCGTAAGAATATACCGGTACATTCTCAGAATGGAATCGGATTCACAATTCAATACGTATGCAACTGAAATTGGAAACGGAAAGGACTGATTTGGTAAAATACAGAAAAACTGTGTCCTGCAAATCAACCTCCTTAAACTAGAGACAAAGTGAGTCATAACTCACGGGCCTTTCTCGGCAGCAGAGGGATAGCCGGCGCCTAGCACCCTTAAATTCCACCCTCCAAGAGTTAATTTTGCTTTTGGGTGGGAAAGGTGGCATCCTGTAATTATATGTTTTTACCACCACCAACTTCAAGGGTGCTTGCCTTAACCCTTAGGGGCGGTTTACACTATGGACCAAGAGCCATGACCAAGAAAATTAAATCATTTTCATGGTCATGGCTCTTGGTCAAGAGCCGTGACCATGAAAAATCAAAAATGCAATTTTAAATGACTTGGTCACTCTTTGTTGTGTAAAGTGGATTTAGACCGGGACAAGTTTAAGCTCATCATTCTCTCTTTTATCCTCCCCTTTTTCCTCCTTTCTCTTTAAATAATTGAACACTAGCCAATCAATGATTTTTGAGCCCCATGGTCTCCTAGATTATAGTTGAGTCGAGGCATTTGCTTCGACTCAACTATAATCAAGGAGACCATGAAAACATTATCCATTTGGGAAATTTTAGCATTTTTGGGGACCTCAAAGTTAGTGGTCATTCTCCTTTTTTCAAGGTAGTGTAAAGCCAAATGGGACCAAGAGCTCTTTTTGGGCCAATCACAGATTTTAGAGTTGCATGGGACGAGTTCTTGGTCCGTAGTGTAAACCGCCCCTAAATGTTGGGCCCATGACCACGAATCCATCTGCAGAAGGTTGTAGGCATTTAGGGGTTATTTGTTCTAAGTACATCTTATGTGAACTTCCTTTATTTCAAATTTATTCTTTATTTTTGGAAAAAGAATTATAAGGCACAACTAATACGTCTATTTAAAACATATATAATTAAAATATTATATCATATGTATAACAACACCAAAAAAAATTCTTGGATTTTATGTGATATTTTAATTCTTTAACAATCGAGGATTCATAGTCTTCAAATGACAAATTCAATTCATCATATGAAAAACATATATATATATATATATATATATATATATATATATATATATATATATATATATATATATATATATATATATATATATCACACTAGAATCAATGAAGAAAATTGCATGTGTTTTGAGGTTGCTTTGAAATCCACCTCAAAGCGACCTTAAAACGTATTGAGGTTGGTTTAGCTCCTAAATGACAGAGGGGTAAGGAAAAACCTAGATTTGTTATAAAATGTTACTTCTACCACTTTGATGAAGTTTGGTCCAAAAGAGAAAATGAAAAGCATGATGTTTAGTAATTATTTGTACAGTCAAACTTCCAAAAATAGTTTTAGATACTCATTTAATGAATTTAGAAGCATTTACCATTTAAAATTCACCAAAATTACAAATTCTATTTTTAGAATTTGAAATTTAGTATCATTGGTTAGAACTAGACACTCTATCCTAAAATTTTTAAAGGCAAAATTTTCATACGAGAGAACATCATTAGTTTGCCGAAATAGTAAGTTTACAACACTAGGACAATATTGAGGTCTTTGTCTTTGGAAAAATCCTTAGTGAACCTCAATATTGCAAATGAAATGTATCAAACAATATTAAAACATGATCTCTACCCCCAATTTTGACAAAATATCAAAATTTGAAAAATATCATTTCCTGACCATGGGCAGTCACTGCTGTTTGGATTGCGACCTAAAAATGGTCGGTCGGTCATTTAGGGGTTAAGGTTCCCGCCATTTTCAAAAAATTCATAACTATGGTTTTAAACTGATAATTCCAATTTTTCGTATCGTGAAAAATATATTTTATATAAGACCAAATTTTATATCATTGGAATCAATGAAGAACATTGTATTTGTTGATCAAACAACAAATAAATTTGAATAAAAAGAAGTCCACATTGAACCAACCTAAAATTGCTAAAAGAAATTTGAGGCCCAGTTTTGGTTTTTGGGTCCTCTTGGAATTAAATCAAACATGATGGTTGTTGAATATTTACATCTTTAACACTTGAAATATGACATTTAGATGATATATTAATCCTTGAAGGACCAAAAAGCCCAAATTGGCCTCATGTTTCTTTTAGCAGTGTTGAGTGTATTCTATATAGAATTCCTTTTTATTCAAATTTATTTTTTCTTTGACCAACACATACAATGTTCGCTGATTCCGGTGATATAAGATTTGGTCACATCTAAAATTGATTTTTCACAATATGATCGATTGCATCTATCATTTTAAAACGATAAAATCAACCCGGGAACTAGCATGGTCCCTTACTCCCTTGGTGTTCTTTGCCTAGTGAGAGCAAGCTTGAGTGTGTTCTTGCTTGACTTGCATGATTTTTTCTTTTGTGCCCCACCTGTCCTTTTGTTTCCTCGCGCTCGCCTCTCATTTGTGTGCCCCGGCTGACGCAGCCCCCCCCCCTCCCCCCCGCCCCATCAGACATTGGGCGACGTCGGATCAAGCTGCTTATTCACACTAAGCCCCTGCTGCACTTGCATCTGCGTTCCCGAAATGGAGGAAGGTAAAACTGAGAAACAAAAATATATTCAAAGCCTTGTCTTTTCTTGTTGCAACTACTGTTCAAGCACCGTGCAACTACATTACAGTGCCGCAAGTAGAGCCATGCTCCTTTTTTGCGTTGCGTTCCTTCCTGTCATGCGTTAGAGTAATTTCTAATTGCGTATTTTATATTTCTTGGTTGACAACAGATTCCCTCAAAGTTAACTGACGCATGCATGCATGCGGCAGCATAGGTGTATGTGAATGGGCCATCTCTGCGCCTCAAGACCGCGGCAGCCTAGAGTTTATGGAATTTATGTAATGGGAGCCAACAATTCCCAAAAGGGTCTGTACCCATTCCGTAGTTTCCTGTAGTTTAAATGCAAAAGAAATACATTACGGACTACTTGCAAGCAGCAAAATCAACCAATGTAGAAATTTAACCTCTTACACAGTGCTCTTTCTGTATTGGTTTAAGAGGATATTTACTGCACCCCATACGATGCCAAACCAACTTACCTTCAAGCCATTTTCGATGAGGCTTAGAACATCCACACCCATGCCCTCAAAGAGTCTGCCATATGCAATAACTAGATGAAAAGTACTAAGGGCCTTTCAAAAATGCCTCTTTCTCCTCCATCTTAGCGTGTTAAGAAATGGCCCTTCAAATTTAAGTTTAGTTGATTATATCCCACATTTTGCTTGTGATTGGTCCATTGACAATTTGATGTGCACTTTTGGTGTTTAAGGAGTGTTTGAGAGTGGAGAGCAGCCCTTTTTTTTTAGGCGAAATAAAGCCAGTTTTCGCTCCTAATTACTGTGCAGCGAAAAATAGTGTGTTTTACTGCGTGGATTTTTTACTTTTTTCGCCAACGCGCCACGTCATTGTTTAGGGTTGGTGCCCGTCGACGTCGGATTTGATGGATCTGGAATGTGTTGTCGCCACCATCTACCGATGTGATCTGGTTGCTTGATGTCATCTGTCGCCGACCAGCGCCAGATGTGAGGTTATGCCCCCCCCACTTCGCCAGCGCTTCTTCTCTCCAGAGCTGATTGCTTCTTCACGTATCTGTCCATCGCCATGAGCTTCGTTGCAGCTCCGTTGCATTCTTCACATTCGCCGCTGGTTTACATTCTTCCGCTCTCGTTGTCCGCCTGCCATCGCCAGTCTGTGCGCTCCTTGTTTGTGCTTTGGCGCAACGTTTTTTTCTATTTGCGATGAGTTCGGATCCGGATCCAAAATCTCAGATTAGGGTTATGGGTTGTGGCGTTGTGTGCTAGTGTGGGCGGGGTCGATCGCCGCTCAATGCCGCTGCTGGCTGGGGCGCTGTGGGAGTGTGGCACAATCGGTTTATAGTTGCGGTTTCAGGGTGCAATCTTCACACTCATCGCAACAGTTTTTGTCTTCCATTGTTCTCTCGTTGTTGTCTTGCATTGTTCTTCTTTACGCACTTGCATTTCTCTCATTTTGGTTTTTTTGGAGTTTCGGGCTGTGATTTGGGATGGAGGGCAGTGCTGTCGACCGAGTGCAGGAGCTTCCTTTCGAGGAGGTGCGAAGACAGGCTCATCTAAAGCGGGCGATGGCAGCTACGGCGGGGAAACTAAAAGTCGATGGCAAAAAAAAAGGGAGAAGAAGGGAGAAATTGTGGAGACTAACGCTGAAGTTGAGAGGAAGAACGCGGAGAGAGCAAGGCGAGCCCGAGAGAGGAAGGAGAAGCAGCAACGTGCTGCACTTCGGGCAGAGAAGAAACTGAGGTTGGTGCGAGCGCTTCAAGCGAAACTCGATGCGCAAAAGGGCAAGAAGAAGAAAGTGTCGGTGCAGCCATTGCCTGCAGGGGAGGTGAAGCGGAAAGAAGCCGTCAAGCAGAAGACAATGACGGAGATGTTCTTCTTCTCTAGCCGCAATCTGCCGGCCCCTTCTGATCCAATTTCTTCCAGTAGTGATTCTGTGGCCGAGGATTTAGGGTTTATGGTCGCTAGCTCTGCACCTGAGCAAGAAGTCGTGACGGTGTCTTCAGACACCATGTTGCCTTCGCACAGTGGTTCAGGGTTCACAAACACTGAACTGGCTGTTGGCCAGGATGCGAGCTCTGGTAGTGTGGATCAACATAAGCGTAAGGCTAGCGAGGTTGTGCACCTCAGTAGCGAGTCTGAGGATCAGGACTCTGATCTGCTTGAGGATCTTGATTTGAGCGACTTGCAGGAGTTGTCATTCTCGGACAATGACGAAGAAGACTTTGAGGACAGCTCTCGTCTTTCGAAGAAGAGGAGGAAAGACTATGATTCCACCAGAAAATTCCAAGAGGTTTGGGCAGTGTAGCTGCCTTGGGCCGAGGGCATTTTGGGGAGCGATGGGGTTCTACACATGGTTAAGTGCATACCTTGCAGCATTTTCAACAAGAAACCTTGCATTCTCGCCCCCAAATGGGACACTCTTGTGAAGCATGAGGGTCGTAGGACTGCAGACAAGGACATCCCAAAGTATGGAGTGAAGAAGGGGCAATTCTATATTGCTAAGGACTGCAAGCACCGCAAGAACATGCAACTCCACATTGCTCGAAAACCAGCAACAGTCTTGGAGATGGTTAATCATTGCAACAACGTTGAGTTCGTGAAAAAGAAGGTGCAGTTGGCCACCTTATTCCACATCCTATCTCATGGTCGACCTCTTCTTGAGTTCGAATCTATGGCTGAGTTATTTTCTTACCTTGAAATTCCTCATTTTCCTAGGAAGCATTGGTCTGACAATAGTGGGTGGACTTTATCTGAGTACATGTTTGCTGAGGTGAAGGCAGAGATTGTGAAACAAATTAGCTCTGCCCAGTATGTGGCTCTAACTGCAGACGAAACTAGCACGTTGGATAATGGTAGTTGGATCTCAGTCCATGGCTATGTTGTCCAGAACTGGGTAAGGATTCTATTTTTGATTTCGCTTCAGCAAGTCGTTGATGGTGCTGGGGCTGCTGCATTAACCGATTTGCTAGTGAAGTCTATGTGGAATGGGGCTGGGTTTGATAAGGTGGATATTAGCAAGAAATTGCTTAGTTTCGGTGCAGATGGAGCAAGTACCTTTGAAGGTGCCAAAACGGGCGTGACTCTGCAATTGCAAAGCCAGTACGTCCCCTTTATGGTGGGGCAGCATTGCGGTGTGCATAAGACGAACCTGGCTCTGAAAGCCTTGAGTGAGCTGGGCATTTTCGGTAGCATTGAGGAAATGCTGAGAAAAACCCATGGCTATTTCAAACACTCCCCGAAGCGTCACTTGGAGTTTGTCGAATTAGCTGAAGTAATGGAAACAAAGGGGTTAAAACTCCTAAAGAATGTTAAGACTCGATGGGTGTCTCTGATTGAGCCACTTAGGAGACTTTTGGCACAATACCGAGTTGTTATGGCCAAAATGGCCGAGGACATTGACGACAATAAGGATGCAGGGGTAAGTGAATTTGTTTTTTTTTTTTTTTTTTGTATGTTTGAATTTTTGAATTTTTGAATTTTCCTTGTATATCTCTAACTAGTGTGTGGTGGTTGTGTATGCAGGATAACCTTGCTCTCTTGCTGGACCCCTACACCCTCCTCGGAATGACTTGCCTTCTGCCGCTATTGGAGACAGTTGATGCATCGGTGTCGTTTTCACAAGGCCGCGATGTATATGTCTGCGATTTTGTCGCTGTTGTACAGATTTGTGAAAGTCAATTGAACAAGCTGTATGTTGAGGATACCACTGCATTTCAGGGCGATGATTTTTGGGCTTTCCTCGGACTTCAATCATGCACCCACGAGGTGATTCACCTTCGATGGATTGAAGACTTGAATGATTCTTCGGAGCAACTTGCTTTCATTGTCAACGAAGACAAGCTTTTTGCAAAGCATGCCCAGAAGGAGTCCCTTGTGGCAGCAGAACTGGTTGACAAGCAGTTATATGCCGAGTTAATCAACACAGTGAAAATCGAATGCAAGGGTGAGTCCACCTCTCCTATCACAATTGTTTTCTCCTTTCATTGTTTTTAAATTCTTGCTTCTCGCCCTCAAGTTTTATGAACTTAAATAAAGAAAATAAAAAGTGTAAACACTCACTATCCTTTCTGTGTGTGTGAACTTGTGAAGTGGCTCCGAGGAAGCTCATGTGCGAGCTCAAGTCCCGGTTCTCGGAGCAGCATGTGTTGAATGCTCTTGGTGTGGTATATCCACAGTATTGGGCCAATGGTGGTGGCCTAGACACTTTCAGCAAGCACTTGGAAATCCTTAAGGGATTTTACTGTGAGCCGAAGTGGATTGACGTTGGAATTGAGGCCAACAAGAAAAGGAAGCTGGTTTCTCCACTGCTTGATTGTTGGAAACTCGAGTCTCAGCAAGGCATGTTTAAGACTGCCATGCAGTCTAATTGGCAGTTGGCTTTAGAGCCACCCTTTACTTGCAATCCCCTCACTAAGCTCTGGCGCATCTTGGATGGAAATTCCTTGACCCAACACTTGTTCTCAGAATACCTTAAGTTTGCAGAAATTGCACTTGTCCATGTCATTGGTAGTGTGGAGGATGAAAGAACCTTTTCTACTCTAAGTTTTCTCAAAAACAAGTTGAGAAATGCTCTCAATGAGCACCTCCCTCTTGTGGTGGGGATGTATTCTTAGAAAATGTACACTTTAGAGAGTTTCCCCTACGAGGCTGCTTTTGAGAAGTGGCTTGCTGGGGCAGAGCGTTATGGGCGCTACGGTTTGACAGCTTAGCTTCTCAGGGTTTTACTATGTTTTATTTCCATTACTTTATGCTAACTTGACTATACTCTCAATTCATTTGTACATGTTTGATGAATTTATGTTTGTATAGTATTCTTATGTTTGACATCGGAGTGTTGTTGTGTGTTTTGCAGGTCCAGTTTTCGCCACGTAGCTATATTATTTTGCATGTTGTCGTCATCTTAGCATTTAGAACATTTACTTTGTAGCCATTTTACCACAAATGAACTAAACTTGGAGCCTACCATATACTTTACACAAAAACATTGTATCGCCATTCAATAATATTGTATTGCACAAGTTCAAAAATTATTGGAGACAATTCCTTGCTGTGACTTGTAAAGCTATAGCCAGTAAATAACTTCAAAAAAAAAAATTACTCGCCTAATCGTCTTTTTCTATGAACCAAATGTCGCCATGTTGCAATATTTGAAAAAATCTTTTAAAAGGGCTGGTGGAGAGTGTAAGTTCAAGGGCTCTTCAAATGTAGATGAATAATTTTAGGGGCTTTAGCGTGCATGGGTGTGGATGCTCTTAGGATCAATTAAATTGTCCTCAAAAGTCAACGATCTTAAATTGGAGTAACTGAAAGCTATCATTTGCATCAATAAAAAAATAAAAAATAAAAGTCAAAACGATCTTGTAAGGCTCTGCTTCGGCAACAAACGACTGCCGGTGTCCACCACGAGTTCATGACCTTATTATTGTCACGCTGCGAAGAAGGTACAAACTAAAGTTAGAAATCTAGGCTGATGGACTCGTCCTATTGCTACTGATATAGTAAAAGATCCTGACAACGCAGAGTGAATCCACAAAATGAATCTGAATCTGCAAAATGGAAAGTTCCCTGCCAATTGCTACGCTGCAAACTTTCTATTATCAGCCAGTGGTCGGTACAAGATCTGATCATCATTTTACACCGTAGTAATAATCTTATTCTTAGCACATGCCTCGTGCCAGAACCTTAGCTTACTGAATGCCCCTTCCTACGGACCGTGGGCACGCAGTTCAAAATGCTACGCTGAAATCACCATATACTGTGGGAAGATAATTGTTGTAGGCATATTCATCCATTTGAACAAATTCTCATCTGTTTGAACAAATTTTCATCAAATTTGGATGAATTTTACCACAGTATTTGGGAAAAATCTCAACTAGTGTGGCCGTTCAAAAATACCGTGGGACACGGTATATGGTGATTTCAGTGTAGCTATCGAAGTCCTCCTCTAGCTTAGTGTGATCGATCAGTTGCGCTGCAATGTCGCCGCGGTACTCGATCACGACTCCACAGACTCGGCCGTGAGGGCTCCATCGAGCCATCCTGGTTTCAGGTCGACACGATGGCGGCGTTTCGGAGAGACTGCAGGGTGGTGGTGACGACAATATTGCTTGGGATTCTGTTGGCAGGGCAGGCGAGGGCGGACAGATGGGAGCTGGTGATCCAAAACGCGGGCGTGAGCGCGATGCACGCGACGCTGATGTCGTGCAACCGCGTGGTGTTCTTCGACCGGACGGACTTCGGCGTGTCCAACATCACGTTCCCGGACGGCTACTGCCGGGAGAATCCGCGCGACCTCAAGCTCAAGCGCGACTGCAGCGCTCATTCCATGGCGCTCGACCTTACCACCAACGAGCTGCAGTGCCTGAAGGTGTTCTCCGACCCGTTCTGCTCCTCGGGCTGCCACCTCGCCGACGGCTCCCTGTACCAGACGGGGGGCTGGAACGACGGGGGGAATGTGACGCGCACCATCGGCCCCGGCCCCAGTGACGACTGGGTGGAGAATCCCTACGCTCTCGGGGAATCCACCGCGCTTCTGTCCAGTCGCTGGTACTCGTCCGACCACATTCTGCCCGACAACCGCGTCATCATCGTCGGCGGCCGCCGCGTCTTCAGCTACGAGTTTCAACCTCGAAAACCCGGTGAAGGGAAGGTATATTTACCCTTTCTGCGTGACACCGATCTGCCAGGTATTGGAAACACTCGTGATCGATCATGCACCATACAAGCTTCTAGAATATATTGTTATATTGAATCACAAAACCTCTTCTATATAATCACGAGGTACCAAATCTGACTGTAACTTATTACACTGAACCAGTTCTTAATACACATATCAGTGTGGTTGGTTCTATACATGAATTATATCCATATCAGTGTGGATGGTTCCAACGTAACTTAAGAACTGGTTCCAGTATGGTTGGTTTCAATGTAACTTAATGACATTGGAACCAACCGCACTGATATGGATATGATGGGTGGGGTGGGAAGTCCCGGGCCAAATAACATCAGTCAGGCCACTGGACCATATCAGTCTCGCGATCCACCTTGTGTAAATGTTTACTATAGATTTGAAGTATAAATTACAGTCGTGATACCAGATGGTCATATTCATGAAAATGAGGATTTTGACTGCAATATTAATCTGCCATTGTAACGCATTTGTTATGGTTCTAGGAACGGAGAACAACCTGTATCCCTTCCTGTTCCTCACTCCGGACGGGAATCTCTTCATCTTCGCAAACCAGGACAGCATTCTGTTGGACTACAGGAGGAACATAGTTGTTCGCAAGTATCCGCGCATTGCCGACGGGCCTCGCAACTACCCGGCGTCGGGCGCGGCCGTGCTGCTCCCACTCACGGCCAGCGACGGCTACACCAAAGCGGAGGTCCTGGTGTGCGGCGGGGCGACAGTGGACGCATTTCAGAACGTGGGCAGGGGCCTCTTCGACGTCGCCTTGCAGTCGTGCGGGCGGATGGTGGTCACGGCTGCGGCGCCCAAGTGGACCATGGTGACCAATCTCAGTGCTTTTTTTTTTGTGGCTATTGATCGCCAACTTGCCATTTGAAAAATTATGTTGCTGTAGAGTAAATAGAGTATATCGCCATAATCTTTCCTTATCATTAGTATGTATAACGGTAGCTAGAATGTAGTATCGGGAACCTCTCGTGTATTATCCCCTGTAGAATGTAGCCAGGGGTGCATTTGCCAAGGTGAAGTTCCCGATACTACATGTGTCCCAAGAACTCTATAGAAAGTCACGTATTTGTAGTAAATTAAATTGTAAATCGCCAAAAAATGCTTTCTATTTTTCAAGTTTCAATTTTAAATCGCCTGAAAAAATGAAAAAAAATCGCAGGTGACCATGCCCATGCCGCGTGTGATGGGGGACATGCTCATTCTGCCTACAGGCGAGTGCCTCATCATCAATGGCGCAGGAAAGGGATCCGCCGGGTGGAAGTCTGCTAAGGAGCCCGTGTTCACGCCTGTCACGTATGACCCAGTTCGCAACCGGTTCACCACGCGCACCGCGTCCACCATCCCGCGCTTGTACCACTCTGTCGCGCTTGTTCTTCCTGACGGAAAAGTCTTGGTAAGATATATACACAATGCTATCCTGATTAATTACCCCTACTAGGATCATACACTAATTGCTACGTTTGTTAGCAATGTTACCTAGGGTAGCTACAACAACATTAAGCAACTTCTTGAATGTTGCTTGACGCGTTGCAACGTTGCTAGAATTACTCCCCTACATCGCTAACAAATGCAAAACAGTCTACGTATGATCCTACTAGTGCCTAAAATGTTGAAAAAGAGAGTGTAGAAATCTAGAGAAAGATAGAGCCGTGTATTCTCCTAATCATCATTCAATTTCTTGTTTCAAGAGGTCAATATATCACCGGTTATTAATGAGCTAAGTACTAGATAGAGTACTCCATGGGTTTTGCTACAGCATGTAGTGGATGCATGCTATCTCAGAGTCACGAAGCGACAAGGTGTTAACATGCACCGACTACACGATGTGGCGAGCCCATGGAGTACTCTATCTAGCATTGCCTACGACACATGTCACACATTAATAGAGTCTTATTTTGAAGAATACACTACATGGAGAGTTGAGGAGGAGTTCTCTACAAAGATTTGTAATACACTACGAAGATTGTGTGCATAGGAAAATATATTACGGGCTGTAACTGTATTGTACTACTTAGAACCAATCTGAAACTGCTACAACTGTTCTTGATTTCCTGGAGTAGGCTATGTAGCACATGTATGATCCTACTAATTGTGCCTAGATTTTTGGAAAAGAGAGTCTAGTCACCATTCAAATTCTAATTCCCAGAGGTGAAAAGTGGCTTTCACCAGTTATTAATGATTTAATGAGGTACGAAGTTCACTAAGTCTGTAGGTTCAATAAGAGTAATCATTAAATACTATGTTCAGTACTTCAGTTATTGCAATATCCCATTTCGAGACCCACTTATGTTATGATTTGTAATTTAAGAAGTATTAATATATATAAAGACTGTATGAAAAGAGACATGGAAAGTTACACTCACTGTAATACACTTGTTTTAAACTTAAATTACTGAATTTCAACAGGTGGCGGGCGGGAACGCGAACTTCGGATACGCATTCAAAAACGTGGACTTCCCAACGGAGCTGCGCATCGAGAAGTACAGCCCCTACTACCTGGACAAGCAGTACAACGGGCGGCGGCCCAAGATTGAGAGCTCCCCACTGAAGGCGCAGTATGGATCCAAGTTCATAGTATCGTTCGCGATGACGCAAGCGCCCCAGACGATCAAGTTCCATCTGTACGCGCCGCCCTTCACGACGCACAGCAACTCCATGAACCAGCGCATGCTGGTCCTGAAATCCGATGCGGCGGCGAACTCCCCGGCGTCGCCGATGGTGTACGCTGCCACCGTGTACGCGCCCCCAAGCTCTGTCATCGCGCCCGCGGGCTTCTACTTGCTCACTGTTGTCAACTTCGGAACGCCCAGTCCCTCTGTTTGGCTCCAGATTACTCCCTAGCTAGTACGTCGATCCATTCAATTCTTTGCTGGACGTGATTCTCCAGTTTGACATTCTTTTGTTCAGGGGTTGAACGCTTGATTATGGTACAGATTAATTACTACTTCCTGAAACCGTAGTACGTCGATCCATTCTTTGCTGGACGTGATTCTCCAATTTGACATTCTTTTGTTCCGGAGTAGAATGCTTGATTATGGTACAGACAGTAAATAGATTTCACGTGTTCTATGTAGAATTGAGTTAGTACATTCTGATGTCATTTGAGCGTTGACCTGTGTGCTCTTTTAATATTGCAATATTGTACTAGCTGTACACAAGTGATCGATTTTCCATTCTTTTGAGGTATCATGCTTTTGCACCGTGAGAGAGCTGGTGGGCCAAACCCATTTTTAAGCTGCAGCGGTCGCATGTCACACTGAATATGATTCATATAATCAATGTAAAGGACGAACGATTAGGAAGACCTTGCAATCTTTTTCAAGATTCAACGAACATTTTGCAGTCTTGTAGATTCTCAAACACCTGCTACCGTGTGTACGTAGTCGGTGTCTAGTTTAGACAACGGAAGAGCATCTCCAGGAGAACTCTGTTTGACAATCCGTGATTCTCCAGTTTGACATTCTTTTGTTCCGGAGTAGAACGCTTGATTCTGGTACCGAAGTAAATAGATTCCACGTTTTCTGTAAGGAATTGAGTTAGTACTGATGTCATTAGAGCGTTGACCTGTCTGCTCTTGATAAGTATTTATACTGCTAGGAACTCTGAGAGGAGCTCCCTGTTTCATGAACATTGAGCTTTCAATATTGTTCTACTGTACACAAAGTGATCGATTTTCCATTCTTCGGAGGTATCATTCTTATGCACAGTGAACTTTGATTTTTTTTCGGATTGTAACATACGACTTGTTCATATGGCCGAGTTGGTCTGGAACCCGAACGATGCTTTCCCCGACCATAGCTCAGTTGGTAGAGCGGAGGACTGTAGAGTTGCAGGGATCCTTAGGTCACTGGTTCGAATCCGGTTGGTCGGAGACGTCATTTATGTTTTTTGTGCGCTTCGAACGATCGAATCCAACTGTGAACATTGGCCACTTCGTCACTGGGGAGTGCAAGCCCCAGATTACTGTTACATCGAAGAGGGGAGACATAGACATTTTTGTCGTGGCCGGAGCTCCATGCCAAGTTTAATCTCCGCCCGGAGGACCAACCTCGCTTCGAATCCATGATTGCTAGAATCCCGCCGCGTTAAGTTGACATGCTCACCCGGAACCGCATCTACAGACAGCCACGAATTCTTGGGGGTGTTCGCCGACGAGCCAGACACGGTACCAGCAGTGGTCTTCGTGACCGCACCCCACTTCTGTCCACAGCTCCGGGGCGCACAGATCAGAACCTTTGTTCCGGCTGAGATCAGAACCTTATCTTCAGTTAGTACTAAAGATAAGTAAGCTGCCACCAGAACCTACCGTGGGGCACCAGTCGCTCATATTGCAGCCAAGGCCACCGGCTGACCCTTCTGACGAAGTCCCATTCGATGAGTGGCTGAAACGAATTCGGGTCATCTCCATGCCACGTTCCAGCATGTATGTTGGAGTGATCGCGGAGTTACACTTTGACCCCGGGCGTTACTCGTTTGGGAAGACCGGACCCTTCCACTCCTGGACTCCTACACGGTCAATTTCCATGTTGACCATGTGTAAGTACTAGGCTAGTACTACTAATACTACTAGCTTCACAGCCGGGCTTGATGACTCGATACTTCATCGATTCCATCATTGTCCAAAGACGCGCCACGCCTGGCACTTTGGCCTCATGGTGTTCACGTGTTGTGCATGGCTTTGGACATCCCGTCGGTTGCTGGTAGCTGGCCTTCTCTAACTTGGCAATGTGTTCTTGGTTCAAAGCTCCCCCGGCGACTGAAGACTGGTACCACAATGTGGTTTCTGTTCCGGGGATCTGTCATCTGGGTGAGTTGGCTTGACCGCAACGCTATCTCTTTGCCAGAGAGGAGTGGAGTGGAGCCTGCCAAAGCTTGAGATTATCTTGTGGGATTATTTTACGGATTACATCTGTGTTGCCTGGTTGAAGACGCAGCAGCTTGTGAAGTTGCACCCAGACAAGGCTGGCAGATTCTACAGGTTTGATCGCACTTGGCTTTAGTCCGACTTCTTCGCCACACGGTAAGACTTGAGGTTGATTTGGACCTTGAAGTGGTCCAACACAGGCTAGGCCAATTTGTATAGCTATCTTAGAAAATCTAAAAATTCTCTTGTCGGGGCTCCTTGCTCTTGGTTCACTGTGATGTTTCTTTCTTTCAACAGATTAAAGCGTCAGGCTGTTGTTTCAAAAAAAGAAAAGAAGAGGGAGACATATTTGCTACCAGAAATCCCAGAAATCCCAGAATGGTTTCCTATTGAAGTCAGAGTGACTCAAAGTGACTCCGGCACAGCATGACCATTTTGGTGGTGCAACTGTCGTGAGGAGCGTGCATGGATGCGTTCACCACCCTGCATTATATACTCGATACTTGCTGATTTCTGCTTCTGCATGTGAATGACAGTAACACTGCAGCGCAACACTTGGGAGTCAAGATTTTTCAATCCATGGTCATCAAAGTTATGACAATTTGGGCTCTGGCGATGAAATACAAATTTCTTCACCTAGTACAGTCAAGCTTAAATCCAGCGGGATAGATCAGATTCTTCATTACCCAGAACTTGTAGAATTGTTGATTGATTGCTTGAATGACGATATCATGTGAATTCTGTCAATTGCATGAAACCATTTGCTGCTGCAGCTCAAGCATTCCGCTTCCGGCACATACTCGCACGTCTTGAACGGCGCCAATTACTTCAAGGGTGCCCACTTCGCGTATTCGGGCGCCACGGCCAACCAATCGACTTTCATCACTCCCTTCTACTTGAACCTCCAGGTGGACCAGTTCGTCAACTTCAAGAACGTCACTACCGACACCTCTGTCTTTCGTAAGTTCCATCTGGGTAGTTGCATGGTACGGTGTACCCATGCGGTGACCAAAGAACGTGCCACAGTGAGAAATAAAGACATTCCCACATGGGATTTCATACAGGAAGTGGGACAAAATTCCCACAATTGTAACTTTCTTGGGATGATTGTAGTGTATTTTTGATCTGGTAAAGTTACAATTGTGGGAAATTTGTCCGCATTTCCCATATGGGAATCTTGTATTTATCTCCCTGTGTGCATGCAATCAGCAATTTTGTCAAAATCACTTTTTTTCAAAACATATTGAAACTCATTGGTGACATTTTGAACTAATTTTTTTACCAATGGTGAGATTGATGTATATGAAATCTAATGATACATTCTTTATTGGTCTAAAGGCTTTACATTAAGAAATATGAATTTTTGAAAGTATCCTTTTGAAAAAAAAACACGATGAACATGATGAAAGTTCAATGATGAATATTGTGAATGATTTCTAATCTTTTTGCAGATTCAACTCAAAGCCAATGTGTAATATCTTATATAGATTATCATAATGATTTTGAGTTTATTCAAATCTTCTTTTACATGCTTAAAATGCCTAAATTCTAAAAGATGTCTATATTAAGTAAAATGCAATATAGAAAATATTTTTAAATAAAAAATTGCGGAAAGAAGTACCATAAGCAAAATTCTATGTGCACAAGGAGTTGGAAGTTTAAATTTCAAAAATTGCATTTACAAACGGAGTGCATTTGTCAAAAACAGTTAAACAGTGACTAGTGACTGACTGACTTCATCAAAAATATTACAAATGCACAAGATTCTCTAATCTAACAACTTATTTTTAAAATTGAACATCACATTTTTATTTTAAGGAATGAATGTTACTTACTTTTCGTAATCCTATAAGTTTGTTTCCATCCAATAATCTTATATTGAGATTGAAAGGTCAGAAAAAGGCCAAAAACTACAAATGTGACCGAAAATGAGGGACCACCATAGTGTGCAACTACCCATATGCACCATGACCGAAATCTATTCTTGTTGAACTTCATCACCATGGTAGAATTATCAAATTCTAGCTTGAATTGAGTTAGAATCGCCAAGGTGTATACACGAACTAACTAGAAGCACCAAGCTGCCTCAACATGTCAATCACTCGACCAGTGACAATGTTGCTAATCAATAAGGTAGCGATTATAATACTGATGTTCCAATGGCCCTTTGTCCAGTGGGCACTAGGTCATTAACATTACAAACAGACACTTTATTCACGCCGGTCTCCAAAGAGGTCCGGAGTTTCTATCTATCTTATACTACTTGAATTGCTTGCAGCTCAGGGCATTTAGGGACCTGAGTATCTGCCACCATTGTCGGACAATGGCTCGTAGTACATCCCCGAAGTCGGTGGCAACGAATTTGCTGCGGCAACGCTTGCTCTGAATATTCCGTCAGCGATAGTCATTGCAACTTTTGTTCCAGCCGCTGCAACTGCAGTGAAGCAGGCCATCACGGTACGCCAATCGATCGTCTTTGCCATAAGAAACTGTAATGAAATGCTTGATTCCTCGACGGAGTTGATTATATGCATGTATAGCTCCTACACTATAAGAAAACTTGGTAAAAAAAACTTCACAAGTTTGTCAGTTTTTTAGATCACCATGGACTGCAGGTGTAAAATATGTGCAGAATCTTCATTTGCTCATTGTGAGTGCAATTTTTGGAATTAGGAGGCGTATAATATACCATTGGAAGCGTATATATTCAACGTTGAGGCCTTTATAACGATATATTATACGCCTCCTAATTCCAAAAATTGCACGAGTCGCAATGAGTAAATGAAGATTTTGCACATGTTTTACATTTGCTGATTTAAAAAACTTCACGTGACAAACTTGTGCAGTTATTTTTACCAAGTTTTCTTATAGTGCTAACTTCGTCAATGGTTGGATATATACTTTTGTGATGAAGAAAGAGTAAACTCTATTGTGTCAAATGATCTCGATCTGACAGACGCTTCATGCCGTTGGCGGCAGGCTTTTCTTCTTGGGCAACATGCCGCCCGCAAGGATGCAACCCCGTCCAACTCACCCAATTCTCCAGCAGTCCCAAGGACGCGCTGGGTTGCGTGGATGACATCAACGCCATCAACCGAGCCTACGGGACTGCCTTGCAACATGTGGTCACGCAATTGCAAAGTCCAAAGGTCGTCGCCCTTTAAAATGCCTACATGGCAACACTTTTTGACCAAGGTTGACGGACTCTCAAAGGAAGTTTGGGTCGAACGGGAATAGAAACCTAAACTATGATTGAGAGGCCGTCGATTTTTTTTCATAAAAAATCAAAACTACATTTTATTGCCTATTTTCTGTGGAGAATCGTCTATCGACAAGTCACAAAACAGATTATTAGACTACTCGCCTGTTGATCTACTTATCAGCTGTGCCTTGGTGGCTCACTAATACGGCACTAATTGCAATATTAGTTGCTGCAGTAACTAATATCACCTACTAACGCTTCAGTAACTAATATCACCTACTAACGCTTCAGTAACTAATATCACCTACTAACGCTACAGTAACTAATATCACCTACTAACTCTGCTTAACGAATCTCACCCACTAATACAGTTGGTGCTGTTACCACCAACCAAGAGTTAACAACCTGGATGAACAGCGGTCAAATTGAGCTACTGTATCAACATTTTCAGCCCATTTCTTTGGACTCTCAACAAAATTTGGCCACTCAATCTCACAGCCTCTCGACTTGGACGGCCATAGTGTGAAGCGGCCCTCAACTGTGCACGCTCAAAAGTTAAACATCAAAAAATTTGAGGACAATGCTATGGCTTTTACAGATTTTCTTCAAGAACATGTATATCAACGACACACATCCTCCTACTTAAGATACATGCATGCATTTGTTAGACATAATTCATTGAACTTGTGTGATCTTTAGAATAAAACAGACAAAATCTGCTTCCATGAAAGAGCTTTCTCATTAGGCATTACTGCTACCCAACATGAAGAATATATAAATATCTCCTAGAACAGAGATACCAGCAAAAGCAGATAATTCAGTATCATCATAAAAACAAGAAAATTCTGCAACAAGCTCCCAACAGCAACAGAACCAGAATAGTCAATCAGCTCGCTGAATGTTGTTGCTGGTACTAAGAACTGTCCTGCCTGCTATCACATTCTAACTCCTAAGCGTCTAAAACGCCCAATATGGCCATCTGCATCACTGAACTTTGCAACGGTGGCATTTTCTCATTTTACCTCGGTTTTCTGATTGCAATACAAGTCATTTTTTTTAAAGCTCTTGTTCTACACTACAAGATCAATAGTGTCGATCGTGTCAAACTGAAGTCATTTTCACACCAAAAAGATGATTTGCAGCAAGGGGTCCAATTTTCCTACACTACACAAAATACAAAGTGGACGCTTAGGGGTTAACATCAAAACCCTAGAAAATAACATTGATTTTATTCAAACCAATTTTTTTGAAAGTGTACATTACTTGTAACCGGTTATTACCTATGTGTCGCCTAGGTAGCACCGGAGTATCACAAATTTTATCCGGATTTCAGCCTAAAACTATGAGTTTCAACTGGTAATTTGGCAATCCCATTCAACTGATCTTACACTAGCTGCTGGATCTCCCTATACGAGTACATTGCTCTAAGCAATTGCTCCTATGTGCAAGTTTGAAGCACTTCTAAGAAAATATTCTATAAAGACGATAGAAAAAAGGATTTGATATCCAAAATTAAAAAAGTATTCTCTGTGAGGATGATAAAATAAATAAATAAATAATAAAAAAGATTTATTATCCAAATTAAAGAAATCACATTTTTAGAATGTTAAAAATCAAAGTTAAAAACCGTAAACCAACTATTTCTATCATCTACAAGGGATGTATATTTTGCAACTCAAAATCTATCATAGATTTGGTTTTAGTATTCTCTACCTAAACCCTTGAAGGACCACAACTAAGTATGTTTCTCTCCAAACATTCCAAAGGTGTCTAAAAGTACCCCTTTTCATAAAAAGGCAAATAGTTTTTTATCTAAAACCTTTTTGATCGTAGGATATTTCAACCAACTTGAATTTATTAGCACCTACAAATTTTCAATTGTTTAGGGTTCCTCAATAGTAAGATTATAAGCTACAAAGTTGGTTGCACTTTGTTTTTTGGCCCGCTGCCCCAAGTTTGAAACGTTCTGAAAATGCCCAAAATGCAAATTTTAGTCTCAAATTTGGTAAAATGAATTTGGGGGTGTTAGCTCATTGTGTACAAAAATTCAGATGCATAGCTCATTATATGAAAATTCTCAGAAGCTACCCGCAGTTAGGTTTTTCACCTTTGCATGATTGTATCTTTTGATCTATACATCACCTACGTACGCAAATTACCATCCCATCTTCATTACAAAGAGTAAAATCACCACAAAATATCTCAAAAATTTGAGGATCAATACTCATTCCACAAACTTGGAAAATCAGCCTTGGTCCTTTTGGGGTTAAAAGGAAAGATGTCGAGGTTTCATAACATATACCATCAATTAACACACAAAGTGTACTCCTTGGATTCTTCAAGTAAGACAAGAATACAAGACTTGAAAGCAACGTTGTGCTGTGAAACTCGTAAACAATATGCTGAAGCCATCCTGGACAAATCCACTTTATGTAAATGCAATAATCGTACAGCCTTCTCCTGTACATATTATTTCAGAAACGCGAATCAGAAATATGAGAAACACTGACATTAAATGGAGGTAAAAAGAGAAAATCATCTGCCACCTAAGCTTGCACTTTGATGGGATGGCCGCCATGGTACTGCTACTGAAGTACAAAGTCTGCTCCAATCGGCAGATGGTCACTTGGATGACAGTAATTAGGGAGGCCGCCTTCAAGGTCAGGAGAGCCGGGGGCTGGAAGAGCCAGAACACTAACGAATCGCAAAGAATCAGAAGGCCAGAAGAAAATGTAGTCTAATGTGCCAGTGAATCCAGGAGTCACATTTGTGTTGGGATGATCTCCCAAAGCTTCACTGTAGAGACTCAGTAAAGGAAGCGGTGCCCTTTCAGCTTCTCCAGCATTATTATTGTCGCTGGTACCCAAGCCAAGTCCACTGAACCTTGCTTCCAAAGACTCGCTCGTGTTTTCTTCTAATGAACTGTTTTGATGTTTACCAGATTCATGCGAGCCTGAAGTGATGTATTGATACACCTGTCAGAGAGTAGAGCTCAAATGAGATAAAACTCCAATGTAACAGGAAATTTGTAATTTTATTGGACCTACTGTACAACAAACATCTGGGTTTTGGAGAACTAGAAGCAGACTTAGTTTTTTATTAATGAATGCCAGATGTTGTAGAGAGGCATCTCACCTGATCTCCTGGAGTTGAGTTGTAGTCCCCACATACAAGCACCAGAGGATTACAATCCAGCTTACCAGACAGACTCTGTTGGAATTTCACAATTTGCAAAAGTAGGTACCTAGCTTGAGCCAGCTTTACATCAGCCCATTCTGGATCCCTGGTGTACAGTGGCAAGCCAACAGTGTCAAAAATTAACTTGCCTGATAAGCCACAATCAGACAGACAGATAAGCATCTCCATGAGAACGACCTGGAGGAGAAGTGCATACCAGTAAAGGTGAGTATTCCCGAAAATTAAAAACTTGTTTGGTGAATCTAACATGCGAAAGGCAGCCAGTATAGCTACACAATCTCGCTTGAGGCGAACACGAGGGTCATTTGGATCCCCTCGTCTTTCTGGACCTGCTGCAAACACAAATGTGTAGGACAAATCCCGTTTCAGTTCACTTGGACTTCAATGGAATAGAGCGAGCTTTTTTTTTGTAGGAAATTAGTAAAACTGACTGGTTCTCGCATGACAACAGGCAGAGAGAAACAAGAGAATAGGGACACTAAAATTTCAAAAGTCAGAGACAAAATTAACCCTTACCCTTAACAGGCGAGGACGACCGAGACCGGTTTTTTGACTTCTCTGGTCTTGAATCCTTCACAGAAACAGTCTCACTCTCGGTCTGCAAATCGTCGTCTGAGGATAACTCCGGTGTATCCACCTCCGTGGGAACGGGAACAAGATCATTGAAATCAACTACTTGCTCCTCCACGAGTTCCATCCTGATCAATTTTCATCATTCAGTCGACTGAAATAACGGGCATCGACAACCTTTCCATCACTTGACAAAAGCTCAACAACCAAGGAGTTTCCAATTGAAAAAAATCAAAACTAATAAAAACTAATAAAAAAAGCGACAGAAAGTTGCAAACAGGATCAATGCCATTGGGTCAGCATTCTAAACATGAAAACAATAACCCCCGTCATGGGATTCACCATATACATACCTGCTGCGTCTAAAGAAGATACCACAGCCATCACGTTTCCGACCACTGCGTTGGATGTAAACACTGCTATAGCCTTCTCTCGTCAATCTACTCCTGTAATAGCTTTCATACTCATCCAATTCCTGTGTGAGCAACATACGAGGCACGACATAAAATATTATAATAGTTAACAATAAAAGGCCCACAAACAATTTGTAAATTACCATCTCTACATAATTAGCTAAGCCATAATCTGATACCTTTAGGAATGACGAGGCTGGTGAAAATATTAATTGTGTGACGATCAGACAATTTAAAAGGTACACTGAAAGCAAGGCCCTAAACTGAGAGGAAAGTAACTAGGGACCAAAAACAAAGGAAAATTAACCTTTAGCCTAAGACTGTTCAGACCTTATAAAATCTATTTACCAAACGGAATAAAAGAGGAAAACCTGTAGACACAAAACGTCCGCGTCAAATGATAAAAGTCGCTCCAAAACAGCCTTCGACCGATTCTTCCATCTGCAAGACGAGGTGGGCGGATTAAGAAATATATAAGGCAGCACTTTTAAAACTCATAAAATTTTTAAATCATGCATGCCTAAGTGGCTTAGAAAACCCTTGGAATTGCAAAAAAAATATTATCAATTCTCAATAAGTGCAACTACGGTCAGCGCCAATTGTGATGAGTTCATCCCTCACTACCTTAGGGCCACTTCAGATTGCACGGGTCAAAGTAACAAGCTTCAGATAACAAGAAATCCTACACCTTGATTAGTGCAAAATGATTAAAGCTGAGAATGTCATTGCTCTACATTCATAGAGAGAACTACAAATGCAGCTCCTGTAACATTTTCGTCAGCTGCAGCCGATAATCAAATACTGGGAAAATTCCTAGAACACTAGGTCCCAGGGTTTAGGGTTTAGGGTTAAGTACATCTAAAGCTAGAATACATCGTATCAGATGCACGAACTAAGAACTAGAACTAGATTAGTACTCACCTTAAGCATGGCGATGGAGAATGTGGAAACGAAACGCTCTTCACATAGGACTGCGCGAGAATATTGTAGGAAACTATGCGAACCAGCGCTGCAAAATCCGACATCAACAAAATTACAGAAACCTAAAACTATATAATTTTAGTTCATCTTCAATATTGTATTATCACATGTGTTCAATAATTTTTGTAAATGAAAAATAAAGCACGTGCTCACGAGAGGAAGGCGAAGCTTCAGCCTGTTGTGGAGACTGGATGGGGACGAACGTGGGTAACCACTTCGGAACAGCGGCGGTCATTGTGCCATACAACTTCTGCTGCACCTGGCGAAGGAATCGATGGCCAATTCAGCTGAAAAAAAAAACATGAAAAACAAAAACAAAGAAAAAAAATCTCAAAAAACATGAAACGCAGCTGGTCAGGAATTCCAATGCAGGAATTCCACACCATTTCAGGCCCATACTACAAGCAAAAATCCAAAGGAACATGAAGAAGAGAGAACGAAAAGCGTACAATCCGACTGACGGGTGTGCGAATCGTGCACACAAAACGGTGCTGCAGCATTATGCTTCCACAAGATGAGCAAAATCGTTCTGGTTCAGGTACATGAGGAACAAGCGACTGAGGTTTCCGTAAGAGAACCGGCCCGGCGATCAAATAACCGTCTTTCAGGGTATCGGAGGGTATCGGAGGGTCTTTCAGGGTATCACGATTGGTATGGTGTATGTTAGGGAACGGAGCGGTATTGTTAGGGAACGGGGCCGTGTTGTTAGGGAACGGGGCCGTGTTGTTAGCGAACGGAGCAGTACACGTCAAAATTTTGGGAACTTTTTTTTTCACAAAAAAATCTTTTATAGTGAAAATAGAGAATCTTGATGAATATTCAAGAATATTTCATTTATTAACCTCGTTTTTGAATAAAAATTTAATATTAGGCTCATATGTACCATAATAATCATAACATTGGCCCAAAAACCATAGTCAATGAAGAGTCTGTTGGAGGTATTTTGTTTATTCATGTCTCAAGGACATGGGTAGCGAGGTTTAGCCTTGGTGCCTCCTCTCAGAAGTAAATTCTATGACTCAAACCAATAACCAATAACTAATAAGACATAGTTGATAGTAGACTCCGTTATTAGTTTTTATATTTGTTTTGTATTGTGTAACTTTTGTAAGCCTTTGAGTGATCACTCTTTTAAATTGGAATATGATTGTAAGGGGTTGACGAGTTTGTAATTGAAGGCCCAAGTTTGAATTCTATCTAGTTACTAATCGTGTCATTTAGCATTATCTCTATTCAAAATTAAGTGTGGGATATTTCTCATTGATTTTTAGTTGAGTTCTAATAATGGTTGGTAGTTATCTAATATGTATTATAAACATTAAGTATTTAGTGCATTTGGTATATTTCTCTTAACCCCTAAATGCCTACAACCCTCTCCAAATTTGGAAAATTGCAAAGAGCACCTATTATAAAATGAAACCAAGAGGAATATTTTGAATTTGATGTATGAATCAAATTTGTACATGTATTATGAATTTTAGATTCTATCCATACAGTTAGATCTATGATTGCAATCATTAATATTTTTGTATAAAATTTGAAACGTAAAATTCAAAATTCTTTTGTAATTTGATTACAAATAAAATATTGACAATTTGGAAATGAAATTTGTTGTGATGGGTTGGAATTTAATACTTTAAGTGTAGTGATTTTTGAAGAGTGTTTGGTTGCTTAATTTTATGAGTTTAATTTTTCAAGGGCTCTTTTTATTTGTTTTGAATTAAGATATTTAAAAAATTGGTGGAAAATAGTGGCAAGAAATGAGGCATAAAATTTCACAAATCATCCCCTTTCTAGTCGAATCACACATGCATGAAATTATCTTCCCATAGAAATTTGTAGTATTTTTTTTTACTTGCAAAGAGTGCATAAAAATGCTTATATGATATATCTTCTGACATATTCATATTGCTACCCATATATCCAGGTAAAACCCTATATACTTGTACAATATTGGAATGGATGTACCGAGTTCAATATTCACTATATTACATTTTGTTTATTCAAAAAGTTGAATACAAAAATTAATGTAATAATAAAGAGATCAACAAGTTTTTTAAAATTCTAAAATTAGTGATTTTTAGTTAATAAAAATAGGAAAATTAAAATTTTAAAAATGATAAATATAATAAAATTTCGATTTACTTATTGTTATTCATTTCACCACTAATGCTTGGGGAGTGCACTTAAAGTTAAGACTAGGAATCACGTGAGTGCGTACTTTTGACCTTCCTATGTATTTACTAAAAAATCACCTAAAAGTTGTAAAACAAATATGAAGTTGTTAAACACAATCTAAAGTTCTTGTTGTATAAATTTCAAAAAATAATTTATTTTTGAAGCAAAAAAACAACACATTTTGGTCCAAACTTCTATCATTTTTTTTTATTAAGATTTTTTTTAAATTGGTCGTGAAATTTATACCAAAATTAATGATAGATATATAAGTAATGCTTTAGCACCTAAAAATTGTTGATTTAAAAACTATTTTTAAGGCCAAGTATTGTAGGGGGTATGCTATTAAAACGAACTCACGTAAATTCCTAATCTTAACCCCTAAAGGACCGTGAGGCCCCCACGCGGCTTTTGGAACTAGAAAGTGAGGAAATTTGGGTACTTGGGCTTTGAATTGTAGGATGAGCAACAAAGAGACCCTGGCTCTTTTTGAGAGCCAAATCTGTAGGTACTTCTTGATCGGAAAATTCATCAAGTGAGCGATTTTTGGTGATTTTTTTGAGTTGCACGGTGGGTATCTAGGTGTCACTTCAGACCCTCATATCTTCCTCCTCACACCTCCAAATTACTTGAAATTTTTTGCACATGTTTAAAACGATGATTTCTACTCACAGTAAAAATTTCAGAATTTTTGGAGCACTTTTGAACAATCCGATTTCAGCATGGGTACAAAACACCCCGAACGAGTTCCATCAATCTTCTCAACGGTGGCATTTTCTCAAAAATTGTGCGATTTTGTTGATCTTTTTTTCATAAAAAAACTACGTAAGTCTTCTTTAGTTTCAACGGTGCCGATTGTCAAAATTACCCTGCACCAATGAGGAATTGAGCTTGCTACAAGAGTTAGTCAAGAAAACAAGAGCTAAGTTCAACACCCCCCCGGTCCTTTAGGGGTTAACTTTAAGTGCACTGCCTAGGCTCTAATGACCCATGCAATCATTTTGTGGTTGTTGAATGTCAACGTTTTTGGATGGCAATTTTTTTTTCCTAATTTTTTTAAATGCTTATTGAAATGGATTATCTTTGATCAAATGTATTACATATTGAAATTGCTATTTTCTAACTTTTCTTATGAAAAAAGATCACAAAATGCGCAATATTATTGTAGTATCAAAAAATTACCGTTAGAGGAATGTAATGGTGTTTTTTTGGTTGATTAACCCCTAAGCTCCCAAAAGACCATTTTTTGGTCGCTACCCATTTTCTTGGGCTGCCCAAGCCCAAAAATAGTATGTTTTCAAAATAAAAATATGATGTTATAGACAAACAAGTCTTCTATCCAATACAATTGGAATTATGTCCATTTAATCAAAACTCCACTTAAAGGAATTTTTCAAAGTGAAACACCTCAATGTTGAAAGGCAACTTGAACACTTTGGGTAGGCTTGCCAAAAAACTAAAGCCAATGAGATTCATTGGGCACCTCAAAGGAAGTTGACTCCAACCCATACAGGTTGCATGCCATGAGTTGTGGGCTCCTCTAATTGGAAGAGAATTGAAGGGATAATCTAATTTAGCCAAAATCTCTTGCTGCACCTTCACACCCCCACTCATTATAAGGTCTCTAAAAAAAGCTAATGGATTGAACATTTTGTCAAATTGAGTCATACATCTTGCTAACTACCTCATCTTGAGGATGGTCAAAATGGTACATCATTTCAATTTTTTTGTTTGTTTGAGAGCCCATCAAAGTAAGGCTGCCATGATTATCAGGGCTTGAAATTTCAAATTTTTAATTTCATTTGCTATTGTCTTGACATCTGTATGATCAAATGTTTTGAAATTGTAAGGGATGGTTTATAAGACCTAGGAGTACAAGATCCTATGGTTGGAATGTGAAAAAAAGGTTTTGAAAAGCATTCAGAGATCATCAAGAGTGAAAGCATGGTATTGACCGTGTACCAAAAAGTTGATCCGCCCTTTTGAAATTACAATGCTTTTGGTCAAATGCTATAAAGAGTATCAATTTTTTTTCTATTGATTCTAATTTCATGATTCCCTTTGTTGTTCTCATAAATATTTGAATCCAAAGTTCCAAAGTAAGAATCATCAAAAAAATTACTAAAAGTAAAAAATAAATGTCTTAATTCAATTTTGGGAGCAAATTTGATGAACTAAATCATATTCAAAGGTGCAACATTGGGCTTCTAAAGAACGTTATCCTCGGGCATTTAGGGGTTAATGTAAAATGAAATTTTAGTCAATTATGAAAAAATTGCATGCTCAAAATAGTAAATTTTATTTTTGGTGAATTTTGAAAGTAAAAAACTTTGAAAGTAAAATGCTTAAAGTAAAATGATTAAAGTAAAAAGTATTTGACAGATATTTTATTTATTCAAGTTTAATCATAAATATCATTTTATGGATGCACAACATACTTGCTTTTGACGAGAACTTAAACAAATGTGTGAAACACATATTTTATAACATATTCAAGTTTTGTCCAAAATCCATTAAATTATTAGCTATCAACCACTTTTCACTTAGTTTTGATTAAATAATAATATTAATGATTACTTGTTTAAGATTTGAAATAAAACCATGGTTTAATATCACTTTTAAATGCAACACTATCGTCACAACGTCACGTAACTCCATATTATAACGTAAGCGGGGATGTGACATTAAAGAGGTCTGGGTGTATCAGGGTATCTGACAGGAGTTGATACACGGGTTCGAAAACCGGGGCACACGGCTATAGGGTCTTCTTGTTGCTTGAGACGAACGCAAGCGGAAACTAGTCTTTACTGATAGTGCTCGTCTCTCGTTGCTGTCTACTGCAATTTTCTTAAGCTGCGTTTTGGGCGTGGTCGTCATGGCCAATTTCGGCGCTATCTCGGCGACGCAACCGCACAATCCTAACAAGTCTTTCGAGGTTTGCTGCTTCTCCACAACATTGCAGTCATAAAGATCGTTTTTTTTGTTTTTTTGTTTTTGGTTTTCGATCCCTGAGCGTTTTGATTATCCCTATTGGAACCTAACGAGGCTAGTCCCTGAAATTTGAATACGCATGAGAAATATTCCTTCATTTTCTTTGTTTCATTTGAGAGGAGAGTAATTTTGATTTTATGAACCGAGTGAGTTAGGGTTACGCGGTAGTTCGGTACAACGTAAGAGATTAGTCTTTTCAATGTGAATACGGAGGAGAGGATTTCTTTCATTTTTAGGAGGAGAGTCATTTGGTTTTATGAATCGAGTGAGGTTTAGGGTTCGTGGAATTAGGGTTACGTGATTTGAGAAAGAGTTTGTGCTGATTCTGTCCTGGTTCAATGTGGAAGCTTTTTTTTGAGTCATTGGAGAAAATTTGATTGCAATTTCGGGTTAGAAGCGCGATAATCTTAATACTTAAGAGATTCAAGGGTGCCGATCGTGATACATCGATCGAGCCTGTTGTTTTTATTTACAATTCCTGGGTTCCTGTTCCCTTGGACCTTGAATGAGGTAGCATTGGATGTGGTAACATAAGATTTTAGTGTTCTCGATAGGGTCTTGTGGTAAATATTGACAATGTCTCTGAAGTCCGGATGATCATTGTGTGAAACAGATTAATTCTCCGCCAAACGATGGTATCTCAAGTCTCTCGTTCAGCCCCAAGGCGAATTATCTTGTTGCGACCTCATGGGACAATCAGGTGAAGCATCTCGCATTTATTCTTTTAACTGCTGTGGAGCCAGCATTTTTTAATTTTTAATTCTTGACGAAGTGCTATTCGTTGCTTGAAGTCCGTCATTTCGATTGTTAAGTAGTCATGAAGTTAACATGTGCCATTACACTTATTATAACGAGTTGATCGATTTGTCATGATTCTGAACACTTGTAATAGGTGAGGTGCTGGGAGATTCAGTCTAATGGCAGCAGCGTTCCTAAAGCAGCGATTCCTCATGATCAACCTGTAAGTTCAGCATATTTTTGCATATTTCGAGGTCAACTATGTCTATTGTTTTGTTGTGTCGGGTCTATGGCTTTCTTGCTCTCAGTCCGTTGTGCTTCGGAAATTCAATCTCAACTGTAAAGCATGCATTTCGAGCTATTCACGAGCAACCTCACATATGGCTTTAGCTTCTGTCGTACCCGGGCTAGATATGTTAATGTTAGGTATGTGTCCCAGTATCTGGCCATGAACTTGCTTATCGAACGAAATGACCTTCTCATTTGCCTATTGTTGCAAAGCCTTCTGCTGCTACTCGATAATAATGCATGTGTTTTGCAGGTCCTATGTTCTGCCTGGAAGGAGGATGGAAGTACAGTGTTTTCAGCAGGTTGTGACAAGCAAGCAAAGATGTGGCCCATTTTGTCTGGCGGTCAGCCAACAACCGTAGCCATGCATGATGCACCTATTAAGAACATTTCGTGGATTCCTGAAATGAATCTCCTTGTTACTGGCAGCTGGGATAAAACTCTCAAGTATGTACTTTACTTACCTAGTTAGTTTTTACGCACCAAAGGGTGATGGTAGCTATTTTTTCCTTAGTCCTTGGAAATTGTTTCTGAGTACACATCTGTCTCACGCTGGTAATATTTTTTACTAAAAGAAATGGCACACTATCTTTCTTTCTCTAGTGTTATCTTTGCTACATACGCCTGAATGCTTTCAAGAATTTTCAATTTTAGTTGAAAGGCCATTTCAAGGCCTCGCATATTTACGAGAAACTGGTTGACTCATATACGCCTCAAGCAGTTTTAGTTGATGATTTTGGATCTTCTGTGCAGGTATTGGGATTTACGGCAACAGACTCCAGCACACACTCAACAACTTCCTGAGCGGTGTTATGCCATGAGTGTTCGGCATCCGCTCATGGTGGTTGCAACTGCAGATAGGAATATCGTGGTTTACAATCTTCAAAGCCCACAAGTAAGCACATTAACATTAGGTTGGGTTTGAATAGTTGTACAGAGATCCAAATTTTTGTTGTTGGTTGATTTAATTAGTCCTTATTTCTTGCAAAATAGATCAACATTGTGGACTTGTTCATGTTGTAGTTATTGGTTTTGTTGGCATTCCTGTATACGTTGTAACAGCCTGATGTGTCATTGTGCTGATACAGACAGAGTTCAAGCGAATTCAATCTCCATTGAAGTATCAAACTCGATGTGTTGCAACCTTTCCAGGAAAGGAAGGCTTTCTTGTAAGTCAACTTCTACTTACTGAGACATTGTCGTGCGCTGTCAGTATCACTATCGAAGAGAGGATGAACCAGTATGAGATATGCCTTGTGTGTTCGTCTGTTGTTGATATGGGTGTGTGCTGTGCAGGTTGGTTCAATTGAAGGAAGAGTAGCTGTGCAGCACATTGATGAAGCTCAGCAGTCCAAGAACTTCACTTTTAAGTGCCATAGAGATAACAATGACATATACGCAGTCAATTCTATCGACTTTCATCCTGTAAGTTTTCGTTCAGTGTGTTGCTGTTTTCAGTACGAAGATGGTCTTCTACATGAAAGCTCTGCATTTCCTCATAGCTTTTTATTCCTCCGCTCAGTCATTCTGAAAAGTTTTTTTGCTACTAATGCAATGTCTGGGAATTAGCAGGTCCATGGAACTTTTGCCACTTCTGGATCTGATGGAGCATTCAACTTTTGGGACAAGGACAGTAAACAAAGACTGAAGGTAAGTATGCATCTTACAGGGTATTTTGGCTCATTGGAGTTCTGCTCAGCTCTCTGTTTATTTTGGTGTATGGAGTATATTCTGCTGAGAATTCTACATTGATCTCACTGGCTGTAAGTGCTTAACTGATGATTGGTACCAATCTAACAGGCTATGCAGCGGTGCAATCAGCCGATTCCTTGCAGTACATTTAATCATGATGGAACCATCTTTGCTTATGGGGTATGTATTTCTTTCGTTTTGAGAGAATGGATCTGAACATAATTTACTGTATCGTGAATGTTTTACTTAGCTTGCTTCTCATGAAAGCTATTACCTTTAAGTTACATTTTAGTATAGAAACGTGAATATTGTTTCGTATCCCCTCTTACGTGTTAAATATGGCACTTGAACAGGTCAGTTATGACTGGAGCAAGGGTGCTGAGAATCACAATCCTGCACAAGCTCGCAACTACATCCTTCTTCATCCCACTCAGGTAATTATATGTGAATCAAGCAGATGTGCTGCAAATGTCTGTTGGGTCACAAACTACAGCCACCACTTTCACATGCCGTGTTAGGCTTAGTCTGCTGCAAATTACAGGTTTTCATTCATTGCAGCTATAAACAAACATATTAACGAGCTCTTTCTTTTGGCAGGACTCCGAAGTTAAAGCAAAAGCACGTGTTGCTGCCAGTGGAAGGAAATAAACATAAGCCATGGTGCTTCTTGTCTTGCATTGTGTAACTGTGTTTAGTGGCAATTTTCTATCATTTTTACCGAAGATGATATGCAGCCTCTCTGAAAGGATTGTCTATTGTGGGCTATCCTCCCTTACCATAGAGCTCTGCATCACCGTACTTCCAATGTTTTCTACGTACCGAGGGAGTCTTTTGCAGTCACATGGAACGACAGCTGGGAGAATCAGGCTGAATTGACGATGGTTGGACCTTCAGGATAACTATTTAACTACAAGGTGCTCTCTGAAAGCTCTACGATTTCGCTTTCAGGTGAACAAGTTTGGACAAGCCATTGTCATCCAACTCTACTCATGTACAAGGGAAGAGATGCAAAGAAGTTTGTAAAGCCTTCAATCATTCATTGCCTTCCTTCCTAGCCCAGCGTGAAATTTTCAGGTTTACCATGATATGAGTCCTTGTAAATGTAGGGTATTATAAATCTGTTGGCGGGAACTCTTGCTCATTAGTGTCTAGTGGATGTTTGTGCCGCATCGTGAGTTGATTCGCGTTTAGTTCCTTTCTACAAACTTTTGTAAGCTGTATGCCATGTGGCTGACAATATATACATGTGCATAGTTTGTAGCTGCTGCCAGAAATTGCTGGGAAACAGATTGTTAATCATGTTTGCAAACCAGTTCTTATGGAATATGTTTGAACCATCTGTCAGTCAGCTGCATACTCTTCCACTGTTTTACTTCAGGTGTGGTAACTGGTTAGTCTACTGAGGTTTTATTTTAGTTCCATCATACATTCAGCATTTGACAATTGCAACTTCTTGTCTATATTTGACATCATGCTCATTAGATATGTGAAAGCAACTATGTAAGTTATGTGCACATGGAGCAATTGGTTGCTTCACATTCTTTCTGCAACTCAGAAGCTTCCTTCACCCTTTATGCCCAGGAGGCCACAAAGTGGTTGCTGTTGTGATGGAAACTCATATCACGTAAGGTCGTGAGGAATTTGACTTCGGTCTAAATGGTTCAAATGTGGCAATTTCCAACATGCATGCAATACAAAAGAAATCATTCCATTTCAAGCATCCCAGCTTTTAGAATACTTTATGGAGTTCTTTTGCACAAAAATACTTGATCATACATAAAATGCTTCAAAATACACAAATAATACATTGTTGTATTTCTTTTTTATTAGAAATAAGTTTTTCAAAAATAATTTTTTACTACCTCCTTTGTTCTTCCTACTTTGGTAAGGATTGTAACTCATAAAAGTTGAGTAAGATGGACATTATACCACATCTAGTTTCTTAACTCCTAAATGACAGAGGGGATAAGGGCTAAATCTAGATGTGTTATAAATTGTTACTTTTGCAACTTTGATGAAGTTTGATCCAAAAAAGAAAATGAGAAGCATGGTGTTTAGTAATTATCCGTATGTCAAACTTTCACAAAATGTTTTAGATACTCATTTAATGAATTTAGAAGCATTTAACGTTGAATATTCACCAAAATTACAAATTTTATTTTTTAGAATATGAAATTTAGTATGATTGGTTAAAACTAGACATTCTATTCTAAATTTTTAAAAGGAAAATTTTTCAAAGGAGAGAACATCATCACTTTCCCGAAACAGTAAGTTTTATTACACTAGGACAAGGTTGAGGTGTTTGTCTTTGAAAAATTCTCCTCAGTGGAGTTTAACTTAGATTGACATGATTCAAATTGGGTTGGAAAATAGACTTGATTTCCTATTTGAATTTTTTTTTTCATTTTTCATAAAAACATTTTTTTCATCTTGGGCAGCCCGTAAAAAAAGGGCAGCGACTATAAAATGGTCGTTCGGTCACTTAACCCTAAAATGTCAAAGCAAGCCCCATGGGCTTATTTATGAGAGAATAATGGAGAAATAAGTGGATTTTCTCAACTAAATGTGAAATGGATTGGTGCTTTCAAAAGGTGATGAAAATTCGAGGCGCTAAATTTAGCAAATCCGCCTAAATTTAGCAACTGTGGAACAATGCACAATCAAATGACGAAATTAAGGGAAGGGGGAGCTATAAACGGGCAGTAGTTGTGGCGAGAGTCAAAACATTTATTTTTATTAACAAAATAGCAAAAGCGCTGGCCAACAGTGCCTAGTGGCTAGCGCAAAAGGCAAACTGGGCGTTTTATTTTATTTTTTTCAACTACTGTAGACTTTTGGAGATGCTCTTCGGGTTGCTCTCTAGGGACCTTCTTGACGTTTAAGGGTTAAGGGTTAAAGTGAGTTGAAATTTGGTATCTCTGAAATTTTGGATAGACCAAATATGGTTGGTTAGGCAGTGAGGGGTTAATTTTTGATAAGACATGATAGATTCTATTTAACTTCAAATCAACACCCCTCTAAAAAATTGACATTTTTTGGTAGCAATATACACTAGAAATACTACTTATAATCTTACCCTTATACTATTGAACGGAGTCCATCTTTTTTAAAAACCTCAGCACACACCTTGGCTACAATATAGTAGAGTTAAAGAAATCCTCTGCGCCTTCAATTCCCATCAATACACATCATATAAAAAAAAACTCATGAAAAATTGCTATTTTCCTTAACCCCTAAATGATAGAGGGAGTAAAGGCAAAACCTATATGTGTTATAAAATGTTACTTCTGCCACTTTGATGAAGTTTGGTCCAAAAGAGAAAATGAGAAGCATGATGTTTAGTAATTATCCGTACGGTCAAACTTCCAATAATAGTTTTAGATACTCATTTAATGAATTTAGATGCATTTACCATTTAAAATTCACCAGAATTACAAATTCTACTTTTAGAATCTAAAATTTGGTATGATTGGTTAAAACTAGACATTCTATTCTAAAATTAAAAAGGCAAAATTTTCAAATGAGAGAACATCATTACTTTCCCAAAATTGTAAGTTTTATAACACTAGGACAATATTGAGGTCTTTGTTTTTGAAAAATTCCTTTAGTTACTAAACCTCAATATTGCAAATGAAATGTACCAAACAACATTAGAACATGATCTCTACCCCCAATTTCAACAAAAATTAAAAATTTGAAAAATGTCATTTTCTGCCCATTGGCAATCACTGCTGTTTGGGCTGCGATCACAAAATGGTCGATCGGTCACTTAGGGGTTAAACATGCCTGGCCTATAAAGGGTTACCTAATAGAAAAGCAAATATTATTGTAGGCATAGTTCATGAAATGGGAAAAAGGAAAAACTTTTATTTATTATTCATGCCACATGGACTGAGACCAGCTAAAGAGATGCTACCCGCATGTGATAATGCCCTAAGAGCAAGCCCAACGGTTCGTCAGTGTGCACCAAGTCCACATCCACGATGGTGTGAGAGAATTAGGAACCTCCCCAACAACAAACACCAAGCGTGCCTAGAATAGAGGTCATCAATCAATTTTAAACTATTACTTTTGTCACAACTTGGGGACAATCATAATGATGGAGAATGAGTTTACTAAAGTTAACTTCATAAAGTGGGAGCATGGTCTTGTCAAAGAGTAGGACAAAGTGCTTGATGTGAAAACCACCTCCGCCATATGGACAGTATTTGGTGTAGAAATATCAAACTCCAAACTATGAGAGGCACTTTACCAATCAGAAATAGCGTTGGTGAGTGGAAAGACGATGCTGCTGGGCCTGCTCTAAGTGTACTATGCACTCATTCCTTCTATCCGCATCTCTAATGTAACTTAATATTGGTCTTCTCTACAGCCCCATTGATTCCGTTCTTCATCTCCACTTTCCACATTCAAAAGTTGCAGCTCAGAAAGTTAGAATCCATTCAAACAAAAATAGTTGCATTTTCACTTGCCAAGTGTGCCGCCCTGGAAGATGCCGTGAAGACCCTTCAAATGTGAAAACTTTCCTGATATCTCCATCGTACACTACTATCTACGGAGTATTCATTACCAATCGTGCTTTTAGCTACACATGCAGTCCATGCAGTAAAAGAAAAAGCACTCACAAATGAACTAATATTACATTGATTATACATTCTGCAAGAATGCTCAAGATTACACATTCCTACAAACTTCACTGATTCCTGCTCCGGCCCCTCGCACTCCCACAGTTTCATGCAAACACTCAAAACACTACTAGCAAAGGCGTCGCTTCTCACTCAGAACAATGTCAGGGTTCACTATACATACTTGTCCTACACGACGAATCGCACTCACCAAGTCTTGAACACTTGGACAGTGAGTGCAAAGTGGCGCCGTTTGACTCACCTAAGGATATTGTAGAATCTAAGGTCCCGGAATTCCCATTCCAAAATTTTCGCCCTTGGATAGAGTTTTCAACTTACTAATGATTTCGAATTCCCCCTCCAATTGCAGAGCCTAATACTCAAACTTTGACAACCACTATTGTACATACTTATTATTGCAAGTATTCCCTAAACATTCCTTTCTGATCTTTCTAACTCCACTTTAACATTAGAATTTAATGTACATCCAAACCTATTTCTTCCTGTCAATTTGTTAAATGATTACTTATCATACCCAAAATTGACACTCCCAATAAAACGATTTCCATGCATCAATGGATATAGTTGTCATGCATGGTCATGATGAGGGGTACTAGAGTACTAGTTTTCCTACCATTGTACTTTGGTGTGGGGTCTCGAATAAACGGACTCTTGCTTCATGCGAACCCCAAGGACTAAAGTTGTTGTCATCCAAGAGTGTTGAACAAGAGGACTCTTGTCAACCCAACAGTGTTGAACAAACGGACTCCTACCATTATCTTGTGAACTTTGATGTGGGGTTTCAAACAAAGAGACTATTGCTTCATGCCACCCCAAGACTTAAGTTGTTGTCATCGGAGGGTGTTGAACAAACGGACTCCTGATTTACGCCGACCTCAAGAGTGCTTCAATGTATGAAAGGTCCTTGAATGGAATGGATGATGGAGAGCTTCAGTTCATCTTCATGAAGATGAAAGTTCCTTCGACGAAATAGATGGATGGATGGATGCAATGGATGAAAATTCCTTCGTGCCCAAGCCCGCAATTGTTTCTAGGGTTTGCACGACCTCGAGCATGCTGGGTCGCAGCGACGGCGTGGCCTCGGTGCAGCGGAGCGCGAGGGCGAGAAACGTGGAGATTTGCTCTGCGGCGCCGGATTCCAGCACAGTTTTGTCAAGAATTTCATCAGGTCGGCCTTCAGCCACGAAAATCCTTGTCATTTCAATCAGGTTGGAGCCGCATTGGCCGCTGAAGTGCGGCCCCGTGGGGCGTTTCCCGGCCAGAAGCTCCAGCATCACGACACCGAAACTGTAAACATCGCCCTTGGTGGTGGCGCGCCAGGTTTGCGAGTACTCGGGCGGGACGTACCCCGGCGTGCCCGCCACCACCGTGCTCACATGCGTGCAGCCGATGTCCATGATGCGCGCCATGCCAAAATCCGTAAGCACAGCTTTGAAATGCTCGTTCAACAGGATATTGCTACTCTTCATGTCGCGGTGGATAATGAGATGCACACATTCGTGGTGTAAAAACGCTAGCCCCCGCGCGGTTTCCAGCGCGATCCGGAGACGCAGCGGCCACGCAAGGCTTGCCGCTTTCTCATCACTCTCGTACAGCCAATCGTCCAAGCTCCCGTTCATGAAATATTCGTAGACAAGCAGCATCTCGTCGTTGTAGCAGCAGTACCCCAGTAGCGAAACGAGATTCTCGTGCTGGATCATGCCTAGGGTTTCCATCTCGGCTTGAAACTCCCGTGGCCCCTGCGGCCCGTTCGGGACTAGCTTTTTGATCGCCACTGTCGTGCCGTTCGCGAGCTTCGCCTTGTAAACTACACCGAACCCGCCGTCGCCGACGATGTTCCCCGGGCTGAAATTGTTCGTTGCTTGCAAAAGGTTGGCGTACGTGAGGGACGCCAGGCATGGCATTCCGAAAGACGCCACGGCGATTTGATGCAAGAGCTCGGACCGCCCGGAGCTCTCTCCCCAGTATAATCCTAATTCCTTCTCCCGTTCTCTTCTGGCCTGTGCCGCGCGCTTGTGCCAATTCGACACAAAGCAGTAGCCTGTGCACACGATCAGTAAAATTGCCAATGTTGATAAGCTACTGAGGCACGTAATTATCATCGCCTTCATGATGCGCCGCTTCTGCCCGTTGGATCGATTTTCCTCTCCCTCGCCCGTCTCGGCATTGCTGTTGACCTCGCTACAAAGTGCTGGCAAGTCGCTGGTCGCCCATGAGCTTGTCCAATTGGCGTGCTCCAGGATGTTTTTCAAAAGCGGATCCGTGTCGTTGAAGCAGAGATTGACGTCTCCGATGTACGGCGTCCAGCCCAAGGTCGTCATCTGCCCCCCACTCGGAATGACCCCGTTCAATTGCACGTTGTGTGACACGTTCAGCACCGTCAATGCATTTAGGTTGTTCAGCTCCGTAGGCAGAGTACCCGAGAAGTCGTTGTGCGCCAAGTCGAGGGTGACCAGCAGGGAAGCATTGCCCAACGTGTTCGGAATGGTTCCGTTCAAGAGATTGTAGGAGATGTTGAGATTGTAGAGAGGGAGGTTGCCAACCTCCACAGGAATCGGCCCTTTGAATTGATTTTCCGACAGGATGAGAAACCCTAAAGTGGTGGCGCGCGTCAGGTTTGGTATCGGCCCGGAGAGATTGTTCCTCCCGAGCTGCCAGTAGCTCAGCACTTGGCTCTTTCCCGTGAGCCTGTTGTTAGGGAGCTTCAGACCCCCGCGGACCAGGAGGGGGAGCCACGAGTGGCATTTCTGAGGGTCCGAGACGTCGAGCAAATTCTGGAAGTGCTGAGACTGCCCTGGCGACCATGTGGAGATGATGGAGCACTCCCCCACGCCATCCAGGATCCAAGGATTATCTCTATTGTTTCGAAACACGCGTTCCGAGTCCCAGCCCGTGTCACTAAAGTTGTCAGGGATGTGTCCTCGTAGCTCATTGTGCGCCAGGTTCACCCACAACAAGCTGGAGCAGTTGGAAAGCTCCTGCGGGATGATGCCTGTGAGTGTGTTGTTTCCCAGCTGCAACCAGAGGAGGTCCTGGAGGTTGCCTAGGCTCTTGGGAATGGAGCCGTTCAGCCAGTTGGACGACAAGTCCAACCCTTGGAGGTTACTGAGGTACCCAAGCTCTGCCGGAATATTGCCTGTCAAATTGTTGACAGACAGGCGTAACAGCCGCAAGCTGGTAACTCGACCAAACTCCGGCAACACGCTGCCGGTGATGGAATTCTCACTCAAATCCAAGTAACGTAGATTGGAGAGCGTGGTAATCTCCACTGGAATGGTTCCCGAAAATTTGTTGAGTTGGAATGTCAGGTAGTGGAGATTCGGAAGCTCCCCTAGCCATGCTGGAATTGGACCCGTGAGATTGTTGTTGCCCACATCCAGAAGCTCCAGGGAGGTGCAATTGCGCATAGCTTGGGGTACTGCCTCTGTCAGGTTATTGTTTCCTAGCCCCAGTATTTTCAGCTTCTTGAGGTTTCCGAATTCGCCTGGAATAGACCCGGTGAAATAGTTCCCTTGCATGATCAACAACTCCAAGTTGCTGCAGTTGCCAAGCTGGGGCGGAAGCGGACCTGAGAATCGGTTCCATGCAATGTCCAATTTTATGAGATTTTGACAGTTTGAGAGAAGAGTGTCGGGAATGGATCCGCTGATACCACTGTTGTCAGCCATGACGAGCTCCTCCAGGTAAGGCAACTGACCCAAAGGTACTGGGATCTCCCCTTCCAGAGTGTTGTTGCCAACGTCCACGATGCGCAGGTTTGTGCAAGTTCCCATCCCCGCTGGGAGGCTTCCATTGAGCTTGTTGGAGGACACGTTGAAGTATACGAGGTTGGCGCAGTTGGCGAACAGCCCCGGTGGAATGGTCCCGTTCAGCCGATTCCGTGACAGATCCAAGCTCTGCAGTTGAACGAGTCTTCCCAGATCGAGCGGGATGGTTCCTGTGAAATTGTTGCCGGTGAAATTCAGCTCCTGCACAAAAAGTATCAGACTCGATAATCTCCTACTGCCACATCTTAAAAATTGAAACTTCATGAATTGGAAGAAACTTCAAAAGGCAGAAGCATGGAATTGATCAAGTACTAGTTGAAACTTCAAAAGGAAGAAACTTGGAATGAAGCATGGATTGGCCAAGTACCAGTTGAAACTAAGTAAGCAGCGGGAGAATAATAAGCATTGAATTTAAAACAGTACCTGGAGAGCCGAGAGGCTGGATAATTGTGGAGGTACAGGTCCGGTGAGGTTGAGGGACGGGAGACTCACAACAGTGACTCGATTCTCGCCTTGCCATTCTCCGCAGACGATTCCAGGCCAGCCACAAGGGCCGGAGCTACTGTAGCGCTCGTCGTGTTGAACCCAATTAGCACTGAGGTATGAGCTGCTGTTCCTCCAAGATAGGAGGATCGATTCGTCCTGGCTCAATCCACGAGAGATATTGAATGCCAGCAATTCTGAGAGGTGAGTTGGTAAATCGGTCAGCTCTGTACAGTACATTGGACTCCCAGCGCGTACACAACTTGAATTTTAACGGAAGCATTCAAGAGTCTAGTCTCTAATTCGAATTCTTCAATCTAGATTCAAACAGTTGATACCCAAACTATTTAGAATTGTCTCACTGCCAGATCTTGAACTAGAAATTACTCACCTCGACGTGGTCGCCTGGTAGCCTTTTCAATATGAATCCCACCATATGCCGGTCGAGTTGGCGAATCTGTTACCTTCGCCGCCGAGCCGGCAAGCACGTGGGGCGGCATCGTGCTCAGAAGGAAACAAAGACTCAGAAGCCAGCCATAAAGATTGCACAGGAACATGCTTGCGGTCAGCCACTTCGTATGGCTCGATTTGTGGCGGCATCTGCCTCCGCAGAAACTACGTCGACGTCGGCACCTTGCAGCAGGCCCCGAACCAATTCTACTATTGCAATCTGGAGCAACATGATGGTCAACAAGGGATTCAAACTCGGTGCTTTCATCTGGCTTGGTTGCTCTCTTGCTGCTTTCGGGGTTGGTTGGCTGCAACTGATTTGCTCGGAGGTGATTGGGAGTAGCTCCAAGTTCCATATTTTGCACGCTCAGGCAAGTGAGGATTTTCAACTTTTTGAAGTCAAAAAGCAAGTCAAGGCTCGGAAAAATGTTTGAAATCTGTCAGAGACTACCTGAAATCTACGAATTCAGTCTTAAAAGTTGAACATGACAAAGTCAGAGTTCATATGTACGATGAGGCAGTCTGTGGTTCTTCTGCAATGCGTTTCCATCTTGAGGTACAGGCCCTTCCGTATCGAGTTTCAGAAAATCTTACTAACCAACGTCAACTCAGAAACATTGATAGCATTGTTCGGAATTCCAGTTCAGCTAATTATCCACGCATCAGAAAACAGGAATGCAATTTAAACTGTCTTGTTCCGGTTGCAGGATATAATGCGACGGTGTACACTTTAAAGCCTCTGAAACTCCTGACCGAGCAGTGAATCTAATCCGGACTTAATACTACGAAAGATCATCCCCATGATTCGTACTCCCCTTGCCAATCACTGGCATAGCGCACTGCACGTCTTGCAGCCAGCCGGTCTACCCTGGGCTCTGTCGACATGACGACTCCGACAACGACAAGCTACAACAGGAACGAAGAATTGTTGCAGAAAGGGCGGCCAGTCTGCGTTACTCTCTGACTTCAGTGCTCCTTCCACAATCAGCTTTTGAGCAATTCAAGTGTATAATGAACCGATCTCTAAAAGCAGGAAAAGGCGCCAGCAGTTGACGCTTGATTTCATGTATCTAGTGCTTTCCTGTCACTATAAGCTGCTGCTCCTGCTGCTCAACCAAACGGCTAGCATCATCGAAATCGGAACTAGCTTATCCGACAGGTACTTCTTTATGATACAAATCGAAACGCTACAGGAGAACTAAATCAATTATTGGTACTAGCTAGAAACGGATCAAACGGCTGACCACGATCTTTGATCTCCAGGTTTGCAGATTCTGCGAGAGGAATGGGCCAGATTGATGCATGTATCCGGCTCCCTGTCAAAGAAGTGGTCCTCAGAGCATCACCACCCATGAACGGCACACCGAATAGCCAGATCTTGTTTGACGGGGCTGATATTTCAAAATTTTCACTTTCCCCACCGTGATCACGTCATAAAGCTCGCTCTATAGATGAATTTTGACGGATAAGAGATTTGGACATAATTGTGGAATTCGAGGCCGCTTGAAGGGACGTTCCCTACATCCTACCGGTCCGACAAGGCTCACATTTAAAGTGGCCGGGCTACTTTTGTCTATTGGCAGGTCTACAGTGTGGAACAAGCGCATATCAAATCTGTTGAAGAGACACGGTGGCGATGCTCTCATGCATGCAAAGCTGGAAGCCTGGAACCAGAGCGCTCCGATCCGCAGGAAGTTGTACTGGTAGAAATGTTTACATGATTTGCCCATTTCCCGTTTCAAGGTGCGTAGAATCGTACATCATCTTACATCATCTTACAACGTCCATTTTAAAAATTACACGGACACTTCTATATATCTCATAAATGTCTTGAAATAGTGAAGAATAGTGTGGACTACGGTACCGAAGCTAGTCGTGGATCTTGACCACGTCTGCATTAAATTTCGGCACTTTACACCGTACTTTTCATGTTCCTCGAGCTCATCAGACCATCGAAGACCGTGACACGTTGATTCTCGACCTTCATGCCAGGTTGTATGGCATGATCACCAAAACTTCTTACCCAAGATTCCAGAATCTACAGGTGAGCTTTGTACAACTATGGTTCTCTTTAACTTACTAACTGTATGTTACATGTAGCTTGAATCACAACTGATTGAATACGTAACTTTGATGTGCACGTACAGAAGCTGAGAAGCTGCCATGGGGGTGCATATATACGTGTGGGTCGCTTCAGTTTTATCTTCTTCAACTTCTGTACAGCTTCGATTGTGTGACCAAATGCCGGCAGGTTTTGTTCACTTTCCATTCCTCAAGCCACCCTCCTAGACTCTATCGAGAGGCCCCAACATTTGCAAGTTCTCCGAAAATCCACACCAGTCTGAGATTCAGTTGACTGACCCTATTTTATTCTCATCTGTCAGACATTTACCATTAAAAAAAATTAATTAGACAATCGGTTCGAAGTAAATTCTTCAATGTCAGCAAGGCTTCCGGGTGTAAAAAGAGTTTGACAAACTGCGAGAAAGCATTTGAAGATCTGGAAAGTAGGTCATGGAAAGTTTGTTTTGAAGCTAGGCAGGGAGACCTTGACCTGTCTGTGGAGTGTTGACTGCCCATCGGATCAAACTGTGTTAAAATTTATTTGTTATTTAACGTACTACTTACTCGATTTCTCATTAATTTACTTTACTTTCAAGAATTTATTTGCAGAATGCATTTTTTCATTGCCAGCCAGAGCAAATCACTTAAATTCAAGGCTGAAGAACTCTCGTCCCTCTCTGAATTAACCCTTACACGACAATTCCTTTCCTGATACCACACCCAAAATCTCCTCTTAAATTCCATTTTAAGCATGATTATGTGTTTAATTTGCTTTAGCTTTATTCTAAAGAAGTATAGATCTCTCTAAGGTGCTCGGTTTAGAATTTTTAAAACCCCATTTGGTGCAATGGTGTAGAAGTTATGAGCAAGATTCTCCCAAACTAAAACCAAGCCCGTGGGGCTGGCGTTGTCGTTTAAAGGTTAAGGTCGAGACATCTAAAACCGATCAAATAAGACATGTACTATACTTGGGATATACTTGGGATAGATGAATTGATATTTTGATTATTTTCCTCTTTTAGCACTACAAAAGTTAAGAAGTTTTCATATTTAATTTTTTTTTTTTGATAATTATTTGATTAAGTACAGATTTTTTAAGTGCGAAGTTGTAGGTGTACCCAAAACCGATCATATGCTCTAATGTACAAATGAGGTACATCTTCCCTTTCAAAATCTAGAAATTAGGCATGATCGGTTTTGTGTCCTTGGTCGGGAATGGGTGTCTCAACCTTAATAGTTTGTTTATCCAAGATCCCACATCAAGTCTTTAAGGCTTTTGATTATGATGCAAAACATCAAAATTAATAGAGTTATCCTTAAAGTCACCTTGTGTTTGAATAACACACTTGGTGTTTTGCTTTAATATACTCTTATTTGTTTACTCCAAATAGTTAAAAGGTATACAAGAGCTTGGTGGTCTCTCATTATTAAGTGTGTAAGAGTTTGGTGGTTTCTAAACTCATGAAAAACTAGTCTAACCGTCATTTTTGACGGCTAAATGACTTTAAGGATAACTCTAGTGTAATTAAATCATTTGTCTCGTTATTCACATCCATGATGTTTGTACATTCAATCTTCTGTAATGACATTGCTTTAAAGGAAAAAAATTGTATTATAAGGTAGAAATACCTAAAACCATCAAAATAAGTCATTCATCATATTTGGGGGCATTTTTTTCAAGGTAGAATATTTTGAAGTATTAGCAATTGAAAATTATTATTTTACATGAAAAAATTATAATTTGTGGACAAGCCATGTGCTTTCTAAGAAGTTTCAAAACGCAAAGTGGTCTTGAGTGACCACTTAAACCATCCCTTAGAGTTGTCATAAAACCAACCTTCATAAAATTCAAACTCAACCAATGACAATCAAGTTTAGAGATGGTTAAAGAAGCACTTCATGAAATAATTTCATAGCAAGCCTACAAAACAATAATGGGCATATGGACAGAATAGGGTGTTTCTACTTTTATGATAAACTTCTATTAGCAAGAACTAGTGACCTAGTGTGGCCTTGTGCCATTGGCCCAAATGTTCCATGTGTTGTACATGTCCTTTGTACTCCATGTGTATTTGTGCGTTCTTCATGTACCCATGTATTTCCTATGTTCCATGTGTACTTGTGCATTCCCCACGTTCCCCCTGTACTTGTATGTTCCCCATGTTCCCAGTGTTTCTAGTGTTTCCGTGTGTTCTCCTTATTCCCCATACTTATGCATTTTCTTTTGTTTTTTAGAGTAAAAAAATCATAATTTAATTCAATTTACGGTGACGAAATTCAATTAAAAATCCATAACTCTCACATCATAAACCCCAAAACTATGAAACAACTTTTGTGCACCCCTACTTGTCGAGAACTTTCAACAATACCAATAATGACATCAAAAACCCCATATTCTATTTTTCATAATTTAATTCAATTCATAGTGACGAATTTTGTTTAAAAATCTATAGCTTTTGCATCATAGGTCCAAGCACCACAAAACCAACTATGTACACCCCCTCCTCCTCAAGAGCTTTTTGATGGTACCATGAACGCGGCCGCCGGACACAAGGTCGGAGAGATTTCAACGTAACAAAACAAAATAAATAAACAACCTTCCTTAATGTATAGATGCGTGTAGGGACAAAATAAGGTGTTTCTACCCTATAACAAGCTTCTATTAGCAAGAATGGATGTAGGAATAGACTAGCCCGAATTTATACTAGTTGTAGATTTCAAAGAGTCCCAATATTGTGGAAAGTCCCAATTAAACAAATATGGCCATTAGGATGTTTCTACCCTTATAATGAGCTTCTATTAGTACTTATGATTGAACATGTGGAAGTTGTTTAATTTGGTGTTTACACAATATGATGTATTCTTAGTAAAAAAGAAATGTGCAATTACAAAGTGTTTCATATTTATTTTACAAAATTTGGGTAAGTGCCACTATTTTTATAGCGTAAAATTTGCAACTTTTTGGGCTATTGATCTATCAACTCTGTAGGGAGAGATGTAAAACGCTTATATTTCCTACATGTTTACCCAAATTAATTCAAAAAATTTCATCACCAATATTTTTCAATAAATTATCTCATAAAACAATGAAAAAGGAAAATTGTAAATGATGTTTTTATTTTTTGTAAGTGAAATTTGATTGAGATTGCACAAAGACACAACGTTGGTTGTGCATCACAAAAAAAAAAAAAAAAAACATTGTGAAGGGACATAAAACACATTTCTTTGAAAAGACACAATATTTAAGAAATTTATTGGACCCTATCGTACTATACATTCATGAGGCTTTGTGTTCTTGTTAAAAGAAGAAAAAAAGAAAAATAAAAGGGTCCAATGTACTTTGAATCCCCTGTATGTATCATGGCCCATTCACACCAAGCCCCTACTGCACTTGCATCGCATCTGCGTTCCCAAAACGGAGGAAGGTAAAACCGAGAAACAAAAAAATATTCAAAGCCTTGTCTTTTCTTGCTGCAACTACTTGCAGCTGTATTAGATAGAACCATGGTCCTTTTTTGGGTTGCGTTCATTTTCTGTCATGCGTTAGAGTAATTTCTAATTGCGTATTTTATATTTCTTGGTTGACAACAGATTCCCTCAAAGTTACGCATGCATGCAGCATTGGTGTATGTGAATGGGCCATCATATCATACTATCATGGGGGCTGTTGCAGGAACAATCAGTGGAGAAATATCCTAGAAAATGCATTTGACTGAGTTGGTATATTTAGGGTTAACTGAACAGCTGAGTGACTGAATAATACGGAAGCCAGGGCAGGACAAAAGGGAGTTACTAAAGTCAGGAAGGAGTTGCCAATATTGACTCACTAGTTGAAAGATGGTCACTGCACAGAAGAAGCTTCTTGGACCAAATAGAAAGCAAGGAAAGGGGTTAGTTTTGATGCCTCCCCAGGTGTAGGTGGGCATTGGTGATTTGGTGCATGAGCATGACCTGCATTGCCTTTTGCAAAAGTTGGTCCATGTCAATGACCCTCCGTTTTGATTTCTACCACACTCAGGGTTTCCATGATTCTATGTCCACCTGAAGCTCAGTGCTCACCTGGTATCTTTGAAGAAATTAACCCTTAACCCCTAAAGGACCAAGGCTGATTTTCCAAGTTCGGTAAGCTCAGTATGGAATGAGTATTGATCCTCAATTATTGAGATTTTTTGTGGTGATTCTACTCTTTGTAACGAAGATGGGATGGTAATTTGCGTACGTAGATGATGTATAGATCAAAAGATACAATCATGCAAAGGTGAAAAACCTAATTGTGGGCAGCTCTTGAAAATTTTCATACAATGAGCTATGCATCTGAATTTTTGCACACAATGAGCTAACACCCTCATGCACACATTTGCCAAATTCATTTTACCAAATTTGAGACTAAACTTTGCATTTTCGGCATTTTCAGAAAGTTTCAAATATAGGCAGCATGCCAAAAAAAAAGGTGCAACCAACTTTGAAGCTTATAATCTTACTATTGAAGAACCCTGAACGGTTGAAAATTTGTAGGTTGTAATAAATTCAAGTTGCTTGAAATATCCTATGGTTGGATTGGTCAAAAAGGTCATAGATCAAAAAATATTTGTCTTTTTATGAGAAGGGATACTTTGGAGTGTTTGAAGAGGAACATAGTTGTGGTCCTTTAGGAGTTAACCCTTAACCCCAAAAGGACCAAGAAGCCCAAATTAGGCTCCATGTCATTTTTAACAGTTTTGTGTAGATCCTATTTGGACTTCCTCTTGTTCAGATTTATTTATTTTTGGAAAACACATGCAATGATCTTTACTAATTCTGATGATATAAAATTTGATTCCATCTTAATTATATTTTTCTCAATATGATCAATTAAATTTTTTGTTTCTAAACTATGAATCCTTGGTCCTTTAGGGGTTAAACATCAAGAGCAGTGTTAGGAATACTTTTTGAGCCAACTAGTCAATTTCCGTTATTTGATCAAACCAACCGGTTTTTTAAGAATATATCCCTTATTTATTTATTTTATAAATACTAAATACAACTAATTTTTAGTCATTTAGTCTGGTTTTTTGCCTCTATTCTTGAGATTCAACCAGTTATTTTGAAAAATCAACCGGCTGACTTGTAACTAACTGCTAGTTCTTCCCGAACAGTGGTTAGGAAGGTCCTTAGAGGGCAACCCGAAGAGCATCTCCAAAAGTCTATAGGAGTTGCTGATAATAAATAAATAAATAAATAAAATTTCAAATTTGCACCAATCTATTTCAAATTTGGTTGAGAAAATTCACTTTTTTCTCCATTATTCTCTTATAAACATTTTTCAATATTGTGATGTACACCAGTACAATACCATGTCCAATTTGTTAAGATGATTCCAGGTATGAGTAGTACATAGGTTTCTGTTGTTTGACTAAAGAATAATGTGATTGAAATTGAACACCCAATAAGTTGTACATTATGAATTTTGAATTCTATCCATACAATTAGATCTATGATTGCAATCACCAATATTTTTGTATAAAATTTGAAACTTAAAATTCAAAATTCTTTTGTGGTTCGATTACAAATATTACCCCCGGGGGGGGGGGGGGGGGGGGGGGGGTGTGGGGGTGGGCACTTAGAGTAATTTTTGGGAGACACGTGCAATATCCATTTATTTTAAAGGGGGGTATTATTTTTAAAAATTGGAATATTAGGCGTCCTTTAAGTAGAAAAAATCTAATGAGCCTGATTTTTTAAAACCCTATAGATAATTAGAAATCAAGAATGCATTCTATATTAAATACCCTATTTTACTTACAATTTTTAATAGCCTCCAGTTTTTTTTGTTTCTTTTTTTGGAAGCCGTGGGGGTGTGAATTGTGAATTAACACTTTTGACAAAGCAAATTGTATTGTTGTGGTATGGCAAAGAAGAAAACACAATCAAACAAAAATACACCAACAAAATCGTAATTGTAAATGCCACTAGAATGCAACTTGGAAGTTATAGTGTTAAGAAACACAATTGTCCAACATTGGAAAGATGCAAATTTACATTCATTCAAGCTAGTCCTCCATGATATTCAACTTAGGATACCGTCATCCAGGGGTTATTTTTAATAAAAATAAAATAATATAGCACATACTATAGAGCATTAGTAATTTAGAACCCCAAGGATTTTCAACGATTTCCATGCGACATCCGATATTTTCATGGGTTCGTGCCTTTTTCGCACGGATTCCACACTGATTTTGCACTAATTCCGCACGGATTCTGCACTTTGTTAGATAACGAAAATAATGGATGTAGAATCTCTGTGGATTCAATGCAAAATTAGTATGAAATCTGTACGGAATCCGTGCGAAAAATGCACGAACCCATGAAATATCGGATGTCGCACGGAAATCGTTGAAAATCCGTGGGGTCCTAAATTCTTGATGTATTATGGTATGGCTTTTTTATAAATTGTTTTCAACATCAATTGGTTTCTATATTTTATTTAGACTTTTTCAAAATTTTATACAAATGAATATTAAATACCCTATATTTTATCGCACATTGTTTCTAAAATATGTGTCTCCCAAAAATTGTCCATTGCTAGAGCTGCTTTCTAAGGCTATATTAGATATGACAAAATTTTATAGATAGTATCTAGAGTTATCCATAAAGTCACATTTAGTTAGAATAAGATATCATAAATTTTGCTTTAATATACTCTTATTTGTTTACTCCAAATAGTTATAAGGTATGGAAGAGCTTGGTGATCTCTTATTATTAGGGGTGTAAGAGCTTGGTGGTCTCTTATTATTAGGGGTGTAAGAGCTTGGTGATCTTCAAACTCATGACAAACTAGTTTTTGTTGAGTTTAGAAACCACTAAGCTCTTACACACCTAATAATGAGAGACCACCAAGCTCTTACATACCTTATAACTATTTGGAGTGAACATATAAAAGTATATTAAAGCAAAACTCATGAAATCTTATTCAAATTCAAGGTGACTTTAAAAATAACTCAAGTAAGTACTTGGACTCTCCTTGCAAATTAATCAAAATTTTGTGATGCTCAAGAGTTTTTCTATTGAACTAGTTAGATTGTTTGTTCTACCAGGTTTCACCATATTAACCCCTAAATGTCCAACCGTCCAGAAAGTAGACGATGGACATAATCAAACACGGTTTTCTCATCTATCATTGACTTTTTGCAGTGTGGATTTTTTTACTATATATTTTATGGGAAGTTAGCTTCATGCAGGTGTAATCCGATTAAAAAGGGGATGATTTATGAAATTTTTATGCCTTATTTCATGTTGTAGTGATTCACCCAAAATTTTGAAGATTTCAATGTAAAAGTGCTTTTAAAATAGTCAACTCATCAAATTAGGCAACCAAAAACTCTCCAAAAATCACTACACTTAGAGTGTTACATTTCAACCAATCACAACAAATTTCATGTACAAATTCTCAATATTTTATTTGTAATCAAATTACAAAAGAATTTTCAATTTGAAGTTTCAAATTTTATACAAAATTTTGGTGATAGCAATTGCAAATCCAACCGTATGGATAGAATCTAAATTTTATGATGTACAACTTTTATTCATATACCAAGTTCAAAATGTTCTTCTAGGTTATTGTTAGTGATATTTTTTAAATTTCTTTTGTGAAAGTCAATCATTTCTAACTTCCTACACTGCTTAAATTTTTTAGATTTATTACATTAGTTTTAATGGTAAAAAATCCTCAATGGATCAAAAAAAGTCCTTCTTTCTAACATTCAAAGTAAAGTTTCATTCATATTTCAAATTCCAGAGGTCCAATCCTACACGCTATATGTGCATGGTAAACTATCAACAAACCAATAACTTTTTAACCATATATAGAATATAAGACAAAATTTCATAGCCACTTCACATCATGGCCATTCAGGTCGAGAGGCCGTGGGAGTTCATGGCTAAATTTTGTTGAGAGTTCAAAAGAATGGGCTAAAAATAGGCAATAAAACTTAGAAATTGGAGCCTTCGGCATGCTAAAGTGTGAAGCCTCCAAAGGCCAAACCCAAAGTCCAAACCTTTGGCTATGAACTCCCATGGCCTCTTGACCATAGTGTAAAGCCTCAAAAGGCCAAGTCCAAAGTCCAAGCCTTCGGCCAAAATAGTGTCGGAAGCCCCATTTTAGATGTTCAAAGGCCAAACATTTGGCTTTTAAACTTGGATGGCCATAGTGTGAAGCACTAAGGCCAAATCCAAAGTCCAAGCCTTCGATGGCCAAAATTTTGATAAAATGAAATATCACATTAGTTTATAAAAATAATTCCACATCCTCTCAACCATTGTTTGGGTTTCCATTTTTGTTTGATCCAAAAAATAGTCAAAAGGCCATCATCTTGGAGTTAAACGGTCAAAAAGTGTTGCCATGTAGGCATTTTGGAAGGCTGTGGCTTTTGGACTTTTGTTTTTAGTGTGAAGGGTTGAGAGGCCAAAGGTGACGGCTTTGGACTTTCATGCAATATGATTGGTGAAATTCGACACCCTTTTGACCTTTGGCCATAGTGTGAAGCGGCCCTCGAACTTGAAAGGCTACAAAAAAGTAATTTTTTTTACATGTTTAATTTACATGTAGAAGAGTTCATACTTTTTATAAATGAAACACATTAAATCAATGTAAATTAAGCACGTAATATATTTAGTAATCATATATCTATTTATTTGTATTTATTTATTTATCCTTCCAATTCTAGATTAAAGTGGCTACACCCATAAATACTATTTTGATCTAGATTTGAAAAATAAATAAATGATTAATGATACCATGCGTATCATGTGTCTATTTTACATCTTTCCAATGTGTTTTATGTATAAAAAACAAAAACTCTTCTATTAACATGAAATATGTGAAAAATGATTAATTTTTTCGTGGTTTTCTAGCTTCATGTCAATATGCATCACTTTCCTACTTGACAAATTTTTCAATTATCTACATTTCTTTTCATTGCTTCTGCTAATGGCCCAATTTTTTTATGATACATGTTTTCAAAACCAAGCTCATGTCATTATTTTTTAAATAGTATAATTCACCAATGAAATATTATTTTATTAGGAAAATTAAATCTTTTGATAAAAAAGAAAACAGATTCCTTGAAAAGGATTTCAATAAATAAATCTACCAATCTATACATTAAGATAGGTTGTTTTGTTTTGTTTTGTATGTTTTGTTTGTTTTGTTATATTGAAATCTTCCCAACTGTGCGCTCGCTAACCACGTAGATTTTGGACCTATAGTGTGAAAGTTGGGATCTTTAGTGCACTAAAGTTGATTCGTAGATTTTGGACCTTTAGTGCACTAAATTTGTTTCATAGATTTTGAACCTATAGTGTGAAAGTTATGGATTTTCAATCAAATTTGGTCACCATAAATTATTCAGTCTAAAAAGCAAAAGCAAAAGAAGAAGCATTGGAACACGGGAACACAAGGAACGCACGGGTATAAGGGGAACACTAGGAGCACGGAGGACATGTGAAACATCTGGGTCAACGGTACAGGGCTACACTAGTACAGGACTACAGTGACTCCAAAAACTGAGTCTATGCGTCAAACAAGGACTTTAGTGGGCCTTTCTCAAAAAGATAATGATATATTTAGGAAATGTAAAATGTAACTATAAAAGAACTATAAGTTAACTGTCAGATGATGTCATGGTGACGTCATCAACTTCACTAGGGTTTCAGTGAGAAGAAGAGAGACGTCGACGTCGCATAGACTCAGTTTTTGAGTTGCCGCTTGCTACCTTCTGTGAGAGCTCTCATTTTCTTGTTTCTTCATCGTTTTGAGTCAAATTTTTTTTGTGGGTTTCGTGTGTTTGTCTTGAATACTTCTTGTGGCTTTGTAGAAGTTGTATAGAAAGATGAGACCTATTTCACGAGAGAAAGAGCAAAATATTGTAGCATTGATAGAGAAAGGAAGGAGCAGTAGAGAGATTGCAAAGAGCGTGGGTTTGGCACAATCTACAGTTAATAGAGTGAGAATGAGGCTTTCTACAAGTGTAGCATTGTCTAAAGGAGGTCGTCCAAAGGTCCTAACAGAGTGGGAGAAGCGTTATGCTTCACGGCTAGTTACTGTTGGCGGTTTAGAAATTGCAACAGAGGCATCAAAAGTGCTTCGAAGAGAGACGGGTGTAAAGATGTGCGACAATACCTTGAGGAATGCATTGAGAGAACAAGGATTGTCTTCTTTTACAAAGGTTAAGAAGCCTGCTTTGAGTCAGAAGAACATCAAAGATAGATTTCGTTTTGCTCAAATGCACAAAGATTGGACTGTGAGTGATTGGGAGCGGGTGGTGTTTAGTGATGAAACTAAAATATGTCGTTTCAATTCAGATGGGAGGAGTTGGTGTTGGGTAGAGGAGAAAGAAAACATCCATGTGCGTGCTTTGAACCAAACTGTGAAGCATGGTAGAGGCTCTATAATGCTTTGGGGTTGTTTGACTTGTAGAGGATTGGGGTCATTGCAGAATATACAAGGGCACTTGAATGCTAGAGGCTACATTGCAATTTTAGAGCAAGATTTGTGTGGTACATTGCTTGCATTTGGGTTCAATCTTGAAGAAATCATTTTTCAACAAGATAATGCTGCTGTGCATACAGCCAAGATTGTTCGAGAATGGCTTGGGAAGCAACCATTTTGTGTTTTAGAGTGGCCTGCACAATCCCCTGACTTAAATCCTATTGAACACATATGGGCTTTACTAAAACGGCGATTGAACTCATACTCTAGTCCTCCCAGTGGTATTATTCAATTATGGGCTCGAGTGCAAGAAGTTTGCAACTCTATTAGTCTAGAGGAGTGTAGAGGATTGTATGCTAGCATGCCTGATCGAATTGCAGCTGTTTTAGCTGCAAAATGGCGATGGACAAATTTTTGAGTGTCTTCTACACTCTAGTGCAAAAACCGAGTCTATGTACACACTTTTCTTCAACATCTATATCTACTTTGTTGTAATTGAAATCATGATTTTATCATTACAATGGTGTGTAGAACTTTATACTCTACAATTTTTGTTTTTATGGCTTTTCATTTCGATCACTCTTGTTTCCTACATTGTCATTTGAAGTTTCAAGTTCCTTGCATAGACTCGGTTTTTGGAGTCACTGTATTAGGGTTGAAAAGTAATAAGTGCGGTAGATGGGTGTTATTTTCACCCACATTCTCGTTGTCCTTTCTATTTTGAACACCCATGGATCCAACTTGTCGGCCAACTCCTCAAGTCTACATCCGCAAAATTGCGGTCTGTAGATGACCACAAAAATGTGGTGGCGATATTTATTTGAATGATAGTTACCAATGAAACAACATTTTTGACTCCCTTTAGAAGCATATGGCCCATATGGGGGCGCTCTTTGGAACTTTGGGGTGGGATCTTTGCAACTTAGCCGTGGGGTCTCGATCGACCAAATGGACTCTTGATCAGAAAGGGACCGGAGTCCTTTTCTTCTGGAAACAGCAAATCCAAGTTCCTGATCAAATGGCTGGCTGTTGTTGTTTGTCCTCACATATATGAACATCCCATCCATGTTCTCAAGTGCTTGTAATACGATGACGATGTCGTCATATATGGTGCTGTCATAGTTCCAGCTCAAATGCTTGTAATATGGCGATGTCACAGTTAAAAAGATCGCATCACTAGTAGAAAAGGTGGTACTCTCCAGGGAGATGCCCAGGCAAAATCACTGTGCATGCCTGGAATTGGGCATCACTTGTCTGGGTATCTCCTTTGGCAGTGCCATCTTTTCTACTAGTGTATAGTAAAAGGTTTGTAATATAAATTTCATGTAATCCACACACTACCACATATACACTCAAATCTCTTTAATCTCCCAATTTTTTCACTATGACATAGTTTGAATGTGTGACAAGTGTGCTATACTTAATGATAGTGTTGCAAGTGTGCTGTAATATTTTAAAATGTCATTGTAAAGACAGACAGATAGGAACTCCGGTCCTCTTTCAAGGCCGGCATGAATAAAGTGTCTGTCCAACCCACCCATGATGCAATGTCCACCGGACAAAGAACCAATGGTGTAGGATGTCATTGTAGATAGGGTCATTATAAAAAGGTTTGAGTGTATGCTCTTTTTCAAGTAATATAGGTTGTTCTTTTATTTGATTGATTCTCTAATATCACACACTAGTGTCTACAATTTTGCATAAAATATTGAAATCATGTTGTGAAGTCATGTGCGGATTGGCATGGAGAATCTCTACATGTCATACTTTGAACTGAGTCACATTGGTTGAAGGTATAAGTAAGCTAATTTAGTGTGCATGGTGATGAATGGTTGTTCAATTTATTTCAAGATCATTATTTAATATATTAGCAACAATTACGCTAAGGTCAAAGTGAACAGCTTAAGAAATTGTCATGCATAGTTGTACAGTATTTGTTTTTAATTTTATTTTGGGTTAATTGTTTTTCAGATGAATCAGATGCTCTTGGGCTCTGAAAACATTATGGAGGCATTTCTGATTTGATTATAATTGTGGAATGTATAGTAATTAGTGGTGTGCTACTAATGATTGCAGCAACATAAGTTAGTTAGTGATTAAATGATGACCAATTAACAAGCCCCTTATCCTCTTGATCTACGACACTTTCTAGACACACTTTGGTTTCAAAAAATCATTCACTTTCTAGTTTTAGTTTAAGAGCTATCCGTCAAGAGATTCCCAAACATGCAATCAACATAATTTGTAGTTCTATTATTCAAATCTCAAATGCGAGCTCATTTTTGTGATTTTCTCTTTGAGTAGATCACTATTATATTCACTTTTATCATTTCAACCCATACTGAGAAAGTTAATGGCCTCCTAAAGATTTAGGCCTCTTAGAAGTAGAGTTTTTTTTTCTCCTCTTCTTTATTAAATCATAATTTAGAAGCCCTTTCTTTTCTCCTTACGAGCCTTAACAATTTGAAGAGCTCTTCTTCTCAACTTTCCAATGACATATAACATGCCCCACTTTATTGTGGGTGTCATTGAGAACCTTGAATCACACCCTAAATCCCTGTATCAATTACTCACTCTTTCATTAGCTTTATTTCATCTTAAGATTCCACTGCAGAACTGTCGTCTTCTTTGTCTCCAACGGCAATGCATAAGGATTTGGGGGTTAAGATGGCTTCCATTCAACTGCTGAAGTGTTTAACTGCATTCAAATAAATATTTCAGGCGGTGAGCATAATGGAAGATTTCGTGAACGCATTATTCTTTTCATTCCTTGAGTTTGTTACATTGTATTATAGCATGAAACTGTTTTTTTTTAGGGTTTATAAACTCATCGCATGAACCCCACTCAGGCATGGTGTGATGGAATCTAGGTGACCGTGAGAAGATGAACGCAATGCCACCATATTTATTTGAAGTTGCCTGGAGAAATTGCGGCTTAGAATTTTTAGGTTTAGGGTTTTAGGTTTCCGGTTTTCAGGACACATGTAGAATTCTTTTTCTTTTCTTTCGTTTGGTGGATTTCGAATTGCGTCGTTTGATAAAACTTAAACTAATAATCTCTGAATAGACTGAATGTGGTTAGAAGCTTGCGTACGTGAGCCACATCGAAAGGTGCTAAGAGCATGCCCAACAGCAGGTGCTTTTGATGAACCAACGCCAAGATTTGGTGTAACCAGCTCTACTTGCTTTGAAGTCTGGCCTAGCAACTACACACTATCGTCAAAAAATAGTATTTGGGGTCAAAGTTTTTGTTTTTCCCGCCATCTACAGAAGCTTTGGTGTAAGCAAATTACTCACACCAGGCAAGCATCTTTGCTCAATCAATAATTAGATAATGAGCTTGAAGACTATTCACCAGCCCATGCTTCAATGCCATCAAGTTCTTTTCATAAAATCTTCTTTTAATAAGTTGCCTTGGCGTTCGCACAACGAGTGTAGCTGGAGTACTTCAAGTCTAACATTCCTTCAAGTTAAAAATGACCCTCAAATTAATGCTTGGTGAACATATTTGGTCTAGAGCTGCTGGGCTTGTTGGAATGGAACTTATCTATCAGCAGAAGGTCCGATCCACAACTTTCATGGTCTCAAGGAGAGTGAAAAACGTGACACAAACTGAGGGAACCCTTTATTGCAAGAAGAGAGAGGCAAAATACAAATACAAATCAACCCCACCAGGACTGACAAGGCCGGGGGACACCTAGACATCACTAATCGAGCTAAATCTGGGACCCATAAGATTCCAACGAGGATAGTCGCCGTCCCACTTAGCAAAAATCCCCTTCCTACACTAGAGGGACTTGTTGCATTTATATATGCGTTGTGTTTCTTAAGGCCATGAAAGTCGACAACTGAAATGGTAAGTTAACCCCTAACTGCCTGAGCGTCCATTTTTTGGACGATGTACAGATTTCATCCATAATTTCTCATTTGTCATGCACTTTTTGCAGTGCGGAAATTTTACTATAGATTCTATGGGAGGTTAGCTTCATGCATATGTGATCCGATTAGAAAGGGGATGATTTGTGAAATTTTTATGCCTCATTTCATGTTGTAGTTATTCACCCAAAATTTTGAAGATTTCAGTGTAAAAGTGGTCTAAAAAAAGTCAACTCATATAATTAAGCAACCAAAAAGTCTCCAAAAATCACTACACTTAGAGTATTACATTTCAACCAATCACAAAGAATTTCATCCGTAGATTGTCAATATCTTATTCGTAATTGAATTACAAAATAATTTTGAAATTCACGTTTCAAATTTTATACAAAATTATTGGTAATAGCAATCATAGATCCAACTGTATGGATAGAATCTAAAATTCATAACGTACAACTTTTATTCATATATCAAGTTCAAAATATCCCTCTAGGTTGCATTTTATACTACATCTTTGCAAAATTGCCGAATTTGGAGAGGTCTCTACGCATTTAGGGGTTAAGTAAGATGCTGGCTTTCTACAACTTTCAGTCCTGGATATATGAGGCTTAGTTGACCTCCTGCAGACATGTATGTGCTCTAGAACCACCTTTGAATGGATTTCTATGCTGAAGAGGCGTATGTTCGGGTACTTCAGTATCTTCTGTTAGTATAAGCGCATGTTTGCTGATCTTGCTGTTTTTATATTTGCAGGAATGGCGATATCGCTTGACCGGGCAACAGGTCGTTTATGAAGGTGACTGGGAAAATGTTCGTTTGTGCAATTGCAGTGAAAGTATATACTAATTTATTCTATTTCCCTTAATAGCATACTGTAGTTGATAAAATGAAATGAATTGTTAATGTCCACTGATAGGCCCGTGGCCCAAGGGACTATCCAACCGGAACTGAGCACGATGTTTCGTTCTAATGTTATCATAGTAGGGGCAATGAAAAATGAAATGGGATTCATTTTCGATATGCACATTTGACAGTCTTAATTTTCTTGGTATGTTATGTCACTGTTCAACTTCTACCTCCAAGTTGTGGTTTGATGTCCTATATGTTGCGATAGTACGACATTGAAGCATGCAATGGATCTTGGAGAGGTGCAGTTCCAATTTATAATCATCAATGAATGCCTTCGAATTCAAGATAGTGATCTTTCTTACCTGTTAACAAGGAGGGGTTCCATTCCATTCCGTTGTTGATACAAGGAAGGTAGAGGATACTATTTTTGTCATTGTAAACATTTTAGCCAATATGTAGGAGTGATTTTTGGGAGATCCACAGAGCTGTGGAGAGAGGTGAAGCCAAATTTGTGCAGATTCATTTGTAGCAAGGATTAAGTTGAAATTCATCTTGTTTAGCAATGTGCTGTGTGCTGAAACAACCGCAGCATTGGTGCTTTCACGTCCCTATGAGTACATCCTTGAAATTGCAGCTACCACCATTTATTAACTTTTTGCAAATGTAAGTGGCTTGTAAATTGTTTTCATATCCTGATTCTGAATTATTTTGGATCTGCTGCAGACGAATTGGTTGCATAAATGTAAAAAAATTGAAGTTGTGCTCTAGGAGTTATGCAATTTTCTTTCGATCACAGGCTGATGTTCAGGTATTGTCTTTTTTCCTGCCAAAGTTTCTAGAATATGTGGTTTTAGGTCTTGAGCATATTGTCTGCTCTATTTTGCACCTCCTGTGTGTCTGGAAAGATTTAATGCGTTGACTAAGAGGAAGGGAAGATCTGATCAAATTCCTCTGTAAACAGAACACTTACATTCTCTCCGAGCATGCAAACCTGTACAATACACACAAAGGTGTAAACCCTACACCCCTATGTCATAGATCTTCAACTCTGTGAATTGGGGTTAAAGAGAGCACAAAATCAAGAACTAAAGCTACTAAATCACTTGGAACTAGATCGCTGATTACATAAGGCGCTCCTCAATAACCAGATTTACCCCATCTTCAATTCTTCATGATTTTGGACTCGTAAATGAAACCAAGAACCAGCAAAGTAAAAGAGGTAGAGAATGCTTGCTAACGTCACAGTGGCCAGTCCGCAACTCAGTCAGAGCAACTAGCTACGGTAGACCTTGTGTGTTTAACCTAATTCATGCTTGGACATCTTTCTTTGGCAGGCAGCTCACGTCCTTCACTTTAAAGCCCTGATTGGAAACAACAACTTCAATGCAACCTCTCACCACAGGATGAGCAAATTGTGAACACGACGGCAGAGACAGTTATACAGGTAAAGCCGAATGCACATCAGGTGACATTGTCAGACTGCACACAAAATGATTCAAGAATGGCGTCTGTCCACAGGAATATGGGAGGGAGATTGTTATTGTACTTCATCACCATGATAATTGGTATTGTACTTCATCACCATGATAATTGGCATGGTCTTGATCAGTTAGCTGCAGTGATTTTTTGTTGCTAATTTTAGCCAAATCGCTACATAAAATTAGGATTGGCTAATTGATACAAAGGAATTTTGAAAAAAGAGAGGAATAATAACCAGATTTCCTACATGGAGTCAAGATGTGTAACCTCTTTAAAACCTAGAAATCACCCAGGTATTGCTTAAGTAGCACATGTGTATTACCCTGATATTACCTATATATTAATATGAAAAGAGCATCCAAGGAGGCTGGATTGCTCTTCAAGCCATGAGAAAGTAGCAAAAATGCTAAACTGTCTCTTGACAAAAAAAATCACTGGTTAGCTGTAGTACCTCACTGGGAGCTCCATGGTGCGCGCTTTTTCGCCCTGATTGCTGCTAAACTGGGCCTCTGCTCGGAGTTCAACACTGCTACGACCGAAGTACATAGAAAATTCGAAAACAGGCATGTCGTCCATGCTGTAAGAGTCAGGCAAAGAAACAGAGAATCCTCCTTCTTTGGTCACAGCCTGGCCCTCGGTGTACCGGGGCTCCTGCTCATTGGAGCTGTACAAATCGAAGAGGATTTGCGTTTGGCCGCGAGTATGCGGAACATATTCTTTCGTCACGAACTTGTTCACCTCAATGCGAGTGCCTTTCTTCACAAAAGAATCGAATCGGTTGCGGCACCACTCCACGCCATCATCGCCCACTTTCAGAAATGCGCGTGGATCCAAGCCGGGCTCGAACCGCAGTGTGACGGATGTCCCGTATGTCTTCTTCAAAATGCGAGCCACCACGGCATCCGGGTTGAGCGCGAGAGCTACCGCGCCTTGGATTATGGCGCTGCCGGGGTTCGGCGGGCTCACAATGTGCTTCACCTCGCGCGCGAATCGGGCTCGGATCCGTTGCATGAGGTACGGGGAGCCTGCAAATCCGCCCACCACGAACATCACCTGGGCATTTTCACGCTAGGGCATCAGACTTGTCCAAAAAGAAGTAGAGTTATCCGAAAAGTTGAGCAAATAATTTCGACAAGGGAAAGACAAGGCAGAACTGGTATTTTAGTTTGAAAGGCGGCAAAAACAAGTTTTGGCTCCTATTCTTTCGATCAATTAAAATGCACTACGTTGTGAGAGAGATATGAACATGGCACCTTCTCAAAGCTAGAGAAGCTCCCCCAATGCACACTCAAGTTCCCACCACAGAATCTACACGTGCCCCCACACCAACCCACATGCTTGCCCAAAGCAGGCGCTTGGCTCTTTGTGACTAACAATCATTCTCTGCAATTTTTAATTGAAGCTTGAAAGCTCAGTGTTGCAGAGGGGCTACCCCTCCTTGACTTTACGGATAACTCAAGTATGTAAAACATTTGCCATTACTGCGTCATTAATACTATATAATAATTACAAAAAATGTTTAAATATATTTAAAATAAAATCTTTTCAAAATCTTTGGAATATTTTTGAAATCTTTACACATTTTATGTAGTGCAACAATCAATAATATTACAAATTTGGATTCAAATGCTATTATTAATTCTTTTGAAATAATTTATATCAAATTTTTTGACATTTTTTTATGTAATTCTTAAGCCCCTTATGTAAAAATATTTTTTAAAAGATACTAGAATTTTATGACTTCCAAAAAACCCTGAAATTTGAAGCTGCAACTACATATTTTGGCCGCCCTACTGTGATTTCACCCACCTTGATGTCTTCCACTTGCATCAGCTGCGCGGCAATGAGCTCGATGATCTCGTCCACGACCGGATCGAAAATGGACTTGAGGTCTTGTTGCGTGAGCTCAATCTCGCCGTACGACTCGCGCGGTGGAAGCCGCCGCTCCTTCTCAAACGCCTCCCACTTGACTGCCAATTTGTTGTGGAGTGTAATCTCTTTTGTATCTTTATTCGACACCATTTCGTGCCCGAACCCACACTTGATCTCTTCCCAATCTTTCAGCAAACGCGATCGGTAGCTCGGCACCCCCGAGCGTAAAAACTCATCCAGACACCCAATCTTTTTCGACAAGAACCGCATAAATGAATCATCAACAAAAGTCCCCCCACACAAGCCCCCGGAGCTTTCTGTGAGCTCTTGCACTTTGTAATCGTTCCCGCTTCCGATGAGCTCCTGCACCAGTGAATTTCTTTCATTTTTTCAAGGGTGTCCCATTGGCGATTTGAAAATCGAAACTTGAAAAATAGATAGCATTTTTTGGCGATAATTTACATAAAAATTTACTACAAATACATAGCTTTCTATAGAATTGTTGACTATACATAGATAGATAGGAACTCCAGTCCTCTTTCAAGGCTGGCGTGAGTGAATAAAGTATCTGTTCGACCCAACCATGGTGACTACAGAGACCATTAATAAGGGAAGATTATGGCGATCATATACTCTATTTTTTTTACCCATTTTTTCTTATAGCAACATCATAGCAATCCCATTTTTCAAATAGCAAGTTGGCGATCAATATAGCCACAAAAAAATTCACTGACCTGCACCACAATGTCGACCGTCCCGCCCCCGACGTCGGCCACGAGGATCTTGTCCTTGACATGCAAGGAGAGGTCCTTGTGTTTCTGGCGCAAGAGGTGGTGGCAGTGGAACGACGCAGCTTCGGGCTCCAGCACCACTTGCACGGACTCGATCCCGGCGGAGACCAGCCCGGCGTTCACCATGCACGCCTTCATTTGCTGCTTGGCTGATTCGTCCCAGATTGAGGGCACGGTCACGCACCTGTGATGTTTTCTTTCATTATTTCAAGGGAGTCCCATTGGCGATTTGAAAATTGAAACTTGAAAAATAGAAAGCATTTTTTTGGCGATTTACAATTTCTTTTACTACAAATACATAGCCTTCTATAGTCTCATCGTTGGCTATACATACCATAGAGTTCTCCAAGAAATCAAGACCAATCGTGACAGCTTCAAATTGGTTCTAAGCAGTACAGTTACAACCCGTAATGTATTTTCTTATGCACACAATTTTCGTAGTGTATACCAAATCTTTGTAGAAAACTTCTCTTCATCTCTTTCTACTCTCAACTCTCCATAGTGTACTCCTTAAAATGAGATCCTCACTACTAGAAGGCTTCGCTTTTCACTCCTTGTATGAGTCAAACGGCGCCACTTCGCACTCACCAATTTTTTGGTTGGACTTAGTGAGTGCGATTCGTCACGTAGGACAAGTGTGTACAGTGAAAAGCAACAATGAACAGAGTGAAAAACAACGCCTTTGCTTGTAGTGTCTACTAATGTGGGACATGTGTCGTAGGCTATGCTAGATAGAGTACTCCATGGGCTTGCCACTCATTGCTTCACAACTCGGAGACAACATGCACATGCTACATGCCGTAGAAGTGCCCATGGAGTACTCTATCTAATAAGTTGGCTATACATACCAATGATAAGGGAAGATTATAGCAATACACTCTATTTTTTTACCCAAATTTTCTTATAGCAACATAGCAAAGTTCAAATAGCAAGTTGGCGATCAATACAGCCACAAAAAAATTCGCTGTCCCGCACCATTGCACCGCGTCGCGGTTGAATCGCACGTCTCCCTCGTGATTCCTGATCACTGTCAACGCGAGCTCGCCGATGTGCTTCAAGTAATCGGTGATGATGGTGTTCACGGTCAGTGGGGAGGGGATGCTGGATGCCAGAACAGGGTCGTCGAGGTCTTTCTTCAACAGCAGCTTGAATCTCGACAGGTAGAACCCACTTGTTCCCTTGCTTTGCATGGAATCCGACCGGGCATGGTGACCCCACGACGAGCACTGCAGTGCTTCGCCTGATTGCGTGTAGTAAATTCCCGTCAAGGTCTTGCAGTAGGGTTTCTCGCTGTTTCGACTCGGCCAGTCGTAGTACACATGGATGTGCTCGGGATCTGCGGCTTTGGCATACGCGAACCCCGAGTATGTGGTTCCGAAATCCAACCCTACCACCCATTCTATGTGCGTTGGTGCTCTTCCCTTGTCACAGATTACCGCCTCTGTAGTACTCGGAGCTTTCCACAATGGTGGCGATGGCGGAGCTTTGAATCCGCTCTCAGTTGCTGGAGAATCATCACCTCTGGCAATGGACGACGCCTGATCGTCTATTGCAAAGCTTTCCACTACATTCGGTTCATCTCTCCCTTCGTCTACTTTCGACGAAGAGCACCAACCGAAGCAAGCCATAAGAGAAATTTATGTCCTGATGGATTCCCTAAACAGTGTGTTCACCCCTCCCAAACAGTCTACTGCGAATTCTCTTCATGTGGATCGCTGTAACCACTTCAAAATTGGCGGACCAAACACAAAACGCAAAACTTCAAAACATCAAAACAAACACAGTATCGAAAGGCTCAGTATCGAAATCCGTCATTTGCACTGAGTGACTGAACATCTATCAGCAATTAAGCAGACTACAATCCGTAGTAAACCGAAGGCACAATCGATGCACATCAAACATTCTCAAAATCTGTAATGCTGAGCAATCTACTGCGACATACAGTTCCATATTGAGGGCTCATGCATTAGGGTATCAATAACGAGCTCGATCTGTGAACATTGGAAGCATACCTGCTTAAAAATCTTGCCAGCAACGGTGAAACCAAGAACCAGAGTTGATGAATTCGCCATTTACGCAACAAGAGAGTGTCCGCGCTCAGATCACACCAAGTTCGCAATTGACAAACCTTACCTCACGATCAACAGCCGCTGTCCGAATTGGGCTCGAGCATGAATGAATGATTAACATTCAATGGCCGCGCGGTTCTGACAAATTGTTTACAAGATGCGTGCATGCCGAATTTTGCTACCGCCAGATTAGACTGGTGTTAGTACCAGTTCGTTCCAATTATTGATTGCTTGCAGCGACAGGTCATGAAACACCTTGGGGCTTGTTCGTTCACCAGTTCCATAATGCATTGACGAAATGTGGGCGATGATGATGATTGTAGAATAAGTGAGCTTTTTGGTGAGTCTGGTGCCAGCTCTATTGCTCTTTCTAGCTGAGCCCTACTAGCTTCCCTTTCATTTGCCTGCTGCAGTCATTTCCACAAGTACCATTGTGGTGTCAGGCTCGTGGCGCCAGTTGCATGATTGCAGCCTTTTCCATGTCAAGTGCTTGATTGCCGAGTCGATGCTTTCAGTGACCTTGATGTGCATTGTTTACCCTAGACTCAGATTACTAACAAAAATCTTGATCTTTCTTAAGAAACGGCTTGAAAATCTTGTAATGGAAGATTGATATGAGGTATCTAGATTGGATTCATGGAGCACGTCTGATTCTCGAGTCAAATGAAGCTGGTTAATAATTCCTGAGCCAGCAATTTAAAAGGCAAACGCGACCTCCTCTTCAAGTGTTGCTACCGCTTCCTCTTTGGGGAATGGTGGCAGACAGACTTGATGCTCAGAAAGTGAGTTCCTATACTGTCAACATGAGGTGTGCATCAGTGATTTTTTTTTGTCAGGAGACAGTTTAGCATTTTTGCTATTTTTCCATGGCTTGAAGAGCAATCCAAGCTCCTTGGATGCTCTTTTCATATTCATGTATCATAGTATCATAGCAGGTTTGCCAAAATATAAAAAAAGAAAAGAAAAAGAAAATGTAAAAAATCGGAAATTATGAGGACAAAACAACGAAAATAGAATATATTATTTTAAGCTATATTTTGCTATTTCTAAGCTATTTTGGACTATTTTGGGCCATTTTTAATCATTTTTTCTCAGAAACAAAAATCAAGAAATTCATTTTTTGAGGAGCGAACCTTATTTTTCAAAAAAAATTAAATATTCGTTCACGAGGTGGCGACCTTGTTATGGTACTACGATATCGGGGTAATATACATGTGCTACCTAGGTGCTACTTAGGCAATACATGGATGATACCTAGGTTTAAAGAGGCTACACATCTCGATTCCATGTAGGAAATGTGGCTATTATTCCATCTTTTTATTCAATTAGCCAACCCAAATTTTATGTAGCAATTTGGCTAAAATTAGCAACAAAAAATCATTGGTGTGCATTGTATGAGTAAGAATGATCCTCTTTGTTAATATGTTAGAAAGAGGACATTTATTACTTTTTGAATTTTATGTGAATCCATTGTGAGGTTAGCGAACGCCATGTGAAGCAAAAGTAAACCATCTTCAGTGAGTATAAATTTACCTTAGTTTGTGGTTTCTGTCGCAGTCAAGTACCAACAATGAATGGTGCTTGAGCTTGATCCCAAAAAAAATGAACGAAAGCAACTGGGCCATGGTCGGTGTCCAGTCATTCCCATTGAGCCCACTGACAAACAGAAATCAATTGGAAGGAGTTAAATGTCCTGAGGTTCAAAATGTACGTCTTTTGTACATCCTAGCAGTCATACGATTGAGATACCGGTGCAGTACCGATTCTTCTGTTCTCTCTATTTATTTTATTTAAAAAAAATTGAATTGAGAAAAGTAGAAAACTGCAGAGAATTTAGAGACAGTCTTCTCAAGTTCAGAAGAGTGATAGCAAGAGTTCTCTAAACCATAATAATAATAATCATAATCATAATGTTGCCCCAAAGAGCATCGTGAATGAAGAGTATGGTGGGGTGTTTGTCTATCCATGTCTCAAGGACATGCGTAGCGAGGTTTATCCTTGGTGCCTCCTCTCGGAGGGGAGAGTAGTTTTGTCCCAATGACCCTTTGTCCGGTGGGCAATGGATTATTGGCATTACGAACGAACACTTTATTCACGCCGGCCTCAAAAGAGGACCGGAGTTTCTATCTATCTGCCTCCTCTCGGAGGTAGTCTATATGACTCAAACCAGCAACCACTAGCCGATAAATAATATCCGTTATTAATTTATATATTTGTTTTGTGATATGTAATTTTGTAAACTTTTGGGTGATCACTCCTTTAGGTTGGAGTATGATTGAGAGGGGTTTATGAGTCTGGAGTTGAAGGCCCGGATTTGAATCTTATGTGGCCTCTAAACCCTACACCCTAAATTGGCAAATGCTCTTTCCAGTCTTGTTAGACCTCAAGTACAAACTACTCTTCCATTGCTCTCCTTGTCTGCATCGTAATTGCAAGGCGTGTTTCAAAACGTTTCAAATTTCTTGAAAAAATCTGAAGTTCTCAAAATAGGTGTTTGGTGAAGCTCTTGTGCTACCGATGTGTTGACCATGGCCACCCAAATGGGTTTGCTCAATGAATCTTTTCCATCGGAGCTACAAGGCAAACTTCCAAGGAGACAAATTTGTACTGCAATGGAAACAATTTACAATGTACTGTGTCCTGTGTGATGTTTGTCCTGTGTGATGTTCCGCACTCACCTCCTCTGTGAGAAGTGGCGCGGTTTCACTCAGAAACGACACCCCCTCCTTGTAGTGAAACACAAATAAACAAAAGAGGAAGGATCCAACAATACCTTAAACCCTCATTTTGTTGTCTCTGTCCCACCAGGGGAGAGACTACGGAAACGCATCATTTTCAAAGGAGTTACATGACTGAACATTATAAACAGATCCATAAAAGTAAATCTAAGGTAAATACTAAGGCAGAGACTACGCGACTAGCCGCTTGTTTTAAAACGAGACGTTTCAGAACGTGTGTCATTACAACTATGGTATGCATGATAGAGGTAACTTCTATCATCAATGTTATCAAATGTCATCTTGCTCATATCAAATAATTTGACCCCCCTGGTATTGTAAGTTGGTTTTAACTGCATTTTCATAGATACTAGTCTTTTCATCTGTGAGCTAGTGGACTTAATATTTGCTAGCCGAAGAACTAATGACTGTGTGCATATGAAAGAGTGAGCAGACACACTCGAAGCTTGGTGATCTCTATACAGAAAAGCTTACTGTCACTTATGGGCGGGATGTATCTAAGCGATTATGTTCACCATATTAATCCATGTACACTTGTGAATGTGATTGCTGCAGCGGTTTGTGTATGTGTGCATATGCTCACCAAACCAAGAACATCTTTAGAAGCGAATTTCTTCAAGACTGGATAGTATCTGCCATTGGTTTCTCAAAATTTGGGTGCGGAGTCACTGCAAGCACATGGATTGTGTACAGATACTGTAACAATCACCACATCACAACAAGTTGAACACTTGTATGTGCTACATGAAGATTAACCAACATGATTGCAAGTACCGTATGTTTAATTTTTTCCAAAAAATAAGGTTCTGCACTTCTGCAGATGAAGTATTCGCGAATATTCTTCAATATTCTTCGTAGGATGCATCTCCCAGTGCACGCACCTTTGTTAGCAACATTAGCTAGGGGAGTAACTATATCAACGTTAGCAACATTATAGGGGAATAGCTAGCTATACAACATTACGGTTCCCAAATGTTGCTTAACAAGCTGTAACATTGCTTTACTCCCCTAGCATTGCTTTACTTATTCTGCTAACTTTGCTAACAAACGAAACACACAGTGTATGATTCTAGTAGTGTATTAACGTTAGTCTACTTCTGAATTTGTAGTTAAGATAACCTATTTTGAATCAAGGCTAGTTTGTGCAAGAATGATACTCATTAACTCACTGATAAAAGTGCTCACAGAAGCCGTAACGTTCACACTTCGAATACAACATGATACAACATTGACGATACTTAGAGAACACTGAAACCAAGAGCACGACAATTTTGAACCAAGTTTGAAAACTGTGTCCATAACATCGGTTCCGTTGAAAGTGCGTGTGCAAAGTGCACATGAATTCTACACATGAGATAACAAAATTACAGAATTGCATGACAAGGAGTTGAAACCCCCTTCATTTCACAACATAAACTTCAAAACTTTAACCCCTAAACGTACCGTCCCTTTGAACAGAAGTAGATGCTAGCCTTAAAAGTAGATATTAGCATGGCTCAAATGTACATGAGGTGTACATGAGAGGTCCATTGCAAACATGAAATCTACCCAACAAATTTGACATACTTGCATTTGGAGACCTCTGTAATATTATCAACATCTCAACATCACAAAAGATTTACTTTAATTGGTAGAGAACCTAATAGGCTTGCAAATATGACTTGGATGAAAGTCATCCGAGATTGTATGAGAAAGTTACAAGGCTTTGAATATGTTTGTAATCCAGTTTCTGGACGTTGGGACGTTTAGGGGTTAATGATTGCCAACCTCATGAAATTCACAGTCCAAATTCATAATTATAATTTTCTAAAACATCCACTGCACTTTTATCAGAAGCAGTGTTCCATGTAAATATTGCACACCTCTTCGTAGAACCCCACTTCCACATAGTGATCAAAACTTACAATAGGCAGCAAGTGGCTTACCGACATGAGAATGCTAAAAAGGAAGTCACAACGCTCCACACCAGGGTTGTCAGGTCTGACACTTTTTCCCAACTTGACGTTGAATTAGACGTCTGACGTTGAGTGTCTAATTATACAAGTGTCAATATGTTAATCAACTTGGATGAAATATTCTTGAATATGCTAGAAAATTTTAAAATATTTTGTATATATTCTAAGAAAATGGCCAACATGTTTGACAGACGCGGAGGTCTATTAGATGTCTTGGACGTTGTGTTCAGCACTTTGTTTAGTGGTTGAGTAAGACAACTGCTCCACACTAAACAATGTTTCCAATCTCACCGCTCATGAGCAATAACTCCATCATTCAGTCAAAGACATGAAGCAACAATGTTTAAGATGTATATTACTAGGTTGGCCCATGTCAAAGTCTGGCAGGATAGTAATAGTGGCGGAACTCTCCTTGCATGTGTGCATGCACGATTTGCATTACACAATAGATTACTCTAAATGTTATATTGTAAGTAGCTCTCTTTGTCATGGCAAAGCACTTGAAATTGAACATTGCTGAAAAATTCATGGAGCCTTGAACTGCAGCTGATGGATTCAGGTATATTACAATGAGCACAGTGAAGTCATGTGTTACTGAGTCATCACAACTAAGACTTAACCCTTTACAGCCCACGCAATCACATTGTGGTCACTGAGGCATGTTCTTGCAACCTACCGTAAGATCTACTCCAAACCAAGCATCATTGTTTGAAGTTTAGGTGTGGAGCTTCGTCTCACACACACACTTCAAAAATAAAATTATGATTTGGAGTTGTGAAGCTATGAAAACACCTATCTATAAAACACCAAATACTACAAATACCTCAAAGTACAGCAAATATTTACAAATACAACACATATACATTTTTGTGTTTGGAAATTTTTTTATCTTCTTTTATTTTTTTGAATCATCTTCTCTTGTTCATGTTCCATTAGTGTATGTATTCTGATCTTGATCAATGTACGAACTTGTTTCATATTTATACGTATACATTTGTCCTAAACCGTATCTGGATAAGTCGCTCTCACTTATAAAATTCACAATAATTATGTGTGAGTTCGTTCTTGACATGAAAGATTGCAATTGAGAGGTGTTGACATACCGTAGTACCATAGCTGGGTCGCCACCATCACTTTCATTTTTGAAAATTTAACTCAAATTCTATTTAATTGTGAAGTAACACACCCTCCAAAATCTCGTCTTTGAGTGTGAATTATACGGTTCAATGATATATTATGATCTTTCAATCCAAGAGTCTGATCTTACCAAGGTTTAACCGACACTTGTTTGATTAAGCTATACTTTTATTTATACGGTTGAATACTATTAATAATATCCCTAATTTCAACAGAGAGAGTTTTAAAAGAAAAAACACCAAATATCTAAGGATTCTACAGAACAGAGATGGGCAGTAAAGGGTTAAGAGCTGATCTAAAACACATCTATACAGGTGAATTGGTAAGTTATGGACTACATAACCGGGCAAGGGATGGCACTCCCAAGCCGATTATAGGAGATAAACTTTTGTGCAGTCATTTAATCTAGATCGTTCAATTTCAGTTTTCTAGTTGATTTAGTGGTCAATCCGTGGCTGGGACACCCTCCGGCCTAGCCCCTAGTACCGTTTGCTCTTTCATGACAACTGACTAGAATTGCTCTAAAGGCAAGCTTCCATATGAGCATCGGGCGAGTGGAAGACACTAGAAAACAAGAAGTGAGGTCCTAAGAAGCATCGATTGTCCACTCATTTCAGTGAAAATGGAAAACATACTCCTGAGCTCACCTCAGTTCACCCTTTTCGGTGGTGAATTGGCGGGTTTCATTTTTTCAGTACCGATGGCTCATACATAGAAGCCTGGTCTAAAGGCCTCCTTACATGTGGAGCCCATGGACAAAAACATCACTAAAAGACAAGAGGCCTTCCACCGATGATTGGTGAACATGGAGTCCGGTGACAGAGTTCCACCGATATTAATGTACAATTCACTATTCACATCACAAGAAAGTCTTTTGCAGATTTCGCAATTGGTAAGCAAACCCACTCACCAATTCATGTAAGTAAGCCCTAAGGGCCTTTTTAAATATAGATTGAGTGAGTGGAAATTGCATATAAGACAAGCATAAAATGGCTATGAGGAGGATTCCTCAAGATTAGTTGTCCACCGGGGCCAGCATGTAAGGAGACTCTAACCAGAATATGCTCAATAAATCCAGTGAACCCAGCTATAGTACCATGAGCAGTAAAAGCTTAACCCTAAATGTTCAACCGTCTAGAAAGTGGACGATGTACATAATCAAACACAGTTTTCTCATCTGTCATTGACTTTTTGCAATGTGGAATTTTTACTATATATTTTATGAGAAGTTAGCTTCATGCATGTCTGATCCAATTAGAAAGGGGATGATTTGTGAAATTTTGATGCATCATTTCATGTTGTAGTGTTTCACCTAAAATTTTGAAGATTTCAGTGTAAAAAGGCTCTTAAAAAAGTAAACTCATAAAATGAAGCAACCAAAAAATCTCCAAAAATCACTACATTTAGTGTACTACATTTCAACCAATCACAACAAATTTCATGTACAGTGGGGTGACATCGAAATTGTCACCTTGTGCAATTTCAGGGATAGTGCCCACATTGCTGCCAACTTTGACACCCTCCCGAGCGCTGGAAAATTGTTATTTATACATGAAATTTTAGACACAAAATCATTGTTATGTTGACAACATGTGTACCAGATTTCAAAGCTAGAAGATTGATAAAAAAAAAAAAGATATTCAAGATTTACTAACAAGGGGTAGCTGTAAGAAATGTTTCACAGCTGCCAACTTTGATACCCTCCCAAGGATTGAAGAATTTTTTTTTTCACATGGAATTTTTGGAGTAGGAACAGATTTATGTTTTTTACACATGTGAAAAAATTCAAGTCCAAAAGACCCACAAAAAAAATGATATTCCAAATCTACCAACAGGTGTAGTTGTGAGAAACAAAGAGGAAAATTGTCTCACAGCTTTGACAGCCTCCCTAGAGTTGAGTATTTGTTATTTCAACATGAAAGTTTTTGCACGCGTTATCAACTTAAAAGTGCTTTTGTGCCAAAAAATCCATTTTAAAATAACAAATTCCCAACCCTAGAGAGGCTGTCAAAGTTGTGAGACAATTTTCCTCTTTGTTTCTCACAACTACACCTATTGGTAGATTTGGAATATCATTTTTTTTGTGGGTCTTTTGGACTTGAATTTTTTCACATGTGTAAAAAACATAAATCTGTTCCTACTCCAAAAATTCCATGTGAAAAAAAAAATTCTTCAATCCTTGGGAGGGTGTCAAAGTTGGCAGCTGTGAAACATTTCTTACATCTACCCCTTGTTAGTAAATCTTGAATATATTTTTTTTTATCAATCTTCTAGCTTTGAAATTTGGTGCACATGTTGTCAACATAACAATGATTTTGTGTCTAAAATTTCATGTATAAATAACAATTTTCCAGCGCTCGGGAGGGTGTCAAAGTTGGCAGCAGTGTGGGCACTATCCCTGAAATTGCACAAGGTGACAATTTCGGTGTCACCCCACTGTGCAAATTGTCAATATTTTATTTGTAATCAAATTACAAAAGAATTTTGAATGTTAAGTTTCATATTTTGTATAAGAATATTGGTGACAACAATCATAAATCTAACTGTAACACTTGTTTTGTTAAAAGTGCACATAGCCATGTGCACTATTTTTTAGTAGTATGTGCACTGCATTTCTTTTTATTAAAAAGGGGAAGGAGGGTGGGAACATGCCCACCCCCCTTTAAAATTCGCACTACATTTCTTTTAATTTTAAAAGGAGGGGGTGGGAACATACCCACCTCCCTCTAAAATTCGCACTACATTTCTTTTAATTTTAAAAGGAGGGGGGTGGGAACATACCCATCCCTCTCTAAAATTTGCACTACATTTTTTTATATGTAATGTACATTCAACTTTGGCACTTTATAGGTAAAATATGACTATATTTTTTTTTAAATGTAGAAAATTTCAGCATGTGCATTTTTTATATGGCACGTGCACTTTTAATGAAACAAGTGTTCTGTATGGATAGAATCAAAAATTCATAATGTACAACTTTTATTGATATATCAAGTTCAAAATATCTCTCTTAGTTACATTTATAAAACATCTTTGAAATTTTCCAAATCTAGAGAGGGGTGAGGACGGTTAGGGGTTAAGGGCCGCTTCACACTATGACCGAAGGTCAAGAGGCCGTCAATTTCCACCAATCGGATTGCAAGAAACCAAGAGTTCGGCCTCTCGACCCTTCACACTAGAGGCCAAAGTCCAAAGGCCGTCGCCCTCCAAAATGCTTACATGGCAACACTTTTTGACCAAGGTGACGGCCTCTCGAAAGGAAGTTTGGGTCGGACGGGAATGGAAACCCAAACTATGGTCGAGAGGCCGTCGATTTCTTTTCATAAAAAAATGAAAACTATATTTTATTGCCTATTTTCAGTAGATTTCTTTGGACTCTCAACAAAGTTTGGCCACTCAATCCCACGGCCTCTCGACTTGGACGGCCATAGTGTGAAGCGGCCCTAAGTATGTTGCACACAATAGAGTTAACCGAAAAGTCAGCCCAAAATTTGATGCTGTATGCATGATCATATCTGACACACGGCATTTTTCACAGGGTAGACTAATTTAATCCAATCCCTCCATTTGCTCTACAGTACCGGTAAGATCACATGTGAATATTCGCGCTTATCAATCTGTCCACTACAGTGCCTGTCTACAGTATCAATTTCAGAAACCTGACACATAACACTGATTTCAGGGCTGTTGTTGACAAACATACCACCCTACTTAATTTTGTTATTCATTTCGGTATTGGCTACTAATACACTAGAAACATTAATCAAAAAATTAATCAAAAACGATTGCAATCACCAAAATCCTCTGGTTGAATATTTTTGAAAATCAACATTTGGCTATTTTTGGCTGATAGAGATAGAAGATTCATGAATAAAATGTAATTCATATAATTCTTTTGAGTGAAAAGATAGTCCATAGCATAATAGAACAATGGGAGGCAACACCCTTTTGCAATAGGACCATAATATAGTTACATTTAGAAACTAAGTTTACGCGTCAATGACATAGTAGTCCCAAATTCATGGAATACAAATGGCATTCCTTCATTACTTAAAAAAGTGGATTTAAGTGAAGATTCTCTTTCAATCCAATTTCAAAAGGGTGCTCCATTGCATTACTTTATTATGCTATGTCATACTCCACTTGTAATATATAGGTGGTGTTTTCTTTTAAATTTAATAGTATCTTAAATCGCATCCTAGAAACTCCAATTCCACCCACCTCTAAAAATCCCCGATTAGATCACAAGTAGTTGGCTTTAGATTCCTTAGAAATCACAAGTGGTCGGTTGAGTGCATTACTAGAATGGGTGCCTACAAGAGATCATGGAGAAAGATCACTTGGACGCTTCTCTGATTCTTCTTTACAATCTCTCAAACATCTATTCAAGTTATGGTAGTGGTTGTTGAAGATACCTACATTGTCAAAATGGGACCACTTATCTAGTAACAAATCCCATTAGAGATAACATGGAAATGTCATATTGAATGTATTATGGATAAGCAAAATAACACATTCAATGTGACATTTCCACGTTATCATTAACAAAAAAATTACTATACTAATATTGTGATTATTTAGTGTTCAACAAGAATTGATGTTTTTTACCACAATACGTTCAAAAGTGAGGAGAAATAGTGTCCCTACAATACATACAGTAGGAGTTTGCTATTTGAAGCATTCCCACTTCCATTGAGAGTGTCGAGTTCTTCTTAGATGACGAGAGTGACATGAGATGGCATGCCATGTTTGTCATAAAGTTGCCATTTTTCATTGGAACACTCATCCAGAAGGTTTAATTGAAATTTTTATCACTTTAAATTTTACAATAATTTTTTTTACAAGGACACTATATCTCTAAAAAGTCAAACAATGTATGTGTTGAGAAATACTGTCCCGAACACTAAATAGCTCATTTAGTGCAGTGAAGTCGGGAGGGTATCCCCTGAAGGACCAAGAAGTCCAAATTGAGGAGTTTTGAGTAAGTCCTATATAAACTTCCTTTATTTGTTTTCTAACCAATATAAACAATGTTCTTCCCTAACCAATATAAACAGTGATATAAAATTTGGTCCCATTGGAATGATTGGTTTTCACAATAAGGTAAGGGATACAATTGCCGTCAATTTAAGCATTTCAATCTACATGGAGCGCTGATTTTCAATGATAAAAAATTGCAGCACATAAAACTTTGGGTTTAATAACCAAGCTCAATTTTTAATTATTTTTTTCACAATGTATGATTTTTTTATAAATTTTCAAACTTAATATGCATAGATGACTATTGATGTTAGTAGGTGTACCAGCAATTGTCTTTCATTTCTAGTCCAATTAGATTGCTAACTTGATATTCATAATTAATGCTTGTGATAAACTAGATTGAGAACTCCTGAAGTTGAAATGGGTGCTTTTATAGGTGACCACAACCAGTACCTAACAGTTTCTGGTGCTTCTACCTTAGAGCATCCCCAGTAGTGTTGTAACCCCTTAAGCCTACATCCGCCTTACAGGCTTAGGGGTTAGAAACCGTCCCAGTGGCGACCTGTAAGTAGCTTTTTCATCCAGCTCGCGGCCTGTAAACGGCCGTCGACCTGGAATTTTCAGCTTCCTTCAGGCGGGCCGTAAGTGCCGCAAATAGTAACAATTATCTCGCATCTTTTTTGATTGTGCGTCTTTATGGGGTCGTTGGTTTCCCCGTTGCGGGATCGGGTCGTTGGTTTTTCTCAAGTAACATCGAGCTTGCTCTCACACGCTGCGTTTAAGTGAATCAAAGTGCGCAGGGCTTACATTTGAATTTTTTGGCTCTTTGTTGAAGTGCTGTTGAGTGAGGTAAATTCGCATGCAATGCAGAGTCTTTTAGGAATTTCGTCAATCGCCCTTGGTTACTGAGTTTGGGATTGATTGAGAGAGAGAGAGATGAGCTCGTTGGTTTAGGGTTTGGTGCAATTCGATCGCTAAAACGCTGCCATATTGAGACCTAAATTGTTGGTTCCCATTCTTTTTTTCTGAAAAGTAAACGGAATACTCTCGTTCTCACAATTTTTCAATTCTGTTTCGATTCTGTTTGTGAGCTATAAGCACACATACAAAGATTGAAAAACGTCCAAATAGTTGTTGAATTAGAAACCGGAGATGAGCTTGTTGTATAGGATCTGGGTTTAGGTTTTGGTGCAATTTGATCGCTAAAATGCTGCCATATTGAGACTTAAACTATTAGTTACCATTCGTTTTTCTGGAAATCAAACGGAATACTCTCGTTCTCACAATTTTTTCAATTGCCTTACATTGCGTCTTTCGATTCTGTTTGTGAGCTCTAAGCACACATACGAAGATTGAAAAACGTAGAAGTCGTTGAATTAGAACAAGAACACTCCGTTTTTTCCCATAACCTAGGTTCATCACATTCGGTTTGTGTTTGTGTAGAATTCAAAGGAGATCGTCAAAATGCAGGCTGTGCGAGCTGCTGTGCTGAAGCGGATGCGAGCTGCTCCCGTCTTCACGAATGGATTCCGGCTCTTCTCTGCTGAGCCCCAGGGGACGTACTTGGACAAGCACGTCGTCACGGACCGCGTCTTGAGTATTCTCAAGCGAATGCAGAAAGTGGATGGAAATAAGGTATGAATCATTGACATATCTACACACGTTGTCTGTGTATATTTCTTTTTTCGTGTTCACGTTTGACGATCAATTGAATCCTTGGTCCTGTAAATGTGCAAGGGGATATAGGGGCATTCCACCTCAGCAAGCAGAAACAACAAAAAGGAATCAGCGTGGCACGATACGAATTCAGATGAGGCTGCCCGCTGCCCGCTGCCCGGCCAGGGCCTTGGATGGGGCGCCGTCCGGCAACGCGTGGAGCGAAGTTACACTACCGGCCAGACGTGAGCACCAGGAAAGCATCAGTCCCTCCCTTGTCGCCTTTCCAACTTCCAGGAAGTTGAGGCCGCGCCCGTAACTACCGCTTTCACAGGACGCGTCGAGTTTGCCTCACTCGTATTGCAGCAAACCGCGTTCCCCTCGATCTCCGCCCTTTACAAAACACTGCTCCACACGTACATCTAAACGTAACTTTAGCACTCTTGAGTTTTAGAGCTTCAAGAGGTGATACAGTGAGAATCAAGAGCGGGTCATCGTAACCTCACCGTTTCAGTTCTTTCAACCTTTCGTTGCTGCCGCTGTGAAGAGTGGTTTAGTTTCGTTGCTGCTGTGAAGAGTGCTCGATGGATCCTAACCGGCCCTACCCCCCATACAATTCGAACCAACCCTACCCGCCTCACGACACCAACAATCCCTACCCTCCACATGATCCCAATACTGGCTACCCGCCTGCTGGCTATCCACCTGCTGGCTACCCGCCTGCCGGAGAGGTATCGATCTGTTTTCGCAATGGTTTTGTGGTTGCGTAAAATCAAGAACCAACTAGGGTTTGTGAATTGTGAGATTCTTTGTTTCTTGTTCTGATGATTTTGTTTTTTTGTGTGCGTTTTGATGTTCAGAGTGGAGAGAAAGGCTTGGGCGGTATTGGCAATGTTGTGTCAGGGTTAGCTCATCAGTTTGGTGGACAAGGTCAGCATGGTCAACAAGGTGGCTATCCTTCTCAGCATGGATACCCTCCCCAAGGCTATGGACAACCTCAGGGCTATGGTCAACAAGGTGGCTATCCACCTCAGCAAGGCTATGGCGGATATCCTCCCCAAGGCTATCCTCCTGCTGGTTACCCAGCTCCGCAACATCAATCTCATGGCTCTGGTGGACCTGGTGTTGGTATGTGCTCTGCATCATTTTTTAAAGACTTCTGCTCTCATGTGCATTTGGACTTTAGGGTTGTTTCTTTTTTATGAATACCAAAATAGCTCTGCGATTCAACGATTTTTATGAGGTGGAATGTTCATTGCTTTCACAACCATTGATGAAGGAGATCACTGTCATTTGTGTGCTTGCAAACAAATTTAGATGAATCTAGTTGTACTGGCATTCGAGATTTGAAGTTGCATCTCAGTGTTATAATTCCTTGTGCAGGGGGTCTGGTGGCTGGAGCTGCAGCATTGGCAGGTGCCTATGGTGTTTACAAAGCTGGTTCTGGTTCACATGGAGGCAAACAGGGATCCCATGGTATGATGCCTAGCATACCTGGAATGATGCACGGTGGGGGTGGGCATGGCCAAGGTCATGTCCAATATGGTCATGGAAAATTCAAGGGTGGCAAGAAACATAAGGGCGGCAAACATAAGGGAGGAAAGCACAAATGGAAGTAGAACATCAATCAATCTTTGCCATGATCAACACTCTAGATGGATGCCATGTTTAACACTCTAGATGGAACAGGATCTTAGGTTTAATGACTTTCTATGAATTACAGCAGTTTGTGGTTGCTTGCACACTTGAACTGCGCGCACTGCAGTTCAATCATGTTTGTAGCTTTGAACTGGTTCTTGCAGCCATGATGTTTGTATAGGATTCATGCAATGGTATACTAGTGTGTGCACGGTGTAAGAATTGGTGCAGGTTTCCATTTTTATTTTTTCTCTAAGATGTTAGATGTGACAGTTTCAGATTCTTGAATGGATTTCATTACCCTAAGTCATCCTTCTGTGCAGAAATATCAGGGACACAAACTGTTTGGTCTAAATTGCAGGCTTACTCTTTTGTGGAGCATTGCTAGTATGAGATTTGTAGTACTTTTTGTAAGTGATTTGAGGGTGAGAAATTTTAGTAGGTTCTATAGTCCATAGATAGTCCATAGACGGTCCACAGATGATAGTTTAGTATTGGGCACTACCCATGTTCTTGAGGCATGGATAGACGAACTATTCCCAATGAACTCTTTATTCATGATGGTTTTCCAGCTAGTGTTATGATTATTATTATTCTTATAGTTTTGGCATTGGGTGGAATATATTTTTGTTGCAAGACACATCCATTTAAAAAATACAAGTAAACCATGGGATAGTTTGGTTTGTTTTTTGGAGAGATCAATGAGGAATGTTTGTGTCTCGCTATCTTGAGTTAAAGAATGAAAGTGGTTTATTCCTTCATATTCTTTTCAATTGTTGAATGTGTTTAAGGTTTTTTATTAAAACAAATAGTTGTACACTTTATTAAGTGTGTATTTAAGTGTATCATATGGTCTTTAGATGAAGATGTCATGAAATCATTATCTTTTTAGTGAGTTTTAGATTGTGTAAAAAATATGTGATTCTTGAAAGTTCCCATTAATAAAGAAATATAGTGATACATAAAATTAAGAGTCAAAATTAAACATAGATATGATTCAAACATTTTTTTAGTTAAGTTTCATGTTTATGAACTAATTTGTTATAATTTGGTGTTATGGATTGTTCCTTTTGCTTCAAATTCGGAATTAAGACAATTCCAGATTTGATAATGAATGAAAAGGAATATCAAAATTGTTTAATAGTATTTTGGATGGAGTATTACTACTTTCTCATGAATTTGTCATGAAATTCATGTAAATTGAAAATGTGTAATTTCTAGCACACATTAAATGAGTTTAAAAATGATATTGTTTTAGTGAGACATTCCTTTTTGATACCCATATCATGCTTGAACTCAATATGTATTATTTAGATATCATATGAACAAGTTTAGAATTTTTTATGTTTTTTTTATAGCTTCTTCTAAAGTATAGTTGGGTTTTGACTTATCAACTGTTGTATATTTATACAACTTTAGAGTCATTTGACTTGTGAACAACAAAAAGCTTTGGCGTTGATTTAACACTTGGACAATTGGTCACAAGACAATTTATAGTTTCACACGCAATAAGTTACATGCAATTAGTCTTCATGTTAACACTTGAATAAAAAAAAACCTAAGTTGTCATGCTAGTAGTAAAGCTTCTCTACCAGAGGTTTAAAGACAACATAAAAATGGGCATGCTTCACAACAACAAAACATTCTTCAGCCCTTGTTGAACCACATCCTTTTTCTACAGTGTAAATTGTAAAGTACTAATAAAATAATTCAACTCTCCAATCCTCGTTGCTTGGCCTAGCTGAAGTTATTGTAGATCCTCTAAGATGCTTGTGATTCCAAGGCGTTGTAGATGCAAATTCTTAAGATGCCACATGTATGATAGTGGCATGCTTAACCCCTAAAGGACCAAGTGTCCTAACTAGAACATTTCAATGTTTGGGTAGGTTCCCATGGTGTCAATTTTTATTTCTATTTTTTGAAATAAATTATGTGAATTCGGTATATCAATACAAAAATGGGGATCTAATTTTTTTTATTCCAACTTTTAAAGTGGAAGTTATGGAACAAAAGGGGTTTTTTTGGGGAGAATGGGCAGTGCGGGCAGGGCTCAAAATAAACCGTAGAAATTACTATTTTTCAACTCTAATCATAAGATCTTGTTTTAGATTGTTTTAGATTACCAGGAAAGTGCATGGTAAATTTTCATAGAATTTGATTGTAGAGATTGCAAGATTATAGCGTTTGAAGTGAAAAGATGAAATTGTAGTCTTTTTGATATTTTCTGACCGTCTTTGAAGACATGAGAAAAATTGTTAAATTGGTCAAAAAAATTCTTAAATTTTAATTTAAATGTTTAATTTGGTATTTTCTATCAAGAGCAACAAAACATTCACAAGAAAATGAATAGAAAGAGGTGAAAATAATGCTCAAAAACAGGAAAAGCCCGTGGTCCTTTAGGAGTTAACCTCTAAAAGCTCGAGGGGTATTGGACAAAACATAGATGTGTTATAATATGTGCCTTCCAAAAAATTTGATGAAGTTTGGTTCCAAAGACAATATGTAGGGCAACATCTCTACAAATTATCTGTACAGTCAAACTTCCAAAAATAACTTTAGATATTTTTTTAATGAATTTAAAAGCATTAATCTTTGAAAATTTGTATAAATTATAATTTTCAGTTTTAGAGTTTTAAAATTTAGCATGATTGGATAAGGTTGGTTTATCTATTGTAAACTTCAAAAAAAGCAAAAGAAATGATGGAGGGAACATCATTACTTTCTCAAAATAGCAAATTTTATAACACTAGGACAAAGTTGAGATGATCCACTTTGAAAAATTCTCCAGGGTGGAGTTTAATTCGAATTGACATAGTTCAAATTGCATTGGAAAGTAGACTTGATGTAGTATTTTTTTTTCTTTTTTTCAAAAACATATTTTTTTGGTTCCGGGCAGCCCTTAGATATGGGCAGCGACTAGAAAGTGGTTGATTGCGTGTTTAGGGGTTAAGAATGTTATGAAGGCACTTACTTTCAATAGCTTGATGATAAGGTATTGACATTTGCTAGGGAGTTTCGTAACAAGGTTGGAGCTGTTGAATGTACAAGAGTTGTAGTTACAACTAACTCACACTTTTTGGAGAAGCTACAATAACCAATTGGAAATAGCCATTCCAGTATAACCGCCTTACCCCTTTAACCCCTAAAGGTTGGGCCTATGACCATGGAATCATGTTTTACCCGTCACACTCAATTTTGCTACTAAAAATAATACCAAAATTCAAATTTATATTTTTAGTAGATGAAGTCACATGTCTACTACAAATCATGAATTTTTCATAAATTTTGGTGAAAATTTGAAATTACTATGGTTTTATGACGTGATTGTAAAGAAAATCTATATCAATTACAAAATGTACTAGAAAATTCCAATTCTTTTTACCTCAGGTGTAAATTACAATAAAGAAAAGTTTACTTAATGAAAATCATCCGTGTATCTAAATTTAGAAAATTTGCTACACCTTAGTGATACCTACCGAACTTGTAACTACAATAAAACACTCAATTTTCAAAAATTTCCAAAAATTTCGAAGTGGAGTAGAAACTAGACTTGGCAAGCTTTATTTTGTTAGTTAAGCTCAGATGCAATGGAACTCATTTTATGGCCTAAATTTAGTTTAAGTAGAACAAGAAAAAAATTCAAAATACACTACACGGTGAACCGTTTTTACGACTCTTTTTGTGGTTGGGACCCCATGTAAAATCTAAAAATAGCTTGAATGATTTGAATTTAACTTGAAGGGGTGGCATCACCAAGCAAAGCCCTTCACATAAAGAATTGGATGGAAATCATTCACGCAGCAGTTAGAATTGAACAATCAACTTCATTCATAAGCCATTTTTTGGTCTCGGCGGCGTTTAGGGGTTAACGTCCCGATTCAACACTGTTTTCAAAAAAGCGTTATAAAATGTTTGATGAAAACCGAAAATGGGGTTAAAAGCAAAGTTGTAAATGTCAATGTGAAGATCACATCTGTACGGTTGGATTTATTCTATTTTTATTTAATAATTTTAGATTAATTTTGCAAGGTTTTCTCTTGAAATTCAATTAAAAATCCCAAATTAGCACAATTATTTTAAAATATGGTAATGAAATTGGAATAACATGCACTACGAGATGGTATGGTTTCTATTATTTGATTCTACTTATTTTGGAAAATCGTATTTAAGGTCCCACTTTTTGAACAAAGAATGAAACTTGACATAAACCAATTCTGTTGTTTATATAAAAATCATAATAACCTATTTTGAAGATCCAAACTGTACAAAGGATAATCAACATGCTCAAGAACCAAGAGAAAATTTGTGGATGAAAGCTGTCCAATTTGGATGAGAATCTAGTACTTTCAATCTGTGCGTTGTCCACATAGTGGACACTGGCGCGTTAAAGGGTTAAGACTGCTAATTCATTAGGACTGGGGCATGTTGCAACTTTATGGTAACAAAGTCCAGCAAGTATGTCAGTTGCAATTTGGTGTAGTAATTGGTAATCCTTTGTTTTTTATACTCTGGATTCGGGGTTTGGGAGGTCCGGAGTCATGTTGGATCTTTCAACGCCGATTCCTGTTTGCATGGGTTTGTGCACAGATTTACATGCAACAATATTGGGAGCTTTAACTTCTACATGCTTTCGTTCTGCAGCGCTTAAAGCACCTTTTAGGGCAAGAATAAGCGCGGAGAGCGCAGCAAAAAAAATTCATTACTTATTCCTAAATGGTACGTATTTTAGTGCGTTGGAATCCTCGTAGAAATGAGGGCACAATCCCAAAAAAACTGTTTGTTTAAGAACAATATACACATGTTTTTATATGTTTAACAATAAACACATGCAGCTGTTGAAAGTCACAGCAGAATGGACAAAGAGTCGGAAGTTTTTAGTACTGTTAATTGTAGGCATGTGTTCATTTTAGGGGCTATGGACTTAGAGCATGCTCATCCTACGCATGATACCATCCTTTTATAAAATATTTTGGATGAAAAGTTTCTGACAACATCATGACACTAAATTTGCAAAATATATTTTAATGTCACAATAAACCCCTCTACACCAAGTTGCCACTATGATTAACAAGTCTAACAATGATTAATAGCTTGGGGACTTGTGTTCAAACACATGGCAATCTAACATTTGTTTAGGATTGTGCAACAAGGTGAGATACAATTTTGTGGGTGGAGGGATAAATTAGCGGGATGAAAATGTCATGCATTCAAGAGTAATTTCCTGAGAAGGGTGTGCATGCTCTTATGGCATGACATCCAGTGGCTGAAAGGATCCTCTTGGTTGGTATTCTCCACGATCATAACATTGCTCTCCACACATTCTAGTCTCATGTCACACTTCGTTTCATTCTTTCATCTTGCCTCTGCCTGAAGAGAGTAATCTAATGGCTGGATGACAACACTATTTGCAATCCTCTACTTCAAAGAGTAGTCTCTCATGCAAGTAGTAGATGCTGGAATAGAAACTCACTGCTCAGTTGCTGACAATTAGACATCACTGCTCAATCAAACTCCAAGACAATCCATCAAATTCTCAGGACCACCAGAACATTATTCAACATACCAATGTTAAAAATAGTGTAATCTAACATAACTCCCCAAAAGAGAGCACCAGGGATGGTTGGAATGAACGCGGAAGGAATGATTGGGCCCAAACGATTCTGAACCGAAAATTAACATCTTATAAAACTATCAAGAAGCTAGTCGCGTAGTCTCAGCCTTAGTAGGGTAAATCTAGGTCTTAGCCTAGATTTACTTTTACGGCTTATTTATACTGTGCAACCAAGTAAATACCTTGAAAACGAAGCGTTTTCGTAGTCTCTCCCCTGGTGGGGCAGAGACAACCAGCCTGACCGTAACTAGCATGGCCTATTATCTGACAAGTGAGGCTTTCAGTTACAAATTTTATCAAGTCCCGGGAGCATAAAGAACCCTAAACCACTGAATCAGCTTAAAATTAAAAGTGCGAGGCGAGTTTGAGAATCCAAAACACAAAAATCGAGTGAGGAAAAAAGAAAAAAGAAATTTAAAATTCCCTGTGTAGCTCGGAAATTTTGTACATGTTATAACAAAGATATAATAATGTCCATGATGGGCTCACTGGTCGTCCAGACTCCCCCACCCCATGGCAGGAACGAAAACACTTAGCGTCCATACTTCTGAAACTCCCACTCGCTGTTGTCCAGAGGGCACACTTGCCGCGTCTTCAACCATCTGCTGATGCAATGGAAATGAAAGGCGTGGTTGCAAACACCTGGTGGAGTTCCACAAGATAAAAAATCAGCCAATACGAAATCAAATCGGCAACAACAAATCACAAAATTCATTAACCCCAAACAGACCAAGGATTCATGGTTTTAAAATGACAAATTCAATTGATCATATTGTGGAAAATATAATTCGGATAGAACCAAATTTTATATCACCATAATCAGTGAAGAACATTGCATGTGTTGGTAAAAAAATCAATCAATTTTAACAAAATAAAGCTCACATAGAATCTACTCAAAACAACACAAGGTCCAATTCGGGCTTCTTGGTCCTTTACAGGTTAATGCAAGAAGCAATTGACGGTGGAAAACGCGTACCCCATGCCACTGTGCATTCCTCGCTCGTTGCACTCGCTTGGTTCGCCTGACACTCGATACACAAGTCCATGATATGGTTCCGGCAAATCGCGCAATTGTCCACCACAATATCTGCAAATCGGAACTCCATCGTAAGACATGTGATCACCCTAACAATTCGCAAGCCAACTGAGCAACGACAGCATAAAAGAGGAAATTCGACCATCGCCACAATATGGTGAGTCCTTCCCTTAAGCATGTGATCACATGTAAAACCCTAAAAAAAGAGGTTCTCCGCAAGCCAATTAAACAAAAGAAAAAATACCGCCAGACGAAAATTCTCCCGTCAAACGTACCCCAAGCCCAGAGCGCCACAGCATTCCACTTCTTGATCTCGAAACGCTTCGGACGCTTGGAGAGGGAACTGGAGCTCGCCCCGGCGCTGGAACCCTCGCCCGTCGGGCCCGTCGTCGCCATCTCGGTGTCCACACCCGCCATAGCTTCTCACTTTCTACTGCGAAGCTCTCCCTCTCTCTTTGTGAGCGGAGCAGCAAGACGATCGGGGCAGAAACCTCTGAGCTTGATGGAAGACCTTGAGGGCCAAACCCTAGAACTTGTACAGACAATGCCGACATGCAGACAAATTGCAGTTGCATAGTCGACGTCCCAGGTCCGTATTTGAAGTCTCGTCTGGAATACAGACACGTTACTGTTACGAAGTCGACGTCCCGGGTTCGTATTTGAGGTCTTGTCTCGTATTCAGACAAATTGGAGATGAGGAATCGAGGTCCCAGATACTATATTCCGGCGGAGTCATTAGCTAAATAGCTAAGCTGAACTCGAAAGTCGCATCAAGCGGTTGAAGATCATCGAGATTCGGAGCCCCCGTAGCTCAGCTGGTTAGAGCATCGGTCTTATGAGCCGAAGGTCGTGGGTTCGAGCCCCCCCGGGAGCACGCTTTTTTATAACTTTACATCTCTTCGCCGCTTTTGGTAGTTCGATGTCTAGTTTAGTGCAGATTGATACCCGGCGTAGCCGAAGAACCGGCCTTTGCCTACACATACCCAGCGTTTCTGCGCATGTATTTTTCTCTTTTAACCCGGTTCTGGTAGTTTGATGTCTAGAAATATGCAATAATTAAACAAGTTGTGGCACCTTCAACTGAATTTCAGCTTGAATCAATTGAGCTCAAAACCGAGTCTGCAAGCATCAAAAACCCTCATTTGCACCTTGAATATGAAGCTCCCAAGCAATATGAGTTCCCCATATGATTAAATTCTAAAACTGGGGCGCTAACAAGAGAATTAGGAATTATGTTGAGTCTAATTCTATATGACACGCTCCAGATCCCTAGCATAACCTAGAGTTTGAATAACAAGTTGTAGAAACGGAATCTCATTGCATGGTGCAAGCTCCTTGGCTTTCTGAATGTAAAACACCCTGATGCCACAAATCTCTGAATCTAAACGAATCTGCATTAAGCCTGGTCACAGTCAACCAATTTAACCTCTTATATGTTAGATAACAACAGTATCAGAAACTAAGAATTTCACAAGCTGAAGAAAAATCTAACTCAACATATGTAAGAACTTGACACATGCCCTTGCAGAAATACTTATCCCTGCAACTTCCGATCCGTTGCAAACACCAGATCAAATAAATAAAGAGAGCTCATCCTTACCAAGATCTGAAGACAAGAAACACTGAGATCAGAATAAAACATTCAGAATTGACCTAAGTAAACAACTGTGCCAGAAAGAGCTCATGCACTAGTGAGGTTACATGAGCCGTGTTTGAGAAACAATCATTATGTCAGATAGATAGAAACTCCAGTCCTCTTTCGAGGCTGGCGTGAATAAAGTGTCCGTTCGTAATGTCAATGACCCAATGCCCACTGGACAAAGGGTCATTGGAACAAAACTTATGTCCAACAATGTTCAAAGCAATCAAAACCTAATATTAAAATTGTAGGGACCTGATCCCGTCTCCTATATTGACTCCTCTGTTAACAACAGCAATGCATCTATTCATATACCCTATGCTATTGTCAGGTTCGACGTAAATTAATTAAAAAATGAGATGCTAAATGTTGAATGTTACGAAAATTCCCAAGACATGGACTACTAAATATTGCTGTAAATTTTTGCTATGTTTAATACAATCTACTTAAAATTAGAAAAATTAGAAAATTAAACGACTAAAATTTGAGGGCTCTAAAATTAATTCAGCTCATCTTTTGCTTGCCGAATCTGACCATAGCGGTATTTGTCAACAAGGTAATAAGACTGCTGCAATGAAGATAGATAGATAGATATGAACTCCGGTCCTCTTTCGAGGCCGGCGTTAATAAAGTGTCTGTTCGTCTTGACAATGAGCCAATGCCCACCGGACAAAGGTCCATTGGTACAAGACTACTCACCTCTTTCGAGAATAGACACTTTAGTAACCAAAGATAAATACTAGTAACACTAGTAAAATACGTTAGATTAGAACTTGCACGGGTATAAATTGGTGTTTGTTTTGCTGGAGGTCGCCAAGTCATGGTTTCAAGGTTGGTTGGAGAAGGGCGTTTATGTTACAATTGTACGGTCCAGGTTCGATTCCCGTTGGGTCCGTTTGAGCGTTTATTGTGATATACATGACTTGGTGCTGCTAGTGAATTATTCATAGGCAGGAAAGTTTGTACCAACCAACCGGCCCCGTCCCATCTACCTGAGACAAGTGTGCACTGTGAGCTAAACAAAAAATACAAAAGAAATAAGTAGTGGTCTTCACCATTACCCTCCTTTTGTTTGATTGTTTTGTCTTATTCAATAATCTATTGGTAGTGGTTGATTATTTTCTATTTTTCTTTTATGTAGAATAATTGATCCGGCATGATGTATAGCAATGGTGTTTATTTCTTTGAATGTGTGTTTAATGGCGGTTTCTGGTAATTTAAATTTTGTTTCGAGGAGTTTCATTGAGGGGATATGTGTTGTGCCTCTAGCTCCTGCCGTGATGACTATGAGTGGGTCAACTTTCCATCCTAAATTAATAATGCTGTTAATAAGTGGTTGGTATTTTTGATTTTTGATATCTATTGTTGTTTGTGGGAATCTGTCATTACAGTATGTAAATTCAATAAATTGTATTGTGAGGTTGTCTGATGGATGAGATGGTGGGTCATTTTTGTATGGGAGTCCTTTTATGCAAAGGATGTCTAGTTTGAATCTAGCGTTGCAATGACATCTTTGTTGTTCGCATGAACATGGTAGTAGCCATGGGGGTACTGTGTTTTCTTGGGGGTTGTTGTTGAATGTTCCTGCGTTCATGAGGGTGTAGCATTTAGATTTTGTGATGAAAGGATTAATTTCCTTAGTTCCCATACTGCTTTGTTATGTCTTTTGACTCTAATGGCGTGTATATGGTGATGGTTGCATTTTAGAAGTACGTGTAGCCATGTGTCTGCATCTGCAGAGTTACAGATGGAACATGTGATTGAGGGGAATCTTTCTCTACCAAAGAATAGTTGTTTTCTAGCATTACCCATGTATTGGCCGGTACGAAGTTTTAAAATGATTGTTTTTTGTGAGTCTGTGATTGTAGGATTGGACCAAAATGCATTGGATAGTTCATTATCGATGTTTGGGTTCATAGTCCATTTGCTAATGTTGGGAAATTGGGTTGCCATTATTTCAAGGTTATTTTCTTGGTCGTATTTGGTTAAATATGTTTGGAGACATCTAACAGGGCCTTTGTCTGGTCGTTTTATAGGTCCTGGCCATAGATCCTTTTGAAAATAGAATGGTGTTGTATGTGCAAATTCATATGTTCTTGTGGCTCTGAAGTACTCTTTTCTGGTTCCCATTTTTGCAAGTTTATTCGCTTGTTCGTTGCCTTCAATGTTAATATGTGCTTTGACTTTGTAGAATGTGGTGGGTTGAGTACGAGTTTTTAGCATTTCTACCATGTCTGTTAGTATGGTTTTATCCGCGTGATTGTTGTGCATGGTAGGGTGTTTAATATGTGTGTTTAGGTTGTATAGGCAGTTGAGGCAATCTGTAAATATATGTGCCGGTTCGTCTGGGTATTTAGTAGTGATTAGTCTAAGTGTTTTATGGATAGCCATGAGTTCTGCTCGAAAGCTGGTCTGTAGACCTGGTAGTCTTTTTGAGATTTGCATGTCAACTTTAGTTGAGTTGTATATTCCATAACCGGCTTTTTCTTTTTTCCAATGTCCATCGGGGGCTTGTTCGGGAGGTATGAAGGATCCATCGGTATAGTAGCTATGTTGTGGTTGGAATTTTAGTGTAGTGTTTGTTATGAAGTTTGGTAGGGGTGGTGTGTTTAAAGTGGTTGGATTGATGGAGTGCGGGTATATGAGTTTGTTCCATGTTTTATTTTTATTGACCGGTGTGTTGTGGGGGGTGCATGGGGCATTTTGCATGTGATATTGTGGAATTTGTAGGTTTTCAATTGTTGCTTTAATTGTATTTATTTGGTATGGTGTACCAATGTTGTGATTTTGATGATGAATGCATAGAACGCGAATTGCAAGTGGTTCTGTTTTCGGTTTATATAGTTCTGGGGGATTGTTGGTTCTTCATAAGTTATTGTATCTGCAGCGAAGTGAGTAATGACATGTGTGTCTGGGAATGGCCCGGTATGTGGGGAAAAGTTTTGGTACCAGTTTATGTCTGGTATTACTAATATGGTGATAGTATTTGGGTCATTTTTGGCTGCCAATCTCGCCCAGTGAATTGCTTGTTGGGCTGCTTCTTCGTTATGTGGGTGAGCATATCCTATGCCTTTCCATTTGTATTGGAAGGCGGTGCCAAGTGATCCAAAGACTTTGTCTCTTGCATAAGGAGAGTGAAATTCTGAAATTTGTGTGGAGCATGTTATTGGTGAGGAAAAGTATGAGTGAGAAATATTAAAGGTGGTGGTGATGGAGTCGAGTATGCTTGAGGGTAGAGTATGTTGTGCTACTTTTAGTGGGTTTTTTTTGGAAATTTTATGGCTATATCTTTGATAGAGCCATATTATTTCTTTTTCAAATGATTGTGTTTGTGGTACTAGGCCGTGTGAGCTATAAATTTCTTTATTATATTGTTGCCATAGCCATTTTAGTCTGGTGGTTGGTATAGTAATAAGGTGTCTACCGGTGTCCTCATATAAGTGTGTTTGTTCATTATTTATTTGTATAGTATTGTTGTTGGCAATAATGTCTTTTTCCGGGTTACATTCTTTTATGGATATGTGTGAGTGGAATAGTTGTGGGCGGTGGGATGAATCTTGCGTCTCTGTTTTGTTCAGGGGAAAAGTGTGCATTAATAATATTTTTGTAGTGTTCGTGTTGTAATTTTGTGTAATATATTTTTAATAGTGTAATGTTGTGTTCAATCACTGTTGGGTGGTTGAGAGGGAAGAGTTCCGGGTCACCAATGCAGCGTAAATATGCGTTTTTTAATGAAAATGCTTCAAGTCCAAATAGTTCATATGGAAGTTGAGATATTACATTTGCTGTGCATTTTGGTAATCCACATATTACTTTTTGGATTCCTATGATTTTTTTGTCCAGTTTTTTGATGATTGGTAGAGAGTATGGTACTGCATAAAAGCTGTATGCAATGCCTGCTCTAATGACGGTGTCAACCATGCTAATTTTTTGTTTGATTGTGGTTGGGCATTTTGTTAGTTGTTTGCATTGGTCTATTACTTTGTTTGTGGTGATGTGTGTTTGGAGTTTCCATTTTAGTGAGGGTATTAGTTGAATGCCTAAGTATACGTAGGGTTCATTTTGATGTAAGACAGGTATTGGTTGGTTTCTGTAAGATATGTTTTGGTTTTGAATATGGCTTTTAAAGATTTCGGGTTTAGTTTTGGATTTGTTAGGGCATCCTGTGATGGCGCATTTTTGTACTCCCAAGTCCATTCCTGCCCATTCACAGTATTTGTCTAGTTTTTCTAGTTGGATTTGTAACAATTGTAGGTTGTTTGAAATAGCTGCTAGATCGTCTGCATATGCTGCAGAGCTAATGGTCAGTTTCGATGTACCAAATGTGTATCCATTTTTTCCTCTATGTAACCAACGCAATAGTGGTTCTAAAAATATAAGAAATAAATAAGGGCTTAATGTGTCTCCTTGGATGGTGCCTCTTTGTATTGGTATTGGTTTTGTTTTTCCGAAGTGTTCACCAGTAAATATAGTGGTGGATTGTGAGTATATATTTCCAACTAAAGTTACCGCATCTTCAGGATATCCAAGGTCTTTCATTATGGCAAGGAGTCTAGCATGATCGAGGGAGTCAAATGCATTTTTAAAATCTATGTATAGTAAATATATGTTTTGATTTGTAAATCTTGCGTCTTCTAGAGTTGCAATAAGTAGTTGGAGTTGTCTGGATGTGCTTCTTTCTGCTCTGAATCCTTCTTGGCTATCATGAAGTATTTGATGTTTTTCACCGTATGCTGAAAGTATTAATGTTAGAGTGCTAGTGAATAGTATGTAAATTGTGTTTGCTAGTGCAATGGGTCTATGGTTGGGTAATTGTGAAGGGTCTCCCTTTTTGTATAGCAATATAGTTAGGCTAATTTTCCATGAAGCTGGTATTTGTTTTTGTTTGTAGCAGTGAGTGAAGAATAGAAATAACAGTCTATGAAAGCTTTCAGGCATGTTTTTTAATAAAGCATTTGGGATTTTGTCTGGGCCCGGTGTTTTGTTATTGGCTAAGTGTTTTAGGCATATGTCGTATGTTTCATGGTCTAGGTATTCGTGTAATGGAGTTTGTGGATTTCCTCTTTTATCTATAACAAATCCGTCTAAATCATGCCATGGGTATTGTCTAACTCCACAGGTACATTGTGGTGGGTGCTCTGGTTGATAGTAACATGTTGGGACTGTGGGTCTGTTGCTAATTGATTGTTGTATGTGAATTTCATTTGCTATGTCTTCTGGGCTGGTTAGTATATTATTATTTTTGTCCATAATGCAGTCTAATGGTGGTACTTCTTGATTTTTGAAGACTTTTTTATTTACTTTCTTTGGGCTTTTTTCATATAGTTGTCTATATTTTGATATGGCTTTCTTGATACAATCTTGGGTGTATTTTGTAGTGATTTTACGGGCTAGTATGTTTGCGGTTTTGGCCAATTCTGCTAGCGTTTTGATCCATTCATGTTGGTTTAGTTCTTGATCCGGCGGTGGAGGAATGGTGACATGAGTATGATTTTTTAGTTCTTCTATTATTGGGTGTGTTTGCCAGTTTGGTGTGTTTTTTGTTATGTAAATTGCTTTTCTGATTAGGTGGTAGGTAGATAGGTGTTTTTTCCATTTTTTTTGGAGTTTTCTTGGTAGGAAACCTCCTTACAGGGAGGTGCGATTTATTAATGGTGGGAGGGGTGGTGCACTACAGGTTTCTTGGATCTTGTCTGATATTTTTTGTATCATTTGATCTAATTTTGTACACGATGTTTGCCACTGGGCGTCTATTAGTTGGTCATTCATTAGTATTGTGGTGAGATCGTTTATTTGGAGTGCATTTTCTTCAAAAAATTCTGTTTTCAATTTTTCGATATTCTCTTCTGGGATGGGGTTTAAAATTCTTGGTTGTTTCTTTGTTGTTATTGGTGTGGGCCGTGCTAATAGTGTGTTTGGTGGTATATACAGTGTGACTGGTGAGTGGTCTGAGTTTAGATTATGGTCATTGTCAGTGGTTGATGTGTATGGGGTATTATTTGGTGTTTTGATGTAGTATCCATCAATTAAACTGGTTTGGTTATAGTTTAAGCCTCCTTGTCTAGTGTATGGACTATTTGTTAGGATGTATGTTAATTGAAGGTTGTCTGTGAATGCACGCCATTCTATGTCTTCTGTCTGGGGTGGGGTTGTGTTGAATTCATTTTGTCGTCCTATTAGGGCAATGTCTCTATTAAAGTCTCCACATAGTATGTATGTGTGGTTTGGGTGTATTGTAATTTGTTCTGTTATATTTTGTTGGATTATTGGTATACAATGAGTGTCTTCTATGTGTGAGGGCATGTACATGTGTATGATTAACCACGGTTGTAGAGGTTCGTTATTGATTTTTATTATTTGTAAGTATGGTGATATTTCTACTGGGGTAGGGATTTTAGTAATGTTACCTGGGTACGCATATTTTTTATTTACAAGTGTGAGGAGTCCTCCTCTTGCAGGAGTGTATGGCCTTCTTTGTTGTATGCATCTTGTTAGTGCATGTGTGTTATTAAATATTAATTTGTAATTAGGGAATAAGTTTTGTATATATTTAGTGGATTTTGTTGCGGTTAATTTAGTTTCTTGTATTGTGATTATTGCGGGGTTATTTGGTGCGTTAGAGATTAGCTTTTGAAGGCTTGGGAGTGCTGTGTTTAAGGATGAGGCATTCCAAGTAATGATATGTGTGCCGTGGTTTGTTGTTTCTATTTCTTGGTTTTGGTGTGTGGGTATGTTGGGTAGTGGAGGGGGATGTGAGTATTCGTGTAGTGGCTCGTTGCATTTTATTGTTTCATTGAGTAATTCTACCGGTAGGTATGGGAATTTATTGATCATTGTTTGGAGATTTATCGATTCATTGTGTTGATTGATGAATTTGTAGATTTCTTTGTGAATGGTATTCGGTGGTTCAATTATGTTTTGGTTTAAATTTATAAATTGTGTATATGGGTGTGGTGTACAGATGTGTCTCTCGGGTGGATTTTGTAGTGTAGACATTTTTTGTAAAAGTATTGTTGTCCAGTCAGGGTCTGGTGTTTGTATTAACATATTGTCGCATGATTCTAATGAACGACTAATTGTGATAATGAGTGCATATAGTATTTGAGGAGGTGGGTGGTCTTGTTTTTGAGAGATAAATCGGGAGAGATGTGGATAGTTTGTGGTTGTTTCTTGGTGGTTTGGGTGTGTATTTTGTATAATGGGTGAGAATTGTTTTGCTAAATGTTGGTATTTAGGTTGAAGTTTAATTGTACATGGTATAAAGTATGTTTTACGTCTTTTGTGTGTAGATGGGTATGTTGGGAGTATGTCTGGCATAGGTCCTGGATTAGTTTCGATGTCTCCAGAGAGTAGTAGGTATAGTAGGATTGGGTTTTTTATAATCATTTTATAATTATGTGAACGGTGGTATTTACATATAGTTTTTAATTGTTTTGGTTTATAGTTTTGTTTGGTAAAGTTATCTCTATTTTTATATGAAGAGTACAAAATAGGAGATTTTTTGTTTCTAAGGGTTGTTATGTGTTTAGATTGATTGTTTTTGTATATTTTTTGTTGTTTTATTTTGTTTTTAATGTTTTGTGTATATGTATTTTTTTTATTCTTTTATAAAGTTTTTTGTTTTTGGGGTGTGTTTTGTTATTGTGTTATTGGGTTTGTTTGGTGGATTGTAGGGTAGTTGTGTTGTTGTATGGTGTGTTTTTATTTTGTTATAATTATTCTTCTTATTTTTGGGCGAGGCCGGTAGGCTGAGGCCATTTTTGTTTAGAGGGGTTTTTGGTATTATTATTTTTTTGATATTGTGCGTTTTTTTGTTTTTGTTTTTTAGTTTTTTTATTTCTATTGTTTTGTTATTTTGTGGCGTTTTTTGATGTTTTTTTGATTTTGTGAGTTTATGTGTTTTTTGTTTTTTATTTTGGGTTTTGTAGTATATATTTTAGCATCTATAGATACTATATATATGCTTTTGTTTTTCAAATTTTCTTCTTTTTTTTCTTTTTTATTATTACTTTTTTTTTAGTATGTAAGTATACTAGTATGTTTGGATTTACCGCTGCGTTGTTTGTCCAAATTAGTTTGACGTGTCCATGTTGCCATCTTCAATGGCTAAAGTACTAGCACTTCTCTGGTCAAGGGCTTGCATGGTGGTAGCAAGTTGCCTTCTAAGGATTGCCAATTGTGCGGAGAGGGATGATGACGATCTCTCGGCGGCTTTTTCGGCAATTTGGAGTTGTTCACTTCGTAGTTCATTCTTCATGGTAGAGATTTCCTCTCTAATTCCGACTATCTCTTTCATAATATCCTTTTGAGGTGCCTCTTTTGAAGGAATGTTTCCTAATGCTTCTATGGTATTGGCAAGGGCAGTGTTCACATCACTAAACCCTAGTCTAGTAAGTTCAGCGGCATTAGGTGCATTTGCACCATCAAGACTCCTTGGGTGAGGAGTGAACTCTACATGTTTGCCAAGAAGTTTTGCACTTTTCTTGACAAAGGTCTTGTACACCGTTGCGTTTAGGCATTGGATGTTGCAAGAGCCTAGATGATTGCCATTCTTCTCGTCTCTTTTGAAGAAGAAATTCACCGCGTTCTTTGGTCCCATGTGGCCTTCGATGCTTGCTTCTATGTCTTCAACACTCTTCGTTTTGTTGAGATTCTTGGCGATGAGAATGAGTGCATTCTTCCTTGCGATGTCGTCCTTTGCGTGTGCTCATCCGCTAGTTTGCCCTCCAAAATCTCATGGTTGTAGGTGATTTGATGTTCCTTCATCCTTTGGGCTTGTTCCGGTGAGGATGCTACTACCCAAGCGAAGATATTTTCTTTCTTCTTTTGAACATTTGCTATCTCGTATTCCGTTCCTCTCTTAAAACTTTCTCCTACCATTTTTCAAATAGTTCATACCATTCTTTGTATTCTAATTCCTCACTAGTGACTTTGACAGAAAGGAGGTTGTTCAAAGCAAGGGAATCGTAAGTTTTGCAAATTTTTCCTCTCTTAAATTTGTCATCATCAAGCTGGAGGATGAATGGGCGTAGCCCTTGGAGAAGCCCCACTCCATCAATTTCAGGGGTTTTCAAGTGTAACTTGATAACTCCACTCCACTTTGTGGATTTGTGGTAGCACATGATTGCGATGGGTTCTCCAATAACATCCCCAAGCTCATGTTCATTTCTTTGAGTCTCTCTTCTACCAATGACATGATGGTTTCTTTTTCCCATTCCTTTTCCCCCACCTCAAAGAGGATTGCGATTTGGTAATCAAAGGAGAAGCCAAACTTGTCAACCTCAACATCAGATGGGATCTGTGTGAGGTTGAAGTGTTGGCCATCCTTGCCATCCTCTCTAGAGTTAGGCCATTCCTCTTGGATGACAAAGGGAAAGGAGATCAACGCAGATTGACATTCTTTAGCTTCTTTCTTTCTCATCCCGTTCTTTACTAGAGTAGCAATTGGTTCATTACTATCCATAGGGAGACCTTTTCCTCTATTAGTCCAATTCATAGCTTGGTACCAAAGCCAAAAGGGAGGGCGTTTCAAACCAGAGTTTGATTTGCCCTTAGCCTTCTTTTGGCTTGAGGTGACTTGAGAAGAAGAAGAGGTGCGTTTTTGAGTTACAAACATTTCAACATCCGGGTCATTTTCTAAGGCTAGGAGTTTCTCCTTGTATCTTTGAGAAGAGGAGGAGTTTGCGGCGCGTTGAAACATTCTGAAAATATAAAAACTTTGTGTTAAAATATTTGAGATTTTTTGTGTCATAGGATTTCTCCATATTATCTCATGATCTGCTCCTCCCCACAACTTAATTTGTGGGGCCGAACGGAGCATGATCATTGAGAATGAGGTGTAATATGTGTGGGAAGAGATGTTAATGGCATAAGTGTGACGGGACTCAGTTTTATACAAACAATCATGCATATAGTAGGAATTGTTGTGATAAATGTTATAGTGCACAAAAACATAATTATTGGGTTTTTTAACAATGTAGTGCATTCTATTGTAGTGTGTGTCATACAACTTAGAATCATCTAGACAAGCGTTGTGATTGTCTAGACAAAAATATTGAGCAAATGAGAGCCAACAATTCATAGTGTAAGTTAAAAAGGTAATGATATAAATGTGGTAACAATTCTTCATCATAAGCACAATCATAGAATTGTGTTGATGATGGTTAGTGATAGCATTATTATTGGCATCAAGCGATCTAGAGGGCTTTAGGTTGCCAAGCATGAAATTGTGATTATTGTCTAGATTATGGTTGTTGTTCCAAGACAAAGCATACATACTGGACTTAATAATGCAACGAGGTTTGACATATAAATCCATGAAAATCAGAGGTGAGACATTACACATGCACCCTAGGATTGAGTCCCTTCTCATAATGGTCGAGGTACAATTACCTAGGCTTTCATAATAAGCCTTGGAGAGTTTTAATATCCTAAACGAAGCTATGTAGAGATGAAGTGGAGGAATATACTTACCTTGCTTGCTGGAGTTTAGTTGAACCTTGGGCTTTACGATGGGATTTCCTTTTGAGCAGCTAGGTCGACCCACCTCGACTGCAGCAGTTTCGCTCCCGTGTAGTTTTTCTTCAGATGGTCTTTTCTTCAGCAGCTCCTCTCCAACAGAGTTGGCAGTTAGCTCCACTCCGGTAAGTTTTGCAAGGAGATTCTTCGAGGTGACCAAAGCTGCTCCTTGCGAGTATCCTTCTAGACTAAAGTACTGTGACTGGTGTACTGGTGGTGTGAGGGTCAAAGGCTGAGGGAGATGATATCCTGAGAGCAAGGGAACACACTGGACCTGGTAGTTTGGAAGGTGGGAGTTGAAGCGGGGGTTGAAGTTATGGGAAGAGCTGAAGAGACAGAACGACCTAGGAGAGGGACGAAACTTGCAGTGAGAGCTATAGAAGTAAAGAATATCAAAGAGAGAATGGCGATTTTGCAGAGCAGAGACAGGTGAGGAATGAGAAAACCTTGGTTGCTTAAATGCTGAGCAATAATGTTGAGGTCGTTCGTGGGTGTTCTTCTTAGTTGAACTCTTCTCCTGATTTGGAGTTGTCTTCTTGCGTAATTGGGGTTGCGGCGTCCTTTGCATTGGTGTGTCGCTTTCCTGCAAGTGGGTTGATTTGGCATACGTTGTCAGAATTTTACAAAAGCCGTTTTGGTTGTTCCAGTTGGAATCGGCATTATTTGGACGTTGTGTTTGCGGTCTAGGTACGTGCAGGGTAATTTTGGGGGGTGTTGAGTCCTTTTCCTTGCTTGGCAGGATCAAGATAGGTATCTTTAGGTTTTGGATTACTGTGCGTGATGAAATCACGCATGTGCTGCTCGTAATGACAGTCGGGATTTCAGGGCCAGGGTGTGAGATTCCAGCTCTTGGGTGGCTTTGCGCTTGGCTCTCATGGCTATGGTTCCCGATTTTCTGGGGTCGCATGTAACTCGTTAACGCTGGCAATTGTTTTCTTCTGGAGATTAGGGGTTTCGGTACCTTCGCGAGTTGCTTCTTCGCTATTCTCAGATTTTTGTTGCCGGCCGCTGAGTCCTTGCGCTGCTCCTCCGTCCTGCTGTCACCTTTCCGTTGAGGCTGCTTTGGATTCTTGTCAATGGCGGGCTTGGTCCACCGAATCCTAGCCTTGCCCGTTTGTGCTGCAGAAGTTGGCTTCTTCTTAGTTTTCCGCCCCTCTTCCGAATCACATGAGTTCAGTTTCGCTGATGGGTTGGCCTTCGAGAGTGTCGAGGAGCAATTGGCTGAGCAGGGCAAACAAGGCTGTTGGAGGTTGCTCAAGGTCGGAGACGTGCTTCGCCCTCCCTCTGTGAGTCCCTGCGTTGTTGTATTATTGGCTTCCGTTGTTACTTGTTTGGTCCTCGTCTGCTCCGTTGGTTTTGTTGTGGTGTCTACGTTGGTGGGCTTTGCTGTTTGTCTCACTTTGACGTTGTCGCCCGTTGTTACTCCCAGCTGCTTCCTTGTTTCGACAGTGTTGATTGCCTGTTCCATAGGGAGAAAAACAGAGGCGGTCCCTGTTGCGACAATCGCAGCCCCTGTTCCGGTATTTTCCCGCTTTCTCATGAGTCCCTCACGCATCGCCGGTTGCTGTGATCGCGTCGGTTGCTGTGATGGCGCCGGTTGCTGTGATCGCGTCGGTTGCTGTGATCGCGCACGCATTGCCTGTGTGCCTAATCGCGCCTGGTCAGGTTTACTCGTCGTTGTGTCCATGTGTGCTGCGGCGTCGCCCCTGTTCGTTGCAGCGGCAGCTTGACCTAAGTCGTCATCGACCCCTTGTTCCGTTGTCACGCTGAGTGTTGTTGCTGCCCTGCTAGATTCGACTGCTGCTGCTCTGCGGGATCCGATTGCTGCTGTAATTCTCCGTTTTGCATGTTGTTGCTGTCTGTGCCTGCATCCTTCGCCACTCGCGTATCTACTTTGTCGGGTATGGGACTCTGTCGCAGGAACATATCTTGCAGAGCTGTCAGCCCCATCGCCATCCTCGACACGGCTCGTTTTGTTGCCCTTGTAAAAAAAGTTCTTGACATTTTGCTTTGCGGCTGTTCTGCTATTTTTGAATCGCCAGGGGCAAGAAAGCTTTGTGGTGGTACCGTATTTGATTGCTGCCACTTTGCTCATGGTTGCAGTGGCATTCCTCAACCCTGATTTGGTGGTGACCTCGGCTTGTGCAGCTCCATTAACTTCCTCGTTGTTGGGCCGACTAGTGTTTGTTACATTCCTATTATTCACTATGAGTGAATGATTGAATCGCCCTTGCTTGTTTGTTGAATGGTGCCGCAGGTGAGGCTTCTGGGTTTTATCTAAAGCGGTCCTCTTACCGGCGTTGGCAGTAACGCTGTCTATCTGCATGCTGCACTAGGCGCAATGGGACAAGCAAAACTCCAGAGAGGTTAGAAATCTTACCTTTGGTTGTCTAGCTTGGTGTTGGATTGTGGGCTGTACATTTTGATGCTGAGCTCCAAGTTTGTTTGACATTTGCTGATACGACCTCTTTTGAATGTTTGATGGGCGTTGCAGGCTGGTGTGAGTCTTTTGGCGCTTCCCATCACTCATGTTGAAATCTCTTGGATCGCTAAGGGATTGTTCTTTGGTTGCACAAGGAATTAGATCTTTGTGATACATGGTTAGCAAAGAAGTTTGGACAGTAGAGGTAGGATCATAGCAACAGTGTAGGAGAAAATAGGATGTGTAAGATAGTAGAATAAAATAAATTGCAAGAGTAATGTAAGAATGTGCAAGCCTGTGTGTTGAAGTCATTTCGTGTGCCTTGCTTGTGCGGTTTGGGGCGGGTCAAATCTGGCCGAAGAGTAGCCTAAAAGTTTGGATCTTTGCAATGAGCGGGGAAGGTAGTGGTCTCGTTACAGTCAAGCAATGGTGGGAAAGAACAGCCCAGCCTATTCTTTCTAACGCAACACTCGTCTTGTGCCAACACTCACTTACCAGTATGGTGCAACACTTCACCAAAAACTGCAATGAGGAAAAACCCAGCAAATCTAGATCTAGATCTACAAATGCACCAATCAGGAGAACAACCCAGCATGCTCACCTTACCATTGCTTGTATGAACGGTGCCCCAGCGCACCACTAGACACACCATGCTTCTTGTCAAGTGCAAAGATCTTTGCTCATGCGGCTAACTCCTCAGATCCATCTTCCTTCCCCTCACCGCACTTCGCGGAGCTCCTCAGCAGTCCATTCCGTGACCCGATTTCTAGCCGAATGCAGTTGCATAGACCCTGCTGCAATGGACTTTAGGGCAACATATGTGATTCTTCTCCATACCTCGAAACTCAAACTAGCATCAAATAAAAAAAATTTAAAAAAAAACCCTAAAAATACTCTCTAGGGTTTGCTGATATCGAAGAAATCTATAACTCTCATGTAGTCATATCCACATTACTCTTCTCGTAACCTAATCCCTAATGCTGCCTCATTAGATATCAAAATACTCATAATTTTCGTGCAAGAAGAAGATCATTCTTCAAAAGACAAATCCAAAACCAATTATGAAATCTCTTCAAATATAGCCCGATGTTTTACATTCCCATCCGTAATGCGGGAACCTCTCATTCTAAGCTGGGGCTTAGAATTAATTCCAAGCCATCAATTCCATCCATAACAATCTTAACCCATTAACGCGCATGCGTCCATATAATGGACAATGAACAAAAGGCAACCTTTTTCAATACTACATCTTATATAGTTTTTCATCCATCCAATTTTTTTTGGTTTTTGTGCTAGTTGACTATCATTTGTATAATAATAAGATATTATGATTTTTTGAAAAACAACACAATTAGTTTATGTCAGTTTTGTTCTTAGTTCAAAAAGTGAGACCTTAAACATGATTTTTCAAAATAAGTATAATCAAATAATGGAAACCATACCACCTCCTTGTGCATGTTATTCCAATTTCATTGCAATATTATTTTAATTTATTTTGTTTATTTGGGATTTTAAATTGAATTTCAAGAGAAATCCTTGCAAAATTAATTAAAAACTATTAATAAAAAATATGATGAATTCAACCATACAGATGTGATCTTCACATTGACATTTACAACTTTGCTTTGTACATCAACTCCTTTTTTTTTTCTCATCAAACATTATATAACAAATTTTTGAAAACAATGTTGAAGCGGGACATTAAAGGCTTAAGCCCTTGTTGGACCACACCCTTTACACTATAGAGAAATTGCGAATAAAATAATTAAACTCACCAACCCTCTTTGCTTAGCCCAGCTGAAATTAGAGAAAATGCTCTGCGATTCCTCCAATCCCCTGACAGATGCTTGAAATTTGGAGGTGCAACAGTGGGCATCTAAAGAATGTTATGTCGTCAATCAAAGTTGTTATGAGACAAGAGGTGCAAAAGCTTTTGATTTCCTATGATTGCCATCTTTTCTTTCTGTTGTCCTTACTTTTTTTCCTTCCACAACTATTTCTTTTACTTTCATTTGCTTTTTTATTCTGAACCCTGTAACTAAAAACCTTATAAAGTTTAAGGTAGCTACACCAACAACCTTGACTTTCGGAGCCTCTTGGCTGGGGATTTGGTGAAGAAATCTTGGAAAAAATATTCAGAGATCCGACAAACAAAGAGGATGTAGAGGAAAAAAAACGTATCATTCCGACTTTTATTTGATTTTATAAGAATTTTTAAAACTCTGGAACTATGTGGACTAGTGAGCGACAATAGGAGGCTATGAACAACGTGTGCAAAAGAATCAAAAAACAACAAGGAGTTTTGTCATATTCCCGTTACGAGGATATTGGTCCCATGCTTCCCAATTATTGGTGCATCTATAGCTCGGCAACTGGTCCCTTCCAGTTATTGGTGTTGTTACCTTAGAATCGTTTTTTTTTCCACAACCAAAGCAGAAGTAATGAGTTGTCTCAAAAATTCCTCCTATGTGCACCCAAACTATGTTTATCCATTATCGTACCAACTAAGCATATTTTATTATTATTAAAAAAAAATTGGGTCTATTGACAAGTGAAAAAGGATTACAACATAATTTAGCATGCATTATTTAGACACTGCATGAATAAGTTATGAACTTTCAAAGTATTGTTTATAGCTATACCCAAAATCAACCCTAGGCTCTCGTAACCTTTCATGTATCTTGTGCAATCAGTATTAGATTTTAGTTCTGCTTTTGGGTTCAAATGTAGTGATCACTTTTTAAAACATAATCCATGCATATCTTTTTTTTTTTTTCTTAAAGGTAGTTGAGCTCTCATCTCTTTGGGGAGGATCTTAGTGAAAATGTAGCTATGGTTTGTTAGGAAAAAAAATTAAAAAAAATAAAATCTAGATAATAACCCTAGTTAGTAGCATAGGAGGAATTTTTGTTAAAAGAAAAAGAATTAAGTCGTGTTTTTTAAAAAATAATTTAAAGCTAGAATTTAGTAAGTGTTTATTCATTCAAGATCCTATATCATTGATCTAAAGGACCACAAGAGTTACTTGAAAACTACATGTATGTTTTGGAAAGATCAATCCGAGATGTATTGAATTTTTGATGAACATTTGAAAGTAGGTATCTTTTGACAGAACACTACTAGAAAATTCAGCGTCCAAATCAACAGAGAAGAATTGATAGTTTCTGTTGATTCAGTCGCGTTGTTCCGGTCATCTATCAACAGAAATCTGTTGATTATTTCTGTTGATTTGGTCAAATAAAAAATGAAAACTAAAAAAAAAAAAAAAAAAAAAAAAACATGTTTTTCGCTGCCCTGATTTTTCGGGCAAAAAATTCCTTTTTTTGGCAGCCCGGCACTTCCGGGCAGCCAAGCTATACACACACGGTTGCCACTCGGGTTTGAATTCGAGACCTCATACTTATGACTCTACTCACTAACCAATTCACCACCACTAGAACTTGATGAACTATGCATGATTTTTTTCTTACATATACACTTACTATTCTGTGTTTTCAAACTCAGCAGACTTTGGCGGCCGTTTTGACATAGTAGAATAACTTTTTTTTTAAATTTTTGGACTAAGAAAAGCTGGTAAATCAAGTTAAGTTTCATGTCCAAAAATCCGTTTGTGATTTTAAGCCTCCATTCAAAAGTTATAGACAAAATTCAGAGAGGGTGTTTGAAAATATCAAAGAAAATATTCCTTGCTACCCCACTCTGAATTTTGTCTATAACTTTTGAATGGAGGCTCAAAATCACAAACGGATTTTTGAAGATGTAACTTAACTTGATTTACCAGCTTTTTTTAGTCCAAAGATTTAAAAAAAAAGTTATTCTACTATGACAAAATGGCCGCCAAAGTCTGCTGAGTTTTCTTTTTTAACCCCTAAAGGATCGTAAGGCCCCCATGCGGCTTTTAGAACTAGAAAGTGGGAAAATTCCGGTTCTTGGGCTTTGAATTGTAGGATGAGCAACACAGAGACCCTCGCTCTTTTTGAGAGCCAAATCTGTAGGTACTTCTTGATCGGAAATTCATCAAGTGAGCGATTTTTGGTGATTTTTTTGAGATGCACGGTGGGTATCTAGGCGTCACTTCAAACCCTCATATCTTTCTCTTTACACCTCCAAATTCCTTGAAATTTTTTTCGCATGTTTCAAATGATGATTTCTACTCACAATAAAACTTTCAGAATTTTTGGAGCACTTTTGAACAATCCAATTTCAGCATGTGTACAAAATATCCCAAACAAGTTCTATCAATCTTCTCAACGGTGGCATTTCTCAAAGATTGTGCGATTTTGTTGATCATTTTTTCATAAAAAAGCTACGTAAGTCTTCTTTAGTTTCAACGATGCCGATCGTCAGAATTAGCCCACACTAATAAGGCATTGAGCTTGCTACAAGAGCTAGTCAAGAAAACAAGAGCTAAGTTCAACACCCCCCGGTCCTTTAGGGGTTAAATTGTAAATGATTAAGTTAAAAAAACTTTCAAAGTACATAGAACTTCAACCATGGAGTTTTAAATGTTGCCCAAATGAGGGTATTTTAAATGTTTTAAGTGTCTTGAGAGTCACAATTTTGTGCTTGATGTTTTTCAATTTTGGGGATTATGTTGACAATCTTGTTTAGAGTTTGTATAAAGAATTTAAAACCAATTGGATCTATTTGTCATGGGTGCCCGAAATTACCCAAAACTCAAAAAAAAATCACCTTTTGAAAAATAACTTTTTAATTGCAACTTGAATTGATCAAAAAAATTCTAGGCATTAACTTAATAGTGAAACACAAGTTTATTAAAAAATTCACATCTTATACAGTGGGGTACCAATCAAAATGTCGTTTTCGAATTCGCAGTTAGAAAAATTTCAGTACTGCCCACTTTGAAAGCCTCCCGAGAGCTCAAAAATTGGTATTTTACCACGAAATGTTTACCAAAGAATTATCTTTAAGTTAATTATATGTGTGCCAAATTTCAAGGCCAAAAGATTCGCTCATAAAATGTTATTCAAAATCTACCAACATTGGTAGCTGTGGAAAGTTTTTCACTGCTGCCAACTTTGACAGCCTCCCAAAGATTGAATTTGTTTCTTTTGCCATGAAATTCTTGGAACAAAAACCTCTTTATGTTAATAACATATGATAAAAATTTCAAGGCCAAAAGATTAATACAAAAAAAGATATTAACAATCTACCAACATGTGTAGTTGTGGGAAACAATGGGGGAAACCATTTCATTGCTACCAACTTTGACACCCTCCCAACGGTTGAGAAATTGTCTATTTACCATGAAAATTTTGGCACAACATGCTCTTTATGATAAAAACATTCATGCCAAGTTTCAAGGTCAAAAAATTTATACAAAAAAAATTATTTACAATTGCAGCTATTGTTGGAGTCCATGTTAGAACAATTCAGAGGGTAGTGAAGAAATTTCGAGAAGATGGAACCTATAAGTGCAAACCTTGTGGTGGAAGTCATGCTAAAAAGTTTAGTGAGAGAGATGTCTGTGCTATTATACGTGTCTCAAAAACTCATCGTCGCTCGACACTCTTTGAGATCACTAATATATGTTCTACTCAAGTGTCTAGATCGACTATTCGAAGGGCCTTACATGAGAGTGGCATTTTCAGTCGAATTGCTGTTAAAAAACCTTTTTTGACACATCGTCACATGTCTCAACGATTGACATTTGCTCAAAAGTATTGTGGGTGGACTATAAAAGAATGGGAGAGAGTTGTTTGGACAGATGAGTCTACCTTTGAAGTTGGATAAAATTCTAGACAAGTTCATGTTTGGAGAAATCCATATGAGCGCTATTCATCAAGCGCTATCCATATGAGCGCTACAATATTTTTTTCTGTATAAATTTTTTGACCTTGAAACTTGGCATGAATGTTTTTATCATAAAGAGCATGTTGTGCCAAAAATTTCATGGTAAATAGACAATTTCTCAACCGTTGGGAGGGTGTCAAAGTTGGTAGCAATGAAATGGTTTCCCCCATTGTTTCCCACAACTACACATGTTGGTAGATTGTTAATATCTTTTTTTATTTATTAATCTTTTGGCCTTGAAATTTTTATCATATGTTATTAACATAAAGAGGTTTTTGTTCCAATAATTTCATGGCATAAAAAAAAAATTCAATCTTTGGGAGGCTGTCAAAGTTGGCAATAGTGAAAAACTTTCCACAGCTACCAATGTTGGTAGATTTTGAATAACATTTTTTGGGCGAATCTTTTGGCCTTGAAATTTGGCACACATATAATTAACTTAAAGATAATTCTTTGGTAAACATTTCGTGGTAAAATACCAATTTTTGAGCTCTCGGGAGGCTTTCAAAGTTGGCAGTACTGAAATTTTTCTCACTGCGAATTCGAAAACGACATTTTGATTGGTACCCCACTGTACAATAATTGTATTCAACAAATATTGTATCAAAAAGGGCTTACTCAAAAGTGGAAAATGGTTTGAAATCATGATTCATGGTTTCGAGAGTTAATTAATTATTTGGCATCAATATACCAACCTTGCCCTATTGCTATGGTATAATAACATTCCAAAATCTTATAAACATACGAAGTCGAGTCTAGAAATTGCAAAAGATTCCAAATATTCCTGAAATATTCCAATGGATTCCAAAATATTCCAAAATATTCCAAAAGATTCCAGATTCACTAAAATTCTGTTGATTTGGTCATTGACTCATTGCACTATTCAAATCAACAGAAAGTAGGTAACAATTTGTTGATTTTTACAAAAAGTTTAAAAATTAGTGAAATCGGTCATAGCAGTGCCCGAAACAACAGAAATCAGTTGATTTTCTATTGATTTGGTCACGATTTTCTAGTAGTGCGAAGCCATATTGCGGACTTTTAAGAATCGGAGACGATGAGGTCGAACTGAAACGCTCCGTGTTTTGTGGTGAGGGGAGAAGGTTTGGCAAAGAAGTTAGGCGCATGGAGTGTTGCGTCCACTTCTATGCAAGGAAGATGTTGTGATTGAAGTCTGTTTGTGTGTGCAAGGTGTATGCGGACTAGCGATGGGTTGGGCCATCATTCAAGCAAGAGACGGTGTGTTGAAAGGACACGCTGGGGTGTCCTTACTTCCAGATCTGTTCTCAGATCTAGATCTGATAGTTAGCTCGAGGGTTAAGGTGTAGTGTTGCGCCATAGATTTATGGTAAGTGTTGGACCAAGATCAAGTGTTGCATCATTTGCAGAGAGCAGGCTGGGCTATTCTCTCAACATCACCGCTTCCTTGACTAGTCTAGCATTGCCTTGCACACGACAAAACAAATCTACAATCACTAATCTTCCTCGCCTGAATCCGACTCTCCCCGAACCACACCAACCAACACATTCTCCACAAGCAGGTTTGCATTCTTCCCTTGCATTCTTTTATTATTTCTTTGCTTTTATATTATGGAGATCTATGCCACGCTTTCTTTCTGCAACCTTTCTCACGCTACTTACATCACTATCTCCTCTACGCACCGCATATCCCCACAGAGTCTTTGCCACAACTCTAACCAAATCTTGCTAGTAAGTGTAACTGCGCTGCCGTAGGAGCGCCTTGGTAGCAAGGAAAACAACAAAACGTCTCGTATTTCAAGACAATGCCCAGCAACGTGTCTACGTTACCAATGCGGTAACAGGGAACCTTGGCATCACCGAAGTCCACACCAACCCTGCTACAGCCAAAATCAGCATCATATGGACATCAAATATCTTTGTTTTTTTAAGATTACTAACCACCATTATTGGTTGTTTTTCAGACATGGAGGAAATCATACCAACATAGGTGACGATGGAACCAAGAATAAAGATCACAGGAAAAACAACATGGACAAAGAGCAGCAGCAAGCAGCGCAGCGGAACAACAGTATGCACTAGCAACAGCAGCCCAACAAAACTACCACAACCACAAGCGAGGAAGAACGTCATAGAAGCCGCACCTACAAGACGCGGCAACCAAGACGGAAGTTCCACAAGATCACAGACGTAAGGAGATTGTGCAAACGCTGCAGACACACCCGGCGTGACCAAGGGAAACGGCTACATCGATCCGAAAGCACAAGTAAGTAATACCATCATCTCTCACCATATGAATTACTACACTAACAAATGTGTTTATAAAACACAAATGTACAGGCAGTCAAATTGCAGGCAGCCATCAAAAGTCAACTCAATCAGACATGAAGGGACCACCAAGCAATCAGCACAGACCAAGGTCTGGGCTACAACAACCACGAATCCCGTGTGCCCTTGGCAACCCTTCAACGACAAAACAGTAGAGAAAGATCCCATTCACAATGAAGAATCCAAGAACCGAATTTGTGACGCTGGCAGCTGCACAATGGAGACTCCCTCAAAAGTCAAGCACAATCGATCAGAAGGCCAGCAGGAAGTCACTGCAAACAACACCCGGAGTCAGCAACGTAAGCTGAAGCAGAGCAAAAGGATAGCAACGACAGTCGAATACCAAAGGGCAACGACAACAAACATCAAGACAACAAATACTGCAAGGACCACGGAAGAAGACTTGGGCAACGTCACTACAAGAACAGAGGCCGATGCCAAAGCACGAAGCGACACGGCAACAAAGGACACAGAGTTCGCAGTCCCCTACAACAACGAAGCCATACCAGGAAGGGAGCGCCGAACAATTGCGAAGAGCAAACCCAGGAGCAACACCGATGCCAACAACGGAGGAGCGACTTCGTCGTCAGCAGAAAAGTCAAGGCAATCACCGACATTGAAGTTGAACGTTAGGGTCTTAGGGAGGTGCGCCCGAGACAACGTCGAGCTTCCAAACACAAGAACATGGAGGCCACGAGCATAACATCAGCCATAGCAAGTGAGCCTTGGGGGTCGCAGCACAAGATTTATACGAAAAATCTTAGGGCAACCACAAAAGTGAAGAGAAAGCAGGAAGACCGAAGTCGCCACCACCGAAACCCTAACAGAGACCAAGCTACGCTGTCTCCATCAAAACACCACCACGACAGAAATCATCACCCAACCTCAACAACATTCCACAAGTATATAAGAAGGCTGCAGTTGCTCTCTCTCAAACCCACCGGCCCTGTCCTACACTCTCTCTCTCCTCCCATACTCCCGTGCACTTGGCACAACTCTCGTGACTCTACATTCTTTCCCCACAACTCTTTATCTTCTGCACGTTTCTGTAGCTAGTAGATTCAGGAGGAGACAAGCAAGGTCGCCAAACCCTGGAGCTCACAAGGAGGCGGTCCTGAGGAGGTGGAGCACAACACGATAGTACCAATTACCGGAAGGAGGAGCGAAGCAACGGCGGGACAAAGAAGCACGCTTGAAAAGGAGGAACGAGTCTGCAACAGCACACAACCAATAGAAGGAGAAGGAGAGCCCACTCGTACTACAGACGATCGCCGCAAGCCAACTGTTCGAGAAACCGTTCACCACAGCTCTGACGAGCTCAAGTAAGCAAGGTGAAGTGGAGGACCGCCCGCAGCAACAAGGAAGACTGGAGGAGCGAAGACTTCAACGACACAAGGAGCTGTGGAGGCGACAAGCGACTGGAGCACTTGGAGAAGGAGCCACAAGGCGTCGCCGACTCACCCTCAACTGGAACCACAACACTCGATGCCGCAGCCCAACTGACAGTCACGTATCGCCCACGCTGCGAAGCCATCTCTCAGGTTTTTTCCACTGTACTAGTATTCTCCAAATTATCACCGTTATTGCTTATTATGAAAGCAAAATTTACTGTATATTCATTATTATAAATAGGGAAATGGCCCATAGTAATGTCCACAATGTATGTTGTATGTATCTAGTATATATATCTTTGTGTCTTATCATAACTAAGCAACGTAGGACTAGAAACCCCACCAATAACCACTTAGATGACATGTACGTTTGGTCCAATTTGTATGTAACCAAACGTAACATCACAGACCATTTTTCCATTACTTTAACTCTCTATAGACTAAAAGATTTTTGTCTCATTCTTGTTTATACCAATAGCTTAGGCTATGACATGAATCTTTGTCTATTGCACAAAAACCACAAAATCTTTGATAGCAAAAATAAACTAAACATCTTCTTCTCAAAAGTCATACTCCGTGCGGCCCCACAAATTAAGTTGTGGGGAGGAGCAGACTTTGAGGTGATAAGAAGAAAATCTACTTCTAAATTCTACACTTTTTTGACAAAATACACTTGTCTTTTCAGAATGTCACAAAGGCCTTCAACCGCTACGTCCGCCCAAAGATACAAAGATAAAATCTTAGCTCTAACAAACGATCCCGATGTAGAAATGTTCGTCACACAAAAGCGTTCTTCTACTGTCACAAAAGGAACTACAAGCCAAAAGAAGGCCAAAGGCAAGTCAAACACAGTTTTGAAACGCCCTCCCTTTTGGCTTGGGTTCCAAGCCATGAATTGGACCAATAGAGGGAAGGGTTTACCTATGGATGGCAAAGAACCAGTCTCAATCCTAGTAAAGAATGGCATGCCGAAAAGGAAACATATGATTGTCAACATTGCACCTCTGGGTGAAAGCACACTACGGTTGTACGAATTTGTAGTCACAGCATAGTTTCAGGGCATAGTAAGGGTTTAAACCCAAATTCCCCCTAATTACTTATATTTTATGTCAAAATAATAAATAGGCATAGTCTTACATCCTGCATACATTGAAGATTGTACAAGAAAATTTGATTTGCATGCAAAATATGCATCATTATGAGTACAAAATGTCAAAGTTTGTACCGTCACAGATTCAAGTTTACATGTTTGTACTCATTTTGTCAACTTAAACTTTTAATCCTTACATTTGAAAGAGTTTTAGGTAATCTTCTACTCTTTAACTACCATGCCTTACTATTTGATTATACTAAATGTTAGTATATAGTTGAAAAACTTGAGAAATATGGGATTTTTGTTGGGGCCCCAAACATGAGGTCAATGTCAAATTATTTGAATTTTTTTTTGGAATTCAAGTATAAGACTTAATGGTGCAGAGGGGCCAAAAATTTAATTTTGATGGAACTAAAATTTTCACTTCCATTTGGCACATCAAAGAATTTTGCCTAAAAATAAGCTCTGGCCCTTCAAAATCCTCTATAGATTCCTTTCTGTACAGGTGTGTACTTGATTTTGTACTATTTGTATGTTTTGTACAATATGGACCAATCATCACCTTCCGTGTGGCATTCGAATCGGAATCCACCTGACGTGTCGAGCAATCTATGGTGTTGTAGGTCGGTGCTGGAATATTGAACGATGTGCGTTTTGTACAGTTTGTACAATTTGTACTTGGTTTGTACTGTTTGTACAGAACGGCCGGGGAGGCGACCGTAGTGTGCGATGGCCCCTCTTGCTTTCCTTTCGTCATCCAAGAAGAATGGCCAAACTCTAGAGAGGACTTAAAAGAAGGTCAGCATTTTAATCTCACATAAATTCCTTCAGATGTCGAAGTGGACAAGTTTGGTTTCTCTTTGGACTACCAAGTGGCCATTCACTTTGAAATGGGTAAGATTGAGTGGCCAAAAGACACTATCATGGTCTTAGTAAACCGCAGGCTTAAAGAGATGGACATTGAGCTTGAAGATGAAATTGGAGAACCCATTGGCCTTATGTGCTACCATAAGAGCACAAATTGGAGTGGGGTTATCAAGTTACACTTGAAAACCCCTGAGATCAATTGATGGGATTGGGCTTCTCCAAGGGCTTCGAACATTTATCCTCAAGCTTGATGAAGGTAAACTCATGAGAGGGAAAGTTTGCAAAACATATGACTCCTTAGCTCTCAACAACCTTCTATCTGTCAAAATCACTAGTGAGCAGCTTGAGATGAAGGAGTGGTATGTGATGTATGAGACTATAGTAAAAGAAAGCTTCCAAAAGGGGGTTGAATTTGAAATTACAAACATACAAAAGAAAAAAAAATATATGTTTGCTTGGGTAGTTGCATCTTCATCTGAACAAGCTAAGAAGATGAGAGAACACAAATTTACTTTCAACAATGAAATTTTAGAGGGGAAATTAGCAGACCGCACGCGCGCATTGGTAGATGACATAGCAAAGAAGAACGCCCTCATCCTCATCGCCAAGAACCTCAACAAGGTCAAGAGCATTGAGGAAATAAAGAAGAGCATTGGAGAACACATGGGGCCTAAGAACGCTGTCAACTTCTTCTTCAAGCTAGACAACAAGAACGGCAAGCACCTTGGATCATTCAACATCCAATGCCTCAACGCGACGGTGTACAAACAGTTTGTTAAGAAGTCAGCAAAACTTCTTGGTAAACATGTAGAATTCACTCCTCATCCTAGGAGTCTTGATGGTGCCAATGCACCTAGCGCATTGGAACTCACTAGGCTAGGGTTTAGTGATGTGAACACTGCCCTTGCCAACACCATAGAAGCTCTAACGAACATTCCTCTAAAGGAAAAACTTCAAAAAGACTTCTCCAAGGAAATAGCAGGAATTAGAGAAGAAATGTCGACCTTAAAACAAGACTTAAGGAGTGAGCAAAAGTTAATTGCAGAACGAGTAGTGGGAAAATCCTCATCTAGCCTCAACAAACAGATGACACTCCTCAAGAAGCAACTAGCCCAAACTATGCAATGCCTTAATAATGTCCACACATGAGCATCCAGCGAAGCAGAAATGGACACGTCAAACTAGCTTGGTCAAACAACGCACCACCAAGAGTATACATATATATTATAAAACCTAGTAAAAAACCAAAAAATCCAAAAAACAAACACCAAAATATCAAACAAACTCTAAAAATAATAATTTTTTAAAAAAAATACCAAAAAATAATTATAAACCTATCCCCTTAAAAACCAACAAAAAACATAACATAAATACAATATATATTTATACTATCTTAAAAATAAATAAAAAACACACATTCGAACCATCTTACAAAAAACAACATATAAAAACCAACAAACCAACCCAAAAAATACCAAAAAAATTGAAAAACAACCCTAAAATTTACCAACATCAAACATTTACCACCATAGTAAACCCTAAGTGGCCTCGGCCAAAAAACACATACAATAATACCACTCCACAAATCTAACAAACATGCACCCTCCATAACGATATATAAAAACATTCCAAATAAAACCCACCCAAATAAAACCCAAAAATGCAATAATAACACACCATATAGAACTCAATACCAAACACATAAAATTCAAACCATTAACAAAATAAATAAAGAGCCTGTAAATCCCCTCAAAAAAATCAACAAAAACACCTTCCTAACAAAAACAAAAGTACCACCATAACAAACTATAATAAAAATAACCATATCTCAAAACTTCTACTACTCCTTTGTGGTGACATCAAATCCAACCCGGGACCAATGCCAAACATACTTAAAACGCACCCACCATCACATAAAAATAGAAGCAAAACATATTTCATACCATGCACAATAAAACTACACCCAGAATATCAACATTTAGCAAAAAAGTTTGCACCTTGTTTAAAAATAACACACCCAAATCATCCAAAAACAACTACAGATTATCCACACCTCTCAAAATACATATATGAAAACCAACACCACCCACCTCCTCGCATGCTATATGCACTCATTACCATGATAAGCCCACTACTAGAAACATGTGACCATCAATTAATACAAACACCTGACCCAGACTGGACAACGATACTCCTTAAAAAAATGGCACTTCTTCAAAATCTACCCGAACGACACATCTCAAACCTACACCCATACACCCAATTTAAAGACACCAACCAAAATTTAGTTAACCCCCCTAATACCATTCACAAACAACTATATGATTTTATCAAACAAAACGATAACCCACTAAACCTTCAAATACTAACAAACAAATTCCCATTCCTACCCGAAAATCTACTAATAGAATCTCTCAAATGTAATGAACCTATACATGAATACTCACACCCACCCCCATTACCCAATATACGAATACCACAAACCCAAGAAATACAAACAACAAACCACAACACACATATTATTACATGGAATGCCTCATCTTTAAACACAGCTCTACCAAGCCTACAAAATTTAATCTCAAACACCACAACCAATCCAACAATTATCACAATACAAGAAACTAAACTAACCGCAACAAAATCAACAAAATATATACAAAACATATTCCCGAAATACAAGTTAATTTTTAACAACACACATGCCTTAACAAGATGTATGCAACAAAGATTGCCGTATACCCCTGCGAGAGGCGGACTCCTCACACTAATAAATAATAAATATGCATACCCAGGAAATATCACCAAAATCCCTACTCCAGCAGTAATCTCACCATATTTACAAATTATACAAATAAAAAACACACCATTTCAACCTTGGCTAATTTTACATATGTACATGCCTTCCCACTTAGAAGATATTCAATATATTACAATAATACAACAACAAATAACACAACAAATCATAGCACATCCAAACCACACATACATACTATGTGGTGATTTTAACAGAGACATAGCCCTTATAGGAAGACAAAACGAATTGAACATAACACCTCCGCAAACAGAAGATATAGAATGGCGTGCATTCACAGACACTCTACATTTAACTTACATTCCAACAAATAGCACATTTACCAGATAAGGTGGACAAAACTACACTCAAACAAGCTTAATCGATGGATACTACATCAAAACTCCCAATAATACATTGTACACTTCAACCACAAACCACGACTACAACCTAAACTCAAACCATTCACCAGTCACCCTACAAATACCACCAAACACATTACTAGCTCGTCCCACACAACCAAAAACAAACAAACCACCAAGGATTCTAAATCCCATCCCACAAGATAACATTGAAAAATACAAAACACTATTTTTTGAAGAAAATTCACTTCAAATAAATGAACTCACTACAATGTTGATGAATGAACAATTAACAAGCAATCAATGGCAAACATCTTGTACAAACTTAGACCACTTAATACAACAAATATCAGAAAAAATTCAAGAAACTTGGGGTGAATGCACACTACGGTCACCCAATTTTTTTGTCGCGGCGTTGCACCTGCAAATCTTTAAAAATCAATTAAGACAAATATGACAAATGTTTTTAAGAAATTTTAATTTTCTAGAATTCTATGTTTTTGGAAGGTAGGAAATTTTTGGGATTTTCAAAATCATTGTTATATTTGTCTTAATTGATTTTTAAAGATTTGCAGGTGCAGCGCCGCGACAAAAAAATTAGGTGACCGTAGTGTGCATTCACCCCTTGTAGTGCTCCACCTCTACCTTCACTAACACGCCGCACAGCTCAACAAGGAGGATTTTTGCCAAGAAAAATCCCTGGAAAAAATAAAAAGCCGGTTATGGAATATACAATTCAATTAAGACAAACATGCAAATCTCAAAAAGACTACCAAGTCTACAGACCAGCTTCTGAGCAGAACTAATGGCTATCTATAAAACACTTAGACTAATCACTACTAAATACCCAGACGAACCGGCACATATATTTACAAATTGCCTCAACTGCCTATACAATCTAAACACACATATTAAACACCCAACTATGCATAACGACCACGCGGATAAAACCATACTGACAGACATGGTAGAAATGCTAAAAACTCGTACTCAACCCACCACATTCCACAAAGTCAAAGCACATATCAACATTGAAGGCAACAAACAAGCGGATAAACTTGCAAAAATGGGAGCCAGAAAAAACTACTCTGTAGCCACAAAATCATATGAATTTGCACATACCACACCATTCTATTTCCAAAAGGATCTATGGCCAGGACCTACAAAACGGCTAGACAAAGGCCCTGTTAGATGTCTCCAAACATATCTAACCAAATACGACCAAGAAAATAACCTTGAAATAATGGCAACCTAATTTCCCAACATTTGCAAATGGACCATGAACCCAAATATTGATAATGAACTATCCAATGCATTCTGGTCCAATCCTACAATCACAGATTCACAAAAAACAAATATTCTGAAACTCCGTACCGGTCAATACATGGGTAATGCAAGAAAACAACTGTTCTTTGGTAGAGAAAGATTCCCCTCAATCACATGCTCTATTTGTAACTCTGCAGATGCAGACACCTGGCTACACGTACTTCTAAAATGAAATCAGCATCATATACACGCTATTAGAGTCAAAAGACATAACAAAGCAGTATGGGAACTAAGAAAATTAATCCTCTCATCACAAAAATCTAGATGCTACACCCTCATGAACGCAGGAACATTTAACAACAACCCCCAAGAAAACACAGTACCCCCATGGCTACTACCATGTTCATGTGAACAACAAAGATGCCATTGCAACGCTAGATTCAAACCAGATATTCTCTGCGTAAAAGGACTCCCATACAAAAATGACCCACCATCAAACCCATTAGACAACCTCACAATACAATTTATTGAATTTACATATTGTAATGACAGATTCCCACAAGAAACAATTGCTAACAAAATTCAGAAATACCAACCACTTATTAATAACATCATCAATTTAGGATGGAAAGTTGATCCACTCATAGTCATCACGGCAGGAGCCAGAGGTACAACACATACTCCCTCAATAAAACTCCTCGAAACAAAATTTAAACTACCAGAAACCACGATTAAACACACATTTAAAGAAATAAATACCATTGCTATACAACATGCTGGATCAATTATTCTACATAAAAGAAAAATAGAAAATAACCAACCATTACCAATAGATTACTGAATAAAACAAAACTATCAAAAAAAAAGGAGGGTAATGGTGAAGACCGCTACTTATTTCTTTTGTATTTTTGTATTTTTGTATTTTTGTATTTTTGTATTTTTGTATTTTTTTTCTTTTTTTGGCCTTGTACTGCTATTTATCTAGTAATATAACCACGACGTATTGCTTTTGACTATACATGGTTTTTTGCTCAAATATAGTACTTGCTTTGACTTGCTTTAATCTAGCGCCACATGGGTGTCAATTAAATGGACCAGCGTTGCTTGGGCTTCTTCCAGCCATGTTACTAATTTACCTAACTAGTTGTGGTCTCTACCCAGTTAGTTAAAATCATGGTTAAGTTTGCTTTAAAATCCCACCGCTCCCTCCCTACTCAGGTATTAAGATACTTCAACTTGATTAATGGGGTTTTTAATTTCAACCTGAACTTAATGGACAGCCGCCTCGGGGTTGGTGCCTTCAAGGCAGTCCTACATGCGGCTGCATGTATTTCACAGCCCTCGCCCTGCCTGCATACCACACTGCCTTTGCTTCCTAGCAGCTCCTGATAGCTCCCACGCAGTTACAGTGATGGTTTTGCTTGCGTTGTAAGCACTTGTGCTCACACGAGTTGGTGATTGGCGACGGGTGAGGAGAGGGCCGGAGTCACAGTATCACCGGCAACAGGGATTCGGAAAGCAGTTTGGTGGAGCTCGCAGCGTTTTCTCCAGCATGGAGGGTTCTCCTTTTTCTAGCCAAGTTCATGAAAGTTTGTGTTGGGATGATTCTCTTTGTCTATTTTGTTTTGTTGTATGTTGATTTTGGCTCATGGACTTGTGACTGCAATCACACGGTGAAGCTACCTGAAGACACCTTGTATGAGCATTCTAACCCCCGTTTGTGGCGTTGGATTGTATGGGTACAGGTGAGGGTGGCTTCCTCTTGTTCATTCCTTTTGATTCTACAACAAACTGCACAAGACTTGAGGAAGGATGGTTCTTTCTTTCTCGTTGTTTTTTTAGGAATCTACAGATACAGTTTGCTTTTGTTCAAAGCTTTTGTCATTTATGTTTAGCGCTTGGTTGCTCAATCACCTGCTGTACTTTGAATCTCATACCCTGTAAAGCTTGTAATGAGCTTTTTTGTATCTCTTGTTTTGATAAATCTCATACTGCCGCATCCTTGCTTTGGAGTTCGATGCAATGAATTGCACTGTACTTGTTCTATTTTTAGCCAGCTTAATACAGTTTTGTCCTAGTAAAAGACATTGAACTAATATGCTCTGCAAGGAGATGTTCCGAAAAAGCGCTTTTTTGTTGTTTAGCTCAAAGTACACACTTGTCTCAGGTAGATGGGACGGGGCCGGTTGGTTGGTACAAACTTTCCTGCATATGATAAATTCACTAGCAACACCAAGCCACGTATGTCACAACAAACGCTCAGACGAACTCAACGGGAATCGAACCCGGACCGTACAATTGTAACATAAACGTCCTTCTCCAACCAACCTTGGAACCATGACTTGGCGACCACCAACAAAACAAACACCAATTTATACCCGCACTAGTTCTAACTAATGAATTTTACTAGTGTTACTAGTATTTATCTCTGGTCACTAAAGTGTCTATTCTCGAAAGAGGTGAGTAGTCTTGCACCAATGGCCCTTTGTCCGGTGGGCACTGGCTCATTGTCAAGACGAACAGACACTTTATTCACGCCGGCCTCGAAAGAGGACCGGAGTTCATATCTATCTATCCATCTATGTTTTGGAAGATGGAATCTACACTACCTATTACCTAGATTTAAATAACACAACCTGACCTACACAATGTCGATGCAAAATTTATGATTTTAAGATTGTGTGTACAAATAAAATATACTAGTATTCATGTAATATAATTATGTGTGTTTAAATTATAAATGTTTTTTATGTTAAAATTAAAATTAAAAATCATCTAAATTATTTAAGTTACTGTTAACCCTTTACTCCTTGAGAAGACATACATTTTTTCTCTATGTTCGAGACATTTCTTATCATCCATTTGCATGGTTTTATGAAAATACAAATGATATTTCTAAAACCAGAATCAAGTTAGTTTTTCATTTTTACAATTTGAAACTTGAGTATATGTTTTTCCAAATGATGAAAAACCAAAATACTCATATACGCTTACATTTTTACTATATGTATAGTAAATTTTATAATTTAGGATACATCATACATGAAATTTAGTGAACTTATTATATCATGATGATTTTTTTAATCGTTTTAGCTTATCATACCAAATTTCAATTCTTAAAAAAAAAAAATTATTCTTAATAAACTTTCAAAGTCAAATTCTTTTAGATTGATTTGACAAAGATTTATGATGTTTATTTTAAATACAATTGTCCAAATAATTTTAAATCATCGTGATTATCATTTTTGTTTTAAATATTGACTTGTGTCTACAATTCTAAACATCTACAATTTTAAAAAATTGTAGAAGTGATATATTATAAAAAATTAAAAATGCCTTATTCAAATGAAGACATGTGCCTTGATTGTTAGGATTATTTTGAGTCATTTTGGGTCGCTTCGGAGCGATTGTGAATCATTTTGAGTTGGTTTAAGCTCATTTTAATTTATTTTTTTGTTCCATGTATCCACATATGAGGGGTCCTGTCACGATTCCTTTATAAATTGAAAAATGGCAAGTTTAACCCTGATCCCTAATTGCCTAAGCGTCCATTCTTTGGAAGATGTACAAAATCATTGTACTGTACATTTTCTCATCTGTGGTGAAGTTTTTGCAATGTAGTTTTTTCTGTACATGAATTTTCAAGGTAGTTACAATTTTCACGTAAGTGAAGTTAAATTAGGAAAAAATTGAAATTGAATTTACTAGATTCTTTCATTCAATGTGAGTTTTCATTTTGACAAAAAGAATCCAATGTTTTGAGCTATTAAGTAACCCTTTAATGTCCCAATTCAACATTGTTTTCAAAAATTCATTATATAATGTTTGATGGAAAATAAAAATGGAGTTGATTTACAAAGCAAAGTTGTAAATGTCAATGTGAAGATCACATCTATAAGGTTGGATTCATCATATTTTTTGTTGAAATTTTAAAATTAATTTTGCAAGGTTTTCTCTTGAAATTCAATTAAAAATCCAAAATTAACATAAAAATTTAAAAATATATATACTAATGAAATTGGATTAACATGCACTACAAGATGGTATGGTTTTCATTATTTGATTCTACTTATTTTGGAAAAATCATGTTTAAAGTCTCACTTTTTGAACTAAGAATGAAACTTGACATAAACCAATTTTCTTGGTTTTCAAAAAATCATAATATCTTATTTTGAAGATCCGTACCATACAAATGATAGTCAACTAGCACAAGAACCAAGAAAAGTTTGGATGGATAAAAACTGTCCATGTATGTAGTCAGGAGAATTGTTTGAATCTATTCATTGTCCACTGTGTGGACGCAGGAGTGTCAAAGGGTTAAATGCGCACTAAATCCATTCTTTGAGGTTGATATACAAATAAACGTTATAGATGATGACTTTTTCATGACATCCATATGGTTGGATTAAGTAATATTGTTGAAATGCGTTTAAATTTGATTTTAAAATAGATTATTGTCAAGATTATTTATATGAAAAATACAAAATACTCGTTATCTTATGAATCTCGGAATGATTGGCCAAAAGCGCATAATGAACAACATTGAAATTATCTTTTGTATAATGTGCAAAATTTCAATGTATAAAATTATCTTTTGATTGCTTACAAAGAGATCTCAAGACACCTCTATTGAACCATAATAAAACTTATGTGAATAACTTCACCCATTATTGAAGCATAATGACTTGAACTAATTGTAATGAATTACAAGATGAGAGTACTAAAATTGTAATTTTAGTGAATTTTCAAAGGTCAATCTTGTAAATTCATTTGAAAAATATTTAGGCATTTTATATCACATTCAACCATATAAATGTCTTCTAATAAGGTTGTCTTACATATGCTTTTCAGAGTTGAAGCTCAGAAAGAATAAGGAGCCTCATTTTATAATCCTTAAGCGTTCATACTACATTTACCTAGTCAAACCTCATCAATTTCTCAAGTTTTGAAATGTATTATATTTTTTGGTATTTTCTCCTATAATTTATTCTTAAACCACTTTACTCTAATTTTTCATAATTATTTAAATGAAAATGAATTTTATGGGATTTTTCAAAAAAAAACTCTTGTAATAGCCATAGTAATTACAAAATGCCTAAAATAGTATGATTTTTTTAAAGAAAAGTGTAAATAATACTGATGAACAACAAGGTGTAGGTGGCATGCTTCTCAAGCTTACATAAAAAGAAATTCGATTGAATTTTTTTCTGCAGTGTATGTTGGAATTTTAGGGCTTTGAGCTTTAAAGTGTTGTAAAAAAATCAATTTTAATAATTTTGAAGCACCATAAATTGGACTAGAAAGTGGAAGATAGCTCTTACACTTTCTTAGTTGGGACTATTTTCATTTGAAATTAGGAACTAGGTGAAAATCATGAAAAACAATCAAACATGGCCCCACAAGCTCCTTGTGTGCTTAAGGAATAATACACTTAGATATTGCCCAAAACCTATAGGCATTTAAAGGTTAATAGAATATGGAAATATACAAAATATTTGTTTTTAATATTTAACTATACGTGCAACTTCATCACAAAATTTGAATCAAAATCACTATATGTTGTAAGTGCACAAATGCGCTATGTAAACTCATTTGTACTACAATATTGTCTTTTGAAAATAACTATCAATGTGGCCATCCATAAATACTATGGCACACAGTGTATAATTAGTTTAATATAAAAAGGATATAGCAAAGGTCCCATACTCCCACACTAATAGAAATTTAACTACTAAACCTCATCACTTAAATTGTGATGCTTTGGTGTTACACATTATATTATAAAAAACCACAATAATTTTAATTTATTTTAAAAAATTGTTTGATCAACACTAATAAACACCCAATTCCCTATTTTTGCACTTGGCCATATAATCATGCACTTGGCTTCCGGGCGCACTAAAAATTGAAACCGGTAGAAATTGCATGAAAATTTTGGCCAATTTTCTTCTTCTACAGATTTCAGATTTGGTTGCAAAAAGGATAATTTGGAAATTGTTGAGTCATTTTTTTCTTGAAAAGTCATTACTTGTGCTTTGAATATTAATAATTGAATTCTATACGCAACAAAATTCTCTTTGAAATTGATCTTGACACATAGTATATTAGAAAAATACAAGAGGTTAGAGTTCTCAAACAAGAGGCTAAGTACACATTTTACAAAACCATATAAACATATTGTAAGCAATTAGAAGGAGGCCACAAATAGACGATCGTGTTTTAAATATACATTTTAGTATATAAAAACACTTTACTTGTTTACAGTTTATAAGAATAGTACAAACTTTTAAATCAAAACCTTGACAACTAAAGTAGAAAACCACATACTATATAGTAATGTACTCATGTACTCTAGTAAGCATCTAGCAACCTCTTGTCATCCATGCCTTCAATCTGCATTGCAACATATTCAAGTATGTACGACTTCGCTTCATTTGGAATAGTGATTTGCTTCATCCGCACGTAATCATATAGCGCCACTGTTGCATTTGTTGCTTCCTCCCTCCAAATAGCAACTCCACCATGCCATTTCTTTACAATGTTATCAAAATAGATTGTCCACCTCTTCGAACAAGCTCGTCAGAACAACGAGTTGAGCGATTCACTCCCCTATACAGAATCCATGAAATTCCACATGAACAACATCGTTGTAAATTTCAACAGGGCTTCCAAATGCACTAAGAAAAGGGAAAAAAGAATGTGTAACCATGCACACTCAACCACCTGCACAAAAAATAAAACAAAAAAATCATTAAACAATTATCTATCTGTTTATTTATAAATAAATAAATAAATAATATAAATAATATATATATATATATATACTTTTGTGGGTCGCTAATGATACATAGCCACCCCTTTGATTTCTTCCATTCGTAAAGAAAACGTGCGTATGTTCCTCCTACCCTCTCATAGCCGCCTCAAGAGTATACAAGGCCGCCATAGGAGAATGGGAGAACATATAGATGTTCTCTTCAGGAGTCGCTTGAGGTGAGAACAAAAAGGGTCCGCAAGCGCGGACCTTATATCTCCGAAAATTCGTAATAAATAAATAAATAATAATAATAATTAAAAAATTGGTCTTGGCGGAGGGTAAGCGGCAACTCACCCTCTTTCCACTGTCCTCCAACCCTCATGAGAACAAAAATAAGTTCTCTCATACCCTCCCATAGCCGCCTTACGAGTAAATAAGGCAGCCATGGGAGCATAAGAGAACCTATTTGTGTTCTTTTGAAGAGAAAATAGAATGGGGTCCGCGCACGGACCCTCAGCCCTGAAATCCCGGAAATTTTGGAAATCCCCGCAAAAAAGGAAAAAAAATAAAATAATTAATTAATTAATTTTTTTGGGTGTGGTCAAGGGGCTGAGGGTATGTGGTAGCACACCCTTTGTCCCACAGCCCTCATGAGAACAAAAATGTGTTCTCTCACCCTCTCATAGCTGCCTTAAGAGTATATAAGGCGGCCATAGGAGTATGGGAGAACATCTTTGTGTTCTCCCATGGAGAAAATAGAATGGGGTCCGCGCGCGCGGACCTTTAGCCCCAAAATCCCGGAAATTTCGGAAATCCCAAAAATCCCGGAAAAAAGGATTATTATTATTATTATTATTATTATTATTATTATCTTGGACGTGGTCGAGGGGCTGAGGGTATGCGGCATTCGAATGTTGTTTTGAAGGATGGAAGAAGGAGAAAAACGCAGCCTTAAGTACTTTTTGGCACACAGAAAAATAAGTAAGAAAACGGAAAATGAGAAAAAAAAAAAAATTCCTTCTTCCATACACTCTAGCAACGGTGTTATAATGTCATAATCTATTCATAATTTGTATTAGTTTTAAAATAGTCAATCTTGCAATTTTAAAAATAAAGGAAATTCAAATTTTTGTTATGAAATCTTTGAAATATTAGTCTTTTATTGCAGTATACTACAAGTTTCAACAAAGAAAGAAATCGATGTTTTTTTGTCAAATTCTTTTTGAGATTTTTTTTCTTTTGCACAATTAGGTCCGGAAATGATTGCGCTTGGCCAGGTGCAAAAATAGGGAATTGGATGTTAAAAGTGAATGCTTGTATTCACGTATTAAATTTTTAAATTTTAATTAACTTTATAAAGGAATATTTAATTTTAATTAACTTTATAAAGGCTAGATTAAAACACCATAATAGAATTTTGACCTAAAGTCATAGTTTAAAATGTTTAGGACTCGGGGAGGGCACTCAATGTATTCAATGTAAACCACACACGTTAAGATCTTTGATCCCTATATTACATTGTAAAAATCAATCAAAAAACTTGAAAAAAATTATAGGATGTTTTTATATGTTGAAAGTATATATTGTGAATTTTTGTGATTTTTTTGATTCTATATAATTACTTACAAATTTTTGAAAAAAATAAATACACTATGCAACTAATATTTTTTTGGACCCCCTATATTGTATCGTAAAAAATATTTTTTTAAATATTTTTAATTTGCCAAGAAATGAAGTTTCTCATATAGTTTATGTATACCACAGTTGGATGCTATAGTCATCCAAATGCATTCTTGATAAATGTTTAAAGTGAAAAACAACCATTTTAGTTCAATCTTCAATTGTGTTTTTAAAGGTGATGTTGACTTTAATTGAATCAAGAGTTTTTTTCAAATTAAAAATATAATTCTTATTTGACAACATTCTAAAATTTGGAGTTAAATCAAACTTTATTAAAAAGTAAACAGGAAGTTGTAAAATCACTTTAAGGCACGTGGTTTACATTGACTACATTGAGTGCCCTCCCCAAGGTTTAGGGTGTGAAAAATACAATTACTTCTTGAAGATTTTTATCAATATTCCTTATTACCACTTGCAATTTGAAAAAAGAATATCAAATTAATTGAAATTTTTGTGTTATATTCACAAATCAATTTTCATTTTTATTACATAATATGTAACAATTATATTATTCCACAAAACCATTTGAAATTTCTCACTCTCATAATTTATGTTTCCAGTAGTAAAAATATAAAATTAAAAATAAGTATACTTTACAAATCCAGATTGCACTTGAAAACGATATAATTAACCGTGTAGCTAGCTAGAGAGGCACTCCAATTCTTCAAGGGCAAAAAAGTATACACTCTTTGATCCGTTTTACTCTTTTAGTTACCTATTTAGTATTTGCCTTACAAGTGCAAAAAGAAAACGGTCAAAATCCAATATCTACAAGAGGGCAGATAATAAAAACTTGAAAATTATTGTCTTCACATATTATTTTTAGTGTATATGTATTCACACATTTTTAATGTAACTGTCTAAATCACGCTAAATTACTAAATTTACTATGGAATATAAAATTAACTTAATTCACTAAATTTCACAGTAAATTTATTGAATTACTATAAAATGTCATATGAGCCAAACTAAAAGTAAAATGAGTGTGATGTAGTTAGAGCATGTTCACCAATGAGGCTAGTATCTTTATTTCCAAACCTGATATACTAATCCAAACCTAAATTTATACAAGAAGAGTCTTGTTGGTATCCACAAGAAACATACCACCCTTGAACACTCTTGTTGGCAAAAAGTCTTTCCAAATCATATGGAGACCTCGATTTTTAGCAAGAAAGTTGAGGACTGGTGGGAATGCTCTTTCTAGAAGTGCATGTAATCTACACCGCAGTCACTTTAACATAGAGTAATTGAGATAACTCGTAGTAATTGTGATAATGTAGGTATAGCATGGCCTATACTATTTTTTCCAAATTACTATGAATTTACCATGATAAATCTGAGTAAAATATTTTAGCAATACTATTTTTAGATGTTTGAAAAATAAAATATTATAATTTAAATAAAATAATAATATTTTATTATGATATCCTTGAAATAATTTGGATAGTTCATAACAAAATTAGTCCGAGAATTTGTAATAAAACTCGAACTAATTGTGGCTCTCAGATTAAAAATGATAATAGAGTTTTCCGCAAATTCAATGCCACTTACGGCCTTAGTTTTATTGAAATTTTGGGAAACATAAATTGAGTGAGGTTCATTAATTAGCAAAAAATAAAGCATGCACCGGATGAGCCGGTGGTGGAGACAAAAGTATTGATTTGGATTTGGCAGAAGCGTAAAGCTAATTTGGGGACATCATAGGCGAAGTTAAAGCTTGGGGCTCCCTGAAATAACTAAAAATGGTTGGATCAAGAAAACTAAGAGTCTAGAGTTTTTGGGCACCGTTTTTGGAGCCCTGAAACTTCACACCTCAAGTTTTTAAAAAGCACTTGACATGTCTACTTTTATTGGGTTCTCAACCATAGTTTTCACAAACTTTAGTCCAATCACCCCTCTTTTACAGACTTTGCGGATAACTCTAATGGGTGTACTGATTACTTTAGACTGACGTGGTCCATTCAAAATCTGATCGTGTGAAATCTCTTTTTTTTTTTTGGCACAATTTGAGAGAATCAATTGCAAGAAATAATGTACAGAGCCAGGCAACAGAACCGAAGCCGGCGGGAGAGTGGTAACCAACTAAAACTAATTAGACAGTGTTGGAAGGCAAAGGGTTCCAGGCGATGTGCCAGACCCGCCTACTACAGAAGAACTCCTGTCGAGCCCAAACTCTATCGAATTTGGTGAGCTCCTGATCGCTTATTTGAGGTTTTTCCTTGATCTTCTGCTTGACGTTAACCCAAGCGCTCCTGGCATAGTCAGTAATGCCGTGCCAGATGATCGTGTGGAATCTCAATATCGACAGCAGGATGCTGAATCTGTCCTCCCCGGCCGGCCCGTACAGTGTGAGTTTTCCATTGTCAAGCTGGCGTGGATCACCCAGAGTTGCAGATAGAGATCTTTAATTAGAAGACTACTGTAGCCATTTGCAATCAATTTTACTTTCTGCAAAGGTCACATGTTCCTCATTTTCCACGAGCAGGTGAGGAGTGTTTGTCGATTAGTCCGTACACCAAGTCAACACGGCCGGAGTACGATAAGAATGTCATGCTAGGACTCTCATCAATCACAAGTCAAAGTCTTTTGTTGACAATGCAGACTTTCGGCAGTTTCCTGCACCTTCAGCAGATGTTGAGGTGCACTTGCCTTCCAATTGCTTCGAATTTTCAGCTCCAGAAAGGAACCAATCACCTACAACGCGGTAACGGTGACTAACTGATCGATACACAAATTGAAGAAACTCAAGGCCAGTCGGTAAGCATGCATATATGAATCATGAATCAGAAGAGTAGTCCGAAGTATCGAGCAGCTTGCTACTGGTTGCAGATCGAATTTGGGCGATATCTCGAAGCTCAAGATTTTGACCTTTAAATTCACTTCTGCGTTGCTATCGACAGGTGCGGACTATGGATCGAGCTGAACTCATTCTGCTAGTTGCTGTCAGTGTTGAATTTTAGCTTTCCATTTGGCCATAGCTTATTATCAACAGTCAGAAAGTCCAGGTTGAATTTGTGAGCTCTGTTTACGAGCGAGGTACTGTAGTGTTAATATTTCTTATATAGCTCGGGATATGGCTACATCTGAAAAATCCAGGCTAGAGTATGATAGATAAACAAGTGCAAGAAATTAGCTTCTTCTAAGCCGATTACGGCAACTAGATGATCTTATTTGCCGTCATGATCATGTTTGTTGTTTTCGAGCGCCAAATTATGACCCAGAGCGAAAACTAGAGTCAAGACCAGCGCCTGCAAAAGTGAAACTTCGCCATGTTAACTAATAACGTGAAAATCTGTAATAATTTAAATGGGAATCTTCCGGCAGTCAATTAATGATCTAGTCGATTAATTAACTCCATCCCAACTGTGACTGGCTTAATTTTCTTCGTATACTGACGAGTTCGGTGATCGGTGTAGGAAGACGACAGGATCGAATTCAAACAGCTGGTCACCATGCTGCCGCTGCTGGTAGTGGTGATAGGAGTGGTGGCATTTGAAGCTGCCGCAGTTCTGACTTCGACGACATTGTGCGCAAAGAAGAAGAAAGTGAAACACGGTCACAAGAAGGGGTCGACGGTGCACCCGCACAAGAATTCGAAGGGGAAGAAACGGCGGAAAGGTGGTGATATTGACGTTGGGCCAGTAATCGAGGCGGCAACTCAAAGCAATTGCTGGGGAGGTTGTGGAGATGGAGGGGGTAGCGGAGGCGATGGCGGAGGCGATGGCGGGGGTGGCGGTGGTGGATGTGGAGGCGGAGGAAGTTGATCTTACTACTCTGATTATGGTATTTATGTTGAAATTAAGTTATTCATACGGTAATTAAGTTATTCATGAGGGAACTGATAGACCAAGTGTCTATGAAAGAAGAACACCGGGCCCGGAGGGGCCGGCGTGAATAAAGTATCTGTTCGACCCACCGTAGATTCGATGTCCACAGGACAAAGGATCAATGGTTAGGACTACTCGCCCCTGTTCAGGGTTAGATACTATCAGACCTACAAGAACTTTTTGAGAAACCAATGGATAGTGTAGGTGATTGGTTAATTGTATTGATGGTTATAGAAGTGTGAGTGTGGATGTATTAAGGTGAGGTCGGGTTGGGAGGTATGGGTTGGTTGTTTTCAATTTTACGTTTGTGGTAAGTGTCTATGACTAAGTTACTCATATGGTAATTAAGTTACTTATGAGGGAACTAATAGACCAAGAGTTTATGACTTCAAGTTAGATAGAACATCAATGTAATAGTCTAGTTAGTCTGTACATATTCTAAGTATGTAGACAGACAAAACTAGGACTACAAGTGTGGCTTGGTGGGCGAAGGAGATAACATTGTTTATTGAATAAGATCTCACTTCTATTGGGTGGCAAGTCACACAATAAACATTATTTATCTTTTGTGCACATTGTCTTTCTTAATTTAACATGGTATCAGAGCAAGGTTAATTAGAGGAAAGAATAGAGAATTTAATTGGGCTTTGATTTGAAGTCACAGTTAAACCTAGGATTGGCCCCATAGTCTCAAAGTTGTTATATATGCGTTGATGGATGCAAATTAGCATGACTAGTTCTTGCAATGTAACTAGTTTCTTGAACAAGTTTGGTGGTCAAGGGTTCAATTCATGGAAATTGAGGATGATTTATTTTTTGAAGAGGGATGGGTTGTGGAAGTTGGTAAATGGTGAAGACCCAATGCCAAGTAGCACTGCAAGTGACACACCAATTGGAATTGTCCAAAGAAAAAGAGGGGGAGCCAATGTTGGAAATCTGACCTTAAGGGTTAAATGAAAGAAACATACACTGAAACCATAACGAAGAGTATTTTAGTTCTTATACAAGACCATACAAAGATGGATAACTATGAAAAATGGTAGAAATGTGTAGAAAGTGTGAAATAAGGAGTGTGAAAAGTGCGTAGCTGGGGAATCAAACTCCAGTCAATACCGTGGGTAAGTACTATGATACCACTGTAAAAGGTGTAAAAGGTCTGTTTAAGCTTAACCCCTAAATGCTCAAACGACCATTTTATGATCGCTGCCCGAATCTAACGGGCTGCCCGGAACAAAAACATATGTTTTTGGAAAAATTAAAAACATTTTAAAATACTACATCAAATCTACTTTCCAACGCAATTTGAATTATGTCAATCCGAGTCAAACTCCACCCGGGAGAATTTTTCAAAGTGGATCCCCTCAACATTATCTTAGTGTTATAAAATTTGGTATTTGGGAAAAGGAACAATGTTCCTTCCATCATTTCTTTTGTTTTTTTGAAGTTTGCAATAGATAAACCAACTTTAACCAATCATATTAAATTTTAAACTCTAAGAGTGAAAATTGCAATTTATACAAATTTTCAAAGGTTAATGCTTTTAAATTCATTAAAAAATAAAATCTAATGCTATTTTCAGAAGTTTGAATGTGCGGATAATTTGTAGAGTATCGTTTCTTTTCACAACAATCTACCGTATATATACATGATTATAAGGTTCAAATGATCATGAGTTGTTTCTGAATTTTTTGAGCAAAATCAACACGTCATTCACTGCAAACATTTTCAAAAATTCTAGAACCATGATTAGTGCTTGAAATTTTAGGAGCCTACAAAGATTTCCTCTATCTAGATGCCTACAAAAAATGGTGTTCTAAAACTAAATACAACAACAATGATTGATTATCAAAGATTTATTTCTAGGTGAAGTGACTTGTTGGTGACTCGTTGATCTGGTGTTTATGATTGTTGTTAATTATTACATTGCAAAAAATGTGTAAAGGTTTCAAAACTATTTTTGAAATATTCTAGAATATCACAAATAATATAAAATATGTAGAAAAGATTCTAAATATACCAAAAATATTCCATTTAAAATATATTTAAACATTTTCGGTATTTATTTTATAGTGTTAATGATGCAATAATGACAAATGTTTTACATATTGCACACTTTTTTTTTTTGACAAATCTGACGCCCTAGTGTGAAAATTGCCCTTCAGGTCATTAACCTCCCTAAGTACCTCTCCTAAGTTCACCTGCGTTGACGTTTTAGTTTTTTCCCAGAGGATCGATCAACGTAATTGCAAATCTTAAAAGATTTTAGTGTTCTTGTAATAGACATTTACAATTCTCTAATTAACATTGAGTCAAAATTATGGAATCCAAATAAGTTTTTAAACTAATGAAATTATTCTTGGACACAATGCGTCCACCTAGTCCTTTAGGGGCTAGAGGGCCACTTTAGGAGAGGTGAAGGGGTCTTAATTAAATTTAAATTTGTACTTCAGAATAGGAAAGGAGGCTACTCCCCTATTTCTTACTGAGCTGGGATATTGAATCCTTGCCAGTGCCATACTACAACAATCTAATTGGAGCTTGCCAAAATAGTAGTACTCGCTAGAAGCGAATTGTTTATCCTGGAAAGCTTTTGTGAATGGGTGCAAGTGTACTCCATAGCCTTGTTTAGAATGTAACTGAATAGGATATCTCTTTATGTTTTGTTTATTAATAAATTTGCTACTCTCTTTCACAATCCTTTATGAAATTCACACAAGATGACGTCCAAATCTCTCAAAAATCTTGTACAGTACATTACCTACGCTCCCTAGACCTCAATATTTAGCTTAGCTAGTAACATTTTGGGGTCTTGAAGAGGGTTTAGACTTTCTCTAATGAATGTCTTTGTAAAAATAGAGAAATATTGAATAAAAAGTAGTACACATAGGAACTACTAAAAAAAAATTTGATCTCTCATCTCAAGTTTTGTGCCAATGATTTATTTATTTATTTATTTAGAAACAAATGAAACTTAAATTTCATTGCAAAGAAAGAACGAGCACCAAGACAGAGCCCATTTTGCCAACAATTGCATTGAAACAATAATCAACAGTTCAACACAAGTGCCTAGCTATGAAACAATGATTTTTTGTTGCTAATTTTAGACAAATTGCTACATAAAATTTGGGCTGGCTAATTGACACGAAGGATTTTTGAAGAAAAAAAGGAATAATAACCATATTTCCTACATGGAGTCAAGATGAGATCTTCTTTAAACCTAGGTATCACCCACGTATTGCCTAAGTAGCACCTAGGTAGCACATGTGTATTACCTATATATTAACTCCTAAACGTACCGTCCCTTTGAACAGAAGTAAATGCTAGCTTCAAAAACAGATATTAGCATGGCTCAAATGTATATGAGGTGTACATGAGAGGACCATTGCAAGCATAAAATCTACCCAACAAATTTGACATACTTGCAGTTGGAGACCTCTCCAACATTATCAACAACTCCCCATCACAAGAGATTTATTGGAATTGATAGAGAATTTAATAGTCTTACAAAGGTGACTTGGATGAAAGTCATCCGAAATTGTATGAGAAAGTTGCAAGATTTTGAATCTGTTCGTGATTCAGTTCCTAGACGCTGGGACGTTTACGGGTTAATAGGAAAAAGAGCATCAAGGAGCCTGAATTGCTCTTCAAGCCATGGAGAAGTAACAAAAACGTAAAATTGTCTCTTGACAAAAGAAAATCACTTCTCGGAAGTCGGAAAGGAAACGAAGATTCTGCCTGTTACAAGTACGTGTCATTTTTAATTAACCATCCAGCAACGTCATCGATCTGGGTAATTGTTTGTCACGCAGGGGTCCCAAACATTTTTGCCGGGGTAAAAAGTGGATGGTTTGGCCCCAATTTTTACCCCATTTTTGGAACTTTTACCCTGTTTTCAAAAGCGAAGATTGAGAGTTTGGGGTCAATTTTTGACTCCCTTTTCGGAACCTTTACCGGGGTAAAACAATGATGCTTTTGACCTACATGGGGGACCAAAAAAAACTGCCCCGGGGTAAAAGTCCCTCATTTTTACCCCCCACCCCAAGTTTAGCCCCAGGGTCAAATTGTGAGGGTTCCCTGTGTCAGTCGGTCAGAATGTACGACATGGTTGACTTTGCATCCATCGAAGTGCTACGAAAATGCTGAGGAAAATGCTGGTCAGGAGTTCCGACGTAATTCGATTCCTGCAATTGATGGGGTCGGCCAGTCGATCATGCGAAGTGGCGAATTGCTGGTCAGGTCATCTAATAACTTAGCTGTTGCAAGCGGGGAGATCAGGCAGAAAATCTTCGACTGAGCTTTTGCCACGAAATATGTACTCCATGAAACAAGCTCTTCCTCGCTGATTTTAGCCTAACTTGCTTGTCACAAGGATGTCCTCAAAAAGCGAAGAACTGTCAAGGAAACCTCATCCTCTGAATTCCAGGCTTTCAGCTGAATGATCGCAAAAACTCCAGTACGTGGTCACCTTCGATTCCAAATAAAAATAAAGTCCAGAGACCACCTTCGATCAATTCATATAAAACGAAATCCACAGAGTAACACCAGGGTCTCATATGCGATTCCCTGTGTGATTTCCATGCGAGTCTCACTTTTCCCACTGAGTCTTAAGGCTGCTTATTCACCAGTTTAACGTTGACTCACCTGCTTGTAAAAGGAAAGTTTAACAAGTGTCAACTCTTGAGGCTCGGTGGGAAAAGTGAGACTAAAAGGGAAACGCACATAGGGAAACCATTATGAGCTCCCTGTGTAACTCTGTGTAAGGAGCCAGTGTGAATGAAGAGTCTGTTGGGGAAGTACGTACTGCCATCCAGACCGAGTTCGTGTGTGCTTGTTTTTGCCAGGGTATGAAATACAATTTGTTACATTTATTTTATTAGATCATAGTGCCAATACTAGAATGTCTTGACCAAAGCACCGTATTGCCAAATCCAAGAACCGTATTGTCAAAGACAAAGACCGTGTAACCAAAGCCAAAGACTATAAATGTAGCCGAAGCCAACGACCATGTTGTCAAAGCCGAAGATCACGTTGCCGAAGGTTATGGTCATTGGTTATAGCAATGCGATCTTTGGTCATGACAAATGTGGTCTTTGATCATGACAATGTGATTTTTGGACATTACATTTTGGTTTTTGGCATTATGATCTAGTAAGTGTAACAAATTGTATTCCATACCCAACTTTGAACTGGAGACCTTCACTGTGATAGACTGATGTGATGACTTCAACTATAATAGACATGCCAATGACCACACAGTTCCAATGACCGCACAGTTCCAATCATAGTAGATATGCCAATGACTGCATAGTTTCAAGTGATGCACAATGCCAATAGAAATGTAAGGTACTACCCAATCATTGCACGCCGTGTGGTAAAGGGCTCCAAGTAAATTTCCATTAAAAATCATACCCAATGTGTTTGACATGCAATAAAAGTTATTGTACAAAACAATCATTCTTGATGAATCCCAACTTGACATACTACCGTTACTTCCAACATATGCAATGTTCCACACTGATTCCGGTGAAGTAAAATTTGTTCCCAATCTGAGCTATATTATTTATAATATGATTGATTGAATTTGTCATATTAGAACTATGAATCATTGGTCCTTTAGAGAATGCCTAGCAGCAGGTGTTTTTGAGGGACCAACACCAAGATTTGGTGGTCAGCTCCACTTGCTTCGAAGTCTGGCCTAGCAACTACCTACTAACGCTAAAAAATAGTATTTGGAGCCAAAGTTTGAGGTTTTCCCACCATCTACAGAAGCTTTGGCGCAAGCAAATTTCTCACACCAATCAAGCATCTTTGCTCAATCAATAATTAGATAATGAGCTTGAAGACTACTCACCGGCCCATGCTTCAAGGCCATCAAGTTCTTTTCATAAAATCTTCTTTTAATAAATTGCCTTGGTGTTTGCACAAGGAGTGTTGCTGAAGGAGTGTTGCTGAAGTACTTTAAGTTTAACATTCCTTAAAATTAAAAATGACCCTCAAATTAATGCTTGGTGGACATATTTCGTCTGGAGCTCCTGGGCTTGCTCTTACAGGGTTAACTAGCCATCATACCGGTAGCACATGTGCTTTACTGTCATTGGAGATGAGGATGTAGGGCACATACTGAAAGTCAAGCTTGTATTTATTATCTTGTAAACAATTCTCATTGATCCTAGCTAGTTTCCACACATGGTACTTATCATAACTAAGTACTTCAAGGTACTTGTCAGAACTAGACACTTCAACTAAGCCCATTCAGGCATTCACCTCCAATTGAGAGACTGTGCATGACACTCCCAAGGGCCCTCTCCAGGGCTCTTTATTTCTCTACTACACCAAATTCTATGAAATGAAATCAGATATGGTCATTGATTCGAACATTCAACAAATTGGCAGATTTGGCACTTTCAAAGATCATGCCCGTCTGAACCGCATATCTATACCAGTCTTAGTTTTTAGAGCTTTAATTTGTGCACTCGTCTGTCACAGTTTTGGCGTTCTGAAACACACCATTTCAACAAAACATGATTGCGACGTATTACATAAAATCAACACAGTACTATTTAATTTGCATGAACTTCCAAAGTTGGAAACAACTAGAGCCTACGTCCAAATCTAACAAAGTTTCAAAATCCTTTTTCTTCCTCCCTCCTCTCTCTCGTTCTCTTTTTTCTTTTTTGCTTCGCGCCTGGCCGGAACGCTGGGTCCTTGTTGTATTTGTATCTCGCTCTGCTGTAAAGGTAACCCTTTATTTGTGCCAAAAAGAAAAAGAAAACAGTTTCAAAATATAAACAAGCGCCAGAATGTACAGGGCCTCTTCTTCAGCGGCTCACAGTTGATCACCAATTCCGTACTACTAGCAGTACTAGAAGTAACTGTCCTGGTTGGCTGGACTCTTGGTTGCATTTCGACGTGGAATATTCCGTCGACGTCCTCTCGGACGATAATGGTCCGATTGTCGACGCACTCGTCGGAGGTCACAATGACAACCTTGCCGGTTGAGTCGACGGGCCCCAACGAAAACTCCACGTAGGTGTCGTTGTAGTTCACATGCACGGTGTAGCTTTGGTTTCTCTCCACCGTCGCCAGTTTGATGAAATATCGACAGTTTCCGATTCGCATGTCCAAGGCTCGGGAGGTTCGGTTCACAATTTCGGTGGAACTCATCTTCACTGATCGATCAATCGAACTGGCGGCAAATCAATTAATTCTAGTGACTGGCTGATCGAGCGCAAGTATCGATATAGTTTACGTGATCTGTTGATCGATTCCCAAGAGATGAGGTGTTAGAACAAGAAGCAATCGTTCATGCATCCCACAGGCAATCCATGGCTGGTTCCAAACGGAATCAATTTAATTTGATCTTATCGATCAATTTGTCACTGCATTACTTTCAAATGTCTGACCACAGTAATATCCATATCATGATAATATGAGTGTAGATCTCTGGCGTGCCCAAACATAGTGTATGATTACATCATTCATCACATTAGCGAAATGGCTGAAATGGCAGATTTCAGAGCGTTAAAACAAATACGTTTCAGAGTTTTAAATAGGTGCGCAAAACCCTAAAAACTAGTACTTTCAAGTGCCTAGAGCTTTGAAAACTAGGACTTTCAGGTGCACCTGAAGATGGGCTTTGAGGTGGCCAGCTGCAACCTTAAGCTCTAAAATTTTAAGGATGGTTATACATACACGAGGCAACAGCTTTCAGTTGGGCAACTCAAAACAGGTCCAGTCCCTCAAAAACTCATTGCTCCAATTCGCCATGTGGGTTCAAAATACGCACTGAACTTAAATCATCAGAATGAATAATTATTACAGCAGAAGACTCAAAGAGTACTATCGGCGTAAAAGAAAAACATTGACTTTGCAGAGACACTCACACACAATTATACAGTATATATGACTGGGATGCGAACGAACCTGATCTGAGTATCACCGTGAATATATCTGGCAAGTCTTGAACGCTAGCTCGAGTCAGCAGATTGATTTCATTCTGCAACAATGCATCCGAGTGTCAACACACACGTACTATTCTGTTTGCTCAACAACTTGAATGGATCGAATGCACTTATAGACAACTGCAGAGACGTACCTTGACAGTAAGTATTTATATATCAAGAACTCGATCAATGCCGACAGAGTTAGTCGGATGAATATTCCAATCTAACGTAATCGGTGTGAACCGGATTCCTAGAAGAATTTGAATTAATTAAATTGGCCGCCGAATACCGGTGCAGGAATTTCAGGCTTTGGTTAGTCGGGATATAAACACCTGGTCTGGCCCTTTCATGATGTCGGCATCAGTCTGCAAACACCTGGAGTGCTGACTCTCAAGAATTTCGCAATGTTGCCTTATTTTCTTCCGCCGCTTTTGTTGCACTAGTAGAAATTTGGTTCTTTTCAACTGGTCAAATGTTTATGACTTAAATGGTACAAAATAACGTGGTTTTAAAGAATTGTGTTACAAGGAACCATTATAATCACAAATGACCAATTTAAAAGGACCTAATTCCTACTAGTGACGGAGTGTACACTTATCTTTCGATACAGAGCCTGTATACGCGGACTCGGAATTACTGGTGCGGCGAAGATTGTTCGGGGGAAGTACATTAGGAAGATTCCATGCCATTTCCGCGTGGGGCAGGTTTCTTCAACCCAGTTTTAACCCCGGGTTTCAACCTTACCCTAGTTTTTCAACGCCGGGTTTCAGGAGCTGAGAGCATCTCCACCAGTGTTTTGTTTATTGATATTTTGGTAATAGCCAGATTTGCGATGAGTTTTGTTGGATTATAGCCTTAGGGCCGCTTCACACTATGACCATCCAAATCAAGAGGCCATGGGATTGAGTGGCCAAACTTTGTTGAGAGTCCAAAGAAATGGGTTGAAAATAGGCAATAAAATATATTTTTTATTTTTTATGAAAAAATTCGACGGCCTCTCAACCATAGTTTGGGTTTCTATTCCCGTTCGACCCAAACTTCCTTCGAGAGTCTGTCAACCTTGGTCAAAAAGTGTTGCCATGTAGGCATTTTGAAGGGCGACGGCCTTTGGACTTTGGCCTCTAGTGTGAAGGGTTGAGAGGCCGAATTCTTGGTTTCTTGCAATCCGATTGGTGAAAGTCGACGGCCTCTCGACCTTCGACCATAGTGTGAAGCCCCGTCTCTAAATCCCCTGGTGGTCTTGAATGCGGGCACTATTCATCCACCCCTCCTTTTTCTGGAATTTCCATTTTGGGCACCTTCGGTGTCTTTTTTGGTAATTTGGGGCCGTAGGCCGCAAATTATCCTAGGGGGACCTACTTGGGAATAAAAAACCATTGGAGGAGGGGGTTGTTTTTTTAGGTGGGGCGTCAACCAGACAAAAATAGGGGGCGCTTTTGTCCCCATTCATTCAAGACCACCGGGGTTCTAGAGAAATCCGTGTGAAGTGGCCTTTAGTGGCAATGGATGATGATTCACAACCAATATTTGTATCAGTCATCTAAAATTTCGAATTTTTGTCCATATATAAACTGTTTCATTTAAAATTTGGTGATCATTTGAGAGTGATGAGAATAATTCAAATGACGATTTTTTTACATTCAGGAATATTTCAATATATCCCCTATTTTTGAAAAAAAATTGCCACGGTGGCTACATTTCGCCTAAAATAAACTTTCCATTTCGTATGGAAAACTTTCATTGCATTATAACTTATTAATAGTGGGGCCACTTATTTAGAGACACTATTGAGTAGAAATTTTGTTCAATGTGACATCTCTTTAATGACTAAATGTCCATTATGACTTGTCTTTAGTGATTGAAAATTGATTCGAAGTCACTAGAAATATGTTATGGACATTTAATCATTAAAAACATGTCACATTGGACAAGATTTCTACTAGTGAGGGTAGGCCATTTGATCACCCCACCTGTACAACTCACTATTAATATTAACTTTCAACCAATTACTTGTCTCCTACTATGCAAAAGCAAAAAGAATCTTCATCATTTATTATCCAAGCAACTAATTGTAGTAGGAAAAGTTATATTTGTCGGGTTTGGCAAAAATTTACTATACTTTGGACAGATCCAAATAGACACAACATTGGAAGGGGTGTTGGCCTGATATGGATACCCCCTCTTGAATTAGTGTGATTTTAGAAAAAAATCTTTTTAGTAAGGAATTTTTTTGAAAAATTACAAAAATTAGATGGTGTTGTAGATGACACAGTAGGAGCCGCATACACTATGTTAAAAATGGAATTTTTGACACGTATAAAATGAGTTACACACAGTCACACATATTAGACCATTAGCCGAAGCCAAAGAAATTGGTCCTGATAATCTCATCCACTCCTAATTTTGAGACCATGTTTGCCCTTCCAAATCTCTATACTCTCCATTTGCACTATATCCCTCCGTTGAAGAAGAGAGATAAAAAGGAATTTTAAAAAGGATTTTTTTGGGGCAAAAAATAGAGGAAACTTGCAAAAAAAACAATGCAAACAAGAGAAACAAGATAATGATACAAGAAAAATAAAATAACCTTGATTAGAGTTATCCGCTAACTCACCTTGAGTTTGAATAAGTGACTAAATTGTAAACACTACAAACAAACCCGTCGCTTTTCAGTGAGTGAAATTGAGGAAACCTTTGTCCTCTGTAACCTAAAGCACTCACCAACTCTGTCCTATGTGACCAAAAGCACTCATCAACTCTGGAATGGCTTTGGGAAGCGACCAGTTTCCTTGTAGTGAAACAATACATGCACATCTTACAAACAATAGAAGATGATATATGAAAGCAGACATGCTAGCAAAGCACAAGTCTACGGCAAGCGCTACCGTAACTAGTCTTCACATCACTACAAGGAGAAGGCGTCACTTTTCACTCATTCGGTGAGTCAAACGGCGCCACTTCGCACTCAATACCCATGTGCTCAAGACTTGGTGAGTGCAATTCGTCACGTAGGAAGTGTGTACAGTGAACTCTGACACTGTTCCAAATTCTCACAAGTGAGAAGCGACACCTTTGCTAGTAGTGCATGATCACTTGACCTAGTTTGATCACAGCTTTCACAGGGAGAAAAAAAGACATTCCCACATGGGATTTCATATGGGAAGTGGGACAAAATTCCCACAATTGTAACTTGGGATGATTTTAGTGTATTTTTGATCTGGGAAATTACAATTGTGGGAAATTCGTCTGCGTTTCCCATATGGGAATCTTGTATTTATCTCCCTGTGTTTGGACCTGCATGAACATTCACACAAATTTGAAATGAGGGATCTAAATAAGTCAGACCACATCACAAAATCTATCACTGCACAGGATGTGTTGAAATTAAGGTGCTTCAAGGTTATTTAAATAGGCAAGATTCTAAGGTAGATAGAACACCATAAACCTAAGGAACCAAGAGTCTATGCTCTTTAAAGTAGTTAGAGCATCATAAGACAATTAGGATGGTTGAAAGATCAAAAGGTTACACTAGTAAGTGCACAATATGTTTACTGAGTCTTTCATGCTCATCCAGTAGTCTATGATATGAAAAAAATCACTCAAATACTATTAAAGTAACTCAATGAGAAAGAAATATAGTCCCTCAATAACCTTCTTTACACTTGGGTGGCAAGCTCCATTAGAAGAAAGCTTGAGTTTTGCTACCCTCGTGAAATGCAGGCCTACTTGTTTTTCTATCAAGTCTTGGATGGTAGCAAATATGTTACCTCTCTCAGGTCTATAGGAACATTGTTGCTTCCAATGATCACAATGAAACTTTGGTCCTACTTCCAATGATTGTGTTGAGAAGTAGGTCTATAGGAACATTGTTGCTTCCAATGATCACAATGAAACTTTGGTCCTACTTCCAATGATTGTGTTGAGAAGTAGGTCTATAGGAACATTGTTGCTTCCAATGATCACAATGAAACTTTGGTCCTACTTCCAATGATTGTGTTGAGATACTTCATGACATTCTTGAGTAGCCCTTGCTAGAATCCTTTTCTACAATGCTTAACAAAAGAAATGATACCTCTAGTACAGTTGTTGTAGAGCTTTGACAATTAAGATTTTTCCTATTAATAAAAAGGGACAAAGGCAAGGCAACTCAAGAATGTTATGTTTGTAATGTTAAACTCACTTGAAAACGTTTCCCTTGCAAAATTCCATCACTTTTGACACATTTTCTTGAACCTTCACTAATCTAGCTCTGAAATATCAACAAGTGGGTAGAGCAATTTAGAAAGACACTTGAAACAACATTGGAATATCGTTTTAACCACGTCGTTCTAACTTGACTTTCAAAAAGTCAAAACGTCATTGAAATGTTGTTCTAACATGTTCTATAGAAATCTCGTTGTTGTAATGTCGTTCCAAGCACCTGCTCTCAGTTGTGATCTTTGAGTACGTTGAAGGAAAAGCTAGGAGATTACGACCGCATTCTTTTCCTACAGTGTTGCTATTTTTCTCTGTTTCAGTACCCTAGATCAGGAACCTTGTGCACATGTCGATGTTGATGATCAATTGAGAATAACATTTGAAACGACATTGGAATGTCATTCTAACCACGTTGTTCTAACTTGCATTGCCCTTAGCAATTCTGCAAGCTCATGATCTCTGTGTTTGATGCTTGCTCAGATGAATTGGTAGGTTTGATTGATATGATATGATGTTTTTGAAACCCTAGATCTGGAAGAACCCATGTTTGTTAAATTGGCGGCATTTCACAAACTTGGCGGACATAGTCAAGTCTGAGTTTTGAGCAGCCAGAGAAATTTTGAGAAGCCCAACTGAAAACTGTCAAGAGTTTTTTTTTGAGTTGCCCAACTAAAAGCTCAGTTGAACCTCATTATCTATAACTAACCCTAGATTTTACAGCTCTAGATTTCAACTAGCCACCCCTAAATCTACTGTCTGAACACTTTGAAAGTCTTAGTTTTCAAAGCTCATGAAAGCAAGGCAGAAACACCCACTTCCGTCCCTGCACACATTCCTGCACTGTACATAGTAAGGTTGGATTTCCTAAAACCACCAACTTAAGAAATATGGCCTCATTTTAACAAGGTTATTTATGAGAAATATTTTTCGGTCATTTGGAAGAAGATTTCTCACGGAATGCACAAATTTTCGCAATTTTATTCCCAATATTCAAATTGATACAAAATTTCGAAGTGAAAAGAACTTCGTGACCCAAATCAGACCTCTAGGTTTCCCCATGTTCACACCATGTGGTACTAATTTTCACTCATAATGATACCCAAAACCACCAACTACTTCGCAATGCTTGGCATGCCATTAGTTTACTTGAATAGTGAAATTGGTGGTTTTGAGTCTCAACTGTGGTGGCCCCAAGAAAACTCTACATGTCATAATTGGGGGAGGTGGTGGTTTTAGGACATCCAACCTTTAGAGCATCCCCACTCCTACACGCTAGAGATGACTCACTGAAAATATTCATTTACATTTGAAGAGCCCTTGCACTTACACTCCCCCACCCTTGCACGCCCCTCACACATCAAAAGTGCACATCAAATAGTCAATGGACCAGTCACAAGTAGAATGTGGGGATATAGTCAACTAAATAGCGATTTGAAGGGCCATTTCTTGACACGCTAGGATTGAGAGTCAAGAGGCATTTTGGAAGGGCCCTTTGCACTTTTCATCTAGTTCTGGAGTGTGAGAGACTTTGGGAGGGCTGCGGTGGAGCTGCTCTTAGCATATAGAGAGATGGTGATGCAGAAATCAATTCATAAATGCTATTCAAACTATTACAGGTCTCTAATTCTGGATCAATCACAGTAATAAGTCTCTTTAATTGATCGAATGATATCCATACAACAAAAAGTGCCACAGGATAACAGGCATTGTAAATTTTTGCTCTGATGTCCAATTCACAGTTTGTATACCAGAAATGACGGAAGCCCATCTTGGATAAAAAATTGAAAGAAAGTATAACGATGCCGAAGCAACACAGCATTCTTCGAATCCAAGTTCTAAGGCACTACGAGAATTTGCATAAACATTTTGCACAAATGCACGGGAAAAAAAATGTGTATAACATCCTTCAGAGAGGACATCAAGAATGTCAAAACGCTGCAGCCTTTTATGAACAATTTGAGCACTAAATTATACCCGTACGTACTACCAATTAACCTGAATTAAAGGTCCTTTACACAGTTGGATTGGCAGTGTCGGTAGGTTGATTCGGAGCAGGACCAGCGGCAGTTGACTTCCGCATTCCAGGCACCGACATACCAGCCCAAGGGGCCTTGAGTCCACCGTTGGGATCGATCTCGCCAATGTGTTGGAGCGCCAGTTGCATGTTCTTCACGCCCTTGTCGTAGTTCACAAACCCCATGAACCAGAAATCGTGTCCATCCACAGTCGCCACTTGAATGTATCGCTCTAGAGGCTTGGATTCGTTGCACGATGGAATTACTGCCTTCACTTTGTCCAGGGCCACCACCATCTTGTAGTAACTCCAGGCTTGCAGGCCCGTCTCGGCTTTGTAAGCCAGAGGCCGGTCACTGGAAAAACAGAACTTCAAGTTGGAGATGTATAGCGTGCCGGCCACGGGACCCGTGGACGTGGAGAGGTAGCATGCGTAGGTCTTGCGCAGTTGCTCGCCTTCCGCCATGGGACCGAATGTGGCTTTGTACAGCCCTTCGAATCCACCCTCTTGCACCAGCTTGATCCCTTGACTCACCCGGCCCCGGGCTGCATCTGTCACGGACGGACCCGTCTTCACTGCAAGGTTCCAACATCGATCAATGCCCAGTCAATCAGCCACTGTTCACATATCACAAATCTACACAATTCTTCCTAGAAGTTACATTTAATGCCGAAGTTCAGTAATCAAAGAAACTGTGAGTCTCATTAGCTTAGCTCAACCAGATCTGGATCATATAATTCTTGATTGAATCGGAGGACTTGACATAATTGTGTCTGATAATTGCTAGACTCAAAGCTCTTGAGAGATCTATGGATTCATTCAGCATAATTGTGGAGATGGAGGAACATTTGCAACTTACTATGGCTCCATATGTTTCCTGCGAGTCCTTCTGCTTTCGTCATGTACTTGTTGAAGTTCTCCACTATCACGTTCATTGGACCTGGAAACAATCGATAGAAGAATTCATTCAATGTGTCAGTTGCTAACAAGCTTCAGGAAGAACTCCGATTGAACATAATTTTTTCATTAAAATTATCCTAAGTGATCCAATCTCATTCAACCATGAACATTTAAAACAAAGGACTCCAATCTAAACTCTGTCACGAGGTACCAACTAAGGTGAGTTGCAGGCTAAAACTGTGCAAATAAGGATTTAACCTATCTGCACGTGGTGGGGAACTAGAGTTGCAAATTTTACGAAATAGACAAATTCAAATTGAACTTAAGCCAAAGTCTATATTGAATTAGATTTGAATTTGAAACTGCCCCAATTCATGGATGCTTACTCTGACCTTCTAAACTCGAGGCTTGCATGAGAAACTTCCAACAACGCACATCGACAATATCGTTGGTTTAAGGTTGATAGAAAGATAGGTTTTAATGATGATTAAGAAAGGACTGAGACCTTGGAATTGGGAGCCAGACGAAATTGGAGCAACAGCCTTACTACGATAACAAAAAGAAAACTATGATAATGAGTCAATCAAGGATGGAAAGAAAGAAACGAGAATCAAGAACTTACTAGTGCCGGAAGGAGGAACCTCCTCCGTCTTCATGTAAGGGCTGGCAGGCGCAGCGCCCACAGGAATGGTGGTGGGCGTGGGCGGAACTAAGCCAGGCTGCGAACCGGGGACGGCCGCAGTCGCCGTCGGGGCAGTAGTAGCCGCGGCCGTGAAAAAGCCCTTGTCAGTCTTGGACGTCGTGGCCGCGTCGTAAGCGCCGCTAGGCTGCCGACGCAAGCCGCCGCCCAATGCCGCGGCCTTGTCAAACGAGCCGCTGGGCTGCCGACCCAAGCCGCCAACACCAAGGGCCTTGCTGAAGGAACCGCTGGATTGGCGACCCAAACCGGTACCGGCGGCAGGCTGTTCGGGACGCGTTAGCGACTGCGTCGCGGCAGTGATGTTGTCAGGGTGGGCGCTCGGCTCTGATGGCTCCCCCATGGGCGGGGCTCCGAACGTGGCGTTTTGCTGCGGCATTTGCTGCGGCTGCAGCCCCTGTTGTGGAGGTCGCCGCAGACTGGGCGTGCGTTCCTCGGGTGGCGATGTCCTGAACAGCGGCTCGTCGTCCGCCCCTGCGCCACTCGCGGTTACAGTCGGCGGCGGGTTAATGTAGCCGTGATCCATAATTCTCGACTTTCTGCAGTTGCACAATGCACAAATTCAGAGTCCAATACACTTCCAAACTAAGGTGGGAGCCTGGTTCTCATTGAAGCATGGGAGTGAATGCAAGACGATCGATCGATGCAGAAAAGAATCAACTAGTCATTATTCTCCCGACCTAATAGAACGTGCTCAATGTACTTAACCAAATGATGCTATCACAGTGCATGAAGACTAGAACACGACCATGGACACGAGTCTCTCGAAGAAAACTAGTCAGTTCTTCTGACCTAATTGTGCTCAATGTACTCAACCAATGCTGTCACAGTGCATGAAGACTAGAACACGACCATGGACACGAATCTCTTGAAGAAAACTAGACATTTCTCCCGACCTAATAGTGCTCAACGTACTCAACCAATGCTATCACAATGCATGAAGACCAGAACATGACCATGGACACAAATCTCCACCAAATCCCACTGCAACAGGATGCAAAGTTCAGCTCAGCTAGCAAAAGAGCTCGACTGTTCAATGATCTCACCTGATCGTTGCAGTTACTGATACTCCCACTAGCTAGTCCGTCGAGCAGTGAATCGAAGGCTAAAAACTAATCTAGTAATGAAAGTTGAAATGAAAAGAATTGATTGAAAGCTGTGAGTGAGGTGGTGATGAGCAGAAGACTGAGGAAAATGATAATATAGGTGAGATAGAGGCTGCAGGAAAGGACGGTGGTAACAGACAGGACGACAAGGCTCGGAGCTGTGAGGATTTGATAGATCTGCGAAGGAAAGGGGCGAGGGGAAGGAAAATGGCTGGCAACTCAGTTGATGGAGCTGGTGAAGTCCAGTCGACCAGTGCAGAAGCACCGCTGCTTGCCGCGTGGAAGCCACCTGGTCGCTCCGGAGAGAAAACGGGTTCTATATCAGGAACTTTGGATGAAATTGTCACGACGTTTCGGCCACTTTCATCCTGAATTTGACTTGGCACTGCAGTCCTTGATTACCGTAACTGTTCATTTTGATGGGTTAGGTCGGCACTGATTTAGGTTTTGATGCATATAATTGACTTAACCCCGTAAAACGTCCAACCGTCCAGTAAGTGGACGATGTACAGATTCAAACACAGTTTTTCATCCGTCATTGTCTTTTTGCAGTGTAGATGTTTTACAATATATTTTATGGGAAGTTAGCTTCATGCATGTGTGATCTGATTAAAAAGGGAATGATTTGTGAAATTTTTAAGCCTCATTTCATGTTGTAGTGATTCACCCAAAATTTTGAAGATTTCAGTGTGAAAGTGCTCTTGAAAAAATCAACTCATAAAATTAAGCAACCAAAAAATCTTCAAAAATCACTACGCTTAGACTATTACATTTCAACCAATCACAAAAAAATTCATGTACAAATTTTCAATATCTTATTTGTAATCAAATTACAAAAGAATTTTCAATTTTAAGTTTCAAATTTTATACAAAACAGTGGTGACAACAATCAAAGATCTAACGGTATGGATGGAATCAAAAATTCATAATGTACAACTTTTATTCATATATCAAGTTCAAAATATTCTTCTTAGTTACATTTTATAAGCCAACTTTAAAATTCTCCAAATTTGGAGAGGGGTGAGAATGTTTAGGAGTTAATATCAAAGCAACCTTGTCCTGTGGTTTTTGATAAATTTAAAGTTTTTTCAATTGAAATTAGAGATAAATTATGTTGTACATTTAATTGCAACAACTTGTATTTTCGTTTAATTGTCATAACTTACGTATTTCCATTTAATTGCAATTTTACTAAGGTATTTTGGTTGGTTAGTTATTAGCATTGTCCAAAGTGGTTTGAGTTCTATTGACCTTTAGCTCCAAAAGTCATAACCATGTTTCATCTCTTCCCTTCAAACTAAGGAATGTGATAAAACATTTTAAATTCCAAGTAAAACATGTGTGTCCATGCACCCACCCAACCACCCACATTAGAAGAGAAATGAACCCTCCAAGGGGCTTTTTCGATGTTCGAACAAAAATCTAATTTTTTATTGGAATCCTTTTTTAAATAAATATATATTAAAAAATAAAATGTTAATAAGATAAAATAAAAAATATTATTTTAAAATGTTAGAAAATGTATAAAAAATATTCAAAGATTTTTTGAACAATTTTTAATATTAAAAATATATGTAATTTTATTTTTTTAACTCTTAAGATTTAAATATCCAATCTGAAATGTTGAACTCATGCTACATCAGATTTCATTTTTAAAATATTTCTTATTAATTTTTTATTTATTTTTAAATTCAAAAAGTTAAAATAAAAATAAAAACTCGAGGCCTCTTAGAGGGCTCAAATTTCTTGTAATGCAAGGTTGAATATATACTAGAGAACTTGGTCATTTTTTTTCAAAATTGATTGTTCATTGTAAGTGCCTTGAATGACAATCTAAAACTTGTTGGCTTCTTAGGTCCTAAATTCTACCTCTGTTTTTTTCCAAATTCTTTGAAAGTACAAGGAATGCCTTTGCCTCATAGTTTCAACCTAAAGTAGTAAAGAATTCACTATAAACTAAGGCGCAAATCAGAAGATTTACTAAGAAAGCAATGACACTTTATTTCTATCTATGCAATATGCATGCGGTAATCACTACACAATTGTATCGTAGTATCTACAAGAACTAGAAATCTATTCGCTTAGACTCCTATTCTTTACGCTGATACACTACACTTGCACAAGATGCTCAAAAGTAAACAGAGAGAGATATACTTTTTGTTCTGTGAAACTCCACTATGAGAAACATCTAGAAGGTAAAGCTATAATTAGTAACATAATTCAACCGTAACTAACTAAGAATTCGAACTACTTGATCAATGGATGAACGTACTCTATATTACATCCAACAAGTAGAAACACCCAATTCCGTCCCTACACTATAGACTTGTTTTGAAACCATCACAGAAAACTGAAGTGCTTTGAAACCGTTCCCAAATTTAGCTCTTTCTGATTGAGTTTGATTTTATAACAAGTCTATAGCATGGTTTAAGTGATTTGAACAACTTTCACTTTGAAAATTCATAGTAATCACCTAGCTTATCCAAAAATTCTATATTTATTTTTTTGGTAAAATCATCATTTTCAATTGCTAATACTACAAAAGTATTCTAATTGAAAAAAGTGCCTCCAAACATGTTGTATTGCTTAAAAGTAAGATTTTAGGTATTTTTACCTTAGCATCTCATTACAAATGTTTGTGTTCAAGCTAACAAAAACACTCAGTTGTAAGTCATTTGAGAAGTCCAAATCCTTAGGAAATTAGATTTATCCATAAAATCAGCCCAAAGAGGAAAGAAGTTGAAAACTCAAGGTATTTTCTTGCAAATTCTCTTGCAAATTCCCTCTTCACTTTCAAAGGTTGCTAAAACTAGTTCTATGCTCTGAAAGAAGACAAGCTAAAATATGACCAGCTTTGTCAGGGCGCATTAACCTTTAAACATCAAGAGGGTCCTAGACGGGCAGCCCCAAGGAAATAAAATAAATTAAGAGAGCTACCCCCAACAGTAGCCCCTTGAGTAACGTGAACAACCAATGAGAATTCCTCGAATCCTCTATGAACAGTGAATGGAGTGAATAGTGTCACTCCAAAAATATAAAAAATACAATGAAATTCCGGCTTTGCACTGAGCTCTGCAATTCTGGATTTAAAATAAAATAAAATAAATAAAAAATAAAAAATAAAAAAACACTGGTGAACAACAATGGCCAACGTTGGCAGCTCTGGTATTCATCAAAATCTCAAGTTGCCCTACTCCCTCCCCTCCCTCTCCACCAATTCTCTTTACGATTTCCTTGGAATGTACAATTAACTAAAACATGCATATTTTCTAAATTTAGCCTCGCTTTTTCATCACCTTTCCAGAGTACTAATCCATTTCAATTTTGATTGAGAAAATTCACTTTTTTCTTGATTATTCTCTCAAAACAAGCCTGTGTAGCTTTTTTGATGTTTAAGGGTTAACCTCATTGTCACTTCAATGCAACATAAAGCTCCTCCAAGGCTAGCCTACACTAGTCATGAGTTCCTTTCATGTTTGCCCATCACAAAGTCCAATGGCAATCCATGCTCCTCTACACCAAAAGGGAACCAAGTGAACTCTTCATGCCAAGCTTACAACTGACACAAAATAAATTTAGATAGCAAAGAGAGTATAGAAATCAAGAAAGAGTGGCTGCCTGTACCAATAACTCTATTATTTTAGGGTAAAAAATTAACTTTTTCTGGTGAGAAATAGAATTTTGAAAACTATTCACAGAACTTGACATTTGTTGAAAGGCAATTCTAAAAATAAAAAATTATTCAGCATGACCTGCTGACCTGGACGGTAGTTCAGTTTGAGACGTTTAGTTGAAGACGGCTAGGTACAGTAGTTCGGTTTTAGACTTCTAGTTGAAAACAGTCTTCAGTGACTAATGAGCCAGCTTCACAAGAAACCCTTGCAAATCCAAAACTCAAAATTGCCGATACATAACATTCTAGAGCAACCTTGGTTTGGTCCTTTTTCTATAGTGCTATTGTAGAGGCAGCATTTCTCAACATCAGAAATGATGTCTCTGCAGTAGAGTTGTAACCCTTCAATTCAAAAAATTTCATGTAGAAATGGGATTGTAGAAAAGGAACCAAGCCAAGACAGTTCAAGAATCTGTTATATAATTTATAAGCATGTGTGAGGACAGTTCTGTTGCTGTCCAGAACAGTAATGCCTGATCAAATAACAAAGACAGTCATTCAAGTGCACTAAACATAATTTGGCCTTTTCGAATTTTCATTGCACATTCTACAGAAGACATTCAAAACGCTATACATTGGACACTGACAAATTTGGCCTGTTTCTCAGACATTGTTGTTGCGGAATTGTTGGCCCACCTCTTATTCCTCGACGGCCTGCAAACACGGAAATAACATGAGGAACTGATCAACATTGCCTAACCTCAACGAAGTTAACCATTTCTGTAGAAGGGACAATCGAGCATTGGATATAGAGAGCATGGTTTGATCTCAAAATCTTAGTATTATGGTGTCTTTGTTTTTAAACCCTTGATTCAACATGATCAAACAAGATTCAACCATTGAGGTTACTTGTCCAATAAAATGAAAGTACAACCTTATTGTGACATGTGACTGAAGATAAAGACACCCAACATCGCTACGAGTCAGGAGTCAGGACCCAAAAATGCCACTAAATCAAATGTTCAGCTAGTGTGCATTCCCTTGATCAATTTATATACCTGTTGTTAAAAACATATACCACTAAAACTTTGACCCTTACTTTTGCATACAATATCCAAATGACGTATTTTTTTTGGTGCATTTGAATCCTCTTGCACTTCCCAACAATAAAATATAAATTTCTGACAGACAAAAACTATGATCAACAGCAAAAGTGGCAATTTTGGGTGTCCTTCACTGACTCCCACATTACAGGGAATTCAAAGACAAGGCGTTACAAACGAGGAGTTGACAGAGCAGCTTGCTTACCACTACGAGGGGCGTGTATGGGTTGTCGACAGGGAGGGAGCCAGGTTGATTGGCATCATACTTCACTTTGCTTGAGAAGTAGAGAACCACGGTGACCAGCAGGACGTAGACCATGAACGCCAGGTACAGAATGAGAAACAGGACGGCCAGAATGTAAACCGTCCAGGGCGGCAACTTGCCCGTGGCCAGTTGAGTCGCCACCATGTTGGACATATTCGAGAGCGATCCCCCGACCACGCTGCTCACCACGAACAGCGTCAGCGCCGCGAGGAATTTCTCCTGGACGAGCTTGGAGCTCCGCTTGAGCGCCGCGAGGCCGTAATTTTCCGGCTCCAGAACGGCCACTTCTTGCGACAACAGGAACATGAAGCCCAGGATCGTGACGGCGATGGCAAGGAACACTTGTTGCAAGATCGCGAAGATCAGCAGCACGTTTTGGTTGTTCTGGAAGAGCAGAGAGAGGAGGATGAACGGAAGAGTGATTGTGCAAATGGTGGCCAGCATGAGTAAGAACACCCACACCGATGTTACGAGCAGCCGGAAGATCGCTCCGGGAAGAGACTTGAAGATGGACTTGATCACCGACGGGTCTTCCTCCTGCTCGGAGTAGATGGACTCCACGGTTTTGCAGAAGGACGCCACGGCCAAGCTCCCGAGCAGCCACATCACGATGCCCACGGCGAGCATTAGTAAGAGTGCTCGCCCGGATGGAGTCGGTGGTGCGGGATCATCACGGGGGAGTAGAAAACGGTGACCGTGACTAGCTCCTGGGTGAGGGCCGGGAGGGAGAAACGGATTCTGGCCCGCAGCCCCCCACGCGAGGCCGAGAACCTCCAGAAGCTGAACTAACGCCATGGGCAGAACGAAGGCGAAGATGAAGGGCGCCAGAAGACTGAAATACTTGCCCTGCAGTCGGCCTGCTTCCTTGAAAACGCCGGCCACGCCCCATCCTCCCAACCCGTATGGGTACCCTTCCACCATCGCGATCGATCCGGGTCCAACAATGCAAGTTAACTGGCTGGCTCTTGAAACAAACGGAAAGATTTCAGACAATGCGGCTAGCTAGCGCCCCGGCCCGGACAGATATAGTCTTGAATGGCTGCTACCAGAGATCGAGAACAAGCTCACTTGGATCGTGCCAAGCTGCGTACGCCCCGGACGTTATACCGACACAGTCAGATTGCAGAGGTGGCGGAGCTGATCGATGGCAAAACAGTCGACAAGCTAGTTGGATCAGCCGCCTCTTGACGGATCAGTGGATGTATCGGATTCCTGAGTGGCAACGAAGATGATGGAGTTGGCGCGAGAGAGCAGTGCAAGATCGACGCGGGCGGGGCGAGTGGCGCTTGCTGTCGTGCCAGCGCAGAGAGACATCCAGCACAGGGCATATTCGTTTAGTTGGGATTATTTTCATAATTTGGGACTATTTTGGGTCTATTTTTGGCCCCCAAAGAAGTGTAACCAGGGTTTTGAGCAAGTGCAAATCGTTGGATATCGTGGACATAGTTGACCCAAAGGCCATTTTATGATTTTTCATGCTCCTGAGATCATTTTATGATTTTTCCTCAATTTGGATGATGGGATGAACCTAAAATGGAATGCAAATAGTACCGTACCAGAAAGGCAGGGTCGGCAGAAAATAATTCCCCAGAAAAATGCCGAAAAAATAAATAAATTTATCAAGTATTTTGTCGAAATCAACAAAAATGAAGTCAACAAAAATTGTAGACAAAAAACAAAAGAAAACGTTTAGCCGCTAGTAAAATTCAATGTTAGTTATTAATAGCCGAATTTTTAATAATTGTTTTTGAAAGTGCCGACCTCCACTTTTTGAACTTTTATTAATTATTCGACACAAAAGTGCCGACCCTGCCTTCCTGGTACGGTATTCACCTCTCCCCACCCAATTCTCTGAAATTTCCATTTTGGACAACATAATTAGGGGCTCTTTTGGCAATTTTTTATTCAAAGCCTAGGCCTACAGCCCCAATGTAGTGTACAGGGACTCTTTTGATAATTCTCAACCATTGGAAGAGGGGGTTAGTTTTACAAGTGGGCCCCAACCGGGACAAAAATGGGGGCATGTTTTTGTCCTCACGCATTACCGTCAAGGGGGAATTTAGAGTAGGGGTAATCTGATCAATGAAGACGATAAATTACATATTTTGCTTCATTTTGGTGTACACTAGAATGTACAAAAGTAAATTTCTCCAAAAATTGAAAGGAAAGTTGTGAAAATATTTTTCAAAGAATATTCATTAATATCTGTACTAAAAATTGCCTTAACCACGCTAGTTTTCATTGAATGAATTTGCTAAATCGAGTGTGGAAAACCCTTTGTTTGTAATGTGCGGCTGAAATGGTTACAACCGCAAAAGGCACAACAAATTTTGATGTCCCGAGAGGGCATGAGTCCTATGGAAGCAAACATGGGGAGTACTACGCAATACTACATGATTGTTTTGAAAGTGCGGAGTATAGTAAGTTACTATATAGGATCGCATTCGAAGGTAATATGCAAACCCTATGTGTGAGTCCAATTTATGTAGAAACACAAAGTACAGTACTTGATACAATGTAGAGTCTCCAAAATTAAATGAGCCTCTAAACCGAGCGAGGTACAAGTACGGAAGAAAACATACTGAAGAGTTCAAGTTCCGAAAGATCATATCTAATATTGTGTAAATGACTATCTCACAGAGTAGCATAAATTCCAACCTCAAAGTTTTCATAGAAGTGTGCCGCAAGCGTTGGGTATTTATTATTGACATTCCACACTACCAACATGTATCATTGAAATTAATACCCCACATGACAAGAAAGACCAAGAGCTCCTCATTTGAACAAACCGAGAATGCAAGAAATGTAGGTTGCAAAGCAAAAAGTGTTTGTCATTCGTGTTGGATATGCGATTGCAACAAAAAGTGGGTGGAACTTCAGAAGTATACAAACAAAACGACCATCGATGGGCCTCATTGTTCACCTACCTTGGCGATGAAGTGAACAATGAGGCTGTCACTAGACAGTGAAAGCAAAGGAATGACAAGGAGAATGTCTGGAACGCGGATCACATATAGACTGCTCAGTGATCATTGGGGTAGGTTAGGGCGCAGGAATATCCGTACACCCTAAAACTCATAGTTGTTCAGTGGGGAAAACTTAATCCTAGAGTCTCTATGATTGCTATCACCAATATTTTTGTACAAAATTTGAATCTCAAAATTCATTCTTTTTTGTAATTCAATTTCGAATAAGATATTGACAATCTGTGGATGAAATTTGTTGTGATTGGTTGAAATGTAATACTCTAAGTGTAGTGATTTTGAAGATTTTTTGGTTGCTTAATTTTATGAGTTGACTTTTTCAAGAGCACTTTTACACTGAAATCTTCAAAATTTTGGATGAATCACTACAACATGAAGTGAGGCATAAAAATTTCACAAATCATCCCCTTTCTAATCGGTTCACACATGCATGAAGCTAACTTCCCATAAAATCTATAGTAAAAAATCCACACAACAAATAGTGTATGACGGATGATAAAACATGGATGAAATCTGTACATCGTCCCAAAATGGACGCTCCTGAAGGCAGTTAAGGGTTAAGTTCAAGAATGAAATTTCGGTACTTAGCCAATTATTAATTGTGTTCACTACCATTCAACCATAGTGCAGCTACCGACAGGCGGTCAACCCCTCTCCAGAATATTATACAGTCATGTCTAGATACAAGAGAATTGAATACCGAATAACGGAGAAGTGAATCAAAGAATAGTACAACCACATGTCAAGCATTGGCGGCAGGCGATGCGGGTGGCCAGGCGTGCCAGTGGAACTCCGACGCCGTGAACACAAGCCATGCATTTCGCGTTCGGCGCGACGGCTTGCAGCGCCTGCTTGTTGTCGATGTTCCCCTCGTAGGCGGGTTCGTAGGCAACGTTGTTGTACTCTTGGATTGCGCCAGCCTGCACATGATCCTGGTACGCTAGCGGCAAGCCGGGAGAGTTTGCATAGCCGGCCGGCTGGCGTCGCACGGGTTGATACAGCGGTTTCTCCACTGCGGGTTCTACTGCTTGGTAATTCTTATTCCCTGCAGGGCCGCGTGGTTGATACTGCGGCTGCTGCTCCTCCACGAGTGGCAGCTTGATCGACTGCTTCGAATTCGCCAGCGGAGCTCCAAACATGCGCGTTTCCAGCTCGCTCTTGTCATGGTCGTCGAACACGATCAAGCTCTCGTCCTGTTGAAGCTTGGGCACGTTGCCTTGCTTCTTCATCCACTCGTCCAGGGAGGGCCGTGTTCCTGGCGTCGCCTCGGGCATGACGAGCGTCCGGTCGCGCGGGTCGAACACCGCCATACTCACATCTTGGAACGCAGGTTGTTTCCCATTGCCCGCCTTGCGCAAGTGCTCGTTCAGCGCGTTCGCTGCTTTTGGAGTCGTCGACGACCTCACCGCAGCGTTTTCCACCTTTTGCTTACGACGCTCGGGATTGCTGCTCCGGCCAGTTCCCCCAATGGCATTCGTGTCTTGTTCCATCCGGTTGCTGGCACGATGATGACTGCTCGAACGATTGCTTCCGCTTCCCTCTTGGCTTGTCCGCGACCGTGCACTCTCCGGTCCTTCACGCTCGCCCGTGAGAGCTCTCGATGCCAATGGGCTCTCATGATTTCCATTCTCCAACTCCTTCGACCTCGAGGGCTTGCGAGGCTTGGCGTCTCGTTTCTCAGGGTTTCGGCTTGGCTGCTGCTCTGGAACAACAGCATTGTAAACTTCATAGCCCTGATTTTCATAGCCAGCTCCGTGACCATCGGCAACTGGACGAGGGTTCCTGACTTTCTTGACCTGCTGGGTGGGTGCGACATAGCCGTAATCCTGACCTGCATCCACTTGGGCACCACCATAGCCATAATCCTGACCTGCATCCGCTGGGGCATAGCCATAGCCATAATCCTGACCTGCATCCGCTGGGGCATAGCCATGGCCATAGTCGTAGCCATAGCCGTAATCTTGGCCTGCATCAGCGTGTGCACCACCATAGCCATAGTCATAGTCATAGCCGTGACCTGTAGCATCCAAATGTGCACTTCCATAGCCATACGCATGAGCATCCACATGCTCGCCAGTGCCATAACCGTAATGCTCTGGGTAGCTTTGGGCTGGATCTGCATTTCCAAACTGATCATAACCCCAATCCGCTACTTCTGGCTGCTGCGGCTGCGGCTGCGGTGCTCCGCGACTGCTTTTGCGGATCGTGGGAGGTTGTTGGTCTTGTATTCCTTGGTCAGTGGGATTGCGCGTTTTAGGCTTCCGGTTCCTGACTTTCTGAGGCTCACCGGCAGGCACATACTGTCCAGCTTCCATTCTTCTGTAATAATATTATTACTATTGTTGACAAAATCCACCGTAGTCACTGCCAAAAACGACCCACGTTAATAAAAAATCGAAATGGGCAACACACTGCAAACCTGTGTACAGTACAGCACTTCAGACATAACTTTCTTGAAATCAGCTCCTCATCGATCTGATATCCAAGGGAGAACCAAAGTATCCAAGATTCAGTGATCCTCTGACATTTGCTTTCATTGACGCACTTCCGCTAGTATGTTGAGTTCAACATTTGAAAGCAAAATTCTAGGGCTCTCAAGTTGCAGAGTCTTGGAGTCACATGAGTATTGATATTACTAGTGCTCACATTATTTTAGTGATGTATTTGTCTTTTGTGCTCCATTGGAAAAGGGTGCAAGCTCAACACTACTCACGAATATTATGGATGTCACATGACTACCATCAGCTACAAGTACCGACTCACGATTAAGAAAAAGCACTTCATGTTCAATCTTACCTTCTCAAGGTCGTACTTGTCGTGGTTCAACACTTCAACTGCCATTCCCAGAGTGTGTTTGATCTGCATCGTAAGAAGCACTGCGAATTCTCAAAAAAATCAGCCAAAGTGATTTGCTGTCATAAGCAAAGAAATTCATATCGTCCAACTAAGAACTTACGGACATAGTAGATCATCATAATTGGAAACCTTTGATTCGTGAGGGCATAGTACTACGTCATAGTTCAGCAGACAGAAAATTTGGGCTTCCTTAGAATTAGGTATTCGAACGGAACAAATCTGCAAGGATACTTAATACTTTAACTACCTGGTGTAATAATGATTCATGCTACATCTTCAAAGCTACACCACAACAGTAAGTAAAGAAGAGTTGTTACATCCATATCCCTATCATAAACCCTAAACTAGTTCTGCACGGCCGTGAAGACTCACATTAGGAAACTGGATGTGCAGTTGAGCAAAAACGTACCTGGCAACCTCGAGATTCTCCAACCGATGATTCGATCATGTCACTCTGGTACTTAAGACTGAATACAACTTGTAGGATTTCAAATAAAGTCGTCTTGGAAAAACCCTGAACCCTGAAATGATAAGATCCTGGATTGTAGGACTTCCTACGTTATTATACCGACAAACGTTGTGCTCCGAGGATTTAGACCATACCACGAGGATTTGCCTCATCACCGACGGAGCTAGCAGCTTTCATTCACAGAATCTAACACAAACAAAACACTGACGTACCGCCCAACAATCGAAGCGACGACATGGAATCATTCTGCGCCGGGCCAGTTCTACCGACAACTTAGTGCGGCGCTTGGTTATACAAAGACAAGCTGTTGATGAGGACAAAAGGATTACTAGAACGGGTACTAGAATATATAAGGTAGCAATGGGGTCTCGGTAGCTAGCTGCACGATGTCACTCGATTTTCTGTGCCGACGATCGTTCGAAAATGGGGTCGACCAGACCTGTACCCGGGTTATCGGCAACAAGAGCCCAGTGAGTTAATCCACAAACGCAAACACTGGCAACTTGCGAAGAGAATCAAAATGACTCCGCAGAATCTACACGACTAATTAAAGTAGAAGTCAACCAGCCAACAGTTCCGCACTGGTGCCATGAACAGACTGGCATTGATGCCCCGCCGAGTGTCTTTTCCTTTCTGTCTATCGTCTTTTTCTATTCATTGCGTCCTTGTCGGGCGCCCGACCTCCGGATTCCGGCCATTCCGTCTCATGCCACTTGAGCTGGTAAGGTGGGGGTATAAATACAATAGTTAACCCCTAAATGACAGAGGGGTAAGGGCAAAACCTAGATGTGTTGTAAAATGTTACTTATGCAACTTTGATAAAGTTTGGTCCAAAAAAGAAAATGAGAAGCATTAGGAGAAATCTGTAGTCACAAAGGGGCCCTTGCCTTTGGCACGTGCTGAAAAATTTAGGCAAAACCGTGCACTTTATGCGCTGCCACCAATGGTGCCACCGTGGTTGCCAGCAGTGCAGTTTTGTGGGTCGCGCCAATCGACGCTGCCAACACTACAGACACTGCCAACACTGCCAGCACTGCGGCTTCCGACGCTGTCAGCGGGCAACGACCTTCACGAATGGATTTACAAAGAGAGGCGTGTATGGGCAGCCGGTTCACCTAACACGGGCTGTCTTAGAGGGCCCCTTTGGGACCCCATTTTTCTCCTAATGCATGATGTTTAGTAATTATCCGTACGGTCGAAGTTCCAAAAATAATTTTAGATACTTATTTAATGAATTTAAGATCATTTACCATTTAAAATTCATCAAAATTACAAAATTTATTTTTAGAGATTTGAAATTTGGTATGATTGGTTAAAACTAGGCATTCTATTCTAAAATTTAAAAAGGCAAAATTTTCAAATGAGTGAACATCATTAGTTTCCTGAAATAGTAAGTTTTATAACACTAGGACAATATTGAGGTCTTTGTCTTTGAAAAATTCCTTAGTGAACCTCAATATTGCAAATGAAATGTATCAAAAATCACTAGAACATGATCTCGACCCCCAATTTAAACAAAAAATCAAGACTTGGAAAATGTCATTTCCTGCCCATAAGTAATCACTATTGTTTGGGTTGCGACCAGAAAATGGTCGATCGGTGATTTAGGGATTAACCGAAAAGAGTGTCTCAAAGTGGAAAATCATTGCATACTCACCATAGACTCGTTTTTAGTTCAAAAAGACTGCAATTCTAGTCTAAAGTGAGTTGAAGAATAATCAAAAGCAAGGCCCTCTACCTCCCGTGGGAAAGGAACTCGTGACTTCTCCAATGCTAAAGGAAAGTTCCCACAAGTTCAAGGGACTATTCGTGAAGGGACTATTCATGAAGGGAGCAAAGAACTATTCATGCACAATTCGTGTCAGATATTGATATTAATTGAAGCAGAAACTTTGCCTAGACCCAGTAGGAGTCCTTGCTTTTTTTCAGTTAACTCAGATAAATCGAGAAAATAAGAAGTTTTGCATATTAGAAATGGGAGTTATGGCAAGGATTTATTTTACTTAGAAAATAAAAAATCATTAAGACATGATTTGATTCCATATTTTTATTTTGAGCAGATAATTTAATACAAATTTTCAAAGTGAAAAGTTTGTCAAACCCTTTAATTATTTCCTAGATTCTTTAATTCAAACTGTAGTACCTCATCAGATTCAGTGATAGGGTGTTGAATATTTAATTAATTTTCTAAAAATATATTCGACACTTGTAATTTTTGAAATCTTTCTTCTTTAAATCTGAAAAAAAAAGTGAAAAAAAATTCCTAAAATTTTGGCCTTTATTAAAATAATAAAATTAGTACCGAAGTCAATCATGTACTACAATAGACACTTTTGTGCAAGGAATCACTCAAAACCAATAGACCATTTTGCCCATGAACTGAGCCTAAATCTGATTCCGGTATGAGCTCAATTAGTTCAGTTTCAAAAAATATCACAATATGCCCCTTGAATTGTCACAGTTGTGAGACATTCCTAGAATTAATTGTATGATGTCTTTGTTTCAAAAATAGTCTACGGTCTGGCTAATGGGGTCTTCACAATTTCTATATTTCTACTTTAAGTCGTCCCATTTGTGCCTCAATTTGTGCCATTATGTACCAATACTATACATATTAAAAAAATTAATGCAAGATACGTGATCACAAAGTAAGTAAACATGAATAGTCACATAACACAAATAGGGTGATTTACCTTAACTTGTGTAAGGGGGTCATGCCAGGGCTACATGAGTCATATAAACTAGTCACCATAAAACATATGAAGTATGATGTATTATTGTAATCTAGAGGGACAAAAAAATGGGCTCAAGGTCACATGTGGCGTTTGACTAGGCATAACCTTTCCACTAGTTTGGAATCAAATATGGGGATACAAGTTTGTCAACATAAGTCAGAACCTCTAGTTTGAAATGCAATAAAAATTTTAACTGTAATTATCCAACATCACTACCTTAACCCTTAAACGTCAAGAGGGTCCTAGACGGGCAACCCAAAGGAATAAAAAAAATTTAAGAGAGCTAGGCCCAACAGTAGTCCCTTGAGTAACATGAACAACCAAATGAGAATTCCTCAAATCCTCTATGAACAATGAATGAAGTAAACAGTGTCACTTCAAAAACAAATTTAAAAGACACAATGAGATTCCGGCTCTACAGTAAGCTCTACAATTTTGGATTTAAATTTATTAGAAAAAAAGAGGCATTGTTGAATAGCGTTGGCCAACGCTGACAGCTCTCATATCCATCAAGATCTCAGACTGCCCGACTCCCTTCCCTCCCTTCCCACCATTTCTCTTTCCAATTTCCTTGGAATGTACAATTATAAAAACACGCGTACTTCCTGAATTTAGCCTTATTTATTCATCACCTTTCCAAGGCATCAATCCATTTCAATTTTGTTGAAAAAATTCACTTTTTTCTTGATTATTCTCTCAAAACAAGCCCGTGGGGCTTTTTTGACGTTTAAGGGTTAAATTTAGATTAATTTCAATATCAATTAAAAAAATTGTCAAAAATATGTCATCATGTCGTCACGTGACACGTGTCATCTTGAGAATGAATTAGGGTGACATAAATCTCTCAAAAATTGGACGCACAAGTTCAATTACAACAGTACATTGATTGGCGTATTTAGTGTCCAGGACACTATTTCTCAACCCGGACACTATCTAATTTTAGCTAGATATAGTGTCCTTGTAAGAAAAAAAAATGGATGCAATATTTCAATGATATATGGAAACTTTTGAATGAATTGTAGTGAAAGCCATTAATTATCCCCGGACACTAAAATACACCATTACTGTAGCTAGGGTTATGTGAATCTAATCCTCACGACGTAGTATATTCTTAAATTGAATAAGTAAAAGCCGTCTCTAAGTTTGTACAACTTGTAGCTTGAAGCTTCTCTTGCCTAATGTCAGTTTTGCCTTGTGTGGCCTGGCCTTCACTACCAAAAGATATGAGCCAAACTACATCACATTCTAAAGAACTGTTGACATCTGATCTTTTTGGTGTAACTACATTGTGGTTCGTATTTATGTTTATTAATAACATTTTATAGTTAGTACTAGATTCTTGGGGGTTGACCATGCGAAAACCACGCGAGTTAAACTATAGGGTCCTTTTCATTCATGAAAGGAAAATTTTCTATCTAATTAAAAAAAATTATATGTAACATAGGATGCTTTAAGTTTAAGTAAGGAATAATTCAAGAATATTTTAGAACATACCTAGAATATCCTAAAATATGCCTAAAATATTTCGATTATGTGATACCCCCCATTCAAATACCCTTTTAACACACATGGTTACACTAGATATGTGTTAGTGACCTCTTTGAAGTAAGTTGTTAAAGCACTCTTCTCTAAAATTCTACGTTGTACATGGAAATCAAAAAAGAAATGTGTAAATATTTACATTCACGATAGAGAGTATTCACATGATGCTATTTTGTAGAAAATTACTATTGAATTGGATTTTATTTATTTATTTTAAATCAACAAAAAAATATTGTTTGAAAAAAAAAAAGAAAAAAAAAAAAAGAAAAAAAAAAGAGGCCAGAGCTATAACTTTTTACAAAAGAAAAATATTTTTACCAATGTTAAAGATATCGGTACTACTAATGTAGTAGAATGTCTATAAACATATTTCGTAAAAAATGTTCACCTTGCATAAAAAGATGTACTCCTTGCATAAAAAGGAGTAGCAATTTAAAACAAAATTAGTGTCTCATAATAATGACAATTATTGATGTAGTGCTATATACTGTTATGTAGTATCTACAATAGTTACATGAATACTAATCCTTTACAACATTCATTGCTACACCTCGAGGGGTGCACTCTACACTATGTTTGAGAATCACATGCATTCATGACCCCTCCAAAAAGCCCATGTATATGAAGGGTTATATGTCTAAAAACCTTTGTCTACAAATTTACTTTGTCCTAAATATATATTTAATATAAGTATACGTTAATACTTTCAGCTCTAAATATGTTTATTGTATATATACGTAATACGGCAATGATTTTATAATATTATTTGAGGAGCAAGTGCGGTGCTCGTACAAGCGAAAGAGTTGTAAATGCAGGAGATCAACTGGCGGAATGAAGATGAGATTGAAGCAAAACAAGTGCATCTCACACAGTCTTGGCGAAATTCCAAGAAGTCACAGTGTGCCGTGGATGGGATCTTGCCAAAATGGCCACCGCCCAACCTTCATTTTGGTTCCCCCATGGCAAAGTATCGTCAACGCGTCAACGCGTTTAGGCAAATTGGCCTCTTTTGGATGAATATCGTTACACATGCATTTCGCCATGTCTCATCTATTGGTGCTTTCTTATGAAATATTGCCAAAAAGAAGTTCTCTAGTGTTACATCACCCTTCTAAACTCACATATACTTTCTTAAAACCGTCCACAAGTTCCATTCGTTAAAACTTTATGTTTAATATGCAAATTATTTGGACAAGTGTGGGAAAAATGAGACTACAATATATGGTTGATTGTCCTAAAACCACCAACTTAAGCAATTTGGCTTATTTTTGGCAGTGCTAAATTCGAAAAAAATATATGACCGCATTTGAAATAGGTTTTGATGAGCACTACTAGAAAATGGGGGGCACAACAACGTTTTTTAGCAATGTTTGGGACTCGGGCCTCGCTGGACTTCTCAAACGTTGCTGTCAGGGGCTCGGCGGGGCTCCGAGGTCACGCAAGCAACGTCTTAGCGTTCCCAAAGACTGCATGCGTTCCCGTAGTATGATGACCGCGATGGAGCCTTCCCCGTATTCATCGGTGTGATCTCCTGACATAGACAGTCACCCTCCTTTTAGTCAGTAGGGTCCACTGGTTCAGTAATTTTACGCTTGGCAGTCTTAGAATGGCATGGGGCTTCTTTTTGGTGCTTCCCACCTATTTAATTACCTAGCCCAACTGTATAATACCATTTTAGTGTTTACCAGGGGTTTAAACAAAATCTGAAATTCACCACTGTTGTAAAACCCAGATTTTATTCAAGCAAGTGGGCTACGTATTTAAACCCGTGGTAAGATAGTTTTAGATTTTATTAACGGTTATAATACCCAGTTATTGGTACCCGTGGGCTTGGTAATTTCAGATTTTATCTACAGTTAAATAACCAGTGAACATTTTTAATAAAATCTGAAATTCACCACTGTTATATAGCCCATTCGTAAGTTTTTTTTTACCGCGTCTTTCAATCATATTTAACTATCTATTTATTAGGGTTTAAAGTTTGGGTGCCTTATTATATTTAAAAAAAATTTACTTGGAGTCCCAGGACTCATGGCTGCATTTTCCAAACATTGCAAATCCTAGTCAAAAGACATAGAGATGGCAAAATCGTAATAACATATGGAGAAATATTTTTTATTAATATAATAAAAATTTGGGGGTGTTCCTTATGAGGTTAGGAGCCCATCTGTGGAAAAGAATTCCAAAATGGAGTCCCGGGACTCATAGCTGCATTTTCCACACATTGCAATTCCTAGTCAAAAAACATATAGTTGGCAAAATCCCAATAACATATGGAAAATTATTTTTCATAACTATTAGAAAATTTTGGGGGTGTTCCCAATGATGTTAGGCCCCCAAATGTGCAAAAAAAAAATCAAATGGAGTCCTGGGACTCATGGCTGCATTTTCCACACATTGCAAATCCTAGTCAAAAAACCCATAGATGGCAAAATCTTAATAACATATGGAAAAATATTTTTTATAAACATAATAAAAATATGGGAGTGTTCCTAAGGATGTTAGGAACCCATCCGTGCAAAAAAATTCCAAAATCGATTCCCGGGATTCATGGCTCTATGTTCCATGTTTTAGAACTCCATTCGAAAATTATTTAGGATTGTTCAGAAGCTAACAATAATAAAATCCATCCTCCAAACAATCTTCGATTTAGGGTTTAGGGTTATGGAAAAAAAACCCATCTGTTAACCCCTAAAAGACCAAAATTTAGGGTGTTTTTAAGCATCATTTTAACCTATTTCTACTAATTTTACTGAGAATATTTTTATTCCTCTTGCTAGAAAATATCGAGTCAAACATTTAAATAATTTTTTTATTTATTTTAAACCAATTTAACAATTTTTCCCATGTCTTCAAATATTGTCAAATAATAACCCAAACACTGCAATTTCATCCTTTTCCGTTCATATGCTATAATCTTGTAATCCGGGCGGTCAAATTATATGAAAATTTTAACATGCTCTCTCTTGGTAATCTTTACAAAGATTCTATGGTTACAATTGAAAAATAATAATATTTGATGTTTACTTTAAGCCTCCTGGCTCTGCTCATTCTTCTAACAAAGTCCCTTTTGTTCTATAACTTCTACTTGACAAGTCGGAATCTAAAAAAAATTAGATTCCAATTTTTGTATTTACATACTACCTTCACAATATTTATTTCAAACTTAAAAAAAAATTGACACCACGGGAACGTACCCGAACATTGAGAAGTCCTAATTTAGACACTTGGTCCTTTAGGGATTCATGGGATTTTCCTAATAAAATGCATCCGTTAATGGGGTTTGGTAGCTCTATGTTTGGGACATGAAGGCCAAGTACAGCCCCCACTGTTGCAATCCCATCTGTTCGGATTTGGATATACTCATTTCAAGATATTTCTCATACAAAAAATTTACATTATTGTTTCCAATTGAATCCTAATACATAGAAAAGAAAAAAGGGTAAAACCCTAAGTTGTGCTGTGAATTACAGATCAGTCGCTGTCCACTGGCTCCCCTAATGTATCCTCATCCTCAATGTAATCCTCGCTCTCAGACCTAGATACAGATTCTTCTGCCACTACATGGTCTCCTATGTACCGCTGGAATGTTCTTCTAGGGTGTTGGGTTACTTCCTCTGGTGCTTGTGCTGACTCCAAATCCACATCGGAGTCCACGTCGTATTCTTGATCTTCATCTTCCCCACCTGATTCTATTTCGTCCGCTGATTCCTCTTCTTCATCCACGAATTCCACACTGAAATCCACAGTCTGGTTGACCGGTTCACTGCTGGCCTTGGCCACCCCAAATCTTGGACTGTCCCTTTCAATTTCACTAGCCTCATTGTCTCCTGTTCTTGATGAAGCTGGGATGCCCTTGTAAACAACCGGTTTTGACCGTGGATCCATCTTTTTCACCAAACTCCACCCAGGGTTAATTTGGTCCTCAACAAAAAACACCTAGTCACATTCGTGTGGGTATACAAATGGCTCATAACATGCTAGATGTGATGGAAGGTATGTTCTCGTTTTCACCCTGGGAAATCCACACTCGTCAATGATCATGTTTGGAGCGGATCTTCGGGTACATTTGCTATCATACCATAACCCCTTTAATAAAGTTACGGTAATAGATGTAAAGTGAAGTTGCACGATATTTTGAATCCTTCCAAAATATTCCGTTGTGCTAGGTTCTTCACCTTCATTTTCGGTGTCATAGAAATGTGCGCTAATACCTGGTGCAACAGTAACCGTTTAGTTCAATGAGAAAAAAATTTAAGATGTTCACATTCATGCAAACACTATTTACACTTACTGCTTTATGTTAGTCTAATTCAAATGCACAAATTTAGCTCCAAGGTTTGCGACTATGATGGATATTTTCACGGTACTCTATTATTGAAATTTCACCATAAATAATAACTCTATACATTCCTATGTTTAGGTTCTTCGTTTAATATACCAAATTTTTCTAGACAAGGCATAATTGCTTTCTACTACTTTTATGTAATATTGTATGGAATATATTCTGACAACCACTTTCCCATTTATAATTTTGACTTTCACATTTTATAATTAAATAATGTTTATTGTATTAATGAATTAAACCGTACATAGGGAATCTAAAATTCAAAATCTTGAACTTTCATTTCTATATGGATTCCAAATTATTCTTCTAAATGGTACTTTAACATGTTTTTTCTACGTTTAGGAATTACAGGGTTTTTTTTATTCCTGAAAGTTGGCCTCCGAGTTCACCAATAATTGCTTTTCCTATGTTGTTTGCCTATTTTGGTAGTAATTATAATTTGAAGAGTAATTTACCGAATTATCAAACACCAAATTTTTGGAACATTTCACTGAGACACAGATTCAAGAATAACAACTTTGACTACATCTCACATAGTAGCTATTCCCAGAAATTATCCACTGTGGTATTTAACTAGTACTTCATGGAGGGGGGGGGGGGGGGTTAAATTCGCATAATTAGCTCGTTATTCTGGCATGGACTATATATATTTGGCCACTGCCATCATTCGTCCTGTACACATAATGCTGACTCCAATCTACCTCTGATTAGACATTATAGTGTCCAATCCACTCTCTCATACCTCTTCCATTAGTACACTTTGTATGTACCCATTACTGGATCATGGTCCAATACAACATCTTCTCGGCCTGTTCTTATTTGGGAATAATCTAATTCACTTCAATTGAGAATTTGAAACTCAAATTTACCGAAGATAATTCCATTTGGTCTCGAAGTAATACATGTCAACTTCATAGATTTATAATAATCACCACCAAGAGCGCACATTTTTTATTCATTATTTCATATTCCTTGGATCCCTAGTCTGTACAACACACTAATCCCTGTGCAAATAAATCTGTCATTTAACCCTGCACGATAAGCATTTGCCATTCCGGCCTGCATTACGGCTGTACTCCAGTGTATATGAAATGGTTCTACACCTCCTATTTAATTCATATCCAGAGTGACATTAAAATTCACAATATGTTGGTTTAGAGTAACATGTTGGGATCTCAACCGTAACAACTTAATTTGAAGTGATGTTAAATATGGCAATGTATTTACTATATCTTGAATGCTTTAGTATGTAAACAAAATAAAAATTCAAAATAAATATATTTTTTATCAAATTTAATATAAGAAATTGTATTTAAGGTAGATAAAAGTTATAGTTACAAGTAGTAAATATATGAAATTGACAATAATAAACGATCCCTACGATTGGAGCATCCTTAGAAATCCTTGCGAATTTTGGACCCTCCAATTTCAAATTTCCCATTCATGTAAAAACGGCAAATAAAGCCTATCCTCCAATCCCAACAGTCAAAAGATGTATCATAAATTAATTTAAACATCTAATGAAAACGCAAAATATAAAAATAGTCAAGGCCTTCATTTCTTATATGTTCAAACGACCTTACAGCTTGCACACAATGGTTCTTTGGGTACTTAGGGGTTAAGGGTTCACTAGTTTTAGAAAGTCAATTTTTATTATAATCAGAAAAAAAATGAATGTAAGTGTAACTACAATTAAAGTGGGAAACATTTACCTGAGTCTTGTGTTACTTTGCTTAGCCCTTCCCGTGCATGTATTCTGATGAATTTTCCTTCCACCCACATGTGCGAAAAAAACTTCACCTTCTGATGGGGACCCAAGGCCAAATGGTACTCCCTATCGGACACTCGAGTACCCGTACTAATAAGGGCTTGAATTTTTGAAAGAATCCACTCATCAAAAGGTGGCAATGTGGAAGGATCTTCAGCTTTATACATAGATCTCCAGTGTGCCAAACTTAGATCGTTTCGAAGTACAAAGCAATGAGCTTGGTGTAAAAAAACTTTTCCAACTGGTTCATTGCCTAATCTTCGCATCTTGTGGTTTTTGGGCAATAAATAACCAGAAATCTTTGGATCCTCTTTCACACTCCACAACTGCGGTGCACTCAGCAATAATCTGCTAGTGTACTCCGTGAGATAGTGCATTCCCTCGTAAATAACATACCCCTCTGCCATAGAGCCCTCTGGACGTGCTCGTTGTCTTACCCATCCTTTCATGACCTTCATGTACCGTTCCAAATAGTACATCCATCGGTAATGAATCGGACCTGCTAATGCCACTTCTCCAAGCAAATGTACTATATGATGTGGTTGAATGTCAAAAAAACTAGGTGGCAAGTGTTGCTCCATTAAGCACATCAACTCTGATGCCTCCTCTTCCATGCCCTGCACCTCCGATTCCAATATTTCTTTATTGTTCAACCAACAGAAAAGTGCCCCTAGACGATAAATGATTTGCCGCAGTTCCGGAGTTAAAGTTCCCCTAATTGCAATAGGCAATAAATCCAACAATAGGTTGAATGTGGTAGTCATGGGTCTTTACTCCCGATATTTTATTATCAGGAAACTTATATTTCCATGAAGAGCCATAACCTCGGGGAGTTTTTATATCTTTCAATATACTAATGACAAGGTCAAAATCGGTTTTCGTCAATACCCATGGAGCATTTGCGTAAGTGTACACCGTATTACCTTTGGCATCTACGCCACTTTCTTGTGCATGCAAATGCTCCATTATACCCATGCCCTCCATCTCCAACCTCTGTTCCACCGAATTTGCCTTTGTGCCTTTTGCGTTTGTGATAGTTTTGAAAAGAGCTGAACACAATTTTTTCTCAATATGCATTGGGTCTAGTAAATGAGGGATTAAATGATCCTGCGTTTGCACACATTCCAAATATAAGTTCATAAATTGAAACGGTTTCATTAACTCCTATGTGGAGGATCAACCATTTTATGATCTTGGCCACTACTTTACGGGCTGCCCGATAAAGAATAATCATTTTCATAGCAAATAAACTATATTCTCAAATTATTTTTCAACTCTACTTTCCAACCAAATTTTGTTCATGTCAATCCAAGTTAAATGCCACACAAGACGAACTCTTCTACATTGTCTACTATTAGAGTACTTCATATGTGGGAAAAGTAATGATGTGCTAACATTTGAAAATTTTGTTTTTCAATGTTTTAGAATAGAATGTCTAGTTTAACGATGAATAAAAAAAGGAAACTAGGTAAAAAAATTTATGTAAGCTTGAGAAATAATTGGCATGAATGCTATTAAATTCCTTATGAGAAGATAAAAATTTATTTTAAAAAATTCATGAGTATGGATAAATAAAAAACCACAATCTCCCCATTCTCTCTTTGCAACCCAACTTCCTCAAAGTTTCATAAGTAATTTTTTGTAACAACTATGTCTTTTGCCATTACACCCTCTGTCATTTAGGGGTTAATTGTATTAGTGCCACCTAGTATTCATTCTAAGTTATGACTCCCAATTGATATGGGATATGAAGAATTTGCAAACCCACTTGAATTCTCCATACATCATATTTTTAAGTAGAATTTTAGTGCACAATTGAGCATAGCAAACGATCTTAATTTGAAATGTTTTCAAGGGGTAAAAATTAGAAGACTAAATCATCGTCGGCCTTCAAAAAGAATTTTGCGATTTGAATTTCTTATGCATGAGATGTGGTCAAAATTCAATAAGGTTGTAAAGAATGTGCATGAGTTCAATGATAAGAATGTGTTGTTATCAGACTTACGAAACTCAATTGTGAATAGTAGATTAACTTATTTTGAGTAATGTTCAAGTGTTCAACTAAGAAAACTTGCAAAATCAAGTAATCTTTGAGCTCCAAAATAAATTTTGCGATAATTTCAAGTTTCTATGCGTGAATCATGCACATTTTTTTGTTCGCACTAGTACAATGAATTTTGTATAAAGCACAAGACTTTATTCTATCTTCCACTCACATTTATGAATTTATTTCACTGTTAGGCATCTTTGACATATCATAGTTTATGGTTGAATTTTTATTAATCAAATTTTTATTAAGTGTAATTTTTAATGTTGACTTAACTTTCGTTTTCACTTTTAATATACATCGGACACCGGAGTGACAAACCTGTTCGGTATTAATGATATTCATTTATAGAGATAAAGATTTTAAAAATGGTAGCCTAAGCGCTCTTTTGAGAAGATTAGAAGCTGGACAACTAAGAAAATTTGATTCAGTAAAATTAATCAATATTCAGTCTTGAATATGATCTCTTGAATTTGCATTTGAGGTGAAGAAAGAGAATCAATGAAGTTTTACTCAAGGTCTATGTTGTGAATTGTGACTTGCTTAGAAAATTTTCAATTTTGAAAATTTTGTAATTTAGAGTTTTATTGATATTCAAAGTTTAGGGTGTATAACTATGGTTTACTAATTTATAAATATGTAATGACATGGTAATTTAGTTTATACTACGATGCTCTACATTATATTATGTAGTTGTAGTAAAAGTATTAGATAAAATTACATATGTTATACCTAATCTTTTCTTAATATCTAAAAGAACTATTTTACTCGAGAGAATGAGGAAACTTAAAAACATAGAAAAGAGAAAAATGATATATTTAAAGAAGTTGAGAACCAAAATTTCAAAGGAAGAAAAAATATACAAAGCAGGTGGCACTAATACAATTATCCGAACCCACTAATTATAATGAGATTGTAGAGTACTCACTGCCCAATAATCGAGTTCGAAAAAGATACTCAACCCCTTCATTCTTGATGTCGCCAAAGGCACCATACCTTCTTCTACTTGAGTCCACATAGCAAGCCACTCATACCCAGTCCACCGTTTTGGTGGTTCCTTGCTTTCTTCGTCATAACTACCCCACAAAGCATTATATCGTCGGGCCCTCCATTTGTGACATCGCGCCAAAAACTTACGGTGCCCGTGGTAAATTATTTTTCCCAAAAACTCGGTAGAATATGCGGGTACCTCAAGTGGCCCTCACGGAGGGCATGCATGGTAACCTTGTGTTTGTAAAGAAGATGCTATTCCATAACCGGGATAATCATGCATAGTCCACATCAAAACCGCCTTTGTGACATACGTACGACGGTTGATATGACTAGAAGACATATCAGTTACACGCACCCCATCTGTCCACAATTTCTTCAACTCCTCTACAAGCGGCCTTAGGTATACATTCATATCCTTAACCTTTTTTTTCCCTGTCCATATACAACAAGATTATTATGTAATTTAAGTGCAAGTGTTTGGGTTTAACCCCTAAATACCAAACTAACTAGTCTGTTGAATCCTTTGGGAAATAACTCTAATCTTGCAAGTCAACGTTACCTTCTACAAATTATTTGCAAAGTCGTAGAATATGGGAAAATAAATAAACTTTGATAATTCAGCTGCACTAAATAGGTAGGGTAGTAGTACGTAATTATAGAAGATTAGATATTATAGATTTTTACGGTCGAGTGTCAAAAATTTACCAAAGACATTGATTCCAATACTACTGAGAATGATATCCCCATCATGTAGATGTAGAGGGCAATAAAATTGGCCACCAGTAAAAATAATACTTTTGTTACTAATACACCCAACTAAAAAAATGAATTTTATTAAGTCTAGTTTGTACTCCACTTTGCAAATCTTGAAAATCCCAATTATTGAGTATTTTATTGCTTGTGCAAGCTTTGTAGGTCAAGGTTTGAATCACACTATATAGGAATGATGGGATTTCCAGCTTTCGAATTTCAAAATTGAAATAAAAAGTTTCCATGGAAAACATATCATGTGATTCTCCATTGTAATTTGTACCTGCTCCCAAATAATATTAATTTTTTAAAGATTTTTTGTAGTAAATTTCAAGACTGATAGGAAACATTCAATTCCATGCATGAAAAATATTACAAAATATATTTTTATAAATCTTTAAGGCAAAAATTCAGTAAATTCTGTAGTTTGACTTTCCGACAAAGGAGTGGTACGTTTCAGGGTTAAGGTAAAGTTCTGTACAATATTTCCATGGCAACTGGTCACTCCGCTCTCTATGATATCAATGTAACCCAATGCTGTGTGATTTGATTACATGATTATTAATAAACGTGGGGACCAGTGGCTGATTGAGCAATTTGTTACCAGTGACTGAACTCCACGGATACAATGCCACCTGACTACACTAAATAGGTAGATTAGTGTTAGGTACACTAATTTACATAAACATGTTGTAAGTTTTTACTGTTGACCAATTTTTTTACCCTCTATATTGGTCAAGATGGGGATCTTTCAATAGTATTGGAATCAATGTCTTTGGTAATTTTTTTTGTTGAGAGTAAAAATCTATAATATTTTCAAATCTTATAATTATCTAACACTAATCTACCTATTTAGTGTAGCAAATTGATTTCATGTTGACGTATATGTAGGTATAAATGTATATGTACGTATACATGTATATCTATATGTATATATATGCATATATACATGATTAAATTATCACCAATTATTAGCAAAATGAACATATAGTTTGGTCTATATATTATTTTAAATTTATGAGTATCACAATAAACCGTGAATAAAAGGAATGAGAGGTTTAGGGTTGGCACCTGGAACTATGGCCGACAAGATGATGTGCGTTGGTTTAATTGCCAACCATGGGGGGATGTTTAAATTCACCAACGCAATTGGCCACGTCGAGTGGCTAGTTGCATTATTCCCAAACGGGTTTACACCATCCGTTGCAAGACCCAAGAAAACCGAACCGTGCCGGACGTTCAAAGAAGGATACTTCTTCAAGACATGCTTCCAAGCCTTGCAATCCGAAGGGATCCTCATAACTCCATCTTTGCTTGCGTGGTCATAGTGATGCGTCATCAACCTCGATAGGGTAGGACTGCGATATATAGCTTTTAACCTCGGGGTTATAGGGAAGTAGTGCATTTTCTAATCAAGCATAAAAATTCCATTATTTAAAAACTTAGTAAAGTATGATAAATCAGAAGTGGATGCATAACTGGGCATGAAAAACAAAATAGGAAGGTACAATGATAAATGCGAGGACTTTGTTGCTTACCTTTTTTGGAATTTTTAGGCCAACAAGCCCTTCTCGATAGCGAGAGCGATTGCACTTAGGGCAAAAGTCTCGGTCGTCATTTCCTTCGCCAAAATATAGAAAATCATCACAGGGGCACGCATGAATGGACTCGTAATCTAAACCAATTTCTGTAATTACCTTTCTTGCTTCTGATCGGGTCTTCGGCATCTTTGAATGTAATTTTTTGTCAATGATGTGGTTGTTGATAGCATTCAACACATCGTCAAAGCACACATTAGTCATCCCCGGATTTTTAGCTTGAATTTTGAGCAGTATCATAATAATTGCTAGTCTATTAATTGAAGCTCCATCGTAAATGGGTGTAGAGGCCTCTCTCTCCAGAATTGTAACTTCCTCCTTGTGAAACTCCTCTGATTCAAATTCCAAAGGTACCGGCTCTACACCTATGTGGTGTAATATGAAATCAGCCATAACAATGTCTGGGTCATCCCCTTCATCAATATCTACAGTTTCCATGGCAACGGTATTTGGCTGAGAGGAATTAGCTCTGCCTACAACCATAATCTGGAGAGGCCCTATAGGACGGTCACCCAAACCTGCTGTATAAAAATCCTGCGAATCAGTAACACATGTTTTGCGTTACTATATTTACAACAGATAGCTCATATGCTTTATGAACTTTAGAATGGAATCTATAATTTCAACCAATCGTAAAATTAGTCAAATTCTAAAAATAAAATTAGCCATATTGGTGAATTAATTCTAAAACGATAATTATTATAAACTAGCTCGGGTTAAAGCTTTTCAACATGAATGGTGAATTATATATATTTTGGGTTAATTCTGGCTTTACCCAAGAATAAAAGGAGAACATTGGGACGGTGAATGAATGTGATATGATCATGACCAGGGCTTGAAGAAGGTCAGGGTGTAAGACATATCAGTTTTTTATGTGCAAATAATTTTGGAGCTCTGATGTAATGTGCGAACGAATTAAAAAAACAGGTCGCTAAGTCTGACCCACATGTGTTATACATACCCATCACCACCAAAGATAGTCTGGATCATTGAATCTCTCAAGAATTAAAACATATATTTGTATTTGGGTAATTAACCCTTTAACGTCCCGATCCAACACTGTTTTCAAAGATTTGTTATAAAATGGTTGATGAAAAACGGAAATGTCCTTGATGTACAATACAACTATGTAAATGTCAATGTGTAGATAACATCCGTACGGTTGGTTTCATCATATTTATTATTAATATTTTTAAAGTAATTATGCAAGGTTATCTCTTGAAATTCAATTAAAAATCCAAAATTAACACAATTTTTTTTAATGATATTGTAATGAAATTAGAATGACATGCACTATGAGACGGTATGGTTTCCATTATTTGATTCTAATTACTATGGAAAATCATCTTGAAGGTTGTCTTTCTTTTTGAACTAAGATTGAAACTTGACATTAATCACTTCTGTAAATATTCAACTATCCAATTAGCGTAAACTAATCCAATTAGTTCATTGATAATAGAAAGTAATTAAAAAAACATCAAATACTAATAATGCATGGACATGACAAGCCCCCCATGTGCATGATATTTATGTCAATACCAATTATGGCGTTCCTTCATTGTACTACCATCATGTGATCTTGTTTAGAAAATCAAGGGGTTCTTTCAATCATTTCACATGGTTAGGTAACCATTAATCTCCCAATTTAGAAGTCAAATCCTATCATGACATTTTGACATGTAGATGTGTTGATATCTATTAAAATTATTTGCCGGATATTTGATAATTTATTGATAAACATTATTCCAAACCGTACCGAATTTCAAGTATGTTTTATGTAAAAGAAACAATTTTATGCATTGAAACAAAATATTTTAATTTTGGGGTTTATCACATCTAGGCGGTTAGGGGTTTATCAAAACTAGTGTTGGGCATGTCGAAAATACAGAACATGTACCTCATACTTCGTGGAAGTGCCATGGGCTCGTATGTGCCGTCCAATTACAGACATGAATCTAACGGTCGGCCGAGATAATCGGGCGCAACTCCAACAAGGGCATACATCGTGGAATTCAGCTTCTTCTCCATCATGCTCACCATCACTCTCTTCACGCCGTCTCCTTCGAGAGGAACTTTCACGTTGTGCACGCCCCGCCCGTTGATTCAAATTCACTTGTGCTAAAAGGTCCACTGAGCGCACTTCCCCAATTGGCTTTTTTTTACGAGGCATGATGAAATATTAAGTGTAATTTAGCTACCTATGTATTGAACCGAAGCTACCTATGTCTATGAATCTAACTCACGGAGGTCATCAGAGATATCTTGTAGAAGTTTTTGGGACTGTTCTTGTAGCTTTAATGAATTCAATCGGATTTCTTCTGACACTTGAAACATTTCTTTTGACCGTTCCAACATTTCTACCATCACCTTCCTACTTTTCTCTTTCTTTAATCGCTTTTTTTGTGATCCCTCTATGTCAAATTGTTTCAGAAATTGACGTGCTTCACGACTTAGCTTGGCTTTCTCTTGGGCAAGAGTTTCTACTGGCTTAGCATCACACTCGCATCCTTTTTGACCAGAACCGGACACGCCCTCCATACCTTCGCAAGTTTTAGGATTCTGCAAAACAAAGAATCAAATAAAAATGCTCACATTGTATGTTTTTGTGAAGTAGGATTATCTATATCTAGGAATTTATTTTCATCTTACTCTTCGTGTGGGAATTAGGGAGGACATAGTGTAAGGCGAAAAATGTAACCCTCATTTGCGACAAAAATAAAATACTCGGATTGATTTGTTTAAAATCTTCTTAATTATGAATGTAGAGCACATAAACGATGCAAGATCAACTTCAAATACAATGTACCACTTATGTAAATCACAAGTACAATTGATCTAAATATCACATCAACTATCATCTACCAATGATATGTGAATCAAGTTTGGAAAAAAAAATTTACTTGTGATTCACTTCGCATTTAACAATCCATGGCTTTAGGGTATACTACTAATTGTCACTACTTACCACAATTTATTGTTGTGTTTTAACGATTTCGCATTCATGTGATAAAATACTTGTTAATGGTGTAATTAGCAAATACAAATGGTTTAGGGTCAACATCAAGTACAATGTACCACTTATGTAAATCAAGGATACAATTGATCTAAATATCACTCTACTATCATGTACCAATGATAGAAGATTGACGCATGGAAAATAACAATCTAGTTTTGATTCGTGTGCATTTAACAATGTGTGGGTTTAGGGTATACTACTAATGGGCTCTACTTACCCTAAACACAAGCAATTAATGGTAGGTAGAAATTTTAAATACTGCAGTGTCACTCACAAAGTATAATTTAGAAAACATACCTAATGACCTGCCACGTCAGGTAATTTAGCTGCCACATCGTCCAATATTCGTTGGTACGTCAGCAAACGGCCTGTACCTCAACCCAAATCTCGGCCGTTCATCAATCATTCCAGGAGCGATCGGGGCCGTGGAAGTTTAGGAAACCCTGCCACCCTGGTTTTCATTTTCCTTCCTCAGTCTGCAGCTGCCTCCACTCTCTCTCTCTCTCACACTGCGCCCGTCATCGTCACTTAGACACTAGTTTCTTCCTCCTCCCGCAGCAGCGTTTTGCACGATAGAGGTTGCAATGTGAACCCTCGTAAGCACTGAAGTTTGAGATTCATAGGGCAGGGGAGTTTAGGACCTGTAGAAAGGGGCGCTTGTAGTTTTTTTACGGCCGCAGTGAGTATCGCCCGCTGCTTCGGAGTGTGGCCAGCTGCATTGGAGGATTACGCCATGAATCGCAAGCACGAGGTTAGTGCCCCAAACGCATTGACAGGAGTTCTAATTTCATTTTATTTATAGTTCACGTACTTAAGTTTCATCTTTACATGTTGTGTTGTCGCAATGCGTGTGTGGGATCTTAAGTGGGGCATGGGTTTTCTTATTTGGGACGGAGGATGGAACTAACGCATTGTCTACCTGCTGTGGTTACAGAGAGCGTACCGAGGATGGGGAAGTCGCGCGAAGCGAAGAAGCGTAGGCTTAATACGGCTGAGAATGAGAATGCTTCCGCTGGGTTGGCGTCAAAAACCAAGAGGGTGGTGGCGGATCAAGGAGGGCCGCCTGTCTCCCCGGTTTTGACAAGAACGTCGAAACTGAAGAGGGTCGCTGAAATTAATACGCCGGACAAAGATGGCGCGCGTGAAGATCCGGCGACGGGAAATCTTGGAGAACCAACGCCCGGCTTGAAGGAAGCTACACCAGAGGGCATAGACGCGCTATCGTCGTCAAAGAAACGTCCAATGGAGGAGGCGGTCGTGAATCCCTCGAAGCGTTCAAGGGCGCAAGCGCAACAAGGGAGGAGGGCGAGTCTTCGAAAGCATGGGGGCCGGAAGGAATGCGCCGCACTAAAGGAGGTAATGGGAGAGGTTCTAGCGATGGCGGGGGTGCTGAAAGCGGCGAGGAGCGCCGAGGCCGGTCCGCCGGGGACGCCCGCTACTCATCTGGTCCGTGGTACACCTCCTCTTTCTCCCACTGGAAACGTTCACATTAATGTATATGTCTCCCCTCCTTCATTGCCAGCAGATGCAACGGCTATTCCATCGTCCCATTACAATTCGCCCAGAGTGCATGTCTCAGGAGTCCCCGTATTCCCAAACGTTGTAGTTGAGAGTCCATGACTAGTCAGAGGACGTCCAGTTACACGCACTAATTTGACCCCTCAATGCTTAGTTCCAGACACCCTAGCCGCAAACACAAACGAGGTTAGCAATGCATGTGAAAAAAAAGTAGCACCAAGCCCTCCAGTGCCCAACCGCAAAGAATCGAATCCAGTAGTGCCAGGTGTTCAGTTTCCTACCGCAGTGCTAGATGAGGCCGAACAAGGACATGTAGTGATAAATCAGGCTAATGCAGGCAGTACTAGTGCAGATGCAGGTCACCTAAACACAGCCGGTGAATTTGCTAACACCAAAGAATCGAATCCAGTAGTGGCGAGACCTAGAGACGCAGATCCCACACCTGCTACAACAAGCCCAGATCCCACACCCGCTACAACGTGTCCAGACCCCACACCTGCCAAGGCCACGACAGTAGCGCCAAGACCTAGTGTGATAGATCTAGAACGCGATGAAACGCAGCCAGACCCCAAAACTGCCACGGCAACAGTTCAACCCATTGCACCGAGAGATATATCATATCTCCTAACCTTCTTACCTGAACACAAACGGGAGGCGTTCCTTTTTTCACACCCCCAGGTATCCGCGATAGCAATAGGGAACGATAATCTTGTAACTCCAATCAGCAATTCGACTAGAAGTCCTGCTTGTACCCCGAGTCACTTGTCCATCAACAGAAAATTGACACCAGCCTCTCCAAAGCCAAAGAAACGAGACGCTAAAAAACAAGTTGAACTAGACGCAACAAGGGCCGATTATGACCGAAGGTGGGATCTTGGAGTGGCCACCATCGAGCATTACAAGAAGACGAAGGGGAGCCTGGCGCACCTCTACAAGGGATCAGAGCCCGGTCCAACAGGAGACGTGCAAAGGGGAGAACTCCAGAAGGAGTCAAATGGAGCCCCAAAACTACACAATGAGAATCTCAGTGGTGGGGAACAAGTCAAGGGTGATGACCGTGGCAAGGCCTTGGAGAAGGATCAGGCCTTGGAGAATGACGAGGCTGTGGGGGAAAAGACAGAAGGGAAGGAGCATAAGGAAAAACATAGGAAAAAAAAAAGGATCATAGAAAGCGTGGGGAGGGTGCTGAGAAGGGAAGGGAAGGGAAGGGAGCTAAAGGGAAGGAACTGGTGGCAGGCGAGAATCAGCCGGCTAGGGAGAATATGGTAGGGCAGGGTGGGAGGCCTCCAGATCCCCTCCCTCGATTGGCCACGCGAATGCAGCCAAAGGCAGTGCCGTGCAGCCACAGGGGATTGGACAGCGATCTGCTGGCGCAGCTGGTCCCTCACGACGCAAGCACAGGCGCACCAGGCATCGGGAGAACGTGTCAGAGGAATCATCGAAGGCGACCTCATCTCCCAATGTTCAGTGCTCTCCAGGGATTCAGTTGCAGAGTGACGGGCAGGCTGGGCAATCCGGAACCGAGGCTAGTTGGGGATTTCCCACTGAGATTCGGCCATTCGAGGTAAACACTCTAGCTGCCCCTACCGGTGCTTTTGGAGAACATATGAGGAACTACGCATTTGACCAGGCGTCTAAGGAATTTCCATGGCACCTAAACTGGAATCAACAAAGCCCGGAGTTGAAAGCTCGATTCACATTATTGCTTTGAAAAATCTATCCGGGTCCCTGGGAGCCAAAGACTATTTTGGCAGCAGTAGGTGGTAATCTACGGGAGAGACGGTGTAGGTTGAAGAAAAAATTTGAAACCTACAAGAATTGGAAAGCTGTTCCAAGACCCAGTGGGTGCTCCAGGGAGTCGTGGCAAAAGATTTACAAAGCTACAAAGGATGAACGCAAGTGGAAGAAGTCCGAATTGTGCAAAGCGGCTGCAAATGCACGCATGGCGGAGGTGGGATGCAGTCACCGGTGTGGTCCAGCCGGATTGAAGGGAATTGGACACCGTTATGTGAGTACACCATCCTAAAAAACATGGATTTGTTTAAGTGGTTGGAATTGTATTGAAATTTTGGCGTTCATGCATGGTAACCTTGTTTATGTCAAGGTATATGTTTAATTACAGTGGTGTTCATGTTTGCAATGTTTGTGATGTGGTAATGCTGGCTGCGGTTTTTTGAAGTGAAGAAGGTAGGAATTAAATGTGGAGCGGGTATGTGCTGGGGTGTGGGTATGGAATTGTTGGGTGTGAGTTTGAAGGTGCTGGAATTTTGGGCATGAAAGGTGTTGGGTGTGGGCTTGATTGACTTCTGGGTGTTGACTTGATACATGCTGGATCCATGGATCAGCAGGGATGTTGACAGCATTATTACAATGCTAACAGTAGTGGTCCACGGTGTCATAGAAAAAAGGGGAATTAATGTATTAATAATTTAAAGTGTAGGGCTGCCCTTACGTGTGTAGAGTAACAAAGGAATACTGTGGTATTGGCGTGGGATCTGTGACTTTGAATAAGGAAGGCATTTTTCTCGTAGTGGTTTAGATGCATTCACTTGTCCCCTCAATCACTTTTCACCGTAGTACCCTGGTTTATCTAAAGGTAGAATATTCACTTGAATTTCTTCCTCCCTGAGGTCAGATAATGGGTGCCTAACATATTGGGAACGCCTTGATGTGAAGTGTGCAGGGACTGCAATGTGGAAGTCCAAGTGTAGGGCTGATTGAATTTTATTTTGGTTTAAAGTTTTGCATTTTTTTGTTTCACTTTGTTGACAGACCAGGGGAGCCAGTCAATAAGATGGGATGTGAAAACCATGCACGATTACGGAATGTCTATGTTAATGGGTAGTAGGGTAATGGTTGAGGACATTGCCAGATAGGAATTCGTAAGGACGTTGGGATTGTTAGCTGAATAAAAGGGGTCGTGGCTGCCAATGCCCAGCATTCACTGGGATCAATATCAAGTGTATTACCAAGCTTTGGTCCAATACTGAACTGGTATTGGTCTTGAAGGAAACAATGTATGTAAGCCTTGGACGAAGTGAATGGCTTGTTTTCAGTAATAAGTCTGATTGTGCAGTGGGGATTCTAAAGTAATTTGCACTATTGACTGATTCAGATCTGCCCTTGGCTTGTACATGTAGCTTGAGACTTTCAACCGAGAGGCCACCGATGAGGAGCTCTCATATGGGAAGCGCAATGGTTGGACTGCCCTTGAGGAAAGAGTGAATCAAGCGGCTTTGAGTGGTAAAATCCCAGGCATCAAAGACATTCTAGATGATATGAGGACCAAAACAAAGACAAAATCGGTAAAGAAGACCACGAGCCTACTTTCGCAGGAGCCTTCTATTTCTACCACCTCAGGAGAGAGTGAGGAAGCCTATACAGACGGCTCACAATCTGATGATGAAGCCACAGAAACGTCGGAGTAGGTATGCAAGCATGTGTGGGTTTCAACAAGGGTGGTGTGCCTCTTATGCATGTAATAGTAAATTGAGCAAAGTGCCTCTACTATAAAATTGCATAGATTGTACAAATGCATAGTTTTATGTAGTATTATAGGGAAAGGCCTAGTATGTCTGCCTTCAAAAACTTCAGTAATAATGTAGAATAATTATGCAGAAGAGAAGGTTTTTGACAAACATTTCCATATGACTTGTACTTTTACACGGAAAGTGTGAAGGAGTAGCTTTGAACATTATGCAATAGTGCCCATATTGCATTGTATAATTTTACATACTATAGTACTTCTTCATCTCATTGTATAGTACATGTATTCACAGAGCTAAAATTAGACAACAGTGGTTGTGAATGTCTAAATCAGCATGTCCCTAAACCACTATGATATCTAATTACAGGGTCCCTAAATTCACACCATATATTACAATCTTCCATCTACAGATGGATGAAAAAATAAGTGCCAAAGAAGCTTTATTTTCTCCAATGAGAGAGCCCGAAGGAAGTCCAAGAATGGCACGCAAAATTTGGCAATAATGTAGTCCATATTTAAGTGAATGACGTGGATTTAACGTGCTTTCCCACCTAGATTACACGTGGCATCGATGAATGAGAGAAAATCCAACAGATTATGGTAACCCTTGTTTAGACGAGAAAATTATTATAAAAATAAGTACAAAAGCCTCTCAAACCCCCCCCCCCCCCCTATATGGTGACACGTGGCACTCAATAATCCACTTTTTTTTTAATAGAATAACGTTAATTTTTATCTTAATCAACGGAAATGATTTTCACTACTAAAAATTACTAAAGTATTAGAATGTAGTGAAAAGTTACAGTAAAAAAACGTAGTTATTTCGCAATAAAATTACTTATAGCAAATTGTATGTGACAGTAATTACTATTCCCTTTGTACTCCGCTGTGATTTAGGAATGTGAAACTGAGAGGGAGAAAGTAAGTATTCCATGTCAAAGAAGTATGCATGTTAGTAAATGTCAAAAGGAAACTAGGTTCAAAATAGCAAAGTGGGACCCAATTGAAAAGGTCAGGAACCTAAAACTCTTGTGTTCCCAAAGCAAATCTGAGCCCCCCACAAACGTTGCAAATGCATGTTCCAAAACGTTGCTGCATTACAACAACGTTTACAGAGATGTTATAGCAACGTTGGATTTGGCAAGGGGGCTCTGCCCTCGTAGTGTTAAAAACAACGTTTGCAGTGTTGTTGTGCCCCCCATTTTCTAGTAGTGGAGGATTGCAAAAATTTACAACATCTAATTCACATTTATCAATTTTATACAAAATTCCAAAGTGGAAAGTAACCTCTGACCCATACATCACATACCAATTTCCTAAGTTCACACTTTGTTGTTCCTAGATTCCGCTCATGAGCTAACCCAAAACCACCAACTATTTCTTCGCAATGCTTGGCATGCCATTGGTCTACCTGAATAGTGAAATCGGTGGTTTTGAGTCTCAACTGTGGTGGCCCCAAGAAAGCTGTATATGTCATAATTGGAGGAGGTGGTGGTTTTAGGACATCCTACCTTACACAAGGAATCACCATATAAGACCATAAGTCACTTTTTTTAGTACCAAAATATTCTATATTAAAGAACCTTTTCTTTATTCACGAAGCACCTAAGTATGCTTCAAGATACTATCCCTTTAGCAAAAGAGCTCTATTACAAGAATCTTTCTTGCTTATTTCATCATGTAATTGCACTACTAACAGATGGAACTTATTTGCAAGCTTATTTCATAATATAGATCATGCAGTATGCATATAACTTATTTGATTCAGAAGGCTTATTTGCAGGCTTATTTCATTCTCCCTAAAGGAACCAGCGCTTAATTATAAGCACCATTAGAAATCAAAATTGCACAGAAGAACCTACTCACACTTTCTCATTTCACTGCAATGTAGATACACCTTACAGTGTCGATTGCGCTTTGGATGCAGAGACAATCAACATCTCAAAAATGATGTAAGTCTGTATGTACAAAGCCAAGTGTAATCTGGAAGACGATCGCTGAATCTCTACAGGAGCCCTCACTGATGGTGCACCGCCTCACAAATTAAACCTGCGTTGCGATATCGAACGATGGAGCTGGTCCATCGGGCGATTAATTGCTGAAACTCTAAACTTGACCTGCACGCGATGCTGCATTCCTCCTTCGCATCAATTCTCGGCGCACGCCAGAAAGACTCCGATACTGTGCCTCCAGGGAACTCAGGTACTCGTCGTTCTCCGGCACTCTTTGGGCAATCAAAGCGCGCTCATCGGCTTGCTCTAGCTGCACGCGACTCAGCCTTTCGCGGTGCAGCTGCACCCGGTTCAAACCTTCCCTGGGCTCCTGCGTTTCGGCAGGTGTGATATTGGACTGAGCTGTGGCCGAGGGAGCTGACCGTGTGCCTGCATGGGGCCGCGGTGGGGTAGTGCTGGTTGGTGCTGCAGCGCCTTGCGATGGCTCCGCTCTCGTTTCGACGTACACGGGGATGACGTTGGCTTCCACGGTGACAGGGGCTCTGCACACGGGGCATGCCAGTTTGGCCATGTCGTGCACCCACGTGTACAGGCATGGCCAGCAGAAGAGGTGGCCGCAGGTGGTGCACACTGGCTCTCTCGATTCCTCAAAGCAGATGTTGCATCCCCAAGGGGAAAGAATCATGTTGTTCTCTGGCTGTGGTGTCTCTGCCATCGCTGCTTGCTGAACAGACCAACTCCTCAGAGATTACACTGGTGAGTCACTTACTTTTCTCTGTAACTCATAAAAATTTGCAGAAACATTTGTACCTTGTAGACTCACTTGCAGGAATCACTTACACGAAGATCTAGACGGGTCCGCATTATTGCGGATAATCCATTCGAGAATATCATCAAACAAAGCATGAATTATTCATGAAGATTAACAAAGATCAAGGGAAAGAAACTCGTACCTGAGGGTGCGTAGCTAGGATCGGAGAAGCCAGAACACAATCCAGGTCGCCGGGAAGCTGTGATAAGAAAATGCAATTATGCATATGAGGCTTATGAGCTCCGATTTATACCCATGCACTAGCTACCGAGGCTAGCTTCAAATACCTTGCTTGGTTTCAACAGTAATTATGGTGATTGATTTCAAGTAATCCAGTCCTCGGCAGGCAGGCCAGGAGCACCACACCAGATTCAGCAAAGGTACTGCAGCGTTGCTAACGAGGCGTGACGTACGTGTATCCATTGCTTGACAGGAGACACTTAGAGCTTCGACCACCGACTGCATTTCCTTTCCTTCTCCAAGGTAACCGAACCTGAACGTGGCATTTGTATGTGATCCCAGTTTGTGAATGAGAATAGAGTGTGAAATTTGAGTTGAGTGTGTTAACAAATAGAAAAGAATGACAATCGAAGTTGTCTCATATTTTTTTGTCACTTCAATAATTATGTAATTATTTGAATAAATTTCAAACTTGTCAATGAGATCATATATAAAGAAACCTAATAAATATTGAAAATAAGGTTCTTTTTTCGGCTTCTTGGAGCTAGACACCCGTGTCATATTACGTCCATAGTGGTTTAAATCTAGACGGACCACCCACCATTGCTAGCTTGCATGGCGTAGTGCTACAGTGCCCAAAAAAAAACCTTGATTTCAAATTGGTCTCGGAGGTAGGAAATGAGTTCCAAAGGCAGGACCAGTCACCTAGGAATTAATTTAGTTGTGCACATGATTGTGGACAGCTTGAATGCCTGTGAATAATGATCGTCACAGGAGGTCTCGATCGTCCGTCTGGTGAAGAAGGAACTCAGTGAGTCTCGCAAGTCGGGTAGTAACCACGTGTAGAGCTCGAGGGGAGGGAGGAAGAGCCCCATTTAAGCGCCACACGGTCCACGCCATCCCTCACTTCAATCTGCTTCATTCATTCTCCAGTCTGTCAGCTTCTCGCATCTCATCTCTGCTGCCAGTTACTGGCTAGCATCTGGGGAGCGCCGTGAGTTCAGTGTTCGATTTTTCACTATGACGGATTCTCCGTAAGCATGCATGACCTTCCTTCGCCTTTTCTCTGGCTTGGAATAATTAGATCGAATTTTCTGCGGCATGCAGCACGATTTTTGCATGTGCTGGTCCTTGACATTGTTGTCTTGCTCGTGGATTATGCTGCTGCGTTGACTAGCTTAGCCCCATCTGCTTTTGTGCCATGATCCATTTAATCGTCATGGATTGCTTGCTTCACATAGCTTCATGGAATCTTGCTAGCTTGCAATACCTTCATGGTTCACTTACAAGCGGCTAAATCGGCTCGACGATCTTTTTATACATGTTTGCTTTTTGAAAACGCCCGGAGTTGAGTAATGTAATGTATAAAATGGGACTCATAATTAAAGACAGGAAGAAATGGTCTAAATGATGCCGATGAATACGTTCCCCGAGCTAGTTGTACGTCCGATCAACTGAAGGGAATACATGCTCGCAATGAACTACTAGAGTTTCTGATTCATTTTTCTATTCCTCGATCGATTGGCAAGCTGACGACGGTCGACTGTTATATTCTGAGCCTGTTTGCGATTGTGTAGGTTTCTAGACGATTACTCCTCGGAAGACTATGAGGACGTGGATGTCAACGAAGCGCAGCATCCGACTTGGCTGGAAGTACCTTCCCAGTTCTCGAACAGCGAGTCGGATCATGAAGTCCTCTCGGATGCGGTGGAAGCAGAGCCTTCCCTCAAAGCAGAATATGCAGTCCAAGGAGATGCGATAGACTCTGACTGTGCGGAAGCAACAACCATCACCCCACTGGTGACATGGAACACACTGACAGCCATGGATTCGACCAGGGAGGCGACAGTAGTCCGGATCCACCAGCGCCAGGACTGGGAGACGATGAAGTCTGAGGGGTCCAACCCGGCGTTCATGTGCGGCACCATGCTCAAGAATTGGATCGAACGCTTCCTCTTCGAGATTGCGCGCCTTCGGATCCGTTTCTACCGCTCTATTGCAACAGCGTTTCGCAAGGCGACCAGCTGGGCGACCCGCTGGGCGACTCGGAAAGATAAAGATGAATGAATGATTGTACACGCATGCACTGTGGATCATATGTATCTGAATTAGATTGCCATATATAGATACCGTCACTCAGAAGCCGTACGCTGCCTTCTGTATGTATAGTATCGGCGCACATATGTTTAGTGTACATCGAGTTTGATCGATGAATTCGTTTGATGTACTTCGACAGGCTGTTCTTCGGTTTCGTCAATTACACATAATGTTGAAATTTTGATCACTCAGGCTTGCCAGGGGCTTAAGGTCTCATGCAGAATATATGGAGACAGACAATTAATATGTGTGTGGAGTAATACAGACTCGTACGAGACATGTATTTCAATTCTCTAGAGATGGAATAATCGATCAGTGGTGGATTATCTAATTGAATGTTCACTATTTAATCTTGCTTAGTGTGCATGTTCAAGCAAGCAGCAAGTTAAACTCAGAAAGATTTAGTACTGACAGAAGTACTTCTCGATCTTGCCCCGGCCATGCACTTGTACGTCGTATTTACGTAATTGGAATGGCTTGTTGATAATTTCTAGATACATAATTTTGAGATCTATATATTTAATGTCTTATTCTCGCAGGTAGCTGATGATAATTTTGAAGACTTAGTTAACCCCTAGACTTCCTCACCCCTCTCCAAATTCAGTAGCTTAGCAAAGATGTATCATAAAATGCAACTAAGAGGAATATTTTGAACTTGATTCATGAATAAAAGTTGTACATAATACTATGTTCAAATTAATACCCCTTCTGTGCACTCACATATACTTGTACGTGTTCAGTACAGTGCATCCCCGGGTACTACACTAATGACTGACTCAATGTATCTCCAAAGTAGAGAACTTTCTATCACCTTAATCTTATGCATCAAAATTCCCTATAAGCCTTCTAATCTATTAATACCGTAGTTTACTAGCAGATTCGGCGGAAAATAATTCTAAAAATAGATGCCTAAAATTTTGGGAAATTATTGGCATCTTTTACCGAATATTATATAATTTATATTTCAAAATTGCCGAAAAGTGAGAATTTTTTACTTTTCACTAAGTTTTTACTTTTCACTAAGTTTTTACTTTGTTGGGAGGCTTGTGTGAATTTCAATGAAGGGAAAGGTGCTCCTTTTGTAATCAAGCCCACTTACATTAGTCCACAAAGAATATGGGTTAAGTAGCAAGACTCTAGGTGAGGCTTTTGAAAATGTGTTGTACACAGATTTTTGGAGTCCAATTGAGCATAGAAGATGAAGTTTTATAGAATTTTGTCTAACTAACAAAAGTTGAGAAATCAAGTCTTCTTCCACCTCCAACAAGTTTTGTGTCAAAATAAGTTTTTATGCAAAAGATATGGGCAAAACAGCACAACATTGTAAACGTCAATGTATCAAAATGCGTTCCTAACAGTTTTTCGAAGCTCATTTGTGCATACAAGATCAACTTTTTTGGAATTTCGTTGGTCTAAGAAAAGTTTAGAAATCAAGTAATCTTTCACCTCCAACAAATTTTATGTCATTTGAAGACTTTATGCAAAAGTTATGCGTGTTATAAAAATAAAGACTAATTAGGTGGTTCACTTCAAAGTTCACATATCCCATATGCATTGTTGGATACAACTCCACTCCACTTGTATAAAGCACAGAGCATTCTTGTCTCCCTAGACTCAAATCTCACATGTCAACCAATGTAAAAGAGTTGGAATTGACTACAAGCCGAAATTTGAAAAAATTAATGGAAAAAACTGCCGAAATTATTAATATACTATTTTTAGGTGCCGAACCTACTTTTTGAACTTTAATTGATTGTTAGGCAGCAAGGTGCCGAACCTGCTAGTACACTACGGTAGTTCTTTATTATTCTTGTATAAAAATAAAATAATATGAAAGCGCTCTTCTAGGCTCTTGTCAGAAATAGAATATAGGTGATGTAAAAGGCTCCAGACCTAAACAAGGTTATATTTTATTCTTGGACTCAAAATGTAAAAAATATGGTCGGGGATATTGTATTGTGGGTACATAGTGTCAAAAATGCTCACAGGTGGGAAAATGAGAGAAAAAATCAGATTTGATTTTTTTAATTTTTCTTCTGCCACATGGACCCCCTTGTAGGAGTGCCACTTCATAATGTCACACTGTGTAATTTTGGGCGATTCACATTTAAATTTCCTTTAATTTTCTGCCACATGGACCCCCTCCTAGGGGTGCCACGTGTCAATTTTAATTTTTTTCCACTACTGAAAAATAAGCTCATTTGGAGCTTGGCCCGTGCTCAGAGTATTCAGATCTTCATCACCTCCTTTGCTGAGAAGCTTCATCCTAAACTTCATCGCCAGATTCGACCTTGTTAAAGCCCTAAGAGCGTACCTGCAACAGCAAAACCGCCGGAGAGAGGTTAAAACAAAAGCTTCATTTCAAAAACATACCGCCGGAGAGAGGCGTACCCACAACAGCAACGCCCCGAGAACCCACTTGTCCTTCGCCCTCGCCACCGCCATTGAGCAAGTGCCCCTTGTTCTCAAAACCAGCCTCATTGTCACAAGGGCCAGGGCATGAAACTCAATTCAATCGAGAGTGCAGAAACCGTTTTTGGAAACCCTTTGCAACCCTCTGGAACCCTCACCGGGAAAAAAATAAAAAAATAAAAAAATAGACCTGCGTCGAAGATGGCAACTGACCTGCGTCGAAGGCGAAGTCGAAGCGTCGAAGCCGCATGCGCCTGCACCACTCCGCACCGCTCGAGGTCAACCCTGCACCACTCCGCGATCGCTCACAACACAGACTACCCGATCGGATCTCGGAACATTGACAGTGCGCGTGGCAGGGCTCCAAACGTATGTGGACTGCATAGTCATACCTTCACTTTCAGACCAAAACTGTGCAAATCCCTGGCATCAGATTCCCATCACGACCAAATTAATAAAAGCCTATTGACCATTCCAGTGGTGATTCACTGGCTATAAACACATGATCACAAAATTTCAACAATTACATAAGCCTAGACAGACTTTTAACTCTCGTCAATTCTGAACTCTGATGCCCCACTTTTCTTCCATCATCAACATGGCTTGATTTCATGCATATTTTGTAAGCTGATGCTCCAATACATGAGAGTTCTTGAAGTTCTTTACAACATTCCAGACTTACATTTGTTTACAACAGAACATGTGTCCACAATACTGTCACAAGCATAGCCTCATTCGAACAACCCTAAACTGAACTTGCATCGTCTGAACAACCCGCGTTCTCTACTGCGGGAAACAAAGAAGGATATCGAAATTCATTTGAAGTTCTCAAATTCTTAAAAATTGTGACGAGAGCAAAACGATGCCTATGAGCAACTAGAAAAACAGAACTCCCTCCCCGGTCAAACTCCATCACAGACAAAACACTCTGATCGCCAAAACGCTCTCAAGTGTGTTACAGTCGGTGATAATGTGGCAAGTACAGTGCAGGAGATTCTAGAATGTCATCATTGTAGAGAAGCTTAAACTAAAAAAACAGAGACCGTTTGAGTACTAATATCCAAAGGTCCATGACAATGTAGCTTTGTTTTGTAAATTACTGCTTCAAGTGTAATCAAGACTGTAGGACACTCCGGGAACTCACCTCAAAAACGACTGGACGAACTCCTCCCGGAACCCTCCCAGAATGAACTCCTCCCAGAACGAACTCCTCCCGGAACCCTCGAACTGTCGCCCTTAGTGTCGATCGCTCATCGCCATCGCCGGGAGACCAGGCACCATCGCCAGACTAAGACAAAAAAAAAAATTCAAAATTCCTCGCCCATCGCCATCGCCGGGAGACCTCGCCATCGCCAGAACCTCAAACCCCGGGCGCAGAGAACCTCAAACCCCGGGCATAGAGAACCTCAAACCCCAGGCGCAGAGAACCTCAAACCCCGGGCGCAGAGCAGAGCATTTCGCCATCGCAGAGCCGGGGAAAACAAGCGCCATAAAACCCTACGACCTTGCGTACTCAAGCCACCATCGCTTGGACAGCCATCGCGAGTACATAGTGTTACAGCCATCGCTCTTCTGTCACAGCCATCGCTCTCCATCACAGTGTCTCGGACAGGCAGAGTCGACCTTCTGCCAACGTGTACGTGGCCTTGCGCGCCAACGTGTGTTTTTTTATTTCCAATTTCTGCCTACGTGTACCCGCAGATTCAGGATTTCTGCATTTCGGGGGCCCCGGGTTTTCCGGGCCACCCCTGAAAAAACTTTTGGGGTCATAGTATTGTACAATTGTACATATATGGAAAAAAGGATATGGACAATATTTAGGATACTAATAGATGGGTCAAAAGTTATTATCTCTTTAATTTCGACAATGTTATGCAACAAATAGTGAAGAGGTTAAAAATATTTGTAAATAGGGGACAAGAAGTTGCATAACATTGTTAAGTCGTAAACTTTGTATCCCTACTAAAGTTTTCAAGATTTTCTCCAATACTATCCGATGCTTTGGATGCTCTTTGTTTTCACATCTTAAGTTTGTCATACTTGCTTAACTCCTACTAAATTCCCTCATAGACTATGGCAAAATAATATCGTCTTTCACTCAAATAGTTTCAAAGAGAGTTACCACATTAGTAAAAATCAAACCAAGCAGTAGGGGTTGCAAAACCCTATAGTTATAGAATGTAATGGTGCACAAGATTATGTATATTTATTTTCTGAACCTCTAGACCTACTAGTTGAAGAAATTCAATTTGTAATTTTTGAATTATAAAGGTCTGTTCCCACCTCGCCTTAAAGGATGGCAAAGACTGCAGTTAAGAGGGAGTAGTAAGCACAACATTTACACCTGAGGGCATCCACAATCACCGATCTATGTTTTGTCTAATAGCCCTCGAGCTTTTAGGGGTTAAGGAGGCTACTCATCTTGTCTCCATGTAGGAAATTTGGCTATTATTCCTTCTTCTTTTTTTAAGAATCCTTTGTATCAATTCGCCAACCCAAATTTTATCTAGTAATTTGGCTAAAATTAGCAACAAAAAAAACCATTGCTTCGAAAGAATACTGGAGATAACCTGAGCACATATACCAAGCCTTCGGGTACAAGCATGGTAAAGTAGACTTCTCATGTACATTTAAACAAGTACATAATTCAAGGTTCAAAAAAGCATATTAAATTCGAACTTTTTTACAAGAATGTAGTATATATGTTGTTTTACAAAGCCAAACAAAAAAATTGAAAAAACAAAATCTTTAATGAATTTTTATATATGTTTAAAAAACTTTTAAAAGTAAAAAAAAGTAGGTGGTTTACAATCAAGAAAGTTCAAAAGTAATAGGCTACAAGAGCATTAAATTATTTTTTTCAAATTTCTTTTTTGTCCGCCCTCAACATTATCATGAATTTCAAGAATATTAAAAAAAAATTAAATTGAAATTTCTTAAAGTCATGAAAAGTACGTTTGAAACTACTTTTATACAATTTTTTCAAGCGCTATTTTTAATAAACTTCTTTATAGATATTTTTTGAGAACTTCGGATTTAAGTACCTATAATATCAATAGAGGGCTCCATAAAATTAAAAAAAGGTTAAAAGTCATTTTGTATTTTTTATATTGCATTTGACCAAAAAGTTTGGATTTCACCATAGCGGCGTACTTTTTTGGTCTACTTTACCATGCTTGTACCCCTTCCACAAGCAATCCGCCTTCCTCGAGGTACACCCCTATCAGATAGATAAACAACAAGAAACTCCGGTCCCCTTTTGAGCCTGGCGTGAATAAAGTATCCATTCGTAATGTCAATGACCTTAGTCCACCGGACAAAGGGCCATTGGAACAAAGCACCCCTACCACATCGTATAGTGACTAAAGTTCCACCACCTGTGAACAGGAGTATACTTGTGGCAAGAGAATCTCCGCAACAGATTTTTGGCCAGATTTCGAGCAAAAGGGAACCCCATGGAGATGCGGGGTATCGATCCCCGTACCTCTCGCATGCTAAGCGAGCGCTCAACCATCTGAGCTACATCCCCTGAGACCGTCGGTACTATCCTATGGCCGCGTCGAGTGGGCTCTACAGAGCCCTAACCACATGACCTGATTTATGATGATCCACTGTAAACTCTAATCAGAGCCACTGTAAATTCATCTCCTGGCCCGTGTGGATCCCCAACAGCCAAACAATGCTGAAATCACCATATACTGTGGGTGGATGATTTTGTGACTACATTCATTCATTTGAAAAAATTCTCATTTGTTAGAACAAATTTTCATCCGTTTGAACATGTTTTGATTGATTTTGGATGAATTTTACCACATTATTTTGAAAAAATACTTATTGATAAAGTCTCTCGTAAACACAGTGGGCCACAATATATGGTGATTACAGTGTATGGCTTTTATTGTACTAGACTCTAGGTAAGAAAAAAAATGAATAGAATCATCCGTATATAAATATGCTCATGCATAAAATTATTTATTATAAGACATTTTCATTCAAATACTAGTGATTTTAGTATATATTTTTGTGAAAAATTTGACAATTTCATTCACTTTTTGCCCATTTATTTTAGTGTAAACGTAGCCACTCCCAAAATTAGGTAAGATTTTGGCAAAAAGTAGGGCAAAAAATAATTTGAAGGTTGATTCCAGGGTGCGTGTCGCTTTACCGACGGAAAAACAAACAAAATTCGCTGACCGGTCGGATCTGCTCACCGACAACAGCAACGTACACACAACCTCATCGAATTCTTTCATTCATTGCAGGAATCAGCCTGAGAAACTTCCTCTGATTCCCAGTCGTCGGGAATCGATCACTACTGCCTAGAAATTAATATCGACCCTAGCTAGTGCACACCTCCAACATTGAGATTCGATCTCAGTCAGAAGACAACCTTGATCGATCAGTATCTAGCTCGATTAAGTGCATGCCAGGGATGTAGAAAACTAATTAAGCACAATTATTCAAGGAGAAGGCGTCGCTTTTCACTCGTTCTGTGAGTCAAACGGCGGAGAACAAGCATGTACAGTGAACTCTGACACTGTTCTAAATTCTAGCGAGTGAGAAGCGACATCTTTGCTACTAGTGCATACGAGGTATCTAATTAACCTAATAATTGGGTTAGTATCCACTAGGTTAATTAGGGGAGCGAGCCTCGATAATCAATCAAGGGCGGGGGAGACTCCGACACCGGCACCGACGCCAACTACTCCTGATCACGTACTGACTAGTCAACGATGAGATTCCCGTGTACTGGTATGCAATCCGGCAGTACAGTACGTTCCGGCGGAGACCCACAAGTAAATGAAGATCTTTCACAAAGTGCATTCTACTATTTTGCATGTCCAACCTACTAAAATGCCTGTCGAACCGACGAGCATGTACTCATCAGGCAGATCTGAAAAATCTAGAAATAAGTAGGTGGACAGGCATTTTAGTGGACTGGACTTTCTGATTCTTGTCAACGTATTAGTTGTCTGTGGCCACAACCACGTGCGCACTGACTGTGCGTCGGAGTCTTCGTCTCCTTTTCCTCTGTCTGTTTGTTTCCAGTCTGTGGGCCTAGCTTAGCTTTGTCTGTCAAGCTAGATTCACTCCACACCTTGGTCCGTACTTTTCGTAATCCTTTGGCTTTATAAATCTTCTACGGACAGGCCTCCAGGCCTCATTAATTAAGTTATTTTCCCTTGTCGATCAGCGTGCGTACTTCTTCCCTCGCACTGCGCATCTGCCATCTCTTCCCGGCCCACTTCATTGTACAGGTGTGTAATATTACTTCACCTGGACTCGTTTAATTTGTTCCATCTTTGTTGCTTTGATCCCTGTTTGTTGCTTTAATTGTTCGGTGTTTGTTGCTTTGTGCTCTGTTTGTCGGTATAATAATATTTCGGAGAAATGGCCATAGCCAAAAATTTGAGGGTTGGCTATATGGTAGGATTATAATCTTGTATGTTATTTCGCAAAAAACCCTTTTAAATGTCATTTTGCAACAATTCCTGCTAGATGGTACTTGGCCATTTTAAAGGAATATGGCCATTTTTTCCTGAATATCCATCCTATATAGAGATGTCAGCCTCGAGGATGGCTACTTGGTACAAATGCATAGATTTATTCCGTTCAGTGGTGGAGTAGAATTTAAGAAACCTTGGCTTGCAATGAAGCACAGTCTCTGTAGATTATGTGACAGGAATCATTTGTACCAAGTCGAGCGATTGCTTAGTCGAAGTCAACGCTAAGGACTATTTCAAAGGAGTGAAACTGGTTGTTATGAAACTTCGTGATAGTTGTGGTAGCCTGGTCGATATATCAGACCATGTAAGGATACAGGCAGTGTTGTAATTAATGACGATCGATCGATAGCGTGGTTTGACGTTTGTTTGTTGGTTTGGTTGCCTTTTATTTGTAGCTAGACAACAAACATTTTCTGGGGATTGCTGCGCTGCAACTCACTTCACCACGCCTGTGCTGGAGGTTACAAGTTTGCTAACTAGGTGGTACGTGATCAGTGAACCCATTCTCAGCTGCTTTGTTAATCTGCATTATTAGACTGACAATACTTAAGCAGATTTTTTTTCATCGTCCAGAGGATTCTAATGCACTAAAAACTGTGATAGATCATGTGAATAAGTTGTGATTTTTTTAAGTTTACTCCTCAGGTACTAATAATAATAATCGTAACGTTGGTCCAAAAACCATCACAGGGAGATAAATACAAAATTCCCATATGGGAAACAGGGACACGATTGTAACTTTCCCAGATCAAAATACACTACAATCATCCCAAGAAAGTTACAATTTCGGGAATTTTGTCCCACTTCCCATATGAAATCCCATGTGGGAATGTCATTATTTCTCCCTACGCACGATCGTAAATAATCGTAAATAGAAAGTCTATTCGTCTAGCCATGCCTCCTAGACAAGGATAGCAAGGTTTACCCTTGTGCCTCTTTTTAAAAGTAGGCTTTCAAACACGAACCTAAACTATTTACGAGCAATAAGTGACGTGAAACTAGTGGTCTTTGGCATGTAAACATTGTTGTAAGCATTAAATGATTTGTGGGTTAAATGATTTGTGACTCAACATCAGGCTTATTTTTAGCCTACTCACGTTTTTAGACAGTCGAGCTAGCTGATGGGGAATTTAACCACCTTAGCTGCGGTACAATAATTCTATTGTCCAAAGTTTCAGATTGTCCACTGGTTCACCATAATACTTGGGTTACTTCTAACTCTACCTTCAAATGTGATTCTCAGAGAGCAACTTACAAATCAAGTTAAGATCAAAGTTGAACCAGACCAAGGCTGCAGAAATGAGTACAGTCACAGAGGGCACGGTCAGTGAAAAATTCTTCGTGACAGCAAGTGAAGGAAGATCGTCGACATGTAGCTGTGGAAGCAAATCTGATCCAACGACGTCTGCGGATTACTACTCGCCGCGCATTCGAAGGCTGAAGGAGCGAATGAAGAGGGCAGGGATGAACAAAGTGGACGGAGAAATCGATGCGTCCAAAGACCATTGGTCGGAGCTCGTGATGGTAACAGCACCGACAGAGCTTGATACAGAAGAGGAGGCCCTTTCGGAAGCCAACAAATCGCTCTTCAAGAGCCTGCAGAAGGAGCCCTACGGCAGTTTCTTCGGGATGATGGAAGGATTTGACACCTTGGGTGAAAAGCTTGCCGAGGGAGGCCAGGCTGAGATCTTCGATATCCGCGCTCGATTCACTGCTGGCAACGCCGTGCTCTTCTCCTTCAATTCCGTGTTGAAGGTCAGTGCTCTTTTGTTGCAAATTTTAGCCTAATTGCTACATAAAATTTGGACTGGCTAATCGATACAAAGGATTTTTGAGACAAACAACAAAATAAGGGCCTCTTTACACTAGAGGCGAGAAGCCGTGAGGAGAGAAATTTCAGCCAATGGGAGCCTAGAAACTGAGAAGACCAATTTCTCATGGGCTGAAATTCCTCTCCTCACGGCTTCTCACCTCTAGTGTAAAGAGAGGCCTTAATAGTAGCCAGATTTCCTACATGGAGTCAAGATGTGTAATTTCTTTAAACCTAGATATCAGCCAGGTATTGCCTAAGTAGCACCTAGGTAGCACATGTGTATTACTCTAATATTGGGTGATGGCCTGATATGGGTACCGGTGAGATGCGTCTCATTATGTGTGACTTATGTCAAACTCATTTGATGTGTGCTAGAAATTCCGTTTTTAACACCATGTATATAGCTGCAGCCATGGCACCTATAACACCATGAAATTTTCCAATGTTTTTTTCTTACCAAAAGGAAATTTCTCAAAAATCACAATACTTTTAAAGGGGGTACCCATATCAGGCCGTCACCCTATTACTTACTCCCTTTGTCCCATAATAAGCTTCTTGTTTCTTCTTCCAATTTGTCCCATAATAAACTTCCTGTTTATTCAAACTACTACTACTAGCTCGGGGTCCATATCATTGTGCTCAAGGTCCACTAGTTGATTCTTTTATTTTGAGGGTTGAGGAAGCTTATTATGGGACAAATGAGTATATTTTAATATGGAAAGAGCATGGATCCAAGGAGCCTGGATTGCTCTTCAAGCCATGGAAAAGTAGCAAAAATGCTAAACTATCTCCTGACAAAAAAAGGTACACTGTTGAAGGTGTTCAAGAAAGGAACTGCATTGGAGCATTTGGTGAAACAGATCCCGCAGGGACTGCTCCAGAGGCATGTGGGTCTGCCGACCTCGGAAACCTCGTCACCTGAATGGGAGCGACATCGATGCAACGTGGCAAGAGTGGTGTTGTTGGAGGACGGGAGATTCGCGTTTCGGATGGAGCGATATTACAACGATTTGCGCAAGTTTATCGATCATGTCAAAGCGATCGATAATCGAAACGACGGACCGCCTTTACATGAAGATGTAGCCATTCTTTGCATGCTACAAGTTGCCCTCGGGATCCGTGGTTTGCATGAGGAGAATATTATTCATCGCGACCTCAAAGCTTCCAATGTGTTGATATGCAAACCGAAATACGGCGGACACCGCGCGTTTGATAAACTCAAATGGTACAAACCATTCTTGTGTTGTGTTGCAGATTACGAATGTTCGATTGGAGTTGTCGGCACGGGCTTTTGGAGGGCGCCCGAGATTTTGTTTGGAGTCAAGAATTTTGCTTTGCGAGAGGAGTTGTTCACTAAGGACTCAGATGTTTATAGTTTTGGGATGGTTTGTTATGAAATTTTAACGGGTCTAATTCCTTTTGAACTTGAAGGAACTCGTCGAACTGATTATGACTTTGTCCTTTCTGGTAACCGACCCCATTTACCAAGAGACCTCAAACCTTGGATCAAAGAGATGGTGACAAGGTGCTGGCATCAAGAGCCTTCTCAAAGACCTACCATTGCAGAAGTTGTTGATATTATAGAAAACATGGAGCCATCTTCGAAAGATCGCCTTCATGATCTCATGGTTTTGTGGAGCCCTACGTAAAACTTGGATGTTGGTGAGATCAATTTGTGTAGGCATTGAAAAAAAGATAGGTTTTTTTTAATTAGCAAATTATTCTTATTTTTTGCACCTCAAACTTGTAAATTTTGTGCAATAAAATTGATGTGTTTCGACAAGCAAGACTATTTATTTATTTATTTTTGTACTTGGCATCAAACGTAGCACGCGCCATTTTGGTCCTAATGGTCAAGCTGGTAGCACTTCCTCCAACAGACTCTTCATTCACGTTGGCCCTATAGGCCAAAGTTTCTCTCTCTCATTTTGTATTATATTGTACTAAAGTAAAGCCTTCTTATGTAAAAGATAAATAAATAAACATATTTGTAAAATGTCATCTAGGAAGTAAAATAAATGCCAGTATCTGTGGGAATTTATTTTTATATTTAAAAACACGTTTTATGGTGAAAAAAGAATCTTCACAAATATTCATGAATATTCCATCTATCATATTTTTTGAAAAAAAAAATCCAACACAAGTGCATCAACCCAATCCTACGCTATGGTCAGATACGTTAAAAAATAATTCAATAAATAATTAAAAATGGCATTTATTGAATTTTTTAGAAATTATAAGTTGGTGTTATTGAATAGTGTAAAAATTATTAATGAAAATAATCTAAATTCATAAAAATTCAAGAATTTTGTAAACAACCTACACATGTACGAAGTACAACACTTTCCATAAAAAAAAATCATCACAACTTGCAAAAGGAGAAGAATGAACTCATCTTGTGCTATATCAATGTCCAACATTTTTAACAATGAAAAGGTGTAACAAATAGAGCTTAGGATCAAAAGTCACAAGGAAATATTAAATATCACAAGAAATGAAATTTGAAGAAAATATAAGTTCACTTCATGAATGAAAAATAACCCTAGAAATAATTCATAAACTTGATAAACCTGATAAACCTGACCCGAGGGTACGGTATAGTTTTCCGTGTAATTACTATGGGCTACATTGAAACATTTATGGAGTATCATGTTTTACATCTTAGTGTAACTTTTCACTTATGACAAATTTTATCGAGGACTAATTCATAGACCCTAAACCTTAAACCCTAAACCAATTCATTTTGTTATTAAAATGTTTTAAATAAGATAATTCAATCTTATCGTTGAAAACAAGCAGCTACGCTACAAGGAGCTCTGACCGAAATAGCATAGATGAAGGACAAGAATACATTTCAATGGAATCATGAACGGAATATATTTTCTACAGTTGTTTTTAGCCCAAGAAAATGGGTGTCCCCGCAATGCCTCTTCCCTACGGTCAGAGCCAATAAAAATAAAACTTATTAGAATTGCTTCCAAGGACCCACAGGAATTGCAGGGAAAATTGTGTGAATGACATGCCAATGAAGATTGAAATGGTAGGGAGGATTTTATACGATTTCGTTTATGGGTCGATGACGGAGCAGATGTCGCATTCCACCACAGTTGCATGGGATGGCTCCGTGGCTCGCATACGAAATACATGTGAGGTCAATATTGTTGCTTATCATGTTTCAGGTGATAAGAGTCAATGGTTTGCTCACCCTTCAGTTACGTGCATTGTGGGCTTGAACTTCTGTACCGTAGTACCATAGCAGGGTTGCCACCCCATGAACAAATATTTAATTATTATTTTTTAAATAAGGTTCGCTCCTCAAAAAATGAATTTCTTGATTTTCATTTTTCAGAAAAAAAAATGATTAAAAATGGCCCAAAATAGTCCAAAATAGCTTAGAAATAGCAAAATATGGCTTAAAATAATTTATTCTATTTTCGTTCTTTTGTCCTCATAATTTCCGATTTTTTCGTTTTTTTTTTTTGAATTATATTTTGGCGAACCTGCTGTGGTTCTACGGTAACACATGAAGTGAGAGCAGGCCCAACAACAATCATTTTCCACTCACCAACTCTATTTCTGGATGATAAAGTACCTCTTATAGTGTGGAGTTTGATATTTGCACACCAAATATTGTCAATATAGCCAGGGGTAGTTTTCACATCAAATACTTTGTCTTATTCTCTAACAAGACCATGCTCACACTTTATGAAGTTAATCCTTAAAAGACCAAGGATTCATAGTTTTTAAATGACAAGTTCAATTGATCATATTGTAAAAAATATAATTCATATAGTACTAGATTTTATATCACTGGAATCAGTGAAGAACATTGCAAGTGTTGATCAAAAGACAAATAAATTTAAATAAAAGGAAGTCTACATAGAACCTATTCAAAATTGCTAAAAGAAATTGAGGCCCAATTTGGGCTTTTGGGTCCTTTAGGGGTTAATTTTAGTAAAATTTATCCTCCACCATTATAATTGTCCCATGTAGTGACAAAAGTAGTAGTATATAATTGGTTGATGCACTCTATTCCAAGCACGCTTGGTGGTTGTTACTGGGGAAGTTTTCATTTCTCACACACCATCTTGCATGTGAACTTGGTGCACAATGAGCAATTGTTGGACATGCTTTGATTTCTCATGTCTTTAGAAAGCAACCGTTGACTTAACTTAGTTGATATTCAATGAACGATCAATTAAGGAAGGATGTCAACAGATGCCAATAAGATAAGATCCAAACATGTGAGTGCATGGTTCATAATTGGATATGTTGACACCGTCGAGCTCCTTTTGTAATTAACCCTTTAGTGCCTAGCAAACCACATTATGGTCACTACAACGTCCGAAATGCAAATAGCAGAGAATCCGTGAAGAATTGGAACTTCAGTTTTGAAGTTCAGATTTGCGCACATACATTACGCACCTTCCAGAAAAAGAAATTTTCAATTTGGAATTGTACAACTATCAAAATACCTATCAACAGAACGCAAAAATACTGCAAATACTTGAAAATACAGTAAATACTTACAAATACAACATATGTATTGTGTAGTATTTTTTGTGTTTGGAAGTTTGTTATCTTGTTTTATTTTTTTGGATTGTGTTCTCTTCTTCATCTTCCATTAGTGTGTGTAATCCGATCTTGACTAATGTACCCACTCCTATCAATTTTCAACGTATAAAATTTTGTCCTAAACCGTACATGGACAAGTCACTTTCACTTATAAATCTCACAATAATTATGTGTGAGTCTATTTTTGATATGAAAGATTGCAACGGAGAGGTGTTGACATAGGGCATAGCTGAACTTCTTTGCTTTTATTTTTGAAAATTTACCTCAAATTCTATTTAACTTTGAAGTCACACACCCCCCAAAATCTCGTTTTTGAGCGTGCATTATACAGTTCAAATACATACTATAATCTTCCGATCCCACCATCGGATGATTCTCAAATTTTAATAAAATGTGTGCTCTCGAGTTGAGAATAGAATTGTACAGTTACTTTCTAATTTAACCCATTCTATTCTTGGTAGTCTCAACCACAGTGGAAAAACCCACTGAAATCCAGAGCTATCTGCTACAGTACCCTGGGCACTAAAAGGTTAAGTACTCCCTCTGTCCCACTAAAACACTGAAATTCATGGATTAAGCTTAATCCCGTGATTACAAAGGGAGTATTTTAACTGTGATGTAAATCCATGGATTAATCCTTAAAGGTCCAAAGAGCCCGTTCCGACCAGTATTATACAACAATATTCTATTGTAGTTGGAATGGTTCTACACCTCCTATGGGTTTAAGATCAAAAGTGAGGTTATAATTTATGTCAGCATGGTTTTAATGAGCTAATAGTCTCAATTTGGAACTTTCTACTTGCAACAAATGCCAAATATACGCCAAACGTATGTACTTTCCCCAAGGGACCATTAGGGAGTACAGTTGGAAATCTGGGTTTTTTTTTTTTTTAATTTTTTTTTGGTACAAATGGAACAGACTTTATTCCATTGCAGAAGAGAAAAACAACAGCCAAACAGGGAGGCCCCGCTGGTCACAACCACAAGTCACCCAGAGCAAACACCTATCCTCTATCCGGGTTTTATTTTGGGACAAAATTAAGTGGATATCATGGTCTTTTTGGTGGGACAGAGGGAGTATGCTTTTAGGTAAATACTTATGTGGACTTGCAGCAAAATTGGGTTATGTGTTTATTGAAATTTGGTGATCATAAGTAAAATATGTGACAAAATTATGTTTTCACTCCCAAAAAGTTCTAACTTGATTTGCTAAGAGTAGCATGCACTACCTACACCTACGAGGCATAGATAGTAAAACTACCTCCAACAGACACTTTATTCTATTGGTCCCAGAATCAACGTTACTCTTCTTTTTTAATTTGTTAATGCAAGGAAATGATTTCATTACCACCAATTCACAGAGTCCAAAATTTGCTGAGTTACCTTATTCTAATCCCAGTGGGGCCTTCACCAATGACGATGAAAACTATGGGAACCACATCATCAGGTCCCACAGGGATGTAGCAGCTAGCTGGTGAAGGTACTGCTGAGGAAGGAGAAGTAAAGCGGGGCTCAGAGTTCGACAGGAGACGCCAAGATCGTATCACCGGTCTTGTAAGTCCTCTCCAAGTTTTTGTACAAGTCTTGTAAGCTTTGGCCCGGCCTCCTCCATTATTCTAATCAAAGAATGGCTTAGCTTGCATGCATCCTGCGTGAGCCCAGTCCGTCAGTTGCTAAGCTTCAAAACTCACCATTAAGTCCAGAACACAAGCAGTGAGATGCAACCTTGAACCTTTCATATATTTTTTTCAAGCTAGAGATGAGGTATCGGTTCTGCAACAGGGAAGAAAACTCCAGCAGGTGAGTCGGCTGTTTCATGGTTTTCGATTTTTGAATTGCACTATTTGAACTTGGCGAAACATCGTGATGGACTCCATACTTCACTAGCTTTAAGCTTCTAGAATTTCTCTTCGTTGTTTTCGCAAGACTGGGGAGGAAATCATGGAGTCTAGCAAGCTAGAATTATATGGTACAAGCATTTCATTTCTAATTGCACGAAACCCCTCTCTAATGACACGGACTCGGGAGGACAAACGGGCTTCGATTTGTCCTCTCATGGATGCTCACAACTTGACATGTGGAAGTTGTTGTGTACACACCTTGACAGGTTCTAATAAGGAATGTGCAATTCTAGAGTGTCATTAGAGAGGGTGGAGTGAAGAGAGAAACCACATTTCGTACTCTAGTAGAATGCAACTAGAAGTGATGCTACTCATTCTACTAGAATTTCTCTCGGATACTAGCATAATGGAATGCAGGAGCTACTACTTAGTGGCATATGGGAAGAATTGACTTACACATGGACGAGGCCTTGCTTGATTTGACATCGTCTTCATAAAAACCTGGCACGATTATACTGTAGCTTGGACTTTTCCTCATGGGCCGGGTTCCTGCAATATATGGAAAATTTGAACAGTAAGTCTAAGCAAGTTGACAAGTGGTGCACGACAGGTTCAGAGATCCACTAAACTTTATTAAACTTTGCAGCTGCTCTGGATGTGAAATAAATTAGTTTGAATGAGTCCGATTAGAAAGGATATTTAAGTGACTGACATGGCATATTTGCTGACACGTTTCATGACTCGCTTCCATTGAATAAGCAGTACATAGTCCAACACGTCTTGCCCATGGCTGGCTAATTTGAACTTGGAAGATTCTAGGCTCTGGCAGAGGGACAGCATGAGCTCTGTACGTGCGTATCCGAGGCTCTCTTCCGAATCGGTTGCTCCATCTCCTGGTGAATCAATCCTCACCTTCACAGTCAGAAATTGTGTGCTGAAACAAATTATTTACAACGTAGGAATATCTAAAACAGTATGTAATGGGCTTATGAACATGTAATCAAAACAGCATTGGTTTCAGAGATAGTTAATCTTTGAATTAGTACCTTCAGATTGTTGAGCATGTACTGTTGGTTGGAATGAATTGCAGCAGGTAGGCACATAACTCTTCATTGGCGTAATCATGAGAACAGTTGTAGCACCATGTGGGGTTCCGCCACAGCAGTTACACGCTAGTACAGCTAATTGCATTCGCAGCTTCAAGTATGCTTCTTCTGCTTGTAGGCTTTTCCTGCAAACTGCGTTTTGCATTGCAAGTGTTGTCCTCGGCTTCCGAATTTCTCAGCAAACTTCCCTCGTGGTACTCCAATTCAACTCCATCAATCGCCATGATTCCCAACACTTTCAGCATACCTTGACCACTGCAGCAGCAAAGCAGGGCCTCGGTGATGATTCAGCTTTCTCAGACGATTTAATGGTTCATAAGACAACAGTGGATATTAATACTAGGCTGCCGCATCCAGATGCACGGCTCCCAGCTGCACCGTTCGCTGTCAATTCCTCCAAACGGATTACTACCGGGGTTCAAGTTGGCCGCCACCGAATATTGATCCGAAAATGGCCGCACCCAGATCCCACAGAAACAATGAAAGCCTACCACTTGATAGCCAAAGTCCAACAGGAGCAAGAGCTGCTGCATGGAGTTCAAGAATGGAAGCCCATCATTGCCATCACGCCCACATTTTCACGCATGTTCCAAGCCTTCCATTTGACAGGTCCCGTGGTTTGGAATTGCCTAATTTTCTATGGAGATAATATGATGTTGTAAACAGACTTGCATAGAGAGAGACTTGCACATGTGCACAATATGATGTCCTAGAGAGAGACTTGCAGACTTGCATAGAGAGACTTGCACACGTGCACAATATGATGTTCTAGAGCGAATTGCATAGACTTGCATAGAGACTTCCATAGACTTGAATAGAGAGACTAGCACATGTGCACCATATGATGTTCTAGAGAGACTTGCGTAGAGAGATTTGCATAGACTTGCACAGAGAGACTTGCACATGTGCCCAACACTTTCAATTAAAGACAAATGATCACCTCTCTCTTCTATGCCAACGAGGGATGATTTGTGACTGACCTGTGGGTGGTTTGGCAGGTTTGATGCACACGTTGTCACTTGTTCGGGGACCAGTGACGTGGATTGTCATCGAGGCGGGGGGAGTAACAAACGGTACAGCAGAGCTCCTTGCTCAAGCACGAGTGCACAATGTGGTGCACTTAGGATGCCCCAGACCCATGCCCGTGGGCTTCGAAGCCCGTTGGATTTTGGAGTCTCACTTACGAGTAGAAGGCTTGAGGTAATAAAGCCCACAGGTGCTCAGAAATCATTGATCATTTTCTTCCTTTCAAAGCAGCATGGGTTAATCAATTGCAGTCAACATCTTTGTGTGCATAAATTTGTAGATTCGTGAGGGAGAAGCAGCTGGAGGGTGTGATCGTCTTTGCTGATGACAGCAACGGGTACAGTTTGAAATTCTTCGACTTAGTACAGAAGGTGAATTGGGTGGGGGTGGTTCCAATGGGCATACTGGGGTACGCTGGATTTGGCAGCAATAACCTAAATCAGAATAGGAAAAGGAAAAGGAGAGGCAGTCTCTTACTTGGAATCCTCCACAAGGGTCAAGTCGCTCCCAAGATTGCCCTGCAAGTCCAAACCCTTGCCCTGGATGGCTGGCATGCCCATAGGCCTCTCCCTTTAGATTGGGACTCCGGGAAGGGGACCACATTGTTAGACAATAAGTTGCAATGGGCAGGATTCGTAATGAATGCACGAGCAGTCTGGGCTAATTCATACCGACCACATTGGCTTCATGACTGGGAGGTTTGGACTCGGCTGAAAGAGGGTGAGTACCTCGATTTGAGATCCATCTTCAAGGACGAGTCCCAAGTGGAAGAGCTCATAGACTGGGGACGCAACCAGGTGCGACATTGGTGGATCCGAATGGAGGGTCGCCCAAACTGCAAATTCCCTTCAAGGTGAGGTTTCTTAACCCTAAATGCCCACAAGGACCTCAACCCCTAACCCTAACCCTAAATCACAAAACTCAAATTTAGTGCCACGTAATGACATTCTCCATCAATTCATAAGAACTGTGGACCCTATCAAAAAAAAATTATTCATCTACTGCGATTGTCCAATCACAATAAAGAACGAGATATAAGTGCAGCTTTCAAAAAAGTCAACAGCTGGTTTTTGAGTGTTTAGCGAGTTGCTCCTCAAGACATAGGGTTGCTGACGTTTGAAATTTACTTGACTGTCAGCTGGGCTCTGGAATCGCAACCGAAGATTGTGTTGCCTGCAAAGAGCAGTCCATGGCTTGAGGAAGGCGTTCCAAAATCCTCCTCGAACTCCACCTCGCTGTTTCCATCGAGCCAGACCAAAAACATCAGTTCTACAAACAAGTTACCTTCACGGGAGAGGAAAACCAAATCGAAACGGCTATAAACTAGTTCCCAAAATAGCACTGTAACATAGATAGCAATGGGCTGGATTTGCTTACTTTGGCCAGGAATTGCATGAGACACAAATTTCGTTACAACACGAGGCTCTGTGTTTATCAATTTTGATCAAAGTGAATAATCTATGTGTTGGATATGCAACAACTGGAACGTCAGAATTAATAATTTGCATCCAACTTAGGCACGAATGAGTGGGATATGATGCAAATCGACCATTGTAATTTGATGCATGCAATGCAACAAAAAAAAAGGGAGAGCAGGGAAAACGTACGTTTGTGATACTTGGTTTGTTGGTACCTGCAGACATAAGTGCAATTCAGTAATTTGAGAAATCGAGTACAAACTTTCTGATTGCTACCATCTCATATGAACGCTTACGGCTTAAAAGTATGACGACTATTCTGCATATCAAGCTATGCAGATCTTCAAAAAGCTCAACAACCTACAAAGAACTTACACAACTTTGGGTGATGTGCAGAGGTGAAGCATTTGCCAGAAGGTGTACTCCATGTCCATTTGTTGGTACTGGTGATCATCCACAACGCGAATCAGTTCAAATATTCTTTCCTTTCAATCCCCAATGACATGCCAACTGTCAAGAAACCCTAAATAATCCATTCACCACAGTCTGCATCCGTCTGCTAATCTAGGCAGCGTGTCTGAGCCAAGTGATCCAACTATGCTCTCTTCAGATGCGAAAAATCAATCCAGAGGAAAGAAATGGGACGCAAATGAATCCCCATGCGAAGTTCCTTGATATTCACAAGAGCATCTTAAGCAGATGACCTGATTTTACATTGCAACAAGTAAGTTCTCGAATCTCCAATGACAATTCCGCTACGAAATATTTATAGTTCATGCCGACTACTCCAAAACCGAATGTCCTAAATACGAAATAACCTCCACAGTCTCGCGACCTTGCAATCCTAATCATTACGCAAATTCTCAGGATAAACTGTCAAGACCTAGACAAACATTATCGAAAATTCTCAAATTTTGGAATAAGTCCCTGCACAACTGCTACTTCCCTTCGTAATCTAAGATTAACGTTCTCCGAAAAAATGAAAAACTAAAGAACGATCCCGCTAAATTCAATTACCTCAATAGCGATCCATCCTCCGAAAGTAAATGCGTTCGAAGCGTGTTCATGAGATGAGTCTTCCAAATTAGCCACTGCACAGCATTGCTCTCTTCATATAGCAACTACACGAGCTGAATTCAAATTACCAAACATCATGCACGATTAATTTGACCTGAATAAAATTAATGCAAACACCACGTTCGTCCACTAGACCAATCAGCATGCACGAAATCCAAGTACCTTCACAATTCGGCGCAAGTACTGAGGTAGGACAGAATTATTTCGATGTCTACCGCGATGATTCACTGTGGACAACATTGTGCGCGCTGCAGCAAACCCTAATGGAGGGCCACCTGCTCGCATGCACAGAAATCAAATCAGCAGAAGCTGAAATTAAGATCCAGCCGGCAATGCCGTAAGCTTGGCCAGGTTCCCGCTGCATGCACCGGCAATGTCGAGAGCATTAATTTTTGCTGTTGTTCGCCATCGCCAGAGCTGCGTGAGGCCGATTCTCTCACTCCATCACGCCTACGACGACGACGATGAAGCAGCTGAGGAAGAAATTGAGCAAGGCAGTTACTACGTGAAAATAGGAAAATTAAAATTTTTGGAGGAACAAAATTGAGCATGCAGTGGATTGCTAAAAGGGAGAGAATTAGAGCATTCCCACCGAGCATATCCCTAAAAAAGTGAATGCAAAAATGTCAAAGCGAAAAAGTCAATGCAAAAAAGTCAATGCAAAAAGTCAATGCAAAAAGTCAATGCAGCGTTGTTCTCTAAATGAGCGTTCACTTGGCATAGAGAATTAGGGCTAATTTATACAAATGTCTATATTTTAGAGATACAATATGAGGAGAACCGTGAGTGAGGACGTTATTTCTGTATCCCCATCTCCATCTAAGGTCTTGTTTCTAAAACTTTGGGGATAGAGAACACCCGGTGGGAATGTTCTTATACTACAGTCGACTTTCCTTTATTGTTAAACCTCCAAAATAATACTTTTATAACATTTAGACAGTTATCACAGTTAACTATTAGGAAAGGAGGGTAGATTTTTGAATTATAACAATTACAAAAGGAATAATAAACACCACAAGAAAACAGTGTCCAAATTGACACGTCCTAATTGACAAAAACTGTCCGAATTGATAGAAATTTGTCCAAAGTGACAGAACTTTGTCTTAAAGCCGAGTTGATTCGACCATGTTTCTATCAATTTGGACACTGTTTCTTGTAGTGAAACCATGTAAGGCCAATGAAAATTAGATGACATTTATTCATTGAAAAGGCTTACTCCTATGTCCCATATTAACCCCTAACTGCCCAGCCCTCCATTTTTTGAACGATGTACATATTTCATCCACGATTTCTCATCCATCATGCACTTTTTGCAAGGAAAACAAATACTACAAAATTCTATGGCAAGATAGTCATTCATGAATGTGTGATTTGATTAGAAAGGGGATGATTTGTGAAAATTTTATGCCACATTTCTTGTTGCAGTGATTCACCAAAAATTTCAAAGATTTTAGTCTAGATGTGCTCTTTAAAAAATAAACTCATAAAATCAAACAACCAAAAAATCTCGAAAAATCACTACACTTAGAGAATTACATTTCTACACATCACAACAAATTTCATCCACAGATTGTCAATATTTTACTCGTAATTGAATTACAAAATATTTTTGAATTTAAGGTTTCAAATTCTATACAAAAATATTAGTGATAGCAATCACAGATCTAACTATAGGGACAAAATCTAAAATTTATAATGTGCAACTTTTATTCATACATCAAGTTCAAAATATCCCTCTCTTAGTTGCATTTTATAATGTATCTTTGCAAAACTGTCAAATTTCGAGAGGGGTGAGGATGTTTAGGGGTTAAGCTTCCTCCACCCTCAAAATAGAAGAATTAACTCTTCCAATAATGTGGACCCTAAGCCAGTAGAAGTAGTAGTTTGAGGGAACATGAAGTTTAATATGGGACAAACTCACAAGGCGTTCATGAAGCTTAATATGGGACAAACTCACAAGGCGTTCATGAAGCTTAATATGGGACAAAGGGAGTAACCCTTAAAAGATTTAACAAGCCCCACGGGCTTGATAGTATTTTGGGAGAATCTTGCTTATAAATTCTACTATGTTGCATCAAATGGGGTTTTTTAAATGTCAAACTCAGCACCTTTGAGGGTTCTACATTTCTTTAGAATAGAACCAAAGTATATTAGAAAGAGAATTGTGCGTAAAATGGAGTTTAAAAGATATTTTGGATTTGGAATTGGAAAAGTATATATCCTTTTAGAATTAACTTAATCTCAAATGCAAAATCTCAGCCATTTAAATCTCATATTTAACTTATACACTTATGAGGATTATCAATCCATCTCAATACATGACAATCTATGCAAGAACAATGATAGCAAGAATGTGTTCTCTCCTCAATAGACATAAGCTCATAGTGAGTGTCTAGCATGTAAGGAGCCATTACAAAAAGAATGAGCAAATGACCTTGGTGTTTTCAACCTCGATATAAACACGTGCAAGACAACTATAAAAGATGTCTCATTAATGAGCCAAATTTGTTGATAACAATTTACCTAAACCATGTAGACCGTGGTGGCAATTATCATCACCTACCGGCCAAACCATGTGCTCATCCACTCCATCTAGTAAAATCTAACTATTACAAAGGTGCATTAACACTATGAAGAGTATGAACGCCATATCAATCAACCATTAACACTCCTTGCATGGTTTTCAACGTATATTTGTACAAAGTATGAACACCGTAACATTTAGAGTAGAATAACAAAAAACCACATAACAGTAAAGGAGGATCGATTGTAATTCCACTTCTACCCAAGAAGAATTTTTGTGCATTAATTCCTAATTGCTTGGACACTTTGAAAGGCAAAATGGGTAACTCTCCTGAAATCAACTCCTAAAGGACCAAAAAGCCCGAATCAGGTTACATGATTGTTTTTTTTTCTTAAGTTTTGAGTAGGTCATGAGGACTTCTTTTGTTTGAATGTATTTGATTTATGACCAACATATGCATTGTTCTTTAGTATTTATGGTGATAAAAAAATTGGTCCCATTTGAATTATATTTTTCACAATATGATTGATTGAATTTTTCGTTTTAAAACCATGGATTCTTGGTCCTTTAGGGGTTAAAAAATCATCATAGCTTGTATAAGAACTTTGACCGCACGGGTGGTCAATGCTTCATAAAATGGGCCGAAAGAATGGTCAGGAGTGATCTAGGTGCCTTCAAGCATGGACTCCTCAAACCACAAATTATTAAATATAGACGTTGGCTCCAAAGGCAATCAACCAAACAAAACACAACCCCTACACTTAGGCTAGTAACCAGTGGCCAAAATCACTAAGGGATAGTAAAGAATCCAAGAGCATTAAAAGAGAACCGAGGCCAAGGAAGAGCTTTGGGTTCCTTGGCGTTTCCATTTTGATTCTTGCGTTCACCAAGAAAGTCCACGTGTGTTTGGAGACGGTTTGCCCATGTAATGCATGAAAGTAGCACCAATGGTGTAGACCAAGAATATGGCGGGAAGAGCATTGCGAGGCAAACCCACTCCACCCGACCCGCAACAGCCAACAAACCCTTTCAACCTCCCATGTCTCCCTTACTCTCATTTGCTCTCGTTTGCTGGGGTCATCTTACTCTCGTTTGCTGGGGTCCGAGTAGTTCAAGTTGTTGTTGTAGGAGTCGAACTCGACGGCAAACACTTGATTCACGGGGCTGGTGTCGTGGAAATCGAGCAGGCACAACTCACCGCCGTGACGTTGATACTCGACGTCTGTAATTAGGGTTTAGGGTAAGAATGTGACGGCGATCCCGTCGCCGCAGTAGCTCGGGTCGGTGTAGAGATCCAAGGTGTCGAAGGTGAAGATGAAGGTATTAAACGAGGCTACTTTGGTGCCGGATTGTATGTGCACCCTATCTTTGTACAAGATCCGACCGCAGGATGTGTAGACTTGTCTGCTGCTCACGTTTCCTAGCACGTTGAGATCGCAGGATGCGTAGTCCGCGTTGTAGCTCGCGTCGCTCACCACCTGGATCAGCTTGTTGTTGTCGTCTGCTCGCGTGAAACTCGCGAAGGCGAACTTGGTGTCGATCTGCGCTTGCACAACCGTCCTCAGAACTAAGATCATGACCACCCACGCTTCTTCATTAAGGGGTACAATCAACTGATTCCTTTCAGGCAAGTGCTTCATGAACAGACTCTGATTTCTTTTATGTAGGATAGGTTTTTCATTTCAGTGTTTGATTTCTCTTTGTTACTCTTCAGGTTGGCTTTAGAGTTGGTGGTTTTGATCTTCCTCGTTCCCAATTAAAACAGTCGATTCGCTACTAAGCCTTTTGAGCTTGAACCTGGAGATAAGAGAATATTTGTAAACTCTTCAAGTTTTAGGAGTGACATTTGGAAACGTTGTCTTCAGTCTGTTTTCGAGCATTGTCACTACCGGTAGTAACTCTGTTCAACTTAACTCCTTACTAATGCCTTCTGCATCTATCATTTCAAATAAAATCAATCGAATTGTCAATGATTTGCCTCCTGTGAGTTCTGTGTACGACAATTGAATCTGGAAAATGAGTACAACGTATTTTAAGCTCTACTTCCAATTTTTAGGAATGCCATTTGAAAATGTGGGCTTCATTCTGTTTTTGGGTGGCGAGTTACAGAAGTTGAGCCAAACTTCACCGACAGGTACAAATGTAAATGTGGAACTGTTTATTATCAGCATGATAGGTCTTTGGATTGACTCCAGACTCGTATGAAGACTTGTCAGTTTTTGGAAATTTGTTTAGTTGTCTGTCTGAGCATTGAGACATGGCGTGGACATGAGGAAACCTAAAGGTCTGATTTGGGTCACGAAGTTCTTTTCACTTCAAAAATTTGTATCAATTTGAATATTGAGAATTAAATTGCGAAAATTTGTGCATTTCGTGAGAAATCTTCTTCCAAATGACCGTAAAATGTTTCTCATAAATAACCTTGAGGTTCATTGGGGTGGGGTCATCATTGTTGTGTATGTCTTTGGCATATCCTTACATTGATAAATCTATTTCCATTATCCTCTCTATTGAGAGGCTGCAGGAATTCGAACCAAAGTGATAACGAAAATGATTATGAGCATGATAATCTGTTGAGTCTGTGTTGTCTAATATTAAGTGAAACGGTATTAATTTCTGGACAAGATTGTTTGGTGTGGGTATCTCTGTTTCGTTGTGGAGTTGTTGATTTCCATAGAACAAATTTTCAGGATGGCGATCCTCGACTATCCTTGCTTCGGTTTAATGAAGAACAGCAGAGACGGCAAGAGCTACAGCACCAACCTTGCATATACACCTCCTGAATATCTACGCACAGGTAAGCTATCAGTCATCTTCTCTTAATGAATCCTTGTGCCGGGATCTTGATTTTGAGGACACTGCAGAAGAGTTGTACTGTGATTCCAGTTCAGGTGAAATTTTCTAGCCGTTATTAATTGTGAAGGTCAGTGAGTCTCGGACTTCAAATGAAAGAAAATTTGTTAGACACGTAATTCTATTATTGTTGGAGTCCTTTTATTCATTAGGTTTTCTGTGAGTGCATGAAGTGTGACACCAAAAAGTGTAATTTACAGCTATGGAACCGTGTTACTAGATCTGTTGAGTGGGAAACACATTCTTCCAAGCCATGTGAGTTCAGATTCTCCACTCTGAGTTGAAATTTTGTATTTGGATGACCACAATACACATGTGATTTGGTGTTCTAGAAAACCATGAATCCCTAAAAAACCATAGGACTTTCTTTTGCTCAGTTTTCTTTCTTTTTTGACCAACACATGCAATCTTTTCACTGATATAAATTTGGCCCCTCCTTAATAATTATATTTCGGTCATTCGATCACCATGAAATCTTGGTGGTCTTTTCCTCTTGAGCAAATGTAAATACAACCTTATTGGACGTATGGCTTTGGATGTGTAGATGCCGCTAATGAAGTCGATGAAGACTCTGAGAACTTGCACCGCAGCTTTCTAGCAGGAGAAATTAAGCTGCTTCAATTCATTCAAAAATACCGCAAACATCGTCTCCATTTCCATAGACGTTCTTTGATTCGCATGGCAGCACTTTCCTCTATTACTCCAGAGTAGTCTCATTTATAACAATCAATTCTATTATATTCAATCATGTACTTAGTTGTATAGTGGATTTATCAGCCCATTTTAGGTTTTGATGTTGGTCCAGGTCGTTTTTTCGTAGCCATTGTTATAATTGAGCCCTAAGGGATGCTTGGCTGCAATGACTGTGAGTGTACTTGTGACGTGTAACTTAGAATTCCTAAATAATGCGACTTTTATTTGTCATCATGCGGAAAATAATTTTGTTCTAGGAATGGGTTAACCTTTTAGTGCTCAGGGTGGTTTTGGAGAAACTTGAGTTTTTTTTTGGTGATTTTTTCTTAAAATTATTTGTTCAATTTATGGATATTGTTAATAGTATTTAATCGTATAAATGTTAGCATATTTAATCAAACAAGTGCCGGTTAAACCTTGGTAAGATCAGACCGTTGGATTGGAAGATTATAGTATGTCTTTGAACCGTATAATGCACACTCAAAAATGAGATTTTGGAGGGTGTGTGACTTAAAAGTTAAATAGAATTTGGATTAAATTTTCAAAAATAAAAGTGAAGTCATTATATAGTAGAACCTCATTGTATATAAAGCTTCACTTGAGGTGAAGCAACAACGCATAGTTCTATGCGAACTTCAAAGTTTCTTAACCCTTTAGTACCCAGGAGATGACATTGTGGTCATTGATGTGTCAAAAACGCAAATAATGGAAAATCCATGAACAATTGGATTTTGAATTGTAAATATATCATCTATAACCAATTTGTGAATATATCATCATGTTGTAGATTTTCATTGATGAATCAACTTGCCTTGCATGTTTAATTGCAGGTTTTTTAAGTTGATCAAGTAATAGAAATGTGCCCACAAAGTTCAGTTGATTCTATTCTAACGTACAATGCGAAGGATGAAATGGGAAATTGGATACCTATGAAAGTTTCCATTGGATCATGGATAATGTTGCAACCGGGAAAGCATGGCGGTCACGCCAAAGAAGCATCGAAGCATGGAGGAACAACTGGTTTCCGAGGAGCATACAAAGCTAAGGTTATGAAATTTCGTGTCTCAAAGACCTCACAAGTTGTTTCAGAAGCACTTGTAAAACACGCTTATATGCAGCGTCAACTTGACTTGGAGCCAGGTGTTGAAGGTCAAGACCACAGAAATTGCAACTGTAAGTGTTGCATTTTTTGAAATAGGAGTCTTGTAAATTTATGTTGGAAAATTCGTTTCACTTGATAATGCTTTGTTTGCTTCAATTGTTTCAACTGAGCTACAAAAAAATTTGATCACCAGACTTGTATCTATGCAACTTCGAAGATTGGGTTGATGTGAAGTCCATTACAAGTGTCATTTGGGTGGTGCATGTTGATGTTGGAGAAGCACAAAGGGGTCATCGTACACATAAAGAGCTTTTAGAGAATGGGGTTTTTTTCTACAATGCAGAGTATGTACCATGTGCTACAGGTGCACAATATGGCCAACTTTGTCACATTCCCCTTCCCGATTTTAGTGACCCAGAATGGCCTCTTCCTGATATGAGTACTTCATAGAACTTCCGTTTTTGCCTTAGGGCTGATTTCCAATCTGCCATGAGACCTACTACAGAATCAAATGCTATTCACATGCAGTGGTGGATGCCCATTCACGTGATGGTCGACCTCTTCTCAGATGCCGAGAAAACCAGAACACAAATTCTTTTTGTGTTTAAGAACATCATAGAAGAATGTTGGACATCCTTGATGGACGATGGTTGGGATGTGAAGTACACAGTTGGGGTAGATGTGGTAAAATGTATTGCTTGCCGGCAATCTATAGTTTTCAAATATCACCTTGGTCGATCTATACTGTACGTAAATTTTCAATACAACCGTCAAAGATTAGTAAAAGGATCAGATTGGGTGGACATTGATCAAACCCAAGTTTTACAAATGGTGCGCTTGGAGTGTGAGATACAAAATGAAGCAAATAAATTATTGCTAGAAGTGGGCTTGAAATGGAGTCTACACAATGTAAAGCAAGAAATTATGTTGGTTTGGGGCATGAAGCATATCCAGAATTTAACTTATAGATCATCGAAAATGACATAGTACAGGAAAAGGTAAACAAAAAACATTCAAACTCATTATTTTCAGGAATTGAAAAGTTCTTGGTACGGTCCATTTTATTGGAATGTTCATATGTATTTCAATCTAATTTGTTGTAATTTAGCAGGTGAATATCCGGAATGAGAAGAAGTTTGTTGTAGATTTCCTACCTCCAAAAGTAGTACGAATTGTGCCAGAGATGGATTAGGTATATTCTAATTGAATGGTTTGCCGTTATTAAAGAACCCTCTCATTTTGAATACAAATTGTAGCCGTGTGTAAATTGTGTCACCAATTTGCCAAATTTAGACACAGTGTGAGATTAAATAATGACTTCTTCAGATATGAACATTTTACAAAAATTTGATTGGACCATGATTTCACAGGCTTCAAAATGGAGAGAGGAGGCAATGAAGTATCATTGTTGAGGACCTTCTGACACAACATATGGATCATGTGATATGACCTTTGGACTATTTTATATACAGTGACCTTTGGACTATTTTGGACTATATGACCTTTGGACTATACGACCTTTGGACTATTTTGGACTATGATTTTTTGAAGTAATTGTAAAGAGAATTCATATCAACCACAAAAAATGGCCTCTTTCATTTTATTGGACTATGACTTCACAATACGTCCCTAGTTTCTAAACTTTAGACTCCAGTAACAAAGCAAAGTCTCCTTTACATTGACCTTGTGAATCTTATTGCTCTTACATTATTCTAATTTCAATGTTGCTCTTTCATTTTATGCTTACCAATTTCCACGTGATTAGGCTAGGTTTTCAGTAGTAGCAACATGAGATTGGTGTTCCTTTTTCTCGAGTAGGTTATTAGAAACCATTTCATTGTGACCTGCAACCAAATAAAGGCCTAGGTCTATCATATTTATTTCAAATAAATAATCATAATTTAATTCATTGTAATAAGGGTATGAGCACTTTGACGGTTGCCCGGTCAAAATGACATATAGTCGGCCGAGGGGTGAGTGTTAAATTCTCCAAGCAATGGACTCTTTTTAACCTAGTCAAATGTGAGGCAATTTTCTAAGCTCAAAATGATAAAAAAACTACGAAATTGGGCCAAAAACGGGTGTGTGCTTGAAAATTACAGCACACACAAGGGATTGAAATGAACAATCAACAAACACGTAATCAATCCACAAACCCCCATCAATTACCCTAGACACTTAGTGCCCTAAAATGGGTTAAATTTGGTGACTTAAACCCTCTAATTAGGGTTTTGGGACTTAAACACAAAAATTACAGCACCTTTGTATAATTAGGCATATCATTGGCCCTAAACTCTACAAAACACCCCTTGCAAATTTAAACAATACAATTACAAACTAATTAGGAATTTTGGGAAAATTGGGCAGCGCTTCCGCGACGTGCCCAAAACCCTAATTTTATCCCTAAATTTTGACTTTTAATGGTGAATTGACCCGGTGAAATTGGGCAGCGCTTCCGCGCTATAACCCTCACCGGACCAAGTTTCAACCACAACCACACCAATAGCAACAAAATACTCAAAACACCCACAATTGACAACAATCAAACACAATCACACAATGCACACCAATGTTTTTTTTAGGCAATTAAAATTACCAATTCAAAGTGATACAATCCTTATGCTAGCCTCCTAATTAACCATAAGTTCATTCAATATAGATCAAGGCCAAAAACGTGCAAAAGAGGAAGGGATTGTCTCCCTCTATAATATCACCCTGCTTCCCTCCGTAATATCACGCGGGAGGGAGACAGGGGGTGCGATTCCTTCTTTGTCCTTGATGGCTGCCGATGCAGCGCCTCGTTGCGAATTCGCCTTCGCCGCTGGAGTTGACCCCGATCTCCTTCGTGTCGCTGCAGTCAGTCGGTGTTGATCGTGCCGTGGAATCCTTGCCTTCCGTCCTCGCCATTCCGATCTCTGCCTTGACTGCAGCCTCGCCTTCGAGTTACGACGTCGTCGTGTAATCGCCTTCACCGTAGCTGCCCTCAAATGCGGCCTCATTCGGCCTCGTGATTTTGCCGTAATCCGATGGGTCTGGAGCGATCTCGTTGTTGGTCGGTTGCTGCAGTCACCTTCGTTGAAATTTTGCCGCCTATGAATTCTCCGCCGTCGCGATTGTTTGTTGTCCTCTTCCCGATTGTCGGTTCCGTCTTGATTTTGAATCGCCCTACCGAAGTCGTTGGCGCTCTGGTTCCGCCCCCTCGTTGTAGGCCCAATCTCCGGCGTCGTTGTTGAAGCCTCTCCTTGTCGATTCTGAGCCTCCGCCGCTGTGCCTATGGCCGCCTATGTGATCCCCGTGTCGCTCTTGTCTGCTGCTCGTGATGGAGGTCGCCCTGGTTGTCGTCGTGCTTCCTGGTCGTCTCCTCGCGCTCATCGCCGTCCTCATCGTTCTGCCTTCGACGGCCCTCACACCCTGTCGATGATGGTCGTCTTCCCAAAACGCCGCTGTCGTTGCAGCTGCGCTGCAGAACACTCGCCTTGTCGTCGTCTTGCTGTTGTGACCTCGTCGCCGTCTCTGGAGCTGCTGATCTTGCCGTGTCCTTGAATCTCGCTGCTTGCACAGATAGATAGATATGAACACCGGGCCTCTTTCGAGGCCGGCGTGAATAAAGTGTCTGTTCGTCTTGACAATGAGCCAATGCCCACTGCTGCTTGCACACTTTGCACTGCGAGCTCGCTACATGTTGCTTCCCGGCGCTCGCACTGCTCCGACCTGCCCTGCCGTATAATTTCGTCCGTGCTCTTCCCCGTGTGCTGTGTCTTCCTAGTCCAACACTATTCAGCCCTGGGTAATGCCAGAATTTCCTACCCGCTTCTCTCAAATCCAACCCAATCCTCACTCACTACTAATTTGTTTTCTTTTCTCACCAAATTCTCACCCTTTGATCTTACTCTTCCTCAATAAACCACACAAAAAACCAATGCAAGAAAAAAACTTAGATCTAGATCTAAAAATCTCTATCTTCATCTCTGATCCAAAACTTCGCTAACGGGACACAAACTAACTGGGTGACTCAAGCGACAAGGGTGGGATTCAAAATCCCACCCCAAACTACATCTATCAAAACTCATGCTCATCCAAGCGGATTTCATCCACTTGGGCCTAATCTCCATTTTATCTTCACAAAACTCCCACTTTGCTCATAGCAAACCGGGAGTTCTACTGTTTCCCCCACTAGTCTACCAAGAAAATAATAAACCCAATTAGCCTAATAGATCAAACTAATAAACTAAACTAATCAACTAAGATAATAAGCCAAAAGAATAGACTAAAAAATAGGCTAAAAGGACAGAATAAATAATCGGCTAGAAAGATAGAATAAATAATAGGCTAGAAGGATAGAATAAATAATAGGCTAAAAGAATAGAATAAATAATAGGCTAGAAAGATAGGATAAATAATAGGCTAAAAGAATAGAATAAATAATAGGCTAGAAAGATAGAATAAATGATAGGCTAAAAGGATAAACTATAATAATAGACTAAATTAGTGAACTAAAATAGTAGACTAAATAATAGCCTAAAATAATAGACTAAATAATAGACCAAAATAATAGGCTAAAATAATAGACTAAAATAATAGACAATTAATAGACTAAAATAATAAACCAACAAAGTAGACTAAAATAAACTAATAGAATGGACTAATAGAATAGACTAAAAGGATGGGCTACAAGAATGGACTAAAAGAATAGGCCAAAGGAATAGATAAAAGTAAAAGACCACAATAATAGGCCGGAATAATAGACCAAAGTCATAGACTAAAATAATAGACCAAATGGTACAAATACCAAAAATCCCACGGTTAAATGGTTAGAAATCAATAAACAACTAAAAGTACTTAGACAAAAAGATAAAATAGAAAAGGCCAATCAAAACCCAAATCAAATAACACTCTACCCGGAAAATTGTTTAATCGGCTACCATGCCGTGTTTAGACAAATAAATAATGCAAAATAAATCAAAACCCTTGCGGTAAAGGTTTACCGCTAAAGTGAACCGTCTCGACGGTTCACAAAGGGTCACATTTATAAACAATCAATAATAAATTGTAAATATAGGTGGAAATTTTTTAAATTCGGAAATGAGAGTACTCATAAACTTTAAAAACCCATTATATAGTAGCCATGTATAATAGGGCCTACCTGAGCCTTCATTGGGAATCCAACAACTACCTACTTGAGTGCATTGTTCTCGCCATATAGCAGAATGAGCTGCTGAACTGGAATTAATAGAAGCTTGACGCCTTCTTTGAATTTTTTCTTCTGCGTCTAAGTCAATTTCCTCAGGTTCTTTTAAGTCGTTGTTCTCATTCCATAACCTATATTGAATAATTCTATACCAATGCTCGTAGGTTTGTAGAATAGGGCTCTTCTTCTTGTTGAATCCTCCATGTTGTGTATGTCTATGGTATGCCACCTTTGCAGCATGATGACTATACTCCATCCCTTGACACGACCAAACCAATAGAGAGCCATAACGCTCTACAAAGTATGGGCTATGTTTGACCAAAACATGCTGCAAATGGAGAATATTTCAACAATTACTATAAAAATATGAAGAGTAGCGTGTACTTAAAATAGAGTCAAAATATATGTAATGTTAGTATCAGTATTTTACAAAAAATGTGAATAATACTAATAAACACTATGATATATGTGGAATCATTTCAAAGCTTACTTAAATAGAGAATGATGTAAATGGAATCATATTTTTGAATTTTGAGTTTCAAAGTGTTGTTTTAAAAAAAAAATAGCTATAGGAGAAAAGAAGCATAGCAATAACTTACAATGTAGTGTGTGACGGAATGTTCTCCAAAGTGTTTCACAAATAATTTGCCAAAGTCTTCAAGGAGTTTTTTAAAGGAAGATTTTTGAATTGGAGTCAACACCAGTCCTTTAAACTAAGGGAGTAAGGATTCCAATGCCTTCCAAACTGAAAGGTGCCCTTGGCGAGCATTGCCATCATCACAAAAGTTCCTTTCAGCAATGACGATATCAACGTATGTTTTATCTAAACAATTAGTGTGAACCGTCGAGACGGTCCACTTTAGCGGTAAACCTTTACCGCAAGGTTTTTTATTTCTTGATTTGTTTAAACGCGGCATTTTAGCCGATTAGTCCATTTTCCGTGTGGAGTGCTATTTGGTTTTGGTTTTGGTTGATTTTTTCTATGATGCCTTTTTGTCTAAGTAATTTTAGCTGCTTGTCGATTTTTAACCGATTAACCATAGGATTTTTGGTGTTTATACCATTTGGCCTATTATTTTAGTCTATTACTTTGGTCTATTATTCCGGCCTATTATTGTGATCTTTTACTTTGATCTATTCTTTTGGTCTATTCTTTTAACCCATTCTTGTAGCCTATTCTTTTAGTCTATTTTATTAGTCCATTCTATTAGTTTATTCTAGTTTATTCTTTTGGTTTATTATTTTAGTCTATTGTTTGCCTATTATTTTAGTCTATTATTTTAGCCTATTATTTTGGTCTATTATTTAGTCTATCATTTAGTCTATCATTTAGTCTATTATTTAGTCTATTATTTTAGTCTACTATTTTAGTTCACTAATTTAGTCTATTATTTTAGTTTATTCTTTTAGCCTATTCTTTTGTCTATTCTTTTGGTCTATTATTTTAGTTGATTAGTTTAGTTTATTATTTTAATCTATTAGTCTAATTGGGTTTATTATTTCCCTTGTAGACTAGTGGTGGGAAAATTAGAATTCCCGGTTTGCTATGAGCAAAGTGGGAGTTTTGTGAAGATAAGGGGGAAATTAGCCTTGTCGGATGATAAATTGTCGGATGACTCTTACCTTGGACGGATGTAGTTTTGGGGTGGATTTTGAATCCCACCCCTGTCGCAATCCAAGGAGTTAGTTTGTGAACGCCGTTAGAGAGTTCTAGATCTGGATCGAGAGAGAAGCCCCGGTAGAGAAAAGTAGAGAATTGTTGTGACCAAGGAATTAGGAGTTCCCATGACATAATCTCATGTGTGCTAAGGGGGAGCTTCTATTGCATGAGAAGGTTCAAAGTTCGAATCCCCGGGGAAGTCATTGTCAAGAATTTAGATAACTATGAGAGAACAAATATAGGGTGCCTTTTATTCATTTGAGATAAAAATTATAAATTTATAGAAGTAATATAGGGTGTTATAAAACCGAATTAGGAATATTTTAAGAATATTCCATATATATAATATACCCTAAACATACTACAAATAGTAAAATATTCCAGTTATTTCATAGCCCCCCATATAATACCCTTTGTACGCTCATATGTACCCAAAATTTACACTAGGTGACTTCTCCAAGTTCAAATCTCCTCGATAATGCAGAGTCTTGTGATCGGTCCTGAAAAGAGGGGCCAAAACTCATTTTTGCTGCCTTTCAAGTTAAAAAGCTAGTTTTGCCTTGTCTTTCCTCTCATGGAATATTTTTGCTCGACCTTACGGATAACCCTAATATTCCGGTAAATAAAAGCGACCACTTCGGACATTCAAGCTTTTTGGAGTTTCAACCTTTTGGATGTATGGTGACAAAGTGGAAGAAATTAATAGATTTTTTAAAAAATATAAACCATTTGTATTTGGTGGGCACTGTATCATAGCCCGTTTACATTAGTCACCCAACGCGAGTGCGACAGAGAATCTACGTTCGTCAAGTAAATTTTTGGTAGCTATAGTGTGCTCCTGTAATTTTTTTTAAATGAAGCATACAAGAAGCTGCTCCAACGCATTTTGCCACAAAAAAATTCGCGCTCTACTAACGCACATGCGTTGATCAAAAGCATAAGGCTATGACACCACAAGCAATTGTATATTACTTTTGAAATTTACCTTGCAGCATTCAAGGAACGCAATACAAGTGCTGGAGCTTCTTGGTGTGAATGTGCCATCATTGTCATTACGAACAGATACTTTATTATTCACTCTGGCTTGGAAAGAGGACCGGAGTTTCTATCTACAGTATCTATCTACTCTGTATTCGTATGCAGAAATCAACAGAATACTGTACATGGTTTGAATAGTCGGAACTGGTGTACAGAATTCGTTGACCTTGCAATGAAGCTCCGTAATTTGGTGTTTGAATCGGTATTAAAAGTATGTTGACCAGGCGGTAACGCGTTGGAGCTAATTAGTGTGCCCAAATAATACAATGGCTGGGGAATGTTCCAGAATAATCCCGAGCGGTGTACGAAGTCCAGCCTGGCATGATCCTTCCCGACATCGACACGTCAGCAGACCCACCAAATCGGTCCACCTGGAGTAGGTAGGACGATCGCAGCAGTTTCAGCCGTCGGATCCGTTTGCCCTTCCACAATCATAAAACGTGTTCCCAAAGTCGTTTCTTTTCCCTTACTTTCTCTGGAAGCATGACAAATATATGGAACGGGAAATCAGTAAGATAATCATGTGATTGCTTGGATACTTTTGCCTTTTTCCTGGACTAACTTTTACAACGACATTATTAACTTAATGACAAAATACATGGGAACTGCGTGGAGATTATTGCCTTTCTTGTGGCCTTCGTTACTTTTAACAGTGACGCTAGTTTTACCGTGCAGTGAAAAATTGGTGTATCAACTCAGGTGTCAGTGAAAAATTGGTGTCAGTGTATTTCTTTTTTCCATACATGGCTACTAATTTAAAAATAAATAAATAAACAAAAATTGGCTCGGTCACTGCACCACATTCACCATTATTTCTCATAGGCTATTAGAGTACGTGTACCCAAAATTTCATTGTAAACTCATTACATTTATCTGCCCCAAGTTTACTGATGTTGAGCCACATTGAACTTTCATACATAACTTTGTTTGTCATGGATTTTCAATGGGTATGTTGTACATGAATATGCTCTATTTAAAATAAATAAAATAAAACTGAACAGAAAATTTCAGTCAATGGTACAGATAATACATGAATTGCTACTCTGTTTTAAGAGACTCCGAACTTTGCAAGCTCACCGTGTTCATGATCAACATGGCTGTCATTCTGAAAGAAACCCTAACAAAAGCAAATGAAACAAGTAGACCTTCAAGGATTGAATGCTTCAGGTGGTGGTGGCACAAGGATGACCTTCAAGGATTGAATGCTTCAGATGCTTGGCGCCTCGCTTGCATCTGCTTTCGTCTCATCCCCTTCGTTTGAACTCGCAGCAACGATGCAAGGCTTCACTCGGCGATGGATGCACTCGGGAAGAATCATCGAACAGTCCGCCTTTCCTTTGCCACACCTGTCGGGGCGATGAATGGGAGACGCTGCTGCAAGCGGATGCACAGTGGGAGACGATGATGCCAATGCCATGGCCTGCGCCATTGTACACGCCTTGCTTGATTCGACAATTAAGAAGCGGAGGATGAATCAGTGGAGTTGTGGCTATGGCGCCATCGGTAGCTCGCGAGCTGCGAGATGCAACAGTCGACTGAGGGCCCAACGCCACAAACTCAATATGCTCAATTTTAGCTCTGAGTATGCTGTACAGTGATTATTTCTTTCTCTGGAAGAATGACAAACCTATGGAGCATAAAGTAGGATGGGTAAACTTTTGACTTTTCACGTGGGACTTTTGCGTTTTAACGTGGGGAACTAATGGGACGCTGTAAAAGTAGTAGAACAGTGTGTTGGGACGCTGTAAAAGTAGTAGAATAGTGTGTTGGAAGGCACATTGAGGTTCTCAGCAGTTGCTGTAGAGGAGAGATGAGCAATCGTTGTCTACTTTCCATATTTCCGCTCCCTCGCTGCCTGCCTGGCTTCGTCGTTGCTCCTTCTGCTTCTGCTTCTGCTTCTGCTGGTGCTGGTGCTGCTACGTCTGCTATCGCCAAGCCTCTGCTCCCGCCTTCATTTTGCCCAATCAACGCTCCTTTTTTTGCCATTCTCGTGCTACTTCTCAATTGCACTCGCGACGTGGTGCCTTTGACAAAGCAACCCTAGAGGTGTGGATAGGGAGATCTGTGTGCAGGGCGGGGATATGGTGCCGGGGCTATGGCGGAGGGCAGGGGCGGACGCGCGTTGTTGTTGATGCAACAGCGCGACGCAATAGCATTACCATCGTCAGTGACCATGAGTCAGCTCAGCGATGGCAATGATTTGATTGAGAGCGGGAATGTGATTTGCTTCGGCAGTATTCCTGCGGTCTTGGATGTGGCCGGGGCTGCAGATGCGCGCGTTGTGCAGGAGGAGGAAGACGCGGTGAGTGAGGGTATGGATCAGCAGGTGGAGAACGGGGAAGGTGTGAGGTCTGAGAGGTCGTTAGGAGAAATGGAGGAGGAGGTGGAGTGGAAGGAGAGCAAGAAGATGGAGCCGACAGAGATTGTGGATGAGAACAGAACGGTAGAAGCGTCAGGCATTGACAGATCTCTGAGTTTAGGTGATGTTGTTGCTGAGAATGTGGAGCCTGCTGCACAGTTGGCACCTTCCCCTGTGGAGGCGCATTTGAAGTCAGTGTCGGAATTCAACGAATCGCCGGATAACGGACGTGGAGAGCCTGGATCTGTAGAGATCAATAGTGTAGGCAGTGGACTCGATTGCGGTCAGAGTGTGCCGAGTGATGATGAGAAGAGGAATGTTGTTGCCGCGCAAGTGGAAAAGCTATCGCGGCCACTACCGCCTGTGCTCTCGTCAGTGGATGAAAGAAGTATCACACTGTCGTGGATGGGATGCGCGACGACGGTGTCGTACGAACTCGACCGTGCGTGCAATGAAGCGCCAAATTCTGTGTCAGATCTTAAGTGGACTTCGGTTTCGTGTGGCGAAGGGTTAAGTTACAAGGTGTGTGATCGATCTCCGTATTTCTTGATTGTTTATCAAGGTTCGGGCCACGTCTTGAGTTGCCATCAATGTTCCGTTCAAGGAAATTTCGGCTGCACCGATTGCGTCATCTGTAAGCAATTACATCAGTAGAAACCCGGTTATGTTAAACCGCAATGAACTGAAACTGAGTGTGGGGTATGGAAATCGATATTCACGGTTTCTTCAATTAACGTCCGCTGATGCACAAATCAGAATAAATTAATGCTCATCAGCTAATCATACAAGGCTCAATCACAATGCAGCACAAGTTTTGTATCATGAAGATGGAGGCCATTGGTACAATTTAGTTCTCTTGATTGTCACGAATACGTTGCACTGTATGTTTCGGTTTTCAACGCTAGTTGGTAGTGACAAAGATTTGTGACTGAATGTTTATGAATTTTGTGTTGCAGGTAGAACACTTGAAACCTGGGACTCCTTATTCCTTTCGTTTACGTATAGTCCCCATTATAGTGCCACCTCTTGCAGCACCACTGTCGCCATCTCCATCAGATATTGCTGTATTTTCTACACTTCCAGCTGCACCTTCTCAACCATCTTCGCCCGTCCTGGTCAATAGAGCACGCACTTCTTTGAAGGTACTTGTCTACTGCAGAGCTTTAGGTTTTCTGGTTATACTATATTGTTTGTACGAATACTTGCAAATGCTTTTGGTACATCTACCTGTTAGCAATGTTGCATGGCTACTAGTAATTTTTCGTTACGTCGGTCCCTTTACTGGTCTTATGCGTCATAGCAGTGTGTTGATATAGCAAAATTCTCCACAACTAATTGGCAGTTCTATTTCCCTGAGGCCAGGTGAAGTTTACTGTGGTTTGTCTGCCACTTCTGTAAGAAGGAAAATCTAGTTAGTGACTTGAAGTAGTGAGAGGAGGAAGTCTGGATTGTAAGAGTTTGTTTACAGGTGAAGTTAACGAATTAATTAAGAAAAAAGATTGGCACTTATAGAACGTCGGAAACGTATGGAGGTTTCAAAGTGTTAAGATGTTCTATTACGTGGAAAAAACTCAGGTGAAGTGGACTGCGCCTTCGGTATCTGGAGGGTTGCCTGTGGAGTATGTGGTCCAAATGAACCCAGCACCTAAGGGTGATGCAAATGTTGTTTCTCCTATCACTTTGGATGTAAGCTTCTGCTGTTTTGAGATGTGTTAGTTTGGGACGGTCTTTTACTATTGGTTACCCTGTACTTGCCTTAACTAATTCATTCATTTTATGTATGTTTAATGTGGAATTCTTGTTGGCCAAATAACTCAACAATAGTTACCGAATTTTCAATATGTGGGACCATTTCTATCCAGGGCTTTATGCAAATTTACAATGGAAAGGAGACATCAGTGAAGGTGACTCGGTTGCTCCCAGGGACGGCTTATCGATTCCGTGTGTTGGTGAGTCTATGATTTTACGTCATGCACTAGCTCTACTCGCCTTATAATTTTCTGCGAAATGTAGTTACTTTATGATTTGTTTAGCTGGTAGATTCATTTAGTTCGATTTCTTGGAAGTTTGTGTGCGGAGTGACACGTACTTTAATATCTCATGGAGGCCTGAACTCTGGTTTTGTGATCCTGCTGCAGGCTACTAATTCTATTGGACAAAGTCAATTTTGTAAAGAAGCATGCTATACGACAGACGTTTCAGTACCAGCGGCGCCGGAAGCTCCCACACTTCTGTCTGCGTCCGCAACCTCGATGATTGTTGGGTGGCAGGTTGGCTAACTCTGTCTGATTTTATGGCCTTGCATGCATGAGGGGGACCACGTTTCAATTTCAGTTTCTGGAATTTTGCACGGAGAAAATCTGCAAAGCTACTTTTTTTTTCCGCTGATGTCCAGTTTCCTTTGAATGCGGCGCAGGAACCTAATAATTCTGGCTCTCCTATCACTGACTACACTTTGGAACACGATGATGGTAAGTTTTAACTTATAGTGCTGTATATTCACGCATTTGATAATCGTTTATTGTCCTGTATTTAGTTCTGGCCTGCTTGCATATTGCACTTACATCTTCTTGTGTGTAGTGTGGGACTGTTCCTTTATTCAGGTTCTTCAACACCGCAATTATTCATGTCCCCTAGGCAAATCTATGTACGTGTCTATTTATTGATCCTTTTTATCCCGTGAATATTTTCAGGTGAAGGCGGCCCATTTACCAGTGTTTATACAGGGGGAAATCGGCAGTAAGCTCTGTTCCTTAGCTATCTATTTTCCTCTGCTGCGCTGGTTGTGAATGGTTTCTAGTTGGTTGAAGCCAAACATCTCAATGGTCTTTTCCTGTCTATGGAATCTGAAAGCTGGTTAATATTTGCCCGTATACAACTTGGTAATTTCAAGAATACATAGCCAAATCTTGGAGGTAGCCTTACCCTATTCACTAGTTGTGTTTGTAACGTCTGGGTTCCAGGTACATCATGGGCGGTTTGAAAAGTGGACATGTGTATCGAGTGCGAGTTTTGGCTCATAACCAGAAAGGAAAAGGGTCGTTCAGCAAGCCTGCGGAACTTCTAACTAATTTTGCTGCCCCTAGTCCTCCACCAACTCCTTCCATCTCAGGGCGCAGCACTACTACTATAGTGGTAACCTGGGGCCCTCCAGAATGCGATGGCGGAAGTCCCATAACAGCGTGAGTGCTGCGTTTTCTTTCTTTATACAGTACGGTCGGGGTTCATTTGTGTAGCATTTTAGCAGTGTTCAGTGGTCAGTTCCTACGATTCTGACATTCTGATATAAATATGATGCTGTTTGGTTTGCATTACTCTCGCAAGACCCTACCACTAAGGTCAGACATTGTATCCGCTTATCCTCCCATTCTTTACTGGCGTTTAGGAGTGTTTGAGAAGTGAAGACTTTTCAAACCCCTGTAGTTTTCATAGAGTGGTACCTTTGGGTAGTGGGTTTGCATTTTTGTAAGCATTCAAATCTCTTAGAGTGGTCTTCCTGTAGCAGTTGGTAAATCGCCTGAGCTTCTTATGGAAACGATTGTGTGAGTTCTCTTTCATTGTCAGTACTAAATGACTATGGTCTTAGCTTCCTCGCTCTCACAAAGTACTGGAGTAAGTGAGGTGTAATGACATCTGCTTACTTTCTTTGGGTTTGCTGTTCATAGTTTGTAATGTTCGTTTTTGTATTGACAGGTTTGAGGTGGAGACGAAGAGATTTATGACCGGTTGGACCTTGGTTCACTATGGGATAACGAACACGTACACTGCGACTGGACTCTCTCCAGGTACCTACCTTCTCTGAAATACACTCCTTAATATTCCAGTTTAATTTCTCTTGCAGAAGCCTTGCTGTGCAGGACATTAGAACTTACTTCAAGCTGGCACTGGCTTACAGTAGTTATACCCAAAGAGTTTCACGGCAATGCCACATCTCTCTAACCATCATTTGCCTTTATGGAATAAAAGCCACAGCTGAAGATGATATCACTCTGGTTCAAAGTGATGCTAGCTGTGATATCGGTCATAAACTTAGGTGACAATATATGTGCAGGCATAGACATCGATGTGCGTGTGCGGGCTGTGAATCTGATGGGAAAAAGTGGGTGGTCTGGTGAAGGTAATATGCCTAAATCACAATTAATGAATTGAGTTTCTTCTTGTATTATAAGCTTAGCCGAAATTATCTGAGAATAATCCTTGTTTGGATGTTTATACTAGGCATAGAAGTCCTTGTTTTTATATATGTAGCCATGTCCTTTTGACCAAGTTGGAACTGTTGGTACTACAGTGCATCTTTTGGATGATCTATATTTTGGTTAGTTTTGTACCACAGCCATGTTCTGCAGTCGCTAAGTCTGGTTCGCAAATACCTGAGAATTATTTTGTCTGTACTGGCATCATCTGCAGCTCAGTTTAGTACGCTACCTGGTCCACCAGAGGCTCCATCAGCACCAGTAGCACTCGATGTAGAGAGCTCCAGAATCGTGTTGAGGTGGCGTCCCCCTGCGCATGACGGCGGGTCTCTCGTTAGTTTATTTCGCCTGGAGGTAATTATACTTGTTCTGATGTGTTCGTTGTATATGCGTACCAAGCTTTATTTTATTTTATTGTAGGCAACTGTGGCTTAATATTAAAACAATTACCACTGGCTTTGAAAACCTAGCAGTTGATCTTCCGTTTATGACACTGCCCTAAAGAGTTTCCGGTCTCAATTTTGTTTTTTTTGAAATAATCGTGTGCGGTTTTACGAAAGTAATTTATTCATGGGTGTCCTTTCTTTTGAAACCTGAAATTCATGCCTCGAGGCACAAATAGACGTCTCAATTTCAACATCCCAAGTTTGAGAAAGTCACATAATTTCCGGGACTTGCATGGTTTCTTGATAAGACCTAAAGGACCCTGAGTATCTTAGGGCCAACCACTTGATTTTGTACGTTGCTGACAGTTCTTGAGTAAGTCGTCAGAAAGTTTTAACATATTCTAATTACTGGTTGTAGATGAATGATGTACGACAAAATGCATTGGAAGAGGATGCTTCAAGAACTGAAAGAGTAGAAGGTGAACGAAAATTTGTAACCGTGTATAGTGGCGATAAATGTAAATTTGAAGTGAAAGGACTCGAACCGGGTGCCATGTACTGCTTTCAAGTTCAGGCAGTCAACAAACAAGGAGCTGGCCCCTTTAGTGGTATGTTGCATTGGTTGTATGCCTATCAATTCGGATGTTATTTGTCAATCTTAAATATTTAATGGCTTGAGTGATTTACAAGTCATTCTTCTTGGTTAAAGTGTTCTTGAACCCATGTTGACTGAAAGGGGTCTGTATGTACCAGAGTTAAGTAAAGTGAAGACTCTATCTGCTCCCCCAGCAACACCAGAGCCCCCAGTCATTGTGGGCAAGGCTTCAGCAAGTTCGATATCTTTGAGGTAACTTACGTATCCACATTGCTGAACTCTGAAAGCGTCGAACAACTGTCCTGTTGTAGTTTTTGAGTGGTTTGGTTTCTGTCACGATGTCCTATTCCCGTCTGTCAAACCGGTGATAATGTTTAGTGACTCCCTGATTTTCCAGTAAGATCACGTAGTAATATTTCTTTCGGGAAAACTTTAGATAGTTCTGACAGGTTCATTTTTTCTTTGCAGATGGTCCTCACCACAAAGTAATGGTGCATCAATCCACTCCTACCTACTTCAGATGCTGGATCTTGGGTATGGAGAAAAATGTCTCCCTGGTCGTAATGAGAATATTTCTGCCAATGGCGATGATCTGCAAAGTGGAAATTTTGAAAGTATAGCGGGTCAGAGGGATTCTTTTAGCCCATATTCCGATGGTCTACCGCACTCTCCATCTCATAGTATGTCTTCGGACTCAAGTCTAGGTACCAGTACCTGGGATAGTGAGAAATCTTCTCAGAAGAACAGAACGTCACCCAGTTATGCAGGTGATCCATCTTCTTGGTTCTGTCAATTTCAATTAGTTTGAATTATTGTTGTATAGAATGGCGTTGGTTTTTATTATTCGGCCCTTTTTCACGCTAGTAAAAACGTCATAATGTTCTTGTTTCGCTTCAAGTCTACAACCCTTGTTTGGAAGCTCTGTTCAGGTACCAGCGAGGACGAACATGATGTGCATGGTGTTTTGTATAAGAGGGGTGTTGACGAATCGGTTTCTTTGGCCCACGTTCTTGATTTAGGTTTGTTTGAAAATGAGGGTCATAGTAATATGGCTTTGCGTGAAGTCTACAGTGGTTCAAGCACAGCCTACACTGTCAGCAAACTTCAACCATTTACAAGCTATGCTTTCCGACTACAGGTATTCATTTGTTGCAAAGAAATCAAAATTTTGTAATCTTTGGTCGTACTTTATATGTGCAGTTTAGGAGTGTTCCTGCAGTTATCCCTGGGCAAGTACTTTTGAGTATTTTACATATTGGTTGCCTTCAGATGTTTGGTTTCACATATTGGTTGCCTTCAGATGTTTGGTTTCACATATTGGTTGCCTTCAGATGTTTTGAGCATAATGGCTAACGAATTAAGAAGCAGCACTTGATGTATCTTTTAATGTCGGAACCGTCATCTATGATGCTACAATATCGTTTTTTGAAATGGTATTACGATCAACGCAGGCACAAAATGGTGCGGGTTCAAGTGAGTTTAGTGCCTTTTCAATCGTTATGACGTCCGCAGCGGCTCCTTGTGCTCCTTGTCCCCCGGTAGTCGTGGAGACAACGTCGTCATCGTTGACTTTGAGATGGGAGGTTGGTTTCCCTGCCACTGTAGATTCCAGATCAAGAGCAATTTGCCATGTTTAGTTAAATTTTATAGGACTAATTCATTTTCTTTGGGTATGTCATGTCTGCAGGTCCCAGATCAAGATAATGGCTCACCTGTGTTTCGATTTACCCTTGAAATTCTGAAAGTAAGATCCAACAGAGAAAGTCTAAGTGGCCAGAAAAATAAGTCTGCCAAGAAGAGATTGACCAACCTAGATGCTTCAATTCTCTCGGAGACGACAGTTTGGGAACCCATTTTTGACGGAAATGGGCTGCGGTATGCAACTTGTCATCTTACCTTTGGGAATTCTTGGTTCATTTCATTTGCTCACAAGGAATGGATGTGCATGACTGGAAGGATTTGTTGCGGTGAAAGAACAGTCGTTTAGCACCGTTTTGTAACATCTCAGAGGTCAACGGTGTTGGAAACATGCTTTTTCCTGGGTCACCACGTTGTTTAGCTGTGAAGGTAGTTAAATTGTGTCACTATGGTTGCTCATCTACAACTGGTGCACCAGCGCCAATTGCCAATGAAAAAGCTGACAAGTATGTGGTTAATAGGTATGAGACTTCTGACCTATTGCCTGGGCAAAAGTACACTTACCGGGTGATAGCCCACAATGCATTGGGTACGTCACCTCCAAGTCCAATTGTGGAGGTTACGACGCTGTCTTCGGCTCCAGGAGCACCGCTACCACCCACTTTTAGCAAAATTACGCCCACCAGCGTGTTCATAAAATGGTCTTCTCCAGCACGACACAATGGCAAACCGGTGACAAGGTAAGCAATTTTTTTGATTAGGGTAGTTGATTGAGTCCTTGTTACATCGTATCCTTGTTACATCGTATCGATTCCCTATAGGATACTAAACAGTCATTCATATTTGTGGTGGTAGGGGTTATGCATTGAACAGTTTTCTTTTCTTTTTTCTAATTTGTATAGAAGTTATTTCAAGGGGTCTCTGTGGTCCTTTACATTACTTAATATACAAATATTGTGGCTACTTAAACTAATCTCCAACTTCCTGTCAACGTAGTTAACTCGCTTTTAATGCAGTTAACTCATTTTATTGTGAGAAGTTAGCCAGGGATTTGGAAAGGGTAGAAGGTGTTTTTTAATCACATTATTAGAAGAGCCATTGAGTACTCTCAATCTCTAAGGTGCAAAAAGGAATAGAATTCAACAATCTTTGTAGATTGGTGGGAGCAAGTATAGAAACTCAAATAACTAGATGGTGCTCAAACACTAAGTGTTCAGATGGTGGCAGTATTTTTTATAAGGGTGAAAAAATAATTTTCTCACCTAAAACAGGGTAGGCATTTACAGACGACTAAAATAGGCACCCTCATATATGTATAGGGGTTGGATGTTTTTGTTTGGATTTTGAAGTCCGCAGCAGAATTAGTTATGAACTTCGTTTTGCAAGTTGGAATCTCTTATAGGAATGGTTGCTGAAAATATGACGTTGGCGTATCTTCACTCGCTATAATTTACAAAAGTCTCCTGCAGATCTATCTCTTCCTTAGTTCATTGACACCAACTGCTGACTGGGGTTGTGTGTAGCTACAAGCTTATGATGGACGATGGCCAAGGAGGTCCGCTGCGGAAGGTGTTTGAGGGTGGTGCTACATCATACAAGGCCCTGAAGCTTCGGCCAGCTTCAAACTACCGTGTAGCAGTGCAGGTTCATCTCTTATTTTATTTTTTTGTTTTGAAATGCATTGTGATTTCCTTGTTTGAAGATATAGCGCTAGAATGAATTTCAGAATAGGTTGTCACTCTAATGTTTGTGTATTTTTTGTGCTTACAGGCGATTAATTCTCTTGGAGCAAGTGCTTTCAGTGAGGAGGCAGTAGTCGAGTTGCCTGTGGCCCCTCCACCAGCACGTCCAACCCCTACGGTTGACTTCTATAATGAAGAGACACAAGCACCGATAATGACGGTGACCAAAGCAAAACCATCTGTTCGGGAGCAACTCACAGAGATAGTCAACTTCGTGCAAGAGATCAGTAGGAAAGTTCAGGAACCGTGGTCTTTGAAGACACAGCGTTGGGTAGCCGCTGTAGGAGTTTCTGTTACTCTAATTGCCATAATTGTCAACCTTCTGTATAATTAGGATAGAACCTTTCTCAGGGGAAGGGAACATTTATCCCTTTATATAGAAGCCCCCAAGCTCCCACCAGATATCATTCTCGCTTACTCCCTCAGCGGAGCAGAAAGCCTGCTCACGTGAGGTGTGGGGAATTACGAAGAGTTACATACATTCATGGTCAAGATCCTGTTAAGACGCAGGGTGTATTCATCGAAGATTCTGGCCCGATTTGTCTCGGAACAAAGGGTACTGCTTATATTCTGGTATGTAAAGGTAAACATTTAGCTTCATGCACATAGATTCAAAAATTAAAAATTTCTATCAATTTTTGACCGTCCTCATTTCTAGTCGCGCATACCTGCTCCGTGGAGGAGGCACTCTGCGTGGGCTTCAACTGTACCGACTGATCCACTCTTATATTTTTGAAATAAAGACCCAGCACTGTGTTGGCTGAATAATACTGCAGTATTCTGCAAGTGTTTCAACAAGAATTTGTACTTCTAAACTCCCTATCTTTCCTGTAATTGCTGCTTTCAGCTTTCCGTTTTGTCAGTTATGCTTCTGTGAAGATGTTCGACATTGTAGAGATCTATATCAATAGGTACAACTTATCATGGTGGTTGTCTATTTGTGAAGCTACCTCTCCAGAAATGGTTGGCGGGGCGTTCATCAAGCTGGAGAGTGAGACAAAAAGGTTAGTCTGTTTCAACCTCAATCGTCTCTAGGGTACACCATCTATACAAGGTACTGAGCTCTGCCATCTTCTAGTCTGCATCCGGGATACCTTCGGGATAGAACAAATGCGCATGTCCACGGTTTCGACTCCCTTGGCTTGAATCCGTGTCCAGAGTGGCAGCATACATGTATTCAGAGGTGGGAGGGAAGGAAGAGGAGGAGGACATGGAGGACAAGGAGGAGGTGGGTGGGAAGGTGGAAATGGACGTGTCGTAGTGAACGGCGCTGAGGACGTTATGCAAGACTTGGGCATCTCGGAAGGTGGTGATGTCGTATGACCTCCCATCTCTTTTGCACGTCAGAAAGGACTCGAGCTCGACCCGCATGGCGTCCAAGGCGGCACTCTTGGTCTCCAGAGCCAGCCTCGCTTCACCCAGCTTCATCTTAACGCGCTCCTCCCGCCAGGCCTCCGCTAGCTGCAGCATGCGCCGCTCCTCTTCCAGCGCCTCCCGCATCTGCAATGCTCGGGAAATACCGACAGTTAGTGTAAAATGATCTGGTTGATTTTTCTAAAGACAGGATCCTGGCTGCTTTTGTTTGAATATTTCCCGAGCATTGCGCACCTGCTGTGACTGGCGCTTCAGCTCTTCCACCTCGGCCTTGTCGTTGCCCGTCTCCTGGGCCAGCTCGTGGCACATCTCCTGCATCAGCTGCCGGGCCTGGCGCTCACTCTCGAGCTCTTGGAGAGCTTTGGCCGTCGCCGTCTGGGCCTCCGTGAGCTCCTTCGTCAGCCTCCGGTTGGCACTTTCCAGTCTCTGATTGGCGAACCGCTTCTCCTCCAACTCCTCCTTCATCGATTGCACTGCCGCTTTGACCCTCTCCTCCGCTTTCACCTTCCAGCTCTTCTTCTCTTCCGAAAACCGGCTCATGAGGCCCTCCACCTCGCGCCGCGCGATCCTTTGCGGGAGCTCCAGCTCCCTCACCCGGGCGTGCGCTTGCATCAACTGCGCATGCAATGCCGTTGTTAAACTCAGGCTGGAGTTGTGCTGCTCCTCGAGCATGCGGATTTGACTGAACACCTTCAGCAGCTCATTCGACGTTGTGCTGGTTTCTGAATCAATATAGTCGCCATTCCCTTTCGTTGCGAACAGGGGATAAGGTATGTGTCTTGGCCTATCAACCTGCCATTTGTTGTCATACCAGTAGATAAAATTCAGTATGAGCTTTCCAAAGTTAGTTAGAAATTTTGGGAGATTTACAGAGCTGTGGAGTGATCTTTTGGTACAAGAGACAAATCTATTGAGGTCAAATGTTTATCACTAATTATGAATTTCTTATGCAAGTTCAAAGTCGGAGGTTGTAGACCACTCTAACTGACAATAGACAACTCCATTTCCATTCAACCAGACATTTAGCGTACACGACTTCTAACAAGTGTATGAATAGATGAGTTCCTGTTGGAAATGGGATCAGGTCCCTATTGGTTTTAGTTTCCTCTACCTTGATTGGAGCTCACCAATGGAAATTCCCTAGAATGATGCTTGTGAATTTTAAAAGGTATTTACACTAAGTATGAATCTGAAGACATTACTTACCAGAGTGGGAGTAGGAGCATGAGCAGAATCGTCGTCTATCTCCACGCTGGTTCTGGTCAACAACCTTTGAAGGCTTCCTGTCTGATGCAGCAGCAAAACTGACTACATCAATCAAATGGATTTAAATCGACAGTCGTGAAAACCTCATAAAACTTGTGATGGCTTGATGGTTGCGATGTTTGGATGCCAAGCAACGAACCTTCAAATGGCGATGGTTGGCCGACTTGCAGTTGGAAGGGGTTCCAGAGAGGATGTAGTCAGGCTGCGAAAAGGGACTGGCGTTCACGTCAGAAGGAGCAGCGCCAGGTGGAGAGGATTTGTCGGGGATCCAATTGAAGCTGTGCAGGCAAGCAGGAAGTGGAAGGTCTTGGAGCTCCCACAACGACGCTGCCAGTTTTCGTGCTGACGGTGAAGGAGCTGCCGGGGGTGTCGCCATAGGTATCCCTGCTTCATAGAGCTGGTAATCACTGAACGTTTGCTTCCACCTGGGCACTGGCGTCGTCGGCGTCGCCGATCGTCGGCCCATCACGGTCCGGTTCATTCGCTTTCGTGGTCTCTCACGCCTGTTCATTACTACTCTAATTCACTTCTCCCTTTTCTGCACCTCTCGATCTATCTCATTCGACTCCCATGATTTCGGCAGATTGTCTCTCAATCACCCAATCTCTCTTTCTTTCCATGACGTGGATTCTCTTCCAAACTTATTAACTAGTGTAATATCTGCTCTTCTACAGAGAAAGCCCTATTGATCGACCCGTTCCATAGCCAGGGTGGGTCAATGCCATTTGACCCTCTGCAATCAACTTACCAATGAAGTCTGTAAATCTGTCTCAATCTGGCCAATTCTCTCTACCGCCACCTTCCTCTTTCGAATTAGAACTAGTTGAGATTGTTACCCTTGTCGACCCAACTCAAAACTTACAACGAAACCCCTCTCCAGGCTACAAAATCTGAGAAGCTGGATGCAATCATGGCCAGGGGCCTCAGCCAAGGCAGACACAGGTACCACTCCAACTTCAATCACCGCTGCTAATATTAACCATCACTTCCAGTTCGCCACACCCAGGCACTCTTGATCCACTACACAGAAATAGCTGCAAGACATGAAATCTATTATAGACTCCTGTGTGGTAGATTGAAATATCAGACTCTAGCTGATGACCTAGTACTTCTCCTTTTCCGTCTCCTGAAATTCCGCAATCAAAGTGAAGGAGCCAGGAATCTGCTTCATGATCCAAAGGGGCAGGAGTAGAAGTGTCGGAGACGGCAATCAGCTGGCCACGTCAGCCTTTGATGGAGCTAGCAAGTTGGTCGGAGCTAGCAAGATGGTAAGTTACTGCACGTGCAACTCTTCTGTTAACTCTATAACTTAGATGCCGAAGAATTTCCACAACAACGAAGCCGAAAGCCTGGCGGGGCAAGTGTGGAGACGACGACGACTGGGTTTGAAATGAAAGTACCACCTCTGATTAGGATATTCTTATCATGTGTGTTAGGACATGATGATTGGTGATTCTCTCGGGGTCTGGTGGAGCCCTGCCACGCCGACCATGATGCTCGTTTGTTCGTTTGTGTGCTGCGTACGGAACAATTCACAAGGTCATCCGGAACAGTGCGTTTGTCCCTTAACCGGCTTGAAGACTCACTCCCAGATTCAGGATCTTCAACACCAGATTCTTACTTTGGCAGTGAGGCCTTCTCATCCTTTGCTTTTGCTCTTGAGATGGACCAGTGCCAGCAAGTTAAACAGTCTGTGACTGACTTGGGTGGCTCAGTTGTCAAACTGTCTGCATTTTTATTAATTTTTATTAGTTTTTTATTTGCTAATCTTGATTGATGCATTTGAAGATTGTCATGCATGCATGTGTGTGTACAACATGCACGACTATCTTTTGATTGGGTGCCAGTCCTTTTGTTGCACGTAGGTGTTGAATGTGTCAGTGACGCTTTCTCTTTCTTTTTATGGAGGATCTTTGAGGCACGCCATTGGCTATTTATTTAACACACCATGTCAACTGCCATTTTCTTTATTTTCAATAGCCAGGAACGAAGGCACTGTCTGTCAAGACTACTTGCATACATGTGACTTTTATAATTTTTGAGGTTTGCTTCAAAAGAAAAATTGTCATTTGGTTACGATGATAAATATCAAAAAAATTACATGGTTAATTTTAAATCAATTTACAAGCTTAAAACTTGAAAATTCATCAAAATTATATGTTCAATTGGAATGGTTGGTTTCTGTGAAAATTTACATCACGTGGTGAAGAGGTGCAAAATTTTAAATGATTTCTTTGAGTTTCAAAACACATTTTGACTTGGTTTATTTATTTATTTCATTTAACCCTTTGACGTGCGAGCGTCCATATTCTGGACGTTGGATGATTTCTGACGCGTCCCTTCACCACATATTGTGATGTTTTTCATCCATCCAAAATTCTCTTGATTCTTGTGCTAGTTGACTACCATTTGTATGGTATGGATCTTCAAAATAAGGTAATGTGAATTTTTGAAAAATAACAAAAGTGGTTTATGTCAAGTTTCATTCTTAGATCAAAAAGTGAGACCTTAAACATGATTTTCCATAATAAGTAGAATCAAATAATGGAAACCATACTATCTTATAGTGCATGTTATTCCAATTTCATTAAAATATTTTTTGATTTTTTTGTGTTAAATTTGGATCTTAAATTGAATTTCAAGAGAAAAACTTGCAAAATTAATTAAAAAATATTAATAATAAATATGATGAATCCAACCGAACAGATGTTATCTTCACATTGACATTTACAACTTTGCTTTGTACATCAACTCCATTTTTATTTTTCATCAAACATTTTATAACGAATCTTTGAAAACAGTGTTGAATTGGGACGTTAAAGAGTTAAGAAAAAGTGTATTGCCTTGAATTCCATACAATACATGAGTACACACCAATAGTTGAATTTTTTGTCATCGTGTTTGTGATGTCATTTTCACATGTCATTTTCATTTACATAAAAATTTGATTACTTGTAGTTTTTTAGTACTTTGATGAATGTCACAATATTTTGGACTTCTCTACATTGTGTATAGTTGAACAGTTCTTTCATGATTTCTATAAATGTTTTCTTCATTCAAATGATTAGAGCCAGGCACTTCTAAAAATATCATTTTTCGAGAGAATATTGTGTAAATCATTGTTATAATTTTAACTATGTATCATTGGATTCTTTTACTGAATGTGCATGCTAAGATTTCAGTGTAAAAGTGCTCTTAGAAAAGTCAACTCATAAAATTAAGCAACCAAAAAATCTCCAAAAATCACTTCACTTAGAGTATTATATTTCAACCAATCACAATAAATTCCATTCACAGATTGTCAATATCTTATTCATATATTAAGTTTCAAATTCTATACATAAATATTAGTGATAGCAATTATTAATCTAACCGTATGGATAGAATCTAAAATTCATAATGTACAACTTTTATTCATACATCGAGTTCAAAATATCCCTCTTAGTTACATTTTATAAGATATCTTTGAAATTCTCCAAATCCGAAAAGGGGTGAGGACGTTTAGGGGTTAACTTTATGACTTGATTTTTTCAAGAGCACTTTTAATTCGTTTTGAACTAAGATCTTAGAAAATTTTAGTGGAAAACAATGGCATGAAATGAGGCATAAAATTTTCACAAATCATCCCCTTTCTAATCGGATCACATATGCATGAAGTTGTCTTGCCATACAATTTTGTAGTAATTGTTTTTTTACTTGAAATGGATGGAAAAAGGTACTTCCACCTTACTGTGCGAAGAGAGTTGGTCTCAATGTACGGGGAGATACGGCAATTAGTGTAAAATTAGCTAAATGAAATTGCCAAATTACGAGTTGAAACTCATAATTTTAGGCTAAAATCCAGATATATTTTGTGATACTTAACTGCTACCTAGGTGATACATATGTAATAACCGGATGGACTCTTGTCTAAAACCGGTTGCTTTTGTAAAATATTGGATTTTTGCTGGTTCTCTTGGAAAACTCCCTGTTCAGTGGTTGGTCTGTTTTTGAGGACGCGTTCATGACATAAGCTCAAATGTCCACTTTGACCATTTCTGAAGCAGTGGCCAAGGAGGTAAAATTTCCATTGGATAAGTTAAGCAGTTTTCGAAACTGGGGATAACTTTGTTTAAGCCAAATCATATAATTGTTATAATGGTTATAATTGTTATAATTGTAACGTGGGCCAAAGATCATTGTGAATAAAGAGTTTGTTGGAGTTTAGTTCCTTTGTCCATGCCTCAAGGACACGGGTAATGAGGTTTACCGTTGGTGCCTCTTCTTGGAGGTGTCATATGGTAACTAAGATACATGAGCTCAGAACTTGGCATGTGAAAAGTGTCCAATCACATGTATTGATAGAGCGACATGCACCCTAGAATGTAGCCAGGTAGGAAAAAATGGATAGAATCATCCATATGAATGTGTTCATTCATAAAACTATCTGAATTTAGATTTTTTTTTAGAGGACTTTGGCAATTTCATCCATTTTTGTTTTGTTCATTTCCCCTAGTGTAAATGTACCGGCCACTCCCAAAATTAGGTGAGATTGTAGAGAGAATTTGCCCAAATTTCTTTGGCTATTCTAAAGGGATTGAATTTTCTCTACAAATATGATGATTTAACATTTATACAAGTGTGGACTGTAAAGGAATCTTCTCTAGGAAAACGTATTACACTTCAAAATCCAATTGCTCATCAAAGAAAAACTACCTTTCAATTTATGGCACTAGTAGCAAAACTGTAGTTTTTCATTTCCCGCTTCGTGGAAACAGTGAACAGTGGTTGAATATTATGCTTATATTTTTGTCTTCTTGTGACCAGAACCACTCACCAGCACTGACACAAGCCATGTACCTGGCGCGATTTCATTCCTTTTTCATTTATAGTAAGTGAAAACGACACATTTCCTACTAGTGTGACAACAAAAGGACTGCAAATGAACCTCTTTTGGGGCCGGGCGTGTGTGAATAAAGAATCTGTTCCTTGTAAATTATCTTGTTGGAATTTGGAGCAATCAAATAAGGTTCAATGGATACAGAGCCCCAAGTACGATTGATGATTCGGAATTGATGCTCAAGGCAAACGGCACTCACTCTCACTAATAGAAGAGATGCTACACCACATATCCTATTTAGTCCGAGATGCACTAATTGTTTTATAACGACTATGTTTTTTTTAATGTAGAATGAATACTTTTATCAAGTATGTTGATGGATGTTATGCTACTTGAATAGTACCAAAAGCTTCAGTCTTCGTAAAAAAAATTCCTTGTGTAGAAGTTAGAGTGGCTCGGACTAAACTGGATAATGGGTGTACTTGTCATTCTACATCTCCACTTCATGAACTCTAACTTAGGCTTAACTCCAGTAAATTATGTGGATGGTCGGCATCACAGTGATTTTTTTTTTAAAAATTCAGGAAGGGGTTCTCGAGACTATAGTCACGAGGGTCACGAGGGTGAAGGTGCATTATTGGCAATATTTCTGCTGTTGTGGTAAGTTAGAGGTGGCCACATCCTAGAATTGAAGTATATTGTTTTGGCTAAGTCATGAACATCACCATATAAATAATTGGATAATCTTGTCAGCAAGGCCTACTACAGAATGCATTGTGTAAGTTTCGAGAGAGGCATGCACCCAGAGTCCGCACATCGCTAGCCCAAACCCTAACTTGATCTCCTTGCGATGCCCTATAACCACATGGTTACGTCGCACAGACTACCTCCAATGCATGAACGTGATAGTGTAGCATCGGACCAGTTGGCCACCAACAAAAACTCATCCAAATCCGGGCTACAAACCATTGTTCAATACTGTGAACCTGACTACCACACCTTCCTTACTATACAGATTATGGTTAAAATTTCCATTTCCATTTTTATCTTCCTATGTTGAAATTAGCCACCCACTTCAAAATGTAGCAATTAGGCTATTTTTAAATGAAACAAAATCAATGGTCCACTGCCCTGCTGAAATATGAAAATCAAGGAGAATCACTAGGAACTAGCTCGGTGGTTCAAGCTCTAGCATCCCAATCGAGTGACCAAGATTCAAATCCTCTGCCACCCAATCATGATGGAGGTCCCATGACTTCATTGTATGGGTACCCTAAAAATGTCATAGGGAGAGAGAGCATGTCAGTTCTTTTTAATTGTACCTAGTCATAAGCTAGGTAGTTATAGGATCCACCTTTGAAAGAAAGCATCAAAGGTAGCATGCACTATGTAGGTATTGGTGGTGTATTTAATATCACAATCCCCTAACAGACGTTTAATTCATGTCCGCCTATATCCCGTGTTACTCTCTCTTCGATCACCAACCCTATGTACCCCTCCAAAAACACATCATAAGAACATGCTCACCCTACGCTTGAATCGCACATTTTATAAAATATTTTGGATGAATTTTTATTGACAACACTTGTACATGCTCTCTGGGACGGCAAATTTGCAAGATACATTGATGTCACAATAAACCCATCTAAACCAAGTTGCCACTATGATTAATAGTTTGGGAACTTGTATTGGAACACAACAATCTGACATTTGTTTAGGATTGTGCAACAAGGTGAGATTCAATTCTATGGGTGGGGGAGGGATAAAATTAGCAGGATAAAATTTCCTAAATTCAGGAGTAAATTCTGGAGAACGGTGAACATGCTCTAAGCTGCTCTCGGAACCTTCCAAAACTTTTATCTTTTAAGCAAGTTTTTAAATTTGAAGCAGGCGGATGTAAGGCAATTCTACACTCATCACTCTGGCATTCTACACTCCCTTAAATTGTATCATTTAATTCTGAGGATCCAAAAATGCGCTGCTATCAACAATATACAATGGCTTACAATACTCTCGTCAATGTGACGAAGCTTGAATGTTTCAACAATTTCAAAATCTTGCGAAATTGGCCCCACCGAATGTGGGTGTCAGTAATCTGAATAGCCCGTCTGGGTTATCTGTGTGAACCTGCACAAGCACAATATTTCCCTAATCAACCCCAAATCCAGACTAATAAAACTAAGTGAATCTGAGATAGTAAATTTGAAGCCATTCTAGTATCAAGTTTTGAATTATTAAATGCAAGTCTTTCGAAACAAGCAGCTATACTACAAGGGACTGTGTCCCATTTGGTACAAAAATCTCTGTTGCATATTCCCTCTGTCCGGAAATAATTATCCTAGTTCTTGGCATTTTTTTTTCCCTAATTTTTGTCTTATGTTTAATACTTCAAACGTGAGCCTTGTCCAATTCAAACGATGCGGACAATGAGAGTGAAACAGAAACTACATACTACTATTAACCCTTTGATGCGCCTGCGTCCTTATAATGGACAACGAACAGATTGCAACCTTTCACTTGACTACATCATGTACAATTTTTCATCCATCCAAATTTCTCTTGGTTCTTGTGTTAGTTGACTCACTTGTACGATATGGATCTTCAAAATAAGATAAAGTGATTTTTCAAAAAACAACACAATTGGTTTATGTCAAGTTTCATTCTTTGTTCCAAAAGTGAGACCTTAAACATGATTTTCCAAAATAAGTAGAATCAAATAATGGAAATATCTTCACTTCGACATTTACAACTTTGCTTTGTACATCAACTTCATTTTTTTGTTTTTCATCAAACATTTTATAACGAATCTTTGAAAACAGTGTTGAATCGGGACGTTAAAGGGTTAAATATAGACCATTTTTCGAGTACTGAGACAGTTATTTCCGGACAGAGGGAGTATTTTCATAATATTGTAGATGTAGTTTATTTCATGTTAGGAGCTAAAGTTCAATTTTGAGTACTCAAACGTGCTCTCTCACTTTTATTACTTGAGATGTAGCTTGTGTTGATGCAATGCTAAGCAACAAAACACAACATGGAAACGTACCCAGTGTCCTGCATCCTCAAGTACATGCATCTGCACTCCTGCGCCTTCACAGGAGGCAATCTGCTCCGCCATGTGAATTCTTTGCACATCTTCATGAGCCCAACGATGCAAACTTCTCTCTGCTCTTAAAAAATTGATGTGGACCCCCTCTGGAACGTCGTCCACTAATGACCTGTCAATTTCAACCGTGAATGTATCAGTATTCTTCTTCTATGCTTGTTTCTTCGGTTTTGTCCCGTAAAGGACCAAGGATTCAGTGTTTTAAAATGACAAATTCAATCAATCATATCGTGAAAAATATAATTCAAACGGGACCACATTTTATATCACTGGAATTACTGAAGAACATTTTATGTATCGGTCAAAAAACAATTAAATTTGAACAAAAGGAAGTTCATATAGGATCTACTTTAAACTGCTAAAAAAACGTGAGATCTAATTCGGGCTTCTTGGTTAATCCAACTGCCTAGGGTCCAAAAAAAATATCAGGCATAGTTTGAATGTGTGACAAGTTTGCTACAGTCAATAAGGATATTCCAGAATGTCATTTTAGAGAAAATGAAGAGTAGTTTACCACAAGTTTGTATCTTCGTAAGATTTGTACATATCAGCTATACCCTCCAGATCAAACACCCACTTATATCCTGGGCTGCCCTCTCCTGAGGTAGCTTTCAAGTTGGTTGTCATCCACTGCGCAAAGCACCAGAAAAAAATTATATTCTGAGAACTGAATATACACTAGAAGGAATCCCATAGTCACTTGGCCTCCAATACTCTTAATTCTCTATATTCACTATTGCACTATTCCTAGACAACTTTGGTCTTGCATAACAACAGATATAGTACATGACAAAAATGACAAACTCTTGAGTCTTGATAAGTGTATGTATGGCTTTTTGACACATGGATGGAGAACTACTTGGAATCTGAATGGAACTCAGGGATCAAATCTGCAAAGTTTTCTTCTAACGATTACCTGCATTCTGAAAAAACTCCAGCCTCTCATCTGCTTTAGGGTTTCAGGGTTTCGGGTTTTAGGGTTTCGGGTTTTAGGGGTTTAGGTTTTTCAACAGCATGGAAGTGTTTTCTAGACTTGACTCATTATGAAGGATTAAGTTAACCTTTGGGTTAAGGAAAAGCTCTAAACCTGGGCAACACCCGCAGAAAATCCCTTGTGGGAGAGAGCATCAATCAAAGCTCTTCTTGACGGAAGCTGGATGGTGCAAGCAACAGCAGACTTGAAGTTAGGTCAACAGAAAAAAAGAGATGCCATCTCTGATAAATACACAATGCCAAATCCACGTTTTAAGGCACTCGTTGGCTGGTTAGAAGGTTATACTCCATCACTCATTTGCTCAATGTAAGCCCTTTGATAAACCAATACAGTGTAGATCTAATCATTCAAGATACAAATAAAAAAAACACGGTCAAAGAACCAACATGGTTTCTAGTTCATATACGCAATCTCTCTTCTATCATATCATAATTTGTTTTCGTTTTGGATGATTGTATCACTTCATCAGATTTTGCAAATTGCTGGAATGTCTGCAATTGTGAAACCCTCTGAATAATATTATGAGTAAGGATGTATTGTTACCAAAGACGGCATCTGACGCAGAGATTCGATCAGTTCCCCAGGATGGTCCTCGCCATCTCCACCAGATCGGACTTTGCCAGGAGTAGCATCTAACACCCAGACCTACACCATAGCCATCTTACATTAACCCTAAAGGGCCCTTGTACATTTTGAAAGTTTTTTTCCAATTTATACATTGTATTTGAGTAAAATGATAATAATCAACACAAACATCACAGCCATTTTGTAAATCGTGTTTGAATCTCTTACAGGCTTAACCCCTAAAGGACCAAGGATTTGTGGTTTTAAAAAGACATATTCAATCAATTATATTATGAAAAATATAATTTGGATGGGACCAAATTTTATATCACCAGAATCAGTGAAGAACATTGCATGTGTTGGTCAAAAAACAAAAGAAATTCTGCAAAGGACTTATTCAAAAATGCTAAAAAAAACATGAGGCTCAATTTGGGCTTCTTGATCCTTTAGGGGTTAATGTACACAAGAACAAAAAGAATACACCCAAGAAGGGCTCCTTGATGTCCTCTAGGGGTTAAAAAGACTCATTTTATTTGCGTTACAAAAGTAACATGAAGCCTAGAACTACTGGAGAGTGAATAATTGAGGGAGTGTGACACGTACTCGAACGGGGCGTGCTAGAGGTTTGGCTGCTTGATCCACCATGCTCATGGCCACTACAAAGATCCAGAATTCCAGTTCAGAAATAAATAAAGACCATTGCTAACGAAATTCTAGTCGAATTAAAAAACGTCACTTTAGATAGTTTGTCACTAGATCAGCACTAATCATTCCCGTGTACAAGCAGACTAAGCAGTCAATCATCATCACAACTTGAATTGCTAATTAACCTTTTTCTCCGGTGCATTCCATTGACTAGAAACAATCCTACTTTGAGGCAAGGCATAAGTTAAGTAAAGAGAGAGAAGATTTGCGCACCTTTGCCTCCAAAACTATGTCCTATTAAAACACGAGGAGTGAGCCTCAGCTGCCCCATCTGTAATGAACCCAACATAAATGTATTAAAATCCAGAATCAATAGCGAGGCTAGTTTGTATTTTAGGGGACCTCATAAATCACAAACTCAAGCAAGTAGGATCTTGATAAGGGCCGGAATGGCCTCTAGACCATGTAAACCAACCTGCTTAGAATGTAATATAAAATTTACAAAAAGGGGGCTTTTTATGAATACAGTACGATTTTCTATACTACCAGACTCCCTAACCCCAAACAGATAACACAGACAAGTGTTGTAGTAGAAAAAAATTAAGAATTTTCAATGGATAGTAGATGCTAAAGCCAGTTTTAGGGGCATACCAGCTGGAGAACATCGCGGGCCGCAGACACCACAGAATGAGGTCCACGTTTCTTCAGAGAAGTTGATTCACCATGGCATCGGAGATCCACTAACAGAAACTGCAACATCCACAAAATAAGGATTTGATTCTTTCTTTCATGATCTAAGTACAAGTCACTTCCATAGTTCCCGTCAAGCGGTCAGACTTGCAAAGAAAAAAAGTTACATTAGGAAATTCAACTGCACAAGTAGCCGAGAAACCAAGAATTTAGCAACTTCAGTTTTCATAAGAAACAAAATCTTATGGAACATTTTGCTATAGAGTGATTGAAGAGTAAATTCAGCAACTAAGACGTGACCATATGTGAGAAGGCTAAATAGGCACAAAAAATCAAGTCCGCTTAAGCAGCTTCCCAATTTCATGCCACTCACCTGCCAAGTTGGAAACGCTTGCGCAAGCCTCTTCGCGAAAGATACTGCACATTGCCATCCAGCAGAATCAATACCTTTGTAAGCACTATGCATGTTTCAAATGAACCTCAATACATAAAGGCAAAGCAGGGTTTCAAAACAACCGTGCCTCTCTCTCTCTCTCCTTGGCTAGCCAGAATAAGGTTAACACCTAAAGGACCAAGGATTCATGGTTTTAAAATGACAAATTCAATTGATCATATTGTGAAAAATATAATTCAGATGAGACCAAATTTATATCACCGGAATCAATGAAGAACGTTGCATGTGTTGCTCAAACAACAAATAAATTTGAACAAAAAATGGTCCACGTAGGACCTACTCAAAACTGCTAAAAAAAATATGAGGCCCAATTTGGGCTTCTTGGTCCTTTAGGGGTTAATAATCCATGATCCTTCTGATCAATGCGAGTTTTTTCATCAACCAAAAAGTAGATATCTCAATGTTCAATAAGACAACTCGGCAGAATGTCCAATAACGTTATTGAGAAGGTTATTGAGAAGGTTCAGTGAGAGATGTAATGAGATTTTCCACACGCCTTGCAATCAGCTGCAGGAAAAAGGCAAAGAGGAAATAAATAGCATTTAACTTTAACATAAGAAGGAATAACATGTTACCCCAATTCCGACGTCCTCCCAAAATGCCGTGCAAAAGGACAGCAGTTGGCGGTTCAGGAGTTGCTCGGTCTCTTGCCTCGCTCCATCGGGCCTGATTCCACCATTCAGAGTGAAAATCTATGCAATCTTATTCACCTTTTACATGACCAAGTCGATGGCACGCATTCTTAGATAACACCCCTGTGTAATCACACTGTACATCTCATTTGAACTTGTGTACTTTGAATGGAAATTAATGGGGTTGTTTACTCTCAGGGTTAAACAAAACCCCATTTCCATTCAAAGAGTGGACCGATAAGCTTCAATCTTTTGAGGCCAACCATCCACATTGCAGATGGTTTTCTGGCCAAACTGAATTTCGGCCTTCAAGATGAGGTTTCTTGCCTTTAACTTTAACTCAGAAAATGAAGGTTCGGCTCTAACTAAGAAAATGAAGGTTTATCAAGTCTAGTTTACAAACCTAAAAAAATTCAGATTGAGCACTATATTGCACTATATAGTATGTTCCCCTATCAAGTTTCCAAATTTAGAACTAAGCACTATAGGATTCCTCATTATATCTTTCATTGGAGGCCATTTGTAATTAAAATGGTTTTCTTTAGGTGTTTGATCGTATTCATTTTGTAACCAAATATTTCAGGACTAAAAAGAGACATTTCAAATTTTAATTTTACAAAATGTGATGGCCAAATTGTACATGAAGTTTTAGCTTAAATTTTCTGCAGTAGGTAACAAGTAACATAAATTTCCAAAACATGAGATACGAGCAATACATACCAAAGCACCTTGAACGAGCTCATAGCCCTGCACAAACATCCACCCAACAGAACTATCGATGAGGACCGATTCATAAATTCTATCTGTCATAAATTCTCTCTGTCATAAATCATGAATTCATATTCATAACAACCAAAAGTCAATGAGATCAACCCCTAGGAGACTTTTTTTTATTAGACTTGTGACAAACTGCACTCATTTTGCACGGCCTACTAGCCGTTCCAATCTTACTACAAACCCTACTCAGTTTGCTCCATAGGGTTTGTGATTGGGGTCTTCATATGTGACGCTTTGCAAAGCATAGATTTTGAAGGAAAATAAACCTATAATATGTTGGCCACAAACTAGCCCATCTTGTTTAAATATCAGGCATTTCAAGTGAGAGATAGATGGACTCACCAATGCTTTATGAGGCTTTTCAACGGGTGGAGCTACTAATGGCCTCTCTTCCGTCAAGGTTGCTTGCACAGACGCCACGCTAAACTTCCCTCCCCTCCTTTGCAAAGAGACGGTAGGTGACCAGGAGCAGCCCAGGAATTCATTCTACAAAGACCACTCGACGGCGTCACAATCTCTATATATTTGCCATGGTGAGCATAATTCACATTCCGTTTTACCAACACTCTAAACGCTTCCATATCATTCTTGAGCCAATTGAAAGACCATCTCTGTGAAACGAAAAACTCATGTATATGAAGCAAAAAAAACATTCATGTATCAGCTTATCTACAGGGAAACAAATTCATGTATCAGCTAATCTGAAGCCATAAGAATGGTGAACAGAGACTGGTGAAACAATCAAGGAAAGGATGGAGATGCCAAAAAACACAGTAAAAGAAGAGTCTAGCAAGATTCTTTAATAAACCATTCAAGAATGTTGTTGAAAAAACACCCGGTCCGAACCACAGATGAAGAAGACGAGAAGAGACAAACCAACACTCGAGCCTGGTGTCAGACGGACTTGCATTCCACAATGAGCTAGAGGCGACGATTCTCAAAACTCTTGGACTCTTGAACGTTCAAAAGGAAAAGAAATAAAAGAATCTCCCACACACTCAGACATCCCTACAAAGAGAAAACAGAGAGAAAGAGAGATCGAAGCAAGCTCATGTCCACTTTGCTGTGGATTATTCTTCAGTAGGTTCAAATGGCAGTAGTGGGTACCGACCTGCAATAAACGAGAGCGAAGTAGGTGCGCCCCAAACGAGGCGTAGGTGACATGCCGGGTCGTCGTGTGCATGAGCATCGTTGTGGTCGTCGCCATGGCCAGCGCAGGTGAGTGAATAGCCAGTGAGTGAGTGATTCACACACCTGCAGGCAGCTTCAAGAGAAGATGAAGCACCACCTCATATCATCACCAGTGAGGAGGGGAGAAATCTGTGAGTGAAGAAGAGTGTGGAGCTTCTGTGCTGGAGATCCAACGATCTGGGGCATTGATTGATGGTTTGAAGAAGCGATTGTTCTGGTTTGGTTGGTTGGATGCCTCGCCGGTCTCGACGACTCCGCCGGGCGGGTGCGCTGCGCGGCCCACCAAGGCAGAAAGAATGCGCAGGCAGCCAGATGGTCGATTGTTGGCCGCGGGGGTTGATTCATTCATTCCGACAAAGGAAGGGCGCGTTCTCACTTCCGAGAGGCTCTGCTTTCCTTTTCCTTGCTTGGCTCTCCGTCTCTCTCGCACCGCCCACTCCTCATTGGACCCTGCGATGGATGAAACGCTTTTCATCCATCCGTGGGCTTCTGTTCGAACTCTTTTATATCACCTTTTCTAATATCACCTTTTCTAACTCTTTTATACCTTTTTTTGGTTTTCTTACGAATAGATGTTTGTAATCAAATCTTAGGGCCTTACATAGCATAATAGAGTAGTGCAGTGGAGCATCCTTTTGAAAACTGGATCAAAAGAGAATCTTCACTTAGATTCACTTTTCTAAGTGATAAAGGAATGTCATTTGTATTTCATGAATTTTGGAACTATTGTGTCACTGCCACGTAAACTTAATTTTTAATTGTAACTAGACTATGTTGTAACATTGCAAAAGGGTGTTGGCTTTCATTGCTCTAGTATGCTATGTACCACACGACAAAAACATGAACTTTCAAAACTTCTTCCAATATTGCACTTTGTTCTCGCCTTTGTTTCTCAAAAGTTTTTCTTTCTCTTTCCATTTTGTATCCAAAGTTTCAAGCAATAGTGCGCGGTAATATTGAACTACATTTATTGTACCATGCCACTCTACTTCATTGCCATGTACATCTCAAAGCAACATCCAAAGCTAAAAAAGTTGTTTCATGTCATTGTTGCCCTCGCTGTTGCCACTTCCTTAACTTCCTCCTATGTGATAACCATTTACTAGTGTGGACCAATGGGAAATGTCTATTTTCAAGAATTTCCTCTCATATGGTAAGAGCCTTAGTTTCCTCACAATAAATGTTTTTAATCAAAATTTAGTTTGTAGTGTGAAGGGTGGACCATATATGCTGGATTGAATTAATTTTATTTATATTTAATTTTAGGTTGACTAACCAATATGTTTTTTGGTTTTGAGTTGATGAATATTCACTTGAGAAATAATTAAAGGAAGTCTGTTAGATTCTTATATCAACTTCAATAAATTGGCAACCCAATGATATTTTCTCACTGTTTTGTTTATTATTTTTATAGCAAATGAAAAAAAATCTCAATTTTAGATGATTTTTGGCTTCTGACTTTTTATTTCAATCAGCTACCAAGGCACTTCAATTGCCTAGAGTTACACTTGTCTAGGTGTTGATTCTTCTCAAGCATTGGTTTAAGGTTAAATGAAAGTGTCATTTTCCTAGATTGCTTTTTTTTTTTTCCCAAGTCAATAATTACCTTTACCTTTGAATTATAGATTGGAAGTGTTGACTGTATAATCTTTGAAAGAAATGTGGATTAATTATCATAACAATGTCTACTTTAGAAAAATATCATAGATGATATGTGTGGCCTTGATATGTGTGGCCTCCGGCTTTTGGAGACAAAAAAAATCCACTGTTAATATTGTCATTTCTAGGTGTGTGTGGGTCAATGATGATAATCATACTTTGTTATACCACAAATGTTTGCATGTAAATTTTGATAATAAGGAGTTTAGAAAATATTTAAAAATTGTAAATTTAGCAATTTCAAGTACTTCTATAATATTCCAAGGGCCCTTTGTCCAATGGACACTAGGTCATTGTCATTCTGGACAGACACTTTATTCCTCGAAGAGATGACTATCGGAATTTTGGAAAATCACGTGAGATAAAAAAATAGGGTCAATTTAATTTGTTTAGGGTAAAATTTATAATTTTGTTAGATCTACCATAGCATTGGAAATATGTCCTTTACATGATTATATGTAAAATAGGGTGGTGGATAATTCTTCCATTTTTGTAATCAGTAGAAAAAAAACAGGGTCATAGATATAGGATCCCTCTAAAAGTGTGTAGTAGGGTGAAAGCATGGTAAAATGAATCACTTGTGATCCTTGTGAAGAAGCAACAATGCAAGGTTCAAAAATCCATTAAATTTTTATTTTTTGTGAATTTTTTTTTTGTGAATAAAATAAAAGATACAATGTTTAACAAAGTCTAACCAAAAAAATTGGAAAAAACATGTTTAATAAGTATTTATGTGTGTTATAGTAAGGTTAAAGCGGTTAAAATTGGAAAAGTAGTTCTGACCGAATTGAAAAGTAGATATAAAACATGTTGAAATTGCATTAAATATTTATTTTTTCAAGAATTTTTTTCTTTGGAGCCTTCGAATGCACAATGAACTTATAGAATATATAATTTATATTCATATTGAACATGATTAAATTCATCAGATTTGCTCCCGAAATTTGTTTTAGACATTTATTTTCAAGCTTTACTTTAGTAACCTTTTTTTAATATTTTAATTTGAAACTTTGGATTGAAGTACCTAATAGAACTATGGAGGGCTCTACCAAATTAGAACTTAAATATATGAATTTTTAGTCGTAATTTATGGCCTTTGACCCAAAAAATTGAAATTTCAGCACTAAAGATAACTTTAATGGTTCAGTTTACCGTGCTTTCATCCAGTAGGATCAGTAGAATAGTTATGGGTTTGACTACTTGGATGAAGAAGTGTGTAGTTTTTGTCCATATTTGAATCAAGTGCGTTAGTATGGAGGAATGTCGTGGGATTTTTTTTGGGGGAAGGAATGTGCCGGCACTCCTCCACGGCCGTTGAGTTTTGCAACGGTGCTGAACATGTGGGACCTCGTTGGATGCTTAGAACCTCACAGCCTCCACCATCATCCTCAATCGCTTCATGCGATCCGTTTTGGTTTTGTCACAACCTCAGTCCTCGATTGTCAAGCTCACGCTTTTTCTGAACATTTTCTAGGGTTTCTTTCATGCAGATTGATGTTGCAGAGTTGTCACTTCCTTTGCAATGTTTTCTGCGTGTATTTGATTTAGGGTTTAGCTTTTATGGTTCGTCTCTTCTTTGTTGGATTTGTGATTAGGATTTCGCTCAAGTTTTGGTAGAGCGATTTCAAGGTAAGGCTTGCTTAGGGCCCGGCTTAGGGTTTGGGTAAGTATAGACGATTGGGTGAAGCGTGGAGTTTGGTTTCGCAATGCGATAGTACTATGTCCACTATTTGGTACTTGTACGATTTATAAATAAAAAAATTGTGCCAAAAATTAGCTTTTCTAAACAATTACAAATAAATATAGGGTGCTAAAAAATACGTCACAGTAGCTTTTTATTTACAAATAGGGAGGGAAAAAATATTGAGAAGTGCAAAAATATCCCCCTATTAAATACCCCATTATCGCACGTGGTTACGAAATGTAAGGAGGTGTGATCGCCCCGAGCTTTATTCACGCCGACTCCGAAAGGGGCTCGGAGTTTCTATCTACATGTATCTACTTTTTTAATGTCATTTTTACTATGCATGTATTCTTCATTCTATTTAGTGTAGGCTGTAATAATTCAATACCACTATAATATTTCATTTGTTGTGTTGTGGTGGATCAACAATTGTTGCAATATTTTCAAAATTTATGATCTCCAATTTCTATAGCTTACATTGGTTTCGTCAACTTAAGAGTAATATTTTTTTAAAAAGAACATTAAATAAAATGAAGAGTATGGTTGCACAATTTTTAATTGCACATTTTTTTATACAACTAAATCATGAATGCATTTATCCTTCCTAGTCAAACAGAAAAAGTTGAGTGTATTCTCCCAATATACTTTTAAACTCTTTTATATCATCCCATCAATAAACAACATACATGAGTTCAAAATTTGGCTTGGAGAAAGTCATATAGACACAATAGCAATTATTCTCTATAGATATTGGGATGTGATATTAGAGAGTGTGATGATAACAAGTTCCAAATGTATTGTATTAGAAAGCTTGTAGATTGTGACATTAAAGAGGTTTGACTACAGTATAATAGCATCCATTGTGAGCCTATTGTACATTGTGACATTAAAGAGGTCCGGCTACAATATAATAGCTCGTCCATTGCAGGAGTATATTGTTGATTGTGACATTAAAGAGGTCCATGCATTGTTGGAGGCAACCTTTATTTAGCTGGTGAAACACAACCATAAAGAGAAATTGTTTTTTTAGAGAGAATTAAATTTGGACTCAAAACTCATTCCTTTATTGCCAAAATATCATCCATGTTGACATATTTTATGTAAAAATGTCTTCAATTTGATATGATTGACATTGTTGACCTTGTAGTATAGAACAAGAGCTTGAAAGTGATGTATTGCAATCAAAAAACCGAGGTAAAATGAGAAAATGGATGCAACCGTTACCATAACATACTTTAGCAACCCCACTGTTCACACTTGGAAATTGTTGCAAGAATCGTGATCTTATCTACAAACTTCTCAACAAACTTCTGTTTTTTTATAGTTTCTACATGTTCCATATTATGAATTCCCTGTTCAGATGCTGATTCTTTGCACAAGCAAAAGGATATGCTGCAATACTACACTAAATGGCGTATTTAGTGTTCGAGTAGAATTGATGTCTTTTACCATAATTCGTTCAAAGGTGAAGAGAAATAGTGTCCCTTGACACTACATAGGAGTTCGTCACTTGTCATCCTCACTTTCATTGAGAGTGCCATGTTCTTTCCAAATAATGAGAGTAACATGAGGTGGCATGCCATATTATCATAAAGTTGCCATATGTCATTTGGAACACTACAAAATTCATTTTTTTTCTTATGAAGACACTATATCTCCCTAAAATTAAATAGTGTCCGCGTTTACAAATAGTGTCCTGGGACACTAAATACCCCAACTCTAGATCCCCATGTACGTTAATGCAAGCACTATTCACCCATGGGGCCCATTTTCTGAAGTTTCCATTTTGGGCCCTCAAAGGTCTTTTTTTGGCAATTTTTTTTGCAAATTTGGAGCCTACAGTCCAAACTTGGTCTAGGGGGACCCCCTTGGGAATTTTAAACCCTTGGAAGAGGGGGTTATTTTTTAAGGTGGACCCCTACACGTTCAAAATAGGGGGCGGTTTTTGTCCTCTTGCATTAACGTCCAAGGGATTTAGAGTCTATCCACTAAATACACCATTCAATGTAGCTAAAGAATGGTATGACAAAGTTGACCATATTGGGCGGTTTAGACGCTTAGGGGTGAATTACAGCAGTAAACCGGATTACCGGATGCAGTGACATTGGAAGGGCCCCTGGAGGCTACACTACTACAGTAGTACAGTAGAGAAACGAAATTACACAGGTAAACGCCGGCTCTAGAAACTGCACAGAAAACAGCACAGAAACCAGTACGTAAGACATGGCGGCTTGCTGCACTAACTGATTAGTACTTCTTCCACTCCGGGACGTGCAATTCTTTCATCAATATTTTGCAGCAACGTAGCTTCGATCTCCATCTGCAAAGTTACACTCCAGGAGCAGAGTTCGATCAGCGCAGTCCAGCTTCTTTCGATCTCTTTCAGGTTTAATTTGCAGGCGATCATGACAGGCGGCAAAACCGTGTGTGTGACAGGGGCCTCGGGGTTTATCGCTTCATGGCTCGTCAAGATGTTGCTGGAAAGAGGATACACCGTCAAGGGCACAATTCGTAATCCTGGTGCGCATTTCATTTCTTCTCTTCAGATTCTTGAATGTGCTGGAATTCTTATGAAACTCTTGTCTGAATGCTCAATTTTGCACATTCCTAGTGCGTCCTCTTTTTGGCAGGAAAACTAAAGAGTCCTGATGCTGACTCCTATACTAACAGGAACTCATCTATTCTTACACTTGGCTGGACTAATTAGGAAGTGATGAAAGCTAAATGTCCATGGCCACTGATCTCTAGTGTCACAAGTTACGCTCCTCTGTCCCAGAAAAGAGCTTCCTGTTGAAGGAAAATTGAAAAATTAACTCTGTCATTGCAGTCCAATGGTGTGGACCCTGTAGTTAGTTTGAGCAAACCGGAAGCTTATTCTGGGACAAACTGAACATGGGTACTGGGAACTGTTTTTGGGGACAGACGGAGTAGTGATTTACAACCTCTCATTTTGAATGCTTCCAGAACAAATTCATTCAAAATCTGATGGAGAGTTTGGCTTTTGTACCCAAAGTGATCTCTCAGAACTCACACTCGTACGTATGCTAGAATGCTTAAAGTGATGCAAATAGGAACCTTATTTATGTGAGATGGGGTTGTGTGAACGGTGTAGGTGAGATCGATGTGCAGTTGTTTGATGTCATTTATTAGGGTTTTTGGGGTTTTGATTGCTTGGACAGAGAAAGCAAAGCATTTGCTGCTACTTCCGGGTGCCGCTGAGCGACTGCAGCTGGTGAAGGCTGACCTGATGGAACCGGGTGCCTTTGATTCCGTGGTCCAAGGTTGTGACGGGGTTTTCCATACAGCATCACCTCTCTTCTTCGACGTTGTGGATCCCGAGGTGACTTCTTCTACCTCTCTGATTGATTTTGAGGGATGCTTCCTTGTTTCTCCTTTAATCCTTAAAGGACCGAACTAAGCACCATGGGTTAAGTTTTAAGAGAATAGAATTAACCGAAAAGAAGGGAGAATACATGTTAGGTGAGGTGAGTCTGACCGGTATCTAAGGCAGCCAAGCAAACTGGCATGGTTTTCAAAGAATCCAAAATAGAAAGGAGGGTGAATTAGTTTTGGTGGCCAAACTCAGTCTAAGGTGAGTTCACAGAGACCCAAGGCTTGGAGGCGATGGCCCTCATCCAATTTGAGATAATGACAAGGCATGTGGCAAACTTGAGATATAATTAGGTGACTGGTTTGATTAGTTGGCTCTGACAACTTGAACTGACTTGCAAAGCTTATGTCTAAAATTGAAGTTGGAGGGTATTGGGTTCACTGTTTGATTTCGGTTACACTCAAAGAGGACATAAACTCTGGTTTCCTTATATTTTGGGGGTCAGATCACCTGTTCTGATTTCGGTTAACTCTAATAATGGAGAAAACTTTAGATTTTGTTAAACCAACCAAAAAAAAGATTGATGCGTTGGAAACTGGTTGGAGAAGCGAGGTTATATTTCCACGTTGCGCCGGTTTTAGACAATTCTATCAATGTGTGGAATCAATGATTTGTTTCTGATAGCTAAATATGTATGTACAGATCTAATGTATTGACAATGTTGCAGACAGAGATTCTCGATCCAGCCGTGAAAGGAACCCTAAACGTGCTGGAATCGTGTCGCAAAGTGAGCGGCTTGAAGCGCATCGTGATGACGTCCTCTGTGGCTGCTGTTGCCTACACGCCAAATCGCCCACCTATTGTGGATGAGAGCGTTTGGAGTGACGCTGATTACAATCGAAACAACAAGGTGACCGTCTCTCCTCTCATCATTCATCTACATAACACTAGAGCTCACCCTTTGCACTAGTAGAAAAGGTGGCGCTATGCCAGGCAAAATCACTATGCATGCGTGGAATTGGACACTACTTGCCTGGGCATCTCTCTCGGCAGTGCCACCTTTTCTACTATTGTTGTCGTTGTCAGTAACTACACTAGTTGGCTGAGTACTAACACTTTTGCTTTGAATTCAAGATGTGAGAGGATCTATGTAGAGAATTAGAGCCAAGTTCCATGGGTTTGAGAAGTTGCCCATGGAAGTAGGCAGGAGGAGGGGAAAAGTGGAACTTGGGTTTGTCTCGTATCCGGCCATGAAGTTGTACATGTTCCATGGACTTGCTTGAGGTGAAACATGAACATATTTGATTGGCTAGGGAGAAGTTGCCATGAAGTTTTGGGGGCTTGAAACCCTCTATACTTCATGACAACTTCTCCACCATTTTTTTTTCTCAAAAGCTCACTTGAAATGTAGAACTTGGTACCTTGAAGTCCCTAAAAACTTGTCTTTTAGTGAGATACTTCACCTGGCATGGAACTCAACTCTTAGAATGTCTTGGAATTAGCAGTTGAGTCCAAGGTGTTCAAAGCTCCTTTCAACAATGTTACGTAACATTCTAGAGAATTTGAAAAGGAATCTTTGACATCTTGTTTTGCAACAATCGAGAGCTTCTTGAACTTATGAGAGCCATTTTCTTCACATGTGAGAGTATGTCAAAACTTCAATTTCACTTGATTTAGCTCAGTCTAAATAATACTCCCTTTGTCCGGAAATAATTGTCATTTTTTTTTCCGACACAATTGTCCTATATTTTATAATTCAAACTTGAGCCTTGTTCACTTCAAACAGGGCGGACAATGAGAGTGACACAAAAACTACATACCACTATTAAAGATAAACCATTTTTTTAATTTTGAGACGGTCTTTTTTGCAAAAAAAGAGCATTAAGCTAAAAACTAGGACAGTTATTTCCGGACAGAGTGAGCATTGATTTGTTGTCTGCCCCACCAGGGGGAGATTACGAAAACACTTCGTTTTCAAGGAGTTACATGGCTGAACAGTATAAACAAGCCGTAAAAGTAAATACTAAGGCAGAGACTACGCGACTAGCCGCTTGTTTGATATGTTCCTCTACAGTTGCTCACTTTTTTGAACAATTGCGCTGGAATGAATGCATCGGTGCTCATGATAAAATTGTGAACTCGGAGACTTTTTGATTCTCAGGCACTAACTTCGATTGTTATGAATTGGAGCTTTTCAGAGCTGGTACGTGTTGTCAAAAATTCTGGCAGAGCAGGCAGCTTGGGACTTTGCGAAGAAACACAACTTGGATATGGTTGTTATTAACCCAAGTGGGGTGCTTGGCCCTGTTCTCCAAGACTCCTTGAGTGCTAGCAATCAATTACTCCTCAACGTTCTTAACGGTGCGCGTTTCACATTTCCATTTCTATACATGATGTTTAGTTTTCTTCTTCAATTTCTTTTTGAGTTTCCTCACTTCATCTGTAAGCGCTTTCTTTCCTATTCACCTCATGACATTTTCTCATCAACAGTGGGTACCAGAACTCAATTGACAATACCATCCAGTTGATAAATGAACATATAGTTGGATTTTAGAATCGTTATTTAAGAATACTAGTGTAAAGAGAACTTGGGAACATTAGGGAACATGATGGGAACGCTGGGGAATGTGATGCGAAGCTTTGGGGAACAACATGGGAACTATGGAGAACGATTTGAGAACATGATGAAAAATTGGATGAAAGGTATGAATGTGAAATTTGGATGATTTCGTGACGTGGTATCGTGACAGATACCAAGCAGGGTAGTGACATGGTATCGTGATGTTGTGTACTTAACATAAGAGATTTCAACCTCTTGATTGTATCCTCGAACAAGTTGTTGAAGAGAAGATTATAGGAGCCTCTTTTTCATTTCATGTGGTGTCAAAACACCTCTCACTATAAGAAAATTTGGTAAAAAGAACTGCACAAGTTTGTCGTGTGCAGTTTTTTTTAGACCGCTTTGGACTATAGATGTAAAACATGTGCAGAATCTTCATTTGCTCACTGCGATTGCAATTTTTGGAATTAGGAGGCGTGTAATATACCGTTGGAAAGGTCTCAAAAATGCACTTCGATCATTGTGATGTGATGTTTCATTGGCCAATTAGCATGAATGAAAACACCCACTGATGAGTGATGAGTGATGAGCGATGAGTGCAGGCACATTGAAGGTGTTTCCAAATCTGGTAGTGGGAATGGTGGGCGTGAAGGACGTGGCCATGGCGCATATATTGGCATATGAGAACCCAGAGGCAGAAGGGCGTTATATCTGCAATGAGCGTGTGTTACATTATGGAGATTTGATCTCTCTGTTGGCCAAGCTTTACCCACTCTACCCTGTTGTGGCCAAGTGAGTTTTTCATTTCCTCTCTTTTAACCCTTAAACATAAAATCAAGCCCCATGGGCTTTTTATGAAAGAATAATCTAGAAAAAAAGTAATTTTCCTCAACCAAAACAAGCGAGGATTGGTGCATTGGAAAGCTACTAAAAAAGCAAGTTAGATTCTCAACTTGCGCCTCATTTGGAAGATTGTGGAATCATCCACAAGCAATTAAAGTATCGATTTGAACAAGAGTTAAGGTTGGGCAGCTGAGGTCGTTTTTAAAAAAGTGTTGCAGTGCAATAGTGCCGTAGCAGTGACTGGCCAAGAGAGTCGTTTTTTTTTTCTCTCCAAAATTTAGATGCCTTTTGGGCTGCCCCGCCCAGGCCCTCTTGACGTTTAAGGGTTAACCCCTAAAGGACCAAGTATTCATGGGTTTAAAATGTCAAATTCAATTGATTATATTATAAAAATATATAACTTAGATGAAACCAAATTTTATATTACTAGAATCAGTGAAGAACAGTGCATGTGTTGGTTAAAAAATAAATAAATTTGAACAAAAAGAAGTCCACATAGGACCTACTCAAAACTGTTAAACTGACCAATGTTATGATTATTCTACTACTAAAATGTACTATGCAATATGCTTGGGTGTTGTAGGGACGCGGATGAGACAACGCCACGTGTGCCTGCATACAATCTCTCCACACAAAAGCTCAAGAATCTTGGACAAACAATTGAGCCATTTGAGGATTATGTTCATGAGACAGTCGCCGGCTACAGAGATCGCAAGTTGTTGGCTTGAGTTCTTTCCATGCCTTCATTAGAAGATACTATTTGCGTCACTTCAAGCATTTTATTTAACCAATATGTAGGAGTGTGATTTCCGGAAAATATGAGAGAGAGTAAAATAGAGTCAAGTTTGTTGAGATTAAGAGCAGGGCCACCCATGCCCTCCCAGAGTCTCTCACACTCAAGAAGTAGATGAAAAGTGCCAAGGGCCCTTGCAAAATGCCTCTTGACTCTGGATCCTAGCGTGTTAGAAATTGGGCCTTCAAATCACTATTTAGTTGACTATATCCTCCCATTCTACTTGTGATTGGTCCATTGACTATTTGATGTGCACTTTTGATACGTGAAGGGCGTGCAAGGGTGGGGGAGTGTGAGTGCAAGGGCCCTTCAAATATAGATGAATAATTTCAGAGAGTTAGTCCTAGCGTGCATGGGTGGGAATGCTCTAAGTCATCTCTTATTGTGCAGCTTCAATGCCTAAATTGATTAAATAGCTTTAGTCCAATAGAAAGTAAGGTGGAGATCCTCTGCATGGAAGCACTTTCAACTACTTCAGGGCAGGCGTCTGGCCAAAAGCTAGTTCTGTACATATAAGATTCGTGAATAAAAGGGGAAAAAAATATTAATTTTTTCAATTAAAATGTAATTTATACAAATTTTGAAAGTGAAAAGTTAGTCATACCCCACTTGTGCCATATATAGAGTGTATTTTTAAACACAAAAAGTATCATAAATTGCATCCAAGATGCCCCAAATCCATCCACTTGCAAAAACGTTCTAATAGGATGACAAGAGTGGTCCATCTTAGGTTCTTTTTTGATTACAAGTGATCAAATTTAGGTTCCTTGGATGGCGATTGCCAAGGGTACCTTCTAGACCAGAATGGGGGGGGGTGGACGATGTTAAGTGCCTCCATTTTAACCCTTTTGTGCCCAGGAGACCACATTGTGGTCACTCACGTGTCGAAAATGCAAATAACGAAAAATCCATGAACAATTGGATTTTGAATTGTGATGTTCAGAGTTGGAGACTTATAAAATACATCTTCTAAAAAAATAAAATTTCAATTTGGAGTTGTGCAACCATCAAAATACCCATGAACAAAACGTGAAAATATTGCAAATACTTGAAAATACAATAAATACTTACAAATACAGCACATGTACAATACAGTACTATGCGGTATTTCTTGTGTTTGGAAGTTTGTTATCTTGTTTTAATTTTTTGGATTGTGTTCTCTTGTTCATTTTCTATTAGTGTATGTATTCCAATCTTGATCAACGTACAAACTCCTTTCATATTTTAACGTATAACTTTTTGTCCTAAACCGTATATGGATAAGTCACTATCACTTGTAAAATACACAATAATTATGTGTGAGTCAGTTCTTGACATGAAAGATTGCAATGGACATAGGTCATTGTTGTACCTCTTCACTTATTTTTGAAAATTTAACCCGAATTCTATTTAACTTTGAAGTCGCACATCCTCCAAAATCTCATTTTTGAGTGTACATTATACGGTTCAAAGACATACTCTAATCTTCCAATCCAACAGTCGGATCTTACCAAGGTTTAACTGGCACTTGTTTGATTAAGCTATGCTTACATTTATACAATTAAATACTATTAATAGTTTCCATAGTTTGAATAGAGAAAGTTTTTAAAAAAGAATCACTAGAAAACTCTGGTTTCTCCAGAACCACCCTGGGCACTGAAGGGTTAAAGAGAAAATTGACATATTGTACCTAGCCACCATGATTGGCATCTCATGCCGAATAATTAACTTTTTTGGAAAATTCCTTTTCAACAAATACCAAAGTCTGAATATTCTCCAAGATTCTCTGCTCATAATTTATTTTTTTGCCAATCCTGACTACAGTATCTGACGAAAGAAATCAATCAAAGTCTTCACATGCATCTATTCAACAAACCAACTCAAGATTGAAAAGAGAGAATACTTGAACCACTCAAAGGGTCATATTCATTACTTTGGCAGAATTCCACAAAATTGGCACCAGGCTAACACCCCAAGGCACCCAACTGAAAACTAAAGCAGTTTTCAGTTCGCCAACTCAAACCCTCAAATCTACACTTATCACAGATTCAGAGCTCTCGAAGGCACTTGAAATGTAACAAATATGACCATGCAATGAAGTGAAAAATGAATGCAAACAATGTACACTAAAAATTCTAAAACTCTCCTCTCGTGAAAATGCACACTTATCTATGAGAACCGTGGCTGCTTCCGGACCTGGAACCTTTCTGCTTCTTCACATACGTAGAAGGAAACCAACCTGATTGACCATTGCACAGCCCCTCCGACCATCCCGAGGAAGTCACCTGACGCACCACAACCTCGTCACCGACAGAAAAAGTCAACTCCCCCACATCCTCACCTTCAAAATCATGCGTTGCAGTTGCATAGAAGCTCTTGCTAGTCTCAGCAACAGGAGGGTCAACGCTGTAACTCTTTTCCTCAACGCCGTAACTCTTTTCATGTTTCTCTTCTTCCAAGTCTTCAATGGCCACAACTTGAGTGAACTTTTGTGGCACCACAGTGGCTTTTTTCGCAGCGGGTTTCTCCTCAGCCGGGGGAGGAAGAGCTTGTACATTCACTTGAGACTCAATGTGGTGATGAAGCTGGTCTAATATGCTTGTGACGCGTTGGAAATACGCGCGTTCGTATTCCACCATAGCCAGGATTTTCTGCAATGAGATGTTCTGTTGTTGAGACTCAACTAAGCTCATGGCAGACAAAGCGTTTTTACCCATCGTGTCCATGTTCGACATGATTTCGTCTAACTTGTGTTCAGCGGCTTGTAATTTGGCAACTTGTTCTGGATTGCTCTCCTTGGCTCTGAGAGTCTGGGTCTTGGTAGCTTGAGTGTCGGCATCTTGACGCAGCCGATCGTACTTTTGCTTCAATTGCCGGGCGTCTCGTAACGGGGGGCCGTTGGCCATGGCTTTGAGAGGCTCGGCAACGAGAGTACTGAGAGCTCGGTGGAGGTTGTCCCGCTCCTTCTCCATCTTGTTCTTGGCCAGCCCGTATTGCACTGTGGCTTTCGAGAGCTTGTCTTTCACACTGGGGCCCTCGGATCCATACTTCTTGCAATCCTCGGCAAGTTTGTTGGCAATCTCGTATTGCTTGTGACCTGCACCAGTGATTTTTTTTTTGTCAGAAGACAGTTTAGCGTTTTTGATAGAGTCTTTCCATGTCTTGAAGAGTAATCCTTGGATGCTCTTTTCATATTCATATATGGGTAATATCAGGGTAATACACATGTGCTACCAGGGTGCTACTTAGGCAATACTTGGGTGATACCTAGGTTTAAAGAGGCTACACATCTTGACTCCATGTAGGAAATCTGGTTGTTATTCCTTCTTTTCTTTTCAACAATCTTTTGTATCAATTTGGTTAAAATTAGCATCAAAAAATCATTGACCTACACTAGCAAAAAAATTTGTGGCTACATATCGCCAACTTGCTATTTTAAAAATGGGTTTGCTATGTTGTTGTAAGAAAAATTGGGTAAAAAAATAGAGTATATCGCCATAATCTTCCCTTATCATTGGTATGTGTTATAGCCAAGAACTCTATAGAAAGGGCCCTATGTATTTGTAGTAAAAAGAAATTGTAAATCGTCAAAAAATAAATGCTTTCTATTTCTCAAGTTTCAATATTCAAATCGGGGACTCCCTTGAAAAAATGAAAAAAAAAAATCACTGACCTACACTGATGAAGCCTTCCACCCCTTTGACGACTTCCTTCTGAAAGTGCTTTCCTGCCCGAGTGGACGTGTACAGACGAACGAGCTCCTGGTTTCGTTGCTGCTCCGCTTCGTCTAAGAACGCATGGCCGCTTCCTCCGCTTCCTCCGAACTTGAATTTCGGTTTCAAGAATGCCATCTCTCTAGTGCATGAGCTGGAGCATCACCCTCTTTTTGTTCCTACAAAAATGACCATGGTTTGAATTAGGTCACAGACTATTTAATTGCCTCATTAAACAAACTAGTTAGGGCTTCAAAACATAACCTCCACCTCTGTGAAGAAGGAAAAGCAAAAGGACAAAGTAAGCACAGCAAATGGAAGACTTTGACTAGTATTATCACACTTGGTATTAGCAAAGTGACTTTAGTTCAAAAGTGTGTTTCTAAGACCCTTGTTGATACCACTCTTGTGAGAACATACGTGTAGTCTCAGCAGCCCACTTTTCTAGAGCTAAACCCTAAATTGACAATAACTGCATGCACTTAACCTAAAACTAGTGAACATAGTCTGCTTCTAATCGTTAGTTCACAACGGTTTCTACAATTCTGGTTTCTGTAGGCAGCGTGAGTCGGCAATCAGGACATTACTGTGCTGAATGATAAAAAAAAGGGAGGACAGTTGAATTGGTTCAAACCTGGAACTCAGGACCAGAACTTTATATCTCTGCTTCAGGGGTTCTCAAATATCAATTATGTCTTCACCAGGATTACTTCTTCTAAGCAAAAGGCTGGTGATTGATGATCGCAATAAATATTGATTATCTTGAAGCAAGTTGCATCTGTAAACCCAACTGCGCTTTACTAAGGTTCTAGAGATCCAAAAGAAAAGGGTGTCGGAACCAGATTACATTGAAGAACGTCCGTGTTCTTTAACTCATCACTTTGATGAACCAAACAAGGTGTAGACGTAGAAGCATCGCCGCGGTCAAGAGCAATGCCAACACGGAAAGTTGTCTAAGTTCAAGATTTCAGCTGCACAACGACTCTCTCGTTTCGTTCCAAATCTAGCCTCATTCGCACGATTACTCGTTCTTAGCCTCCAAAACCTCAGTCTCATAGTACTAGCCCCTTGCAGAACTCTAAAATGAAGAATCCACTACACCAAGAGAGGAAAAAAGAAGAAAAAATCTCACTGCCAAACGGATCTCAATCATTTCCATAAAAAGAGAAACAATGCTTGAACTCACCACAAGAAACGAGTCCGTCGCAAACTTGCACAAAATTCCCAGATCTGGGAAATGTACAACACTCACGAGTCACGATCCTCCAGCTTGTCCATCCAACCACTCCAGCAAGACATCGCCAACTTCCAGTCCTTCTCCACATGCGTGTAAAACTCCAACCCAACAACTCCAGATTCCCCAAACCAACTCACATACCTCAAGACTGACACGCAATCACAAAACACAGAAGAACCCAATGTGACTGAAGACGAGCTTAGGGTTCAAGAGCAAGACTGAAAGGTAACGTGTTGAGCTTGGCAACAGCAAGTCGAAGAATAGTAAGTGGAGGAGGCGGTAGAACTGAGCGGACTACTTACAACAGTGATGAAGGAATCGTTGCTATGGTGCTGGCCGTCCTCTTTCGCTTTGCAACGTGACAGATATCATGGACATGCAATGAAGGCTTTCTAATTTCGGTTGTCTCGGAAGGTGGAATTTTTATATAAGATATAAGTATGATTCAAAAAGCTGCTCGCTATATATATCTTATAAGTTTAGTGAGGAGCTTTTTTGAATCATAGTTTTTGAATCCCGTTTGGAGCGTAGTTTCGGGTGCCGTGACTTTCGATGAGGCGTGTGAATCACGAGGCTGCTGCTTCAAGTGAGTCATGAATTTCATGAATGCCTTGAAATTGGTTTGATTGGGTTCCGTTTGGCACCAGGGAGAATCTCACTGGGATCCTTCAAGTTTCCAACGTATCTGAATCTTCTAAAGACTCGATATTGTGCTCTCTTCTGAGATTAGGGCATCCAAGAAAATTTCCAAGAACACCAAAAAAAATTGGTGTTGGATTTTATCCGTAACCCCTGAACGCTCAAACGACCATTTTCTGGTTGTTACCCAGAACAAAGAAATGTGTTTTTGAAAAAATAAAAAATATTTTAAAATACCACATCAAGTCTACTTTCCAACGCAATTTGGATTATGTCAATCCAAGTTAAACTCCACCCGAGAGAATTTTTCAAAGTGGATCACCTCAACATTGTCTTAGTGTTATAAAATTTGCTATTTGGGGAAAGTATTGATGTCCCCTCCATCATTTCTTTTTCTTTTTTGAAGTTTACAGTAGATAAACCAACTTTAGCCAATCATGCTACATTTTAAACTCTAAAATTGAAAATTATAATTTTTACTTTTATTCAAAGGTTAATGCTTTTAAATTCATTAAAAAAAGTCTAAAGTTATTTTTTGGAAGTTTGACTATACGGATAATTTGTAGAGATGATGCCCTACATTTTTTTCTATTGAAGCAAACTTCATCAAACATATGGAGGCACATATTATAACACATCTATGTTTTGTCCAATAACCCTCGGGCTTTTAGGGGCTAATGATCCATGTGACCATTTTGTGTAGGGTGAACTCTTGGAGCAAGGGGCTTCACTGGAATAAGCTTGCACTATGAGAGTGTAGCCCAAACGGTGAAAGCTTGTTCTGGTGAAGCCAAAGTGTAAAGAAAGATTTAATTTCTTTCCACTTTGGTGGTGGTGCATGAATGATTTTGCCTTTTGGAATGAGCCACTTACTTTTTGATATAGTAAATGTTGTGGTCCATGGTTGCTTTTGGAAAGAAGTAATGCATGTTAAAAAAGGAAATTAAAAAATTGGTGCTAAAAGGAGCCAATGAACATAGACTTGGAGCATATAGGGCTTACAATTTGAACAAAGCTTACACGTTGTAAATGTGATGATTTTACTCACAATTTTTTTCAAAGTTCTTTATGTAAAGTGAGAGAACCTATAACGGAGAATACACTCCAAAACTAATGTGTACGGTGATCCATAATGGTTAATCCTTAACCCCTAAAAACCCGAGGGGTATTGGACAAAACATAGATGTGTTATAATATGTGCCTTCCATCATAAACTTAGGAAGTCATGTTTTTGCAATGTTTTACGTATGTTGTTGAAATGAACAAGGGTGATTACGTTCAATATACGTTTTACGTATATTTGTCATAGAAAAAACGTACGAAGGACATATTACAACATGTAAATTTTATCATGATGTATTTTTTCTTGTTTGTAATATGTCGTTCGTACATTTTTCATACGATAAACATATGTAAAATGTATGTTGAATGTTTTACGTATGTACGAATGTTCATCTCAACAACATACGTAAAACATTGCGAAAACATGACTTGCCAAGTTTGTGATGTCCATATGTTTGATGAAGTTTAGTTCAATAGACAAAATGTAGAACATCATCTCTACAAATTATTCATATGGTCAAACTTCCAAAAATAACTTTAGATTTTTTTTATCGAATTAAAAAGCATTAACCTTTGAAAAATTGTATAAATTATAATTTTCACTTTTAGAGTTTAAAATGTAGCATGATTGGTTAAAGTTGGTTTATCTACTGTAGACTTCAAAAAAGCAAAAGAAATGATGGAGGAAACATCATTAATTTCCCCAAGTAGAATTTTTTATGACACTAAGACAATGTTGAGGTGATCCACTTTGAAAATTTCTCTCGGGTGGAGTTTAACTAGGATTGACATAATTCAAATTGCGTATGAAAGTAGACTTGATGTGGTATTTTAAAATGTTTTTTATTTTTTCAAAAACATATTTTTTGTTCCGGGCAGCCCGATAGGTTCGGGCAGCGACCAAAAAATGGTCGTTTGAGCATTTAGGGGTTAAAAAGAAAGAAAGAAGCACTGCCCTCCATGAGGAAGACGGGCAGGTGTCCACGGCAATAGGTTTGCGCGGCCATAGGATCCAAAACTGACGGAGATGAAGTTCATCCTTGGATGAAGTGTATCGCTCGTCTCTTTCATCGACTTTGTTTTAGGGTTTGGAGCTTGCAGAGCTTGGAAGATATTGCGTGACTTAGTTTGCAAGAGCTGTGAAGGGATTCTTCCTCTGAAATCGCTTTTGCGTAGCATCGATAATCACCTGCAGTGGCATACTCTTTGTCACTGCAGAAATTTGCAACTCGAAGGAAGAAAGGGCGCCATGGCGTCTGCTGGATTGGGTCAAACCATTAACAAAATGTTGGACCTATGTCGTGCGCATCCTGATGTACTGTGAATTCCCTCACCTCCTTTATTTTTTTTCTCGTACGAGAAAGAGATCGCTAATTGGAGTCGGTGGTTGAAGGAGAGTATGGACAGGTTTAATTAGAATTCGTGCTTTTTGTTATTGAGGCTATTTTTTATATTTGGTATTTGTTTGGATGTTTTCAGGGATTGCCTCAGAAAGTATTGGACGAAGAAATTCCTGATTTGGAGCTTCTGAGCCAAGCCATCAACTGGTTGCTGTCAAAGGTATGTCAGCAATGATAAAAGAAGTGAAATATTGAAGAACTAGTCCACTTTTGAAGCAATTTATTTCATTGCCAGGCATGCAATCTCTATCAGATATCGACTAAGAACTAGATGAAATAATTCTAATGTAAGCCACACCTGCTTGTGCAAACATAATATGAGCTTGAGATTGTGCACAAAACGATCTGAATTTTCTTTTCTTGGCTCACTGTTCATTGTTCTAGGAGCTCCTCAAGAATTTTATGATTAGGGTTTTTGCTTTTTTAGGATCCGGTTGATTGTTTCTGAATTGCAATTAAACTGTGTGTGGTGCAGCAAAAGTTGGTGGTGTTTACGCAGGGGGACAACATTGTGTACAAGGAGCAAAGTACTGAAGTGGCTGTCAAGTAAGTTTCCGTTCTTGTTGCATGTAGTAGGTTGATTCAGCGTTGTTATCTTTTGGCGATTGACAGTAGGGTTTAGGGTTTAGGGGTATGAACTTCCACTATTTTCAAGTACGAGTCCAAGGGTTTAGGGTTTAAGGTTTAGGGTTTGCAGTGTACCGCTTGCAACCTATGGCTCAATTGTATAGATGTGCAGGTTCAAAGGCTTGACTTCTGAAGACATGCTTGTATACCAATCTATTGAAGCTGCTGCAAATCAAGGTATTTTTTTTTTCGTAGAAAGATGTTTCAATGACAATGCCGCAAGATCATTTAGTGTTTCGTAAGATGATATTATTTGTTGCTTTATCTTTCACAAGGTCCGTTGGCCTATTTTATAAGAGATATTAATCCTTGTTTCCATTCTTGGCAGGTATATGGACTGCAGACTTGAAAAGAAGAACGAACTTGCAACAGCCGCAGATCAATAAGGCCTTGAAGGCTTTGGAGGGCCGAAGCTTGGTCAAAGCTGTGAAGACTGTTACGGTACGATTTCGTTGTCCATTTACATTGCAACGAACCTCTAAAGGACCAAGGATTCATGGTTATAAAACGACGATCATATTGTGAAAAATATAATTCAGATAGGGCTAAATTTTATATCACCAGAATCACTGAAGAACATGCATGTGTTGGGTGAAAAATTAATTAAATTAGATAAAAGAAAGCCTCGGCCTACTCAAAACTGCTAAAAAGCATGGGGCCCAATTTCGGCCTTCCGGTCCTTTACGGTTGGCTATTTATAAAATCTCATAAAAAGTTGAAAATGGAACTGAAGATTGTCATAAAATGCTGCATGGCCATGCCAACTTTGAATCCAATCGTGTTGGTGTTGGTCTATTACTCCTGTTTACACGTGGTCATTGAAAGCATGCATATTGCTGCAGAACAAGAACCGTAAGGTGTACATGCTTTTCGAGTTGACTCCATCTCGGGAGGTCACTGGTGGTGCTTGGTACACTGAGCAAGACTATGATGCAGAATTTGTGGACGTTGTGAAGCAGCAATGCTTGCAATTCATTACGAGGCAGGTAAGATTCTAAAATTTCACATGCATTTCAGCGTTCACTTCACTTTTCCTCCTCAGTTTGGGTATGAAGTAATTAAATTAACCCTTAAAGGACCAAGGATTCACAGTTTTAAAATGACAAATTTTAATTCAGATGGGACCAAATTTTATATTACTAGAACTAGTGAAGATCATTGCATGTCTTTGTCAAAAAACAAATAAATTCGAACAAGAGGAAGTGCGAATAGGACCTACTCAAAACTGTCAAAAAAAACATGGTGACCATTCTGGTCTCCGTGGACGCTTAGGGGTTATAGTCGGAGTCATGTCTAGAGAACATTATTGACCATTCGTTCAAGCATGTGTGAACCTGCTCTAGAGATGAAAGTGTTGGTCTTAACTCCCATTTTTTCTTCCCTGGCATCAACTGAGAATTCTTACTTCTAGGCCATCTCATCTATGAGTCTCTGAGGGGAGTGGTGGCTCAACAGTAGTCATCTCATCAGGTGGTAATCTCATTGCAGGGTCGAAATGTGTGTGCGTGTAGGGATTAGCTGATTTGGAGGCTATTGCAGATGCTATTCGCACGTCTGGTATTACGCAGGTTGAGCTTGGGTTAGAAGAGTTCAAACAGGTGAGCATCTGGTCTATTGTCGTTCTTTAATTGATAGTTATTGGTCCTCAATTTAACGATGATGTGCATTGTCGTGGGAGTTCTTTTTTCCAGGTTTGGTTTATCGTTTTACTTTATTTAAAATAGGATTCCTGAAATTATAAAGTTGTCCTTCGTGTCAGTATTACCTACTCGATCATATGGTATGACTCAACAGGAGCAGGGGATTTTTGAAGAGTCTTTAGTCTTATCGCGGAAAGGATTTATTTAGGGGGAACGTTATGTGAAGTACTTCTCTGTTTGTGTAGATCATGGACACCCTTGTATTGGATGGAGATGTTGAGGAGACAATGGGCGGCGCAACGTATTCCTCTGTGAGCATTTTTGGACTATAATATAACTTGGCTATCAAAACGAGTTTCAGTTCCTCAGATTTGAGCTTCTAGATTTCTATATACGCCATTAACCCCAAAAGAACCAAGCAGCCCAAATTATGCCTCATGTTTTTTATAGCAGTTTTGAATAGGTCCTATGTAGACTTCCTTTTATTCAAATTTATTTGTCTTTTGATCAACATATGCAATGTTCATCAGTGATATAAAATCTGGTCCTTTCTGAATTATATTTTTCAGAATACGATCGTTCGAATTTTTCATTTTAAAATTATGAATCCTTGGTCCTTTAAGGGTTAACATGGTGAAAGTGGTGCAGGAAACTGTATGCTACAGGGTTGCCAAATCGCGGATACCAGAGACATCAGCACTTACAAATGTTCCTTGTGGCATCTGTCCTGTAAGTCCGTTGTTTGATCTAGTAACGTTGTAAGTTGCTCTTCACGGTTTTCACAATCTTGGTATATAACTTGCAGCTCAAGTGCTTGTTTGTTCAAATTGCAGGTTTTACACGAGTGTGCACCTGGCGGTCTTATATCACCAGAGACATGTGTCTACTTCAATGACTGGCTTTCATTCTAAGGGTGAGGTTTTACACGGTGATGACTTAGCACTGAGGCTGATGTACCAACATGCATCAATAGCTGAGATGTGCCTAGGGCAAGGAAATTACTTGTGAAGGTACTTGTGCAAATCCTCATGGTGGCCATTGTGCACTTTCGGTGAAGCTGTTGATGATATGTAAGTGTAGATTATGGGGTTACATCCTGCATATTTAGAAATCTGGCCCATATGACATGGTTAATGAACTTTGAGCAGTTAAGGCAGAAGCCTGGGCGTATACCTCATTGATATTGACTGGCAAGGGCGAAATTGTGGAAGAGGTACTCAAATCAGCCATTGGTGGTGTAATTTTAGAATATAGCCATTTGCCAGCGATTGTATTAATATGCTAAGTGGGGGGTTATCAGTTATTGATACTGGAGTAGGTTTTCCTGATTGATATTTTTGATACTTCGTTTTACTTGTTTTTGAAAAAGGCGAATGTAATGCCTACGAATGTAATAGAAAACGATTTGCTGACAGTCCTGATATTTGATACCGAATAGCATAAATTCATGAATTTACCTTAGAATTTGTTCTCTTATCACTTGATGCTTCTAACAGCTACCAGTCTCCTAAGGCAGTTGCTGATGATTACTGTAAAATCAATTTCTCATGGTAAGGTAGAGGATACGATTTTCAGCATTTTAACATATGTAGGAGTGTGATTTTTGGGAGATCAGTATAGAAATCTGGTGGGATTCTAATTAAATTTCTAAGTACTATATTTAACAAACGAGTAATATGCCAACTGTGAGTACATATACAGTGACGAACAAAACTGAGTATTGATTTGAAACTTTTCCATTCAAACAACCATACCATGAGCATCAATGGGCAAAGTCCAAAAGTGAATATGCAAAAGTTGTAGCATGCGACATATAACACATTACTATGGAAGTTTGAAGAAAAACTCAATTGTGATTTGAAAGAAAATGAATTTCAAAGTTAGCCATGTCTAATACTCGGTTTTGTGCGCTATAATTCGGAACTACTTTAAATTTTGTCAATTTTTTCTTAGAGCTTCAAAAAAACATTATGTGCCTTGGCATGTTGGTATACATCATTTTAGATTGTTGTACACGAAAATTGAAGGAAGTTGACATTTATAAAATTTAAAATATTCACAATTTGACAAACATGCAAATGATGTTAGTTCTCATGATATTTGGATATTTTTTTGGAATTGAGAGCATGGGACTGCATTGGCTATTGTATAGAGAGCATAGGTTGCAACATGAACCATTGTTACATCTTAATGCCCTTGCATTTGAAATAGTTGTTGAATAGGCCAATGCATTCAATTTGTATGATGCAGTTTTTTGGTCTAACTTTTTTGTACGGAGTCTAGAGTTCATGACGCACATAATCAATGAACCAATTGAACAACTTGTTTTTGTTGCTTTCAGTATCATCAAAAAATTGTCAATTTTATGAAAGCCAGTGTAATTTCTAGCAGCTTTGAATTTTTTGATGATATTGAAAATGATATGTTTTTTTTTTTTTTTTGATTCGTTGGATTGATTATGTGCAACAAGAACTCTAGTCTTTGTACAGTGGGGTCCAACATGGAATGGCGTTTTTGGTTTCGCAGTGAGAAAAATTTCAGTACTGCCAACTTTGAAAGCCTCCCGAGAGCTCAAATATTGGTATTTTACCACGAAAATTTTACCAGAGACTTATCTTTAAGTTAATTATATGTATGCCAAATTTCAAGGCCAAAAGATTCACCAAAAAAACGTTATTCAAAATCTACCAACATTGGTAGTTATTCACTGCTGCCAACTTTGACAACCTCCCAAAGATTGAATTAATTTTTTTTTGCCATGAAATTCTTGGAAAAAGAACTTCTTTATGTTAATAACATATGATAAAAATTTCAAGGCCAGAAGATTAATACAAAAAAGATATTGACAATCTACCAACATGTGTAGTTGTGGGAAACAAGGGGGAAACTTTGCTACCAACTTTGACACCCTCCCTACGGTTGAGAAATTGTCTATTTACCATGAAATTTTTGGTACAACATGCTCTTTATGACAAAATCATTCATGCCAAATTTCAAGGTCAAAAAATCTATACAAAGAAAATTATTTACAATCTACCAATGTGTGTAGTTTCCCCCATTGTTTCCCACAACTACACATGTTGGTAGATTGTTAATATCGTTTTTTGTATTAATCTTTTGGCCTTGAAATTTTTATCATATGTTATTAACATAAAGAAGTTTTTTTTCCTAGAATTTTATGGCAAAAAAAAAATTAATTCAATCTTTGGGAGGCTGTCAAAGTTGGCAGCAGTGAAAACATTTCCACAGCTACCAATGTTGGTAGATTCTGAATAACTTTTTTTGGGTGAATCTTTTGGCCTTGAAATTTGGCATACATATAATTAACTTAAAGATAAGTCTCTGGTAAAATTTTCGTGGTAAAATACCAATATTTGAGCTCTCAGAAGGCTTTCAAAGTTGGCAGTACTGAAATTTTTCTCACTGCGAAACCAAAAACGCCATTCCATGTTGGACCCCACTGTACAAAAAACCTAGACCAAAAAATTGCATTATACAGCTCTAATATATAAATTGAACGCATTGGCCTATTTAACAGCTATTTCAAATGCAAGGGCATTAAGATGTAACAATGGTTCATGTTGCAACCTATGCTCTCCATACAATAGCCAATGCAGTCCTATGCTCTCAATTTCAAAAAAATATTCAAATATCATGAGAACCAACATCATTTGCATGTTTGTCAAATTGTGAATATTTTAAATTTTATAAATGTCAACTTCCTTCAATTTTCGTGTACAACAATCTAAAATGATGTATACCAACATGCCAAGGCACATAATGTTTTTTTGAAGCTCTAAGAAAAAATTGACAAAATTTAAAGTAGTTCCGAATTATAGCGCACAAAACCGAGTTTTAAACATGGCTAACTTTGAAATTCATTTTCTTTCAAATCACAATTGAGTTTTTCTTCAAACTTCCATAGTAATGTGTTATATGTCGCATACTACAACTTTTGCATGTTCACTTTTGGACTTTGCCCATTGATGCTCATGATATGGTTGTTTGAATGGAAAAGTTTCAAATCAATACTCAGTTTTGTTTGTCACCGTATAATGCAAGAAATTGAATTTTGGTTTAAATAGAAACATGCTGGGGGAATAACATTTTTTGATTAGTGGATCCCAAGTAGCAACTTGCACTTAGGGTTTGCAGTATTTACAGAGATGTCTTTGTCGACTAGTTTAAAGTATTGGATTTTGTTTCATTTCTTTGCAGACCATGTAAGCTTGAATATGAACACTTTTGTGATGTTATGTAATATTGGATTGTGTTTTGATTCTTTGCTTACCATGTAAGCTTAGAATGTGAACAATTTTGTGATATTGGATTTTGTTTCAATTGTTTGCTTACCCATAAGCTTAGAACGTGAACAATTTTGTGATGTTATGTGATTTTGCCTGAGGTTTGGAACCCTAATTTAGTAATGGACACAAGTCTATTTACTAGACTTGTGTCCATTGAAAAAAGGATTTTTTCAAAGAATAAAGAAAACACCCTTTTTTTGTTTTATTTTATTTTTGATTCAGTTTGTTTTTAAAAAGTTCGGGCTTACAACCCCATTTTACCACTGGGACCATCCCATGGAATTTTGGGACCCTATATAAGTTCAAAATAAGAGGCAATCTTTTGATAGAACCGTAGAGAATTCCCTCCTCACATTTGAAAAGGCTTCGTATTACTAGGCATCACAGTCAATGGATGAATCGCTAGTGGATTGAGAAAAAAACCAATAACTTCCAAGATCTACTGAACTCAGAATGGACAAAAAACTGAAATTGAGTCTCATGTTTTAAATATTTTTTGCATTTTTGAATACATTTTGTATGAACTTCCTTTAGTTCAAATTTATTTGTTTTTGACCAACACATGCGATGTGTTCTTCAGTAATTCTAGTGATATAGTATTTTGTCCCATATAAAATATATTTTTCACAATATATCCTATTAAATTGGTTAGTTTTAAACCATGAATCCTTGGTCCTTTAACAATTTGAAAATTCCACCACCTTCATAGTTTTGGTTGGTGATTGAGAAGATGTGACTCCTCCCTCTTTGTAAGAACATGCCTACCAACATTAGGTGAGTTTTGTAGCCTTTAGAAGGCACCACTTTCAGTGATTTGTTGATATGTTGTCCTTACTATGTGATCAATACAAAATAAAAATAAAATAAAATAAAATAAAAATCCCCTAAAGGTCCACGAGGATGCATTTTGTTGAAGAATAATTTCATGACTTTAGTAACTTATTTGGATCCCATAATTTTGACTCAATGTTAACTAGAGAATTGGAGATGCCTAAACTATTGCCATCATTTGTGCATGGAGGATATTTTGCATGGCTAAATCTTCTCTTGCAACAAGCCAACAGAGAAACCTCTTAGGTTCGAGAATCTAATGACATCATTAGTTATCAAGAACCGATTGATGAAGCACGGTCCATGATGCAAGTTGGATTGTAGGGTCTGGCATTAGTAGTTGTCAAGGAATGGTTAATGAAGCATGGCCATGGATGCAAGCTAGATCAGTTGTGACAAGGTTTGACATTGGCAATTGTCAAGGACCGAAGACATTGCTAAAGCACAGCCAAAGACGTAAGGTGGATCGGTTGTTGTAGGATACGGGATACTGTAAGTTCCTTCTAGTTCAGCTCCATTGTCAAGCAGAGACATTAATGGGATGTAGAGACATTCTAGCTTAGATCCATCATCTAGCAGAGGCATTGGTGGGGTGCAGATGGTACTTGCAAATACTATTTTATGTTATTTTTGAATTGTTAATATACATACAATCTTAGAATGCCTTTTCACTGAGGTTAATTTTATACCAGAAAAACTAATTTCAATGACCAATAGAAAATGTTTATTGCTACATTTCGCTTGTTATGCGATGTCACACTACTCATTTTGGACGCCCTACCGTAGCAGCCTAGAAGGTGAGAAATTGTAAAGCAATTAATGATGCAATGTGAAAAATGAAGATTGCAATAAGCTTCATACGAGATGGATCTATCTTAGACCAACTACACTACACCTGCTTCATACACTGAGTGAAAAGATTGTGTATATGGACAAAAATAATATTTATAGGTCCATAATCACATGCAGTTACCCTGCATGAAGTTTACTTAACATGCAGTTACCATAAGATAACTCAAAATTGATGAAACCAAGACTACAAATAAACAACAATTTTATAAAAGTCATGTGGTTACTATAGCTGAACTTCACTTCACATAAGAAAGTCACTATAAGAAAGTCACTGTAGTTACTGTAAGAAAGTCACTTCACATGCAATTATTATATGAACGTCATTTCACATGCAGTTATTATAAGACAACTCCAAAAAAATTATATCATATTTAAAAAATCTCCCCTTTACAATGTTCAAACATAGAATAAAAAAAAATTACCCGCTACATATGTTTAGACACATATGAGTTTTTTTATTCCTTACATGTGTTCAAACACATTATATATATTAAAGTACCCATTAGGTGAGTTTTGGAGCCTTTAGAAGGTCCGTCTTTCAGTGGTGTGCTAATTTGTTGCCTCTATTATGTGATTAAATATAATATAATAAAATCCCAATCCAACATAGACAACTATTGATTATTGTAATATATACAATCACCCATTGATTATTGTATTATGCACATCGATGTACTGTCTAGGTTGAATTGGGAATGTTTTTAAATTTATTATTAATTTATTACTTTTTAATTAATTTTTATTGATCATTATTGATTTTAACATATCACAGGGTAGGGGCCTTTTGAAGGCTTCAAAACTCCCCTAATGTTACTACACATGTTTCAAAAACAAAACCTAAAAAATAAACCCACTATCCACATACACAACATAAATACAAACCCCTCCTACATATGTTCCATTTTCATTTGATATGTGGTAATAATGACATGCAGCTACTAATATATAAAGTCAGTAGATGTCCAGTTCCTAGTGTGAAACCATTCACGGACAAAACCAATGATGACATGGCAATTTCCCTCTGCACCAAGGCGGCGGACAAAGAGTTTGGTCCGACCGGAGGGCCAAGTTCTATGGATGAAGTATCTCACTTAGAAGACAAGTGTTTAGGGAATTGGAGGACCGAGTTCCACATTTCAAGTGATCTTTTAGGAAAAGAAGTGGTGAAGAAGTTATCATGAAGTATGAAGGGTTTCAAGCCCAATACTTCATGGCAACTTCTCCCTAACGAATCAAATTTGTTCATGTTTCACCTCAAGTAGGTCGATGGAACATGCACAGCTTCAGGACCAGGTATGAGACAAACCCAAGATTCACTTTTCCCCTCCTCTTGCTTACTTCCATGGGCAACTTCTCAAACCCATGGAACTTGGCTCTCATACCGGCCAGCCACAACTAAATTTTGCCAGACAAGAAGAGTCTGGCTTGTTTAGGGTTTAGGGTTTGTTTAGGGTTTAGGGTCGGAGTGAAGTCATAGGGCTTGGCTGGTTTAGGGTGGAGTCTCGTTCCGATTGTGGCATCGCGTGCGGGGTTTGTTCTCACCTTTTGTGGTGGAACGACTGCCCATCTTTGTTCTAGAATACTTCATATAGTTTGCTCCACACGAGATGAGGGATCGTATTGTAAAGCTCTAGTATTGCGAGAGATTTTAGGTTTTTTATGCATCTAAGCGTGAGGTAGACGTCCTGGATTTAGGGTTAGGCTCTAGGCAGCGGATGAGCAATGCTGGGACTGGCAGTGCGGAGGAGCCGCCCACAATCCTCCCTGGCAGGCGCTCTGATCGCCCATCTTTCTTCACAGGTTTGAATTCTGGACTTCTGGATACTTGTTTGATTTAATGTGTTTTCGTTTCAAAGGCGTTTGAGATTGAACGATCGACAATGCCATAAATGGACTAACCCCTAAGCGTCCACTGTGTATTTTCTGTAGTGTAGGAAAATTGGACCCCCTGCTGCAAATCATCTGTTTGTTTCTGTGAAAACGACTTCAGTTTGACTGACACAATCGATATTGTTGATCTTGTAGTATAGAACAAGAGCTTTAAAATTCAGATGTATTGCAATCAGAAAACTGAGGTAAATTGAGAAAATGCTACCGTTGCAAAGTTCAGTGATGCAGATGGCCATATTGGGCGTTTCAGACGCTGTTAAGGAAGTAAAGTACCAAGAATTCAATCATTCATATTGTGAAAAATGTAATTCAAATGGGACCAAATTTTATGACACCGGAATCAGTGAAGAACATTCCATGTGTTAATCAAAAACACAAATAAATGTGAACAGAAGAAACTCTACACAGGACCTACTCCAAACTGCTAAAAAAAACATGAAGCCCAATTTGGGCTTCTTGGTCCTTTAGGGGTTAACATGCTTTTAGTATGAATGTGACGTGACGCCATTATCGCTCATGTTAATAGTTTGTTACTGAAGTCATTGTGGATGTTCAGAATGGAGCAAGAGTTTTCCCGAGTATACAGTCACCAGGTGCTCGGCACGTAAGTATGTCTGCAACAGGGGAAGAGAGTTTCCGAGAACGTGAAGATCTGGATCGTTACATGAAATCCCGGTATGATCAAGAGAGTCTGAGGAGCAATAGAACTGAGTCAGAAGAGGAGCTCCGGTGTGAACCTGTCCAAGTAGAGGAGGATATATTGAAGCGAAACGATAAAGGAAAATTCGAGATCTTGGCCGTACTTGCAGATCCCCACGTGCTAGCAGCAGCTCATGAAAGACTGAATGAAAGGCGAAGGAACTGGACTCTAGCCAGTAATGAATTAGAAGTCTCCCATGTTCCCAAGGAGAACACATTGTTGCGTTCACGAGAGATCGACTGGAATTGGTTCAAAGAAGCTGCACATCTTTTAAGCACTGGATCATATGTGTTCAAACCTGTTCAAACCCTTGACATTGCCAGGCGGGGACGTGGGGAGTCGAGACAGTGGGCGTTTGTGAGGCCAAAAGATCAGGTCAGTGATTTTTTTGTTACATAAAATTTGGGCTGGCTAATTTATACAAAGGATTTTTGAAAAAAGAAGAGGGAATAATAGCTAAATTTCCTACATGGAGTCAAGATGTGTAAACTTAAGTATCACCCAGATATTGCCTAAGTAACACACATGTGTATTACCCTGATATTACCTATATTTTAATATGAAAAGAGCATCCAAGGAGCTTGGATTACTCTTGAAGCCATGGAAAGTGTAGCAAAAATGCTAAACTGTCTCCTGACAAAAAAAAGTCACTGGATCAGGTCATTCAAGAGGCAATTCGAGGTGTGTTGGAGAGGATCTATGAACCCGTGTTACATGGTTCCGGGTTTAGACCAGGTGCAAGTGTTCACGCAGCTCTCAAGTCTGTAAAGTATGGGTGGAAAGGAATATCATGGTTTCTGCAGTTTGATGTTCGCATTACAGATCATGCTAGTGTGCAGAAACGGCTGTTGAAAATCTTAGGTGAGCAGATAGAAGACGAAGCATTTGTAGATATGTTGAGGCAGATGTTCAAACTTGGTACCATATGGATCGACACTTCCACAGACGAGGACATGCCTGAAGGGAGCGTTTTGTCTCCTATGTTAGGCAACATCTACTTCCATCATTTGGATCTGGAGATCAGTCGCATCCAAGAGGAAATCAGATGTAAGTCTCAGACCTCACTAACGTGATCGACGTCAAAATATTTTCTTTTGCAATTGGTTTGTCACTAAAATTGTCTTAAACAATTGGGCCTTCAATCTCAGGCAGGTGGAATTTTGAACGTTTTTCTTGCCGTTCCATTTATTCATGCATTCCTGATTTCTAAATGTGGATTGGTTATTGCAGAATGTGTTGGGCCCTATGTACACTCTGCCTTGCACACAGTTTAAGGCAAACCACCCTATTTGTGCCACTACGTATCAGCTTTACATTTAAAATTTTGATATGTACACTACTAATACATAGTGGCACAAATAAGGTGATGTCCATATTGTGGCACAGATAGGGTGGCTTACCTTGTATAGCAGATGATGACCCATTTGTATCAAGAAAGTTCTAAAACTCAGTACATCTAAGCAAGGCGTGCAAGAAGCAAAGAGCAGTTTGGGTGGCTCATGATGGAAGGGAATGGCAGTCCACGGGCAGTTTCAAATTGCTGACTCTATTTCCCGTAACATCTTTGGGATCTATTAGAGAGCAAGATTGTGAGGGAGACTCTGTGATGCGATTCCTACATGTTGGCATTCGTAATCCATGGCCACAACTGCAAGACTCTCACCAAAACAGTTACCTTCTGCTTGCCAATTGAAATCAAGGGGTTTTGCTACCGCCCTTCAAGTAGACAGGGGCCACGTCCTCGCTCCAAAGCTTGTTGCAGAAGCTCACGCAAAAGCTGTAGTGAATACTTGCACTCTGACACCCCTATTATCTGCTGAAGCTTTTTTCTTGGGGAAGACTGCATCAATGTCCTGGATGATGAACTGCCACGACTAGAACTACCAAAGTGTGCATATGGATCGTATTCTATCAAGCTCCTTGGGATCATGAAAATTGGCAACAGGAGGTTTGTATGAGCATATGTTTGGTGTCATGTCAAATTGCAGGGAATTGGCGACATGGTTGATACATTCATAGCATGCCCACTATGTTGATGACTGTAATATGCTGCGAGGTGTGGACAATTATTGAACATGATTCCTCTGGACTTGTTAATCTCAATAAGCAGGAGGAGCTGACAGCTTGGGAGTACAAGGACAGTGTTTCAAGGCCGCCGTAAGCTTGGACATTCACTTCATTATATTTCTTTTGGGATCTTTAGTACTTAAAAAATTGCTCGAGATAAGGTTCCTAATGATTTTAGTATCCTTGACCTTATCCAGCCACCCTAAATTAGGGTTTTGTTGTAGTAGTGTAACTTCTATGCTGTGCAAATGTGATACATGTGAGACAGTGATGCATGTGTGGGGGTCTACACCTGTCGGGTTTTGATAGATCTATCAATGCAAATGCTTGAGTTTCTTGTTCCTATCATATTTTTAACTTCCTTTTGTAACCTGTGTGCAGCCCCCAAGGAGCCTTGGTTGATATTGTAAGCTTAGTCATCTTTCTGGATGAGTGCCATGGTGACATCTCTCTGCTTTGACAATGTCAACAAATGTGTCAGTATTGGGGGCTGAGAAAGTTCTACTAAGCTGGCAGAGAGTAGGACTCAGTCCACAACCATGGCTTGCATGTAGTACTGTACAACCATGATGCTTGCATGTAGTACCGTGTGTAATAGATCACAACCAATCTCAACCATGGATTCAAATCTGAAGGCCTGTTTTCACTCAATCCTCTAGCAAGGTTGTGATTACACTCAAGCCTCTGTAATGTCACACTTTGTAATTTCACATTCCATGTATGTCCTAGTAATCTGTCATTTTGTATACTCCTCTGTCCCATAATAAGTCTTCAACCCTCAAAAGTAGAAGAATTAACTACACTGAATGGTGTATTTAGTGTTTGGAGATAATTGATGTCTTTTATTACAATTCTTTCACAGGTGAAGAGAAATAGTGTCCCTTGACATTACATAGGAGTTTGTCACTTGTCATTCCCATTTTCATTGTAAGTACCATGTTCTTTTCAAGTAACGAGAGTGACATGAGGTGCAATGCCTTCTTTATTATAAAGTTGCCATATGTCATTGGAAAACTACATTCATTTTTTTTTTGAAGGGACACTATGTCTCCCTAAAATTAAATAGTGTGTGGGTTAAGAAATAGTATGCCATTCAATGTAGTCCAATGGTGTGGACCTTGAGCCAATAGGAATAGTAGTTTGAGCAAATAAGAAGGTTATTATGGGACAAATAGTTTGAGTAATTAGAATACTTAATATGGGACAAACATCTAGAAGCTTATTTTGGGAGAGAGGGAGTACACATCAATTAGGGAGTTCATTTATCATTTTTTGTTTGAGTGGCTCCAAAAATTTTGGTTCAAATTCTTTGTTCTCGCTAAAAAAGGAAACCATTGGTGGGAACACTTAATTCCTAATTGAAATAAAATGAAATGTTGATGTCCATTGAAAAGCTAGTGGACCTCATGTTGATGATATCTTCCTATTATTTTACATTAGAAAATAAACAATTAATTATAGGCACATGAACTTAGGACTCCTTTATGTCCTTATATTTTGGTAATGTGTTCAATGTCATGCTTGGTGGATTTTCGGTGTTAGGAAAATTATGAGACGTACATGAAAATTGACCTAAAAAAACGTTTTTATAATGTTGAAAAACATAGAAATAATGTGGATGAATCATGACCACTAAGTACTTGGAAGACATAATGGTTCAGTGTAATTCTTTTGTAGAAATAGAAAAAAAAATAAAAAATTTCCTAGTCAAGATTCCATAAGGTTCTTAATACCTTGTTGAACCACACCTTTTACATTGTAGCAACATAGTAGAGAACCTCCTAATAGAATAATTAAACCCTCCAACTCTCTTCGCATTGACCAACTAAAGTTAAAAAAAATTCTCTGTGATTCTTATGATCCCCTGACAAATGTTTGAGATTCGGAGGTGAGCATCATTACTGCTCAAGAATCTTATGTCAACCACTTGGGCTGTAAGAACTAAGTTGGGAGTCTATTGAGGCCAACGTGGATAGAAATTCATCCTTTTTCATCACAACATCTTTTACCTTTATAGAGATTTTTTTGAATGATTCAAATTTTCAAATATGTACGTTTGACAAGTTTGGTGCCCATCACATCTTAAAGAGATGTACATGGGACAGGCTTGGTGCCCGTCAAAAAGAAACACTGACCCATATTGCCAACAATTTTTCTTGGCCTATGACCTCCATGTAAAGGGGCCCTTAGGAAAATGACGGAAAGGAATAAGTTCACTGTATCCACGTCGGCATCAAAAGGGAGCCTAGACTCCCAAAGTTCTTTTGCTTTTCCCACCAAAACCGTAAGGATAAAATCACAGTGACTGCCCAATACCCTTCGGACAGATGTCACCAGCGGGGTGGTTGGGTGGTGGAAGAGCCATCTCCTTCATCCACCTCATCCAGCTTCCAGAACCCACACGGTTCAACCCGCCCCAAAATCCGAGGTGGCGATTCCAAAACGCTGAGCTGGAGGACACGTGGCCGTCCACTTGTCCGAGCACATCGCCGGCATGTCCCCAGTCCACAGTACTCGATCACCCATTCAAACGTCATGCTCAACCAAAAGCAACCATCGCCAATTCCTCTCACTCCATCGTCTCCGTCCTAGCTTGAGCTCACACGTTCAAAAAACACAAAATTCATCAAGCTTTTTTGCAACAGCAATTAATTGCTTGGCACCACGGAGTTTGACTACAGACTGAGTGATATCGATCGACGTACTGCTGGCCGGCCGGCGGAGGATTTTCGGTGTTTCAATGAGGATATTCAACTTCCGGCTCGTCGCTCTACTGCTGCTGGCTGCTGTTCTAGGTTAGTTAACTTTCTTACTTTTCCTGGTTCAGTCTTGTATTCCACACACGATGCTTGAAAGAGTTTCCGACTCTGAACAGAACAGGATTTTTCAGCATCAATTGTGCTCTGTGATAGTATCTGTCCATTGCAAGGGTTTCCAATTGTCCGCAGACTTTGAACATATATAACAGGACTTTTCAGCATCAATTTTGCTCTTTGATCGATCTGACAAGTATCTGTCCATTACTACGACAGATTTTGTTGAATTTAACATGATTTTTCAGCATGTCGTTGGGTCTATGTTGCCCTGTACGTTGCGTTGTCATATATATTGAGTGGCAAGTTGAGAAGAAGAGTAACGTGCCGTAAAATACTAAGAGGCTGTTGTTAATTGGAGTAGTTCTACTAACTAGACATGGAACTATGTAGTGAGTGTGAGTCTACAATGAGGAGACAAGCTGCATCGATCAATGATCGATCGAGGGGTCTCGATCAAAGCCGGCCTGCAGGTGATTTAATTCAGAATCGTGTTTACAAACTAAGAGGTAACTAGTTAGTTAGTATTTTGATCGAGGAAAGAAGAATTACAGTGTTGTGCCTATGATTTGATAAGAAATTGCGAGGTTTGACACCCTCTCTAATGGGAGCAAGTTGTGCTGTGGCCATCTGGAGCGTTTGTGTTCCAATTTTTCGACGTCGCCCTACTTAACTTCAGTTTTTCTTTTTCCTTTTTATGGCGATGGCAAGTCACTGATAGAAATTTCTCCAGCTTCTGTCTCGCCTGATGAGCCTGCTTTGAACAATAACGGGCTTCGTAGAAACTGACTGTGAATACTTTAACCTAGATCGAGTGAATGTGCCCTTCGTGACCAAAATCAATCCTTGCTGCAGATTGAGTATTGATGGTTTTAATATAAAATTTCTGTAACTGGCCATAAATTCACGACAGTTTCTAAACTCTTACTGCATGATAGGTTCTTATCGATTCACGTTTTCAACCCCTGCCACTTTAATTTCAAGATCTCAAGTTTAGAATTTTGATGATGGCTGAAATCTTGAAATCAAAGTGGGGTTTGAAACTTTTGGAGTGTAAGTATAACTCGGACCTTGTTTACTTGTTTATTTTGAGTTACACTCAATCCTTGCTGCAGATTGAGTGTAACTGACCATAAATTCACGACATTAGAGTTATACTTTAAACCCTGTGCACAAAATCTTACATTGCATGTAACTAGTTTCGTATCGATTCATGATGTTTGAACAGTTTTCAACCTTAGCTTGCCACTTTCATTTTCAAGATAAATGATTCATTTGACGATGGCTGAAATCTTGATTTGATAGTGGGGTTTGATACTTTTGGACAGTTCGTATTTTACTCGGTACGTTGAACATTTACTTGTTCTATCCATTCTCAGAATGAAAGTTTGTGGACGTGCAGGGGTGTCTGGAGCACAGAATTGGTGCATAGCCAAGCCCAATCTGCCGGACTCGGACTACCAAGGGACGTTGGACTGGGCGTGTGGGCAGCTGTCAGGGCAAGGACAAGTGAACTGTGGTCCCATCCAAGACGGCCAGAGCTGCTATTTGCCCAACACTTACCAAAGCCATGCGAGCTGGGCCATGAACGCTTATTACCAGCAACAAGGACAATCGTCTCAATCCTGTGACTTCCAAGGCACTGCCACCCTCACCACCACTGACCCCAGTACGTAATATATAACCCATCCATCTAATATACCCATTCCACTTTATTATTCTTCTTCATTCCTGTATATCCAGTTTTCAATTCCATCCTCAGAATCTCTCACTGTTGTGACATATCCATCGTCCACGTGTCAACATTTGTCTCTCATTACAGAGGGAACGTTTTTACCTAAGTTTGTTTCATTTTAAATGAATAATTATCGTACCCACATAGTAGGTTCATGCAAAAATAAATATATGTTATTTAGTGCGACATGTGTCACTGGTCCTGGCTGTAAGTTGTACGCCACAAAATAGTCTTGGTAGCACCAAAATAATGAAATTATTTGCCATGTCTAGCTTATACAATCATGCTACGTGGGTATTGTTAGCTTATATTCTGCATCACAAAACATTCTTCAGCTAAATTTCCTCTGAGATTTTGCAATCGGATATATATATTATTATTTTTTGACACAAATAAAGGGAACCCTTTACTGCACAAGAAAGAAAGATAACATACAAACCAGGCCCGCCATGAGCAATCGGATATTTTCTTGGGGGTGATATCTATAGAGAGAATTAGGGCCGGTTTACACTACGGTGGAGAAGGCCTCCGGTTGGTCAAGAATGCTTGGCCAAGACATGGTTATATGAGGCAAATGGTGGATGTGCCGGAGAAGAATTAAAGGCAATAAATTATTTCTATTGAGTTGGGCTTCTCCGGAGGAGGAGTTTCTTGTCCGGCCTCTTGAGGCCGGACAAGAGACTCCTCCTCCGGAGAAGCCCAACTCCAAAAAGTGCCGCCACGTAGGGCGGCCATGTCATTTTATCATCCATGAGAAAAGTTCACCACCATTGTTTTCTTCACCTAGTGTAAACACCCACCGGTCAAGAGTTGCATTTTCGACCAATCACAATTGAGAAACGCCCTTTTTTTTCATGACCGGTGGACTTCTCCACCGTAGTGTAAACCGGCCCTTAGAATCAACCCAACTTCCAAGGGGGGGCTGTAGAATGTTATGAGGGTGCATACACACAGCTTCTGGCATGATACTTTAGAAGTATTCCAGCGCAGTGATTGTATGAGAAAAAAAAACCGCTCATTTTAGTTGAAAGTTTGTTACAGATTAAACTAAAAAACAGGTACCATTTAGTTTCCATTTTTGTAATACAAATAGATCATGACCAAAGACCCACTGGAATCTTCAAGACGGCTGACATTCTAATCCTTTAAGTTGCTTAATGCAGGCACCACGACTTGTTCATATACGGCGCCCAATGGGTAAGACTATCCATCTATTTTTATTTCTCTTGCTTGATCTGCAAGTTCATCTGTTATGCTTCTTGCCTAGAGCTGGGGTCTTCAATCAAATGTCCTGGATTTGTGTCAAAAATAAATGAAAATCATATTTATATATTAGATTGAAAAGGAAACCGTGAACCAATCAACTTCGACTGCCGAGGTCGTGAGATATGCTAACTAACACGACATGATTACTGTGACGAATTCTCGTCTGTGCATGTCAGAAGGAATGTATGTGGTAACCAGGGAGAAAAGTACACAACTAATTGCTGCAAGAAGAAGCTTAATTTAATCAGAAACATTCGACTCCAGGGTGCCTTTGTATCAGTCACTCTTGCAATTTCATTTGTGTCAAAAAAGAATTTAATTTTTTTAGAAGAAACATTATTTATCTGTTACATTATTAATGGACTAATATGAATGAGCCTTTCGTTGATGTGGGTTCATTTGGACAGGACTTCAAGCTCCTCAGGTGGTAATGGAACAAACGGGGCTATGGGGAACCATTTGATACATTCCAGGCCCCTCTCATATCTGGCCGCTCTTGTATCTGTTCTTGCATACTTTACAGCTTAATTAACAAACTGCTGATATTAATTGGAATTGGAATTCACTTAATTACCTGTGGCTTCAGTTGTGTAAGTGCCCATTTAGCAAATTTGTATTTTAGGCTTAACAAGATGGAGCTAGGGGCAGTTGTAATCCCATGTAAATATACGTGAAGGCAAGTTTCTCTTCATTCTAGAGAAAGGGAATTATGTACTCATAGACCTTTTTTATACAACCAGGGTTGTCTTACTCAAGTACTAGACAAAGTGTCGAATACGACGTTGAAGACGTCTGGTACACCTCTCCGTCTATCAAACAATCTTAGGATACACTTGGAATATTTGAGAATATTTCATCCAAGTTGTCGACACTCATCTATTTAGACATGTAATATGGCATTAAGTTGGAAAATAGCGTTAGACATGACAACCGTGCCTTATGTAAAACGACATTCTAGAATTATATCTTGCACACTTGTCACACTATCATTGCACTTGTCACATGTTTATAGTGATTTCTTTTAGACCCTACTAGAACGGAGCCCGTTGAAACTGCCAATGGAGTGCATTTGTGTTCAATTGCCATCGCCATCGCCTGAGAAACAGAGGAGCTCTGGACGGGTGCACTCTACTTTATGTTTGAGAATCACGTGCATTCATGACCTCCTCTAAAACCCCATGTATACGAGGGGTTATATGTCTAAGCCTTTGTATACAGATTAAATTTGTCCTAAATATATGTTTAATGTAAGTATACCACTCGATATTTTCAGCTCTAAATATGTTTATTGTATGTATACGTAATACAATAATGTTCAAATTAATACCCTTTCTATGCACTCACGTATACTTGGGACGTGTTTAGTACAGTGCACCCCTTGGGAGTCTGGAGCTTCAGAAACAAATACATTGGATGAATTGTGACAGGAAGGATGAAAATTCGGGATGAAAACATGAAAACATGGTTTAACCCCTAGAAAGGACCCTCAATCACATGAGGTCCAAATTGGGCCTTCATGTGATTTTTATGGGGAATGTCTTTGGTCCAATTTTTTTAACCAACATGTGTCATGTTCTGTTGAATGATATTTTCTCACAGTATGATCAATTGGATATATTGGTCATTTTCAAACCATGAATTCTCAGTCGTTTCCGGGTTAAAGAGATTAGCATGTAGATCTATTGGCCCTTTGTAAACAGAATTAGGTGTTTGGTTAGCAAATTAAACAGAAATCAAAATAGATCTTCTTTAAGTTCATGTTGTTTAAATTAAGTCTTCACATTCTGAACAAACAAATTTTGTGTGATGTCTGCAATGTGCAAGTAACACTGAACAGCAGACTGAATCTTTCAATTTTATAACTTATTACTAACTTAAAGCTGAAGGAGTCATGAAATCTAGCTTAGAATTTTTTTAGCTCATAAAAGATTTTAACTCAAAATTTTTTGAGCTCTTCAAGGTTTCCGCCATCAAACTTTCAAAACAAATCAATACGAAACTAAGATTTCAAACATAGGTTTCAAAACTTCTTGAGTTAAAGGATCTAATTCTAATATATATTGTACATATTCTCAAATACAATTGAAGTTTAATTACTTTTTTAAAATTTTATACCTTGTGATCCGTTTGATGGGGTTTTAAAGTCTTGAAAGACCATCGTGACTGATAAAGAGTAGATTGAGGGTTGCGGTTTGTCTACACAAGTCATGGAAATCAAGCTGTAAGTGAGTCATTGTAATGCGGTTTGTTAAACACTGTTTGCTGAGAACTGGTCCTGGATTTGTAGCCGCATTCTAGATTTGCAGTTCAAAAGATATATCTTGGGTGTAGTCATCATGAAGTCAGACACATAAAAAAATGTACACGGTGGTGAGTTTCAGTCAGGATCTCCCATTCCGGTGTTTCTATTTTTCAGTCTGGATCTTGAATTATAGCTTGTCTCAAGTGCGTAACTATGTAGGCATGCGGCCCGGAGTTTTGCGATGTTCAGTTGAGGAGCGGAACATTCTTAAGTTGTTGCTTGAATCGGCACCCATTCTTGCTGTTCTAGCTACCTATTAAAAAAACACACAAGATATGATTTTTTTTAATCTTTATTTCGGTTTCAAAGACTATGATTTCGATTCAATCAGTATGGTTTGAAATCGTACAGTGTAACAATACGCTACGTCTACTTACAAGTACATCAATTTAGAAACTACAGACAATCAAAGTCAAGCAAAAGAAAAGCTTGATTAAGGAGCTACAAGCCTACAATTAGCAAAGTATTTCAAACTAGGTTGGTCAATGCACCGTGATGGAGTTTGGCATGACAGTTTTAGGAGTGGAACTGTCTTAACGTGCATACGTTCTAGTAGACTAAGTTGGCATGTGTTGGGATTTGGTATGATGGTTCCAACACCGGAATTGTCCTCACGTGTGTGCACCATCTGTATCATATAATAGACTAGGAAAAAGAAAACCGCACTTGACTTCAACTGCGGTGCTTCTTTAGAGCACCCTGAAATTACAGTCGAAAATGACTGCAGAATCTTCTTTTGCTTGTAGCGGTTGCGATTTTGAGCATTACAAGGCGTATAATATACCGTTGGAAAGGTCTTGAAAATGTGCTTCTAACGGTGTATCACATGCATCTTGATTTTTAATATTGTAACCGTTAAAAGCAAAAGAATATTCTGCAGTCATTTTCAACTACAGTTTCAGGGTGGTCTAAAGATCTGCAGAAATCTAGTGCGGATTTTTTCTTGAATTTGTGTTAGGGCCTTTTTCTATGAAGAGTCGGGTTGGTCCTGAAATCTTGGTCTCCATTGATAAAAAAAAGTGCAGAACACTTCCATGCACACTTTGGTAGAGCAATCTAGTAAATAAAATACAAAACTCTCCACAAAGCAACCAATCAGTTAGCCCACCGACGGCATGGTGATGCATGTGGGTGAAATGCAAAGTTTTCTTTCAACACTCACCAAATATGGGGGGAAGTTGGGACCTCATTTTTTGTCTTTTAGTTTACTCCACTCGCCCAATGCTCACATAGAAGCCCACCCTTAGTGCATGTGTCACCTTTCAACTACCATCTATCCATTTATTCATTCATTAACTTTTTAATTTTTTCAATGCTTCGTATGAAGCTTCAAGAAATGTTGTAAACAATATGAAACATTTGGAACACTATGAATTTTTAATATGACATGAAGCATCTCCTCAATGTAGCAATGTAGCATTTGGTATTCACTAGATACTTTAAATTAATTAGTAGATGCATCTAAGCTCAACAACAAAAAAAAAAAAACCAAATTTTATAGGATAATGAAATATAATTTTGAATGGCAAGAATTTAGGCTAATGCAACACAATATATATGAAGAGGAAATGGACACTAGGATCAAAAATCTTTATTGCATTTGTCATAATTGATTGTTCATATTAATTGATACTTTTTCTAAACTCATGGTCTTGGCTAAAAAATTATATGAGATTATTAACCTTTCAAAAGAGCAACTCAATCCAAGTTGTTTTATAGGTTTCAAAATTTTTTGACACTATATTAATATATTAAAAATTTCCAAAATTAAAATTATAAAACACCTATACATAATACTAGACTCCCATTAAACAAATGTCATTGAATCACAAAATATTTATAATATTTTCCATGAATAATAACACTATAGAAAAATTGGAGACTCCTATCCCTATTAATTGAGAAGGGATGCACTCCCCATCACTTTTTCAATCCAGTAGTTGTTTAATTTTAACAAAATGTACCCTTTAAAATTTGTAACGGATTTGCATCTTGTGCTCGAAACTTCACGCATCATTTTTAGGTGTCCATTTTCATATCTTGATCATTTTGGAGTATGTTATTGAAAAACCATGAAGAAGTAACAGAATGGTTTTAATGAATTTTTAATACATTCTACTCATGTTCAAGTGTATTGATCATACTAGAATGTGCTGCCATTTATTCATTAATTAAGTCCTACAAGCAAAACAAAAGCTATCCAAATAAAAGTCACTCCCCATGACAAGGAAGTCTTCAAATCCCATTCTCACTAAAAATGGATGTTGGGTTTACTATAGAATCTCCTCTAATAGAAGTGAGAGCGGGTCTTAGCAAAACATTGGACTTGGTTTGAGGAAGTGGCAAACCCGTCCAACTCGTCAAGCACCCGTTCTCTAATTCAAAGCATGAACTAAATTAAGTATATCCCCTATGAAGCCCAGTGGACAAGAGTGGACACAGACTTTTGATGGGTAAGGGTTTCTTTCCATGTGCCACCCAACCCGCCATTAACCACATGTGACCACTATAGAAAATACCTTCAAAAATTAAATTGAGTGAAACCATGTCCACCCTACCCATACATAATTTCCTCAATGAAGAATAGTAGCTATACCTTTCTACTAGTGACATGTGCTTTATGCAAAACAAATATCATGCCACCAAGGCCTGCTTGGAAAGCGCATTTAACACACAAAAAAAAGCCATGCACGGATTTGGTTGAAAATCACTTTCAAGACACATCAGGCGTACTATTGGCTTCATTTTAGTCAATGTCGGGTCTTCCAAGCCGTCTTTTTTTTTCAGAGATATTGCAAAGACATGTAGTGCAATCCGACATGGTTTATAGTGAGATGGGTACTAAAATGAAACATAAAAGTCACCCAACCCATTAGTCAACGACAAGTTGAGTTGTACATGGAAACATGTCCTAAGGCGTGTAATATATCGTTGGAAAGATCTTGTTGAGAGCTTTCCAATAGTATATCATAATTATGCTCTTGTCTAAAGAAAACTCCAGTTTTGACTATCGGTTAAAGCAGGTCGCATCTTAGTCAAGGCAGGCCAATTTGGAGGAATCCAAAATGCTGCCATGTAGAAAAATAATGCTCTCAATAGGGTCATGCTTCTCAACTGTACCGTATTCATTTTTCAGGGTCTTCTCAATGTCATCCAATCAACGCTTGTAATTTACAACCGACCCCCTTGTTATATTTTTTTTAAATGGTGTCCCTGTATATTTGGTAACTAGGAACGGCGGAATCTCTGGGGAAGCATCCGAGTGCATGTTGATGCACGATTTTGCGTTATATGATAGACTAGGTTGGCTCATGCAAACGTTCCGTACGATCATTCCGACAACAAAAATTTTGGTGGGTTTGAGCATGCGGGTATTCATGTGTGCATGCACCATTGTATGTTGTGTAATAGATTAGGTGGGCCGGAGTGACTATGGCACGACTATTCTGGCAGCAAAATTGTTGTGGAGAGTGTGCTTGCATTGTATAATAGATGAAATTGGTAGTATCAACATAATATTCTTGCCTTGGTATGAGAACCTAATTGCCAAGGTCGATTTTGACGAGTGGCAAAATTGGCGTACATTTATTACTGTCGATTTTTGATCACTCATGGTGTACACAATTTTGAGAATTAGGAATTGGGTGTGGTATCCTTGAATCCAAAAAAATGTTCGATTTGATACCCAACTCAAAACAAATGATATCAAGTAAATTGTAGATAAAAATGACACAAAACAAATCACAGTAAGGTTACAGCATCAGCTCTTCAAACACTTGTTTACAAATAGTAGGAATTGAACGGGGAATTGAATAGCCTTTCTGAAAAGACAAGACAATTTCCTACCGAAGATTGAGTGATCTTTTTTTTTGCTCGATTTGAAAAATTTAAGCAAAATACTGAAAATCAAAATTGAGTATTTCTCTCAAGTTGAAGTGAGAATGACCGATCTTTGGTCTATGGTGGAACGGGTCAACGAGTGTCTTATGTAATACTACTAGTAGTAGAAAAGTGTAAAAGTAGCCACTACCAAATTAGGTAAGATCCTAGCGAAAATTCGCCAATTTATTTTTGGCTATCTAGTATACTAGTATACTACGCCGAAAGGGGTATTTAGCATGGATGATTACTTTGGCAAATATGAAAATTAATACTCAATCTAGCAACACCACCAGTGCACATCACAATCGCTATTAGGCCACTTCACACATAATGTTGAATAGCATGTCCTTGTAATAAGCAATTTAGACCATTTGATCCTAAATATCAGTAATCATTTTTGTGTATGAGTTTAAAACATTTTATAGGCGCGCCACCCATTTTTTAGGTGGTGAAATATATCAAAAAGCGAAAGAGTTAAATTTGGACCCAAAATTCATTCTTTTATCGCCAAAATATTCATCCATGCTGACATATTTTTCATCCCAGTTTCATCCATTCTGGAAAATTCTCATTCAATAATGATGACTTCATATGAAATCTAGATGAAAGTGCTACTATGTTTGTTTCACTAGTGCCACCTATTCGAAAAATGAAAAAATTCCAAAAAATCCCTAAGGCATCACTAATTCACTACTAGAAACACCGCCCAAGTAGACTAAATAAACATGGGCACCTAAAAAGACCCACAACTACACTTAATGAGCTATTTAGTGTCTAGTGAGAATTGATGTTTTATTTACCACAATTCGTTCAAAATCGAGGAAGAAGTGTCCCTACACTACACATGAGTTTGCTACTTGTCATTCCCTGCACTTTCATAGAGAGTGCCATGTTCTTTCTAGGTGATGAGAGTGACATGACAAAGGCGGCATGTCATGTTTATTATAGAGTTGCCATATGTCATTGGAATACTACATTCATTTTTTATAATAGAGAAATTATCTCTTTCTAAAATCAAATAGTGTTGTATTGAGAAATAGTGTCCCAAACACTAAATAACCAACTTTTAGTGTAGTCTAGTACATTATATGGGGTCTTCTCATTGGTCTATTCGCTAATCTATGCGGGGCGGTGTTTCTACTAGCGCGTGGTACATTACATTCTACAACAATAACGTTTTGCACTCTTGTAATGCTTTGTTCGATTTTTATTGATACAATAACTTTCTTTGGAACTAAAGTAAAAGATGTCACTTGCCATTATATAAGGGAATTCAATGAAGAGTCAAGGAAGACAAACTTCAGATGTCAAAATAAAGAGCATCCAAGAGCATTGGACTGTAACATCAGAAAGAATCTTAGAAAACGTAAAGCACTTGTCACGATTCTCGTTCAGAAACTCTTGCCAGTTACATCCGATAACGGCACTCTCCAAAAGTTACGGGTGTCGGCACCACAACCGGTGCCAGAAACGAAGGAGCGGAAGCTTGTGCAGAACCACGGGAGCTTGTAGGGAATGAAAAAGAAATTGTGGCCATGTTCTTTACAACAAGAGAGGCCTACCCATCGAGGGAAGCGGCCTCCCCCCTTACTTTAGTAGGGGTATAAAGTGTAGGGCTTAACCCCTAAAGGACCAAGAAGTCCAAATTGGGTTCCATGTTTTTTTAACAGTTTTGTGTACGTTGTATTTGGACTTCCTCTTGTTCAATTTTCTATTATTCTTTTACCAACAAATGCAATTATCTTCACTAGTCCTGGTGATATAAAATTTAGCCTCTTCAAATTTTTTTATTGTTCACAATACAATCATTTTAAAACTATGAATCCTTGGTCCATTAGGGGTTAACCTCTAAAAGACCGCAAGGCCCCCACGCGGCTTCTGGAATTAAAAAGTGAGGAAATTCGGGTTCTTGGGCTTTGAATTGTAGAATGAGCAACAAAGAGACCCTGGCTCTTTTTGAGAGCCGAATCTGTAGGTACTTCTTGATCGGAAATTCATCAAGTGAGCGATTTTTGGTGATTTTTTTGAGTTGCACGGAGGATATTTATGCGTCACTTCAGACCCTCAGATCTTCCTCCTCACACCTCCAAATTACTTGAAATTTTTTGCACATGTTTAAAATGATGATTTCTACTCACAGTAAAAATTTCAGAAGTTTTGAAGCACTTTTGAACTATCCAATTTCAGCATGTGTACAAAATACCCCAAATAAGTACCATCAATCTTCTCAACGGTGGCATTTTCTAAAAAATTGTGCGATTTTGTCGATCTTTTTTTCATAAAAAGGCTACGTAAGTCTTCTTTAATTTCAACGGTGTGGATCGTCAAAATTACCCCACACCAATGAGGAATTGAGCTTGCTACAAGAGCTAGTCAAGAAAACAAGAGCTAGTCAAGAAAACAAGAGCTAAGTTCAACACACCCCGGGTCCTATGTGGATAGGATTGACTTACATAGGGGAGGAGGGGCTGTTTAGTTGGGTGGTAAAAGGAGGGGCCGAGGGGGTAAACTGAGCAGTGAGGAGACCGAAGTGGATTCGGATGCTAATAATAGTGTGATCTTCAATGCCAGAAATGGGTAGTAGAGGACAAAACATACCACCAGGAACTCAGTGCCCGCACGTGGGAGAATGTAAGAGCAAAGCCAGTCCTTATTATTATCATTCTTAGCCACCCTTGGCCGCCGCGCCCTGCTATAGCCCCCCGGCTCAATCCACATCCCCTTTCTCGCCACCTCGTTTCAGCGTTCCCCTCATTCGAACGGTGGCTTTCCCTCCAGGGAACAGCATCCCCTACCGGTCTTTGTCATTATAACATTCATGTCTTAACCCCTAAATGCCCAGAGCCCTCTCCAAATTCGGCAATTTTGCAAAGATGCATTATAAAATGCAACCTAGAGGGATATTTTGAACTTGATATATGAATAAAAGTTGTACGTTATGAATTTTAGATTCTATCCATACGGTTAGATCTATGAGTGCTATTACCAATAATTTTTTATAAAATTTGAAAAGTGATATTCAAAATTATTTTGTAATTCAATTATGAATAAGATATTGACAATTTAAGGATGAAATTCTTTGTGATTGGTTGAAATGTAATACTCTAAGTGTAGTGATTTTTGAAGATTTTTTGGTTGCTTAATTTTATGAGTTGACTTTTTTTAGAGCACTTTTACACTGAAATCTTCAAAATTTTGGGTGAATCACTACAACATGAAATGAGGCATAAAAATTTCACAAATCATCCCCTTTCTAATTGGATCACATATGCATGAAGCTAACTTCCCATAGAATCTACAGTAAAAATTCCACACTGCCAAAAGTGCATGACGGATGAGAAATTATGGATGAAATCTGTACATCGTCCAAAAAATGGACGCTCAGGCAGTTAGGGGTTAAGGATGATTTCACAACATTCTTGTCTTAGTGTGAGAATCATCTTTCTAGAGCCTCTGCTATATCCAGTAGTTTTTTAATTTTTACAGTAGGGTTATTTAATTAAAGAGAAATGTGGAAGTTTAGGGACAAAGAAGGAGACAATAGATTCAAAGAAGTTGACAAAGATTCAAGAAAGAGGACATAAAAGGATTCCAAAATAAAATAAAATAAAAAATTCCAAGATGAAGACAACAAAGGATTCTATAAAGAAGACTGTAAAGAATTCAAAGGAGACCCAAAAAAGAAACAAAGAAGGCGGTGTAAAATTCATTGTTATGTAAAGAATTCTTTTATATTTCTCTCTGACTAGTACAACATTGATTATGGTTATTAGTGTGTGTGACACTCATTGCAAGGACGCACACTAATTTGAATAAGTTAGTATTTACTAGGGTTGAAATTTTTACTATGTTAAGCTAATTATCATTAATTCATTAAAAATTTGAACTATTGGATAGGAAGAAAACCAAGTTGTGAATATACTTTGAAATTTCTAACCATAAAAGATTTTTTTCATATAAAGATATGATCCAAAATGTCATGCTCCCTCAAAATTTCAACACAATCAAAAGTAGATTTCTTTAGCCTCCTTTTCTTTTCAAAGATTTGACATGACAGGTACTTTGCATTATTTGGTCCAAGCTAATCAACCCTTTTAAATAAACTGAATAGTCAAAACAATAAGAATAACTCTAAACAATGTACTAATAAATTGTTTTCAAAGGCCTAATTTGACCCTTGTGTTTTGGACTTTGGGCATGATGATTTGATGTTTTGATGTTAAACATCCTAATTTTAACCCCTAACTGCCTAAGCCCTCTTTTTTTTAGCTCGATGTACAAAATTGAATTTGGTCTTTTTAGCAGTCGTGCACTTTTTGCTTGGGGGGTGCACTCTACATTATGTTTGAGAATCACGTGCGTTCATGACCCCTTCTAAAAACCCCCTATATACGAGAGGCTATATGTCTAAAATACCTTTGTATACAGATTTATTTCGTTTTAAAAATATGTTTAGTGTAAGTATACGTGAATATTTTCAGTTCTAAATGTGTTTATTGTATGTATACGTAATACGGTACTGTTTAAATTAATACCCCTTCATTGCACTCACGTATACTCGTACATATTTAGTACAATGCACCCCCCGAGACTTTTTGCAAGTAAAAAAAAAATTACAAAATTCTATAACAAGATAGCTTCATACATGTGTGATCCAATTAGAAAGGGGATGATTTAAGGAAAATTTATGCCTCAAATCATGCCACATTGTTCCACCAAGAATTTCTAAGATCTTAGTTCAAACTGAATCAAAAGTGGTCTTAAAAAAATCAACTCATAAAATTAAGCAATTAAAAAATCTCCAACAATCACTACATTTAGAGTATCACATTTCAACCCATTACAGTAAATTTCATCCATAGAATATCAATATTTTATTTTTAATTGAATTACAAAAGAATTTCAAATTTCAAATTTTATACAAGAATATTGGTGATTGCAATCATACATATCATAATAGAGCAGTGCAATGGAGCACCCTTTTGAAAACTAGATTGAAAGAAAATCTTCATTTAGCCATTCAATTTTGTAAATAACAAAGGAATGCCATTTGTATTCCATGAATTTTGGGACTACCTTCTTAGTTTCTAATGGTTATTAGATTGTGGTCCCATTGCAAAAGGATGTTGGGTTCCATTACTCTATTATGCTATGTAGATCTAATCACATGGATAGATCTAAAATTCATAATGTACAACTTTTATTCATACAACAAGTTCAAAATATTCCTCTTAGTTTCATTTTATAATGCATTTTTGCAATTCAAATCTGGAGAGGGTTGTAGAGATGGCATTTAGGGGTCAAGGAAAGTGAACAACTCAAGAGTCTTCCCATTTCTACTTGCATGTGAACTATATTCCAATTTGAATTGGTAATAAATTTCTTATTACTCTTATGGTTTTTTCATGTTCAAAAGATGTCCATGCCATTTTTTGTATTGTGCTCTATTGTATATATGTTGTCTAAAGTATTTATTCCTGGCAAGGGAGAGTAGTTTTTTCCAATGGCCTTTTGTCCGGTGGGCACTGGGTCATTGACATTATGAACGGACACTTTATTCACGCTGGCCTCAAAAGAGGATTGGAGTTCCTATCTATCTATCTATCTATCTATCTATATGTAACATGCAATTCGCTATTTATGCACTTGGTCAAGTGCGTTCATTTTATGAGCAAATCTTGCTTAAATTTTTTCGTGTAAAAAGTTCTCTAAAAAAGAACGATTTTGTCGTTCTACAATTACTTTCATTGTAAACAAACAATTATTTAATTTAATTTTTATTCTTATCTTTATCTTTTATCTTTATCTTTTTTTTTTTTTTTTCTTTTTTTTTTTCTTTATTTTGTTTCATTTATCTTATTTCTTTCTTGTCTTCAATTTCTTTTCCTTCTTGTCTTCCTTCTTGTCTTCTTCTTTTTCTTTTATTTTTTTTCATTCCTCTTGTGGCAGCCGCAAATCCTTCGCCCGCACCAAAGACAAAAAGAAATAAAAAATAAAAAAAATCTTTTTTCTTTTCTTTTTTTCTTTTTTTTTTTTTTTTTTGTTGGTGCATCCTCCGCCGTTTACGGTTTAGCCGCCGGCGGCTGAACCCTAAATTTTTTATTTTTTTTTAATTTTTATTTTCAGGGTTCATGAGCCCCAAACAAAAAAGAAGACGAAATCAAAAAAAAAAAAAAAAAAAAAAGGTTTTTTTTTTTTTTTTTTTTTTTTTGTCTTTGGTGCGGGCGAAGGATTTGCGGCTGCCACAAGAGGAATGAAAAAAAATAAAAGAAAAAGAAGAAGACAAGAAGGAAAAGAAATTGAAGACAAGAAAGAAACAAGATAAATGAAACAAAATAAAGAAAAGATAAAAGAAAAAATAAAAGAAAATATAAAGATAAAAGATAAAGATAAGAATAAAAATTAAATAAAATAATTGTTTGTTTACAATGAAAGTAATTGTAGAACGACAAAAATGGTTGTTTTTTAGACTGTTTTTTAGTCAATATTTTTAATGCTTCCGGGGACCAAGTGCATGATTATATGGCCAAGTGCGTAAATAGCGAATTGCGTGTTATGTGTTGTATTCACGATGAAACGGAAGCAACCATTCAAGGGAATTTTCAACCATTATGCAAAATGAAAATAATGATAAGTGGGTGAAAGCACTATTGGGCCCGGGGAGTGCACTTAAAGTTGAGATTAGAAATACACATGAGTGCGTTTTAATAGCACACCCCCTACAATACTTGGCCTTAAAATAGTTTTTTAATTAAGATTTTTTAGGCCCCAAATCATTACGTATATATCTATCATTTGGTATAAATTTCACGACCAAAAGTTTTAAAAATCTTATAAAAAAAATGATAGAAGTTTGAACTAGAATGTGTTGTTTGTTGCTTCAAAAATCAATTTAAAAATATTTACAGGTGATTATTTTTTGAAAGTTATACAGCAAGAACTTTAGATTGTGTTTAACAACTTCATATTTTTTTACAATTTTTAGATGATTTTTTAGTACATACATAGGGGGGTCAAAAGTGCGCACTCACGTGATTCCTAGTCTTAACTTTAAGTGCACTCCCCGAGCTATTGGGTGGACCAATAGTAGTGTCTATTACTGCAATTTTTGCAACATTGCAACTTAGAATAACCATAGTATAAGCAAAACTAATGCAAGAGTTATAAAAAGTGGTATACATCAATCACATATATGTTTGGAAAACTTTTTCATTCATCATATTTATAAAAATACATTATATCATTGACCTATTTGCAAAGTATACATAGATTCATTAATGTCCATTTCAATATTAGGTCTTCGTATAACCATTAAAAATAAATTGATAGTGAAGTCCAATAATTCTTTTAAAAATAAATTGAGGCAAAGAATAACCTTATCTATCAACATAGACATTTTAAAAAATAAATAACTAAAGTTTCTATGAATGATGAATTCCTAAAGTTAATACTAGTATAAAATTTGTTCTTTGTTATAAAGATGTATCTTGAATATAATAAAAATTGTATCATAGGGGGATTCATGGTGTTAGTTATAACATCACATACATCCACTTATATGCAATTAAACCAAAACATTTGTATTGGCATGATTAGCAAATTTTATTAAAAAGGTTCAAAACAAAATAAATGAAAGAAGTAGTTGGAGGAAGTAGTCTATTCAATTTAGTGATATAATACAATATCTAAGTGCTATTTTTTAGGTGTGACAAATTAGACTCTCAATTGTGTCTTTTTGTTGGGAATTTGGAAGCCTTATGCAAAGAAAATTTCGAATATTGTATGATGTACAAGGAATATTAACTCCATTGATTATTTTAGAATTGAGTAGATTTGAATTCCTATTAACTTTCGGCAATTGAAAGTAATTATCTATACTAATCACTATTTATAAGTTGCCCATTTTGGTCCACCCAATCTTGCTTCTACCCAGCTTGTTAAGTTTAGGATTTATTTTCTTAATTTAATTTATTATATATAATTATATATTTTAATCAAAGACACATTATAATGATATGCTAGGATGGCCTCATTTTTTTCAATTTTTTTCAAAACTATTTCAGCAAATATAAGTGTTCTTTTAATATTTCAATTGTATAATAAAGAGTTAAAGACCATGTAGAAAGTGAAGTGCAAAGAAAATATTTGATAAATTTGGTGAATGTAAAGATTTAAAGTTTGATTAAAGAATTGGAGGGAACATCATTACTTTCTCCAAATAGCAAATTTTATAAGACTAAGACAATGTTGAGGTGATCCACTTTAAAAAACTCTCCCAAGTGAAGTTCAACTCAGATTGACATAATTCAAATTGCGTTGGAAAGCAAACTTAATGTAGTATTTTAATTATTATTTTTCATTTCAAAAAAATTACTTTTTTTGTTCCGATCAACCCGTTAAAAACAGAGAGCGACCAAAAAATGGTAGTTTGAGCATTTAGGTGTTAAGATCATATCTATTACAGTGAATGAGAAGTTGTCTTGAAGTACAAACGGGGTTCTTAAGTCCTCGACTGCATGACAACTTCTCTCTAACTAATCAAATTTGTTCATGTTTTACCTCACTTCAACCTTAGTTATCAATCAAATTTGTTCATGTTTTACCTCACTTCAACCTTAGTTACCAATCAAATTTGTTCATGTTCAAGTCTATGGAAGTGTACACCGTTCATGGCTGAATATGAGACAAATTGTAATACCACTTTTTCTATTCTCTTGCTTGCTTATGTAGGCAACTTATCAATTCCATAGAAGTTCACTCTTATTAGGATTGATTGCTACCTTTCTAAGAGTATGGCCACCCATTGACCCATGCCCTCCCAGAGTCTCTCACACTCAAGAACTAAATGAAAAGTGCCAAGGGTCCTTCAAAAATGCCTCTTGAGAGCATTCACACCCATGCACGCTAGAGGTGACTTGCTGAAATTATTCATCTACATTTGAAGAGCCCTTGCACTTACACTCGTCCACCCTTGTATACCCTTCGCACATCAAAAATAAACATCAAATAGACAATGGACCAATCACAAGTAGAATGTGGGAATATAGTCAACTAAATAGTGATTTCAAGGGCCATTTCTTAACACGCTAGGATTGAGAGTCAAGAGGCATTTCTGAAGGGCCCTTGGCACTTTTCATCTAGTTCTTGAGTGTGAGAGACTTTGGGAAGCCATGGGCGGCCATAGTTTGACTCTCAATCCTAGAGTGTTAAAAAATGGGCCTTCAAATTACTATTTACTTGACTGTATCCCACATTCTACTTGTGATTGGTTCATTGACTATTAGATGTGCACTTTTGATGTGTGAGGGACGTACAAGGATGGGGGAGTGTGAGTGCAAGGGCTCTTTAAATGTAAATGAATAATTTCAGCGAGTTAGCTTAGCGTGCATGGATGTGAATGCTCTACCTTAGGCAAGGACTTTGTAATCATGAGGGAATTTCAATTTTCTGGAAGGTCTGATTGTCACATGCAAACAAATCAAAAGAGATGGATCAAAACCAATAGAAATGAAACCCAATAGAAATGGAACACTGACTTGTTCCGAAGTACTAATGATGATGAGGAGGCCAGCCAGGCACGGAAAGGGGTAAGAAATTACTGCGCAAAGCGAACACGTCAGCAAAGGGCTAGTACAGTGTGGGGCATTCCGGGTTTGGAGCGCCGAGGCCAGTCACCTTCCTGGGACTCGAACCCTATTCACACTGCAGGGGAAAAAGAAATGCGGGCTCGAAAATACTGCGTAACGCGACACTACTTACAGTGCCGACCAGAAGTCTTCGCACAGTGGCCCATCACTTCAACAGGTGTTGACTATAGCTTAGTAAGTGAGTTTACAGGAGATTTTTTGGGTTAGCATTAATTGATACACCACATGGCACCTAATTAACATTGACTCCCCAAAACTTTGCCTCTTGTAGAAATTATTCATGCAAAAATCGTGAAGGGGTGTGTACAACTTAATATGCACATCAGTTGTACACACCACTATCTTCTCATTAAAATTGCACTTGTGAGGCTTTTTGTTTTGGATTTTTTTTGTATGATTTGGAGAGGCCTTTGGTGATTCACTATGGCTCCTAGAAGGTCTGAGAATCAACGTAGGGCAGTTCTTGAGATGTATGAGCGAGGCAACTCATATGGTCAGATTTCTACAGTTTTGGGCATTCCTCGAAGCACTTCTTCTGACATAGTGCGAAGGTTCCGTGAGAGAGAGAGTCTAACAGATAAAACTTCACCTGGTAGACCTAGAATTCTAGATGAACGCGGTGACCGTGGCATTGTGAGGAGATTAAATGATCCAAATACTAGCACAGCGGCAGCTATAGGAAGAGTGTTACGATCTGAGGGCTTCCAATTGAGTGATAATACGGTGAAAAGGAGTCTTCGGAGGCAAGGGTTGAGAGCATGCGTGAAGACCAAGAAGCCACTTTTGACAAAGAAACATCGAGCACGTCGTTTGCAGTGGGCAAAGAAGTGCAAGCATGCAGATTGGGAGTTTTGGGCTCATGTCATTTTTTCTGATGAGTCTAAATTCAATCTTTTTGGCTCAGATGGACGTCAGTATTGTTGGAGAAAGAGTGGAGATCGTCTTTTAGATCAGCATGTGCAATCTACAGTCAAACATGGAGGAGGAAACATAATGGTTTGGGTTGTATGACTTGGGAAGGAGTTGGCAAGCTTCACCTGATTGAAGGGAAGATGGATAAATATGTATATCGCAACATTTTAGAGACGGAACTTATGGGTACTATACAGATGCAAGGTTTAGAAGAGGATGAGGTTATTTTCCAGCATGATAATGACCCAAAGCATACTGCACATTATGTTATAGAGTGGTTGCGTGCTAAAAAATTTGAGCTTATTGGACACCCTCCACAATCACCTGATCTCAATCCAATAGAACATCTTTGGAATGAAGTAAATCGTCGTCTGAGAAGGTCTAAAAGGAAACCAACTAGTAAAAGTGACTTATGGGAGAAGATCCAAGAAATTTGGTACGGTATAGAGCCTGATGTTGTTAGGAAGTTAATACGCTCTATGCCTCAAAGAGCTCTTGATGTCTACCATGCAAGAGGTGGCCACACACGGTGGTAGTGTTTGTGAGTGCTTATGAGTTGAATCATTGAGTTATAAAGGTGTTTAGTAATTTTTAATCTTATTTTCTATAGTTGATATGCAATAAAAATCAATTTGACCATAAAGAATTGTACAGGCTTGTTACACATTTGAATTATTGTGTGTTTTTCTAATTCATATTTTCATTGAAAACTTTGTGTTTTATGCTTGTTGCAACTATACGTGCTTGTGATTGTGTTCTTGTTATTTTATGAGAGTTCATGTAGATTTGGCAAGTATTTAAAAAAAAAAACTCCTCTTGTACAACTATTTGTGGTTGCCACTATTTGTGGTTGCCACTGTAAGATCCATCAGACTGTTCACGCTCTAATAAGACTATGTCATATATTTACAAATATCTTGCAAGGAAAACGACACGACTGAGGTGAGTGTCAAACATTATGACCACGAGCAGAGAACTGCATACCGGTGTCCAGTGCACATGATTAGACAAACACTGTCTACATGTCAGGGTGTGAATTAAATAGCAGGAAATGCTGCCTGCAGGCGAAGTTAACTTAGATGAATCATGTGGATTTCGCTTGTCACCTTGAAGTTCCTAGCTCACGGACTGGATTTTGGAAAACCAATTGCTCTCAGTTAACACAACGGCCGGCTCACTAGATACCTGTCGACTCTCAGGTAAAATGATCCACTTTCAGAGTACCGAAACTTCATTAAAGTTTTAACATTTTTAATAACAAACTCGGGCCGATTAAAGCATAAGCGCTTCATCTCAATTAAAGAAATGCTGATGCATGAATCTTCTTCTCAGTCGTTTCGCAGTTGTCCCGTGCTCATCATTGACGGCGTAAACGAACCGAAACGCTCGGAAGAGAACATTCCCGTGATCTTGACGTCGGCAGAAAAATTCTCCGGCAGTGACGTCAGCGGAAGCATGCAGCCAGCGAGCCAGACAGACAGCAAGCCAGGGAGCTTTGAAGAAGCAAGGCGGCAGCAGCAGCAGCAGCCTGCCAGTTTTTGCTGCAGGCGCACGCACGTTCTCGAGCAACCGTTACAGATGATCACATGATCGACAGCGCTGTATGGACGACGCTGTATCCCGTCAGAAGACGCGCTCGGAGATAATTCTTTTTCCGCCAATATTCTGACGGATCGCCACCAGCCACGCCTCTCGCCTCACGCAACGCCTGCACAAGCGGCCACACCAAGAGAGCTAGCGGTGCGACAGGAAGAGCGTGAGCACACATGAGCAAGTACTTTCCATTGTACATACTCAACTGTGCTCACTCTCTTCTGTCACTTCCAGTTCCCCCGGCCCGGCCAACAACAATATAACCCCAGGCAGCCTCCCAGCCCGCCTAATGTCACTGTCACACAGTACGTACCCCGCCCTTCATTACAAGAAACCCCGCCCACTCACCTGTCCGCGCTGATGATGATACTGACGCTTGCTCCGCCGTTCCTCCCACACCTTCGCGCACCAGACGGCAACATGCAGTAACAAGAATGATGCTTCGCAGGCACCAGAATGCTTAGAATGCGAATCGCCTTGCGCTTACTGTATGCTTTCTGGTTTGTATTCATGAGTCTCATTACAACTATTGTAGGCAATAGCTCTGTGATGCTGGTGTTTTTTTCGGACGTGAACAGATCTGAGGCTACCGAGTGAGACGTAAGTTGCACAACATTGCCCTGGAACACAGAAATCTCGTTTTTCATGTCGTCTAGTTTTGTGAAGTATTGAGATGTAGATTCTTGCTGTCTAGCCTCTAGATGATGGGAAGCGACCTCACTAGTTGGAAGTTGCTTTTCCCTTTGAATGGTGTCCTGACAGAAGCCACGGAGATTGATCTGATGAACTAGGGATGGAGGGCCGACCGGTCCTTCGAAACTTTCAGTTACTGTGCTGACGCTAATCAGAGTCCTGACTGATGTGCTCTTTTCTCTGTATAGCATCCGACAACACTCTGACGTTAGTACTCTGAGGTGAATACAGATAATAGCATGAACTATTCGAGTTGAGGAGCGCGGAGCGACATCTACGTTCTCGCAACAAGTATGTGGAATGTTCACCAGCATGTCGACAAGAAAGACAGTTTCTATGTACAGCGTGAAAGCAACGCTCAGGTTATCCCCCTTTAGCATTTTTCTGGACCATAAGAAACTAGCAATATGATTGTTTGTTTAAGGTATTATTAAAGATATTTTTTTCGACACTAATGGAATCTCTGTCGGAGCGTCAGTGAATGTCCCCGCAGACCTGTACGTATTGTGTTTGCTGCAATTTTTGCTTCCTTTGTACTCGACCACATCTCATGCAATGGAATGCCGAGTACAAAGGAGACAGAAATTCCAGTCAATGCCGAACGACGAGAGAGTTTCAAGTGTAGAGCATGCGAACTTGTGGAACTAAAAGTTCGTTTGTCAAAACACTTGCGACTAAGTTGCTCGGTCAGAAATTATGTGCATCCTCGTCATATCATTGCAAGTACCATTGAATATCGTGTGTCACCGATCCCGTCACTATTCAATCACGCGAAGGATTTAACGATTCATAAACACGGAGCTTTGTTGATAAGCAGGAAGATAACCTTGAATGCGTGGTAAAGTAATGTTGGAATTTCTTCAATCTCAAAGAGTCGTACGTACGTTTGGAGACTTTTTGTTGATAGCAGTCGCAGTGCAGATGCATCTTTTAGAGCTGACTGGTGTCTCTTCCTAGGATCGATTCCTTAACGATCCAACTTGTATTCTTGACTGCAGTGCCCTTGAGTAACACTTTAGCGCACGATTCAAAGCTCTCGAGATCTGTTTTGAAGCGTATAGCCATTTTCAAAACTCAATGGAAATGCTGCAACTGGATGTCGATATTTTCGATAGATGATTCAGATTTCAATATTATCTGATTGCCTCGAAAGAGACGCAGAAACGGTCGCTTGAAGGCCGTCCGATGTTTTTGTAGCTAACGGAATTCCGTTATTGAACAAAGGGCATTTATTATAACCTTATTTTAGACCTCATGCTTGATGATAGATGGGGCCTACATAGGGACCGCTTGTGCAATTCCAGAGTATGACAGTATGTAGGCTTTCTATTGTCATGCACGTTGGAACATGGCTGCAGTGATTGAGCTACGAGTAGAGCGTGCTGAATTAAGTGGCAAGCATACTAAAGATGTAGGCTCTTCTCCAATGTATGGAGGTTGTAAACTTGGTTTCAACCAGTTCGTTTTAATGCTTTTAAGAGGATAATGTTTCCTCCCAGTCAAATGTTGTGTCACGTAGTTAAGTTATTCATGAAGAGTTTGTGCTGCTCCGCTAGCTATTCAGATCATTCTTCCGAAGCCTTATCGTTGTTATGTATACAAGTCATTGATGTTTTGATCATTTTGTGCTAATTATGAACCACCAAGAGGCTCTTATTTTGCCTGAAGTCTTAGTCCAATTGATTGACGAATCCGTGTTGCATGACTGTGTTTGTATTTTGTAATGTACTGTCTTTATGTTCCGTCGACAGAAATCTGTCACTTACAGTACCCAAAAAGACTCGCTCTAATCCGGAAAACATAGTTGTAGGTCAGAATAAGATTTTATGACTTCAGTATTACCTGTGCCCTGATTTGTCAATTGCTACATGATCTGAACGTGATTATTTCTCAGGAATTCATCTATGTAGTACTTATAGTTCAAGAATAGTTGGTCCACACAACTATGCAAGATATCAATAGGATGAATAAGTTTAGTTGTTTATTCGTAGTCACAAAAGAGTATCAATAAGAAGAAGCAATTTAGTTGTATTGTAGTCACTTATGATCTGCTACATGCTAAATAACATTTGAATGAATACAACCTATGTTGCAACGTACCACGTACAAGAGATCAACGTGATAATGTTGGCTTTTTTTGGCAGCCTTGACTTATTCCTCGTCCTGTTTTTTTAATCAGTCACGTAACTCACGTTTCGATCTCTTTTAAAAGGATTACGTCAACAAGTGGAGCAATCTTATAACTTGCGAGTGGTGCTGGTGCATTATTGATTGCTCCCAAGTGATCTTGTCCAAGAAAGACCAGGAGTGTTGATTGACGAACGTAAGGTACTCTTACCTTACACCCATTTGGTCATTTTCATCTCATTCATTGCTCAAGTCAGTTTGATGTTTGTTTGGAATCTAAATATTTTTGAGAAGTGAGTCCTATATAATGATCAACTTCTCAAAAATATTAGAGCATAGGAATTACATAGATCTGTTTGGTTTTGATTCATATGATCCACTGGGATACTATGCTGTTTTTAAATTTAACCTTTTCAATGCTGTTTCAGGTTGAAACTTCAGGCTCAAGGGAACAACGATTTAGTCGTGGTGCATTGTCAAATGATCGAAGACATGGAGTAATAAAAGCACAGCGTGATCCATTACTGACGTTAAGATACTGGTATCACAGGATCTAGATCAGGACTTGTGAATGTATCATATACCTGTGATGGAAGTTGTTTTGGAAACTTCAGCGAATCAGCGTCATGATTAATTGCTGAGCGATCAAATGTGCTCTGTGTGATTTCATGAGCCACGTGCTAATCATATTTACATGAAGTTGTCGATTCATGTTCTTTGAAGATACTCTACTCGAGTGTACTGTTTTAATTTTCAGTTTATGTATCTTCAAAGAACATGAATCGACAACTTCATGTAAATATGAATAGCATGTGGATCATGCAATCATGTGTAAAGGGTACGTACTGTTCAAATGAATCATTTAGCATTGAAATTCTTCAGTTCTGAGAATACTCTACATAGTGATTGAGACGTATACCTCAGGATCACTCGTTATTGGCCCTCAGGATCACTCGTTATCAGTGGCCCTCATTTTGACGCCAAATTTCCAAAATCAGCAGCAGCTTAACTTCTTCGGGAAAAGATATTTACAGTATCTGCATTCAACATACTGAAGCAGAGCTATCATCATCTTCTCATTTATAGCCTCCGAGCCGTCCGAGGTATGTATGCAATCAGAGCACAGTTTTCGATTTAAAATCTAGCAGGAGGTTGCATCAGCTTTAGAATTTAGATTACATTTGATAACGTATGTCGAGAACAAAGATGCAGCATGCTGCCAACTGTTTGAAAGCATATCCCCTAAAAGCTGGTGATATTACGGGTAACTTAGTCGAAGGATTGCTGAACAGCTGTTGTATAGGTGAGTTCACTATTTTAAGTCCTATTTTGTTGGATATAGTGGGTGTCATAGCTGGGTGAATATGAAGTTAGCATTCTTGCCGCAGCCAGGTTTCGGCTGTGGTGCTTTGTTTATTTCTTTATTTATTTTTCCATTTCAATGACCGCGAGCATTCACTGTATAGCTGCTTTGTTTCTTTTCTCTCTGTAATGGTTATTTTCATTTGTGCCTAAAATAAAAAAAGAAAAAAGAAAATGAAGTTAGCCAAGGCGAACTTCATTGTCATCTTGAATGATAGTGGATCCAAATCATAATTGGTATTTTAGGTTTTTGCAGTCTTTGGAAGACCTAATCAAGAAAATCGATAATGAGTACCTCACCCAGCTATGACACGCACTATATCCAACAAAATGATGATCAGCTCTTACTTAAAACATTGGCCGCATGTCTGCGTTGACAGGTGTTGACAGGTTCCTCTGCAGTTCAATGCGTCTAGACTTCTTTTCAATCTTTTGTAGGTTGTTCATTCATTTCAAATTATTTATCTTGTGAATACTACGTACTGTATCTCGTTCTCTTGGAAGGAGAAAAGTATCATCTACATTTTGCATATGTTTTACGTACTCGTTTACGTGTTCTGTGCTTCACTGAGTTTAGTAAGGGATTTGCGACCCTCTAGCAACACAACTGCTCTAAAAACAGACAACAGGGCTTGTACTGGTACTTACTTGGAAACTGATCACAGCCCCGATCACAGCCGACTGACTTGACAAACATGAGCTTATCAATTTACTCTTGTAGACACATAGGTGATAACAAGCTTGAAGTTTCAGCAACCTGCGAGCTGTTCTGATGGCTTTTAATTTCAAACTTATTGTTCGAAGTATCAAAATGACTTAATCTCATGTATTGCACGGTTGCCATGATGTTTCCACCAGTGAAGTTTGAAAGTGTCTGCTTGTGAAGTGGAATTAAAATCATATTTTATTGAATTGAATAACTCATACGCAGTAGATAGCTGGGTGATGCCGGCATGGCTGCTGGGCACAAGGATCGATCAAACTTCTCTTTTACAGGTGAGTTACTTAAGCTACTGTAAAGTGTTTTTCCTTGAATTTGCCAGGTCAAAGTCTCTTATATTAGGTACCCCGTACCCCACTTCTGGAGTGCTTTTCTCCAAATTGCTTGGTCAAAGTCAAAGCCATTAGGCCATCTGATTTTCACATGGAAGAAGGCAAGAGGGCCTCTTGATTTCGTAATTGAACCTACGCAAACGGCAACGATGCTGTAGTGGCTGTATGTATAAATTCTCCTTTCGATCTGATTTTTTTTCAAATTGATAATTAAGTTGAACACAAGTCAAGAGTTTGAACCTCACAAACCAATCATTTGAACCACAGCAAGATTGAGACCAATCTAAGTATTTTGAAAATGGGGATCACTGACAGCTACGTACCAATATATAGCATGAATTGGAGAATAAATGAATAATGTACTACTTATCGTATCATGTTATTGTTATCATATATATATATATATATATATATATATATATATATATATATATATATATATATATATATATATGTATATATGTATATATGTAGTGACAGCAACAGCTTGTGACGGCTACGCGCTACACATGATTATTTAGAGACTGGAAATGATCGCAATTCTACTATGTATATTGAACAAAACCTGAATTACTCATACAAGGCATTTGGATATTTTGTACTTCTGTTGTGACAGTTGGAGTTAAGCTGTTGAAGAACTTTCTTTTTTCACTGGTCTTCTCTTTCAGTCCGCTTGAGAGTTCTGGATACTTTCCTGAAATCTACAGACCTCAAAGGTTGTTGGACGGCTCTCTTTGAAGTCCATTGTTATTCTTCAGAAGTGGTGCTTACAGTCAATTGTCAAACTTAATCTGGCTGCAAGCAGCTGAAGTTGAGGTAAAGTCAGGTGCTCTAATTGAGCGCCTGGTGCTATACTTCTCAAGTTGCAACATTGGAATGATGAGCTAGCTAGACTCTTACTAATTTGCAGCGATCCCCACATGCAGGAGTTTCACGTTCATCACTTTATGAGATGATGGCCCAGTTTCCCATCACTGGTGGGCCACTGTAAGCGAGACATTCTTCCTTCATGATTACTATTTTGTCCAATTTGTTAAGATCCTTCTCAGTAGCCTTTAACACGTGTCCGGGAGGCCTACTGTAGTGAATAGAGTAGCTTCCTACCAAGCTTTCTACAGTAGTGCTGGCTGCTTTTTGCTTAACGTAAATATAAAATTTTCTCTTTTACTGACCTCTTCAGTTGGTAATGTACTAATGCCCAGAATTGTTATGCCTTTCACCAGCTTTCGCATCGTAAATTTAGGACTACATAACCGGTGAGAAACATAACCTACTGTGCCCTTTTTCAATCAAGAATGTCCAAGTCCAATTTCAGTTTTTTGGTTGATCTAGTGATGATCGAAAAGAACAAATGTGTTCTAACCTATGAGTGAATAGCCTATCATCTTGTGACACATCTGCTCAAATAAGAGTACAAATAATAGTTTATGTTTCTCATGTGTAATAAATTCAACTTTAGAATACATCTACGTTTTAGTCACAAAGTACTTTCTCTTACAACAACGAAGATCTTTCACAAAGTCCAGTTTACTAAAATGCATGCCCAACTAACGAGCATGTACTCAATTTGAAGATTTAAATAATTTAAAAGTAGGATGAAAAGGTGTTTTAGGAGACTGGACTTTGTGAAAGAGCTGCAACCCGGCCTGCAACCCGGCCTGCTCTAGCTCACAATAATCACTGCGTTTCCGTTTTAATTTCGCTTTTGCATGAAACCAATTAACTTCGAACTTAGTCACAGGTCGGTTGGATCCGAAATCAAGGATATGATCTATGAAAGAAACAACATTCTCTAGCTCTAGCCTCTAGGCTCCTCGCAGATTTGGGCTGTACTTTAAACTGCATGGAAGGGTCAAAAAGAATAAATTTCTGAGTTCTGACAAAGGCTTCCTGCATTGGAGGTTGGCAAGGACAACCGTTCTTTCAGATCGGATATTCTCGGGGGGAACAAACTCTGAGATCATGTAAGTTAGTCTTCCGAGCTGGGGACCAGCTGAATCTGTGCAGTTTGCACACAGATACTGTCCTTTTAGTGTTACGTGCTTTACCTTTGTCTTACTGAGTGACTTCAAAAACCGAGTCTAAGGTAGAGGCACCAATACCTGTCAGTTTAAGGATTTTGACCTATTTAGAGCGATGGTTTTAAATGATAAAAGAACTGTAGCACATAAAACTTGAGGTTTAATAATGAAGCACAATTTTAAAATTAATTTTGTCACAATGTATGATTTTGTTCTCAATTTAATTTTTAAATTTTTTTTTGAAACAAATGAAAGTGAATTTCATTGCAAAAGAACAGAGTACAAACCTCAGCCACAGGTGGCCTGAGGAGACAACAAGAAAACTAACAATTTTGCTCTGAATTTTCAAACTCAATATATGGCAATATTTGTTTAATAGATCTATGCCACTTGTAGATTTCAAAGAGTCCCAATATGGTGGAAAGTCCCAATTAAACGAATATTGCCATATATGCATAGATCACTATTGATGTTAATAGGGGAACAAATACTAATCTTTTGTTTCTAGTCCAATTAGTTTGCTAACTTGAATGGCATTCATAATTGATCACTAAACTGCTACAATTAATGGTTGTGATAATTTGATTGGGAACATGTGCTTGCATAGGTGACTGGAATTGGTCCCTAACAGGTTCTAATGCTTCTACCCTATCAATCTATCAAGATCATTTTGGTTTTTTTTTGAATTTTGGCTAAGTGTGGGTAAGCCCTAAACGCCATATTGGTCAATCCTTGTTATTTTTTAATGTAACAAGTTACAAGTTACACTATAAAATAATAGGAATTGTCCAATTTAACGAATATGGTGTTCCTAGTGATTTCGTATTTTTCATTTGTGTTTTTTATTTTTTGACTTTTAACCCTTAACCCCAAAACGTTCTCACCCTTTTCAAATTTGGCAGTTTTTCAAAGATGCATTATAAAATGCAACTAAGAGGGATATTTTCAACTTGATGAATGAATAAAAGTTGTACATTATGAATTTTAAATTCTATCCATACGGTTAGATTTGTGATTGCTATCACCAATATTTGTGTATAAATTTTCAAACTTAAAATTTAGAGCTCTTTTGTAATATGATTACGAATAAGATATTGACAATCTAATAATGAAATTTTTTGGGATGGGTTGAAATGTAATATTCTAAGTGTAGTGATTTTTGGAGATTTTTTGGTTGCTTAATTTTAGTAGTTGACTTTTTCAAGAGCACTTGTAGACTAAAATCTTCGAAAGTTTGGGTGGAACACTACAACATGAAATGAGGCATAAAAATTTCACAAATCATCCCCTTTCTAATCGGATCACACATGCACGAAGCTAACTTTCCATAAAAGTTTCAATAAAAAATCCACACTGCAAAAAGTGCATGATGGATGAGAAATCGGACTATCAGAGTTCAAATCCGTACATCATGCAAAATATGCATGGTTGGGCGGTTAGGGGTTAAAAGACAAAGGAGCCCAAATTTGGCTTCATGGTTCTTTTTTTTATTTTTTTATTTTTTTATAATTTTATCATATCATACAATGGTCTTCACAAATTCCGGTAGATAAAATTTGGTCCCATCTTAACTATACTTTTCACAATATAATTAATTGAATTTGTCATTTAAAAACCATGAATCCTTGGTCCTTTAGGGTTAATGTAGCTTTTGGCTAAAGAACATGATTTGCATGGGAAGAAGTATTAATTGCAAAATTCATGTAGGTTTGAAGTGTTTTTTGTATTTACTTGGGAGGTTAAAAATAGTGTGTGTTTGTTTTTTTTTTTTGGTTGGTATAGTATAGGCCCATGTATGCGAGTAAGACTTTGATTCGTTCTATAATTAATTAATTATAAAGTAAAAAAAATAAAGAATTTTGTTCTACGGATAGTCTAAACATCTTATAGAAAAAAATAACATTCAAATTGCATTTTAGAACTAATTTTCACAATTTTCAAAAAATATAAACTTATTGTAAGATTTGCATTGCTGACCTTTAAGAAATACTAGATTGGTACCATTCAATTCCATGTTAAAACCATGAATAATTTAGTGTTTTTCTTCTGTACACTTAATAGTTTTCAATTAATGAAAATCAAATTTTTGTAGTTAGATTTTTTTCCTATAGATTTTCAACTTACTCAACTTCTGGAATATATTCATTTTTTTCCAAAAATCTTCAAAGACAATTGCGCCGCGCGGGTTTTGGAAAGGGTTAAAGTATTATTACCAAGAATTATTATTATTTTGTAAAATTTAAGCATTGTGATCTTAAAATTGAATAATTGATTGGGTATTTTATTTTAAAATTTTAGGAGGACATATTTCAACAAGGTAGGTTAGGTAGCTAATTGGTTCAATGGTTGGATCCCCCAAAAATAAAAAGTAAAATAATCCTTGCATTAATAAGAGAATGGGTATTCTGAAAGACAATTTTGGCCTTCTAATTTCTAAAGTAAAGGAATTTCAAAGGTTAATTACGGTGAATTGAGAAAATGTGATCAACATGAAAAAAAATTGAATTCAAAAGTTGTAAAGCATGAACTCCATAAAGTAATACATAATATAATCTAATTTGAGAAAAAAATATATGTAAAAACTTAAAACATATATTTTTATAGTCAACTATTTAAACAAATTCAATTATAAAGGCCATTTCTAGAAATTACTCTAAATATGTTATTACTCTAAATTACTCTAAATTACTCTACTTTGTTATAAATACGTTTAAAATTTATGAATTACAGCAAAATTTTGAATATTTAAATTTGAAAAGTATTTAAAAGTTGTTGATAGAATCAATGGCATAAAGCCCTATTGACTATTCTTAAGAATACACAGCTTGCAATTTGAGTCTTTGACAAACCCGTTGACGGATTAACTTTGTATAGTTATGGGGATAGTGATGATATATTAAACAATGGCTATAAAAATAAAAATAAAAAATTTAACGTAGTATTTAGTAAAGTGATACAAAAATAGTTATGTAGTTATTCAAAATTATTGAACTTTAAACATTTGATTGCAACTTGTGTTTGAATTTTATAATTTCATAAATTTAATAATACATTAGATGTTAAATTTAAACCTACTCCATTTTATATTTGATAGTAATTTTAATTACTATTTATGATTTGGTGAATTTAATTTTTAACCCCTAAAAGACCACTGTCCATTTAGGGGACAATTGAAAGTTCATGTATATACCTAATTACCTATGATGTCAAATTTTAATGTAATCTTTTGAGAAAAAAAATTGAACATGGAGGAACAAACAAGCTTTGTAGAAATATAATGTTTTCAATGAGTGCTTGGGAGAAAAAGTTATGCCATCCTTAGCACAATATTGTGGACACTAGGTCTTGCATTAGGTGAACATTGGAAAACTACAAAAGAACATAAAATCTCTAAATTAAATATTTAAAAATGTATTTTTCATAGGTTATGTTTATATTTACATGAAAAGCTTTTTTTCATTCCATTTGGATAAGTGTTGTAAAAGTTACGACGAGTCTTGTTTTGCGGGCAATTAGAACTCTTTCCAAAAAATTACATATAGGATTCGTTTTTGAACTCAATTTTCACATTTTTCCAAAAAAAGGTTTATAGGCTTCAGATTGCTTGTTACAACATTCTCATCGTTAGGATTGACATATTAGGATTGACATCATTAGGATTGACATATTAGAGGTATAGGTGATGTAGTTTTTACTTATCCCTACTTCTACTTTAACCCCTAAAGGACCGGGGGTGTTTTAGCTTAGCTCCTGCTTTCTTGATTAGCTCTTGTAGCAAGCTCAATTTCTTATTAGTGTGTGGTAATTTTCACGATCGGCACCGTTGAAACTAAAGAAGACTTACATAGCTTGTTTATGAAAAAGAGATCAACAAGATCGCACAATTTTTGAGAAAATGCCACCGTTGAGAAGATTGATGGAAATTGTTACGGCAGGGGGTACTTCGTACTTATGCTGAAATCGGATTGCTTAGAAGTGCTCCAAAACATCTGAAATTTTTACCACATGTAAAGAACATCATGACCCTCTTGTGGAATTTTTTTCGTCAAATTCTGAGGTGTGGAAAAAAAGATATGGGACTCTGAAGCCTCCAAACAATGAGATATCATAGTGTATGATAAAGTGAAACCTCGACGCTAGTCTCAAAGAATGCTCTTCTCAAAGAATTCGCCAAAAATCCAATTCTTCATCATTTTCCGATCGGGAAAAACCATTGGATCCATCTCGCAAAAACATCTAGGGTCCTCTCTCCGCAAATTTGGGCTTCTTTGGAACAATCTCATCCAATTTGCACTTTTCTACATTCAAAAGCCCCCTAGGGGCCTTACGGTCCTTTAGGGGTTAACCAATTTTTAAAGAATGACAATCAACTTGATTTTTAAAAAAATTATCCTAGATTCTCAACTTAATTCTCCAATTTAAAGAATCAAACCGTCATTTCCTGGGGGGTGCACTACAATATCCCGTATGGAACTATGTGAGTGAACAAAAGGGGTATTAATTGTGGGGTGGGCTTACAAAATATACATAAGCTTAGGGTATTACTTTGTTCAATTTCGTAGCCCATTTTTAATGTGATAAAAATTGTAAATTTACATATAGGGCCATTCGCTTAAACTTGGTATTTAGGAAGGGTTAATAGAATGCGTAGAAAAATCACTGATAGGTGGGTTGAATATAGAGAACCAATTGATTTGTTGGATCGACCATCTCATATAGAGAATTGGAGATTGGATTGTATTGGTACAAAAAAGATCATCGATCACTATAAACTTATGACTTGACAGATCATATCATGATAGACTTAGAAAATATTATTGCACTAGCTTGAGTAGCTTCAATAACTTTTGTTGTAAGAAAAAACTTGCATGAGTTACATCCTACGGATAAAAAAAGTGTTTAATGACTTTATCAATGATAAATAAGTACCTTTGTAGTGAAAAAAATTAGGCCTATTTTTAGACCATGTTTTTCATTGTATACATATGTTAGGCTTTTGCTTTTTTAATTTAATTTGAACATGCATACATACATTAGGCTTCTATTTTGTTATATGTATGTATGTATATCAATTTTTTTAATGAAAGAAAAACCATATATAGGGGTATTAATTTGGAGGTGACGCACGCACGATATACCTGGCTTTTAACACTAAGTACACCCCCCGGGCGTCATTTCTATAGTGCAAAAAAAATTAGTTATGAGGATTCAAAGTTTGTTGATCTAGTTTAGTTGTTTGGCAAGCCCGCAAGATTAGGTGCAAAAAATATGTTTTTTCGCTTCAATCATATCATGCAATCTATGTGGTCAAAGTTTCTACAATTTTTATCACATATTTACATACTACTTTGGTACAAGATCCTACTATTAAATATGAAAATAAATAAATAATATATATACATATATATATTTTTTATTATTATTATTTTTTTTGGCTCAATGCATTAGAAAAGGCGGCAGTTTGGGACCTTTGGTGAGTTTCTGGAGCAAAATCACCTCCGGTCTTTTAGGGGTTAAGACTCAATCACCCAAGGTAGTAGTTTCCGAGATTGAAGTTTGTGAACTTATATGTTTTGATCATCAATCAAGAAATAATATTTTTATATTATTTAATCAAAATATTACAATGTATTTTTACTAACAAAATTAGCAACATTTGAATGAGCCAAAAATATACATTACAACATTAAACAAATGTTGTTGTAAAATAATTTAATACAATCACATCATTAAATGATATATTCAAACACAAATATATATTAATTTTACTTTTATTCATAGTGAAGAACTTATATTTATTGTAGTGTCATTCAATAAATAAATATGTTTAAATTTTATACGATCTTTTATTATATTGTAATTTTGATTTGGAAGCAATTTAAATTTTCCACCCTTATTAATAGGATAAATTAGTGTAGTCTTGATTTTGAAGTTTTTGACTATCATTGATCCTTAAATTTATCTAAATCATTCCATCCAACAATTATAGGATTTCTTTTAATTACAATTTTGTTTTAAAGTTTTATTGGTCATTGATGAATATTTACAACAATCTATATTAGCATTGATGAACTTTTTCAAAGAAGTTAATATTTGTATTACTTTTGGAGAGATGGTTATTTCAATTTAGTTATTTACTTAGTCTAGATCCTATAAAAAAATTAGTTGTTTACTTTTAACCCCTAACTGCCTAAGCGTCCCTTTTTTGGACGATGTACAGATTTCATCCAAATTTTCTCATCCGTCATGCACTTTTAGCAGTGTGGAATTTTTGCTGTAGATTCTATGGGAAGTTAGCTTCATGCATATGCGATCCGATTAGAAAGGGGATGATTTGTGAAATTTTTATGCCTCATTTCATGTTGTAGTGATTCACCCAAAATTTTGAAGATTTCAGTGTAAAAGTGCTCTACAAAAAGTCAACTCATAAAATTAAGCAACCAAAAAATCTCCAAAAATCACTACAATTAGAGTATTACATTTCAACCAATCACAAAGAATTTCATCTGTAGATTGTCAATATCTTATTCGTAATTGAATTACAAAATAATTTTGAATTTCACGTTTCAAATTTTATACAAAATTATTGGTAATAGCAATCATAGATCTAACCATATGGATAGAATCTAAAATTCATAATGTACAACTTTTATTCATATATCAAGTTCAAAATATCCCTCTAAGTTGCATTTAATATTGCATCTTTGCAAAACTGCCAAATTTGGAGAGGGCTCTAGGCATTTAGGGGTTAACAAAAGAAAAAGAGTAAATGCAGCACACACAATCACACATTACGTAATAAAAGGATCGAATGGATTTATTTTTATTTTATTTTTGGGAGAAAATGAAGAATTTTATTGCATGGATATAAGACTCTTTATACAAAAATTATATATTTAATGTTGTACCCAAATTTCTTCTGATTTTAGACAACATTATTGTTGTGACTTAAATTCTTTGTAACTGAAAATGAATGGTAAATAATGATAAATAATTTTTTTGAGTTGTGTAAACTTATTGATTTTGAAGGTGGAGTGGTAATTTTTCTAAATCTAGTTAAAATTGTCAATTTTGAAATGAAGTTTTGCAACAATAATAGAATTTCAGAAAATGACGATTCTATATGAGTGTGTATTTGGTAGTCCTAGGTCACGTAAGTGGAAAAAAATAACTTGAATTTTTGGGAGCTCGTAGAGAACATGAGAGCCTTTGCTTTAAAGAGCAAAAAATGGAGAAGGTTTGCATCGATTCACATATTATCCATGCCCTTTGACCTTGAACAGACCTTGAGCTTGTTTTTCCTTCCTCCGCAACGACAATGCCCTCAAATTCACCTTCTCTATGACTTAGAACTCGGTCACACTTATTGAATGCACTAGTTGGCATATACACCCTCACTTAGCCACGCCAATTTTTATTTTATTTTTCATGTTGATAAGAACTTAAGAAGGTTGCAACATATTGCATTGTATGAAGGTTTATATGTTGATGGTTGCCGCATTGAGTCTCTCAGTGTTTGAACCTCATTGGAGATTATGATTTTAGGTGTGTGTGTACAATTATTCTTCATTGGTTGAAGGCTGCATTATATTGTTAACCTTTCAAAAGCGACTTGTTAAGAGAATGTGGCCTTGCCTTATATTTTCAGCAGCCGCAATATGTGGAGAATGTTGTGTTTTGGTGGTACAGTCGAACCTCTCTTGTTGCATGGGAACGGTGGAGAAATTATGCACATATAGAATATGAAGAGCGGAAACCCAAAGGCCATTGTTCTCAAATTTATTTAATAGTATTGAAAGCTAGCAACTTGCTTTTGCAGTATCGGCAGCTACCAATATTAAAAAGAACTCGTGAAAAAGCAACCTAACAAGTCATTCTCTTGCTTTATGATAGTTGATCCTCATTGTCAGACATAATATACATTATCATTGAAATTGGTGGGGGCTATGTACATAAAGAGTATGTGAATAAAGAATTACAAATATTTATGCAAGTAGGGAATTTGCATTATGAGAGGTTCAACTGTATCTCAAGACTTTGTGGAAAAAGGGAATGTTTTCATAAGATTCAAATTTCAAAAGAGAGGAAGTATGCTCGATTACTTTATAATGTAGATTTAAATTTTTCTTATTTAGAGCCGGTAAGATGAAATTCTCCTATAATATAATAAACTCAAGATATTTTGTTTCAAATTAGCAAGCCCCATATCCAATCAAGAGACATTTCTACGTAGTTCTATTGAATCGTAACAAGGTGAAGTAACAATGGGAGCTGCCATAAGCTATTGCTCCCCTCAACAAGTCCTTTCAACGGCAATATGTGATGATGGAAAAGGTCCTGACTATAATCACTTGCCATGTCCAGTAAAGTATGAAGAAATCACTCATGAAGCATACAGTAAGACACCTTACCACCAATGCCAAAATTTCCATCATTGTTTGTTGAGTATACAAAAAAAATGCATATTGCATCGTTGCCTCTATTATTGACATTTGAACAATATTTTAACAAGAACTCTCAATTTAACACTTGATTGTTTGCAATCTCAGTGTCTTTAAAACCAGAGTATTTTGAAGGCTTAAGATTTGACGTGACCAGATCATTGAACAAAAAGTTTGCACTAAGCAATAGGTAAAGATTTCAAGATTGATGAAATTTTCTTTAGAACATAATAATATATGCATATCTCTTTGTTTATATATAAGATCTCATGATATCTATAGAATCATCTCGCTAACCTCACCTAGTATTGGAAACAACCACAATGTTTGTTATAACATTGTACTAATACACTTTGAACATAATTTCCTTAAATCAACAACACATCTTTGAAGTAGTTTCAAAACATTGCACATAAAATATTTTCAATAATATTTCTAAATATTCACAAAAATAATTTCCATATGTTCATTTGGTCATATTGATATGTAACAACTCCTTCAGTTTTTTGTATTTTGTAAAAATTTCAACAATCCATTATTAAAATCAACACCAAATTTGGTATGCAGTTTGTTTATGGGTTCAGTAGACATGCCTGGAAGTGGTAGTAGCCCTGTAGCTAAACAACCAGCTGCTCACTTTGAACTCGGCGCTAATCTTATTGATCAAAAGGTCCAAATCTTAAACAATTTTATTTCATATATTAGTGAATTAAATGATATAAGATTTGTCTTCAATTTAGCTTGAATGAAAATAAAAGAACGAAATTTTATACCAAGATGTGTCTCATTTGGAGCTATAATTTTTCATTCTATCTTGCAGGGTAAAATGGATATAGTCTTGATGATGGGACGTATTCTATCAGACGGGCGTATGTCAGCTCGAGTGAAGTATGATGTCAACAGTCGATTTTCAATTAAAGCAAATGCCCAGGTTTTTTTCTAGACATAAGTGTGGTTTTATTCTAGGTATATGTTAGTGCTCAATAAAATCTATTGTAAAACAAATTCTAAGTTTTGTGTGCACCATGTTCAGTAGCAAAAATTGATAAAGGCAATTATGACTTCTTATTGATTTCAAGTACACATTACTATGGAGCTATTCATCTGGAAATTTGACAATTTGCATATATACTCTAAGCACTCATCAGGCATTCAAGATATTTGATGTCCGTTTTATTGCTTGTAAGATGTTACTTTTGTTTTGTTAGAAATGTAACATGTACTTCGTTTATCATCTTCCAAGTAATTATTGTTGAACCTCGACACAAAATAGGGCTAGAAAGGTAGATGTACCTATGTTTTCTTAAAGCAAGCATTTGAATCACAAGCTCAAATCGTTTGAAAATTTTGAGTTTGTTTTTAAAATCAAGCTTGAATATTGCAGCTTACAAATGAGCCACATTTCACTGTTGGCATGTTCAACTTTGATTACAAGGTATTTAGCTTCATTCATTATTACAGAATTATAGATGATGCACTTTATTTTAATTACTAAAAAAAGATTATGAGAAAATTTATGAAGTCAAATAGAATGTTTGAAGTTCAGTGTTTCTAATTTATATAAATTGCTCTATTGATGCTTTTTAAAAAGACCAATTTGATGTCATGAAAAGCGTGTTGTAGAACATAAGTAACAAGAATCATTAACTTAGTGTGATAATCACATCTAGCATGAAAAATTTTGACATGAAAAATTTATCCTACTTCAAGATAGTTTTTCAAATCTTAGAAAAAAATTGTCCTACTTGGTCAAATTTTCTTTATAAGTACTAATAAATATTGATTATTACAGGGAAATGATTATCAAGCTCAATTGACGATGGGAAATAATGCTTACTATGGTGTAAACTACATGCAGGTTTTATCTATAAACTTGTTACAAAAACAACTAAATGAAGGATCATTCTCATTATTTTTATCATTTGAATTCATGCACTAGTACTTTAATTTGTTTAGTATAAACGTTTGTTTAACTAAACGTTTTGGAGTAGTTGACCTACTTGAGCTTTAAGCAATCATTATATAAATCTAGTTCTTGAATAAAACCCATCAATTAATAAATATCCATGCTTACAATCCTCTCAGTGAATATTCACACATCTAATTTATATGTGAAGTTTCTAAAAGCTTGACTACTATCGATTAGTGGTGGAGCAGAGTGTAACACCTACTTTGTCATTTGGAGGAGAAGGGATCTGGCTCGGTCATGAACGGAAATCAGGCATGAGTCTTGCAGGTCGCTACAAAACTGATACTGTGGTAAGGTAGCCTTGCCAATAACCGCATAAAAATAGCTTCATTTTTCTTTAATTTGCATATGACTACATATAAGAGTAATTAATTTTTAACTCATCATTTTCATCTTCATATGAGTGCCCTGATCATTTGTATTTCAAGCATTCTAGATGATATATATAGAGAGAGAATTTTCATCCTTTTAATAATGACTTTTCCATCTTCAAATCTTTGATCAAGATGCCATCAAGACAAGATAATATGATAGTAAAAAATATTTAACTAATTATGGACAAAACGACATATTCTGGACAAAATGACAAATTCTAAACAATTTCACTACTAGAGAGTGCGTAAAAACCAAGACAAAACCAAGACACATCTGTTGGAACCAACAGAGAGTGGGTTTAACGTAGCAAACATTTAGTCATCTGCACAGAACCAACAAGTTTCCTCTTGGAACCAACAAGTTCCTGTTGATTTTCCGGAATCAACTGTTCCTAACCCGCACAGAACCAACATAATTTCTGTTGATTTTGTGCGGGTTAGGAACCCCATTTCTCTAGTAGTGTTTGCAAAAAATTGTAGAAAATGCTCAATTCTGGAAAATTGAAACTTTTATCAGCGGGTAGTCGGATTATATCGGCCACCGGCCGACACTTTTGAGAGAAAAAAAAAAAAAAAAAAAAAAAATTGGGCCAAAAATCAATTCTGTGACCTAACTATAGGCTAATATTCATTGTTTTGACCTTTTTTGAAGCAAAAAAGTCTGCATGTGGACATCTTTCACTTTAAACATCTGTTCTTAAATTTTGTCGGTGCCTCGACGGATGCATTCAATATTATTTCTGGACTTTTAAAAGTCCATAATTAGTTAAATATCAGTTTAGTTTTAGAAGGCATACATATTAACAGTTGATCCTCCAGTGATCATAAATACCACTTTTATGGGGTATAATGATTAAATTTTGAATCGAAATTAGTAGACGATGATCAATCTTTGCTTTGTTACAAATATATTTTCTAAATGTTATAATTGTCTCTTGCAGATTGCTACAGGTCTCGTGAAATCTGAAGGTTTTATAAAATGCACTTATATTCAAAAATTGCATGCCAAGGTAATTTCTAAATTGCGCTTATTAACATGGTTTTTACGAGAATGTGCGTTTGCAAATAATAATCTATTAACTAGTTGAAAAGTGAAGTTTTTGGATGTCTACCTCACCTATCAACTTGTAGTTGATTAGAATTTACAAAGTGCAATGTAATCTTAACGACCTCCATTCTATGCAGCAAGTAGTAGCCTAAATGAGACAAGGAATTCATTCCTCTTTGGAATGGATTATTTGGAAACGATATTATACATCTTATTAGAAACTTGATTTCACCAATTTAGAAGTGAGCTTTAGAATCAACCAAATCTAAATGCCACATTGTTTAACATATGTGGAAATATTATAGAATCAAGTCTCAACTATAGAATATGTTGCTCCTTTTCAATTTCCAAAAAATCGTAAGAGTGTATGAAAATATATCTAGATAATAAGTCATTTAACAAGTCTACTATCACAATGTGTTTTATTGTCCAACTAACCAAAATACATTTCAGACACAATGTCAGTTTAAAACCCTTGTAATTTTTTGGATATCATACATGGATATCATCATTTTATTAGTCTAAGATTTAGTATCTAGTTTGGAGATGTATTTTGAAAATAGAGTATTCCATATAATGGTTTGCTTTTGTATCTCATATATTAAACCTAAAACAACATGGGTTTTAATTGTGTTAACATTATTAGGCATGTTGCATATCTAAAATTGAGGTAATAGAGATCATATACAATTTGATCATTTTAGATATTATGTTTACAATTTTTATCATCAATAAATTAATATATTGTCATAAACCTTATAGGTGCTTTACGATTTGAAGTGGTTGATTATTTCAGGTATCGGTGGCTTCGGACTTTATTTACAACTGGAATAGTAGGGAGGCAATTACTAGTATTGCCTACGACTATCTATTGGATCAACAAGTAAGGTTTAGATTTAGGTTTATTCTTTCTATATATATTAAATATTTAAATTCAGTTGATAGTGCAGATATTTCAACATCATTTGTAATAAACCAATGTCTAAAAAAAAAGTTCATGCTAATGCATATAGACCAAGTTGTTGACCATACAGATAATCATTAGAACATTTACAAATTGCGTTAAAATGCTTCTATGTTCAACCATATCATAAAGATATCTATTCTAGTATTTGAATCTATAGCCCATTATGTTTCTAACATGTAAGTAGCTAAATCGTAGTAACATATTGATGTTTTTAATTTTTGTTTGTAGTGCCGAGTGAGAGGCAAAGTAGACACCAATCTATGTACATCAGCTTACTTGGAGGAGAAGTTTTCAAGCGGCCTCACAATTTTGCTTTCTGCGGAGGTCAGTTAAATAAAAATTCTACGCAAGCTATTCTCATGGACTTTTAAAGCCTTTATTGAGAAATATATGAAAAATCAAAAGTCTTAAAATCAAACATAGATGTGGAGCATAGTTGAAATGCGTAAAAGGATATAAAATTCTAGAACACCATTTGTTTTTATAGCATGCTCTTTTAACACTTCTAAAATTTTCTAAATGAGTATCAATATGAAAGTCATGAAATTGAGCTTGGTAGTCAACAATGTGCTTAAATAGGCCTCAAATTACATTGCATGAATGTAGATTTATGAGATTGTATATTGCAATGCTATTTGTTTTATCCTACAATCACATGATGTGATTAGTAATTTTTTTGTACTTACACAAATTTTTTAATTATGTAAGAAGAGTGATTTTTAATCTTTAGTGTTTTTTCATCCTCAGTATCAATAATGTATCAAATAGGAGCACTTAAAATATTTATGTTAGTGTAATAAATATCATAGAAAAGTTTCAAGATTTTTTTCTAAATTTTTAACTGCCTCTTCTTTTTGCACTTCAAACATAAAGTTTATAAGAATTCATATGGTCAAATGTGGTTGGATCCCAACTTTAAAGTAATAGTAAGTATGCTAGCTACTTTTTAATAAATGAGTAGAATATTGGTGTAAACCAAGGCCAAAAAGGATTGTTGAAATATCTTGAATGATCAAGTATTGAAATATATAAAAATATCTTTAAAATAAGTAAAGTTTCATTTCAGAACTCTTCATAATCAATGATTGAATGATTACATTAGATCTTGGATCCTACTTTTTAAACTACTCTTATTAAAAAAATGGCTTTTGCACTAAACATAAATCAATAAATCATGTGACACATTGTTTTTAATGGTTTGCAGCTTGACCCTAGAAGGAAGGACTACAAATTTGGGTTTGGTTTGACAGTAGGTGATTAATCAAATCTTTGTAATCACATGAAAAACTAAAGCTTGAAGATGGTTTTACCACCATTTTATCATGAGCTGTCAAAAAGGGAGTGGGTTGTGTTTTCTTGTCATGATCCACTCCCTTATTCAACAATGAAACAAAGAACATCCAAATAATTTAATGAAGCTAAGAGAATGCACATCAAATGTTTTAATTTCAACCCAAGGTTACCAAAAGGGATTGGCAAATGCATGCTTTTACATGAAGTGATTGTAACTTATTGGCACATGCTACATCAGGGTTTTACCATGACTTCACAATATCTTTAAGAACAATGTGAAGCAATTATAGTAGTCAACATTGTGATCATTATGGTCACTCTAGGAAATCACAACTTAGTGCATTGGTGTTCAATTTCCTCCTAAAATGTGGCATAGGTGAATTTATCTCAACCAAGAATAAAGGCATCATGCGTGTCTTTGCCAAAGTTGCCTACTTGGTTGTCTAAAGATGGATGAAGAGTTTGTGGAAACCAATCTTTATTTTGCAAAATGAAAGCTCATTGTGGCAATCAATTGTTCAAACTTTTTTTTTTCTTTGAATACACTGTACAAAATCACACATTATTCTTTGGTATTTGTTTACTAATGGCGACTTAAATGCTCAACATGATTTGAAAACTTTGAAGGACTTTGGAGTATATTGCTAACTTTTGAGTACTGTAACTTATGTCGACAAACCCCACACAATGGTATGTTGTGGTGCATAACATTATATAGGAACCTTCTACATCACTCATGCTCTACAATGATAATAATGACAACATCCTTAAATTGTCTTTGCCCCCACAAGGGGAAGAGACCACAAAAAACGCTTTGTTTTTAAGAGTTACACAGCTAGACAGTTAAAACAATTTGTAAGAGTAAATTTGGGGTAAATACTGAGGCAGGGACCGCGCGACTAGCTGCTTCTTTTTCCCATTTCATGCAAAAACAATCAAAATTTATAAAGTAGAGATTGATAGGCTATTTTTATGTATGTGGTCATGGATGAAAGGAGATTTTTTCATCACTGCAGCAAAGAGTGAAGTCCTAACTGAATTGCTACGGAATGTTATTAGGTTAGGAATATTTTTGAAACTAAAAAAAATTAATGAAAAACTTTACTCTTATAGAAGCTTAAAACATAATACAAATTCAATTCCACTTTGTTTTATAGCAGGTTCATTACACTAAATGGTGTATTTAGTGTCTGGGGAGAATTGATGTCTTTTACTACAATTTGTTCAAAGGTAAAGAGAAATAGTGTCCTCACACTAGATAGGAGTTTGCCACTTGTCATTCCCACTTTCATTGAGAGTACCATGTTCTTTTCAAGCTATAAGAGTGACATGAGGTGGCATGCCATGTTTATTATAAAGTTGCCATATGTCATTGGAACACTACATCCATTTTTTTCTTACAGAGATACTACGATTATCTCCCTAAAATTAAATAGTGTCCCAATAATTGAGAAATAGTGTCCCGGACACTAAATACACCATTTAGTGTATTGCATACCTACATGATCCAGGTAAAGGAAAGAATGCCCAAGAATCATTCATTCGTGGATGTCAAATTCATGGTTTAGGATTTTGGGGTTTAGAGTTTAAAGTTTAGGCTATTTTGAGTAGTTTTGCTAAAGTAGAGTACAAAACTCTCAGGGACCTATCCTATTTCCTATACTAACTAATACTTCCTAATAAATTGATTTACAAGCCTGTAAACATAACTTGGCTATTGATTTACAAGCTTCTACTTTGAAGTTGCATAAAAAATTCACATATAATGATAAAATCTTGATATCAAAAAATTTAGCTCTTGTACCCAAAGATCTCTCTACAATTCTATACACATTAGAAGAAATGTGGGATTCTACAACTACAAGTATACGACCCTAACTAGTCCGTAATGGCTAATGACTGTCATTACAGACTAGTTTTGAACTACTTCGAGCCACATACTTGTAGTCGTAGAGTCCCATATTTCTTCTAGTGACATCTTCCAAAAAACACACTCCTGCATCACCAACTTTTGTGTTTCTACATTTATCACATAGACACTGAATCACTTAACCCCTCAAGGACCAAGGCTAATTTTCCAAGTTCGGTCAGCTCACTGTGGAATGAGTATTGATCCTCAATTCTTGAGATTTTTTGTGGTGATTCTACTCTTTATAACGAAGATGGGATGGTAATTTGCGTACGTAGGTGATGTATAACTCAAAAGATACAATCATGCAAAGGTGAAAAACTAACCGCGGGCAGCTCCTGAAAATTTTCATACAATGAGCTATGCATCTGAATTTTTGCACACAATGAACTAACACCCTCATGCACGCAATTGCCAAATTCATTTTACCAAATTTGAGACTAAACTTTGCATTTTCGGCATTTTCAGAAAGTTTCAAATATGGGCAGCATGCCAAAAAAAAAGGTACAACCAACTTTGAAGCTTATAATCTTACTATTGAAGAACCCTGAACAGTTGAAAATTTGTAGGTTGTAATAAATTCAAGTTGCTTGAAATATCCTACAGCTGGATTGGTCAAAAAGGTCATAGATCAAAAAATATTTGTCCTTTTATGAGAAGGGGTACTTTGGAATGTTTGGAGAGGAACATAGTTGTGGTCCTTTAGGGGTTAAGCAATAAACCATAAGGTTCTTTACCAATTAGTGGAGTTCACCCTTTTCAACAATAGCACTGTAGACGCTTCAACAGTGTCTCACCACCCAACTTCTTTAGCTAAAAATGATGTGGACTTGCCATGATTTAGGAGTAGTGGACAGATTCTGAGGTGCGGCAGAGAAGAGCTAAAGAACCTTATGACTGACAAGGACCTTCTAAAGTACAAATAAATTGCAAGTTTCTCCAATCCTGTTGACAACAACGCTCTTGTACAGTACATTATTTTAACATAAATAATGCCAATAACATGGCAATTAGTAGTACAAATATGGCCCCAATAAGCACTAAGCTGTGAGGCGGTGTGTCTCGCTTGCCAGATTCCTTCAACACTACCAAGTCTTCACTAGTCGACATCCTCTTTGACTTTGGATAGACTAGATCTGAGAAGGATGTGGCAGGTGGAACAATTGCTGATAACTCGGGCTGAAGAATTTGTGAGGCATCAAAATCCTCCCTCACAGCAAACAACTCCTCGCATCTTTCCTTCACGTCCTGCAACACAAGCACAAGTTGAATTGAATATTTTGAGCATGAATTCTGTTTGCTACCTGTCATATATATCTGCACAATAACCCCAAAGTGCCCAGGCTAAAAACATAGAAAATCCACTTTGGAAGCTAATAGTTGATTACATTTACTTTCGAAACATATTTCTATCATTCAAAGTACATGTGAAGTGTGATTTCTTCTTTCTACTAGTACATTTTTTTACCTTCCTAGAAGCTTCCTCAATGATTTATTCCAACTCCTATGGATCCACACTTAACCATTTAGGGGATAATAATATCAGATTGCAAGCATGTAATTTACCGTTTCCAACGTTTCATCATTAAGCAGGTAGTCACACAGAAAAATCTCGCTGTGCCAAGGAACAAACACTCTCCGTGGTAACGCTACATTCCATTCTGCATCCACATCGGCACTGCACGAAACAGAAATTCATGAGCACATTGAAGACATGTTGTGTATCATGTGGAAGCATGCCTGAGACATGGGCAAAAAAATACGCTGCACTTGCCAAAACTATCATACCGCCAGTCTACAGCTTGACTATTGGTGATTCAACTGCACTAAGAGAATTATGACAGGCCTGTCTATTGATGGTGCGTATCTAACGGATTTGGCAACAGTATGCCCATGCATCAATTAACCCCTAATTGCTCAATCTAAGTACACTTTGGAAGCCAATAACAACTCCCAAAACACATGTATCGTTGGAAACTCTAGGGGATGATTTCATCTTTCCAGTGGTAGGTTTCGTCACCTTCCTTGAAAGTTCCTAAATGAATTATTTCAACGCCACTCCGGGACTTAGAGTCAAGTTCCATGGGTTTGAGAAGTTGCCCATGGAAGTAGCCAAGAGGAGGGGAAAAGTAGAACTTGGGTTTGTCTCATACCCGGCCATGAAGTTGTGCACGTTCCATGGACTTGCTTGAGGTGAAACATGAACAAATTTGATTGGTTAGGGAGAAGTTGCCATGAAGTCTTGGGCTTGAGAACCTCAATACTTCATGACAACTTCTCCACCACTTTTTTCTCAAAAGTTCACTTTTCAAATGTGGAACTTGGTCCCCCAAAACTTGTCCCTTAAAACTTGTCTTTTAGTGAGATACTTCACCTATGGAACTTGGCTCTTAGAGGTTAATAACTATGGTGAAGAGCCCACTAATTCTCAAATACTACGATGCCAAGAATCATGTGGAAGAAGCAGCGTCAGTGAAAAGGGCCGTGAATATACCTTGGTCGTAAAAATTGGAATAAGAGGTTCGACTTTGCAGAAGAATCCTCAGATTCCTTGCTGCCAGAACTCTGAGCATCTTCAGCAGCCCGTTCTGCCTCATCACAGAGCAGATCAAGTCTTGATCTCAAACTCGAAATAACGTCTTTCTGCAATTCAAAAGATTTGAGACACGGTGTGAATTCATTTATAAAGCAGACGTCCTTTTCCAAAACCTCGAACGTTGGCAGACACCTAATCTCTAGAATCAAATTGGTGACAAACTGCACGATAATGTTACTACTGTGAGGTGCTAGTTTCGTGTGTGATATGAATACATGGAATAGTCAAGATATTGAAGCACACCTTTAGGTCCATGATAGCTCGTTGCAAAGGCTCCCGTACAGAAGCATAGGCACGTCCATGCACAACCCCAGTTAAAATGACCATTGCTGCAACGTTTTGTCTTCCTTGTATGTCTACAAAGAGTAGCATCACGACCATTACAAAATTGCCCAAAATCTGAGTTGAAAATTGAGCTCATTAAGTTGAGTGCGCAGAAATTGATAGGAATGAATCAGGACTAACCTCCTGTACCTCCACTACCATCCAAGGGTGTAAGGTAATCAACAACCTGAGGGTTACCCGAGGTGTTCACAGGCCCTAGAACTTTGTCTGGCGATGGCTGCATACACAAGGAAACATGAACTGCCACATTTGCTTACAATAAGAAGTGAAACGAGGTCTGAATCATCGTCAAGATGGCATACTAGCCACAACTCATTAACCCCTAAAAGACCATAAGGCCCCCAGGGGGCTCCATGTTTATTTTTGTAGTTGTGAGTAGGTTTTAAGTAGGTTTTTTTTCTGTTCAACTTTATTTATTTTTTGTTCAACATATGTAATGTTCTTCACTAATTCCAGTGATATAAAATTTGGTCCCATTTAAACTATTATCTTCACAATATAATTGTTTAAATTTGTCATTTTAAAACCATGAATCCTTGGTCCTTTAGGGGTTAACAACTATCAAAAATCCTGGACAAAATATTGTAAAAATCCTGGGAACGCTGAAACCGCAACGCCAAGAGACAAACCATACAGAACTGATAGATTCTGACCAATCCTAAGGTAAGGAAAGGCTCATTACCACTGACATATCCACCACAGCTACTGCAGACTTGAGGCGCGCAGACTCAGCTGACACGGCTGCAAATAGATTGTCCTTTACAGTCTTAACAGAAGCTCCGTTTTCATCGGCCAGCACTGGTAACCTGCTTGCATAAAAACATAATCGTACTGTTAACTACAGCAGTGGCAAGTTGTTCACAGTCATCCAACTGTGAACAGCTTCAAGTCCGTGAAAACATGGAACTTCACAATTATACTAAAATGGAACATAAAACAACACAAGGCAAGCAAAATCGTGAAATTGTGAATATAATTTGTTTCATGTTGAGCACCTGATCTCCACAGGATGAGAGCAAACAAAAGTATGTAGATTTGAGAGTAACTTTCCAAGCTTCCAATCACAAGGTCGTAACGCCGTGGCTGAAAAGCTTACATGAGGCACACAGCTTTTGCACGTGATCCTGCCAAACAAAAAAGTCTAGCCAGTGAGAAAAAACTTTTAAACTTCAATGGAAGTACTCCTTTCAAGACGCCCTAGGGTTAAGGTAAGCTCCTGAAATCCCTTCTGCCCAAATTCAATTCATTGTGGGCATAAGGCAATCTATACGAGATTTTTATTTTTTATTTTTTTGCAGTAGATGAGGCACATATCAAACAACATTCAGATACTGACCTTCGGGGACTAGATGAGATCTGCAGCACAAGGCGCTCATCGCTTTCACCATCCAAAGGGGACGCCAAAGCAACTGCGCGCACTGCCTGACCCAATCACAAGGCCATCATTCAATTAACCCCTAGAGGACTAAGAAGCCCGAATTGGGCCAAATGTTTTTGTTAGCAGTTTTCAGTAGGTCCTATGTGGACTTCTTTTTGTTCAAATTTATTTGTTGTTTGACCAACACATGCAATGTTCTTCACTGTTTCCAGTGATATAAAATTTGGTCTCTTCTGAATTATATTTTTCACAATATGATCAATTGAATTTGTCATTTTAAAACCATGAATCCTTGGTCCTTTAGGGGTTAAGAACTCATCACAGTGTGAAAATAACTCGGTTCATGGAGTTTCAGCTATCCACATATTGGGGGGGGGCCGCACAGGGAATCCAGTTCAGTTGAGTTGAACTTAGCCAGTTGAGATTTTCAACTATCAGTTGAAAGTTTTCAACTGAACTGGAGGCCGCACAGGCAGTTCAGTTTAATCAATCCAGTTGAAAATTTTCAACCCAAGTTTGAGTGTTTTTCAACTGTAGGCCGCACAGGAAATCCAGTTGAAAATAAAGCGATGGATGAGAATTCATAATCCATAATTGCACCTTTAAACCTTTAATTCATAAAAATCATTCAATTGCAATTATTAATTAGTGTATGAACCTATACCATCTAACTTTTTAATTTGTACTTAATAGAATAAATTATATGAAAGTCATATTCAAATAAATAAGAATGTATTGTTATAATTTGGCATATAACATGTCATTTTGGAATATAATGATATGTTGTAAATAAATTAGATTCATTCAAAAAAAATTTACAATTAGAAAGAATTCTTTTTAAAAAAATTACGAGTAGAAAATATTACAAACAGAAATAATTCTTTGTAAAAAAAATTTACACAATTTACAAACAGAAAGAATTCAAAAAAAAAATTCAAACAGAAAAAAATACAAACAGAAAGAATTCATTGAAAAAATAAATTATAAACTGAAAAAATTACAAACAAAAAGAAAGAACAAAAAGAATTACGAACAGAAAGAATTCAAATAATTCACAAAGAATTCTTTGTTTGTAAACTGAAAAAATTACTAACAGAAAGAATTCAAAAAAAAAAAATTTACCTAAGCTAGAAAGAATCGTTGGTTTATTTATAAACGGAGCATTTTCCGTAAGCGTGGAGCGAAATCATCCAAAAACTTCACTCAACGGTGGGGGGGAGCACCGTTGAGTTTCGTAGTGTTAATTTCAACCGTGGTGTGGGGGACCACGGTGGAGAAATTTTCTCATATGGGGGGGACCACGGTTGAGAATTTTTCTCCCAGTTCAACTGGGCCTCCTTGTGCGGCCTCCGGTTGAAATCAATCTCAACCGGAAAGCGCCCAATTTTCAACTGAACGGCCCTGTGCGCCCCCCGCCCCCCCCCCCCCCCCCATTGTGTATGTACATTTCTTCCTAATTATGATTGCTCACTAATAGGGTGTGCAAATCGTGGTCTCGCATTGGCATTCATAGGAATTGCACCTACCTAAATATTCACTAATGAGACTTCTGTTCATACTTCATAATGGCGGTCGTGCCTTCTAGTTAGTTCATTTACTGAAGCCAGTGCATTCAGGCATAATTTTCCAAAAAGAATAAGAATAAAGAACATCTAAGAAAAAGAAAAAGAAAAGCATACGGAAATTCAGGCCACTCAAATAATTGGCAATAGAAACTCACCTGCCACAGCACCGCGGTCGAATTTTTCAAGGCACCCTCAGAGGCAAACGCGAAGATTCCCACCACATCCATTCCGCCCACGAGCATCCTCGACACCTGACCAGTGATTTTTTTGTCCGGAGACAGTTTAGCATTTTTGCTACTTTTCCATGGCTTGAAGAGCAATCCAGACTCCTTGGATGCTCTTTTCATATTAATATATAGGTAATATCAGGGTAAGACACATGTGCTACCTAGGTGCTACTTAGGCAATTCCTGGGTGATACCTAGGTTAAAAGAGACTACACATCTTGACTCCATGTAGGAAATCTGGCTATTATTCTTTCTTTCTTTTTTCAAAAATCCTTTGTATCAATTAGCCAGCCCAAATTTTATGAAGAAATTTGGATAAAATTAGCAACAAAAAATCACTGCACCTGACGCGAATGTTCGGCAATCCAATCGGTGTCGATGACCAGAGAGGAATTGTCTCCTGTTAACTTGGCTTTGGCATTATTCTTCTTCCCACCACTACTCTCTTTCTGACCACCTGTGATCTTCGCAGCTTCTTCTCCATCTTTAGCTGGCGTTGGAACAAGACCAAACACAGAGTCACGGGAGGAAGAAACCTCCAATTTCCCGATCAGTAGCCCCACCTGCACCCCAACATCCATCAATCGTTTTGGTAAAACAATAAAATCACACTCAGGCTTTGTAACTGTCACACTCCCTAATTGCATTCAAACGGAGTTAACCCCTAAGCGTCTAAAACGCCCAATATGGCCATCTGCATCACTGAACTTCGCAACGGTGGCATTTTCTCATGTTACCTCGGTTTTCTGATTGTCATACACCATTTTAAAGCTCTTGTTCTATACTACAAGATCAACAGTGACAAACTGAAGTCATTTTCACACAAACAGATGATTTGCAACAGTGAATCCAATTTTCCTACACTACAGAAAATACACAGTGAACGCTTAGGGGTTAAACAAGTGTGAAAACGTTATCGACATGTCAATCCAAAGGTCGATTGTAACTCCCAGAAATCGAAACCCTAATTTTTTTATTGTGCCTCCGGGATTGAAGCAAAAAATTCAGTACCTGCACTTGCGAGCGGGAAACAAAAAGGGAGTCGACATAAGCTTCCACTTGCGTCTCATCCCCGACCACCGCCCGCACCATCTTGTTCTAATAATCCCACTGTAACGAATTGACGGGGCTGAAAATTCGATAAGCCCTGACCACACGGAGCAAGCTACAGTAGTCCTGCTCCGGTCTGAGCATTCGATCGTCTGGCCTTGAGTTGATCTCAGTTCCGATTCTTCGTGCGATCCAGGAATCTCTCCGCATCGTCGTTCACAAAAGATCAATCGTCTGACAACAGCAATCTCATCGCAAAACAGCTCTCGAAATCATTTAGGGTTTCTGCGTCGATGGGTTTAAGATCGCGGTAATGGGCCAAGCAGGTCCCTGTTACCGTACGTGAAGCCTGGCGTCGAAAATTGATTTTCCACGTCAGATTTTAGGAGTCACACGTCATACGAAACCAATCTCAAGATGACACGTGGAATATTTTTTGACAAAGTATAATTAATTTATGTTGAAATTGATCACGACTTACTCAGCAGGGTACTTAGCTGCACCAAAAATTGTAATCAAAGCGGGTTTGGAATATTTGGGAGACAAATATATTGTGAGTTGCAAAATTCTAATATTATAAGATTTTTGCATACGTAGATACATTTATACGGTATCCTGTACAGCAAACTTCTTTGTAGTTAACCCCTAAACGTCTGAACATGCCATGGCGGCCAGTAGAATACGGTGTATTTTGGTTGTATTTGGAGTGGATCCACATCTTTAATGGGTTTGAGTTCAATAGAGAAGTGAAGTTTAGATCATTGCGATTCTAGTGAGCTACTCAGATCCCAATTTAGAGTTTCTTGTTGATAGCAAATCTCAATTATACGACAACGTATATACTATCCCTATGGGACATTTAAGGGTTAATAGTGCCCATAGTAATTAATTTCACTTTGTTTTATAATAGGTTCATTACTACATACCAGCATGATGCAGGTAAGGGAAAGAATGCCCAAGAATCATTCCTTTGTGAAAGTTGGATTTAGGATTTAGGATTTTTGGGTTTAGAGCTAAGGGTATTTTTTAGTAGTTTTGCTAAAGTAGAATAAAGGATAAAACTTTTAGAGACCTATCTTATTTCCTATATTAACTAATACTCCCTTTGTCCATAAATAACTATCTTAGTTTTTGGCATGTTTTAACTCTCTTTTGACAAAAATAATAATTTAGAAGTCATATTAGGCTTATCCGTAAAGTCAAGCAAAAAAAATCCACAAGAGGAAAGACAAGGGAGAACTAGTCTTTTAGGTTGCGAAAACAGAATTTGACTCCTTTTTTTTCGACCAATCACAGTGCTTTGCGTTGTCAGAGAGATTCAAACCTTAAACCTTCTTAATGCTAGAGAAGCTCCCCATATTAGACTAGCATTCCTATCGTGGAATCTCGAAGTGCGTCCACACCAACCTCATGCTCTCCCAAAGCAAGCCGTTTGGCTCCTTGTGACTGATAGTCGCAGTGATTTCTAATTGAAGAGGAAAAACACAGTGCAACAGACATGCTACCTCGTGAAGCCTTTACGAATAACTCAATTGTGTTTTTATCCTTTTTGGTTTCTACTTTGAACACATGTCAAATTCCTTTTCTAAATTATATTTATATATATTCTTGTTCAACTTCATGCCATTTAGAGGACAACAATAAGTCATGATTGTATGTAATCTACAAACATTGAGTTGATTACTATCTCACATTGGGATTTGGGTCTCACCATTTGTAACTCCAGGCCAAAAGAAGGGACCAAGAGTCCGCGTTTTGGGAACATAACATTCTTAATACCTTGTTGGACTACACCCTTTATACTCTAGCACACTGTAAAGAAATTGCTAATAAAATAATTCAACTCTCCAACCCTCTACGCTTGGACCAGGTGAAGTTAGAGAAATTTCTTCCGATCCCTGACAAATACTTGAGATTCGGACGTGAACATCACTGCTGCTCAAGAACCTTACCACGTGGCTGATTCCTAGCCCTACAAACCAATACTAGGACGTAAGTACACCAGACGACGACGGACGAAGGTCGACAACTGAAGAGCTCAGTTCCGTCATGGCACAGACCTCGAGGACGGAAGGCGGGAAGTCGGACGAGACTAACTCGGACGTCGTGAACGGAATCCGCAAACTCCGTCTGGCGTCAAAGCGCGCCGACGAATCCAACAAAACACCACCGAAATCAATTAGAACCTTCCGCGACTCACCGTCGCCGTCCTCCGGTCGCCGACGCATTTCCATACCCACGATGACCACGGATGGCGGGCGGGTACACATGGGAAGTTCAACGGGTGCAACCAACAGGGAACCGCCGCGTGGCACCGGGCTGCGGTGGCACGCAACCGGCAGCCAGAGGGACATTCGCCGCAGGGGCATGCAGGCGCAGCTTCCGTCGCCGAGACGACGACGACCAGCTTGCCTGTGTACAACTTTCTTAATAGGAACTCCAGACGTCGATCTCGAGGTTGCTCCGCTTGGGCCACAAAGTCACAAAAGTGAGTGAGATCTGGCACAACCTTGCTGCACGATGCGGCGTTTGTACGCATGCAGGCACCGCGCGTAGAAAGTCACTAGATCATGCGCTAGCACTGTATGAATCGAACCGGAAGTATTCTTCTAGCCGTGCGTTGTTACATAAGTTGATAGATTTTTGGGCAACCATTTTGGTGCAACCATTTTTGGGCAATCATTTCTTTTCTCGCTGAATCGAATCATACTGCTTTCCTTGTCGATCGCGAGTAGTACAGTAATTAAATGTGTTCATCGAATGTTCGTGGTAGCAAGGCGGTTTAGTTGCTGTTCGTACCCAAGCAATTAATTCCATTGGAAATCACGGTGATAACTAATCTAGATCTGATTGATTGATTTTCCTGTCGAGCCTGCGACCACCAGAGAAACTTATTACAACCTAGACCCTAAGAAATCTTATTTAGACACTTGTTACTAATTACTTATATGTTTTATGTTTTGTGGTAATAGAGTTTACATTAGAAAGAGGGCATCAAGTATAGCATGCGCAATATTGGTTCTGGTGTCTAAGTTGATACACTTCCCCAACAGACTCTTCATTCAAGCTAGACCTTCGGCCCAGAGTTACTCTCTCTCTTGAGCCTGCGTATGATGAGTTCTGCGTATGATGAGTTCTTCATCTGGAGCAATTTATATATTGAGCTGATGGGGTTTTCTGAAGGATAGGGTTCGGTGAAGTTTTGTTTCAGTGATCATAGCTCTTTTGTGTATTTCGGAGATCTAGATGTACTGATCTTCATCGTGGTACTAGACCTAGGATAAGATAAACAACATAACCCACTGGTGGCCGATTTTAATTTTTAATTTTTTTGGGGGGAGAGTCGAGTACTGACAGAACGAAGAAATCTCGAATGGCGTTATTGAGTTCGGGTTCTCCATGTGCGGGATGCAAATTCCTCCGTCGGAAGTGTACGTCGGAATGCGTGTTTGCGCCTTACTTCCCGGCCGACAACCCACACAAATTCGCCAACGTGCATAAGATCTTCGGCGCCAGCAACGTCACCAAGCTGCTCAACGAGCTGCCCATGCAGCAAAGGGAGGACGCGGCGAACTCGCTAGCCTACGAGGCCGAGGCGCGCCTCAAAGACCCTGTCTACGGCTGCGTGGGCGCCATCTCCGTCCTGCAACGGCAAGTGGCGCAGTTGCAGAACGACCTCGCCATCGCGCATTCGGATTTGGCCAAGTACGCCCGAGCAGGAGTAGGGAGTACTAGCAGCAAGGGAATTTGGGACTGATCAGTCTATATACAACAACAACACCGGAATAAGATCATCCTTTACGTACTGTACAAATGGCTTCGATCACCGTAACGGCGGTGCATGCATGATTTGGTAAGTCATCATCATCTTTGGTCCTTACACTGGTGCATTAATTTAGACTTTGTCTGATTCCTGATTCCTGCTGAAGGGCTTTTTACAAGCGAGGGCGCTTATTGAGCACAAAGACTTTAATTCTTTCTGTATCATAAGACAATTGCTCCAAGATTCATGCAAACTGCAGCGTGCAGAAGGTATAGATCTTTGCCGTCTCACTGGATCGAATGACACTATTCATGCATCGTGTAATCAAGTCTTGATCACTGATGATTCTTCTGCTGCACAAATTAGTGTTAAGTAATTCCTCTTCATGTACCTAAATTTGGGAAGTAACAAAGGAGTCGCTAGAGAAAGTCTGAACCCTCAAGTAGGCCCTTTGAGGAGGGGTAAAGGGGACTCACATATTTTAATTTTCTGTTAGAAATGTTTTTATTAGAAATGTTTTTATGCTGAGGGAGGTTGGATGTACCTGGGATGTGGGCCTCTTTAATTGGCTAGCTCCTGTTAGACTCCTGAAATTCACACAAGCTGACACCCAAATTAGTCTGACACCCAAATTAGTCAGAAAGTTGCCTCTGGTATTTAGCTTAGTTGGTTTTGCTGGTAACATGATAGAGGCCTACTTGAGGGTTCAGACTTTCTGTAATGACATGTTTGTGTGCTGCCCTTTTCTTACTCCCCATCTGGATGGATGGGACCTCGTCAGAGTCCTCTAGTTAGAGCTTTCAATGAACTAGCTGGAACCTAATTCATGAGCAATGGATACAAAGAAGTTTGTACTAGAGCTTGTCATTTAGCTCTCCATTCAAGAGAATAGGGATGAAATGCAAAGGGAATAGGAATCCAACAAGTTACTTAAATCTACTGTGATTCCCCTAACGAGCTGCATTTTCTTATGGTTGTGCAGGGTGTTGAAAGAGCTCCATGATCAGAAGTTTTAAAATTAGCCGAGCGCCAACACTACGAGTGACAACTTTTGCTTTTTTGAGGCTTACTCTGAATGTAGCTGCTCAACACTTCTTTGCAGCTACGAATTTAACCAGAGTATCCAGTTTTGACGCTATCAGGCGTTATAGATCATTAGTAACCTTCAGCTCATACTTCTGGATCCACCATGACCTTTAGAATCTTTGTGGATTGCATGCATCGATCACTGCATTCAAGGCTTGAGAGATTAGGTACCTAAATTCTGCTTGTATCTCTGAGTACAAAAAGTGACCCCATTTGCATATTTGTGGAACTCAGAATAGCGTGACAAAATTGACACTACAAGGAGAAGGCGTCGCTTTTCACTCCTTCTGTAAGTCAAACTGCGCCACTTCGCACTCACCAATTTTTTTGTTGGACGTAGTGAGTGCGATTCGTCGCATAGGACAAGCATGTACAGTCAAAAGCGACAATGAACAGGATCCTCCAGAGTGAAAAACGACACCTTTGCTTGTAGTGTGAAGATACAGTTGTCACGCTCTGAGCAAGAATTGGATCCTCAGCAAGCCAGCTTGCAAGAGATTCACGGCCAGGATCTCATAGATTGTTGATATTGATCTAGTAGTTGAGATCAACTTGCCAGGATCTCAGAGATTGTTGATATTGATCTAGTAGTTGAGATCAACTTGCCAGGATCTCAGAGATTGTTGATAGGGGTGTCATAGGGTCATGCAGTTGAAGTTGGTGGTATGTTGGGACTAGTTTCACTACAAGGAGAAGGCGTTGCTTTCACTTGGTAGGTGAGTCAAACGGCGCCACTTTGCACTCACTGCCCAGGCGTTCAAGACTAGATGAGTGTGATTTGTCGTGTAAGACAAGTGTGTACACTTAACTCTGACACTGTTATGAGTGAGAAGCGACGTCTTTGCTAGTAGTGTTTCTTCTGGGGTCATCACTGTTCCCACTGGCTTCCATTATATTTTTGGTCCATTTTCATGTACTCCTAAAAAAAATTTGTTTTTTTCAACCAGTCTAGTGTCAATTTTAATTCGTCAATTTTTAACTAACTACTGGTTCATCAATATGTACCTTTTTATTGCACCTAAACTACATACTTATGTCCACATTGGCGTTTCATCAATGATTTTTGTAGAGACGGAAAAGACACCCCTCCTTCAATTGGTGAATAATGTTATGTTCATAGATGGATGATGGAAGATGACAAAGTTGAATTAAAGAAAGAAAAATATCTTTTTTTATTTTTTGTGTATGTATGTTCATGAAAAATCAATTTTATAAATACATAAAAAAGAAATTGCAGATTTGTTCCTAAATTTCATTTTGTTTTGAAAAAATTGATCATGCACGTATCAAATTTGCTCATATACTATGTATATTCACCATTGTGCATAATAGATGGGATAATAGATAGCATGTTAGACTCAGAAGGCGACAAAAAGTAATTGTTTTCACATATTTTACATGAATATAATGGTTTGTATTTTATCTACAAAAAAACACATTAAAATGTTTAACAAGAATAAGAATCTATAGGGGGGCCGCACAGGGCCGTTCAGTTGAAATTTGAGGTGCTTTCCGATTGAGATTGATTTCAACCGGAGGCCGCACAGGGAGGCTCAGTCGAATTGGGAGGAAAATACTCAACTGTGGTCTCCCCAAGAGAGAAAATTTCTCTACTGTGGTCCCCCACACCATAGTTGAAAACTACACTACGAAACTCAATAGTGCTCCCCCCAAGAGAGAAAATTTCTCTACTGTGGTCCCCCACACCATAGTTGAAAACTACACTACGAAACTCAATAGTGCTCCCCCCAAGAGAGAAAATTTCTCTATTGTGGTCCCCCACACCATAGTTGAAAACTACACTACAAAACTCAACAGTGCTCCCCCCACCGTTGAGTGAAGTTTTCTCTCATGCTTATAGAAAATTGTCTGATGATTTCTCTCATCTCCTTGTGTCCCCCCCCCCCCCCCCCCCCACCCATTTTCTGTAATCCAGTTTATTTTTATTTTATAAATATCTCCGCAGTGTAGCTATTGAAACTAGGTACTTGTGGTGCATATATTTATGGTATTTTTCTGTAAGGTGCAATAAGGCGCAGGTATATATATTTAAAATTATTAAGTATTTAAAGTATTAAAGTATTAAGTATTGAAGTATTTAAATTATTATTAAGTATTTTAAGTATATATATATGATGTGTATTTAATGGTATTTGAAATTACATATATATACATTTTTTTCAAACATGTGGCACAAACTAAACAAACAAGGAGTGTAGCACATTCATGTAGATTTTTTATGAAGTCATCATAACCCTTAAACGTCAGGGGGCCTGGGCAGGGCAGCCCAAAAGGAATCTAAATTCTAGGAGAACAAAAAAAATAATTAAAATTAAAATTAAAAAACGACTCTGCTAGCCAGCATTGTTGCGGCACTATAGCACTACTGCACTTTTCAAAAAACAACCTCAGTTGCCCCAACCTCAACTCCTGTTCATTTTTATAACTTCGATTGTCTGCCAATGATTCCACAATCTTCCAAATGAGGTGCAAATTTGGAATTTAGATTGCTTTTTCACTGTAGCTTTTCAACGCACCAATCCTCACTTGATTTGGTTGAGAAAAACTACTCTTTTTCTCAATTATTCCTTTCTAAAAAGCCCATGGGGCTTTTTTGACGTTTAAGGGATAATTGAATGAAAATTTGCTTAATATTTGAATGAAATGAACAAAAATATGTCATCCGATAAAGGAATGAGTTTTGGGGTCCAAATTTAGCTCTTTCTAAAAATAAATTTTCTTTCTGATTGTATTTTGCTAGCTAAAAATAAAATGATAACTAAGGTAGAGCCGCCTAAGATAAACATACCCATCACCAACCAACACTTACATGAACCAGTTGTATACATTTGTGTTGTAAAATGTATATATTTGTGTTCTCTTCCTCCCTTACATGAATCTGGAGTGAATTGTAGATTTTATGTTTTGAAGACAAACTGATGAGTCAAAGCCTGCTCTTGGTATAAAAAAGGAATGTTTCACTTAAACACTATCAATTTTTAACTCATTTAACGTGTACTAGAAAGTACACATTTTCAATTTAGATGAATTTGATGACAAATTCATGAGAATGTTGTAATATTCCGTCCAAAATACTATTGAGATCTCTAAATGTCCAAAGATTGTGTTCATCTTTGATTTTGAATAGAGAATCATAAAAATATATTAGTTTTTCTCAATTAATTCCAAATACTCTAATCCAATCTAATATATACTAGTATATGTCTCAATAGTCCAATTTATGTCTTGATAATTCAATCTAGTCTCAATAATGCAATTTATATCTCAATAATCTAATTTGTCTTGAAGTAATCTAATTTATGTCATAATAATCCAAGTTGTGTCAAAATATTCTAACTTATGTCAGTAATGTAGAATATGTCAAAATAATACAATTTGTGTCAAAATTATCCAATTTATATAAAATAATATAATCTATGTCTCAACAGTCCAATTTATGTAAAAATAATCGAATTAGTTTCTTGATAATATAATTTATAAAAAATAATCTAATTCTTTAAAATAATCCAATTTATAACAAAATAGGTTAATTTGTATGAAAATATTGTAATTTTTTAAATTAACCTAATTTGTTTTAAAACATATCATTATATTCCAAAATAAGGTATTATATGCCAAATTATAACAATACATTCTTATTTATTTGAATATGGCTTTCAAATAATTTATTCAATTAAGTACAAATTAAAAAGTAAGATGGCATAGGTTCATACACTAACTAATAATTGCAATTAAATGATCTTTATGAATAAAAGGTTTAAAGGTGCATTGATGGATTATGAATTCTCATCCATCTCTTTATTTTCAACTTGTTTTCCTGTACGGCCTACAGTTGAAAAATATTCAAACTCAGGTTGAAAATTTTTAACTAAATTGATTATACTGAACTGCCTGTGCGGCCTACAGTTTAGTTGAAAACTTTCAACTAAGAGTTGAAAATCTCAACTGGCTAAGTTCAACTCAACTGAACTGGGCTTCTTGTGCGCCCCCCCCCTCCTCCCCCCAATGATTGTTTTGTTTAACACGGGAAAATTGAAAGCACAAGTTTAAGGCAAAAATACATAGTATACTTGAAAGTCTAATTCAACACCTTGGTGTCAAAATAGTTTATTTTTTTAGTAAAAGGAGCATTATGCAATCAAAAAAAAATTCAATAGTATGACTCATAACAAATTAACTTAACCCCTAAATGCCCAAGCATCTAAATAGCGAACGGTGGTTAGTCAAATTCAATTTCAACCTTCGTGATGATTTTTTTGCTTTCAAGTTCAACTAAGAAAATAGAGCTTATAAAGTCTAGTTTCTGCTTCGCTTCGTAAATCTGAAAAGAAATAATAATTTTAAGTATTTTATTGCATTTGCAATGTCAAGAGGTCATATATGTCATTATCAAATTTCCAAATTTAGAAAATATATTTTAAATAAAATTTTACCATGCAGTTCTTCATTGTAACTTGGATTATTTGGAACAATTTTGAAATATATATGAATTTCTTTGTATATTTTACTTCAAAAAGAATATTATATTTATAACACATTAATTTTTTGAAAATTTGAAGACTAATAGGAAATATATGTTTATATTTACTAAAAATAGTTAAAGTATCTGAAAAGCTTTTGATGAGCAAACTCCACATGAAAGTTATGTTTGACTTTTTTATGAACACCCTAGGCATTTAGGGATTAAAGATTTGTTATGAGTAGTGAGGTTCTCGATACAATATTGAACAAAATCATTTGCCACAAAATTTCAATCTTTTTTGAGATTTCAAATAATCCCAAGAGTATTTAATTTAATTTTGTATAGGGTACCCTAAATTTTTGAACTATAGAAATGTGCTTTGAAAGTTACTATTTACCGTAGGTGAAACCCAAAATTAGAATTTTTTTATTACAAAGAATAAATAGCTAAAAAAATTGATCCTTTTTTAATAGAATCTTAGACTAAGGATTCATGGTTTAATAACATTTGACAAATTCAATTAATTGTATTGTGAAAAATATAGTTTAGATGGGACCAAATTTTATTCTACAAAAATTGATGAAAAATATTACATGTTATGGTCGAAAAGCAAATAAATTTGAACAAATAGAAGTCCACATAAGAGAGTTATCCGCAACGTCGTTGATACTGTCCATAGTGGACCATAGTTTGTGAAAAGAGAGGTTGAGAATCCAATAAAAGTGAAGGTGTGGGGCAATTAAAATAAACTATAGAAGAGAAGTTTTTGGACTCCAAAAATAGTGCTCAAAAAAGGTTTCTCTTCTAATTTGCTTTGAAACATGAATTGTTATATATTATAATTATATTCTTGCTATCTCTATACCTATTAACTCTATTTTTCCTCACACATGTGGCAAAATGCCTTGTTTAGTAGCAAAGTAATGATTGTTACGGAGGTAGCCTTAATGGGTACATCCTTGAAAGACTCTAATGTACCCCCCTCTCCCCCCGACTTTAATGCAAGAGGACAAAAACTGCCCCCTATTTTGAACGTGTAGGGCCCACCTTAATAAATAACCCCCTCTTCCAAGGGTTTTAAATTCCCGAGGGGTCCCCCTAGATCAAATTTGGGCCATAGGCTCCAAATTAACAAAAAAAATTGCCAAAAAAGACCCTAAAGGGCCCAAAATGGAAATTTTAGAAAATGGGGCCCATGGGTGAACAGTGTTTGCATTAACGTCGAGGGGGGGGGGAGTCGGGGGTACATCCTTCCTAATAGTTTTGAAAGCACCATTTCCTTGGTTTGATAGCCCCTGCCACTGTTCATTTTTTAATGCAGAATTCACTCTAAAGAGTTTTGTTTTACATTGGTTTACCCAAATTCAACATGAAATTGTAGTGAAACACACATTTCGTTAAAACTAGACTACTAGACTAGAAAAGTAATGGGGAGTGTTTTCCTTCTCAATAGAGATAGGTCCTCAATTTTTCCAGTCATGTAGTCCAGTTTTAATGAAATGTGTATTTTGAGTTTGCGAATAACTCTAAGAACTACTCAAAACTGCTTAAAAAAATATGAGACCCAATTTGGGCTTCTTGATCTTTTAGGGGTTAACTCCTAAAAAACTGTGGGTATTTCTTGTTTTTGAACATCATGTTTTCCTTTTTCTATTCATTTTCTTGTGAATTTTTTTGCTCTTGATAGCTAACGCCAATTTGAACATTAGGAAAAAATTAAAGATTTTTTGACCAATTTAACAAATTTTCCCATGTCTCCAAAGATAGTAAAAAAAGGTCAGAAAAGATTGTCATTTCTTCTTTTCACTTCAAACGCTATAAATTTGCTATCTATATGGTCAAATTCTATGAAAATCTTACCATGCATTCTTTTGGTAGTTTAAAGCAAGACCCTACGGTTAGAAATGCAAAAAAATATTTTCTAAGGTTTATTTTAAGCCATGCCCGAACTACCCATTCTCCCCAAAAAAAACCTCGTTTTCTCCATAACTTTCATATTATAAAATTGGAATAAAAAAAAATTGGATCCCCATTTTTGTATCGACATACTGGATTCACACAATATTTTTTCAAAAAACTAGGATAAAAACTAACACTATGGGAACCTACCCGAACATTGAAATGTCCTAGTTAGGACACTTGGTCCTTTATATGGGTTAACCCCTAAACGTATAACCGTCTAAAAAAGTGAACGATGTACAAAATCAAACACAATTTTCTCATCCGTCATTAACTTTGTGCAGCATGGATTTTTTACTATATATGTTATGGGAAGTTAGCTTCATGCATTTCTGATCCGATTAGAAAATGGATCATTTGTGAAATTTTTATGCCTCATTTCATATCGTAGTGATTCACCCAAAATTTCAAAGATTTCACTGTAAAAGTGCTCATAAAAAAGTCAACTCATAAAATTAAGCAACCAAAAAATCTCCAAAAAATCACTATACTTAGAATATTACATTTCAACCAATCACAACAAATTTGATGTACAAATTGTCAATATCTTATTTGTAATCAAATTACAAAAGAATTTTCAATTTCAAGTTTCAAATTTTATACAAAAATATTGGTGATCTAACCGTATGTATTTAAGTGGAAGCTAACTAGGTGATTACACCTAGGTGCTAGTAGTGAACTAGCAGTTAACTTAATACGATCTGAAGTCACCTAGCGAGACACATCCGCCCACCGAGACGGGGGCATTGTAATCTCCGTCCACCGAGGCGGAACTAAAACATATAAAAGGCAACTCTCTCCCAGAATTGCACACAGTTGTGAATTGCAATTATTTTGTATCGTCTTTGTTTGTCCGTTTTATGCAAGAGTCTGTGGTACTATCACAACTGTATAAATAGAATCTAAAATTTTATAATGTACAACTTTTATTTGTACATCAAGTACAAAATATCCCTCTAGGTTGCATTTTACGATGCATCTTTGAATTTGGAGAGGGGTGAGGGGTTAAGCACACTCCACCTCTTCAAACTCGGGACTTTCTATTTTTAGTTATACTCGGGGGGCACTTACCGTGACTTTTGCCGAGCCACGCTAAAATTGCGGAATCCCAGACAAAACCAAATACGAAAACGACACTAACACAATCCCCAAGAGCATCTCCACCCATTGGACGGGCTCTTCCCACCTTCACAAGTCTTGCTTTTCTCGCCTTTCTCCATCATCATCGTCGCCCTTGCTGTCGCTATTGCTGTTGCTTTCCGCTTGTTGCTGCAACTGAGCTCACTCGGCTGCTGCTGCTTGGCTTCATCACTCTGTTTGTTCGGGATTTCAGCCATGGCGGCCGCCTCTGCCTTGGACGAGGACACCGCAGCCAAGGTTCTGCGTCAGGTATGGCGCGGTTTTTTTTTGAATTTTTCGAATTGCTAGCTCTGGCTAATGCCAGTTGTGGTTTCATTCTGTTTTGGGAGTGATGTTTCGGGGTCGTTGTGCAGGTGGAATTTTATTTTAGTGACAGCAATCTTCCTGGCGACCAGTTCCTGCTCAAGTCCATTGACGAGAGTGGCGATGACTGTATCCTTGAGAATGGAGTTCTGGTTTAACCCTAAAAGATCATCCCAGGGTTTAGGATTTAACGTGTCACAGGGCTTTTAGGGCTCTTGGGAGTCAATTGCATCGCAGTTTTAGAGCGGCATATCACTGTAATCGGGTCAATTGTTAACCCTAAAGGACCTCGGTGTTGTGAACAAAACTTATAATATCCGACTTCTATAACTTTTAATGTGAGATGCAGTGATTTTTTTTGTCAGAAGACAGTTTAGCATTTTTGCTACTTTTCCATGGCTTGAAGAGCAATCCAGGCTCCTTGGATGCTCTTTTCATATTAACTTGTATAGGTAATATCAGGGTAATACACATGTGCTATCTAGGGCAATACCTGGGTGATACCTAAGTTTAAATAGGCTACACATCTTGACTCCATGTAGGAAATCTTGCTATTATTTCTTCTTTTTTTACAAAAATCCTTTGTATCAATTAGGCAGCCCAAATTTTATGTAAAATTTTATGCAATTTGGCTAGAATTAGCAAAAAAAATAACTGTTTTGAAAAGTCATTATAAATACGAATTCCATTTTTAAGAGACATGATTGGTTATATTTTTTTATTTTTTTATTTTTTGACTCTGGATGTTGCTGAGTGACTGTTGTGTGGATTTTATAATGGCCTGGTGTTTACTTGGTATCCTTGACCTGGAAATCAGTGATCGACCTTGCTCTCCTGTGTTCATTTCAAAGAATGAGAAGTCATTTGGGAGTGAAGGAATCTGATCCAACCAAGTTTCCTGCTGAGAAATTGGAAGCCGTGGCGGATGTGCTTCGCAAGTCCACCGTTCTGAAGGTGTCTGAAGATGGTGCGTTCCTTTTCTCCTCTTTGTTGTGATGGTTATTGAAAGGACCAAAGGTTCATAGGCTTGAAAATGACCAATTTGATTGATCATAATGCCAAATTTTATTTGACCAGAATCAAAGAAGAACATTGCATTTGTTGGTTTAACCCCTAATCGTCCACTGTGTATTTTCTGTAGTGTAGGAAAATTGGACCCCTTCCTGCAAATTATCTGTTTGTGTGAAAATGACTTCAGTTTGACATGATCGACACTGTTGATCTTGTAGTATAGAACAAGAGCTTGAAAATGATGTATTGCAATCAGAAAACCGAGGTAAAATGAGATAATGCTACCGTTGCAAATTTCAGTGATGCAGATGGCCATATTAGGCGTTTTAGACGCTTAGGGGTTAACAAAAGAAAGTCCCCTTATGACCTACTGAAAACTGCCAAAAAAATCATGAAGCTCAATTTGGACCTTTACGGGTTAATAGAATGTGAGAAGGCTGGTTGTTTGATGGTTTGTGTGTATGCGTGTGAACAGGAAAAAGAGTAGGACGTGTTTCAAAGTTGCTGAAACCGGAGGTTGTACAAGTCGAAGTTGATGCTCGGAGTATTGCAGCCAATCCATTTCCTTACAATATCACTATGGATGAAGTCGAGGCATTTTTCAAACAGCATGGAGAGGTACTTCGGAATAGCATGGTTTAGGGTCTTCATCTGGACAGCTTTGTAGAACCTTTCATTGTGGGGAATGTGTGCTTTTCTTTTTCTCTCATTTCTTTTTCTTATGGCTTTGTGCAGGTCAAGAGTGTGCGACTTCCAAAGCATGCAACTAGTAAGAATGCTGCGTCAGGTTTTGCACTTGTAGAGTTCTCATCAGAAGAGGAGGCACAGAAGATCTTGAAAATGGAGCTGGTCTGCCAGGGTGCCACTTTGGAGCTTGAGCCGAAGTATGTATCTGATTTATTACCATTTGTCATTTCTTTTTTTTTTACACACAAATTGATACCTAGTTCTGTATTTGAAAGAGAAAGAATCTTACTGGTACTTGATCTTCTTGTGTATTCTGATTAACCCCTAAATGCCTGAATGGCCAAAAGTGGCCACTGCCATGTTGATTAGGAAGCTTAACAAAATGTACCAATGGGGGAGATGCAATCGTACCCTATATTTTTGAACAGTAGAAATGAAAGTTTTGAAAGTTACTGTAATCAACTATGAGCTTTCAAACTAGACGTTCTATTTGAGCTCATGGGTTAAAAACCAACGTTGTTAGGTACTCCCTCCGTTTCATAATAAGAGTCCACTTTGCAGGAAAAAATGAGATTTAAGATGGAAATAGAGTCCATGTTGAAAGGGATGAATCGCAATGGCAACTATGAAACAGAGGGAGTACTAATTGATAGTGGGATTGCAGGACCACCTTTGATGCCCGGAAAGAGACATTTGTGGAGCATGGTAATGTTAGCAGGCATGAGAAACATGGAGGTGAAAGGCGCGAGAAACAGTGGAATGGGAGGTCAGGATCGCAAACACTAATCACATTAGCTTTCGGTTGTTTAAGATGCTACACTTTAATTTCAAAATCAACTTAATATTGAGTTTGGAGAAGATTACTCATCAGCGATGGCTCTCGTGTTGTAAATATGTGCTCATTTGATGGGGTTTATGAAGAAAAATTCTATTGAACTTTGTGCAAAATTAATTTTGGTCTAACCCAAATGTTCGTAATGCTTCCTGTAATCGCTTGCTATAATCGCATTTGTTGGTTCTTTCTAGACCATCGCTGATGGGAAATTCATTCTGCGTGCTTGAGCAAGGTTTCCACGGTTGTATTGAAGCCCCATTGTCTAAGAGTTCGTTGCAGATCTTCTCTGATGCTGTAGAACTTAGCGGTGGTGATATTTTTGCTATGCATATAAATAGAAGAGGTGATAAATGTATCTTCAATGTCGTAGCCATTCATTAATCTTTTCCTTGTGTGCGTAAGGTATAGTGCAGTATAACATGGATTTTTCTTGATTGTGGTTTCTCAGGCAGGAAAACACAGAGGATGACTTCACCAAGGGTCTGATTGTTTCTTTTACTGCCAAAAAGATTGGAGCTTCTGATGATAAGGAAAAGACTACCGAGGCTGCAGATATAGAAAAGGCTGCCGAGGCTGCAGGTACTGAAAAGGCTGGCGAGGCTGCAGGTACTGAAAAGGCTGGCGAGGCTGCAGCTACAGAAGGTGGAGATGAAGCCGATAAACTTTCTCGAGAGGATATCAAAGGGGGCCTCACCAAGTTTGGAATCATTCGGGTTGGCTTACATCAACATACCCACTACACTGCTGCATGCATTCCTTGCACATAAAACACTTAATTCATAATTTTTGTACTTGGAGCTATAATCATGGCCTTTGTGTATGTGAAATATTTAATTGAAGAAAAAATTGTAAACAAAATTGACTAAAAATTCATTTTGAACAATTGTATTCGAAAAACAATTCATTACAGATTTTTCGGTTTTTTACCAATGTATTTCGTTGTATGCACTTGTAGTATATTATAAATTTTTGTACAGTAGGGAAAAAAATTGCAACAATTGCCAAAACAACATTATAGGTTTTGAATCATACAATCATTTTCATACTGTGCTTATAATATGTAAACAGTGTATTTCTGGATGCTTTACATGCACTAGTATGATTTGCACCGCTGTTTGCTGATGGCGTGGTCTTTGTGCAGTACGTGGATTATGTGAAAGGAGAACCTTCAGGTTTTTTGCGATTTGATGTACCTGAGGATGCCCAAAAGCTCAGAGCAGCAGCTGCTATTGAAGCTGAAGGGGCTTTGACTATCTCGAAGTATTTAGTCACCTTTGAGGCTCTTGAAGGTACAATTTTGTGTTAATCTGTTTCGACTACTCTTGCTTGTTTCCTTTTTAGATTTGGGTCTATACTCATCAACTTCTTGTACACATGTAGGAGAGGAAGAGAAAGAGTACTGGAAGAAGTTGAGGGAAGGACAGGGTCAGAAGCGAGACTTTGGTGGTGGGGGCAGAGGCTTCAACAACAACCGTGGTTTTGACAACCGCGGGAGAGGAAGGTTATAAATTTTTCCCTAATTCTATTTTTGAGATATGTGTATGTTTTCTAGCACTCTTTTATGTGTGTTCTGTATGTGCTGTCCAAGCTGTAGAAACTATTTTCACGTGATTCATTTATCTCAGCCCGTGAAAGTCATTCATTCTCCTTGTGATTTATTATTGCAACAATACATCTTGTTCAGTTCTGCCCTGCTAATGTGAATCTGAATTATTGTTAAAATCTGTTAACCCCTAAAGGACCAAGAAGCCCAAATTGGGCCTCATGTTATTCTAGCAGTTTTGAGTAGGTCGTTTGTGGACTTTCCTCTTGTTCGAATTTCTTTGTTTCTTTGACCAACAAATACAATGTTCTTCACTGATTCCGGTGATATAAAATTTGGTTCCATCTGAATTCTATTTTCCACAACGTGATCAATTGAATTTGTCATTTTAAAACCATGAATCCTTGGTCCTTTAGGGGTTAACTTGTAACAATCCCTAGGCGAGGTTTTCGGAGACACATGGTGTGTTTGTGTTGATATAAAGTCTTTTGCAGGGGTGGTGGCGGACGTTTTGGAGGAGGAGGTCGAGGCGGTCGAGGAGGCAGAGGGGGCAGAGGAAGGGGTGACAGGGACTTTGGCGGTGCTGCCAAATTTGGCGGAAAACACCAGCGTTTCAATGACGCTGAAGGTCCTAATAAATCACAGAAAACAGAGTAGGCATGGTGCAGTATGTTGCGGCTCCGAGTATCAATAGTTGGAGGAGCTAGTTGAGCCGCATCAACAATTTTGTTGCTTTATACTTTATGTAGACTTTATTTTATGGAGTCCAGAGTAGATGGATCCTTTTGGATCTATGTGCGGCACTTTGAGGCTATTTAGATCCAAGAAAACGTTAGGGTTAAGCCATAAGTTACCGGTAGTTGCTTGTCTCTTCTCATTCTGTGGAACAACCTGTGAGGCAACTTGGTGCCCCAAAGAGATTGCCAGTTACCTACGTTGTTTCCCATTTTCTTTTTCTTGTCATTGGAATTCTGGGATGGCCACTGACCACAACGCTGGCCCCTTTCACTAATGGACCGTGACTTCAATCGTGTAATCTTAGCAGCAAACCACTGTGGCTCACTTACCGTGAGAGCCGAGAATCTTTCTTCTGATATCTCATCAAGGTAAGTTCCCATAAACCAGGATGATGATTTAATTCAGTCTATGATGAGAATTAATTTTGGATATTTTGGTTGTTGCCAAGTGCAAATGGAACCCAATGCAATCGTTTTGTCATTTTTGGAGTTATACTGAATCGTTATGAATTTTCAAAGTCACTACGGTTTCTTTCCCTTTCCCAAACCATGCACTAGACTTAGCTTATTTTGACCTTCCTAGCTCCTTGTATGAGGTGTAGGACCAAGGCAACCTTCTAGAATGGAATCTTAGTGTGCGGTTTACATAACATTCAGCAGCTCTTGCAGGGGCTGCCGAGATTATTAGGTATAATCCTCATCATTTCATTGGGGGAGGACAGTCGCTGCGCTTACTACTGAATGTTATGCAAGGTTTTGTGCTTTTTGATTGAAATTGTAGATGTGTGGTTAAGGACGGCAGGTGGAATTGGGACATCAACTTACAACTGGGATGGGTAACGACCAAGGGATGAACGTTGCTGAGAATATCATTACGTCCAGCCTGACAGGTAACCCGTGTGTGTCAATGTTGCTGACCCTAAGTTCAATTCATCTTCATCAAACGCCCAAGAGTCTCTCGGTTTGTATGTGTCTGCACACTCAAGACATGTGATTGCTTCCAAGGGAGTTCATGTCCACTTGTTGCAGTGTGTCGGTATCAGTGGAATCGCACGATATCTGTCAAGAGTGCGAGCTTTCAGTTGCAGAGGCAATTCTGCTCTGCGACTTGAAAACTCACGTATTTTGGAGATAAGATTTTGGGCTCAGAATTGTGCAGTGCCAAATAAGCTTTAGAGGAGTCTACACTCAAACCTCTTTAACCCCTAAAGACCAAATTGGGCTCCATGTTTTTTTGACAGTTTTTGAGTAGGTCCTACTTGAACTTCCGCTTATTCTAAGTTCTTTACTTTTCAACCAACACATGCAATAGTCTTCACTAGTTCTGGTGATATAAAATTTGGTCCCATATGAATTATATTTTTCACAATATGATCAATTGAATTTGTCATTTTAAAACTGTGAATCCTTGGGATCCCGTCATGGTCTGAATGTGTGATAGAGTGCTAGAGGCAATGACAGTGTGTATGTTATCGTAGACTGTCATTTTAGAGAAGATCATAATAAAGAGGTTCGAGTGTATTTGTTATTTGACGATGAAAAGGTCGTCTTGGGGAGGGAGAGTTGTTGGGAAGTTATTGAGAGACCGGTACCGGCCATGCAGCGTCATTTGTCAACCACAGGGTCATCAAAAGGTGAGTGGAAGGGTCATGGAGTGTGCAGGAGCCAGCGGTGGGCAAAGATTTATGCAGAGGACGTTGCCGGGTGCCATATCTTGGGGTTGTCGTCAATGGCAACAAGAGCACGGTTATTTGAGCATTGGCGATGGAGATGAAGAGAGTGGATTGTCAAAGCATTTCGAAGAGGATCGTGTCTTTCGGTAATCTTCCTTTACTAGGGTTTGTTTACCGTTTTTAATGAGGATTTGTTTTGATTATCAAAGTGATTAGTCTTCTTATGTATCATTGGGATTCCTCATTTGTGACCATAAGTATACCACAATCTACATTGACAAAGATGACGTTGAGAAAGGACATTAGGGTTTGCAATAGCAGATGATCGTTATGACCATAATATTTGGTCTTATCAAAGTGATTAGTCTTCTTATGTATCATTGGGATTCCTCCATATGATCATTTGTGATCATAAGTATACCACAATCTACATTGATGAGATGACGTTGAGAAAGGACATTAGGGTTTGCAATAGCAGATGATCGTTATGACCATAATATTTGGTCGGTAGGAGTTCTGACAATGAATGTATTACAATGTGGCCTTTAAAGAATGTGAGTCTGGGAATCTCTTTGCACCAAAGATTTACATGGATTGGAATGGGAAAGGGTTATGTTTATCGCTTTCATACGGTGGAATTGGACTTGGAATGTTACTATTGAACGCCCATTGTATGCCTATTGTGATGTGTAGTTTATTCTCTCTATCCCAAAGGAGAGAATACGCAATTGTCCGAAAATGTAGAAAGTTTTGGTGCCCAATGAAAATGAGAGTTGTTCAAAGCAATACTCCAAAATACTCCAAAAATGTAGAAAGTTTTGGGTGCGCAATGTGTCCATGATAATATCCGGATGCAATCATTGAATGCACAATTGGCAATTTACACGTAACATAAGAATTTACAATCAATAATTTATTCTTGTCAGTGGAAGTAGTAACTATTCACTAGGTAAATGTGTCGTTGTGTAGAAACAAACAATGACTTATGTAACCACTTGTTCAAAAATACGAGGACTTAAAGCCAGATTCGATATATTTATTATAATTAAATTTAGATCTACTTAATAAGTTTGTTGGTTGGGGACACCTTGTGAGTCATAAGTGCGAAAGAAATCATTGTTTTATTTTGGGACAAAATTTAAGTCGATATCATTATCGTTTTGTGGGACAAAGAGAATAGTAGAATTGCGACTTGTCATAAGAATGGTGACATTTTAAGATTGTCGAATAGGGTTTTTGAACTTTCATTTTTTAATAGTGACAACTCCTACAAATGTAGGAAAAAGCCTAGAAAGAAGGAAGAGAGAACCACATCTTTTCAATCACCAACCTGAGAGGTGGATTTTAGCTTTCAATGGTTATTGGTGGAGTCAAATTTTCTAAATTTGAAGAGGAATCATTATCCTAATGTTTAGATTTGACAAACCCATTAATATTATGATATGTAAGAGGTATTAATAGTATCATAGTATTTGTATAGATAGAATTTGAAAACTATACATTTTGATTTAGGGTTAAGACCATTGTTGGTTTGGTATTGGAAGGGTCTCAAAAAAATCCATGCTCTAAGTACATTTGTTCATCTCTAGGACCTCAAACGGATATTTAAAATGTGCTTTTGTCAAAACGTTCACTGTAACTTGATGCCATACCAAACCAACACTGGTTAAGACACTTGCAATTATCCTAGTCTATGGTGCTTTTTGACATAATATAAAAACAACAACAAAAAAAGTTAAAATCTTCAAAGCAATTCTAAAGAATTTAGTGGAAATCAAATTACCCACTTCATCACTAAAACCTATTGTGCCCTTTTTTGAGTAGATGTGTCACACAAGATAGGCTATACACTCATGAGTTAGAACTCATAACCGAAGTTGTTCTTTTGGACTACTATAGTAGACATACCAATGACCACACAATTCTAATGACCGCACAGTTTCAATCATAGTAGACATGCCAATGACCGCATAGTTTCATCGCACAATTCCAATAGAAATGTAGGGTACCGCCCAATCACCAAGAAAATTTCCATTCAAAATTATACCCAATGTGTTTGACGTGCAATAAAAGTTATTGTACAAAACATTTTGGAGTGTGATTTTTTCAAGGTGAATCCCAACTTGACATTCCACAATCTTTCAAAATTTGAGACGGCGTAAGTTTCTACATTGTCGTGTGGAAAGATTTGAATATTGCACATGCAGTCATTGGCAAGTCTACCTTAGATCAACTAGAAAATTAAAATTGAATAGTCTTGATAAAAAAGAAATGGGTACAATACTTTATGTCCCATATCCAATTTAGGATTCCCATCTCTCACCGGTTATGTAGTCCACTGGTTGAAATCTGGTGGGCACTGGGTCATTGTCATTACGAACAGAGGCACTTTATTCACGCCGGCCTTGAAAGAGGTCCGAAGTTTCTATCTATCTATTTGTTTGTTTTCTTACTAGTAGCCCAACATTGGTTTACAGGTACTCACCTGAGCAAGTATATGATGTGGTGGCTGGTGTTGATTTGTATGAGGAGTTTGTACCCTGGTGTCTCAAGTCAAAAGTATTATCGCGCAAAGACAATCGAATGGACGCGGAATTAGAGATTGGCTTTAAGATGTTCGTTGAAAGATATATCTCTCATGTTGAGCTTAAGCCACCAAACCTTATCAAGGTCTTCTCTCCTCACTTCTATGTTATATGGCCCACTCCAAATCACCCCGAAAGGATGAAAACATAACCAAATGAGCTCTCAAGGTAGTTTCTCCATTCTCGTGGCTTTCCCATTCCCATGAGTAAACTAGATTGAACTTGAGTTTGTACAGTAATTAAAGAGTCACAAAGTCAACAACTTTTGATAAATTTATAAGAAAAACTTCATAAATTATTCAAACAATACTAACGTATTTTTGTGCGTTATGGTTCTTTTCAAAATGGAAGTAAACCCACGAGAATGAAGCATGTATCTTATTCTTAATTAACAATTTTGAGTAAGTGATATGAGAACTTTCTTTAGTACAAATTTATTTCTTTTCTTGACCAACATTTTCATCAAATATAAGTAAACATGCAAAGAATACTCATGAAAAGAAAATGTTGCCGTAAGCTTCTTTGTGACTTAAACTTGATCAATGTTTTTGTTGTGAACAATTTCTTGCTAAATTGCTATACAAAATATATTGTCCAAAAATGGATTATTGAAAATGTAAGCAAGATGTTCTTGAGCTAACTTTTGAGTTTCGTGGGTCTCTTGCAAATCAGTCGACAGTTTCAGAAAGTGCTCTATTTGACTTTTTAAACAACGAGTGGCATTTCGAGGCTGGCCCTACTCCAGACTCCTGTCATCTCCATTTCGTTGTTGATTTCCAATTTAAATCATCATTTTATAGACGGGTATGCATTTCTTTTAACTTGTCTTTTAAAGCTTACACTACTAGAATGGGCGTACAAGAGATTGTAAAAAGTAATCGCAAAAGCGTTCAACTGATCCTTGTAATTGCAATGATTTGGATACTGCTGCGATCTCTCCATACAATCTCTCACACAAAACATATTTGTACACAATAGAATTAATCTAGTAGTTGTAGTGTTTCATTTTCGTTTTAGCTCCCATTTTTGACACATGCCTCCAATAAAATGAAATTTATTTTCCAATTATTTGACTTTTCACAAAAATCAATTGATGGAAAAAAACTGAAGGGGTTAAACCCATTTTAGCAATCATTGAAGAACAAAAAACAATATGATTCTTTGTTTTAGCTCCAAGTTGCAATAATGAGACCAAAATTTCAAATTGGAAAAGTAAGCCAAAAGGCACAAAATTGGACAAGCATATAAATACAATTTAGAAAAAGAATTGATATGTGTTGAAAGTGGAGGCCAAAAAAAAATTAAGTAAAGAAAAAATAAAATAACACTATGACTTCTAGATTAACTCTAATGAGAGACTCTCAGGAGATATATATATATATATATATATGAAATGTGCAATTACAGATTGTGCAACTAGAGAGGGTTGAGCATATCATCATTGCGAATTTTGTAAGAATGCTAAGCTAGATATGACAATGTAGGTGGCGCACTTGTTCTTCCATGAAGTGCAAGCCCGCCTCGTTGGCTCTTTTGAAGAACGTTGCAAAGTTGTGTACGGTCCCAGTTTGGAAACCGTAATGAGGTAATTTTCAATTTCATTTTAAATGAGTTATTCTTGACCATGATATTTGACCATGAATTTTTTTAAGAAATGATTGACTTACAAAAAGATTCACAAAATTCATCATTTATATATACATAACAAACTTGAGCTGATATCTATAAACAATCTTCTGAATTAACCTTGTTGAGTCAGTGGTTCATCATCACCCAAAAATAAAAATCTAATCGATCACTATGCATTAGGATTTGAATTTGGAAAGAGACCTTAAATGAACGGTTTGAAGGGAACAAAATTGAGGTTGGGAACAGAATAAGGTCCTTTTACTTTATACTTCATACACATTCTTGCATTCTACATGCATAATCGCACATCACATGAATTGGTTTTTAGTTCAATGTAGCAATGGTTTTTATGAAACCATATTTATATACATTTCATTTCAAAATGGAATCTAACATAGAATTCACCTTCCCTTTCTATTATGGAGTACTTTCCGTTACACCCGTACTTCTTTAATGCCACGTTCTTTATTCTCTAACCAAACCTCATAGGTTGGGCATATCCAATTCATACTTTGTTATGGATTAAGAACTTGCATACAAATGTGATAATAAGGAGTTTAGTAAGTGAAATGATGGCTCTAGATCACCTTTTTAGACGCATGTGACCTCAAGCACTTCTGACATCATCTTTAACCCCTAAACGTCCTCACCCTGTCCAGATTGGACAATTTTGCAAAGATGCATTATAAAATGCAACTAACAGGAATATTTTGAACTTGATGTATGAATAAAAGTTGTACATTATGAATTCTAGATTTTATCCTAGGGTTAGATCAATGATTGCTATCACCAATATTTTTTGTATAATTTTTGAAACTCAAAATTTGTTTGTAATTCGATTACAAATAAGATATTGACAATTTGTGGATGAATTTTTTTGTGATGGGTTGAAAAGTGTAGTGACTTTTGGAGATTTTTTGGTTGCTTAATTTTATGAGTTGACTTTTTCAAGAGCACTTTTAGACTAAAATCTTCAAAAAAATTGGTGGAACAATGTGACATGAAATGTGGCATAAAAATTTCACAAATCATCCCCTTTCTAATCGGATCACACATGAATAAAACTAACTTCCCATCAGTAAAAAATCCACTGCAAGAAGTGCATGACGGATGAAAAAATAGTATTTCATTATAAATATCATCCATTTTCAGGACAGTTGGATGTTTAGAAGCTAACAAACTCTACTTTGTCATTGCAATGCTACTGAACTCTCTGAAGGTGGTCTTTGGAGAGAGCTTGGTGACGGGAGTGGTTTTTAACATCAAATATTTGGATCTATTGCTCGATGCTCAAATATCACTCTTTATATTAAACCTTTCAATGCAATCACTGTGGGCTACACTGGTTTACATCATGTTTTACTTCTTGCCGTAACTTTGTACTCGTGACAAATTTTTTAATGTATCAAGAACAAAATCATACATGGTTTCATACTAACCCATTTCGTTTTCGAATAAATTAAATATTATACTTTTAATCCAAACCTATAGCACTAGGTAAATTATCTTACTAGAATTACCTTAACCCACAGTAATTGCACAGAAAAGTGCAGAACGCATGCTTCTTGTTGAAATTGTTTATTTCAGAAATTGAAGCACAGATGTGAATTGATTGTTCTCAGGAAAAAGGATAAAGAGTAGCATATCTGAGACTGATGACTATTCCACTCTGAATCAATGGATTGCATTTCATTGGCGGCTCTATACATCTCTACATATTTTGCAGGTACTGAAAACCATCCTTAATTTATCTTAAACTAAAAGTAGGAAATCCACCATGTCCTCTTACCTCAAAAACTTGACATATGATGCCAATATGCAATTTTCATTTTAGAACTGATTTCTGAAGGCATGATGCAAATAGTATCATCTACCTTACTCTCCCGAGTGGTCTGAAGTGGAATTGTAACTGACATCAGACAATTCAATCAAAGCCCATCCATGGCAGAGAAGTGATGAAAAAGAACAAGTTAGGAGGCCAAGACCTTATCATCCTGCTGTCCACGAATATTCGTCATGGCATAGAAATCATAGATGAGTTGCTGTTGATAACAGAGGTCAGTGTATGAGACAAGATAAGGTTGGTATCAGTTACAATTCCACTTCAGACCACTCATTCCTAGACAGTATCCACTTTACGTATTTCTACCTCATTCAGGCCAATTTGCACGACCGAAAATTTCTCGCACCTGGGGAATTAAGTGATGCAAGATGGACTCAGGCTATCATAACATTCAGTAATGACAGCAGCAAACGTTTGATTGAAAATAATGCAAAATACTATCATGAACGGTGCAGCACATTGAGTGCTTTCTCAACGCGTGGGACAGGACACAAGTGAACAGCATTCATGTAGAAACATTTTAGTTGAGACGTTCTCCCGCGGGAGCAGCAAGTGTATAACCCAACTGAAAAGAATTTGAAAGAATGGCATCTCTACCTCTAGTTGCTGCTGCATGAATTCAGAACTCCAATTTCATCACCTCCTACACTTGGAAGCTCTAGGATTTGTATCGATGCTTTCACTTTGGTTGTTTCAAAATTTGCAAACATTTCAGGCTATCCCTTTGTCCATGACCATCTACAATAGGAAGAGAAGATGGTGTCGTACATGTTTTACGAAGGAATGCGTTGGAAAAAATAAAGGTAACCCATGTCTTTGGGCGGATCTCCTGACAGAGCAACCTTGCAATCGTTGAAAATAACCCAGCGGTCGTTTTTCCGGACATGCGCAACGTAGTGTCCACTTTGTGTTGAGGTCCCCATATGGCTCACAAATGCTAATAGCTGGTATTCTGCAACACAGAATCAGAAGATTCAAAGCTCAATATTAGAACCAACATAATTTTCCAACAGTTAGACCAGTTATCTTCAAAATAAGAGTCCACTTCAAACGTATGTATTTTTCTTAACGTTTTTGTTGCCAAAAAAAGTCGTCTCAGTACTCAAAAAATGCTCTATCTTTAATAGTAATATGTAGGAAAAAAAATTGCCAAAAACTACGACTCTTATTTCTGAAACGGAGGGAGTATTAAAATAACGCCACTTAGACAGAGTCTTGCAATTCTTACTTCCAGAGCCGTCAGGAAAGTTGACCTCTGGTTGAGTTTCATGACTGCCTGTTCCCACATCGAGCTCCATAGCTACCGATTCCTCTGGATGATTCAATATCCACTCAGCTGCCCTCTCCATATCCCCTCCCTGATTCACAAAACAAATATATAAGTATATGCGCAAACGTTAATACTGAAAACATGATAGTGGCGACCTTACTACAAAATGTGCAGAAATGCATATCCACCTACCGTTGCTGTCAATGCTTTTCGAGCCATTTCAGGCGGGAATCCAAAAGAAACGAGAGTTTCCATGTCACTCTCGTTTACAGGGGCAGCGCTTGGTGTTCTACTACTCCCGGTTCCAGCAACAGGTTCATCAATATCTGGTAATCAACGCCAACACACCACATAAGCTGAGAGAATAAACTGAAGTCAACAACGAGAATACTGTGTGCATAAAGAGCACAGGTTGTTGTGCAGTCTTTGCACAACGTTTTAAGAATATATTCATGATACCACCAATTTTGAAAAGGAGAAATCACAAAGGTAGCCAACCTGGATCATCCATGTGTGCCAGAAGCCAATTCATAGCCTCTTCGAGACCACTATTGAGCGTCTGAACAGCTGCTTTCTCGCACCGGACTCTAGGGAAACCCATATCTTCCAACTGAGACACAATGGCCTGATCTGGAGCTGGGCCAGCTTGCTCTGGAATTTCGTCTGTGAATATTAAACATATTTCATCATTCCATTCATCTCACCACAAGAAATTCCCATAGTCCAATTGATACAATACACAAATTAGATTTTGCCACCATTGTTTGTAAATGTCTACAATTTCTCATTTATGTACAAATCAGAATATCTTCCTACAAACAAAAACAAGAGTACCTTAACCTCGAGAACATCTGAGACAAAGCCGAAAAGAATATCAAGGACTCCTACCAATGCTTAGTGGCTAATAGAATAAGAAATAAAGAGAAAATACAGACCGAGTGTCTCAGGCAAAAGCTGCTCGTCTGGCTGAAGGCCGTTACTGCGCATGTCACTAATGTCAATCTCATCAGGTACATCCACGAAAACATCTGCAGTCGATTCACATCATTAGTATCCACATCTACACCCTCATGAACCATTCCTAGCTCTAAAATACTTAACTTGATATCTCAACTTGCATCAATTGGCAATTTTGCAATTTTACATACCTAGTTTTTTTGGAACCCAACCAGCTGCTAACACAAATTTCCTCATATGAAGTACCAAGTATTCTGGGAAAGTAGCTAATCTTGTAGTCCTGCCACAGCAAGTTATTTTCGTTAGAACTCAAATTTGTAGCCGCAAAAGTACCCCAAGTCAGACTAAGGCATCCCATTACCTCCTTGGCTATTACCGCTTAAGTCTCTAAACCATGCATACTTGGTATGAAGATATTGAACCCGTATATTCTACTCACAAAATCAAGACCTCTATCCACAAATGGAATATATTTCAAGAGTGATGAACGTTAATACTCTGGAAAAATGACAATCCCCATCCTATCCGGCATAAACCTGAAATTAAACCTGTCTTCAGCTACCTCTAAAAAAATTTGCGTGGAAAATGACTGCAGACAAAGCATCTCCATGATACACTTGCAAGATTTTGTTCAAAGACTCACACCCAAACATGTTATAAACCATTCACATAAACAAAAAGCTAGGCAAACATCCATGAACAGTACTTGATTGCTGTTGTCCTTGCATTAATGGCACTGCTGTAAAAATCTTGAACTTCTTCTGGAGCAGAATAACTTTCCAAGCATGCAGCAAGTGGTACTCTTGGGCGGACTATCTCTTCGTCAGATCTGAGCAAGATAATCATTCAAGAAATTCTAAGTTGCTGGCTTCTGATTCATACGAGTAGAAAGCAAAAAAAATCCCCAGAATTACAGACATCTATGGACGCATTTACTTCCAACTCACCTATACCCAGTGAGAAATTGTTAGGTCAGTGGCTTGAATGAGAATCGTTTTCCTCAGAGGAAAAATGGCAAGTTGACCGCAAGCAATTACTGTGCTCGAAAAGGTTAATCGCAATACTACTACATTGTTCAACCATTTTTAAAATCTGAAGTGAAGAAAGCACTTACTTCTCTCCAGCAAGCTCTTTCTCTGCCACTCTTTTTTCATATGCAGCCACTTCATCTACACAACAAAACACCTCAGTAAGTCTACCAAAAAAGAAGAAGCAGTGACACTGTTGAGACACGTCAACTGCTTGCACCCATGAAACTGTTAGCGGAACATGTCAAAAAATAGACCCTAAGAATTACCGTGCTAAGTAACTGAGGTGCACAAAACGAAGGTGTAGATGAGATGAAAAAAGTTGCACACCTTTATTAATAGCAGCTCTCAACGGTATGTTTAATGATAGGATATTGTCTGTTTTCCTTGTATACTTCACTTTCTTGGTCACAGAACACATAATTCTTTCCTCCACACAAAATTTGAAACACCGAGATGGATCATCGCCAGCATCGCCAACATGATTTTTCTCCACCTGCTCCAGAAAATGCTGGAAAAACTCTAAAGCATCCTGGAAGCAAACAAAAGGGAAACATCAGGAAAATAAAGATCAAAGAATTTTGAGGATCGTGCACACATCCACCTGGAAAAAAACATCAATGATAGCAAGGATACACTCAATAAGTTAATCTCGTCAAACTGAGTGCAATCAAATCAAGATTCAATAAGTACTGAGCCCGTCCATGACAAAACATCAGTTAAACATGCATGAAGTGGAAGTGTTTATATTTCTAGAATCATTACTTACTCCAAACAGATCTCTACATTATGTTCAAAAGCTCAAACTGCAACTGTCCGTCAGAAAATATTTTCTACCTACCAGATATATCCTCCCTGCTGAACTTTGTATGCCCAAGACTTATCTCCTCTTGACATCTTATCCTAATAGATATGAAGAGCCCAGTGCCGAACGTACCTGCTGCCTGGAGCTTGCAAATTCTGGATGACCTGTGCCAATTAGGGACTTGAACATGCGAGGTGGGATACCATCTTGTCCCTGCAACATAGATGTGAGGGCCTGCATAAACAATATCCGTTTTAATTCTCCGTAAAACCCTACAATCAGGCCGTCTACTTGACCCACATCGAAGAAGCATGTAACTTGTATGCACATAAAAAATTAAAAATCTTCAAAAGATGTGGTGACAACACACGATTCATACAATTTATCCACCATATTAAGAGGAACAAGTAGAGCACAACAGAGAATGATTTCATGAACAATGCAATAAAATCATTCTCCACAGTGCACATAGCAGGCACTCGGTCCTTACATTCTTGCCTTTTGGTTCCTCGGATGCCTCACTCTCCAGCCCCTAAGATGATGAAATTGAACTAGTTAGCAACAGTTAGAAATATGAAGGAAAAGAATCCAATATCATGAATTTCCTAAAATAAGAACTTGCATAAGATTCGATAAATCTGTATGGTATTGATATGCTACAGCCAGCACAAGACACTTAGGATGCATAATTAGGCAGTGTCGTGAACGCATATTTTCAGATGTGAAAGTTAATTATGTCACTACCTTATTTGAAGGAACTGCATACTTTCCGGACAATATTCCATGTGCTAACTTTGATCTGCAAACGGGTACCAAAGCAAGTTGGAAATTATTAACCGTGAGTTCTTACTTCAGGAAATGAACAAAGTCAGTACAATCTCATAAGTACCAATTACAAAATTGTCCAGAAGATAGAACATACAGAGACCATTACGACACAATAGGTTCAAAGACAGTAAGGCAAGATGGGTGAATCAGTGCCTATAAAAAGTTAACAAGCATGCCGAATGTATATTGCAGTCATCCAATTACGTATATAGTTAAATTTTATTAATTATATTTTTGAACGTATATTGGCGTCGTTTAGCAGCACATCGAACTGAATGACCAAAAACTTATAAACTAACCAATTCTTAGATATTTCTAACATGTTAAATACCAGTGCTTAAAACCACAACATCGCCCCTACTCTACGCTTTAAGAATACATGGTGAAAATGGATTTCAGATCAGTAACATTCAGTAACTCAGAGCATTAATAGAACACAGTTGAAGCTCATACAGCTGCATATGAAGATCCCGTGTAGGATCTGCAGGTGCCTGCTTGAAAGCATCATCCAGGTTCACATTTTCATAGTAACTGCAAAAACACTTCAGACTCGTATCAAAACTTTACGTGCAAGCTATTCAAGCCTCAACACAGCCTTTTGAAATAAGCACAATGAGCTAGAAATAAGAAAAACTATGTCTAGAAAGCGCTAAGTACCGGTATTAACCTTAAGAAGGAAGAAAAGAACATCATTGACAAACGCATCAACTTACTATCTCTGAAAATCTTTCGTCGAAAATACAGCTTGCATGACAGACGCCAAGTAGCAGCTGCATACATAAATCAGTGTGGATGCTCAGAAACAGGAACACATAAAAAAATTCCATAAAGAATCAAATGGACAGCCACCAAATGTCGAGTCATATTCACTGAATACAAACAAATTTTGTGTAGAACAGCTCAAAATAACATGAGTGCCATCCTGACCTCTCTTTGAGTATAGTTATATACCTGTTACCAAGATTAGCAAGCCCAGTAAAGCCTGGTCCAAAGAGAGGTTCAAGTTCCTTGCCCTTCTCTTGAATTCTGTTCCAATCAAAATTGGTATTCTGATCTAACTCCCGCTCTGCAGTTGTCATTTCTGTCTGCAGACAACAGTTTATTACAGTTCCATTAGTCTTAGGTAACTACGAAAGCAAGACATCACAAAAGCAGTAGAACAGTCACTTCATGTGAAGTAATGACAAACCTTAATGCCACTCAACTTCTGTCAAATTCGATTAATTTTTATAAATTGCACAAAAACAAAAACATGAAGTAAAACTAAAAGGATTTGATGAAGGGAATCATAGATCCACAACAACGGTTATTTCATTAAATTAACAGCGGATATACTATAGGTTTTCTGTGCTATTAAGTAAGCAAGGCATTTCAAATGACAAAGCACTAATATGACAGGACACATACCTTCCTCAGAGTTGAAAAGTCAATTCCAAAATGCGCCAAATGCTCTGCCAACAACGGATCCTCCACGGTGTCGTCCTCGGCATAAGAATATATGTCTGCGACACAGCCTTGTAAACTCAGATTTGCTCTCTTAATTCAGATCCTGCGTTTTCAACTCTAGTGTGACATACAACAGGGATAGCCAACAGTCAGACATGATCCCTAGAAACTGGGAAGTAACAAATCTTGTATGTAAGAAACTAAGAAACAAGTGAGGAAAATAAAACCTGTGCAAACATAATAAAAAACATATACAAAAAAAATAGACAAAATTACCTGCTCCTTCTAAATCAGCTGTAATTGTTCCAAGTTTCACAGCCAATGGATATCTGGTCTCTTGGTAATGTTCCAAAGCATGGTTATTGCCCCCCGTCCCATCCCAGTTACGACGCCCACATGAGATTGTTCCATCTGTAAGGTTCATCCACAGATTTTCTGTCTTGTCGCATTTAGAGCACTTCCAGCCAGTAGGTGGCACCTTCACGCCATTTTGGAGTTGCTGCAACGACAAGGCATACGGGCTTACTTGCTTCTTGTCAGCAGTCCAAGCAGCTACCACCTCCTTCCTTTCTTCACCAACAGCTGCAAGTACTCCATCTACTGCCAGCCTAACCTGAATTTGAACAAAATAAGAGAATGGCCCATCAAGATCAAATGGGATGAGCAATCATCAAAACCACAGACTTATACAAACTAAATGTAACGAGGTGTTCCAGAGACTTAAAGAGTAGACACAGCACGACGGACAGACAATACAGGTTGGGATTTGAATTACTTCACGATAGACATTATGTGAACCAATAATCTTTTGGCGTCACTTTCATGACACCTCAGAAAAATTAAAAATCCTCAGCTAAAGGCAAGACTTGTAAGCAAGCTACCTTTTCTGGAAGCTCCACACTAGGATACGGAAGTGAGATGAAATCTGGCAATATGACAATGCTATAAGTCTCTTCGTACTCTGGTTCTTTGGAGTCAAAACCTCCTTCAACTCCTGCCGTTCACAAAGAAAACGTAAGATTAAGGACAACACAAACCCTACTCACTCCGCTCTGTAGGTTTTGTGATCAAAAAAAGTCTGTTATTCTACTAACTAGCCCACAAACGAAAAAAAGAAGAGCTTCGAGTTTCAACTTCAGATGCGTTAATAAACGTAGGATCAATAACCACGGACTGAATGTAAGTTCCAGTAAACAAATTAGAGGGTTCGGATTCCATACCAATAGCCAGCAATGTTGGTTTCTTATGTGGCCGGTCCTCGCTAACTTGTTTCGGTGTCTCTTGAATGTTCAAATAAACTGGATTCCCAGTCTTTTCATAATTCCACATAACGTACTCTGTACCAAATGCCAAAAAAGTGCACATGTCGACAAACAAGCCTCCTTCCGACCTCTGCATCAGACCCCCCAGAAGTAGCTGGTTAATGGCTGATAGTAATGACAAAACGGGAAATTACACAACTACTTCCACATTAAGCTTCTCTGCTTCTTTGTCAAGTGACTCCTTCCAGACTATCAGGATGTTACGTGACTGAGAAAATTGCAAAGAAAGCCACAAGTGCTCATAGCACTCCCCGGAATTACTTCCTAGGAGATACATTGTTCAAGTCTTTTTTAAGCTGCGAAAATATTATAATATTGCTGCCAGTATTCTATTGCCAAATCCCGGTGACACAATTCGATCAAAACCGAGACCTAGCCCTTCCATCGAAACAGGTCAGCTTTCTTCTTCCAAGAATGCTTAAACCCTAAGGGTCTAAAACGCCCAATATGGCCATCTGCATCACTGAACTTTGGAACGGTGGCATTTTCTCATTTTACCTCGGCTTTCTGATTGCAATACATCATTTTAAAGCTCTTGTTCTATACTACAAGATCAACAGTGTCGATCGTGTCAACTGAAGTCATTTTCACACAAACAGATGATTTGCAGCAGGGGGTTCAATTTTCCTACACTACGCAAAATACACAGTGGACGCTTAGGGGTTAAACTAGTGACAATAGAGGATTGGACGGAAGCTGTCTGATTGTTGTGAAACAAAAAAATAATCGATGACGACAAACCACCGACGTGCTAAATTTCGGAAAGACCAATTCAAGAACCTTCTACAATTCTCACGACATGACAAGCAGTATTCTCGCAAATAAAGCACTCTGCAAAACTCCATGCCATAAGAAAATCGAAAGTGCACGCCGAGCTCGAACTCTCAAACTCTCACTTAACCCCTAAGCGTCTAAAACGCCCAATATGGCCATCTGCATCACTTAACTTTGCAACGGTGGCATTTTCTCATTTTACCTCGGTTTTCTGATTGCAATACATCATTTTAAAGCTCTTCTCCTATACTACAAGATCAAAAGTGTCGATTGTGCCAAACTGAAGTCATTTTCACACAAACAAACAGATGATTTGCAGCAGGGGATCCAACTTTCCTACACTACAGAAAATACACAGTGCAAAAAGAATAGTAATCTCCTCATTTCCAACCAATCTCCCTCAATTTCCATTAATCCGCTGAATGCCTGCATGTGCACTACTCTCTCAAAATTACAGACCGCTAATAATTCCTTCATTGCAACCACCGACAAATTAAAAGGTACCGATTGCTCACCGGCGTAGAAAACGAGACGCAGCACTCTTGCTTGTAGATCCGGTTGGACGGCTCAGGAATGCGCACTTTGGACAAATGCGAGCGTAAAGTCTCCATGAGATCGTCCCAGCCTTCCCAATCCCTTGTTCTCTTGCGCAACTCAATTTCGAAAGCCTTACGATCGATGAGGTGAGAGAATTCAAATCGACAAATCCGAGGAGAAATCAACAGACAAATAAATCCGAGGAGGAAGAAAAAATAAAAGGCGAAAGGTGGAGGGCAGCGAAAACTCGTGAGGGAGGGACAGAGTGACTAGTGCCGCAGTGTAAGTTAAGTACGAGAGAGCTCTGAAAATTTTACGAAGCCCTAGAAATGCGTAACGACGACGACGACGACGACGAGGATGCTAATGTCTGCAGAATTAGGGTACACTCTTTCTTATTCTATTTGTTTATTTAGTGTCATTCATGATTTAGTGTGACCCTAATGGACTTGGTCGACCAGATTGTGTTGCAGTAATAAATATCTGACTTGAAGCACCGACTCTAAATCGCCAGACGTTAATGCAGACACTATTCACCCCGGGTCCCATTTTTCTGAAATTTCCATTTTGGGCACTATACATGCTTTTTTGGCCAAAAAAATTTTAAATTGAAACCTTTGGTCTTAAATTTATTTTGAGTGACCTCTTTGGGGAGTTCAAACCATGAGAAGAGGGGGTTATTTTTTTAGGTGAGCCCCCAACCGGCACAAAATAAGGGGACAGTTTTGTCCCCATGCAGTAATCCCTAAACGCTCAAACGATCATTTTTTGGTCGCTGTCCAAATCTAACGGGTTGCCCGGAACAAAAAAATATGTTTCTGAAAAAATAAAAAATATTTTTAAAAACAACATCAAATCTACTTTCAAATGCGATTTGAATTATGTCAATCCGAGTTGAACTCCACCCGAGATAAATTTTCAAAGTGGATCACCTCAACATTGTCTTAGTGTTATAAAATTTGCTATTTGGTGAAAGTAATGATGTTCCCTCCATCATTTCTTTTGCTTTTTTTGAAGTGTACAATAGATAACCAATCATGCTAAATTCCAAACTCTAAAAGTGGAAATTATAATTTATACAAATTTTCAAAGGTTAATGTTTTTAAATTCATTGAAAAATATATCTAAAAGTTATTTTTGAAAGTTTGACCGTACGAATAATTTGTAGAGATGATGCCCTACATCAGGAATTTCCGACCCCACTGATTCTGCACTGATTCAGTGCGTTTATCGTTAAACACTGATTCCGCACGTCATACGTGCATTTAGAAGTGTCGTTACGGTACGGAAGTGACATGCATTACTAGAGTGTCGATGCAGTGTCTTTTCAATGATTATCAAAAAAGTGTTGTTTCCGCACGAAAGTCGTGCTTGACGGAATCCGTGCGTTAATCGTGTATCTACATTACATGGCTAATAAGACACGGATAACATGCGGTTTTAGATAATGCGGATTCAATATCGTATACGTATCATATTAATGCCATTTACTATATTCGTGCGATTTCAGTATCTATTATAATGCAAATTATTTTCGTACGACATCCGTGTACAATATTTTAATATATTTTTGGAATCTTTTGGAATCTTTTGAAATATTTCAAAATATTTTATATTATTTTGGAATATGTTGGAATATTCCAAGAATCTTCTTTAAATTATACTTACGGTTTAATTTCCCAAAACATTTTTAGATCTACATTTATGGAGTTTAGAAGCAATACACATTAAAATTTCAAAAAAATAACATTTTATATTTTTAGAATTCAAATTTGGTATTATTAGTTATCATTGTACTTTTCATCATAGGAGCAAAAAAAAATAGCTCACAACCACCACGATTTTGGCAAAAAATAAAAAAATTCAAAATATTATGAAAAAAATCCTAGATATAGAAAACGTCCTGCATAATCTAGTGCAAAAAAAAATTTGGAAAAAAAGTTTTTTTCACATAGTTAAAAACATTCAAAGTCCGTTGAAAAAAAAAAACAGCTCACAGCCATGATCTGCTATCACGATTTTGGCAAAAAATTAAAAAATTCAAAATATTATGAAAAAAATCCTAGATATAGAAAAAGTCTTGCATAATCTAATGCAAAAAAAAATTGGAAATTTTTTTTTTTTCACATAGTTAAAAACATTCAAAGTCCGCTCAAAAAAAAAAAACAGCTCACAGCCATGATCTGCCATCACAATTTTGGCAAAAAAAAAAACAAACTCAAAATATTCTGAAAAAAATTGTAGATGTAGGAAAAGCCCTGCATGTTGTAGTGCAAAAAAGAAATTTGAAAAAAGAATTATATACACATGGCAAAAAATAGCCAATGGTTTCATTCTTTTATAATTACCAAAAGAGTTCCTTTCTATGCATGAAGAGTTTGAGGTGGTTTGGTGGTTTGGAGCTTTATTGGCAACCGGGAGGTCGTGAGTTCAAATCCCACCGTTGGCGATAGAGCTTGGGAAGCTATGGTGGGCCCCACCGTGCGTTCGGGCAATTTCCGTGTAGTTGAAGTGGGTAGCGAGGAAAATAATTTTTTTATTATTTTTTAATATATTTTTTAATAATATTAATTTGATCAAATTTAGATATAGAAAGAAAATAAAATCTAGATATGGAAAAGATGATGTCGCACGAAAAACGCACTGAATCAATGTAGTTTTAAAGACGATTAAAGCACGACATTTGACGAGTATAAAGAGTGCTGAATTCATACGTTTTCAATGGATGTATCAATCGTGTCGAATCAGTACTATATCCGCTTGTACGAACATCGTGTCATATCAGTGTAGTTGCGATGAATGACGCAACGATGCGAAATCAGTGCGAAAATCGTACAAACCCTTGCAATATCGGAAATCGCACTGAATCAGTGCAGAATCAGTGGGGTCCGAAATTCCTGATGTAGAGTTTGTCTATTGAACCAAACTTCATCAAACATATGGAAGGCACATATTATAACACATCTATGTTTTGTTCAATACCCTTCAGGCTTTTAGGGGTTAATAGAGAAATCCCCAAAGTCATGTCAATGAGGAGAGTTTTTGCAAACTAAAGACCAAAGTGTTTCACCGCCGAGAATAAATGGAAAAAAGTCTCACCCCTCCTTTTTCCGCACCAATAAAAAGTAGAAGCGAGGTTGGTGGGATTTGAACTTGGGACCTATCCTATGCAATGCCATGTTCTCCCAATCCAAAACAACACTCCCATTCGTTGACCGCATGTTCCTTCACACCTATGGGAAGTTCACCCAAGCCAAGTTATATGCTCCTTGTATTCCCATTTAGAATTGGATAACTAATATAAGATTGAAAAAGAAGGTGTGGAAAGGAGGTCACCCTTCCTATTTTGCAGATATCTCTAATGACTGGAGGGGATTTAGATAATTCTTTTTGGAACTGCCCGAGCATGGTCTTTTTTCTACTCTGTTCACAATATAGAAAAATCTTTGAATCAATTAAAGATAAACAATGTCGTTGTCGAGGCATCATTGTTGAGGAATGGTGCTTCAATGGTAGCATTGTAGATAGGAGACCAAACTCAATAATGTTGTATGCCAAACTTGAGTCAATTTGAGTTGAGATGCATTTGGAAACAAAAAAAATGCAATGGAAAACTTTTATGCTATTTTAAAAAACATATAAACATATTATATTAATGGCTAAAAAATTATGAAAGTCATTTAATATTTTGAGTGGTTGTTTTTGAAACTTCCAGTTATGGGCCTCAATTCATTGGAAAATAATGTAAAACCACAATAGTGTGATATACATTAAGAATTTAGGACCCCACGGATTTTAAACAATTTCCGTGTGACATCCGATATTTCATGGGTTCGTACATTTTTCGCACGGATTTTGCATGGATTTTGTGCTAATTCCGCACATATTCCGCACTTTGTTGATAAAAAAAAGAGTGAATGTAAAAGCCGTGCAGATTCAGTGCAGAATTAGCGCGGAATCCGTGCAAAAAATGTACAAACCCATGAAATATCGAATGTCACACGGAAATTGTTAAAAATCAATGAGGTCCTAAATTCCTGATATATAGCAAAAGAGTATTCTTAGTTAAATTGTATACCTTGGGATCATTTCGTATTATAGAGTGATATATTATGGAAGGTAGGCTTGATTCCTTTTATTGGTCTTCAAAAGACACTATTTTCATTAATGCAAACAATCGTAAGATAAAAAGATCCATTGTTGTTCATTTTGCCCCTCATAACTTGAAACTTGAAATTTCATTTCATAAACATGCTCACGTAGAAAATTAAATGAACTTAATTTTGACATTCAAATTCATTCAATTTTATTAACCCCTAAATGTCCACAACCCTCCCCAAATTTGGAGAATTTCAAAGACGTCTTATAAAATGCAACCAAGAGGGATATTTTGAACTTGATGTATGAATAAAAGTTGTACATTATGAATTTTAGATTCTATCCATATGGTTAGATTTATGATTGCTGCCACCAATATTTTATATAAGATTTGATATTAACAATCTATGAATGAAATTTCTTGTGATGGGTTGAAATGTAACACTCTAAGTGTAATGATTTTTGGAGATTTGTTGGTTTTTTAATTTTATGAGTTGACTTTTTCAAGAGTAGTTCTTAACTATTTTGAACTAAGATCTTAGAAATTTTTGGTGAATCACTGCAATATGAAATGAGGCATAAAAAGTTCACAAATCATCTCCTTTTTAATCGATTCACACATGCATGAAACTAACTTCCCATAAAATCTATAGTAGAAAATCCACACAACAAAAAGTGCATGACAAATGAGAAAAAGTGAATAAATTTTGTACATCGTCAAAAAAATGGACACGTGGGTAGTTAATCCTTTGAGGCGCTTGTGCCCACGTAGTCGACGATGAACATATTCAAACTAATCTCCTGACTACATATATGGACATTTTTCATCCATCCAAATTATTGGTTCTTGTGCTAGTTGACTATCCTTTGTATGGTACGGATCTTCAGAATAAGATATTATGATTTTGTGAAAAACAACATAATTGGTTTATGTCAAGTTTCATTCTTAGTTCAAAAAGTGAGACCTTAAACATGATTTTCCAAAATAAGTAGAATCAAATAATGGAAACCGTACCATCTTGTAATGCATCTTATTCCAATTTGATTACAATTTTTTTTAATCTTTTGTGTTAATTTGGGATTTTAAATTGAATTTCAAAAGAAAACCTTGCAAAATTAATTAAAATATATTAATAAAAAATATAATGAATCCAACATTAGAGATGTGATCTTCACATTGACATTTACAACTTTGCTTTATACATCAATTCCATTTTTATTTTTTTCATCAAAAAAATTATAGCAAATCTTTGAAAACATTGTTGAATTGGGATATTGAAGAGTTAAGGGTTAAAACTTAACCCTTAAACGTCAAGAGGGTCTTAGACAGGTTGTCCAAAGGAATAAAATAAATTAAGAGAGCTACTCCTAACAGTAGCCCCTTGAGTAACATGAACAACCAATGAGAATTCCTCAAATCCTCTATGAATAGTGAATGGAGTGAACAGTGTCACTTCAAAAACAAATTAAAAAAATACAATGAGATTCCGGCTTTGTAAGCAATTGTGGATTTAAAATTAATTTTAAATCAAAAAATTAATTAATTGAAAAAAAAAAACATTGTTGAACAATGCTAGCAACTCTGGTATCCATCAAGATCTCAAACTACCTAACTCCCTCCCCTCCTTCCCCTCAAATTCTCTTTCCAATTTCCTTGAACTGCACAATTCTTTGAAACATGCATACTTGCTAAATTTAGCCTCACTTTTTCATCACCTTTCCAAAGCACCAATCCCTTTCAATTTTGGTTGACAAAATCCACTTTTTTCATGAATATTCTTTCAAAAACAAGCCCGCGGGGGTTAAATCTAAAATTGACGTTTAAAGGTTAAATCTAAATGTGGAAAATATTATGTTTGAACCAAAGTATAGAAACAATCATGAAAACTCACCCTAAGACTACCAAACAACAGTCATAAATGGCGTTCAATTAGCCATAAGGAGCGTCACTTAAGCTAAGAATCACATCATTTCATTGCAATTGCTTCAATTGCACATGCCAAATGGAATAAAAATTACAATACCTCATCACAGCCAAGTAGAACAAGATTTACATTATTCCATCACAATTGCGATTGCCAAGGAAGCATTTCAAAAGTTGGAGGATAACTATAACTATCAGGTTATTTTGACGAGCTTCAAGATTCTTCTTGTAGGCATTTTTCATAAGATGATCACATTACACACCGAGCTGTTTCTACAAGACGGTGGTCACACAGGGAAATCAGTGCATCATTGAAAACCCCCCAAACATGTGTGATATACCGGAACACTAAATAGTGCAAATAGACCGGAATGAGTAAACACACACAGAGTTCAATCATCCAACTCTCAACGGAAAGGTTGCATCTCCACACTCCAACTGATCTCCTGTCAATAGCTTGACCCACTTCTAAAACACGGTCAAAATCTCATCAGCCTGACTGAGCTGCATGCATTGTTGCAGGTCGGTACCTCACAGAGCTCAGGTGCTTAGAGATTGCTGCTTCTCAAGTAACCACGTGTGGTCGTGCCGGGAGTTCTCGGACTCCATGCGAAACGGGCTGCAGATGATAGAACACACAATCAAGGCCATGCCATGGCAGAGGGTCATTCAACGGCGAGATCGAAGTGGGTCAAGATTTATGATCAATCATGAGTTTATGTATGTACAAGGAAGATATGTGATGGATCACCTAGGTTGCATTTCTGAATTCTCTGGCACAGACGGCGAGTGCACGAACCGGTCTGTGGTCTCGCCGTCGCCATGGCCTGCACACAAATCTCTGGCAAGAGCATCAAGCGCGGGGGAGAGAGGAGGCGCGTCCACAGGAATGTCGCCGTTGAGCATCTTCACCACTTGGGACATCGTTGGACGCAAGGAGGGGTCCTCTTGTACGCACCAGAGAGCCACAAACAACATGCCCTTGAGCACCTGCTGGTCAGTTTCCGACAACGCATGCACGTCGAGACGTGGATCCGCAACCTCCAGGAGGTGATCCGGCCCGCGCTTGAGAACAGAGAATCCCCAGGTGGGCAAGAAACGCTTCTCCTCCGGCACGCTGCTGAGGATCAAGCTGCTTCGGCCGCTGACAAGCTCCAGCATGACAACTCCAAAGCTGTACACATCGACTTTCTCTGTGATGGGCGGGGATCTGGCCCACTCGGGCGCCATGTACGCACGGGAACCACGAGAATTCGCAGAGTTCAGCCTCTGGAATCTGGACTTGAGGTTGATGAGACCATAGTCCACAAGCTGAGGGTGCATTTCCCTGTCAATCATGATATTCTCCGGCTTCACACCACCGTGAATCACCAGATCCTCGTGCAGATAGGCAAGGCCACGAGCAGTCTCCAACGCGATCGATCGGCGTGTCTGCGCATCCATCAGAGGGCCTGAGTCCGGCCTGAAGAGGAAATAGTTCAGAGATCGGCCCTCGTTCACAAGCTCGTACACGAGCATCCTGTGCCTGCCTTCGCTGCAGAATCCCCAGAGGGGCACCAAATTGGGGTGTACAAGGCCGCCCATCGTCGTCACAGCTGCCAGAAACTCCTTCTCTTTAATGTGCCCATTGTCGTCCAGGATCTTGACTGCAATGTTGCCTTTCTCGGCCAGGTGGCCAGCGTAAAAAGAGGTGATACCGCCATAGCCCAGCCTCCGGTTGAAGTTGTCGGTGCTCTCCTCGAGCTCCTTGTACGAGAATTGCGGTGGGAGTGGGGAGGGTGACATGCTTGCTGGATCAAACTTTCCTCTCTCTGCTTCGTCAAACAGCTTCCGTCGTGAGTGGAATAACCACCACACTGACATTCCCAGAAGCACCAGCAGTAAGGCTCCAGCTCCACCTGCAAATGCTGATGCGGCTGTTCGCCGGGAGGATTTTGTCGAAGGCACCAGTGCTGGGGTTGACCCTGGTGCTGGTGCTGGTACTAGTGCAGGTGATGGAGGGATTCTCAAGAACAATGTCTGGAGGCCAGTGCCATTGGAAACAATTGTTTGCAGCGAATCTAGATTTAAGAAGCAAGCTCCCTGAAGCGACGTTGCATTCCTTCTCACATGGAGGGCGTTCATGCAACTGCAGTTCCCACTGCAACGACTCTCACATCCCTGAGCATCAGTATTTTCTGATGCATTCAAATACGAGAGATTCAGATACGTCTGCCCAGTAACATTAAAGAACTGGTCCCCGGAGCAAGTCGTTGCAGCTTGTCGTTCACAGGTGAATTCAGTTGTCTGGTTTGATCGTACAAAACCGTCGGGACAGGTGCAACCCTCTGTTGTCAAGCATATACCAAAGGCTCCACACTGAGCAGGAAGTGAGCAATTACTAACACTGGTCGCTGTTAACAACGACTGGCTCAGCTGGGAAGAAAATGTTCTCAGCACCAAGCTTCCATTGGGTTCCAGCCTCGCGTAATCCCATGAGCCTCCATTTGAGATTGGGATACATCCGGGATAGCCACAAACTTGAAGAGTCTTATTCATTCGAATAGAAACCAGAGTTTGGTTTGAATCATACGAATCATACGGCATAGGATATGAGGTGTTGTTTAGTTTGAAATCTTGAAACAGTGTGACATCATTCGCGTGTATTCGCATGTAGAAGATATCTCCATTCGAGTACTCGTAATTCAAGAGGGAGGCACTCATCGGAATGCTGCGAATTTTGAGGGACTGCCCATTGATAAGGGTGTCAGTTGGGAAGTTGAAGCTCTCCCACACCTTTGTTTGGGTAGTCTGATTCTCAATGTAGAGGTCACCATAGTTATTGAGCTCCAGGTGGTCAAAACTCTTGTTACCAGACATGGTACCCTCCGTGCTCCAAATTCTCTGGTTAAAGGTGCCATTGCCCTTTTCGAGTACTAAGCCATCTGATGCTCCGAAGGTAAGAGTACATATCTGAAGAAAGCATCATATCACCAAATTAGGATACAATATGGAAGCCAGCATCAGTACAAGAGACTCATCCCTTTCAGCACTTCAAGCTCAGAATTCATCAAGCAAGCAAGGCATTGATTCAACGACTCAGAAACAGAGCGTTTTGGAACAGAGAAAAAGAACTGAGACTTACCGATACATTGGCAATGTCAACGAAAACTGTTGTGGCATTGAAGTTGCCAACCCAGATGGTGACGTTGGAGGCGGTGTGTTGCACCACAGCCGCACAAGAAGAAATCGACTGATTGGTGAACAAGAGCTTGAAGGAGAAATTCGTATCCTGCGACTGGAGAACCGAGAGATTGGGTGTTGCGGAAGTGACATTCCATGAGTCAAACTTGGTACTCGGTGGTGTAATTCTCGTTGAACCAGAATCAGGGCTACCATTGGATTGTGCCCTAACCTCTGAAGATTTTTGCCCCAGAAACAACCACAATAGCAGAAACAGCACTTGCAGATTCATGCAAGCCATTTGATCCTATCTCTTCTCACTCACGGTTGCGGATGATGAGAAAACCACTTGTGTTGCATTTGCTGAAACCTTTACAGACAAAAATTGAGAATCCAATCCCTGGGAATCTTTTCTTGCTTGAAGAACCTGTGCTTAAACATCAGATCTGCATATACATCGAACTACAAACCTATGGCGTAGTTTTCGCAGACGCATGCTAGTGTTTCTGCAACACTTCTAATAGTACCCCTAAAACGACGAGAGAAATACCATCGGCCCCTTTCGAATGCCATCCACGGACCGAAAAAGCAACGAAGAGGACAGTCAAATCTACACCATCACGGCGGGGGGAGTAGCAGCTTCTACACAACCCTGTTTTCTCCGCCCACGCGTTGCGGCGTTCTAGGGCACCGAGAGTCAACGCCGACATTCAAACCCTTCAGGCATTCCCCAACACCCGATCTGCACCGGAAATGAAGCGATCAAAACTGAACCTAGCCACCAAAACTCCTTGACGGATCAAATCCCACGCTGTCATGGATCCTCCACGACGTCGTTATCTTCTTCTTCTCCTTGCTCTTCTTGTTCTTCTTCTTCGCAGTGCAAACCTAGCCAAGAAGCATCCGCCAGACTAAACACTCCCACGGCTGCTGTACAACAAGTCCAGTGCAATTGCATTCTTCCAGGTTCCGTCCAGCCCAACAAGCAAGTGGAACGGAATCGGTAAGGGCGACCTGCCGACAGCCCACAGGAAGAAAACCGATGCATTGGAGGGCGACGAATCTCCGAATCCATCGCCTTGAAATCGGGCGCTTCGCTTGACTTTCGCATCCATCGCGAAAGCTCGAGCTCGCCACAACACACACGCACCGCTCACGTCGAGAGAGACGACGAGATTCAATGACGACGGACTTCGTTGGGTTTCGTTCGGCCTACACTGCGGACTGATAATGGACGATGCCGTCAGCTTTCATTCGTTTCTCGTTCGGCTGCAACTGCAGAGTGATAACGGGAACTGAGAGACGACGAGATACAGTGACGACATCGTTTTTTTTTTTCGTTCGTCCGTAACTGCAGAGTGATGATGGGGTCCGTCCGTCGTTGGGGACTAATCACTCAACGACGTCCTTGGGCTTCGTTCATTTTTCGATCGTCCGTGCCAGCGGGAAACTGTCGTTGACGCTCATGATGTGGATTTCCGAGACTGCCGGCGGGGTGATGATTGGAACTGTCGTTGAGGGAGGCGACGAGATGTATCAACGACGTCGCTCATTTCGTTCGGTTTTCGTTCGGTCGAGACGGCGGTGAATGAACGAAGAGCGGTGAGTGTCTGTAAATGTTCAGTTTGCATTGGCACTATTTGAAATTTAAAATTATATTTTGACTGAAACGGACGTCTTGGTTTTGGACCTGGCGGGAAGTGGAAAAAGGTCATGGTGGGTCTACCTAATACACCTACAGGCATACGAAGTAATTCTCAAGGTAATAGAGTTAACCGAAAAGAGTGTCTCAAAGTTACCCCTTAAACGTCGTTGCAGCCATATACTTGGAGATGGATGTAACTTACCCAAAGTGAATTGAGGTGAGGATTTTTCATCCAATTCTTTTCATGAAGGCTCTTGGTTGTCATGCCATCCCTTTAGATCAAATTAAGGTCATTTGAGCTATTATTGGATTTTACATGGGGTCCCAACTACAGAAAGAGTAGTAATAACAATTCACTATGTAGTGTATTTTGGATTTTTTTGTTTTTTCTTCCATAAACTAAATTTAGGCCATGAAAATGAATTCTATTGCATTTGAGTTGAACTAACAAAATGAAGCTTACCAAGTCTAGTTTATACTCCATTTTGAATTTTTGGAAAACTGTGAAAATTGAGTATTTTATTGGAATTACAAGTTCGGTGGGTATTACCATGGGATAGGGAATTATTCTAAATTTAGATACACTGATGATCCTAGGGAAGTCACTGTCAAGAATTTAGATAACTACGAGAGAACAAATATAAGGTGTCTTTTATTCATTTGAGATAAAAATTATAAATTTATAGAAGTAATATAGGGTGTTATAAAACCAATTTGGGAATATTTTAGAAATATTCCTAAAATATATGGAATATACCCTAAATAAAATATACATAGTAGAATATTCCAATTATTTCATAGCCCCCCATTAAATACCCTTTGTACGCTTATATATATCCAAAATTTACACTAAGTGACTTCCCCAAGACTGATGATTTTCATTTGTTGTATTATTCTTCATTGTTATTTACACCTTGGATAAAAGAATCGGATTTTTTTAGTACAATTTAGAATCGATATGAATTTTTCTTACAATCACTTCAAAATTTTATAATAATTTCAAATTTTCACCAAAATTTATGAAAAGTTAATGATTTGTAAAAGATTAATGGTTTCACCTACTAAAAATGTAAAGTTGAATTCTTATCTTAGTTATAGTGTCAAAATTGAGTGTGACTGGTAAAGCAAGATTCCATCGTCATAGGCCCAATGTTTAGGGGTTAAACTCACCTAAGACTCGTTTTGAGTTCAAAAAGACTACAAAACTAGTCTATGGTGAGTTTGAGAATAATTTAAAGCAAGGCCCTACACCACCATGGGGTGTGGAACTTGTGACCTCCCTGATGCTAAAGGAGAGTTCCCACAAGTTCCCTTGAGCAAAGAGATATGACCATAGGAACTATTTATGAGCAATTATTGTCAAAAATTGTAATCATATAGGGCCAACTCCTCTTGAACTCCTCTTATGTTTTTGGATAACTCTAATGTCATCTAGAGCATTGTTCTTCCTTAGTAAAGACCTGACCCAATTAGGGGTTGTTGGTTCTTTAGGATTTAAACTTTGAAGCAGACATAATGGAACCACGTAACAATACCACGGTACACTACACCAATTATTATTTTTATTATTAGTATTAGTATTATTACTGTGAGTCACATAATTAGTGTCAAATTTCCCACCAATCCTCAATTAGTACAAGACTTTGCACATAATCCTTGTTACTCACTATGAAAATTCTCAATTACTGCGAGAATATTGAATTATCGTAACCTCGGGGGAGTCACTTCCAAAAAATTACTCAGGGTGCAAAAAAATAAAGGGTGCAAAAAAATCTTTGAAGGTAATTTTTATAAATGAATTACATTCATATAGGATGCTCAAAATTGATTACAATAAGTATAATGGGAATATTCTATAAATAATACTAATTATAGTATTAATTACTTTTATTTTTAAAAATACCTTTAAATACTCAATTATTGCAAGTGGTACCTAAAAAATACATAGAGTGACTTCCCAAGACTATAACTCATAGTAATGGTAATAATTGGGTGTAGTAGAAAAGGTGACCGGCACTACCTAGGGAGGTGCTTAGACAAGTGTTGCCTAGTTTCACGCATGAGAAGATCACTTGTGTGGGCACCTCTTTAAACAATGCCACCTTTTCTACTAGTCATACTATTCAATACTTAACAAGATTTGGGCCCGGTCTTTACGTTGAATTATGAATTGGCAATCGGGCTTGTTGTAGAATTCCACCTCTAACATGTCAACCTTCGGCCCCCTTAATCGGGTTGTAACCCCACAACAAGCTTTTATACCTAGTTGTAACCCTCTACATAACGTTATTGAATCCCATCCTTTCAAAAAACTATCCAATAGAACACAAAGACATCCTTTTGGGCAACTTGATACCAATTTGATTCCAAATAGTTTATCTTTCACCCCAATTTTATCTCAAATGATGATTGTATTAAAGATAAATATGGAATAAAGTCTTTTGAATGAGACAAATAAAAAGACAAAAAGAAATTACATCACCTTTGTTGTCGCTTTAAACACCCAATTCGCTAATTTTGCGCTTGGCCATATAATCATGCACTTGGCCCCCAAGCGCATTAAAAAGATTGTTTGAAAAAATCTCTTAAAAACAGGGATTTTTGTCTTTTTACAATCCCTTACGCTCTAAAGAAACAATTATTTAATTTATTTATCATCCTTATCTTTATCTTTAAAAAAAAAAAAAATCTTTACCTTATCTTTTTTTTTCTTTTTTCTTGTCTTTTCTTTTTCTTTTTTCTTGTCTTTTTTTTGTCTTCTTTCTTCTTTTCCTTCTAGTCTTCCACTAGTCTTCCTTTTTCTTTCTTTACCTTGCCATTTTTGGAGTTTAAACAATAATTATTAATAAATAAATAAAAATTAGGGAGCACGATGAATCTAGTACAGGCCCGGAAGAAAAAAAAAACGACAAAAAAAAAAAAAAAAAAAAAAAAAAAAAAAAAAAAAAAAAAAAAAAATTGTTTTTTTTTTTTTTTTTTTTTGGGCCGGGAGGGACCCTACTCTTTTTTTAATCCACTCTCCTTCCCTCCTCTCCTTTGTTTTTTTTTCCCTCTCCCCTTTATAAACCTTCCCTCATTCTCCCTCCCTCACTCTTCTTTCCTCCTCTCTCTTCTTCCTTTATATTGAGGAGAAGGGAGAAGAACAAGAGAGGAAAAGGGGAGGAAGGAGAGTGTGAGGGAGGGAGAGTGAGAGAGGCTTTATATAGGGGAGAGGGGGGAGTGAGGGAGGGAGGGTCAAAATAAGAGTAGGGTCCGCGCGCGCGGACCCTCCCTGTCCGGAAAAACCGGAAAAACAAAAAAAAAAAAAAAAAAAAAACTTTTTATTTTATTATTTTATTATTTTATCGTTTTTTTTTTTCTTCCGGGCCTGTAATGGATTCAACCTGCTCCCTGCTCCCTGATTTTTATTTTATTTTTAAAAATTATCATTTAAACTCCAAAAATGGCAACGTAAAGAAGAAAAAAGAAGACAAGTGGAAGACTAGAAGAAAAAAGAAGAAGGAAGACAAGAGGAAGACAAGAAAGAAGACAAGGAAAAAAACAAGATAAAAGAAAAAGAAAACAAAAAGATAAAAGATAAAAGATAAAGATAAGGATAGAAAATAAAATAAATAATTGTTTCTTTACAATGAAGAGATTGTAGAAAGACAAAAATCCCTGTTTTTTACAGATTTTTTCAAACAATTTTTTTTAAAGCCAAGTTTGCTCATGAAATGAGTGCACTTGGCTAAGTACAAAATTAGGGAATTGGGTGTTTTTAGTCTCTCTCTTTGAATCCTTTGTTGTTTCTTTGCATCTTTTGTTGCTTTCTTCAAATTCTTTGTTGTCTTTTCTTTTTGTTTTAATCTTCTTTGTATCCTTTTTTGTCTCAACTTCCTCTAATAAAAAAATATATTATTTAGGTAAAAAACTTTTAGCTATGTTACATAGGCTCTATTTGATATGGGTCACCATTTATTTAAGATTGCCAATTGAATTGACATAAAAATTAATAGCCTTTGTCACATGCATGTAAAAATGAAAAAAATATTGATAATCTAGATGAGGCATAATTTATAACTAGATTAATTTATAACATAATAGTCATAAATTTTGTACCTTCTATTGATCTAAAGAGTCATTTAGTTTCATTCATTTTATTGTTTCTTCATACGTAAATGGAAGCTTAGTGTTTATGTAATTATAAGAAGAATTGTGATATGTTTTAATATCTTGGAATCAGTTGTAAACGAATTGATATAAATTACATCAATGTTCTTAAAGCATTCCACTAGTCTAAGTCAATATTTCTATTTGATTTTGTTTGAGACTTCAAATACCAGCATTATGTCAATTTAAAAACTAAGAGGCGAACCAAGAGGATTATAGATCATGGTGTTTTGAATTCAAATTAAGGCCTCCACTTTCATAAAAAAATATTGATAACAACACTTACTAGTGGGATACCATTAATATTTGTCTAAAAGACCAATCAACATAGTTTTGGATAATTTTAAATTTTAAATTTTGTTTTGAACATAGTTTTGAATAATTTAAAATTTTAGAATTTAGTATATTTAATGTGTTCGTTATATTTTGAGAATTAGTTAAGTGAGGTTGCTTTATTGTTCAACAAATGGATAATATCTTACTAAAACGTATACTTCAAACTAAAAATATATATTATTTTTTGCCCAAATTAAAGTGACTTTAAACAATTGAGTTCAAAGATTTAAGCAATTAAAAGTTTAAAAAGAATTACTGACATGACATTATCACATTATTTTCAAATACAATTCAAACAATTCCACTAAAAATTTATCAATATTGTGATTGTATTTAAATTTAGAGCATAATTTGAAATCTAAGCTTAAAATTTTATATTAAAATGACAATGATAGCAACAATATAAAGCCTACAATTGATATACAAGCATGTATATCACAATTCTTCTAAGCAACCCAAAAAGTAACTCAAACATATTATGGATGCTCCCACTGCTACCTCTAGTGCTCATCATGTCATCGTCGTTATTTGCATATTTATTTTCCTTGCCAAGTCTACAATTACTTGCACAAAATATCAACATCACAAACTTTGATTATCAAAAACATGAAACTCCTCCATCCATAAACCAAAAAAACCAAATCTACAATTCTTTAGTCCCTACTCAGACTTTGTTTTTACCAATTCTTTCAAACTACAAAAATGCTATGTCATAATTGTTTAAATACAATCTAAACTTCAAAATCTATAAATTGTATTCATACATTGACTCCAACATATTCCTCTATATCGTAGTACATTGGTAGCTTCGACAATAATTAAATTATTTTAGAAAATTGTTGAAATTTTAGGAAAGTACATTTCCTAAAATATTTTATATGTAAAATATTCCCCAATATTTGAAAATTAAATGTCTGTTTATAGAAACAAATTACTTATTTGATATGAAATTGTTGAAGTTGCGACAATACTACAATATTATAATTTACAACGAATTTATTGCAAATTACCAAAGCTGGAGATACTATTTGAAATTGAAATTTTACAATTTTTATTCATGTTGTTGTGTAAATAAAGATCGCCATACAAAACAAACCGAGTACAATAATAAACCATCCTCAAACATGCAATCAAAAATCAAACAAGAGTGCATAATGTACACACTCTTAAATTTCTTCATTCAACACACTAGTAGAAAAGGTGGCATCGCTAAAGGAGATTTTCAAGCAAAAGGGCCGCATTTGCCTAAAATTGGACAACATTGTCTGGGCATTTGCCTTGGCAGTGCCACCTTCTCTACTAGTAACATATAAGCCAAATTATCTCTCACACTATGAAATCTTGTCTACTTTCGGGATTGTATTCTTTTTTAAACTTCTAGAAGCCACAAAGTTCAGACAAAAATGAGAATATGTTATGAAATATTCTTTCCACAAAATTGATAAACTTCTATTCAATAAAAAAAATATTGAAAACCTGAATGTTTAGAAATTATTCTTACATTCTAAAATACATTTAATTAATTTTTAAAATTTAAACACATTATTCTTTAAAAATTATAAAAAATGTATTTTTTATTTTCAACATTTTAAATTTGGTAAGGTTGACTAAATACATGTTATATTGGTTACTTGTTACTAAAGTGTCCATTCCTGACAGGAGAGAGTAGTTCTATTTCAATGACCCATTGTCCGGTGAACACAGAGTCACTGACACTTTATTCATGCCCGCCTCAAAAAAGAATTGGAATTTCTTTATGTACAAAGCAATCATGGCACCATTATTTTCCTAAAACAATAATTTCTTTTAACAATGTACAAACGTTGCTTTGAAAATTCTCAAGGGTAGAGTTTCACTCGATTACGTTAATGCCTAACTGCCTAAGCGTCCATTTTTTGGACGATGTACAGATTTCATCCATAATTTCTCATCCGTCATGCACTTTTAGCAATGTGGAATTTTTACTCGTAGATTCTATGGGAAGTTAGTTTTATGCATATGTGATCTGATTAGAAAGGGGATGATTTGTGAAATTTTTATGCCTCATTTCATGTTGTAGTGATTCACCCAAAATAATGAAGATTTCAATGTTAAAGTGCTCTAAAAAAAGTCAACTCATAAAATTAAGCAACCAAAAAATCTCCAAAAATCATTACACTTAGAGTATTACATTTCAACCGATCACAAAAAATTTCATCCGTGGATTGTCAATATCTTATTCGTAATTGAATTACAAAATAATTTTGAATTTCACGTTTCAAATTTATTCAAAATTATTGGTAATAGCAACCATAGATCTAACCGTATGGATAGAATCTAAAATTCATAATGTACAACTTTTACTCATATATCAAGTTCAAAATATCCCTCTAGGTTGCATTTTATAATGCATCTTTGCAAAACTGCCGAATTTGGAGAGGGCTCTAGGCATTTAGGGGTTAACACGATTCACAAGCAGGTTTAGAGTGAAGGGCCGGTTATCCAGGACGCTGTAGCGTCCCTGTCCCGAGGATCTAGGGTTTGCTGCCGGGCTGGTTGTGAAGGGTTTGGGTTTGGCAAGCCTTGTAGGAGTTGGTTGGAGCTCTGGAGCTCCAGCACCAGGCCAGGCAAGGAGGCGACGTTCATCGCAAGTGACTGCAAGCAAGCAAACCAGCAAGCGAGTGAAAGAGAGAAGCCAGCAAGCGTTTTGCCATGGGGAAGAAGAAGAAGAAACAACCCAAGGTGTGGTGTTTCTACTGCGAACGCGAGTTCGAGGACGAGAAGATCTTGATCCAGCACCAGAAAGCCAAGCACTTCAAGTGCCATGTCTGCCACAAGAAGCTCTCGTCCGCCAGCGGCATGCTCATCCACGTGCTCCAAGTGCACAAGGAGTCCGTGTCCAAGTACACCCACCGCTCAACTCCCTTCCTTCAAAATTGCGTTTTTACGTATTACTTCATTGGTCCCGTAACCCGCGAGTTCTGCATCAGGAGGCCTTTCGCACGTCCTGCGATCGAAATGATTTTCTCTCACGAACTCGCGGGGCCTGTTCTAACAATCGGATTACGTTTAGATGTCCCGTGGCACTCTAAACCCTAATTCGAAAAAACACAATGTACATTTTCGGGTTGCAACCTGTGATTTTGACCGTGACTGGTAGCCTCTGATTCTGAGATTACGGAACGATTCATTGTAAAATTTAGTGCGCCCAGAAGTTTCCGACGCGCTGTCCTTGGAATATGACCTAGTTGCTCGTTTGAGTGTTGTCTCTTTGGCTCCCTTTAATTTTTTTCTTACGAACAGGAGGACCATAGCTATTTCGTATGTCGCGAGTCGTAGTTCATAACGGAGAAGGAGGCGGTTCATAGCGATTTTAGGGCTACAATTTGGAAATTTGCCGTCGTTGGAATTCTGAATTGGGAAGGCGTCTACCGGTTGTAAAGCAAGGTTGCCCTCATCAATGATTGTTATTGGCTATGTTTTCAATGAGCGGAACTTTGGTGACGTGCGAGTCCCAGTTTCAGCTTCATCAGCGCACTTCAAATGCTGCTTCGGTGTAACTGACAATGCTCGTAGCCTCAGCCGCAGTGCGCTCTTCTTGTTGCACGTCTTGATGTTGCTGCACGAGGCTTGTCAAGCCCTACGCAGTGGGAGCTGTCAGCGCAAGTGTGAGCAATGTGGGCGTGGTCTTTTCTTGTGGAAGCTGACCTAGTCGTGGCGATGTGCAGGATACCTAATGCGAAACCGGAAAGAGAAGCCATGACGGATCTGGAAATATATGGGATGGAGGGTATACCAGCTGAAATTCTAGCAGCTCATGATGGGGATGATGGTACGTACGTCTTTTACGCGATCAAATCTTGTTGGCATATCGCTTTTTGTAGAATCGTGGAGGATGGTGCTGGGCAGTTAATGACTTGCTTAGGAATGTTGATGTGATAGCATGCTTGTTAACATGACCTGCAATCGGCGACAAGATTGGGTCGATTATTAATCCTCATCGTGTCACTTTGTCATTATTTAGTATAGCACCTGGCCTTTCGTTGGATGACTTTTCGTTAGGGTGTGTGCAACCATTCGTTGCAAACTTCCAATGCAGCGCTCCAGTGCTGCGTGCAACTTGGTGCTTCTAATAACAGTGTCGATCATGTAGTACGGTAGGCTTCTGTGAGAGATTGGAAGCATCCTTTAGTCGTAGGCGGGAAATTGTATGTGTGCTGTTACATTGTTCCCTTGATTCGTAGAGTACGGCCTTCCCGGTCGGAGAGCTGGGGAGGTGTGCTTTTAAAGTGCGTGCCAAGTATGAAGAATGTTGACGCCGCAAGCTTGTATGTTGGGATTTTTCTTGGGCGTCGTCGATTGGGAAGTTGCGTCATGGTTGGAGTGGAGAATGGCGAATTGTTGCGTGCAAGTAGATGACGGTGCATTTTGATTGGGCTACTGTGCTGGGACGCTGCGTTGGAAAGGGTGGTAGTGGCATAGGTGAGGACGGTAGTAGGAAGTTTGTGTGGTGTAGAAAGTTGCTTGCAAGAGAGTGCCGTGCCGTGCCGTGCCGTTGTTAATGTCCGTTGGGAGCTTCGGCTCACGCAGAGGATGAGAACCCGTCAAAGGTTGCGAGGGTGGAGGTCCCTCCGTCCTTACCCTTCGTGGGAGGGGGGATGGTGGCACCGAATGCACTTGGTATGGCCCCACAACCAATGTATACTGCCATGCAGCCGATGTAAGTTATTCTTCGAACCCTTACATTGCGGTGCTTGTCTGTTTCTCCAGGTGTTAATGGATGCATGCTTACTTACACGCAAGGTGCGTACAGTAAGTCATTCTTTGTCGAGTCTAGGTCTGGATAGGCGACCCAGTTTGTTGGCTCGGTTGAGCCAGTGGCGAGCGAGGTTAGGTTGGAGCAGCTTGGGGTGGGAAACAGTAGTGGGACAGAGTGTGGTCAGAGCTGTTGGTTTTGTGGATCTGTTGTGGTGCAAAGAAGTGTCTTTTTGCTATGATTGTGTGCAACATGGTGCAAGGTGGGAGTACGCTGACTGGTTGTGTGTTTGCAGGTACAAGCCATCACCAGGAGCGGGTCCGCGGCCGCCTCCGAATTGGCAGCCACAGCCTCCACCTCCGCTGGGGTGGAGGGGTCCCATGCCTGGGCAAGCAGGGCCACCTCGCATGGGGCAGCCTCTATTTCCGATACAGGGACAACGGCCTCCGCCTGCAGTGGGTCCTTCTCAACCGCCTTCACAACCTCTATTTCCTATTCGGCCCCCTCTTCCTCCGGGTTCAGCACCGGCTCCGGCACGACCGTTGTTTCCTGTGGGTCAAGCCAGCAACGGGTCTCCTCCTCCCCCACCATACAGCTCAGGAGGGTCAGTTGTGAGGCCTCCTGCGCCCAGTGGCGGCGGCAATCAATCAAGCGTTAGCGGAAGTGCTGGCTCGGCAGCTCCATTTCCACCAGCTGGAGCACCCCCTGCGATGAGCAGTAACATGGGAGTGAATGCACGGGTGCCTCCTCCACCACTTAACAACGGAGGTGAGATTTGATATGGCGGCGGTGGGTATTTTGGGTACTGGTGGTTGTGAGTGTGAATGTGTTTGTAGAGTATAGTCGAATAAAGATGGTTACATTTTGGGAATGGATGATCATGGTGGTGAGATGTTGTCACATGGAGTAGAGTTTACTGGGCTTGTTTGTGAGCATGGATGGAGACAGTAGTTGGTAATTAAGGTGGAGGTGAATGAATATGGTAAAGTTTGGTGTGAGTGACTCTGTAGTATGGCGCAGAATGGTAGACACTGATATGTTTGGCGATGGCGTGCAGGTATGAGTGGGCCACCTCCCCCACCTCCCCCGCCGCCGAGTAACCACAGTTACGCATCGGGGCCGAACACGGGTGGGCCATCGATAGGACCCCCACCTGTTATTTCAAACAAGCCACCAGGGCCTTCCGGGGGTCCAAACGAGGTGTATCTAGTCTGGGACGACGAGTTTCTGTCTATGGTAAGTTGATCGGAGCTGGGTTGGAAGTTTGGAGTGTTCCATTATTGTTGATGACGGTGTGTTGCAGAGTCGTGTGGTCGGTGTAGTGTCCATAGGAATGGTGAGTTGCTGATAGTATTGGGGCGCTGTGTGAATGTGTTGCAGGAGGAGCGGAGGGCATCTCTGCGGAAGTATCAGGCTCTGGACGAGACGATGCAGGTAAGCGAAGAGCATGACGTATTGTAAAACGTGCAGAGGAAGCGTGATTGGTTGGTTGTGTGGAGGAATGTGTTGTTTGAATTCAGGGCGGTTGTGATGGATGTGGAAGTGTAGACGTAACATGTGTGGTTTGTGCGTACAGATGAGTTCCGTGAATGATGCAATTGATAGGAGAATTTCAGAAAGCAGATTGGCGTCGCGGATGAGTTTTCATGTGTAAGTTTTATGCTTGTTAGCGACCATTCCACAACTTAAAGGCTCGAGAGGATTTATTTCGTGATGACAGACGTCAAAGTGTTGTTTTATTAGGTGTGAGGGAGGAAACGACCTGGATGTGCCACTTGAGCTTGAGCCCTGGTTCAGCCACCTCTGATTCTGCACACGTGTAATGATTCCACGGTGTATTTTATTTTTGGGAGTAGAAGTTAGTGAGGAGGCGTTGAATCGGGTTGTATCGTTGCAAAGCAAAGACGCTTTTTTATCAGGGAAATGATTGACTCTGTAAGCAGGACATTTTGTATTTTTTAAAGGTAGGTTTTGACCTACTGTCGTCGTGACGGAACAGGCACTGTTAGATTTGGTTGTTGCCTTTATATTTGTGGGAACGGGTTTTTGTTTTTTCATGTTTGGTGAGTCACTCGGTGTCCCTCAAATGCAGCTTGAGCTTTAGTGCCCAGGAGACCACACTGTGGTCACTGATGTGTCGAAAATGCAAATAATGCAAAAATCCGTAAACAGTTGGATTCTGAATTGACATGTTCAGAGTTGGAGATTTATAATACACATCTTCTAAGAAAAATAAAATTTCAAGTTGGAGCTGTGCAACTTTCAAAATACTTATGAACAAATTGTGAAAATATTGCAAGTACTTGAAAATACAACAAGTTCTTATGAATACAACACATGTATTATGCGGTATTTCTTGTGTTTGAAAGTTTGTTATCTTGTTTTATTTTTTTGGATTTTGTTCTCTTGTTCATGTTCCATTTGTGTATGTATTCCAATCTTGATCAATTTACCAACTTCTTTCATTTTTTTAGTCCTAAATTGTATATGGATAAGTCACTGTCACTTATAAAATTCACAATAAATATGTGTGAGTCCGTTCTTGACATGTAAGATTGCAACAGAGAGGTGTTGACATAGGTCATTGTTGAACCTCTTCACTTTCATTTTTGAAAATTTTACCCAAATTCTATTTAACTTTGAAATCGCACACCCTTCAAATTCTCATTTTTGAGTGTGCATTATAGGGTTCAAATATGTACTATAATCTTCCCATCCCACGGTCCAATTTTACCAAGGTTTAATTGGCACTTGTTTGATTAAGTTGTGCTTACATTTATACGGTTACATACTATTAATATACTACTCACAATTTGAACACAGAGAGTTTTAAAGAAAAAAAACTCCAAAAAACTCTGCATTCTCCAAAACCACCGTGTGAACTAAAGGGTTAACCCTTAAACGTACCACTCCTTTGTAGGAAAGTCAAACTACACAATTTAGCCTTCAAGATTTATCAAAATATATTTTGTAATATTTTTCATGCATGGAATTGAATGTTTCCTATCAGTCTTGAAATTTTCAGATTTTTTTGATTTAATACGGCCTTTTTAACAAATTTTTAAGTCAAATACTTCAAAAAATATTTTTTATTACAAAAAAGCTTTAAAAATTTAATATTTTTTTGGGAGCAGGTACAAATTACAATGGAGAATCACATGATATGTTTTCCATAGAAATTTTTTATTTAAATTTTGAAATTCGAAAGGTGAACATCCTATGTAGTGTAATTCAAACCTTGAGCTACAAAGCTTGCACAAGCAATAAAATACTCAATAATTGGAATTTTTAAGATTTGAAAAGTGGAGTTCAAACTAGACTTAATAAACTTCATTTTCTTAGTTGGGTGTATTAGCAAAAAAATCGTCTTCAAGAACAAAATTGGGTTTGACCAACAAACGTCCAGAAACTGGATGCCTGGACGTTTAGGGGTTAATAGACAACCCGAGACTTAGATTCCATGGATGAGAAGTGCATACGGTAACTAGGATTACACCTTATTGTGAGCCTCACCCGGAAGTGACCGCTATGAATTCTTCAGAGCCTCATGTTGATTCTTGTTCTACTTTCGATTTTGATGGTCATAAAGTATGCCATTGTAGGCATTTTTGCATTGCAAAAATTTGCAAATTTGCAACAATAGGACCACTACAAAACCTATCCAAACTGATTGGATTTTCTTACTCAAACGAGTAAAAAAAACCATAGATGATTTATGCCGCTTTGAGTATGGAGCGACCAATCGTTAGTTCCTAAACGTCCAACTCTCCAGAATATGGACGATGTACAAAATCAAACATAGATTTCTCATCTGTCATTGACTTTTTGCAGTGTGGATAGTTTACTATATATTTTATGGGAAGTTAGATTCATGAATGTTTGATTTGATTAAACAAGGGATGATTTGTGAAATTTTTGTGCCTTATTTCATGTTGTAGTGATTCACCCAAAATTTCGAGGATTTAAATGTAAAAGTGCTTTTGGAAAAGTCAACTCATAAAATTAAGCAACCAAATAATCTCCAAAAATCACTACACTTAGAGTATTACATTTCAACCAATCTCAACAAATTTTATGTATGAATTGTCAATATCTTATTTGTAATCAAATTACAAAAGGATTTTCAATTTTAAGTTCCAATTTTTATAGAATAATATTGGTGACAACAATCATAGATCTATTGGTATGGATAGAATCAAAAATTTGTAATGTACAACTTTTATTCATATATCTACTTCAAAATATCTGTCTTAGTTACATTTTTAAAGTCATCTTTGAAATTCTCCAAATTTGGAGAGGGGTGAGGATGTTTAGGCGTTAAATGATGACTAGTCAAATATGGCTGAGTAAGATCAGAGAAGACATTTAGTTCTCAATAACGTGTTTCCTAAAATTCTAAAACCTCGATTTGGGACCCAACGAGGTTACGCAATCTATGACTACTATTACTAAGACAACCATAACTAATTGGAATAACACGAAAAAAATTGACACTAATCTTTTCATCCAACTGTTTTCATTCAACCATTTATTAAAGTGGACAAAGGTGTTTCGCTATTAAAAATTTATAATTTATAGAAATTTCAACTTTTTTTAACCAACTTTAAAATACAGCTTAGCCATGACTAATTAGTATGTCAAAGATGTATGAGAGTGAATTACACCTAATAAATGTGTGTTATGGAGGTGGTAAAGCCTTGTGCTTTGTACGAAATTCAATGCACTAGTCCAACAATGAATATGGGATATGTAGAACTTGTTCTATTCGTCACCAGTTAAACTCCTTTGCAATCATGTGCATAACTATTCCTAGGAGGAAAAAAAAAAAATGATTGCTTAGAAGAAAAACCTATTCGAATTTTATATAATCAAATACTCATGTAGTTATGGAAATAATATTTGGTTTTTTGAAAAGAAAAAAAATAGTGCATATAATATCCGATAATGGTTAGGACTTAGATAGTGTATATTATATCCGATAATGCCTAAGATTTAGTCACCATTCAAAGGAAAAAAAAAAAAAAAATGATTGTTTAGAAGAAAAGCTCATTTGAATTTTATACAATTAAACACTCGTATAGTTGTGGAAAAGAATATTTGAAATTTTGAAAGAAAAATAGCTCATATCACTGAAAAGAATTGATATATCAGTTCGAAATGTATCGGACTTTGTTGCTGCATCTTTATGCCTACACAATCTATGTATTCTAGAAAATGACAAATTTCTTATGGATTGGGTTAAAAAAGTTGAGAAAAAATTTCATGCTAATCAAAATGCAACAAATTGTCATTGTATTACTAATCACAGAGGTGAGTAGTCTTGTACCAATGGACCTTTGTCCGGTGGGCATTGGCTCATTGTCAAGACGAACAGACACTTTATTCACGCCGGCCTCGAAAGAGGACCGGTGTTCATATCTATCTATTACTAATCACTAAAGTCAATGTATCACTAATCAAAATGCAACAAATTGAGTACATTTCACGCTTTGAAATTGTCATTGAAAGAAATGTAGGTTCAAAAGGTAAATCCACAAGCCAAAGAAACATCATTTATAGAATGGAGAGGAGAAGAAGAAATATAAAATGAATAGAATGTTGAATGTGAAAAAAAAAAAAAATGAACGACAAAAAAAGATGAAGAACATGTTGATTATTTTAATCTGGTTTCATCTAGTATCAACCAAGAGCTTTTACAAAAGTCATTGTAAAAAACTGTAGCATTCAATTTGAAAATTATACGTACGATGATTGCAGCTCAGAAAATAGTACTATATAAAGTTTTATAACTTATGGATCCAATGATCAAAGTAGTAGTTTACTCTTTCTAGTAGTTCATTTTTTCTGTCAATATTTTTTTTTCCTTAAGCTTGTATTTGATTTTGTCATTTTTCAGAGATTTCAATGGCTCTATCATGAAAGTTATGTTTACATTTTGATTATGGTGTTGATATGATAGATAGATAGATAGAAACTCCGGCCTTTTTTCAAGGCCGGTGTGAATAAAGTGTCTGTTCGTAATGTTAATGACCCAGTGCCCATCGGACAAAGGGCCATTGAAACAAAACTACTCTCCCCTTCCGAGAATAGACACTTTAGTGACCAGTAACCAATAGAAGTAACCATAAACTGTTGATTGGGTAATTGTTTGAGTATAAGTTGGTTTTTGGTAGGCTCTAAGATCGCCAAGTCATGAGTTTTGCGGTTGGTTGGTGGAGGGCTATGTATCATACTATGTGGTCCGGGTTCGATTCCCGTTGGGTCTGTTTGAGCAGTAGTTTGATATCCATGACTTGGTGCTGCTAGTGATTTTATTATAGGCAGGAAAATTGTACCAACCAACCGGCCCCTACCCACCTTCCTGAGACAAGTGGTGACACCGTGCTAATTGTTTAAAATAAATAGTGGTCTTCACCATTACCCCCTCTCTTTTTTTTTTTTTTAAATTTTAATTTTTTTTTTAATTCTATTGGTATTGATTGGTTGTTTTCTATTTGTCTTTTATGTAGAAGGATTGATCTGGCGTATTGTATAGCAATAGTGTTTATTGCTTTGAATGTGTGTTTAACAGAGGTTTCAGATAATTTAAATTTTGTTTCAAGTTGTTTCATTGACGGGACGTGCGTAGTTCCTCTAGCTCCAGCTGAGATGACTATAAGTGGATCTACTTTCCATCCTTGGTGAATGATGCTATTAATTAATGGTTGATATTTTAAAATTTTATTGTTTATTGTATCTTGTGAGAATCTGTCATTTGTGTATGTGAATTCAATAAATTGTACGGTGAGGTTGTCTTTTGGGTTTAGTAGTGGGGTACTTTGGTGTGGAAGTTCTTTAATACATAGAAGATCGGGTTTGAATTGTTCTGTCATTATTTCTAAGTTGTTTTCACGGTCGTGTTTAGTGATGTATGTTTCAAGGCATCTGACAGGGCCTTTGTCAGGTCGCTTTCTTGGTCCAGGCCATGTGTCTTTTTGAAAGTAGTATGGTGTAGTGTGTGCAAACTCATATGATTTGGCAGCAAATCTATATTTATTTTTAGTGCCATTTTTTGCAAGTTGGTCTGCTTGCTCATTTCCGTCAATGTTTGTATGTGCTTTGACTTTATATATTGTAGTGGGTTGTGTTCGGCTTTTTAACATTTCTACCATAGAAGTTAATATGGATTTATCGGCATGGTTGTTGTGTTGGGTTGGATGTTTTATTTGTGTGTTGAGTACATATAGACAGTTGAGGCAGTCGATGAATATGTGTGCTGGTTCATTCGAGTATTTGGTAGTAATTAGTCTGAGTGTTTTATGTATGGCCATTAGTTCGGCTCTAAAGCTGGTTTGTAGTCCAGGTAGTCTTTTTGATATTTGTACTTCTGTTTTTGTTGGGTTGTAAATTCCGTAGCCAGTTTTTTCTTTCTTCCAATGTCCGTCATCATCTTGTTTAGGTGGGACAAAAGATCTATCGGTGTAGTAGCTATATTGTGGTGGGAACTTTAGTATAGTGTTTATTTCATAGTTTGGTAACGGTGATATGTGTGTGGTTGACGGGTTGATATGAGGTGGGTAGAGTAATTTATTCCATTTGGTATTTTTATTTACGGGTGTGTCACGGGGCATGGATGGAGCCTTTTGTATGTGGTATTGTGTTATTTGTAGATTTTCAATTATTGTTTTAATTGTGTCTATTTGGTTGGGTGTGCCAATGCTGTGGTTTTGGTAGTGAGTACAAAAGATGTGTATTGCTAGTGGTTCTATCCGTGGTTTGTTTAGGTCTTGAGGGATTGTTGGTTCTTCGTATGTAATGGTATCTGCGGCAAAATGGGCAATAACATGCGTGTCATGAAATGGTCCAGGATGTGGTGAATAATTTTGGTACCAATTGATGTCCGGTATAACTAGTATTGTGATGATGTTTGGGTCATTTTTGGCTGCTAATCTTGCCCAATGTATTGCTTGTTGGGCCATTTCTTCATTATGTGGGTGGACGTAACCAATTCCTTTCCATTTATATTGAAAGGCGGTGCCGAGTGATCCAAAAACTTCGAATGGAGAGTAGAATTGTGTAATATGTGTAGAGCATGTTACTGATGAAGAAAAATATGAGTGTGAGATGTTGAATGTTTTTGTGAGAGAATCAAGGATACATTGCGGGAGAGTGTGTTGTGATGCTTTTAGTGGATCTTTTTTTGGAATTTTATATTTATATCTTTGATAGAGCCATACTACTTCTGTTTCAAATGTTTGCGTATGAGGCACTAGACCTTGTGTGCTGTAGATGGCTTTGTTGTATTGTTGCTATAGCCATTTTAGTCTGGTAGTTGGGATGGTGATGAGGTGTCTCCCGGTGTCTTCGTATATATGAGTTAATTCGTTTTGTGTTTGTATAGTATGTTTTACAGTGGTTATGTCTTTTTTTGGGTTGCATTCTATTATTGAGATTCGAGTGTGTGGCATTATTGTAGGTGATGGTATAAATCTTGAATCTCTAGTTTGTGCAGGAGTGGAATGTGTATTTACAATGTTTTTGTAGTAATTGTGCTGATGTCTTGTGTAGTATTCTTTTAGTAGTTTGATGTTATGTTCGATTACTGGGGTTGGTTTAGTGGAAATAGTTCACGTTGTGGCATCCATTTGTTATATGTTATGTTGTTTTGTAGTAACCATTGGCATAGGTATGTATTATGTTTTCTTGTTATTTTATATTTATCTTTTGTTTCGTTTGATTTGTGATTTAGTATAGTGTGTATAGGAAATCTGAGTGGGTTTTCTTTTATGTTGAGGGGTGGATTGGGTTGTTGTAGTTGTTGTGGTAATGGTGGGTGTGAGGGATTTTCCGGTATTGTGGGTGTTAGTTCTCGATTGTCTGATATGTATCTTGCTTTTAGTGTACGGGTTTGTGGGTGTCTATTACATGGAATCGGACAATCTTGATTGCAACTTGAGTAGCAAAAGAGTTGTTCCGCTATTTTTAGTGCACTTTTTTCTAATTTTGTTGGAGTTTTATAATAAATTTGGAAGTCCTTTGGTGACATTAAGTTTGTGCCATTGGGAAGGGAGATGTGTTTTATTTTTTGTATGTTGTGGGTTAGGAGTTTATGTAGTAGTTTAAAAGATAGTTTGGGGTTTAAATGTGGTAGTTCTACTATGGCACGTGATCTCCATTCTAGTTCTAGTTTTGTCATATGGAGTTGGAAGTTTTCTTCTATGCTTTTGAGGTAGACTCCTCTTTCCATTTTCATAAGAAATAGTGTTCGTGTAGTAGGTGATCTGATACAGTCATGGTATTTGATTCTTGGTATATCCTTTGCGCCTCCATATTTGGCTAGAATATGTTGTATGAGTCCTTTATAGATTATTCCTAGTCTTCTGGGGTCATTTAGTGCATTTCTAAGTTGTTCACTAAGACATCGTAGATAGGCATTTTTTAGTGAAAAGGCTTCTAGTCCAAATAGATCATGTGGTAGCTGGGTTATTACATTTGTTGTGCATTTTGGTAAACCACAAATTACTTTTTGGATTCCAATAATCTTTTTATTTAATTTTTTGATAGCTGGTAAAGAGTATGGAACATAGAAGTTGTAGGCTATACCTGCTCTGATGACGGTATCCACCATGCTATTTTTTTTGTTTAATTGTAGTTGGGCAATTTGTTAGTTGTTTACATTGTCTATTACGTTGTAGTGATGTGTGTTTGGAGTTTCCATTTTAATGAAGGTACTAATTGTATACCTAAATATACATATGGTTCGTTTTGGTGCAGTACAGGTAATGGTTGATTTCTGTAGTTGATGTTTTGGGCTTGGATTTTGGCTTTGAATGTATCAGGTTTTGTTTTTGATTTGTTTGGGCATCCAGTGATGGCACATGTTGGCACTCCTAAATCCATTCCGGCCCATTCACAATATTTGTCCAGTTTGTTTAGTTGGATTTGTATTGATTGGAGGTTGTTTGTGATAGCTGCTAAATCATCTGCGTATGCTGCCGAACTAATCGTTAGTTTAGATGTGCCAAATGTATATCCATTCTTCCCTCTTTGTAGCCATTGTAGCAATGGTTCTAAAAATATCAAGAAAAGGTATGGACTAAGTGTGTCTCCTTGTATATTGCCTCTTTGTATTGGTATTGGTTTTGTCTTTTCAAAGTGTTCTCCGTTGAATATGGTATTGGAGTTTGAGTAAATGTTGCCTATTAGAGTCACAACGTCTTCTGGGTATCCCAAGTCTTTCATTATAGCTAATAATCTTGCGTGATCGAGAGAGCCAAATGCATTCTTGAAATTGATATATAATAGATATATGTCTTGGTTTGTAAATCTTGCGTCTTCTAATGCTGCTATAAGAAGTTGAAGTTGTCTGGACGTGCTTCTTTCTGCCCTGAATCCTTCTTGGTTGTTGTGTAGGATTTGGTGTTTTTCACCATACGTTGACAGTATGAATGTTAGAGTACTAGTGAAAAGTTTGTATATTGTGTTTGCAAGTGCAATCGGTCTATGGTTTGGTAATTGTGAGGGATCTCCTTTTTTATATAGAAGTATGGTTAAGCTTATTTTCCATGATACTGGGATTTGTTTTTGTTTGTAGCAATGTGTAAAAAATAGAAAAAGTAATTTATGGAAGCTTTCGGGCATATTTTTTAAAATTGCGTTGGGAATTTTATCGGGGCCGGGTGTTTTGTTGTTTGCTAAGTGTTTTAGGCAAATGTCATATGTTTCTCTGTCAAAGTATTCATGTAACGGGGTTTGTGGGTTTCCTCTTTTATCAATGACAAACCCGTCTAAGTCATGCCATGGATATTGTCTAGCTCCTCAAGTGCATTTTGGTGTGTGTTCTGGTTGGTAATAGCATGTTGGTACTGTGGGTCTGTTACTAATTGATTGTTGGTTGTGGATTTCATTGGCTATGTCTACAACGTTTGTAAGTATGTTGTTGTGTCTGTCTGTGATGCAATCTAATGGGGGTGTTTCTTGGTTTTTAAAGACTCTTTTATTAAATTTTTTTGGAATTTTTTCATATAATTGCCTGTATTTGGATATGGCTTTTTTGACACATTCTTGAGTGTATTTTGTAGTAATTTTACGAGCTTGTATATTTGCGGTTTTGGCTATTTTAGCTAAGGTTTTGATCCATTCTTGTTGGTTAGGTTCTTGGTTTGGAGCATTAGGGGAAATGTGGGGTCCCTAAAAGGCCCTCTAAGGCAGCCTAGGTTAGGTGAACAAGCTGCCCAAACACCCCTCCCATTGGTGAAGGTCACTGTCCACTGACAGTGTCGGAAGCCGCAGTGCTGGCAGCGTCGGCACTACTAGCAGCGTCGATTGGTTTGACCCACGGAATTGCACTGCTGGTAGCGTCGGCACTGCTGGTAGCGTCGATTGGTTCGACCCACGGAACTGCACTGCTGGCAGCGTCGTGGCACCATTGGTGCCAGCGGGGAAAACGTGCGGGCACCACTGAAATTTCACTGCACGTGAGAAAACTAAAGGCCTTTTGGAGACCCCAGCTTTCTCCTAATGGAGGTGGAATGGTAACATGGATGTGGTTTTTTAATTCTTCTATTATTGGGTGTGTTTGCCAATTTGGAGAAATTTTGTGAGGTAAATTGCTTTTCTGATTAAATGATAAGTGGAGAGGTGATTTTTTTTTTTTTTTTGGAGTTTTCTTGGCAGAAAGCCTCCTTGTTGTGATGTACGGTTTGTGAGTTCTAGGAGAGGTGGTGCACTGCCGGTTTCTTGAATTTTATCTGAAATTTTCTGTATTAGATGGTCTAGTTTTGTACAAGATGTTTGCCATTGATTATTTGTTAATTGACCATTTATTAGTGTATTGGTAAGTTCGTTTATCTGGAGTGCATTTTCTACAAAGAATTTTGTTTTGAATTTTTCAATATTTTCTTGTGGAATAGGATTTAGAATCCTTGGTGGTTTATCTATTGTTGGTGGTGTACAACGAGCTAGTAAGGTATTTGGTGGTATATGTAGTGTTACTGGGGAGTGGTCTGAGTTTAAGTTATGATCATTGTTTGTGGTTGATGTGTATAAAGCGTTGTTGGGTGTTTTAATGTAATATCCATCTATTAAGCTAGTTTGGTTGTAGTTTTGACTACCTTGTCTGGAGTATGAGCTGTTCGTGGAGATGTATGTGAGTTGAAGGTTATTTGTAAATGTACGTCATTCTATATCCTCTGCTTGTGGTGGTGTTGTGTTGTATTCATTTTGACGTCCGATTAGGGCTATGTCTCTGTTAAAGTCTCCACATAAAATTTGTATGTGGTTTGGGTGTTTTGTGATTTGTTGTGTTATGTTTTGCTGAATTATTGGCATAGATCGTATATCTTCTGCTTGTGATGGCATATAAATGTGTATTATTAACCATGGTTGTAGAGGTTGGTTGTTTAATTCTATCATTTGTAGGTATACTGAGATTTCTGCTGGAGTAGGGATTTTAGTGATGTTTCCGAGGCATGCGTATTTTTTATTTATAAGTGTAAGAAGTCCACCTCTTGCAGGTATATATGGCATTCTTTGTTGCATACATCTTGTTAGTGCGTGTGTATTGTTAAATATTAATTTATATTGTGGAAATAGATTTTGTATGTATTTTGTGGATTTTGTTGCGGTTAATTTAGTTTCTTGTATAGTGATAATTGCGGGGTTGTTTGGTATGTTTGATATTAATTGATGGAGGTTTGGTAAAGCTGTGTTTAGTGATGAAGCATTCCATGTAATCATGTGTGTGTTGTGATTTGTTGTTTGGGTTTCTTGAGTACGTAGTGGGGATATATTGGGTAGTGGTGGAGGGTGAGAATATTCATGTAATAGTTCGTTGCATTTTAATGTTTCTGAGAGTAATTTTTCTGGTAAGAATGGGAATTTATTTGTCAATATTTGTATGTTTAATGGTTCATTATTTTGTCTGATAAAGTTGTATATTTCTTTGTGAATGGTGTTGGATGGATTAATAATGTTTTGATTTGTTTGTGTAAATTGTATGTATGGGTGTGTGGTTATGATGTGTCTTTCAAGTGGGTTTTGTAGTAAGGCCATTCGTTCTAAGACTATTGTTGTCTAGTCTGGTTCTGGTACTTGTACTAGTAAATGGTCGCACGTCTCTATTACTGGACTAATTGTAGTGATAAGTGCATATAGAATACGTGGGGGTGAATGGTGTTGGTTTTGATAAATGTATCTTGAGAGATGTGGATAATTGGTGATTGTGTCTTGGTGTTTTAGGTGTGTTAGATTTATGATAAGAGAGAATTCTTTTGCTAAGTGTTGGTATTCTGGTTGTAATTTGATTGTACATGTTATGAAGTACATTTTGCACCTATTTTTGTATGTAGATGGGTGTGTCTGTAGAATATTGGGCATGGGTCCCGGATTGGTTTCAATGTCACCACTAAGTATTAGTATAAGGTGTAATGAAAACATTTTATTTTGGAAAAGATTTTTTCTTTCTTTGTGATTTGTGCTTCGTTGTTGTTGTTGTGTTTTTTTTTTTTTTTTTTTTTTTTGTAAAAACTAAGTATGTTATGTGTCTTGAGTGTTTTGTGTTTTTTTTGTTGTTGTTTGTTGGTATAATTATACGTGGTTTTGTTTCGGTGTTTTTTGATGGTTTTGTTATTCTTTTTTTCTTATCTCATTTTATTTAAATGGTTTTGGGCGAGGCCGGTAGGCCGAGCCCATTTTAGGTGAATTTTAGGGGTTGTTTGGTGTATTTGATAGTTTTGTGTGTTTTTATTTTGTATTTTGACGAGTTTTGCAAGTAAAGTAGTTGTTTTATTGTGTTTTGGGTTGGCGATTCTAGTATTTTTTTTGTATTTGTGTAACTGTTTTGTTGATTTAAATGTGGTGTGGAAGGGTGTATGTGATATGTTATAATTGTTTGTCTTGGTTTTTGTAATGTTTTTGGTTTTGTGGAGTTTTTGTATGTTTTGTTGAGTTTTTGTATGTTTTGTTTTGTGGTTAGTAGGTAGTAATGTTTAGTAAGTTTTTTGGTGTGTTTGTTTGTTGGGAGTTTTTTTTTTTTTTTTTTTTTTTTTTGTTGTTGTTTTTTTTTTTTTGGTATTTCTAAATATTTCTAAATATTTTATTATATTTTGTTTTCTTTTTTTCTTCTTTTTTTCTTTTTTTTCTTTTTTTGTAATTTTTGATAAGTTGAAGTTCAACATTTTTTGGGTTTTTTCTTTAGTTTTTCTTTTTTTCTTTTTTGTGTGAAAACACATTTTTTGTGGGCAAACTATGTGATTGTTTGTCCAATCTAGTTTTCCAACTGTGGTTGGTCTGGGGACAAGAGAGAGTCTACCGCTTTCATCGTCAAAGCTAGTTGCTCTCTGATTTCTGCCAACTGCAGTTTCACATTTGTTGTTAGGTTTTTGGTGATTATCTCTTCACGTACGTCTGCCTCCAGAGACACCTCTATCTTAAAGTGTTTTATCTCCTTGTGCAATTCTGTTTTGAGCTGAGCTTTGAGTTGTCCATTCCTTTTTGTCTAGAGCGGTTTCAACCAATGCATCTATGTCATCATGAGTTACCATGTTACTCTTCCTTTTGCTTTGTGGTGCGTTTCGGGTTGCCTCAAGTGTGTCAACAATCGTTGTGGTAATGTCACAAACGCCAAATTTTTCTTGCTCCTCTTTGGTGGATGGTATTGTTCCTTCTAAACTCTTCGGAGAAGGGCGCAAAGTTCACATGTTTGCCAAATATTTCTTCGGTCTTGCCTATCCATTGCCTATAGACAATGGTGTTGAGGCATTGGACGTTTGCCGTCCCTTTGTGAAGATCTCGTACTTGTCCCGGAAAGTAGAAAAATGCCACATTTAGCTCTCGAAGAACCGCTAGGATGGAGTCCTTTGCATCTTCTATTTTCTTCATTTTGTGGAGACCATAAAGACATAGTATTGTAGCATTCTTCTTCCTCCGTGAGTCCTTCTCCACAACTTCTTCTCTCTACTTTAGCTGTGTGCGGCGTGATTACCTGCATGAGTTCATGTTTGTATGGAACAAGATACTGGATGATTCTGATGGCTTGATTCGGCGTGCTTGAGATGAGCCACCTTCATGTTTCTACTTTGACCTTTTGCACACTAGCAATCTCATAGTCATACCCACGTCTAAAACTCTCAATGAGAACATCTCTCTGCAATTCACTAGAAGAAATGAGAGGCGATTTGGGGTTCTCAACCTTTGTAGATAAAAGGATGTTTCTAGCCACTGAGTCATAGCATTTGCAAATTTTATCTAGAGTAGGGGTTTTAGAATCTAGTATCAAAATATAGGGACGTAACTCTTTGAGCATGCCAATGCCATCTACTTTAGGATGCTTGAGGTGAATCTTAATGGTCCCCGTCTAAAATTTAGTCTTATTGTTCTTCTCCTTCTCTTTGCCTGGAATATAAATGGGTTCTGCCAGTCCTATCCCCATTTTGATACCCATATGCGCTAGTATATTTGTGGCTATGGTAAGTAAATCACCATGAGTATAGTCTGTGGTTGGTCTGTCAAAGTAGACAGCTTCGTGATAATCAAGGGAAAGCCCCGTGCTTGGATCAACCTCTGTTTCAATGGATAACTAAATCAGGGTAAAATGTTGCCCACCTTTGCCATCCGGCCTCTCTAGGGGATAGAGTAGTTGCTCCACGTGCGGAAATACAATTATGTGAATTTGACTCATCTCTTCTGCTTCCTCCTCTGTTATGCCCATTTCAATTAGGTCTTCTTTTTTCATAGATGGTCTACAATCATAGATGCCTTTACACCTTCATCGATAGCGCGCTTCTCCATAGCCACGATCCCTAACCACAAGTCTCGAGATATGTCTTTCAATCCGGTTGTAAACTCAGAGTTCTTCGTTCTCTTGCTTCAGCTTCTTCCTCCCTTTCTTTCTTGCGTCCTCTTGATTAGATTAGCTTCTACCTCTATCATGTTTTCTACCTCTTCTATGTTGGTGTCGGTGGGGCTCCCCATGATGGTGTCATGCACCGCTTTACCTCTGCTTCCCATCTGATCCACACAATAATTGCTATTGGTTTGGTAGGTTTTTAAAATAGTGCCTTTATCTCCTCCTCTCTTTTGCGCGTGCAATTGAGCTTTGTGGAGGTGACTAGGGCTCTAATTAGTTTGGTTATAGGTTTTACAAAAATGGTGAGTTGTCAAAGGGAGGTCTTGAGAATTATGCTCCGATTTGTTTGAAATTATGCTAATATGCTGAAGTAAAATGAATTCATTGATATTCCTATCTATTGAGTTGATGAAAGCAAAATTATTGTAAGAGTTAGAAAACTTACCTGTTATGCTGAATTTGTAGACATTTGTCGTTGTTGCAAGCTCTTCCTTATGCGACTTGGTGCAAATTGCCAGTTGTATGTGTTGATGATGTTGTGGTGAGTTGGGGGAGCTTTGGCCACTAGCGCTTACGGTGATGAAGCGGGCTTGGCAGATTCAGTCTGTGGGCAGTATGTTGATCATGCGCACAGACATGTGTCAATGTTCAACTACACGACAAGTCCCCAGCTCTTTCAAAACAGGACTAGGATTTGCAACTTAGAATAAGACTTACTGTCAAACATTACTAAGTCTGCTTTGCTAACTTCCCTACTCACGGAGTCAAACATGCACGGGGTAGAATCACCTTCAACGCATAGAATTGTCCCGATCTTGGTTCACCATGAGCTGCTATGGACGGTGGGAATGTGTTGAATAGGTATTGGTACAGCTAGATCGCCAACGACATAGCGTGCATGACGAGTGACACCCTGCAAAGAGGTCGGTGATGCAATCAAAGTTTGGAACTGCCGATCTGCAACAGTTTGGTCTGTGCAAATCACCGATCAGCGTCGAAGTTACTGATCTCACTGATCTGCACACAGATCTACTAAGACTGAACTCTCCAATACATGAGCAATTCGATCTACAGTTAACCAGTCTAATCCACTCAACACCGACAGTTTCACTCCGATCGACCTCTCCGACCGACTCTTCGGAACACCAATCACTCCGGCGCACACCGATCTTGAAGACACCGATCTTTGAAGATACCAGCGCACAGTGATCTTGAAAACACCAGTCTTGAAGACACCAGCGCACACCGATCTTGGAGACATCGATCTTTGAAGATACCAGCGCACATTGATCTTGGAGACACCGATCTTGAAGACACTAGCGCCCAAGCAACACACCAGCGCCTCAGCAACTTCGCAAGATACCAGCGCCGACCTCTCTCTCGCGATGAGGCAGATACGAGCGCCGACCTCTCTGCCGCTATGAGGCTCCGATCTGGATCTGCAAAACTGCTACGATCTAGATCTGCAAACTCGACCTCTCTGATCAACAATGACTGCTTCGATCTGCAAAACAAGTTAAGCTGCTCAGATCAGCTTCAATCTTGCACTGCTTCTGTGGAAAACAGAATCACACGCGACGGAAGAGACCTCCCACCGCCTCTACGACCAGCACTCCCTCTTGTCATTCACACCGCGCTTCAGAGCGCCTCCATGGCCTCTGAAAGCCATTGCACTCTACGTAATGACCCGACTTCGTTTTCCATGATGGAGAGAATAGGGGGTCTTGATATGATTGTTAATGTTCATGCATTTTTCACACTTGGAGATGAATTGGTATGAAATTCTACGTATGTTGGAGACAGTTAAGAATGCACCAAAGAGCTTCGAGGTAGAGCTCCCTAAACATTACTTAGCAAATTTCAACTTTCGAATGATGAATGAATTCTTCAATCCTATCACTGAGCAATCTATTGAAGTTGCCTCTTATTTTCCAAGATGTGCTAGTGTGGCATATACCCGACAGTTTTTTGCATGGACTGATCTTTCTATGAAGCGTTGGCCTCTCATTTTGGGAGGGATTTCACAATTTTATAGTATTCTTGAGAATCGTCGCCTTTCAACTTGTGATGGTGTTAGGGCAGCCTAGCAATACTCACAAATTCTAATGATCATTTGAAACCAAGAGTAAAGTTCTTCTTCCCTGACTAGTCCAACTTGATGATTTTGCTTGTATAAAATATCATAGAATTTTTCCTCTTGACAATTATTTTTAAGAATCTCATTGTTTATTTTTTCTTCTTTATAAATCTAAAAAATCGTCTTGAATGTTTTATGGTACGCTGCAGCGCATTGATTGAATTTTGGTATATTTGTTACTATTTTAATATGATCATCAGCTCTTTTTTAATATTTATAATCAAAAGATTAGAAAAAAAAGAAAAAAAGAATATAAAATAGAAATGGAAAACAATCAGAAAACATACACTAAACTTTAAAGATGACTATGCTCACTATAAATAGAAGGTAAAAGTAAATTTTATAACTAAAGAAAGTATGTAGAAACCAATTGTATTGATAGCAAAGGTTTTACATTGTAATGAAGGAGATTAAACTTCAATTTATCACCTTAAATTCATATTTGTCTTACAATAAGAGGAAAGTCAGAAAATAGGGCTTAGGACTTGGAGGCCCAAACGGAGTTTAATAACCTTGCTCAACCACATTATAAATGGGTGTTTTTTAACAAAAGCTAGCGCAAGAATCCAACTTAGTTTTGAATAGTGGTGGAATACACCGTACTATAGCAATTGAAAAATATCTCTTCTCTATTTGTTGCGCGAACTCGAACGTGATATTGGATTAGTCACAACGTCAGCTGGTCCTCCATTACAACTTCTATATTTTCATTTATGAATTTTCTATACAAATGAGAAAAACATTAAATAAATCACCTATTAACATATAAACACTCTAAAAATATAATTACTTTTAAATTATATAATCTATCTTATTCCATATATATAGTAAGGAAGTAAAAAAATCCAATAAATTTGAACGAAATCGTCAGAGCGATTTAGTTAGGTGCTGCTATACTATGAATCTTTATCTATAGTCAGTTGAATCATGTAGCAAACAACAATAGTGAGAAGTTATAGACAAACATATTAATGGAATACTCTCGAAATGTCTTTTGATATTGTCGATACCATTTTTTACTAATATTTTTTTTACCAATATCATTTTTACTAATATCTTTACGTTGTATGTATGTACAAGTCTGTGTAAACTTAAATGGAATACGTAAAGAGCGTATATAGTTTATATACCACACCCCTCTTACATGGACCCAGGTCTGAGATTACTTCTTTCAAAACTAAAAAGTAAAGTACAAACGTTATATGTGAAATAAGTGCTACGCAAGATCCGACTTTCTTGGGTTCCGCTTTACACGGATCTCTCATGACCTTCCACAACCCGATTGTTGTCCTAGTGCTATGTGCGGTTCGTCTCTTTTTCGATTTCAGAGCACAAATTTCTGTGTTAGATGGGTGTGTATTCCTCTCTAATCAATTGTTGTGCACGATGGCCGCGTTAGGGGAGAGTGCTTCATTTCCAATTTGTAAAGGTGATATTCACCCAAAATATGAGGACCTTGATAGTTTAGGGTTTGAAGCTCAAAGTCGTTCTTCATGGTTTAAAAAAAAACAATTTTGAAATACATACTCATATGTAGAAAAAAAAACATCAAATAAAATTTAGTATTGTCACCTACCCTACATTATTTATAAAATTCGAATATCCTATTCTCATGATGCTAATTTACTTCAAAGCCCTTTTAAAATTTTAAAACTATGGTAATTATAATACTCCTTCATTTGATTGCACCTTAACAAAGTAAAAAAAGAGGGGATGGTCCTTTTAAGATCCAGTTTTTTCTCAAAATTGTAATTTGTCTCGAAATGCTATTTTAAACGGTAACTTTAGAAACTTCAAATATGGTTTAAAATCTTTAAATAAAATAAATGTATTAACACAATTAAAATAATTTTTTTATAGATTGTCTTGAAGATTTTAAGTACAAGACCTGGTCTTATGCATTCATAAGATTTGTCAACAAAGTTTTAAGAAATAAAAATCTATTGCTGATCCAAAATAATAATAATAATATTATTATTATTATTATTATTATTATTAATGATAATAGTAATTTTTATTTTTATTTTTATTTTTTAATTTAAAAAAATTCAATATGAAATAATTAATTATGTTATAAAATTGAATTATCATTTCAAAGGCATGAAAATGATGCATTCTGGAATGTATTCTAAAAGATCCAATACTTTCAAATAATACTCCATTCGAAGTACGGTATTTCAGCTTGTTGTATTTCTTTTGCTTCGTATACACCGGTTGTTTTGGTGCCTCGTAATAGGCGGGAATTTTCCGTCTTAGTAGGATGCCTTTCTCGACAAAGAAGATCATATTTACAGTGGCATTAACAACTTTGTTATTTAAGAGACAGTCTTTTAGAGTTTAGAATCGCACTCTCACAGACTAGGAATTCTAAAAATCCACATGCACAAAAACTCATTTGTAAAAGATACCCCCTCAAAAGCCTTGAATTTCATACAAAAATTTCACAAACAAATGATATTGCAGTCAAACAATGCATCGAACATAGCCACAGAAATGAGGAGAGAAAGGTCATCTTGAAGAATTATTCACTATAAAATCTAAGTTGTTGTACGTATACCACACATACGAGGAATCATAACACGGAATTCACACGATGGAATAAATTTCAGAAAAAGAAAAAATTTAAAAAACTTGATCGCTCTAATAAGAAGACCTATTGCGATTTTAGGCATCTTTACTTTATGCACAACAAAAGCCAAAACGTGATGAAAGTAATACTTGCTCAAACAAATTGTAGAGATGATCGGTAAAAACGCTTGGCAACATAAATGAAGACTTAAAAGTGCTACATTCCAAAGGCCGAGACTTAACCGGGAAGGTTTGTACTCCTCTTTTTCGTGGCGGATCTCTTCCTTGAGAATGCGTAGAAGGCTGCTATCCTAAGAGGGCTCTCGCTGAGTGTTGGCGTATCGAGAGAGCAATGATAAGAACGGAGAAAGACGGGAGAGATGAACTAGGTTTCGAGAACTAGAAGCTCCAAACCCTTGACGGGAACGTAAGAAAAAGAAAGAAAATCCAAGTTCATGAGTGGAATTCTAATAGGTGTGAATGTTCTTTAGGAGAGAGTGCATTCCAAAGAAATTAATCTCGTACTTGCGACGACAAGTCCCGAGAGCATGGAGTCTCAAAAGTGTCACCAACCTTATTATGCATTTGGCATGTACCATGTCCGGAGCTCCGAACCTTAGTACCTAATGGAACGCGAAGCTTCAAGTGGCCATGAAGTAGCTTGAAGTAAGTACCGTACGTGCCAACATTCCCAAATTTGATGTCTGATTTTTTTTTTAGAATTCATAATCCTTATATATCAAAGGTTTTTCTCTTCAATTTCATCTTTTACTTTTTTAAGAATATTTTTGTTATATTTTTATAGATAATATCAAAATGAAGTCAAAGATGTTAAAATTTTATTCCAATGGACCAATTTATCACATTTTTTCAATGCTCCAAAGTACGTTATAAAAAACATGCTTTCAAATTTGGATGATTGGATGAATCTAAAATTATAAAATTTTACATCCAATGGATAGAAAATTTTATTTCACAGAGATGAAAAAAAGAGGTTAACATGATTAGATAAAAACTCAGATTTATATTCGATCTAAGGTTTGTTGACTTTTAATGAAATGGAATTTTTTGATGTCTTTTTCATTCAATATTGAACATTTTCTTGAAACGAACAACTTTATAAGATGAATAATTTAATTTGAATAGGGGTTGAAATTTGAAAGGTTAGGTAAAAATGAGAATTTGATGTAGAAAATTGACCTCCTTTATGAAAGATGAATACATGTGCGAATGCCATATATTAGTTGGGGGGCTACTTATCTACATGTTTGGAATTTTCACCACCCTATATTTATGTAAATTCCAAATTCCTCCTATTTTTTCCTACCCTATGTGTAGTTATAATTTTTCAATTTCCTTATTTAAACCAATCTCTTTTTTATTTATAATATTTACATTTAGCAAAAATCTGTTGTAAGGTGTATGAAAATGCAAATTCAAGCAATTCAAAAACCAAGGAGTGACCATGAATGAAAAATATTCCCCCCACCACTCTAGCAATTTAAATCATCGATTGTCATTTAGGTTTAAGAAGACAAATGTACCATTTTTCATCCAATTTATTTGGGGGTTTGAAAGACATTTACACTACATAAATTAAATTTCCCTTTACCTTACGTGGAACCCTTATTTATATATAATTTTTTCATAAATTGAGGTATATAAAATTTATCTCCAACAAATTAAAAATACCCTAATTTTGATCTTACGTACTTTCTAAATTTTTGACCCATGTCCTCCCGAGATGACCTCTCAAGTGATAGTGGACGTTTAAGGATTAAACCTTAACCCTTTAACGTCCCGATTCAACATTGTTTTCAAAGAAGCGTTATTAAATGTTTGATAAAAACCGGAAATGGAGTTCATGTACAAAACGAAGTTGTAAATGTCAATGTGAAGATCACATCTGTACGGTTTGTTTTTAATTTTTGAAGGTTTTCTCTTGAAATTCAATTTAAAATCCCAAATTAACACAAAAAAAATTCAAAAAATTGTAATGAAATTGGAATAACATGCGCTACAAGATGGTATGGTTTCCATTATTTGATTGTACTTATTTTGGAAAATCATATTTGAGGTCCCACTTTTTGAACTAAGAATGAAACTTGACATAAACCGATTGTGTTATTTTTCTAAAAACCATAATAAACTATTTTGAAGATCCAAACCGTTTAAAGGATAGTCAACTTGCTCAAGAACCAAGGGTAATTTTTGTAGATAAAAAGTGTTCAATCTGGATGAGATTTAGACAACTTTAATCTGTTCGTCGTCCAATATATGGACACTGGCGCGCTAAAGGGTTAAATGTCATGCAGTTTTTCACATTTTTGAATCACTTTCTCTTCATGATTTCTTCTTCTCTATTTAGGAAAAATAAGTCCTTGATCAAACTTCCATTTCTAAGATGCAAAACACCTTATTCATTTTCTCAGTTTTTAGTATTTCTACCTTAGCACCTCCCAAAAGGCCAGGTATAAAGAGACCCTAATACACTTGGTGCACATGAAAGAAATAGTTGATGCATGGCAGAAATCCCGGACGTAGAAAGAGACCCGCAAGTACCCCAAATACTTGTTGGGTGTGTTCTACATTACCCAATTGGGCAACCAATCGCTGCCAATCACTGATTTTACAATTCTGCAAACCAAACCATCTGTTCCAAATTTGTTCCACTAATATTCCATAGTAAGGTGCAAGATAACACCGATCATGTTGTTCTTGTCTACGAAGAAAACAGATTAGCAAGGTAAAAATAGTAGAGTAACACAAAATTCCACACAAGGGAATCTCAACACCCCTATAATAGTAAACTGTACACTTTTTAGACTGAATATATCATATACGTGGTTGGGTTCTTAAATGCTTGCGTTCAGATATTTCAGTTCATCTGAGCGTCAAGATCATGGGTTTGCCCACACCTCTTTTAGCAATTGAAATCGAGCGGCTCCCAAACCTTCATTCTTTTTCTTCTTCCCACTGCCATTTTCTGCACCATACCTGGGTTTGTCTTGCAACAAAGACAGGGGATTCTCGAATTCCTCCAACTCATCATCGCTTGTGTAACCTTTTCGCAGGGCTGACGAAGGACTTCTTCCCCATAGGGAGGAGCTTGCAGGCTCTCCGATCCATAACTTCACAAAGCTCGTGGGTGGTGGTGAATAGACCACCGGAGGCACACACGCCATGGCAATATCATCTGGGCTAATATCATCCTCCCCAAACTTCCTTCTCTCATTTGCTACCTGCCAAACCGCATGCAAATCAGGTGCTACTAGTCAGATTTGTAATTCCAACTTAGTGGTCTCAATGACAAACAAAACTTGAATGCCAAATGTAGCACCGACTCCACTATTTACCGCTCCATAAACATGAGACTCTACGTACCTCCGTAGCCAAGGCATTCAGAAGGCCTGGCGAAATGGGATCTGGGGAGAAGACATCCGGACCAAAGTTGGCCAACACTCGTCGTATTAGTGGTAAGTTGAGTCCTGGACAAACCTGTCATGACATTTTATATCGTAGCTATCTTCATTAAGTGTGACTGGGCAATTACTATCAGTCAAAGAGTAGTGTAAACCATGAACAGTTGGTATAACAAGCTAGACGCATTAACTATTTGACGCCTAATGAACCCCGAAAGTGGTCGATGATTCATCCTGAGTTGATCATGCAATGGTCACTTTCATCCTTGTGAATTTCTAATTTTGGGAAATTCTAATTTAGGCGTTAAAGGATTAGGGCCTTGTCATCAAAATATAACAGTTTTCAAAGACTACAAAGAAAACAGAAGAGGAGTCGTGGAATAGGTGGAGAGCAACTTCACAAAAATGCATTCACACTTGAGAGATTCACTGCAGAAAACCACAAGGTGTACCTCTTTCCTGATCTCAGCATCAAGTAGGATATCCTTGGGAAGCATGAGCAAATCTCCTGTTGCTTTAAGCAGATTGAATTGCACAGGCTCTTCATCTTCAGCATCATCCGGCAGAGACGATTTGAATTCGGCTGGCACGCGGTCTTTGCAGCTGACAAGAGCAGACAACCACGTTGACCAGTTTACTACCTGTACAAGGCAGCAGTTAAAAACATTGTTACACAGCCACGTCGACCAGTTTACTAAACAGAGCCCATTTTGACGCTCCATGAATCTAGAAATTCTCTTGAAAAATATTGTTACGCAGACGAGAGCACATACCACATTTTTCAAGTGAGACCCAGCTCCAAAAGTAAGGCTGCCAATAGGAATTGGAAGGACTGAAAGATCGGTTATTGGATCAGACAAAGGATCAGTCGGAGCATCATCTTCCGGGTCGCGCAGTATTCCATTGAACATGGCGACATCAAGCCGAACAACACATTCTTCAATAACCTGCAGGAGATTACATACTGATTTTAGCTTGGACAGCTTCCAGTATAGTAAAATTAATACAGCAGAGCACAGAAATCGAAACCACTAGGGCGTTGTTTTCCTGGTTGGAAAGTTGAACATGGTAAACAAGGTAACCCCAAATGCATTGAAAACTCCAGTTCGGCCAGGCAAATCCAAAAATTTTGACACTAGCCACAGAGCACCCCTCAAGCTTACCATTCTGTTCAACGCTGGCAAACAGCCACATTCTAACCCCTCCCCTTGAAGAGGACAAAGCCTCTTAAGTGCATCTGTAAATGCCCTCTTCCAGATTTCCACAGAGATGTTACCCTGGCGGGTATCACCTAACTTGCGGGTATTATAATTCATTTTATTATCCCTTGCAAAATCTCTTGAATCACCAGAAAATTTGCTCAAGTCACCGTTCAGATCTGCAGAGCTGCCCTTTGCATTTGTGTTAGGCGCTCCCCCAAGTTGCATTCGTGGAGTCATTGCCTGTGTACATAACAGCATAAAAATGTAAACTGCAAGGGGGAGCAGTGTTGCTCATCGTACACAAATATTGGTAGTTGAAGGTTACCTTCTCCATTTAGCACGCAAAATTGACCTTTTAAAACATCGAACAGGCTTGGGTTGTCCACATTGTAATACTTTCTATACAGTGCTAATTGATGAGGTAAAGAATCCCCACAACCTCGACCTATCATGCATATATCATAAATAAGAATGGAAAACTACTTGAACAGGGCATACCTGCCACCACACGGATTCCAGAACGCGTGCATGAAGCCAGGACTCTATTCTGAAGAGTGTTGCCACAAGCATCCCAGATGTTCGCCAGTCTTTGTGGGCACCAGGGGGACTCAAAAGGTAACTGACGTCACTCTTTGACTTCCGTAGTTGCTGGGACCGAAAGGCCCTAGCTTGAAAGTCATTACCAAGAGAAGAATCACCGTCTACCTCTACGCCAGAGGACCCTACATCACTGTCCTCACAAGAATGGCTGATGGTCTCTCGCAGAACAACCACATTCGACCACCAGTATGTCAATCTGCGCAGAATAACAAAAGACCTACAGTGAGAAGAGAATTCCATTGCATCAGGTTCTGATAATGAAGCCCAGCCATGATCCTATTGTCCACAATATTCTACCAACATCGACTGCCAAAATCAAATGAGGCAAGACATCGACTACAAAACAAACGTAAGAGGGAAGTACCTTGGGACATCACTCCCACATGCCCGAGAAACTAGCACAAGCCCGGACACAATATTTTTAGCAATTGCTGCCTTCCTCTCCGGGCTCCAGTTCTTGAACGCATACTTGTAAAACCGCGAGAGGCGCCGGGCAGGAGTATGAACCTTATGAGCCGAGCTCCCATGCTCAGCCGCGACTGAATACAATGCAACCTCAATCAATGCAGCGTCCCGCAGTTCCTCTTCCATTCTTGCCAACTGCTGTTCTAGTTGCAGAATTCTCTCCTCTCCTTTTTCTGCTTTTGACAGAGCTTTCGCTTCAGCCGCAGCTCTTCTCCACTGGTCAACTGTTTTCTTCTCCACGGTCGCAAGCTTCGCCCTCGCCTCATTCAACACGCTTCTAGAATCTACAGCTATTTCAGGACTCGAGTCCACATCCCTTGAGCCAAAAGATAGTTGATGCGTTAAGGTACCCGCAGGAGTCGAAACTCTCCGCCCCAGTACAGGAGGAGAGGGGTTTCCATTCGTTGTAGCCATGAAACCTTCAATGGATGGGCGCGAGGGCACCACCGTGAGACCGGTCCTGCTCCCATTGCCGTCTTTTGACTTCGAAGCCTTCCTCCAAGCATACGCAGCTGCAGCAGCAGTTGCAGCAGATCTTATGGAGGATTTGTCACTACTATATGCAGTCGAATGACCTAGTAACTGTAATCCTTGAGCTTTCTCCGATAATCTTGAAGAATCACTCATTGTCGCTCAATCAAGTGCTGCCCTGAAAGAGTAGCAGATGTCAAAAAAAATTAGCAAGCTACGAACCAGCGCTTCACTCAAAAAAAATAAAACTGCTGCTACAATGAAAAAACTCTCAACAATTCCACCTAGATCAAGGAAAAACCTCAGCTTTCTTGAACTCGATACCGTTCTCGCTATCTCCCAAAAGTGCTAAAAGAAAGAGTCGCTTACCCAATCACTACACTCTAAAACTCACACACGGAAACAGAAAGGTACAAAATGCGATAACAGGGAATGAATGAATGCCACACCAGCCAAACAATGGAAACCTCACCGCCAATTGAAAATCTCCGAAATTACGTCCGCGTCAAAAGCAACAGAACGGCTGAAATTGCAATCTAAAGAAAGTTCCTTAATAGACGGAGGATCACATTATGCCAACTCACATTAGCAAGCTATAAACCAGTACTTCACTAAAAACAGAAAAAAAAATTACTCTCTCAACAATCCTCAACAAATTCACCTCGATCAAGAAATCCATTGCAGAAACACAACCCATGATAGCTAACTACAACACCTCCCTATCTCCTAAAAGAAAGATTTTTCGTAGAAACTATAACCGTACACACGGAAACCAAAAAGCATAATATGCGAGAACAGGGAATGAATGAATGAATGTACGCAAAAAAGGCGCGATAAAGAGATCACCGTCAATTGAAGCTCTATCATTCTACTTGATAAGAACAAGCAGATTGTGATCAGAAAGACGGAATGGCTTAAATTTCGATTAAGAGAAATGGCGTGGATCGTGTTAGAAATGGCTAACTACAACATCTCCCTATCGCCCAAAAGAAAGAGTGTTCGTAGAGAATTAGCTAACTAAAACCGTACACACGGAAACTAAAAGCATAAAATGCGAGAACAGGGAATGAATGACTGAATGAACGAATGAATGTAGGCAGAAAAAGCGAAATAAAGAGATCACCGCCAATTGAAGCTCTCTCATTCTACTCGACAAGAACAAGCAGATTGAGCTTGTTGAAAACAACGGAATGCCTTAAATTTCGATTTCAAGAAATGGCGTGGATCACGTTCAAAATGGCGAGATCGGGAAGGAAAGAAAAGAGAGAGTGAGAAGAAGAAGAAGAAGAAGAGGGATGTAGAACTTACGGGGCGTGAGGAGCAGCACATGAGATGAGATCGAAGGCAGGGCGTCGAGGGAAGAAGAGGAAAGATCGTGCGAATGCTGCAGCTCTTGCTGTTGTTGGTGTTGCTGGTGGTGGTGCGAGTGGAAAGGGAGGCAATGTGGAAGGCAGGGAAGTGGTAGCAATGTGAGAAGCTGTGGGATCAGGGGAGGCGGTGCGGAAGCGGCAAAAAGACGAGGACGACGACGAGGAGAGCAAGCGAGCAAGCTAGCAATGCGGGAACCCCAGAGGAGAAGAGAAGGCAGGCCAGGAGGGAAACAGCGCAGCCCTGACTGTCTTGGGGGAAGAAAGAAAGAGACGTATTTCATTCGTTCATTCTGTACCATGTTTTTCATCCGTCATCCTTCATCCATTCTCTCAACATGTATCCAGGGCTTTTCCTACAAATTTTGGAGTTTTTTCTGGCAAAATTTCCTCCATAACATTCGTAGATGGAGGATAGAGTCGAAAAAAATATTTCTAATAAATTTCCAATAATAATAATAACAATAATAATAAATAATAATAATAAATAATGTCATCAAATTACAAAATTTATTTTTAAATTGTGAAAAATATCATAGCATAATAGAGTACTGCTATGGAGCACCTTTTGAAAACTGAATCGGTTAAGGGTATCTTCACTTAGATTTACTTCTTTAACCCCTAAACGTCCTCACCCCTCTCCAAATTCGGCAGTTTTGCAAAGATGCATCATAAAATGCAACGCAGAGGGATATTTTGAACTTGATGTATGAATAAAAGTTGTACATTATAAATTTTAGATTCTATCCATACGGTTGGATCTGCGATTGCTATCACCAATATTTTTGTATGAATTTTGAAACTTGAAATTGAAAATTCTTTTGTAATTTGATTACAAATAAGATATTGACAATTTGTACATGAAATTTGTTGTGATTGGTTGAAATGTAATACTCTAAGTGTAGTGATTTTTGGAGATTTTTTGTTTGCTTAATTTTATGAGTTGACTTTTTTAAGATCACTTTTACACTGAAATCTTCCAAATTTTGGGTGAATCACTACAATATGAAATGAGACATAGAAATTTCACAAATCATCCCCTTTCTAATCGGATCACACATGCATGAAGCTAACTTCTCATAAAATATAGAATAAAAATTCCACACTGCAAAAAATCAATGATGGATGAGAAATCTGTGTTTGCTTCTGTCCATCGTCCACATTCTGGACGGTTGGACGTTTAGGGGTTAAGTAATGAAGGAATGTCGTTTATATTCCATGGATTTTAAGACTATTGTGTCATTTGTCATGTGAACTTAGTTTCTAATTGTAATTAGATTGTGGTCCCGTTGCTCTATTATGCTATGATGATCTTGAAAATATTGTAAATATTTTAATTGTTGAATTCTTTTTTTGAAAAATATTAAATATTCGACATATATGTGCTAGCCTTAGCCTACAATTATGGTAGGCCTTGATGCTTTTTATATATTTTTAAAAATTATCCAACAAAATAATTTTACATTTATTTTTATGATTATTTATTGTTTCTTTCATTTTGAAAACATTGAAGAAGGAGTGAATTTTTGTTTTTAAAGAAACACTTTCAAAGATATCTAAGGCTCCAATCTACATTAAAATTCGAGAACAAAGCATTTGTGGAAAAATACATGAATCACGATTATTATTTTTTTCCAAGAGAAATAGATAGTGGCAATGCTTGTGAAACACGGACTAGTGTACAAATAGCATAAAATTGAGGTTTGTTTTACTTGAACAATGTCACCATTGATTATAATATATTAATAAATATAGATAGTGAAAGTTTATGCTTGGCACCACTATTCACATAAATGTGTCATAATGAAAAGAAGTGTTTACGAACCAAATTCCCTCATATTTCCTCTAAATGGCAACAAAACAAGAAAAAACTTTCAAACATTTATTGAAGAGATTATGCATGATGCCAATGCTTGTTTTTTTCTTAAAACTTTTGATACCTCATGCCTAAGGTTTTTAAAAATTAGATTCTTTTTCGAAGGATGTACAAGTAACTCCTCAAGAACGTTATGTAGTTGGAGTGGCAACCAATAATATTGTTTTATACATTAGGATATTCATTTATACTCCTCTTGTCCCACAAAAAGACCTTGCTTTCATTGAAATCCATGGATTAAGCTTAATCCCATCATTACAAAGGGAGTATGTTGACTATGATGCAAATCCATGAATTAAGTGAGTACATAGGGCATATTTTGACTGCCAGAAACTGCATACATGACCAAAATCCATGACAATAATTCATAATCAAGATGATCAATATCCATGATTTAACATGATCAAAATCCATAAAGGAGTTGGCAAGCGCTCGCGAAGCTTAATTGCCAACGATGAATGAGTACAGTTGGAAATCATAGTTATATTTTGGGACAAAATCTAAGTCGATATCATGGTCTTTTTGCAAGACAGAGGGAGTATTTGAAACCATTGTTACTCAAACTTGAAATCAATGCAATGATTCTTCGTTTACTAAGAAAGGTTTAAGTCCAATGGAAGAGAAGACATTCAACTTGAGGAACCGTAAAGGAAAACAGTAGAGAACCTCAGAGGACAAGCACAAATAAACACAAAGCACCAAAAAGAAGGAACACAACTGCCAAACCCAAGAAATTGCTAAAAATACAAGTTGCAAGTTGACTTCTATACCTAAACAAGGTAGCAACAAAATTATTAAACATAAATAATAAGAACTGTTCCAGTATTGATAAATATATAACAATAGTATCACATTTTATTGAGTCACTGGAGCTTTGTCTAAACCCTTTCACTCATAAGTCCTCATTATTCTACGTTTGTATTATGATAATCTTAAAAACTAGATACCATATATAAATTGATTGGATGGTCGCATTTACCAAAAAGTATACATATACGAAGAGATAAAAACGTGAAGTGGCTCATTGCATAGCCTGAAATCGCAAGGCACGCAAAAATCACATTCCAGCTGTTCCCGTCCAAGCAATGCATAAGGTATTTGCCGAAATCGAATTTCCCAGCGACCCCTTTACAGCACATCAAGCATCTTGCTTATGCAGTCATACATTTGCTGGATAAAAAGAGTGTTCGCTACCAGATCCATCGCCTCACCAATATGTTCTACTCCCAGAAAAACAATACACCGTGGATTCAATACACGGGTGCAGAATCAAGGCACCTGAACCGAGCGCCTCACGCTCCGGTGGCACATCCAGGTCATGGCTTAAGGAAAATGGCTGGCCTCATCAGATGATAACACTACTTTGACGTCTGTCATCACGAAATAAATCCTCTCGAGCCTTTAAGTTGTGGAATGGTCGCTAACAAGCATAAAACTTACACATGAAAACTCATCCGCGACGCCAATCTGCTTTCTGAAATTCTCCTATCAATTGCATCATTCACGGAACTCATCTGTACGCACAAACCACACATGTTACGTCTACACTTCCACATCCATCACAACCGCCCTGAATTCAAACAACACATTCCTCCACACAACCAACCAATCACGCTTCCTCTGCACGTTTTACAATACGTCATGCTCTTCGCTTACCTGCATCGTCTCGTCCAGAGCCTGATACTTCCGCAGAGATGCCCTCCGCTCCTCCTGCAACACATTCACACAGCGCCCCAATACTATCAGCAACTCACCATTCCTATGGACACTACACCGACCACACGACTCTGCAACACACCGTCATCAACAATAATGGAACACTCCAAACTTCCAACCCAGCTCCGATCAACTTACCATAGACAGAAACTCGTCGTCCCAGACTAGATACACCTCGTTTGGACCCCCGGAAGGCCCTGGTGGCTTGTTTGAAATAACAGGTGGGGGTCCTATCGATGGCCCACCCGTGTTCGGCCCCGATGCGTAACTGTGGTTACTCGGCGGCGGGGGAGGTGGGGGAGGTGGCCCACTCATACCTGCACGCCATCGCCAAACATATCAGTGTCTACCATTCTGCGCCATACTACAGAGTCACTCACACCAAACTTTACCATATTCATTCACCTCCACCTTAATTACCAACTACTGTCTCCATCCATGCTCACAAACAAGCCCAGTAAACTCTACTCCATGTGACAACATCTCACCACCATGATCATCCATTCCCAAAATGTAACCATCTTTATTCGACTATACTCTACAAACACATTCACACTCACAACCACCAGTACCCAAAATACCCACCGCCGCCATATCAAATCTCACCTCCGTTGTTAAGTGGTGGAGGAGGCACCCGTGCATTCACTCCCATGTTACTGCTCATCGCAGGGGGTGCTCCAGCTGGTGGAAATGGAGCTCCCGAGCCAGCACTTCCGCTAACGCTTGATTGATTGCCGCCGCCACTGGGCGCAGGAGGCCCCACAACTGACCCTCCCGAGCTGTATGGTGGGGGAGGAGGAGACCCGTTGGTGGCTTGACCCACAGGAAACAACGGTCGTGCCGGAGCCGGTGCTGAACCCGGAGGAAGAGGGGGCCGAATAGGAAATAGAGGTTGTGAAGGCGGTTGAGAAGGACCCGGTGCAGGCGGAGGCCATTGCCCCTGTATCGGAAATAGAGGCTGCCCCATGCGAGGTGGCCCTGCTTGCCCAGGCATGGGACCCCTCCACCCCAGCGGAGGTGGAGGCTGTGGCTGCCAATTCGGAGGTGGTCTTGGACCCGCTCCTGGTGATGGCCTGTACCTGCAAACACACAACCAGTCAGCGTACTCCCACCTTGCACCATGTTGCACACAATCATAGCAAAAAGACACTTCTTTGCACCACAACAGATCCACAAAACCAACAGCTCTGACCACACTCTGTCCTACTACTGTCTCCCACCCCAAGCTGCTCCAACCTAACCTCGCTCGCCACTGGCTCAACCGAGCCAACAAACTGGGTCGCCTATCCAGACCTAGACTCGACAAAGAATGACTTACTGTACGCACCTTGCGTGTAAGTAAGCATGCATCCATTAACACCTGGAGAAACAGACAAGCACCGCAATGTAAGGGTTCGAAGAATAACTTACATCGGCTGCATGGCAGTATACATTGGTTGTGGGGCCATACCAAGTGCATTCGGTGCCACCATCCCCCCTCCCACGAAGGGTAAGGACGGAGGGACCTCCACCCTCGCAACCTTTGACGGGTTCTCATCCTCTGCGTGAGCCGAAGCTCCCAACGGACATTAACAACGGCACGGCACGGCACGGCACTCTCTTGCAAGCAACTTTCTACACCACACAAACTTCCTACTACCGTCCTCACCTATGCCACTACCACCCTTTCCAACGCAGCGTCCCAGCACAGTAGCCCAATCAAAATGCACCGTCATCTACTTGCACGCAACAATTCGCCATTCTCCACTCCAACCATAAGGCAACTTCCCAATCGACGACGCCCAAGAAAAATCCCAACATACAAGCTTGCGGCGTCAACATTCTTCATACTTGGCACGCACTTTAAAAGCACACCTCCCCAGCTCTCCGACCGGGAAGGCCGTACTCTACGAATCAAGGGAACAATGTAACAGCACACATACAATTTCCCGCCTACGACTAAAGGATGCTTCCAATCTCTCACAGAAGCCTACCGTACTACATGATCGACACTGTTATTAGAAGCACCAAGTTGCACGCAGCACTGGAGCGCTGCATTGGAAGTTTGCAACGAATGGTTGCACACACCCTAACGAAAAGTCATCCAACGAAAGGCCAGGTGCTATACTAAATAATGACAAAGTGACACGATGAGGATTAATAATCGACCCAATCTTGTCGCCGATTGCAGGTCATGTTAACAAGCATGCTATCACATCAACATTCCTAAGCAAGTCATTAACTGCCCAGCACCATCCTCCACGATTCTACAAAAAGCGATATGCCAACAAGATTTGATCGCGTAAAAGACGTACGTACCATCATCCCCATCATGAGCTGCTAGAATTTCAGCTGGTATACCCTCCATCCCATATATTTCCAGATCCGTCATGGCTTCTCTTTCCGGTTTCGCATTAGGTATCCTGCACATCGCCACGACTAGGTCAGCTTCCACAAGAAAAGACCACGCCCACATTGCTCACACTTGCGCTGACAGCTCCCACTGCGTAGGGCTTGACAAGCCTCGTGCAGCAACATCAAGACGTGCAACAAGAAGAGCGCACTGCGGCTGAGGCTACGAGCATTGTCAGTTACACCGAAGCAGCATTTGAAGTGCGCTGATGAAGCTGAAACTGGGACTCGCACGTCACCAAAGTTCCGCTCATTGAAAACATAGCCAATAACAATCATTGATGAGGGCAACCTTGCTTTACAACCGGTAGACGCCTTCCCAATTCAGAATTCCAACGACGGCAAATTTCCAAATTGTAGCCCTAAAATCGCTATGAACCGCCTCCTTCTCCGTTATGAACTACGACTCGCGACATACGAAATAGCTATGGTTCTCCTGTTCGTAAGAAAAAATTTAAGGGAGCCAAAGAGACAACACTCAAACGAGCAACTAGGTCATATTCCAAGGACAGCGCGTCGGAAACTCCTGGGCGCACTAAATTTTACAATGAATCGTTCCGTAATCTCAGAATCAGAGGCTACCAATCACGGTCAAAATCACAGGTTGCAAACCCGAAAATGTACATTGTGTTTTTCCGAATTAGGGTTTAGAGTGCCACGGGACATCATAACGTAATCCGATTGTAAGAACAGGCCCCGCGAGTTCGTGAGAGAAAATCATTTCGATCGTAGGACGTGCGAAATGCCTCCTGATGCAGAACTCGCGGGTTACGGGACCAATGAAGTAATACGTAAAAACGCAATTTTGAAGGAAGGGAGTTGAGCGGTGGGTGTACTTGGACACGGACTCCTTGTGCACTTGGAGCACGTGGATGAGCATGCCGCTGGCGGACGAGAGCTTCTTGTGGCAGACATGGCACTTGAAGTGCTTGGCTTTCTGGTGCTGGATCAAGATCTTCTCATCCTCAAACTCGCGTTCGCAGTAGAAACACCACACCTTGGGTTGTTTCTTCTTCTTCTTCCCCATGGCAAAACGCTCGCTGGCTTCTCTTTTTCTCTCTTTCACTCGCTTGCTTGTTTGCTTGCTTGCAGTCAGTTGCGATGAACGTCGCCTCCTTGCCTGGCCTGGTTCTGGAGCTCCAGAGCTCCAACCAACTCCTGCAAGCCTGCCAAACCCGAACTCTTCACAAGCAGCAGGCTTTCTGGTTTCAACTGCCACCCGAAGCGCCAGCCCAAACCCTAGATACCCCGGAAATATCCGGCTGCAATACCCTGATTGCCAAATATACCCTCCTTATATTTGGATGATATACCCGGACTAGGCTAGGCGCGATCGCACCCATTCAGTCCACCGGTGCCGCGGTTAATTGTCGTCCCTCAGTACTGGTAGTATCTATTTTCTAACAGTTACCATAGTACTATAGCAGTCGCCACCCCTATAACGAAGAATTAGTTTTTTTATTTTAAATTAAGGTTCCCATCAAAAAAAAATGAATTTCTTTATTTTTGTTTACGAGAAATCAATGATTAAAAGGGCCCAAAATGACTCATATTCGTAAGATATAACAATTTATAGTTTTAATTTATTTATTCTATTTTCGTTATTTGTCCTCAAAATCTATGGTTTTTTACTACTTCATTTTTTTATTAGTTTTTTGGCGACTCTACTATGGTACTTTGGTAGTGTACCGGTATTAACATTTATTCAGAAAGAAGACTTAGAAGTATAATAACATATATAAATTTGTTACAAACTGTTTGGTAGTTTTATTCACATAGATCATTTTTGTGCCAAAATTGTCACCTTTTTATTCTGAAAGGTTATACATATAATAATAGGTAATATTCAAATATTATTGTTGTTTTCTTATATTCTATTCATTGAAAATGTGAGTATGGTTGGTTTAGTTCATTCATCGGCACTGATAAATGTGGAAATAATCAAAGAAGGGAGTTCATTTTTATTAACATTTTTTTACTAATTTTGTACTAGTACTTCTTATACCAACTGTAGAAGAGAACACCCATACAAAATTCTTCTTTGTACCACTAAAAAATATTTTATACGATCCATATTACGTTACAATGATTACACTAAATGGAGATTTAGGATAGAAATAGAGCCCTTGTTGAAAAGGATGAAACAAAGTATAAGTTTTAGAACCGTGTGTCTCAATGGAAAGGAATGAAATACATAGGAATTCAATGTAGGAAGGCAACACAATGAATGTAGACTCTTACATTGACGCAAAAGATATGTGGTTTTGGACTCTTATTATAAAATAGAGGGAGTATAATTTTATTTATTTTTAGCTCAAGCTACATTTTGTAATGGCATACACCACATGTGACTCTATATAGGCTAAGTTTTTGAAGTCTTGACAATGATACATAACACTCACACTAATCTATGTATCAAAGAAGGTCTTTTGTTTCTTTTCTTTTCTTTTGTGATGGCTTTGAGATCTTGATGACATTTAGGCTTATAGGAGCATATACTAACATTTGTAATATACTACACTATCATTAAAGCCTTCAAAGGACACTATGCACAAAACAAGTTTTATGCAATTTCAAATCATCTAACAGAAGATGTTGACTTGAAAGGAATTTTTTTCATTTAAAATTCAGCACTTGTTCGACAAGCAACGCATCATTTAATAATCCATACCTTTAAAGCATAGCTAAACAAACTAAATTCAAATAACTCATTCTTTATGATGGTCTTTGGGCCAAGGTTATGTTCAAATATATAGTGAGGTTGGTAACAGTGTCAGACATGTACTTTAGTTAGTGTACCTAATTATTGGATTACTCTTATCCATAAGAATTTCCTATACTAGAACCCCATAGCCGGGGAATGGAGCTCTAGGTTTATACAAACTTTAAAAAAAATAAAAAATAAAAACTTACCAATTGTCAAATTGTAAAAATAAAAATAAAACATGTCTAAATAAAACTATCCCATTGTCAAATTGTAAAAACAAATATATAAATAAAACTAAAACTCGTTTTCATAACCTAAAATATCATCCAAAATTAAAATTCACAAATAAATAAGTAAAACTTGTGAATTGTCCATTTGTAAAAGTAATCATGAAAAGCACTCATGAAGTACACAAAAGAAATTCACGTACAAGAGTTTTAAAGATTTTAAAAGAGACTTTTTGTACAAACATCATAATTTGTCCCACCTACTTAATCCATAGAGCCCTTTTCGACCAATATTATTCACCAATATTCCAAATGTTGTATTTGGCATAGTTCCACACCTCCTATGGGTTCAAGATCAAAATTCACATCGACATTATTTTAATGAGCTATTGGGGTTTCAATTTGGAACTTTCTATTTACAACGAATGTCAAATATACGCCAACGTATATACGATCCCCATCAATCCTTTAAAGGTTAAGAAAATCCAAAACATTTGTTTAAAATATCCTATGACGTCGTTTTGGACCCAATTTGCCTATCGTTTACAGATAACTCTACTCTAAATAGTGTATTTAGTGTGAGATACACTAATTTACATAAACATGTTGTAAGTTTTTACTGTTGACCAATTTTTTTACCCTCTATATTGGTCAAGATGGGGATCTTTCAATAGTATTGGAATCAATGTCTTTGGTAAATTTTTTTGTCGAGAGTAAAAATCTATAACATTTTCAAATCTTATAATTATCTCAAACTAAATACACTATTTAGTGTAGTGATATAGAATGTTATGAGTGCCTCAAGGACATGAGAAGTGAGGTTTACCCCTAGTGCATCCTTCTTGGAGGTAGACTCTATGACACTGACCAGTAACTCTCTTCACATTAACTTACATGCCTAGCTTATTAGCCTGTAGGACTTGTTTGTACGCAAATCACTCTGACAATCCAAATCTCCATAAGTAAGTGCAAAATTTGCTCCAAAGGACTGCAACAATGATGGGCCTGCACAGAGAGAGACAGTCCCAGCCTCCCAGGTGATCTTGTTCATGGTAATATTAAAAGCCCACTCAGGTGGTACAGTACTGTAGTTGGTATTTGCAAAGAAGATCAGCAGTTGAGATGGAAAAGTAACTCAATACCCAGTGCTTTTTTCTTTTGAGAGATACCGTAGCTTCCTCGCAGCTTGGGCAGCTTTCTGCCCAATAATGAATCAAAGTGCAAAAAATAATTAGGCAACACGAAAAATAATATGTTAAAACCGGGCAGTAACACGCAAAAAATATTTATCAAAATTGTTAAACTTTCAAATGAAAAATAGGGCAAACTAGGTCAATAATTTCTCACAAATTTAGACACCCTTTTAATTATTTATTTTGTAACCAAGCTACTAGGAAGTTACAATAGTTGAGCTCCGAGCTCTTCATATGTGGTACTCCCTTCGTCCCACAAAAAGACCATGATATCGACTTAAATTTTGTCCCAAAATAAAACCATGGTTTCCAATTATACTCATTCACCACCCGCAATTAAGCTTCTCGCCTGCTTGACAACTACTTTAGGTCATTGCAAACAATATGGCACCTTAATCCATGGATTTTGATCATGTTGAACGTGGATTATTGTCATGGATTTTGGTCATGTATACACTTTCTGGCAATCAAAATACAACCTTTGTACTCACTTAATTCATGGATTTGCATCACAGTCAATACACTCCCTTTGTAATCATGGGATTAAGTTTAATTCATGAATTTCAATGAAAACAAGGTCTTTTTGCAGGATGGAGGGAGTATTTTTTTAATGAGGATCTTAGGGAAAATCTAGTTTTTTTTGTCACCGACTATTAACTAAACCAAACTATTAAAGTTATTTTAAAACATAATTGGTGTATGAGTGGAGTTCAAGTGGAGTTTGCTCCCTATAATTACAATTTTTGACAAGCATTGGGGAGGTCACAAGTTCCATGCCCCACGATGTCGCAGGGCCTTACTTTAGATTATTTTCCAACTCACCATAGACTAGTTTTGCAGTTTTTTTGAACTCATAACGAGTCTAAGGTGAGTATAACATGAGTATAACGCGAGTTTCCATTTTGAGACACTCTTTTCAGTTAACTTTATGTACTCGTAAGTTTGATTTCCAAATGTGATCAACCTAAATAATTCAAGAACAATAACATTGTGCTAGGGATTGTAGTACTATACAATAAGTGTAATAAAACGGGCAATAAAGTTACAATTTTTTCTTCTCTCTTTGCTGTTTTCAAAATTATATAATTACAACTAAACACTGCAACCTTTACTTTTAAGTAATTTCATGCGTTTAATTAGTTTTTCAAAATCTAAATACAATTTTTAAATAAATAAATTATATATATATATATATATATATATATATTACAACTTTTAGATGGCTATCACCATTGTTTATAGAATATTTTTTGCAAATTTTTCCCAAGAAAACTGTGAGCATTGGTTATAGCATGAAAATTACTCAATATAAAAATGAAGACTGTATGGTATTTCCTCACGAATCTCGCAATTCATAATATGCACATGGCATTGCCTCATGAATTAGAAAAGAGAATCCAACTCTGAGATGCTCTTTGGAAAAGGGCACTCCCTCTCTCTGTTCTAGTATGTTATGGTGTTTCCCACAAGTCAACACAATATAATCAATCAATAACACAATGTCATCGTGAATAAAGAGTCTGTTGGGAGAAGTGCTACAAAATGTGCTATCTAATAATACAATATTAGTCATTAAAAAATAAAAAAATAAAAAAGAGAGAGTATTATGAAGAGACGTAAACACATTTCTTTTGAAAAAAAACATGTATGGAAATTTGTAACTTTATTGAACATCAGTGCTTGAAGACGTCAATCTAGACTACGTCATCTGTGTTAGAGAAGAGCACTCACTCACTCACCTAAAATTGGAGTCCTTTGATTAAAAAGGAAAGAGCCGGTGTCCGCTCACCATCAATGAACAGACCTGGCAGGCTGGATGAATGCCAGTTGAACTCCCACGCACGGCACGATGAATGCCCGATGAAATGGATGAAGTAAGACAGGCAGAGGGACAATGACGTCTGGATGAGGACGGATGAATACACAAGAATCATTCATCGTGACTAAGACTAAACCAGATTAGTAACTTATTAGTAACTTATTGGTAACTTACGGGGCCGGATGAGATTAGCGGCGAGATTAACGGGCCGCTAAACTTGACTTAGCTATGAAGGCAACCAGGAAATAAAACACAGCATGGCGATGGCGATGCCTGCTGCCCCTTTTCACGGTCGACGAAGACGACGATGCGGCAACCAGTGTTGTGAAGGGAGAATCTGACGCCCGCCGCAGGAATGAAGTTTCTGAGTTAAAGGGATGGGAGCAATGTTAACGAATGAGGTTCATTGACGTACACGAGGCGGCCTTAGTTGTCTTGGATGCAGTGACGGGAGGGGATTGACGAGTTACATGCGATTTGGTGCGGTGTGATATTTTTCCTTTTTTTTTCTTGTCACTGTATTGCGGAGGAAGACGGAGTGAGACGGGAGCAAGTAAAGACGAGAGAGAAAGAGCAGGCGTCGTCGGCGAGGAGTGCGCTATGGTGGTGACGCAGGAGTCGTCTTGAGGTGTGATTTATTGAGCAAGCGTGAGCTGGCTGCGTACGCCTCGGGAAGCGGAACAGAGAGTACTAGTGGTGTTTCGTTTGTAGCCGTTTGTAGGTAGGTGCCTGTGTATGCTCTTTGGGAGGTGGAGTGAGTGGACGAGAGGGACATGCTGTTTTGTTAAGAATATGAAGAGGTTTCTTTTCGGATTTGAGATCATGTGGTGTTGTTTCGATTTTATGACTAGGTAGCGAGGGTTGTTGTTCTACCGAAATAGTCGGTAAAGAGGTCTGGAAATAGGTGCTGAAGCTCTACGTCCAAGAAGATGTGAGTTCTTGACGCGGCCCGGCGCGTTAGGCTGATGTGCGTGCGGAAGCCTGGAGAAGGTAGGTCCGCTCTGACGAATCATTTGTGTGAGGGGATGAAGTGCATTCCGTGAAGTTTCTTTGAGTGATTGTATAGTATTGACAGGAAGAGGGTTCAAGTGCCGCGTGTTCCGAATGTGACTCCAATGACAGCATTATGCACATTCTTGTTGGCGGTCTTTTCTGCTATTTCTCGTAAGATGTGAGGTTAACATTGACAGGTCCTTTGTATTAGCATCTTCAGAAAGAAGATGCTCTTTCTGTATCGATCGCTAGGTGCTATGTGTAGTTCACTTGACTTGGAACGGGGTTTTAAAATGTTTATTCGAATTTTTGAGCAGGCTACACGCTACTGAGAGGGCTGGCTCATCCGCTGGTAGCAAATATTGGAGAGACAGGCTTGCTAGAGGCTAGTGGAGCAGGAACCAAGACCAGCGAGGTTTCGGATCATTTGGACACGAGAAGCAATTGCAAGGGTAAAGATCAGGAAGCTGAGAATGGTAGCGATAACGCTGGAAATGTGCACGGTATGCAACCGAGCGAGGAGAACGTTGTCGTACCAAAAGAGATTAATCTTTCTGGCGTCTTGGATTCCTTAATGAGGTATTAGGATACTTTTTTTTAAGCTACATTACTTCGCTCACTCTTTATCTGGTACTAGGCTCGTTTGGTTTCGTCTTCGTTTCTCAGCCCTTTCTGAGCGTTACCTACGCATGTGTCAGTTATGGCCGTGTCTACGTACTTGTCCAGTGAGGAATGCCTACTACGAAAATGTACGCGAAGGTGCCAAATATTCAGTTGTTTTTGCATTCGCGTTCTGGTTGATGCTCAAACCATCGTGTTACGCTTTTTTAGTAGTACGAACATGCTTTCTCTTTTCTATTTTTAGAATCGATTATTCTGGACAGTTTGGTTTCCACATTCAAACGGAAGTTCTTAGGATCCGCTTCTCTATGTCCATTTTATTATCTATTTTTCTTTCATATTGAAAACAGAGTGTAACATGGACAATGTGGATATTTTCTGAGTTGGTGGTGTGTTTCACGATGCTTCTTGTATTTTCCGCCTGAAACGTTTCTTCCTCGATCGATGTATCGATCAAAGACTTTTAGCCAGAATGCCGATATAGTGGTTGCATGGCAGCTGTAGAGCAGATCGTGGGGGAGTTTCCGCATTTATCTTTGCAGATATTCATATTTTTCCGGTGACTAGTGCTACGTTTCGTTCAGGTATGGTGTTGGGGGTTAGTTGTCGCTGAGGGCTTTTAGCTATGACGAAACAGTTTACTCTATACAGGAAGTAGTATGACCACCTCAGTGAATGTTTTTCCTTGATGAGCTGGTTCCTGATAGTGATGTGGAGTACCTAGTTCCTGAGAATCTGGCAATACGACTCTGACATCTTGGGATGTGTTTTTGTGTAGAGCAGTCTTGATCCCAAAGGGGATTTTATGGGTCCCTTGGATGGATTTTCCGCACCTAATCACTCAAAGGTTATTGAGGCTTCAATGTGCTTTGCAATGATGCAAGAAAAGATTCGGACTCAACAGTATTCTACATGGCGCATGTTTGTGGTATGGTCAATGAAAACGATTTTCCGAAACAGGCAGCTGACACTGCATTCGTTAATTTTCTCATTTCTATGAGTCTCGTGGTATATAATGTAGATAACCAAGGTTCATCTTACGTGCGTAATTGTACAGAAATAGTTCCTTGTTCTATTATCATGCCGAGCCTCTCTTAGAAGTTTCTCTGGCAATCTTATAGACTGGTTAAATTATTTGTGCAGGAAGATTTTGAGTGGATGTGTCACAATACGTTGAGGTGCAATCAAAAGCGTAGTATCATTTGGGCTGCTGCTAATGATCTTCTACGACGAGGTAAAAAGCGCTTGGAGCAGTACGAGAGATGGGGAGAGAGCTTAGTTGCATTGAACAAGACTGGTGGATCACTTGCCAGTTTCGATTCGAAGCTTGGTGTGCCAACAAAATGTAAGTCTGAGAATGTAGATGCTAGGGATTGTCAGCTCAGTAATCCTCCGATATTGAAAGGACTGAAGATGGCTATACCCAGTAATACCACTGGCTCAGCTGAAAGTAAACCACCGTCTTCTGGAGCTGCGTCAATGTGCAAGGATGCTGCAGTCGGGAAGGATACTTGTTCGATACAGCGACCAAAAGAAGAGAAACGGGACGATCAGAAGACTAGAAGTATTACACCTTTTCTAGCACCAGTGCTGGACATTGTTTCGGAAGAAACTTCAGCTCAAAAGGATGCTATAGGAGCTAATGTTAGCAGGGAAGTGCAGGCTGTAGATAGCAGGCATAGGGTTTTAGATAGTAATCCATCAGCGGTCGGACAAGAAGACGAAGATGTTGATGTTGAGGAAGATAGAGATGTTGATTCAGACGACTATCGCGCTGAATTTGATGGTGAAGCGACTGAATCTTCAAGCTCATACGACTCGGCTGGAAGCGCATTGGAAGGTGAAGTTGGTTCTGACAGGATGCAGTCAATGTTTGAAGCTGATTCAGAATTTCGAGACGGGAACGGAGCAGGTGGACTTGTCGAAGATGATGACGGACTCCTCACTGCCGAAAGGTGTAGATCTTCCCTTCGATGCTGTAGAGGCTTAGTATAATAATTTCATGTCAATGGTATTGATCTTGATGACCAGCTGCTTGTGTATTATCAAATTCTGAACATAGAAAATCTGTTGGTACTTTGAACAGAGGAACGAAGGCATTAGATCCAGTTTGGAAGCAGCACAGACGGGGCATAGAATGGAGGTGTCGTTGGTTGGAGCTACGAACCAAGGAAATCAAGGCTAAACTAAGCCTATATGATAAATCATTGAAGAGTTTACAGAGTGCGAAGATCTGGAAGTGGGAAGGAGAGGTTGGGGAAGGCACATCAGCTCGTACTGTGCCAGTAAAGATATTGCGAAATCACCCTGTCATTCATCGGAAGCATCGAAGGAGGCCTGAGGATGCTGAAGGAGACCTTGGTTTGGGAAGACATCCTGTGTTCTCACGATATGGTACTAAAGGAGAGTCTGAAAGTTGTTTTTTATGTGGACGTAGTGGTTTAGCAGCTCTCACAAGTCTGAGCAGTGTTCATGTGCAACATGCTAGTTGTGTACTATCACGACAAACAGTTATGAAATATACTTTGACGAACTTTTACAGTGTAGTCTGTCTGTAAAATCTTTGATATGGTTCATGTAAAATTTGATCACAATTCATGTGGGTGTACAGTTCTACTAGTTAGCTCTGGTATTTAATATTGAGCTTGGGATGCTTGTCGTGTTTGATCGCTGAGCTCACATCTCACATAGTGTTTACTCAAGTTAAGATACTTGCAAATTAGGTTGCCTACAATTGTGAGTGTAGTCCGTTTGTAATACGTACTATACGTTGGTGATTCGGCTGGTCACAGTAACTGTTGAAATTGATCAGACAAAGAAAGTGGCTTTTCATAGACTTATTTTCTTTATCCCATGTTGCAGAGAAAAGGAAGACTCCGCGGAAATCGGATGATGGATTAGCTCAAGAGAAGGTGGATAGCCAGCAGGATCAACAGACAGAATTTGAGAGTGTGTCTCTAACCTTGGTTCTTCTGCATATTTATTTACAGTGGGTTTTCTCATTATTTTAGTCTTGTCTTATTTGGTAGTTGCAAGTACAAAGATGTTAATATTGTACTTTGCCAGGCATGGTTTTAAAAAGTCTGTTCTCGCTGTTTGGCATAGCCGACCCGCTCCCAGATAATCTGATGAAGGACATGTAGCTAGTGGTTATTCCTGTATGTTTGTGTTGGGGTCTTCTTTGTGATCGTCTTCCTCTTATTGTGACATCTTTTACCTTTCTCAACTTGAAAAATCACTCTGCTGGTTGTTTTGTTCACGCTTTTCTAAATCTGCACTGATTGTACACTGAACCAGAAACCATTTTTGAGAAAGTACATGTGAAGCAGCAACCGGCTGCTGACAGTGTGATTGTGGAGGAAGATTCCCTGGAGCTCCTTCTGTGGCAAATTGAAGCACTGCAGGCTCGTGTCCACAAGCTACAGAATACGCTGAGAAAAGGAGCAGGTCTAAGGAGAGCGTCCACTCAAGCTGTACCACGGGGAGGAACCCCATCATCCTCAAGTGCAGGCATGGGAAGATCGGGCTCAGGGTCTGCACGACGCAGGACCTCAGACTATGACATCAATGACATAGTTATGCCTGTGAACGTGGGTAGCAGTACTGTTCAAGAAGTTCGTCATTTGAATATTGAGACACCAGGATGGAGGCACGTAGAAGATGCAACGCAGGGCAATGTTGGGCAAGCATCATCCAATGATGCAACGCAGGGCAATGCTGGGCAAGAATCATCCAGTGCTGAGGTAGGAGAAGCATCACACTGGTGGTCTTATTTATATTCAACTTGTTGGGGAAAAATAATCATTGTTATCGAGTGTGCCCTTTAATTCCAGAAAGGGTTCCGTCCCTGCAAAAGTACTGCTTGAATGTATTTTCGTTCATTTTTTGAGGATGATATCAGAAGGTGATGGCCTAGCCCATTTTCTAATTTATACAGTTTGCTAGTTGAAGGAGACTAAGGAGACACTGATCTAACTGATTTTCTCTACTGGATAATGTGTTGCCATGTTAAAAGCATTTTCTTTTCGGGGAGAGCTTTGTTTGAGTTTGAAGTACAGTAGCATTGGTAAGTGAGTCATCCTGAATTTGTATGTTTACAGGAGATAGAAGATGAGGATTATGAAAGGCGACACGCTCGAATGGAGGCGTTGGAACGGCAGCAACAGAGCATGCTCCCTCAAAAGAGAAATGCTGGTGAAACGCGTACAGTTGGGAAAGGGAATTTGGGAATGGGGAAAAGTGGTGCAAAGATGGCTGGCGAAGGCAGCCCAAGCTTGGCTCTCCCTAGTGGCCCATTGTCTACAGAGAATGTGCCGAAGAAACAGCGGTCCAATCGGAATACCGGTCGCAGACAATTTATATCGCCTCCATTAGCTCCTGCTGCACCAGCAAGTTCTTCAGCTGCTGCACAAGCCGGTTCTTCAGCTGTACAAGCCAGTTCTTCAGCTGCACAAGCCAGCTCTTCAGCTCCACAAGCCAGCTCTTCAGCTCCACAAGCCAGCTCTTCAGCTCCACAAGCCAGCTCTTCAGCTGCACAAGCCAGTTCTTCAGCTGCCCAAGCAAGTTCCTCAGATACACAAAGAAAGTCTCTAGAGGATGTGGCTGTGGAACCAGATATAGGTCCCTCAGGTCTTGAAAGTGGTGATCCTCCAACTACACAGAGCATGGACGAGGACTAGAATGGACGGGAACCGGGGTGGGTGCAAAATTTGGAAGTTATCATTTTTGTGGCCAAATTGGTCAAAGCACGTTTAGTTCAGCATGGTCCTGTGGGCCTCTCGTATTTGATGGAAGCTCTCTCCATGAATGTTGTGAAACAGTACATAGTGCACTTGGATACGTTGGTCAAATTTGTACGATTTTGTACAAAGCTCTGCCTAAGTTTCGCCTGCATTGACCTGTCCCCTCGCATTTCTCTTGCCTTCTTCCACCACGCATCATTGAGGTGTATACCTCGAAGTCAAGTTTTTCTCTACAGTTCAGGATGCGAAAATCGTTGCAGTTTTGGAGGAGTACTGTCAAATATAAGGTACGTTCACTTCAGGCTGGTTGTCCATCACTTTCTTTCTGCCCTGAACTGAAGCTTGTTTTGCGGTGGTCAGTGTTTTGCCTTGGTTTACCCCTACACGAAATTGAAGCAAAATAGAGAAACTTGTTGTCATTGCCATCGCCGGTTCATCGGCTCATTGATGATGGTTTTTCAATTCAGTCGGAACAGCTTAACAGAAAATGTTTTATTCGAAATGATTGTACTCTTCCATTTAACCCTAATTTGTTCACACCGGTCAATAGCACTGACCTGAGGGCCACGTCAGATTGCACGAGTTGAAGCAACTGGTTTGAGATAACAAGCTTAAATTTTGGCAACTTTGTGTTTGATTGTTTTAACCCCTAACTGCCTGAGCGTCCATTTTTTGGACGATGTACAGATTTCATCCATAATTTCTCATCCGCCATGCACTTTTACCAGTGTGGAATTTTTACTGTAGATTCTATGGGAAGTTAGCTTCATGCATATGTGATCCGATTAGAAAGGGGATGATTTGTGAAATTTTTATGCCTCATTTCATGTTGTAGTGATTCAGCCAAAATTTTGAAGATTTCAGTGTAAAAGTGCTCTAAAGAAAGTCAACTCATAAAATTAAGCAACCAAAAAATCTCCAAAAATCACTACACTTAGAGTATTACATTTCAACCAATCACAATGAATTTCATCCGTAGATTGTCAATATCTTATTTGTAATTGAATTACAAAATAATTTTGAATTTCACGTTTCAAATTTTATACAAAATTATTGGTAATAGCAATCATAGATCTAACCGTATGGATAGAATCTAAAATTCATAATGTACAACTTTTATTCATATATCAAGTTCAAAATATCCCTCTCGGTTGCATTTTATAATGCATCTTTGCAAAACTGCCGAATTTGGAGAGGGCTCTAGGCATTTAGGGGTTAAGCAATGGTGCCATTTTTACCATGCTACATAGATACCTATGGCACTTTTTCATGCTCATTCTTGGTGTTTGAACTTGTATACAATTGACATTGAACAAAATGTTACTTAACATTCAGTACACTGTAGTGCGTGTGTTGCTAATTCCCGTAGCACACACTATTTTGCTAAATCTCAAAATTGGTGAGGGCTGAAATTTTTATGAATGGCTAGAATCTTCATATCATGCTAATTTTACATCATAATGATATTTAATATCACCACTAATTTCCCACACCCACTGTAAACCCTCCCTCACTAAATGGGATAATCAGTGTAGCCTTCATGGGCTCTCCCTTTTCTTCATACATTCTGCACATCACCTTGGGACTCCACCTATACATATAGCTACTAATGAAGTCATGTTGGATGTGGAATAGGCTGCACCATCTACTGTAGAGCCAAGCCAAAGCCATTGCATGCTACTAAATGTTACGAACAACACATGATTTTTGCATTAATTAAGGTGTAGGGTTTCAAGTCTCATTAATATGCCAAATGACCCTAAGTACTCCTTTACACAGCTCTAAGTATTAAGTATTTATATCCTTGAGTTGTTTTCCAAAATGAAGAGTCTATTGAAGAATGATAATAATGGCACATGCCCCATAATCTTAATCTTCTTGTGTTGTTTATTTGTTACATAATGTTTTTATGAACTAAATCAATATAAAGGTCACTTTAGATGAGGTCCAAAAACAAGTTGAGCCAAAAATTACACTACTAGATACCAATTTTTGACCAAAGTCTTTAAATGAAGAGCCGAAATTGAAAGAGCCAAATCAATTCCTATTTGGCATCCTGATAGCATTCAAAATGATGACAAATTCTTGGGTGTGAAAAAAAAAAAACACACCCCTAAAAAGACACAAGTTTTTGGATATGATCCAACTATTAGATGTCATACATAAGGGGGTGTTTGCTTGTGATGAGATTTATATGTGTTAGAATCTTGTAATCTACGCTCACAATCGCGAGACTCTCATTAGAATAGTTGCCCTTTTACACATGAATTGAAACCGTGAGGTTCAGTTCAAGGAGAGAGGGGCTACATTCTTGCTCCAAAATTCATTGTAAAAGCTGTTTGCAAAATTTTGCACAAAAATTAGACAAAAATTGGATCAAATACTTGCACTTTGACACCTGCTATAGTAGATTTTTGGATCAATTTTTTCTTGACCTAGGGCCTTAATCTAAAATAGTCCTAAAATTCACAATGTAAGAACTTTTTATATTTCACTATTGATGTAATATGGTTACTATCCTATGTGCATGTCATATATAATATTAATTAATTGCATTTTGTACCAAAAGTGATACATGTCATCATCTGATTGGTTATAATAGCTTAAAATGGGATATGGAAATTGAATTTTGACAAAAATAAAATAAAATGTTGAATTTGACTTGTGTTTACGATGTTAGATTTCTTTAGAGTCTTATTGATACTTTTAAGAAATTATAATGTAAAAATTTATATAATATTGAGTATTATATGAACAATGTAACTTTAAATTATAATTCTTTTGTAGTTGTCTAGGAAGAAGGGGGGTTTAGATTACTAATTCATGAAAGTGATTTAAGAATTCTAACATCACCTACTAGAAGATCAAACGTGTCTCTCAACCTCTAGAGAATCTTATTGTTGATGAATAATCTAACTTTCAAGAATCCTAAAGAACATTAGGTAAGTAGGATTTAAAAAAGCATGTATTAGAGTTATCCGTAAAGTGAGAATCGAATAGCATGTTTGCCACAGAGTGTTTTCAATCTTGATATAGAATTTTCTGACACACTCACACAAGCCACCAAGCTCCTTCCTTTGGGGGAGTATGAGGTTGGTGTGGGGGTACGTGGAGATTCGTCCGTGGGAACTCAAGTTAGGTTTGCGGGAGCTTCTCTTGCATTGGAGAGGTTCAACGTTCAAATCTCTCTGACAACGCAATGCGTTGTGATTAGTCAAAAAAAGGGGCCAAAACTCATTTTTGCTGCCTTTCAAGCTAAAATACCAATTCTGCCTTGTCTTTCTTCTTGTAGAATTTTTTTGCTCGACTTTACGGATAAATCTATTATATTAAAAATAAATTTTGCATTGATTGGCTTTGAAATTTGGAATCATCAAAAGCATTTTGAATGTTTGTATTTGCATTACCATCTATCTAAAATCTAGCTACATCTTGCCAAGAATGAAGATATTTATCATGAGCATGTACAATGTTTGAAAATCGTGATTATTGTTGATTTATGATGCACTTATGTTTGGCACTTTGAAAATTCATAACTTATAAGTGCACTAAACTTAGTAAGTGCTATGGATCGCATGTCATTGAGTTCATATAGATAAGTCACTCTCACTTATAAAATTCCCAATAATTATTTGTGAGTATGTTCTTGGCATGAAAGATTGCAATGGAGAGGTTGGTTGATATGGTCATTGTTGGAACCTCTTCAGTTTCATTTTTGAAAACTTAACCCAAATTTTATTTAACTTTGAAGTCACACACCCTCCAAAATCTTTGAATCCAACGGTATGATCTTACCAAGGTTTACCAACACTTTTTTGATTAATCTATGCTTGCATTTATATTGTTGAATAATATTAATAGTAACCCTAATTTAAACAAAGAGAGTATTTTATTTTTAAATCACCAAAAATTTGTGGTTTCTTCAAAACAAGGCTTGGTGGTAAAGGGTTAAGGTAGAAGATTCTATTTGGGGTGTGATATTTAGAAGATGTATATAGTTGTGGAAGATCTTTAGATATAAGAGCCAAATCTATTTAAATTTTTTTTGATTCCCATGTATAAATCTCTTATACAATTCCAAAGTGAGGTTATAGACCATTGTACCCCATTTCCATTCAAGAGATGAGTGACTATAAACATTTAGCCAAGTCATGTTTACATCACATGCTAATATGTCCAACAAAGTGTAAATTGATGAGTTGTTGATAACAAGGTCAATATAGGAGACGAGATCAGATCCCTTATGGTTTTAGTATCCTTTACCTTATTATAAAAGTTGGCGATTTGATTATGAAGCTACAACTCCAAATTGTGTCCAAAGAAATAAAAAGATGTAGTTTCTAACCAACTTAGCAGATTGTCAATCGATTAGAGACCATTTTGTTATTACAACAATGAGCTTGAACTATGCAATTCATTTAATCCAATCTAGAGATATCAACGACATATATTTATACAACTAGGTTAGTTCGTGGTGGAGTTTAGCATGGCAGTTCTAGCGACATAACTATCTTCATGAGCGTGCTTGTGTGCACAATTATCATTATATAATAACTAGGTTGGTTCATGCCACAGTCCTATGCGACAAGCACTGCTTTTGCATCTGTATGCATGGTCTTTGTTATTCAGTACCCGACCATCAGGATTGGCATCTCATGGCGAAGAATTTGTTTTTGGAAAAATCCTTTTCAACAAATGCCAAACTCTACGAATATTTTTTCAAGATTCTCTTTTTCACCACACAAAATAGAGTTTTTTTGAAAAAGAATAGTTTCCTAAAGATTCGGGTCTCTCTTCTCATAATTATTTTTCTGCCGATCCTGAGGACCGACTACAATATAGTAGAGAAAATAGAATGGGACCACATCACCAAATTGATATGACATAGAACACGTAGTGATTGATCCTATTCGGATTTATACTCATGTTTCACTATCTATCATGCGACGACATAATGCAAGTGTCAAGGTCATTGCCAGACAGAAGAAAAGTAAACACGGGCCATTGAACAGCTGCCCTTGACAGCTCTGACTTGAATGCAAAATCTGCACCTCTTCTCAGGTATACTAAACTTAGATTACTTGCTACCTGCAGTGATTTATTTTTTTGAGCAATAATAGAGTTTTCCGCAAACTCAATGCCACTTACAGCCTCAGTTTTATTGGTATTTTGGGAAACGTAAATTGAGTGAGGTTCATTAATTAGCAAAAAAACATAGCATGCGCTGGATGAGTCGGTGGTGGAGATAGAAGCATTGATTTGGATTTGGCAGAAGCATGAAGCTAATTCGGGGACATCATAGGCGGAGTCAAAGCTTGGGGCTCTCTGAATTAACCCTTAAATGTCAATAGGGCCTGGGCGGGGCAGCCCGGAAGGTATCTAAATTTTCGGAGGGAGAGAAAAACAAAAAAAAAAACAAAAAAAATGAAAAACGGCTCTGTTGGCCACTGCTGGCCAGCACTGTAGCACTGCGGCACTTTTCAAGAAACGACCTCAACTGCCCCAACCTCAACTCCTGTTCATTTTGATAACTTTGATTGCTTGCCAATGTTTCCACAATCTCCCAAATGAGGCGCAAATTTAGAATCTAGATTGCTTTTTCAGTAGCTTTCCAACGCACCAATCCTTGCTTGATTTGGTTGAGAAAATCCACTTTTTTCTTCATTATTCTCTCATAAATAAGCCCATGGGGCTTACTTTGACGTTTAAGGGTTAACTAAAATTGGTTGGATCAAGAAAACTAAGGGTCTAAAGTTTTTAGGCACCATTTTTGGAGCCTTGAAACTTCACACCTCCAGTTTTTTAAAAGCAACTGACATGTCTACTTTTATTGGGTTCTCAACCATAGTTTTCACAAACTTTGGTCCAGTCACCCCTCTTTTACAAACTTTGCGGATAACTCTAATTTGTTAGAAAGTATAGTTATCCTTAAAGTCACGTTGAGTTTGAATAAGATACTATGAATTTTGCTTTAATATACTCTTATTTGTTCCTTCCACATAATTAAAACACTAGTAAAAAAGGTGGCATTATTGAGGGGGCATGTGGTGCCCAATTCCACGAATGCACAATGATTTTCCCCGGGGAGCGTCACCTTTTCTACTAGTGACAGGTATGGAAGAGTTTGGTGGTCTATCATTATTAAGTGTGTAAGAGCTTGGTGGTCTCTAAACTCAAAGAAAACTCCTTAACTCCTAAATGCCTAAAGCCTTCTCCAAATTCAGCAGTTTTGCAAAGATGCATTATAAAATGTAATTAAGAGGGATATTTTGAACTTGATATATGAATAAAAGTTGTACATTATGCATTTTTGATCTATCCATACAATTGGATTTGCGATTGCTATCACCAATAATTTTGTATAAAATTTGAAACGTGAAATTCAAAATTATTTTGTAATTCAATTACGAATAAGATATTGACAATCTACAAATGAAATTTGTTGTGATTAGTTGAAATGTAATACTCTAAGTGTAGTGATTTTTGAAGATTTTTTGGTTGCTTAATTTTATGAGTTGACTTTTTTAAGAGCACTTTTACACTGAAATCTTCAAAATTTTGGGTGAATCACTACAACATGAAATGAGGCATAGAATTTTCACAAATCGTCCTCTTTTTAATCGGATCACATATGCATGAAGCTAACTTCCGATAAAATCTATAGTAAAAATCCGCATTGCAAAAAGTGCATGACAAATGAAAAAATATGGATGAAATAAGTACATCGTCCAAAAAATGGATGCTCATGCAGTTAAGGGTTAAGACCTTTTTAATGGCAAAAGAAGTTGTACATGAGTTTTTTTTTTTTTCTCTGGAAACAAATGACGGACCCTTCATTGTAGAAAAACATACATCGGGGAGAGAAAACAAAAGCCTAGTTAACTGTCCCATGAGAGGTTTGATGGGGTTCTAAATGACCTTCGTGCTCATTCTAAAAAGTTTTCCATGAGTTTGAAAACCACCAAGCTCTTACACACATAAAAATGACAGATCACCAAGCTCTTACAAATCTTTTAACTATTTGGAGTGAACAAATAACTAAGAGTGTATTAAAGAAAAATTCGTGATACCTTATTCAAACGCAAGGTGACTTTAAGGATAACTCCAGTGTTACAAAATATTTTATATAGAATATTTGGGGAGAATCAATAAGTCTCGCTTTTGAGCGGATGAAATCGCTATTAATAACGCTCCTCAAATTTGATATGTTTCATCTGTATCATGGGATGTAAATAGCTTCATTAGTGTACTGAAAATTGCTTTGTGCACTACCCCAAATAGTTGAAATAAAAAACCTCATGTTCTTCAATCATTTTCAGTGCGTAGAATTGTCCTCTAATCATTCTGTTCTTGATACGAACACATTGACATTAGCTTCGTTCAACTAAATGTTCAAAGAGGAGCTATTTTCAAAAGGAGGCATCAAGGATAGCACTTGCTATTTGTCCATATGACATACTCCCTCTGTTTCATAATAAGAGTCAACCTTTTTGGCATGTTTCAACTTGATATTTTTTTTGGTCAATAAGTGATCTCAATACTCAAAAAATGGGTTATCTTTAATAGCAGTATGTAGTTTTTGTGTCACTCTCATTGCCCGTCCTGTTTGAAGTGGAGAGTGCTTGCGTTTTGAAGTATAAAACATAGGACAAAAACTAGGAGAGAAAAAATGTCAAAAATGGTGGACTCTTTGTTGAAATGGAGGGAGTAGCCGTTACCAACCTTATATCCAATACACTCTTCATTTCAAAGTTATTTTTCTCCTTCTCAGAAAACAATATTGGGTTCAGACGAAATTATTGAATGTCATTTAACCCCTAAAGGACCAAGAAGCCCAAATTGGGCCTCCTATCTTTTTTAGCAGTTCCGAGTACCTTCTATTTGTTCAAATTTATTTGTTGTTTGATCAACACATGCAACGTTCTTTACTGATAACAAATTTGGTCTCATCTGAATTATATTTTTCACAATATGATCGATTGAATTTGTCATTTTAACACCATGAATCCTTGGTCCTTTAGGGGTTAAAATCAACTTAGGATATGAAACTAAACTAGACACTGAGAATAGTCACTGCCGTCGTCTCCTTTCTATGTTTCAATCGCTGTCGTGACTGCACCATTTGATACGGTAGGCTGGTCTGTTGCAAGCTTCTTTTTCCTTTGAGAATGATGCAATTTTGCTCCTTTTAGATATCTGCAATGGGTACGTACTCTCTCCATCTGAAATTATTGACTGGATCTTGGTACGCAGCATATCATTGATAAGGGTGGGACTGCTTTCAAAAATGCAAGATGCCTGAGCCCCAAATAATACTAAAAACTCAGTCCGTGTGGAGGGAGGGTCTGTTGTCAACATCCAGTGCAGCTGACAGGAACAATTTTTTTCTTGGCTACCCATAACATTCTTTAGCTACTGTAACCCTCATAAGTAGTCGGTCGCGCCCCTTTGATGGATGAAATGCTCTCATTTAGAAGATAATTTGTTTTATGGAATGAAATTTCTGTACATTGTACTAGACTTGGTGTCCCGACTCTAAATCTTCCCCTCGACATTAATGCAAGCACCATTCACTCATAGGCCCCATTTTCTGAAATTTCCATTTTGGGCACCCTAGGGTTTTTTTTTGGCAATTTGTTTTGCAAATTTGAGGCCTATGGCGTCAAATTAGTGTAGGAGGACCCCCTCGGGAATTTTAAACCTTTGGAAGAGGGGTTTATTTTTTAAGGTGGCCCCTACATGCACAAAAATAAGGGGCAGTTTTTGTCCTCTTGCGTTAACGTCGAGGGGGGGATTTAGAGTTGGGGGACTTGGTGCTTTACAATATAGACACTACAAGGAAATTGGTCGCTTCTCACTGCTATTTTGAGCCATTCTAGAGTTGGTGAGTGCTTTTGGTCTCAAAGGACAAAGGTTCTTCGATTTTAAGTCAATGAAAAGTGACAGGTTTGCTTGTAGTGAGAAAAATTTGAAAATCAAAAACAATTTTTGCCATTTTTAGATCCAGTTTGAAGTCTCATTTTTTGATATGTACTGAGTCAATGTGAAGATGGGTTAAAAAAAGAAGTTCGACTCAAATTTAAACCATAGATGATGAAGAATAGCCTTAAGAATCATATCCTAGAAAGAAATTTGATTTTGAGATATGATTACAAGAATATGGCAATTTAAATTACGGGTAATATTTTTCAAATTTTAATGATCAATTTTGGTTTCATATTATCTATGGAATGAATTTTCAAGTACTTCTAATTTTTTTTAGAGTTTTGTGATTGAGTAAACTTGATATTCAGGAGTGTGATTTTATAGAATTTTCTAAAATTGAAATAAATTTTTCATTAATTAGTGTGGTTAGGTTTTGAAAAATACTATTTGTGATTTAAATTGCCTTATACTTGCAATCATATCTCAAAATCAAATTTTTTCTTGGGATTTGATTTTCAAGGATATTCTTCATCATCTATGGTTAAAATTTGAGTCAAACTTCTTTTTCTAACCGATCTTCACATTGACTCAATACATACCAAAAAATGGGACTCCAAATAAGTTCTAAAAATGGCATAAATTATTTTGATTTTCAATTTTTTCTATAGTACATTGTAAAGCACCAAGTCTAGTACGATGTATAGAAATTTCATTCCATGAAACAAATTATTTTTTAAATGAGAGCATTTCATCCACCAAGGAGGGGCGGCCAACTGCTTATGGGAGTCATTATAGTATTGCAACACACTCTTTTGCTTGTGCAGAGAATCAACATATAAACAGGGAATTGATGATGTGGAACATGTAGAAACTATTTAAGAAAACATAAGTTTGTTAAGCTCCAAGCCATCATTAGGTAGAGATGGCTTTGATTCTCTAAAAGATTACAATTCTTGCAATGATTCTAGCCTGTAATGTTGATTACCAAGATTAAACAATGGGGCTGCTAAAGAATGTTATTTTTAGAACCTTACATTTTTTGAAATTCCCAATTGAAATTATCTTTGCCATTATGCCCTTCCAACATGGTTCGGGGAGGATTTTGTGAAATGGTTTGGTTATGGGCTCTTGGTATGTTTATGAAAAAGTTGGTTTCGGCACTTGTAGAAAAGGTGGCACTGCCAACACAGATGCTAAGACAATGTTGCTTAGTTCTAGGCAAGTGTTGTCCATTTGCCTGGGCATTTCTCTCAACAGTGCCTCCATAAATTCTACTAGTGCAGCAATGGCTCAACAAATTAAAATTTGACATGTTTCATTTTTCATAAAAAAATTTATTGGATTCTTTTCCTGAGGTTTTTAAATTCAACCTGTCAATCTGTGACTAAAAGTCAATCAACAATAAGGTAGCTATATCTAAAAGCGACCTTTTCCTTAAATCATCCCTAGCTCATTCTTCCCTAATAAGTAGATTCTGACACCCTACTACTGATGAGAATGTGCACAATTTGAACATCAGAGTTTAGGGTCCCTTTATGATCAATTTATAGTTAGCACTTTGGAAATTCGTAACTTATTCATATTTTGTCCAAATAATGAGTGCTAAAATGCATTGGAGTCCTCTTGAACTTGCTATTAACCCCTAAATGACAGAGGGGGTAAGGGAAAAACTTAGATGTGTTATAAAATGTTACTTCTACAACTTTGATGAAGTTTGGTCCGAAAGAGAAAATGAGAAGCATGGTGTTTAGTAATTATTTGTACCATCAAAATTTCAAAAAATGTTTTAAACACTCATTTAATGAATTTAGAAGCATTTACCATTTAATATTCACCAAAATTACAATTTTTATTTTTAAAATTTGAAATTTGGTGTGATTGGTTAAACCTAGACATTCTATTCTAAAATTAAAAAGAGCAAAAATTTCAAAGGAGAGAACATCATTACTTTCTCGAAATAGAAAGCTTTATAACACTAGGACATTGTTGAGGTGTTTGTTAGTGAAAAATTCCTTAGTGAACCTCAATATCGCAAATGAAATGCATCAAACAACACTAGAACATGATCTCTACCCCCAATTTCGACAAAAAATCAAAACTCAAAAAATGTCATTTTCTGACCATGGGCAGTCACTGCTGTTTGGGCTGCGACCAAAAAATGGTCGATCGGTCATTTAGGGGTTAAGACACACCAAAAATATTTTATGTTTTATGTGTGTAAATAGACTCAGTTGTAAGGGAGACGCTTTAAGGTATAGTTACCTTAAGCCACAGATGTTTTTGGCGTATTTACATTGTTGTAGACATGTCAATATGGATAATGTGTGTATTGTCAAGCTCTAAGACTACCTTACGTTTAGAAGATCTGTAAAAGGTCTACCATGTAGAAGATATCTGTCTACCATATAGAAGATCTGTAAGACAAATGTTTTTGGCATACTTACATCAATGTAGACAGGTCAATTTGACCACTATCATCACATGTAAATTTTGGTGTCACAAGTTATCGTCTTCACACCTTTGAACCGCTATCTGTCCCTCTATATAGTTTGTGAATCAATCACAATCACTAAACATAGTTAATCATTATTGTTCATCAATTTAGGATACCAAACCCTTTCTTAAATAGATATAGAGAGACATGTTGAGATATTACTATATCATGCTCATATTTTGTGGCCCGGGGGGTGCACTACAATATCCCGTATGGAACTATGTGAGTGAACAAAAGGGGTATTAATTGTGGGGTGGGCTTACAAAATATACATAAGCTTAGGGTATTACTTTGTTCAATTTCGTAAATATACATAGCCCATTTTTAATGTGGTAAAAATTGTAAATTTACATATAGGGCCATTCACTCAAACTTGGTATTTAGGAAGGGTTTATAAAATGCGTAGAAAAATCACTAATAGGTGGGTTGAATATAGAGAACCAATTGATTTGTTGGATCGACCGTCTCATATGAAGATTGGGTTGTATTGGTACAAAAAGATCATGGATCACTACGGACTTATGACTTGACAAATCATATCATGGTAGACTTAGAAACTATTATTGCACTAGCTTCAGTAACTTTTGTAGTAGAGAAAAACTTGTATGAGTTACATCCTACATATAAAAAAACGTTTAATGATTTTATCATTGATAAATAAGTACCTTTTTAGTGAAAAAAATTTAGGCCTATTTTTTAGACCATGTTTTTCATTGTATACATATGTTAGGCTTTTGATTTTTTAATTTACTTTGAACATGCATACATACATTAGGCTCCTATTTTGTTATGTGTATGTATATCATTTTTTAATGAAAGAAAAACCGTGTATAGGGGTATTAATTTGGAGGTGACGTACGCACATTATACCTGGCTTTTAACACTAAGTGCACCCCTTGGGTTTCGTGGCTCTCTCACCCGCCTTGGATATGCAACATTAAATACAAGCACTTTTCATCTACTTTTCAGAGTTGACTTTGACTACTCGTTACATTTTGGAAAAAATGGAAATGAATTTCACTGATGCTTGAAATGTGAGCGTAACATTAGATTCCAACTCTCAAGGATAGATACAATGTCTAACAACATGGGCATAGCAACTCCAACAATCAATTATTTTGTAACCAATATTGATCCGAAGGGCTACTTTCCACTTTTCCCACATCCAATTCATGTATAACATTCTCAACTCCTTGCAAAATCTCCCTTCTGGAGTTTGTCGCCATGTCAGCCCCGACAAAATATTCCTCCCCAAAGTTCTTGCAGGGGCAGTATGATTGACATGCTTGTTTGGTTCTCTATATTCTAGCATTTTCCCTGATATTTTTGCTATTGCTCTACATTCAGTAGCCTTCACTGGCTCTGTCTTGCCCTCTGTCTTGCCCTTGAGGAGAATGTGCAGGATATCCGACATCATCATCCATGTAAAATCAGTAGCTAGCTTGTTTTACAGGAAGGTGGAAGTAATGGCAATCGGGAGGGGAAGGTCAACAAGGTCTCAAAACTCCAAGCACATCATAATAAAAATGAAGAAGATACTGTAGTGACTTAATGCCGGCATTGGAGCAGCATTTCGGCCAACGATGGCTAAGGGGCAGTTTTACACTACAGACCAAGAACTCGTCCCATGCAGCTTTAAAATCTGTGATTGGCCCCATCAACTCGTCCCGGGATGACTTGGGTTTACACTACGAGAAAAAAAAGAAAAGTGACCAAAGGAGTTGAGGTCCCCAAAAAACAATATTTAAGGCCTACATTATCCACTAACATGGTCCAACGGCTTTTTCATTGAGAGAGGCAAAAGAGGTGGTTTTGTAGAAAAAGCAAGGGCCTATGGGAGAGAAATGCAGTTATAATATTTTTTTAATGAGCAATTTCAAAAGAAGACAAAAGATTAATTTCTTTTCCAAATCTGCCATTATTGGACATATACTAAAAAAATCAGCACATCCACTTTTTAGTACATGGTCATTCCTCCCGGTCCAAGTTCGGTTTACACTTAGTGAGAGGCCCAAGGGCTTTAAAAATTACGTTTTTTGGAAGTGTGACCATGAAGTGTGACCATGGATTTAATCCATTTTCCTTGGCCACGGCTCTTGGTCCGTAGTGTAAACCGCCCCTAATAGCCTTTTTTTCAAAAAATTGTAAAAACTAAAAATTAATTAATAATAAAGAATTAATATATAATAAATTCATTCTTTTTTCATTTTTTTTCATTCCACTCCAGCGACCGGCTCTGTCCATCCCTTTTTTGAATGAACTTCTATACCGTTGGATGGATGTAAAGGTAGTGCGCGTGAAGGCTACTGAATGTTATAGATGAGGATTTCTCTAGAACTAGTAAATATCGTGTACATGCCACTGACCGTGCAGCACCACTTATCTTGCATGTCACCATACTGCACAGTGCGACTTACATAACATTCTTTAGCAGCCCCACTATTCACCCTTGGGAATCAACATCGCATGTTAGAATCGTTGCAAGAATCGAAATCTTTTGGAGAATCAAAGTCATCTTTAGCTAATGATGGTTTAGCAACCAAACAAGTAACAGTTTCTACACGTTCCACATCATTAATTCCCAGTTGAGATGTTCATTCTTTGCACCAGCAAAAGGGTTGCAGTACTAGCTAAAGAATGTTATGTAGATCTATGTTTTTTTAGTAGCCCTAGTTTTCAGAGTTGAACTCGTCAAAATCATAACATTCTTTAGCCCGCTTTCTGGACATCCTTGGGAATCGTCAGAGAATTTGAATCAAAAGCACAAAAATCAGAAATCTCGGGAGAAATACGGTCATGATCAATTGAAGTCACATAGGATGGCTTGCTTTCTTAACAATTTCTGAGCAACGAAGCCACTCAGTGTAATACACGATTCACGAAGCTCTCGTTATTAAATTTTTAAGTTCTGACTCCTCCCATGACAAGTCCAAGATGAAAAGGGTGAGTACTAACATTGGCTAAAGAATGTTATGGTTTTGGCACTCAAAAATATGATGTGATCATTTGAGCATCCAAAGAAAGAATTCATTTGAGACTTCTAAATTAGCGTCAGGGAGTTTCAGAAACTAGTTCTATTGATCGGTACGTGTGCTTATGCTCAATATGCTAACCCCTAAAGGACCAACTGTCCATTTTTCAGACGATGTACAGATTCCATCCACGTTTTCTCATTTGTCATGCACTTTTTGCAAGGAAATGAAATACAACAAAATTCTATGGCAAGATAGCTTCATGCATGTGTGATCCGATTAGAAAGGGGATGATTTGTGAAATTTTATGCCTCATTCATATTGTAGTGATTCACCAAAAATTTCTAAGATCTTAGTCTAAATGTGCTTTTAAAAAAATAAACTCATAAAATAAAATAATAGGGCAAATGGTTCAAACGCCCAAATCCAACGGTTAAATAGTTAGAAATAAATAAACAACTAATATCTCCAAAAATCACTACACTTAGAATATTACAGTTCAATCCATCACAACAGATTTCATCCACAAATTGTCAATATCGTATTCGTAATTTAATCACAAAATAATTTTGAATTTCAAGTTTCAAATTTTATACAAAAATATTGGTGATAGCAATTGCAAATCTAATGGTATGGATAGAATCTAAAATTTATAGTGCACAACTTTTATTCATACACCAAGTTCAAAATATCCCTCTTAATTGCATTTTATAATGCATTTTCGCAAAAACTGACGAATTCGGAGAGGGGTGAGGACGTTTAGGGGTTAACCCTGGAACGCCGGCAGAGACACTTAGTGTCCTTTGAATGAAGAAAACAAGGCAGAAAGTGCTTTGGGAAATGTTTTTCATCAAATTTTCATCCATTTCGTAAATGAAACTTGTAGTTGCTATCTACATTGATAGCTTTTGCTTCTACAAGGTGTCAATATTGGGTCTCAATTGTCAATTGAATAATAAAAATGCACCTTGGTGTAGTGTATTTTAAGTTTTGAGGATCTTTTTACCAAAACTCAATGTAAACCATTAAAATGATGTGTTTTGAAATTGAGCATAACTAGCAATATAAAGTTTACCACATTTAGTTTCTATTACAATTTGAGTTTTGAAAAAATCTAAGTTTTATATTTTTTTATTATGGTCACAAGTTGAATACCCATTACCATGGGATGGTTATTTTTGCTAATTTTACGGTCATGGTAAAAAAAATTCTACCAAAATGATCTTCATTGTGATTTACACTCATGGTAGAAATTTTGGCGTAATTTAACAAATATTGTAATTGATATGAATTTCCTTAGCATTCACTTCAAAAGATTATAATAATTTCAATTTTTCACATGGATGTATGGATATTTTTTGACATGTAGTATGCACATGTCTTCATCTACTAGAATTATAATATTGAATTTTAATGTTAATTACAGTGCCAAAATCTATAGCGGAATGTGATTCTAATTCCATGGTAATTCCACGGTAATAGGTCCGTCCTTTAGGGGTTAACAGAGATGTGCACCTGGGATTGTAGTGTTTTTAACAATAAGAGGAAATCAATTCCAGCTCTACTCAAATGCATTGATGTGCACTCGCTCGATCGACAAAGTACGTAAAGAAAGCTTGAAAGATTTTTAGAAAACTAGCTCCTTTAATGAAACCTAACATGCACTGTTAGTGGCTTGCATATTGATTACACATTCATGAATATAGTTGTGAACTTGATTGTAGAAAGGTCACAACTTTATAAATACAATTGTTATTTCATTTTACCATAATGCTCTCATCTGATTTACTAATTAAAATTCCAAAAACAATTAGTAAAAAGATGATACCCGCCTTGTGGAATACCATTTAAAACCCAAATGTGCATGGTAAGTGGCATATGTATGATAATGTTACCGGTATATAATTTGTCATGTGGACCGTTGACTTGCAAGCATACCCATGAAAACCAGTAGTTTTGTGATTTTTCATTCAAATCTCCAAGACAGCATGTGACAGATGTTAACCCTTAAACGTACCACTTCTTTGTAGGAAAGTCAAACTACACAATTTAGCCTTCAAGATTTATCAAAATATATTTTGTAATATTTTTCATGCATGGAATTGAATGTTTCCTATCAGTCTTGAAATTTTCAGATTTTTTTGATTTAATACGGCCTTTTTAACAAATTTTTAAGTCAAATACTTCAAAAAATATTTTTTATTACAAAAAAGCTCAAAAGAATTAATAGTTTTTTGGGAGCAGGTACAAATTACAATGGAGAATCACATGATATGTTTTCCATAGAAATTTTTCATTTAAATTTTGAAATTTGAAAGGTGAACATCCTATGTAGTGTAATTCAAACCTTGAGCTACAAAGCTTGCACATGCAATAAAATACTCAATAATTGGAATTTTTAAGATTTGAAAAGTGGAGTACAAACTAGACTTAATAAACTTCATTTTCTTAGTTGGGTGTATTAGCAACAAAAGTCATCTTCAAGATCAAAATTGGGTTTGACCAACAAACATCCAGTAACTGGATGCGTGGACGTTTAGGGGTTAAACCTTTTTAACGTCCCAATTCAACACTGATTTCGAATATGTGTTATAAAATGTTTGATGAATAAAAAAAATGGATTTGATGTACAAAGCTAAGCTGTAAATGTCAATGTGAAGATCACATCTATATAGTTGGATTTATCATTTTTTATTAATAAATTGTAAATAAAATTTCAAGCTTTTCTTTTTGAATTCAATTTAAAATCCCAAATTAACCATATTTTTATTTTTTTTCGTAATGAATTTGGAATAACATGCACTACAAGATGGTATGATTTCCATTATTTGATTCTACTTATCTTGGAAAATCATGTTTAACCCCTAAAGGACCACGAGGCCACCACGTGGCTTCTGGAACTAGAAAGTGAGGAATTTCGAGTTGTTGGACCGTGAATTGTAAAGTGAGCAACAAAGAGACCCTAGTTCTTTTTTAGAGCTGAACCCGTGGGTACTTCTCGATCGAAATTTCATGAAGTGTGCGATTTTTGGTGATTTTTTTGAGCTGCAAGGAGGTTATTTGGGCCTCACTTGAGACCCTCATATCTTTCTCCTCACACCTCCAAATTTTTTGAAATTTTTTGCACATGTTCACAATGATGATCATTATGCACGGTAGAAATTTCAGAATTTTTGGAGCACTTTTGATCAATCCGATTTCAGCATATGTACAAAATACCCTGAACAAGTTCCATCAATCTTCTCAACGGTGGCATTTTCTCAAAAATTGTGCGATTTTGTTGATCCTTTTTCAATACAAAAGCTATGTAAGTCTTCTTTAATTTCAACGGTGCCGATCGTCAAAATTAACCCACACCAATGAGGAATTGAGCTTGTTTATAAGAGCTAGTCAAGAAAACAAGAGCTAAGCTAAAAAACCCCCCAGTCCTTTAGGGGTTAAGGTCTCACTTTTTGAACTAAGAATGAAACTTGACATAAACCAATTATGTTGTTTAAAAAAAAAAAGTCACAATATCTTATTTTGAAGATCCATACTGTACAAATGATAGTCAACTAGCACAAGAACTAAGAGGAATTTGGATGGATGAAAAACTGTACATGATGTAGTCAAGAGCAAGGTTACAATCTTGTTCGTCGTCCATTATATGGACGCAGGCGCATCAAAGGGTTAAAGTGAGAGTGATGAAGCTACAGTGATGAACAAAATTGAGTATTGATTTGAAACTTTTCCATTCAAACAACCATACTATGAGCATCAATGGTCAAAGTCCAAAAGTGGATATGTAAAAATTGTAGTATGCGACATATAACACATTACTATGGAAGTTTGAAGAAAAACTCAATTGTGATTTGAAAGAAAATGAATTTCAAAGTTAGCCATGTCTAAAACTTGGTTTTGTGCGCTCTAATTCAGAATTACTTTAAATTTTGTCAATTTTTCTTAGAGCTTCAAAAAAAACTTTTTGTGCCTTGGCATGTTGGTATACATCATTTTAGATTGTTGTACACAAAAATTGAAGGAAGTTGACATTTCTAGAATTTAAAATATTTGCAATTCGACAAACATGCAAATGATGTTAGTTCTCACGATATTTGAATATTTTGTTGGAATTGAGAACATGGGACTACATTGGCCATTGTATAGAGAGCATAGGTTGCAACATGAACCATTGTTTCATCTTAACCCTTAAATGTCAAGGTAAGCCCCGCGGGCTTATTTAAAAGAGAATAATCAAGAAAAAAATAGATTTTCTTAACCAAATCAAGCGTGGATTGGTGCATTGGAAAGCTACTGAAAAAGCGATCTAGATTGCAAATTTGCGCCTCATTTGAGAGATTGTGGAATCGTTGGTAAGCAATCAAAGTTATGAAATTGAATAAGTTTTTGAGGTTGGGGCAGCTGAGATGCCGCAGTGCCGCAGTGCTACAGTGCTGGCTAGCAGTGTCCCGCAGAGCCGTTTTTGCATTTTATTTATTTATTTATTTAATTTTTCCCTCCAAAAATTTAGATGCCTTCCGGGCTGCCCCGCCCAGGCCCTCTTGACGTTTAAGGGTTAATGCCCTTGCATTTGAAATATTTGTTGAATAAAAGAATGCGTTCAATTTATATATTAGAGCTCTACGATGCAATTTTTGGTCTAACTTTTTCATAGAAAGTCTAGAGTTCATGACGCACATAAGCAAGATTCTTCCAAAACACCAAAAAGCTTGTGGGGCTTAGTATTGCTATGTCCTTGAAGGGTTAACAACAAAATATTTAGAGTAGACAAAGAAAAACAAAGAAAGCGGTGTAAAATTCTTTGTTTGTCTCTTTAACCCTTACACGTCAAAAAAGCCCCAGGGCTTGTTTATGAGAAAATAATTTTCTCAACCAAAATTGAAATAGATTGATGCTTTGGAAAGGTGATGAAAAAGTGAGGCTAAATTTAGCAAATATGCCTAAATTAAACAATTGTGGAAAAATTCACAATCAAATGAAGGAATTGGGGGAAGGAGGGAGCTTTGAACGGGCAACAACTATAGAGAGGGACAAAGCATTTATTTAAACAAAAAAAGCAAAAAACGTTCGCTAGCAGCGTCTACTGGCCAACGCCGACGGCAAGCTGATAGTAATTTTTTGTTTTCTTTTGTAGTAGCAACTACTGTAGACATTTTGGAGATGCTCTTTGGGCTACCCTCCAAGGACCTCTTGACGTTTAAGGGTTAACCCCTAGACGTCTTCACTCCTCTCAAAATTGGGCACTTTTGCAAAGATGCATTATAAAATGCAATTAAGAGGGATATTTTGAACTTGGTGTATGAATATAAGTTGTACATTATGAATTTTAGATTCTATCCATATGGTTTGATTTGTGATTGTTATCACCAATATTTTGCATAAAATGTGAAACTTAAAATTCAAAATTATTTTGTAATTCAATTGCGAATAAGATATTGACAATTTGTGGATGAATCTTGTTGTGATGGGTTGAAATGTAATACTCTAAGTGTAGTGATTTTTGGAGATTTTTTTGGCTACTTAATTTTATAACTTAAATTTTTCAAAAGCACTTTTGAACTAAGACCAATCTTCGAAATTTTTGGTGAAACACTGCATAATGAAATGAAGCATAAAAAATTCACAAATCATCCCCTTTCTATTTGGTTCACACATGCATGAAGTTAACTTTCCATAAAATCTATAGTAAAAATTATACACTGCAAAAAGTGCATAACGGATGAGAAAACGAAGTTTGATTCTATGCATCATCCCAAAATCAGACGCTTGGGCAGTTAGAGATTAATTGTCTCTAATACAATGACTCATTTCCATATTTCTTTTTAATACAATTACCACTTGAAACAAATTTGTACTCCCTTTGATCCATAAACTTGGGGAGGTCACTTCCAAATATTACGTAACAACGTGCAAACAAAGACATGGTCCAAATGTATCTTTGAAGGTAAATTTTATAAGTAAATTACATGAATATGGGATGCCCAAAATTGATTACAAGAATAAAAATGAGAACATTCTCAAAATATTACTAATTATAGTAAATATTATTTTTATTTCTTAGGGTACTTTTAAATACCCTTTATTCACGCGCGATACTCAAAAATACAAAGAGTAACCTCCCCAAACGCATAAGTAGTTTTCATGGTCTTTTTATGGGACAGAGGGAATACAAAGTGAGATATAACTTTAGGATCACGTAGTGTGAAAAAAAAAGTATCCTTATGGCACATAGGGTTATATTGTACAAGGATGGGATTGTGAACTACATAAGGTAGGTATGCCGAATTCTGCGCGGGTCCCATTGTCGACCCCTACATTTCGGGGCTGGGTCCTTAAAACCGCCCAGCCAAGTTTGAAAAAGCACCCAAGAAGCACTCTAAAAATTGCTCTTTTATTGGTCCAATTCGCAACAGTAAGTTCACGATTTTGAGAATCCAACTTGTGGATAAAGCACGAACCCTATGCGCGAGTAATGGCCAATCTACGCTTTTAGACTTAGGAATTCACAAAAAAGTGTAGACATATTCAAAAAATGTGTTTTTTTTTGAGATGCCTTCTCACGAGCTTTGCGGAGCATCCAAAAATAATAAACTTTTTCTTTCACAGACCTAACCATGCAAACCTGAGATTTGGACGGAAATATGAACATCTACCTTACTACAGTCAAGAATGTTATTATACAGTGAACGACCGGAATTAATTAATGTACGCACTAAGTGACAAGGAGAAGTCTTTTGCATAATGTCGGTCATGCAAATGGTGATTTTTTTCTGTGGTCAAAGGCACCCATACATCACCTCATCAATTTGGTGTGTCTGCCATGAAGCCCATGGCTGCCCTCAGTGGCCTGTCTGTCTGCACAATTAATAAAGCCACTTAACAACTCTGTATATATTGGTGACCTAATTCATGGCTGGATCAATCCCTGCCTTTGACTGCAGTCAGTGCAGTAAGCTTAACTTAGGGTCGCTTCACACTATGGCTGTCCAAGTCGAAGAGGCCATGGGATTGAGTGGCTAAACTTTGTTGAGAGTCCAAAGAAATGGGCTGAAAATAGGCAATAATATATAGTTTTGATTTTTTATGAAAAAAATCGACAACCCATCTTGACCATAGTTTGAGTTTACATTCTTGTCCGACCCAAACTTCCTTCAAGAGTCCGTCGCCTTGATCGAAAAGTGTTTGGCATTTTGGAGGGCGACGGCCTTCGGACTTTGGCCTGTAATGTGAAGGGTCGAGAGGCCGAATTCTTGGTTTCTTGCAATTTGATTGATGGAAATCGACGGCCTCTTGACCTTCGGCCATAGTGCGAAGCGGCCCTTGGTTGCAAATTCCAGCCACTGTCATCCGTGTCAAGAGAATTCTAAAAAAATAAAATTATAGTTAAATAATTTCCTGCAATTTCCAATTTTCAAAATTTTCTATGAAATCAATGCACAAATTAACATAACATTTAGTAGTATGCACTATCTTTGCCTTGGCTCTACAGTAGATGGTGTGGAATATTTCAAAACCAACACTAGTTCATCAGTAAGTAAGTGGACAGGTGGAGGCTCAAAGTGATGAGGAGAGTGCATGAAGGAAAGGCTTCATAACATGAAGTGGAAGAGTCGAAGTGGGTGCCATTTTAATACTCATTTTTTCTGCAGTGGTCTGTTTTTAAAACGCCCAAGAACAGAAGAACTGTTGCAAATTGGTGATCCCTAGGTGCATGACAGACAGCACTGTGGTTTATCAGATAGTGTTTTTTTTTGTGTGTTTGTCTCATTACAAATGCTTGTTTAATTAGGGATCCAATGTGTCCTTAGGGACAATTTGGAAAGTGAAAAGTGAAAACTGCTTGCTAGGATGATTTATATATATTTTTAGAGTTAACTCGTCTTTTTGAAACAGGATTGCGGATTGATATTTTGGAACTGCATGTACCTATGCTCTTTTCTATGCTCTTTTTCTGCTATGAAGTTTGACTTGAGGATTAAGTGGCACAAATAGTCACATGGTATAATAAGGGTGGTTTATCTTAGTTGTAAAATTAATAGATCAAAATTGAGACTTTGTAACATTCACTAGCTAGTGCTACTTTTGCCTTGTTCGCGAGGAGAATGATAGGCATATTCTCCATCATCATCCATGTCCCATTAGTAAGTTCTATTGTTTTCTCTTGACAGGTGGAAACTTAACCCCTAAATGCCTAGAGCCCTCTCCAAATTTGACAGTTTTGCAAAGATGCATTATAAAATGCAACTTAGAGGGATATTTTGAACTTGATATATGAATAAAATTTGTACATTATGAATTTTAGATTCTATCCATACGGTTAGATCTATGATTGCTATTACCAATAATTTCGTATAAAATTTGAAACGTGAAATTCAAAATTATTTTGTAATTCAATTACGAATAAGATATTGACAATCTACGGATGAAATTTGTTGTGATTGGTTGAAATGTAATACTCTAAGTGTAGTGATTTTTGGAGATTTTTTGGTGGCTTAATTTTATGAGTTGACTTTCTTTAGAGCACTTTTACACTGAAATCTTCATTATTTTGGGTGAATCACTACAACATGAAATGAGGCATAAAAATTTCACAAATCATCCCCTTTCTAATCGGATCACATATGCATGAAGCTAACTTCCCATAGAATCTACAGTAAAAATTCCACACTGGTAAAAGTGCATGACGGATGAGAAATTATGGATGAAATCTGTACATCGTCCAAAAAATGGACGCTTAGGCAGTTAGGGGTTAAATGACCCGCATGTGTGCATAGTAGCAACAAGGAGGGAGGTGGAGAACCTAGTTGTCTGCGGTGGAGAACCCGAACAAGTTGCTCAACTATTTAACCCCTGACTGCCCAACCATACATATTTTGCATGATGTACAGAAGCAAATTTGATTTCTCATTCATCGTGCACTTTTTGCAGTGTTAATTTTCAGCTGTATTTTTTATGGGAAGTTAGCTTCATGCATGTGTGATCCAATAAGAAAGGGGATGATTTGTGAAAATTTTATGCCTCATTTCACGTTGCAATGTTTCACCAATTTTTTTGAAGATTTTAATCTAAAGTGCTCTTGAAAAAGTCAACTCATGAAATTAAGCAACCAAAAATCTCCAAAAATCACTACACTTAGAGTATTACATTTCAACTCATCACAATGAATTTCATCAAATTGTGAACATCTTATTCATAATCAAATTACAAAGAATTTTGAATTTTAAGTTTCGAATTTTATAGAAAAATATTGGTGATAGCAATAGCAAATCCAACCGTATGGATAGAATCTAGAATTCAGTATGTACAACTTTTATTCATACATCAAGTTCAAAATATATCCCTCTTAGTTGCATTTTATAATGCATCTTTGCAAAATTGCCCAATTTGGACAAGGTGAGGACATTTAGGAGTTAAACATCCACCTCACCTTCCTACGTGCCCAATCTAACTTTTGCCTCCCACAACCTCCTTCATGGTGACCCTAGTCAAAACATTTGACACAAGGGGTGTGAACATGTGGCAACCCAACAAACACTTTCCCAACCTTATATGTTGTATTGTACATTCATCCTTTTCATGCATGAAGACCCTAGTTTCACAATGAAGACTCCAAATCGTGCATGGATGGAAAGGCAATCCACACACTAGCTACACTGAATGGCGTATTTAGTGTCCGGGACACTATTTCTCAAATCCAGACACTATTTAGTTTTAGGGAGATATAGTGTCATGATAAGAGAAAATGAATGTAGTGTTCCAATGACATATGACAACTTTATAATAAATATGGCATGTTGCCTCATGTCATTCTCATAACTTGGAAAGAACAATGAAAGTGGAAATGACAAGTGGCAAACTCCAATGTAGTGTCAAGGGACACTGTTTCTCTTCACCTTTGAATGAATTGTGGTCAATGACATCAATTATCTCCAGACATTAAATACGCCATTTAGTGTAGTGAATTTTATGTTTCCCAATTGCATTTTAAAATCTCCACAAAAATAATTTTAAAGAAATGATGTTTGAATTTGATGAATTTGGGGACCAATACTTGAAAAACAATGAAAAAATACCGGTATTTAAATATTCTTAGTACTTTTTGTGAAGTCTGAAATGTCTCAATTTATAAATTTTTGAATAATCTAAAAATTTAAGAATTGGCATTTCGTGCAATTTGAAATGCAAAATTAAACTTTTGTTTTTGACACAAATGAAACGGAATTTCATTGCACAGAGAACCTTAAACTACCTAAGTGATAGCCGGAGATGGGCTCCCTTTAGGAGTGCTGAATAGCACCAAAGAGGGCGGCAGTTCGATTTTGGTCGAATGCACGTCATGAGGACTAATACTTCCATACTTGATAGGACCCCGAGCATGACGGGGATTGTTCCCGGGCCTCATGTTACAATGGGGCGTTGCTCTTAGTTAGAAATAATTAGGAACTTTGGGTCTTTGAAAAAAATCACCCACGGGGGAGCACTGGAAACATGCTGTCTTCGTTCACACTCTGATGTTTGTAATCTGTTGTTGTGCTCCATAAATAAAACATCCATTTGTTTCAAAATAAAAAATGAAAAATAAAAAACTGACCTAAAGGGTACGGTATTTGTGCGATGTACAATACTGTAAATAAATTGTGTGGCTTTATCAGTGTCCAAAGTCAAAAGGTCAGCAGCATTACAAATAAGTTAACACAAGTCTACAGGCTTTTTATGAATCTCTGACAATTATTCCTTGTGCAAGCGCGGTACACTGGAGCACCATAGGTTTTGTAGAACTTAGGCTCACTTTATACTTGGGGCCGGATTGAGGGCCTGCCCAAACTCTTTAAATTTGAACCAATTTCAACCAATAGGAACGCTCGATTCTTTCAAATCCAGCCCAAGGGCTTTATACTTGGGCCGGGCCGGAAGGAGCAATTTTTCCTATGTGGCGTCCTATGTGGCATGATTTTGGCGCCAAATCTTTGGGCCAGTTTGATGAAATCGGGACAAGGTTTGCCATAGCCCGAACTCCAAACTTAGGCCGGATTGAATCGGGCCAGCCTTCTATCCAGCCCCAGCCTGTGTATAAAGTGGGCCTTAGTTGTATGAATGGATGGACAAACATTGCACATGTTCAGGCAATTTCATTTTAAAATGGTTTTAGGCACCTCAATTCACTCATATAGGTTATGTATATTACATTCCCCCTACTCTAGATCTCTCAGACGTTAATGCAAGCACTATTCACCCATGGGCCCCATTTTCTGCAATTTCTATTTTAGGCATCCTAGGGTCTTTTTTTGGCAAATGCTTTTGCAAATTTGGGACCTACAGCTAGAAATTAGTCTATTAGGACTCTCTCGGGAATTTTAAACCCTTGGAAGAGAGGGTTAATTTTTTTAAGTGGGCCCCTACATGCACAAAATAGGGGGCAGGTTTTGTCCTCTTGCATTAACGTCAAGGGGGGGATTTAGAGTCGGGGTTACTTTTTGGTAAAATATAATTTTGGTAGGAATTTGGTCCTTTTAAACTGGTCCCTGATGACTCAATTCTTTTTTTAACCCTTTATAGTCACTCAACCACATTGTGGTCACTGAAGTATGTTTTTGCAACTTACTGTAAGATTTACTCCGATCCAAGCATCAATGTTTGAAGTTTAGATGTGGGGATTCATCTCATGCACACATTTCAAATAAAAAAAATTGTTTTGGAGTTATGAAGCTATCAAAGCACCTATTTACAAAACACCAAAATATTTCAAATACCTCAAAATATAGGAAGTACTTACAAAATACAACACATGTACTATGCGGTATTTCTTGTGTTTGGAATTGTTATCTTCTTTTATTTTTGGGATTGTGTTCTCTCGTTCATATTCCATTAGTGTATGTATTCCAATCTTCATCAATGTACCAACTCCTTTCATATTTATACGTCATTAACTTTTTGCTAATAACTTATTCAACTACAGATTGCCAATATCTTATTCGTAATCCAATTACAAAAGAATTTTGAATTTTAAGTTTCAAATTTTATACAAAAATATTGGTGACATTAATCATAGATTTAATCGTATGGATAGAATTAAAAAAATTATAATGTACAACATTTATTCATATATCAAGTTCAAAATATCCCTCTTAGTTACATTTTATAAGACATCTTTGAAATTCTCAAAATTTGGAGAGGGGTGAGGACATTTAGGGGTGTTAAGGACCAAATTCCTACCACTACCTATTCCTTTTTTTTAATATGAAATTTAATTACTTCGAATAAATTTGTTGTTTGTTAGTTTACCATAGACATGGAAGATAGTCCTATTTTATGTCACGTGCTAATTTCAACATAAATCAATTAGTGGTTGTCAAAAGTGTCACATGTCATCTACTAATTGGTTTTGGGTGCTTTAGACCTCTTCAAATCTTATGTGGAAATTCTGAATTTGTTTTTACAATATATTAGTTTTTTCAAATGTTTTTGTTTGGGAAATTATATTCAACAATTAAGAAAAAAGTGATAAATAGTTTTATTTATTATTATTATTATCATTAATTAAATTTTCATTATGACTAGATACTTTTACCAAAATCCACCAAAAACAAATCAATGTTTGGAAAAATTTCAAAACAATAAAAACATAAGCAACTTTGATTTCTTTCTTTTGTTGACCAACATGAATAAAGAAGTTGTGTTTGAATAAAACACCATGTGTTTTGCTTTAATATACTTTTATGTGTTCACTCTAAATAGTTATAAGGTATGGAAGTGCTTGGTGGTCTTTCATTATTAGGTGTACAAGAGCTTGGTGGCCTTCAGACTCATGCACAACTAGTTTAGCCATTAAAGAGAACTACAATACATTTTTGCAAAAGATGAAACAAAAATTAATTAATTCAATTTTTTTCTCTACTTACCTTATATTTCACTTTTTGAAATAAACATCAAAAAAGTTATGGATTATAGAACATGAAAAAATGCCAAGTGCTTTAGGGTGTAGAAAACAAAGTGAATTGTGTGGACTTTTTCAGCAGAACCGAGTGCCGGTGCATTATTATTACTGTTACGAGGATGGGCGTAAATGTGGTAATGAGAACCCACTTTAAATTTCTGGCACATGGAATCACATACGAACTTACAGTGTACTATAAACTCGAACACATACTCATGTCACTGTAATTAAAGGTGAATAAGACTTACAACCAGACACGTCTTAAATACAAAAAAAAGGTTTTCAGGTTGCCTAGTACTTTGTTTGAATTTGATTGTTTGATTCATCTTCTGCTCACATAATGAGGGTCAGGTTTGACAGCCTGGTATTCAAAGTGAATTTCCACGTCATATTTTTGAGAGGTCCACGTCACCTATGGCAATCACAAGATGACATGAGGCAATATCGGACGATGATAATTAATTTATGTCAAAACTTACCATGCCGAAATTAAGTACAGTACTCCTACTTCTGCAAGAGCCATGAATTCATTACTCTATGTGACTCCATTGGGGAAGGCAACCCACAAGACTTTATGAACCCAAATTTCGGTGACCTGAAATTATATAAATTCTAAGAAATTACAAAGTAATGATCTACATGGGGATCATTACTATATATTGTAACCCACTAGCACCTTCGGCACCTTTCTGCCAAATATTGAATTCTTTCTTAAAATAGATTTTTGGCAAAACAAATATTCTTATAAAAAATCCTTTCCCGAAATTTTTGGCATCTATTTTTAAATGATTTTCTGCTGAAGGTGCTACATGACTACGGTATAGGATTTTTATGTACTCACGTAGCAGGTTTGTACACACTCGAGGAGAGTAGTCTTGCACCAATGACTCTTTGTCCGATGGACATTGACTCATAGTGAAGACGAACATACACTTTACTCATGCCGGCCTCGAAAGAGGACCAAAGTTCTATCTATCTACGCACTCTTGCAAATAATAATTATTTTTGGAAGACTTTATTTAATTAGGTAATAAATTTTGCAAATATTTTTCAAGATTTTTCACCATACATTTATTTTTTGAATAAATGATTTTGCAAAATTCTTGTGATTTATTTTTTATAATTAATTTTGTATGAACCTATTATGTGGGTAAGGTTTACTCTTTATATGTGTACTTTTTACATGTACATAACATACACTTAAATGTCCTTTATTTTTGTGGTTGTTTAGGACACCCTCTAATTTCAATGGTTAACCGAGTTTGAATCTTTACTGTTTGCATTTAAAAAACCATGCCATGAATATGAATGAATAGAAAATAAAATTGTAAAGACAAAAATGTAGGTTTATTCCATCTATTGTATAATTATATGAAATTTGAAACGACCCTTGCTCAAGAACCGTGAAGCCTGAATTTTTACGTAAAGTCAAGATCTTTTATTATGACAATGTACACCATGTGAACAATAATTATTATGACAATGTACACCATTAACACTAAAAAGTCATGTATTTAAGTTCTAATGTGGTTACGCCCTCCGTTGTCCTATTAGGTACTTAATCCAAAATTTCAAATTAAAATATTAAGAAAAGGTTACTAAAAAGTAAAGCTTTTAAAATAGTTGTCTAAATCAAATTTCAAAAGCAAATATGATGAATTGAATCATGTTCAATATGAATATAAATAATATATTATTTGAGTTCATTGTGCATTTGAAGGCTCCGAAGAAAAAAATCTTGAAAAAATAAATATTTAATGCAATTTCAACTTGTTTTATGTTTACTTTTCAATTTGGTCGGAGCTACTTTTCCAATTTTAACCAATTTAACCTTACTACAATACACAAATACTTATTGGAGATGAATTTTACAATTTTTTTTGTTAGACTTTGTTAAACATTGTATCTTTTATTTTGTCAGCAAAAAGAATTTCACAATTTCTTTTTAATGAATTTTTAGACCTTTCATTGTTGTTTCTTCACAGGGATCTCAAGTGGTTCAGTTTACTATACTTTCACTCTTCAATAGAATCGCGTTTGTGGTAGGAGCAAATTCTGCTTAGAACATCTCAAACTCTTTGCCTGCGGGAGGATTTGAGAGAGAAATTCAAATTTTTGCAGACTAGAGCAAGCAAGTTGTAGAGAGGATGAAGCTTTCAAGAGCCATCTCTTCCATGTCCCGCATGAAACAAGGAGTAGGGAATTAAATGTTGTTGGGAGAGGAAGTTTTTTTAATTCCTTCGGGCTGCCCCGGAAAGCCTATGTCCACTAAAGGTTAAATGAGTGATAATGGATATATCTACTTTAGCTAGCTCACTCGCTGATGACAGAGGTTTAGAATGGGGCCCCATGAAGAGCCCGTGCCCGCTCTCACAAGTTGAGGTCCACAAGTACACAAATTTATTTTAATTCATGTTTTGCATTAGAAACGTGGTGTTGAATGGGCTTGTAGCTTCCTCATTACAGGGCCGAAATCTTTCACGAGACTCGCTCTCACTTTTATTAGAGGCGATTGAACAGTGTACCCAACATCTATTTAAGTGAGGACGGGCGGCTGGGTGCCTCATTGGGAGGGGCTCTTAGGGCAGCTTTACACTTAGGAGTCAGGCCCATTATTCTTGGGCCTAATGCAATAAAAAAAAAAGCCTATATTAGCCTTAGGCCCGACCTCAAGCACTCAATATAACAAGATTACAGTTTTTAATGATATGTGCATTCGAGCCCAAGGCCAAAGCTTGAAATTCCATATTTGGTGGTTCCAATGATGAATTGAGTTAGACCCGTGTAAGAGCTTGTCGGTTTTAATGTAAAAAATATTTTAGTTGCATTGACCTCAATTCCTAATGTAAAGAGGTTGGAATTTTGACCAATGAGAAGCGAGAATTTCAGCCCATTTACACATCAGTTTGTCTCCGACTCCTAGTGCAAAGCGATCCTTATTCCAAATGTTTTCTTACCTTTTTCACTCGCATACAAAATAAATAAATCATACTAATTAAAAAAAAAAAAAAAACTGCCAATTTTTTTAATAAAAATAAAAGTAATAAAAATGAAAAATTGGTGCGTAGGACTGAATGTCGGTCGCAATAGTTACGAAGAAAAAGGAAGAGGCATCTGCTGGTGAGGGGCCAGTGATCGTGGTCGCCTTTTTTTGGAACAAGGAATGAACGCGCAGTCACGAACCTTATGACTGTCAGTCACTCTCCTCACTCACCTCCAGCCCCGCCTCCCTTCTCTCGCCATCGCCATGGCCGCTCTTCCCCCTTGCCACTCCTCGATCTCCTCTCCTTTCCTCCTTCCAACTCCACCCACAATGCAATCACGTAGCTAGTACTCCCCACCTTTACTTTAATTACTGTAACAACCTTAAGTTTGCTTTTCTTCTCACTCAGCTAGCTAGCTAGCTCCGTGCATGGTAGTCTTCATTACTTCTCTAAACCTCCATGTTTCTTGTCTCGCAATTTGGGATGTAGCAACGACAGAGGACCTGGTTTTCACGAGCTACGCAGATGACGCTGCTGTTGTGTGGGGAGGCGCGTGCATGTCAGAGGACGCTGACTGACTGCATGGATGAGTCTATGGGTGAGGCGGTACGGTGATGACGAGCACCAGCGCTAATTAAGGTCTGCTTTTCTAATCCCTGCCTTTGACTCCACGTTCTTGGTGTCGGCAAAAAAATTAAAAATCGTTGGTTTTGTAATAATAGGCTACGGAAATCGTTGTCGACAATAGACTACCCGTTAATTGGACATGTTGCAGCATGTTCTATTACTCCCGAGGTTTGTTCCGAAATAAGAAGCCCATGGGAACACTGCTTCCCGTTTCTGAAAGGTGCTTTTTTATTTCGTAACAGAGCCCGGAGTATTTGCTTTTTTTCTTTTTATAGCACCTTGATGAATCTTTTCACCTTAATTGGACATCGTTGAAGCAAGAACTCTTCAACTTCCATTGATTATCAGAAAGTTTCGTCAGGTTTTCTTCTTGCGTTTAAGGATTACTCCCTGTTTGATGATAGGTACGTGTGTTGCGTTTCGGATGGTGTGGATGTGTGTTTTAGGGACCGTATTTACGTTGTTGTGATGGGGAGCTGAATGCAGCTGGGAAGGAGGCATGCAGCGTGTACACGAGTAGCAATTACTGTAGCTTTTTTTCGATTCGACAACAGGATGGGTCCGCAGAGGTTTGATTTTGTGGACTGGTGGAGCAAGGAGCAGAGGCGAGGGACGCCCGTGGTGGTGAAGATGGAGAATCCCAACTACTCGTTGCTGGAGATCGAGAGCCCCAAGAGTTTGCAGCGAGACCAAGAGGCGAAAAGGGAGAAAAGCGCGAAACGAGAAACGCGAAACGCGAAGCAGCTGACATGGGTGCTGCTGCTGAAAGCACACAAAGCGGTCGGCTGTGTGGCGTGGGTGGCGTCGGGGGCGATGCTCTTGCTTGCTGCAATCAAGAAGCGCCTCATTCTGGGCCAAGGGTTAGATCCTTCCAGACCTCCGAAGAGCAAGCTTTTCAAAGCGATGACGGCGTTTCTCATCTTCTCTCTCGTCATGTTGTGTGTGGAAGTTGGAGCTCACGCTCTCGGATGGCACAGACCCCGGGATTATCTGCCACATTATTACTCGTTTCGGATCCAGGAACTGCCGAATGCTGTGTATTCCGGATGGATCTACTTTCGTGCGTTTTACGTTGCGCCACCGCTTCAACGATTGACGAGTTTCTGCATCTGGTTGTTTCTGCTCCAATCTGTGGATCTCACCGTGTTGACCGTGCTTGGCTATGTGTATATCAAGTGGAAAAATATCAAGCCTGTTCCTGTTAACCCTTCTCTTGAGTCCGATGACGTTGAGAATCCTGATTCTGGCCATCCCATGGTGCTCGTCCAGATCCCCATGTGCAACGAAAGAGAGGTACGTTGCATTTTATTTTACTGAAAAGCATTGCATGTGTCGGTGAAGCCCTAAAGAACGAATGGTTTTCAAATGACGATTCTGTTGTGAAAAATGGAACCAGATTTTACATAATTACCAGAATTAGTGAAGAATATTGCATGTGTTGGTTGAAAACAGAGAGTTAACACATAAGGTAGTCTACATAGGAGAACTCAAAACTTTTGAAAAGAACATGAGGGTTTCTTTCTCCTTTAAGGGTTTATGACTGACTCAGAAGCACGAGAATATGATGAGGGCCAATTTGGATCTTCTGATTTTTCTAGCTTTTTTGGACAGTGGGTTTGTACTCTATTCAGACAAACAAAAATAAAAATCACTGATGGAGATTAGGATGAAGGATTCAATTAGACTCACTGGGTGAAGCATACAAGAATATCGTGTTATGGTTTCTGACTTAAAGAGCTGCTTTGTGATTCAGTGGAGTATAGAATCGACTTAGAACCTGTTGCTGTTCAATGATGAGAATCACTATACTCAGCCCTCTCTAATGACACTGCAAAATGCACTCTCACATGTGGCTGTGCAATTAGAGAGTATGTCATTTATTAGAGAGGGTTGGGTTTCTAGAAGTTTCATAGAATTTCAGTCTGTGTCAAGAGTAGTTCAATAAATTATTACCTGCAGAGAATTGATACAATGTTGGTGTTGTAGGTTTACGAGCAATCCATATCAGCAGTTTGCCAGCTGGATTGGCCAAAGAGCCGCATTCTGATTCAGGTGTTGGACGATTCTTCGGACGTGGAGACACGGATGTTGATCAAAGGCGAGGTGGCCAAGTGGCATCAGAGAGGAGTGAACATCGTGTACCGACACCGCGTGGACCGCACAGGATACAAGGCGGGCAACTTGAAGTCAGCCATGCAGTGTGATTACGTCAAGGATTACGAGTTTGTGACCATCTTTGATGCCGACTTTCAGCCCAAGTCCGACTTCCTCAAACGCACAGTCCCTCATTTCAGGGTATGGTTTACAATCTACCCTGGATTACCTCCTCAAGTGTTAAATATTACATGAAAATTCTACTCCCTTCTAAAACACATTGTGGAGGCATTTCTGAAGCATGGAACTTTCTTCTTACCGACACTCCCTTCTTCATTACTTAATGATAAAACCATGGGATCATTCATCCCTGGTAAGCTCTTACACTTGAGCCAATGAATGTTACATTTCTAAACACTACGAGGATCATACACTGATTACCAACGTCAGGGGAGTAGCTATAACAACATTACGGTTCCTAAATGTTGCTCAACAAACGAAGCTTGGATCAGTTTTCTTGTTTTTTAAGCATCATAGAGTAGGTCTTATGTGAAGTTTCTTTTCTTCAAATTTATTTATTTTTTAATCGACACAAGAAATATTCTTCACTGATTATGGTGATATAAAATTTGGTCCCCATCTGAATTATAGTTTTCACAATATGATAGATTGAATCTGTCATTTTAAAACCATGAAGCCTTGGTACAAGTCGTATCGTTGCTTGAGTTGCTCCCCTACTTTACTAACAAACATAGCACACTTGGGTTAAACTCGATTATGTAAGTGTTAAATTTACAAGTGTTTATTGTGTTAAGACTTTAGTGACAATTTCAGTCACAACGGAATTTAGTCATTAAAAGACAAGTCACATTTGACAGGATTTTCTATGGTGAATGAATGGATTGCAGGACAACCCAGAGCTGGCGCTGGTGCAGGCGCGGTGGTCGTTTGTGAACAAGACGGAGAATCTGCTGACACGGCTGCAGAACATGAACCTGACGTTCCACTTCGAAGTGGAGCAGCAAGTGAACGGCATCTTCCTCAACTTCTTCGGCTTCAACGGCACCGCCGGCGTGTGGCGCATCAAAGCGCTGGAGGATTCCGGGGGCTGGTTGGAACGCACCACTGTGGAGGACATGGACATTGCTGTGCGCGCTCATCTGCAGGGCTGGAAGTTCATCTTCCTCAACGACGTCCGGGTCAGTCACCCATCATCTCTCTTTCTAATTTTCATGGTTTCTTTCTAAAATAAAAAAATTCAACAAGAATAAAAGCTTCCTCAATACTCTCTTATTGTGCTCATTTCGTTTCCTATATTTATAGCGTTATCACTACTGGGATCATACACTGTGTGCTATGTTTGTTAGCGACGTGTTGGGATCATACTGTTGTTATAGCTACTCCCCTGATTGATATTGCTAACAAGTGTATGATCCCAGTTTTAGTGTATTCGAGTCATGATGTTTTCTTGCTTGAATTCATCAAGGACTATTTTGTTTTTGATGAGTAATGTAGCTTTGAAGCATTGAGCAAAGTTAGTAGTGATGTTGAAGGAGTGATTGATTTTCTGTGTGTTGCAGTGCATGTGCGAATTGCCCGGGTCCTACGAGGCATATCGGAAGCAGCAACATCGGTGGCACTCTGGCCCTATGCAACTTTTCCGCCTCAGTATCTCCGATATCATCAAAGCCAAGGTGCGTCCAACTTTGATGGGCCTGAAAAAAATTCCGGGGGCTCAAAATTTGTGCACTTTTATTTGCCACAAAGAACAAAGTGATGGAGCTGTTGTATGGAGCAGGTTACGTCGGATTGACTGGGTATGTAGAAGAAGTGACAGGGTTGTGCATTGTGTGCAGATTTCATGGACGAAGAAAGCCAACTTGATTTTCCTGTTCTTCCTGCTGAGGAAACTGATTCTGCCCTTTTATTCATTCACGCTCTTCTGCATCATCCTGCCAATGGTGATGTTCGTGCCAGAGGCCACACTGCCACTGTGGGTGGTGTGCTACATTCCCATGTTCATGTCGTTCCTCAAAGTCCTGCCATCGCCAAACTCATTTCCTTTCCTGATCCCCTACCTCCTGTTCGAGAATACCATGTCGGTGACCAAGTTCAACGCCATGATCTCCGGGCTCTTCGAACTCAGCAGCGCACACGAGTGGGTGGTGACGAAGAAAACCGGGCGCGTTTCCGAGGCCGAGGAGCTTCTTCTGCTCACAGAGTCAACGCCCCTCGAAAAAACCACCTCCCTGCCACCGACACTACCGACACTACCGACACCACCGCCGCCGAAGAAGAAAAACCGGTTGTACCGCAAGGAATTGGTCCTGGCTTTTCTGTTACTGGCAGCTTCGGCACGCAGCTTGCTCTCTGCTCATGGCCTCCATTTCTACTTCCTCCTCTTCCAGGGCATTTCTTTTCTGGTGGTTGGCCTTGATCTCATCGGAGAGCAAGTCAGTTGACCCTAAACCCTAAACCCTAAAACCTAAAACCCTAAACGTCACGTTTCTTCTGCCCTTGCAATAAATTATGATTTAGTCCATTTTTGAGCTCGTGGAAGGTGTTAGGTGGTTAGAGGTGAAAAAAGGAGCAGGGTTTTGCTGGTACTGTAAAAAGAAGAGTAGTTGAAAGGTTTGTATGCCGGCTGCAAAGCACCTCACTATTCATTGCGATAAGGTCATTCTTCATAGTTATCATTGTTTCAAATTGTGCCCCCTTTCTATTCGGTTTCTGAGAATAATAAATTCTTGATTCTCTGTGCACATGACCAGAGATTGGCATGTGCGTGTGTGAGAGATTGCTGTATTTGGTAGCCCATGTATTTGAAATTTTTAAGGCACTGGAAATCAATGCATGCATCAATTGAAATGCATTGATGTTTCACCGTCCTCTTTCACAATTGCTTAGAAGTATTTATCTTTGTTTACCAGGTGATTTTTCTTCTTTTGCACTGATGGTTGATAGACATTGTTTGTAAACGTGTTTTTGTTATGCATTTGAGTTTTCAGAATCATGAGTTTCTTTCCACAAGGAGGTTTTTGGTGTCATGTTTTTGTCGCTTCGTTTTCAAGGAGTTACATGGCTTAACCCTTTAACGCGCCAGCATCCACTATGTGGACGACGCACAGATTGAAACTGCTGGATTCTCATCCAAATTAGACAGTTTTCATCCACCAAAATTTCTTTTGGTTCTTGAGCAAGTTGACTATCCTTTGTACGGTTTGGATCTTCAAAATAGGTTATTGTGATTTTTAGAATTGGTTTATGTCAAGTTTCATTCTTAGTTCAAAAAGTGGGACCTTAAATATGATTTTCCAAAATAAGTAGAATCAAATAATGGAAACCATACCATCTCGTAGTGCATGTTATTCCAATTTCATTACCATATATATATTTTAAATTGTGCTAATTTGGGATTTAAAATTGAATTTCAAAAGAAAACCTTGCAAAATTAATTTAAAAATATTGAATAAAAATAGAATAAATCCAACCGTACAAATGTGATCTTCACATTGACATTTACAACTTTGCTTTGACCATCAACCCCATTTTTGGTTTCCATCAAACATTTTATAACGCTTATTTGAAAACAATGTTGAATCGGGACGTTAAAGGGTTAACAGTATAAACAAGCAAGCTGTAAAAGTAAATCTAGGGTAAATACTAAGGTAGAGACTATGCGACTAGCCACTTGTTTTGTTATGTTTTGGTGGGTGCTCTATAGGTACAAAATTGGAAACAAACTTAGTGTGCAAATTGCAATGTGAATTTATTATATAATGCAGAGTTGGTGCACACATGCATGCTCTCTACGACTGTTCTAGGTCGGGCATTCACATGGGCCCACTTAGTCTATTATATACGGAAACACGGCCCATCTCATTTGTGACACAATGGTGCACATACGAACACACACATGCTCCCCATGACCGTTCCGCAACGGAGCGGTTGTGTCGGGCGTCGACATTGTAGTCTATTATACAATGCACAATGATGCACACAAGCACACTCTATATGATGGGTAATCACTTGGAATTGTTGTGTTGCAGTCACTTTGGCATGGGTCAACCTCATCGAATATATATCCCAAAAACTCAATTTCAGAGTGTGGATACTATAGAAGTACTTGCTATCGTATTTGTGCCAATCAACTTCTTATTGTACAATATAAGGAGTAATGTCCATTGTTTCAATTTAGTACCGCTCAATTGGAATTTATATCACGTTTTAAAATCATACTACTAACAATGGTGAAGTGTACAGTACCCACCAACAAGTTTACGTTCAAATTTTCAAACTCCAAGTGCCAGTGAAAAAAAAGCGCAACTTTGAAAAATTATATCTCCCAATTTACAACTCCAAACTTCACGAAACTGCCACACGTTTGTTTAGAAACAAGTTAACTACATTCTAGGTATCATTAGTATGCAAATTTGAGCCATGTGTCTAAGAAAAATCAGATTGCATTAATTGCACTCCAAGTTGTGTTTGTAGCTCCTACACCGTGAAGACAACATCCATTTTTCTTGAGCCAACACACTTCAGATTTTTGTGAGTTTGAGCTTCATATATGGATCTCCAACAACCTTTCAACAAAAAACATACTTCATTCAAGCAATTTGGTAGCTTGTGGATACATTGTGTGAGTGTTTTTGGTGAGTAGTTGCAATTCAAGTGGTTTTGTTTCTTGAGCTTGCAACTTTGCACAAATAGTAGAATTGGAAGGATTCATTGCTTCTTTAGGATTTTGGTGGACATAACATCAATAGGAAGAAAAGAATTCACTCAAATTTGTAAGTGTTAATGCTCCAGTTCTCAATTCAAATGGTAAATAGTTTGTCAAAAAGGAAGAGTTTGAAAGATACTATCCAAAAGAAAGAGCTACCGCAAAACAAAGAAGAATTAGTCAACACCATTCAAAGGGCATGGGAAGAGGTGTCTTTAGAGATGATTGAAGTTCTCCTTGCTAGCATGCCTCACCGTATGAAGGCTGTAATCAAAGCTAATAGTGGTAACACTAGATGGTAGATAGTTTGTCAAAAAATGCTATATGTACATATGAATCTGTAAGCTTTATTGTAAATGCCTAATATATTAATAAAGTAGATTTCATTATCTCTCCAACGCACTTTGCGGTTTGTGATTTGGATCATTTTTGAGCAAATGGTGGCAATTTGAAATTGGAGATATGTGCCTTGTTTCTGCAGAATGAGTGCTGTGAACGTAAACTTGTTGGTGGGTACTGTACAATGGGGTACAAAAAGTGAAGATAATTTTACTAATGAGAATCTTGGAACCAACTGATTTGGCCATGTTGTAAGACAAAGATCAACATATCTGATGCAAATGGACATCCTTAGATTTGAAAAGCACCAATGGATCAATGGAAGGATTCAAGAAGCACACATGTTTACCATCTATAAATTAAAGAAGATACTCCAACATGATTTGGACTTTTGTTTCTAAATTAGAAATAATTCTAAAAATACCTCAAAACCAATTGAAACATGCCATCAAAAACTACCCAATACAATCTCCAAACTCAAATTTTTTAGAACATATTTGGAATCGTTTAAAAAAGCAACTACAATTTTTATCCTATTTAGTATCATTTGGATGATTTAACCCCTACACGTTTGAACGTGCCTTTGCGGCCAGTAGAATATGATGTATTTTGGTTGTATTTGGAATGGATCCACACCTTTAATGGGTTTGAGTTCAAAAGAGAAGTTGGAATTTAGATCAATGCGGTTTTAGTGAGTTATTGAGATCCCAATTTAGAGTTTCTTGTTGGTAGCAAATCCCAATCATACAACATCGTATATACTATCCCCATGGGACGTTCAGGGGTTAATGTAACACCAAAATAATGTAATATCCCGGGGGTTGCACTCTTTATTAAACCTTAGCATCACGTGCGTTCATAACCCCCTTTAAAATACCCCTTGTATATGTTAGAATATTCATAAATTTGTTCAGATAGATACCCGGGGAAGTCATTGTTAAGAATTTAGATAACTATGAGAGAACAAATATAGGGTGTCTTTTATTCATTTGAGATAAAACTTATAAATTTATAAAAGTAATATAGGGTGTTTTAAAACCAATTTGGGAATAATTTAGAAATATTCTTAGAATATATATAGAATATATCATAAATATACTATATATAGTAGAATATTCCAATTATTTCATAGCCCCCCATTAAATACCCTTTGTACGCTCATATGTATCCAAAATTTACACTAAGTGACTTCCCCGAGGATAGATATGTTTAATGTAAATATACAACCCTATTTTGAGCCCTAAATATGCTTCTTGTATGTATACATGGTACAATAGTGTACCATCAAGAAGCTTTTCAGTGAATCTAGACACCTAAACAACAAGTGGCTTAGTCTCACATTAGTATAAACCACTAGGGTGTAAAATAGTTGGAGATGATTAGCAGTATCTTGCCTCCAAGGCAAGAAATCAACAATTTCAAAACTTGAAAGCAAGACATTAATAATCTCCAAACTTGTGTGAATTGATGAGATTTACAACATAGAAAGGGTTGATGACGAAGTTAATCTAAATTTTTGGATTAATAGGGAAGCAAATGAATCTTGTGACACCCTACTCCATGTGACATCCTATTCAATGTAACACCCCTTGAAATAGGAGTATATATTATAACTTATAACATCCTATTCAATAGAGTTATCCGTAAAGTTAGCATAGGGTTGCCAGTTTACAACAAGGAGTTTCAGCCTTGATATAGATTTTTTTGACATCCACTCACGCAAGTCACCAAGCTCCTTCCCTTGGGGGAGCATGAGGTTGGTGAGGGGGTACGTGGAGATTCTTCCATGGAAACTCAAGTTAGGTTTGGAGGAGCTTCTCTTGCATTGGAGAGGTTCAAGGTTTGAATCTCCCTGACAACACATTGTTTTGTGATTGGTTGAAAGAAAAGGAGCTAAAACTCATTTTCTGCGCATATCAAGCTTAAAAATAAAAATAAAAACCCTTAAAAAAATTGTTTTGATAATTTGTGAGATTGTTTTTTAGTACCACATAAAAATAAACATAAATTGCATTCTAGGAATGCACCACATAACATTCTGTAGTATTAATCACCTTCATTAATGCCAAATAACCCTTTGATTCTTGATAAGAGCCCTTTGATTCCTTGAAAGGATAATAGCTTAATTTTACAAAAAGGGTGTCATGTGCATACTACACAAAAATGGTTATTTAGTATGGTCTAAATTATTTATCACATGGACATACTATTTGACACAAGTTGTTGTGGTGGCATTGTATCATTGGGGATATGTATAGTACACATGCCAATGACACAGTTCCAATGATTGCACAGTTCCAATTATAGTAGACATGCCAATGACCGCACAGTTTCACCGCATAATTCCAGTAGAAATGTAAGGTACCGCCCAATCACCGCAAGCTGTGTGGTGAAGAACTTCAAGTAAATTTCCATTAAAAATCATAACCAATGTGTTTGACATGCAATAAAAGTTATTCTACGTAACATTTTTGAGTGTGATTTTTCCAAGGTGAATCTCAACTTGACATACCACAATCTTTCAATGTTTCTACAGTGTAAGTTTCTACATTGTCATGGGGAAGGATTTGAGTAATGCCTCCGCAGTCATTCGCATGTCTACCTTAATGGTGGCATTGCTAAATTGGACACTCATTTTCTTGTTGACCAACTATCACACCATATTGACATTTTAAGTATTTCTTTTTTCATTGCCATCAAAAGTCAAAGAACTGTAGAGCTATTACAGCTGCCATAAAAAGTTGGCAACTGAAGCTAGCGATAAGTACGAAAAACCCAATTTCAAATGTGAACGAAACCCATAAATTTGGACAGGAATCCCCTGCTCTTCGAGACATCCCAGAATCCCCGCATGCTATTCTGAAATCCGTTACTTCTTGAACGCTGATCCATTCACATTGATACCCTGGAACGGCCCACATTGATACCCTGGGTACACGTTTGCTAAACGGAAACAGGAGATGGAAATAAAAAGGGAACTTATCACCCTGTTCTTTTGGCATGTAATTTCATGCGGGTATAACCACATTTTGATGCGGCGAATCAAATAACCAGAATGAAAGTATGCAACAGCTCGAAGCTGAACTAACATCTCTCAAGAGTTGGCCTACTCACTAATGAACGTTTACTTGGGTTAAGAAATTCTAAAGCTCATCTTTCACTTCCTCCTCTTCGAACTGTTCTGCTTCTTCCTCCACTTCAATTGATTCCTCACCTTCCTCCGCTTCAATTGATTCCACACCTTCCTCCTCTGTATGATCTTCATCTTCGCCCTCCAACTCGTTCTCGGGCTCTGGCTCTGGCTCTGGGACATCAGGCGCTTCAAATGGAATGGTAGCATAGGACTTCAAAAACTTGATGAAGCCAGCTGCGGACCTCTCCGTATCAATAGGTGTCTGCAATATACAGACGAAAGCGTGATTAAATCACTTGACTGAAAAGAGATCGGTCAATTTCAATACAATCATGCATGTTGACGCAAAATGGATAAGGATGTAATGTGGATAAGCATGATCACGGTACCCAGCCACAACAAATCAAGATTCTCTTTCCACTGGAAAGATTTACAGCAGAACATATCCAAGATAAGATCTTATTAGAAAGACAACTTACTGGCTCAGCGCTCTTGTCTCCTGCTGGAAAGAATAGAATAGTAGGGTATCCTTCAACCTGCAAACCAGTTGTCCACATGTGATGCATGTCAGGTCAATAAGATTTTGGATAAGAAAACATTTTAAGAGACTCACTCATGGAATTCAACACATAAGGCATTGCTAGTTGAGAATGCCATGGCAAAGCTGGGCCTACATTGAGGCGTTCGTGCTCGTTCTTGGTGCCATCCATCTTCGCAATCACAATCGAGCTGATGTTTTTCAAAGCTTCTCCTAGCTTGTTGTACTCTGGCTCAAGAGATTGACAATGACCGCACCATGGGGCATAAACCTGTAGAGGTGGAGAATTAGCAATAATGGAGGTAATCATATCTTTGATGCAAGAGTACGCTTTTCTGGCTCTCAATGCAAGACTAGATTCTGAGATGCAACATGGAAAAGAAGTGTTTCAGAAGAAACTAGTACCTCGAAAATGACATCCTTAGTTTCATCGAGAACAATTTCATCAAACGTTGATGCCACGACGATTTTCACAGGTCCGTCATTCTGCATTTACCAATTAGCCAACCATTAGCTTCATCCTGTCCAATCAGATAGAGATATCACAAGGCACACGGTGATGAAAATCCACATCATACTGAAAGAATTATCCTCACAAGGTTAGCAAACGCTGTACAAAAAGATCCCCTCATTAGTACATCTGTTGTACCTTCTCAGGTGCACTCTGCGATTTGCGGAATGGAGTAAGGTCTCCAGCCAAAAACTTCTCGCCGAATTGCTGCAATGATGACCGGAACGATGTTAAATCTTCTCCAATACACGTACAGACTTTGACGTACACATTACACTTTGTTTCATGTATTGTGATATCCATCGATATTCTTCTTATAATTTAAACCAGATGTAACATTGAAAGGATCCCAAAGCAAAACAGCAAGTATGCATCATTTACAGGATTTTTCGTTATAAACTTACTTTAATCGAATCGACGCTAAAGTCTCCATCATATAAGTACTTGCCAGCAGAGTCCTCGGAAACAAATCCCATGAGCTGCAAACACATACGTTCACGGTTCAATGTAGCCCATAAGCTGAACGCATTACTCGAAGAGAGCTAGGCTAGAAAATACTTCAGAACCCCAAATATATCTGCAGTTTAGACGCAACAGAACATCAAGACGTTTCTCAAATGGTCGACAACAGTGCCGTGCAGTGCAGGGACAGATATTTGACCCAAGTGCGACTACCTGAGTATTTAACAAACAAAATCAAAGTAAAAGTGCTGAGGAATACCCTGGTCTGCTCATTATCGAGTGCAAAGAAATCCAGAACGGGAGTAGCCACCTCCTCATCCGCAAGGTCAATAAGGACGAAAACAATCTGCAGAAATCGAGTTGCATGACAATTTCAGAATGCAGGTTACAGAGACCAAATATTAAGCCAACCACGGATTAGAGAATGTGTCGTGATGTACCTTCTTCTTGAAAGATTTGGCCGCCTCTTCATAATTAGGACGAACTTTCTCGAACTCAGCAGGATTGGCAAATAACAGTAGCTGCCATAAGAGAAGGCGATTGTTAGCTTCGCTATGTATACTCGGCAATCAAAAATACAAGTCAGTAAAGACTACAACCCTAACTTTCTTCTCTACCATAGATGGGTAGTTTCTGAAATTGAATTGAGAAACCTGAAAGGATAATGCACTCAAATGGAAGCATGAAACCAACTTACCTGTCTGTTGACATCACCCTCGAAAATAACTGATGCTGTCTCACGAGTGAATGGGATTACAAGAGGAAGCTTGTTCTCGGCTACAAAATCGGCAATAACCCTCTTCTCGAACGATCCCTCTGTGCACATACCAATTTAAGACAATTTCAGATTTCACCGAGATATACTATGAGACATCGGACCACCTCATCACTAGTAGAGGGACCAAGCCATTACAACAAGAACGAACTTGTTATGATAAAACCAAAGGGTGATATGATACATACCAAAAGTAGCAACCTTCTCATCCTGCTTCTTCAGCAACACAAGAGCAGGTGCATTTTTACTAAGACCAAGCTTCTTGGCAATCTGTTCATCTGCAGTCATGTGGAACTCAACACCATCCTCCAGCCTCGCCACCGCAGTAAACTCATCGGCATCAGCACCCTCTACGCTAGGAAGGTAGGCGACGGCAATGGGACCCTCACTCTCCAACAATGCGTCCGCATCAGCAGCTGACTTGATAATAGTGACGGCAGGTCCAGTCTTCTTCTTCACCCAGGTAATAATCTCATCGCTGCGATATTACAATGATTATAACACAAAAATCAATGAACTTGGACGATTAATCATGATAGGTTCCGAGAGTGCTTAAAGCAGTTTTCGTGACAAATGACGTGAACAAATTGCTCTAGAGAAATTGCCTGACGAAATCGAATGGCTAACCTCGCGCACAGCGCTACATCACTACTTGCATTCGCTTCAGAATGAAGATATACTCGGAAATATGACAGCTCAGGCAAAATATTCGCAGAATGTAAACCTAAAGTACTCGGAGCATGATCTGATTTCCCGAATCAGGCGAATCCCGTCAATTCAGTTGATCACTAACAAATACAATTTTTTGTTAGACCTACTAAAAGATCAAATGCAGATAAGTATTAAAGAGCATGAAGAATAATGCCCCTCATGGCAGAGTGATTGAAACAGAACATAGCATTCGTCAAATAAAACGAAACAGCAATTTTTTTAAACGCAGCTTTCTCTGACACAGATGCTGACATCTCTCTCAAAACTTCGTCAGCTCTCGACCGGGGCGGCGAACAGAATACAAACCGAATCAAATTCCAGTTGATTTTGAACAATTATTAGTTTTTCACATTCATTGAATCAGATAGGTATTACAAAGCATAAAAACTCATACCACTCATCGCAGAGTACTTGCAGAATGAAACTTAACATAACATTCCCGAAATATCATTTCGAAAAAACGCCATTCTCTCTGACGCAAATGCTGACATCTCTCTCAACACTTCGTCAGCTCTCGCGACCAGAATACAAACCGAATCGAATTCCAGTTGATTTTGAACAATTATTATTTTTTCACGTTCGTTGAAAGATCAAATGCAGATAGGCATCACAAAGCATGAAAAATCATACCACGCATCGCAGAGTAATTGCAGAATGAAACTTAACATAACATTCCCGAAATATCATTTTGAAAAAACAACACTCTCTCAGACGCTGAGCTCTCGACCAGGGCGGCAAAGGAAGTACAAACCTGGTTCGTCCGCCATTGTAAGGCCGCTTCTCGCCATCAACGAAGAAGTACAAAGTCGGATATCCCTCGACGCCATACTCCTGCGCCAGATCGCCGTGCTCGACGGCGTCCACCTTCGCGAGCGCCACGCCAGCCTCCTTGAGCGCGGTGGCGGCTCGGGCATACTCCGGCGTCAACGACTGACAATGCCCGCACCAAGGAGCATAAAACTCCGCCAACACATACTGATTGCTCATCACAAATTCGGCAAAATCTTTTCCGCCTAAGACAACAACATCCTTCTCGTCCACGGGCTCGCCAGATCCCGCAAGCTCCTCCTCCTCTCCATCACCGTCTTCCTCGGGGCTCCACACCGCCTGCTCTGAATCCACATCCTCTGCAACCGCAGCAGCAACACCGGAATTTGCCACTGAATATGAGAAAACAGATCCGAGCAGTAGCAATGTGGCGAGCAGCACCAGATGCGTCAGTCTCGCCATTGCGACAATGAGATCCAAAATGCGAGCAAGCACGCAAGAGACCTCGAGCTTACTTCTTCTGTTGTTGCCAAGGGGAGAGGAAGGAGACGACGTGCGCGAGAAACGGGAACGGGAGAATACCCGGATGGGCGGATATCTCGGACGGATGGATGAGGCCATCCATGGCTACGCCAATGGGGAGCCACCGTTCGGGGGCGCTGACGTGAATTGGGGTTTCATCCAGTTCGGTGATGAGGTGTTCATCCGACAGATTTGGCTCGGAATCTGCCCGGCACGTAACTGCACGTGGTGGCCATTTCGTCGGCATGTTGGTTAGCACGGACCATTTGCGTAATCGCCACCAGCCGTTTTTTTTTCAATTTTTGGAGTGCTGAACTGGCAATACAAAATGATACGGTCACATATTTCTACATTCGTCCATGTTTTGAATTAAAAATGCTTTTCATCCACATTATGATGTTGTTTTCATCTAAAATTGGGGATTTCATCCAATGTTTATAAAAAGTTGAAGATATTATGGCGATCTTATATTGAGCTTTTGGTCGTTTTGTAGCTAGATTATTTTTACTGGTGCAATTTGGCACTAAAAAACTTTTAAAAAAGGTTGATCGCCACTTTGTTTCGTGAAAAGACTCACCATGCACAAGTGGCGTGGTTCCAACCCTACTTGTGCCACACCACATACTTGCCAACACTCAAAAGTAACCCAAACACTTCAAATGTGAGCCTCGTCCTGGCATGATGCAAAGATAAAAGTGTTTCTTCAAATAACCTCGAACTCCACAATTATGTCCAAATCATTTATCAGTCGACCTATTTATGTAAAATTCACATGCACGGTGGGCTTTTTGGCATGATCAAGGGTGGAAAGAGTGGCGTGAGGGACCCAAACTTTCAAATATCAGCCCCATCAAACAAGATATGACAAGTCAATGTGATGTTCATAGGATGCGATGCTCTTACTTCCTCTCCGTGATAAGTAATTCACATAGGCTCCATACCCCTAAAACAACTCCTATCTCTTATGTTTAGAATGTGAAATGTGGAAGTACCTTAGAACATAAATAATGTTGATTCAAAGATCGTTGTGAATAAATATTTTGTTTAGGATAATTCTACTCAGGTATGTGTACCGTACCAGGAAGGCAGGGTCGGTACTTTTGTGTCGAATAATTAATAAAAGTTCAAAAAGTGGAGGTCGGCACTTTCAAAAACAATTATTAAAAATTCGGCTATTAATAACTAACATTGAATTTTACTAGCGGCTAAACGTTTTCTTTTGTTTTTTGTCTACGATTTTTGTTGACTTCATTTTTGTTGATTTCGACAAAATACTTTATAAATTTATTTATTTTTTCGGCATTTTTTTGGGGAATTATTTTCTGCCGACCCTGCCTTCCTGGTACGGTACCTATAAACGCCACTAATAGCAACTGAGTATAGTTACCATTCTTAAACCAAATTTATTTCTATTAGAGTTTAACTCCTAACCGTCCCGACGTCCATATTTTGGACGTTTTTTGGGGACATTCACCTTCGAAGAGCTGTAACTTTTGCAAAAAGTGTCCGAAAATAACGAAATGTTGCAAAAACTCCCCGCATGATGTATGGAACGTGTGGTAAAAATTTCAGATCAATCCAAGATGTATTGAATTTTTGGTGATCATTTGAAAGTAAGGTCGAGGCACATAAAACCAACCAGGTACCCAAAACCAACCACCCTAGATTTTTGCCTAATTTCTAGATTTTCAAAGGGAAGATGTACCTCATTTGTACATTAGAGCATGTGATTGGTTTTAGGTAAACCTATGACTTTCACTTTGAAAATTTGTATTTATTCAAATAATTATCAAAAAAATTAAATTAAATATGAAAACTTCTTAATTTCTTATTGCTAAAAGAGGAAACTACTCAAAATATTGATTCATCTATCCAATGTATAGTGAATGTCTTAACTAATCGGTTTTAGGTGCGTCGACCTTAGGTATCTTTTTTTTGGACAGTTTTGTGAATTTTGATGGCAGCAACTTCGGGGGGCTTGTATCTCCTGCATCCCAAGTCTGTTTTCAATAAAACTTGTCGGGTTGAATTCCCCTTGAAGTCTAGTTATTATGGTAAAATTTTCAGGTCAATCCATGTTGATATGAATGTTTGGGAGTCATTTTAGTGCACGGGTCTAGTTTGGACACTTTTTGCTTTTTGGTTCAAATGGGTCACTTTTCGGGCTACTTTTTGACATTGCAAGGCCATTTTAGGGTACATTAAATTTTTTCATGAGGCTTTTTTGGTACCGCTGTGTTTATATGATGATTTTGAACTACTTTATAGTTGAAAGTTTTTTCATTTGAGTAATTTTGAAAACGAATTTCACCTCTAACTGTGTTGCTAGGAAAATTTCAGCATCCCTTTTTAGCACTTAAACACTATGATCTTGCAATCTATATGGCCAAATGACCCCAAAATTGATCCACATGATCTACAACATGTATGTTACAAGATTGTACAGTTGAGATTTCTATACCTCACTTACATTTAGACCTATAACACATCAAAAGCGGTGATGATTTTAAGCCCAAAATAGCTAGGGACCCTTAGGGGTTAATGGCAAGTGAAAGAGGATTTCAACACATTTTAGCATAATTTGTATGAATTTTTAAAACTATCTTATCTTTAGGTGTACCCGAAATTGACCTTAGATTCTCTAAGGTTCTCATTTTATGACTGTGCACATTTAGAGCAATAAATATCTAAGTTTTAGTGTCACTTTTAGGTTCAAATGTAGGGGTTGTTTTTAAGACATGGTTCGTTATTAATGGGTGTGCATATGTTATATTTTTCCGATAGACACAATTAGTGAGTGTCATCCTTGGGATCTTCTATTAAACTAGTAGTGTATGAGTGAAAAAGCTCCTAATTTAACATCAAAACCAATTCTTGATCCTTACAAAGAATTCATTTTATGTGATAGATTCCAAACTCAATAAACTCCTATCACATGTGTTTAAAATATGACATGTGGAAGCACCTCAGAACATATTTTAAAAGTAATTTTGGTTCAAAGACCAATATGAGTAAATTGTTTGTTGGAGGTAGTTCTACTATATATTTCTCATGGATCAAGTAGCAAGTACCACCATCTTAGTGTCTCCTATTAAATTGATATTATTGGGAAGGAAGAGGTAACCACTTAGAGAAAGGGTGTTTTTACACCAAGACGAATTTCCATCCCTCACAAGGATTTCCTTTTATGTATGGTTGTAGGCTTTGTAAACAAAAAAAATGGTTATTGCATGTGATCAAAATTAGGGATGTTGATCATGTTGATCATGTCCTGCCATGCAGTGTCGTGCCAGTCATATCGTGTCAAAGCCTTCCGGCACAATACTATAGGGTCAACCTAGATTGCAATCTAGTCTTTTCACTAAGTAGGAGTAGAATAGTTACCCTTGTGCCACCTTGTAAGCTCTATGTGGCTTTGGAATTAGATGTGGCATGTCCACATAGAACCCCTCGAAAGTTGTGTCCTACGTGGACAATGCGGTTTTAGTAACTATTTTACCCTTATGACCTTAAGTCCGTCTGCCCCCTCCCGACTACCTTTTGTTCCCAACTGCCCCTTGCTCCCGACTGCCCCCTTCTCCTCCCGTATTCCCGGTCCCGATTGCCCCTTCCCATCTGTCTCTTCAGCCGTATGCCCCTTTCCGACTAACCTCCCTCCCCTCCACTGTAGCACATGACTGTCGTAATACAACTTATTTTTCTCTTTGAAACAACTGAATGCTTTATTTCCATTGCACAACAACAAATTGCAAACATCACACTAAAACACGTACATACTTGTAATTACAAATTGAGATTCCAAACGTGAATGCAACATCCACAATACGATTTTAAAAGCACTATTTTCTATTTACATATGAAAAAATATATTTGCAATTGCATCAGAATGTAAAATTAAAAAGATTGCAAACTTCTATAATCCAAAATTGAATTAACTATGATAAAAAAAAATATGAACTATATATTGTAATGGTAACATTGGGTTGGAGTTTCAAAATTGTATGGGCGCCCTTTCAATGTGTTCACAACATGGGCCACAATCCAACGCTCATTTGGATAGTCCTTTATGAGGCTGTATATGCGTTGTGTAAGCTTCTCCACTGCATAAGCCTCTAATTTTATAGTATGCTTCGGGGGGGTTAGTGGCCGGGTGTACAATTACCCAATCAACTTCCTTGGGAAGATAATATCACAATTCAAGTGCAATCCGATGCTTTTGTTGCTCTTCTAGGTTCGATTTAGACTTTATTCTATATAGTGAAGTAGGCTCCTCACCGGTCCAAGATGCCATGCCCCAGTCACATCCTCCGATGTACACTTCATCCAAATCATTAAACCACATATCCCATTCTTCAATATGCTTTGGCATCGTGAGGATAGTATACCTCCACGTGCAATGCAAATTGGGTTCAATTCAATCAACAGGTCTCATGCAATGGTTCAAGTTGAACGACAGTCTCAAGACAACACTATGATAAGTTGGCAAAGAATGATGCAAAACCTTTGGAATTTATACATTTCACACGAATGGGTTCAGTGTGGAGAAAGTGGAGAGGTGGGAGAGCAGTCCCAGCCTGACAAATGGCAGGTGGGGCTTGAAGTTGTCGGGCGGGGTATGGATAGGGGGCAGTCGGGGGGCAATTGGTTGAGAATAAATACGTTTCCTAAGAGTTTTCTAAATAGAGTTTTATTTTGATTTTCGCAACGAAGAGCCATATGGAGTTGGAAGAAAATGAGAGAGAAGAAGGGGTTCTATCTCCAGTGAGGAACGCGAAGAATGTTGAGTCTAAGGTTTTGTACTAGAAACCATCTGTTAAATTACAGCATGGGAAGTTTGGACCCAAGCCACAACAATTTAAATTTGTTCCATTTCCAATGAAGGCAAACGGTGGAATTTTCATCAGCAGTAGTACATACAAATCATGGTTAAAGCTACCTCTCCTCAAGAAGATAACATTACTAGCTAAGAAAAAACTTTCAGAACTAAAGTAAGCCTAAAATGCAATTGGAGTGCAGTGGTGTTTTGCAGTCATGAGATTGAATAATGTAGGGACCATGGCAATGCAAGATAAGAGTGGGTATCTACAAGGGGGGAAGGTAGACAGGCGGGGGAGGTGCAGACGGAGAGGAGACAGACAGAAGGGGGAGGGGACAAATGGAAGGGGGGGTAACTTTCAAAAGTTATCGAGAGATAGACAATTCTACCATGAATCCACATCACCAAGTAGTTGTAGTCAAATATTGACGTGTCAATATACAAGGCAAAGGAAAAAAAATATTGCGTGGTAAAAATCAGAAGCGACATGATCCTGACATGAACTCGCATAATGCCAACATGACATGACATTGTGCCGAGATTTCTCTACGACACGACACAATGAACAGCTGTGATCAAAATATGATATGTAGAAGCATCTTGGGATATATTTTAAGAATAATGTTGGTTCAAAGACCATTGTGAATTTTTTCTTAAAATGGTAGTTCTAATTTTTTAATTTTTTTAATTTTTTAATTTTTTATATATTTTTATATACGTTTCATAAATAAATGTAAGTAGTGAGTGCTATGTATAGTGTCTCCTATTATAGTGGTAGTATCAAGGAGGGAAAAGTAGTAACCACCTAGAATTATGGGTGGTATATACTAATATCAAACCATTATACCACCTGAATTCAATGGTGCTCAACTTTGTTGGGTGTTATCAAAAGAACTAGAGGTCAAAGGTAAAAACTGCAAGGGCCATTATTTTTTAGCACAATTAGGTCCCAAAATGATTGCACTTGGCCAAGTGAAAAAATAGGGAATTGCGTGTTTATCTACTTTGACTATGTAGAATTCTAATTGCACTTCTCATTCATGGAGTTTGGCATGGATTGTGGCCTTAGTGTAAACTAAACTTGAACTATTGCCTATTTTCCACCAATCACAATTTTGAGAATTCAAATAGTCCATTGGTTTAATTCTAGTGTAAACTACCCTTTAGGGACGACGTGGCAACTTCTAGTTGCATGCAAAAATTAAAGACAGTCTTCTATCTCCACAACTACCATTTTTAAGACAAATCTTCACTCACTCATGACTTATACAATTATGAGAATTAGAATTTAAGAATGCTTTCACTGAATTTTTTATGAGGTCTTTTTTTGTTTTGATATCCAACTTAAAATCATTTGTTTCAAATTGTGCAAAAGAATGCCTAAAAACAAACTGCAATCCTAGAGAGTGAATTGTTTGTAGCCCATTTGTACCCATGTGAGTGTACATAGGGATGTTATTTAAGACATTCAAGTACATTATATACATAGAGTGGAACTATTTGAGGAACTATTATTTTTCCATGATATGTATAAGTTTAGTTATACACACCTAGATGACATGAAATACTTTAATTCAAATTTAAAATTTTAATTGAATAAATTAATTTTCATGTATTTATGCTTTGTGCCAAAAATTTCCAAAAATTAGCATTTGCAGGCATTGTAGTACAAAATAAATAATCTTTTTAATCGTTCAAATTAATCATTTCAAATAACACATATCTAAATGTATTTCATATCAAAAATTGGTACCAAAATGACGTCATTGGATATTTTAAACAAATGTTTTGGATTTCGTTAAGCGGCTGGGACGTATTCTAATTTTTGTACAAAAAGTCTCTTTTAAAATTTTTAAACCTCTTCAATTTTTACGTGAATTTCTTTTGTGTACTGCATGAGTGTAGGAAATCAAAACCACATCTGGTCGATTCATTTTTTATTTTGTTTTAAAGAGGGACTTATTCAAAGTTCCCTTAGAGGGTGATTTTAGAGTTCAAAGGGCTTTTCGGGGTACCCCAATCAGACCATTGCCCTACTATAGTCATATCAATGAGCTATTAATGGTTTATGACTCCCTGATTAGGAATAATTTGTATTTGTTGAAGTTCACCATGGTTATCTTTGAAAATTCCACTACATATTTTATCTTGTGATATTTGAGGTTTAAAGGTGTTTTCGTGCTAGAGTGTCATAGTTTTCAACAAAAAAGTTTCTAATGTTGTAAAGCATTTGCATTAATGACGTAATACAATAAATAGGGAAAATACCCAAAAAAATTTAATATAGTAAAAAATGGAAACTTTTCAAAATATGTTATATTATTTTGGAATCTTTTATGGATATTTTATAATAATTTGGAATATTCTTCGCGATGTCATTTAATCCGTTTGCAAACCACGTCGAATGCATATTCTAGCCACACCACAGGCTCCATTTTAATTAGCCAATCAAGCTCGCAAGAAATTTTTAGGAATTCATTTTAAAGGGCGTTTAATGTAAAGGAACAAAAATTGTCGCTATAAACTTCTAATATCCACCTTCCTCATAGAATCTTTTTTGAATACGATAGATACCTTTATGTTATAGGAATTGGAGGAAATTATTGCCATCACTATATCTTCAATGAAACATATCAATTGAGGCAATAAACTACTTATACTACAACGTCACCGAATGCAATGTATTACATTTTGGTCCAAATACTATTTTATACTATTTTTAATTACTAACATACATACAATCCTAGAATACCTTTTCACTGGTTAACTTTCTGCCAAAAAACTAATTTCAATGACCAATAGAAAATGTTTACCGCCACATTACGCTTGTTATGCAATGTCAAATTAGACATTTTGGACGCCCTACCGTGAAAACACCCTTAAATGAGATTTAAAAAATCATTATAACCATAAAATAACTTCAAATAATCTATTTGGTGGATAGTGGATTTCACAATGGAAAACCATATTGAGCAAAAAGAATCTCCTAAAAAATATCATTTTGAAGATTTGATAGCTTTTTGTATTCTAGGATGAAAGTTTGATTTTAAAAATGCAATAAAGTGCTCAATATTTGGAAGTTTAAAAAATAAAAAGTGGACCACAAACTTGACTTGATAGGTGACAATATTATTGCTAGGGCACTATACAATAGGAGATATTTCATACTAAGAGGGCCCATATTTAGGGTTTTTTTCATAGTCATACATGTACGTTATTTTCAATGCTAACAAGGAATTAAGTCGTGGTAGGATTATAGCAACATGTTTTTAAAATCTCTTAATTCATTTATAGTTGGAAATTAGAATGCGAGCTTAGGCTTTTTGGAAAGTGAAGACAATCTCTTACAATATTGAGTAGTTTATATTTGGCTTAATTTGTTAAAAAAATCAACAAAATATTGAAAGCCGAAATTGCGTCTTTCTTTCATGGTGAAGTTAGAATGAGCGGTCTTGGGTCCATGGTGAGAGAGGGCTATGAGTGTCTTATATAATAATACACTCAATTTAATAGGGAGGGAAACCAATCAAAATATTTGTTTCACACGTGTATAGAATGTGACATATTGAAGCACCTCGAGACATATTTAAAGAATAGAAAAGAATAATTTTGATTCAAAGACCATTGAGAATAGGCGTTCTCATGATACAAGTGAGTGAAAAAGTAGTCCAAAGTGATGGATTTTTTGAGAAAACAGACTTTGAAAAATTATAGTTAATTTTTCATAAATGATGGATGTACGAGATTTTGAAGGTTTAGGGGTATAAGGGATATCCACACAATAATATTTTGGTTGGGTTTTTTTTTGGGTTAGTGCTCCCCTATGACCATATTAGTAAAAAATACGATGTAGTGTTTCAACTAACTATAGTGTAAAAGGGACCATATATAATTAGAACTTCATTATTCAAAATTTTAGGCGGTCTAATGTGATTAAATGTTGAATAGTTAAGAAGTTATTTTCTAAAATTAGAATCATTCCCTTCCATGATATTTAATAAGCCTCAAAAACCTAAAAATGGAAAAATGTGCAAGATTGTGAAACTCATATGAAGGGTTTATTTCTTAAAACACATGTATATATGGTGATTTAGTAAAACATGATTATTCCAAAAATAGTGTGGGAAGGGAAAAAAAAACCATTAAAATATCATTTTTATGGCAAACAAGTTTTTTACATTGTTATTACAAATAAAATTCAATGCATCAAAGATGGATAATTTTGAAAAATAAATTTGATGGACTTCATAATTAGATAAGAAGAAAGTTGGAATTTAAAATATTTTCTAATTTTAAAAAAAAATTACCACTACATTTACTACATTTACTATTTCAGAAAGTAATACTTGATTTTAAAGCCTTTTAGTCACCTGTACCACGAGAATGCCCAAATGAAGAGTTTGTTTTTTATTATATTTTTCTAATGGGTGCAAGCAATCAATGTTATCATTGGTACCTTCTACAACCATAGGAATACCAAAAAGAATGCCAATGTTGCTATTGAGCATAGTCAAATTATTTGCTTCAACTTAGTAAAGTATGCATTATTTGAATATTATTTGCAAAAGTTTTGAAAGGTCAAACTTTTATTGGTGGATAGTCATAATATTTTTTTTTCACACTAGACATTTAATCAAATGACACTTTTGAATCTTTGACAATTTTGGATGTCTATACTTTATTCAAAAATCAAGAATATACAAAACTTTAGTATTTTAGTAATGGCGCAATGGGGGCATATTTTAAAAACAAAATAAGAGGTATATTGGTCCAAAGACCATTATGATCAAAGAATTTGTTGGAGAAGGACAATTCCATTATTCAAAATATTTCCATCTCTAAAGTATTATGTGTAATTTCCATTCATGTTATGAAAGCTTAAAGGAAATCTATTGCTATTTTATTTTTTAAAATTCTAAAATTGTATCTTCTTGGATACTTATATTAATTATACTAATTAATTTTACAAAGAACATATGAGCATTTGTTTTGGAGCAGTCTCAACCCTATTTGTAAAAGCTCCATGCAAAGGCACTTTTATAGTAGGATCATGGATTATTTCATCTTTCTTCATCCCAACACACACGACAATGTTCACTCTATCTTCTCATTCGCTATTCTCGAGGCGGCTATCCTCTTGGCAAGTTTTAGGTGGTTGCTATGCCTTGCAAAGGTTGTTGTATGTGTTGGGTCAATGCTACCATGGTTGTTCATAATCAGGACTCACCAGTAGCCGGTCATGCATAGTTGGCTTTCACTACTCTCATTAGTCACAAATTGCAAGGAAAGGTGTTTAGGTGGCTATGTTAATTCTTTTGTGGTGTCCTAAAGCAAAAGAACGTTGGTTCCCACCTATAGTCATCTAATAAAACCGCATCATCCAGGGACCAATATTAGCATTTGCAAACTTAATATGCCGTGTCCAAAAATAGTGAGAGGATTGAAGTTGTTCATAGAGCAAAACATCACTCCTATAGAGCAAAACTTAGTAATCACCACATACTTAGACTAGTTATCCTTGTTATCAAATATATTTAAAACTCACAAGCATATTACTTTTGGTATGAAATTCATATACACACATGTAGGGACTTGATTTGAAATTGAGTTTGTGATTCATCTCGTGATTCATTCAATGATATTGCATGCGGATCATTGTAGATGTGGGTTTGGGATAGTGACATTGGAACGACACCTTTGCAAATGTTTTTATCAAGTAATTAGCATTTTCATCCAATTTATAATATTCGTCATTTAACTATCCATGATTTTTATTTTAAAAGATGTTATTATCCACTTTAATTCAAGTTTCAACCACATTTACCTTGGAGCAAAATAAAACATGTTGCCTTCCATTTGACACAAGTTGAAAGTTATGTTATAATTAATATTTTCAACTAATTTTTTTAATAACTTGTAGCTTATAACTTTAAGCGGTGTTCTATGTTCCTTTTTTGTATTTTTTAATACTACAAGGTGCTTCCATTGAATAACTGAGTCCTTTTAGTTGTTGTTTATTTTGTGTTTTAGAAATACATGTAATATGCATTTAAAACATAAAAACCATTGTTGAATTGTAAAAAGAATTCAACGTTGAATCCAACATTGAAACATTTTTCCTACAATTCAACATTGGACTCACTCCATCATTGAATAGATCAATTTACATAAGAAGGACCTTCAACTCTATATGATTTAGTCATTTGATCAAGATGTCAAACAAAATAAATAAATACATGGCCATGGTTGAAACATGCTTTCTACATCCATTCCACTAGGCCAACATTTTCAAAATTTTCCCTCCTTTCGGTCTTAGGTTGTGTAAAAAAATGTGTATAAGTCGTAAGTAATAAAAGACCAATATAGCATTTCTTTTGTTGCCATTCAAACCTGAAATTTTCAATACAATGTATAGTTTTATGTACTTGCATAAATCTTTATAATTTCAAATGTGTGGAAAAAATGATTAGTTATTTTACTACATGAATTAAAGTCGTCATTTAAAATATTTAATGGACAAAAGAAATCCAATTTTCTCTTTTCAAATTTTGTTTAATTTCAAAATATTTTATTTTAGAAAGCAACCAAAAGAATAAAGTTTGTCATATGTTATTAGTCGGCATGATTACTCATCAAAATAGTAGATTCAAGAAAAAAATTCCAACTTATTATTATTATTACTTCTGTTTTTTTTTTTTTTTTTGTGACTCCTAATTAATATTTTGAAAATTATTGATAAAACAATGTTAATACATTACCCACTACTATCATTTAAAATATATTGTAGATATTTTGCAAAAGTGGGCAAGAAAACATGAAGAATCCATTTAAATTACCATCAATAAAAATTTGAAAAGATGAATTAATCAGCTTTGATTTGGTCATATAGATGACTACAAACACCACAAATTTATATTGTTTAGTTAAAGTCAAAATGAGATTCTATATACATGATTCATTAAATAAGCTTTTATATAGAATAAAATCTAATTTACATGATTCATTAAATTATAAAAAAATTCCTTCATTGATTATAACATGTAATACATGCTTCAACTTACTTGTGGTTGTAGACATTTTTTTCATTCTCAAAATTAAACAAAGGTGAATAAGATCTTGATGCTTTTGAGTTTTGACTATTTCTTTTCTACATCGAACTTTAGGAATTACATCACATGGCTCATCATTAGCATCATCTTCATTAAAAGAAGTTTTCAACAAAGCTTTTGACCTTCGTTTTTCCAAGTGGATGTGGATATCAAATGAAATTCAATTTATATTTTCAAAACACCACCTTGAAACAATCGTATTGCATAATTTATTGATTTTGATTACCATATTTAAAATTATCAAAACAAGTTTGATAATGTGACACAGATAAAATGATATATATATTCATAATTTTTTTTTTATCATGATCAATTATGTTTTGTTTATGATTATTATTTTTATTATTTAAATTATTTTTAAAAATTATCAACTTTATTCTATCTACTAATAGTTTACGATTGATCAAAAGTAAAAATCATTTGTATAAATTTTTACAATGCTTCAATAATTGAACCATTTGTAAGATAATTACCTTTTCAAATATTTTATATTTCCAATTCTTATAGGATCAATGAAAATAATTTGTCAAAGTCAATAACGTTAAATTGGTACAGTTGCATATTCTTTCTGAAACTTCTTTAATGCATTACACAAAAGTTGAATACTCCAAATGGCTTCCAAACAAGGCTCATCATGTAATGCATCTTGATAAATATAAAAGATTCTAAATTTTTATTTGAGTTCATAATATCGATTAGTTTTTGGATCGTAGTAGCAATCCAAAGTAGGATCATACAATAAATCCAAATCATCGTTAGGTCGCCCATTGTTTGCAATGAAACATGTATCTATTTCATCAAATAATGAAAAAATTAATAAAAAAGTTAACATTAAATGAAATTTACTTTATTACTTATAAATAACAATAAAGAATGATATTATTTTTATGAGTCAAATTAACTAAGATATATATATATATATATATATATATATATATATATATATATATATATATATATATATATATATATATATATATATAACTCAATTATAACATTTTTGTTTAAGTAAATGTAAGTGAAAAAATTAATTCAACGGCAATACAGTGAAATGTTTTTTTCAAAAAATATAAGTTGAGCTATTTACACTACCCTCGTGTTTTAGGCTTGAATTGGAAATTTTCACTTGTTTTAAATCTTCTTGCTCATTTTTCATTGTAAAAACGGATTCAAATTGTTTATCGCTAGAATTCACGCATTTTAAAGATGAAGGTGATTTCATTCCATCATGTAGAACTTCTTTTTCAAATGTTGAAGTCTTTATAGTTCTAAATGAAAAATAAACAAAAATTACGTGTTTCTTATTTTTATTATGAAATATGAAAATAAATTATGATAAATTTTATAAAAATATAAATATTTGTAATATAATATGTCACAATTTATGCAATATAAATATCATTATGTCACAAATCACATAAAGTTTAATATTGTAAAAAATCACTAACTTGTGCAATGTTTTTAATTGTGATTGTTCTATCTTTGGAGATGATTTAAGATCTTCATTGCAATCAAAATCTATTGTGTTATCATGTTCAAAAGAATTGTGGTCTTTGAAATATTTATTTGAAAAGCTAGAGAGATGATCCAGTGAGCAAGTTTCAACGTCTTTGTCCTATATGAAAAAAGTATTGTGTTTATCATCATTTTATGAAAATATTTTTATTTATAATAATATATTTATCAATAATTTAAATAAATATCAACATGCTTCAATGAAAATAATTTCTTACTTCATTTTGTAAAGTTTCAAATTTTTGCAATGTGCTTTGAGAATTTTTGACCAATGTTATATCTATCACCAAATTTTAGTATTAGTATTTTTTTATTTAAATAAAATCATAATATTTTAGTAGAATGTTTATCTTTTGTATATTTTTTATTATCAAAAAGTAAAATTGGTTTGACAATGGAATAACAATTACTTATGATGTTGAATATAATTCATGTTACACAATTATATTAAGAAGATTAATATTATTAAATATATATTAAAATAATCATTTAATAAAATTAGTTGATTATTATAGCATATTTGAGTGAGAATACATAAAATATGTAAAGTACCTTCTGCACCGCTTTTTACATATGCAGTTTTTAGTTTCGAAGTATCACATGTATCTTCATTACTAATGTTAGGATTAGAAGAAGGAATATTGAATAATTTTGAAGTATGATGTTTTTCATTTTCGTTGTCATCGAAAGACCAAGTTTCTTCTCCAAAGCTACAATCTTCATCTAACATTCCATGAATAAATTTAGAATTTTGGAATATAATTCCATCATTTTCTAAATTGAAGTTTTCATGTGTTCTTATTAATCCTTCTCTTTCTTTCCTAATATTGTTAATGTTGCAATCCAATATAAAATTTTCCATATTCTTCATAGCATGATCGTATATTACATCGCTATTATTAAAAGCCTCTATGCTTTCTCCCTTATACTCTCCATCATTTTCTAAACCATGTAATGAATTCATCAAATGTGAACCATCGATGATAGTTGCACCAACATCAACTTCATCTTTTGATATTTTAATATCATCTATGTTGTCACAAATTTTATTAAAAAATGAAGGCATTTTGAAGGGTTTTTCTTCATCATCTTCAATACAACCTTCCCAACCACAAGGAGGGCTTCCTAGTGGAGAATCCAAATATCTAATTTGTTTATATTCTTTTTTCCTATCACTATCTAAATGAGAACCCCGTCGTATAATTTTTCCAAGACCCATTTTTGATTCAGATAATTTATATTCCTCGATCTTTTTCTTAAAAAATGAAGATGGTTCTTCAAAAACCATTTTATTTTCACTTGTCTCTAATGTTGCAACATTTATAGCATCACAATTCAATGATATTGATTGTAGCATTTGTTTAGAATGAACTTCATCATTTGGCTCTTGCAAATGGATGATAGTCTCGGGCTCTTTCAAAACCATATTTAAAACATTATCTTTGACGATAGAATTTTATATTTCTAAATTTTTAATTTCAACATTTGTAGAACTTGATTGTTGTTTAATATCCATTGTAATGATCGTATTTGGAGGTAGTTCTAATTCTTGAGGAATAAATGAAACATTTTTTGATCTTTCACTAAATTCATCAATAGTTGGCAATCTACCTTGATCCAATAGTGTTTGATTTTTTAAAAATTTCAGCATTGCATGATTTTTGTTAAATGTGTTGGCATGTTTCAAAAGGTTGTGTAATGTTTCAACTTTATCTTCAGTTTTTTTTTCAACTTTAATTGTTTTGGTTGTAGCAAACGACATTTCACATGGAGATTGAGTATTTTGATCAATTAACTTAGTATGTTCTCCTTCTTTACAAAAGTTTCTATTCAAACGAAGTTTGTTGTCACCGGGAAGATTAGTGTTGATTTGTACACTAGATAATGGTAAAGGAATTCTAGATCCAAATGCCACATGTACCTATATTAGAAGAAATCAATTTTAGAATATTATCTTACACAAAAGATCATTATAAAGTCACTTCATGCAGCAAGTATTAAAATTTTGTTGATTGTATCAATGTCTAAACACAGTTATGCAACATTTAAAATATATACATGACATTCATTAGCTTTCACGAGGGTTGTTTTGAAGCTTCATCCAACTCCTCCCACATGTTCTTTTGGCTAATGATGGGATTCATGGGATGGTGAGGGATATTCCTCATCACTTCATTGGAATTGGGGCACTTCCAATTGAGGCTATTAAATATTATGTATGTTTATAAAAAAATTACACGAGTATTGTAATATAATCTAAAAGAAATTTTAGAAAATCAAAATTCCAAAAACAAGATCCAATTTCATTATACTAAAGACTAAAAAGAATATTTTGGTCAAATTCAAATTCTTTTCTAAAGTAATATTATTTGACAGAAATTTTGAAGTGAATATGTAAAGTTGATAATCTATTTTAAAATACCATTTAAAAAATATATGTAAATATGCCAAGATGAAAATTCAATTTTAAAAAATACATCAATTTCAAAATATAAAATCAAAGGTGAATTACAATTCAAATTAAAAACACAAGTAATAGATTTATAGTTGTTCAAAAACATTAACTTGTCGTGAATCCAACTTGTTCATTTTGACTTTTCGGAGCTTCAAAATATTTTCTTGTGTATCTGTAGTTGAAAAATTGTATCAATTAATCAAAAAATAAGATTGTTTCCATAGTTTTCAAAATATGAATTATTATTATTATTATTATTATTATTATTATTGAATAATATCATGGTGTTAATTTTGAAAATATTACGGATGTGTGGTTACCATTTGTAGAATCAGAAAGACCTATACTCGTTTGTAAAGCCACTAGGTATAATACTTGAATTGCATTATTTACATCAAGTGCAAACATGTGTTCTTGAGGTAAATAATCTTCACTGCTAACAACGAAAGAATTACCAATGCCTCCAAAATCTTTTAGTCGATTGCGCATTGTAAATACTTTCCTAAGTTTACAAACAGGGCCCAAAATTATTGTGTCTATAGACCTGCACACCAAATCAAATTACAAAATTGCAAGTTAACAAAAAATAAAATAAAAATAAAATTTCAATGGAGTTTAGGTCATTTATTAACTTTTTATTTTTTTGATAAATATTATGACACAATAATTTTCGATAAATATTATGACATGAGTCAAACTACAAACATCACCCATTATAATTTTCCATTGATGTTTATGCAAATTACATTTTGTCCTTGAAATGTCATTCACTAGTGTACCAGTATTGGTAACACAATTCTAATGAATTTCATTTACCTTGAATGTTAAGGACAACACAAAAATAAAATATTCAAGCTCTTCAAATTTGCTTTAATTTTTGAACTTCTCCAACAAATATCTATGATATTTTTTCAAATATGATCGTCAAGTATGAAGAAAGCCAAGCTACAACAATACTTTGAACTTTTCAACCCTAATTTTTTTTCAATCATAATTTCTGTGTAAAGATGTTATGCTCATCCAAATTTTCAACGTAGGGAGTTTTTTAGAAACCTCAAGTGAATTTAAATTTTTCAAAAATGGTTCTCTATGTTATTTATTAATTTAGGGAAAAGATCTCATTTAATATCTAATAAACAAGTCAAAATTTTGTAAAAATCTCTAATTAATGTAAAGGAATCCTCAACCAATGTGGTCAATTCCATATCTCTATTTTGTTTAATTAGCAAAATGTTTTGAAAATGAGTGATTCACTTCTCCGACATATGGCTTGATTTGGTAACATGTCTTAATTGATTGATTTCTAAATAGCATGAAACCAAATCCTATCATCTATCTTCAACTTCTATAATCTTTGTGTTTTCTTAATCAACATTACAATGTGTGAAGTTTTGAGAAGAAGGAACAAATGATCTTGTTCGTACCTCTTCCTCATAGTCCTTTAAAGATTGAATAGATTCCAAAATCCCTATTAACCCCTAAACGCTCAAACGACCATTTCTTGGTCGCTGCCCGAATCCAACGGGCTGCCCGGAACAAAAAAATATTATTTTGAAAAAATAAAAAGTATTTTAAAATACTTCATCAAGTCTACTTTCCAACGCAATTTGAATTATGGCAATCCGAGTTAAACTCCACCTGGGAGAATTTTTCAAAGTGGATCACCTCAACATTGTCTTAGTGTTATAAAATTTTCTATTTGGGGAAAGTAATGATATTCCCTCTATCATTTCTTTTGCTTTTTTGAAGTTTACAATAGATAACCCAACTTTAACCAATCATACTAAATTTTAAACTCTAAAATTGAAAATTATAATTTATACAAATTTATAAAGGTTAATGCTTTTAAATTCATTAAAAAATGATCTAATGTTATTTTTGGAAGTTTGACCGTACGGATAATTTGTAGAGATGACGCCCTACATTTTGTCTAGTGAACCAAACATCATCAAACATATGGAAGGCACATATTATAACACATCTATGTTTTGTCCAATTTCCCCTCGGGCTTTTACTATAGGGGTTAAAAACCCAAAATTAAAAATTTTCATTCATTCAATTTATTCTAAATTTTTGTATTAATTGTTTGACATACCGGAGGGTGCACGCTTTAATGTGTGTGAGGAATTACTTAAGTGCGCAAGAGGACGATTAATTAAAACATCAATGTGCATGATACTCATACATTAGTCATATTATAATTTGATAAGAAACAGGTATATGTATAGCCCTTTCAAGATGTTGAACACATGATTAACTGCATTTAAACTATGATGGATGAAATATTAACGAAAAAATTATTGTTATCAAAAGCAAGATCAGAAGTTTAGTGGATTGAAGTGGATTTACGACCTCAGTGATCATTTCATAGTAAGTCTAAAATCGGCCATTGCATTAGCTAACATGACTTAGTAATTAATGTTCAATCAAACATGTATGAATCACATCCTAGGGATGAAAAAGTCTTCAATGAATTTTTGAATGAAAATAAAAATTTGACATTAGAGTTATCCTTAAAGTCACCTTGTGTTTGAACAAGATACCGTGAATTTTGCATTAATGTACTCTTATTTGTTCACCCCAAATAGTTAAAAGGTAGGGAAGAGCTTAGTGGTCTCTCATTATTAGGTGTGTAAGAGCTTGGTGGTCTTCAAACTCATGGAAAACTAGTTTAGCCGTCTTTCTTGACGGCTAAACTAGTTTCCTTTGAGTTTAGAGACCACCAAGCTCTTACACACCCAACAATGATAGACCACCAAGCTTTTCCATACTTTTTAACTATTTGGGGTGAAAAAATAAGAGTACATTAAAGCAAAATTCACGGCATCTTATTCAAACACAAGTTGACTTTAAGGATAACTCTATTGTACTTAACAAAAGAGGTTTCTATCAATTTATTTAATAGTTGTATATTTATGCTATTTGTTTAATTTGTTTAATTTTTTCAAGTATAGATGTATTTCTCCATTTTTTATGATTGAAATTTGCTTGTGTACATTATTTTTACAATAGTAAAAATAATGTATATAGGGGTATATTTCAGGGGTCATGAATGCAATTGATGCAAAGGTTTAATCCCTAAGCATCCAAGAGACCATTTTTTGGTTGCTGCTTGTTTTTAACAAGCTCTACGGAAAAAAGTTTAAAAGTAACAATTTAAATACTACATCAAATCTACTTTCCAATGTAATTTGAATTATGTGAATCCGAGTTAACCCCTAAAGGACCGTAAGGCCCCCACGCGGCTTCTGGAACTAGAAAGTGAGGGAATTCGGGTTCTTGGGCTTTGAATTGTAGGATGAGCAACAAAGAGACCTTGGCTCTTTTTGAGAGCCGAATCTGTAGGTACTTCTTGATCGGAAATTCATCAAGTGAGCAATTTTTGGTGATTTTTTTGAGTTGCACGGAGGGTATCTAGGTGTCACTTTAGACCCTCATATCTTCCTCCTCACACCTCCAAATTACTTGAATTTTTTTGCACATGTTTAAAATGATGATTTCTACTTACGGTGAAAATTTCAAAATTTTTGGAGCATTTTTTATCAATCCGACTTTAGCATGTGTACAAAATACCCCAAACAAGTTCCATCAATCTTCTCAACGGTGACATTTTTACAAAAATCATGCGATTTTGTTGATCTTTTTTTCATAAAAAAACTCCGTAAGTCTTCTTTAATTTCAACGGTGCTGATCGTCAAAATTACCCCACACCAATGAAGAGCTAGTCAAGCAAACAAGAGCTAAGTTCAACCCCCCCCCCCCGGTCCTTTAGGGGTTAAACTCCAACTGGGAGAATTTTTCAAAAAGGATCACCTCAACATTGTCTTAGTATTATAAAATTTGCTATTTGGAGAAAGTAATGATGTTCCCTCCATCAATTTTATTTTTTATTTTTTGAATTTTACAATAGATAAACGAATTTCAACTAATGTTGCTAAATTTTAAACTCTAAAAGTGAGAATTATAATTTATACAATTTTTCGAAGGTTAATGCTTTTAAATTCATTAAGAAAATATCTAAATTTTTCTTTGGAAGTTTGACCATACAGATAATTTTTAGAGATGATGCCCTACATTTTGTCTATTGAACCAAAATTCATCAAACATATGGAAGGCATGTATTATAACACATTTATATTTTGTCCAATACCCCTCGAGCTTTTAGGGGTTAATATAGAGTGTACTTCCCGAGTTTGACATTCGAATGACACAATTATTCAAAATTCTTTTGTGCAAGTTTTCTAAAGTCTAATAAGTGGAGCATGTGTTATTTCAACAACTAAATAAGTTGAAAGATGAAAAAATCATATGATTTCAACTTTTCCAATTTAAACCTTAAATTATTTCTTTTGGTAATATTCTATAAATAACAAAATTAGCAAGAAAAGACTTTTGAATTTTATTTTATACATGTTGCAATAATATATGGGTATGATACATTGTTCACAATGTACAATTTTGTCTCAATATCATCCCTAGATTATTTTTCAAAATTGTATAGGACAAAAACTTTGACATTTGTTGAAATACATTGAATAAATTTAGGGATTAAAAAAATAAAAAATAAAAATAAAAATAAAATAAAATAAAATAAAAATATATATATATATATATATATATTACTATTACTATTAAGTTATCAGTTATCGATATAAAATTATTAATTATGGTTCTTTTGTTAGAAACTAAAGACAAATAACCAAATTTGTATGAATCCATGAAATTAATTAAATTATAAAAAACAATAATAATACTAACAATCTTACCGAAAGACCTTGCCTTTAAAACAATGGAAAAAAAGTTCTGCTGCATGGATTGATAATGATAACCACTTTTCACGAATAATCTGAGAAAAAGAAGAATTTGTTCGTGGACCAGTAATGTTGGATGTATATTTTTTTGAATTAAAAATATCATAAATATGATGATTTTATTATGATTATTACAATTCAAGCAATCCAAAATTCTTCTTCAATCAATTATTACGCATAATTTAAATATATTATAATGTAGTTAAAAATAAAATATAATTGATAAACATCTTGCCATAGTTAATGGTATTTGACAATGTAGTGGTGTCGACTTCATATCACTAAATGATGTAGAAAAATACATTTTTCGTCCAGTATTTGATGTATCAGTAACCCTAGATTTATAAGAAAGTTTACTAATATAATAATCTTAAACTCACACATTTTTATCAAACTTATATATAATTCAATTATTAATATAAAAATTACATGATGTAAAAGTTGTCATAGTTATTTTTTGTAAACATTTAAATTCATTCATACATAAAATAGAGTGCTTGTGAATGCATTAAATACACCAATTTTTCCATTAATAAAGAATTTTTCATGACTACAATACATATTGGTTTAATAAATTTCACTTAGATTGTTATTTTATATATGTTTTTTCTTAAATAGTGAAATAATAATAATTTTATATATATATATATATATATATATATATATATATATATATATATATATATATATATATATATATATATAGTTTAAAGTAATTTATGGGTACCATTCATTCAAATTTTTTAAATACATTTAATTCTAAGCAATTAAATGTTTTTATTGTAGTCAAAACATACTTTGCAATTAAATGATACTCCCTCTGTCCTACAAAAACACCTACTACTTTGCAATAAAATATTTATCTTGGTGTTTTAGTGGAACGGAGGGAGTAAGACTTTTAGAAACACTTGAATTTAAATTTTTCTTGAAAATCTGTAAAGGTGTAAAAAATATAATAAAAGCCTGTAAATATGTGTAAAGTTTTAATTTGAAATACCTTAGTTCAAATGCTAATGGTTGACCTGTTGGTACAAAAAGTTGGAATACTATAAATGGTTGTAAGAGGTGTAAACCTATTGATTCAACAAATAATTTGTAATTAGGGTACCAATGTTACAAGATATGCATTTACAATAATATTATTAAAATATTATAAAATAAAAAATCAAGTAGAAATATACTAAAATCTTAAAAAAACCTGTTTTATTGTCTTTTGGAAGTTGAATCTTTGAAAAGGGTTGTCCGCATAAGCTATATACGTAGGTCTTTACAGATTTGTCATATAACTTTTGAAAAATAAAAATAAAATATTATTAAATCTTCCCGCTTATCATTGCATTTGATATATAATTATTATAATCATAATTTACAATAGGAAGTTTTATAAGTGTTACATTCAATATTAAATAATATTTAATCACTTTTTAATTGATGTAGAAGATCGTGATTTTATTTTGAATATAATAACTTAGCATAATAGAGCAATGGGAGCCACCATCCTTTTGAAATGGGACCATAGTCTAGTTACAATTAGACACTAAGTTTACGCAGCAATGACACGGTAGTCCCTAAATTCATGGAATACAAATGACATTCCTTCATTACTTAAAAAAGTGGAAGCCCTAAGTGAAAATTCTCTTTCAATCCAATTTCTACAAGGGTGCTCCATTGCACTGCTCTAATGTGCTATAAAATATGAAACTAATATTTAATTACATACAATGATTTTATAACTAACCTTTTGAATACCCTTGCCGCAAACTTTACAATCACTTGTCGGATTGCTCCCCTATGTCAAATAATAAAGTGTAACATTAAAATAATATTAAACATTGTTTTAAAATTAAACATATGTTGAAATTTAAAAAATTCTAATATAATTAATGTATATTTCTAAGAAATCGAAACTAATAAACAACAAAAACACAACATTATATATCAAAGATAATTAATCATATTCAACATTCTGATTTTGTAAGTATATGCAATATATTAAAAAACTATAACCCTATTTTTATATAGTTTTTAAAATGATTTTATTAGATTTATAAAATTGAGTAAATTTTGGGGTAATTTTCAATTATTAGTATGTCATATATTTCAAAATATAAAATTCTAATTCATCAAAAATTGACATTTACATTTTAGTATAAATATCAAAATCATACAATACAATTGCAACATATTTTGAATTATGTAAAATTGTTGTCAATTAGATGATTCACACAAGAACTAGGTGCAAAGCACACAATGTTTTATAAATCAATTAAAAAAAACTGCAATGAATTTTATACGTACAAACATAATATACAAATTGATGATTAAATTTGGGATTGTACTTGGGCAGTGAAGACGTTGAATGAAACACCACCTTGGTATTGAGTCGGCCGAGCTATGCAACAAGCCATATTTGAAAATTAAAAAAAATCAAAGAATCCCAAAGTCAAGTATTATGAAATCTCAAAAGTTGAAGAATTTTTTTTAAAAGAAAAATTGGAAAAAAGATCTGGCCCCTTTGATAGGTTCTATTTTTATTTTTGAGGAAATAAAAACCTACCACTTCCAACATTGATATGTCCCACAAATGCTCATTCCTTATTTAGTATTCTTTTGCCATATTTCATATGTTTTTCTTAGATAGCTAAACTTTGGCTACTTCACATTTTTTCAACTATAAGAAGTTTGATTCAAGCGTTGTTGCTCAAAATCACTGCCCACTCTTATTTTGGATTATCCTTTAAGGGTTATCAAGCTACATCAAGAATCCATGCAATCTTTTTTATTTTTCACACTTTGACCATTCCATCTTATTTTTTCTCTTCAACATAGATTGCAATTTCAAATTTGATTTTATCCTAAAATTTTGTTTGCATGAAGGGCTTCTACTCAACCTTGAATGAATTTTAAAGACTCCTCCTTCGATATTCAATTTAAAAGGAAATTAGTGTTTAGAACGTATACGTTGAAGATAAATGAAAAATTTGAACTTTGAAGAAGAAAGCAAGAAAAAGGGGAAAAGTGAAAAAAAATCTTTTAAAAAATGAAATAATTGTAGCAGATTTATAATTTCATGTTAGATTTGGAAATAGATTTAATTTAATTATTAATTTATATATATATATATATATATATATATATATATATATATATATATATATATATATATATATATAGCTATAAAACCTTGTCATAGAAATTAGAACAACAATATTAAAAATTAAATTCGATCATTTGTCACTTAACTCCTAAAGGACCTTGGGGTAGTTCAAAATTTATAAAACATGAGAAATGTGTCGTACAATGAAGAATAATTTTAAAATGGTTTTTTTTCTTATAAACCATGATTTGTAGATCAAATCTATATATTTGTATTTACCATTGCATTAATCAATTTTAATCAATAAATTTTAAAACTATAAATTCAAAATTCCTTCTAATATTGATTGTCAATTGATTGAAGTTTTGCAAGATTTTTTTTTTGTTACGAGTTTAAAAATAAAAAAATAAAAAAAATAAAAAAAAAAAGATAAAAAATTTTATATATATATATATATATATATATATATATATATATATATATATATATATATATATATATATATATATATATATATAGTTACAATATTTTTGAAGATTTTTATCTCACTTATTTATTAAGTTTCTTTTAAACAACTACTTTTGAAATTGGAAATGTGATATTTTGAGGTGAAACAACATACGGTAGACAATGCTAAATCTGCGCATTCTCTAAATCCGCACTAAGGTTCTGGTCACAAAAACTGTTCACTTGCATTCCAAAATTGTGCACTGCTGGCACCAAACGGATGAGGGTTGGATGGGAGGGGAGGGTAGACATCATTCAAGCGCAGCTGATCCAATGGCAGTAGGGAGGCGATTTTTTTAGTGAGGCAGCGTGACTTTGGGAAGCCTGCAGGGCGGTTTTGAGCTTACGGAATGGACAACCTTTGTACCATACTGAAATGAGTTTATGGCTCAATGTGGGCAACTATTTTTGTTTGCAAAGGGCAAATTTCTAACCTCCATGATTTGACAAAGCACTAATCTTGGTTGCAATTACCAATCTAGTGCGTTCATTTCCATCCATGTTGTGTGATTTATGACAATCGTGTGCACAAGCCAAGTGTAGAACCTTTTTAGGAATGTACAATGCCGTCGATGGATTTACTTGCATATATGCGTGGAATTCAATGTACTTCTCATCTTTGCCCTGTGATGCATTCAAGACCTATCGGTGTTGCAAATTGCCCCATGGTTTGTCATGGTTTCTCGATTCAACCAAGATGCCTCTTAGTTGCAATTCACCCACATTGATGAGGACCAAATCCACAAGGATGATGGAGACCAGATGAATCTAGACGATCATGATTCTTGGAGTGACACCAAAATGCTTGAATCGGCAAGATTCTTTCAAGATTCCTTCAATTGTTTGCAGCTACGCGCTCTCTTAATGCCCATATGCAAACAAATCATAAAAATTGCAACCGAGCGGCAACGCTGCAAGAACGCCAGTTGTAATACCACTGATATGTCGCCGCTAACTGAACCCCTCTGGACACATCAAGGCTCCCAACTGAGCACCCTCACGGCTTAAACACTCACGATCATTAGCGGAAGCTGGACGTAGTTGCGTGCAAGGGATCACACATCAACAATAAGAAGTGGAGGTATTTTCATTGTGTCTATGAAACTTATAAAATATCTATTGTAAAAAATATATCAAAATATAGATTGAAAATGAATTTGAGATGTTTACAATTTTGTGTTGTATTAATACATATTATGTTACTCAAGTACCATGTATTGAGTAAAGAAATATAACACTAAAAATAAAGAATAGTCTTTTAGGAGTTAATTTCATGTTTACATATTTGAAAATGTTTGAAAATCTAAGATTAGTACAGGTTTTTACTTCAACCTAATATATAGTGGAGGTTTCCATGTCTTTGGAGAAAGTTGTTACATGTTTTGAAGTAAAATGATCTAAATGCCAATAACTATATATATATATATTTGTTGAATAATCTATGTTAAATTTTGTAAAAAGTGCAATGAACTCTATCATAATTGCAGTGCAATAGTAAGCTCCTTTTGACCAAGCTACAAAACATTGAGTGATAAATTGAATGAATTACTTACAAATGAAGATGACATGATGAAATGTTCGTTGTTCGCAAGCTTTTGAGTTAGACTGCCTTGTAATTTATTTAGTTTTGGTATGTCAACTAGGATTTTGCAACACATCAACAAATGAAAATAAATTTTCTTTTTGCGCTTTTTCTTTTGTATTGATTTTGCAATAGGATATACTCCGCATTGGCTGTGGCTCACGTCACTCTACATGCACAACACAATTGTAATTCAAAACTTTGCTCCCAAAGACCATTCAAACTATGTATGGTAACCAAAAGCATAGATATAGAGAGATAGATAGATATGAACTCCGGTCCTCTTTCGAGGCCGGCGTGAATAAAGTGTCTGTTCGTCTTGACAATGAGCCAGTGCCCACCGGACAAAGGGCCATTGGTACAAGACTACTCACCTTTGTCGAGAATAGACACTTTAGTGACCAGAGATAAATACTAGTAACACTAGTAAAATTCATTAGTTAGAACTAGCGCGGGTATAAATTGGTGTTTGTTTTGCTGGTGGTCGCCAAATCATGGCTCCAAGTTTGGTTGGAGAAGGACGTTTATGTTACAATTGTACGGTCCGGGTTCGATTCCCGTTGGGTCCGTCTGAGCGTTTATTGTGATATACGTGGCTTGGTGGTGCTAGTGAATTAATCATAGGCAGGAAAGTTTGTACCAACCAACCGGCCCCGTCCCATCTACCTGAGACAAGTGTGTACTTTGAGCTAAACAGAAAATACAAAAGAAATAAGTAGTGGTCTTCACCATTACCCTCCTTTTCTTTGATAGTTTTGTTTTATTCAGTAATCTATTGGTAATGGTTGGTTATTTTCTATTTTTCTTTTATGTAGAATAATTGATCCGGCATGATGTATAGCAATGGTATTTATTTCTTTGAATGTGTGTTTAATGGCGGTTTCTGGTAGCTTAAATTTTGTTTCAAGGAGTTTCATCGAGGGAACATGTGTTGTGCCTCTAGCCATGATGACTATGAGTGGGTCAACTTTCCATCCTAAATTAATAATGTTGTTGATAAGTGGTTGGTATTTCTGATTTTTGATATCTATTGTTTCTTGTGGGAATCTGTCATTACAATATGTAAATTCAATAAATTGAATTGTGAGGTTGTCTGATGGATGTGATGGTGGGTCATTTTTGTATGGGAGTCCTTTTACGCAAAGAATGTCTGGTTTGAATCTAGCGTTGCAATGACATCTTTGTTGTTCACATGAACATGATAGTAGCCATGGGGGTACTGTGTTTTCTTGGGGGTTGTTGTTGAATGTTCCTACGTTCATGAGAGTGTAGCATCTAGATTTTTGTGATGAAAGGATTAATTTCCTTAGTTCCCATACTCCTTTATTATGTCTTTTGACTCTAATGGCGTGTATATGGTGATGGTTGCATTTTAGAAGTACGTGTAGCCATGTGTCTGCATCTGCAGAGTTACAGATGGAACATGTGATTGAGGGGAATCTTCCTCTACCAAAGAATAGTTGTTTTCTAGCATTACCCATGTATTGGCCAGTACGAAGTTTTAAAATAATTGTTTTTTGTGAGTCTGTGATTGTAGGATTGGACCAACACTACTAGAGAATCCAACTGTTCTGTTGATTTGGTCGCGTTGATGTGGTCGCGTTTTTGTCCAAATCAACAGATTTCTGTTCAAATCAACAGATTTTTGTCCAAATCAACAGAAAAGTGTCCTGCATCAACGCGACCGAATCAACAGAACAATTGGATTTTGTAGTAGTGCAAAATGCATTGGATAGTTCATTATCGATGTTTGGGTTCATAGTCCATTTGCTAATGTTGGGAAATTGGGTTGCCAATATTTCAAGATTATTTTCTTGGTCGTATTTGGTTAGATATGTTTGGAGACATCTGACAGGGCCTTTGTTTGGTCGTTTTATAGGTCCTGGCCATAGATCCTTTTGAAAATAGAATGGTGTTGTATGTGCAAATTCATATGATCTTGTGACTCTGAAGTACTCTTTTTTGGCTCCCATTTTTGCAAGTTTATCCGCTTGTTCGTTACCTTCAATGTTAATATGTGCATTGACTTTGTAGAATGTGGTGGGTTGAGTACGAGTTTTTAGCATTTCTACCATATCTGTTAGTATGGTTTTATCTGCGTGATTGTTGTACATGGTTGGGTGTTTAATATGTGTGTTTAGATTGTATAGGCAGTTGAGGCAATCTGTAAATATATGTGCCGGTTTGTCTGGGTATTTAGTAGTGATTAAACTAAGTGTTTTATGGATAGCCATTAGTTCTGCTCGAAAACTTGTTTGTAGGCCTGGTAGTCTTTCTGATATTTGCATGTCAGCCTTTGTAGAGTTGTATATTCCGTACCCAGCTTTTTCTTTTTTCCAGTGTCCGTCGGGGGCTTGTTCATGAGGTATGAAGGATCCATCGGTATAGTAGCTATGTTGCGGTTGGAATTTAGATGTAATGTTTGTCACAAAGTTTGGTAGAGGTGGTGTGTTTAAAGTGGTCGGGTTGATGGAGGGCGGGTATATGAGTTTGTTCCATTTTTTATTTTTATTGACCGGTGTGTTGTGGGTGGTCCATGGGGCATTTTGTATGTGATATTGTGGGATTTGTAGGTTTTCAATTGCTGCTTTAATTGTATTTATTTGGTATAGTGTACCAATGTTGTGATCTTGGTGATGAATGCATAGGACGCGGATTGCAAGTGGTTCTGTCTTCGGTTTATGGAGTTCTTGTGGGATTGTTGGTTCTTCATATGTGATGGAATCTGCGGTGAAGTGGGCAATTATATAGGTGTCTGGAAATGGCCCTATGTGTAGGGAGAAGTTTTGGTACCAATTTGTATCTGGTATTACTAGTATAGTGATGTTATTTGGGTCGGTTTTGGCTGCCAATCGTGCCCAGTGAATTGCTAGTTGGGCTGTTTCTTCATTATGTGGGTGGGCGTAGCCTATGCCTTTCCATTTGTATTGGAAGGCGGTACCAAGTGATCCAAAGACTTTATCTCTTGCAAAGGGAGAGTAAAATTCTGAAATTTGTGTGGAACATGTTATTGGTGAAGAGAAGTATGAGTGGGAGATGTTAAAGGTGGTTGTAATGGAGTCAAGAATACTTGTTGGTAGGGTATGTTGTACTGCTTTTAGTGGGTCTTTTCTGGGGATTTTATGAACCAAAAGCATACAATATGATATAACCTATGTATGCCAATTATTGGACTCACACTTCCAATTATCGTACAGTTTATTGACATTGTCAACCACTAGTAGAAAAGGTGGCGCTCCCCAGGGACATGCCCAGGAAAAAACATTGTGCATGTGTGGAATTGGGCACTACTTGCCTGGGCATCTCCCTCGGCAGTGCCACCTTTTCTACTAATGAACATTGATTGTCCAATCTTGAGAGGGCTAATCTAGTCCGTCTATCCACCCATTCACTTGCTTGTGCTTGTTCCCTTTCCTTTTCAAAGTTTCTTTGTTGCAAAGAAATGCAATCCTAATTGCCGCAACGAAAATCTTTGATTTGGTCAACTTTTGATTGACTTTTTTCTCTTGGCCATAACTAGGACATGGATGCCATTTAATCAACATAAATTGGCAAATAAATCCATGTGAAAGGGAGTGGCCATCAGAAAAGTTGGGCCAGACTATTTTGGTGCCATTTTGACACCAAAGGCTGCATACAGGCCATTTTAGTGTCATCTTATCCATATTAGGTTGGTATGGAGGTTGGCACCAAATTATCTTAATTGCATTTCAATGCACCATCATGGCACCATGTTCACATGCCTTGAAGTTCCTGATGTGCTTGGAAATTCATTCAATTGAGGACCATAAGGAAGAAGGTCATGAATGATTTATATTGATGTGGCATGTCCACTTATCTATGCTACACCATCAATTCATTGGAACAAATGTGTGTAGGGTTTATCAACATTTCTCCAAACACAGAAGTGAAAAAAGATGAATCAACCCGGCTGATCATGGAAGAAATCATTTTTAACAAGCAATTCAAATTCAGTTTTAGTTTTCATGAGGTCGCAATTTAAGAAGAGTTTTGATGTACATAATTTCATGAGTGTGAATTAGAGAAGCTTTTTTTATGCATATTTTATATTGAAAGTGAAGTCAGGGGAATTGGGCTTTAGCCATAAGGTTCTTTAGCAGTTAGTGGAGTCCACCCTTTTCAATAGTAGCATTGTAGAAGCTTAAACATAAAATACAATGTTTCACCACCCACTAAAGATGATGTGGACTTGTCCATAATTTTGAATTTGCTACTATGATTTGGAAATAGTGGCCAAGATTCTTAGGTCAACAGTAGAAGGGTTAAAGAACCTTATGTCTGCGTAGGATTCAAAAAAAACTATGATTTGAAGATAAATGTCATGGTACATATAGTATTTGGTTGGACATTGCTCTTTATTTTTTGGCTTTTTTGGAAAAAAACTTGTGAATTGTTCAATTGTCTAAATAATTTGTTTCATGGTCTCACAAACCTTGAGAAATCAGAGTGGTGATTGTGGTACCTTTTTGAAGTCAACATTTCAATTTGTGCCATTGAGCTGTTAGCTTTGCAAATGGAGTATGTAATCACAAAGACTATGACCAAGGTGTAATTCCTATTGAAGTAACATCATCAATTTACAAAATTAAAATGGTTGTAAAATATTAACTTGACTTATTTTGGGCAATTTTTCAATTTCATGAAATTTATCTTTAGAACAATACGATTTTGATGTAATAACTACTATTGTTATTGATAGGTTATTGAGGATGGTTAATGAGGTTTCATACCTTGATTCTTTTAAAATTCTTCAAATGCCATTATACCAATACCATATGTATTTTATTGAATTCTATTTATTTTTGAAATGTATGGATACCAACCATTTACAATTTTGATGAAGGTGAATCTTGACAATGTCGTAACACTCTTGTCCTAGTGTGAGAATCATCCTTTGAGAGCCTAAGTAACACCTAATAGTTTTTTTTAATCTAATAGGTTATTTCATTAGAGAGGAATGAAAAAGAAAACAAAGAAAATTCAAAGGAGTTAACAACAAAAAATTTAGAGAAGAAGACAACAAATGAAACAAGGTGGTGTCAAATTCCTACTGTCTCCTACACAAATTTTTTCCACATTTTCTCTATTACAATCAATACTTGAGATAAAATTTCACAAAGTGTGATAGAAATCAAATTTAAAAATTTGTGTGTAAAAAGGTATCTTTGTAGTGACATGGCCAAATTTCTAGTAGGATGAACAATTGTAGGTCCAAGAATGTTATTTGTACAACAACATGCAAAGATGCATCATAGATGTTGTAACTTCCAAAGATGAATGTTGTATTTTTTCAAGTGCTTCCACTAAAATGCAATTTAAACCAAGTATTTAGATGGGTGACTTTAGAGTTCATTTATTCTCAAACTGAAATGCATTTACTTCAAATTTTTGTAGGATTGTACAATACGTCATATATTACAATTCTTATATTTGCACTTTCACAATTTACTTGATTGTACTCAGAGCATTGCCACCCATTGAATAGTATGTGCCACTTAAAAAGGGAATTTTGTAGAAAAATAAGAGGTGTTTATGAAGATAGGAGTTTTACTAATGCAAATGAAATTAGAGCTCTCCACTCAACCGTACAGGTATGATATGATCAAGAGCCTCCACCCCGAGCTCTTATACAATGGTCTAAATGACTTAGACCATTCACACCAAGTGTGAACACACATAGTCAATTACCTACAAGACTACAGTTATTACCACCATAACGGCTATTACCGCCATAACGGCTATGACGACTATGACGGCTACTACGGCAACTGCGGCTACGCCGCCTACAAGTTGTTAACTAACAACTTTGTCAAAGTACATAACTAACACATGTTCTAATAGGAATTATTAACACGGTAAATGTACTTCTAACAAGTTTGAAGTGGCAATAACTCACCCTTACAAAAAATCGACCTTCATTCTCCACCCACTAGTCCATATCCGCCTCGCCATCCCCCGGCACCTTCTTAGAACCTTCATCGACCACTTCATAAAGTATTCTCTCCTTGATTAAAGAATCTTTGCTATAGTCATGGTCAACCCTTCCCTTTGGCGAGCCAGTTCAGACACACCATTTTACAATTTGGCTCTCATTTTAAGGGACTTTGATCAAGAAAGTGGTTGACGAGTTAAGAGTGGAGCAACCTTTAGAAGGCAAACTTGCCAAAAAAAAAAGCATGGCATGTTCATTAGGGCCTAGTGTGGCGATGCTCTCATGGTACAACTTTCTGAGTGAAAGTGTTACAAATTCAAACTCAGTTTCACAGTTAGTGAAGATAATTTACAATGCCATGACACCCAAGATTAAAGTTCATTTGAATTCTAAAAATCTCATGAGTGGCAATTCTGAATTCTGAAAATTCGTGATAAAACCAAATTGAAAATCTTATGAGTTGCAAAATGGTCCGCCCCGTTTGAATTGGACAGGGCTCACGTTTGGGGACCAAAAAATGCCAAAAAACAGGACAGTTATTTCCGGACAGAGGGAGAATTATGTTGTGAGAAAGAAGAGGTCACATTCCGCAAAATTGAGTCAAAGAAATTCCCATATTTTGGAACCTGTACATGATACATCTAGAGTTCAATTTGTACTACTAGTGTGGGCAACTGATAACAGTCTGCAGTCAACTTGAGATTCAAAGCCAAGCCAAGCAAGAGTAAGGATGGACAAGTATCTCTCCTGATAATTATGCCGTCACAGTTCTCTATCTGTCGTCAAGCCGCCTTGGAGCCCATGCCAGAAATAAGTGAGGAAGAGGGACTGAACCCTTGACGTAGAACAACATCAAATGCAGCACCGTTTTCATTTTCTTCATTTTCTCTGAGCCTTCATTTACTTCAACGCCTCACCCTGTCCTGCAACAGATGCATGGGTACACTTAGGTCCAACTTCCATGGGTGAAGTTTCGCACTAAAAGACAAGTTCTCAAGGACTTCAGGGGCCAGGTTCCACATTTCAAGTGAGATTTTGAGAAAAAAGTGGAGGAGAAGTGGTCATGAAGTGTAGAGGGTTTGTTAAGCCCTCAACTAAATGACAACTTCTCCCTAACCAGTCAAATTTGTTCATGTTCAAGTCCATGGAAGTGTGCACCACTTCATGGTCGGGTATGAGACAACTTGTAATACCACTTTTCCCCTCCTCTTCACTACTTCCATGGGCAACTTCAAAAACCCATAGAAGTTCACTCTTACAACAAGTCATTAGCTTGAAATAGTAAAAAAAAATAGTGTAAAAAAAATCCCAAAAAATTGTATTAATTAAAAAAGACTAATAAATTTGAAGATAGAAAAGCAAAACTCCACTGTATACTCTGAACTCGTTATTATCACTCTTCTTTATCACATTCCAGTATCTACAGAGAATATTTTCTATTGTGTAAACATGTGATTGGACACTTCACATATGCCAACTTTTGAACTCATGTCCGTTGGTTACCAAATGTGATAAATGTTTTAAGAAAACCGACACGCCTATTTGAAAGGAATAAAAACGACGTAATTCATAGCCATGAATGGAGAGAAAGAAGTTAATCCCTAGCAGTTGCAGCAGCTGATCCAGTCAAGTATGAGTAAGAGAGTTTCCCAAAAGAGGGGGAGACATGTACCTCAAATTTGTCATCTTCAAATACAAGTCACGGGAAGAATTTGAGTCCTGTAAGAGGCAAAAACTGTCATCCTGACTGTGTTTCCCGCTTGCCATAGACGGTATGTTGAAATTCCAAATTAAAATATATAGTGCTGAATCGGCTACGGTATTCAGCCAATGTTGCTCAAAACACAAAGAAGAGGCAGTCTGGAGATTGGCGGATATGCACTGAAAAAACATCACCAACCTCCTTGATGTGGATTCTTGCCATGCACATCTTTATTGACCTGACACTCTCCTCTTTAAGTGGCTGCCTCAACTCAAGTGATTCCTGGTACTATCTTCGGACCGCCGGCTCGTTCGAGCCTTCACGCTTTCCGAATCTCCGGTGTACCGACTACCCCTGGGAGTCCGGGGAGGCCCCCCATGCCGGTGGTTATTATTATAACCACTGTTGTTATCAAAAGAGTCACCAGTGTCTGGGTTGTAGTCTGCCTCGTGACTTTCAGGTTGCCGGTCTAATCTAAATTGGTAATCTTTTCTGATATTCCACAAAATCTCCTTCGCCTCGCTCATGTTTGGACGGTCAATCTTTGTTGGTGCTGAGCAAGAAAACGCCAATTCAAAGATGCGCTCCAAAATCGGTATATCCGCTGATGTTAACTGAATCTTTGGATCGATAATGTTCTTCAGCCTTCCTTCCACGAATTGCTTAAATGCCTGGAAATCAACAAACAACCATCTCAGAGAACAAAGTTCCACCAAAAACACAAAAACCTTCTTACATAAGCCAGAAATTAAAAGAGAAACATCCAGAAATTAAAAGATAAGAGTAATTACTTACCCATCTTACAGTCACACGCTCATTACTGGTCCGTCCCAGTTCTATAGGGCGTCTCCCAGTGAAAAGCTCTACCAGCAATATTCCAAAAGAATAGACATCACTTTTCACATTCAGTTGATACGTGGTCAAATACTCAGGGTCCAAGTACCCGGCAGTCCCCTTCACTTGAGTGGACACGTGTGTAGCACCAGCATCTCCAGAGGGACCCGCTCGAGAAAAGCCAAAGTCGGCTACCTTTGCGCGAAAGGTATCCGTGATCAAGATGTTGGAAGATTTGACATCTCTATGAATAATGGCTCTGTCTGCAATGATCAGATGACAAGCAGAGCATAGGTATGAGTGATACAAATAATACTACCCTCATCACTTTCATGGTACATCTCAATGCTGAAATAATTTAAAATAAGATCTAAATAGCAAACGCTAATTACCAGTATAGTAATGAAGATATGTAAGAGCTTGAGCAACATCGATTGCAATGTTCAAACGCTTGCTCATGTCCAGAATGACCCCATAAGGAACACCTGCATAAACTCACACACTACCTCTTGTCAATAAAGCTGTAAATACCAAGGTCTGCAGTACTAAAGAGATAATCTCAACATTGTCACAAATGAGTTAACTTGTCTAATGAAAAAGGGAAAAAACAAACTCGGAGCATTCAGAATTCAAACATCAGAAACCGCCATTTTTGGGATAAATCAAACACCTCATTTGTCTTAAGAGCTTACACGGAACTTTACATTTGCACGTGGTAATAAATCCGTCAAACATTAGAATAAATGTAAAGTCCGGATGATTCCTTGAAATATAAATTCAAAACAAGACCATTCAACTTAACCCCTAAAGGACCAAGGATTTAAGTTCTTATAATGACAAATTCAATTGATGATATTGTGAAAAATATAATTCAGATGGGACTAAATTTCATACCACCGGAACCAGTGAAGAAAATCGCATGTGTTGGTCAAAAAACAAAGCAATTTGAACAAAAGGAAGTCCACATAGGACCTCCTAAAAAAACATGGTCTTTTAGGTTCAAGGCTGTACCATCGAGATGCTGCCTTAAGTTTCCATTTGTCACATACTCAGTCACAAGAATGCGCTCATTTTTCTCCTCCAAGAACCCCATTAGCCTCACCAAGTTCAAGTGCTCCACTTGAGACAGCATATCAACTTCAGTCTGAAACTCTTTGGAGACTCGGGTCTCAAATGCATCCTGGCATCAAACAAGTGTCAGCTCCTTGATAATCCCACTCACATAAATAGTGAAGGCTCAATTAGATACCTCATGAAGTGAAACTAAACTTGGTAAACTACATTTTGCTGGTTAAGTTTGAATGCAAAAAAATTATCTCAATAGCCAAAATTATATTTCACCTATATACAGTCAAAATTTGCGTAATACACTACATGATATTGATGATTTTGGCTTTTAGTGAGCCACTTGACAAGTTTTTGATGGAACCCTTGCTATAACTTAATTTGATCCTACATATTATACTGGAACACTAATATGATCTGTAAATGAAAAGAAAAAAATATAAAATTCACCTTCTTGGCTCGTTTGATAGCAACAGTGGTGCCGTCCCGAAGCTTTCCTTGGTACACCGTTCCAAACCCGCCTTGCCCAATCTTGTGGCTCTCCGAAAAGTTTCCAGTAATCTTGTTTAGCTCGGCAATGGTGAACTTCAACGCTCCCCCAGGTCTTCCTGGCTGTAAGGAATGAGTAGGAGAGAACGGAACATTGGTTTGATTATAGCTAACCCTTTCTTGAGAAGGCACACCTGCTAAAGCAAATCATAACCACGGTTAAGAAACATCATAGTTAGATAGTACTCTCATTCAGAGATTAAACAGCAACCTACTTGATTGTTAATGCAGACAAGGTTTGACCTACAACACCATTCTACCGACACTAAAAATCTCACAACAACCTAACCATCTAGGTTGGAAAGAATATTACCAAAACAAAAGACACCAATTGAATTTTGCGCAGAATTGCCATTATTACAAGAGTTGACCTACAACACCATTCCACCGACACGAAAAATGTTCGCAAAACTAACATGAGCATATAACTATCTACCAGAAACGCCTGCTAAAGCAAACTATAACTACGGTTTAAGAATCATCATATTAAACTAACAATCTAGGTTGCAAATAATATTACCAAAAAAAAAGACACCTATTGAATTTTGTGCATAATTAATACAGCAAGCTAATGTTGACCTACAACACCATTCTACCGACACAAAAAATGTTCGCAAAAGCTAACATGAGCATATAACTATCTACCAGAAACGCCTGCTAAAGCAAACCATAACCACAGGTAAAGGAAAATCGTATTAAATAAGGTTAGATAGTACTCTCATTCAGAGATTAAACAGCAGTTTGCTTAATTGCTATTGTTAATGCACACACCGAAGGTTTGACCTTCTACCGACACGAAAAATGTTCGCAAAAACTAACATGAGCATAAAATAACCATCTACCAGAAACTGCGCAGTTTAATAAGCTTCGTTCGATTCGGAAACAGAAATTCTGTAGAAACTAACTTACCTGAGTGATTCACGACCTTGGCGTTGAACTTGGTGTCGTCGTGGTGCCGCCTCCGTAAGCACGGTATGCAATCCATCGGAAAAAAAACAACAACAGATTCCCCAGAGAATCTAGAAACGCCAGTAGATCAACGCAACAACAAGAACAAGAACAAGAACAGCGACGATTCAAATCCGCCTACAAACCTAATAAGTCGGTAAGGCGAGAAAAACAGAGCCCCGAAAAATAGAGCAAGGGCGAAGAGGGAGCAGATTTTGAGAGATGGGTTTGAAAGAAGAGAGGGGTGGTTTCCATAGATGGCCGGCGAGAGGGATGATTCGGGCGAGCCAGCGAGCAAGACGGGGTCGTCGCACAAGGCTTGGGGCTTGCCGGGGGGGGGGGGGAAGAGTGGCTCAGACAGACAGAGAGAGGGGGAGGAGGGCGGGACGGGCCGGGCCGGGCGCGGGAAGGGCGCCAGGCTGGCGGGGAGCTGGTGGCCAGCAGGCGCTCTGCTATTGTCCCGGACCCGTGGGAGAGCCCGGCTGGCGGGCGGGCGGGCGGGCGGGCGGTCACGGTCATGGGGGTCGAAAGTGATGGGGAAGGTTCGCGTGGGGTTCGTGGTGGTGCCGGGTCTGCCGGTGCTTCGTGGTGCTTTCGTCACTCTTTCTAGACACATGTTCCTTTGCTCCTCTGGCTCTCACCAATGAATGGGGAGAACCGCTTTTTAGTTAACCCTCATAGCCAGCACATGGCTTTTCTCATTTCCACACTCAAAATGGAATGTACCCCTTCAACGTCCAGATCCACCACCCATTACAAAAAATTCAGGCCTCCAAAAGGCTGCTAACTCAGCCAAATTGTCATGCAAAAATAAAAATAATAATAATAATTATTATTATTATTGTACGATGAATCAGACAAATGGAGTTGATGTATAAAGAAAAGTTGTAAATCTCGATAGAGTTATCCGTACAGTGAGAACGCCACAGGGTGTTTTCAATCTTGATATAGAATTTTCTGACACCCACTTACACAAGTAACCAAGCTCCTTTCCTTGGGGGAGCATGAGATCGGTATGGGGATACGTGGAGATTCCTCCATGGGAACTCAAGTTAGGTTTGGGGGAGCTTCTCATACATTGGGGAGGTTCAAGGTTTGAATATATGTTACAACGCAGTGTGTTGTGATTGGTTGAAAAAAAAGGGGTCAAAACTCATTTTTGCCCCTTTTCAAGCTAAAAAACTAATTATGCCTTGTCTTTCCTCTTGTGGAAATTGTATGCTCAACTTTATGGATAGCTCTAATGTGTAGATCACATTTGTATGGTTGGATTTATCATATTTCTTATTAGTAGTTTTTAATTAATTTTGCAAGGTTCTCTTTTGAAATTCACTTTGAAATCCATAATTAACAAAAAATTAAAACTAAAAAAGAAATCATAATGAATTTGGAATAATGTGCACTCTAAGATGGTATAATTTCCATTATTTGATTATAATTATTTTGGAAAATCACTATTAAGGTCTCACTTTTTGAACTAAGAATGAAAGTTGGCATAAACCAATTTTGTCATAAAAAAAATCACAATATCTTATTTTGAAGATCCATACTGTAAAAATGGTAGTCAACTAGCACAAGAACCAAGGGAAATTTGGATGGATGAATAATTGTACGCGATGTAGTCAAAAGAAGGCTTACAATGTGTTCATCGTTTATTATATGGACACAACCGCATCAAAGGGTTAACCCATAACCCCTAAATGCCTGCATGCCTCTCCAAATTGGGCAGTTTTGCAAGAATGCATTATAAAATGCAATTAAGAGGGATATTTTGAACTTGATGTATAAATAAAAGTTGTACATTATGAATTTTAGATTCTATCCATACAATTGAATTTATGATTGCAATCACCAATATTCTGTATAAAATTTAAAACTTAAAACTCAAAATTATTCTGTAATTCAATCACGAATAAGATATTGACAATCTGTGGATGAAATTTTTTGTGATGGATTGAAATGTAATACTCTAAGTGCAATGATTTTTTAAGATTTTTTGGTTGCTTAATTTTATGAGTTGACTTTTTCAAGAGCACTTTTGAACACTTTTGAACTAAGATCTTAGAATTTTTTGGTGAATCAGTGCAAGATGAAATGAGACATAAAAAATTCACAAATCATCCCCTTTATAATCGATTCTCACATGTATGAAGCTAACTTCCCATAAAATCTACAGTAAATTATTCACACTACAAAAGTGCATGACGGATGAGAAAACGTGGATTAAATTTGTACATCGTCCAAAAAATAGATGCTTAGGTAGTTAAAGGTTAAAAAGCCCTTGGGGTCCCTCTTTACAACCTATATTTAGCCTTGTAATTGCTTAATCGTGGTTTACTATATGAATTGTGATATATTGCTAAATACATATTATCACAATTATCAATTTTGCTTTGTAGTGAAAAATGTTTGGTCATTGTTATAGTGATCAAATACCACCGTCAGTTACAAAATATACTATACGGCCGCACAACGCCCATAGTATTTTAAGCATGATTATTTTTTTAATTTACTTCAGTTCTATTCTAAAGAAGTACAAATCCCTCATATATGTTTGGGTTGACGTTTAAAAAACCCCATTTGGTTTAACGAAAGACATAAGCAAATTCTCTCCAAATACCAAAAAGCATGTGGGACCTGGGATGCCCTTAAGGATTAACCCCTAAAGGACCACAACTATGTTTCTCTCCAAACACTCCAAAGTATCCCTTCTCATAAAAAGAAAAATAGTTCTTGATCTAAAACCTTTTTGACCTATCCAACCGTAGGATATTTCAACCAACTTGAATTTATTACAATTTAAAAAATTTCAACCGTTCAGGGTTCTTCAATAGTAAGATTATAAGCTTCAAAGTTGGTTGCACTTTTTTGTATTGGCTTGTTGCCCAAGTTTGAAACTTTCTGAAAATGCCCAAAATGCAAAGTTTAGTCTCAAATTTGGTAAAATGAATTTGGCAGTTGTGTATATGGGGGCATTAGCTCATTGTGTACAAAATTTCAGATGCATAGCTCACTGTATGAAAAATTTCAAGAGTTGCCCGCAATTAGGTTTTTCACATTTGCATGATTGTATCTTTTGATCTATACATCATCTACATATGCAAATTACCATCCCATCTTCGTTATAAAGAGTAGAATCACCACAAAAAATCTCAATAATTGAGGATCAATACTCATTCCATACTGAGCTGACCGAACTTGGAAAATCAACCTTGGTCCTTTAGGGGTTAAGAAATTGATGGTTTGAATTGGCACTTGGGTGATGGAATATATTAATCTAAGAAAAAAACCCTGATGAACAGGGAGAATCGATATTTGACAAATTGACATTGACACTTGACCGGTTGAATTTATTAATTTTTAAGGAAAATAAAATGATTTTTTTTAAAGAATAATAAAATGATATGTTATTATTGATTGGTTGGGATTTTTTAATCCCAAACTCCCCAAACGTTCGTGTTATGGATGATGTAAAGAATCAAACTCCGTTTTCTCATCCATCATGCACTTTTTGCAATGTGGATTTTTTACTATAGATTTTATAGAAAGTTAGTTTCATGTATGTGTAAACTGATTAAAAAGGGGATGATTTGTTAAAAATTTATGCCTCATTCCACATTGCAGTGATTCACCAAAAATTTATAAGATCTTAGTTCAAAAGTGTTACCTCCTCCAATCTGGAAGTTACCTCCTACAATTGTGGAATGCAAATGCAAGTGTGGTAGGGTTCTGGTGTGAATGGCCATGAATGAGAAGGATGCCCTATCTCATTGTTTAGAAGGCAGTGTCTTTCTCGACACAAAATGTATGATAAATTGCATCCGAATGACCCTCATTCCACTCACTTTTGAAAACCTTTGGTTGCATGACAAGTGGGCAATTTTAGGTTCCCAGGGGTGGCAACTACTTTTGTAGGGTGCAAGGGGGCTCAGTATTATAAACCCCCAAAATAGTTGTCAACCTTGTTTATTATAATTTTTAGAACCCCCCATGGACCTATAAAGCTCTATTTTGCATTGAAAGTTATAAATCATAAGCATGTAATAAATTTTAAATTTTATAATTTATATTATAAATCCAAAAAAAGGTCCTGGACGTGTACGACCCCCCTGGTTTTATAAAAAAACTTATAATTCATTTATATATCATCATAACTATTTGTATATTTATGTGATTTTAATAATTTAGGTACCTACGGATTTGTCTTCTTAAGTGCTACAAACTATGACTTTGAAATTCTACATTAAAATAAATTATTCTACTTCTATAAGCCTTAAAAGTTTTTAGAAGCATAATTTATAATTATGGGAGTTGCCACCCGGGGAAGGTTTCTTGAAGATTATAAGTGATTGGATTTAAATTCATTGGGTCGGCGGTTGCTGAGGCACCTACAAGGACATTTTTATGTCACATAAACGTAGGTGAAGGGCATAGTCAACAAAAAAGTACTTTCTAAAAATGAATGCCAAAATCTTTGGGAATTCTTTTTCCAAATTTTTATTTACATTATTGGCAAAAAAAAAAAAAAATCTTGAAAAACATTCGTGAATATTTCATCTGTCAAACTTTTTTTTAATTTTTAAAAACAAATAAATATTAGGAGCAGATGTGTCAACGAGCCTTGCCCTCCACGCACAACATGGAGGTACAGAGGAAAAAGTGACATTTATTACAACAGGCCTTTGAGTCGCCTGTTGTGGTTGTTCCATACTTGTATTGGTGCAAAGCAGACATGCACGTTGACAGTGGCAATTTAGAACCTTGACAGATGCATGAAATGAATGCATCATACGCTACGTACGAGGCAGTCAGTTTCGTACATAATTAGGAAATTTTTGAAGAATGTCCAAATTTTGATAAACTTGTAGACCAATTGAGTTATCCGTAAAGGCAACATGGGGCTGCCTTGCGATTTTTATCTTCAGATAGAAATCCGTGTCACAGACTGTCACAAGCAGCTAAGCTGCTTAATTTGGGAGAGCATGAGGTTGGTGTGGGCGCACTTAGAGATTCCATCATGGGAACGCTAGTGTGATATGGGGAAGCTTCTCTTGCATTGGACAAGTTCAAGGTTCGAATCTCTTTGACAATGTAGGGCGTTGAGATTGGTTGAAAAAAAAAAGGGGCCTAAACTCATTTTTGCCGCCTTTCAAGCTTAAAAACCAGTTTTGCCTTGTCTTTCCTCTTATGGCTATTTTTTTTGCTTGACTTTATGGGTAACTTTAATATCCGAAAAACAAAGTTTTTTTTATTGGAATGTCATTAGTTCTCTGCCTTGATACCTCCTAACCAAGGTAGACTCTAAAGCAATGATTTTTTTTTGACAACAGACAATTTAACATTTTGGCTACATTTCCATGGCTTGAAGACAACTTGAAGAGCAATTTAAGCTTCTTGGATGCTCTTCTCATATTAACAAGCAATCTTTGAGTCAACCAAAGAGAGTTTAATGGGTGGCTTTTGACATATTGAATCCGGATGTACTTGAACAAAAGTGCCGCTTGGCATGCCTAAAACTTGGCATCTATAGAACTTGTAGCAACTTATAAAACCCCAATCTGATTAGTTGTTTATGAGATATTTTTGGTGAGAGTTTATCAAATCGAGCCCATTGGACTTAGAATTTTCCATAGTGGTCATGCTTTGAAAACTAATAGGATATGAAAATAGACACTTGAGTGCACATGGGCATTTAAGGGTTAACCATATTTAGGGTGTTTTTTTCATAGTAGGGCAGCCAAATATGTAGTTACAAGTTGAGTTTGTCGTTTTTTTTTTTTTTTTTTTTTTTTTTTTTTCATTTCGTAAATTCTGGTGGTCATTACAATGCAAATAAAAATAATTCTTGAAATCTAAATTATAGGAATATGGAAAACTTTTGATAGAAATTATTTCGAAACAATTATTCATAGCATTTGGATCCAAATGTGAGAGGTACATTGTTATGCCTTGGATATGTAAAGAGGTTCAAAATATTCCAAGAATATTCCAACGATTCCATATTTAATATTCTAGTGACGACTGTAGATCCGAGTTGGTTTAGAAAAATGGTATTGACAACTATAGTTTCACTTGTGGCTTTCCAACGGTTGTAGGGTTTGTAAGTGAGCCACGAGCTAGTAGTTGACAATTTAGGACATGGTTTTTTATGATGTAACCTTTTTATGATGTAGCCTAGCATTTCACATTTTTGGATGGTCTTCCCATGACTGTTTTGCCTTCAAAGACCATTATGTGAAGTAACCTAACCTTTCACGTTTTATTCAATTCCATGCCCTTTTCACTTTGTCACTAGTGGTGCGGAGAAAAGTAGAGCCCTAGTATTTAAACATTTTCCGTAATTATTGAATATAAATAATGACACAATACCGGTAATGGCAAGTGCTTTACATATTGTATGCTTGCCTTTCGTGCAAAATCGTCGCCCTACCGTGAAAACACTCTTTTCACAACCGCTCCATTTGTCCCTCAAATAGGCCCAACATTGAGCAAGCCATACAATCTACATGAGATTCCAATTTGCATTGAATTGAATCATTGACATGAAATGATTCGGCCTAAACTCAGCTTTTGAGGCATGATTCACTTTATGACGTGCTCAACTTTGGAGGGCTATATCTATGAATAAATGGAGCTTTCATTGTATTCCAAACTGCTTGCACTTTCTAATGTGGTATATAATCCAATTATGTAAACCATACTTTGGATTTTCAATTTCTGGATTCAACCAAGTTTGTTGGAACCATCAAAATCAATCATCAACTCTCTAGTTGACTCAAAGTTTGCTTATTAATACATAGGTAGTATACATGTGCTATCGAAGTGTTATCTAAGCAATACTTTGATGGTACCCAAGTTTAACCTTTTAGTGCCCAGGGTGGTTCTGGAGAAACCACAAATTTTTGGGTGATGTTTTTTTTGAACTTTCTCTGTTGAAATTAGGGATATTATTAATAGAATCCAACTGCATAAATGTAAACATAGCTTAATGAAACAAGTGTCGGTTAAATCTTGGTAAGATCGGACCGTTGGATTGGAAGATTATAGTATGTCTTTGAACCGTATAATGCACACTCAAAAATGAGATTTTGGAAGGTGTATGTGTGACTTCAAGGTTAAATAGGATTTGGATTAAATTTTTAAAAATGAAAATGAAGATGTTCAGCAATGACTTGTGCCAACACCTCTCTATTGCAATCTTTCATGTCAAGAATGGACTCATACATAATTATTGTGAATTTTACAAGTGAGAGTGACTTATCCATGTAAGGTTTAGGACAAAATTTATATGTTGAATAAGAAAGGAGTTGGTACATTGATCAAGATCGGAATACATACACTAATGGAACATGAACAAAAGAACACAATCCAAAAAAATAAATACAAGATAACAAACTTCCAAACACAAGAAATACCGCATAGTACATGTGTTGTATTTATAAGTATTTGCTGTATTTTGAGGTATTTGCAGTATTTTAGTATTTTGTACATAGGTATTTGGATATCTAAGAGAGTCAGATCCCAAATTTTATTTTTGCATCATCTACAGAATCAAAAGTTACACATTTGAACTTCAGACACCGAACTGACATGGTTCTATAGATTTTACAGCATTTCATTTTCTAGTAATCTAGAGACCACTTAGCGGTTATTTGGGCACTAAAGAGAATAAAAAAGTAGGGATTTAGAAAAATAGGGGCACTGCGAGAATCGAACTCGCGACCTCTCGCACCCAAAGCGAGAATCATACCACTAGACCAAGTGCCCGGAGATGTCTTCTAAGTGTGAAGTTATCAATATAACTAAAATCCGAGAGGGACACCCGTAGCCGAATAGACTATTTTTGTCGTTTAAAGTAATACGATGTTTGAGGCTACAGGGTTTGCGCTGATCTCATCAATGAATCTTTTATTTGATCAGTGTACACAAATTAATTGGGACAAAATTTAGACGTATATACTGGACGCCCAAGAAGACCTAATTCTGTCTTCAGGGGTTTGTGTAGTGTCCATATTGAACGAGCTACCGTACAGCAGACCACTCCAATGCATCTTCTGCACGAGAATATACCCAACTTGAGTCCTTTCTAGGATGACGAGTAAACCAAAAATGGTGAGAGTTGTTGTAGAGAATCGATACAACAGACATATTTCTGATTTCAATCTAGAGGCTAACCCATTATGTCAGCATGAATTGTAATAAGAAACCATAACTGCTTTGTTGTCGATGGTCTCCCAAGTACAATTCTGATCATAGCTGTGGTCCATTGTCGATCTGAGCACAACTGAATTGTAAATGCCTCAGTCCATTTGGTGAAGTCAAGTACTTACAGTGTAGAGACTAGTTCGATCAGGCAAGGACCAGCTCAGAAACCTTTTTTGGTTGCCTGTCCGCCACTGTCATAAATAGCCCCTGTCACGCACGCAACATAGTGCCAAGTCAGAAGCTTCTAATGTTCCCTTTAACCCCAAAGAGACCAAGGATTTAGGGTTTTAAAATGACAGATTCAATCGATCATATTATGAAAATCGAAAATATAATTAGATAGGACCAAATTTTATGTCACCGGAATCAGTGCAGAACATTGCATGTGCTCGGTCAAAAAATAAATAAATTTGAACAAGGAATTCACATAAAACAACTGTTAAAGGGTACACGGTACACGATGATTACAGGGAAGAAATTGGTATATTGTTTGAGGGTATATATATATATATATATATATATAGTTTGAAGAGGTGAGTTAAGATTACCGTAGTGGTATGAATTGTGGCTCCAGTTGTCATCCCAATTATCTGGTCAGGAACCAACTCGAAGTTGAACCTCTGGAGAAGCACTGCCAAAGCGACCGTAGCTTCTAGCATAGCAAATTGATCACCAACACATTTGCGAGGCCCTCCGCTGAATGGAATGTATCTGCAAACACCACGCAGATTAATCAGATTTCAGTTCTTAGATTCACCAGGCAACAGCTGAGACAAGACGTTCTGCTTGCAATCCATTTGTCAGAGCATTCACTAATGGTATTGTGAATGACAAAACATCACCAGTTATAGGATAATAAATTTAACCCTAAAGGACCAAGAAGCCCAAATTGAGCCTCATGTCCAATTATATATTTGGAACAACAGAGGCAATGTTCTTCACTGATTCTGGTGATATAAAATTTGGCATTATTTTCTTTCTCAATACGATGAATGGAATTGGTCAAATGAAAGCCATAAACAAATCCTTGGCCTTGTAGGGGTGGAAGACTAATTGGCTCCAATTATTCACTTACTTGAAGTCCGTGTTGCTTTCGTTGGGCACAGGTGCATCCAAATCAAACCGTTCCGGAAGAAACTCCTCAGCTCTATCCCACACCTCGGGAGAGTGGTGAATGTTGTACACCGATATCATGACGTCTTGGCCCGCTTCTATTCTGTAACCTCCAGGTAGTTCATCTGCCATTTTAGCCCTCCTTAACAAAACCTGGTGGAAGAATCAACCAATTCTCAGTCGAATGAACCGACATTGATAAGCACGACTCTGAACTAGTGACAAGAGATGCAACAACGACAATCTGTTTTGGCCACGGTTGGGATGGTGGACAATGCAGAGAAAACCACACACCTAGATCAATAGGCAAAGAGTGATCTAAGGCGAAGATATCATACCGGAGGATGCGGGTAGATCCGCATTGATTCGTTAATACAGCGCGTTAAATACTTCAATTCCTTTATGTCAGCAAATTGTGGTTTCCTTCCTCCCAAAACTCTATCAAGCTCCTCCTGAACCTTGGCCAGTGCAGATGGATTCTGTAAAAACACATGTATCCAGTTAGTCGTGATTCAAGACTGGAAGAATAAGCAACCAGCTAATGTAGGCTCTGAAATCGCCAGGCAAATACAGGAAAAGTAAACACATACAATAAACAGCTCTAATCAAAGTTTGCTTGTGCCTTTTACAACGTCTAAACAATTCACATGTTGGGGTAGACAGCACTTTCTGCATAAATTCCGGATTACAGAAACCAAGAAACAAAATGTGTTATAGAGAATTCTGTTAAAAGCACACCTTACTCAGAAGGTACACAGTCCATGTCAACACAGACCCTGTCGTTTCATGGCCTGCTACGAGCATCGATAGTAAATCATCTCGAAGTTGCACACTCGATACCTGCAACCATATCACAAGCCTCAGCCGCTATATGTTCCAGTGTTGTGGCTCTGATGTATGCAGAATTGCCATCTGGTAACCCTAAAATCGGTGCAGGGATTCAATACCTCTTCTCGGCTTGCCAGCAAAAAGCGTAGGACACTAGGGTCCGACTCATTCACATACTCCTCTCCTTGCAGAGTCTCCTTCTCGGCCTCCACCATCTCCTTGCATTTTGCTACCAGCTTCTCCACCGTCTCCCTGATAATCTCCACAGCTTTCGCAGCTTTCTGTTGCCTGGGTACGATCTTGCATAGCAGAGGAATCTGCATCCCATGCCATGTCCAACGTCATGAAGGATTCCATCTCTTCCAATGACTGCAATGCACCATGTGGCGATGAAACCAACAGGAGAGGGTATAAAAGCATATTACTGAGCCTCCCAAAAAAGCTGTCATTACAACATTATCACAAGCTAGTTTTAAGAATATCATTATCAAATTGAGAATGGTGAAAGTTTAAGAATACTAGTAAGTTTATCTTAAATCTTTAACCTACAATCATTTTTTATTAATAGCTATAGTTGTTTGTAATTTACAACGCCTGTTTCATGGATTTATCCATAGTAGTGTACAAAAATCATATGGTCTATTTATATTTGTACTTGCCCTTGTATATTGATATTTAACTATTCATCACTTGTATATTCATCGCTATGTTCTTATCACTCTACCTATGATGATGAATATGAAAAGAGATGAATATGAATAGTTTTACTTGCCATGAGCAATACCACATTCGTGATTTGCCAACACATTTGATAGACTTAAGAGGTCGCAGAATGGAGCAACAACTTGAGAAAAACTGATGAGTAGAGAAAGGGGAAGAGAAAGGCTCACCTGCCAGTAGGGCAATATGTCAGTGGACCTGGACTCGGTTTCCTTCAGAGCAGTGTAAACTGCTTCAATGACTGGGCTATCAGTTTTCAGGGAGTCGAATTCGTAGTTGAAGACAGAGAGACCGATGATATCCAAAGTGAGCTGCGAAAATTGGGCTTCCATATTCACAGCGGCCCCTGATTCCACAGCTTTCTCAAGCTTGGCGACTAATGTGTCCGAGCATCTGCAGAACACCCGGTCCACCATTGTCGCCAAATATTTCTTATGAAGCGACGGAAGTACCGCCCGTCGCCGAACCTGCACAATGTCACAAGAATATGAATCCCATTCTAACTATGAATTACTTTTTTGATTGCCATTACCTAGTCCATAACCATGTCCTTAACCCCTAAAGGACCAAGGATTCATCGTTTCAAAATGACAAATTTAATCAACCATATTGTAAAAAATATAATTTAGATGGGGTCAAGTTTTATATCACTGGAATCAGTGAAGAACATTGTATGTTATCAAAACACAAATAAATTTGAACTAGAGGAAGTCCAAATAGGACATGCTCAAAAATGTTAAAAGAATATGAGGCCCAATTCGGGCTCTTGGTCCTTAGGGGTTAATTGTCATTACCTAGTCCACTCCGAGCAACACACCTCTACATGACCTAAAAATCTGTCGAACGAAATCAGGGAGACGAGCGATTCAACAGGAAAATCAACAGACTATTATGAACAAGGAACAGACTCTTTAACCTAACTGGACATGAAATTTGGACAAGCGAATCTTGAAGATTACTACGTCTGGGTGAACAATTAAGCTGCCTCACAAATTACTATGTACTACTTTACCTTGACCGGGTGTCCTTAGGTAATACAGGCTTTTAAGAAGTGAAATCCACATAAAGATCTGTGAGAATGAAATGGGCCAGACCAAATCAGGTGTAGTTCGCTTGAAAGAGAAAAAAAAATGATGTTCTAGGCTCCAAAAACAGCACAATGCAAGCAGATTCTTGCCCTAAAATGTACCCAGTCTAATCATCAGAACTTTGAAAATTCATAGTTTATGCTAAGATGCGCTGGAAACCTCTTTCAATTGCCAACAAAAATTAAGGAAATTTAATAATAGGAATCAGAGCGCAATTTTAGGTGTACCGTACATACCGTCCGCCAGAATCCCGGGGTGCACTCTACATTATGTTTGAGAATCACGTGCGTTCATGACCCCTTCTAAAAACCCCCTTAAAACCCCACGTATACGAGGATTTATATGTCTAAAAACCTTTGTATACAGATCTGTTCCGTTCTAAATGTATGTTTAATGTAAGTATACATCAACATTTTCAGCTCTAAATATATCTATTATATGTATACTTTGTACAACAATGTTTAAATTAATACCCCTTCTGTGCACTCAGGTATACTTTCACAAATTTAGCATAGTGCACCCCCCAGGACCAGACTCTAAGATCAAAAACTCGCACAATGCAACAGGAGAATGTGTGCCACAATTACATTTGCGCTATCAACAATAACGAGTCATCCAGTTTGCTTGATACTTGGACCGATTATTGTTCTATTTTACAGATTCATGACAAAAAATAGTTCCTGATGAATTCAAGAAAATAAATAATTAGGTGAGTACGGAGCATCACATGAAAGAGCAAGCTAGGGTTTGGAAATGCGAGGCGTACCGTCCACAGCTGGTCTTCGGCGATGGCGAACCCGGAGCCAAACAGAAACTCAGCGACCTCGGCCACCAATCCTTTCGAGTATTTCGTCCCGTAGCCTTTGAGGACGTGCTTGGCGACGTCAGGGTCGCCGACGATGACGAAATTCCTTGGCCCAGCGGCGAGGCGGTACACGGGGCCGGACTCGATCATCCATTTGAAGAGCGGCAGGAACAGCGCGCCCCCAAGCAGGTCCTGCACGTCCTCCAGCTTGGCGTCGGCCACGGGGATGCCGGACGTGTCGGGCCCCTTGCCCAGGCGCACGATGTTCGTGAGCCAGTCGGGGCTCACCCACGACTTCCCGGCCCCGGCCTTGGCCACAGCATTGTTGTCGTCGTTGCTGCTGGAACGCACACGGAGCTTGGCACAGACTACATTGCGGGCACTGCACAATTGAAAGCGGGGCCTGAAGTGGCAGGAGGGGAGGCCCGGTGTTGTGCGTGGGCAGCTTGCGGTCCCCGGCATGTGGAGCGAGGGTGACGCCATAGCTGCGGAGATTTTGCAACAACTCCTGCAACAACTCCTACAAACACCAACAAGTGTGAAATTCAGTGCAGAGTAGTATTGAAGAGTGGATAAGGTGAGAACAATCGTGTTCTTCATATTGGGAACGCCGTACACATGTTCCCAAAAGGTTTTTTTCCACTTTTATTTTGGGTTCGTACCAGAGTTGGGCGTGTATCTAATAAAATTAACTAAAACTAAATGAATCTTGATTTGGAGCTACAATACACTATAGAACATTGTTCAAGGTGTGTTCATTTCATGTAGACGATGTCATACACCCCATCATTGGTTCGTACATGATTAAAAATGACGAAAAGAACCAATCAATACATAGCATAATAGAGCAATGGGAGCCATCCCCTTTTGCAATGGGACCACAATCTAGTTACAATTAGAAACTATGTGTACATGGCAATGACACGGTAGTCCCACAACTCATGGAATACAAATGGCAGTCCCTCATTACTTAGAAAAGTGGATTTAAGTGAAGATCCTCTTTTGATGCAGTTTTCAAAAGGGGGCTCCATTGCACTGCTCTATTATATTATGTATGAAGCAGAAATTGAAAAAAATATGTTAATTAACATAGGAAACTCCATACATTCAACCTTTTAATATAACCCTCTCTAAAATGTCATTTTAGAAGAAGATCGAACTCCGGTCCCTTTCGAGGCCGGCGTGAATAAAGTGTCTGTTCGACCCACTCTTGATTCAATACCCATGGGATTGACATTCTAGAATTATATCCTACCCACTTGTGACACTACCATTGAGTGTAGCACATTTGTCACACATTCAAACTATGTCATAGTGAAAAAGTTGAACCCAAGGTGATCAAATTAAAGAGGTTTGCATGTACACAAGAACATGTGGCTTAAATTCTATGGAGGTGCAACACTTAGTTGTGGTAGTCAGGTCACTACCGTAGTAGGCCCGTTGCCATGAATTTAATCGCTGCCATCTCCCTCAAGATGGCTACTCTTCAAATTGAGTCTGTCGTGTTAAATGGTGTGAATACTCAAATTCCAATCACTCACTCAGTTGGAATTTGAGAATATTAGAGCTAGGAAAGGTTCTTGAGGGTGTAGATGTGGATACTAATGATGTGAATCGGCTGCAGATGTTTTCGTGGATGTACCTGATGAGATTGACATTAGTGACATACGCATTAACGGCCTTCAGCCGCATGAGCAGCTTTTGCCTGAGACGCCCGGTCTGTATTTAAATGGAACTCTCCCAGAACCACACCTTCAACAACATTAATGCAAAGAGCCTTCACAGACAACACAAACCACTGTTCAAACTTGCAAACTTGTTTTCATTCACTGTTCCATGAGTTACACCCTTGCAACATCATTTGCCCTAGAAGACATAGTTGCAGGTCTGGTCTTACAGATCATCATGATGTATCATCTGCAGAGAGCCTTTTCTGACCATCCAACACTAATACCTACTAAGTATCTACTCTTCCATTTACAAGAGAGAGAATAAACTGGTACAACTAAACAGCTTGAAAACTCTACTGGACATGAGTCATTCCACTCCACAAATTGACTATGGTCGGAAAGCAATCGGCCAATCGGTAGGCAATACTTCCCAGCTCGTTTAAAAATATTTGTTCCATCGGGCGTACCTACACAAGATGAATAGGGAAATATTTCTAGAGCATCTAGCGTCGTTGGAAGTTGAGGTACTTAATAGAGAACGCAAATACAAGCCAGAAGGCAGCAACAAATCCTATCAAGACAGCAGCACAAACCCCAACCATGGAGTGTTCGTAGCCGAAGTATGAATGCAGATATTGTTCCACCGTTTGGCCTGTGAAGCCTGGGGCATTGATTTGTGTTTGTACATCGCCGAGCTGTGACACAATCAAACCATAGAGAGTCCATGCAACAGGACTGAGGTAGTAATACCAGAACCACCACACCGGCATACTCTGCATTGACAACCACGTACAGTCCATTAGGCTGATGCATATAAATCTGCAAAGTTGGCTACGTACAAAAACGAGAAAATAGATAACAGAAAACACACATACTACGGCTGTTGTAAGGAAATTACGATAAACAATCATTCAAAGATTAGAGTGGATCCCACTCACTGGACGGGGAATGAGAAATCCGGAGAAAAGGTTCCAGATTGAATAAAATGCAGAGGAAATGACGGCTGCCAATTGTTGTGAGGGCGTCAATCCAACGGCCATCATACCGTAAAATGTGAAGTAAGAGAATGTCAAAAACATGAATAGGATGTACCAGAAAAATTTAGCTGCAAACGAACACCACAGAAGTATCAGTACCAAGAGTTTGGTAAGAAATGCAGGCTTCCAATGCTATATAGATATAAAACCCTGCCATTCATTGGCAGCTTGCAAAAACATGTTCACTAATTAAATTTTGTACTTACGTGCAGTCCATTCAAATTGGATCATGGAGTATGTGATGAGCCCATAGACCAAAGTTTGAACAAAGATATAAGGGATTTCGATTAAACCCTGCACCCAAATGCACATTTGATTAAGTTTTTGTTTTTTGTTTTGATCTCTTTATAAAAATAGAGACAAAAAAACAAACAGGAAAGCATAGGTGGTGTTTCTAATATTGTAAAAGGGTGACATGGAACCGAAACTGCTAAATTACAAGCCTCATTGGATAGCAGATAGCAGATTCCTGCTGGCACCATTCAATCCCTGATATATTCAAGTAAGATACACGCTGGAATTTATAAAACAAGTAACATTTTCCCGTCCAGGCATTGATACATACCTGAGCAAAAGCGTAAGGCAAGGGTGAATACATGCCAGCTGCTCGCTCCCTATAAAACACTGATCTCTCTACTGCCACTACAGGCTGTACACTGGATGCGTTGTTTACGCCCAAGAACAATACAGCAGCATATAACGCCCCCATTACGTTAAAGATGTCCTGTTGTGTACCTCTGGAACACACAATACAGTACTCTTTTAGTAAACAAAACTATATATAAAATCAAATATTAGGACTGTAAACATCTTGTCAAGGGCTAGAATTATGTAACCGTGATTGAGAAGGTCAAATTTGGCTAATTCCCTTTCAGAAAACATCGGATACAATATGGTGAATAGTGATTACCTTCTAGAACCAAGGTTCCAAAAGACTGACCCGAAGATCAGTGCACAAATGACTGTGAAGAAAAATCTCACAGCATTGTAATAAGGACTACGCCAATACGTCAAATTTTGCTTCCATAGGTTGGCTTTAAACTGTGTCCAAGAAGATCGTGAAAACTGAGTTGGAAATTTGAGGTCATGCGATCCAGGTTTAGGATCACTCAACGCCTTAATCATCTCTTCATTACGCCTGTAGGAAACAATGCCCATTGAACTGTAAATCAACATATTCACATGAAATCCATATTTTCAAATCATACCAAAAAGAGTATTAGATATCTGGTTTCAACTACAAAAAGTACAAGTTCCTCACCCAAACAAGCTCGAATTTTTGTAAATATCTGAAAAGTCTCTGCCAATGCGCAACTCTGCTCCCGGTGTTGAGACCTCCAGCATCCATGTTGCAGGATTATAGCCTTCTTTAATTGGAGGAGTTCCCTCAATTACCTGCTCCACAACAACGAATTGCATGAAAATTTATTCTGAGGTTATTTGCATGCCATCATGCAGATAAGATTGAAAAGGTTCTCATCTCACCACGTTGGAACCGCATTGCATCAAAAATTACAAGACTTTAAGAATTCAGAAAGCTCATTCTTGAAATGACGAGACTTTTTCACCTAGAGCTTGTCCACTACAGGTACCTGAAAATACTCCACCAAGAGCTTTGATTGTGCACCAAGAGGTCCAGCGTATACAGTTTGTCCACCACGTTTCAAAAGCAACAGCTACAAACAGTAAAAATTATTGTGCAATTAGAGCACCTCATTACTGGGTAGAGAATTGTTGTCATATTAATCTACATGGCATGATAGAGATATGCCCATAACATCAATTCTATATAAATACCAAGATTCTAAAACATGGAATATAATCAAGGCACTATAATCACAAAGAAAGGGAGCACAATATACAGGAAATCAATACCTCATCAAATGCCTCAAATATATCAATACTGGGCTGATGTATAGTACAAACGACTGTTCTCCCTGTATCCACTGTGTTTCGAACAGTGCGCATTACAATTGCTGCTGCACGAGCATCCAATCCTGATGTAGGTTCATCCATGAAAATAATGGATGGGTTGGCAACTAATTCGACAGCAATAGTCAGACGCTTTCTTTGCTCTGTCGAAAGACCTGTGCTACCAGGAAGTCCCACGAGAGATTGCCTTAAAGTGTTCAACTCCACCAATTCCATAACCTCCTCCACAAAGGTCTTGAGAAGTAATGCAACAACCAATACAACCTTCCGTCAGGAATGACCACCGATTTCAAAATACATAATTTGATGTAAATATCATTACGTGGTTTGTAAATCAACAGCATAGGAGAATGACGAATACCATCAAATTGCATGATGTGAGATTTTGTAACACTTGATCGAAAAAAAATTGCATCTTACACAACATATTAATGGTTGAAGGGCAAAGTTAAAACCGCTCACCTCTCGAGTTTTAGCATCAACGTCCTTAGGTAGTCGCAACCAAGATGAGTATATTAAAGATTCGTGAACGGTCACTTGTGGAGAATGTATATCCGATTGTTCCACATAGCCTGCTATACGTGCGAATGTCTCTTGAACCTTGGGGTATCCAGACACCCTAATATCTCCTTCGGTATAACCTCCTGTTTTCCTTCCAGCAAGAACATCCATCAGCGTAGTCTTTCCCGCTCCAGAGACACCCATCAACGCAGTCAGCACACCAGGCCTAAATGCTCCGCTTACATTTCGTAGCAGTTGCAGCCTATCAGAAGTGACTCCTTCACCTTTCATATTCTGCAAACCAATCACACGTTCGTAAACTGTTCCTTCATCTGAATACAAAAGCATTCACCGAGGGTCTACAGAATGCTAAAATCTTTCATTCCCATGTATTGACTTGAATGAATAAACTAACTAATCATGCCACCCAATTTAATGGGTCCTATCGTCAGAGCGTCTCTGGGAAAATTGGAGCTAAAAGAATTAGACAACTTACAGAGGGCATGTCAACATAGTAGTTGACGTCGTGGAAGGTTAATGATAAGGGCTCGAAAGGTAAAATCATCCCCTTTTTACCCTGGGTATCTTTCTGAAGGTTCGAAATATCAATTGCCGTCTCAGAAGGCATGTCACGAGAGAATTCCTCCATCTGTACCTCTTCTGGAAAAGATAAAACCTCTGGTTTTAGTTTTGTATTTACTCACAAAACACATTTCAGGAGACTTTTGAGGAGTATTGACAACCCAAAAAGGCATACATGTCATACAGTGAGCTCAGCAACAATATATGCTATGAATGGCATATAAAATCAATACAAGGGTGGTCTCCAAACAACCACTAATAAATTATTCAAGTAATGAGGCTCCGCAACTAACCTCCACGGGGGCCCTGGTGATCTGAATGACCATCACGCACACTCATGCTCTTCCTCTTAGACGCAATGTTACGCCCTGCAATCTTTTCTTTGACAGTCTCTTCTGCTACTGTAGCTTGAGGCTTACCCATTGCTGCTCAAAGTCAAAACATTTATATTAGTAATTTAATGATTCAATATACAAGGAAATTCTAGTTTTTAACGAAATTGTAAACAATGTTCTTCCAGATACTGGATGATATCCTAATATAACATGGATAACACTGAATCTGAAATTTCTTTCAAAGGATTAAAATGAATCACTTACGGCTCAGCTTTTGTAGAGCAAAAGTCACCAGTACGTTGAAAAGCACAATGTAACCAACAAGTGCGCCAATACCAATCCAATACCAATACCAACGAGTAAATATCCCTCTACTCTCCAATATGCTCAAATACAGTGGCCGTCCCGTAATGTCACTGATCTGTAACTCCAACAAAATTGTTAGTACCGGTATAGAATTGAATGCTAAAACAAACCAATGGAACATCTAGAAACATCAGTCCCCATGTTCTGCAAGTTGTGAATAACTGGAAGCGCAAGAGAAAATGAAAGACGCTTCAGGATCTCTGTTTAACCACAGATACACTCACTTTGTGAAAGTACAATCATGTCTTCAAAGTACAATCAAAGTTCAGCATGTACATTCCTAGATTCAATTGATTAAAATGGTAGAAATGCTGACCTTATTCCATCGAGGAGCAAGAAACTCATTAACAGCAATAGCATTTTGTGCATATGATAGAGGTGAAATCCAATATCCCCATATCCACCAAGGATGTATGCTCTCTGTACCATAAGCAAGACATCCATATAGTGAGGGGAAGGAACACTTTAGAGAGAATAAAGTAATCCTCAAGCCAGATACTTTTAGTATGATTGATTTGAAGACAATAATACTTTCAAACACAAACCAAATACAAATTACTAATTTTCCATAAATAATGATATGAAGATACTTTAGAAACCTAATTCATTACCCAAACACAATTTGAATGTTCTCTTAAACCTCACTTTTGTACTTGACTTGAGAGCAAACAGATGACATGTAAAATTCCGTTATATACAGGAGTGGGACTTACGCTTTGAAAGAATGAAGCCACCCAGTACAAATACAACCAGCAAAGCAAACGAACCAAACGTGTTGGCTACCACCATGTTCCGACCAATTGCACCTATAAGTCGGAAAAGAGCAACTGCCATTTGATGCATGCAAAACAGTAGTAGCATGTAACGAAAGAACCTGTCAGATACACAAAAATTATCAGTCCACAGTTAGATGCCCCCTTTTTAAATATGCGAAGAATGTATAAAACATTCACAGGAAAGATTTGACACATTTCTTCATGACGATAATACAGTCCCTGTGAAATTATGCATCTATGCAGGCACAGAGTCGTTACCTGCCAGGTTCTGGGGTGAGCCCTATAACGTAGTAGACGATACATGACCATATTATGGATTCAACCACTGAATATGGAAGACGCAGAAGAAAACTGGGAATTGAAAATGCCCAACCGGGGTAAAAGAGATTGTCTCGTTGTTTGTAGAAAACAGGTAGCCGAGCCACCGTGATAGACATTTCTGAAAACCCATTAAACATCATGTGCACGAGTGCAAAGAAGAGTGTACTGAGGTACAGCGACCCATATAATTCATTGGTTGGGTGCAACTGTGTTCGCAAAAAGAGAGTCGAAGCAATGATTGCTACGAAGGCCACCTACAACATCAGACAAAAATTTTCAGTCAAGCATTTATCAGAGCATTTATTACATTTTCCAGGCTCGGTTTAGACAAACCAAATATAGAACAGTTCTAAAATTCATTGATCAAGATGCTACCATACCTCATTTTCACTTAAAAAAGAAATATAATCATATCACATCCAAGGAACGGACCGTAGTAGTCGTGAACACTCACCTGAGCGGTCCGGAATATATATAAAAACCTGTTTCGCTTCATAAGCAACAATTCCCTCTCCACACACGCTTTAAGGATATCCCTATCAGACAATGCAAACTTAGTGGTAACAAGAGCTGCTGGATGGCTCTCAGATTTGTTGAAGGGAGTAGCAAGCTTCTCGTCCAACTCCTTGCCAACGCGATAATCTTTGAAAGCGTTCGCTATTTCAGCAACGGGTACATACCGATATGGCCTTCTTTGATCAAACCAATACTGCTCTTGATCTTTTTTTGACGTAACCTGCATTGAGAAGTGCTCTCTATGTCAGGCCATTGATAGCACAAGCATAACAGACAATTTCTTATCATCAAGAGACACAAGCTTACGTTCAACATCGGAGCATCCAGAACAATCTGACACATGTTAACTCCATGTTGACTCATAAACAAATTGAAAATATCAACTACTCTGTAGTACCTCTTGGAGGAAGTCTGCAATTCCTTTTCGAGGCGGGAGTTTGAAGCCAACGATTTCAAAAAACTCCAATATATCTTCTCTTGGTCCGAGATATACAATGTGACCTTCAGCTAGTAAACAGATGTCGTCAAATAGCTCAAAGGTCTCTGGTGCAGGCTGAAGGAGAGCCATTAAAACAGTCCCTTCCATCAAATGCACAAAATTTCGGGTGCAATTCACAATCTGGAAGGTAGTAGAGCTGTCCAAACCAGTAGAGATTTCATCCATGAACAAAGTCTTCTTCGGTCCAACGATCATCTCACCTGCATGAAGAATAGTTCCACGCTAAGAGTAGTACGCAATATGGTGATCAATTCGGTAATATAATAAATTATCACGCACATTTCAGGACTAAGACATTTTGATAGCTGCAGGAAGCACAAAGCCTAGTCAAATGATTCTCTTTCAAAACATCAAAGGTTGTTGTGTGAACGACTGACAAGCCCTTCATGATCATGGGCGGGAAGCTTCAACAAAATCACAGTATACAGTGTGTGTCACTCAATGTTCACAGTTATTTTACCTGTTGTCACACGTTTCCTCTGGCCTCCGGAAATACCACGAAGCATTTCATTGCCTACAACTGTGTCGGCACATATTTCAAGGCCCAAAATCTTCATAATGTAATCTGTTTGAAGACTGTGCTTCTTCCCTTCAACGGCAGAAGCCTAATGAAATAAACAAGTCAAACACTAATGATTTAGTTTCACATTGTGTAATTAAATTCCATAGATGATAATTCAAAATCCCATAGTACAAATTTAAACTCACCTTCATGTATGCATCTATATCCGGATCGGGGTGGATGTTGTGTTCCTTCTCTCTACGAGCAAGCTCTGACAGCATATCTACAAGAAATGGACAGGAAAACAAAGGTCCTTACAAAATTCAGTCGTCAAGACTCAAATAACCCATGCTGGAAAAATGAAGCCAGTTTTCACAGCAAAGGCTCAAAATGACCTAGAATGCTGTAGCAGGTGGATCATTGCAAGCCTAAAAGACATGGATTTATTGTTTAGATAGGTCCTGTTACTAGAAGTACTTATTCACTTTGCACTCCAAAACATAATCTTGAAGAGTAATTCTACAGCGCAAAGTTCCAACTGCTTGATTTCAAGACGATGTAACATAAGAAAGGTCACGAACCATATCTGTAGCCAACACCCTGACATCTGGCGGCAAAATCCAATGTCTCTCGAACAGTAAGCTCCCCGATATGGTTGTCGGATTGGCTAATATATGACGAAGTTCTTTGAGGAACGAATTCGTCAAAAGTATGTCCATTGTAAGTGATCTTCCCGGAAGTCTGCGATGAATGAAGTTCAAATGATTATCTCATGTAAAACCAAAGTCAATATGATCAAAATCTTGATTATATTTTCATGATACAATCTTCACTTCTATGTAGCAAGGCTCAGAAAACTAGTAATTTTGCAAATGTGCAAACAGTAAGGAAAAAAAATCAGCTATAAAAGAAAATTCTCTATGATAATGAAACCTACTGCCAGCTACTATTTCCACTGATTCAATCACTGTAAATTGGTGGATAAGTTGGTAGAGTTCTAAATGTAGAAACTGCATCCTTAGATAGGTTAACTATTGTAAGTATGGCAGCCTTAGAATTTTGAGTTAGTGAAAATAAGGTTTACAGCTCCGTGGCTTACCCTCAAGGATTTGTCAAGCTTTCCAGCTAGCGCCAGTAGCAGCGTCGTCTTGCCAGCACCTGGAGGGCCTAAGAGTAGAGTCATTCTGCAAAGAGTGAAATGAAGGCATGAAGTTACTCCATTAGACCAAGTGGAATCTGATGAGCGCAACATTTCCGTGATATAACAACCATTCTGACATATTCCAGCAGGAATCTATTTCTACACTTTGTTAACTCCTTTTTAGTGATGATTGCATCAAAATAGCAGACAGCTGCAAGATACAAGGACTAAAAGCACTACCCCCTCCCCCCATCGGGTTCTTGTTACCAATATACATTCCAATTGGTATTACTATTCCAACTAGCTGAGAAAGTGCCAAAGACTAGTACCTGCCAGGTCTAATGATGCCACTAACGTCATGTAAAATAGGAAAGTCTCGCTTGTTATTTGGCAAGACTCTACACGAAGCCAGCTGACCCTGCATGAAAAAAGCTACGAGTGAGATGCCAAGTGATCAGAAACATTTTGAATTCTTCCAAGATATCACTTAATTGCAAAATAATCTATTTAAAAAAAATCAAGTACCTCCACAATATTTCGTGTGAAGTTAGTTAAACTCGGCAACGCCCGACTTCCGACGTAAACATCTGCATTCACGGACAAGTCTTCAAACCTTACTTCAACGGAGGGCTGTTGTAAGCCCACTCTGCAAAAACAGATCAATTCAGGTTGTTAGCAAACCAAAAACAGATATAACCGCCTGCACACGAGATGCCCAGGCGAAACGCATCCATATAGTATACATTTCTTTAACCTTTTGGAAGGAGTTTCATATCTCCGCTTAATACAGAGCCGGACCGCTGGCAACCAAAAACAGGGTTTATGCCATCTGGGCGGAAGCCTCATTCTATTTGTTCAATCGCGAACTGAAAGAAATTCATGAAGCAAATCTGTATCTCAAGCAAGCATGGGATCAAACCCCGCAAGTGCTTGGAAGGGCAAAGTATGTAGATGACGAAATCTTGCTCCGCAATCTTTTCATTCTATACGACAAGCACGCTTCTCAGCGTCACTCAAAGCAGATAGGATCTGGACTTTAGTTAAACAGCAAGTAAATCGACTTGTGCTCTTGGAAAATAGCACCAACGAACAAAAACGAAGATGCTCGCATGCGCAACTCGGTCATCGGCCAATTAAAAACTCAGCGAAGAAAAATGAGCGGGAGAATGAGAATTCTAGCGAACCACGACAGCCGCCTATCCCAAAATCGAAACTATCATATAAGAGTTTCGCGCGTTCACACCAGCCAGGAATACTACAAGAAGTAATTATAATTTCAAGGTCTACTAAAGGAGTGTCCATTTCCTCACCGATACAGCCGTTCCTTGACCTTCATCAAGAAACGCTCATTGTTCTGTTCGCTGGTGGCCAAAGCTTTTTCGACGATGCTCGTCCTCTGTCCTTTGGCAAGATGTCTCACATCGAAGGTTCCGTGCGCGTCGCCGTCGACGCCGTTCGAATCAAGAATAGCCGTACGAAGGCGGTGATACGTCGGGAGCTTCTCCAGGGCGGCCCATTCGAGCTCCATCTGATCGTCCGACTCGCGACGACGACTGCTCGAGTTTTTAAACGGAATGCGACCGCTCCCCGTATCCGACCAATCCCTCGACCCGCCGTGCTTTCTTTCAAACCATGGATCCCCTTCGGGCACCGTGGACTCCGCCATTGCACCTCTTCTTGCCAAAATCCCCTACACTCCGACTGGCTGCAGGAATCAACACAATCCTGTATGCAATTGTAGCTGTGTAAACTACAAAGAAACTCACACCAACGCAGCACTTAATTCTAAAGAAACTTCAAGAACACCGACACTGCTGTTGCGTCACCTTCACAAAACTCTCTGCGTCACAAACAATCCAGAAAACGCAAGTTAGCTGCATTCGGCAACCAAATGCACCGTCACGAATCGAATAAAAACGATCTAACGCTCAAGTCTGCTTAAGTAAGTCCCCGGTGATAAGAAAGATTTAATAAAGGCTTCCAATTCCAAGAAACAAGGTTTGAAGACACACGACTGTACACAACAAAAATTCAGGAAAAGTAAGGAGCTACATTCGGGAAGTCTGCTTAAGTAAGTCCTCGATGATTAGAAAGATTTAACAGAGGCTTCCAATTGCAAGAAACAACAAGGTTTAAAGACACACGACTGTACACAAGAAAATTCAGAAAACGTAAAGAAGCTACATATATTCGGGAACTATCACATCACAACATGCACCAGTTGAAATGACACACTAACCTGTAACCCTAGGGCATGCAGCAACAATTAGTAACTGAATTAATTGAGGGAGTTCCACTACCACCGCCGTGAGTACGTCCAGTATCAATCAATTCTCTGTGCCATTCATTCGTTTAAGTTTGATCAATTGGCGCCTCAACATACAGAAGAAGAGGACGGACTGAAACTAAGCGTCTGTTAAATTAGTCCCTCCCTCACACGGATCCGACTGCAGGGAGGAATTGTCCAGCCACATAATCTTGCAGTATGGAATTGCAGCTGTTTATATAGAGCGGATCTATCAATGGCGAAGAGAAGCACTTCGAGAGCAACTTCTTTAAGAAATATACCTAACCTCACCGAAAAGGTCCTAAAGAATCGAGACAATAAGAATCCACACAGGGTGATGGAGCCGAAGGTGGTGGAGAAGAATCGCTCGAACGACAGCTCGAACGACAGCAGATGGCATTCTAGAACTACGACACTAAAAGTTCGCTGTGTGAAAAGGTTGTGTTGCAAAGCGTTCCACTCACAGTGTGCCACCTTTCATGGCCCATGAGACTGCAGCTTTCCAAGTCACAATCAAACTGCGCCTTGGTGCCTTGGAAAAACCGAAATACATCTGTACACCAAACACCATAATAGAACATAATATAAATATTTAAAAATTAGAGAAAATTATATAAAAGTAAAACACTTATCGCGATAAACTCAAATGAATATCATAATAGGATAGCATTTTAGAATTACGAAACTTAAAGTTCGTTGTGTTAAAAGGTGGCGTTCAAAAGCGTTCCACTCATAGGGTACCACCTTTCATGGCCCATGAGACTGCAGCTTTTCAAGTCACAATCAAACTGCGCCTTGGTGCCTTAAAAATAACAAAATACATCTGTACCAGACACCATATTAGAACATAATATAAAATTAAAAAATTAAAGAAAATTATGTAAGAGTAAAACACTTACCAAGATAAACTTAGATGGATATCATAATAGGATATAGTATATGTATGTTCGACTAAAATTCATTGATATAAGATTACGAAGAAAGTAAATGGTCAAGTTAAAAATATGCAAATTTATATAATAGTAAAAAAACACCCTTCCCTAGACATGTATACCATAGTACTATAGCAAGGTCGCCACCCTGCGAACGAATATTTAATATTTTTGAAAAATAAGGTTTGTTCTTCAAAATATTAATTTCCTGATTTTCAGATTTGGGAAAAAAAGATTAAAAATGGCCCAAAATAGCTTAGAAATACCATAATATACCAAAATGTAATGACAACAAGACGGCGTGCTAATGAAAAATAGTTGTTGCACAAAATCCATCCATGTCACCCACATGGGCGGCGAGTACGTGAAAACCATTTCCAAAATTTATTTTCACGGTAACTTTGTCTGTTTATTTTATTTTACTAATGAATCATTGTCATCCACATTATCACAAACAGTAGTATGCCTCAATTTTCTCACGTGTTCAAAAACCAAACTCTCCTGTGAAAGTATCGTACGTGGACCGACGCCGTCAGCATGTTGAGGGACCGATGACGTCAGCATGTTGGGCCGATGATTCCTAGGCAGCTTCCACGGAGCCCCCGAGGAAGGACCACTGTGAGTGTCAACCCTGTTGGGCGCATGACACGTGGCGTGATAAGAGCGCGACCAAGTGGAATCATCTGCCCGCCATACGCAGAGGCTCACTTTTGAGTGAAAGAAGGAAGGAATGGAATTATTCCTTGAAAGCTTCTAAGATAAAACCACTGAGATATAGGGGAAGCTGCATTTGGATTGAGACCGCATAAATTGAACAAGCTGTGGCTTGTCCCAACGTTAACAGCAGGTGTGGCCAATTCGGCCATATTTAGAGCTCAAATAGTTTGCTGAATCCGCCCTCACAAAAGCTTGCCGATTCTGCACTCAGAATGTGCTGCAGTGGTCGATTTTGTACTAGATAGCGGGCTGTATGGGAAGATTCCGCCATTACCGCGAGGTCACGGGCGAGCCTGGAGGACGAGCCTGGGGCCAAGCGGTAATTGCGGAATCTTCCCATACAGCACGCTCTCTGGCGTTAAGGTTAGGGACAGGGTATTCTGAACTCACAAGTATCGTCACAAATTACACGTGTAGACTCAAGAATATTGAATGTCTATACATTAGGGAATATTCAAGCAGGATATTGATCTGAATTCCAAGTTCATTTGACCCACTCATTTGACGGCTTAAGTATAACTAGTATTAAAAGAATTAGTATACAGGTGTCAGCCGATTCTGCTGGCAGAATCGGCAGTTGCCTCGTGAGGCCGATTCTGCCAACAAATCGTGCCAATATTTGCTCGGGGAGGGCACTCCCTTGCATATTTTGCATACACCTGCGATAATGACCTATTTATTTGGGGGGTTATTTACCTTGCAAAAAATATTATAAGTGATGGTATTTTACATGTAAAAAGCCTGAGAATATTATATGTGATGGTATTTTACATGTAAACATGTTTCATTTTTTAAAAATCCCCTATTTTACATGTACATTTTTTACAAAATTTATCTACAATGAATATATTGAACCCTATTTTTTATCGCACGTAGTTTCTAATTTTTTTGCCAGTGAACCCCCCAAGAATATTTGGCAGAATACCCTGCCCCTAACCTTAACGTACTGAACTCCGTTACCATCGTTGGAAAGTATCGCCTTGCCAGGCTCACCAATGAGCCCGCTCGCCGGGTAGAATGTGCCATTCATACGTGTTGTGTAGTACGTAAAATTCTTGTCAATGAAAAGTAAATTTATGAGAATCTTTTCTTGTGTGAAATGAAAGAATGAGGAAATCTTTTGAACATTATTATGATTTTATTTTTTCATATTGTCCCCTCCAAATTCCAATGATACTCCCTCCGTTCCACAATAAGCTTCATGATTTCCTTCTCAATTTGTTCCATAATAAACTTCATGTTTGCTCAAACTATTACTCCTACTGACTCAGGGTCCACACCATTGGACTAGTTAATTCTTCTATTTTGAAGGTTGAGGAAGCTTTATATGGGACATAGGAGTATGTAATTAGAGATTCGTTGAGAGTCTGCAATCGAGAAAAAATAACCTTCCTAGAACTTATTCTTATGAATAGCTAAAGCTCAAGAACTTGTCTCAAAATCTTCTTGTGAAAAAGAGAGTGACGAGTCAAATTACGCTCTGGTTGCATGTCCTTCGAGGGAAGACAAAGATGAAATATTAGTTGCAAGCCTACAAAATTCCATGGTATTACATAATATTCAGTAGCCTTCACTGGCTTTGTTTGGCCCTTGAGGAGAATGTGCAAATATCCAACATCATCATCTATGCAAAATCAATAGCTAGCTTGTTTACAAGAAGGCGGAGGTAATAGCAACCGGGAGGGGAAGATTAACAAGATCTCAAAGCTCCAAACATATAATAAAAAAGAAGAAGATACTATAGTGATTTAAATGCCAGCACTAGAGCAACACGCCGGCCAACGTTGGCTGACAGCTTTTTTTTATAAAAATTGTAGATTTATTTATTTATTTTTTATTATTATTAAAATTATTTTTTTTGAAAAGTTGAATGGTGCTACAGGCACCAAGCTACATGCCTGCATGCCTGCAATTGCAAGTAGCATTTTTTTATTCATTGGTGGATTTTTATCTCCTCTTCTTTTTTCCCATTTTTTTTTTCACTTCACTCCAGTGATCTCCAACAACTGACTATGTCCATCCCTTTTCTGAATGAACTTCTATAACTTTGACCTCCATTGACCGACTTTGTCCATCCCTTTTCTCTTCTCTATACTGTTGGATGGATGTAAAGGCAGTGCGCATGAAGGCTACTGAATGTTATGTTACTTTTCAGCAAAAAGGTGACAATAAAAATATTCGTTCCCGGCCTCCATATGCATACAGGCAAGCACATGCATGTGGTGCTGACTGGACATGCAACTAGGGACTAATTAGAAGACATCCGTGTGGCTAGGGTTTGCCAACAATGCATGCAGGTGGTGCTGCCCCCTAACTTAATGCATGTTCAGCCACATGCTGCCCCCGGTTTGTCCAACTTCATGCTGAGGTTGAAAAATCCCCCATTTTCAATGCAAGTGCCATCCAAACATGTGACTGTCGCAGTCAAAGATACTTCCATGAGCTACTAACACTCATAGACTACAGATGCAATATTCATGATTCAAGAGTACCGTGCCCGGCCGTCAGTCAGCAGTGTTTTTCCTGTGTTTTTATTTTCTTGACGCCTAACTGGCAACGTAAAAAAAAGTTGGAAATGAATATTTGGCGAAATCTTAAGCTTACGATCATATTTTGATAGCATTTCTTCATATTTTGGTAGTTTTCTTCATAAAACTAGCTATCTTCACAAGAAATCTGGCGAAAAAATTTAAAATTTTCTCATTTTTTCTCTTAACCCTTAACCCTTTAACGTCTCGATTCAACATTGTTTTCAAAGATTCGTTATAAAATGTTTTGATGAAAAACAAAAATGGAGTTGATGTTTACAAAAAAGTTGTAGGTGTCAATGTGAAGATCACATATGTACGGTTGGATTCATTATAAAATTTTATTAATATTTTTTAATTAATTTTGCAAGGTTTTCTCTTGAAATTCAATTTAAAATCCCAAATCAACACAAAAATATTCAAAAATATTGTAATGAAATTGGAATAACATGCACTACGAGATGGAATGGTTTCCATTATTTGATTCTACTTATTTTAGAAAATCATGTTCAAGGTCTCACTTTTTGAACTAAGAATGAAAATTGACATAAACCAATTGTGTTGTTTTTCAAAAATCACAATATCTTATTTTGAAGATCTGTAGTATACAAATGATAGTCAACTAGCACAAGAACCAAGAAAAATTTGGATGGATGAAAAATTGTACAAGATGTAGTGTTGAGAAAGGTTGCAATATGTTCGTCGTCCATTATATGAACGCATGCGCGTCAAAGGGTAAAATGTCAAAGCAAGCCCCATAGGCTTGTTTTTGAGAGAATAATGGAGGAAATGGATTTTTTCAACCAAAATTGAGATGGATTAGTGCTTTGGAAAGGTGATGAAAAAGCGAGGTTAGATTCCCAACTTGCGCCTAAATTAAAAAAACTGTGGAACAATCCACAATCAAATGAAGGAATCAGAGGGAGGGGGCGGGGAGCTATAATTGAGTATCAGCTGTGGAGAGAGAAAAAGCATTTTCTTAAAATAAAAAAATAGAAAAAACGTTGGCCAATAGTGCTGTCGACGGCAGGTGTACTTTTTTGGTAGCAGCAGCTACTGTAGACTTCGAGCTGTCCTTCGAGGATCCTCTTGATGTTTAAGAGTTAACAAAAGAAAAATGCCAAGTGTTTTCGCGCTACGGGTGTCATAGTTTTCATCAAAAAAAGTTTCTAATGTTGTAAAGCAGTTGAATTAATGACGTAATATAATAAATAGCGAAATTACCAAAAACAATTTAATGTAGTTAAATTAGAATCTTTTGGAATATTCTCATAATACTTGGAATATTCTTGCTGATGTCAGTTTATCCACTTGCAAACCACATCGAATGCATATTCCAGCCACACTACAGGCTCCGTTTTAATTAGCCAACCAAACTTACAAGAATTTTTAGGGAACTCACCATTTTAAGTGGCGTTTAATGTAAAGGAACAAAAATTGCCGCTATAAACCTCTAGTATCCATCTTGCTTACATAATCTTTTGGAATTTTTTTTGAATACAATACCTTTATGTTATAGGAATTGAGGAAAATTATTGCCATCATTATATCTTCAATGAAACGTATCAATTAACGCCTAAAAACCGGAGGGGTATTGGACAAAACATAGATGTGTTATAATATGTGCCTTCCATATGTTTGATGAAGTTTGGTTCAATAGACAAAATGTAGAGTATTATCTCTAAAAATTATCCATACGGTCAAACTTCCAAAAATAACTTTAGATCATTTTTTAAAGAATTTAAAAGCATTAACCTTTGAAAATTTGTATAAATTATAATTTTCAATTTTAGAGTTCAAAATTTAGTATGATTTGTTAAAGTTGGGCTATCTATTATAAACTTCAAAAAAGCAAAAGAAATGATGGAGGGATCATCATTACTTTCCCCAAATAGCAAATTTTATAACACTAAGACAATGTTGAGATGATCTACTTTGAAAAATTCTCCTGGGTGGAGTTTAACTCGGATTGCCATAATTCAAATTGGGTTGGAAAGTAGACTTGATGTAGTATTTTAATTTTAATTTTTACAATTTTTTTTTTTTGGTTCCAGGCAGCCTGTTAAATTCGGGTAGCGACCAGAAAATGGTCTTTTGAGTGCTTAGGGGTTAAGGCAATATTGTATTTATTCTACAAAGTCACCAAACGCAATGTATTACATTTTGGTCGGAACACTATTTTATGTTAGTTTTTAAGTTATTAATATACATACAATCCTAAAATAGCTTTGCACTGTGGTTAACTTTTTGCCAAAAAACTAATATCAATGACCAATAGAAAATGTTTACTGACACATTTTGCTTGTTATGCAATGTCACATTACACGTTTTGGACGCCCTACCATGAAAACACACTGCTCTATTTAGTAGAGAAATCTGGCAAAATATAGCCAGAAAAGAACGCTGTCAGGGTCGTCCGAAAATAAATAATTTAAAATAGAGATGACGATTTTTTTAGGAAATTATTTTTTTTCGAAAATTTCGAAAAAATCATGGTAAAAAGAGAATCTTATAGAGTATTTGTATCATTTTGGAAAATTAAAAAAAATATATTTGGTATAAATTGCTGATCCTAACAGTACTCTCTTTGTCCCATATTAAGCTTCTTCAATGCCTTGTGAATCTATCCTACAATAAGCTTCGTGTTTGCTCAAACTACTACTCCTATTGGCTCAAGGTTCACACCGTTATGCTCAGGGTCCACACCATTGGACTATTTTCGTCATATAAGAAGCTCTTAATATTGGAGAAAGGAGTACAAGGCAATTAATTTTAATTTTAATTTTTTCGTTGGTAAAACAACATGCACCTTAAATTTTTTTTTTGCCGAAATGATACAAACACTCTCTAAGATTCTATGAATATTCTATAGATATTTTCTAAGATTCTCTTTTTACCATGAAATTTTTGAAATTTTTGAAAAAAAAATAATTTCCTAAAAAATTCGACATCTCGGAATGTAGCCATGTAAAGAAAAAAATGGATAGAATCATATATATATATATATATATATATATATATATATATATATATATATATATATATATATATATATATATATATATATATATATATATATATATATATATATATATATATATATATATATATATATATATATATATATATTTTGATATGCTCATCGATAAATTATCTATTATGAGGCAATTTCATTCAAACACTGGCAATTTTAGTAAATTTTTGAGAAGACTGATGATTTCATCCATCTTTTTGCTCATTTTTTTTAATGTAACAGTTGCCACTCCCAAAATCAAGTAAGATTCTAGCGAGAATTCGCCAAATGCTTTTTGGTTGGTAAAAGGAATATGTACAATAGCTCTTGCGTGACTCTCTTTATCTTATAAATAAATGACGGTATGAAAGTTTGAATGAACATACTCTTCATGTACAGTACTGTACATTGGCTACAAAAAAAGGTTGAAGTTTTTTTGGTTTTTTTTGGTTTTCTTTTGTACATAACATTTAGTAGCCTTTATGTTCACTGCATTTCCTTCATGCACTTTGTTCATCACCTTGAGCCTCCACTTGTCCACTTAGCTACTAATGAAATACTGTTGGGTGTGAAATATTCCACACCATCTACTGTAGAGCCAAGGCAGTGACAGTGCATGCTAATGTAAGGTTAGTCTGAACTTATGATTGAGATCCTACTCATTCAAAGTGATTGAGGCAACGTAATGACAGTTATCAGTATATCATAGTCTGTTTTGTACCGATTTGTCATGAGTGCACAAGAAGTCTACATTTAAACTGAATTAGCACTCTTGCAGGTGGACATATGCACACTAGTACAAAGTGGTTTCAATTGTCTGATGCCAGGTCAGAATTTTTTTTGTTACTTTTGCAGACATTGTTTCTTGTTGCAATGAAGGACACTATGTACACGCTCTCTTCCCTGCCAAGTACAGTGTGTACGTGAGGGTTGTCTTGACCACTAAATAAAGTGTCAAACACGACAACGAAGACGTCTAGTAGACCTCTCCTTTTTGTCAAATAAACATATTCTTAGAATATACATGGAATATTTTTAAATATTTTTAAATATTTTATCCAAGTTGTGTAACACATTTGAAACGTTTTCATATAATTAGACAACTGATGTTGAATGTCGTATATGTCGTCAAGTTGTAAAATAGTGTCGTATATGACAACCTTGGTGTTGATGATAATAGGCACATGCATAGATTTTGAGATAAAAACAATGTTGTTATGTGTGGCCTTGGGGAATTGAGTAAAATAATGAGCAAAACTTCAACTTAGTTGCCTACTAAATTAGCTAGAGGTGGTTTTTTTTTTTTTTTTTTTTTTTTTTCTTTCTCTGACTTGTTGGAGCTAGACTCCAGAGTTGTGGCACAGTCATAGTGGTTTACATGTGGAGGGACCATCTTCCATTGTATCATGTACTCCTACACATAAAAAAAGTACCCTTAAAATATTTTTTGTAGCTCAAAGTGGGTCACATGCTATTTTGGGAAGCTTTTTATAGTTAAAGGTTTTGGTATTTTTTTAATTGGTTTTATAACTCAATATCTAAAGAATAGTTAAATTTCATTGAATTCCAACTTGTGAATCAAAAGTTTTACGTTTGTTATGTTTGAAAACCTAAATCAAGTAGCCAAACAAATTTCATTTAAAAAACCTTTTAAACATGGAATAAAATTTGATTTCTTTTGACTTTAAAGATAACTTTAACCCTTAAAGGACATACTAAGCCCACGGGCTTGTTTTGAAAGAATCTTTAAGAATTTTTTTGATATGATTGACCATTTTTTAATTGGTAAATCACGTTAGAAAGGAAACAAAATTGCGTACTGAGATTCCCAGTTTGCTCCGGTTAAGCAAATCGTGGATTGACTGAGAGAGAGAGAGGAATGCATCGATGGTGGAGGAGAAAAAGTTTGAGCTGTTAGATGGCTGGATGACTGTAGGCAACGAGGTGGAAAAGGTGTTGAAGAATTGTTGCAGGCGCTTGTTACAGCTTGTAGAGAGACCTTCCCAACTTGATTCCCCAACGTGCCACTTGACAGGCTTGGGTGGGCTCTAGGCACCCAAATTATTACTACATTAATGTCCCTTAATGGCATTGAACCCTCTGCCCATTATATCATGTCTCCATGTGATGTTTTCCCATCATGGGTGGGTAGCTTGAATAGGAATGCCATGGTCAGAAAATTTGGTTGCTCCCAAAGGTTAACAAATACATTTTTATAATTATGGTGCTAACAAATTGTCTTGTTTGTGCAATGGCATGTGAGAGAACGTTGTGACTACTTGTGACATTGGAAATATGTCAATGGCACCAATTTATTTTGTCAATGTGGACAATTTGAGTAATTTGAATAAATTTTTATTTATTTATTTATTTGTTAAGGGAAAATACTAAATAAAGAAGATGAAACAAGAATCTAGTAGGATAAACAACTAAAGCAAGATGTTTCATGAGAATAAACACATATGATAAGGACGGTAGCCTAAATTGAGGGTGCTTGTTCCCACAAAACACTTTACGTCCATGCAATAGTTCCTTACCCCACAAAGAAACCCATAAAAAGAAATCTAATATGCACTATGATTCATAAAGCACGACCTACTATTACACAAATTCAAAAGGATGGAATTCAAGCAAAGTGAACCTACTCAAAATACAAATTTGAAAAATACAAATTTGGAAGAGTTCTTTACAATAGTTCACCTAATTTTTTACATAAATTAATTGTTTCAAAAATGGATACTAATGTAGTTATCATTCTTCCCGAACTGCAGGGAAATGGTGTCCATTGCTCACATGTGCTTCAGCGTGCTCCTTCAAGTACTCTTTGCTATGCATTTCTGTCAATCTGTACCAATACCAAAGACCAAAGTCATAATATTAGTGCACTAAGTCACCCTACCTTAAAACGGCTTGTGGTAAAACTTAGAAAAATAAACATCTTATTTATAGCTTTGCAGTACGGTACCTTATGTCATAAATTAATTAATTTTTGTTCCAAAGTGCCACGTGTCATCTTGTGATTGGTTTAAGGTGACATGGACCTCTAGAAATTCAATTTCAACACCAGGTTGTTTGAATCAAACCCTCGTGTAAGGTACACTTTGACCTCTTTAATTTGAGAGCCTCAATGACACTCATATTAGCTATGACTGTTTGCACGGGTGACAATTATGCTACAATCATTGATAAAAAAAAAGGTAGACACCTAAAATTGTCAAAATAAGAAATTCAACATATTTGGAGGCACTTTTTCCAAGGTATAATATTTCTATAGTATTGGCTGATGATTTTACAAAAACCAAATAGAAAACAAAAAAGAAGAAAAAAATAAAAATTGTGGATAAGCCATATAATTGTTATGAATTTTCAAAGTGGAAATTACCTAAATCACTTCAACCATCCCATAGAATTGTCATAAAACCAACCTCTATAAGTTTCAAACTCACTCAATCACAATTAATCCTTTAAGGACATGGCTTTCCTAATTCCCACATCCAAAATTCCTTTAAACTCCATTTTAAGCATGGTTTTCTTTTTAATTAACTTTGATTCTATTCTAAAGACGTATAGATGCCTTAAATATGTGTGTTGTGGCATTTTAAAAATTCCATTTGGTTCAACAAAGTACAAGTTATGAGCAAGATTCTCCCTGAAAAAAGTAAACCCATGGGGCTTAGTATGTCATTAAAAGTTTGAGGATGGTTTAAAAACACTTTATGGTATGGAATGAGAGAATAGGTGTAGGAACAGAATTGGGTGTTTCTACGTGATGCAGGATATTTCAAAATGTCATTGTAAAGGTCACATTAAAAAGGTCTGGTCGTCAACAACAAATTTCTCAAGAAACAACAAAAAGAAAAAGAAAAAAAAAGGGCTACATCACAAACTTGACAAGTAATGTTTAGTTTGCAATGTTTTTTTGTATGTTGTTTGAGTTTCATCTACTAGTTTTATCTTGATGTTTTTTGCATGTTTGTAATACATGCTTCGTACATTATTTCTATAACAAACATATTGTTATTGTGTGTCAAATGTAATCACCCCTGTTCATTACAACAACATACGAAAAACACCGCAGAAACATGACTTGCCAAGTTTGTGATGTAGATGAAACTCAGACCTGCTCATGGTGCGGTCTTTTGCAAACCCCAGTTCGTCATCTACCAACAAGTCTGCGTCTGCAAGACGATTTGAGCGTGTATCACTCTTCCGAGGAGCATCTGCCCGAGTCATTACCTTGTCAAAGAGCTCTTTAGGTGACCCCTCTGCTGCACACATAAATCGCGCCCTATGTTCATACATCACCTGTCAAAACAACCAATCTCATAAATTAATTCAGGCATGTGAAACAATCAAATTTCTACATTAAAAATTAAACTATTTTAAACATCATAAAGAAAATCTGCCCATGGATGGTAAGGTCTCCCTACACAGTGATCACATGGATGGCATAGAAGCCTGCCCATATGATCACTGTGACTTATGCCAGAATATTGAAATGTATTTTGGCAATGGCCTGATATGGGTACTGGTGAGATGCGTCTCACTATGTGTGACTTACGTCTTACTCATTTTATGTGTGTTAGAAATTTCGTCTCTAACACCATGTATATAGCTGTAGCCATGGCACCTACAACACCATCTAATTTTAGTAAATTTCCAATGTTCTTTTCTTACCAAAAGGATATTTCTCAAAAATCACACTATTTTTGAAGGGGGTACCCATATCAGGCCATGTTAGCCTCCCATGTGCTACTAATAAAGTGAAGTTTGTCGTCTCGAGATTTGGAGCAGGAACTTACATCTACTAAAGTAACAAAACGATACGCAACAGATCGGTTGTGTGATCCAAATATGGGGACATTGTCTAATGCCAATGTATGGAAGCTCTCTGTATTCATGCCACACAAACAACTGAGTCTTTTTCAACATAGTTTTGCCTGGCTAGGGCACAAGAAGAAGAAAAAGTTAACATGCAAGATGGTAGGCTTAAACGCTAGTAGGAATGTTGTCATTTTAAACTGGTCATTTGTGACTTAAATGGTCTATTGTGACTCAATTCTTGTCCAATGTGAACATTTAAGTCACAAGGGACCACATTCCTATTAGTAAATTTTGCTTCAAGACTACCTAACAAACACTTTGAGTTGCAATCTCAGTAGTGCAATTCTGTTGTTTGTTTTCAAATCTAGCCTTGCACAACTTGGAGTTCAAGAATCTCATCCCAAAGTTACTAGGCCCCCTTAGAGATTTCGAATCATGTTCCCCTAATTGTCTCCATTCTTGGAGCATAAGTCTTGAACTCTACCACCCCCACTAGGGAGTGCACAAGGAGTAGGGGGTGTGACGGTGCTTTCGAGAAGTTGATTCTTTGAAGATTGAGAACTTGGAGAGAGAATGGAGGAGCCAATCGTGGCCATTCTCCACAAACCAGGACTTTACACTCCTTGAATGAGTGTGAAGAATGAGAACGATAGCAAACTGGGAGAATTTACCTGCGGAGAAGAAGAAATGAAGCTTCTCAATCTTCATGCCCATTCTTCACCTCAGGAGGAGAAGAATGAAGCTTCTCAATCTTCAAAGAATGAATCCTCCACAATTCAAGGAGAAAATGCCACGTACCCATTCTATGAAAAATGTTGCATTGTACCCCTTCTTTTGACTTGCTTGTTTAGAAAGTTCGAGATAATTTAATATTTTCGTTTCTTTTGTTTCAACCCCTGAAGGACCATAAGGCCCCCAAGGGACCTCATAATTTTTTTTTAGCAGTTTTGTGTAGGTCTTATATAGACTTCCTTTTGTTCAAATTTGTTTGCTTTTTGACGGACACATGCAATGTTCTTCACTAATTCCAGAGATCTAAAACTTGGTCCCATCTTATTTATATTTTTCACAATATGATCATCTAAATTTGTCATTTTAAAACCATGAATCCTTGGTCCTTCAGGGATAATGACTCCCCCGATGGCTAGCCCACAAAAGGAGATGGTTTTTAAAATTGCATTCCAAAACTCTAAAAAGGGGCTAGTACTTTTATCACAAAACCAAGCTCCCAACAATGCTAATAATGATGAGAAATAAGGAGCACTCACTGAAAAGTCCAAAGAAGTCAGCAGCACCCAATGGCATCTCACATAACTCGTGAAACTGGAACAAGGCACAACCAGCACCTGCTTGAGGGACCTGTAATTTCATAGAATTTTGCATCATAAAAACTCTAATAGGAAAACGTATATTACAACTCTTTCTTGAACTGTGACAACCGAACATGATGATTCTCATTCCACTCACCTAAAACGTTTATTGCATTTGGACTACCACATTGGATTGAGATAGTTGATAAGTCTCTAAAAACTTACGGTGTCACTTTTAATGTCATTTTAACACATGTCAAAAAAAAATTAAAAATTGTACTTGTGCTATTTTGTGCTATTTTGAGATGACAAAAACTCAATAGTTACATGCAATAAGGTAGAGGTACCCATAGCCAATAAGTACCCCATAATTAATCTGTAGACTTCTCATTTCATGAACCCAAAAGCCAACACAGAGTAGCTATATGTTCAGGACTTGATCTCATTGTTTTTGGTTATTAGTAGGTGAACCTATATATATATATATCGATCATTGGTTTCAAAGAACTTTTCACTTAATTTTTTTAATAAATTGAATTTTGAGAAAAAAAAATTCAACTTTTTTTTTTATCATACTACGATATCTATGTTTCTTTATGAAAGAAAATATTTTAATTCCATAGGGTGCATGAATCCAAAATGGGAGGGAAAAAAATAAAAGCATCAGTAACCTTGGCAAATATCTCTTTTGAATACAAGAAAATACTAAATAGCAACATTCTATTATAGTTTCAACCCTCTCTCGTCGCTTTCATCGCCACATGGCGCAATGCAGTTGAAAAAGAAGAGGGTTCAAAGGGGTGGTGGGCGCTAGACTAGAACTACTAAAATTTAGATATTGATTGCACAAGATGTACACAATCACAACATGAGAGCCTAGGGTCGATTTTGGATACACCAATAGCTAATACTTTAAAAACTCATAACTTATTTATAGAGTCCAAATAATGCATGCTAAAGAGCGATTGAATCTTCTTTCACTTGCCAATAAGACCCAATTAAATAAAATTGAGTTTAATCTCTTATATTAAGTACACAACGTCACGATACCATGTCACTACCCTGCTTGGTATCTGTCACGAAATCCTCCACATTTCACATCCATGTCTTTCATCTAATTTTTCATCATGTTCTCAAATTGTTCTCCACAGTTCCCAAAAGCTTCGCATCACATTCCCTAGCATCCCCTTCATGTTCCCTAGCGTTCCCTAATGTTCCCATCATATTTCCTAATGTTCCCAAGTTCTCTTTATGTTCCCAAGGTTCCCATGTTCCTTTTGTGTTCCCAATTGATTCCCACGTTCCCAATGCAATGTAACAGGGTGTTTGCTAGTAATAGTAAAATATGCTCAATTGCAATTGTGGCTTATATCACATAAAACATATCAGCAGGATTCTTTAGTCATACCTGTAACTTTCTACCCATGATGACTTCCACAGTCGTTGGTCTTGCCTCCTCTCCATCTAGCACTGCTAGAAACACCTTGCGCAGATTTTCAGAAGCATCAGGCCCCATGAAATAGAATCCACTTTCAGCCTGTTCATTTTCCCATAGAGATATATCAAAAACATGTGGATCCAAATCTCAAACGTTTAAAAAAAATGTTCAACAAGAAGGCGTGTGTTTGGTATCCAGAACCTACTGTGCTCTTTTTTTAGTAGATGTGTCACAAGATTATAAGCTATTCACTCATGGATTAGAACTCATAACCAAGGCTGTTCTTTTGGACCATTAGATCAATCTCGTCAGTCTTGATTAAATGAGTGCACAGTAGCTTATGTCCCATAACCGGTTTGGGACATAACCGTCCCTCGCCGGTTATGTAGGCCATAAAGAGGCTTACAGCTGTTAATCTTCGATAGTCTGTGGCCGAACCTATCTCATGTATCACACACCGCTCCTGAAGAATACATTTTTGGGAGTTAGTCATTGTCACTTGAGCCAGAAAAATAACAAACAGTATGAATTCCTGGATGACATAAAAAGGAACTACAATTCATTTGTTTAAAAGCATTGCTACTGAGTCAGCCATGGCTAGATGTTACATACTTCGAGTTTTGCAATAAATGGAAGAAAAAGATCCCGTTGCAAGCCACCCTCATAAAGCTTTGCAGGCGCCCTGTTCGAAGTTGATACCAGTACCTGCAACATCAGCTCTACATGTCAGCTTTAAAACAGCACTAGAGTAAACCACCCTATTTGTGCCACTTTATGGTCACTATGTATGAAATTTTAATACGTGGGTGATGGCCTGATATGGGTACCCCCTCCAAAAATAGTGTGATTTTCGAGAAATATCTTTTTGGTAAGAAAAAAACATTGGAAACTTACAGAAATTAGAGGGTGTTATAGACACCATGGCTGCAACTATATACATGGTGTTAAAGACGGAATTTCTAGCACACATAAAATGAGTTAGACATAAGTCACACTATGTGAGATGCGTAAAAGTGGTACCCATATCAGGCCACTATTGCAGTTGTCCCTCTCTATTATGACATGTTTGGGAAGCCCTAACTTCGAGGGGCAGGCATGAATTAGTCCCAGAAATATCTTGTCACTTGAAACAATAATATTGTCAAATTGTGGAGGGTAGACTGATACAAATAGAGTGACTCCAAATCGTGGCACAATTTTAAAGAACCAAATTTCTACTAGTGAGGTTTCCTTATGGTCATAGTGATCATACAAAGGCCTACACATAATTCTCTGCTTTTTCCAGTCTAAAGAAAAACCTTTCATATACCAACAAAGGAGGTTCTGGTGATGCTCACAACTCCATTTTTGAAGAGGTGATCAAAAAGCCGATTCAAAATGAGAGCATCAGCAACATCTGTGACCTGCGCACCTCAAGTGAGACATCACTCATATCAAATAATGCACCACTGACATAAAACTCACTTGTGCAAGCCCCGTTGAAATGATATCATTGAGAAAAGAAAAAGATCAAAAAACACATCAAAAACCACTGCATTGGGATGAAACAACCATTGGTTGAAACAACATCTCAATGTTGTTTTTTAATGTTGTTTCAACTGGGGTTTTGCACACACAAACACTACACTACTTTTCAATAATAGTTCATGTGGTACTAATTCCAAAGACAAACTCTACTTTGCAATATCATGAAATTGGCGAGGGCTGAAATTTTTACTGAATGGCTGAAATCTTCATTTTGCATTGATTTTACATTTTAGTGTCACCTTCACTAATTACCCTCCCTTACTATAAACTCACCCTCACTATTAGCAAAAATTAGTGTAGTGAAAAATCCAACATGGAAATGTCACGTTGAATGTATTATGGATAAATAAGATAACACGATTTTCACAAAAGAAGTTGGCTAGAAACTAACCATGAACTCATCAATGCACAGCAGAACTGATTCTTCCGCGATTTCCTCAGCCACCATCTCCAGTGGATCTGTCATACCTCGACTCCTCTGCAAGCACCAATCACATTAAACCTACTGTTGAGCATTATTACGCAACGAGAAAGGAAAATCAAAATCAACTGAAAAGAGACCTGCATAGACCTGCATAGACTGTATAGAAGGTCTGCATGAAAAAGGAACTACAAGGCAGGTGGTGATAACAGGAACTGGTTTGAACCTCAGTCATTTGCTGTGTTCAGATCACCAACTCCTACCATCGCCTTTTTAATTATTCACTAAAACCAAAAAAATCATTAGAGTATGCATAATTACTTGCAAACGACTATGAACATTCAACATGAAATCGTGGAAGTGAATTCGCCTCTTCCTCCACGTTGAAGGCCTGTTGAGTACACCGACCACAATGCAGACTCAGTAATTGGCTCAGACACCACTATTAACTTGGAATTAGAATTATCATGAATCTTTAACTTTCTTAAAAAACAAAATGGGTTGGTACAAAATCACGAACATTTGTTACAAGTAAGAAAGGTACACCAAGATATAAAACATGACGTAAATTCCACTGTAAGTACAAAACACTATGGAATATCACACTAAATGTGTTATGGATAAATGTGAAAATTGTTGTGAAATTGATTTTCCCTGTTCTCTCTAAAACGGGGTTTTGAGGTCACATTTTTGGTTGTCTATTGAAATAACATTAAAAAACAACATGATGGGGATGTTTCAACCAACCGAGAGGTTTAGGGTTGAATGGTTTTTGGATGTTGTAGGTCTGCGAATTGTTAAAATTAGGTCAAAGTGGAGAGGAGAGGAAAGCTTACAACTGTTGGTAAAACATGTCCATGAGCATGGTTTTTCCAGTACCCACACCTCCATAGAGGTAAAGGCCCTTAGGAGATCGAGTTTTCGACATGAAGTGCTTGAACAGCCAACCTCCTCCACTGCAATTAAGCCACACCGCACCAGTCACTTCCCTAACCCTAAACAACCAAATGGGGGGACTTCCATTAAACTGTCTCGAAAATGGTCCATCTCTAATAGTAATATGTAGCTTTTGTAGCTTTTGTGTCACTCACATTGTCTGTTGCCAAAAACTAGGACAATTATTTCCGGACAGAGGGAGTATTGCTTTTCTCATCAAGGTTCTAATGACACCACTATTTTCGCAATATGGTCATCTTAAAACCATGAATTCTTGGTTAAGTCGTATTAATGCCCAAAAGATTTGAAATCTAACCTGTTGCGTTGAGAGCTACGAGGAGAGTGCTTGTCTAAGCCAATATCAGAAGCATCTCGCATGAGATTCTCAAACAAGTCATGAAGCTCCTCCAAGGTCTTTTCCTGCTCCAATACCACACGGTTTCATCAAACAATGGTCCTCGTTTAATCCAGTGAGTCTTGGGACAATAGAGTATCTGATTGCTGCTTACCTGGAATTCGTCGCCAGGCTTGAGTTCCCCAGCAGCTACTCGGCGCTCGTATTCTACCATGGGACCGCCCTTATAGTCGTCACCTAATTAAATTCACACAAGCCCAATGCCAGGACATCGATCATCACTGATCATTAGCAACCCTACACCGCATTCCTTACTTATTAGGTCTGGCCCATTTTTATGTTCTGGATACTGAATTTCAATAGAACAAAGCACCAACACCAGGACAAATGTACAAAAGAGTATCTAGAGAGTAAGTTTTAACAGAGCTTCATCGTTCGATCACTTAGACCTTAAAAAGAATTGGAGTGGTGAAGGAATCAGTGAGTGAACTCTCACTGCAACAGGTTTGGGCATCAGAAAAATCGAAAAATACGTACCGGAGATGGAGGCATCGGCAGAAGTGGCGACGCCCCTGGTGGCAAAAGGATGATCGTAGGCGAGCCAGCTATGGCGGGCACCGGAATCAATGGCGCAGTGGCAGTCATGGTGTGTCGGAACTCCGGCTGCTGCCGACTAGCGCTGTTTTGGGATGAGACCATCGCCACTGCTTGTGCAGCCGTCGCGCGCATCGTGCCGCCGCCCGCATCGAGCCTCGATCGATCACCTGTTTCAGCTGCCGAAGCAAGATAGACAGCCGGCAAGTTAGTAATTCCACGGCAATAGAATTTAAGCAAAAATCCAGTTGCTACAACCTCCACCCAAAGTGCAAGAGATCGATCGAGCTTGTATCAATTCTAGACGAGTTCATTCACTCATCGTCTACCTTCCAAAACATGGCACTCTCTAAGTCTCTATCCAGGTCCATGTGCTACACCAATAGACTGTTTATTCACGGGAATAAAAGAAAAAGCGGTTGATCGCTCAGACTGGATGTACCACCCACATAATAATAATGATTTCCAAGCTAAGAATCTGAAAGCCATTTAAGATTACTAGGTACTGGTAACTACTTCATGATCATGGAGTCTATTGACCTCCAAAAGAAAGGAAAGCATCTAGAGACTCTACCAGTTCTTGTGAAAGCCAATAGCAGGAAACAACTTCGCAAAGGTGTCCGAAAACGTTGCACTTGAATAATACGGAGTAATCGAGCTGAATCAATCCCAACACACCTGAGAACAGAACTCACTGACACCGTGGAGGGATTAACAAAAGTGTGATTCTCACGTCGCCTAGCTGGAGATTCAGTCCGGCACGGCGTTGACTGCTAATTAAAGTACGAAAACGAAGAAGATGATTAATTAACTGAACGCACAGCTAAGTTAGCAAAAGGAGCTACTGTAGTGTAATTGGAAATGCGTTCACTGCGGAGCTTGTACAGCGATGCCATGATCGGCGTACACAGGAGTAGTAAGATTCAATTAGCTGACAGAGGCTGATGTATCGATCAGTTTGATACTTTGATTATTGTTGTGAAGATCTGTAGGTGGAGTGGAGAGCAGGGATAAGGGGAATCCCGGCAGAACTGGGGACGGCGTTGCGCTCGCCATCTGTCTATGGCGGGGGACGCCGGTCCGACTGGAGGGGTCTCTTGCCACGTCGGATGCCAGCTGGACTTTTGTTCCAGAGACCAATGAAATGAATGAAGCTGGACCCAGCATGGGTGCATCACACATAGCATAATAGAGCACCTTTTTGAAAACTGGATCGAAAGAGAATCCTCACTTAGTTCCAGTTTTTAAAGTAATGAAGGAATGTAATTTGTATTCCATGAATTTTGAGATTACCGTGTCATTGTTGCGTAAATTTAGTTTCTAATTGTAATTAGATTGTGGTCTTATTGCAAAAGGGTGTTGGCTCCCATTGCTTTGTTATGCAATAGGGGGTTGTCACACCTTTTTCTTCCCATTCTCAATCTTTAAAGAATGTGTACGTAGTATTTTCTTCTTGAATTGTGGAGGACCCATTTTCCGAAGATTGAGGAGTTCCATTTTTCTCCTCCGGGGATGAAGAATGGGCGTGAAGATTGAGAAGCCGTGGAGAAGATTAACAAATTGTATTCATTCTCATTCTTTACAAGGTGAGGAGGGAAGTCCTACCTTCATGGAGAATGGCCACGATTGGCTCCACATTTCTCTCCCAAGGTTCTTAATCTTCAAAGAATCAATCTTTTTTAAAAGAAGTGTAACAACCTCCAGTGATGATATTATTATAAAGGAAGAATATCCCTTTTCGGGATACAAAGGGACTTCAATTGTACCTCTCTATTGGCATGTGTTATAGTTGATCCAACCATCTATTATATTACACAACGTGATGAATGCAAGTACACTCCTACAAAAGTTCTACCATTGGAATGGGCGTGTTGTGCAAGTCACTTCGAACACAGCCTCACCTAGTCTATCATATAATACAAAGTGTGCATGCTCGTATGCACTCCCCTAGACAATTCCATCATCGAATTGTTGCACCACACTCTGGTACAAGCCCGCCAAATCTATATATGACGCACAATGGTGCACGCACACTTGCTCTCCACGATGATTATGACAGGGTATATATAGTGTATGTGTCCTAACAAGTGTATGTGGAAGTAGTCCTAAGGCAAGAAAAGCAACAGCACTCATTGTTGTTAAAAAGAAGTGACTACTATATAAGTGAAAGTAGAGTAGAAAGGGTGCTTTACTCATTTCATCCAATCACCTTCAAATGAAAGACAAGGGGCAAACCTCACAACATTCTATAACCTCCAAAAAAAATTCATTGAACAATGAAGCTATATCACAACTAAAGTCAAATATACCTCAACATACTTGGGAGGGAAATATAATTAAAATCTTAACCCTTGATGATCACCTCATGATAGCAAATATAGAGAACAAGTAAAGGCATAAATTCACGTACCTACTATGTGGTCAAACTTAAGGTGTGATGATAAGCGTGGTGAACAAACTTAACATTTCCGTGTTGCATGGCCCTAGATGTAACATTGAGTGTGACGAACAAGCACAATCTTATTTATTGTCATGAGTTGAGTTCCAAGAGATTTTCACGTAATGGAATCCTCATTATCTAAGAAAAAAATATATAGAAAATTATGTGAACCTCACGGGACTCATTGTGCTTGCTCATTGTCATGCCTTGGGGTCACATGACACATAAGTGAGAACGAGATTATGAATGTTGCCCACATTTACCATCATACTTTCGACCACGACATGTAAGTGAGATAACACCCACACTTTTTATCATGGGTGATCACCAAAAGTGGCGACTACAATTATATTTTGTTCCCAACTTCCAAATATTTCAAAGAACATATTCTATTCAGCTCTAATGCCAACAAGATTTCACACCAGGAGTAATTGAGAGAGCAAAGGGACTCCTCCAAGGCTACTGCTACCTGATTCATTCGAATAATAGCAAATAAGAGAAAATACCACTAACAAGGGAAAAAACAAACAAAACTGGTCGCCTGCGAGGCTGAGTTCAGGATTTCTTAGCTGTTAAACGCTTAGGAGCCAAGGGAGGAAACAATTGCCGAGGTCTGAGCAGCAATTTCGTGCTGGAAATCATGCACTTCAACTTGCTCATTGTGTGCTATCATATTGTGAAAAGTATAATTCAGATGGGACCAAATTTTATATCACCAAAATCAGTGAATAACATTGTATGTGTTGGTCAAGAAACAAATAAATTTGAACAAGAAGAAGTCCACATAAGACCTACTCAAAACTGCTAGAATAACATGAGGCCTGATTTGGGCTTCTTGGTCCTTTAGGGGTTAACCAGTATCACTAGCATGAGAATGCTCACCTGTTTCCAGAAATCTAGGACCTCGTAGGCAGGACCAAAGAAGGAGCTGGTACAACAGGCTCAACAAAATAGCCAGCTTTGGCGCAAGCCTCCTGAAGAGCCTTCACTTGATTTTCACCATCGAGACACAATGCAATGACCGCACCTCCACTTCCTGTGAATTTGCAGGCTGCTCCAACACTGCGAGCCGTCTCGACCATGTCAATGTTCATCTTCCCAAGAGCAGCATCGTCAAACATTTTCCTGCCATTAACATATTGCAATAGGAAGGGTTAATAAATGGCCTGCAATGTTCATACACCACAACTGGCCTACTCATTACAATGTTTACAAGTCACGATTTTGCGATGTTTTACGTATGCATGTATGCACATACAATAACAATACATTAAACATACAATAAATGTAATCACCCTTGTTAACAATATGTTCAACATATGATAAACTGCAGGGTGAGTGCAGGGTGAGTACGTTCAACATACGTAAAACGTAGGATGTGCATTTATCGTATGTTGAACGTACTGTTAACGTATGTTGAACATATATTTATTGTATGTTTATCGTATTGTTATTGTATGTGCTTACGTGCGTACGTAAACATCGCAGAAACGTGACTTGCCAACATTTTGATGCAGTACCCATCAAAACGTGAGCCCCAACTTACTTTCGCAGGTCAAAGTTGCGGTCCATGAGCTTTGCAAGGGTGTGGAAGTCTTGTACAAGCAAAGCATCTCGACCCATCACAGCAAGATTGGCAACTTCATTCATGCAGCTTCTCACCATCTTATCACCATCCAACCACCTTTTCCTCACTGTACTATGCACCTGCATTAATTGTGAAGTCCCCAGGCAGAAAGATATATCAAAAGCAAGCACTCCACAACATTGATGCTCAGAGAGATACTTTAAGACAAGAATGTGTTGACAAGCTAAATGCCACCGTTGGATGCAGCATGTTTAATTTCTTGATGGAACCAGAAAAATATCTCTTCAGTAAATTAGGTCTGCAGCTCTAAGTACTTGACAAGCCAAAGAAAGATATTTAAGCAGGGAATATTATAGGTAGAAGCACGAGCCTTGCCAGAGTCGCTGGGATTCTTCGCGTAGATCAGGTAGAGTGGTGGAATCAATTTCGGATCCATGGGTGTGTATATGCCGTTCCCAGTCTTCTCTAGGGTATCTCTATCAAAATCCTGTGTTAAGCATTACGTTAGAAAAGGGCAAAACCCAATACTATGTCAACCGGTGTTACTAAAAAAGAGATATAACTGCAAGCTCCGTCCAATGCAAGCAAAGAAAGCTCTTACAACATCCCATTCCAAAGGACCCCACGAGATTGACAAAGTTCCCAACGTTAAGTTTAGATTCATTTAGTCCTCGTGTGGAGTTATGTGAAGTTCATGTTAGTAAAACGCAAATAGTCTGAACTTAAAAGATCGAAGTCAACATCAACCCTTAAAGGACCAAGAAGCACAAATTGGGAGCTTCATGTTTTTATAAGCACTTTTGAATAGGTCCTATGTGGAGTTTTTTTCAATATCGATCTAGTATCCTATTGGATTGAGATTAACTTGCCATTGATGACTTTGTCAATGTGATTGGGGATCTTTTGAGATGCCATGATATCGTTCCTCAATCACTCTTCAAAAGTACATTGAATATTCATGGTACGTACACATATAGAGAAGCGGAACTGCAAGAGGACGAACCATGTACACAAGACCTCCATAGACTTGAGCCACCCGGTCTTGCAAACCTGCAGTTATGCCGAGTTCCTCTTCAGCGCTCAAGATAACTCGGGGTCGGTCTTCGACCTTCATACGATCTCCGACGTCGTAGTATTCCAGCAAACATGACAGTGTTGCACAGACAATCGCACTCGATCCTGAGAGACCAGCCTACAGAACAGAAACGTTAATTACCTGACACGCCAATCATGCCCATTAGATTGGCAAGTTAATGTTCATCTAATAAGACATTAGATCAATATTAACATAATGTTTTGATTTAATAATTGCAAGTGACACTACCATCACACTAACCTTCAGTTAACCCCTAAAGGACCAAAAAAACCTCATATATTATTATTTTTAGCAGTTTTGAGTAGGTCCAATATGGACAACCTTTTGTTTAAATTTATTTGTTTTCTGACTAATGCATGCAATGCTCTTCACTAACTCTCGTAAAATAAAATTCGATCCCATCTGAATTATATTTTTCACAATATGATCAATTGAAATTTGGCATTTTAAAACCATGAATCCTTGGTCCATTAGGAGTTAACACCATTTGCATTTCATTGACATTAACTTAACATGAATCTAACATGAATATGAGGACTTGGTGAATCTAACTTCAATACAATCAATAGTACCACGGGATCTAGTTTGTGATAGCAGATGAATGGTTTGCGCATACCACTCACCTGTCTGGGCACATTCGTATCATAAGTCAACGTGAAATTGCGATCATGTAAAGGAATAGCATGAGCTGAACAATAGGCATGGAACACCTTGCACGTCGCCACCAGCAAACGCACACCTCCATAGTACCCTTCGCCTTCTACTCGCTCAACCTACATGCCCACCACAACCATCACTCAGCAAAAAGAAACACACCTGATTGCTGAAAACAGAAAAAAAATAAAAATGAAAATAGGTTCTTTCTTTATTTCCAACTGATCGTAAGAGTGACTTGTTCCTAAAGGCATTACCAGTCATTTCTATCTCTGTAAATGAAAATGAGGTGCCATTCATGAATAGAAACACTTCGATACAGAAATTTGAAAACAGTCTCTATTCAAGGATAACGCCTCATTTTCCGATACAGACATGGCTGGTAATTTTCACACAAGCAGATGATTTGCAGCAGGGGGTCCAATTTTCCTACACTACAGAAAATACAGTGACAATTTCGTGATTGTTGTTACATGAACTCAAGAAATGGTACCAGATGTTGCAAGGAGGCGAAGTGCGCAGGGTCGTGCACAGGGTGAGGGCGAAACACGAGCGTCTCAGAGGGCTCGAGAGTGACCGAGGCGCCGAAGTTGCGGATGGCAATGGCGATTGTGTTGCCGTAATAGGCGTCGCTGGGGTTGCCTAGCAAGCCTACTCGCGCATACGATTCACACTTGATACTCTTCATCTTCTCCTTCCAATCCACCAAGAACTGAGCACCACACCAATTCCGCAAGAGAATTGTCACAGACGGGAAGGAAGCTATATAATTTTTTTATAAATTAAAAGGAAAAACAAAAACAAAACCGATTCTCTCCAAAAATCTACAATCTCTACTAGCACAAGCGCCAATTCCTTAACCCCCTAAGCGTCCAAAACGCCCAATATGGCCATCTGCATCACTGAACTTTGGTATTCCTCATTTTATCTCGGTTTTCTGATTGCAATACATCATTTTAAAGCTCTTGTTCTATACCACAAGATCAACATTGTCGATCGTGTCAAACGGAAGTCATTTTCACACTAACAAATGATGATTTGTACCAGGGGGTCCAATTTTCCTACACTACAGAAAATACACAGTGGACGCTTAGGGGTTAAACCCTAAACCTCAGGAAAATCTTGTCCAATTGATGCTCCCTTGGTTTATTCGCTAGATCATCGGTGTGCCTAATTGCATTTACGAAACCCTAGCTCCGATTGATTCAAGACATATTCTACCACATTGGCTTCCATTCATGAAATCGGCTTCCTAGGCTTACCGGGAAAACACAGAAAGAGAAAGAGGTGATCACATTGTTTTTCTCCAATACTCCCTCTCTCCTCAACAATCTCTGCTTGCGCAAATGCCAATACAACCCTAAATTCTTGTCCAATGGATTGATGCTCCCTTGATTAGATCATGATTGCATTTCCAAAATAAGCGCCACCAAGAAATTGCAAGAGCAGATTAGATTGCGATGGAAACTAAGCAAGTGCGATCGGAGAATTGTGCAGAGAATGCAAAGAAACCAAATGCTCTGATTCCTCTTCCAAAACGAGAATAAGTAAAGGCTGTGAGCTGTGAAGAGAAAGGGACTTGGATGCAGAAGAGGACGAAGAAGAAGAAAGCTGTCAATCCTTCACGGGAACAACGTGCATGAACAAAAAATAATTGGCTTGCACCAAGCCTTTAAGGAAAAATTTGAAGAAAAATGGATGAAGACGCCAGATTTTTCCAATTTTTGAAAACATATTGGATGAAATTTCCCATTTTTTAATGTGAATGAAAAGATAGTCCTATCCAAAAAAAACCTTAAACACACATTCAAAGGAATAAACACCATTGTTATACATCATGCAGGATCAATTATACTACATAAAAGAAAAATAGAAAATAACCAATCACTACCAATAGAATAAGCAGAATAAACAAGGAAGAAAAAGGGGGAGTAGTGGTTAACCCCTAAACGTCCTCACCTATGTCCAGTTTAGGCAGTTTTGCAAAGATGCATTATAAAATGCAATTAATATGAATATTTAGAACTTGATGTATGAATAAAAGTTATACATTTTTAATTTTAGATTCTATCTATACAGTTAGATCTATGACTACTATCACTAATCTTTTTTTATAAATTTTGAAACATAAAATAAAAAATTACTTTGTAATTCAATTACGAATAAGATATTGACAATATGTGGATGAAATTTGTTGTGATGGGTTATAATGTAGTACTTTAGGTGTAGTGATTTTTGGAGATTTTTTGGATGCTTGATTTTAATAGTTTTTTTTTTCATGAACACTTTTAGACCAAAATCTTCAAGATTTTCGGTGAAACACTACAACACAAAATGAGGCATAATTTTTTCAAAAATTATTTCCTTTCCGATCGGATCACACATACATGAAGTTAACTTCCCATAAAAAATTCAGTAAAAAAATCACACCACAAAAAGTGCATGACGGATGAGAAAATACGGATGAAATCTGTACATCAGGCCAAAAAGGCCTGCTTGGGCAGTTAGGGGTTAAGAACACTATTTATTTATTTTCGTCTTTTTTTTATTAGCTCAACATAGACAATTGGCTCAGGAAGGTGGGACGGGCCTGGTTGGTTGTTATAACTTTCCTACCTATGATAACTCACTAGCAGTACCAAGTCATGAATATCACATTACTGCTCAAACGGGCACAACAGAAACCGAACCCGGACCATTTGATTGGAATACAACGTTCTTTACCAACCAACCCAGGAACCATGACTTAATGATCACCAACAAAACAAATTCTAATACTATACTTTAACTAGATTTAACACTCATTTAGGGTTGCTTTTGTTACTAGCATTTGTTACTAGTCACTAAAGTGTCTATTCTCAAAAGGAAAGAACAATCTTGCACCAATGGCCCTTTGTCCATTGAGCACTGGCTCGTTGTTATAACGAATACCGGTAGACACTCTATTCACACCGGCTTTTAAAGAGGACCGGAGTTTCTATCTATCTTCTATCCAAAATATAGATGAATGTGAAAATATTTGGCTACATGATTTAATTTATATCACCACTTTAGCACTTCTCCAAAAACCCAAAAAAAAAACCTTAATACTACTATCCTATAGAATGAGAAGAAGTTTGGGGGCGTTTGTATGGTAAGGTCCACTAACTCCTCTTGATGAACTAACTACATTTTGGTGCACATTTGTGCACTTTGAGCATTTTGTTTAAAAAGCTAACTTTCAAATTAATTTGAAAATTATGTAGCAATGATTCAATGAAAAATGAGTGAACCAACTTCTAAATTTATCTACATGTTATCCAAAAAATAAAATTTTAGAATGTCAAAATGATTTTATGTTGAAGATTTTGAGTATCAAAAGTCCCATTTTAATATCAGTTTTACCAATTTATGATCAAACTTTAAATGTAAATATAGCTCACGTTTGATTCTATATTGAAATATTTAAAACTTAGCCAACTTGCAAAATCTCATTCTCAAGTACATTAAAAAAAGGAATCCATCAAAAAAGTTTTTTAAAATATAGAAACAATTAATCCCTCCCAAAAATAATACATTTTAAAATTTGAAACTTTAATCAATTCCAAAAAGATTGAAAAAATTGGAAGATATTTTTCTTCACATATTTGAACACAGGAAAAATTCATAGCTCAAAAGTCCATCCACAACCTTTTGTTCTCTTTCTCTTTTAGAATTTAGAGTGCATATTATGCATTGTGACAATGCACTAGTTTACCATTTGTTTCATACTCCATTAAAATATAATGCTAAATTTTTACTTTTCTATCAAATTTTTTTTCTCTTAACGGTACAGTTGATCCTACCACTTTAGATTTCACAAAAATATTTTTCTTTCTTTGAAATGGATTTTTCAAATTCTCAAAATCCTCAAAAGGGTGCATAGAGACAAGAATTCTAGTGGACCGTACCATACAAACACTTGAGGGTGAGGCCTTAGTGTAAAACCATTTGATTTGATTTGTCAAATTTGAACAATCTTATTGATTAAAATTTGTGAAATATGGGTTGGAACAATAATTGGGCCCTAATGTATAGTAACCTTATTGAATGCTCAACTATCTACTAGTAGGATTATCAAACCGTGTAGACCTTCTTGCAAAATATATATATATATATAACTAATAATATATAATTATTTTTACCAAAAATATTAAAAAAATAAAATCTGACGTGGCACCATTTGGGCCACGTCAGTATGGTTTTTTTTAATAGTTATTTTGTTATTAAAATTTTGATTTTTTAATATTTTATTATTTTATTATTTTTACATGGCAGTTTCATTGTGTTAACCCTTTAACACTTTGGGTACTATAGCTGGGTTCACTTGTTTTCACTGGGTTTTTCCACTATGATTGATACTGCGAGAAATAGAATGGATTAAATTAGAAAGTAACTGTACAATTGTATTCTCAACTGGGGTGCAGACATCTTGCCAAAATTAGAGAATCATCCGATGGTGGAATTGGAAGATCATAGTATGTCTTTGAACCGTATAATGCACACTCAAAAATTAGATTTTGGAGGGTGTGTGACTTCAAAGTTAAATAGAATTTGGGTAAAATTTTCTAAAATGAAAGTACAAATGTTCAGCAATGACTTATGTCAACATCTCAGAGACGTGACTATCGGAATTTTAGAAAACCACGTGAGATAAAAAATAGGGTCAATTTAATTTGTTTAGGGTAAAATCTATAATTTCGTTAAATCTACCATAGCATTGGAAATATGTCCCCTACATGATTATATGTAAAATAGGGAGGTGGATAATCCCTCCATTTTAGTAATCAGTAGAAAAAAATAGGGTCATAGACATAGGATCCCTCTAAAAGTGTGTAGTAGGATTAGTATAATAATTATGGGTTTGACGACTTGGATGAAGAAGTGTGTAGTTTCTGTCCAAATTTGAATCAATCGCGTTAGTATGGAGGGAAATGTCGTGGTTTTTTTGGGGGGAAGGAATGTGCCGGCGCTCCTCTACGGCCGTTGGGTTTTGCAAGGGCGCTGAACATGTGTGACCTCTCTGAATGCTTAGAACCTGACAGCCTCCACCGTCACCCTCAACCGCTTCCTGCAATCTTTTTTGGTTTTGTCACAACCTCAATCTTTGATTGTCAAGCTCACGCTTTTTCTGAGCATTTTCTAGGGTTTCTTTCATGCAGATTGATGCTACAGAGTGGCGACTTCCTTTGCAATGTTTTCCACGTTTAGGGTTTAGGGTTTAGCTTTCATGGTTCGTCTCTTCTTTGTTGGTTTTGTGATTAGGATTTTGCTCAAGTTTTGGTAGAGCAATTTCATGGTAAAGCTTGCTTAGAGTTTGGGTAAACATATAGACGGTTAGGTGAAGCATGGAGTTTGGTTTCGCAATGCTATAGTATTCTGTCCACTATTTGGTACTTGTATGATTTATAAAAAAAATATTGTGCCAAAAATTAGCCTCTCTAAACAATTACAAATAAATATAGGGTGCTAAAAAATACGTCAAAGTAGCTTTTTATCTACAAATAGGGAGGGAAAAAATATTGAGAGGTGCATAAATATCCCCCTATTAAATACCCCATTATCGCACGTGGTTACGAAACGTAAGGGGGTGTGATCGCCCCGAGGTCAACACCTCTCCGTTGCAATCTTTCATGTTAAGAACGGACTCGCACATAATTATTGTGAATTTTATAAGTGAGAGTGACTTATCCATGTATGGTTTAGGACAAAAATTTATACGTTAAAATAAGATAGGAGTTGGTACATGGATCAAGATCTGAATACATACACTTATGGAACATGAACAAGAGAACACGATCCAAAAAAATAAAATAAGACAACAAACTTCCAAACACAAGAAATACCGCATAGTACATGTGTTGTATTTGTTAGTATTTACTGTATTTTCAAGTATTTACAGTATTTTTGCACCTTGTTCATAGGTATTTTGATAGTTGCACAACTCCAAATTGAAATTTTCTTTTTCTAAAAGATGTATATTATAACGCTCATCATTTGAACTTCACAATTCAAAATCCGATTCTTCACAAATTTTCCATTATTCGCATTTTTGACACATCAAAGACCACAATGTGGTTTCTTGAGCACTAAAGGGTTAACGGCCTTTTGGAGGCCTGAATTTTTTTGTAATGGTAGCCTTCCAGGGATCAAAGGTTTCCAACAATATTCGACTTTACCAAACCGACTTGATGAGAAATGTTCAGAAATTGATGAACTGTGAGATCTGGGTCGAGAGCAGTCGGCCAAGCACACTCCATCTCCCTCATGCTTCCAACTCGTCACCGTATTGTTTTGGCAAAAGTATGTCTTAAGCACAACCAATTGCTTGAAAAATGACTCATGATCCGCATACTCATCCTTGCAGAACTAAGAGAATACAACTCCCATTGTGTCCACGACTGGCTGAGATAAGAACCGAAAGTGAAGTTCAATACGGTTGGAACGAGTTGCACTTGCACAAAACAATAGAAAGAATCACTAACATCCACGGCCACAAACAAAAAGGAAAGAAAAGAAAAAGTAAAAGAAGGCACTAACATAAAGTCAATTGAATATGAAGAGAAAATAGTGATTGGAAAACTTGCTAGTGACTACAAGTTTGCTTTTATGGATGAGATAGAGACTTTAGATGCACAACATGCTATGTTCCATTTGGCAATAAAGACCAATTGGTCAATAGCCATAATCTGCCCATTTTCAGTTAACCCACTTAGTCGCATTTGGTAACAACTTGGTGCGAACAACATTTAATTGGCAGGCTTTGTTGAGTACTTCAAACTCGCGGAGATCGCCATTGTGTTGGTTTTGGGAATTGTGAAAGACGAAAGGAAGTTTTCTACATTTGGCTTTGTGAAGAGCAAAGTACAAAACAAATAAATAGATCATTTGGCCTCGTGTGTTCAACTGTAAGGTAACTATATCTAAAGGCGACCATTTCCTTAAAGCGTCCATAGCTCAATCTTTCATAATAAGTAGATTCTGACACCCTACTATTGATGAGAATGTGCACAATCTGAACATCAGAGTTTAGGGTCGCTTTAAGGTCAGCCTATAGTCAGCACTTTGGAAATTCATAACTTATTCATACGGTGTACAAATAATGCATGCTAAAGTGCGTTGAAATCTCTTGAACTTGCTAATAAGACCTACTAAAAATATTTTCTGTTTTATGTGTGTAAATAGGCTCAGTTGGTAAGGTGAACGCTTTAATTCCTAAAGGTTGGGCCTATGACCATGGAATCATGTTTGATCTGTCACACTCAATTTTGTTACTAAAAATAATACCAGAATTCAAATTTATATTTTTAGTAAATGAAGTCACATGTCTACTACAAATCATGAATTTTTCATAAATATTGGTGAAAATTTGAAATTACTATGGTTTTATGAAGTGATTGTAACGAAAATCTATATCAATTACAAAATGTACTAGAAAATTCCGATTATTTTATCTAAGGTGTAAATTACAATAAAGAAAAGTTTAGTTAATGAAAATCATCCGTGTATTTAAATTTAGAAATTTTGCTACACCTTGGTGATACCTACTGAACTTGTAACTACAATAAAACACTCAATTTTTAAATTTTTCCAAAAACTCAAAGTGGAGTAGAAACTAGACTTGGCAAGCTTCATTTTGTTAGTTAAGCTCAAATGCAATGGAACTCATTTTCATGGCCTAAATTTAGTTTAAGTAGAACAAGCAAAAAAATTCAAAATACACTACACGGTGAACCGTTTTTACGACTCTTTTTGTAGTTGGGACCCCATGTAAAATCTAAAAATAGCTTGAATGATTTGAATTTAACTTGAAGGGGTGGCACTACCAAGCAAAGCCCTTCACATAAAGAATTGGATGGAAATCATCCATGCAGTTGGAATTGAACAGTCAACTTTGTTCATAAGCCATTTTTTGGTCTCGGCGGCGTTTAGGGGTTAACCCCTAAGCGCTCAAACGACCATTTTCTGGTCGCTATCCGAATTTAACAGGCTGCCCGGAACAAAAAAATAAAAAATTGAAAAAATAAAAAATATTTTAAAATACTACATCAAGTCTACTTTCCAACCCAATTTGAATTATGGCAATCCGAGTTAAACTCCACCCGGAAGAATTTTTCAAAGTAGATCATCTCAACATTGTCTTAGTGTTATAAAATTTGCTATTTGGGGAAAGTAATGATGATTCCTCCATCATTTCTTTTGCTTTTTTGAAGTTTACAATAGATAGCCCAACTTTGACCAATCATACTAAACTTTGAACTCTAAAATTGAAAATTATAAGTTATACATAATTTCAAAGGTTAATGCTTTTAAATTCATTAAAAAATGATCTAAAGTTATTTTTGGAAGTTTGACCGTACGGATAATTTGTAGAGATGATACTCTACATTTTGTCTATTGAACCAAACTTCATCAAACATATGGAAGGCACATATTATAACACATCTATGTTTTGTCCAATACCCCTCGGGCTTTTAGGGGTTAAGGTATAGTTACCTTACATGCAAACTTTTTGAAACTTACAAAAATTTCCCTTCAATATGGCAAATGGGGAGTGGATGTCAAACTGTGATCACTTGGCCAAGTTAGACTGCAATTTTTTTATAATTTTGGTATATATATATATATATAATTTTAATCTAGCCTGCTGGATTCAGCTGATCAGAAGTGAGACCTTCTTGAGGCCCCATATCTCTCCTAATGCAATGCAAGGTCAAAAAATACATTAAAATTTTATTTTATTTTTTACCAACAGCCGCCATGACTGAATCTGAAAAAGATCAATCGAATGAAATATAAGGGGGGGGGGGCGCACAGGGAATCCAATTCAGTTGAGTTGAACTTAGCCAGTTGAGATTTTCAACTATCAGTTGAAAGTTTTCAACTGAACTGGAGGCCGCACATGCAGTTTAGTTTAATCAATCCAGTAGAAAATTTTCAACCCAAGTTTGAGTGTTTTTCAACTGTAGGCCGCACAAGAAATCCAGTTGAAAATAAAGTGATGGATGAGAATTCATAATTCATCAATGCACCTTTTAATTTTTCATTCATGAAGATCATTTAATTGCACTTATTAATTAGTGTATGAACCTATGCCATCTTACTTTTAAATTTGTACTTAATTGAATAAATTATTTGAAAGCCATATTCAAGTGAATAAAAATGCATTGTTATAATTTGGCATATATTCATTATTTTGGAATATAATGATATGTTTTAAAACAAATTAGGCTTTTTTTGAAACTATGAGGTGAAAGTTTTCAACATAAATTTGTAAAGCTTAATATGAGCTTCCAAAATGAAGTACTTGACTTTAGGGTAAAAGCTTGATATGTGTACTTGACTTCCTAGACTCACCGCACTGTAGAAAAATGTTATTCTGGAAATGAAAAAAACATTATAAAATAAGGCGGTATTGTAGATAAGATTTTAGTACGCAACAATCAATCATGTGTTGTATAGGTCAAATTTAAAAATTGAATTTTTTCCTAATTTAACTAACTTAGCACTTGGTGACATTGTAGTAATGAAGGAACTATTTATTTAAGTTTTTCTATTAAAAAGTAGCCATAAACTTCATTAGTATCCCAAAACTCATTCCTTTACCGTCAAAATATTCATTCATGTTAACATATTTTTATTCAATTTCATTCAAATACTAAGCAAATTTTCTTTCAATTATGACGTTTTCATCAAAAATCTACATGAATGTGCAACTTTTGTTTGTTTAGTTTGTGCCACTTGTTTAAAAAAACACATTTTATTTTAAAAAAAATTTAAAATTTCAATTCCCATTAAATACACATATATATGTAATTTTAAATATATATACATAAATACTTAATAATAATATAAATACTTAAATTTTTAAATAATTGAAATACTTGAAATGTACAGCACCTTACCTGTTTTCAATGAAATGAAAACATAGTAGAGCACCTTACATATTTTCAGTGTTCAGCACAACCCCCCCCAAAAAAAAAAAAAAAAAAAAAACAATTATATATTATTTATTAAACTAGATTATTTATAAACGGAGCATTTTCCGTAAGCGTGGAGCGAAATCATCCAAAAACTTCACTCAACGGTGGGGGGGAGCACCGTTGAGTTTCGTAGTGTTAATTTCAACCGTGGTGTGGGGGACCACAGTGGAGAAATTTTCTCACGTGGGGGGACCACGGTGGAGAAATTTTCTCACATGGGGGGACCACGGTTGAGAACTTTTCTCCCAGTTCAACTGGGCCTCCCTGTGCGGCCTCCGGTTGAAATCAATCTCAACCGGAAAGCGCCCAATTTTCAACTAAACGGCCCTGTGCCCTCGTTTGGCAGAGTGATGATCGTCTCACTAAAAGGAAGGCTAAATCTCAGTGTAAAGGACGAAAAAAAAACAAGAGCCAGCAGGGATTCTTGGAGGAAAAGGAATCAGTCAAGCACCTCTCACTTCTGTATGATTCCCCAATTGTCTCAGGGTACCAAAACCTCTGCAGCAGAATTTCTTCTGATTGCTTCAAAAACCAAAGGAGAAAAAATCATGGTAAAAAGCGCACCGCTATGTAAAGTGCGCTCAGTTGTCGACATAAAGACCCCACAATTTAGAGATATAACTAATCCAAACTAAAAATTGAAACGGCTTGACAACATGAGTAGCAAAAAGAGGACATACACAAAATGAAGCAACAAGCATTCAAAAGAGTAGAACCTTTACAGAGCTTCCGAATGGATTCCATTTTGGCAAGGTGATAAACCTCACATGGTTTGTTTCAGACAATGAGGAACCAGTGTACTAACGGCCCTTCCGCCCCCCAGTCAATAGCAGTACGTGAATGCAAAGCATAGTCTTTCAACCCCTAATACGGTATCTACGGTCGGTCGGAACAAAGCTATTAAGCTCTCCTCTGGACCAGACCTACGGCATCAAGTTTGTTTGAAGAAGATGTCGTTCAAAAAAATGGGGCTAAATTCTTGCTCCGAAGTATACTCACAGAAGTATGACTAGCTGCCAGGATAACCTGGGAACCCTCAAATCTATGAGTACCTAAGGGATAGGATAAGAGAAATTATACACAGGCGATAGTAAACCATGTGCTCCCAGAGAAACTTGTACCTCAAAACATTGGTGAAGTACTGTACAGAGCCCTAACAACAGCACTAGACTTTCATCAACACGGCCTAAACGTCACAACATATAGTGAGTTTATATTATCGTTATGAGGTAGGCACGCACTCGGAATGTGATGCAGCAAGAAGGGCTGCTCCGATGCCTGATCCATCTTTCGACAGCTCTATGAAGACATTCTTGGATCCTTCTCCTAGAAGATCAACTACAGCTTCTTGCATGTAGTTCCGAAACTTGGTGTAGTGTTCATACAAACCACCGTCCATGGCCACAACAGTTTTCCCGCCATATGTATTATAATTCACAGGGTGCTCATCATGAAAACCATTCATCTCACCCGGTTCAAACCCGTTGGTTCGCCTGCTGAAACCATTTGCTGCACTTCCATCTCTTCCAATTTTCTTCAAAATTCCCACAATTCCAGCGGCCGCCAGTCTTGCCCCTCGCTGGCACAGAGTATCACAAACTGCAACTACAATCTTGCGAACGCTCAACGTTGTGCCCTGGATCTGCAACAAAAGACCCTTTTAATCAATCACCTAGATTCAAACTCAATCAAACAGCTTCAAGTGGCAAAGCCCACAACCTTGAGTTGACGATTAAAAGGTATCAAGAAATAAAGTACATACCTTATATACCCTTTTCAGAACTTCTGCAACCTCTTTCAGGTCGCTACTGTCGTCATGATGCATCTTAGACATATCCGGTGTCCTGCAATACAGCACACGTCACTGTTAATGCTTCGAAAAAAAAAGTCGCACAAAAATATACACCCAAAGCTCCCATCAATAAAACAATACTAGTATGCACACAAAATAGGTAAAAAAAAAATTCGCACCAGTGATAATTACAAATAAACAATGTAAATCATGCCATTTCCAAGCATGGCACCAAAACAATTCCTTCAAACATATCAACTAAGTGAAAAACATGAAGTTAAGCAGCTCACAAAACGGGTTTTTCTTTCACGACGTGAAAGCAGAACCGGCAAGGAAAATTGTAAAGGACCTGTATGATTATCAAATTCTCATAAAGAAAAAGGTATTTTAAAATAGACAACATACTGGAGTGAGAAGGCTTCCAAAAGCTTGTGTGGGACACAGGAACCAAAGATGCCAGCTTCTTGTGCCATTCGCACAAGCACTCGCCTCACACAATCGCCCAAATACATACCAGAGATCATCTTCTCAAAACCCTGCAACCCAAACCCATCACATTCAGCTCTGTTCCAAAAGGGAGACAAGTAAAACGACAACAGAATAAGTCCAGATTAGAGTCATTACATATTCTCCTGGGTTGAGACTCTCGTTATCCAATAACTCGTCCACATAGGTCCGAGGCAAATGTGATGACCAGAAGTTTCCCCACTCCATGTTGATCACCTGCCAAGAAGATCCATTACAAATTAAATGCTGCGTCCAAATAAAACCACCATCCAGATTCACCAGAAACCTGCATGCTAAACAAGCAAACGAAAAGCTAAACCACCCGAGCTTGCTGCCCTTCAAAAACTCAAAGAACAGAAAAGGAAAAGGGAAAAAAACCTGAAAAAGGACCTGCTTTACTTCTGTATTTGCAATCTACTTCATGAAAAATTACAATACCAATGTGTTCCTCTTCGTAGATTGCAAATAGCGACAAGGCTAGAATTGACGTGTACACGTGGTGCACAATGAAATTTAGAAACTTCCACAAATAACTAGTTTATAGCACGCGACCATAGGACGGCGGCACCAAGAAATTCGTAACCGTCTCAAAACCGATAGTCATACTAACCATCTGTCCAGACTTCGGAATCTCGCCGCCCCACTTCGATATGTTCTCAGCTCGCTCCACGTAGCACGCATTAGTACCGGTACCCAAGATGACAGCTATCATGACATCATTATTCCAGTATCGACCACCAGCTAGGGTGCCCACTGTATCGTTCACCTGCAAAACATGCCCCATACATGAATAGGTTAAACAGACAACATTCTTCGACACTACTCCATTACTTAGATTTTCTAGAACCCCTCATTCTGCCTCCTAAAAATTTAACCCTCATATAATTTCTACCAATAAAACATCAGGCCTACTTTCTACTTTGCAATGTCCGAGTCAACTTCAAATCCAAAAAAATCTAAGATAAAATTAAGTTTATACAATACAAGATAAGGAGTGCATATAAGACTTGTCCTGCAGTTTGTCCAATTTCCAGAAGCTTCAATTAAGGTCGATTCCCACTTGGTGTTAAAAGTGGTGTTAAAAGTGGTGTTAGTTGGAGTGTTACAATGAATTTAAGTACACATTTAGACTAAATTCGCTTCTTAAATTATTGATAGTATCGCTCTCACCACTGAGTGGGAATGGATACTAAGCGAGCTAAGCCAGATATTTTGACAGAGCCATCGAAATGATTTTCTTGCAGGAGTTTCATTAACATCATGCGCTTCAAAGCTCTTCAGAGACGTAACCTAAATCACTACATTCCTAATGCTCTTCAGTACAAACATCAGGGTCGCAATCCACACTATGTGGCCCTGAGCTTTAAAACTTCCAGGCTTCTAAGAGGGTCCCAAACACTTGAAAATAAAACAAAATCTCACAACAACGAAACCTCAACAAGACAACATAAAATGGAAACTATAATTAAATTCGTAATATAAAATAATAGCCGTTTGAGTAAGTACAATCACCATTTGCCAAATACAAAAAATCATGCAGAAATTGGAGTCATAAATTTTCAAAGAGCCTTACCAAAGCAGTAATCCTCAAGTTCTGCCCTCTCCGTAAAATGGCACTCTGAAGGGCTCCAACAACATCCTGTCCAACCTGCAAATTCAAACATACAGATCCTTGGTTCTCGTTAGAACAATGTCTGTTAACCTATGAATTCAACCAAACATTTCTACACCTCTCACACTTAACAATAACCTCAGAGCATGGTGAAGCTATGCTTCAAAATAAACTTAAACCGCCGTAGTTGCCAGAAATTTTACAAAACCAGTGCAAGCAGGTGCGATTGAGTACTATAGCACTTTGCCTCCATTTCTACTACTGTAACTAATTTGAACATGAAACACATAAGATATCCTACCAACGTACTAAAATCAAAGTAAAAACTACATATGCTTTAGCTACAGCACATCCACAAGAAAAGCAGGTAAGAAAACGCACAGCATCATTCACTTTGAAGCCCTTCGTCCAATGGATGAGAGTGCCAGAATCCACAGCCGTTTGCTTCACAGGAAATGAAAAGGTAAAGCCTACATCCCGCGACTGCCCGGTATGGAGCCTGAAATCCTTCCCTTCCCTTGACGCAAAACTCGCCAACTCACCAGCAATAAAATCAAACAATTCATCGCTCGTTCCAAGCATCAGCTCAGGAGGAATGGCAACTTCCTCATACTCTTGTTTAATCACCCTCCCCTCAATCCCGCCCAACTGGACACGGAGCACCCGGAAGTTCGTGCCGCCCAAGTCCACAGCATAATAAAGACCATTCTCATGCCTGTCCCGCCCGAAAGAAGGGAATTACTCATTAAAGCATCATAAGCAAAGGTTGCAAGAGTTGCATGTTATTAGAGAATTAATAGAGCAACATTCACATGCAGTATAAGAGGAGTAAAATATATCGCATCACGGAATACTGGTCAACGCGTTCCGAACAGAAAATTGTGTCACTAACCAGACAACTGAAGGTGTAAGTTCAAAGCAATCCCCATATCAGAAAACAAAAGCACATTACACTCTCTCAAAAACAAGCGGCTACGCTTCGAGAGACTTCGTCTCTTCCGCAGTGCAGCTACAACGATACAAAAGCACATTCGAATCTCTTAAAAACAAGCAGCTACGCTACCAGAGGCTCTGTCCCTTTCGTAGTGCACCTACAAAACTACGAGAGGTTTAGTAGCTCATTTCATAGTGTAGCTCAATTCATAATGTGCCACACTGTAGATGTAGCTTATTCCATGTAGGGACTAGGGCTCGGTTTTCAAGTAGCAACAAACACTTTAAATAAGAGCCTACCCCCCTTCGATCCAGAGCCAACAAAAGCACGTCACAATCTCTTAAAAAAATGTAATCACGTATATAAAGGCGGTCTTCCAACACAATCAGTCTCGATAGAGTGATTTTCAAATAAGTGCTTACTTTTAAACTGACCAAGCGCGTAAGCATTACCCATTCAAATACAAAGACAAGCGTGCAAGTAACGCTTTCATAATCCCACCCCGGTGTCATCTTAAAGTAAGTTTTAACGTTGGCTAATTGAGCAATCCCTGAATAAGACGACGCCTAGCACATACCAGCTGAGACAACCAAACAAAAAGAAACCTCATCCAGCAGATAATGGAAATGCGCTCTCCAGAATTCACACCAGCTCCTTCACAATCATAATAGATTGTACAAGAGTTTCGAGTGTTGTTGATCTAACATCACACTGCCGTTACATAATTCGATAAAACGCACATCAGACAAGCATACGTATAACACGTACTACTCAAGTAATCTGGCAGAGGCTCTCCTCCTAAGAATTTTACAACAAGTCAATTAAAATGACTCTAAAAAGAAAAATATCTACTAAGAGTAAGCTTAGTACAAAAATTAAGCCGCACAGCCGCCAAACATTGCGTTCTGCTTTAAAAAAATCGTTAACATATGATTAAACGACAATTAAGAATTATCAGAAGAACAACCTCTGGAACCAAAAAATCAAGTCGCCCTGCCTACATTGCCCGAATTTTCAACTAAAACAGAGACGTCGGGCACTGCATGATCTCAACTAAAGATTTGCAGCCAACGCTTTATTAATTCACCCGAAAGAATAAGTGCAAAACTATCTCCAAATCAGAAAAACAGAGACCTCAAACCGAGCATGAACCGCATGCAAGCTGCGAAGGTCTCCAACAAGACGAAACTAAAAGCAACAAAGGCAAAAGAAAATTGTCCACGTTACAAGAAGACAATAGGCGCTAAAAAAAATTAAAAGAAAAAAACGAAAGACATAGAAAGATTTGGCGCGAGTTACAAACCCGTCCGGTAAGCGGTCAATATAGGTAGGAAGCATCTTGAGTTTGCTCCCGCCTTCCGAAACGAGACCAGCATGCATCTCGACGGCCATCGCATCCACCACCTGACGCAAGCGCGCCAGCGGCGTGTCACACGCCTCCTGAAGCTCCAGCAAAATTTTCCGCACCGTCTGCTTCTGCGATCGCTCTTTTAAACGCTGCGTCATAATCACAGCTGCGACAGTGAAGGAGGCAGCTGCGCATGCAACATAAACTCCCGCCATTACCTTCGATCGTTCCGCCATCGCGCTTGATCACTCCCAACGTCCACTAAAAAAATAAAAAAAATAAAAACCCGATCGATCCTCACCAAACTGGATCCTCACTCTGTTTCTACAAATTTCGATTTCTCAGCGGTTCCTGCACCAAATTTCGTGAGTCCAAATCGACGATCGCCTTCCACACCTCGCCTTCAAAGCATGCGCCATATCAAATCGCCTCCCGCATTGCAATGCATCGATCTCCTCTACAATTTTTGGTTGGCAAGCTTGGAGCGCGAAAGAATGAGAAGGAAGACCGCAGGCAGCCAAAGCTCATGACAACAAGTGCGTCTCGGTATAGTGAAGCCGACGCTCCTTTCATCCACCTGATGAATGTCGTCCTGTGGGATGAATGTCGTTCGTTGGGACGCTGCCCGAAGCCAGATGGCGACCGGAGGCGGGGCGGACTAGCGGCCACATGGATTGTCTCGTTACCTAATTCGGACGGGCAGGGGCGAAATTTTTTTTTCATAAGAACATGGCGGACACGGCTAAACTTCAGTTACGATCTTATCTACAGTCGGTTGGAACACTCTGTTGTCTACAAATAACTTTCAAACTGTAATATTCTTACCTCCAAAGTCAAATAATCTACTAAAGGGTAGTTCCTTTATGTGGACTTTCATTTGTTTAGATTTATTTCTTTTTTATCCGCTAGTTCTTCATTGATTCTAGTGATAAAAAATGTTGGTCCCGTTTGAATTCTATCAATCACTATATGATTGATTGAATTTGTCATTTTAAAACCATGGATTGTAGGTTTTTTTAGGGGTTAAGATCTTTTTCTGTAAGTGTCTGCACTTTACTCGTAATTTTCCTTTTATCTATCAATGTATAAGAGACTAAAATGTTTTAAGATTAGCAATTATGTACACGCATAATTGCCACTAATAGAAATTGAGTATATTAAATATTAAATATCTTTAATGGATCTTATTAGCAAATGAAAAAGGAATTCTAACGCACTTTAGCATGAATTATTTGGACACCGTATCAATAAGTTACAAATTTTCAAAGTCTTGCTTATAGCGGTGTATCCAAAACCGACCCTAGGCTCTTATAAGCTTTCACGTTCTAATTGTATACTCTTGTGTAATCAATATCTTGGTTTTAGTGAACATTTCTTCTGGATTCAAATGCAAGAATCACGTTTTGAGCTAGGATCCATTATGGATGTACATATCTTATAACATTGCCACAATTTTAGCAGTCTAGCCTATACAAAATTGTTTGTGGGTAAAGCACTATTGGGTAAACCAACAGTAGTGTTCATTACCACAGTTTGAGCAACATTGCAAACTTAACCCCTAAAGGACGATAAGGCCCCTACGCAGCTTTTGGAACTAGAAAATGAGGAAATTTGAGTTCTTGGGCTTTGAATTGTAGGATGAGCAACAATCAGACCCTAGCTCATTTTGAGAGCTGAATCCGTTGATACCTCCTGATTGGAAATTCATAAAATATGCGATTTTTAGTGATTATTTTCAGTTACAAGGAGGCTATCTAAGCGTCACTTCAGACTTCATATCTTCCTTCTCACACCTTCAAATTACGTGAAATTTTTTACACACGTTAAAATAATGATCTCTATGTACAGTAAAAATTTCAAATTTTTTGGAGCACTTTTGAACAATCCGAGTTCAGCATATGTACAAAATACCCCGAACAAGTTCCATCGATCTTTTCAACGGTGGAATTTTCTCAAAATTTATTGATCCTTTTTTCATACAAAATGATGATTTTATACATCATTGACCTATTTGCAAAGTATAAATAACTTCAATATTGAGTGACTAAGTAGGTGACTAAGGTGACTAAGGTGACTAAGTAGGTGACTAAGGTGACTAAGTAGGTGTTTGCATAACCATAAAAAAATAACTTGATCGGAAAGTCCAGTGGTTTTCAAAAAAAATTGAGACAAATAACAACCTTGTTTGTGAAGATACACACCTTTTTCTAAATGAATGACTAATTAAAGTTCCATGCATCAAATAAATTCCCAAAGTTGGTACTAGTATGTAATTTGTGCATTTCCATAATTGGCACTAACACACAACTAAATTATCAAGATTTATCTTGAACACAACAACAATTATGTTAATATGGAAAGATTCATAGTGTTGGTTATAACATCACATACACCCACCTATATGCAACTAACCAAAACGTTTGTACTTGCATAATAGGGCATAATCTATTAAAAAAACTCAAAAAAAATATTGAAGAAACCCTAAACCAATTTTTTGGAAGCACTAGCCTATAGTTGGAGGAAGTAGTGGATTAAATTTGGTGATAGAATACAATACGTAAGTGCTATTTTGTAAGGTGTAAAAAAATAGACTCTCAATTGTGTCTTTTTATAGGGAATTTGGAAGCCTTGTGCAACAAAACTCGAGCTATATAGGATGTGCAGTGGGGTGACGATAAAAATGGCATTTTTGAATTCACAGTAAAACCATTTCACTGCTGCCAACTTTGACAGCCTCCCGAGGGCTGAAAAATTGGTATTTTACCACGAAATTATTTTCACAAAATTATCTCTAAATTCATAACATTTGTACCAAATTCTAATGCCAAAAGATTTACCAAAAATAATTTATTAAAAATCCACCAACATGTGTAGCTATGAAATGGTTTCCATCATTGTTTCCCACAACTACACATGTTGGTAGATTGTGGATATCTTTTTTTGTATATATCTTTTGACCTTCAAATTTGACACACATGTTATTAGTTCAAAGAAAGTCTTGTGAAAAAAATTCATGGTAAATAAAGAACAATTCAGCCCTTAGGAGGGTGTCAAAGTTGGCAATAGTGAAATGGTTTCTCATAGCTACACATGTTGGTAAATTTTGAATATCTTTTTATATATGACTTTTTTGAGATTAAAATTTATCACCCATGTTATTAATATAGAAATCATTATGCAAAAGAAATTTTGTAGTAAATAAACAATTTTTCAGCCCTTGAAAGGGTGTCAAAATTGGCAGTAGTGAAATGGTTTCCAAGATTGTTTCTCAAAACAACACATGTTGGTAGAATGTGAATATCGTTTTTTTTTTTAATCTTTTGGCCTTAAAATTTTGAAAATATGTTATTATCATAGAGAAATTTTTGTTCCAAAACTTTCATGGCAAAAAAGAAATAATTTAGTCCTTGGAAGGCTGCTAGAGTTGGCAGCAGTGAAACAAAATTCACAACTACACATGTTGGTAGATTTTTTGGTGGATTTTTAGGCATTCAAATTTGGTACACATGTTATTCACTTAGAGATGATCTTGTAAAAAAAAGTTTTGTGGTAAAATACCAATTTTTTACCCCTTGAGAGGCTGTCAAAGTTGGCAAATGTGAAATTTCTTTCATTGCAACAATCAAAAACGCCATTTTGATTGTCACCCCATTGTACAAGGAATATTAACTACATCGATTGCTTTAGAGTTGAGCACATTTTGATTCCTATTAACCTTCGGCAACTGGAAGTAATTACCTTTACTAATTAATATTCATAAGTTGCCTATTTTGGTCCACCCTAACTTACTTCTACCCATATGCCTTAAAGCTGGTACATAAATTTCTTACTTGTGAGCAATGTAAAATCTTCTTTGTTGTAATCCTTACAAAACTTCAAAAAACTTCTTTGTTGTAAACCTCCTTACATTAATCACCACCATTTTCATACCTACGTAGTTAATAATTTTTGAGATTCAAGGTCTTTATTTGAAATGTTTTCAAGAAATTTAGCATTTCACTGTTCTGTAACTTCACTTATTTCTTCAATTTACTACTTACTATGGCACCTTACTATCAATTCCCAACATATGATTTGAGAGTATCCAATCACATTTTAGTTGCATCTTTTAAGGGCCAAGATGTTGTTTGTCAACGACAAGGTTGGTCTCTCTTTCAGATTGTAACGCTTGGTCGGGCCCTTGGTGATCACTCCACGATGTCAAGCCTGGATAAGAGTGATGAACAGGTACAAACATAGTGCCACTTCCTTGTCATGTACGTAGTGAGAAATGTATGACGTGTAGCATAATGCACTTCATTGATCAAGATAAGATAACTATCCATGGAGACTTGAACCAAAATGACACATTGTTTTTACATTTGTTATATGGAGTGAACTAATGAGGGAATTGCACTTGTGCTCAAGGGTCATAAATTGCAACACTTGCGCTCAAAGGTCAAATTACATTGTTTCAAATGCATGGAGTGCGTGTACACTATGTGCACAAGTCTAAATGCACCCCATACAAATTGCACCATTTTATAATAACATTTGTGGGAATAAAGTCACTAAAAATACACTCTGGTGGAATGAAATGTTGGTAGAATATCATAGGTGTTAGTCTTGTAAGGCACTATTTATTATATAAAAAAAAAGAGTGGATAAGTATGGTAAAACAAAAGTATTTCACTTACGTGCTAATTGTAATCGTGAACAATAGGCATGGACAACAGGCATGAGCTTTCGTGCATTTTGATTCTTATGGATTGGGTTCCAAGTTGTGTTCACTTGGAGGGTTTTCATTTCTTAAAAACAAAAAGAAAGTTGCTATGTATGGTATAAAATGTCATTGACTACACTATTTTATCTCATCAGTGACGGTGAAAAATAAGATAGGTGACTTTAACTCCTAAATGCCCACAATTCTTTCCAGATTGGGTAGTTTTGCAAAGATCCATTATAAAATGAAACTAAGGGGGATATTTTAAACTTGATGTATAATAAAAGTTGTACATTGAGAATTTTAAATTCTATCCATGCAGTTAGATCTATGATTACTATCACCAATATTTTTGTATAAATTTTGAAACTTAAAATTTAAAAATATTTTTTAATTCGATTACGGACAAGATATTGACAATTCGTAGATGAAAATTGTTATGGTGGGTTCAAATGTAATACTCTAAGTGTTGTGATTTTTGGAGATTTTTTGGTTGCTTACGCCTATGAGTTAACTTTTTCAAAAGCACTTTTGAATTAAGATTTTAGAAATTTTTGGTAAATCAATGCAACATGAAATGAGGCATAAAAATTTCACAAATCATCCCCTTTCTAATCGGATCACACATGCATGAAGCTAACTTCCCATAAAATCTATAGTTAAAAATCCACACTACAAAAAGTGCATAATGGATAAGAAAATATGGATGAAATTTGTACATAGTCCAAAAAATGGACGCCTGGGCAGTTAGGGGTTAATTCACTTATTTGTTAAAAATTAGCAACATTGAAAATCAATTTATATTGTATCTCAAAGCAACAAACAGTTTTTTTTAACAAGTGTTTTTTTTAATAGTATAAATTTGTAAAGACATTGGTTTCATACATTAAAAGGTATGAAAACATAGAAGGGCTAACGTGAATGAAGAGCCTGTTAGGGGAAGTGCTACCAACTTGACCACCATGACATCAACGACAAATTGTCTTAGCACCCTTGATGCCCTCTTTTGAGAGCATACTCTAGTATGATAACACATACTAATTATATTTGATGAAAACTAATGTAGTGTAACAAACATTTCAAATTAACCCTTAAATGTCAAGAGGGCCTGGGCGGGACACACCAAAAGGCATCTAAATTTTTGGAGAGAAAAGAAGAAAAAAAATATAAAATTTGAATTAAATTAAAAACGGCTATGCTGGTCAGCCACTGCTACGGCACTCTTTCACTGCGGCACTTTTTTAACCCCTAAAACCCCGAGGGGTATTGGACAAAACATAGATGTGTTATAATATGTGCCTTCCATATGTTTGATGAAGTTTGGTTCAATAGACGAAATGTAGAGCATCATCTCTACAAATTATCTGTACGGTCAAACTTCCAAAAATAACTTTAAATCATTTGTTAATGAATTTAAAAGCATTAACCTTTGTAAATTTGTATAAATTATAATTTTCAATTTTAATGTTTAAAATTTAGTACAATTGGTTAAAGTTGGGTTATGTATTGTAAACTTCAAAAAGCAAAAGAAATGATGGAGGGAACATCATTACTTTCCCCAAATAGCAAATTTTATAACACTAAGACAATGTTGAGGTGATCGACTTTGAAAAATTCTCCCGGGTGGAGTTTAACTCGGATTGCCATAATTCAAATTGCGTTGGAAAGTAGACTTGATCTAGTATTTTAAAATATTTTTTAATTTTTCAAAAAGTTATTTTTTTGTTCCGGGCAGCCCGTGAGATTCGGGCAGCGACTAGAAAATGGTCGTTTGAGCATTTAGGGGTTAAAACGGCCTAAGGTGACCAACCTCAACTCTTGTTCAAATCGATTACTTTGATTGCTTGTGGATGATTCCACAATCTCCCAAATGAGGAGCAAGTCGAGAATCTAACTCGCTTTTTTAGTAGCTTTCCAACGCACCAATCCTCGCTTGTTTTGGTTGAGGAAAACTTTTTTTAGATTGTTCTTTCTTAAAAAGCCATGGGGCTTGCTTTGATGTTCAAGGGTTAAAAAAAATCAAAGCAAATTAAGTCCAATCCAGAACTGAAGAGGGTGACCCTAAAGCCACTTGGGTAATTGACTATGCTTGGATAGCCAATTAATTGAAGAGGGAGGGTCAGTCAATGTTAGAGCACATTTGTAGGGCTGGGCCATACTGCCCCCAGTATCCCCCCATATTTGCTCACCTGGATAGATAGCCCTTTGAGTGTGAGTGCCGTGCCTTACAACTGAAGTCCTCAAGGGCTTAAAAATAGCAATATCAGAAATGGACATCAGAGTAGGTGAGAGTTAGATCCTTCATGTCTCAAAATGAGATAAGTTACAGTCTGCCCTTCCTCCTGCAAAAAAATTCAGGCCTCCAAAAGGCAAACTGCCATGCAAAAAAATATAATAATAGTTCTAGTATTATTATTATTATTATTTAAAAAATTAAAAATCCGACGTGGCACCATTTCGGTCACATCAGACTAGATTTTTTTAATATTTTTTTGTGAAACTTTATTAAAATTTAAAAAAAATTAAAATTTTATTATGTTATTATTTTGCATGGTAGTTTGGCTGAGTTAACGGCCTTTTGTAGGCCTGATTTTTTTTGCAATGCAGTTGTGCAACATTGATGTGTCAAAGAAACGCTTTGAAGAAGGAAATGCTACATGTGTACGAATGATTTAAAGATTTGTACGGTAGATGATGGACTCACTTGTACACAAGCGGAGAAGTAAGAGAACCAAATGCAGATTCAACTACTATATTGTACTACACCAATTATTGCCATTAGTGTGAGTCACAATAATTCAATATTTTCACAGTAATTTGAGTTTAGAACAAAATGTGACTCACACTAATTGAGAATTCTCAGAGTGAGTAGTGAGGATTGTGTAAAGTCTCACACTAATTGAGGATTGGTGGGAAATTTCACACTAATTTTGTGACTCACACTAATGGCAATAATCGGTGTAGTAACTAGTCAAAACCCGTAAAGCATAAGGTACACCAACCTATTAACCTCTAAAGGACCGAGAAGTCCAAATTGGGCCTCATGTTGTTTTTAGTATTTTTGAATAGGTCCTATGTGGACTTCTTTTTGTCCAAATTTATTTGTCGTTTGACCAACACATGCAATGATTTTTACTGAATCCGATGATATAAAATTTGGTCTCATCTTAACTCTTAAACGTCAAAAAATCCCCAATGGCTTGTTTTGAGAGAATAATGAAGAAAAAAGTAGATTTTCTCAACCAAAATTGAAATGGATTGGTGCTTTGGAAAGGTGATGAAAAAGAAATGCTAAATTTAGAAAATATTTGGGAAATTGTACATTCCAAGGAAATTGGAAAGAAAATTCGTGAGGAGGGAGGGGAGGGAGTCGGGCAGCTTGAGACCTTGATGTATACTAGAACTGGCAATGCATGCCAACGCTAATCAATAATGTTTTTTTTTTTTCAATTTTTTTAAAATCCAGAATTGAAGAGCTCACTACGAAGCCGAAATCTTATTGAATTTTTTAATTTTTTTTTGGAGTGACACTGTTCACTCCATTCACTATTCATAGAGGATTTGAAGAATTATCATTGGTTATTCACGTTACTCAAAGGGTGACTATTGGGGGCAGTGAATAAAAATTATTCCTTTGGGATGCTCGTCCAAGACCCTCTTGACGTTTAAGGGTAAAATGTACTTTTCACAACACCATCAATTGAATTCGTTCATTTAAAACCAAGAATCCTTGGTTCTTTAGGGATTAACCCCATGTTTCCAATTTTACTCTCATGTTTTGGTGATGTACATTCCAAACCAAAAATGTCTATCGTTAGTACATGAGGACAAAATTGAAAATGTGGTAGTAATAGGTTGGTGTACCTTAATGGATAAGGCAAAAATGCCCAATTCCATCCTTCAATCCATTCCCGCACTATAGACTTGTTGTAAAACCATCCTATAAATGCTTTTAAATCATCCCCAAATATAATTGTCATTGAATTTTATACATTTTTGTTTTCTAACAAGTCAGTAAACAAGAGAGACACAAGCAAGCATCTTCCCTGGCATCTTCCAGAAAGATACTATTCCAAGTTAGAATTGACGTAGGGCTTCATGCTGGGGGGTTGAGTGTTCCATGGAATTCTCTGCCCCTCCTCACATTGCCCATGATATGACCCATGGCTTCTTGCACTACACTCTTTAGATGCATTAGGCTCCTCCATGTTCACCCCTAAACGTCCTCACCCCTCTCCAAATTCTTTGCATCATAAAATGCAATACAGAGGGATGTTTTGAACTTGATGTATGAATAAAACTTGTACATTATAAATTTTAGATTCTATCCATATGGTTAGATTTGCGATTGCTATCCCCAATATTTTTGTATAAAATTTGAATTATGAAATTGAAAACTCTTTTGTAATTCGATCCCGAATAAGATATTGACAATCTCTGGAAGAAATTTTTTGTGATGGTGTTGAAATGTAATATTGTAAGTGTAATGATTTTTGGAGATTTTTGGGTTGCTTCATTTTATGAGTTGACTTTTCTAAGAGCACTTTTACACTGAAATCTTCAAAATTTTGGGTGAATCACTACAACATGAAATGAGGCATATATTTTTTTTAGAAACCATCCCCATTCTAATCAGATCACTTATTTCTAATCGGATCACTTTCTAATTGGATCTAATCGGATCACTTAGATAAGTGATCACTAATCGGATCACTTATATAACTTCTCGTATAATATATAGTAAAAAATTCCATGCTGCAAAAAGTCAATGACGGATGAGAAAATTGTATTTGATTCTGTCCATTGTTTACTTTCTAGATGGTTGGACGTTTAGGGGTTAATCCTTATACCTTTAACGTCCCCATTCAACACTGATTTTGAAGATGTTTTATAAAATGTTTGATGAATAACAAAAATGGAGTTGATGTTCAAAGCTAAGTTATAAATGTCAATGTGAAGATCAAATCTATACGATTGGATTTATCATATTTTTTTATTCATAAATTGTAATTAAATTTTCAAGATTTTTCTTTTGAAATTCAATTAATCCCTAACCGTCCCGACATCCATATTTTGGACGTTTTTGGGGGTACATTCACATTCGAAGAGCTGTAACTTTTGCACAAAGTGCCCGATTTTAATAAAAATTTAGAAAAACAAACCGCATGATGTATGGAATGAGTGGTAAAAATTTCAGATCAATCCAAGATGTATTGAATTTTTGGTGATCATTTGAAAGTAGGGGTCTTTTTTTTGGACAGTTTTTGTGCATTTTGATAGCTGCAACTTTGGGGGCTTATATCTCCTTCATCCCATGTTCGTTTTCAATAAACATTACTGGGTTGGATTCCCCTTGAAGTCTAGTTATCATGGTAAAATATTCATGTCAATCCATGTTGTTCAGAATGTTTGGGAGTGATTTTAGTGCACGGGTCTAATTTGGACACTTTTTGCTTTTTGGGTCAAATCGGTCACTTTTCGGGCTACTTTTTGACATTGCAAGACCATTTTAGGGCACATTAAATTTTTTTCATGAGTATTCTTGGGAATCAATGTGTTTATATGATGATTTTGAACTACTTTATAGCTCAAAGGTTTTTCATTTGAGTAATGTTGAAAACAAATTTCACCTCCAAGTGTGTTGCTAGGAAAATTTCAACATCCATTTTTAACACTGAAACACTATGATCTTGCAATCTATATGGCCAAATGACCCCAAATTTGATCTACATGATGTACGACATGTATATCACAAGATTGTATAGTTGAGATTCCTATACCTCACTTACATTTGAATTTATAACACATCAAAAGCAATGATGGTTTTAAGCCCTAAAAAGCTAGGGATGCTTAGGGGTTAAAATCCCAAATTAACCAAAAAAGATAAATTGGTTTAATGAATTTGAAATAACATGCACTACGAGATGGTATGATTTCCATTATTTGATTCTATTTATTTTGGAAAATCATGTTTAAGGTCTCATTTTTGAACTAAGTATGAAACTTGACATAAACCAATTATATTATTTAAAAAAAATCACAATATCTTATTTTGAAGATCCATACCGTACAAATGATAGTCAACTAGCACAAGAACCAAGAGAAATTTGGATGGATGAAAAATCGTCCATGGATGTAGTCAAGAGAATAATATGAATCTGTTTATCATCCACTATGTGGACGCCGGCGTGTCAAAGCATTAAAATTCCTTCCCCGATTTAGAAAGAAAGGAGTATTTTTGAATTTTAAAGTCACTTGAAAACTCATACAATAGTCATGGGTTTCAAAGATCTTTTCACTTAATTTTTTTTTAATAAATTTAATTATGAGAAGCAAGAAATTGAAAAAAATACCATTCTACAATATCTTTGTATCTCTATAAAAGAAAAATATCTCAATAGTAAAACTTCAACATTTTCCAACTTAACAACCTTATTTTATCAATTATAAGTACTTCCACCTTAACCCCTAAAGGAGGATTCCCTTGTTCATATGGTGCACATACAGGGAAGAACATTTAGATATAGGTGGCGTTTACTGTAAAATAACATGTCCTATAGAGTCAAAAAAAAAATTCAGCTTTATAATAACTACAAGGCATGTTGCTGTAAAATTCTCATAATTTTTCCTTGTGCGGAAGACGGTAAAAGAATTTCCTGTACAAATGTGGTAGTAAGAAACAATAGAACACATTGAGGTTGTTGCATGCATTTAGGAGTTAAGTGACCCCATTAGTGATGAAATTTTCCCGTACGAGTGGAGATGCTAGAAAGAGTGTAGCAAAATCATAAAATGAAATGATTGCTTGCCACCTCCAAGGTGTGGTGTCTGTACATATAGGTACTATATTAGTGTAGAAGATTTGGCCAATCAGGAAGAGGCCAAAGGCCCTGAGAAAACAAAAGGATCTAAGGGCCTCTTTACACTAGAGGCAAGAAGCCGTGAAGAGAGAAATTTCAGCCAATGGGAGGCCTAAAAACCGAGAAGACCAAAGAATGTCACTTTACACCCGAAATTTTCAGTCCAAGGGACGGAAGGAGGAGAAAATGACCTAAACATTTTTGTCCTTCGTGGCAAGAAAAGTGGACATTTTTCAAGGCCCCCGGATTTTGGGTCAAGCCCACCTTAAGAGGTGGGTCTAACGCAAAATCTGGGGGGCCGTTCGGCCAAAATTCTCACAACCAATCATTTTTTATTTCTTAAGAAATATGTAAGAACTTTAATTTAAAAAATCAGCACATTACTTTGTGGCCCCTTCTCACTTTACACTATATCCAAAGGCCGTCAAGTTCAAAGGTTGGCTTCTTAAGGATGAGCCATGGCCCTTGTGAGGTTTTCTCCACAGCTTCTCGCCCGTAGTGTAAAGAGGGCCTAAGGTGATGATTGGCAAAGATATTTGCACTCCGGCGTAGGCTCTCAGGGCCCTCCAGTGTTTTTTCTGTGTTTTTTTTCTTGAAGCCTAACTGGCGACATAAAACAAATTAGGAAAGAATATTTGGCAAAACCTCAAGCTTACAATCATATTTAGATAGAATTTCTTCATATAATTAGCTATCTTCACACAAAAATATAGAGAAAATATGGCGAAAATTTCAAAATTTTCTCATTCTATTCTTTAATAAAAGAGAAATACCATATTTTGAAGAGAAATTTGGCAAAATATAGTTAGGAAAAAATGTTGGGGCCCTCCTTCTGTACAAAGTCAGGCCGGTCCTTGAATCTTGCTCTCCATTGATAAAAATAGCACAGAGCACTTCCATGCACACCTCGGTAGAACAATCCAGTAGATATAATTAGAAACTTTCCACAAAGCAACCAATCACGTAGCCCATCGATGGGAGTGAGAGTGGGTGAAATGCAAAGTTTGCTTTCAACGCTCATGGTCCATTCACACCAGTCACCCAACGCAAGTGCGGCAAAGAATATGCATTCGTCATGTAAGTTTTTGGAAACTGCAGTGTGCTCTTGTAATTTATTTATTTATTTTTAACCTGACGCATGCAAGAAGTTGATCCAATGCATTTTGGGTGCCACAAGAAAGTTGCGTCTCCACCAACACACATGCGTTGGCCAAAAGCAAGAAGAGACGAGGCTTTAACACCGCAAGAAAGATAGATAGATAGAAACTCCAGACCTCTTTCGAGGCCGGCGTGAATAAAGTGTCTGTTCGTCTTGACAATGAGCCAATGCCCACCGGACAAAGGGCCATTGGTGCAAGACTACTCTCCCCTTCACCACAAGAAACTATATATTATTTTTGATATTTACTTTGTAGCATTCCAGGAACGCAACGCAAGTGCTGCAGCTTCTTGGTGTAAATGCACCATCACCGAGCATAGGTGGAAGTTGGGATCTCATTTTTTTTTGTCCTCTAGCTGTATACACCGGCCCAATGCTCACATGGAAGCCCACCCTCAGTCGGCTGGTGATATGGCCATAAGTTATGGCCTGTGTGCTTGACAGTTGACATAATCACCTTTTCAGCTTGCCTCAGTTTTTCAGTTTTTCAGCAACACAAAAATGAAGAAAGGGACTACTGTGCTCTGGTGCCCTTCCCTGCCTCTCCTAGTAAATATATTGAAACCCATACAGCCTCCAACACACACCCTGGAATATATGTAAATGTAAATGTATGTGTATATGTATATGTATATTTTATGTGTATGTGTATGTGTATATGTATATGTATATTATGTGTATACGTCTACGTATACGTGTACATATATTTGTTTTTGGATTCAAATGTAAGGGTCACGTTTTGAGATAGGATCCATTATGGATGTTCATATCTTATATCGTTGCCACAATTTTAGTGGTCTAGCCTATACAAAATTGCATGTGGGTAGATCAATAGTAGTGTTCATTACCACAATTTGAGCAACATTGCAAACTTAACATGACTATAGTATAAGCAAAACTAATGCAAGCGTTATAAAAGTGGTATACACCAATCACATATATGTTTGACAAACTTTACAATACATCATGTTTGTAAAAATACATTAGATCATTGACCTATTTGCAAAGTATAAATAAGCTCAATATTTTCCGTTTTAGTAGGTGACTATATAGGTGTTTACATAACCATAAAAAGAACTGATAGGGAAATCCAGTGGTTTTCAAAAAAAAAAGAAGATAAATAACAACCTTATTTGTAAAGATACACAACTCTTTTCAAATGAATGACTAATTAAAGTTTTCATGCATGATAGATTCCCAAAGTTGATACTAGTATGTAATTTGTGCATTTCCATAATTGGCACTAACACACAACTAAGTTATTAAGATTTATCTTGAATACAACAACAATTTTGCTAATGTAGGACAATTCATGGTGTTGGTTATAAAATCACATACACCCACCTATATGCAGTTAACCAAAACATTTGTATTGGCAGAATAAGCATATTCTATTAAAAAATACTCAAAAAATAAATTGAAGGAAACCCTAAACCGATTTTTTGGAAGCACTAGCCTATAGTGGAAGGAAGTACTAGATTAAATTTGGTGATAGAATACAATACATACCTGCTATTTTGTAAGGTGTACAAAAATAAACTCTCAACTGTGTCTTTCTATGGGGAATTAGGAAGCCCGGTGCAAGGAAACTTGAGTTATGTAGGATGTACAAGGAATATTAACTACATTGACTGCTTTAGAGTTGAGCACATTTTGATTCCCATTAACCTTCGGAGATTGGAAGTAATTATCTCTACTGATTAATACCCATAAGTTGCCCATTTTGATCCACCCTACCTTACTTCTATCCATGTGTTATAGTTAGTACATAAATTTCTTACTTGTAAGCAATGTAAAATCTTCTTTGTTGTAATCCTTACAAAACTTCACTTGTTGCAATCTCTGCAGAATTTCCTTTATTGTAGCACGTGTAAAACTCTTCATTGTTGTAAAGCTTCTTACTTTAATCACCTCCATTTTCATATTGACCTAGGTAGTAAATTTTTTTTAAATTCAAGGTCTTGATTTTGAAAAGTTTAGAGGAAAGTTAGCATTTCATTGTTCTGAAACTTCACTTATTTCTTCAATTTGTTACTTTCTATGGCATTTTACTATCAACTCCCAAGATATGATTCAAGAGTATCCAATCAGATTTGAGTTCCATCTTTTGAGGCCGATGACAAGGTTGGTCTCTCTTTCAGCATCCTAGTGACACGGGCATCCTAGTGACATGGGTTGTAACGCTTGGTCGGGCCCTTGGTGATCACTCCACGATGTCAAGCGTGGATAAGAGTGATGAACAGGTACAAACATGGTGCCACTTCCTTGTCAAGTACGTAGTCAAAAGTGAATGACGTGTGGGATAATGCACTGCATAGAATCTTTTCACTAAGGTAAGACAACTATCCATAGAGACTTGAACCAAAATGACACATGTGTTTTTTACGTTGTTATATGGAATGAACCAATGAGGGAATTGCACTTGCGTTCAAGGATCATTTGTTGCAACATTTGCACTCAAAGGTCACATTACACTGTTTCAAATGCATGTAGTGCGCTTACACAAGTCTAAATGCACCCCATACAAATTGCACCTTTTTATAATGACATTTGTGGAAATACAGTGACTAGAAATACACTCTGGTGGAATGAAATGTTGCTAGAATACCATAGCTATTAGTCTTGTAAGGCACTATTTATTGTAAAGAATAGAGTGGATAAGTATAGCAAACTACACATAAGTATTTCACTTACCTGCTAATTGTTAGCGTGAACAATAGGCATGGACAATTCGCATGACGTTTGGTGCATTTTGATTCTTATAGATTGGGTTCCAAGATGATTTCACTTGGAGGGTTTTCATTTTTCAAAATCAAAAAGAGAGTTGCTATTTGATGAGAATTATGATGTTCACTCCATTATTTCTTTAAGTTTTTTGAAGTTTACAATAGATAAACCAATTTTAAAAAATCATTCTATATTTTAAACTCTAAAAGTGAAAATTTTAATTTATACAAATTTTCAAAGGTTAATGCTTTTAAATTCATTAAAAATATATCTAAAGCTATTTTGGAAGTTTGACCGCATAGATAATTGTAGAGCTGATGTCCTACATTTTGTTTATTGAACCAAACTTCATCAAACATATGGAAGGCACATATTATAACACATCTACGTTTTGTCCAATACCTCTTGGGCTTTTAGGGGTTAATTGACGAAATTAGCAATTTTTCATTGCTATGAAGTAGGTCATTAAAAAGTGCTCATGAGGCCATTTTTGGTTTTTCCTCAATTTCGATGACGGGATGAACCTAGAATTAGAAATTTAAAAGACCAAAACAAATAAAGATTCATTTGACAGAGTTTGGAAGAAAAAATAAAATAAAATAAAATAAAAACCGATTGGACAAAACCTCATGGAATTATGAATGGTCAAAGTTTAGTTGACTTGAGGATAGGCACATTTTTGGATGTATATATCTCACTTAGTATTTATTATTTTAAGAAATAAAAAACTCCAATAGATGGATTGGGAAATCTTAGAAGGGGAAGATTTATTTATTTATTTATTTTTGGCTACACACATCATTTTGGAGCTCAAAATACTATTAAGCCTCCTAGTCGTTTACGGCACAAATAGTCATCTCTACCTTAGATTATCCCCTAAAGGACCAAGTGTCCATATCTGGGTCGATGGACAAATACAATCACAGTTTTCTCATCTGTCATGGACTCTTTGCAAAGTGGAATTTTTACAATATATTTTTATGGGATGTTAGCTTCATGCATGTGTGATCCGATTAGAAAGCAGACAGTTTGTGAAAATTTTATGCTTCATTACATATTGTAGTGATTCACCCAAAATTTAGAAGATTTTAGTCTAAAAGTGCTCTTGAAAAAGTCAATTCATAAAAGTAAACAACAAAAAAATCTCCAAAAACCACTACACTTAGAGTTTTACAGTTCAATCCATCACAACAAATTTCATGTACAAATTGTCATTATCTTATTCGTAACCAAGTTACAAAAGAATTTTCAATTTCTTGTTTCAAATTTTATACAAAAATATTGGTGATAGAAATCGTAGATTTAACCATATGGATAGAATATAAAATTTATAATGTACAACTTTTATTCAGACATCAAGTTCAAAAATAGATTATATATATATATATATATATATATATATATATATATATATATATAATAGTATATAGAAGCCCGGAAACCATGCTTTAGAAGAACAGAATGCTTTTGAGCTTTAGCCAATCCATAAAGCAAGATGGGTAGGTAATTTTAAGACAAAATCATTTGTTTCTATTCATTTCATGACATGTTGAAATCATCTTTGAAAAATAGATGTCAAATAAATTGATTGAGAGGGAACTACAAAGGCATATTACCAAGAGAAAAACATGTCTGTTATCAAAAGTTTACGATTTTCACATTCAACCCTGAAACGACCAAGAATTCATGGTTTTAAAATGACAATTTCAATTGACCGTATTGTGAAAAGCTTAATTAGATGGAATCTAATTTGATATCAAAAAGAGTACTGAAGAACATTGTATGAGTTGGTAAGAAACAAATAAATTTGAACAAGCGGAAGATTGCATATGACCTATTCAAAACTTTAAAAAAAACATGAGACCCAATTTGGGCTTCTTGTTCCTTTACAGATTAATGATTATGAAAATTCAATATATTCAATAAGACACTTTCTTAAAATATAGAATAGAGCACGTGTTATTTTTAATTAGAATTAGAAAAATGTTCATTTTTTAGTATATGCTTTCAAATAGTAGAAAGGTGGTTTTTTAGAAACCAAACAACAATGCCAAAGCATGGTGTCAAAAATAAACCTTTTTTTATTAGTGTATTGGTCTTTTAATGTACATAGTTGTTTAAAGTATATATATTTGCAAAACACAATTTTTTCCCATAACTTGAATAAAGCCTATCTTGTCTTATAAATTAAAGAAAAGATTATGTAAACTAAAATATAAATATAAATATAAATATAGAATCTACCCCTTAAAATATGTAGTTTTTGTGCTACTATCATTGATTTCTGGCCAATGTTGTAGCATTAGTAGATAAGGGGTATTTGGAGCATTGCGCTCTAGTGTCAAAGCATGGTGTCAAAAACCCATTTGATCACTAAGCTTGTGTTCAAATGGACATATTAGTTGGCATATTAGACTATGATTTGGAATTGTAGCTTGGTGCCCTAAGTACACCTATCTATTACTCGCTTTGTCCTACTAAAACACCATATTTTCCTTTGTACATTACACTTGACATTCCAAAGGAAACACTACGGTAAAAAAGGTGGCAATGCCGAGGAAGATGCTCATGCAAGTGGTGCCCAATACCACGCATGCACAGTGATTTTGCTTGATCATCTCCCTGGGGAGCGCCACCTTTTCTACTAGTGGTAAACATGGTCTCGACATAGGGAGTAGTATACTAGTGTAAAACCTTACATTTCTAATGTACACTGGTTCAAAAATGAATTGGAGTTTGGTCTCTCTAATTTCAAATATTCAATAATGACATGCTTTAGAATTCCTTAGGCCCACAAGGGTTCAAATCTATTGATTCCGTAATGACAAGGAATCTAAAGCCAATTGGGTACGAGTATTCTTGTGGGCTAATAAGATTCCTTGTGATCATGGAATCAGAAGAAGATATGAAGGCACCAAAGAGTGAAGGACCACAAGAATTTCTTCTCTTGAGAATAGAACTTGCCCAACGAATCTTCAGAATTGGAGAGTGCTGAGGGATACAACTTGGTCGTTTTTAGTTTGTTTTTGGAAAAACAACTAAGATTCTGCATCTGTGAGGAAAATAAAAATAAAAATAAGCGGCTAGTCGCATAGTCTCTGCCTTAGTATTTACCTTATACTTACTTTTATGCATTGATTATATTGTTCAGCCAGGTAACTCCTTGAAAATGATGCATTTCCGTAGTCTCTCCACTGGTAGGACAGAGACAATAAAAATATCAAAAATTGGGACCTTGTTTTGCAAATATGGCTAGTAAGGTAAGCCACCGTGATTGTGCCACGATCTAGAAGTCATCTTGTATGTGTCACTATGCATTAGTAGTGTACATACTAAAATTTTAAATGTAAGACATTGATACATAGTGATACAAATAGTCACATGGTACAAATAGGATAGTTTACCTTAATGTCTTTAACGTAGTAGGGTTATGGGACGGTTTTGAACGAGATTAAGAAGAAATCTAAATTTATGAATGCAATCATAGAAAGAGTCAACTTACCATTTTATCTACATTCGGACGTGGTTGCCAAAGGTATCACATAAAAGAGTTCTAGGTGTACTTGCCACTAGAATGCACTACTTCAAATCCTAGTTGAATTAATTGAAGCATTCCACTCAAGTGTTACTCGTAGTGAAGCCCTTAGAAGTGAGATGGGGTCTCGATTGCTGAGAGCCTATAGTCTCTACTCGTATCAATTGCAAAGCACACTCTTGGCACCTCCACTTTGTTGTCCTATTATAATGGTCTATTTTCACTCATCCCACTCAAGTGGGGCTTAGACAAAATAACTCAAAAACGACCAAATGCTGAATCTACTAGGATTTGTAGTCCAATGAATGTGCGAAGAATTGTGGAGGAGGGATCATAGGAGCATTCAAGTAATTACAATAATTGTGATTACTTAGACAATCCTTTGATCCCTCTCCACAATCTCTCACACACCACTATTAGCAAAGGCATCGCCTCTCACTTAGAACAATCTCAGAGTTCACTGTACACACTTGTCCTACGTGACAAATCGCACTCACCAAGTCTAGGCAGTGAGTGCGAAGTGCCTTCTCCTTGTAGTGCACCCATTCTACG